>JABFTP020000144.1:34642873-37548239 GCA_013387265.2 Cryptolaemus montrouzieri
CAAAGGAATCAACAATCATCATATTTCCAAGTTTAGTATATCGACCATTGAGGAGATATTTTGTAGAGTACCGGTACTAATTGAATGAAATCAGGGTCTGAGACTACTCAATAATCTCATAAGAAGACACTAGTATAGGAATCAACAGTCATCATTTTTCCGAGTTTAGCATTGAACAGATATTTTGTAGGCTACCGACACTAATTAAATGAAATCAGGGTCTGAGACCACTCGATAATCTCATAGGAAGACGCTAGTATAGGAACCACAAAGGAATCAACAGTCATCATCTTTCCAAGTTTAGTATATCGACTATTGAGGAGATATTTTGTAGGATACCGGCACTAATTAAATGAAATCAGGGTCTGAGACAACTCAATAATCTCATAAGAAGACACTAGTATAGGAATCAACAGTCATCATATTTCCGAGTTTAGCATTGAACAGATATTTTGTAGGCTACCGACACTAATTAAATGAAATCAGGGTCTGAGACCACTCAATAATCTCATAAGAAGACGCTAGTATAGGAACCACAAAGGAATCAACAGTCATCATCTTTCCAAGTTTAGTATATCGACTATTGAGGAGATATTTTGTAGGATACCGGCACTAATTAAATGAAATCAGGGTCTGAGACAACTCAATAATCTCATAAGAAGACACTAGTATAGGAATCAACAGTCATCATATTTCCGAGTTTAGCATTGAACAGATATTTTGTAGGCTACCGACACTAATTAAATGAAATCAGGGTCTGAGGCCACTCAATAATCTCATAAGAAGACGCTAGTATAGGCACCACAAAGGAATCAACAGTTATCATCTTTTCAAGTTTAGCATATCGACCATTGAACAGATATTTTGTAGGGTACCAACACTAATTAAATGAAATCAGGGTCTGAGGCCACTCAATAATCTCATAAGAAGACGCTAGTATAGGCACCACAAAGGAATCAACAGTCATCATCTTTCCAAGTTTAGTATATCGACCATTGAGGAGATATTTTGTAGAGTACCGGTACTAATTGAATGAAATCAGGGTCTGAGACTACTCAATAATCTCATAAGAAAACACTAGTATAGGAATCAACAGTCATCATATTTCCGAGTTTAGCATTGAACAGATATTTTGTAGGCTACCGACACTAATTGAATGAAATCAGGGTCTGAGACCACTCAATAATCTCATAGGAAGACGCTAGTATAGGAACCACAAAGGAATCAACAGTCATCATCTTTCCAAGTTTAGTATATCGACTATTGAGGAGATATTTTGTAGGATACCGGCACTAATTAAATGAAATCAGGGTCTGAGACAACTCAATAATCTCATAAGAAGACACTAGTATAGGAATCAACAGTCATCATATTTCCGAGTTCAGCATTGAACAGATATTTTGTAGGCTACCGACACTAATTAAATGAAATCAGGGTCTGAGACCACTCAATAATCTCATAAGAAGACGCTAGTATAGGAACCACAAAGGATTCAACAATCATCATCTTTCCAAGTTTAGCATATCGACCATTGAACAGATACTTTGTAGGGTACCAACACTAATTAAATGAAATCAGGGTCTGAGGCCACTCAATAATCTCATAGGAAGAAGAAAGTATAGGAACCACAAAGGAATCAACAGTCATCATCTTTCCAAGTCTAGTATATCGACCATTGGGGAGATATTTGGTAGTGTACCGGCACTAATTAAATGAAATCAGGGTCCGAGACTACTCAATAATCTCATAAGAAGACGCTAGTATAGGAACCACCAAGGAATCAACAGTCATCATATTTCCAAGTTTAGCATATCGACCATTGAACAGATATTTTCTAAGGTACCGACACTAATTGAATGAAATCAGGGGCGTACCAAGGGGTTTACGCCGAATGTATACCAATATTTATTTGCTGTGGACTCTTTTATTTTTATATTCTGACCATATATGTGATGTTCCAATTCTTTCTGCATGAAAAAAGTATTCTTGAATTAGCTGTACTATGGATAGTTGAGTAAAACTGAGATAAAGTGTGAATGTATTTTTTTTTATTTTAACGCAATTTTATCCATATCAAATGAAAAATGAAAACTTATTTTCGCAACAATTATTGAGAGATTTGAATAATGCTGAACTGATTCGTTGCTAAAAGGAGAAAAAATTTCTCATGAAGTTAGTACAGAAAGTCACAACACCATTTTTACTATACTCGCACTCTTATTTGTTTTTCTGAAAAACCATCGGCAATGCAAGTTAAAATAATAATAATAATTGATATTACTTGATACAATTGAGAAACTGAAACATAAGCAAAGAGATAAAATAGCGCAGAAGCCTTTGCGATGCGCTCCTGATTTTATTCAATTAGTGTCGGTACCGAATAGTCACAATCGATTTGCTAAATTTGAAGAAATTAACTGAAGTGATTGTTAAAATAATGAAAAAACTTCTTGCTTTTCTGGAGAGCTTTAGTGCCTTCGGTCTTTGTTCTTTGATACGGAACATCTTTTGCCAAAATTTTATGATCCTTCTGAAAACATTACAGTAGATGAGCAGCTTGCAGCATTCAGAGGAAGATGTTCATTTCGACAGTATATGCCATCGAAGCCAGCTAAAAATGGCATCAAATTTTGGGTTCTATGTGATCCTGCCACAAGAACCGTTTGGAATATCCAACCCTACACGAGCAAAGAAGCAGAGAAATAGGAGGTGTGTTTCCCTTAAATTGACTCGCGGCCTGAAAGGGCATAATCTTACGGTGGATAATTTTTTTACATCACATCTACTTGGACAGAAACTAATAGAAAAACAGATCACTGTAATAGGGACTATAAGTAAGAATAAACCGGAATTGCCTCCAGAAATATTAGTAAAAATAAGAAAGGAAAGACCGTTATATTCATCATGTTTTGCTTTTATCAAAGATACTACACTTGTTTCTTACATACCCAAAAAAATACGTCGGTGAATCTTCTCAGTACTTTCCATCACAATTCAGAAGTGAATAATCGCTCAGAAAAAAGCCTGTGATAATATTAGATTACAACAAATGTAAGGGTGGCGTGGATACACTGATTAAAGCTGTCCCCTGTTACAGTTACAGAAGAAAAACCTCAAGTGGTATTTGGTGATATACATGATAGACATATCAGCCTACAATGCTTTCATATTATTCACTGCTGCCAATAGCAGCTGGAAGGAAGGCTGCCTAGCAAAACGACGACTTTATTTGGAAAATTTGGGTATGCAATTGGTTACACTGTATATAAAAACCAGAAAGTCATTACCGAAGGCACCTTTTTCAATCGAAATTGCAAAAAAGCTCTGTCAATCTAGTGACAATGTATAAATTCCATCAACTTTCACCCAACAGGAGGGAAACAACACTAGTACAGCTAAGAAAGCTCCCAAAAGAAGTCCCTGCCAACATGTGCTTAAACTGACAATAAAACACCTTTGATCTGTGTATATTGTAAAAAATTCGTATGTAAAAAACATTCTAATACAGTTGTTCTATGTACCCAGTGTAATAAGATATAATTTCATTTATATATTTTTTAATTACTGCTCAGTTTTTTTCATGAATATATCTAACAACATACTATATTCTTTTCATATTAGATATAAACACCTCAAAAAGTCTAGGAACACTTACCAATATCTTTAAAATATGAATTTGATGATTCGAATTTATAGAAATCTTTCGGTTTTGTTAGGATGTATTGTATTATAATGTATTCTCAAGAAAACAAAATAATATTTGACTTTTCCAAAGCACCTATTATAAAATAAACATTAAAATTTGAAAATGACGAAATTTGGTAAAACACAAAAAAAAGTTCTGAACTAATATTTTCGAAACGATATGCAAGCACTTATATTTTTCAGTACCCAGAAGGTCCTTCTCTGTTAATAATGACACTTTGGCATCGTCGCGGCATGCTCAATATTAAATTGTCTATTAAATTTTGGCCTAAGTCATTCCAAGCCCCCTGAACTGCTAATCGAAGCTCATGTTCATGATGGAAGACGTTTTGACGCAGGAGATTTCTTTTTAGGGTATCCCACACATGCTCGATAGGATTCAGATCTGGGGAGCAGAATGGCCACGGTAGAAGATCGATATCATTCTCTTCAAGAACGTTCAAGACAACTCTTGCACGATGAGGAGGGGCATTATCTTGTTGGAAGAGTGGATTTTGACCCTCATTTGCGTAAGAATTTCCCGTGAGGTTGTTCTATATGAAAACGATGTCAGTTCTTCCACCGAGGCGTATACCTCCCCAAAGCATCACTGATCCGCCTCCCTGTCTAACAACTTCTAGAGCATGCTGGAGACGGTTTTGCTTTCCAGGTTCCCTCCATATTCGAATTCTTCCCAAATCGGGATAATAACTTAATCTAGATTCATCACTGAAGAGAGCTGTGGCCCACCTCTCTTGATCCCAGTTTGCGTGTTCTTGGCACCAAGCTAAACGAGCAGCGCGATTTCCATGGGTCAGTTGTGGAACTCTTAAAGGACGTCTGGAGTGGAGTTGACCTTCGTGCAGTTGATTTCTCACAGTTTGGTCGAAAATTTGTACATTATGAACTCGTGATAGCCCTTGAACTAATTGAGATGCTGTGGTAGTACGATCTATTCTGGCTTGTAAAACCAAAAATTGGTCTTGGGCGATTGTAGTAATCCTGAAACGACCTGTATCGCGTTCTTCTACGCTACCTGTTTCATTGAAACGCGACCATAAAGGGTTTATCACACTTGGGCTACTTCCCAGAACCCTGGATACTTCCCGTTGTGAGCTCCCAGCTAGGAGCATGCCAATGGCTCGTAACATCTCTTCTCTAGTAAAATGTCGTCTTTCCATGGTCGAATCACAAAACTTGAATCTTTTATTTGTGCTTACAACAGAAACAAAGTGCCAACTAACTGATTTCAAATACATGAAATAATTATAAAGCAGCGTCGCATCTGCCGCATTTTTAGTTTTTTATAAAAAAAACTGAAATCTGTTGCGGCACTCTACATAATTTGGTGAGAAATTGATGCAGGTATTCATTCCTTAAAAAAATCTTCCATATTGATCGCTCTGAAAACGATATATCAATATTCAGAAGTGTTCCCTAGACTTTTTGAGGTGTTTATAAAATTATAATTTTACAAAAATAAATAATAATTCTGTAGAAATAAATATATATGTCAAATAAATCCATTAAACAATTTATCTTTATTTTTGTTCATTTTCAGTATAATTTTACTAATTGGGTCCAGATCTGACTCAAAGCATGCATTACGATTCAACCAGTTGTTAGTAAAAATCCATAAACTTAATAGTTGTTATATTCACCTACAATGTGCATATCCATTCTCGATTATAATTGAGGATGAGAACAATATACGCGATGATTTTTTCATTTTCTTCCTTCATCTATAATGATCCTACAAGTTTTCAAGTCACAAAACGGTTCACAAAAAAATTCGGAATATTTGGCCGAATATTAAAATAACAGATTGTAGATTCTATTCGAGAAAATATGAAAAAACTCGATAAGAATTCTTCCTATTTAAAATCATCACCAACTTCAATAAAGCAAATTAAAAAATATGTTTCATATATGTAATTTATTAAATACTGTCAGGAGAACTTTGCTTTAATAAAGCAACTAATGAAAATAGATATAATTAATATGACCATAATACAATACTGAATACAAATTGCATTAGGTAAAAATTTTTCTACTTGAAGAAAATTAAAAGATGATGTTTATTTTCATTGTTAACCTGCTAACTGAGGTATAAAAACATTTGTCTTGTTTTGAGTTGAAAAATAAAGGGTCAGTTTATCCATATTTCGTACCAGACATTCTTCTCCCTTGCGTTCAGTAAATCTTTGACTACTAAGATTTTAATTTGAATGGTATAAAATAAAAAAATAATGCGAAACGAATTTTTGATTTTCTATTGTTCTCTGTTTTATTACAAAATTTACGAATGAACAGGTTATAATTCCATTCATTCAAAACCAAATCATTTGATTTTGAATCTCAACCAGTCCGCTGCACCCAATCTGCTAAAAATGCAAAAAGAGATAAAAACAGCACATTTGCATAATACAATTAAAAGTCTTCTCAATCAAGGGAAAGAAGTGGGTTGATTTTGTGTCTTTGCAATCAGCGGGAACTCCTCGCGACAGTCAAAACAAACTTGATGAACCCAAATCCATTACTTTGTTCTTCCCTCTCTTTCTTTCTACTTTTCTTCTTTTCTTTCATCCGGGGTTTATGTAATTTTTTAATTCAATAAGCTTTGTTTTCGAAGCCCCACGGGAACCGTCTAAGGAGGCATTTCCATATTTTATGGACTCTCAGACGGATTATGGAATCAGCGAAGTTGATTGAATAACGTGAATCTTTTCTCGGGAACAAACAGGGCCGAAAATGATAAGAATTGCAGAGAATCCACAAAGTGTAGCCAACTCTTACGGAAATATTCCATACTAGATACGAAATCTACTTCCGAAAGGATCAGAATCTATAGAAAGAAGCCATGTATTGAAATTGTGAATTTATTTTTCAAAAATAATAACTTTATTAGAGTAAATCCTGGATGAAATTTGTAGCACAATATGTTCTTGAGTTAATGAGCAAATTTGTGGAAACTAGATGAGTTGTTAATAGAAATCGCGTTCACAGTTGTGAATGGCGAATAAATTGATGTTCTGGGTGAAGTCTGCATTATGGAGAATACACAATCTTTGAGGAGATTTCCACAAACTTGGAGTACACCAGACAAGTCTTTTCAGCACTCTTCACATGTACAAATTCCATCAATATATAATTAGACTCGTACACGAGGTGAATCAAGATATTTTCGATCGTCGTTTAGAGTTCTGCGAACATTTCAGCTGATGGATCAATAACCATTTGAATCTGCTTGGAAATACTTGTTTTTCTTAAGAATCGATTTTTCTTGAGGTACATCGCCATAACTGTAGCTCCTGGAGTGGCACTAATCCCCATTTAAAGAGGGAGAATCATACTCAAAGACTTAATGTTGAGGCCGGAGACCATATAGACGGACCCTTATTCATACCGGTCGGCGATACCTATTTAAACATGCTTGAGAATTTGATTGATCCTCTCATAACAGTCATCATCGAATGAGGATCAAATTGGAACATAACATTATTTATCAACATGATGGAGTAATGCCCCATTATGCTGCTACTGTGCTGGGCTATGTGGTCGGTGAAACATAGGTAAAGCGCTATAGAATGGCAGGCTGGATCACCCGATCTAACGCCTCTCAATTTTTTCTGATCGAGTTATCTCAAGTCTGAAGCCTATTTTTCGCCACCAGAATCGTTTGAACAACTACAAGAACGAATTTTTCAAATCTGTCAGCAAATAACACCACAAATATTGCAGAATATTGGGCATTCGTTGGAATCCTGATAGTACAAATAGGTGGAAGTGATTGAGGGCCACTTCGAACATTTGCGAAAAGAATGTACCTCGATTGAAAAACTGATAACTTTATGAATCATTTCATAATAAATCTTTATGGGGGGGAGTTCCTTTTTAATTAATAGCACTTCAAGAAGCAGACTCATGTGGATAATGGAGTCCTTTTACAAAAGGGTATCACACGACCCCTTTTCCCTATTCAAAAATTTGGGGTGGGACCAGCAAAGAGTAGGTTAGATGTGAAAAAATCCCCCCAATCAAAAATCGACCTGTTTCAGGAAATTCACAGAAAAATCAAACCTGCCGTGTTATTCAGGGTGGTTCGTTTTAACTAGATATGTTATGCGCTTGTTTGTAACTGGATCGCAATGCAGAAGCATTTTTATTCAAGCTGGAATTTCGCTGGAGAGACATGTTTTCCTCTGTATCCGGCGTGAAACTTAAATCTGATTTATAAAGCAAATTAAAAGTTATCTCTATAATTAAACCTGAATGTCCCAACATAGTCGAACATCACATCTATACCACAGCAAGGAACGACCTGAACGTGACTGTTATCAATTTATTCCTAAGAATGGTTATAGTGGTGAATTGATCGTTACACCCGATACACTATAGTGTAGTACACGGAGAGTATATTCACAACACCTAAACCCTATTAGAACATGTAAAAATCGATAACGGATAATAATATTTCGCATGAAGCAGCGAATCGTCATGGATTGAATTAATGGGGGTGGATTGTTCCGTTTCGGTACTTTTCTTCACTGAATATTATACCCCAGAAAACAAAAATTTGTGAATCAAGCCTCATATCTTCTTCTATTTTATAAATAAATGGAAATATCCAAACTATATACTTTCATAGCGTCTAAACCTCAACACGGTAAGAATTACTGACTCACCCTTGAGAATCATTCCTAAATTTGTCGAACTCTTCCTCGAAATGTACTACCCTATTCTAAGATGTTTTCAATCCCTGAACAGTATTAGTGCTAAGATAATCAATTTTTGGAAACATACTTAACAAATTGTGATCGTTTCAGTGAGCACCAACACTAGAATCAAACAGCGTAGGCGTAGAGTACCAATGCAGTTTTGACAAGCAAAATTCAGATTTTTACTATGTAAATCATTTACTTGAAGAAAACCATAGTTTAAAGATAATTTTGATATTTTATATAATGAATAAAATAGATTGAAACTGAACTGTTACCGTGTTCAGTACGCTATCCAACCATAGTTCGCTCTAGGTCCCTCCAACAAGCGTGTTACCATGTTAACCACGCTTTTTTGATCACAGATCGCCTAGTAGGCCCCATCGATCAAGCTAAGCACAGAACGTACTCTGGGCCTACCTGGACCGAGGATTTAAATATCCTTGAATTTTTGATACTCGCTCTCTTTTTATTCGCCGACCTCATCGAGTTCACACTGTCTCCGTAAATCGGCTGCAGCACGCGTTGCCACTAGCCGACTTTACGGACCCACGCCACCAGCCATATTGCCAAACCGCCGTTGTCTACCAGCGAACCACGTGTTTTTATTCAATATTACATTTACTTTCACAACGATTGTTTGTGTTGATCATTGACGTTTTCTTCATGTGTGTGACCCCATCCCGGTAGCAAAACCTATGAAAAGCATCAAAAATGTAAACAAACAGCGAAATTCTAGAGACTCGATGAAAGGTCATCTTTAGTTTATTCGGAAAAGTTGTAAAGTAATAAAAGCTGATTAAATATGCAAATCATCTAACAATTATGTACGGGGGCACATCGATGAATCCGAGATCTGTTATTTTACATTTGGCTAGGTATAATTGTAATGACAGTCGACCACAAGGAATCCCTTGTACATATCTCAACGTTCTACCCGACCACCTGTGAAACCTGTCCTTATTTTTCTTTTCGATATCTGAGATAGTTCTCCTCGTCTAAATAAAATTACCGTTACTTTACAATACCCTAGTGACGTAGAGGAAAATAGGGTTTAGTTAACATAATAATGTCGAAATGTACCGGTCACAAGAATAAACACTAAAGTATAAATAATTTATTATAGGTGTTTGAACGAAAGAATGGCTATTTCTTTCTAATAACCCTTCCAGTTATTTTCATCCTCTGATGGCGATTCTTCGGCACCTATATTCACAATAAGAGGGTCTATTGAGGATATTTTTCTTACGTTTTTATGAACCCAGACTTTCTGAACTCTATAACCGTCACTAACCAAAGTCTCGTCGAGATAAAAAAGATTCCTCTGTTCAGCTAGGTACTTTCTGATTATCCTCAAATATTTTCTCAAATATCTTCTCAAATATTTTGAGACAAGTTCTATTGCTCGAGAGTATTGAGTATTTTAACAATAGTAGAAATCTCCTTCCGGAAATAAAAACTATGCACTATTCCTCAAATGTTGATCTTGTAGCCGTGATCGGATACCATTCAGGTTCTCTCAGGAGATACCTTTAGAGGTTTCCCAAAGCTATTTTCAAATTTTCTCTCAACAAGGAGGTTGATTCGCATTCTAATCTTTTGGGCACAGGTTGTAATATTTTATCCACTGCTGAACCACTCTTATGCCTGAAAGCATCAGAAACATTCAATATAATTATATTATCACTTTGCGGTAGAGAGAATTCTGTGCTCCGTACAACTGGAATAAAATTCGATAAGTTTTTTAAATTCACACTACTCACAATACCACTGGATGGTAGCTAATGCATGATTGATGCCTTTTGGCGGTAATGAAAATCACTTCAAACACTATCAGTACGTAAATACTCAAGTAATCTAAGTATATCTCTTCTTGTGCTTTGGAATATTATGCAAAGTTTCAGAAAAGAATAAATAAATAGTTATAATTATTCGACAGGTGATCATCCATTCACATAGGTGCTTGTGAGTATATTATCATGTATGCAATACTTTGAAGTAACCTGTTAAAAACTATTAAATCTTTCGGTTATAATTTCCAGGAATATAAGTAGATATAAAAGATTATATCCTCACTCTTTCTCAAATAGGTAGTACACTCATATGACCGAATAGAATGCTACATAGCTCTACAGATCTCCAAATAAATTATTGCGTTCTATTTGTCTTGATCAAGTCTACATCGTAGAATTCTTGAAATTGGCAACCCTATTTGAATTTTTCCCTTTGTAACCTAAATACCTGCTGTCATCCATGGAATAATATACCAGTAATAATATCAATACATATATAAATAAGGCCCAGCTTTCTTCTAAATGATATTGAGTCTGCCATTACTAAGTGATATTTGATCATAATACGGTAATTCTGGTTTTCTTTGTGAAGAATATCACAAAAATAGGTGAAAAATATTTAATTAATATTTAACACCTATTTTCGTGATATTCTTCACCAAGTAAACCAAATCACCATTTCATAATCAAATATCACATGGTAACGGCTGACTCAATATCATTTTTGGAAAGTGCTAGTACTGTAACATATAACAAAGTACAGTGTGTGCACTTAAAATATATGGTTCAACCAACAATGCCTGAAGAAGAACATTGTTCCCTGCAACGTCGAAATAAGCATTAACTACACATCCCCATCATGCAAGAAAGCAATCAGTATTGCAAACATTTCTTGGATCAAAGAAAAAATCAAATCTTTATTTCGTAAGCGACATAATATTCAACATTAAATAAAGTGTTACACTCAGAACTCACTTTCAAACTTAGTTCAATAGAATTTGTTATTTTAGATGATAGCATTAGGGATAACACAAGCGCAAATATCCACAAAATATACAAAAATCAATGTAGAATACTGTATTCTCACCCAGTATAACAATTTTCGAAACCTTCAATTTCTGCTCCAGTTGCTCCAGAACCAACTGATACCTTTGGAGGAAGAATTATCAAGTATTCCTACTCTACTTTCGAGCCATCCGAACTGAACATTTTGTGAAAGGGTCATAAATTTTATCCAAAATAAGCCACTAATAGTATAAAAGAAATTCTGGTGGTTAAATCCACAAGCGCCCTAAATAATTTAGACAACACCAATTACACCAAATCCGCATTTTCCAAAACTCTTTGCAATTACACACAACCAAAACGCCACCAAACATACCATCAGTTCTATAAAAAGAAAGATCAAAGAAAATAATTTGATCCTCACAAAAGCGGATAAATCCAATGCCTCCACCATCATCCCCCGTAATGAATACATTGCAGAAATTAACACTTTTCTTCAGAATATATCGATTTCCCAATTGAATTGTGACTCAACTCTAAAATTCAATACATTCTTTAAACGCTTTCTCACCGAAATTTCACCGACTTTCTTAAATAAACCAAAATGGTCCCTCATTGAAATGAAACCTTGTGCACCCAAACTATACGGACTTATCAAAACTCATAAAGGAAATGCCCCCATCCGTCCAGTTGTCTCTTACACTAGTTCTCCAACAAACTTTCAAAGGTGCTAAATTACATTTTCAAAAACTTACCAATTTTATTGCCAAATATTACATAAAAATGTCCCTAGAACTTTCTGAAAAACTACAAAATGTTAAAGTACCTACAAATGCTTTTCTACCTTCCCTAGACGTCGACGACATGTAATTTAATATCCCCGGAGTGTCTAACATTAATTTTCAGCATTTTCGACCGTTCACATATCAATCCTTTCAGTCACAATGATTTTATTTCTCTTTTAAACCTTTGTCTTCAGCAAAACTATTTCCAATTTATTAACAAATTTTTTGAACAGTCTTGAGGCCTTGCTTTGGGCTTTCTCCCTCAAGTCCACTTCTTGCTGAAATAGTCATGAGTTATCTAGAAGAAAAAATTTGTCAAAATCTCAGAGCTTCACGAATAATTTTTTGGTATCGTTATGTTGATGATGTACTAGCGTGCTTCAGTGGTACATCAAGACAACTTGTTCTTTTTCTGAATTCCATCAACCATATTCACCGAAAAATCAATTTCGAATTAGAAATAGAAACAAATTTTTCAGACTTAACCATTTCCCGAAAAAATAATTTTTTTGCATTTGATATATTTTGGAAACCTACTTTCACAGATATTTGCATTCCTCATGACTCTTCTCATCCCGTGCAATATAAACTAGCCGTTTTCAACACAATGTTTCGTAGACTATTTTCATCGCCAGTAATAACGGTTACCCCCTGCCATTGTAGGCAAAATACTTTTCAAATAACGAACACAGTTAGCTTACAGTAGTATATACCCTAATGTTAAACCAAATACCGATATTCAAAAATTCTCTGCCGCAACTCATTGTGGTCCAATTCCACAGCAAGTTGCAAATCAAATATCAAGTCACAATATAAAAATTGCCTTCAAACCTACATATAAATTATCACATGAATATATAGGCCAGACAGGAATATCTTTTCGCATCAGATATGAAGAACATCACTTGTTACCGTGTCCACTACGGTATCTAACCATAGATCGCTCTAGGCCCCTCTGAACAAGCGTGTTACCGTGTTAACCACGCTTCCCTAATCACAGATCGCCTAGGAGGATTCGACCAGGCTAGGCACAGAACGTACTATGGACCTACCTGGACCGATGGTTTAAATATCCGTGCATTTCGGAGACTCCGACTCTTTCTCTTCAAGGACCTCTTCGAATACACACTGTCTCAGAAAACCGGCTGCAGCACGCGTTGCCACGAGCCGGCTTTCCGTACCCACGCCATATTGCCAAACCGCCGTTGTTTACCAACGAACCACGTGTTTTTATTTCATTTTAATACGACGTTTACAAAGAGTGTTTGTGTTAACCATCAGTGTTTCCATCGTGTGTGTGACCCCATCCCGGTAGCACACTCTTCCTTTTGTAAAAACAGAAGTGACTTCACCATCGCACAGCATTACCTAGATAACAACCATCGCCTACTTAGTATAGATAATCTCAACATTATTCATCGTGCCCCGATAAGCAATAAACTCAATCACCTCGAGTCTCTGGAAATTTTCGAAGCTGAACACAATAGAAACAATCATACCCTTCTTAACGACAACATAGACCTATGTAATTTCCCAATATGGTAAACATGTTGGCGCAGGAATCTACTGTCGCAAATCATTTAATGTTAGGGATAGACCAGATTTTACAGCTTTGCGTATAACTAATGTTTTTGAATGTTGTGCTACTCAATTGTGTCTTATGTCTTTAAATGTCTTGATTGTTTGTATTTACAAGCCAAATTCACCTCCGTTGTGTGATCTAAAAGAATTGTTGAGCAACTACTTCAGATCATAGTGCAGTCAAGTTTGTTTTTCCTCGACAAGTCATTTCCACACAGAGTTGCGAAAAAATTTGGATAAGACTTATAAATAAGAATACTTTAGATAACTTTCTCACAAATTTCTTAAATCAAAGTAGGAACTTGTCTTGTGTACCTGACAACGGTGATATAAATCAGCTATGGGAGGGCTTCTGTAGTCGTTTCAAAGAGATTTTTGATGATAACTTTCCCCGTAAACAAAACAAAAACAAAGAAATGTGACAAACTCATCTTGTTCTTGTTGTATAAAGTCATGAAATACAAATATGATACAGCAATTACATCTGCCGAAAAGTTACACTTGAGTAACTTAATAATGAATGCTAAGAATAGATCAAAAGCTACATGGGTGATTGTAAATCCATTAACTGAAAAATATAAAAAAAAGAACTAAGTCATGAAAGCTGGTGAACCTTCACTCACAGCAGATCAGTTTAATGAATTCTTCATCAATGTAGCACCTAATCTTTCTAAACATCTCTCTGGAGTTTCACATAATAGTGAAAAATTGAGACGACTGCAAAAGTCCTTCTTTGTTTTCGACAGAGGAATCTGGAAATGTTTCAGCTGTTAGATTTTTGAAGAACAAGAGATCTAGTGGTTATGACGAGATTCCTCTGAATGTTTTAGAGAAAAGTATTCACCTATTAGCTTGTCCTCTGTCTTTTATCATGAACATAGCTTTTAAGGAGAGAGTATTTCCTGATGCTTTAAAAATATCTACAGGCATTCCCTTATACAATAAAGGCGATATAAATGAAATGGGTAACTACCAACCAATAAGCCTCTTGACATCATTCTCGAAAATTTTTGAAAAAGTTTTGGCAACTAGACTTCTGAAATTTTTCAGAAAATTCAATATAATTTTTAAATCGCAGCATGGTTTTGTGAAAGTTAAAAGTACAGAGACTGCAATTTTCGAACTGACTCAGGCGGTGTAGCTTGTTCTGGATAAGGGTGAAATACCTCTGCCTAGCTTTATCTAAGGCATTCGATTGTGTGGAGCATGGTATCTTGCTTGAGAAATTAGAGTGTTGCGGAATCAGAGATAACCAACTTAAGTTGATTCAAAGTTATTTAACAGGAAGGAAACAGAGAGTGTTGATTTCAGTAAATGGTACCACATATCTATCTGGTGAAAAATAAATTACTATGGAAGTACCCCAAGGTAATATTTTAGCCCTACTATTATTTTTAATATACATTAATGATTTCACCGATGCCGTTAAGACTACTTGCAAGCCAGTTAAATATGCAGATGATGTGGGTCTTACTGTCACCGCATCAGAAGTATCATCATGTATTGAAACTGTGAATGGTGTATTCAATCGTGCTGAGGGATGGTATCATTCAAACAAGCTAGTAGTAAATTTGAACAAGACTGAGTGTATAGCTTTTGATTCTGGTAGATCTGGAGTGAATTTTCCCAACACCATAAATTGTGGTGACAACATTGTCGATGACCAGGAATCAATTAAATTCCTTGGAATTATAATCGATAAAAAGTTAAATTGGGATGGCCATATCGTTCATCTGAGTGGCAGGTTGAGCTCTGTGGTGTATACATTGAATGTTTTAAGGATGAGAGTGGATGTTCATGTTCTGAGGCTGATATACTTCTCGAATTTTTAGTCAATTTTGTTGTATGGTATTATGTTCTGGGGAGTAGCGTCACAAAGTGAGAAAATTTTCAAAAAGCAAAAGAGGGCTATGTGAGTTATGTTCAGAATGGGTTATCGTAAGTCATGTAGGGGAATATTTCGTGAAAACAAGATTATTACAGTGTACGGTATGTATATTTATAAACTTCTCCTATTTATGCATAAACACGGACACTACTTTGATGAATTTAAAAACCAAAACCATACTCGTCGGGTCTTTCCTCATTTTTTTCCGATTCATACTTGATCTATTAGAGAAGAGAGTCCACAATACATGGTTCTAAGATTATTTAATAGATTGCCTAGAACGATCCAGCGAATAACCGAGAGTGAGCTGTTCAAAAAAAAAATTTATAATTTTATAATAACATGTGAACCATACAGTACACAAGAGTTTGAGTACTTTTGCGATCATTGATCGGTATCTACTTCTGTTCTTCCTCTTTCTTTGTACCATAATTTTATATTTATGTACGTATATTTATATATTTACAATTGTGATTGTACTGTGATTTTTGGAAGTAAATAAATATTATTATTATTATTTGGATTTTCAAGTAATTAATGTATTAATTAATTTTGTGTTATACTTTACAAAGTAAACCAAAATCACCGTATTTCTTTTCAATGTTTTTATGACTTAAAAACTCGTCATAAATTTGTGAAAATAGTGAGAATTTGTATAACGTTGCATTATTGTATTGAACAATGAATATCAATTTTATCAATCATCGATCTCCTCAATCGAATTATTGAAATAAATTAATCTCGTCAAACCGCAAACCGTCAGCAAGCCAGTAATGTTCTATCTGGGACAAATGATATTAATGTAAGATTGAAAAAAACATACAATTTTTACGTCTTGTACAATTTTCACCGCATTCATCACTGAATAAGTTTTTGTTGAATGGAATGCCGAAAAGTGTGTTGAACGATCATCCGACCAATCATGGTATATTGAATTTTTCCATGCCGAAAATCCCATTATGAAAGATTCATCCGATATATTGAATAAGCGGGCAAACCCAAAGCCGGCTTAATTAACAATACACACATTTTCCGACAGGATTATTAGGCTACGAGCTCGCTTTGGATTTTGGAGGAACTTGTTCGCATTTACATTTTAATAACACCGTCATGCGAGCCATTTTCTGTACTCTGGTTCTCTCTGTGGCTGGATGGGGTCCCGTAATGTAATTGACATAAAATGATTATCAATTTTATGCCAATTTGGTCAGATTGTTGGCGGGCTTTGCATTTACAACGCATATGAATGATAAGATTATGGAAGTGAAGTGGATGGTTGCTGAACCTGGTCGGGGAATGTAGCAAATATTCGCTTTATTTGGCAAAAAAAAAGTATCTCGGTGATAATCAAAATTGAAATCGGTTTTCGAATGTCCAGTCGGTTTCAACTCATTGAATTTCATGAAACCGCCAATTTGTAGTAAATACTTTTATGACGAACTACCTGACATTTGACGGCATTATTGAGTCATCATAAATTCAAACTAATTTCTATCAAAAACATCAACTTTGCGATTTCTCGAAAAATACATTTTCATTGATTTCGATACAAAAGAGTTGGAGTTCGTGAAAGATTCTACTGTCTTTGAATTTTCTGCAGTTAACTTCGCGTGTTTTCTTTGGGAACAACAAGACACCCCGCACCAAGGACTTAGCGCACAATTTCAAAACTTCAGATTTCATTTTTGGTAGGGAACTAATTATTAATTTTTTTCGGATATGTCCAGGCATATGCCAACAAAATTCGATCCATGACCGTAATTTAAGAATTTCTTCGTTGAGGCAACAGTTCGCTACTGCTAGACACCTTCAAATGCAGCTTCGACAAAACAGTGGACAGCAAATTAGACCGAAACGATACGACAACGTTATAGGTAATTTGGTTTGAGGCCTTGTGTCGCAGCTCGAAGCCCAGCTCTAAGAGCAGCACATTGAAGAGCCCGATTAAATTTGAACAGATGAGTCGAAATTCCGTACTGAGTACTGACGTCAAAATGAGACATATGCCCAGTGCAACTTTTTACCTGGAAAAGACTGCTTAGACAATGTTTTTCGAAATTTTGGTGCCTCGTCTGGAAGTGTGCATGTCCATTCTTGTGATTTCTCGGATTATAGCTCTCAGCAGGTGACTGTGAATGTGCTAGAGTGAACAGTGACAAGGGAAGTTCATAAGGTACGTCCCTTAACTGTAAAGGGCTTTAATACTTTCCAATCTATACTTGATCAGTTAGTTGGAATTTCATAGGGGATGATACTATGAACCTTTCAAGAAAATTTTGTTGATGCTTTCAAGTTTGCGTTCCCAGAGAGAGAAGCTAGGGGGACTGGGTACAGCTCTCGTTTGCATTGGTATACGGAAGAACTAAGGAACATGAGAAATCAATTAGAACTTGTTAATGAACTATTCGCTAAATATAAGAGTAATAACCTCAAACTTATTCGTGATAGACTCAAAACTAGGTACAGGAAAGAAATTAACTTGGCCAAAATCAGAGCTAATGATGAAGTTATAGGTAAATCTACTAATCGGCAGAGTACTATGTGGGGCATTATTAAGTCTAAAAGAAACCTGTCAAAGAGTAAAACTAATTCTAAGTTGTCACCTGATGATTTTAACAATTACTTTTCGAACAAGCCCCATGAAATTGCTAGATCTATTCCAGATAAAGGAACTGAAACTCATGAATTATTTCTGAAGGTAATCCTAGTGATATAAATTTTTCATTCAAAGAAGTTGGTTGCATCGAAGTACGAGATGCCATTCGTTCCATGAAAAATAATAAGTCTAAAGATTTTTTCGAACTCTCTACTGTACTCATTAAAAGAAATGTCAACTCTATTATTGCACCACTTACAAAGCTTAAAAATAAATGTCTTATACAAGGAACCTTCCCTGATAGTCTTAAAATTTCTATGATAATCCCACTCTTCAAAAAAGGGGATGACAATAATTTGTTGAACTACAGGCCAATTTTTCTCGTACCAATATTTTCCAAGATACTAGAAAAAATTATGTGCAATCAGGTTTTGGATTATTTCGAATCTCATGAACTTTTTTTTAATAATCAGTATGGCTTTAGAAAGGGCCGAAGCACCACATATACTATTGCGCAATTCATTAATAATACAATGCATTGTTTTGAAGCAGGGTTGTACTCACTCTCTATGTTTCTTGACCTCACCAGGGCCTTCGACTGCGTGTCTCACCCGGCACTAATGCGTAAACTGGAGAAGTACAAATTCGATTCGAGAAGTAGAGAATTACTATTATCTTTTTTAACTAATAGATTTCAGGCAGTCTGTGTAAATGACTGTTGGTCGAAGAGGAAGGAAATCACTATTGGGGTACCTCAAGGCTCAATCATGGGGCCAGTGCTTTTTCTCATCTTTATTAATGATTTTCCTGATTACTTGAAAGACTTCCTGACCTTTTTGTTCGCTGAAGATTCTACCATCTCGGTCGGTAGTACGGATCTGCTGCATGCGGCGGAGCTGTCTGAGGTTGCATAGTCGAGGGCTCTGGATTGGTTCGCCGGAAACAAGCTGTGCATGAACGAAAGTAAAACGGAAAAAGTGTTTTTTAGTCTGAGACTTGTTGAATCTTCGAGTGTTAGGTTTTTGGTAATCTATCTAGACTCTCGTCTTACCTGGTCCATCCTCATAAGTCACCTTGCAGCCCAGTTGAGTAAAAACATATTTGTTCTGCGCAACCTGGCGTCTTCTGTCTCAACAGATGTCTTGAAGATTTCTTATTATGTCTTATGCGAATCTCATGTTAGATATGGACTTTTAGTCTGGGGTGTCACCGATGAGATTGAGAGCATTGTAAGGTTGCAAAGAATAGTAAAATTAGTTGTTCGATTGGGATTGTTGTAAAGACGTGTTTAAGTCAAATCGAATTCTTACGTTGCCAAAATAATTCATATTCGAAAATCTCATGTATGCGCATAGAAATGTTGACTCATTGTTGATCAATAGTGACCGGCACTCTCATAATACGAGGACCAGAGATAATATCTATATACCTTACCATAGGCTGAGTGAGTCGCAGAATGGTCCTGGATTCTTGTGTCTGAAGTTTTTTAATTTGTTACCTCTAAACGTTAGACGTTTATCACCTTCAAAATTCAAGTCTTGTTTGAAAGTGTTTTTGACTGAAAAAGTATTTCATGACAAAAAGGAATTCCTGTGCAAAAACTTCATAATTTCAATATTCCTGTAAATCCTGTTGTATAATTTAATTGTTATAAATTTCTTCTTAATATACTTTTATCTATTTTCAAGTGTATAAAAGGTAAGACGATGTATAATTTATTGTGTAATACAGTTTACCTTTGATTTTCTTTTTGACAAGTGCATGAATAAACATATACTATTCAATTATTCCTACTTATGGTTTTTGGTAGAAGCTCAATAATGGTGTGGGGGGGGAGCTTTTTGAACGCCCGCACTGATCTGGTAAATCGTAAATAACGGAACCCTGAATGCTAAGAAATACATTTCAGACATTTCAGACATTTCAGAAAAACCATTTGCGACAAACATGATTTAAAACTTGTTTTTGCATGATAACCCAGACTTCATCAAGCTCATATCATTAGATCACGAAATAACTTTAATGTAGTAACCAGAACGAAGTCCAGATCTTAATCTCATCGAACATGTCTGGAACTTTCTTAATAAAAGATTAAGAAGCCAGCAAAACCAGTCAGCTACCGTGAATGAGGTTGAGAATACATTGATCGAAATTTGGCGTGAAATGGATCAGAATGCTCTATGGCCAGGGATGGAAATATTTTGTACTAACAGGTAGTTGTGAACTTTTTTTCATTATCAGTTTTATTTCAATTTCTATGAGTACCATTTTTATTTTGATTATTTTCAAGCATTCCTTAGCTGGTGGATTACTGAAAGAATAATTCTTCACTTCTGAATAAATTTTAATTTTGGATTTTCTTGGCACAGTGTATTTGTGTACTGACCTCAGAAACCATTCTTGGAAACAATAATGTTTTCAGTGAAAGCAAATGCTGGCACTATATTTTTATGTCGATTATTTATTTGATAAAATTACTTGCTAAACTCTAGGCTCGTCGTATATCACAGGCGTTTTCACTTTTTCCATTGTTACAGATTCCTGTCCCAAACCCCCTTCCTTTCACCCTTGTCTTCGGAAATCATGGAGTGCAAGATGAGAATGATAGAATGAAGCTGCTAAGCGGAAGAATCTTTGGTACTCTTTATGTACACACGACACTAACACATCATAAACAGATAAGCTATTGATAGTGCAATAGCGACAGGAAAACGAGTTTTTCCTCAGGCGTTTTCACTCTTTTATATATATATATATATATATATATATATATATATATATATATATATATATATATATATATATATATATATATATATATATATATATATATATATATATATATATATATATATATATATATATATATATATATATATATATATATATATATATATATATATATATATATATATATATATATATATATATATATATATATATATATATAATATATATATATGATAAGAGAGGATTTACAAAAGTTCGAATAATTGTATTTACAATAAACGAGTGAAAACGAATATATATAATATATATATATATATATATATATATATATATATATATATATATATATATATATATACTTTGAAAAGAGAGGATTTACAAACTTACAGAGAGGATTTACAACTTTTGTAAATCCTCTCTTTCAAAAGTATATATATATATATATATATATATATATATATATATATATATATATATATATATATTCGTTTTCACTCGTTTATTGTAAATACAATTATTCGAACTTTTATATATCCTTTTTTCATAATTCTTTTTTCACAAAACATTTCAATTGATTTTCTCATGAAGACAATTTTGTTTTGATTAAATCTTAACTATTATTCTTTGTCCAAAATTATATATGCAACGTTTCAGTTGGTTTGACTGAAAGTTGTAAAACGCAAGATTTCTAACTAGAACATTGCATAGAATGAAGCTTTCAAGCTCGTTGAAATTACTGAAGAATTTTTCACCAGTGGTACCCTATAAAACAGATAAGCTATTGATAGTAATAGCGACAGGAAAACGAGTTTTTCACTCAGGCGCACTGTTTATTGTAAATACAATTATTCGAACTTTTGTAAATTTTTTCTTTTTTAAACAAACGAAGAAATATATATATATATCATATATATATATATATATATATATATATATATATATATATATATATATATATATATATATATATATTGTTGAGTATATATATATATATATATAACAAGGATAATGTTTCATATACATATATATATATATATATATATATATATATATATATATATGGCTTTCCTTGCTATATATTTCAGGTATGATATATTGTTACAGATTCCTGTCCCAAAACCCCTTCCTTTCACCTTTGTCTTCGTCTGGAAATCATGGAGTGCAAGATGAGAATGAGAAATGAAGCTGCTAAGCGGAAGAATCTTTGGTACTCTTTATGTACACGACACTAACACATCATAAACAGATAAGCTATTGATAGTGCATAGCGACAGGAAAACAAGTTTTTCCTCAGGCGTTTTCACTCGTTTATTGTAAATATAATTATTCGAATTTGTAAATATCTCTTTTCAAATATATATATATATATATATATATATATATATATATATATATATATATATATATATATATATATATATATATATATATATATATATATATATATATATATATATATATATATATATATATATATATATATATATATATATATATATATATATATATATATTTTCACTTGTATATATATATATATATATATATATATATATATATATATATATATATATATATATATATATATATATATATATATATATATATATATATATATATATATATATATATATATATATATATATATATATATATATATATATATATATATATATATATATATATATATATATATATATATATATATATATATATATATATTTATATATATATATATATATATCTATATATACTTTTGAAAAGAGAGGATTTATAAACTTACAGAGAGATTTTACAACTTTGTAAATCCTTATATATATATATATATATATATATATATATATATATATATATATATATATATATATATATATATATATATATATATATATATATATATATATATATATATATATATATATATATATATATATATATATATATATATATATATATATATATATATATATATATATATATATATATATATATATATATATATATATATATATATATATATATATATATATATATATATATATATATATATATATACTTTTGAAAAGAGAGGATTTACAAAAGTTCGAATAATTGTATTTACAATAAACGAGTGAAAACGCCTGAGGAAAAAACTCGTTTTCCTGTCGCTATTGCACTATCAATAGCTTATCTGTTTATGATGTGTTAGTGTCGTGTGTAC
Organism: Cryptolaemus montrouzieri; assembly: GCA_013387265.2. Classification (NCBI taxonomy): domain Eukaryota; kingdom Metazoa; phylum Arthropoda; class Insecta; order Coleoptera; family Coccinellidae; genus Cryptolaemus; species Cryptolaemus montrouzieri. The sequence goes on from JABFTP020000144.1 coordinate 34,665,851, forward strand.
ATAAAGAGTACCAAAGATTCTTCCGCTTAGCAGCTTCATTCTCTCATTCTCATCTTGCACTCCATGATTTCCAGACGAAGACAAGGGTGAAAGGGAGGGGGTTTGGGACAGGAATCTGTAACAATGGAAAAAGAAAACCAACAGAAAAAAATGTCAACAATCATACCTGACTCTTATAGGTCTAAATTCACTTAAATCTAAGAGAAAATTTTACATAGCAAGGAAAGCCATAAAAAGGACTGAGGGGATAATCAAAAAGTGTACATAACCTGCGATATTTCCTCTATCGCTGAAATGTTCTTCCGTCGCAGTGTGAGTCTCCTGAAACATAATCTCTTCCTTGTTCTTGCTTGCCAATGTTAAAGTATAATCGCAAAATCCCTTCAATATTCAAACTCAACAAAAACAATTCCCTGTCTGTTTGACCGAGAGCCCCGATGGCCAGGTTCGGTCTTTTAAGTGATCAGATTATGATCTATAGATGTAGAATCATTAGGAACCTAATAATTTTTGTTGACATCTCCCATATATTATTTCTTCGTGGATCTTGTTTAATGTAAAGAAAAATTTGCGAAAAAAATTTGACAGTTGTTTTAAAAATATGACAAATGAGTGGTTAAAGAATGTAGAAGACAACCATATTGCTCCGGTGTTAAATTGTCTTTCACACATATGCAAGTGTAATAATTCAACACATATGCAAGTGTAACAGTTCAACAATTTCGTTCTAAATAGTATTACAGATCAATTCTATTGCGAAACTACATACGAATAAGCAAGGCCAGGTTATGACGTATAGTGATGGATGTCATCAGTTCAACGCTGCCTCTATCCACCAATACTGTTTAATTTCCTAGAGAGCATCGATCATGAGCAGAGCGTTGAAAGGCGGTACCACTGGTGAAAAAATGTTATAATAAAATTGAAAATTGCGCATGCAGTACTCTCAACGAGCGGAAGGTAAGAAAATTGAAAGTAAAATTATAGTATACGTGAAGTTTAAATCTTCAATAAAATAATGCAATGTTACACGTTAGCCATAGAAACTTCAAGAAATATGCGTTTTACAACTTTCAGTCAAACCAACTCTATTCCTAACGTATTCCCTGCATATATAATTTTTTTGGTAGACTTCATTCAAGAATTGGTTTCTCATAGTTAAGATTTATATCAAAACAAATTATTGTCTTCATGAGAAATTTCATCATCTTTTGAAATTGATGTTTTGTGACTATGTTGTGAAATTTGTTGTAGAGCAGCTATAAACTGAGCAATATAGTCTGCCTTTGAGTGGCTAGTTCAATTTTGAATAGGGTATCAAATAGCCAGCGGTTTTAATGAAGGCTTATTTCTAACCATGACCCCTAGGTAGTGCAAAAATGTCAGTACTTCTTGAAGCGGAATCTGAGTATGGCTAGTCACCACCCCGAAGCAAAACTATAAGGCCAAAAGGCTTTAATCGTGCTTTGTCGTGATATCCTGGAATGCCGTTCTACATTTTTATAGAGATCACTCGTTTTTATTCAAAAAAATTAAAAGATAGGAGAAGAGGAAATTCTTAAGTACAACACCTAGCTATATTGCGCCGTCTGTTGTGTAATAACCACTTTGATATCAATAAATAAGAATGTATAAATTTTCATTAAGTACAATCACTTCTTTGAAGTAATGAATAACTGCTCATTAACTAAACGTACATCAAATATCTTAAAATCATTACTATCTTCAATGTGAACAATTTTGCCTTCTGAGTGATTCAGTGAATCTTTTTATTTTTCATTTATATGGAACGTTTTTGATCTTTTAGTTAATTATTATTCATTTTCAATATATTTTAATTGTTCGTTTTTAAAGACAATTGATGGTTTTGGGTGTTTTGTTTCATTTCTCGGTGTAATTCGCAGGATTTCGTTTTTTCGAAGTGGTTTTTCTTTTTTGATAAACAATGTAGATTATATTACTGAATAATAAGTAAACGTGATTTATGTCATACGAAATAGTTAAGGGAATTTGGTTATTAGAATCCCGAATTTTTGCGGCAAATTATCCGGAAAGAAGTGTACGAAATGCATTGAATGATGGTTTGGGAAGACTGAACTGCTGTTCACGAGGAAACAACACGAACAAAAGCAGTTTCGATTTATCAATTCGGCCTCATATACAGGGTGTTACATAATAGTATGTCACAACTCTAGGGGGTAAATCTACGTGAAATTATAAGAAAAAAATTCAAGTAAACATAGGTCCGCAAAAGCTTTGTAACGGATCTACAGGGTGTTAAAATTTCCGGAAAAAAATGGTTTGTTCTTCAAAACTCCTGCAGTTTTTGAGATATTCAGCCCAAATTTGGAATGCAAGCTATTTTTCAGAACCTCCATCATAACACGTCCTAAATTCCAACTAGAGTCTACAAAGTGTTTTCTTTTCCAGAGCCATGTCTTCATTTGCCCTTTCAAAACTTTTTTGCACTACTTCACTGATCAGCGTACAATCAATATTCGTCATCTTCGTTCAATTTTGAAACTTTTTTGAAACCTGTGATTTTTTCATATTTCCGACCGTTCTCGAGCAAAAAATTATTGAACGATTGTATGCATTCGCTCAATTGAAAGCACTTCTAAAATTAAAAAAAATTACTAGTAGGCTTTGATTTTTTTCATTTATTTATTTATTTATTTTGACAGTTGTTAAAGTTGAACCAGTGTCTGCTCGAATTGTTAATTAAATTAACGATTAGTTTTAAGACTTTTGAAGTTATTGCTGTAAGAAAAAATGGTTAATTTTACTAACGCCGAATTGGCTGATATCCATCACATGTACGGTCTATATGACGGAAACACAACAGAAGGTGTGCCTTCCAAATCGAGTAACACCAGACAGGGAACATTTTCAAATATCAACAGAAGGTTGAGGGAAACTGGAATTTTTACTGCAAATAATCATTTAAAAGGTCCAACTCAACCTATGGGAACTCCAGATATTGTGGAAGCAGTTTTGAATTGTATTGATTTGAATTCTCATGTGAATACAAGAAAAATTGGAAATCAGTTGAATATTTTACATGTTCTAGTTTGGAGGATTCACCACGACTTTTTATTGTACCCGTTTAATACTTTACGCTTCCAAACTCTACTACCTCGATATTTTCGTTCAAGACTGAATTTCTGCCGATTGTTCTTAGATAAAATTAGAGAAAATGCTTATTTTGATAATGAAATAATAATAATAATAATGGAGGAAAACAAACCCCCATTTGAAGAATCTCATCATCAAGAACAATTTTCACTAAATGTCTGGGTCGGAATAATTGGAAATTATTTGAAGGTGCCATTTTCTTTGCCTAACAGACTAAATGGTCCCGCTTATCGGCAATTTTTTGAGGAGTAGTTACCTTTATTGATCGAGAATGTGCCTCTTTTGGTGAGAAACATAATGTGGTTCATGCATGACGGGACACCAGCACATTTCAGTGGAGAATCTAGGAAATTCTTGAATAATACATTCGAAAACCGATGGATAAGTCGGGGTGGACCAGAACCATGGCCTCCTAGGTCCCCAGACTTAAATAGTTTAGACTTTTTCTTATGGGGATATCTCAAAAGTTTAGTTTATACCACTCCAGTGAACTCTGTAGAAGAATTTAGAAATCGAATAATAACATCTTATGACACTATAAGAAATACCCCAGGAATATTTCAAAGAGTGCGTGTAATATGCGAAGAAGGACAAAGGCCTGTATTCTTTCAGGTGGAGGACACGTCCAGTAATTTATTTAGGTTTTAATCGTTCTTCTTTCTAATTTGATATTGAATAAGTATGAGTTTAGTCTCAGAAGACGAGCTATTAAAATAAAAGCAAATTTTGGGCGTACCTATCGAGATTTATATTATTTCTTTTTCATTTAGTGAATAACAAAATTCAAATAATTCAAATTCAATAATTTTTCACTCGAAAACGGTTGGTGATACGAAAAAATTACAAGTGTCTAAAAAAAATTGAACGAAGATGACGAAAATTGATTGTACGCTGATCAGTGGCGTACTGCAAAAAAGTTTGAAAGGTTAGATTAGGACACATGGCCTCGGAAAAGAAAACACCTTGTGAGTTTCAGCTAAAATCTAGGATGTGTAATGATGGAGGCTGTAGAAAATAGCTTGCATTCCAAATTTGGGCTGGATATCTCAAAAACTGCAGAAGTTTTGAAGGGAAAAATCATTTTTTCCGAAAATTTCAACACCCTGTAGCTCTGTAACGAAGCATTTGCGGACCTGTGTTTATTTAAATTTGTTTTTCTTAAAATTGCACGTCGGTTCACCCCCTCAAGTTGTGACATACTATTATGTAACGTGTATATCAGAATATGTGCTATGATTATGATATAAATGAAGTTGTTAAAATAATTTTATTTGATATTTGTTTGATCTACATAAAAACGATATTGATCTTGACACTCTTTCAATAAAATCTATTAAAACAAATAATAAATCTGAGAATTTTTACAAAAATTTGTATGGTTGAAACTTATTTTATCTGAGGATTCGGAAACCTCCCAGCTTCTAATTGACTACATGTGATTGAGAGATTCGCAGTAGCAGCTCTCAAAAACTTCTATTGTAATTTCTTAATTGGCTTGTTTATTGTAACTTTTTTTTCTGAGTGATTGAGAGAGATGTTTCAATCTTTGGAATATAGACTTATGAGGTTGCCTTCTGTCAGGAAAACGAGCAGAATTATTTTCAATATCAGAATCACGCCCATTCAGAACGGAGCATTCATTTTTCAAAGTTCTAAAAATTCACAAACATTTTTCAATTAATAAGGTTTCAGCTAATTGTTGTGAATCGAGTAAGTAAATTAAATAATTAAGTAATTTTGACATATATTGATATGTGTAAATTCGCAGTACCATAGTAGATGAAACCACAGGATGTCCAAAGAATTTTCATTTCAGAAAAAATTTTTGAAGATATTTGTCAGGCACCTTACACATGTTTAGAAAGGGAAAAATACTCTTTCTATTCTTCCGAATTCATTAATGGATTATATTTGAATAACGCAAGTATATATTATAATTCAACAAAAAAATGCCAATACGTTTCTTCATTCTACTCAAAAAAGTTTCCACTTAACTTTAACTCCGGAATGACTGGAAAACAAAAAAAAATAACTGCGATTCGTTTTCTCCAATGAATCTTTCTCGTAAATTCAGGACGGAAATGGGAAAAGGTGTCATTTATGTTTATTTGCAGAACACTATCGTTAGCTTACAATTTTTATTTGATATATTACAGATTCATCACTTTGTATTTTTGATGTGTTGAAATGTGTTAAACTCTCTGTCAGGAGCGTATAAAACAGTTATTGAACATTCATTCCAATATTTATTTTTGAATATATGTCTTATATAATAAGAAACAAATATAAATTATAGTGGGTATATGAATATACAGAAATAGCTAACCAGTTCAAATATATGTATGTCAGACCCTCTAACGTTCATCTATAAATTGCAGTCAGTTGCTCTGAGGAAATCATTTACAATGCACCGAATATCTGAGCAAATTAAACTCATCGCATTTTACCACGATACAGTTTTAGAAATATACAGAAATTTCCTTGCATCAATGATTATTCCAAATAATGCATCGATCGTGGATATTGGATGTGGAAGTGGTAAACTAACTTCAGAGTTCTTACAGCGAATGATAACAAGCTAAAGTGAACTGGTAGAAATAGACATCGACCATTCAATTATTGAATTTTGTAAAACTTTAAAGATGGATCCTATTTATTGCATCCATACTTATATCATGAACTGTAATTCTGCTTCCCTTTCTCGGCTAAAGTGCTGAAGGAGTTCTGATGAAATTGAAAATATGAAGATATATTGAGCTTTAGGGACAGACATTACTACTTTCAGAAAATGCCATGAAAATGTTCATGAATTCTTTGGGTTTCATAGAGGTATATATAAATATTTTTTTAAATACACTCGGAGGCAAAATTAGCGGAACACTCGAAAATTTAACCAAATTCGAGGCTCGATATTTTTCCTAATTCTCAACCGATTTAGATGATTTGTTCGGCAAGTTATAGATCAACTCTTCTGCTTTGTAGGAATTATAAGAGAAAACAAAAAATTTGAAAAAATTTTATACGGGGCAAAACTAAAAGTGTTTTTTGTCAAAAATTCGTAACACCCTGTGGAATTTCGTGGTCCGAGTTGAAACGTACAATATCATGGTCTGTCAAGACACATCTTCCTACAGTAACGCCCTTCTTGTTTCATGCGTTTATCTCTATTTTTGCAAAATATATTTATTTTCAAGTGGAAAATCACCATTTTGGAGAAATTCCATTGAATCAAGAAATTGCCATTAAAATTCGTCTATCATATTGGAATTTTCTTATTATCACTCAGGCTTGTCGAAATTGTCGTTTGCGATTTTTATGTTCGAATTGCATTAGTTATTGATGACAATTTGGTTAATTTGGTGAAAATTAGGAATTCATAGGAGATAACAGTCGGTAGGTATTAAAATACACAACCGAATTCTGGGACCATAGATAAAACTTTTCATTTACACATGAGCACACCTTTTTTTATCAAATATGAAATACAACACACGTTTTTTTGTATATGACCACATTTGCACTTGTTTAAAGAATGACAGTTTTCCATCAAATGTTTTTTTTTTGTGGGTCATCATGAACATTTTTCTTAACATGTTCATTTCATTTCACGAGTGTATCGCCAGGATACACACCTGCTCTCAATTTTGGACAGGAATGATAATTATTATAGAGTGTCACACAAAAAAATTCAAAAATAAATGTGCAAAATCAACGATTTTTCCAGTGTACTTCGAGTTCTCCCGGAGCGTGAAATTGGCCAGTGAATTTCAAAAATTTTTATTCCGTTAGATTTCCGCTTCTCTAATTTTGATTTTATTTTTTGGCTAACCTCCGATGTTATGCACCTACGCAAGATTAAAAATAAATTCATGAAATTTGTGACTTTTCGCTTCAAATTGGATATCTCTTGTAAAAATAGAGATAAATGCATGAAACAAGAAGGACGTTATTGTAGGAAGATGTGTCTTGACAGACCATGATATTGTACGTTTCAACTCGGACCACGAAATTCCACAGGGTGTTACGAATTTTTGACAAAAAACACTTTTAGTTTTGCCCCCGTATAAAATTTTTTTCAAATTTTTTTTGTTTTCTCTTATAATTTCTACAAAGCAGAAGAGTTGATCTATAACCTGCTGAAAAAATCATCTAAATCGGTTGAGAATTAGGAAAAATATCGGACTTCGAATTTGGTTAAATTTTCGAGTGTTCCGCTAATTTTGCCTCCGAGTGTATTTTAATTAAATGAACTAAAACTATGGTATTTAGATTTACACTATATTAATAACACTATGACCGGTTTCACCACACTGTGGCTTCATCAGATAGATACAAACTGATGAACATAGTTATTCCTTATATATTAGTCTCATTTCCTACTTAATATTACAAAAGGTACAAGTAAGAGGGGTATGTTGGAAAACCCATCGGAGTTTCTTACTTTATGAATTGAAAAGATTGAGTAAAGGAGAAGGATTAAGATCTAATTGACTATTATGTAACCTACCTGAATTCTTCTCTTTGTTAATCTCTAAAATTTCCCATAGATTGAGTTTTTGTCTATTATTTTCATTATGTAAAATTTTGAAATTATCATTAAAGATATGGTTTTCTTCGAGTGATTAGAATAATGGGGATCTGATTTATGATAACTAAAACTACGTTTGTGTTCGGATAATCTAACTTTGAAATTTCTGAAATGTCATACTAATATAAATTTTATTACAATCTCTGCAAGACAATTTATAAACACCGGATTTATTACCTTTATCAATTTTAGATTTGCAGTTTTTGATATGTCGGCCTAAAGAATTATCAGTTCGAATTTATATTGAAATTATATATATATATATATATATATATATATATATATATATATATATATATATATATAAATTATATCATGGGTAATCCTCTAAGCCCTCTACTCGCTGAAATTTTCATGGATAATTTCGAAATACTATCCAGGAACATCCTTATTCACACTTTATTTATTGGTTTAGATATGTCGACGATATCATTTGTTGTTTAACTGCCACAACACACAATTAGAGTCATTCAGAACATTCATTAACAAAATTCACGATAATATTAAATTCACGTTAGAGATATAAACAGAAAACTCCATGAACTTTCTGGATTTAACTCTTACTAAAATTAACGGCAAACATGATTTTTCTATTTTTCATAAGCCATCGCATACAAATATTACTATTCACAGCTCATCTACACATCCTTATCTACATAAATTCCAAATAAATTAGCTGCCTACATAGACTCAATAATATTCCAAAGTCACAAAATAATTTTATAAACGGTTACAGTCCAAGTATGATTGAGAACATGATTTCACACAAAAATTTCAAAAGCAATCCAGGAAGTATTTCCAAGTATAAAAGTTCTAACACAAAATACAACAGCTCAACTCATATTGGTAATCTTAGTCTGAAATTAAAATCATTCCTCTTGCATTATAATTTCAATATAGAATTCGAACTGATAATTCTTTAAGCCGACATATCAAAAACTGCAAATCTAGAATTGATAAAGGTAATAAATCCGGTGTTTATAAATTGTCTTGCGGGGATTGTAATAAAATTTATATTGGTAGGACTTTCAGAAATTTCAAAGTTAGATTATCCGAACACAAACGTAGTTTTAATTATCATAAATCAGATGACCATTATTCTAATCACTTACAGAAAACCATAACTTTAATGATAATTTCAAAATTTTACACAATGAAAGAAATAGACAAAACTCAATCTATGGAAAATTTTAGAGATTAATAAAGAAAAGAATTCAGGTAGTTTACTTAATAGTCAATTAGCTCTAAATCATACTCCTTTACTCAATCTTTTCAATTCATAAAATAAGCAACTCCGATAGGTTTTCCAACATACTCCTTTTACTTGTACCTACTGTAATGTTAAGTAGGAAACAAGACTTATATATAAGAATAACTCTGTTCATTAGTTTGTATCTATCTAATGAAGCCACTGTGTGGTGAAACCGGTCATAGTTTTGTTAATATAGACAAATCCAAATACCATAGTTTTATTTCATTGAAAATATGTATATCGATTTTCATCAAGTAACCACCTCCTCAATCAAATTATTTCAATTAAATTGTGAAAAGTATGACTATTGACTTTTCCAGAATAGCCGGTGTAAACTAACACAAATGCTAGTAAAACATTTACCTTTGATTCAAGGTATGAGTTATAGAAAATTGTGTTTAAGATGTTGAGTATAAAAAAATGTGTTTGAGGATTTCGCTTAGTTATGAAAATCGATGGACGAAAATTTATATTTAAGGTCTTAATAACAAAATGAACAAATAGTTTTCCAGTGATTTATCAGATAATTTCTCAATATTTTTTATTATAACTTAACCGACCTATGTTATTATTCACACAGTTTTCTGTTATGATTGGAACATTTTAATTAAATTAACTTACTTCTTATTCTCATTATACCCCAAAATATGGATATACTAAAAACGCCTTTCCACATTATTAATTGTACGAATGAAGGCCAAACCTTCGAATCAAGCATATATCACATACGTTGTACAAAATGAAGCCCTCAAACGTAAGCAGAGGTTTCGCTCGTATTTGCATATCAATCCAGAATCTAGAGACAATTTACAAGCAAAATACGAGAATTATAAGTGCTCAAAATTGATCTGGCATAAGAGTACGCCATTAGTGGACGAAGGACGGTGTCGCGCGGTAATGACAGAACGATGGGTAGTAGGATGAGATGGATAGGTGGGGGACGACAGGGGCGTAGAATTTTCTTCAGTTGAACGTGTAAAAAACCAACTAATTTTGGAGAAATGATTTACTTAAAATCAGCTGTCAACTAAATATTATTCGAATTTCCTTTTCTAAGAACTGTGAGGAAGTACAAAAAGTTCAGTATTTTTCTTTTAGAACATAGTTCCAAACAGATATTAAAAGACGTCATTTGTTTGTTTGTAAACACAAGAGATATTCGAGGGCTCCATTCTCTCGCCAACCTTTCTCCTGCAGATCTATGATTTTCGGTTTGGATGGCTTAGTGGTAACAAAAATTTTTGGGGACTGATCTCTGCAGTCTGAATTTTTTAGCAGCGACCAATTACTATCAAGGAATCAAGAGATCATGAGATTGATAATAATTTTCTATGGATATACTCTGCAAAAAAAGCTCCTTCAATCATGCGTCTTCGATTCGCATCGTAGGAGACTATGTAAAACATAGGCGCCAACATGAAAAATAACTGGCATGGAAGAACCAATAGCTGCTTCGGTATAATCGCAGGTTTCACATAGTTTGAAATATTATATGTTGATTTCTGCTCCTGAACATTCCTCATATGTTGTACAGTACCCAGATGAGAAATATTTAGAAGTATCCCATTTATTATGCGCAGCTAAAACTCGTTGAAGCCGTTACTACTGAACCCTACGAGAAAAAAATATCAATAAGAACCATGATTTGATTCAAAAATGATCGGTTTATCGAAGAATAAACGATACTTTACTCCTGTAAAGTATCCTTAATACTGTAGCAAACAGAAGGCCAGCTCTGGTCGTACATAATCGTGTGTGTTCGAACGCACCCTCAAGACCTCTACTTCCTTATGGTAATAATTTGAATTCTCTACTGTAAGAACCAAAAAGTTAACTTATCGTAAGAATCAAATCAGGAGGTCCGTCATGGATATCCTGCCTCCCCAGGTCCAAATTGTCAATTCATATTTTCCTAGATCTTCATGGGCTTCTACGGCCTGAAGGGGATTTATCGCGAGCTTCCTTGACTATTCTTGAATTAGCCAATGTTGTGACATGAACATATATACCACTCTTGTTTTTTTGGTACCTATACGTTTATCTTCCGTATGTTTCCACTTCTCTCTTTATCTCGTATAGTTTTCCCTGCAATATTACAAAGAACCCCATTTTTCTATTAATCTTTTTTTTTGCTGTCTTCGACCTTGTTTGTGCAGTGTGTGTTATCAGTAATATCATCGTAGTCTTGAATACATCTTATAGTATTTTTGAAATATCCGGCAATTAAAGAACAATAAGGCAAAGATGTTTTATGTATGTGGCACCTTGAATATATTCAATAATTCCAGAGCGAGTGAGAAACATAACAAATTCGAAACGTTTTATGAATGAGATTACAAGCTGGATCGTAAATACTGAGAGGAAAATATTTTGTGATTTATTGAACCAAACGTAGAGAAAAAAAAGTTATAAACCGATTAATGAATCAACCCGAATTCGACAATGCAACCTAAATACGGCAAAACTTACACAAAAGTTCATTTGGATAACTGTTGTACACATTATGCAGTACTGAATAAACCTTATTATTATTATTATTATTTATTATCGTTGACTTATGCACTATCTCAGCTGTTAGCTGGAAATAATTTACCTTTCCCAGATTTTTGGGTACTAGCCCAGTCGCAGGAACAATATCCATTTTATCGAGGTGCCACATCTGCTTGATCTCAATAGCAAGGTCTGTGTATTTGGACTTTTTCGTCTGGAACTTGTTCAGCACGTTGTTATTATTCGGTATGGCGACATCCACCAGCATTGCTGTTCTGGCTCTCTTATCATACACCACTATGTCCGGCCTATTATACGTCACCATTCTGTCAGTGATAACAGGCCTATCGTTGTATAATCTCATAGAGTCATTTTCCAATACGGGCGCCGATTGATACTTGTAATATGGATGGGAGGCATTCAGAAGTCCGTAATTGTATGCAAGTTTCTGGTGGATAATGTTACATACTTGATTATGGCTGTGAAGAAAGTCCGTATTGGCCAGTTGTTCGCATCCAGACGAATTATAGTCTGTATAGTCTCCGTTCTTATATGGCATTTTCTGCACTTATCTGTTTGTAATACTCCATTCTTAATCATAAATTTTTTGTAGTTGTTTGCAGCGATGACTTGTTCTTGAATGGCCATAAGGATTCTTTCTGTTTCCGCGAATAGTTCTCCTTTCATCAACCATTTGTTGGAAGCTTCTTTGTCGATGTGTGGTTGATTAATCTCATGGTGATGTCGTTCCTGCAATTCCTTTCTTGACAATTGCTCTTGTCTTTCAGTATTTGATAAGAACGGTAGATTCAGCAGGTCATGACTAGTAGCAAGATTTAGAGGTGTATAACCCATATCAGCCAACGATACTACTCTGTGGAGGTCAGAAGTGCGAGCTTTTGCAGAGAAGAATTCTCTGAGATTCTCGATCTGTTCGGTATGTAAGTTGACAATATACATCAATCCGCGTCCTCCGTCTTTCTGCTTTAAAGTTGTTCTTATCACAGACGATTTTGGATGGTGATTATTGTACTTTGTCAGCATCGTTCGGGTTTGCCTTTGAATATCATCCACCTTTGACTTAGTCCATCTGATTATTCCAAATGAGTAAAGCAACACTGAAGTCGCATATGTGTTAATTGCTTTGACTAGATATATATATATATATATATATATATATATATATATATATATATATATATATATATATATATATATATATATATATATATATATATATATATATATATATATATATATATATATATATATATATATGATGAAAAGAGAATTATTCGCGAAACCGAAGGATTCCTTATGGCCAAGTGATCGCTACAAACAGCTACAAAAATTTATTACTAAGGACGGAACATTACAAACAGATAAGTTCAGAAAATGCCATATAATATCGGAGACTATACAGCATATTACGTCCAGCTGCCAATAACTGGCCACAGGCATAATCAAGTGTGCAACATTATCCATCAGAAACTTGCGCACAAGTACGGATTTCTGAATACCTTCCAGCTATATTACAAGTATCAACCGACGCCCGTATTGGAAAATGACTCTATCAGATTATACTACTATAGGCCTGTTATCACTGACAGAATGGTAACGAACAAAGGCCAGACATAGTGGTGTATGATGAGAAAGGCAAAACAGCAATGCTGGTGGATGTCGCCATACCGAATAATAACAACGTGCTGAACAAGTTCCAGGAGAAAAAGAAGCCTCCAACAAATGGTTGATGAAAGGAGAATTATTCGCGGAAACAGAAGAATTCCTTAGGGCCATTCAAGACCAAGTGATTGCTACAAACAGCTACAAAAAATTTATTACTAAGGACGGAACATTACAAACAGATAAGTTCAGAAAAAGCCATATAAGATCGGAGACTATACAGCGTATTACGTCCAGATGCGAACTACTGGCCACAGGCATAATCAAGTGTGCAACATTATCCATCAGAAACTTGCACACAAGTACGGACTTCTGAATAACTTCCAGCCATATTTCAAGCATCAACCGGCGCCGTATTGGAAAATGACTCTATCAGATTATACTACTATAGGCCTGTTATCACTGACAGAATGGTAACGAATAAAGGCCAGACATAGTGGTGTATGATGAGAGAGGCAGAACAGCAATGCTGGTGGATTTCGCCATACCGAATAATAACAACGGGCTGAACAAGAAAAATATACAGACCTTTCTGTTGTCAATTTATGTCAAGTATATTGTAATCGAGCCTATTCCCTTTGATTGAATCTGGGAAAGGTAAATTATATCCAGCTAAAAGCTGAGATAGTGCACAAGTACAGGATAATAAATAATAATAATTACTTTTTTTTTCGCATTATTAACAATCAATTTCACATGGTTATAAAGGAGGAACGAAATCCAGATTCCTGATGACAATCAGGTTCTGTTCATTTAACTCCTTTTGATTAATTCGCACGAAGCTATATAAGAAAAATTAATTAATAAAATTCCAAATGACTGAAACAGACAACATACACATAACTGAACAAAATGAATTGTAGAATACCTATAGTTGGAAGAAAACAAAATATCAAGCAAGGTATTCACCTTACGTGAATATTCATGTGGAATACTATAAAACTTTTGAGGGGTTTATTGGTTTTCAAACAACCACTGCCGAACTTTTCTTTTGAAATTATCCTAATTGAAGTTTTTCATTCAAAGGGGTACTGTTTTATAGACTTTAAAAGAATTGTACGTGAAAGTTCTCTCATAAAACTTAGTACGGTGTTGGGGTGCTGTTATAGTGGAATGCTTACTTCTGATATTGAGATTATGCCGTTCTTTCATCAAATGAATCTTATTTCGAAGACTGACTGGCAAGGAAGGGTTAACTATTAAATTTTCTAACACCATGTATAAATCTTAAACAAGAATTCTGAACTTCTTGTAGTCGATATAAATCTGAGCTATCCAGACAGGGTCTATAGACAGGCATACAAAAATCAAAATGTGATAGAACCAGGGCTTCACACAGTGTAGTTTTGGTGGCTTTACTCAGCACTTTCCTATGTGGGTAGGGAGTCTTCAGACCACAAACAGCCCACCAATACATTTGGGTAGGTGAGATTTGAATCGAAGTGAGATGTCTAAAATTAGTCCTACACTCTTCAGCCACCTCCAAATTCACATCATTCAATTTCACGTGAATATTTTCATCAAACTGATTGCAAGCATTTTTCGACCCGAACAACAGTACTTTGGTTTTAGATAGGTTCAAACTCAAATCAAATTTTTTAGACATTTGATAAATGTGCTCAAGGTCATTATTTAGCCTTCTGACAGCTGTATGCACTCCGTCAGGACGGAACCTAATACTCACTTGAGTATCATCTGCATACGCCAGAACTTTACAATCACCCACATATCTCTCCAATAATGATGTATAAAGACAAAACAAAAGAGGTCCCAGAATGGAGATTTGTGGAACCCCCCGTCCCAAGCTTAAAGCACTACTTGAAACCACTTCACCAACCCTGACCACCTGGCTTCGCTTCACAAGAACTTTTCACTGAATGGCAAGCCTCCAATGAGAACCCAGAGAAACCACACATCCATACCATCAATCAAATTCAATCAAAGGCTTTACTGTAGTCTAAGAGAACCACTAATGTAAGTAAACATTCATCAACTCCTGAAATTATATCATCAGTTATGTCAAGTAAAGCACTCATGCAACTGTGATCCTTCCGAAACCCAAACAAAAATTTCGGAAACAAGTCATTTTCTTTGAGATACGATCTAATTTGTTGGTTCATCACTGATTCGAGCACCTTTGATAGTGTAGGCAAAATACTATTCTAAATTGATTCCATCCAATCCTACAGCATTAGTTTTGATACCATCAATAGTATGCTTCTTCGGAGAGATTGTTTTCCAAATGCTGAATCAAATCGGCATTGATCATATCACCTTATGGTATACATTTGATAAAATACTCATTTATTTCATTGGCGTTCCTCAGATGTAAAGGTATATCCATTTCCTTCTTTTTATTGATAATTCCATTGATTACGTATTTCGTCCCACAAATGCTTAGGTTTTTTAGTTGAGCATGAGCAGATAAAGTAAGCTCTTTTTTCGTTACGAACGGCTGCAATTGTGAAATTACGGAAAGATTTATAATAATCAAAATGTACTGATAATTTAGTGAGCTTGAATTGTGATTCAGCTTGGAGGAGAAGACTTATTTTTTGTCACAGTTCTCAATGGAGCAGCTTCATCAAACAACACTCAGACTGGAACTATTTAAATACTTAAGTTTTGCATCAATATTCTTAGTATAAAATATTTTATTCAAATTCATGCCCACCCAATTCATTGTGAAGTTGAGCCACATTAATATTTTTTAAATTACTAAATGTAACGTTTATGGTTCAGGTCCAGGAAATTTCAACATTACAATAAATCGCGTCATGATAATTTAAAGCACCAGAAGAATAAATTAGGTCCCTGTTAGAAGTTAAGATAACATCGACCAATGTCGATGAAGTAGCTGTTACTCTTGTGGGTTCCCTAATCACCTGATATATTTGCAGATCATTAACAAGTTGCTCGCGTTGGTCTTCAAGAGATCAATATTCACGTCCCCCAAACATATTATGTCTTTATGAACAGTTGAAAAATACGCGAATGATTGATCTAGCTCTTCAAGAAAGTTCTTGGTACTGAAATCTGGAGGTTTATATACCACCGCAATAACAAATTCAATTTTGTCAACTTTAACTTTAAGCCACAGTTGCTTAAAGATATCAGAAGACCCCAAAACCGTGTACTCAATCTGATTAGATAAATAGAATGCAACACCACCCCCACGTTTGGCACGGTCTTGTCTGACTAGTTTGCATCCTTCAATATTTCTTATATCAGCAGAGTCTTTAGATGTGAGCCAAGTTTCACCCACCGCTATAATATTCCATTCCCCCTCAATAACAAAATCCATGAAACTATCAAATTTAGTACCGAACGATTTCACGTTCAAATGATGAACTATTCTCAAATTATTTCCATTAGTCATCATTCAGAACACAATTATAAATACAATAATCCCAAACAATCAACTCTTAAAGAAGAAAAAGCAAAATGTGTTTATAAATCTGTTCCCAGATAACAATCCGTTATACAGTGTGTTCCAACGAAAATTTGACCCCCCCTATAACTCCGAAATGAGTAACATTAGCGAAAAACACCAAGACACGTCGATTTTTCTTTCGAGGGTTAGCATTTTTCGAAATAATTCGAAACTTCTCAGATCAACCCCCTACCCCCAGCAACCCTAACTTTGAAATTCATCATAGGGAATAAGGGTCGAGTGGCACCTTACTGAAAAGGTCTGCCAATTCTCCACCTTGATTTGTCATTTTTAGAATTTTAAATTAACATACAGGGTGTCCCAACCAAGGGTGAAGTTGAATTCCTGGAAATCCCAAATACTAAATGAAATAGATTTATTTTGGCATAATGCAAGCGCAGGTTTATGCTCGGTCTAGAAAAACGACCTACACTTGTGAATTTGGAGTTGGTGCAATCAACCCCCTATTTCCAGCATCCCCAACTCAAAAATCATTCGATCGATAATAGGTCAAGTGGCACCTCGTTGGAAAGGTACTGCAATTTTCTCTTCGAATTTGGTATTTTCGAAATTCAGAATCATCATACAGGGTGTCCCGAAGCAGGAACATTGAAAATCCAAATAACTTTTTGAAACTGGTTCATTTCGGTATACGAGAACATGTTTGATCCGAGAATAGGACTTTCTTGTGTGGTTATAGAATTTTTGCAATCAACCCTTCCATTCAGCATCCCCAACTTGAAAATCATACAAATAATTCAAGTGGCATATCTTCAGAAAGGTTTTTGAATTCCAGAATGATTAAAGCATTTCATTCAGTTCGGCTCTCCATACAGGATGTCGCTTTCGAAAAATTCAATATCGTCATTTGAAATTATCAACTAAAATTAATTCGAAACTGTTAAAAGTATTGGGGTACGATGTGTTGAGCATCAATTACGAAGAAATAAAGCTGATTTCTGCATTGAAAATGTTCACATTTTTTCATTTCCATCTGGCGTGCAGTCATCTGTTATTTCTCATTTTGCAATGAAATATTATTATTATTCAGATCAGTTCCTCATTATTGTTGTTGTTCGTCAGTTGAAATTAATCTGAAAATGGTTTATTCCACTGAGGAAAGGGTCGAAATTGTATCGACGTATTTTCGAAATAACAGTTGTGCCAAAGAAACGGCAAGGATATTCGATAGGAACCATCCTGAAAGAGAAAGGAGTCAGTCACCAGTACGTTAAATATTTGGTTGACAAATTCTAGCTACGGGTTCGGTGGCAAACAAAAACATGAAGTGGCATGTCCTGTCAGAAATGAGGCAACGGAAGTGGCAGTAGTGGGTCATCTACAAATGGAGAATACTACTTCGATCAGAAAACTATCTCGTCTGACTGGTGTATCAGCTACAACTGTCCATAGAATCGTGAAACATCACAAATTTCACCCCTACAAGGTAAAATTAGTGCATGAAATAAACGAAGATGATCCAGATCGTCGTTTACAGTTTTGTGAAAATCTAAGTGAAAACCTAAACGGTAATCCAAATTTTCTGAATAACATCTGTTTTTCTGATGAAAGCACCTTTATGCTCAGTGGTGAAGTGAATAGACATAATTGTCGATATTGGGACACACAGAATCCTCATTGGTTTAGAGAGGCCCACACGCAAAGGCCTCAGAAGTTGAACGTTTGGGCAGGAATTTTGGCAATCATCTAGTTGGGCCTTTCTTTATTGAGGGTAATCTGAATGGAAATGGCTACCTACAGTTGTTAGAGGAACACATACATCCTAGATTGACAGAAATTTTACAGAACGATCCAACTCTTTCTGAGGACGAAATACGTTTTCAACAAGACGGTGCTCCTCCGCATTATGATGCTCGGGTGCGCCAATATTTAGACGAAAATTTCCCAGGAAGGTGGATTGGTAGAAGAGGACCTGTTGAGTGGCCAGCCAGGTCACCAGATTTAAATCCCCTAGATTTTTTTTTGTGGGGCCATCTAAAATCTAAAGTTTATGCCACAAGACCAGAAAACCTGGAGGAGCTGCGGATGAGGATTATCATAGAATGCCGACTTTTGACTCCTGAAGTTTTCGCTAATGTGAGAAGAGAGTTCGAAAATCGTCTGTATAACTGTATGGAGGTGGGCGGAGGTCATTTTGAACAATTGTTGTAATAATCAAGTTAGTTTTTTGTTTTCAATTGAATACAAGTTCAATAAATCTCGTTTTCTTGTTTAGATGAGCATCCAATCAGTTTCTCCATCATCCCCTCATCCTGATCCTCACGCCAGAAAACCTCGATTGCCAAACTGAAACCAATGCCTCAGTGATTCAGAAAATAGAAAAATCTTTCTGGAACTTTGCCACTCAACCTGTAATCACTTGTATGATTTTTTGAGTTGGGGATGCTGAATGGAAGAGATTGATTGCAAAAATTCCATATTCACGCAAGAGAGTCTTATTCTCGAATCAAACATAAACATGTTCTCGTATTATATCGAGATGAACCAGTTTCAAAAAGTTATTTGGGTTTTCAGTGTTCCTGCTCCGGGACACCCTGTATGCTGATTCTGAATTTCGAAAATACCAAATTCGAAGAGAAAATTGAAATACCTTTCCAACGAGGTGCCACTTGACCTATTTTCGATCGAATGATTTTTGAGTTGGGGATGCTGGAAATAGGGGGTTCATTGCACCAACTCCAAATTCACAAGTGTAGGTCGTTTTTCTAGACCGAGCATAAACCTGCGCTTGCATTATGCCAAAATAAATCGATTTCATTTAGTATTTGGGATTTGCAGGAATTCAACTTTACCCTCGGTTGGGACACCCTGTATGTTAATTTAAAATTCTAAAAATGACAAATCAGAATGGAGTATTGACAGACCTTTACAGTAAGGTGCCACTCGACCTTTATTCCCCATGATGAATTTCGAAATTACGGTTGCTGGGGGTAGGGGGTTGATCTGACAAGTTTCGAATTATTTCGAAAAATGCTCCCCCTCGAAACAAAAATCGACGTGTCTTGGTGTTTTTCGCTAATGTTACTCATTTCGGAGTTATAGGGGGGGTCAAATTTTCGTTGGAACACACTGTATTTCAAACAGCTGTTAGACATAATTCGATATGTGGATCAACTCACGGTCTTCAAAGTATCAAGATGAGCGTCACTTTCAATGATAATTGTTTTACCTTGCACTTTTGATTTAATTGGCCCGTTTTCAGTCCAAACATTGTTTTCCCAAGGTCGCCATACATCTTGTCAGTAATCCATAACGGCGAGGAGTTAAATCTTCCTTAATGGTTATCCCACTTCCTTGCAATTTAGATTTGTTCTTGAACATACCATCTCGTATTTCCTTTGAAGAGAAAATCATGACAATATTATCGGTATTCTGTCCATTGGACTTTATCATGTAGGAACATTCTACAGTGTTTCCAGAGATAGTCCTTACTTCTAATTCAGTGCCAAAAGGGTGTCTTTCACATTCACCTCATTACCAACAGACAGGTTTTTAGGTATTCCATAAACTCGTATATTACGTTCTCTTGAACTTTGCTCAAGACGATCCATCTTGTTTTCGAGTGTGATGCTTCTATCTTCAAATTTTACAACATGAGATTGTACCTGTTTACTTTACATATCCATTAGCCTAGCTCTGATACCACTTATTAGCTTCTCCATGAAAACTTCTGACGTTAGCACTTTCTCTACAACTTTTTGAATTCTTCTTCACTATTGCTGCTCATTGCTGCCATACGTCTACTCGCACGTGTAGCTCATCTACCATCTCGCCTTATTGTTTTTCCAACATCTTATAACTTGGTTGACTTGAGAAGCATCCTAACATCTTGAGTCAATCATTCAGACATAACCGGTTCCAACTACCACTGAGAGCATTAGATAAAAAAATCACCAATATTAATTGTCTCTTTTTTTCATAATGACCTGTTTATTTCTATTGAAAGTAATCAAATATCAACCTAAACTAACCTAATCTAACCTAACTTAATTGGTAATAAATTTTTTATACATTTCAAAGAAAGTATGATTGCATAGGTTTCAAGTCGCAAATCTCAGAGGAGATTGAAATTTTATTACTTCTACGTCCCTGCTCGGAGGCAGGCCAACAGAGGACGCAGGGTGATATTGCAGACCGTCGACGTCGATTTGAGGCGGCTAGAAAAACAGCCGGTGTACTTCGGGTCATGCATATTCATCGGCTAAATATTTGCGAGAGGCGCGCCTTATAATGATTATCCTCTCTGATTTCTCTCCCTGCTTTCGCCGATGACTGCGATATTATAAAGGAGGTTTTCCGACGAAAATACTTCCAAAATTAATTATTTCCCAGTTGAAGAAACAATAGAGGATCAGTGACGACGATATACAGAAATGAAGTTGGAAATCTGAAGGGTTAAAATTCAGTAATCAACATTATTGTTCGAAGAGTCTGCTGAACACCTCGATAATATTTCTGAAAATGTGTTTAGATACATAATTAGCTGATATTTTAATTCACTGAAACTTCTCGTTAAATAATAAGAAAATATTATAATCACTTTATTAGTAGTACAGACTATTCTCTCTGAAATGAATTTCGAGAATTTTGGAGATTGACAACTAATAGGATTTAGTGTTTTTATTTCAAGTGGTCAACATATCAAAACTGGTCATGTCAATATGAAAACGTTACGTTCAAATTCTCTATAGTGGTTCTGAGTAATCCTTGATAAGGCAAATGATGCTTCCTTCTTCCTATGATTAGATAAGATCCTAGTGTTCCCATGGTGCCCCTGAACATCTCAAAGCATGTCATCAGTAAATGGATAATATACTTGCTCCTCACAGAATCGCATCGCTCAGTCCGCTTCAGCTGAATTTTATATAGAACTGGAAGCTCCACCTTCAGCTTTGTCCTTCAATATAGTGGATCCAAGAAGCCTGCATTTCCCCAAGAAATTGGGCAACTGATTTTAGGTTAAAGACTGATTAAAAGATGATCTCCTGTAGTACAAAAATTCTAATTGAAACTAGTAACCGCCCAGTATCCAGATCTTCCATCCTCGTTGGTTATTCAACACTCTGTCTTACGATCTACAATATCAGGAACCATCGCGGCATACGGTCGTAAAAACCATAAACCTAAATGAACATTTGGACTAAATTTTGGGTCAGCTTATCGATGCATGGGGTTCGTACTATTTCATAGGATACGAGATGATAATAGCATTAATAATGAAGGATTAACATTAATTCAACCAAGCTATTTTTCAGCACAAAGTGTTCTTATCAGTTCTGTATAAATTATGACAGACAAATATATTGATTTGCCTGTTGCCAGAGTAGTGTTTTTCTGAGTTTCTTTTATTCATGTAGAAATAAACGCACAATTTCGATAATTCAAGTTTCATTTTCCGTAGCCAACTGATTATTAACACGTGTTTTGTTTTCGGATATGACCAGACATATGCTATCAGAATTGGGTGTTTTCTTAGCGCACATTCTTATGGGAAATAAAATGACGTTTAGAAAGAAACCACCACATGATCATATTAGGAGTTGTTGATCAACTTCTGCGAATAACGTTTGACTTTCTTGAAAATTTTAATTTTGGCCGTGTCCGAATGTGCTGCAACAGTGCTGTTAGATTAGCTAGATTGGACGTATACAAAAACAGGTCAACGGCTTGTGATGTTCCATTCAACTTTTTCCAGAATAATCCGCAAGTACAGGGAGATAGTAGTCATGAAAGGAGACCTGGGCAAGGATAACCTCGACCAACAACGACGATCCATGACCGTTATTCAAGGATTTCCTCGTTGAGATAACGGTTTGCATATTTACACTAAAACGATGCGATAACGGGAATTTGTTTAGAGGTCTCGTGTCGCAGCTCGAGGCCCAACTTCAACTGCAGTGCATCAAAGAGCTCGATTGAATTTCGCCAAGGGACATATCAATTGGTTAGAAGACGTTCTTTAGTGTATACACGTCGAATTGAGATATATGCTCAGTGCAACTTTTTACCTACCTATACTTTAGGGAGAGGTTCAATAATGGTGTAGGGAGAAATTTCTTTGGATACCCGTACTGATCTGTCTATCGTAAATAATAAAAACCTGAATGCCCAGAGGTAGGTTACAAATTTTCATGTTGTACCATTTGCGGCGAACATGGGTGAAAACTTGTTGTTTTTACATGATACCATCAGACCTCACCAAGCTTATTTCGTTAGGAACTACCTTTAATATCACTAAATCACTTCAATGGCCTGCACAAAGTCCAGACTTCAATACCATCTAACTGGAACATTCTCAATAGAAGATTAAGAAGCGAGCAAAATCTTCCAGCTACCTTAAATCAGATTCGGAATAGACTGATCGAAATCTGGAACGAAATGGATCAAGATGCTTTAAGTTCATAGATTTTAAGTATACATCGTAGATGTCACGCAGTAATTCTCAACAGGGTAGAGATATCCGGCATTAACGGATTTTTGGTATCTTTGTTTTTCCAATTTTTTCATTTTTTGATTATTTATTTCATTTCATCAACATATCTTAAGTTCTTCTGGATAAATTTGAATTTTCGCTTTTGTGTCTTGATTTCTTCGAGCAATGTACCTGGTAACGGCCAATACAACATATTTATCAAATGATGCTTAAAGGCGTTTAATTTTCCTATTATCACTTAAATACGAATTTCTAAAAACTCAATTACTTAATTTGGATCTCCATATTTCTCTGTTTTTCTGATACATAACTCTGATGTTTAATTTCTATAGAGTATGTTACATATGTAGCCACCCCCATCCAAGCCCATAGAGCTAAGTTATCGATTATTTTTTCAAAAAACTGTACCGCCTGAAGATGACAAGGGACAACTTGTCGAAACGTCGCCACAATCAAAATGGACCGCGGAATAAAACCCGTAATACATCAAATCATAGATACTTCCGTGAAAATTTCAAAATTATATATATATATATATATATATATATATATATATATATATATATATATATATATATATATATATATATATATATATATATATATATATATATATATATATATATATATATAAATTTATTGATAACGGGTTAGTAGTCTTGGAACAAAGGAATACTCTACAACGAACAAACATCAATGAAACTAAATGATATAAACAAAATAATCACTTGGAAACCATAAGAATGGCAACTTACAGAAAGTTGAGGTTAATTATCCAAAAGTTAGTATGTGATGAAAAACCGAAGTCATGAACTCAAAGAACACAAGACACATCGACAAAGTGCACAATAAAACTCATATAAAACATCATCAGGTACAAAATTGAGAAAATTGCCAGTTTAAAAACAACATCAAATCACGTAAAATTCATTTCATTCTAAGGCAATATATATGATTTAGTTTCATTGATGTTTGTTCGTTGTAGAGGCCTGAAGATGGAAACAATATATATTTCCGAAAGCTTGCCATGAAAAAAGAGTATTCCTTTGTTCCAAGACTACTAACCCGTTATCAATAAATTGAAATTTTAGAAGTCGTTATCCGTCGTTAATTTCCAGCAGTTATATATATATATATATATATATATATATATATATATATATATATATATATATATATATATATATATATATATATATATATATATATATATATATATATATATATATATATATATATATATATATATATATATATATATATATATATATATATATATATATATATATATATATATATATATATATATATATATATATATATATATATATATATATATATATATATATATATATATATATATATATATATATATATATATATATATATATATATATATATGACAGTCGGGAAATCGTCGAAGTTTTGCTTCGTTCCGGACGACCTCTTCAACCGACGATAACGTCGAAACAATCAAGGAAATTGTGCTCGAATGGGCCATGCCAGTGTTAGAGAGATAGCTCGTGATCTCAACATCTCTCATGAACCGCTCGTTTGATTTTGGTGAACCAATTGGGCATGCGGCATGTCGCCGCTCCGTCGTTCCGATTGAGCTGAATTTTCTTTAAAAACAGTACCGGATGCAGGTAGCTGCAGACATACTGGATCGTGCGAATTCTTATCCCACGTTCATGGGACGTATCTGGTGACGAGACATGGGTCAATGAATACGACACACTAACTGATTTTTTTCCTCGATATTCGCGTTGTGGTTCATCATGAATTCGTTCCACAAGGTCAAACGGTCAATAAGGACTTCTATTTAACCGTTTCAGGACGTTTGCGTGAAAACATTCACCGAGAGAACAAACACTCGATAAATACCATCGAGCAGCCGCCTTGTTCGCCTAATCTAGCTCCGTGTGACTTTTTCTTCTCTCCAGACTGAAATTGCCGCTCCGAGGAACCAGGTTTGATTCAATAGAGTCATAAAAGAAAATTCGCAGAAGGAGCTGAAGGCCATCCCTGATAGCGCCTATAAAAAATGTTTAGATGATTGGAAACAACGTTGGCACACGTGTATCGCTTCAAATGGAGCATATGGAAGTAGATTCAATAAATATTGAAGTATATTAGGAATTTTGGGTTTTATCTCAAATTTCCGGATACTTTTTCGTCACAGAGTATATATCAGCACGATTTCTCAAAGACCCAGCTCCGGTAAAGCTAGTACCAGGTTAGTGTCAGCAGATCTACGAGAAAAACGTTCGACATGGCCAAAATTGTTCGACTTGGCCAAAAATAACACAAAATTTCTTTTGCTGAGAAAATAGCCTACTAAATGTTCATTTCTTTACTGAAACACAATTTTAATTAAGGAGCTTTTACAGTAATATTCATTCATTGATACCTTACTAAAGGCATATGTACAATTATATAAACTAGACCCAAAAATCGATCAATTCCATTTCTATTCCTTAGTGTGGGATAAAAGTCATTGTTACCCAACTGCGAATTAAAATCCCTTATGGAACATACAAGTTTATTACTGGGTTTATATTTGCTGTAGGCTCTTCTGATCTAAAAATATAAAGACTCTTCCAAGATCTTAAACAAGAAAAAGTTAAGGACGTAGTTAGTAGAGACTTTAATTTTACTCTTCTTTGTTTCGATTTTAGTTCTATATAAAGTATCAATTGGGCTGCAAAAAAAGCAGGTCTTATTATTCAATCAAGCAAACAAATACACAACTTAAAAATTATAATCGGGATATAGTAGGTAGGGAACAGGAAATATAACACAGGTCAACATTTGATCTAAGCGGGAACACCGCACGCATTATATGGTACTAGGGGTTTTTGGGGTCGCTGATGACGATGAGCGGGTTGGTTTAGCCCTGTTACGTCAAGTTCAGGGTCATTTCGAGGTCAAGAATAGAAAAAACCGTCAAAAAACTCTGAAAAAATTCATGGTTATGTCAAGCTGGCATGTCCGTAAAACCGAGTAAATCGATTGCAGATAACTTTACCAGAAGATACAAGGTGGAGGAACTAAGAGGTCTAACTCTATTTGGAGAGGAAATTGTTCATGCATAGGAGGTGAAGTACATATGTCTTACTTTTGGGCTTGTCGCTTTGCCTTCGGGAGAACTTGGGGACTAGGCCCAAAAAGGGTCTCGTGGCTGTACACAGCGATTATGAGACCTAGGTTAGGTTAGAGTGCTCTAGACCATCTGCAACGATTGATATTATTAGGAATTACGGGAGCCAGCAGAACTGTGCTCAGGCGTTAGAAGTCTTGACCGGTGCAGGATTTGGACCTGGAAGTCAGGAGAGCGGCCTTCCTGTCAAACCTCAGGCAAGAAGCTGGAAAATGCTCCGATCTTTGGAATGAGGAGATTGAGGTGGGTCTGGGAGTGGATGTACATACACTTGTCTGCGACCGACTACCAATCGTACTAATACCCTCTGACCCTGAGCAAGAATTCTAATTTTCATACGGTCAAGGTAAAATTGTTTAAGTTGAAAAAAATCGTCTTAGCGAATAACGTTGTATCAACAACTTTATTTCTTGCCCGTCTCTCCAATGATGTCTTGAATGAAAAACCTTGCATTCACCAGATCCATTTAGGCTCACATATTAAGCATAAAAATTATATAACAGCTACCCTGGAACTTAGAGTAAAAAAGAGTTCACTGTGCTGTGAATAAGTATCCCCAAATGTAATTTTTCAGTTCTAGACATGATACTTGTCCCTCAAATGGCATTGATCTAGCCCTTATAAAGCTTAGAAAACAGCAAATTCCGATTCTCGAACCTCGAATAGAATATGCATGATTTTTTTAGATTTTGTCAATGGGTTCTTCAGCACTTGCACCTCAAAAACGCTTCAAATTACCTTGAAATAACCTTGAAATGACCTCTTAAATAGGTTGAGGGGGCAAACAAACAACAGATTTCGATTTGGGGACATGAAAACAATAACCATGAATTTTTCCAGATTATTTTTGACGGTTTTTTCCATACTTGACCTTGAAATGACCTTCGAAAAAACCTCGAAATCACCTCTGAAATGGGTCTATGGTTCAAACAAACAACGGATTCGGACTCGGAGGCATAAAAACCAAACCAAACATGAATTTTTCCAGATTTTTTGTCGGTTTTTTCCATGCTTGACGTTGAAATGATCTTGAAAGAACCTTGAAATGACCTCTAGACTACGTAGAGGGTTCAAACAAACAACGTATTTAGACTCGGAAACATGAAAAAAAACATAACGATGAATTTTTCCAGATTCTTTGACGGTTTTTTTTATGCTTGACCTTGAAATGATCTTGAACTTGAAGTGATGGAGCTAAACCAACCAGCTCATCGTCATCAGCGACCTCGAAAACCCCTAGTACCATATATCGCGTGCGATATTCCTGCTTAGATCAAATGTTGACCTTTGTTATCTATAAAGAAAATTTCAATTTGTGAATTATGGAAGAAATATGAAAATTAACTGTCGTAACTATAATCTAAGAAAATTGTTTTAAATTTCTTGGCAATCTTTGAGAGTCCTATAATCTTGAATAACCTCCATGAGAGCTGAAAAGTTCCCGCATTGCTTTTTTTGGCATGCCTCAGGATACAAATTATTGAATTCTGGGTTATATAACTTTGCTTCAAGCTACTCAAAAAGTAGTAATCAAATGTATGACCTGCGCTATTTAATTTCAATCAACGAAATTTCAACATTTATTCCAAGAAATTTCATCAAATAATTGAAAATTACATTACTAACAATGAAGATATCTTTGAGTCTTAAATCAAAGAATTTCCAACAATAAAACTATAAATGAAAGAAATCGTTCATATATTACCACGCCTGACAGAACACCCTCAACCACGAATGTACCTCCATGTATAATGCACTCCTATTTCAAGATAAATGGGAATGTCCTTTGCCACAATGTGGGGTCCTTCCCGTAACCGGAGTTGGTCAGTGCTGGCCTCCCTTGAACTTTCCAGAACTCCAGTGACCGCTTCCGGACCTTTACAGCCTAAATGTAGAATTGTCCAGATGAAAAATTAGTCTTCTGTCACTGTACCATATATTTACATCACAGTCTCTTGTTATGGCAAACAGTTTAATATATGAAAACCGTATTATCAGCAATACTCGATAAACTATATGCAGGGTGGACAGATTTGTTTTAGTACTGCAACTTTGTGAAATATTGTGAAAGGAGAAAAATAACCCCCCTTTCTCCGTGTTCTTTTCACGTGAGGAATTCATTTCCGTAAAAAAAATTTGGAAATATTCGGGCCAGACATGTGGCATCTCGGTTGTTTCTGAAGTTGAGTTAAAATGGTTTTGACACATTTTTACATAAATCGAACTACGTGTGAAATTTCTTTTTGTGCTACGGTTTTCAAGATATGATTCAAACTTGCTTCTATATGGGGTAGATATAAAGTAACATGCAGTCGTTATTTAGAGAGAGAAATTTAACAAGATATTTCAATATATGGAATTAAGTTTAATGGAATAAATCATTGTGGTTATTCAAATATATTGCCATTACTATTAATCTACAGGGTGGTACATAAAAGTATGTCATGACTTGAGGGGGTAAATCAACGTGCAATTTTAAGAAAAAAAGTTCATATAAACAGGTCCGCAAAAGTTTCATTACGGAGCTACAGGGTGTTGAAATTTCCGGAAAAAATTGGTTTTTTCTCCAAAACTCCTGCAGTTTTTGAGATATTCAGCCCAAATTTGGAATGTAAGCTATTTTTTACAGCTTTCATCATTACACTTCCTAAATTTTAACCAGAATTTACAAGGTGTTTCCTTTTCCGGAGCCACGTCTTCTTCTGCCGTTTCAAACTTTTTGCAGTATGCCACTGATCATCGTACAATCAATTTTCGTCAACTTCGTTCAATTCAGAAACTTTTTTGACACAGACATTTGGTGAGAATTGTTCTTGATGATGAGATTCTTCAATCAAATGCATACAATCGTTTAATAATTTTTTGCTCGAGAACGGTCGGAGATACGAAAAAATTACAGGTGTCAAAAAAGTTTTTAAATTGAACGAAGATGACGAAAATTGATTGTACGCTGATCAGTGGCATACTACAAAAAAGTTTAAAAGGGCAAAAGAAGACATGGCTCCAGAAAAGAAAACACATTGTAAATTCCAGTTAGAATTGATTTGGGACGTGTAATGATGGAGGCTGTGAAAAATAGCTTGCATTCCAAATTTGGGCTGAATATCTCAAAAACTGCAGGAGTTTTGAAGAAAAAACCATTTTTTTCCGGAAATTTCAACACCCTGTAGCTCCGTAACGAAGCTTTTGCGGACCTTTGTTTATGAAAACTTTTTTTCTTAAAATTGCAGTTAGATTTACCCCCTCAAGTTGTAGCATACTATTATGTAACCCAAGCAAGAAAGAAGAATATTTCGACTAGCTCTTCTATTTAACCGATCCCTGATCCCAAAGAAAGAAGTCCAGTGTCGACAAATCCAAGGAACAGGCCTGCCATCTTACTGGCCAACTCATTCCAATCCAATTGTTGCCAAAATTTAAGTCAGCAACAGCCATAATTTGATGATGTTGTTGATTGATTGATTTTCTTTCAGCAAACGATAGTTCATCAGAATATCTATCGATAATATCATAATTTTATGTTATAAATTCACCATTGTTTCATCAAAAATCACATACGGTAGGTAATACGCGATTTTCTTTCAATGAACACCAAACATATCGGCCATATCGGCCTTGACATTGAATGTTAATATGGCGATGTGGGTTTACATTCGACTACCATTATTCATTTTGACGATTGAATATTTCATTGCTACTGATGTGAATTTCATTAGTCCAAATTAGTACTCGGAAAAACTGCAAAAACAATTGCAAAAATAGAGTCGACGTCGGCTGGGATTTTCACATTTCATAAGACTTATATCTGTTTTTCTTGAGATAACTGAGCTCTCGACTCTTAAATTCATTTTTCATTTCAATTTGCTAGCTCGAAGTGGATGGATTGGCAGTTACACTACCCATTACGTCAATTGTTGCATCATCTCCATCAACTTCTACTAATTCTTTTTTCCTTGGGATGTGAAAAATACCATGGTTCATGAAGTTTTCCCTCAGTTTATCGAATATACTTTGCAAGGTTGTCGCCTCCCAGGAAAAGAATCCAAATGAGCCACTTCCGCATTATCCGATTATTTTGAATATAACATTTGATACCATCGAATTTTTCGAAATTTTCGTGGAATATGGCAGCTTTCGAATCATCATAATGAGAGCACAGAACATACTTTAGCTATTTCAATCATTCCATGTATATTCGGTGAATGGACATAGAGATACTAGATAAAATTAAGGAAAAGTTATACTGATTTTTGAAAAGGAATGAAAAAACTCTATTCAACGAAATCAAAGTTACCTATTGTTCATCTTCAAGAAATGCAATTTGCTTTATAACTCAAAAACTATTGGACAAAAAAACAAATTTCGCACGTGCCTATAGAATGTCAAAACCGTTTTCACATAACTTCAAAAATAACGAGATATTGGCATTTGTTTGACTCCAAAAATTTTCCAAATTTACAAATAACTCGAAACCGAGAAAGCTAGCTTGAATCTGTTTACGGCAATACATTCCTCATCAGAAAGAATACGGGGAAAGGTGGGTCATTTTCCTCATTTCACAATATTTCACATAGCTGCAGTACTGAAACGAAATGTATCCACCACAGGGTGAACAGAATTCGACGACTGTACACTATTACACGCTTCATCTTTCATGAATTGAATTAAAATTAAAAAATATTTTTTCTGCATTTTCTAGCACTGTTTTCTCCCCTTCTTACTTTTCGCCACATCTTATCGAACGGTCATTACCTGAGATGTTAATAGCTGAACTTGAGGCGCTACTGAAGGAAATTAATGTCAGAACTCTTGAAGACCTTCCAAATAGCAGTGGCAAGGAATTTTTCCTAACGATGATTAAGTTGGGTCTCAGGAACATGAGAGAAATATAGATATTTATTACAAAACGTTCCATGTATTCTCAATGCTCACAATATAAAGTATTATGTACTACAACACCAATATATATATATATATATATATATATATATATATATATATATATATATATATATATATATATATATATATATATATATATATATATATATATAATGAAATTTCACAGAACACAGAATCAAATTAAAACGAAAACGGTATTAGTTTTTACACTAACTCAGTTGTTTACTAGTTTAAATAATCGAAAGTTTTCTGATTATCTATAAATAAGTGATGGAAAAAATTGCATTTACTTTGACTCTAAATTCTCTTGGAATGAAGTCAAACAATTTCCTGAACAAAATTGATGATAAAATAAGACAGTAAAACTCTTTTATTTGATTTATTTATAGTGAACCAGATTAAAGAGATTTTCTATTCTCATTTCACATTAAATTTACTTCTAACCTAATTAATGTAAGGAACATTAATTTGAACTTAATTATCGAGCTTAATTCTAACCGAATAAATTTAAAGAACATTTATGCTTAATTATCGATAATAAAATACGTTTGGAGGAACACGTTATATCTACACTTAGAATTAATTATTTGGCTTTGAGAATGTTACATCTACATAGACACTATTCAATTCGAGAAACCAAAAAAATTTGGTGCATGAGCGACAAAGAATATCACACAAATTAAAAGAAGTGAAATGATTGAACCGAAGGCTCTTGCACTCTCTTTGACTTTTTATGAAAGAATGAAATATGAAACTCATTATCATTCAATATCAATATTCGAAGGAAATATGTTACCATACCATCACATAATATAATAAGTTATTGTTTAAGAGATCTTTTTCCTACAATAAGCATCACTGGTCAACAGATATCAACGTCATGATTCATCCAATCAATCTAAAACTTTAAAGCCTGAGCTACGTGATAGTTGATAGTCATAATGAATAATAAAATAAAACAAGTTACTATGTTTTAACTATCACTAGTTTATTGATGTAAAGAATCAAAAATTGCATTGGTTGTATCGGTTTCGGACATACGTCCATATCAACAAGCTAATGAAAACTGAATACTCATGTACAATACAGGAACTTACATCAAGATAATGATAGTAGGGTCTATCTCTCTATCTATCTATTTCTACCCTAGATGCTTTGAAAATTTCCATTGATCAAAGAAATTGAGATTATGAGATTTATCACAAGAATGAAGAATTTTTGGCTGTTAAAGTTCTGGAAAAGGATGACATTCATTTAGACCATGTACAGCCAAAGCTGAATCATATTTCTGATGTAAGGAATGATAGGAAATGTTCCTTAAAAGAGCGTCCTGTTTGACCTATATAAAAGCAATTGCACTCAGAACATGTTAATTAGTATACTCCAAACTTTTGGAATTTATCGGTTTTATCTTTCGTATTGAAAGGAGGCCTAACAATTTGCTAACTGCATTGAATGCAATTTGAATTTTTTTACTACCAGATAAAACTCTAGCAATCTGTTCTGACGTCTTCCCAAAATATGTTAGAGACATAAATTTTTCGGGCTTTTCTCTATTGGATTGGGGATATATCATGTTAAATGTATTGTTGCGTGTTTTTCGATTAATTAAACTCTCTATTGCTTTTCTTTCGAAGCCGTTATTCTCTGCTATTAACATAATGGTGTTAAATTCTGATTTTCGGTCCATGTCAGATGAAGCTAAGGAAATCGTTCTGAGAATCATGGATTTGAAGGCTGCTTTTTTTGAGAATACGGGTGGAATGAATCAATGTGTATGATATTATCTGTGTACGAAGGTTTTCTGAAAATATTAATTGATAAACGGTTATTATTCTTCCAGGTAATTGTTAGGTCTAAGAAATTGATTTTACTATCGACTTCTGTTTCTACTTAGAACTTAATTTTAGGATGAATTTTCATCCTAAAATTAAGTTCGATATAAAAGCAATAGAGAGTTTAATTGATCGAAAAATACGCAACAACACATCTAACATGATATATCCCCAATCCAAGAGAGAAAAGTCCGAAAAATTTATGTCTCTAACATTTTTTGGGAAGACGTCAGAACAGATTGCTTGAGTTTCGGCTGATAGTAAAAAATTTCATATTGCATTCAAACCAGTTAGCAAATTGTCAGGCCTCCTTTTCAACACAAAAGATAAAACCGATAAATTTCAAAAGTCTAGAGTATACCAATTAACATGTTCTGAGTGCAATTCCATTTATATAGGTCAAACAGGACGCTATTTCAAGGAACATTTCCTGGCATTCCTTACATCAGAAATATGATTCAGCTTTAGCTGTACATTGTCTAAATGAATGTCATCCCTTTCCAGAACTTCAACAGCTAAAAATGCATCATTCTTGTGATAAATCTTATAATCTCAATTTCTTTGAATCAATGGAAACTTTCAAAGCATCTAGGGTAGAAAGAGATAAGCTCCTTAACGACCAAGTAGACTAAATCACCTAATAATCACCATTATCCAAGTTGCTGTGACCCCTACTATCATTATCTTGATGTTATTTCCTGTATTGTACTTGAGTATTCAGTTTTCATTAGCTTGTTGTTGATAATGGCATATGACTGAAACCGGTAGAACTTATGTAATTTTTATTCTTTACATTAATAAATTAGTTATAGTTAAAACATAGTAACTTATTTTCTTTTATTATTCATTATGTCAATATTTTTGTTCAATTTTTTTCTTGATGTTTAAGAATTTTCTTTTATTGGTACGTCCAAAATTCCTATTTCCTATTGTTCATACAACAACTACTGTCTATATATATATATATATATATATATATATATATATATATATATATATATATATATATATATATATATATATATATATATATATATATATATATATATATATATATATATATATATATATATATATATACCCATATCTTATCTTCATCACCTATTAGTATTGCTATGTTTTTATTACAGTAAATGGGCTTCAACACCACTCATATAAATAATGTACTATAAGCAGATAATGGAAAATCTGAAAACTCAGTCGTTTAACCCTCCAAATCGTAACCACTCATTTTGAGATTCATTATCATTATTCTTAACACTTTGATAATGTGTTTTGTTTTCAAACTATGTATATATAGATCTACCTTTGTTTTGGTAGGGTAATGAACGTTGAATTATTATTGTTATGTCAATTATTGGCCATAAGTCATTAGACAGTTACTGAATCATTGGAACAACTGTTAACTTATTAACAACAGACGCGCTCTGCAAATGAACATACTATTATTCAACTTTCTTAAAACACAAAAGCTTTTATATTTGCCGGAACGGTCATAAATAAACCTCGAAGAAAATAAAATATATCCGGAAAATTCCATCCCGACATAGGTGGATGATTTAGAACCTTATCTTTCAGATAACTCGAACAAATATAAATTATTTATAACAAAAACATCTCAACAGTTGCAGTGGGAGAAAAATTCTCGATTGGTCAGTCAGGAAAAGTGACCAGACCTTTCCTCGAGCCTGAACAGATCATTGGTCCGGGAAATTCGTCGAGGCGGAGCGTCACTTGCTTTTCCAGCGCGCTTTTCTTACATCACCGCCTTTCGGCATCGAATTCGTCCATTCAGAGTTTTAGAAATCGGGCTAGGAAAAGACGGATAATTAAAAAAATTGGATGTTTTCATCAATATTAATAAGGGCTCGTCGCTGAGTGTGTCTTAGGTCCTTTCCATTTTTTTCTTCAATAGAATTATATCGTGAAATATCGGAAGATATTTTTCGTTGGGATTTTCATAACGAATATTCTTCAATGAGTTGATGAAAATGATGAGAGAAGATCTGAGAACTCCTTCAAAGTTTTCCAACTTTTTCAATCCATACTAATATTATGAATGTGAATGAAAATGTGTCAGGCCGCCTGTTACTTTCTCACTGCTAAGCCGCTAGACGGATTACTATAAAATATGTCATGGAGATACTTTGATATAGGTTATTTTTTTTCAAAATTTCACCTCTAAGGGTGCGAAATAGAGGTTGAAAAAGTATGGGAATTCTTTGAGTTTTAAAATGGGGAAATGGAAAATTTGATTTCAAGATCTTAATCACAATGTTAACAACATGAGTTTGATATTGCTTGAAAAAACACCTCCAACGTCCTCCATTTGTATGAGATGTTTAGCGTTTTGGAGTTTGAGGCATTAAAAACTGTTTCAGGATCTTTATCACAATGGACAACATGGTGAAAAAGCACCTCTAAAGGTATGAAATGGAGGTTGAAATGTTGTTTAGAATTCATTCATCACATGAAAATTTGTATTGAAGATCTTAATCTACACACATATAAAATGTTTTAATAAAATCGGCAATAGTGCACTAAGATGGATAAAAATTAAATTTTTAGGATTGAACCTTCTGCTACAGCTTTGTTCAAATAAAATAAGAAAAAATTATCACTTGGCTGGGTTATTATTCTAATAATGATGAATTATAATGAAATAACCTAACTCGAATTTCAAAATGTTTTGCAAAATGTAGTGGACTCATGTGATATTTTTGTGTTTCCTCATAGAAGTTGGACTGACGTAATTCTTTTCCAGGTTCGTATGGACTTATGCCATTTCCCTATCACCATTTTTCAGTCATTTTCTGTGCAGTCATTTTTCTCTAGAGAATGTTATCTGAATGGAAAACTCCCAACAGACTTCATTAAGTATAAAATCATAAAGCTACCAGCTACCTTAGACTAACTACACCAATGAATGTAATAATTACTCAGGGTTGTCGTACATACACGATACGCTCTACCTACTTACCTAGGTAGGGTGTACCGCAGCATATATAGATATTAGCTTTCCGCACAATATACATTATTCTAGTCAAGGTTTGGATTAGCTTTAGTTAGGTTCTTCTCTATAATATCAATGAAAAATCTCATAGTTATTCAAAATTGCGAGTTTATTGGTTCTTACAGAACAAACGAGTTACATATGGTGTTAAACTTAACTAAGGAGTGACTTTGGATGTTGAAGCGTGGTACTGCATATCCTCAGCATACTTTTCATAAGATGGTTTACCACTGAGTGCTAATCGCAAGCATGCTGACATATGATCGTCAGTTAATCGATTGCGATATTTTGACGTAATTATCTTCATTTCAGGAAATGCAGACTCGCACAAGTAAGTTGACCCAAACATTGCCGTCAGTTGAAGGGGGATTTGTCTTAGATTTGGATATTTATCTTCAGATATAAAACACTAGAAATTTGCACCAACTCATTTTCAACAGAACATGAATTCGTATTAAACTGGCTTGCTATTTCAGTAGCTAATTCCTCAATGTTTTTACATGAAAAAGGATAACTCATAAATGAACCTATATTTGCCAATTTACTGCAATCATAAAAACGCATTTCGAGTTGTCCCAAAATATTTGATAATTCAGCCTCATACGTATCATAATTCAACTGGGGAATCCTTGCTTTCAAAGATGGAAAATGTTTCAGATCTCTTCCTTTCAGTTGATCTATCATAAGTTGCAATTTACTTTTGAATGCGTTTACTACGCTAATCATCTCTGATAGTTCCTTTACCTTGAAGCTCCACGTTAATGGTATTTAAGTGCATTGTGATGTCAGTCAAAAATGCCAAATCAGGCAACAATTTTTCGGTTTTTCAACATCTGAGTGTCATTACCTATTTGATCTAGAAAAGCTGTTATTTTGGGCAATAATTCTTAAAACCTTTCTAGGAATTTTCCGCGACTCAACCATTTGACGTCCGTGTGAAGAACTAAATCAGTGTGTGCAGCTGACTGGAATTCACAATTCTTGTTGCAATGCCCATAATTTCCTCCGTGTTCAAAGTTCTTGGACACAGAACTTGTTGATGTATAATACAATGAAATGAGAAAAATGAAGGGAAATCGTCATTAGTTCGACACAATGCCACAAAACCCTTTTTGTTTCCAGTCATTGCTGATGCTCCATTGGTTGTAATGCACACTAATTCATATATTGGTAGCTTGTAGTTTTTACAAAATTGAAGAAAACATCATATATATCTTCGCCACGGGTATTCCCCTTCAGAGAAATGGTTGCCAAATATTCTTCCTTAGCCAACATGTCATGAATACCATCCGAATAAAAATACACAGCTGGGCAGTGTCTGTCATGTCGGTGGATTCGTCGAACTGTAAAGAAAAGTATGTACATTTCATGATATCATATTTTAATTTATCTGCCATATCCTGACTCATGAAATCAATACGCCTTGTGACAGTCGGACGAGATAACTGAAGTTCTCTAATAGCAGACATGATTTCTGTTTCATTTTTAGAATCTCCAAATAAAGTCTCCCCTGCTTCAATAAATGCTTCCTTCAATATATGAGATATTTTAAAAGACGCGATCGATTGTTTGGCTGGTCTTGTGAACATGATTTGTTCTTTTTTCAAACAAAATATCAAATCACTTACTTTTCGTTTTCTTAATTCACTCTGTGGCGGAGAATCCTTTTCATAGTTTTTATGAACCGTTTTATGATGCCTATCTGAGTTAATACGCTCAGGTATTGCAACTGACGCACGACAAATAAGACAAATGCACACAACCTTCACCATACAGAAGAGGAATTCTTCCTCCCAATCCATATTAAAATGATACGACTCAGATTTGTCGCTGCACTCATTTTGCACTATTTAATAATTAATTTTGTATCGACGTAGTATTGCCCCATCAGGCGCAACATTTATATGAGCGTGAACGAAAGTCTCGAATGTTCATATCAAACGCGCTGCCCGAAATTTCTATAAAAGCGGCAAGAATAAAAAACGCGAATCTTTGACAAGTACCGCACGTTCCTTTGATAAAGCCGCCTTTTGCCGCTAGCAGAATATTATTTTATTACGTAATAAATTTTTTTAGCTTATTTACCTACTTATTAAAATTTTTTTTCTTCTCGAGACGCTAGACGGATTACTATAAAATATGTCATGGAGATACTTTGATATAGGTTATTTCTTTTCAAAATTTCACCTCTAAGGGTGCGAAATAGAGGTTGGAAATAGTATGGGAATTCTTTGAGTTTTAAAACGGGGGAATTGAAAATTTGATTTCAAGATCTTAATCACAATGTTAAGAACATGAGTTCGATATTTCTTGAAAAAACCCTCCAATGTGCTCCAATTGTATGAGATGTTTAGCGTTTTGGAGCTTGAAACACGAAAAACTGTTTTAGGATCTTTATTACAATGGACAACATAGTGAAAAAGCACCTCTAAATGTACGAAATGGGGGTTGAAATGCTGTTTAGAATTCATTCACTTAATGTTCGACACATGAAAATTTGTATTGAAGATCTTAATCTACACACATATAAAATGTTCTAATAAAATCGGCAATAGTGCACTAAAATGGACAAAAATTAAATTTTTAGGATTGAACCTTGTGAACAACAGCAGGCGCAACATTTATATGAGCGTGAACGAAAGTCTCGAATGTTCATGTCAAACGCGCTGCCCTAAATTTCTAGAAAAGCGGCAAGAATAAAAAACGCGAATCTTTGACAAGTACCGCACGTTCCTTTGATAAAGCCGCCTTTTGCCGCTAGCAGAGTATTATTTTATTACGTAATAAATTTTTTTAGTTTATTTACCTACTTATTAAAATTTTTTTTCTTCTCGACATCTACTCGAAAAGCACTCGTGATCGACTGGTCGTTCGCGATCGACCATTTGAGCACCCTTGGTATAGACTATAGGTGTAGAAGAATCATATTGATCTTTTATGAAGATCAAACTACTCAGATTTACGTGAATAATTCAATAAAATAATTAGCAATTAGAAGAGGCGTTAGATAGGGTTGTCCACTTTCCAGATACAATGATTGACACCATGAAAGCCAATGCAAATGGTATGAAAATTGATGGCTTTACTCTTTTTATTTTGCTGACGACTTGGTTACACTAGCAGAACCAGAAAAAAATATGAAGCACATGCTGAAAGCGTCATCTTATGTATTTCACAACTACAAGCTAAAAAATGTCAGAAAAAATAAAATAATGGTAGTATCCAAAACAAATCCGACTTTATCAGCTAAGATTAAACTTGACAACCTCAAAGTCCAAAAGATCTGTTACCTTGGAAGCACCATAACCTGAGAAAATAATCTAAGTTGGATACAAGGAAGAGGATATCAATAAGAATGCATTTCTCAATAAGTACCAACTCCTAACTTAAAAACACCTAAGCAATGAAACTAGAAAAATATTCTGAAAAACATATATATGGGTGTGAACTTTGAACATAAGGGAATGAGCAAGACAAATTGGATTGAGAGAAAGAACAACGAAAAGGTATTGAGCGAAATAGGGTAAATCAGAAGTCTATAGATGTCCCATTGCATCAGAAAAAGTAAAATTAATTGATCCAATTTGCCAACATGATTTATTTTTGAGCAATATCTTTGAAGGAAAA
Source organism: Cryptolaemus montrouzieri (assembly GCA_013387265.2). Lineage (NCBI taxonomy): Eukaryota > Metazoa > Arthropoda > Insecta > Coleoptera > Coccinellidae > Cryptolaemus > Cryptolaemus montrouzieri. The sequence goes on from JABFTP020000144.1 coordinate 34,705,423, forward strand.
CAAGAGCGAAAAAAATGAGAAGTCGACCAACACCACAGTATTGCCAAGATATCCAAGAAATCATGGAATATTTTCCTTTGCGTCGATGAAAAGTGTGGAAAGGGAGGGGGAAGAATGGATACAACGACAAGGATCAGCCGTCAGAGTATGAAGATAATTTTTCCTGATCATATGTTTCAATAATTTAAACTTCTACTCAAGATAGCATAACATGTTCTGGAAAATTTAAAAAAATTGGTTATTCCTCTTCATATTTTGTATCTGAAAACAATTCTCCCTGTACATCTGCCTGTTACATTCTATTTAATGTCAAACCCTGGCATTCGAAGTAGAAAAAAACGATTACCGCAAATATGTCCTTCACTTTCTAATCGAAATAATACACCTAAGTGAATATTAATGAAAGTTGGCTGTGCCGCATACTGATAAGGTAAAAAACGAGTGAAATTAGTGAAAAGTTGGAAAACAGAAAAGGTTCGCATGCGAGATAATAATCGTTCAAGCAGATCGGCAAGACTTCGAAGATAAGTACCAACATAATAGACTAAACCTAACATTATTCAGGTGAGGTATGCTCCATGTCCCAGGAAGGAAACGTAAAGTGGTCTGTATTCCGGAAACTGACCGAAGAATGCCGCCGCTGACGGTGTTTTCCGCCCTCCCATTACTCCTAGCCTCCACTTCCGCAGTCAGTCCTTTTCCGGTCTTTCCGGTTATATGAGATTTTGTCATGAAATCTGTCAAGGACAATGAAATTATTAGAAAAAACATTTTCGATAATGAGGAGATAAGTTCATTAATCTCAAAAAAATTATTGCCAATATTCTCATTCATTTCCAGTTTTCCAAGAAAAAATCAATTTGGACCAAGGAAATGATAACAAAAGTATTGAAAAACCGAGTCAGTTACTCATAACCTCAATAGATACTAAAATTAAAATTCATATCGTTTCAGTAGGTAGTGGTAATTCTTTTGAATAACGATTATATTTGTGGGACAATTTTTTGAAGCCTGCAAGACCCACTTTTCGTAAGCTTTTATCTTTTGAAACTTCTGCAGATAGTTACTTGGGCTTGAAAAATACTGTATGAGGGTTGCTTAATAAGCGAAAAATAAAAGCAAAACATTTGTATTGCGGAAAATTTCCTCTGCTTCCCATCGTAGTCCGTTGGAATTGAAATGTTTAATCCAATGAGCTTATAGTATTCGTCTTCTTTTGCACACTTTCACAAAGCGTTGGTCTTAGGCTCAGAAAAACAATGATAGATTCAGGAAGTAACGGCTCGTTAACAAGAGCTACAAAATTAGTCCCAAAAGAACACTAACAAAACATTCTGACTTCAAGTCAACATCATATATACCAGCATCCTCGCTAGTGTTTCATTAAATCAATCAGCTTGAAAATTTTTCGAAAAGCTTGCTTCAACTTGAAATTGTTGCTTCTGAAAAATCAAAGGTTTGAATTAACTTTGTTTTACAACTCAACTTGAGATCAAGCTTTTTCAAGCTGCTTGAAAGCTTAATACTTGTAAAAGCATAAAGTTAAGTTCACTTAATAATCGTTTGTTGCCGTACCTGTCCAGGTTCAATAGAAGTAGGTAGTTTAATAATAATAATAATAATAATAATAGTAATGTGTTTATTTGATAAATTGAACAATGACTTATATTGAACATGATATAATACTTTTCCAGACGTCTGCATCTTGCATTGTCTTGGGTACAAATAAACAGATATTTGAGGGTATTTCCCAAAAAAATTAGAAAATCTCCTGTATTTAGTGTCACATAAATTTCATATTATATACATATGAATTACGAAGTAATCTTTCTAGTTTTATCGCAATCGGGTTTGATTGTCGAGTTAGGTTTATACAGACATAATCGGGAAGAGGTCTAATCCAGGCATGTTTCAAAATCGGCTAAAGGACAAATCCATGTATGTTCCAGAATCGGGTGTGTGTGTATCAAAATTGGGTATTTACACGTATGTAACGGTCCCGTACTAATCCATTGAACAACGCTTCATCGCGTGGAGGGATATAGAAGAGGTTCCTATCTTGGGAAAGTATCCATGACTTTAACCTCCATTTGAAAGTTTTCTGATTGTTAATACGTTTTATAACGTCTGAAACCTTCCTGAACATGCGAGGTCCGAGATATCCTGCACTTCTTGTCCCAATTGTTTTTCCGGCTCGTGGCATCGCATAACTCATATCATTATTTCTCGTTTTATTTTGATGGTTGTGGGATTGTAGCGAATGTCTATGTTTATGGAAATCTGATATGAGCTTGAAACTATATAATTGAGTTATGTCGAGAACCTGTGTTTCCCTAAACAACTGATCACTTGGATATCTTTCACGCTTCCCCATCATCAGTTTAAGGAACCACTTCTGTATGACGTCCACTTTCTTCAAATGACAGTCGTAAGCTCCCCCCCGCATACCAGAATGCCATAAGTGAGCTGTGAATGAATGAATCGGTCCAGTAGGTTGCATACTTTATTCACTATATTTTGAGTTTGCCTTTCTCATCTCAAATGCTTTTCCAAAATGATGCCAAGATACTTCACGTCTGTACCCTCGCTCACCTGATCCTTCAATTACTAGAGGTCCCAATTCAGGTAAGTATGAAGTGAATGGCAGATATTTAGTTTTTTCAGAATTTAAGGTCAGTTTATTATATCTGAACCACTGACGGATATTCATGTCATCTTCTGCTTTGATTTTCAGATTCTGCCATGAACTGGCATTATAAATAATAACAGTGGCATCTGCATAACTGATGATTTCCCTATCGAGTTTGAGATTCAGTAGGAAATTAATATGAATAATGAATAGAATGGGACCCAGAACCGTTCCCTGTGGTACCCCGTATGTAACACGTCTTCTGCTACTAATATTTCCATCAATATTCACGACCTGTTCACGGTTTGACAGGTAGCTTCTTAGTAATTCGTACGATAATCCACGAAATCCCAAACGATATAGCTTATCCAATAATTTTTCATGACAGACAGTGTCAAACGCTTTCCATGGATCGCTGAAGATACAAAGTGATGGTAACTTTTTATCCATGTAGTTATAAATATTTGAAGTGAGTTGTTTTATAGCATCTTCTGTTCATTTGCCAGGTCGGAAACCGGATTGTCTATGGGAAACCTTATTGAATTTGTCGAGGTAAGAGTTGATCCGAGATGCCATTATTTTTTCAACGATCTTCGCAATCGAAGATTATTATAATATAATTGTGATAGGTCTGTAGTTTATGACCTGACATTTGGAACCGCTTTTATAAAGTGGTTTTATTAGACCCAATTTCAAAACGTCAGGAAATTGTCCCTTTTCAAAATAACAATTTATCAAATGCGCAAGAGGCTTTGAAATTTCTGATGCTATTTCCTTGAGAGTTTCAGCACGTGAACCATCATACCCTGGCGCCTTCCCTAACTTCAATTCTCTAATAACCTTCTGTACTTCTGAGTCGTCTGTCGGGTATAGGTACATTGTGTTTTTACTAAACTCTTCCTTATTAGTATAATCTATCGGCATCTCAATTTTTGCAGCATATTTTTCTCCCATTTCACAGTAGTGTTTATTGAAAATGTTCGCTATGACTTCCTTATTTTCCTCCTCTTCTCATTCCTCGTCGAATATTTTATTAATTTCAGTTTTCCTTCAAGGTTTGTTGCATACATCGTTAACAAAAACCCAAACTGCTTTCGATTCTTTTTTATTTTTTTCCAGAAATGACTGTAAGTATCTCCTTCTCGACTTTAATCTTATTAGTTTGGATAAATTATTCTTAGATTGATTATAGAGCTGCTTCAGTTGTTCACTATTTGGATTCTCAAGGACACTGTGATATAATTTATTTTTGTCACGAATATGTTTCAGAAGTTCTGGTGTAATCCATTTTCTTCTGGGTATTTTACTTTTCTCAAGTGTGTAGCTGTGTTTTTCCACGTTTACCTGTATTGTATTCAAAAATATATTTGTTGCTTCGTTTATATCGTTTATGTCTTTTAAACCTTGCCAACATTCATGTGATAATTCCTGTTTCAATCCAGTAAAATTTATAAGTCCTCTCATTATTTTTGGGGTCTTAGAGGTAAAATTTTCTCTATCATCCCTGGATATGAGTGCCACAGCAAAGTGATCAGTGATGCCTGCCTGAATGATGAAAGGTGAGAACCCGAAACTCAACACATTCATCTTACTTCTTAAGAGAAACTGGTCTAAGCAAGTTCCGCTCTTGGGTCTAGTCACATCATTTATATAAAACGTGTACCGAATGTTGTAAAAATATTTTTATATTCTTCCGCAAAATCAGAATTAGATAACATATCGATATTAACGTCTCCTGTTATTATGTTATGCTTGCAATTACTCTTCTCAGATTCCAAATACTTCTGGAATTCGATATTAAGATAGTGGATTGGTGACCTATATATTGCCGTTAATTTAATAGAATCCTTATGTCCCTCTAAGTTCAGTTCAATACATCTAGATTGACAAATGTCAATGATTCTGTAACTGGTTCGTATCTGCTCTTTAATATACACTATCACCCCATCATTTTTGTTAACATTTCCCTCGTTATATATTATATTATAACCATCTCTACTGACCAAGTTTATCAAGTCATACAGAATTTTTTAATTAGCGGCGATACACTGGGATTTCAAAACTAGTCAATTCGTTCAGCAGCGCAACAAGTAGATGCAAAAAGCTCCGCGAGGGAATTTGGTTAATTTGAAAGAAGGGAGAAAATCAACCAGCAGTAAAGAATTTCTGTATTCAACAACAACACTCAACAAAATATTTATGTCGCCTAAAACCAACAATAGATTTCAATATAATATAGAATAGATTCAAATGAAATGATTCTTTCAGAGGTTTTTCATATCATTCGATAAAAACTCAATATTCCTTGTAAAAATATATGGAAAACAGAAAGAAATTTATATTGTGTCGTCACCTACTGGTCAGAAGTAAAAGTATAATTATCTATCGATTAAGGTTCAATACATTTGATGATATTCAGAAGAACCCTTTCGTAAAATGAGTGAATCCCTGAGAATCGAGACTGAACGGTGACTCCCGAGAGTCGAAGGAATCCAGGGACTCGTATATGAAAAAAAATGCTTTCCTCTTCTTATTCCATTCCTTGTGAATATACTGTTACTGTTATACCATTATCATTATACCAGTACGGCAGACTGCACTAAAAGAGAAAACTCGGAAGGAAAAATACACCTTTAGTGTTGAAAATGTTCAGACTCGAAACAGATTGTGTCACAAATCAGTTAGAACATTGATGTGTCTCAAATCTTGGTTCAAAAACAGCATACTATCAACTATCTGATGAAGTGGGAATGTAATTTCGCTTATTTTTATTCTTTTTGACTTAAGTTTTAATGTAGTAATGTCCTTTATTTTCATTTAATTTATTGAGACGTTTTTATTTTCACAGAAATTCAGTGTTTGTTTTGTTTTTCAGAAAATGTATTTATTTTGTTTCGGTAATGGCAAGACTGTGTTTTAATTGAAAATATACATTTCACTTGCACTCTCATTTTTCTCCTGTATTTGTGTATCCTTCAACAACTTTATGAATTCTTTTCAGATTCTTACGTTGAATTTCATTCGAATGTTTCCCAATTAGATATTCAGTATTATTTAAACCTTTATTCTCGGTCTTATTGTCAAAGAAGTAGTTTGATTGCAATTGTGTTCTGATTCACAAGCATTGAAGTTTTGTGATTCAAGAAGCTTGAATTTTCAAGCTTTTGTTAGAAAGAGCAGTTTGATTTTCAAGTCGAGCCGTGAATCCCTACTCCTCATATAAGACTCTAATCAATTGATACTTAATTCTTTCCACTTCTGAAAATTTCATTTCCTTTCAACTTCTCTCTAAATGTTCGCGGTGTTTTCTCATTCTCTATGTACTACTACATATCCTATATACAGTCAAATACCTGCCGGAACAATGGTCCTGTACGAATAGTCTTAATACAGCGTTGAATGTCGACGGTGATCAATTAAGGCCAATTACTTATTTAAGCTGATTGGCGAATATAAATAGTCAATATTATAGCAAGATAATCAAGTTTTCTTGGCAGTGCAGAGACTCATAAATATTTACAAATCTTGAAATCACTCAATGCACCTGAAGAAGTTTTCAGTCCAAAAATAATATTGCTGCCAACCTTGAAATTCTCCGATAAAATTCGATACCCCTAAGATTTCTGATACTTCGACAAACAAAAGCACCGCACATCTGTCAAATATCTGTTGACATTCGTAAAACCATGTTTGAATTAATTTATCGCATAGCTTTCGATTATTATACTTATAATTTTCCAGCGTTGAACGCTTTACAATACAAATCCGGCAACAAATATTGAGCATATTTGAAGGTTCCTCTAGAACAAACTTCCCATATTGCATTATACAGGATGTTCCACCTCAAAAGAGCCATTCTATATATTTCTTATCCGGTAGTAATTGGAAAAATTTGAGGAACACGTCGAATTGACGTATTTTTTTTTTTTTTGAAAAGTATCCCCGTAAGAGAGGACACTATTATTATTATTATTTATTATCGTGGACTTATGCACTATCTCAGCTGTTAGCTGGATATAATTTGCCTTTTCCAGATTCATCAATCAAAGGGAATAGGCTCGATTACAAGTATCCTACATGTATTAAGAATTACAGCTTTTTGCATTTCTATATGGGTATTCTTATGCAATTCTAATTTCTTAAGGCTATCATACAAAGTTTTGGGTATTATCCCAGTCGAGGATACGATGGAAGGAACAATATCTATTTTATCGAGGTGCCATATCAGCTTGATCTCAATAGCAAGGTCTGTGTATTTGGACTTTTACTCCTGGAACTTGTTCAGCACGTTGTTATCATTCGGTATGGCGACATCCACCAGCATTGCTGTTGTGGCTCTCTTATCATACACCACTATGTCCGGCCTATTATTCGTCACCATTCTGTCAGTGATAACAGGCCTATCGTGGTATAATCTGATAGAGTCATTTTTCAATACGGGCGCCGATTTATACTTGTAATATGGCTGGAAGGTATTCAGAAGTCCGTACTTGTCTGCAAGTTTCTGATGGATAATGTTGCACACTTGATTATGCATGTAAATATAGTCCGTATTGGCCAGTTGTTAGCAGCCGGACGTAATATGCCGTATAGTCTCCGATCTCATATGGCATTTGCTGCACTTATTTGTTTGTAATGTTCTGTCCTTCATATTGAATTTTTCGTAGTAGCGATCACTTGGCCTTGAATGGCCATGAGGAATTCTTCCATTTCCTCGAATAATTCTCCTTTCATCAACCATTTGTTGGAGGCTTCTATGTCTATGTGTGGTTGATTAATCTCATGGTGATGTGGTCCATGCAGTTCCTTTCTTGACGATTGCTCTTGTTTTTCAGTATCTGATAGGAACGGTAGATTCAGCAGGTCATCTCTGGTAGCAAGATTTAGAGGTGTATATCCCCTTCTCCTCTGATTGTTTTTGGTCTAGCAATCTGGCTTGTTGGTATCCTAGATACTTGTATGTTTCGCCATCCCTCATGCACTGTATAATATCACCGTTTGGAAGTTGTGTTTCACCATCTTTGACTTTCCCTCTTTGATTGTTCGGGGTCTTACATTTTTCAATCTAATCCCGAATTTCATATGAACATCTGCCGAGAACTTACTGACAGTTTTCAGCAAATCATCTCATTGCTTCTTGTTCGAAGCATATAATTTGATGTCGTCCATATACAGCAGGTGGGAGATTGTATGACAGGGCCTGCGAACTCCATAATGGGGCGTACATAGGATAGAGGATATTACACGTATTGACATCGCAGCCCTGGAAAGATTTCAGAAGAAGGAAAGACATTATTGAAGCCCGAGTTCGAATACTGTCAATGTGGTTAGACCAAGTTAAATCATCAGAAATCGTCACTCCCAGGCCAACGTGCGTACGGCAGGTGGCAATGACTCTATCATCCAAGAAGTATTGCAAGTGAGAATTGTTTTTGCCTAGATGTAAGATACAGCATTTTTCGAGATTTCGGGGTATCAGCCAATCAGAACATCATTCAGAAATCGTATCCAGATCGCCTTGAATGTCGCTGTATCATCAGCAAACTGTGAACATGATGACGACAAGAGAGAAGAAAGATCAGCAACGTATATCAGGAACAACAAGGGACCCAATACCGAGCCCTGAGGCACACCACTAGTGACAGGTCTGGTCTAAGACTTCGAAGATTCTACTCAGACGAAGTAACTCCTATCAAGCAAGAAAGCCCTTATCCAGAACTACCGATCGCTTCTGATACCAAAATCTTCCAGTTTAAAAAGCAGACACCTCAATGGAACCCGGTTGAACGCACGAGAAAAATGCAGATAGGTTACATCAATAGGTGTCCCACGGTCCAGCGCTTTATTCCAGTCATTGAGACAAAGAAGGAGATTAGTTATGGCAGACCGACCAGAAACAAAGCCATGCTGATTTGAAGGAATTAGGTTGTAGTTAGCTAGAAATAAGTACATACTGTCAGAAATAATTCGTTCACAAAACTTGGAGACTATAGACGTAAGGCTGATAGGGCGATAGTTACCAGGGGAAAGTTTATCACTCTTTTTGAATATAGGAGTAACTGATGCAGTTCGCCAAAGATCAGGAAGAGTATGCGATTGAAAAGATAGTGTGAACAATATCGATAAATGGACAGAAAAGGATGCAGCGCAGTTCTTGAGTATAGCAGAAGATAGGCCGTCAGAACCTGGAGATGAAAATGCTTTCAAATTATGAAGGTGTTATTCGACAATCTCAAAACTGAACGAGACTTCTGACAAACTGAACCGGCAGCGAGGAGGAGATACTGAAGGTAGAGGGCCAGGAGGTTTAGAAGTGAAAGCGGAAGCGAATGATTCTGACAAAACTGCAGCAGTCTTGAGAGGATTCTTGGTAACGTTACCAGACAAATTACGAACTTGAGGTTCTCTCACCTTTGTACACATCGACGAGCGCACGTACTTGAAGAACTTCTTCCTGTTATTCGACCGCGCAAGTTCACACTCAAATTGCTTTTTGGCTTGGTTAATCGAGCTGATGGCCTGTTAGAATACTAACGATGATAAGTATAGTCCTTCTGGCTGCGACTTCGTAGATACCGTTGCCACAAAAACTACTTGCGGTGCAACATTTCACTAAGATAAGGATTCATCCAAGATTTAGCAGGATCCATGTAAATCTCTTCAGTAGTAGAACATGAAGATATGAGGGATTTAATTTTCTCACGAAACAGAAACCATTTCTGATCAATGTTACCATCGCCAAATAGGTCCGGCCAATTGGTACTATTAACAGCCTCATTGAGTTTTCATAATCTATTAGAGTGATAGTTTTCTTGGATGTCCTTGAACGGATTATCGGTACAAACTGAATGCTCGACTTCAAAACTACGTGATCTGACAATCCGATGGGAGGTAAATGTTCAATTAGGATTACAAGTTCACTGTCATTGACGAAAACTATATACAGGAGGGATGGAGTATTTCCCAAACGAAATCGAGTAGATTTATCGATAAGTTGTTGAAGATTGGGATTCAATGCGATATCCGCCAAAGCATAAGAACTAGATCCAATTGAAGGCATTGAATAAGTATGAATAGGCCACTTGATATCAGGGCAATTGAAGTCACCAACAAATAAAGTATGTTTTTTGGATGAAAATGTGGCAGCAAGATGCTTGAAAACTAAATGGTCGAAGGGTGAAGGTCAGGGTCGATAAATACATCCCAAATAAATACTTAAATACTGATTATGGATATCCAGGAAAATGGTGTCTATTCCTGGTGTATCTAGTGATGAAACAGTAATAGTAAAAGCACTCATAACATCATCATGAACATAAATACAAACACCACCATAACCGCGTGTAGTAACACTATCTCTTGGGAAAATAGGGTTATTTCTTATTGCATACAAATTACTTGGCTGGGATGGTGGCAACCAGTGTATCATGTCTTCTCTTTAATTCACTGCGCAAATTCCTCAGATATTTTGTATGTTTCGGAGTAAGGTCGTCGGTAACTTCAGCCTCTCAAAGGGGTTGAGCGAAACCTCATTTGAAATGTCTAAATGCCTCTTAACTCTTCGAAAAATAATTATGTAGAATATTTTTTGCCAAAATGATTTTTATCTCAAATCAGCCACCTTGAATATGTTGGCTAATTTCGAGATAATTGAAAAAGAGATAACAAATCAGATTTATTTGGGAAACTTTTCGAAGATAGTTGAAGCCTGCGTGCACTACCCTGTTGAATTGATTACCTTGAGGTTTTAGACGATAAGGATAGTAGGTTTTGTGGTAATGTCTTTTGAAAGCCTTTTTAACGAACTGTAGCAATCTTAAAAAGATTTCATTGTTTTATTTCGGTTGCAATTTTCCTTCATTCAATAACAAGTTCTCCCAAACTTTGTATAAATAAATAGGAAATAAATGAAATCATTTTTTTCTTCTTTGAAGCAAGATGTTTATTTGATAATACCTTCTATCATTCGATCTATTTTGAATCAATCATTAAGCTTTGAAAATAATTATCATGTATACGAGTTGAGCTGGTAATCCTTCATTACCAAAATTAAAATTGTGCCGGAGTAGCTGTAAGGGTATAAACCTCAACCATTGTTCGTTTGTTTGTTCAATGGACCTACAATTTATGGTTGACTCCGAACCACTCTCCTAGATCATGTAATGATAACTGCCACCACTGAGGATTACAAGCTATCTGGCCTTCAATGTTTTTTTCATGGACTCAGATCTAAGCTATGCATCCAAAGTCAACAATGAAGTCTTAGTCAAATTCAATTTTTTTTTCAAGCACGACATCCATGACTGGAAGTCGGATTCGAGAACCTGGCCTTAGCATTTTCCTACATGCTTGCGCACTGACCTTGCCGCTACCCAGGCGGTCAAACCTAAACCATGTTGATCGTAACATCCGCCATAAATACGCAATGGAATTGCTATCAAAATTTACTGAGACGGGTTCAGTAATGGATAAATGAAAAGCCCACATTGTAATTGTGCATGCTGAAGCAGCAGCTGTGGCGATCTTGGGACATATTCAATTTATGCTAAACAAACAATCTGTACGGCGAGTTTCTTTTACCTTCTCCATTCCTCCGGCGAATTGTTTGGTTTAAAATTTTAATTTTTTTCCTCAAAATTCATTTCGAAGGGCTTTATGGTCCAGACTCAGCTTGAGTTAAAACTAATAATTTCATAGACACAGTCGAATCAACAGCAATAGTTTACTTGAAAACTTGTGTTCAGAAGTTAAGGTTGAAGAGTTTTGTTCTCTCGGATAAATCGTTCGTTTCCTTAACTTAAGAATTTTTTTTAGATGCTCTGGAAAATTTGGGAATAGAGAAGTTACAGATTGTCTTCAATCTCTTGATGTATGTTCCAGTTCTTTCCAAACAATCACAATCGATGAAGTAGTCACTACACAGTTTCGAAGACGTCGATAGAATGAAAATCTTTCTTTTTACGGCATTGACTCATAATTTGAGCAATGGATTTTCCATGTGTAAACACACATAGGCACTACACGAATTTTTCGAAAAAACTGCTCTGGAAAAGTCGGTGTCAATTTGAATCTTTCACAAACAGTAGTGAATAATCAACGTTGCCCAAACTGCAAATGGCCGCTACCCTCTCCACTTTCTTCACTTTTCCATAGAAGTTAGCAATTCAGTGTGTATACAGGATGTTACATAATAGTAATATCACAACTTGAGGGGGTAAATCTACGTGCAATTTTAAGAAAAAAAGTTCATATAAACATAGTTCCGCAAAAGCTTCGTTACGGAGCTACAGGGTGTTGAAATTTCTGGAAAAAAATGGAATGCAAGCTTTTTTTCACAGCCTCCATCATTACACCTCCTAAATTTTAACTGAAATTCACAAGGTGGTTTCATTTTCCGAGGCCATGTTTCCTTTTGCCCTTTCAAACTTTTTTGCAGTACGCCACTGATCAGCGTACTATCAATTTTCGTCATCTTCGTTCAATTTAGAAACTTTTTTGATGATTGTAATTTTTTCGTATCTCCAACCGATCTCGAACAAAACATTATTAAACAATTGTATGCATTCGCTTAATTGAAAGCACTTCTAATTAAAAAAAATTACTAGTAGGCTTTGATTTTTTTCATTTATTTATTTGTTTTGACAGTTGCTAAAGTTGAACCAGTGTCTGCTCGAATTGTTTATTAAATTAACGATTAGTTTTAAGACTTTTGAAGTTATTGCTGTAAGAAAAAATGGCTAATTTTACTAACGCCGAATTGGCTGATATCCATTACATGTACGGTCTGTATGACGGAAACACAACAGAAGCTAGGCGATTATATCAGGTGTGCTTTCCAAATCGAGTAACACCAGACAGGCGAACAATTTCAAATATCCTCAGAAGGTTCAGGGAAACTGGTACCTTTACTGCAAATAATCATTTGAAAGGTGCAACTCAAACTATGAGAACTCCAGATATTGTAGAAGCAGGTTTCATTTGTATAGATTTGAATATTCATGTGAGTACAAGAAAAATTGCAAATCAGTTGAATATTTCACATGTTCTAGTTTGGAGAATTCTCAACGACTTTCATTTTACCCGTTTCATATTCAACGCGTCCAAACTCTACTTCCTGGAGATCTTTCTTCAAGACTGAATTTCTGCCGATGGTTCTTAGCGAAAATGCTCATTTTGATAGTGAAATTAGACGAAGCTAACTTTTTTATTGGGCTGAGGAAAACCCCCATTTGATCTCATCATCAAGAACAATTCTCACTAACTGTCTGGGTCGGAATAATTGGAAATTATTTTATTGGTCCATTTTTTTTGCCAGACTAAACGGTCCTGTTTATCTGCAATTTCTTTTGGAGGAGTTACCTTTATTCCTCGTGGATGTGTCACTTTTGGTGAGAAACATAATGTGGTTCATGCATGACAGGGCACCAGCACATTTTAGTGGAGAAGCTAGAGAATTCTTCAATAATACATTCAACAACCGATGGATAGGTCGGAGTGGGCCAGCAACATGGCCTCCGAGGTCCCCAAACTTAAATATTTTTTAGTTTTCTTATGGGGTTATCTCAAAAATTTAGTTTATACCACTCCAATAAACACTGTAGAAGAATTGAGAAATCGAATAATAACCTCTTGTACCACGATAAGAAATACCCCAGGAATATTTCAAAGGGTGCGTGATAATATGTGAAGAAGGACAGAGACCTGTGTTCTTGCAGGTGGAGGAGTTTTTAATTGTTCTTTTTTTTGTTTTATATTGAATAAGTATAAGTTGAGTCTCAGAAGACGAGCTATCAAAATGAAAGCATATTTTGGGTAATCCTATAGAGTATTTCTTTTATTTGTTCTATTTAGCGAATAACATACAATTCAAATAATTCAAATTCAATAATTTTTCACTCGAGAACGGTTGGAAATACGAAAAAATTACAAGTGTCAAAAAAGTTTCTAAATTGAACGAAAATGACGAAAATTGATTGTACGCTGATCAATGGCGTTCAGCAAAAGAGTTTGAAAGTGCAACAGGAGACATGGCCTCGGAAAAGAAAACACCTTATGAATTTCAGTTGAAATCTAGGACGTATAATGAAGGAGGCTGTAAGAAATAGCTTGCATTGAAAATTTGGGCTGAATATCTCAAAAACTGCAGGAGTTTTAAAGAAAAACCAATTTTTTCATGAAATTTCAACACCCTGTAGCTCCGTAACGAAGCTTAAATCCTTCTTAAAATTACATGTAGATTTACCCCCTCAAGTTGTGACATACTATTATGTAACACCCTGTAGATATAACATTCTTAGATCTTTGGATCTTACCCCTTTAGAATTATATTTATTGTGTACGTAAAGAACAATGTTTGTTAAAAGGACTTTCAAACGACATCATAACAAAACCTATCTTCCTTATCTAAAACCTTAAGTTAGTGAATTTAATGGTGAATGCACGCAAGCTCGAACAACTTTCGATAGATTTGAAAACAAAAATTGATTTGTTTTCCCATTTTAAATAATCTTGAAAATAGCCAAAACATTCGAGAAGGCTAGTTTGAGAAAAAAAAATGATTTTCCGCGTGAATTATTAGTCAAGAATTTGTTAGAAAACTCTAGAATCTAATTTTTCATAGTCAGATAAATTTTAATTATAATTTCTTACACACCATAGTTTAATCGGAATAATTTGAAAAATCACCAAATGCACTATAGTTTTGAAACAATGTGATCTGTTTCAGTCTACTATTCTCCCAAATCTATATCATCAAATAATTTTCCAATAGCTTATCCATTAATGTGTAACATCTCTTGTAACTTGTAATGAGAACCAACATATGAAAGATTTAATCATGCGAAATTGGGAAAATATTTTGTTTCAGCTGAGGGTTAACCGACCAGAAATAAACGGTTGATTTCCTGGGTCTACCCATCTGAAATATCAAACAACCCGGGGCGCTCTGGGTTAATCTAGAATTGTTGTGGTTTCAAACATTGAAAATGGGGGATTTGTAGAATAAACCATACGCTACGGTGTTTATATGAACTGTTATGCTTCAGTTTCTTTTGCTAAATACAATGTTAGGGTAAATAATGGAACTCCCCCATTTTTCATTGTTTCTAAATCAAATTTTGTATCCAATTGCAAGAAGATCTTACGATTTCAATTACTTATATTAACTGCTGTTTTGGTTATACCGAAAAAAGGCAATAATTTTGTTTATTTGAGTGATATACATCCATATTCTTACATTTTTGAAATTCTGACATAGGCATTAATTGTGTTGATTTAAATGACATACATCCTACATTTTTGAAATGTTGATATAGCTAATTTCATGAAGAACATGACTTTCTGCGTAGCAAATTTTCGTTAGTATTATCAAATACTGAAATTATTGAAAATTTGGAGAATCAATCTCAATCTGAATATTCTTGATTAAACGTTAACATCCTAAGTCATTACAATCAGAAGAGGTATTTTTCAAGAGAGTTCACTTCGCGAATCTCCTTGCTACTAATTTCGGCTTTAAATTGAAGATACAATCTGCTGAATTTAAGTTAACTGATTTAAATTAATTAGGCGATATTAAATTATATGCTAGATCTAGATCTCTCTTAGGAGAAGAATCTGCACAAAAGATCGTCTAGATATTGGATCATACGATTCATACACATTTATGTCATTTAGGTAACGTTGCAAAGAAAATTATTTCAAAAACGATAATTATGAACATGATTAGATGAACAGATTAATTGAAGATAGGAATTTTTAATTCCAAACAATGGGTACATATAATACACGAAGCAACTCAAATGGTTCTGACATTTCTACTTATACTCTCTGCTCGTCAAACAACAAAATATTGGATGTTATCATAATTATATACAGGGTGGACAAATTTCGATGTATTCGTACTGCAGCTATGTAAATATTGCAGATAAAGAAAAATGAATCATCCTCTCTCGATCTTATTTTCAAGACTAGTTTGTTTAGTGGTGCCAACATTTTTCTGATATCTCTTTCCGTTCTCGACTTATTCAAAATTTCCCGAATTTTGTCGAAATCGCCCATTACGGATATTTCGATCCTCATCAAAGTTACATAAAAATCAGTTTGACATTCTACAGGCACTGTTTTGAGTAGAATACAGGGCTGTAAAGTTTTAATACAAACAAGCTCTTTTTAAATATAAACCGTAGAAAATTTTACTTCTATTGGAAGCAATTTTTTTCCTTTTCAGAAATATATAACACTTGTAGACAATTATTGCATTTAATACCGTTTTCCAGAGAAAAACCTGCAATGTTCACAATTCGACAATCACAGCTACTCTTCATGAACCGAATTACAGTTGAACATTAAAATTGTTGAAATTTGAAACTTGCCAACCCGAGGAATCTACGTAACATGCATGTTGCTTTGGTAATATTGCATTAGAATGATTAGATAGTTAACCGAGTAAAAAAAATATTATTATGAAACACAACACCTATGACATTTTTCAAAATCGAGTGTTTCCTCCCCGGGCCCTATTTACTGCCAGTATACGTCTCGGATGCCCCTCAAACAAATTTTGGATGTACTCTTGAGTCACTGAGTTCCAAATTTCAGAAAGCAGATTTTCTAGTTGTTAAAGTGTTTTACAAGGCATCCTATGTTGCTGAATTTGCCACCCCATGTTATCCCAAACATATTCTATGGGATTCAAGTCGGGACTTCGGGCTGGCCATCTTAAATTATCAATTTCGGCATTTCGCAGAAATTCTTGTAACTACTCCAGCTGCATGAGGCCGAGCATTATCATGCATATAAATGAAGCTTTCGCCAATCAATGGGCAAAAGGGTACAACATCGGGTTCATGTATATCTGCGATGTATCTGGCCGCTGTCATTCTTCCATTATTCTCTAGGACTAACTCAGTTCGACCATGGAAAGTAATGGCTCCCCACACCATTACTGAGCCCCCTCCGAAGTTTTCAGTTTGCCGGATATTGCATTGCTGATACCGTTCCCCAGGTCGTCTGTATACAGACATGCGTCTATCATTTGATACTAGACAGAACCTGGACTCGTCGGTGAAGAGAATATTCGACCATTCTGGAATACCCCAATTTGCATGTTCCCTCACAAACTGAAGTCCTGCAACTCGATACTCTCTGGTGATTCGCGGGCCGGTAGAAGCCACCCTTGGTCTGATAGCGTCTTTTCTGAGCCTGTTCCTGACAGTTTGCAATGAAATATGCACATTTCTGGAAAGTGCAAGTTCATTTTGTAGCCGTACAGTGCCGAACTCTTAGTGCTGTTAAACGAAACCAACGATCATCAACTGGTGTTGTTATCCGATTTCTTCCCTGTCCGGCCCTTCTTCCATATTCCCCTTTTTCGTGGTACCGATTAATTGCTCTTGAAATAGTACTTTGGTTAACATTGAACAAGTTAGCCACGTAACGTTGGCTTCGCCCCTCCTCTAGAAGTGTTACAATTCATGATCACTCAAAAAGCGTCCAGGACGTTCAGAAGCCATTACAATAAATTCAAAGATTCGAAAATCAATAGAAACATAGAAAACTTGCATTAATTCAGCGTGAAAACTGAAGAGAAGTTGAATGAATACTGATAGTCAAGTAAACTCATTCTTGTTTCAGACGTGTTTGAGATCATATGGAAACAAATGTTACATAGATAAGATTTTTTCCCCACATATGTCCAAAAACATATGTTGACAAAGAAAGTGCGGTCAAGCTGCTTAATCGATTGTGGAATTCAGAATACCAGGTGATGTGACAATTTTTGTGGTGTGTGTATTTAACATTCCTTGCAGAATGTGATTGTGCGTCATATTGATAAAATATCGCAAATAAACTTTTTTTTTCCAATTCTACGTGATGAAAATATAATACTAGTTCCAGGTGTTTCTCCCCATTAGTATTTTCGCCTATGAGGAATAATTTGAAGATGTGACCTCAAAGATTCCAACCAGCTCATACATCCGCTTCTAGAAATCTAGATCAATTCAACCATTATGAGAAATCATCTTGATCACTTCCATAAGATGTCATTCAAATCTTGCCCCCTTTTATCAAGAAGATCTGCCAAAGAAAGGAAATTGATGTGATTCTTCTTCTTTAACCTTATAAAATACTGTTGAAAGAAAAATATCTACACTCAACCTAGAAATCTCAAAACTGGCCCCAATTAATCCCGTTTTTCCCAGCTCTTTTACAGAAAATTAATTTGAAATATAGACATTCTTTCTCGAAAGGGTCAGCTAATTTAGCTAATTTGCAAAATATCACGTTATGCAAAACCGGGACCGAGGGGTAAACGATAGCGAACCTTCTCCACACTTGGCACAACATACACGGGCCTGTTTTCGGTTGCCTGACTTCGCTATCTTTGCATTTAATTTAAACGGCCAGTTTTCAGGCAATAAAAATGCACGCCTTCTGGCCGCATGAAAAACCGTCTTTTTATTTATTGCCGCCTTTATAGTTCCGGTCCAGATTTCCGTGAAGCGGTACGAAGTGAAACTTGATTTTCACAGTGGGAAATAATTTCTTTCTACATTTTCCACAAACAATTGAAGAGATATCTAGGAGATAATACATTCTCAAAATCCCCATTGGCTGAGTAGAAATCACTGTGGCACTTAACAGATTCAGGTAGATTGAGACATAGAGCAAAACACGTAGATTTTTGTTTGGAGAGAAACGTCTTTTAATATAAAATATTTATCTATGACAGCAACCCTTACTGCAGGGGTGCTTATCCCAATTTTTGGAATAAGAAGAAATTGGTCGAGTGATACCTTACTGGAAAGATGAGAATACAGGATGAATCATCGAAAGGTTTGATAAAATCAATAACTGTAAAGTAATTCAATTCACACTGAAAATCATGAACAGGCAGGATACAGTTTGAAGGGTAATATCCATCTGCAATCGTACAATCAACTCTAAGTTATTTAAGTAGCGATGAAAGATCTAGTGAGCTATTTGCAGAAAATTTTCTCAACTTCCTATTGTTTATATTGATTTTTGTGACTCAATCACGCAAAAATGACTCGTCGGATCCGGATAAAATTTTGTATAAATATAATTGATTATTACATTACTTCTTATCGTGGAAATTATTAGGTTCCTATGAGATTACGAATCCGCTCAAAACTGAAATTTCTTATACATGAACGGATTATGATTTAATATACAATGCTTTCCAATGAAAATTAACCAACCCAAATAACTTGGCTGGTTTAATTTTTCTATGAACTGATCAATTTTTTCAAAGAAAGAAAATATTTTTTTGTTACATGTTTCATTCTCCCTTATCAACCCCTTATTCCTGGCAACTTTTATCCAAATTTCTAGAGATTTGACCCTTAATATCAGGCTACTTTTTGAAGTGCTAGTAATTCAAAAGTAACACTGCTTGAACTTCTATGATACTCATCAAAATCTATTATGAAAATAAACCTATCATTGGGTTTTTGAGTTTTCAAATCTTGGTACATTCCTAGCGCAAATGTTAGAAGTGTCCCCCATTTACTTGTATTCATTGGATTCGATTGCCATTTTGCTATATTTTTGGTGTAATCTACAGACATGTCTGACATATCCATCCTCGTAGTTCCTTAAACAATTCAGGTGAAGTAACATAGACTTGAGATAGCCTCAAAGAAAAAAATTTAGAGGCATTAGATCAGGAGATCTAACAATGCGTCAATTATATAGTGTCTCTTCTACATATCCAACGGCCACCACAATAGAGCGGAGTCCCATCATGTTGATACGTAAAGTTATGTTCAGATATGTTTAAATCTCCTTCGATGATAACTTTTATGAGAGGATTAATCAAATTTTGAAGCCTGTTCAAATAATTTTCACCGTCAAAGTGTTCTTGGGTGAATAAGGGTCTTACAATATGGGCTTCTAAAATTCCGACCCAAACATTTAGTTTTTGGGATCTTTGAGTATGATTCTCCCTCTTCAAATGGAGATTAGTGTCACTCCCGACTCGACATTTATAGCGATGCACCCCGCCATTAAAAGAAAAACATTCTTCCAAAAACAAACATTTTGCAGCAAATTCAGATCGATATTGACCCTCTGGCAGAAATATTTGCAGAACTGTAATCAACGATCGAAATCGACTTCTTCTTTACGAATCTAATTTTATATGGATGGAATTTGAACTTGAGAAGAATCCTGAAAGTACTGTCCGGCACACACCAGATATTTGGGACGATCTCCTCACAGATTATGTATACTCTCTCCATCATGGCAACTTTATCCAAAACGGCCTCATCGATCCCTTCGTCATTCACAACTCTGGTAGAATTGTGTTTTTTTTTATGCGCGCTTCCCAGGAATAGGCGAACCTGTTACACCTCATGAGTGGCAAAATTGTAGAATGTTGGAAAGCTGTTGGACGGAAGCGAGTTCCACAGCTCACCGGCCCTGTAAACGAAGGAATTCTTATATAGAGAGGATCGAGGGGTTAAATGTACCGCCATATGATGGGATCTCCTTGCCAGCCTAGTATTGCGGCAAAACATGAGTTTTCCCGGAACAAAGTCTTTTAGCTCCTTGGAGCATCTTCCGTAGAAGTATCTGTTAAATAGAAAAAGATCAGCAACTTGTCTTCTGAGAGCCAGCGGTTGGAAATCGCAGGTTATCGATGAGGCGCACAGCTCGTTTTTGCACACTATCCAACATCTGCAACGAATGTTTGGGCGCAGATCCCCATACATGAGAGCAATATTCCAAAGCAGGTCGAATCTGCGCCTTATAGAGAAGCAACAGCTGAGATGACGTGAATTATCGCTTGGCCCTGAAAAGAAAACTAAGTTTAACTAATGCAGACTTAGCTATTTCTGATATATGTTCATGCCAGCAAAAACTGGAGTTGACCGTTATTGCATCTTTGGATGCAATTCGTTGGCCTTGCATCGTTAGAGGAGGTTCTCCACCGGGAACCTTTCTAGAAAACGTCGTTGCTTGCGTCTTGCTCGCGTTGAAGCTCACCAGGTTAAACTGACCCCACTCTGATATCTTCTGTAAGTCAGAGTTTAAGTTATTAATTTGTTGACATCTATGATGCTGAGATTCCGCAGCTGTGATCGGCCGCAGACTACTGAAAGACGAAACCAGGGTACAATCGTCTGCAAAACAGAAGATATTGTTCTCTGTAGATGACAGAAGATCGTTTATCTGCAACAAAAACAGGGTTGGCGAAAGAATGGATCCCTGAAGTACTCCTGCTTGCAACTGGAAATAATTAGATGTTATACCGTCGACCACAATTAGTAGATAGATCTATTTGAAAGAAAGCTACTTATCCAACACCGCAGTTTTTCGGAAAGCCCATATGCAGCAAGTTAATTCAACAAGGCTAATCTAACCAAACCCTTTCGAAGGCTTTAGAGATGTTGAGAGCTATTGCTCTAGATTTCCCGTGCTTTTATATCGTTGATGTATAAACATGAGAGACGTAGGCGGGCAGATCTCCTGTCGATATTTGCCTACAAAAACCATGCTGATGGTCGTTAATAATTCCCTGCTACTCAAGATATTTGATGAGTTTATCGTTTATGACTCTCTCCATCACTTTGGACATAATGGGAAGAAGTGCAACAGGGCGGTAATTTTGGGGTAAAAACTTTTTTTTCATTGGAGAAGGTTGAATTGTCGCTATTTTCCAGCTGCTCGGAAAAGTCTGGCTTTCATAAGAAATCTAAAACAGACGTTTAAGAATGAGTGTCAGTTTGGGAGCACACTTTCTCAGGACGATTGGCGAGATTTCGTCTAGACCAACTGCCTTCCTGCATTTCAGCTGCTTCAGAGCCCGTCTCACGGTGCAAACTCTGAACTTGATTTCTGCCATGGAAGAATTTGTAGGTGGAATGTTCGGTGGTATTGCGTTAGATAAATCCAGAACAGAATTCTTTGAGAACAAGAGAGAAAAGAGATCGTATTTCGGAGATGATGTCACACTTCCATCTTGTCTAACAAGAGGCGGAATCACAGATTTGCAGAAATTGGCACTGATAGTCTTCGCCGTAGACCAGAACTGTCTAGTCCCGCTTGCCTTTTCAAGGAGTTTATTAGTTAACCCTTCGTTGAAATTGGCCTTTGCTCTTGCAGTTATTTACGTTCCATATTCGTACGAAGGTTGTTCTTATTTTCTCTGTTGGATTTATCTTTTCATTGATAATGCATCCAGTTTCCATGAATTCTCCCCTCAACTCAAGAACGTATTTGTTGCTCTAGAACCGTTATTATTTTCGAAAAATAGACTCACAGCTATAATACGTTCCTGCAGTGTGCATACCATCTTCAACTAAATTACCGTTGTTTCAGTTTATCAAAGCTATGGAAAATACTACTAAACTAACGCAAGTCATCTGTATTTCAAACAATAACCAAAATTAAGTGAATAAAGCTGATCTGGCAAAATTTTTAAATATGGAAAGATTGATGAAAAACCAACATCTGGCGGTTTCTTGAGAGAATGATATCGCACCCTTCTAACTGTTCAAAATAAATTGACTCGAAAGATCTCAACATAAAATGTAAAGGGGCGCCCGATCGTCGATAAATTCAAAAAATGCAGCAAATTGATCAACTTTTCAAAGTGGTATCACACAACCTCTTTCTCATGTGGAAATTTTTATGGTACTAGTAGACAGGAGTAGAATGAGAGAGAAGGATGATGCGGAAGCGTTAAACTGAGAGTAAAATTCCAATAAATTGGTATAGAGAAAGAAATCACTTTTTCAAAAAGATATCATATGACCCCGTTTTCCCATTCGAACATTTTTAGAGCAGCCAGGCGTAGAGAGTTGAAATAGGGAGGACGAAACAATTAACAAAAAAATGTCCCCCTTCATTCAAAAATTTACGAGTTATTTAGCTTCGATTCCTTGTTATAAAAACACACTGTATATGATGACATCTAGAATTTTAGAAAGTCATAGCCTACTTACGTCAAAATTTCAGCCCTAAGGACTCGAAACAGAACTTATTTAAATATTCCAATGAAAGAGAGAGTTAGAAAAATTTGGATGATTACATTAATTGTCATCTGTATGGTCAAACATTGATGTGAGTCAAAACAAGAACCGAGAAAAGCTCAGTATGTAGAATGAATAAATATTAAGAATCCAATAAGCCATGCTCGCCGATTAGCTCAGGAGAATGAAAAAAAAACCGTGTGAACCATTTCATATAATTCAAGGGAACAAGGAGAAAAAAACTGAGAAAAGCGTTGTTCCGTCAGTCTATAGATATCATGATGACAAAATACGCAATCAGAATTATTGTGTTTGATAGGAGTCAATAGTCTGATGGCGGTTCTTTGAGTTTTACAGTGGGGAAACTATTTGAGTTCTTAATAACAAAAAAATTACATTACACATTACATTCGTGGGGGTCGATTGGCTTTGCAAGCCTTTCCGAACTGCGACCAAATTGGTCTTTTGTTCGTAATCCTTCTTATTCATTTCCCTGTAGGTCTAAATCCCTTAAACAAAATTGAGAATCTCCCTGGGAACTTTCGCTTTTACTGCGTGCGGCTCTAGTTTGTCGCTACCGAAATGTATATGTCTTTGACGGACAGTTGCGATGCAACTGCAAAGAATATGTTCGGCATTTTCATCGCCCTCTTTACACATTCTGCATGTTGCCGTTTCCGATTTGCCCATTTTATTGAGATGGTATCTCAGTGGGCAGTGTCCAGTAAGGAGGCTGTTATGATCCCCAACTCGTCCCTAGAGAGATTGAGAAGCTGTTTTGTCTTCTTTGGCGAATAGCCAATGAACTTTTTCGCTTGCCTTTGGCCTGGAGTTTTCCTCCAGTATTCTTTTTTGTTAGATTCTTCCCATCGTTCCATTTCCTGTCGTCTGTGCAGCTTACTTAGACCGCAGAACAGTTCAGGTCCGATGGGTGGCTTCATTTCCTTGTATGCCTTTGTGGCCAGGCACCCACCACAGGAAAAGTTTGTTCCCCTCAGCAAGTTGCTTCAAGGATTGATGGCATTCCCAGACAGAGATGCTCCGATAACTGTAAAAGTTCAGAGCTTTTATCACTTCCCGACTGTCCGTTAAAATGTGAATCTTTGCCCCTTTCAGTTTCCTCCGTAGTCCCTCCTGGCAGCAAAGGTTTACAGCAAGTGTTTCTGCTTGCATGATTGTGGGAGTAGAGCCCAGAGGCACTGATTTTTTTGTGTCTTGCAGCCGTAATGCCGCCATCAACGCCTCTTTTTTCAATTTTATATGAAGAGGAGGGAGATTTAGGATTACCTCCAGGGCAATAGTCGGGGTGCTTCTCATAGCACCTGTTATGCCCAAGCACGCTAGTCGCTGCAGTTTTTGCAGCTTGTTTTGCGTAGTTATTTCAGATGTTTTCGTCCACCATACTAACGATGCATATGTGACAATGGGTCTTATAACCGCTGTGTATAACCAGTAGGTTATTTTTGGCTGTAGTCCCCAGGTCTTTCCGAAGAGTCTACGGCATGCCCATAGGCACGATGTAGCCTTGGAAAGAGTTTTGTCAATGTGTAAATTCCAGTTGAGTCTCTGATCTAGAGTTAACCCTAGATACTTAGCCTGCTCCGAAAATTTCAGAGTATGTCCACTCAGAAAGGTGGGCTTTAAGTTCATTTTTCTACTAACAAAGAAATACAACTGACGGTATTTTTCGAAAAAGTGCAAAAGGATGCAAAAAAAAAAGAAAATGAAACGTGTGTATGAGATTTTTCTCAATTTTATAATTTGGAACGTCAGAAATTATGTCTGAGAATTTGATAACAATGGTAAAATTTTGTATTTCCCAATTTCTATTAAAACCACGCCTAAAGGTGCAAAATATAGGGCGAGTTTCTATATGAAAACAACTAATATAAATCCAAACTGAAATTATTTACCTAAAGAGACAAAAACAAGATCCAAGAAAAATTCTCATAACAATAGATTTCGTACTACTGGAAAAAACATATACCTACTTGAAAATCTGATCAATAACTAATTTTGAAAGAATAATTTTATACTTACCAGAATTCTCTATTTCCTTCAATTGGCCTAATAAAAATTGTGATAGCAAAGGGATAAGGGATCCATAAATTCAACAAAAATCTAAATATTTATTTATATTAATATCCATTTCGACTGTAATACTAACTTTGAAACTTTCAGAGAACAGAAAAACTGTTACCGTTTATCGAACCCACGAAAAATATGTGTTCAAGAATGTAAACAACTGAAGCTGTATTTATTGACCCTCTTTCTATATGCATCATGATACAGATAAAAATAAAAATTAATGATTTTGAGGTTTTTTTTTCGTATCTAGATAATTTCTGTTTGAATTTTCCCGCTCTGTTTGAAAAGTGGTTTGCACATTTACGACAAGATAAGTGCTTTTCCTTTTACTCTTCGGAGAAAATTTGTTACAATCCAGGAAACATTTATTCGCATTAGACATTGGTCGTTATTTATTTTGTTCGGGTCCTTTCATCCTCTTTTTCTTTTGTTTATTACTGTAAGGACCCCTATTTCCAGGGCGCTATTTAAGCGAAAGAAATAAAATATTTTCAATTGCTTTAATTTTTATCTGTTGCCTTAGTAATTATAAAAGAAATATTTTTCATGGAAATTATAATGATCACATTAGAATTGTAGCAAACGCAACAAATGGGCAGTTGTCGCGACTGAAAGTTGACAAGTTCTTCTTTGAATTGAAAGTCAGAATAATTTGTGTCCAAGTTGAGCAAAGACCTTTTTCGTTTTCTCACCCAGTGCAAAAATTAATACGAGAATTATGGGGATTTTTGGAATGCAATCACGTATAATTATTATCAATTTAATGAATATTATTTCAATTATTTATTATTATCATATATTATTTCACAAATAGCGCTGTGTATATTATTTTCCTATATTATATATATATATGGGTTTCACTCCGACGAGTTGCCCATATATCGAAGCGATTTCATGAGAAAATATAAATCCACCACTCGGTAATTCATACTACTGCCAGGCAATGATTATAATCAAAACATATACTGCAATGATTATGTATAAGGATAACTTAAAATGTTATTAAAGTATATTAATCTACCAGAATATACACAAACTACAGCATTATCAGCCAATGATAGCAATGTACCTACGAGTAGTGTAAGAGGCCTTCTCCTCGGAAAAACCCAGTGTACGGACCTTAGTCAAGTAACACTAAATGCTATTACATTATTTTTCAGTGTGAAGTGTTAAATGATCAAATCACATATTGCTCAGAATATAGATGATGAAATTTTCAGCAAATTATTTAAGATTTATACATACACACAAAAAAAATTTGAAATAAGATGATTCTGGGCGGTATTAACTGTAAAGAAAACCTATGACTCACCCTCATTATTTCTAATGGAACAAAACCTATGAAGAGTATTACAAGATTTGACGACTATTATCTTCTGCAACTGTTCACATAAACTTTTCTTCAAAACTAAAATTTCAATATTTTTGTGAATATTACTGGGAATAACTCCAGTTGTAGAAATAATAATCCGTAAAATAAATATTTTTCAATCTCCACATTTTTATCTTTTGGCCAGCATCATATAAATTTTTCCATTTTAAAAATTATGCGTATCGAGTATGGCAATATCAATTATATATCTTACTCAATTTTGTTAATCCACAAGAATAATATCTGATCTATTATGATTTACAGCTCTGTTGCAAAGAATTGTTTTATCAAAATAAGGTTTACATTTGCCGTTCCCACAAACAGTATCAGGTTCATATTTGTGATATTTCTTTCTTCTTAGGAATAAGGTTATATTTTATAGCAAAATTGAAATGAATAGTATTAGCGACGGCATTTTGTGTTTCCAAATAATCTGTTGAGACAAGTATTGCGATAAGATGATAATATATGAAAAACTGTTTCTGAAGAGGAAAGCATCAGGATGTTGCAGTTCTTCCCTTCTTAATACGCTCACTCAATTGAAAATTAGTTCATTATATATAAAATATAAATAGTAACAGATATAGAAATCTCGTTAATAATTGAAAAATTGAAAAAACACAAAACATAATGAGAAAAATGATATTTATCATATGTTTCGGTCGTTAGTTATTAGTATATTATATTTGTGAGCTGATGAAATTTCTATGAATTCTAGTAAATCTGATCTCTTGCTTCTGTAACCTTAATTGAAAATTTATTTTTTGTAAAATCTAAGAAACAATTTTCGTTTATACAACGTTCTGAAAAGGTAGTTGCTACTTTTTATGAATTATTGATTTCTTATGCTCGTCTACTCTAATATTGACGACCAGTTTGATCTTTATATAAAGTAGGATAATCATGCAATATCTAACATAATCTATATCTAACCTAACCTAACCTTACACCCATCATATTTGGAAAAAATTGTGGAATATGTCAATATATATATATATATATATATATATATATATATATATATATATATATATATATATATATATATATATATATATATATATATATATATATATATATATATATATATATATATATATATATATATATATATATATATATATATATATATATATATATATATATATATATATATATATATATATATATATATATATATATATATATAAACGTTATCCTAATATATAATTACTCCAGGATATGTTTTGATTATAATCATTGCCTGGCAATGGTATTAATTACCGGGTGGTGGATTTATGTTTTTCATGAAATCAGTTTGATTGCATGAACAGATACATAGGCAACTCGTCGGGGTAAAACCCCTATATATATATATATATATATATATATATATATATATATATATATATATATATATATATATATATATATATATATATATATATCATCTAGTGAAGTTGTGGAGAACCGCCATAAAATTACGCACGGAAAAAGGGGAAGTGTCAACCAAGGAAATAACCAAGAATTTTCCAGGGAGATAATCTGAGCCCTTTGTGGTTTTGCTTGGCCCTGAACCCTCTCAGCACGTTACTTAATGGAAGTGAAAATGGATACGATATTAACAAAGACACCAAACAACTGTAACGCTATCAATATGGAGATGGGAATAGACAAATATGCGGTCGTGAATGTTCAGAGAGGACAAATTGTGAATGATGGTTCCATTAAACTACTTAACAATGTCGAAATGCCAATATTGGGGCCTGAAGATTCTCACAAATACCTCGGCTACGACAAGCACGAGATATTAGAACAGTGGAAGTCAAAGCAACCTTCAAAGAAAAACTCTACTACAGAGCAAGCTGAGTTCAAAAGCTATGATCGATGCCATCAACAGCTGGGCCTTACCGTGTATGACCTACACGTTTGGAATGTTCAATTAGTCCACTACAGATCTCAAAGCTATGGATACCAAAATAAGAACACTTCTCACAAAATACGGAATACACCATCCTCATTCCTCGGTAAACCGACTATACATAGGAAGACAGGCAGGAGGACGTGGCTTAATATGCCTCGAAACAACAAAGGATAAATTGATCCATAACCTAAGAAAGTACTTCAATCTCAAAATCTCACTTCTACACCGGGCAATTCGTAGTGCTGATGAAAACTTTACCCCACTCCACCTTGCGGATCCTGAAAATGCTCCAAAAACCACAACCGAGGAACAACTTGTTCAGGACCTGCAATCCAAAGCCTTACATGGCCGATATGCCGCATACCTGAAAACCGATGAAGTTAATGAGG
This sequence comes from Cryptolaemus montrouzieri, assembly GCA_013387265.2. Lineage (NCBI taxonomy): Eukaryota > Metazoa > Arthropoda > Insecta > Coleoptera > Coccinellidae > Cryptolaemus > Cryptolaemus montrouzieri. The sequence goes on from JABFTP020000144.1 coordinate 34,733,804, forward strand.
TGGAGTCTCTGAATTATTTTGAAGCTGTTTACCTTTTCCCCGAGACTAAGGGCAGAATCCTGGCAATTCAAGACTAGGTAGTACCACGCAGATCATACCTTAAATATATAGCAAACAAGAACTTACCCTCAGACCAATGCCGGAAATGTTCAAAATACCTGGAAACGGTGCAGCATATCACATCGGGTTGTCCAATACTTGCCTCCACTGCGTATTACCAACAGCATAATGACATGGCAAAAGTCTTCCACCAGGAACTGGCACTGAAATATAACCTCGTAGATAGAAGAGTCGAGAACTATAGATACTCACCTGCAGATGCCCTGGAAAGTCGTCAGGTTAAACTCTACTGGGACAATACTCTGGTAACTGACAGAGGAAGTGCGAATAATAGGCCAGACATAGCCCCCTTCGACTGGCAGGGAAAACGCGCTATACTTTTGCACCTGACCAACCCTCTAGATGAGAACCTTGAAAAGGCGTACAACGAGAAGGTTTCAAAATACCAAGACCTAGCAGTTCAGCTAAAGGAGGTGTACAAGCTCAGATCGATAACTCTGCCGCTTGTCATATCGGTTAACTGATTGGTCCACGATCGTTTGGTTGAAAACACCGAAGCCCTCCAACTTGAACGCAGAATTATGTCTAGCGCCCAGAAGGAAATGCTGTAGGATACAGCGCGTACAGTCCGAGGTTTTCTACTTGGTTCTGGGTGACCTCTTGGCGTATTGTTATGCCCGAGACTACCTCAATCTCCCTTTATGGTGTATATAAAAAAAATACAAGTAAACGATGATTTCTACTAAAATATATTATTAAATTCTCGACGCGTTTCGATACACAGTATCTTTGTCAAGATCGAAAGAATACTACCACGTATCGTAGTATTCATTCGCTCTTGACAAAGATACTGTGTATCGAAAAGCGTGTATTAATATATTTTAGTAGAAATCATCGTTTACTTGTATTTGGTAAGAGCAAACTAAATTTAAAAAATAACAATAAGAAACTACCTCTGAATATTCATCGAAGGCATTCATCAATAGCAGAAAAGAGCAATACCAAACAAATTACAAGAGAAAGTGGACAGTGGACACCCAACTTTTTAAAGAAATAGGGAAATGAAACCAAATAAAGCCAGGGATTCAATCCAGTGGACTGTATTGAATAAGTTGATTAGAAGAGGAGTTCGAAAAGATATTATACAATGCAACACCAAGATTATAACAGAAGCTATTGAGAAGTAAAAAGGCCAAGAATATTCAATAAATAAATTAGTATTGGAAGAAAACAAATATCATATCAATAATAAAAAACAAGTACTGTGTTTTAAGGAATTTTACTTAATAATAATTAAGGAATAGATTGCTCCCCGAAAAGATTCAATAGAGGTGAAGGGCTTAAATCGACTTGTTCATTGATGAGTCTACCTGAGTGTTTGTATTTATTTATTTCTAAAGTTTCCCAAAGATCTACCTTCAATATTTATTATCTGTATGCAAAATTTCAAACTGTGGGTCGAAAGAATGATTATTTTCTAAGAGATGATTCGCGTAATTTGAATCTGATTTTTTATTTGAAAAACTGCGTTTATGTTCCGATATTCTAATATTAAAATTTCTATGTGTTCTACCAATGTAGAAATTATCACAGTCATACAATTCAATCTATAAACACCTGATTTATTGTTTTTACCTGGTTTGGTTTTATTATTTTTTATATATTTGCCTAAATTATTATTAGTTTGGAAAGCTATGTTGAAATTATTGCTACTTAAGAATGATTTCAGTTTCTCACTTGTAATGCCAATGTAGGTTAAGGTGTTGAATTTTTGTTTTAATTTATCGACAGGGTAAACTTCATTCAATGCGATTCTACTTTGTTTTTTATTTAAAATATTATTCATTAGTTTGGGATTGTAACCATTATTTTTGGCTATTTGTTGAATCAAATTTAGTTCTTTGTTGAAATTTTCTGGTGATAGCGGGATGTTAATCAATCTATGAATAAAACTATTGAATGCTGACATTTTATGTTGATATGGATGACACGACGAGTTATGTATTATAATATCTGTATGTGACGGCTCATAGTAAATTGCGAATTCGTCTGATGAAAATGGTAAAACGCGCTACGAATCGCAATTATTAAGCCAAATTCTAAAACACAGTACTTGTTTTTATTACTGATAATGGAATTTTACCAAGTAAAAGCCTCCCAAATTCAAATATCATATCACTATAAGATGGCGGTAGAAATATCATTACGAATAGGAACAAAATGCTCAAGGAAACATTCTACAAAGAATTATATGAGAACAAAGTACACCCAAATATTCAACAGATCCAAGAGGTTGCGAGAAATTATGTATTATTGGCATACATAACTTATCAGTGAACAGTATTAAGAACTTCCAAGCACTTCGACCCGATGGCATACTCCCAGAAATGCCCAAACAAGAAGCATTTAGACTAGCACAAGAGCTAGCAATACTTAGAACAACGTCAAATTCCACAGGCATGGCTAGAAGTAGAAGTTATTCCATAAAGAAAGCGGCATACCTAATCTCAACAACTATAGAGCGATAAACCCTTTGTATTAGTTGTATACATTATTCACCTGGATCATTAATATTATTGGACTAACCAACCAGAGAAATAGATCGCCAAAGTAAGGGTATGCAAGCTGGATTCAGATCCGGATATAGTTCTCCCGACTATGTTTATACAAATGAGCACTTAATAAAAAAATGCGAAGAAAACAATGTGGATCACTATGTAGCGTTAATAGATCACCAAGAGGCATACAAATTTGCACAGACCTTATATCCCTGAATGCAGAGTGGTCAGTAGATAAACAAAATTAATCAAAAACGCTTACTTCTCTGCAACAATGCATGTCCAGCTCTGGAATAATTGAACTAATGATATTCCAATAAAACGAGTTGTTCGATGAGGAGGCAAAATCTCATCAAAGTTATTCAGATTCAGTAAGATGGTTTGTCATTAAAGTATACTGATGTCATTGTACGAGTGATACTAGATCTGAACACTCTTTCAAAAAAAGATAGGATTAGAATCGGTGGACACAGTGGCTCCTGGAAAAAAGGACCAATCGTGGGATAGAGGAGCATTAATAAACCAAACACGAGGTGGAGAGACAACATAAAAAGAACATCAGGTCTTCTTTGGATGAGAGAAGTGAATATCAGAAGAGAATGCATCACAATGGGAAAGGTCAACATACAACATGTGATCGAAATAGGTAGATCGTGATCGTGAATTTTACGATTCTAGGTCAACCAGAGGTTCTTTTACGATTGACGAAATATGCATCATAAATGATGCCTCCACATCTGAACGTGAAACAGAAAAAGAGTTCCTGTTTCCGTTTTGAATTTATAAAACAATATAAAATTATAATGCGAAACTTGAACAGGATATATCAGATATCTTGCTTATAGTTCTGCAAATTTCAGTGAGTTTTTCAACTTTGACTGGAATTCTCCGTAGAAGTGTCCATGCATTGCATTACATAATGTAGTAAATAGAATTTCCATAATGCAATGGAATATCCATGATCGGCTTCAATCTAAACTATTTCTTAAATAGGCAATAGAACGAATATGCACCCCAATATTGCCAAATCGAGCTCACACGGCCCAAGCAAGTTATTTGCATGCATAAAGTAATACCGGATATTGAAGCATCCACAGAATCTCTCAAGAGGGTGTTAGACAAAAACAATTCAAGACTGACCGGTCCGTAAGTGGTCTCAACTCCCCAAAAACTCGTAAAGAAATATGTAAATGAAATTGGCAATCGGTCAGGCCACTTGGATGACCGCACTGTTATAAACTTGACGACTCCATTGGGACTTTGAATTGAATAATAAACTTATGCAAGCTCTATTTTTCTATTGGCGGATCGGTTGAGATGTGCCACAAAGGCGATGCGGTTTTATATGAGAAAATGACTCCTTTGCGAATCCCCAACATTCTCCCGAAATTACCCTTTTTGCTTGCTTGGAGATTGTTGGTTATAGTTTTTTTGATACGAGGTATATCCGACAAGAATATGTTCAGAAAGATTTTTTTTAAAGAATTCCTGTATGTTTTCTAAATCATTGCATAAAAGTTTTATCGACTTTGTGCTATCTTTGTTGAAACGAATCTTCTACCACGGGTTGTGACACTGACAGAAAAAATAATGTAATTTTAAAGAATCATTTTCATGAGAAATAATTTTTAATCTTGAACGATCCACTTTGAATATTTTGGCTATTTACAAGCTTATTGAAAAGAGGGGAACCAACTAATTCTTTTTCAAAGGAAACCTTTCGAGGCTGGTTAGCGCTTGCGTGCATTACTCAGTAAATTTACTTACCTCGAGATTTCAGACTAATAGGAAAGTAGTGTAGAAAAGGGTAATAGGAGTCACTCAAGCAAGTTTTCAAATGAAAGCTTATTTCAAAATTAAATATTTATTGCTAATGTTTTGTAACAGAAAACACTTATTTGTCTAATAATTGAGATCAGTTTTAATCATCCTGTACATCAACTTTGCGAAAAAATTAAGTTTAAAAAAAAAAGTAGGTTTGACTCCCATTGCACTTACTTTGGGGCAATGGTGGTCAGCCTGTGGGAAATGAGGATCAAGCAAAACTAACACATATCGCAGACGTACCCTTCGGCAGAATCCCATCCAGTACATTCTGCGTGTGCCCACAATCCACATGTGGTACAGCGGTACCACATCTCGTTTTTTCGTCCAAATTCACTGCATATTAAACATCTATTTTCTGCATCTTCTGCATCATCATTCTTATCATCCTGGCATAAGTCAATAGTGTTAGTGCTTAAGACTGATGTATCGTTTGAATCCTGAAGAACCTGTCTCTTTGCTCTTTTGGGACCATCACCGTTCTGCACCTTAGTCTTCTTCCCCTGACCCTTACCTTTCCATTTGTTTTTTTTTTCTTTCTCTTGCTCTTTCTGTACTTTTTTTATCTTTTCATTTTCCTTTTCTATCAAATCTCTCTTCAGTGGAGTTGAGGTTAATACAGTAGCATGCAGCTTCTTTCGGCCCTGTTTCTCTATAGCCACAGGTGGTTTCTTTCGTAATTTTATAAAATCGGACAATTGAACATTTGACGGAGGATCAGACGACTCTTTGGCCTTTGATGTCGGGGATGAGATAACTATTTGCTCTGATTCTCTTACAGCTGATAAATCTAATTATTTTGATGTGCTGGGAATGACATTTGAATCATGTTCCTATGTCACAAGTAGAAATGGTAATAGATTCATTGCAAACGACTATAGAGTCAGATTGGAGAATCTCAGCAGCCATAAAATCTTCTTCAGAACATACTTGGGGATTTATTAATAAAATACCTGTTGCCCTAAATCCCGATTCCGCTTTGTTAATAGACGCAACGGTAATATATGCTTTCCTCACCAATGATGCTACATCATAAGGAGTTATGTGTTCCAGGCGATTACTTTTCATATATAAATCACATTCCTTTTTGTATGCGGTTTTAAGAGGTCCAAAGAATGACACCTCCAAAGGCTGCATTCTGTGGGATATGTGTGGTGGTAAGGATAACATATGAATATAGTTGATTTTGCAAAATTCGTAGATAGGTAGGGAAGAATGACTAGCATGATTGTCTAAAATCAAGAGAACAGGTTCGTCCATACAAGGTTTAGCATGTTTTTTAAAATGTGCGAGCCACTCAAGAAAGAGACTTTCACTTATCCAACCATTGTCGGAGCATTTATGAAGTGCTCCTGATGGACCATCCTTCTCAAGTAGAAGAGTCATTCTCTTGCGGGGATAAATAAACATAGGTGAGATGAAGCCACCTGCAGCGCTCATCGCAAACATCAAAGTTATATTTTTGCCTCTCTCCCAACTGGTGATAGATCCCACTCTCTTCTGTCATTTTGTTGCTCGTATTTTCCCTGGATTCTGTACAGTTGTCATTCCGGTTTCGTCGCAATTGTATATATTTTTGGGAAGAAATTTGTGTTTCTCCATAATTTCCTCCAACAGCTTAAAGAACAACTGCACCTTCTATTCATTGAATGCTGTTATTCGATTTATGCTGGTTGCCTCTGGTTTCCTCACAGATATATTATTTCTAGCCATAAAAGCTTTCAACCAAGCTCGACCAGCCATTTTTGTAACTTTATTAAAGTTATGATTTAAATTCATACTTTTCGCATAATCAAATGCCACTTTCGTTATTTGAGTTGCGGTACAACCATAAAATATGTTAGCCATCTTTTTTATCACATCAGCTAATTTTTCTTCTACTTCAGGCGTAAATACTGTACATCTTCCAAGACGTGGTTCTTGGATAGTCTTCTTTTTGAATCTTTTTTGTAAGCTCGAAAATGGGATACCAGTAGATTTACTAGCTTTTCTTATAGAATAACCCTCTTGTTCAATAAGAAGTATGGCTTTTTGGAGAGACTCGGATGACCAATTGGCTTTTTCGGTTGTCCTTACTCGTACTTTTGGCATCTAGAAGCAAAAATATTAATATTTGTCTTTTGCGGGTAATGGTAATCACCTGCGGACAATGGAGATCACTTGACTCTCATTAGCCGCTACTATACTGCCAAAGAAATAATAATAAAACAAAAAAAATCTAAGTTTGAACTGTAATATAAGACGCTAATCACAATTTTAGACATACAGACTACCTTTCTACAATAAACAAAATATGGTACAATTAAAAAAAACGACACTCATCTCTCATGATATTTTTGCGTGAATTTACAATGAGGACACGCGAAAACAAAACACTAGTATCACTCAGCGACGTGCAGCGGTAAATGGCGCGAGGCGTTCGCGACGGGGCCGGCGGGTGTACAGGGGGGTGTAAATACTATGTTCCGAGGTTTCGGGTGCGTAGTTTTGTAGATATGCGTGTGATTCCGATTGCCCGCTGACTCCAATTACCCGCCCTTCCCTTAGGTTTTTTGTAAACTCTGAATTTCTTTCCGGAACCAAACCTCTCAGTTCTTCAGTGCACTTACCATGGAAGTATCTTCAAAAAACAGAAAGATCAACAACCTACTGCCTTTGAGAGAAATGTTGGAGATTACGCGTGGTCTCCGGCTGGTCAATGAGGTGCACTGTTCCTTACTGGACCCTATCCCATAGATGCAATGAATGTTTGATGCAGATCGCCACACATGTGAACAGTATTCAGATCAGGTCACACCGGCTTACTTCGGGTACTATCATAGTTCGATCACCTACTGCGTAATTTTCTGAGCAAAACAATACGAGAGTAAAAAAGTATTCGTGAAGTAAAAATATTCTGTATGAACTCTCTGTAACACTAAAAGAAGAGATAGCTGCAGAAATATATTCAAACAGGAATGTATTATTACTATTCCATTACTTTCTGTGTATGCGTGCATTTTTCATCTATGAACAGGGACCGGAACTGCCAAGAAATAACTCAAACCATAATTACTCTACCCAAGGTGCTGACAAATTCAGAACACCTCACCATCGAATAAGCGCGTCCCAACTGAGTATTAATCACACCGCAGTGAAGGTAAAAACTCATATCGAAGTAGAAAACAAAAACTTCCAAGTAGTACTGGTATTGTCAATAGTGTTATTTGTTGGTCCAAATTGTTGAATATGTGAAACATGATTCCCAATCAAATGTTCAAATTGTCCTCCATTCACTTCCATACAATAGTACAATCTTGATTGAAAACCGTCTTTTATATGTCAGCATATTTGGAGTTATTTGATGACACTCATCTACTTCCATTTATCTACCATTTCAAATTATGTGAACCTCATAGATAAACCTTCTACAATCAAATATTTTTTTAAATTTCTTTCGATATGAAAAATATATTTCTTCTACATTCTCAACTCTTGGGAGGGGCGATGCCACAGCTGTAGCCGCCGAATATGATTTAATGTACTTGTTCACTCGCTTCTTGAAGAAGGTCAATTTGTATGTTATGGAAAGATATTCGATGGAAGGAAGTTCCACAACAAACTAGTCATGTGTCGCAGAAGAATTGTTATAGAAAGGGGTACGTGGCTGTGAGTTGGAACGTCCGCTCCTGCAAGCTTAGTTTTTCTTTAGAACGCGATTCTGTCCAGGAACAAGCCTTCAGTTCTTCAGAGCATTCTCCGTAGAGTAAGTGTAAAGAGAAAAAGATCAGCAATCTGCCGCCTTTGAGGGAGATGTTGAAGATCACGCGTGATCTCCGGGTAGTCAATAAGGCTTACTGCTCTCTTTTGGACACTATCCAATAGATGTAATGAAGGTTTGGGTTGGAAGCCCCACAGATAGGGACAGTATTCCAGACTAGATCGCACTTATGCCTTGTATAAAAGGATCAGTTAGGATGGCTCGAAGTACTGCTTAGCCCTGAAAAGAAAACTGGATTGAGCAGTGACAGATTGCGCAATAGCTGACACATGGTCATGGCAACAAACTCCGGTGTTCACTGTGATGCCGAGTTGATGCATGCTCGTTTCGATGTTCTTGCATGAGGAAGCTCTCCAGCAGTGGCTCTTCTGGAGAACGTTATTGATTGCTTCTTGTTCGCCTTAAAATTGACGAAGTTCAACCGCCCCCACTCTGATATATTCTCCAAGTCTGAATTCAGTGACATACTCTATTGCTATCTTAGTCGGTGTGTCTCCCATCAGTTATAGGACGCTGACTAAATAATTAAGACGTCAAGGTACAGTCGTCCGCGAACCCAAATATTCTGTTTCGATGGAGAGCATTAGATCATTAGTCTGCAAAAAAAAAAGTTGGCGAGAGTATAGAGCCCTGGGTTACTCCTGTATTAACCTATAAAATTTCACCCGCTTCACCATCAACGACGACCTCAACCGATCTACTGAAGAGAAAGCTACTAATCCAACCAATATTTCAGAAAATTCATATGATTTCGATGAAAAAAATCATAAAAATTTAATATATTTTGATTTCATTTTCATTACACTATCAAACGTTCCGTTCTATAAGGTTTTGGTTGAATAAGCTTCAAGCCACTCGTGCGCAATTTTGATTTCGGCAATAAAAGTTTACCAGCTCAACACATGCAATGTCGGCATATCCCACAACTATTTTCGAAATTTTAACCGCATCAGCAAAGTACTATATCAATGATTGATTCTCTATGCATCGAATGATGGAACAAACTTATTATCAGATTACCACCTTGCTCCTAAGAACAAAAAATAAGTCAAAACAAATGTTTTCAAGAATTCTTTTCATTTATACATAGTTTGTTGAAATTTTTTTTAAATGTACTCACTATATGTTACTAAATGAGAAGAATGTTTGTCTGTTCCTAATGTCTATGACCATACTTCAATAACGGTTAGCTTAAAGAATTTCGGAATTTTTGTGTTTTGTGCTTATAGACCTAATACGCCTCCACTTCAAAGTGTCGAAATATTTTCTGAAGAGCTCTTGATAGTTCTTGATGAATGTGTTCATGAGAACATAACATATTTAGTTGCTGATGACTTCAGTATAGACATTTTTTCCCTTGGAAATGAGGTCATGTTTTATTCCTAAATTGAAATGAATAGTATTAGCGACAGCATTATGTATTTCTAAATATTCCGTTGTGGCAAGTACTGAGCTAGATTTTTTTTATATATAAAGAAAATTATTGGCACGTTTTGAAAACATCAGCCAGCAGGTTATTATGTATTTATAGGGATATATAGGAGGGATTTTCTATGGTCTTTGTACCACGCCTGATCCCATTAGGACAATTTAGATAATTCAAGTGGAAAGACGTGGATACATACGCTAAGGGGCTTGTCAAAGCGATTTTTATTCTTCATACACAAATAGGTAGAGCCGCGGAAAGGTAGTTAACATATAAGGAAAAAAACATAGGGAAATACGACAGCTATAAAAGAAAATGTAAGGTTCATAGAGATAAAGGATTAAGGCAAAGATAGGTTAGGTTAGAAATATTTTCTGAAGAGCTTTTGATAGTTCTTGATGAATATGTTCATGAGAACATAAAATATTTAGTTGCTGATGACTTTAGTATACACATTTCTTTTCCCTTGGAAACGAGGTCATGTTTTATTCCTAAATTAAAATGAATAGTATTAGCGACAGCATTATGTATCTCTACATATTCTGTTGGGGCAAGTACTGAGCAAGATGATAATATATGAGAAACTATTTCCGAAGAATAAAAACACTACGGCAAGAATCATGTTTTCTATAATTTCTTGTGAAAACAACCTGATCTTGTATCGCAATTGCCAAGCCTTCTGTTTCAGCGAACAATTATCCAAATACTAACCATCTATTTGATGCGATTTCATCAATATAATCATTTTTCAATTCTTTAGGCTGCTTTCCATGTAATTCCTTCTGCATCCAACTTACTCTTTTAGAATTATTACCAAATATATCAAAATCTACCTTCTGCATTGTCAAGTTTAGAGGTGTAAGATTATAATCTGAAGTAACAACAATATCATGTAATTTAGATGTTCCCTGTTTATCATGAAAATGGGAACGTAGAAGAAAAATCTGTTCACTATGAAGAGTTTTCAAATCAATTAGTGCACGACCTCCAAAATCTCTAGGTAGTGTAACTCTTTGAATTGCTGACTTTGGGTGGTGCTTATGATATTTACAAAGCATTTTCCTCGTTTGACATTGTAATTCATTTAGATCAGTTTTACACCATTTAATAATTCCAAAATAAGATGTGAGAATAGGAACTGCATAGGAAACGGTTTCTTCTAGTTAAATAACTCTTGATGATAATTCTAAGTCTGTTATAATACAAACTTCTAATATTTTTTTGGTGCTGCTATGGTTATTTGTCTTCTCTTGAACAAATCCTAGATATTTATACGTATCTCCTTGATGCAATGGCTCGATTTCGATATTGGAAATCTTTATATAATCAGAGGTGATCTTTCCTTTTCCCTTTTCAATAGAAAGATTTTTACATTTAGGAAGCCCAAATTTCAAATGAATATCATTGAAATAGTTAAAAGTAATCTCAAGTAGACTTTTCAAATGAGATCTAGTTCCGGCATATCATTTAATATATGGAATAGTTAATTTGAATTCAATTGATAGACTCTCTAATTTAAAGCCGAAACTAAGCATAATGGATCAAGGCAAAGACAAAACCAAAATGAAGATTGGTCTATATTGAGATGGATCAATAGTATAAGCACTTTTCGGTTTCAAATAAGTAATTCCTTGTGTGAAAAATAAATTCAGCCAATTTTCCATGAACGCAAGAGAATTTTTAAACCAAAAGTTATGAATATCATAAACACCTAGATATTTCCAATTTTTTGTGTGTTTACTAACTGATGTTATATCCTCCGTTTGAAAATTCTTCAAATCGCATGCATTCTATTTTAGAAAATCGAGAGTTTTCATTTGAAATCCAAGATAGTATGATGTAAGTTAATAGGTACTATCAGTGTATGTGTTGAGGTCCACTATCGTGGACCCCCCATTTTCATTTCATGGACCCCAAATTTTTTTTTCGCTGACGTAGACCCCTTACAAGTTATCATACACCCCTGGGGGTCGATAAAGACCACTTTGAAAATCACTACTATAAACTAACATGTCCTAATTGTTACGGAATCTGTATTGGTCAAACAGACAGGTTGTTTGAAATAGGTATAAGGAACATCATTCACATTTTTGTGAAAACAAAACAGATTCTACTCTGGTACAACATTGCATAGAAAACAACCATATTTTTCCATCAATAGACAATCTACAGATCCTATACCAAGCTCCTTGTGTGAGATTTTCCTTCAATTTTTTAAGGGATATATTCATTTTCAGGTCTTCAAAGTGCGGTGGAAGACTATAGTACATTTTTGTTGTCTTATTTTCAACCAATTCATTTATTTGATTATTCGGATGCAAAAGAGAGTATGTAACAAACAAATGAATACCACGACGACGACTGAAGAAATACCCAATTTCTTCAAGAACATATTTCAATATCGTCATCTTTCTGCGCACCGTGTATTCTTAAATTTGCCATTTTTAGATTTTTTACTATACGAAACTTTTTTCACTATTTCTGCTTTCAATCTAATTTGCTTGGATATTCACGAAATATGAGTTATTAGGTTTGTATATTATGTATCAGAATTATTATTCATTTCATTCGTACCAAAAAATAATCGGGGAAAATTTAATTCAGAGGCCTTGTCTTAAAGCACCTCTACTTTTTGTTCAACATAGTCTCGACGCAAGGGGTTGTTGTAGTTATACCCATCCATATTTATAGTCGTTTATATAAAAGAAAAGCGGCGTTTTCCGGCCAATAAAAAGAAAATATTCAATTACTCACCTCGTCCAATCTATTACATAAAAGTAAGTATATTATACGGTCCAAACAAAACGAGAGCGGAAAGGAGTGGAAAGCTCACATTCTAAGGGTCGCATGAACTATGCATGAGCCGGCTAAAACAATGAAAACGTGGCGTGGTGTGGGGTTTTTCAAATAGATGGAGGATTTCAATCAAACGAGATGAACTCATGACTTTATGCAAGAGGTGGGTGAATCCCAACCGTTTCTTATTGACTGGGAGTCGGGTGAAGAGCAGGAGACTAAGTTGATTCTTATCTCCACACGGGGCACTCCTGCCCCCACCCGCTGCCGCCTCCGTGAAACGTCGAACGAGCATTAGGGAATCTGCGGCAAAAATGCGAAGCACCTGTTTGCCGATGGAGAACAGTCATTGATGAAAGTGTCTTTCGAATTTGTCCTGGAATGAGTCGGATGCTTTTTGGAAAATGGGAGTGGTGTAAGATGGGGTACTGTGTTAAACATCGATAATTTTTCCTGAAAGAAGAGAAAATTCTTCAGAGACGTCTTTCTCTCTGAATGAGTTTGTGAACTGAATTTTAACGCAGGGTTATACGAGGGTTATCGTAATTGAGCAAGTTAATATGAACGTTTTGGATGAAATATCTTTTTGTCCATAATACAGTGCTAAAGGAAGATTTAAATACTTTAAATTACCGATTCCAATTTCCTACTACCGTCAGAAATTAAGTTGCCTCAGAGATAAATAAGAATGCTTGAAAGCTACGACGATTTTCTCATTTCAACAGTAATTTCTGTGCATCCTGAGTAATTTCCGAATTAGGGAACAGAAAAAATTGCATAGAGCCAAATCTGGAGAATAGTGTAGATGATGAAGGAATTCGAACACCAATTCATATTTTCATATGCGACCAGTCTGAATGATGAATTATCAACCTTTTCATTTTATAAAATGTTTTTTTTCTTCTAGGATCCAATAAATAAATCTGTCAAATGCAAGTACACTCACGCACCGATGATTCCGTAGAAGCTTGAAAGTATACCCATAGTTATAAACATTATAAAGAAATTGTTGAATATTTCTGGTGTCAATTGTAGAATTCTCCGATAAAATTCGATACCTCAAAAATTTCTGATATTCCCGCAATCAAAAGCACCGCATATTTCTCATTAATATCCGCTGACATTCGTAAAGACCTTATTTATTTGATTATTTCAACACATAACTTATCGCATAGTTTTCGATTATTGTACTATATATTATACTATACTAAGTCCATAATAGCATTTTTCTGTGATATTTAGGCGTTTCTTAGTGTATGATAAATACGTTCATTGTGGAAATTTTTTCATGATTCAATTACAAATTCACTGTTATTGGATGTTTACTTTTGCAATGTGTTGCAACGAATATTTTACACCGCATCTATCTCAAGATGGACTGATTTTGGCAGAAAAAGCTGAGGCACGTCAATTTTTGATTGGAGGGAGACCAATTTCTGATTTGTTTCGAAGCACGTAAAATCAACCCCCTACCCTCAGCAGCACCTAAGTCAAAATTCATTATAGGGGAAATGAGTCGTGTGGCATATCTTTGAAATGGTCTTTCCATTTTCAATTCGAAAATATTATCTTTATAACATTTTTTATCACACAGAAAGTTCAAACACAGCGAAAGTCTGTATTTAAACGAAAATTTGCCACCTCCTCTATATAAAGAAAGGCTGATTGTAGCGAACAAGCTGAGACATGTCAATTTATGATGGGTGGGGACCAATTTCTGAGTTAGTTGGAAGATTGTCAAATCAACCCCCTACACTCAACTCTCAAGTTGAAATTTATGATTGGGAAAGTGAATCGAGTGACATATCTTTGGAAAGGTGTTTTATCTGTATTTTCTTCTTCAAGTGCCATGTCCACCTAGAGCGTTGGCGATCAAAAGCATGACTTGAATTTTGTCGGCAGCTTTTCTAAATGAAGATATCGTACTTTGTCCGAACCACTGGCGAAGGTTCTTAAGCCATGATGTTCGGCGACGGCCAGGCCCGCGGTAGCCTTCGATCTTTCCCTGAATTATTATTATTATTATATTGTATTTGTCGTTACGCATAACATGACCAAAAAATTCCGATTTCCTCTTTTTGATTTTAGTTAAAACTTCTGTTTCCTTATTCAGTCGATGTAAGACTTCAATGTTTGTAATTTGGTCGGTCCATGAAATTTTTAACATCCTTCGATAAACCCACATTTCAATGGCTTCCAGTCTCTAACACATGGCTTCTGTATGTGTCCACGCTTCGCAACCATTAGGGGGATACTGAATACGTAACACCGCAATAATCTGATCCTAAGGGAAACCTTCAGCTGTCTACTGGTAAGAAAGAACTTTTTTCATGTTTGTGAATGCTCGTCTAGCTTGCGGCTCCTGATTTCATGTGCCATGTCCCAATCATTGTTTATATGGCATCAAAGGTATTTGTAAGAGGCAACTCGTTCTATAACTTCGTCCCCAACTAAAAGTTTCTCTTGGCAGTCTATGTGTCTTTTACTTATTGCTAGCCATTTTATCTTTTTCGCATTCAGTTTTATTCCCATTGATTAACTGTGGTCCGACACAGATGTTACGAGTTCTTGCAAATATACAGCTTTATCATCCAGAGCTTCTCTAAATATTCTCTCTCCATACAGGTTAAAAAGCAGTGGCGATCTTTATGAATGCTTAATATCATAAAAACAGTCCAAACACAACAAAAGTTTGTATTCCAACGAAAATTTGACAATGCTCAAATCAAATTAATTACTAAAAATTATCTCATCCGACATCCATGATACAATTTTCATTCTCTGCTATCATTCTCCATTGACGATTCTTGTCCTCAGCACCTCAGATTTTAATTTTCAAGGAAATGTAGAAATTTGTGATATTGACGAACATCAATGTTCTGTAAATCTGTTTCACATTTGTCTTTCATTTTCGGAATACTTTCAATCACAGTTGTCGTTTGTTAGACAGTCATCTGATGAGCGGGTCGAAATTGTTTCAATTTTATCGAAATAATAGTAGTGTCAGAGAAAGTATCTTCAATGTGAACCATGTAGAATTAAGTATGACACCAGTATACTTTATATTTGATGAATTATTAAATTAAACTTTCAACTACTGGTTCGGTGGATAAAATACATGTTCAACATCGGCCAATACAGAACGAAGCAACTGAAGTGGCAGTTTTGGGCCACTTAGAAATGGAAAGCATTACTTCTATTGGAAAATTATCATTTGTTATCAGCTTCAAGAGTCTAGAGGATCGTGAAACCTCACCAATTTCACCTTCATAAAGTAAAACTAGCTCATGATGTAAATGACCGCTTGAGTTTTGAATTTTAACTGAAAATATTAACAATAATCCACATATTCTGTATAATACCTGTTTTTCTGAAGAAATTACCTTTACTCTCAATGGTTAAGAGAATAGGCATAATTTTCGATATAGGGATACCCAGAATCCTCATTGGTTCACACAGGCATATATTCAAACGACTCAGAAATTGAATGTTTAGGCTGGAATTCATGGAAACAAAATTGTAGGACCTTTCTTGATCGAAGGTTATCTCAATAGAGACACTTCTTGGTAGAATAAATGAATCCCAGGCAGAAAATTTTGAAAATGATGAAACCCCTCTCAGAGAATTAAATGCGTTTCCAGCAAGATGGTACTCCTGCACATTTCGATGTCATGTGTGAAACAATATTGGGATGCAAATTTCCCTGATCGGTTGATTGGCAGAGGAGGACCAGTTGAGTGGCCACCAAGTCACAACTTGAAAAGTTGGAAGAGTTGCGGAAAAGAATCGTCACCGAATGTAGGCTTTTGAAACTAGAAGTTCTTCAAAATGTTTGAGAAAGAGAATTCGAGAATCTTTTGTATGGCTCTATGGAGGTAGGAGGAAGTAATTTCGAGCATTTAATTTGATTTTTGAAATTGTCCAATTTTCGTTGAAATACAAATTTTCGTTGTAATTGAACAGTCTGTATGATATTAAATGTTCATAAAGATACTATTTTTTATAGAGAATTAAAATACCTATTCAACGATATGCCACTCGACCCACTGTTCCTATAATCAATTTTGACATAGGTGCAGCTGAAGGTAGGGGGTTGATTTTACATGCTCGGAACCAACTCATAAATTGGTCTTTCCTCTAATCTAAAATTTATGTGTCTTTGCTTTTTTTGCTGCAATTAGTCTTTCTGGGCAACTTTTTGTTGGAATACAAACTTTCGGTGTGTTTGGACTTTCAGTGTGGTACTAAATGTGCATGAAGAAACTTTGAATAGAGAACCAAAAGGCGATTCCAAAGATATACTCTCGATCCACTTTCCCTATAATGAATTTTTACTTAAATGCAGCTAAGGTTAGGGGGTTGATTTCATATGCTCCGAACCAACTCGGAAATCGTTGTTCCTCCAAACTCAATCCATCTTGAGATAGAAGGGGTGGCAAATTTTCGTTGGAACACACTGTATACTATAAGACACTATAAAACACTGCTTCTTTCCAACTTTTATGTTTGTAAGTCTACGGGGGGTGCCCTACAGATTCTGATTTTCTCCACAATCTCAAAATAATGCAACATAAACGACCGTATATTTGAATTTCATTGAAGTTTAATTTTTTCAGTTTCAAGAGATTACCGTCCTGAGTATTTGATATCAATTTCAACTCTATACCTGCACGTGCTCGTGAGATAAATCTCTTGACAGATAGACAGATGGACAGTTGCATACATACAACTATAGGGCTTCTTTTTTTCCCTTTTCGATATGGAATATTTATTCATATGGCTGGACACTTACGGCACGACAATAACAGCTACAGTGCTATAACACCCATTGCCCAACTAACGAACTAACATACATAACTATCTAAAAATACCAATCCCAAGTCAATATAATGGGAAACACAGTCTGAGGTTGTATAGATTTCGATAACATTGATCATAGGAAAATAAATAAACGTCAATGAGTAGCCATTCTGTATCAAACAATAGTTTAATATCAGCAAATAAATTATCTAAAACATTAAAAAATTTTAAATACTCAAAAAATGAAAATGTATCGAAAATCTATTTCAACCTATCCCTATGGATAAGATTGCAAAAGCCCCTTGGGTGAGATGACATTCTCTGAAGAACAGACACTTAAAACGTCCAGTTGAATAGCGAAACGCCTTATCAATTATTCAATAGAACTCGTTTTTCGAGTCTGATGCGAATGATTCCACTTTTTCATTTAAAACTACAAAGTTGACCCCTTTCTCAACTGTTCTAGTGGATTTCCTCAAATCAACAGCTTGTTTTTCAATTGTGCTTCATCTAGAGATACATTCAACATTCTGAATTTACCCTTTTTGCGGTTTATTCTTTCTCTTTGGTAAGATTTCGGTAATAGAAAACATCTGCTGTAGTTCGACTCTTGTCTCAGCTTGATTTTTGAATAACTCACTCAAACACAAATGTGTAACTGTTTTACTTGGATGATTCCTCAACGAAACCAAAGAAGGTGTCATCTTATGGCTTGATTTTATGAGTGCACTACAGTGAAACATGATTGAATAAGGTTTTCTTTAGCGTAAGTTGATAACAAGGATATTATATATATATATATATATATATATATATATATATATATATATATATATATATATATATATATATATATATATATATATATATATATATATATATATATATATATATATATATATATATATATATATATATATATATATATATATATATATATATATATATATATATATATATATATATATATATATATATATATATATATATATATATATATATATATATATATATATATATATATATATATATATATATATATATATATATATATATATATATATATATATATATATATATATATATATATATATATATATATATATATATATATTCATTAACTAATATATATATATATATATATATATATATATATATATATATATATATATATATATATATATATATATATATATATATAACATCCTTGTTATCAACTTACGCTAAAGAAAACCTTATTCAATCATGTTTCCACTGTATTGCACTCATAAAATCCAGCCATAAGATGACACCTTCTTTGGTTTCGTTGAGGAATCATACAAGTAAAACAGTTACACATTTGTGTTTGAGTGAGTTATTCAAAAATGCAGCAAAGAGCAGTCACAGTCAACAACGACCTTTGAAAAATGCCGCAGGTGGAAGTTTTTCTTTGAACGAAAATATTTCTCCTGAACGAATGATTGATCCAGTAAAACATTCCTGCAGATTTTTCTTTCTCGGTCGTTCTGGATGGCATTGATGGTCGCAGAATTTAGATTTTCCAAACTCGCAGGTGAACAACCAAGCTGAGACAAGAGTCTAGCTACAGCAGATGTTTTCTATTACCGAAATCTTGCCAAAGAGAAAGAATAAACCGCAAAAAGGGTAAATTCAGAATGTTGAATGTATCTCTAGATGAAGCACAATTGAAAAACAAGCTGTTGATTTGAGGAAATCCACTAGAACAGTTGAGAAAGGGGTCAACTTTGTAGTTTTAAATGAAAAAGTGGAATCATTCGCATCAGACTCGAAAAACGAGTTCTATTGAATAATAGATAACGCGTTTCGCTATTCAACTGGACGTTTTAAGTGTCTGTTCTTCAGAGAATGTCATCTCACCCAAGGGGCTTTTGCAATCTTATCCATAGGGATAGGTTGAAATAGATTTTCGATACATTTTCATTTTTTTGAGTATTTAAAATTTTTTTTAATGTTTTAGATAATTTATTTGCTGATATTAAACTATTGTTTGATACAGAATGGCTACTCATTGACGTTTATTTATTTTCCTATGATCAATGTTATCGAAATCTATACAACCTCAGACTGTGTTTCCCATTATATTGACTTGGGATTGGTATTTTTAGATAGTTATGTATGTTAGTTCGTTAGTTGGGCAATGGGTGTTATAGCACTGTAGCTGTTATTGTCGTACCGAAAAGGGAAAAAAAGAAGCCCTATAGTTGTCTGTATGCAACTGTCCATATGTTTCTTCATGCGCATTTAGTACCACACTGAAAGTCCAAACACCCCGACAGTTTGTATTCCAACGAAAAGTTGCCACCTCTTTTATGCGGAGAAAGATTAATTAGAGCGAAAAAAGCAAAGACACATAAATTTTTCATTAGAGGAAAGACCAATTTCTGAGTTGGTTGGGAGCATGTAAAATCAACCCCCTACCATCAGCTGCACCTGAGTCGCAATTGATTATAGGAAAAGCGGGTCGAGTGGCATATCGTTGAATAGGTATTTTAATTCTATATAAAAACAGATTCCTTATGAACATTTAATATTATACAGACAGCTCAGGTACAACGAAAATTTGTATTTCAACGAAAATTGGACAATTTTAAAAATCGAATTAAATGCTCAAAATTACTTTCTCCTACCTCCATACAGCCACACAAACGATTCTCGAATTCTCTTTTCCAAACATTTTGAAGAACTTCTAGTTTCAAAAGTCTACATTCGGTGACGACTCTTTTCCGCAACTCTTCCAACTTTTCAAGTTGTGACTTGGTGGCCACTTAACTGGTCCTCCTCGGCCAATCAACCCATCAGGGAAATTTGCATCCCAATATTGTTTCACACATGACATCGAAATGTGCAGGAGTACCATCTTGCTGGAAACGCATTCAATTCTCTGAAAGGGAGTTTCATCATTTTCAAAATTTTCTGCCTGGGATTCATTCATTCTTCCAAGAAGTGTCTCTATTGAGATAAGCTTCGATGAAGAAAGGTCCTACAATTTGGTTTCCATGAATTCCAGCCTAAACATTGAATTTCTGAGTCGTTTGTATATATGCCTGTGTGAACCAATGAGGATTCTGGGTATCCCTATATCGAAAATTATGCCTATTCTCTTAACCATTGAGAGTAAAGGTAATTTCTTCAGAAAAACAGGTATTATACACAATATGTGGATTTTTTTCAATATTTTCAATTAAAATTCAAAACTCAAGGGGTCATTTATTTCATGAACTAGTTTTACTTTATGAAGGTGAAATTGGTGAGGTTTCACGATCCTGTAGACTCTTGAAGCTGATAACAAATGATAATTTTCCAATAGAAGTAATGTTTTCCATTTCTAAGTGGCCCAAAACTGCCACTTCAGTTGCTTCGTTCTGTATTGGCCGATGTTGAACATGTTTTTTAGCCACCGAACCAGTAGTTAAAAGTTTAATTTAATAATTCATCAAATATAAAGTATACTGGTGTCTTACTTAATTCCACATGGTTTACATTGAAGATACTTTCTCTGGCACAACTATTATTTCGATGAAAATTGAAACAATTTCGACGCGCTCATCAGATGACTGTCTAACAAACGACAACTGTGATTGAAAGTATTCCGAAAACGAAAGACAAATGTGAAACAGATTTACAAAACATTGATGTTCGTCAGTATCACAAATTTCTACATTCCCTTGAAAATTAAAATCTGAGGTGCTGAGGACAAGAATCGTCAATGGAGGATGATAGCAGAGAATGAAAATTGTATCATGGATGTTGGTTGAGATAATTTTTAGCAATTAATTTGATTTGAGCATTGTCAAATTTTCGTTGGAAAACAAACTTTTGTTGTGTTTGGACTGTTTTTATGATATTAAGCATTCATAAAGATCGCCACTGCTTTTTAACCTGTATGGAGAGAGAATATTTAGAGAAGCTCTGGATGATAAAGCTGTATATTTGCAAGAACTCGTAACATCTGTGTCGGACCACAGTAAATCAATGGGAATAAAACTGAATGCGAAAAAGATAAAATGGCTAGCAGTTAGTAAAAGACACATAGACTGCCAAGAGAAACTTTTAGTTGGGGACGAAGTTATAGAACGTGTTGCCTGTTACAGATAACTTTCATGCCATATAAACAATGATTGGAACATGGCACATGAAATCAGGAGCCGCATTGAACAAGCTAAACGAGCATTCACAAACATGAAAAAAGTTCTTTCTTACCAGTAGACAGCTGAAGGTTTACCTTAGGATCAGATTATTGCGGTGTTACGTATTCAGTATCCCCCTAACGGTTGCGAAGCGTGGACACATACAGAAGCCATGTGTAAGAGACTGGAAGCCATTGAAATGTGGGTTTATGCAATACAGTGGAAACATGATTGAATAAGGTTTTCTTTAGCGTAAGTTGATAACAATATATATATATATATATATATATATATATATATATATATATATATATATATATATATATATATATATATATATATATATATATATATATATATATATATATATATATATATATATATATATATATATATATATATATATATATATATATATATATATATATATATATATATATATATATATATATATATATATATATATATATATATATATATATATATATATATATATATATACTCGCTGAATTGCTATACTTCCACTATAATGCTACTGAAAGTTGTGAGGTAGGCTGACGTCATGGCGGCCATTCACAGTGTAGGAAAAGAGGCGCGGAAATTCAAAACTTTGTAGGTTGATATAAATAATTTTTTTATGGAATGATTATCAATTATTCTGAAACTAATGGAGCACAAAGAAACCCGCATCTTTTGTCATAACCACAAATAGTTTCAGATTAAATTGTTGAATATGCAACATTTAATAAATCGCTAAAGTGTTGACAACGAGTTTTTTCTTCGATGAAGTACTTATGGTGATTCATTTTTGGAATCCCTATCAACACTACATCATTCAAAATTATCGACCATTTTAGGGTTATTTAAGGTGAAAACAAAAAGAAGAATGAAATATACAAATAAATTTATTACCTATCAGAAGAATGCATTCACATTCATTCATTTCATCACAGAATTTGAAATATCTCACAGAATTTGAAATATTTTGATATAGAAAACCCGTTAGATAAAAACCTCATTTTCAAATATTATTTCGTAATGACCAGAATTAAAAATGATTTATGATGTATTTCCTCTAGAGAAACATTTACACATTTTAAATCAGGTAAAACTTTGTAGAGAAAAATTTCTATGGCAATCATGATTTTTCTAATCAAATCATCTTATTTAACCCATTC
The DNA here is from genome assembly GCA_013387265.2 of Cryptolaemus montrouzieri. NCBI lineage: Eukaryota > Metazoa > Arthropoda > Insecta > Coleoptera > Coccinellidae > Cryptolaemus > Cryptolaemus montrouzieri. The sequence goes on from JABFTP020000144.1 coordinate 34,756,354, forward strand.
CTTAAAACCATTGGTATACATACTGAACCGTTTATCTGTTCCTTTAATTGTAGCAAAGACACTTCGGGATGCATTCTCTGTTAAATTTTGTGAATTTTCGGAAATATTCAATTCTGCAATAATCGTGTTTTAATACATAATCGAAAAGAGCTGCGCAGCGGAAACAATGAATTTCCCCAATCAATTTTCTCACTACATATCCTGATATATATCAAAAGATTATTTTTGAGATATTCTGTCTGCGTGTTTGTATTTAATGAATTCAACTTCAGATCATCATCATAAATAAAACTCAAAGGCAATTTTCCTCTATTCAATTTGAAATCAAAAACCAATCCATTGGATCATCCCTGTGCAGCAATTCGCAGAAGATGATGGTCGAATAATTCTTCTTATTTTATCAAATAACAATTCAAGATTATCTTGAGACAATCTATAATGAAATACAAAAACTCACTGAAAAAACTGGCGAGGGATGTTTTTCTCATGCCTGTTTTTTCTTAGTTCCACGGAGAAACCTACAAACTAATCATATACACGTTAATTGTCTACTGTTATACAAATTCTCCAAAAAGCTGCTCTTGAAAAGTCAGTGTTAAAACTTGAAAAATCAATTTAAAATAGTTCACAATTTGCCTGAACTGCAAATGGTCGCCACCCCCACCACATGCTTCACTTTTCCATAAAAGTTAGCAATCCAGCGTATATAGATATAACATCCTTGAGTACTCCTAAATTTTATTGACTAAAGTATCCATCTAAAAGCAACAGTGCCTTTTTTGAGGACTTTGCGTATTTAACAAAATTCTGTATCAACTCAAGGAATATCCCCTCCATCATGCATCCTTCTTCTAGGACAGAACTAACTACGCCACATGGTGCATGGTCCATTAATCATGCTCTATATTTTTACCTGCGGATTAACACAGCAAATCCTTATAAAGTATTAACTTCTTTCAGAACTGGTTAAGACACCAACTTGTTTTTTGCCCTTTGTCGCAAATATCCTTATTTTGTGATCCAGAATTGTCAACATTTAAAATAAGATGTCGTTCAAAATTATGCTGATTGATAAAAGCAATGTTTCTGCTTCTTCTATGTGATAGGCGAATCCTATCAAATCAGTAATGGACATCCCAAGAAAATGTTACTCTTACTCTTGCAAATGTTCAATTATTTGTTTTTCGAGGTCTTTGGTAAATATAGATTTATGGCTACCTAAATACACCTTTATGATTTTCTCTTTTGTGCTCATCATCTAAATATAGTAGCTAGAAAATTATATGTTTTTGCTGACATGTGCCATCCCATACTTTCGTTATGAGCCGCCCCAATAACGTCTTTCGTGTTTCTTCCATTATAAGCTTGGATTGTTGACTTTGCTAATGTGCCATTCTTAAACAGAAAGGAAAATATTTTTGCAAAGATTGATATCCTTAAGGAAGAATAGATATTTCATCAACTGAAAACTGCTGAAAATATTTTATGTAATAAACGAATCAATAGAAAGATATTAACAATGTAGCATAATTACTGGATGAGATAGAAAACCTCTATGCCTTCTCACCCCAATAATCTAGAAGTTATAAACTTCAGAACAATAAGCCATAATCCCCCCAAATGGCTCAAAAAATACTATAATTGCTAACCTGACATCACAAATAAAATACTAGTAATCTGATTCGGATTTTAAACAGAAACAAGTTTTCGTGCTCCAATTTTACAAAAATTTTCGTGATGTCCGCTCTAATCGATCTTAGGACACTTTCAATGAGCAAGTCAAAATGTGTTTATGTTATATATTGGCGCCACTGAACATTGGATTGTGGAGATAAACTGAATATGCCATTTCAGTCCCTATATCATCCAAACCACATTCCCCAACCAACGTTAATTAATTTTACAGAAAAATACTAAAATTCAATCCACTTCTGAAAATACTTTCGAATTTTCGTGGCATTTTCTCTTCCTGCCGTACTTACGTTAGAACAACGGTCTTCTACTAATCAGCCCTAAACTGAATGCTTCATAGAAAATAGGGATGCTTCTTATAATGTTGCTGTACGCCGGTGACCAAGCAGTTGAAAACTCATATTGTCGCTAATTATATATATCGTCAGTACTGTACCCCGATACATTACGTAAACAAACGATAAACAGTGTTTGATGGAATTTGTGAAATGATTACCCGAACTTACGTATGTGTATTCGTCACCTCTAACTCTTCGGCTAAGTATAAATATTCAACCAAAATATAAACAGTATTCGCGAAGGTACATTAATGAAAAACTACAAATGTATAACAATGGCCCAAACCTGAATTATTAACAATGGAATGCATAGTGCAATCAAAATTCAAAGAATCGTAACAGACAATACTGGCAAAATTTTAATATAAACATGTTCATTCAAAAATACGAATAGATCTGTCAGAACTGACGAGTTCCACTGGTCAGCACCAAGTCTATGTGTAACTCTTTCATTGCAGTTGGTTTTCGCTTTATCAATTGTCGAGTTACGAATATTCCTGACACGCACTTACTCAGCTTTAGTTTCATATGTTGGATTGTTTTAGATAGAAAATCTATCTCATATTATGAAAGAAAAAGAAACTAAACTTATAGAACGAAAGCTGTTTGGATTTACTTAATTCTAATCTGGTTTCAAATTAACAATAACCTTAGCTTTTCTAGATCCTACACTAATATTACCTAGATAGAGCAAACCATTGTAAAAAATAATAGCCTTCGTAAAGCATTTTTTTCCAAATGTTCGAAAACTTCGTTGGAGATACCATTGAACGCTCATAGATTTTAAAGCACCTTTGAGCAATACGAAGGGTTTTAACAAATTCTTACCATTAAAACTGACGACAGAAACAACATATTCGATCAATTCTTATTCGTTCTCTGCGCTCAGCACTTAATGAAGGAGGAAAAAAACTCGAAAAAAACTGGAGAATCTACAGGAAAATCCCGAAATTTATTGAGATATGAGAACAACGTCTGCCGAATCATGTAGTTAATTATAAAAATTTGTTTTTCATTATTTTATGCAAGCCATGCATGTATTCAGAGGATACGTCTTTCCAATACTTCCTCATCTCGCCTAGAAAATAAAGCATCCTGAATTTCGTAAAAGAATGAGAGTGCTCCTGACATAAGCAAAAATTGCTGAAATATGTCTGAGTTTATTAATAGTGTTGCCAGGAGCAGCGTTGCTCCTCAAATAAATCAGTGACTTATTAAGTCAAGTGTTTCAGGGAAAGGGGAAAGAGAAACTGTTTCCGCCTATCCAAATATCTCTGAGGGGGATTTCGGTTCCTTTTACTTAAAACATTATTTTTTTCATTACCTGAAACTTGAATATCTAATTAAAATTTATTTATTCAATATAATCATTTCGATCAGAATGAAAATGAAAATCGTTGGTTTTTCAACCCTAAGTAGTTATATACACACAACCAAATTTATATGCATTCACTCGGTATTTCACATTATTGATTGTTTTAACCATGGAAGTTTTTTGTTGAAAAAAACTGGATAATATGATAAGAAATCTTGAATTATAACCACATGTTCGGGATATTGTACTCAGTTGCCACTGAGATTTGAAACTGTGAATTTCAAAATTTCAAAAACCCTATAATCATAATTGAAAATTCCTTACGTTGGATTGTCCGATGTTCAGAGGGGTCGAATAATTGCTCTCGTTGAAGAAGGGGTGACACAGAGGGATATAGCGTCCACAATGGGGGTATCACAGGGGGTGATTTCAAAAACCTACGCCCAATACGTGGAGCTACATAATAGGCCTAGAAAAAGTCGTAGGAAAATCACTTATGAAGAACAAGACCGCTTTTTGTGCCAAATTGCAAGAAGAGACCCTAGTGCCTCGCACCCCATACTCCAAAGGCAATTTCTGGAAGCAACAGACATCCGTGTATCAGTCTAAACGATAGGTCGAAGACTTCGTTTAAGGGGTTTATACAGCAGAAGGCCCTTCAAAGTTCCAGATCTAGCCAGACAACAGAACATTAACATACTTAGTTGGTGTATCGAGCACCTAAATTGGAATATTGAGAATTGGTCAATTTTTTTGAATGGGACCAGAATTGGTGTTCGATCAGATGACCACCGGATTCGGGTTTTAAGGGGTCGTGGAAGACAAGCTAGATTCCGAGCAGCAAGACAAATTCCGAAATACCAAGGGGGCAGTGTAATGTTTTGGGGTAGCATTATGCTGGGAGGCAAAACAGATTTGATTTCGTTTCCTGCGAGTATGACGGCTATAAATTACGTGCACCTAGTACTGGAGCTCATAGTGAGACTATGGCGAGGTGCCCACGGTGAGAATTTCACTTGCTTGCTCTCCAGACCTAGATCCTATTGAACATTTATAGGATAACCTCAAAAGGAAAATTAGATCGCGCCAGGATAATTCAAGAACCCCACAGCAGCTCATCCAAGCCGCCATAGAAGAGTGGCAGAATATCATCCTAGAGGAGGTCGAAAACCTAATCCAAAGCATGCCTAGACGTATTCAGACTTGTATAAGGGCACGAGGAGGTAATACAAGCTACTGAGGTCGAGAAAAATACACCTACTCCGTGAGATAACAATTTTCAATCTTTTTACATGCGGAAAATCTATTATTTTCTTTTATTTGTTTCTTTCTTAAAATAAACCTTAATTTATTTATTTTTTCAATTGAAATATCTCAAGAAGGTTCAATTCTAACAATCCTTCGAAATTTCCAAAATTCCTGAGGTAATTTTCGAAATATCGTGTGATTCCATATAAATTTGGTTGTGTGTATGTTGCTGTTCATTCTAACTCCTTTAAATGCAAGATTTTATATTTCCAGAAATCAAACAAGAATTGTGTAGCAATACCAGTATTCTTTGTTGTAGAACTTAGTTATCCGTGTTGTAAATATAAACATAGTTTTTAAATACTTATTTAAGTGAAAGTTTAGTTCATGGAATCGATTACACAGGCTGAAAAGTACGGAAGTTAGCAAAGTGTATAGTTATTCAGCCCGAAACAAAACAAATTGTACAGTTATCCAGCCCGAAATAAAACAAATTATACAGTTGTTCAGTCTGAAACAGGAGGGTACCCAAAATCATTTTGAAGTGACTAGTTTCCAACTTTATTTTCTAGTTCTTTATCAAGAAAAAACTACAAGCATTATGTATTCAATCTTCAATTAGCTTTCTTACATTATTAGAAAAAATTAAAGCAACAAATCTTATAAGTGAAATGACAAACATAGCGATCTTGGATAACTTTAGGAAATTTTCTGGTAAAGAATATTGCACACTTGATTGTACCTATGTAGATAATCTGTGTCAGCGAAAAGTTTACCGTTCCTGTTTTGTCCTCAATAATTTCTACATTCTGCACAAAATTTGAAGATATTAGAAATTATGAATAGAATTGTTTTAGCATTGATGAAGGTGTGGTCCAACGGAGTAGAAGGTAAAACTAGGTGAGGCTTTTTGTCGTGTTACGGGTTGAAATGGGATGAAATCCGTTCAGTTTCGCTTTTCAAATGAATTATATTTGTCTATTTTTCATTTTGAATGCCCTGTTCATATAGAATAAAAACCTATAGACACAGCTGGTTCGTCTAAAGTAAGCAGAATGCCGTGGTTATTCAAAAATGGGTTGTTATAAAAGATCTGCGCAACAGTTTTGCCGCAGCAGACAAAATTAGAAAAATACGTGGCAAAGATGAGATCACTTGTGTATTCAACTTTTTTTACCCTTACACATAAAAACTTTAAAAAAGACATCAAAATACATAACTAACTAGAGATATTGATAAATATTTTTAATCCCAACCCTATATAATTCTCCTATAAAATCCAATAATCATATACCGCCAATCGATATCACTGATATGCGCATCTATTTATATCATCCTTATGTACTAACACGGGCATCGCAAAAGCTGTGCTGTTTGATTGTTTCAACACGTTAGTTATCACATGCTTTTCGATTATTATATTTATAATTTCTTACCGTCGGAATATCCCTTATCGCCGCATAATTTGCGATAATTCAATGATTTCTTTTGCTAATCCACTACAAATCAACGCTTTTCGGAGTTTTTCCTCTGCGTGTGCTTCAAGACATTGCATCTTGCAGAATATCGTGATTTTAGAAAAACAAAAATTTTGAATGAACTTTCAACTTAACCGTCCCTGAGAAATTTTGAAGTTCATTATCATTTTTGTGATATAGCCAACCAATTTGTAGGTTCCGTATTTCATTTTTACCCAAATTATTAGGTTCATAATGATTCTAGAACATCTATAGATCATAATGGCATCACTTAGAAGACCGAAACTAGCCATCGGGGCTCTCTCGGTCAAACAGAGAGGGAATTGTTTTTTTGAGTTTGAATATTGAAGGGTTTTTGCGATTATACTTCAAAATTGGCAAGCAATAACAAGAAAGTGATTATGTTTCAGGAGACTGACACTGCGACAGAAGAACATCTCCGCGAAAGAGGAAATATCGCAAGTTATGTACTTTTTGATTATCTCCTTTATCATTCATCATTTATATGGCCTTGCTTGCTAAGTAAAATCTTTTCTTAAATTCAAGTGTGTTTAGATATTTAAGAGTCAGGTATGATTGTTCAAATATTTTTCTGCTGGTTTTCGTTTTTCCATTGTTACAGATTCCTGTCCCAAACCCCCTTTCTTTCATCCTTGTCTTCATCAAGGAGTCCAAGATGAGAATGAGAGGATGAAGCTGCTAAGCAGAAAAATCTTTGGTACTCTTTATGTACACATATATATATATATATATATATATATATATATATATATATGTACATAAAGAGTACTAAATATATATATATATATATATATATATATATATATATATATATATATATATATATATATATATATATATATATATATATATTTATATATTCTTGACAAAGAATACAGCATAATCGGTTGTATATTCCGGGTTGTTTTGATTGAAAATATTGTTTTTTTCGTAAATTGCACACTTGAGTATCGGATATTATTCTAGACGCGATGCCCTCATGCGTTCCCTAGGAAAGGCGAATAACTTCATTGAAGCAAATAGTTTTTTTTGTAAGTAACAACAAATTTGCAGTTTTCAAATGTTTTTCCCTGGTTCCTAGTAAAACATATTGCTTCTCGTTAAATTTCATGTTTCTATCTCATGTCGGTACATCAGATATAAACAGCATACGCAGCGGCTTGAAATTGGCTACAATTTTAATGTATTCCTGAAGATGGTTATTGAATCGGTTTTTTTTCAAGAAGTCATTGTCGAAATTTACTACTCTAAACTACAGAGGCTACCTTCATCATCTAAACGGTATAAGTGGATGTGAGATTATCAAATTTTCTGAATCTGCCAATATCGGCCAAAAATAGATACTTAAAACAAAGTAGCCATTAATCTAACCTAACCATCGATTGATTGGAAGATGTGACCGTTCGGGTGGTTCAATTTACTTCTCGTTTTTTCTTTTGTAGAATATATTATCCAGACAACAAGAGCGAATCGGATATGAAATGCCTTATAAAAGTCTTATTTTTATATAGACGTGCATATGAGTAGTATATTCCATGCATCTCATCTAAATGACAACACAAGAATACAAAAAAATACATCCAGTTATTAATTTATTCCTAAGGATGGCGAATAAGTTTTATTCGGGAACTCATGCTCGAAAAACACAACTCGAAAAGTCATACGAAGCAGCGCTTCGATGTATGGGTGACCGTTTGGTTGGTTCAATGCATGTTTCAGTTTTTTACTACCTACATTATCTAAAGAAATAAAATTGCTTTCTGTGATCCGGAAAGATGAAGTCGGTGGCCTATTGAAGCAATGAGTATTCAGTTCCAAACTGCTGTAAAAAATGAATTATCTAATCATAGCACTATTAGCATGTTTGAAGTGTTATGAATCATCGAAAGATGAAATGTGCCGTTCGGAGGAAAAATGCGAATTTCAAATTTTAGTGCATCACTATTTGCACCGAAGTAATAGGAAAAGTAGGCAAAATTTTTCAATATCTTTATGAGGTGAAACTTCTCAGAAGGCAGTTTGATACGGACGGAAAAGAAAGTGAAATTTTAAGAATACGTCACATTACATTATGGAGAAAAAACTATGCACATACATGCAGCCTAGTTTGAAAGTGTTCACGCGCGTGCGAATACTGCCCTCGTGGTGTGATGCACTGTACATCACAGCACGAGGTGTGACATTAAGGTTGGGTTAGATAATCGTATCTCGATTCTAATTATTGAAATTTGTAATGCATAGTTTGTGAATTTGCTAATGTGATGAAGTCGGTTTGAAAAATAATCTTAAGGAAAGTAAAACGACTTCTTTATTCTCCGAATTTGGTTCTTATTGGGAAATATAAATGTACCAGAACATTAAGTTATTATTTAAGGACTCATAGTATCAAAATAAAATGAAAATTAAATATCGAGAATAAATGGTAGAAGTGACAAAGTGTAAAAAAACAATATCATGTTACGAAATTAGATGAACTATTCTACCCTTTACTAGTTAATTCTTCCTGATATACTACGGATAAGAATATCTGTGCTTTACGACTTGAGAATTTGGATAAAATAGTATAAACAATGTGTTGAGAAAACATATGCCAGTCCCGGTTCCTTTACAAGTTACTTAATATATGAGAATCACTCTTTACATAAACCCTTGTCGATACCTCTCCGCCGTTCACCCCAGACACGAATACGTGGATTTTCGCAACACAAACAAAATCTTGATTCGTCTCTTATCTTCCTAAGATTAGGAAGATACTTATCAAAAAAACATATTAACACGCGTTAAACCCTTCACTTCTGGCCATTGAGCTTGGTTCTGGAACACGCAAGGGCAAAGTAGGATGTTCTTTCATAAACCTATAATACCACTTCTTGGCAGCTATCTTCTACTTGTTAAATCGATGAGGTAGTTGAACGTGTTTCAGCCAACTCGATGGCAAGAAGAAACACGACTCTAGATTCATCAAGGGATGTGCTAATATTTGTTTCATGTCTAAGGATATCATTAGGTCTTCCAAATTTAGTTCTTTTATTGGAACCTTTTAAATGTTGTCGCAGTCGCAGTCTTTGATATATTAAGTATTCTACAAACTTCATTAAATCAAATTTCTCCATTTCGATGAATCTGTAGAGCTTCATCCATATCTTCCATATTGTACGTTCTCTTCACCATTTACGGAAGTGGTACTTGACTGGATAGAGGACTACCTACAAGGAAGAACACAAAAGACAAAAATCGGTGAGAATATCTCATGTGAGGCTAAAATACGATATGGTATGCCCCAAGAGAGTATACTAGGGCCATTGTTGTTTATATTGTATGTTAATGACTTGAGTGAGTATCTATGTGACTGTTTTTTGAGTTTGTACGCTCATGATACCCTTATATCAGTCTCTGGTTCGAACTTTGTTGATATTAAGATATTGAATAGACAATTGAAAATTTTTTACAATTGGCTTGCTCTCAAAAAGACAAAGTTCATTGTATTTGGATCACGGCAGAACTGTAGGCTGTTTAAAGATGAAAACTTGAAAATTAGTATTGGAGATGACACTGTAGAACAAGTGAGCGATATTAAGTATCTTGGAGTTCATTTGGATCCGCAGTTGACACTTAGTACCCATATTAATTATATGTGTAAAAAACTTGATAAGAAAATTGGTTATTTTCATAGGATATCCGGGTGATTATCTTATTGGTCAAAACGAATTGTCTTTAATACAATAGTTCATCCCCAATTAACATATTGCATATCATTGCTGTTGGGATGCAATCAAGAAGATATAGACAGATTGCAGATTTTGCAATAAAGAGCAATGAGGGTTTTATCAGGGTGTAATAAGTAAGTACACGAGGATAGACGTTCTTTGAAATTCGTTAAAATCCAAAATATGATAGAGAAAGCTAGTTTAGTTTTCATTTATAAAATAATTAATAATTTTGCAGCACCATCCCTTTCTCATTTTCTTATAAAAAGATCAACCATGATATTGTTTGACCTGAGGTCCGGGGAGGATTATAATATCGGTAAATTCAAGACTAAGTGTTTTAAAAAGTCTCAGTTCAACCAGGCTTGAAAATTTTCAATAGATTGCCTTTGCTTTAAAGGACTTCTCCTTCTTTAAGGACATTTAAGTCAAGACTTAGAGAGTTCTATTCAGTTGATTAGTTGGTAGGGCGGTATAGGTTACGATAGGATATACATTTGTATCTTTTTTTTGTGAACCACACAATTATTGGTTATTGTACTTTAGTATCAGAAGCTAATTAAATATTCATTCATTACATGGTAAAAAATTAATTATTATATAGAGATTTTCTTAATGCCTAAGTCATAATGCTACGAGTGAGGAATTGTGCATAGGAACAACTAAAGCAACAGGGTATTGTAAGTTCAAAATTAAAATTACTGACATAGACTAAACAAATTCGACTGAGTGTGCCCGAACGATTGTCGAAGATGTATTTCAAATAGATGTGAAAAAAGCGTTAACCGAAAGGCAAAAATAGAGCACGTAAAAGGATCAAAAAAGGAACAGGATAAAATGACATTCTTGCCATAAAAATCTCACAGTTGAATCAAAAATTTTAAAGAAGACTGTACTTTTCAATTATATCTGGTTCGCGAAGGCGGCCGATCTATTTGTTTACTGTTGTTACTTGTTAGTTTGACTAAGTAGTTCGATTTAACAATACTAGATGGCGCAATTTATAAATATCAGGCGAGATATTGCGGTGGTACGACTTGAGCAACCTTACCCTTGATAGCACAGTAATCAAGGGACTATAGATTCACTTAGTAAGCATGTAGAAAAAGATTACGTCTAGCGTTTGGTTAATACAACGACCGTTTTGAGCCGTTGTGCAACGCTCGCCCAATTGTAAATTCAATATCTAGATGTTATCCTCCAAACCTTGATTTCTATATGCAACAGTTTCGAATAATTCCTCATAACATACTCCCACCGAAATCATTGAAACATAAAATGAAAATCAATTCAGTAAAAATTGAAATTCCTAAAAGAAATGCCCCCATAAGTAGAACGTGAAAATCCCCTTTTTTCCCGACCGTCATAACTTTTGCAATTCGTTATTTTGGTTAAGGCACTTGGTTTATTTATTATTCGAAAAACGGAGCCGGGAAATCCGAGTCTTGGATGCCTAATCCTGGCGGCTGGTATTTTCAAGCTGGAATCTTGTCTAAATTTACATTCGCAGGGCTTAACAGGATCTCTCACCTGCTTTCAGTTTAATTGTATTAACCCCGGAACTTGGTACGTTTCGGCAAGATATTGGATATAATTCGGAAAGACAAATCTCAAAAGTTACAGATCTGAAGATTTAAATATTTTAGTAAACTAGATAAAATTTCGGAGTTTGAAATTAACAAAATATTATTGCAACAGAATTATTCGAAATTAGACAAAAAGGATAACAGTTTAATTAAAAAGGAAAAATTTAATACAAAATCTTTTAGAGAATATAAAATTTGAAGTTGAAACTGCGTGATGTACAACTCGGATTGTCATTATTTTGATTATATTTGTAGTGGTATAATAACATACAACGCATGATGATAACCATAATATCTACAGACGGAGTCATGAAAATAAGGTAAAAGTAGTTTTCAATCTTTGTAATCTGATCAAGATTCATTAAAACGAATTCACAGTTACAATGTGCTAAATACATAGAATATGAAATGTGATATATTATTATTTGCGATTGAAAAACTCAAAATTTGCAATTTGTGAAATATTCTTTTCATTGCAACACAGATATAAATCGAGGAATGAAAAGAATCAGAAAAGCTGATATAACATAACTATCAAACACTATAGCACTTAACTATAGTCAAGCATTATAACACTTAGCTATAGTCAAGCACTATAACACTTAGCTATAGTCAAATGCTCAAATTCAATTAGAATATTAGATCCTATATCCGTTGAAAAAGTATGAATAACAATGATTTGAATTATTCTATTCTTGTTTTATTGCAGGTTTACTATCAACATAAACAGTGTGTTTAAAGTCAATTATATCTGCATGGGTCTTTTTATTCTACTGCGAGTTGTGTTCTTTTCAGCTGATATGAATTGAAATGTTGTGATGTAAAATGTAATTAGTTGGAGAGAGTACTTTTCAACCAAATGAAATATACTGACCAGTTCCCCTTTTGATAATAATAAGAAAATTAAACTATGTATTATTCTATCACAAGAGATTTATTGAAAATCAAAATTGCATTTTCGGTTTCTCGAACATCTTCAGCTGACACGTATTGCGCTGAAGCATAATACATAGTTTTCAATTCTCTTATTACCATCATGATCAACTATTACGTAGTCACGATGGAATTAATTAAACTATTTGAGTTTCCCTTTTACCTCGGAGTGCAACCGCATTTTCACGATTTCAATTCATTTTGATCGAATCGACTCTTTGTAGATATTGAAGTGAAGTCCGATTGTTTATGATTTAGACTTGTTAAATTCAATCATTTGACATATGAGTAAAATGAAATTTCCATCATTAGCGGATTGAGAGTTTGAACTGTCTTGAAGGAACATCTGCCCAAGATTCCTCCACGAATGATTAAATGTTTGCGTCCTCTCAAACATTCACCAGCATAAACCATTAATAAGCCACCCGGAACTAGAACAGTTATTTGCATTAACCATTGTTAATACCTCTTACCCCTTCTCCTCTAGGCACAAATACTTGAATTATCGTTACACAAACCAAGTCTTGAATCGTCTCCAAAATGTATGAAATTCCATCCTCATTGGTAATGTCCTCGCGCTTATGGTAAATGAGCTACATGATCTACATTCAAAAGCGTAGGTTCTCGATATAAACTAGGAAGGATGGCTTCACATCTACCTTTCGTCAAAATGTTTATAGATCGATGGACCTTGGGCTGCATGTAAAGCATTTTCCACTAAGGAAACGTAGAAAAGGATTTCGCCCAATTGATAATGTATATTTCTTTGCGCAACTGAATTTGTTTTCAAAAAAAGATTCCACCCTATAATTATCATTATACTTTAGGAAATATCATAAGAGGTTTCGCCCAATATAGGTTAATGTAACAATGATTTTAAACCGAAGTAAAACCTAAACATCCATTTTTGGATGTTCTCGAGAACTGATACCTCAACCTACTTATTACACTTTGACTAAAGCCATGTTCTTCTGCCACCTTCTAACATAAAGAGTTCCAATATGTCAATTTGCACTTGCTTGCGGTAATACAAGACTTCCTTCCATTTTAATTAAATTTGTATCGTATCGTCCAGAAAACACACGACGACTAATCGTTGCATCAGTAAAAGTACTTGAATTTATATAAATTCTATATCGAAAAATCATTGTGTAAAACCTAAAAATTTATATTCATTACTGCCTAAACAACGATAAGAAGCACAAAAATAAATAATATAAACGTGTGGACTGCACTAATACAATAACATACAATTCTGAAATCCCAAACTTAAAAGTTTACTTCTCACTGTGTCAGGTGTCCTATTCAGAGCTCTTAGAAAGCTGAAATGAAACTTCGAAAGTTTCAAAAAACTTCTTACATCAATAACAATGAACTTATGTCGAACATAAAAACATATATTTCAATAAAAACTTTATTGTCAGTTCGTTAGTTGAAACTTACATGTATTTGACTAGAACATTAAAGTACAACACAAATTTATAAGGAAATAAAAACAACAATTAATTATACATAAGGAAATATCTTTGGAACACTTTGAAAATAGATAAATTCTGTAAGCAATATAAATAAAAATTCTTTATAGAGTAACATAAACAACAATACAAAAACATATTAATTGCACAAAACTGATTGAAGCAGCTCATTTTACAGTTACACTGTAGCTACATGTAGGTTTATTAATTACAAACGAACAATTAAGGCACTTTTTAAGCTCATTAAAACAGCTTACTTATACAACTTTTTGTAAAGGTATTTCATATTGACTCATAAATGGATAGAAAAATATATACAAGTCCTTTTTCATTTCAGTTGTGTAATCTAATAAAAACTTTGTTTTTGATAATTTCAAATTCTTGGTATCTTAGAACACTAAACAATTAGAAAGAGAATGTTTCTCCTTCCAAGAATTTCAAGAATCAAGACACAGATAAACACAATGCAATTCATATCTGCTGATAGTTTTTGAAATATGGCAAAATGACTGCTTGGACAGTAATGACAGGAAAAAGGACTCGTACCTAATTACGATTGTGATTTTTTCTTCATTTTAACAGTAATTCTAATTATGGATGGAATATGACACAAAGAAGCACTAGGAGATCACTAAAATTCAAGTATTAAAACCTAAAGATCCTAATAAGGAAGCGTTACTACCCAAAAAATACGAATTTATAGGAATACTTCATCAGCCTCAAAATGTACTAATCTAAGAAATTCGTTGACTACCTCCTTGTCAAGGGAAGCATGATCCTAATATTGAAAATATTGCACCACATATTTCTCAAAATATCACCGAGTATGCTAAGGCACTGAAGTAGTAATTCATAAATTTAATACGCCCAGAAAAATACAATATTGAAATCAAAATATTTCAACAGTTTTAAATGCTATAATGCCATGAATGAATAATATTGATAATTCCCAAACATCTAGCTTAGTAATCATTATAAATCTAGAAACCCAAGAACAACACTCGAAAAATAATGGATACAAAAAATATATACTCATATATATTGTTTTTAATTTTTTTTGCGGTAACAGCAGCTCGAGTAAAATGAAGTAGCTAAAATAAACAGCTTCAAACAAAATATTGAATTGGCAGCACCATGGGAAAATCAATGAATAAGGTTTTCATATCAGAGCGACCACTAAGTTATCTAGTAACTGACACCTCTTAGTAGAGTACCAGACAAGGCAGTTTCGTTTTACTATCGTGTCTTACGACGAGTACTTATAGATGACTATGGTAGAATGGTTAACCCTAATTCATCAAGCCTAAAAGAAAAATCAGCTGAAACTGTGAACATATTAGTGTGCATTGGACAGTTATCAATAACTTTGGAGTATAAACGAAGACGAGGTTTATAGTTTTATTTGAAGCATGCCAAGATTTCTTGCAAATCAATGCTTCAAATAATTCGTTAAATTGTTTTTTAGTCAATAGAAATAATTTGTCGAATGGAATCAATTTTAGATAATTCTTAACAAACCATTGAATTTATTTTTTGTCTCTGAGATGCTAAAAACAAAGGAGAGTGACAGTATGGAGTACTTTCTGTTAAATATAAATAGCTACGTAACATTCCTAGAGTTCAATACGTAAAAATTAATATTGATCAAATTTAGAAAAACAATAATAAGTACCATCGAATTTTACGATTACTTTACTAGGATGAGTATTCAAAATACAACTTACATAAGTTTTTTCTTGTTGCCCAACCTCAATTGACATGCTAGCATGTAAATGTGATAGTTACACCATAAAAATCTGATCGAACTTCAACTGACAAGGTAAACTTATTCAACTAATAGACATGAAAGAAAAATGAAAAAACTATTAAGTTAATTACAATGAACAAAATTATTCACTTAGTTTTTCCTGTTATAGCTTAGGCTTGAATCATACATTGCATTAGTTGATTTTGCTAACGACCACAAATGTTGACTTTTGAAAAAATATTGGGTACATCCTTAAAATGGAAAGGGGGTACACACACATTTTTCAGATTTTATCAAGTGAGAGGAAAATGTTCACATGTATGTATGACAACTCTTATTATACCACAAAACCTTTTCAAGCCAAATCAATTTACTGATATCCAGTATGAATGAATACCTAAGAATACAATTTTGAAACTAAAAGTGTGGTTTTATCATAACAACACATACAGTCGGTCTAACTACATTTCCATGAGTATTTGAGAAAAACGCAACATATGGTCCAAGACTCACAGCTGTTTCTTCGAAATTGAAGACCTACTTCAGTTGAAGAATTCAAATGATTTTAATTGGCACAATTCAAAATTCCTACAATTCTTGAAAATTGATTAATAATTTATAATAATAATAATATATAATTGACTCATATAAACCTTTGAAATTGAGTAGTAACATCAGGAGATGTTCATATACGAAATAAAATTCACCTACTGATTATATTGGCTAAAAGGTATATTATGCTTATAGTGAGTAGTAATATGGAAGTAGGAACAAATTTTTCATTAATATGATATATAAGCGTCAACAGATCTAGTGACGATGTTCACAGTTCGATTTAAATCAATTTTACAACAATCACTTGATATGTAGATAGTTGCCACAACACAGTTGAGATGAGCGACATCTATGAATTAAGTAACATGTTTAATGTTCAATATTGGATGTGAAATATCCAAATCAATGAACATATAGAACATTAAAGACAGGATGGAACAAGAGTGTTTAAAGTTGGCGAATACTTAGTATTGTATATTGAGGTGGGTTACATGTGAATATAGAGCCCGAGCACTGAAGTCTGTTAGCCTATTTTACTTTCCATAGAGTATCCTTCTTAGTCGAAGAGCCCCACAACATGTGATAAAGGTCTTGATTGGATTTTGCAGGCAACACCATCATAGAGGTTATTGCCCAAAATAACTGGAGCCTGAGATGAGTGTTTGGCAGGCAAAAACAATGTGGTATAATTTCTTCTGTCTCTCCATATAGTCTGAAGGGTGGTGTTTTATGCCACACCAATGAAATTATCTCTTTCAGTTATATATTACGGAATCAATCAACACTCTAATATCTTCATAGTGTTGGCGCGTACGCCTATTCACAGATCTAGGATTGAGACTAGCCATATATCTTTTCAGAATCGACCATCTTTTGATGTATTAGTTAATAATCCTCCTAAAGAGCGATTTAGTGATGTTCCACGACGAAGAATGCCCAAGAAGGTTTTTTGTTAGACTTTCAGTTCCTACCAGCCTATATTGCCAAACGCTCTTTTGACAAAACCATGGTATAGATCTAAGAAAATTATGGACAAAATACATTGAATATTTTTAAAACAATAAAATGAAAAAGTACACTGAATAAGTGCAGAAAGTCTATGCAATTCATTATGAAGAATTCGACACATTTGAAAAAACTGCAACTAATGAAGAAAAATATATGTTTAGAAGTTCTGCAAGAACAGAATGAGTATCTCGGTGCTGTAAGCTTTTATTAAGTATTTCATAGCCTTCTGATTATACTAATGTAGAAAATTTGTTATCAATTTTGCTTTCCTTAAGCAACTATGTGAAAATATTAATATGATCACATGAAAGTTACTTTTTCTGGTTAATAGCATCATCTGTGAAAAATTCAAGATCAACTCTTAAATATCTGGTTGCACATGTTCGATTTGAAGCTGCCCAATTTAAAACTTTGAACCTCGTTGCAACCGTTCGTCAAGGCCAGTATCTGTTGCGCTTGTTTCAAAGTCTTCAAGCACACCAATATACAACATTGTTCCTTACAATCTTGAATTTTACAAGCATCGATTTCCGTTGGGTTCAGAACTGCTACATCATTCTCTTGCATATTCAAATTCATATCATCGATTTCAGAACTACAATTTTGGCAATTCGACGAAGGATTGCATTCGCAGTTTTGGCATTTACATATGTCAGCGGCAGCAGCTAGATTTTTAAGCAAATCGCTCTTATTATTTCGCGCGATTTGAGGATGGCGATCGACAATATTATTGTTTGTATCGTCGAGAACTTGAAAATCGAAAATATCAAATCCTAGATCGTTCTGACAAAGATTATTCTCTGAAATAGGTTCAGCTTGAAAACTCAAGGCATCTAGCCAATTTGAAGAGTTTTCTTGGTTGGAATCCAAAATTTCTGGTGTGTTCAATTCATTTTGGGATTTAGCATTTGGTAGAAGGGTTTGTTGAGGAACTATGTAATCTGTATGAATATTTTCTTCCTTCATTTGGTCCGAAATGGATAACTTCTCCTCCCCAAACTCTATACCTGAAAATAACAAAATTTGATTGAAATATATTAATCTGTTTCCTTTCAAACTATGAAACTAGTTATAAATGTACATTCGATTCGCGACTAAAAACATTTCAGTCAAGAAATATCTTAGAATGTGGTATCTGAGTCACAATGAGGCAATGAGAAAACCTATGCTCTAGGTATATGACTCATGTGGGTCTGGGGGATTCTGTGAGATAGCGGATTTCACGAAAATGTCATTATAATGGGAGCGTACTCCCCCATTGTATTCATAAAAATTAAACTAACTAGAAAAATCAGATAGCATCTGTGAAAGACCAAATGACTGGGCAATGTTGAATAAGACCTCACTTTTTCATATGCGTCAACTTTGAAACTTGAGAAAATTTATTCCTTCTATCACAGAGCTATTGCGATTGGCGATAAGAGATATACGTCTTTGAATTTTGCAGCAGAGAATAACATGTTCGTTTTACCATATTTGATTGAAGTTGAGAACAACAATGAGCAACGCATACTTATCACCAAGAATTAATTGGGGATCAAATGCTATAATTAATAATAATAATAATAATAAATAATAAATAACGGGTGAATCGACATTGTACCACCATAACCTCTTGTCGCGTTCAAGATTTAGGAAGAGGGGCTTGTTCGGAAAGTGAGTCACAGTCTCCCTCGGTTAGCGACGGAAGCAGCGTGATATCGAGTAGGGATACTGCAACACAAAACCAAGTGGGAAATAGCATCAATACCTCCCAACCGACTCTTGATGTTTCAACGGCGGCGCAAGCCATTATGCCTACGACCACGAGAGCCGGACTCCCTAGGAAACGCATGAAGTGGACTCCAGAAATGAATACCTTCATTATGCGTTCCTATTACAAGATTACAAACTTGGAATCGGAAATGACAGCATACAGATACGCGTTACATCTTGCGTTCGTAGAAAAATATCCTGAATTACAGCACATATCCGAGCAGAGAATTTCGGATCAAAGAAGAACAATCGTTAAAAACAGGCTACTTTCTTCAGAAACGCTGCAAAGCATACGAGAAGAGGTCATAATGGAACTTAGAAGCGAAAATGATACTCATAACGGTATACCTGCTGGAGTCAATGAAAGTGTTACAAATAACATCGAAGCCACGGAAACGAATATTAACATGGAACGCCCTCCTGAGCAGAATCAGCAGGACGAATATATGTATTTAGCAAGATCGGAACTCAACAGAGCAATAACTCAATTCAGTGGTAGTAACCCAACTAAAAGACCTAAACTGCCCAAACTCAAGACGAACAAGAACACCAATATTATCCTAGCAAGCGTGAATTCAGTGTTTGAAGAATATACCGACCAGAACACCTTGGAGAAGATTCACACTTTGATTTACTGTGGAGCAGTAGCGGTTCTTCGACTTCACAAACAACAAATCTCCACAACTCTGATTCAAGCTGAGCCAAAAAGTGTCCGAAAACCACCATGGCAAAAACGACTGGAGAAGGATATTGATAATATTAGAGCAGAAATCGGTCGCCTCACAGAATTCCAGAGAAACAGAAAACCCTCAAGGCGCTTGAAATCACATATACGCAAAATTTATAGGAAAATTGGTACGAACACAAAACACCCAGATCACAAACAACACATCGACGTGTATATGGACACTTTGAAACAGAAACTCCAAGCGAAAGCAAAGAGGCTTTCAAGATACGTCAAGTGTACTGAAAGGAAACACCAAAACCAAAGGTTCCTCCAAAACGCAGCCAATTTTCATAAGGGAAATAACAAAACTGCGACCAACAATAACAGAGAAGTACCTGACGCACAGTGCTTGACCGACTATTGGTCATCACTATGGTCGAACCCCAAAGAACACAATAGAGATGCGGAATGGATCACGAATGAAAAGAACGCCTCGATATCAGACATATGGACTTCGATGGAATAACGGGGAAGAAATCACAACAGTAGTTCGAGCGACCAACAATTGGAAGGCCACAGGTATAGATAATATCCACAACTACTGGTACAAGAAGTTTGATAAGCTCCATGGAGCCCTAGCGAAACAGCTCACATATGTTCTTCAACATCCCAAGAAAACACCCACTTTCCTAACGCAAGGCTTAACATATATGCTACCTAAGAGCGATAGAACACAGGATCCGTCTCAATATAGGCCAATCACGTGCCTGCCAACACTCTACAAAATACTCACCTCATGCATATCCAATCGAATATACCAACACCTTGACGACAACAATATATTAGCAGAGGAGCAGAAAGGATGCAGAAAGAAACACCACGGGTGCAAGGAACAACTCATCATCGATTCTGTGATAATGAAACAGGCACACGTAGGGCATCGCAATGTTCATTCAGCTTTTCTCGATTATCTGAAGGCATTCGATAGTACCGCCCATTCTTGGCTTGTTGAAGTATTGCAGATATACAAAATTCACCCATCCCTGGTGGAGTTCTTGAAGACAACAATGACACACTGGCGCACGTCTCTGCAGGTCAACATGAACAATAAATCAATTAAAACCGACGAGATACCCATACGTCGTGGAATTTTTCAAGGGGACTCTTTGAGTCCACTATGGTTCTGTTTGGCAATGAACCCATTGTCCTCAATGCTCAATAGAACAGGATACGGATTTAGGATGAAAGCAGAAAGGAATTATCATACAATCTCCCACCTGCTGTATATGGATGACATCAAATTATATGCTTCGAACAAGAAGCAATTGGATGATTTGCTGAAAACTGTCAGTGAGTTCTCGGCAGATGTTCATATGAAATTTGGGATTGAAAAATGTAAGACCCTGAACATTCAAAGAGGGAAAGTCATAGATGGTGAAACACAACTTCCAAACGGTGATATTATACAGTGCATGAGGGATGGCGAAACATAGAAATATCTGGGATACCAACAAGCCAGATTGCTAGACCAAAAACAATCAAAGGAGAAGATTCGTTCAGAATACAGTCAGCGTCTGAAGTCTGTGCTGAAATCGATGTTGAACTCGGGGAATTTAGTCAAGGCAATTAACACCTACGTCATTCCAGTGTTACTTTACTCATTTGGAATAATCAGATGGACTAAGACAGAACTGGATGATATTCAAAGGCAGACCCGAACGATGCTAACAAAGTACAACAACCATCATCCAAAAACGTCTGTGATACGAACAACTTTGAAGCGGAAAGAAGGAGGACGCGGATTGATAGATGTAGTCAATTTACACACCGAACAGATAAAAAATCTCAGAGAATTCTTCTCAGAAAAAGCTCTCACTTCTGACCTACATAGAGCGGTATCGTTGGCTGATAAGGGATATACACCTCTAAATCTTGCTACCAGAGATGACCTGCTGAATCTACCATTCCTATCAGATACTGAAAAACAAGAGCAATGGTCAAGAAAGGAATTGCATGGACGACATCACCATGAGATTAATCAACCACACATCGACAAAGAAGCCTCCAACAAATGGTTGATAAAAGGAGAATTATTCGCGGAAACAGAGGGATTCCTTATGGCCATCCAAGACCAAGTGATCGCTACAAACAACTACAAAAAATTTATTATGAAGGACGGAACATTACAAACAGATAGGTGCAGAAAATGCCATATAAGATCGGAGACTATACAGCATATTACGTCCGGATGTGAACAATTGGCCAATACAGACTATCTTCACAGGCATAATCAAGTGTGCAACATTATCCATCAGAAACTTGCACACAAGTACGGACTTCTGAATACATTCCAGCCATATTACAAGTATCAACCGGCGCCCGTATTGGAAAATAACTCTATCAGATTATACTACGATAGGCCTATAATCACTGACAGAATGGTGACGAATAATAGGCCGGACATAGTGGTGTATGATAAGAGAGCCAAAACAGCAATGCTGGTGGATGTCGCCATACCGAATAATAACAACGTGCTGAATAAGTTCCAGTAGAAAAAGTCCAAATACATAGACCTTGCTATTGAGATCAAGCAGATGTGGCACCTCGAGAAAATAGATATTGTTCCTGTCATCGTATCCTCCACAGGGTTAATACCCAAAACTTTGCATGATAGCCTTAAGAAATTAGAATTGCATAAGAATACCTATATAGAAATGCAAAAAGCTGTAATTCTTAACACATGTAGGATAGTTAGGAAATTTATGTCAAGTATATTGTAATCGAGCCTATTCCCTTTGATTGCTAAATCTGGGAAACGTAAATTATATCCAGCTACTAGCTGAGATAGTGCATAAGTCCACGATAATAAATAATAAATAATAATTAATAATAATAATAATAACGACCCAAACGACTCTTGATGTTTCAACGGCGGCGCAAGCCATTATGCCTACGACCACGAGAGCCGGACTCCCTAGGAAACGCATGAAGTGGACTCCAGAAATGAATACCTTCATTATGCGTTCCTATTACAAGATTACAAACTTGGAATCGGAAATGACAGCATACAGATACGCGTTACATCTTGCGTTCATAGAAAAATATCCTGAATTAAAGCACATATCCGAGCAGAGAATTTCGGATCAACGGAGGACAATCGTTAAAAACAGGCTACTTTCTTCAGAAACGCTGCAAAGCTTACGAGAAGAGGTCATAATGGAACTCAGAAGCGAAAATGATACTCATAACGGTATACCTGCTGGAGTCAATGAAAGTGTTACAGATAACATCGAAGCCACGGAAACGTATATTAACATGGAACGCCCTCCTGAGCCGAATCAGCAGAACGAATATATGTATTTAGCAAGATCAGAACTCAACAGAGCAATAACTGAATTCAGTGGTAGTAACCCAACTAAAAGACCTAAACTGCCCAAACTCAAGACGAACAAGAACACCAATATCATCCTAGCAAGCGTAAACTCAGTGTTTGAAGAATATACCGACCAGAACACCTTGGAGAAGATTCACACTTTGATTTACTGTGGAGCAGTAGCGGTTCTTCGACTTCACAAACAACAAATCTCCACAACTCTGATTCAAGCTGAGCCAAAAAGCGTCAGAAAACCACCATGGCAAAAACGACTGGAGAAGTATATTGAGAAGTATATTGATAATATTAGAGCAGAAATCGGTCGCCTCACAGAATTCCTGAGAAACAGAAAACCCTCAAGGCGCTTGAAATCACATATACGCAAAATTTATAGGAAAATTGGTAAGAACACAAAACACCCTGATCACAAACAACACATCGACGTGTATATGGACACTTTGAAACAGAAACTCCAAGCAAAAGCAAAGAGGCTTTCAAGATACGTCAAATGTACTGAAAGGAAACACCAAAACCAAAGGTTCCTCCAAAACGCAGCCAATTTTCATAAGGGAAATAACAAAACTGTGACCAACAATAACAGAGAAGTACCTGACGCACAGTGCTTAACCGACTATTGGTCATCACTATGGTCGAACCCCAAAGAACACAATAGAGATGCGGAATGGATCACGAATGAAAAAGAACGCCTCGATATCAGACGTATGGACTTCGATGGAATAACGGAGGAAGAAATCACAACAGTAATTAGAGCGACCAACAATTGGAAGGCCACAGGTATAGATAATATCCACAACTACTGGTACAAGAAGTTTGATAAGCTCCATGGAGCCCTAGCGAAACAGCTTACGTATGTTCTTGAACATCCCAAGAAAACACCCACTTTCCTAACGCAAGGCTTAACATATATGCTACCTAAGAGCCTTGACGACAACAATATATTAGCAGAGGAGCAGAAAGAATGCAGAAAGAAACACCACGGGTGCAAGGAACAACTCATCATCGATTCTGTGATAATGAAACAGGCTCACGTAGGACATCGGAATGTTCATTCAGCTTTTCTCGATTATCTGAAGGCATTCGATAGTACCGCCCATTCTTGGCTTGTTGAAGTATTGCAGATATACAAAATTCACCCAGCCCTGGTAGAGTTCTTGAAGACAACAATGACACACTGGCGCACGTCTCTGCAGGTCAACATGAACAATAAATCAAGTAAAACCAACGAGATACCCATACGTCGTGGAATTTTTCAAGGAGACTCTTTGAGTCCACTATGGTTCTGTTTGGCAATGAACCCATTGTCCTCAATGCTCAATAGAACAGGATACGGACATAAGATAAAAGCAGAAAGGAATTATCATACAATCTCCCACCTGCTGTATATGGATGACATCAAATTATATGCTTTGAACAAGAAGCAATTGGATGATTTGCTGAAAACTGTCAGTGAGTTCTCGGCAGATGTTCATATGAAATTCGGGATTGAAAAATGTAAGACCCTGAACATTCAAAGAGGGAAAGTCATAGACGGTGAAACACAACTCCCAAACGGTGATATTATACAGTGCATGAGAGATGGCGAAACATACAAATATCTGGGGTACCAACAAGCCATATTGCTAGACCAAAAACATTCAAAGGAGAAGATTCGTTCAGAATTCAGTCAGCGTCTAAAGTCTGTGCTGAAATCGATGTTGAACTCGGGGAATCTAGTCAAGGCAATTAACACCTACGCCATTCCAGTGTTGCTTTACTCATTTGGAATAATCAGATGGACTAAGACAGAACTTGATGATATTCAAAGGCAGACCCGAACGATGCTGACAAAGTACTACAATCATCATCCAAAATCGTCTGTGATACGAACAACTTTGAAGCGGAAAGAAGGAGGACGCGGATTAATAGATGTTGTCAATTTACACACCGAACAGATAAAAAATCTCAGAGAATTCTTCTCTGCAAAAGCTTTCACTTCTGACCTCCATAGAGTGGTATCGTTGGCTGATAGGGGATATACACCACTAAATCTTGCTACCAGAGATGACCTGCTGAATCTACCGTTCCTATCAGATACTGAAAAACAAGAGCAATGGTCAAGAAAGGAATTGCATGGACGACATCACCATGAGATTAATCAACCACACATCGACAAAGAAGCCTCCAACAAATGGTTGATGAAAGGAGAATTATTCGCAGAAACAGAGGGATTCCTTATGGCCATCCAAGACCAAGTGATCGCTACAAACAATTACAAAAAATTTATAATGAAGGACGGAACATTACAAACAGATAAGTGCAGAAAATGCCATATAAGATCGGAGACTATACAGCATATTACGACCGGATGCGAACAACTGGCCAATACGGAGTATCTTCACAGGCATAATCAAGTGTGCAACATTATCCACCAGAAACTTGCACACAAGTATGGAACACCTTCCAGCCATATTACAAGTATCAGCCGGCGCCCGTATTGGAAAATGACTCTATCAGATTATACTACGATAGGCCTGTTATCACTGACAGAATGGTGACGAATAATAGGCCGGACATAGTGGTGTATGATAAGAGAGCCAGAACAGCAAAGCTGGTGGATGTCGTCATACCGAATAATAACAACGTGCTGAACAAGTTCCAGGAGAAAAAGTCCAAATACACAGACCTTGCTATTGAGATCAAGCAGATGTGGCACCTCGAGAAAATAGATATTGTTCCTGTCATCGTATCCTCGACTGGTTTAATACCCAAAACTTTGCATGATAGCCTTAAGAAATTAGAATTGCATAAGAATACCTATATAGAAATGCAAAAAGCTGTAATTCTTAATACATGTAGGATAGTTAGGAAATTTATGTCAAGTATATTGTAATCGAGCCTATTCCCTTTGATTGCTAAATCTGGGAAAGGTAAATTATATCCAGCTAACAGCTGACATAGTGCATAAGTCCACGATAATAAATAATAATAATAAACTTTATTTCCTCAAGAACGCCGAAATGACATTATGGAAAAGGTCAAAAAAATAATAAAATGATTTTCCCAGGCAAATATACAACAAAATCAGGAAAATCGCATACAAAAAACATCGAAAGAAATATGTTACAATAAAAATTCCTGCACACTATAATAACTCTCACTCGCCAAATATTCAGACAGTCTTCTTCTAAAAGTAACACACGATTTGGACTTCTTTATGTCATCATTCAATCTGTTGTAAAGCTTTGCACCCAGGTACATAGAGGATCGTCTGCTCATTCGAAGTCAAAAGTTTGGAGGGTTGTACTGACTTCTAGTATTGTAATGATGGTAGTCGCCATTACGCATTATTTCATTTTGGTTTTTAAATACTACTGTCGTCATTTCAATTATACATATGAATGGTAATGTAAGTAAGCCCAAAGATCGAAAAGCCTCTCGACAGGAAGTAAGTTGCGAAATACCCAGCATACAACGAATTATACTTTTTTGACAAAGGAAAACCTCATCAGCTCCAACCGATGCCCGCCAAAACAAAACCCCATATCTCAATCTGGAGGCCACCTGAGCATGATAAACAGCCCTCAACTGTGTGACAGTCAAAATTCTTCTCAAATTTCGCATAAGATAACAGACCGTACTAAGTTTGGAGGACAGGTAAGTACAATGATCTTTCCAGTTTAGAATCTCATCTATCCGAAGACCTAGGAACCCCGTCGAGCCAGCCCTTTCCAGTTGAGTATTATTGAGAGACACATTAACATTTATTATCTCATTTTGGTTGTGAAAGACCAAATATGTAGACTTGAGGGCATTGATGTGCAATTTGTTTCTGCTAAACCATTGGCACAGCAAGTTGGTATTTTGAAGAATCCTTGACTCCAGCATAGCCTCGCTATCATCAGTAATCAAGGCGGTAGCATCGTCTGCATAAAGAAAAACATCGCAACTCAGACCGCTTCCTATGTCATTTATGTACAAGAGAAACAACAATGGACCCAATATCGAGCCCTGAGGCACGCCCATAACTGTGCCAAGTAAACCCGAATTTGTTGTCCCTCTCATATTACCACAAGTGTGTCTGATGGAAACAAGTTGTTGCCGGCCAGTCAAGTAACTAACCAACCACCTTGCAGCAATACCGCGAATACCACATTTCTCCGCTTTACAGTTAAAATATTATGAATTACGAGATCAAAATCCCGTCTCAAATCCCAGAAGATACCAACCGGACATTGTCCCGACTCCAAGCCTTTCACCACACCTTCAACGAAAGCGTATATCGCATCATGTGTCCCAAGTCCCGGTCTGAACCCAACTGACTCCTTGCGAGAATTCCTTGTTATCAAGAAAGCTCAAGAGCCTGTCAAGGTAACAACATTCAAATATTTTTGACAAGACCGGAGACAGCGATATAGGACGATAGTTACACATCGATTCAGAATCTCCCTTCTTTAAAAGGATTACCACCCTCGATATTTTCAATCTATCAGGAAACTGACCTTCGAAGAAAGAAAGATTTACCAGGTATGTCATAGGTGCGGTGAGTTCTCTCAGGCATCTCCTAAGAAGAAATCCCGGAAAATCATCATAGTCCCTGAAACTCAAAGGTCTCAATCTTCTGTTCATCAATAAGAACAATTCTTCCTCAGCATATGGAGTCAGAAACATCGTTTCATCTGTGCTTACTATATTGTCAATGTATTATTCCTGAAAAACCTGTTCCGATAATGCCCTGGGCACATCGATGAAAAATTCATAAAATTTTTGTGCCACCTCAGAAGGAGCAGACAAAATCCATTCTTTATTCTAACGCCAGAAGCCCCCACACCTCCACGACTCAATTCCCTTACGACATTCCAAGAGGCCTTGTTTGGATTTTTTGCCGAAGTAATTTTATTCTGATAAAATGTTCTTTTAGTGTTATCTATTAAGATTGAATGTTGCCTTTGTGAGGCATCGTAAAATTCCTTCAACTCGGGTAAGCGTTTCGATAAGTCAAATAACTCTCTGAAGTTTTCACTAGACTGCCTAACGATATCATTAACCCAACGGTTCTCTTCTCTTTTATAAAATTTCTTTAGGGGAAAGTGTAAGTTGAAATAGTGCATAAAGATGTCGTGGGAAGCATTGAAAGCCTCGTTGGCGTCAGCCATCGAATACACACTTAACCAATTCTCCCTCAAGACATCGTCGGCAAATCTCTCAATATTATCAGGTGCAAAGTCTCTTCTATACTCAACGAAATTAGGATGTTTGTCTTGTTTAATAGCTAGCATAATAATTACATGATCAGAGATACAATTACATAAATAATACTCATCGAAGAGTTAAAAACGCAGAGTTATGTTAGAAGAATGAAGTAGTTTTTGAAGTTGAGACCTTTTTATACATTGGGAGACTTTCTTGGGGCCCACGTTGAAATCTGATTATTTTATCGCTTTCTATGTGTGGAAAGTACTATATTTGTACATGATTATTGTTTTATTATGTTAATAATTATCTATATATTTTGATCAAATATAGTTATATAGTTCTTATGTGTGTTTTATTGGCTATACTGTTTTCTTCAGTTTTTATGCATCCTATATTATTGTATATATTATTTTCTCATTAACATACCCGATCAATGGGATTACTATAGTAGTCTTGAGCGTGAATGAAGTATCGAAACCGTTCATCTAAAATGTACTGAATGGAACACATCTGCTATGTGTGGCTGTTCTGAATAACTATAATGTACTGAATAACTATCGAAGAAAACTAGCAATCAAGTTCAAAAAATGTAGATCCTCAAGAATAGATCAATTCTGCTGTTATGTCGACCACTGGACTTCCTAAGCTGTTGCATAATAATTTAAGATTACTAGAGAGAAACTACAAAAAACTTACGTTAAATATTTGAATTGTTTGTAAAATTTCATCAAATACTAATAGAATGTAATCAAGCCTTTGTATTTTTTTGATCTGAGCAAAATAGACTATATCCAGCAATCAGCAGAGATAGTACATACAGAAAGTTCAATAATTCAATACAACTTACTCATAAAACTCACCCATTTGCTTCACCGCATTATCCAGCATATCGAAATCGAAATTATTCACCGAATTCACAGTGAGATTGATATCATAAAGATCAATGTCCGCCTTCTCGATTTCCATGATTATCGAATTTTCTTCCAACTGCATCTCAGTGTCGTTCAAGGTCTCCCCATCTTTACCGTTCTCCACATTCTCTGTACCGATATTGTATGACAACTGGGTCGGAATGGGCTCGGCGGTGTTCACCGTGGCGTAGTTTTTCAAAATATTGGCCGTTTCAAACTGCTCGCTAAAATCGGTCTCTATCACAGCCGCGTGCCGCGCTGGGTTAATGGTCTCGGTGACAAGGGGTGTAGCAAACTGTACATTGCTTGGAGTGAACAATTCAGAGAAATCGACAGTCTGATGGAGAGGGGCGGTATCTGCAAGCATAATGATAATGTTAAACATATACTAAAAATCATGATTATCTCAACAAAATCCCCTCTTTGAACATCCGAAAGTTATTTATCTCACAATTTCGCCATTTGATTCTCTACGTCAGCACTAAATGAACAATTAAGACAAACTAATAATTCTATTTTATGAATACAGTGATCAACAATTTATAGGAATTATACGTTAATTCTGAGATTTGATCTTGGACAAATGATACGTTATGTATTAGGATCGATGGACACGGTACCATCAAGGGCAGCTTTGTGGTATGCTTAGCACACTTTCCATACTCCTCCCAAACACCTTCTCCAACTAATGAACTACAGAACATAAAATTGGCCACTCGTCATTCAACAAACCAACGCTGACAACGTACCGTGGGGAAGCCAGAGCAACGCACCAAGTTAAGAAAACTAGTCGAATACCTTTGCAGCACAAAGCTAAAACATGCCAAAAAAGAAAATGAACCAACTTCTGTCACTACTAATAGAAAGGAAGTTTCAACATTGTACAACGACCAGTTCACCTTGAAAATTTGCAATTGGAAAGAAACCACAGAAGTGTCCTCTCTGACCATCTAAACATCTCGAATCTATTCAAAAAACCACCAGTGCCATAAAAGAACCCGAAGAAGAGCGAGTGAAATCTATAACGGTAATAGCTGTCGGAATTGGTGGAACCAATAATAAAGACATAATGGAACTGAAAGCTGCAGTAAAAAAGGTGTGTGTAGTAAAAGTAGTATCATATTGAAATATTACAACAGCTGAGACAAAAAGGCCCAAAAAACATGCAAATAACTAATCAAAAATCCAAAAAAATCTTCTGCGAGAATATATAATAATAATAATTTTCATTGACAAATTCGGTAAAGTACAGCAGTTACGTTTCACAGAAATATATAAATTTTTTCTCTCCCAGAACAACGGGAGACTTATCTATCATTGAAAACTGAGGTAAAAACTAACAGAACATAGGAGCATAAAGAACTTTTCTTAAAAATTTCAAAAATATAAAAAATATAGAGAATAGAAAATATAAAACTTCTCTAAAAAATTTCAAAAAACATAAAAAAGCAACAATGATTATAATAATACGCCTATTCTTCGTTTTCATAATACTGGCTTTGGTTTGTCGATTTTTAGGTTTGCACGATAGGTTATAAACCTATGTGTGCATCACCACTTAATTTAATGCACTAACAATTATTCACATTTTACAAGTGTGTGTCTTCTTTGATTTCTTTGTATCCACAGTATTCTCGGATCAAAGCTAGGGTGGTTGTCTATAATCCATTTATCCATTTTATGTTTTATGTTCTTGTAAGGACCTACTCTAAGATGCGGGGGTAGCATATTGTAGATCTTTGGTCCTCTGAAACTAATATGTCTCTTCATGTTCGAGCTTTTAACAGTTGGCACTAGTTTATTCTGCTGGTTGGCGTTTCTTGTATTTAATTGATGTGGAAGTTTAATCTTATAATAATTTACCCTTAGCATAAGTCTTACTATCGATCTCACATATAGTTGGTCTAGAGTGAGCATTTTGCTCTGCTGAAATAACATATCAGTAGGATATCTCCTATTTTTGAATAACACAATTTTTGGCACATATTTTTGAGCTATTCGCAGTTGAGTCATGGTAGTTGTGCAAGCACTTCCCCATACTACAAGGCCATAATTAATTATAGATTCCACGAGCGAAGAATGAACCATTTTGAGGGTTGCCAGACGCAGGACATTTCTGAGCTCATAGAATTTATATATATTTTTCCTGACTTTCTCTACCACGTACTGCACAAGATCTTTCCAAGTGACGTTTTCATCAATAAGAACCCCTAGATATTTCACACATATTTTTCGTTTAATCCTATTGCGGCATTTACAGTTCTTCATTTCCATCTCACAACTAGAATCATGTATTGTTAAGCCCTTTATTTTTGGTTGAGTTTTCTGAGTTGAAGTACACGCTATGCACTTGGTTTTTTCTACATTTAGTGATAGATAGCTGTTGTCCAAAAAATTTTTAATATCTGAGATTGATTTCTCTGCACTTTTTTTAACATATTCTCAAGTTTCTCCACTCACGATTATAGCTGCATCATCTGCAAAGCAAAATACTTTTCCCTTGTCCTGAACTGATGTTATTTCATTCACATAAATGTTAAACAGCATTGGGCCCAGTACTGTACCCTGCGGCACTCCAAACTCTACAAGAAGTGGTCCACTCAATGCACTATCAATTTTTACATACTGTGTTCTTCCACTCAGGTACGATTTAAACAAGTCATTAGCAGTCCCTCTGACACCAATGTTATCCAATCTATCCAGCAAAGTCTGATGTACAACAGTGTCGAACGCCTTAGTTATGTCCAGAAATATGCCTATAACTTTCTTCCCGTCATCTAGGTTTTTTCAAGATCTCCTCTGCCACCTTACATTGAGCATTTTCAGTGTTAGTACCCTCTCTAAATGAATACTGGTTGATTGATATTATCTCATGCTTCTCAAGGAATATTGACAACTTATATTTTATACATTTTTAATTAATTCTTTGTTTCCTTGCTTGTAGATAGGTACTATGACTGATGTTTTTAGGATATCAGGGTAGATTCCCTCAGCGAAGATCAGATTCATCATATGCATTAGAGGTTGCATGAGGTGTTTGTGATTCATTCTGATCATTTCGCTTGTGATTCCATCCTCCCCACAGCCCACTCCGTTTTTCAAGGACTTTATTTGATTCAAAAGTTCAGTTCCTGTGATGGGCGTAAGATAAAATGACTTACGAATTTCTGTGCCTGATATCCTTGGCCCATGGATTTAATCCTGCTTGTTAACTTTTTCGCAATATTAGTGAAGTATGCATTGAATTAGTCTGTCGTCAGTGATCTTTTTATTGTCATCATTGAGAATGCATTTTATTTTATTCCTTACTACTTGGTCATTAGTTGCCTCTTTGATGGTCTTCCAGGTTTTCTTTGGGTCGTTAAGGTTTTGCTTGATTTTCGATTTGTAAAACTCATATTTTGTGACTTCAATTAATTTTGATAATTGCTTTCTGTATAATTTGTACTTGTTAGCGATATCTGTATTGTGTGGATTTTTTGTGCATTGTTTTTTTTAATGTCTATCTTTCGTATTGACCGTACGAGTTTGATGTTTTTATTCTTAATTTTGAATTTTTCAGTACATTGTTCTATAAGATTTTTCAATTTAGCAATAAAACTATCAATGCAAGAATGAACATCGTTACATCTCACAATTTCATCCCATTTAAGTTTTGACACAAGTTCACAGAGCTTTTCATGATTGATTCTTGAAACTTCCTTTGATTGTTGTGTTGTCTTAGTCTCGCATAATTTTATATTCAAAATAATAGGATAATGGTCCGTAAAGTCTGGAGTGACAACAATGGGAGTGATATAATTGTATGAATAACTTTTACATTTGACGAAAAATTGATCAAGGCAGGTTCTTGAAGTACCCTGCACTCTAGTAGCTACATCAATCATACTAAGAAGTCCATGGCTATTGAGCATCGTTATATAATTATTTACTGCTGAACTGACTTTCTTTTTTAAATCAGCATTTTCCCGTCTTAAATACTTAAGCTCGCTCATAAATTCCTCTGTTGCTGTTCTTTGTTCATCGAAAGAGCTGCACACGAAATGCATAGATTGTTTGATAGTTTTCATTTCTTCTTCAACTTTTTTCTTGAAGGGGTTGAGAAAACTCTCTTAAGTGTCTTTAATTATACTTCTCAGTATATATTATATATTATATTAAGAGTGTAACGGAGATAGCAGCCTTCGGCACACTCTGCGTCCGACACAAAAAGTCTCTGGGACCACCACGAAGAGGCCCCAAAAACCATGCAAAGAACTAATCAAAAATCCAAAAAAAATCTACTGCGGGAAAAAGATTATAACGAAGACTACTGCCTTCGGCGCATCCTCTCAGCGCCCGACATCGTTACAAAGTGAAAATACAAAGCTTGATGCTCTAAGGCCAACATTGGCCGAGGCTTAAAGTTTGTTGTAAGCGTTAAAATTGAACAATTACGAATGAGCTAGAACGCGGGGACGCACTGCGTTGGTACATGGTACTTTTTTGTTGTTGTTTATGTGCCAAGTATTCCGTACCGGTTTTATCGAAAGACAAAAATCCTTCAATTAAGAAATTCTTGGGAATTCAAAATGAAAATATTTTTCAGTAAACGAATTTAGTTATTAAATGATAACGATTATAATAATTTGAAATTGCCGTTTGGTAATACAGTACATTGCCTGATTATTTACAATTGCGATTGTTACATTCATATTTTTGTTAATCTAGTTCTTATGACACTAGCCGAGAAGAATAAAGACTGGTTTATTTGATTAAGCTTGTTAAATTTTTACTAAGTCTTGATAAAAAATACTATAATTTACATTATTTCAAAGTGATATTTTCGACAAATTCAAATTGATGATTTCAATCATTTCTGGATCGTGTTCTAGAGATGATGAAAATTAACTTTTCTTTATTATAGATCAACATTAACCTTGAATATAAAAGTCTTAAGATCACTTCATATTGATTAGGCAAGCTTGAACTGAATTTCTTAAGGTTTTTAAACTTTCCGATTTGGATTCGGGTTCGACCGAATGTTGTAACGATAACCGATTAATTGGCATCGGTTTCAACTTCGGCCAGTAATAGGACATTACTTCTAGACCACTGCAGTATTTTCATGGTAGAATCAATTGATATCAAGGATTAAAAGTTGCATAAATAGCACCTGAAGACTTACTTCTAATAATAACCGATTCTCTAAGTGGTGTAAATGAATTGGAATAACTACTGTTTATTTTAAAAGTCCCATCTAACGAGAAATATGGGAGAAATTACATCAGTTTTCGCTGAGCAATAAAGAAATTTTTATTATTTGGTCCCTTCACACACCACACTTGGGTAATGAAAAAGCCGACATCGCAGCAGAACGAGCTATCTAATGCAGAAACATGGGACTTATGACTACCCGAAATCCTTGATTAAAATCTTTATAGAGAACGAATGGGGAACAAGATACAACCAATACCTAAGCCAACTGCACAAAATTCAACACAAAGTAGAAAAAGCTGCCTCTGCCCAACAGTCAACTAAGCTAAATAATAATATTCAGTCCTCACATTGGATACACACAGTTCATCTTTCAAAAACAGAACCTTCTATATGTTCCAACTGCAATTGGTGGCTCACCATCGAACACGTATTACTGAAGTATGCGAAATACAGAACCTAAACATTCATACACATTCATTCATAATCTATATTCATCTTTGACAACTCATATGAAAAATATAACATAATTCCTTAAAGCAGGCAAACTGCTCTGAAAAATTTAACTATACAAATCTTATTATATAATCTATTCTAATAGTTGCAACTGATGAAGCAAACTGCCAATTACGCAGCATGGTTAATACAGAGTAACATAAAAAAATGCAAAATTGAATACATTTTGATTTTTCAGCAACAGCATATAGATGTTCACAAGTTAAATAAAGATTGCTCTGATCTCTATCATTTGCTAATGATCACTGTATGTAACAATTTTTAAGTTTTTTATTTATTTATTCAATAAGAGACGGCTCCAGGAGGTTCAGGATGTCCAGAAATTTTGTACCCTTGAATATATTGTGAGTAGTAATGAATATTTGTTACTCGTTCACGCAAAAATAGATAAATTCATTTGGATAAAATTTGGTAAACAAGTAGTTTATTATCTTGATTAACATATACAGATTCAACTGACCGATCATTTTCCCACTACCATCCTTTTACCGGTTGACAAAGCAGCGCCCTTCGAGCAAATTAGATATAAGTAAAAAGTTATCAATTTCAACGCCTTGAAATTATATTTAGAAATATTGGATTGGGATGAATTTTTAGGGAATTTAGGGGTGGATAAATCTTTTGAGAGATTTTTTGAGATTTTAGATGCCTCAGTGACAAAGTTTTCACATGAAGTAATCATTAAAGGGAGGGATAAAAATCGAAATAAATGAATTACAAAAGGCCTCATCAAATCAATTGAAAACAAAAACAAAATATATAAACAGGTTTTGAAACAGTCGAACAATGGGGAACTGATGAAGGAATATGCCAAGTATAGAAATGAATTATTAAACCTTATTAAAACTGCCAAAAGTAATCATTACAAGGCTTAACTTGATAAGGAAATGTAAAGCGGGATTTATGGGGGTGAATAAATCAAGTGACACTGTGAGCACCAGAAACAATGTGAAATTAGAAATATAAAAAATGATAGAGGTGAAATAAAAAATGACAAGGGTTATAGCGGATATTTTTAATAATCACTATGCAACGGTTGGTAATAGGTTAGCAGCTAAAATAGACGAACCGAATAAGTGTCCGTTTAGGAACATCTTTTGTATTTCGGGTACCCTGTTTTTTAGACCAGCATGCAAACAGGAAGCGGATAAATATTTGAGTGAACTAAAAAAAAATACGGCACCTGGTTACGACGGCTTGACCTCGGATACATTACACGAAATTAAAGATCAGATAGTTCCTCCTTTGACTAAAGTCATCAACCATATCATAGAATCAGCGATTTTTCCAAGCATATTTAAAATGAGCGAAATGAAGCCTCATTTTAAAAAAGATGATAGGGGAGATGTCATAAATTATAGGCCTATAACCCTTATCTCTAATTTAGCTGTCTTGGAAAAAATTATAAAAAAAAAAGAATTGTCCCATATTGCGATAGCTTGATATCGAAACAGCAGTTCGGTTTCAAACAGGGAAAATCTACCACGGACTACCTTTTAGGACTAACGAAAAAATTATATGAAGGTCTGGATGAGTCTGGTCTGTGCATCTGCATTTTCGTCGATTTAGCCAAGGCTTTCGACACTGTGTGTCATAGATTATTGCTTGAAAAAGTGGCTTTTAATCACTGGTCGGAATCCGTGTGTCAGGGTCGATGATTATAAGAGTGGTTTCAGGGATGTTGAATGCGGGGTTCCACAGAACACAGTCCTCGATCCGATTTTATTTATTATCTATATGAACGATCTGGTGATCTCTGAAACTATCCGAAGATATTTTCAGTTATGCGGATGATACGGCAATATTCATTAAATCTGATAACTGGAATGATCTTGAATGCAGAGCCGAAGAAACATTGAACAAAGTAAAGGAATGGATTGATTTCAACCGACTAACTGTTGATGTTGAAAAAAGTTTGTATCTTTTTCATGCAACGACGTGAACAGACCGTACTTTCAGAGTTCAAGAATTGGACAGGCATTGGAAATAGAATCGGTTGCCTCTTTTCGTTATCTGGGCGTGATTATCGACAAACATCTTCGCTGGAATATACAAACATGAAATGTAGTGAATAAATTGAGGAGTCTTCTGCCAAGTTTAGGTATTTTTCGGAATTCTTGAATCTGGAAGAGATGAAGGGTTTATATAATGCCCTAGTTTAGTCACATTTGACCTATGGGATTGAAGCATGAGGCAATGTATTTGACTAATTTGAAAACAATTCAGAAAAGCATATTGAGAATTATTTTCAGGCAAAAGATGATATATCCTAGTAGTGAGGTATCTAACCAGTAAACTCCTTGATGTAAGAAAACTTTATTTTCAAAACATTTTGAGTCATCATTACAAGACTCGGTCCACTGTCACATATCCAGATCATTTGTACAATACACGCTTCAAAGGTATTATAACTAAAAAGGTGAAAACATATAAATTAATACGTTAAATGCATTATGGGTATTTGGTTCATAGGCTGTATGATAGAATTGATAGAGTACCTGTTGGGAATGGCCGCACTTTTGTTTTGAGGAGATATCAAAAGAGTCTTCATAATTGGTTGCTGAAGCTCTCTAACCAAGAGGTACAAAGCATCTTAGATGCAAAAGTTTATATTCCTGCAGGAATATAGAGTTTTATTTTGAGGGATATGATTCCGCCTTTGTTTTGTATTTAGAAAAAAACCAAATTCTTTTTTTGTGGCTCAACATGTACCTCATAAAAGTACTGGAACTATTTCAGAGGGGCTCCAATTCTTGTATATTTATTTACCCTGCCGTCGGCTTTGTTCTCATGGTATAAGATATGAGTAGTTAAGATAAGAAAAGATTATATTGTTTTTCTTTAATGTAAATTTGACTAGAGGTAAATAAATAATAATTATTATTATTATTATCGTGGACTTGTGCACTATCTCAGCTGTTAGCTGGATATAATTTACCTTTCCCAGATTCAGCAATCAAAGGGAATAGACTCGATTGCAATATGCTTGACATAAATTTCCTCACTATCCTACATGTATTAAGAATTACAGTTTTTCTGCATTTCTATATAGGTATTCTCATGCAATTCTAATTACTTAGGGCTATCATGCAAACTTTTAGGCATTAACCCATTCGAACAAATGATGACAGGAACGATATCTATTTTATCGAGGTGCCACATCTGCTTAATCTCAATAGCAAGGTCTGTGCTATAACAGGCCTGCTGTAGTATAATCTGATAGTCGTTTTTCAATACGGGTGACGGTTGATACTTGTAATATGGCTGGAAGGTGTTCAAAATTCCGTACTTATGTGCAAGTTTCTGATGGATAATGTTGCACACTTGATTATACCTGTGAAGATAGTCCGTATCGGCCAGTTGTTCGCAGCCGGACGTAATATACTGTATAGTCTCCCATCTTATATGGCATTTCCTGCACTTATCTGTTTGTAATGCACCGTCCATAATTATAAATTTTTTGTAGTTGTTTGTAGTTCCCGCGAATAGTTCTCCTTTCATCAACCATTTGTTGGAGGCTTCTTTGTCGATGTGTGGCTGATTAATCTCATGGTGATGTCGCCCATGCAATTCCTTTCTTGACCATTGCTCTTGTTTTTCAGTATCTGATAGGAACGGTAGATTCAGCAGGTCATCCCTGGTAGAAAGATTCAGAGGTATATATCCCTTATCAGCCAACGATATCACTCTGTGGAGGTCAGAAGTGCGAGCTTTTGCAGAGAAGAATTCTCTGAGATTTTTGATCTGTTCTGTATGTAAGTTGACAACATCCATCAATCCGCTTCCTCCTTCTTTTCGCTTCAAAGTTGTTCTTATCACAGACGATTTTGGATGGTGATTGTTGTACTTCGTCAGCATCATTCGGGTCTGCCTTTGAATATCATCCAGTTTTGTCTTAATCCATCTGATTATTCCAAACGAGTAAAGCAACACTGGAATGGCGTAAGTGTTAATTGCCTTGACTAGATTCCCCGAGTTCAACATTGACTTCAGCACAGTCTTCAGACGCTGACTGTACTCTGAACGAATCTTCTTCTTCGACTGTTTTTGGTCTAGCAATCTAGCTTGTTGGTATCCCAGATATTTTAAGTTTCGCCATCCCCCATACACTGTATAATATCACCATTTGAAAGTTGTGTTTCACCATCTGTGACTTTCCCTCTTTGAATGTTCGGGGTCTTACATCGACCGTCCAACATCGGGCGATACACGGGCTCTGGAAAGGAGACGTTAGAGATTCTTGCGAGAACACACTTCCCAGATTGTCGGTTTTTTATATCAGTCACAGCTGTGACACCATCGTCCTGAAGGGCCTAGTAAAGATGCCAAAAAAGGACGATTGGAAGATTGCAAGAACGATCATCAAGCCCGGAGCAATCAGGTGGGCGATTCGCTCATTTAAGTGATTCAAAGCTCCTGGAGAGGATGGCATCATGGCTGCCTTGTTACAACAGGGAGTGGATATCCTCCTCCCATACCTCATTAGGCTCTTCCGGTCGAGTCTTGCCTGGAATGTTGTCCCGGCCAGCAGTAAGGGTTGTTTACATCCCTATAGTAGGTAAATCGAACTCACAACCTAAGTCGTTTAGACCGATAAGTCGTACATCTTTTGTTTTGAAAACCCTGAAGAAGGTGTTAGATGAATACATTAGGACCGAGGTGTTATCGCTGAGTCCTCTGAGTGAACATCAATACGCTTTTCAAAAAGATAAATCAACCGATCTGGCACTTAACAACTTAGTCGGGAGGATCACAAAGTATCTAGACCGCAAGGAGACTGCAGCTGCAGCCTTCATGAACATTGAAGGTGCGTTAAATGCGGCCCCCACTGGCTCGCTATATAAGGCTGCGAGAGCCAGAGGAGTACCAAATATTATTGCGGAATGGATTAGTAACATGCTATATGCCAGAGTCAGCAACACTTCACTGAAAGGGGAAGTAGTCACTTTTGTGGCTGGCAGGGGCTGCCCTCAGGGAGGAGTACTATCCCCTCTGTTGTGATCCCTGCTAATAGATGGCCTTCTGACAATAATTGGCGCACTGGATGTTTATGTAGTAGCATACGCTAATGATATAGTCATTCTGGCGATCGGAGATGACAGCGATGTTTCCGAAGGACTTCAGCATCTTCATTGTGTTCTTTGGGGTTCTACAAATAATCGATCACCCACTGTGCGTCAGGTACTTCTCTGTTATTGTTGTTCGCATTTTGTTATTTCCCTTATGAAAATGGCCGCACTTTGGAACGACCTTTGGTTTTGGTGTTTCCTTTCAATGCACTTGATGTATCTTGAGAGTCTCTTTGATTTTGCTTGGAGTTTCGGCTTCAAAGTGTCCATATACACGTCGATGTGTTATTTGTGATCAGGGTGATTCGTGTTCATACCAATTTTTCTATGAATTTTGTGTATATGTGATTTCAAGCGCCTTGGGGGTTTTTTGTTACTCAGGAATTCTGTGAGGCACCCGACTTCAGCTCTAATATTGTCAATATCCTTCTCCAGTCGTTTTTGCCATGGTAGTTTTCTGAGTTGTGGAGACTTGTTTTTTGTGTAGTCAAAGAAGCGCTACCGCTCCACAGTAAATCAATGTGTGAATTTTTTCAAAGGTGTTCTGATCAGTGTATTCTTCAAACACAGACTTTATACTGCTAGGATGATATTGGTGTTCTTGTTCGTCTTGAGTTTGGGCAGATTAGGTCGTTTTGTTGGGTTACTACCACCGAATTCAGTTATTGCTCTGTGGAGTTCTGATCTTGCTAAATACATACATTCGTTCTGCTGATTCGACTCAGGAAGACGATCCATGTTAATATTCGTTTCCGTGGCTTCAGTGCTATGTGTAACACTTTCATTGACTACGGCAGGTATACCGTTATCAGTATCATTTTCGCTTCAGAGTTCCATTATGACCTCTTCTTGTATGCTTTGCAGCAAGTATCCATTATGTTTACACATACAGCGTTAATTTCGCGGGTTATAATTGATGAGATTTGGAGTATATCTGGTTGACAACCAGACATGAATGAGGAGCGTTAGTCTTTCGACAGATCGCTTTCTTGCAAACGCAGTGTGTATCGTTGCTGTGAATACTCGAACTAGTGTGACTTCTTGAGATTTTCTGTTTATCCACTCTTCGTTTTCATGGTTTCCCGGTGGCTATGGTGGTTAGCCTCTATGTCGGTCCGTTGGAGGGCGCAATAACGTATACATGTTTTGTAGTGCTCCAACGGATTGAGATGAGTAGGTGACGGTCTGTCCTGATATTGTGAATGGGTAGGCAATACTGACGAGGTCAAATGAGACTGAAACTGCAGTCTATTGCTCCTATTCATGACATCTAACCGAGCTGTACCACTGCTGTGTGGCCCTGGTTGACGATGATTATGGAGGGTGGATCAGAAAACCAGCTCTTTCAGGGAAAGATGTTTAGCTTTCCACGGAAGGTTGAATATTGTTCCTTGAATAAAATTCTTCATTAAGTAGCCTGTTTTTAACGATTGTTCTTCGTTGATCCGAAATTCTCTGCTCGTATATGTGCTGCAATTCCGGATATTTTTCTACGAACACAAGATGTAACGCGTATCTGTATGCTGGCATTTCCGATTCCAAGCTTGTAATCTTAATCTTGTAATAGGGACGCATATTGAAGGAATTCATTTCTTGGGTCCACTTCATGCATTTCCTAGAGAATCCGGATCTCGTGGTCGTAGGCATAATGGCTTGCGCCACCGTTGAAACATCAAGCGTCTGTTGAGAGGTATTGATGTTGCTTTCCATTTGGTTTTGTATTGCAGTATCCCTACTCGATATCACGCTGCTTCTGTTGCTAACCGAAGGAGACTGTGACCCACTATCCGAACAAAACCTTCTTCCTAAATCAAGTTTCAAGATTCATTTATTACCAGAATATATATATTGGTAACAATAAATTTACGGGATCAACCCCATTTACAAAATGAAACCATGTTTACCTTATAGTAATAGACAATAACTAACAATCTTAATTAATATCACAATAACAATCCAGATGCAGATGAATAGAAACAAATCCCCACTGAAGTAACAACTTAACAAGGATAAAAAACCAAAATTATCATGAAC
This sequence comes from Cryptolaemus montrouzieri, assembly GCA_013387265.2. Classification (NCBI taxonomy): domain Eukaryota; kingdom Metazoa; phylum Arthropoda; class Insecta; order Coleoptera; family Coccinellidae; genus Cryptolaemus; species Cryptolaemus montrouzieri. The sequence continues at coordinate 34,798,171 of JABFTP020000144.1, forward strand.
CAAGCAAACTAAGTACCTGAGATTTGAACTGTTTCATTGAAAACATCAATATTAGCTGAGTTATTATTACACAACACTGAGCTTCTTATTATAAAAAAATTTTGTCTGTGAAAGTTCTTGCACCTCCAAGTAAAAAAGAATCCAGGATCGCGTGTCCTCCTTTGCGAAACTTTGAATTTTAAGGAGCCTAGTAAAGTAGGAGAGTACATATATCCATGAATCAACTTATGAAGGAAAAGTAGATCTGACACAGTTCTTCGTGATTTCAGAGTTCGTATGTTCAACACTATTCTTAAATTGGCATAATCAGTGTGCTCCGAAGGCATATTCACCCTATATGCAATTACTCCCAAAAATCTATTCTGAATCTGTTCCAACATGTTTTCGGCTGTTACGCCCCTCGGTGACCAAACAACAGAACCATACTCCAAGACACTTCTCACCAGAGAACAACACCCTCAGAGTATCAATAGAAAAACCTTTTTTTCTACGAATGAAGCCCAGGCACCTCAGAGTTTTACCCCTTATAACACTGATATGATCATTAAAATTAAGTTTTGAATCGAGTAGGACACCAAGGTCCTTGACACTAAATGTACGATTCAGTAAACAGCCGTGGAGCTTATAATCAAGAGCAATAGCAGACCTGACACGTGAAAAGGTGATGACCAAACATTTATCAATATTCAAAAACATCCTATTAACTTCACACCAGCACTCAAGTCGAGCCAAATCATCCTGAAGCATCTGAGCATCCTCTACAGATGAAATGGAACGATACAGTTTCAGATCATCCGCAAATAAAAGAAACTTGCTATGCAAAAATACTGAACATATATCGTTTACGAAGAGGAATAGTGGCCCCAAGTGGGATCCTTGGTAACCCCAGAGGTAACAGGAATAAAGTAAGAAGTGAAAGCCCGGTACCTGACAGATTGCATCCTACCCCTCAGATACCTACCCAACCATCTGTGCATCGAACCCTGAATACCCAGTCTATCAATTTATCTAAAAGTTATGGCTGACCTTGTCAAATGCTTTCGATAAATCTGCATAAATCGCATCAACCTGCACCCTGTCATCCATGGAACTAGTAATGTCATTGACATAAAGAAGCAAATTTGTTAAAATAGACTTTCTTTTGGAGAAACCATGTTGTTCACTTATAACTGTAGACATACATTTCCAGGTGAGATAGTTACAAACAAGATTATCGAAAAGTTTCGGGATGACAGATTGTATACAGATTCCCCTATAGTTTTTCACATTAGACTTATCACCAGACTTCAATATAGGTACTACAAAATTATTTTTCCAATAAGATGGAAAACTACCCGTTCGGAGATAATTGTTGAAAATATCTATTAATGGACCGGTAAGTGAGAAAATACATTTTTTCAAAATTATGGATGGCACAATATCTGGTCCTACTGTGAATTTACTGTGAATATTTTGTACCCCCTCAAATACTTCAGCAGGGCTCAAAGTCAGGTTAACAATGTCTACTTTATTGGCAATGTCAAAATTCGGCGGCACCATATGTTCGAGCACATATACTTCGGAAAAGAAATCAGCAAACATGTCAGCCACCTCCACGCCTTCAGATGAATATTTGCCTCGAAAATGCATGGCTGGAGGAAGTTGGTCAGACCTTTTCAAGCCTCGAATATAAGTCCAGAAATAGCGGGGATCAGACTTTGAACTACGGTCGATACCTTTCAAATACTCTACATATGACACAGAACTGATATGACTACATTCACGTCTTAAGTCGCTAAAACTCAGATAGTTCTGAAAATTATTCGATACATTATACTTTCTATGCATTTTCTTTTTCTTGTGGATCTTACTACTGAGTTCCTTAGTGAAACAAGGGGGATAACTACTAACTTTATCCATCCTCTTTTTCGGTATAAAGATTTGAAATCCAAACAATAAGATGTCATAAAATTTACTTACAATAGCGTCAATATCTTCAGAGCTACTACAAAATTTCCAGTCAACCGTACTGAGGTAATGATTCAAGGCATTATAATCTGCTTTATTGAAATCACAGACCTTGCTATTGAGATCAAGCAGATGTGGCACCTGGAGAAAATAGATATTGTTCCTGTCATCGTATCCTCCACTGGGTTAATACCCAAAACTTTGCATGATAGCCTTAAGAAATTAGAATTGCATAAGAGTACCTATATAGAAATGCAAAAAGCTGTAATTCTTAATACATGTAGGATAGTTAGGAAATTTATGTCAAGTATATTGTAATCGAGCCTATTTTCTTTGCTTGCTGAATCTGGGAATAGTAAATCATATCCAGCTAACAGCTGAGATAGTGCATAAGTCCACGATAATAAATAATATTAAGACGGATATGGATTTAGGATAAAAACAGATAAGAATTATCATACAATCTCCTACCTGCTGTATATGGATGACATCAAATTATATGCTTTGAACAAGAAGCAATTGGATGATTTGCTGAAAACTGTCAGTGAGTTCTCGGCAGATGTTCATATGAATTTGGGGATTAAAAAATGTAAGACCCTGAACATTCAAAGGGGGAAAGTCATAGATGGTGAAACACAACTTCTAAACGGTGATATTATACAGTGCATGAAGAATGGCGAAACATACAAATATCTAGGATACCAACAAGCCAGATTGCTAGACCAAAACCAATCAAAGGAGAAGATTCGTTCAGAATACAGTCAGCGTCTGAAGACTGTGCTGAAATCAATGTTGAACTCAGGGAATCTAGTCAAGGCAATGAACACCTATGCCATTCCAGTGTTGCTTTACTATATTTGGAATAATCAGATGGACAAGACAGAACTGGACGATATTCAAAGGCACACCCGAACGATGCTGACAAAGTACTACAATCATCATCCAAAATCGTCTGTGATACGAACAACTTTGAAGCGGAAAGAAGGAGGACGCGGACTAATAGATGTCAATTTACACACCGAACAGATAAAAAATCTCGGAGAATTCTTCTCTGCAAAAGCTCTCACTTCTGACCTCCATAGAGTGGTACCGTTGGCTGATAAGGGATATACACCTCTAAATATTGCTACCAGAGATAATTTGCTGAATCTACCATTCCTATCAGATACTGAAAAACAAGAGCAATGGTCAAGAAAGGAATTGCATGGACGACATCACCATGAGATTAATCAACCACACATCGACAAAGAAGTCTCCAACAAATGGTTGATGAAAGGAGAATTATTCGCGGAAACAGAAGGATTCCTTTTGGCCATCCAAGACCAAGTGATCGCTACAAACAACTACAAAAAATTCATTATGAAGGACGGAACATTACAAACAGATAGGTGCAGAAAATGCCATATAAGATCGGAGACTATACAGCATATTACGTCCGGATGCGAACAACTGGCCAATACGGACTATCTTCACAGGCATAATCAAATGTGCAACATTGTCCTTCAGAAACTTGCACACAAGTACGGACTTCTGAATACCTTCCAGCCATATTACAAGTATCACCCGGCGCCCGTATTGGAAAATTACTCTATCAGATTATACTACGATAGGTCTGTTATCACTGACAGAATGGTGACGAATAATAGGCCGGACATAGTGGTGTATGATAAGAGAGCCAGAACAGCAATGCTGGTGGATGTCACCATACCGAATAATAACAACGTGCTGAACAAGTTCCAAGAGAAAAAGTCCAAATACACAGACCTTGCTATTGAGATCAAGCAGATGTGGCACCTGGAGAAAATAGATATTGTTCCTGTCATCGTATCCTCCACTGGGTTAATACCCAAAACTTTGCATGATAGCCTTAAGAAATTAGAATTGCATAAGAATACCTATATAGAAATACAAAAATCTGTAATTCTTAATACATGTAGGATAGTTAGGAAATTTATGTCAAGTATATTGTAATCGAGCCTATTCCCTTTGATTGCTGAATCTGGAAAAGGTAAATTATATCCAGCTAACAGCTGAGATAGTGCATAAGTCCACGATAATAATAATAATATTCATTTATTGCACAAATATACAACAATGAAAATGCAAGTACATAAGTGTGCAAATGGAACTTGTTCGCTTTCGTGATCTTCCACAAGTCCCCAACCTGCTATTCACAAACAATATAATGTTAACAATATTAAATTCAAAATGAAGGGAATGAAAAAGCAGACAGCCTTGCCAAAAGGGCAATAATTCTTTGATTGTCCTACTCATACGGAGACCAGATTGTAGACATAAGGCACTGAAACACCTAGTACCCGGATTATCCAGGAGGCCCCCTACAACAGTCTTGAAAACTTCATTAAAAAGTTTTTGCAAGACTTATAACAACAACACAAAAAGGAGAGCACAATGGGCCAAAGGGCATAAGTGCTGCCCATAAGGGTGACATGCATGAAGAACATATAGGATACTTTTTATTACAGAAACAATTTAGATTCCTGTGAAATTATCAATAATCTTATCTACCTGCAAGCGAAATTTCAACCAAATCTGTTCAGCCATTTTTTCTGCCATACATTTTTGTATTAATATAGTATCTAATTTTTTATATCTCCACATTTTTTGTCACTCTTTTGTGTAATTAAATATTTATTAAGTTTAATATAATCTCATCTTTGAAACATGTTTGATCGGTAGACAAATAGAATAAGTACATATTCTGTAATTTTCAAAGAACATTTTAACTCACCTGATCCATCTGTATCATCTGGATTAATATAAGACCATGAAAATTCTTGTACTTGACTCAAATCATTATTCAAAATATTAACTGATTGCAGTATTCCAATATCGGTATTATTGACATATTTAGTCTCATGAATTTCAATATTTTCTATTGGCTTTTGTTGGATATCTTTGGCACTTTCTTTGGAGACACAATTTTTTGTGACTTCTTGAGTTTTCTGATGACTTTTCAGATGTGATTTAAGGCTGTGAGGTGTAGAGAAAGCTTTGGTACAGTTTTCCTCCTTACAACTATAAGGACGCTCACCGCTATGTATGCGCAAATGGGTTTTCAGATGATGACTAGCAGTGAATGCTTTTCCACAAGTAACTTCCTTGCATCTAAAATCGAAAAAAACCAACAATATAAGTCTGGTTCTATTCTTTATTCCGAAGAAGTTTATTACTAACAATTTTTTTTTCTCAAAAACTATTTTGAAAAGGTAATCCTGCATTGTACGCGGCCCGCACGCGCATCGTGTACCGAGTCGACGAGAAATGTTTCCGAACGATTTGAAATTCAAGCCAGTGTTGCCACGATTTATCTCACGTCGGAGACTTCAGTACCTATCGTTGAAAATGAAATAGCAAAGGATAAGATATATTGTTGAAGTGAAACCGATAGAAAAACACTCCTAATCAGGGGCGTAACTTCTCGGGGGCGGAAGGGTCATATGTGACTAGTATTTTTTCTCAAGTGCTTGATTATCTCAATAAACAGATACATATTTTGAGTTCTTTTGGACAGGGTAGTACGGATTACCAAAAGATGTTTTCAAAATCTTTCATCTCCTTTTTAACTGACTTCAACAATAATTCAAAAAAGGAGGTGGCTGACATGAGTCAGTAGAGATACTAACTCCCACGCCGAGAGACCGGGTGCAAATCCCAGGTAAGATATAGTTGTAGTATGAATGTTGGTGTGTTTTCCCAGAGTTAGGAACATAACCGATATGTTGAGTATATAACCTCCAAAAGCTAGATAACTTATAATCCTAAAAGGTGGTAGTTATCATTGCATGGTGCGTAAGTGAGTGGTTCGCAGTACACTACTACTGTAGGTTCATAAAACAAACAGAAGGTTCATAGAACAAACAGAAGGTTCATAGAACAAAAAGAAGGTTCATAGAACAAAAAGAAGGTTCATAGAACAAACAGAAGGTTCATAGAACAAACAGAAGGTTCATAGAACAAACAGAAGGTTCATAGAAGAAACAGAAGGTTCATAGAACAAACAGAAGGTTCATAGAACAAACAGAAGGTTCATAGAACAAACAGAAGGTTCATAGAACAAACAGAAGGTTCATAGAACAAACAGAAGGTTCATAGAACAAACAGAAGGTTCATAGAACAAACAGAAGGTTCATAGAACGAACAGACAAACAAAGAGGGAGAGTAGTAGGAATTCTTGTCAAAGCCCTTTGCATTGGCTGGGAAAATGCCTACCGCAGCTAGAGATTAAATGCCAAGTGAAAATTTTGGCTCATCCACTGCAATATATTCAAAAAAGTAGCTCAACAATGTGAATATACTTTTTACGTAACTTCTATAATAACGGAGATATTGAATAACTCAAAAATCACTGAAGTTGAAAAAGTCCTCAACTCTCTAGTGTCAATAGTAACAGAGATGCCGTAAGTGGCTCCCAAAATTGGATAAGCTTTATGGTGTGGGTCTTTACTGTCGAGAAAAACTACTTGGTTCATGTTATTTGGGATAGGTTGGTAGGTCTGAAACGATTGTAGAATTTTCGAAATTGCATTTACTGTCGGTATCTTAGATGTTATGAGGTATATAATTCAAGAAATTCACTTATCGAAGGTAGATATAGGTACTCTTAAATTTTAATAGAGTGTAGGATTTCTTCGTACAACGGTTTTTAATTCTGTGTAATTGCCTATATGCTCTTTGAAATGTATACCGAACCAATGTGAACTTTTGCCTTCCAAAACAATACATAATATAATTTGATTATTCTTCATGATTTCCTGAATGTCAACAATATTTGTCTAGACATGATGAATCTTAAAAATAAAATAATTAACAAATTGCAAATCAGTTGAATAAATCGCCTGTCTCACAAGTAAAGCTCAAATCGCATATGAAGTTTATCCAACACAAGTATTGAACAAACTGATGAGTGAGACGACAGAGATCAAACATTTATTCTCTTATACGAACGTGAAATTGAAAGGGATCTGGCAACAATGGCTTGAAATTCAAATCGTTCTGAAACATTTCTCACCGACTCTATGCACGATGCACGTGCGAGCAGCAATCAATGCAGGATTACCTTTGAAAATTACATATACATATATCTCTACTTACTTATAAGGTTTTTCTCTAGTATGCGTCCTTATATGTTTTTTCAAATCACTAAAAGTAGTAAAGTATTTAGTACAACCTTTAGATTCACAATTGAATGTTTGTCCATTGTGGAGCCTTTCATGAGCTCTAAGCCTGTACAAAGTGTTGAAAGCCTTTTCACATACATTATAGTTACATTTAAAAGGTTTAATTTTTGAATGTACTCGTAGATGAATTTTAAGACTATAGGATGTAAGAAAGGCTTTTCCGCATTTGTCATCATCACATTTGAATTTATATTCACCTGCGGAAGAGATAGAGGAAAAGAAAGTAATCCTTACTAGTTGTTGAAGTTATTACTCTACCTTTATGTGTTTTTATATGAGTTCTTAAATTTCCAACTGTACTATAGCTTCTTCCACATCCTTCAAACATACACTGATACCTATTTTGTGCATTATCCTTTGAACCTTCTGTTGACGTTCCATCCTTAATATGTACTGTGCTAGGATTAGTACTTACTGATAAATCCTTGAGATTGATATAGGAAAGCAGGTGATCATCTTCACTCAACTTGCATACAGCCAAACTGAAACAATGAATGAATTTCACAAATTTTTAATAATGTGAAGGAATGTGCAAATTAAATCGTTCGTTTTAATTAAACTTATACATAAATATTCATAAATCCTTAATGAAAAATTTACTATCCTATAACAACTGACATGTTTTTCTTTTAACATTAAGCCATTCGAAAATTCCACAAACTAACCTCTCTGTTTCTGACAAAGTATCATGTTTACTCGGGATTTTCCTTATTTGGTTTCCGAGCTCTTGTACGACAATTTCACTATCCAATTTAAATTGACCTTGCACATTCTGAGTGGAATTAGTCGCAACATGATTAATTTCATTTTCTTCAATCCAGACATTCATGTTTATCGGGAGTTTTTTCTATAATTTCAAGACTATATCCCATTTTATCGCGGGCAGGAGACACTCAAAGTTAAATTTAGAAAACAAATTCCATTTCTATTTTCCAGAAAAATGAAAACACCTAAATAATTTTACCTAAACTAAATCTTACTCCATAATAAAGAATATGGACATTTGAACTACATAATACGAATTCTATGATATCTATTTGATATTCAGTAACAATATATGTATTTGATATGATTATTTAGAAATTTCTAGCATCAGATAATTTTAAATTATTACCAAAATAACAAAGTAAAAATATGCTTTATATTTTAAGGAAAATAATATATCCTGTTGATGTGTATGATTATCAGTTTTCACTTATTTTAATTTATATTTGAATGCTACTAAAATTCTTCAGATTTTCAAAGCTTAGTTTAATCTTCAAAGGAATTGGAGAAGAAGTTAATTTTTCAGTTAAATTGCTATCGTAGAAAAAATATTTGGATAATGGATTATCAGAAATTCTTTGTAAAAATTAAAAGATGTATAAAGCTCAAAATTCCTGAGCACATCCTTCAAATATGAAAGAATGAGAGATATCTTACTTTATTTTGTTTACATAATTCTATGAATTACGAATAACCTCATTTCAAACTTGTTTTTAATTTTTCAGTTTTTAAATAAATATGTTTTTTATTAAACACATTTTGCGATTACCAGTAAGACTTTGCCATAATGAAGCAGTAAAAATTCAAATATTACAGGATGCTTTTGGTAATCTGTCACTTTTGAGAACTACATTTCTACAGTTCTGGAATTTCTAATAACTCATCAGATATTTTAGGAATGGCATCATCTGAAGCGAAGACTCTAGTATCCAAAATAACACAGAGAGACCCCGATAAATTCTTAGGTTGTATTAATATGTGTCGAAACCTAGGATATGGTGATAACGAAATTTTAGAATATCCAGGGTTATTGAATGGTCCACCTATGGTCTTAGAGCAACATTTTATGTCGTTAGAAGAAGGAGGTTTCGAGAAAATAACACCACACATTCTCCTTAAGTAAGTAGAAGACTTGAGAAATTTGTCATTTAAATGAATGAATAGGTGAAGATTGCAGGTATCGTAAATACTTTTCAAAAAAAATTTGTACATTAAAAGAAGATAAACTTGTTCCTGAACACATTAATGTAGCTGAATCTTTTGGTCATTATTTTGATCCACACCCAGAGGATGGAGTTATTGACTACAAACAATTCAAAGATGAAGAAAGATGGAGGGATGTTCACTACAAGCTGTTGAAAATGTACTTAAGTATGTATAATATTAATTCTTGAATATGCAATATCAATTTGGAAATGTTTTTAGAGTGGAGACTGAAAGCCTCTACTGAAGAAATTGATGTTTTATTTAGAACACACAAGATGGTACAAAATAAATGTATCCGTTATTTATGTGAGAATATTAAACTTGCATTGGATATAGGCCTTCCTCTCAAACGCATAATTAGATCTGGATATATTCTTCATTCGTATCCTAAATATACCAAAGAAGTACTTAGAGATTTTGCTAACATTGCAGGAGGAGATTTAAAGCAGGCAATGTATAGGAGTCCAAAACTGTGTATGGTATCTCCTAAAAATTATGCAAAAATATATGGAATTCTGAAGGTAATAGTTTATCAAAGCTGAATAAACACTATTGCGTAATAAATCATGAATTCGCTCAACTCTAATCTTTCAAAAAGATTCATATCCATATTTTTCCCTCACAGAAAGAATTATACGTGTTTTCATTACACCAGTCTTATTTCATTCTTATGTATGCATTGAAATGGAAAGCTTACAAAGTTGTGCCAATCAACCTTCTTTCCATTTTGAAATCCAATCAAATTTGACTAAAGTAGGAGTTTTTTGTGAGATTCAATTTCGCATTAAGAAAAAATCGGTACTTATGTATTAATGCCACTGCAGCAAAAATTTAGATCTTGTTCTGTTTTCGACAAATCCCAAATAAGCATTTTCCTAGCACTAAAAATTTGTATGCTTGGTGTTTTCTGATTTTAACTCCTAAGTACCATAAGAAGTTACTAAATTACTATTTGAACAAAATTAAACTTGAAAAACATAAAATATTAGTGAAATTAACATAATAAACGAAAGTTATCATTCAACATAATTTAGATACTAGATTCGAAATTAGTGCAATATTTGCAGGAAAAATGTGTGTTTTAGAGATATAGCTTCTTCACAGAACAGAATGTTTCAGAGTATTATGCACAGCTGGACGTATTGGTTCATTTTTCTGAGAAAACATTTTTTGACATAAATGTACAAAAATAGAATTTTGATCTGCCCTATGTTTCATCTACTGTGCTCTCATCAATCATCATAGATGTGAAATGTGGACATTGCAATTACCACTTTAGTCTTTTAAGGAACATATGTCCAAAATCTTGAGAAAAGGAGCAAATATAATTTAATAAACGCACACACAAACACGTGACGGATGTCACTTATCTTACTCACCCATCTCCCCCTACTTCACAACCTCATCTTCACAAAGTCACTTAGAATAATAATGATATACAGGGTGTCCACACAAGATGGGACATTAAAAGTATATGGAGAAAGGAATAACTAATTGAAGAATGTTTTGTTGTTGTCTTGAATGTTATTCGAACTAAGTTCCGAAAATATTTTCAATGCTGTGGCACTTCCGATTATACCGGAAGTTGACACCATCGTTGTTATTTCAAATTGCATAATATATGTTTCTATTTTTTTTTATTATAGAAAAGTAAATTCTGAATAATTTTTCTTATATCATTGCCACCTGAAATCAACCTAAAGGAAGATATAAATTTTTCAATCGGAATTTTGCGATTTTTGGTTGTGTCTTAGAAGACGTCATAAAAATACTAAAGATCATTCAAATCGGTTATTTCTATCTCGTTGTAAGTAGAGAGGCTCATTCAGCAGAATTCAATGCATTTAGAGGCTTCACAGTATACAAGGAGTTTCCGAAGCATGTGGCAAATCGTAGTACATTCAAAGGTACAAAAGTCAGTTTTTCAAATTAGACTACATATTTTCGCAACTACCATTCAACTCGTAATATTAATAAGCATCGATCTGTTATAGGTTTCCCTATACCTAAAATGAATCGTTGCCGAGTTATTCGCGATTTTATCCCAAAAATTACAATTCGCGCGATAACCCTGAAATTCGCAGATTATATGTCCGGCAATATTTCAAATAATGCATTCCGATCTCTCAATACGAGACCCATCTCAAAATCTTTATCAAATTAATTCTGGTCAGAAATCTGAAAGAAAAAGTGGGAAATCAAATACTATTGAAGTGGATTAAATCTGACTTCTCGTTTTTATTCTTTTCTAGTAGGTATTCTCGATTATATCAGTTACATGTCGGGAAAGTCATCTTCGAATTGTTATTGATTATAGAAAATTTCTATTCTAGTCACTGAAATTTTGTTTTTTCAGGAACATGAAATACCGGATGAAGCAATTAGAAATAAACTGAGCATATTCCAACTGTCTCCACAAACTGTTAAACATAGATTAGAAGAAATCGATAAAATGCCAGAACTTAAGGTGTTAAAATTTCATAAACAATTTCTTCGGTTGGTGCTCTACCATCATAGGGCAAAATCAAGATTGTGCTTTATGGAAGAACTTCAAATGAAGTGTGTTCCTCTGAGAATTCTAAGTATGAAAGTGATGCATAAAATGGATATGTTACTTAGAATGTTCTTCTATTTTCAGGTCAGCAAACTTCTATTGATATGCACATACGTGATTCAAGAGATATAAATGACTGTAAAGAAGTGATGTTGTTCATTAAAAACCTACTGAAGATTGATCCAAAGCATTTTGAAAAATCATTGCGCAGGCATCCTTATCACCTAGCAGTACCTCTACCTCAAATAGAAGACACTTACAGATACCTACATAAAATAAAGTTCAAGAATGAAGCTATTTGTAAGGCTTCCAGCATTCTTCTTTATCCAAAGTAAGAACTTCTAAATTCTAGGTTATTTTTCTATTTGTAAATGTGTTCTTCACTTTTATTATTTTGTATATTTCAGAGAAAAAATTAAGGAAGCTCTACTTGCAGTGAGAAAAAATTCTTTAATTGGCAAAGTTCATGTGAGCCAAGCTCAAAGACTGAATTTAGCATTATATAATTTAGAAAAGAAACATCATTTTACTGGTGATGGTATTTGGCCAGAATTAAGTACAGAATGTGAAACAGAATTGAAAACGAAAGAATAAATTTATTGTTACACTGTGTCTTATTTCTTTTAAAGGGAATAATCATTTCATCTTGTTTCTGCAAGAAAATTATTGAGTCAAGGAAATGATAGATTTAGCAATTATCACCTTACTGCTTTATGTTCTTTTTGTAGCGACTAATTCATTTAGGAACGTCAGTTAATAGAATCGAAGAAATTTATTTGTGTAATGCACAGGACATTAAATATTATGATCGTTTAATTGCTCCTTTCTAGTTTAAATTTACTTCGCGCCCTTGGTATCTTGTTTAATGCTCTCGTTTTCATTGAATGATAAATCCATTGAATAGTTATTAACATTTTATGCTGATAGAAACGAAAACAATTTCTCAATTATTGTTCGAGATAGATTTTGGTTTCCATTTTTTCAATCTCTATTATATTTCTTTTTATATACAAGGTATGAGTTTTTATAACGAGACTAATACTGCAAAAAATTTTATTCTGATTTCAAGTATTATGATCTTCAATACTCTCCTCTCCTTTATCCCTATAACTCATGTGGATCTTCCATTATTCAAAGTTCTACTGAAAGTCTTGTACCGTCAAGTTCTACAGGACATGTGGTGCTCTCATTACTTGTCATTCCACAATTCGAGACTTTTTCTGACTCTTGGAAGGTGTTCAGCAAGAACGTGAAGTTATAGTAATAATGATTAACGACTTGATCTTCTATAATCCAGTTGCAAACTTTGATTTGTTCATTCAAACTTTTTTGGCTCTCGATTAACACATGCATGCAGTGATCATTTTTTGTCATAGAACACTTCACGATAATTCGTTGCTGTATTGCAACGCTTAACGTTTCCGTCAGTACAAAAAACAACATTGAAGCTTACAGGATTTGTTACTGAAAATGTAATTGAAAGGTACGTTAGTCTTGTTATTAAATAGCCCTACCTCGTACATACTAAATAGTAATTACAGTAAGCCAATAACCCAGTAGGTATTTAAATTTTCCGCCTTATTTGTTTAGTATTTAGAAATACATATCAAGCAAGCATTTTCCTTGAAAGTTCGTATAACTCGCTGACCCCGTTTTCTCATCGGATTGAACAAATAAGAATGTTATTCTAGCAAGGTTTATTGTTCATTTATTTCATTTCATTTATATTTGAGGAATAGTTTTTCTATATTTTTCACAGAATACAAAACGGAGAATGTATTGTATTCAATTTTCTCAATTGTTTTCAGTTATACTATGTTGGTGATAAGGAATAATAAGCTTTCAATTGGGAACAGAAATCATCATCACTACTCCAAGACGTCATTTTTAATTTTCAACACGCGTTTCTCTCCTATTTGTATGCTCAGAAAATTCTAGTTCAGTTAATTTTTTTGGATTAAAAGCTTCTACAAATGCATATATGCTTTGGCCAATTTTTGCTATTAGAAAAATATTAAAGCTTTAGCGGGAAAAAATAGGAATACTCAAACAGAAGAGGCATAAGATCTTTACAATAGGCCAGGGAGATGTTAATGGAGATGTCCACTCTAAAGTATCGTCGACTTTGATAGGATGTTGGCATATCAGTTGGCCAATGCCAGCAATTAATTTTTCTATACTTTTGCATCACGATAATGCACCTTGCCCGCACATCGTTCGTTTTTAAGTTTTTGGTAGAAAAATATCACTGCAATGATACCTCAGCCATAGTTTTCACCTGATTAGGTCTTCTACGACGTTTTCCTGTTCCCAAAATAGAAAAGACCATTCAAAGGATGGAAGTATGCCACAACTGTGAAGATATAAACCGCATGGCATGAAAAGCTCAAAGCCATACCGAGGAATGGATTTCAGACTTATTTCAAAGGTTGAAAGAAGCTGGCACAAGTGTATTACTTTTATCGATATTGATGTTGTAAGATACCTGTACTACCTTTCGTACACGTACGTAATATATTGTATTAATTTATGTAATGAAATATTGAGAATCGTATAGTTTGCAGTATCCATCAATGAATCGATATATTCTTTCTCATCATAATTTAACAATTTTCTCATTGCTGATAAGATTTTCGGTGTATTAGATTATCGCCCTGATTAAATATTTTCATTCCGTTTGTTCATCTTTGTTCGCTTTGACCTATTGAACTTTATGACCCGACGAGACGAATAGAATCTGAATCAGCTAATTTCTGGAATACCTTTTTGAAAAACTTATTTATAATGCAGAGACAGATACAGATCATAGTTGCGAAAGGGTATCAAATCATAACGATGAATAAACTGAGTAATTTCATGGATATCTTCAAACTACTTAGCAATTTTTTCTAGAACTAATTCGTCACGTGGTCCTTAGGTTAGATTCTCTAATTCATTTTTTTTATTTCCTTTGTGATTCTTCGACAGAAGAATTCACACTCTTAAGGTACAAACACAAATAAAACAATGGGGCTTTTGTTTCCGGCACCGAAAACCAGCGCTTACAATTCGCCAAAGTACCACATGAAGAAAGTTGGTTTTCGGCCAGTTCAGGAGGAACTTCCATTCTAAAAAGATGTCTGTCTCACTATATATCCATGGTTGAGCGAAAGAATGCACAACCAACTATCAAGAATTGAAGATTAATTCCGGTAAAATATCGGCGCCTATATGCGTTCGTAACAAGCGCCGACCTGCTTTATTTGTGTCCGCGTGCATTTAACACTCAACTTAATTATCGGCGCTTATAAGCGCATGTCACCAGCTTTCTTTATGTTTGTATCATTTTCTTATATTCTGCTGGTGAATAAAGTATAATAGGCGTGATATTATTTCTCTTCTTTCAATATACCTCGTATATCAAATCAGAAAAGAGATCTGTAATGTAAACGTTTTGTAATGTGAAGCTTAAAGATAGGCAAAAGTAAGAAATTAATGGTTTGCTGGGTGGATGCTATCACTCGGTTGAAATCCAAAACATAGAATGAAAAATTATATAAACAGCCCAAACGTTAGATATTAAAAATTATAAAAAACAACTTGTCTTAACAAAACTCAAAAAATTCAGTGCAGTCAATTCCAAATTTTCGAAAAAAACTATATAACGAAACTAGACCAGTGGAATTATTAAGTCCATCACTGTACGGAATAGTTATTGTCCATATTATTTCATTCTTATCCGCGAACTATTCTGATCATCTTAACTTTTTGTCGAGATGTATGGCTAGTCAAAGATATAATAACGAAGGAATCTCATGTGGATATTTCCAAGGCCGAAACGCATGCGTCATGTTAAATTCAAGGACGATTATTTATTGTATCTATCAAGTTCCTAAGGTTAGATCGCTTTCCGGGTATGAATAATTATTCCTATGTTCGTGGTTGCATAACTTAATTCATTCGTTTTCATCCTTCCATCTCTCATTCATTCGTGCTCAAACGCGATACCGCTGGCGCCGGTTCCACCAACAGCATTTTTTTGAAGAGAAATATCATAGGTTAGAGTTAGTGTATTCGGCTGTCAGGAGTGATCAGGCATTTCTCTTAGAAAATAATGATATGAATAGTGTCTTCGAAATTTGGATATTGGTAGGGTAGTTTCATTATAATCCTTTTGAGTTTTCCATTTAATGTTTGAGTGATTGAAAATTCGGGTTGTCAGATATTTGAATGCCGATTTTGAAGAATCTTTTATGGTAAGTTGAGTTGATTGCTTTCAATGATTATATGCCGTGGCTGAAAGTCTCTAGTTATGTGATCCATTCTAAAAATATTGCCAATGGCACTACACAAACATCGATACTTTCAAGTTATGATCAACTATAAATATGTCCTTATATAAATAAATAGGTATAAGAATGGAAGTTTTAAAGGTCCATGTTTATTTACAGCAGTTATATACCTATGAAAAACACGATCTTTTTAGATATGTTTCGATGTCCAAATCCAATAATAAGATTTTAGATGAGATAATTGGAGTAAAAGTAATGACACCCAAGAAAATTTCTAGTTTTCCAATTTTTCACTTATTAAGAAAATCTGTGTTTTTAAACATAGTATATCGCAGGTTATGACATTTCGAAAATAACTTTTCACCTTTTTAACGATATATAACATGTCTTCACAATTCGTTAAATAGGTATGTTTCTATTCACTAAGATTTTTAGATATAAATTGTTTTGCATGGCACTCAACTGGACAATCAATAGAATTTTTTGAGAGGTTATAAAGAAGCCAACAATTTTCAGATTGTTTTTGTCATCATATTTTGACTAGAGAACAGAGCAGGAACTTGACTTTGTCAATCAAAATATAGAGATAACATAAATGGGGTGGACGTGTTGCATTTTAACTAAGCTCAATCGAAATGCTGTGGCTTTGATCAAAGAACATTATGCGCTGTTTTGACTTAAAATGATAAATTTTCTTCAATATAATGTAAGAATAACTTATAGGTTATTAATCCTTTATGAAAAAAGCAAACTGCAAGCTCTTATCAATTTCTTCTTCAGTTCTTTCCCTACGAAAGACGAGAAGGATGCAGCGAATCTAAATACAAACGCCTTTAGACTTTTTTGTGAGATAATTTCACAACTAAAAAAAGAAATAATTAGATATATTATTCAATACATATCATCGAAATTGAAAAGTAATTATCAATGAATTTGACAAGATGATGGAGGTGCCTGCAAAACCACGTTAATCATAGATAATGAAATTTGACGAGAAGCAATGTCTCATAGCCGAGTTATAGCAAAATTCCGAAAACCGTAACATTCGACATTCCTCATACGTGAATTGAAATTGATACTGAATACTCAAACCTGCAATCCCTTGCTCTAGTTCGAGCAATTGAAAAATACGGCCGATTATGTTGCATCACTGCCAACATCGGATCACTTTTAACTGATGTGAAGGTAACCACTCTTTTCATCCACGGTTATATATTAACTGGTTTTTTTATACGAAGCAAAAGATTCATTATAATTCATAACTCATCTACTTCAGGAATGATCCCTTTATTTCCCCAACTTATACCACCACGCGCGGGAAACATTAATGTACCTACCCAGCACCCCATGTTACACCTATGATTTGCTATAGGAATTGAACAAAGAACAAATTTAGATTATCAGTTCTTACTTGGACCAACTATCTACTATGTAATGAAAAGGAATCTTTCTTTCATTGAATTCGTCCGGGAATAAGAATACAACAACAAATTATAATAATAATATATAATTTATATAAATATAAATAAGACAAACATAAAAATCAGAGGAATAACAGAACTTTCAAAAACTAGGGAATTCTTTAGAATTCTTGTCAACCATGAATTATATGGCGCCTGTGACTCCAAGCTTTGCGAGAACCATATGTATTTCATAAGATACTTTGTCGCAGGCTGCCATGAACTATGTGGCGCCAGTGATCCCAAAATTTGAGAGTATCATATGTATTTCATAAGATACTTTGTCGAGGTCAATTCAATCAGTGGTATATATAGGTCACAGTTACAATAATTCATTCATTCAGCTCTCAACAAAGCATTTATCATTCAGTTTCCTACAATTCTGAATAAACATTCAGTTACCAACAATTCAAATAAGCAACTATTAAATGAGTGTTATGTTATTTTGTTATATTAGGGTGCGCCAGAGAAAACCGGACGTTTTTTTTCCGTTATAGCTTTCGCAATTTTAGAGTTAGATCATTCGTTCCTGCTTCGTTGGAAAGCCAAAGGACTATGTTTTTCAGAAATTGTATCGAAATTTCACTTCCGGTGATATCCAATATGGCCGACACATTCGAAAAATGACCAATATTTCAAGGTCGCTGAAACGTTTTTTTCACTAAAAAATTCGAATGGGGCATTCAGTCGATAATTCATTTTTTCCTGAACAATTTGACATATTGATCTTAAAAATATTCCAATAATTGGTAAAAGAGTACCGTGAAAAATTTTTTCATTCTGATTTTAGTTGAAATCGAAATATTTTTTTCACCTCATGGTGTTGGCTTCCTTAAAGTTGTTGTGTTTTTCATGGATGTTCTAAGAAGACAAAGAACCATATCTTACTAAAACCAACCTAAAATCTGATTTTCGTTCGGATTCAAAATGGCCGACTTCCTCAAATATTAACAATTCTCCCCACGCATTAAAAAAATTTTCGCGGTCTTAATGAATCAATTGCGTAATTCAGTCACTAGATTGAACCTTTCCCATCATTTTAAGGGGTCGAACTCGAATATTGATTCAGAATTGTGCTAATTGTCGTCAATAATGTTTCTCTTTTCCACCATCATATGCACCCCCGTTGTGAAACCTCTGAACATAGACTGCATGCATTAACTCTATGATAAACAAATAATAATGAAATGTCATCGAGTTTCAGTCGACATCTGGTTTGAACTCGAATTTTATCTTGGTGTTGCTTGTTTTTGACGTTCGAAATTGTTAACAATGATGCAAACAAATGAGTATGAGCGTTTCATTGAATGTTTGTGCGTCGCAACACTACTATGCAAATATTACACCAATTTCCAGCTCCTATTACAAAAGAAGTACAATCTTGAGGAAAAATTTCGGACAACAGAGCCATTAGGAAGAAGACCAGGTACTGGTGCAGCTAGAATTGTTAGAACACAGGTACTCGCCTTTTTCATAATCTGTTTTAAGCATCAACTCTCCATTTTTTGTATTACAAACTCAATTTCAGGATAACATTCAGCGAATTTCTGCATTAGCAGTGAGCCCTATCAAAACTCCAGGAACCAGCTTGACAGTTTCCCAAATGTCTCAGAGATACCAAATCTCAAAAACCTCTGTTAGAAGAACTGGCACAATTCTGAATCAACTTTCGAGTTCGACCCCTCAAAATGATGGAAAGGGTTCAGTCTAGTGATTGAATTACGCAGTTGATTCATTACTACGGCGAAAAATTTTTTAATGCTAGGGGAGAATTGTTAATATTCGAGGAAATCGGCCATTGTCAATTCGAACGGAAATCAAATTTCAGGTTGGTTTTAATAAAGTATGGTTCTTTGTATTCTTAGAACAACCATGAAAGACACAAGAGTGCCAACGCCATGAGGTGAAAACAATATTTCGATTTCAGCTGAAAATCAGAATGAAAAAAATTCTTCACGCTACTTTTTTACCAATTATTGGAATATTTTTAAGATCAATATGTCAAATTGTTCAAGAAAGACTGAATTATCGACTGAATGCCCCATTCGAATTTTTTAGTGAAAAAAACGTTCCAGCGATCTCGAAATATTGCTCTTTTTCGAATGAGTCAGTTAATCATACTGGATTTTACTGGAAGTAAAATTTCTATACAATTTCTGAAAAACTTTGTCTTTTGGCTTTCCAATAAAGTAAAAACGAATGATCTAGCTCTAAAATTGCGAAAGTTATAACGGAAAAAACGTCCGGTTTTCTCTGGCGCACCCTATATATATATATATTAATTACAAAAAAACAGTGTTTTCATATAAACTAATTACCCGACCATCACAAAAAGTGGTGTTATAAGTGTGGAATAACTTTCTCTTTTTGAATACTAGAAGAAGAGTATTGAGAAAAATCCGAACAAAGGTCCGGTAAGAAGTTTGCAAGCACTTTATTCGCTGTTTCAAAGATCTTCGCTGCTTCTAAATTTTCACTCCGTTGATTCAACAATTTTCTCCAAATCGCTGCACTCATCTTAAAACTCAGGGTGAACATATTAGGAATTTTTATGCAAGTCGTTATTCTCTGTATCTTCTCTTTGTAATTCCGTTTCATTTTATTATTATTGTACTGCATCACTTATCTACTTTCCACTATTCGCTACTTTGCATTCGTGTTCGCATAAAACAAATTCATTTCTTTATCACGTTTGATTTTGTAATAACGAAATGTTTCTTTTTTATTACAATGCCTAATGCTAATGGATCAAGTTCCTCAAATACTAAAAATTCTTACATCTCACTAGAGATGGCTGAAAGAATATTAATCAAACCTACCAAAGAACAGGCATCGATCAGAATACTCTCGGAAGAAGATCTGAAAGCAAACAGATTCAAACAACGTCCAGAGTAGACTATTATCAAAACACAAATATCCATGCATAAAAATTGTTTTTCTTAAGTAGGATGGAGCAGCAAAAGGTAATTCATATTCTTTATTTAGATATTAGGAGTATTAAAATTAAGATTGACGACCTTGTAGATATTATTGAAGGAACTAATGATACTATTCATGTTGTTATGTTCACGGAGACTTGGATGTATCCTGAGGAGGTTAATACATGATTCCAGGTTTCAGCAGCGTTCACAATACCAGAGAGACCCGAGGGGGAGGCGCAAGTATATATGTCAGATATAATATTGATTATAGTATCATAAACACTGACATAAAACCTCTTGAAGGGTGCAATTACCTGGCACTTTATCTCAAAGGGCAAAACTTAAAACTGTTGTGTATATATCGGCCGCCTCAATGAAATCTAAAATTATTTCTGCAGCAGATAGATATAATCATGGAAGCAGAGAAAAAGAACTGTATTATAATTGGAGATATTAACCTAGACCTCCTCAGCGAGTCATCTAGTGTATAAGAAAATAATAATAATAATAATATATATAAAAATTTATAGGAAAATTGGTACGAACACAAAACACACTCATCGACTTGTATATGGACACTTTGAAACAGAAACTCCAAGCAAAAGCAAAGAGGCTTTCAAGATACGTCAAGTGTACTGAAAGGAAACACCAAAACCAAAGGTTCTTCCAAAATGCGGCCAATTTTCATAAGGGAAATAACAAAACTGCGACCAAGAATAACAGAGAAGTACCTGATGCACAGTGCTTGACCGATTATTGGTCATCACTATGGTCGAACCCCAAAGAACACAATAGAGATGCGGAATGGATCACGAATGAAAAAGAACGCCTTGATATCAAACATATGGACTTCGAAGGAATAACGGAGGAAGAAATCACAACAGTAGTTAGAGCGACCAACAATTGAAAGGCCACAGGTATAGATAATATCCACAACTACTGGTACAAGAAGTTTGATAAGCTCCATGGAGCCCTAGCGAAACAGCTCACGTATGTTCTTCAACATCCCAAGAAAACACCCACTTTCCTAACACAAGGCTTAACATATATGCTACCTAAGAGCGATAGAACACAGGATCCGTCTCAATATAGGCCAATCACTTGCCTGCCAACACTCTACAAAATACTCACTTCATGCATATCCAATCGAATATACCAACACCTTGACGACAACAATATATTAGCAGAGGAGCAGAAATGATGCAGAAAAAAACACCACGGGTGCAAGGAACAACTCATCATCGATACTGTGATAATGAAACAGGCACACGTAGGGCATCGGAATGTTCATTCAGCTTTTCTCGATTATCTGCAGGCATTCGATAGTACCTCCCATTCTTGGCTTGTTGAAGTATTGCAGATATACAAAATTCACCCAGCCCTGGTAGAATTCTTGAAGACAACAATGACACACTGGTGCACGTCTCTGCAGGTCAATATGATCAATAAATCAATTAAAACCGACGAGATACCCATACGTCGTGGAATTTTTCAAGGAGATTCTTTGAGTCCACTATGGTTCTGTTTAGCTATGAACCCATTGTCCTCAATGCTCAATAGAACAGGGTACGGATTTAGGATAAAAACAGATAGGAATTATTATACAGTCTCCCACCTACTGTATATGGATGACATCAAATTATATGCTTCGAACAAGAAGCAATTGGATGATTTGCTGAAACCGTCAGTGAGTTCTCGGCAGATGTTCATATGAAATTCGGGATTGAAAAATGTAAGACCCTGAACATTCGAAGAGGGAAAGTCATAGATGGTGAAACACAACTTCCAAACGGTGATATTATACAAATACCAGGGATATCAACAAGCCAGATTGCTAGACCAAAAAGAATCAAAGGAGAAGATTCGTTCAGAATACAGTCAGCGTCTGAAGTCTGTGCTGAAATCGATGTTGAACTCGGGGATTCTAGTCAAGGCAATTAACACCTACGCCATTCCAGTGTTGCTTTACTCGTTTGGAATAATCAGATGGACTAAGACAGAACTGGATGATATTCAAAGGCAGACCCGAACGATGCTGACAAAGTACAACAATCATCATCCAAAATCGTCTGTGATACGAACAACTGTGAAGCCGAAAGAAGGAGGACGCGGATTAATAGATGTTGTCCATTTACATACTGAACAGATAAAAAATCTCAGAGAATTCTTCTCTGCGAAAGCTCTCACTTTTGACCTCTATAGAGTGGTATCGTTGGCTGATAGGGGATATACACCTCTAAATCTGGATACCAGAGATGGCCTGCTGAATCTACCGTTCCTATCAGATACTGAAGAACAAGAGCAATGGTCAAGAAAGGAATTACATGGACGACATCACCATGAGATTAATCAACCACACATCGACAAAGAAGCCTCCAACAAATGGTTGATGAAAGGAGAATTATTCGCGGAAACAGAGGGATTCCTTATGGCCATCCAAGACCAAATAGTCGCTACAAACAACTACAAAAATTTTATTATGAAGGACGGAACATTACAAACAGATAGGTGCAGAAAATGTCATTTAAGATCTGAGACTATACAGCATATTACGTCCGGATGCGAACAACTGGCCAATACGGACTATCTTCACAGGCATAATCAAATGTGCAACATTGTCCATCAGAAACTTGCACACAAGTACGGACTTCTGAATACCTTCCAGCCATATTATAAGTATCAACCGGCGCCCGTATCCGTATTGGAAAATGACTCTATCAGATTATACTACTATAGGCCTGTTATCACCGACAGAATGGTGACGAATAATAGGCTGGACATGGTGTATGATAAGAGAGCCAGAACAGCAATGCTGGTGGTTGTCGCCATACCGAATAATAACAACGTGCTGAACAAGTTCCAGGAGAAAAAGTCCAAATACACAGACCTTGCTATTGAGATCAAGCAGATGTGACACCTCGAGAAAATAGATATTGTGCCTGTTATCGTATCCTTGACTGGGTTAATACCCAAAACAGTGCATGATAGCCTTAAGAAATTAGAATTGCATAAGAATACCTATATAGAAATGCAAAAAGCTGTAATTCTTAATACATGTAGGATAGTTAGGAAATGTATGTAAAGAATATTGTAATCGAGCCTATTCCCTTTGATTGCTGAATCTGGGAAAGGTAAATTATATCCAGCTAACAGCTTTGATAGTGCATAAGTCCACGATAATAAATAATAATAATAATATATATAATTACCACATATGCCTTCAACATAAAGAACATCGTCTCCAAGGAAAATGCATCCAGGACCAACACCACTGCAACAATCATTGATCACATATGAGCTACAGATGATATCATATGCAGAATGAATATTGAGAACCATCCAATCTCCGATCATAAAATAATATATACTTAAATAAACAGGACTAAAAACAAAAAAATTGTAACAGGTAAAAAGAAACTTGATAAATCTGCTTATAGATTAAATTTGCATTAAAAGCTTGGATTCATTTAAGGAGCTAGCAGATTTGATAGCAGACTCAAAGAATCAAAATACCAGGGAATATAACTTAAAAATTGGGGCAAACAATGAATGGATAACAACTGGATACATAAGATTAATGAAAGATAGTGACGTTAAGTACGCTAGGTGGAAAAAGGCTAAAATCGTGCCTATACGTAAAGGTGGTTCAGGAAATGATATGCACAACTACAGACCAATATCTCTACTAACGTCTTTGTCTAAAATTAGCTGAAAAAATCATTAGAAAGAGACTAGTTAATTTTATAAATTCAAAAATACACTTTGATTTGCAACAATATGGCTTTCAGAAAGGTAGTGGCACACTTCGGATAGCTGTCGATCTGCTGGAGTATATTTATTACGAGTTAGACCAGAATAAATTCGTTATCATCATATATATAGACCTCAAAAAAGCGTTCGATACTATATACCTAAATTACCTGTTAATCAAACTTCGTAAAATGGGCTTTCGTGGAACGTGTTGCAACTTGTTGGGATCTTACTGTAGAGGAAGGATACAATTTACTGAGATTGGTGAAAACAAAAGTGATCCAGAAGAACTCAAAGTGGGGGTGCCTCAGGGTCCGGTACTGGATCCCCTTCTTTATTTACTATATGTTCATAATCTTCGCTTTGTGAATCTTAAATCAAGGTACTTCATGTATGCGGATGATACTGTGCTTGTTCTGAGTGCAGACAATTTAAAGCAGATGGAAGAGGATTTTAATGCTGATCCCAATCTCTATTACAACTGGCTGTGTTATAATAAGCTAAGTATTTTGAAAAAACTGTATACTTGCTAATCAAACCAAAAAATAAGAAGAGCTGTGATATTAGGGTCAAATTAAAAAACACTGTAACATGTAAAGTAGAAAATTATAAGTACTTAGGACTTACCATAAATGACAAGTTAAGCTGGGATATGCATGTGCAGTTTTTATCAAAAAAAAATTGCACCAACGGTTTGCGCTATCAAAGGATGTGTGCATCAGATAAGTAAGCCTACACAAACACTTTTATATAAGTTTCATACAGCCGCATCTTCGATGTCTAAAACCATGCTAGAGAAACTGTCCAAATTACATTTTGCATAAAATACAGCGAATTCAACATAAGAGTGTAAAATTGTTTTTTTTCAATGAATTTTCACACACCAACAATAGAGGTTCTTAAATCTGCAAATGTAGTTAGTATTGAAAAATTGAAGCAGCTGAAACAGATAAAGCTCTTGTATAGTATTAAGAATGGTCGAGCGAAGTCACAATTTTCTAATAAAATTCTTGAAACTTGGCGTTTTCACAACTACAATATTAGAAGCAGAAATCTTTTTAGGAAAACACATAGGAGAACAAATAAAGCGCGGGATTCAACAATAAATAGCTGTATTGATTCGAGGTCAGGAATCAAATAAAACATTATTATTTGACGGTGATTAATAATTTTCACAAATTCATAGACCACTGTACTATGGCTTTTTATCTACTAAGTGAAACGAATAAAATACTTCTTTTTACCATTATAAAATCAAAAATATGTGATATGGCTAGGTTACTTATTAAAAAATCGCGATTTCAATGACTGGAAATCGTTACAGCAGTATCTTTTAGATGGTTATACAGAATGCACTGTGGCAATAAGAATTGCACTCCTGCAAACAGAACGCAAACGAGGGTGTTATTACTTTCGTAAACAGGGTAGAAAATTGCTATATAAAATTGATAGGTACCCTAGACCATTCTCTGGATGATGACAGACGCACAATTTATACTGAATTGTTGCGAACACAAGCTCTAAATGTATTCCTGATGGGTTTAAACAGAGATTTGGCTGTTGTAGTCAATGCTAGGGAGCAAAATACCTTAGAGGACGCAATTTGTCTCGCTCTAAACGAGAAACAAGAGCTCAAATCGAGGACAGAGATTGCGAAATATCAGAATCTAAACAGTAACTCAAAGTTTCGTACTCATTGTATTCGAAACGGGCATACTATTTCCAACTGTAGAAATTTACAAGTGAATGATAATAGGAAAAATTTTAAACCTAATTCATCTTTTCGAAAATCGAAACAATCAAATTTCAGAGTCAAAATGTACACACAACCAAATTTATATGGAATCATTCGGTATTCCATATTATTGATTGTTTTCAACCATGGATCTTCGACCACTTGTAAAGAATGAAGTTTTTTGTTGTAAAAAAACTGGATAGTATGATAAGAAATGTTGAATTATCACCACATGTTCGGGATATTGCACTCAGTCGTCACTGAGATTTGAAACTGTGAATTTCAAAATTTAAAAAGCCTATAATCATAATTGAAAATGCCTCACGTTGGATTGTCCGATGTTCAGAGTGGTCGAATAATTGCTCTCGTTGAAGAAGGGGTGACACAGAGGGATATAGCGGCCACAATGGGGGTATCACAGGGGGTGATTTCAAAAACCTACGCCCGATAAGTGGAGCTACAATCTCTGCAAAAGAGGCCTAGAAGAAGTCGTAGGAAGATCACTTCTGAGGAACAAGACCGCATTTTGTGCCAATTTTTGGAAGCAACAGGCATCAGTGTATCAGACGGAACGATACGGTAAAAACTTCGTTCAAGGGGTTTATACAGCAGAAGGCCCTTAAGAGTTCCACAGTTAACCAGACAACAAAAAATTAACAGACTTAATTGGTGTATCGAGCACCAAAATTGGAATATTGAGAATTCGCGAAATGTTCTTTTTTCGGATGAGACAAGAATTGGATTCGAGTTTTAAGGGATCGTGGAAGAGAAGCCAGACTCCGAGCAGCAAGACAAATTCCGAAATACCAAGGGGGCAGTGTGATTTTTTGGGGTAGCATTATGCTGGGAAGCAAAACAGATTTGATTTCGTTTTCTGCGAATGTAACGGCTAGAAATTACGTGGACGTGGAATGCTGGAGCCCAAAGTGAGATTCTGGTGAGGTGCCCACGGTGAGATTCTGGCGAGGTGCCCACGGTGAGAATTTCACTTTTATACAAGATAATGCTCCTCCGCATACTAGCAACCTATTTTGAAGCATAGGGAGTCGCTATTTTGGACTGGCCAGCTTGCTGTCCAGACCTAAATTAATGGAATAATCTCAAAAGGTAAATCAGATCGTGCTAGGAAAATCCAAGAACCCCACAACAGCTCATCCAAGCCGCCATAGAAGAGTGGCAGAATGTCAACCCAGAGGAGGTCGAAAACCTAATCCAAAGCATGCCTAGACGGATTCTGGGTTGTATTGGAGCAAGAGGAGAAAGTCGAGAAAAAAACACCTACTCCGTGAGGAAACAATTTACAATTTCATTACTACATGCGGAGAGTCTCTCATTTTTTTATTTGTTTTTCTTAAAATAAACTAATTTCTTTCTTTTTTCAATTGAAATATCTCAAAAGAATCAATTCTAACAATCCTTCAAAATTTCCAAAATCCCTGAGGTAATATTTAAAATATCGGGTGATTCCATATGAATTTGATTGTGTGTATATAAAAATACGTAGACCTAGTGCTGGAGCCCATAGTGAGACTCTGTCGAGGTATCCACGGTGAGAATTTCACTTTTATGATAATGCTCCTCCGCATACCAGCAAACTCGCGTGACATTATCTTGAAACAGAGGGAATCGCTATTTTGGACTGACCAGCTTGCTCTCCAACCTTAATCCTATTGAACATTTATGGAATAATCTCAAAAGGAAAATTATATCGCCGCCACAGAATAGTGGCAAAATATCACCCCAGAGGAGGTAGAAAACCTAATCCAAAACATTCCTAGACGGATTCAGACTTGTATCAGGGCAAGAGGAGGTAATACAAGCTACTGAGGTCGAGAAAAAAACCTACTCCGTGAGAAAACAACTTTCAATTTTTTTATTACATGCGGAAAGAGTCTCTTATTTCCTTCTATTTGTTTCTTTCTTAAAATAAAAACCTCAATTTATGCCTTTTTTCAATTGAAATATCTAAAAAGGATGAATTCTACTAATCCTTCGAAATTTCCAAAATGCCTGTGGCAATATTCAAAATATCGAGTGATTCCATATAAATTTGGTTGTGTGTACATCTGGATATACCAGAACTTAAATCGGAATGCCGATTTTTATTAGACAGCAATTTCTTTAATAGAATTAGAAAAGCTCAACGGATACACTCCATGTTACGAGGATTCACAAGTCACATTGAACGGCATCGACACTAATTCCGAAAATCCAATAAAAACTAAATGCAATTCATATTTCCAACTTCCAGTTCTTTCGAATCAAAGTTTTACTTTTCACGCAGTAAGGAACAACTTTCCTATACCGTTTGGAGGTATTGTGGGCAACGATTTTCGCAAATT
Source organism: Cryptolaemus montrouzieri (assembly GCA_013387265.2). NCBI lineage: Eukaryota > Metazoa > Arthropoda > Insecta > Coleoptera > Coccinellidae > Cryptolaemus > Cryptolaemus montrouzieri. Next base: position 34,826,323 of record JABFTP020000144.1, read on the forward strand.
TTTTGCAATCAAAATTGATCACCAAAATAATTTCATTCATTTGAATAATTATGAAAAAATTCCAATATTCCATATAGTAGAGCACACTAACTAAAAAATTTCAAAATCTACTTCCAAATCAATCAAACACAACTTCAAACTCAAATTCAAATCCAATGTGAAGTTCAGAACCTTGGATAAAAGAATCAAATAACATCATCGACATACCACCAAGATGTGAAAGAATTATAGCTATTAACGTAAATAATCCTTCAGTATCGCGACAAGGTATATTACTTAATTTAGAGAATTAAAGAATTACCCAATTCAGCCACTATTGAAACTGTGACTCAGCCTGAAGCTACAACTTTTCACAATGATTTCTTACTAATTAGCTCTAAAAGACTAATTATCTACAATAAGTTGAATGAACACGACACTTCTTAACGAGTGCCCGTGGTAATTATGTCACCTGCATTCCGAAAGCTTTACAAGTATCCGATAGATCTTCCACTGAACTCTTACCACCGAAACGAGCTAGGAAAATTAGAACTCAAAACAGATAATCTTCACTCCTATCAAACAATTCAAAAACCTTTTATTTAATTCACAAAAAGTTCCATTGGGATAAAAGTCACTACGAAACCCTTTTTAATCTATTTATCAAACTTAAAAGCTTACTCACTGAAAATAACATAAATTCAATCAGAAGTTAAATCTATGCTTAGATTCTTATTCAGAAATACGGACATCGAAGTAGATATATTTTACGATGTTTCTATTAACCCAACTCCTGAACAAATTCCTGAGATACTCAAGGAGAACCATAGTAATCCTACATCAGGATATATCGGGTTTTATAGGACAACAAATAAGAGCATTTATAAAGTCTTGTAGCTCATGTCAAGAAAATGAATTGGTACGAAAGCGTAACAAAGAACCGATGCAAATAACTACCACTTCGCAAAAATCTTTCGAGAGAATAACTCTCGGTGTCGTAGGTCCCTTGCCATTAAAAGCATGTGGTAACAAGTTCATTCTAACTCTACAGGAGGATTTAACAAAATGTACACAGGCTTATGCAATACCAAATCATGATACAAAAACTGTTGCTGATATCTTTGTCCGAGGAATACCCAATTCGATATTAACCGATCAAGGACGCGACTTTTTATCGAACATGTTTCAGTAAGTGTCGAAATTATTTAAAATAAAAAAACAACAAATTACCGCGTATCACCCCCAAGCAAATGGAGCACTACAAAGAGTACACGCCACACTTTCCGATTATTTAAAACATTTCATCCAACTAGACCAGCCTGATTGGGACAACTGGTTAGATTTCGCTACTTTTTCATATAATTCCATCGTACATACATACATCAACAAAATTTACGCCTTACGAACTTGTTTTTGGACATAAACTATCAATTCCTTCACAGCTAACACAGAATCCGCAATTTAAATATGCATATGACGACTATCTCGATAACTAAACACTAAAAATTCAGAAAAGTAATGAGATAGCTCGCGAGAATTTAATAAAGGCCAAGGAGGTTAACAAAGCGAACTATGACAAGAAATACCACGTACAAAATAGGAGATCAAGTTTACCTTGAAAATAAACAATCACAACCCAATAAGTCACAAAAACTAACTCTAAATTACACGGGTCCGTACGAAATTGTTGAAATAAATTCCCCTGTGAATTCCACAATTTCAGTAGAAAGGAAAAAATCAAAAAATCAACGACAGATTGAAACTCGCTTTCATTTCAGACTAACGTGCTGGATTCACGTCGTCATGACACAACTGAATATATCCATAGTTAACCCATCCCCAGGGATCTACTATGATCATTACACATATGGTATATAGATTCCCGAGTATTTTCCACTAGTCGATTGAAATGTTACAACTTAATGGCCGAATATTGCATTTTTTAGAGGACGTAATTTTATTTTTGGGACATGTGGAGGGGGGGGGGGTCAATAGAAGCTTAACCCCAAGTTTGTGGGGTTGCTGCCCTTGTCCCTCGGCCGCCATCTTAGAAAAAGGGATGCAAACATCTTTTGCGCGATATCTCGGAAATTATACGTCTTACAAAAAATTTATGACAACATAATTTGTAGCAAATCGCTTTCCCTACAAATATGCTTATATAAATTTTGCGCTTAATTTAAAATTAAAGAAGTTATAAGCAAAAAAGTGAGGAAATTTGTATGAAAACTTTCTTTTTGCTATATATTTTTCATACATTTTACAAAAAATTACCTCAGACCAATCTTTTAGATGGTCTTTTGAGGAAAATTTTTCTCTTTGATTTTTTTTATTTCATTCAATTCATTTAAAATGCTTTCACAGCGCTCCAAAGTTGACTCGGTTGGTCAATGCTCATGAGAATCCGGTCAATACAAAATATTTTTTTTATGATCTTTTTTTTATTGTAAATACATTCTCAAAAATGTTTGTTGAATCCCTAACTGCAACTTTACTTATTCATTGCTGTTTTCCTTACTATAGAACTTACCAAATTATTACTTCTTATAGTATTTTCTAACAGGAGTGTACATTTTCGAGAATTCTCAATCAGATGCAGATTCAGTCATAGTCTCTGCTGCGCTTAATGCATCCCAATGTCATGATTCTTTGATTATAGTGGCAGAGGTCATTTACATTCTTGTATTGCTCACGGCGTTAGCAAGAAGACAGCTCAACATTTACTTCTCAAAACCTTCAAAAGGGTGCACACCTCGTCAGTTATATAGCCCTTCAAGTTTAATGTATTGAGATCTTATAGCACAGAATTTGCTGTTTCTTCATGCATTCTTAGGATGTGATACATCAGCAGCCTTTAATACGGGGAAACTGAAATTTATAAAAAATTATGGAGAAACATCCTGAATTAGCTGGGGGTACCACGCTATTCCTGAGTGAGAAAGTCGATCCATCTTTGCTCACTCTTGTTCGCGAACGTTTTTTCGTAGCTTTATACGGCGGTAATAAAGACGACTCATTAGACGGCATGCGAAACAAACGATTCGCCAAGATAATGACTAAAAATTTATTTAGTTTATTATCACTCCTTCCACACAAGATCTCCGAGTATATCACCAGGTCCAGTCGTGGCCCGGAAGATATCAAAATCTTGAAAATTGGGGCTGGAAAAAGCATGCAAACATTTGGATGCCAATACAAGCTTCCAAGCCTTCAGCACTCCCCGATCTCATAAAATTAATTTTCTGCAGATGCAAAGGAAATTGTGGAATCATGTGTGGCTGCAGAAAAGCAGGCCTCAAATGCTGTACAGTATGCCTCCATTGTTCTGGCGAAATATGCAGCAACATCATGAAAATTTCAAAGTTAATGGAAGAAAATTAATTCGAAGATGAACTTCCAACTATGTTGTGGTGGTATCACACCGGGCGACGGGGTTGAGACCGCCTGTCACTATTGCACTCCTTTCACGTGTACACTCTACTGCATCCGCTAAGAAACTGAACAATTGTGCCGTTGTTGCTGTTATATAATGGAAAAGTCCGACAAATGTAACAAAGACACTTGCACCATGAAGCAGTTTCTTTGAAAGCTACAAATGTGCCGGTATTGATGCACGAAACATACATTCACAAGAATTATACCGGTATTAGCTAGATATCATGAAATTTTGAGTTGTGCCATTATTGAAGCCGGTGAGCGATATATCGTAAACCTACCTACACACACGTTGGCATTCCCTTCCGTTCCTGTCATCCTATTCAACATAAATGCTACCTTCAATTCTATGGATCACAGAACTTTCACTTTACCTCTCTCCATTACAAACCTCAACAAAAAAATTTCATTAGTTAAAACTATAGCAAAAATAACGGCTTTTCTTCCTCAGTGATAGACAAATTTATGTCTAAAAATGTTTTCAAGGAGCAAATAAAAGTCAAAATCATCAAATATTCGTCATAAATCCATGTTGGGCTTCATTTCTAAAAAAACAGCCTAATCCCCAATGTGAAATTACCCTAAAAAGCCACAGCCTGGACCATCGAAAAGAAGTAGAATAGAATAGTTAGCTAATAACTGATTGAAAATATGATTATCTCATCGACAAGATGTCTGTGGAATAGGCCTACTGGGGATACCACGTAAAAAACAACGCGCCTACAGACTACCTCATAGGTGGCGGGGCAAACAGTTGGTAATGAATACGTAAAGTTGTAGGTGAGGATTTAACAAACATTTTTGAGAATGTATTTACGATAGAAAAAAAGATCATAAAACTAAGTTAAAAATTTTGTTTTGACCGGATTCTCATGAGCATGACGAACCCGGTCAACTTTGGAGCGCTGTGACAGCGTATTTAATGAATGAAATTAAAAAAAATTAAAGAAACAATTTTTTCTTCAAAAGACCATCCACAAGATTGGTCAGGGGTAATTTTTTATAAAATGTATAAAAAAAGTTATAGAGCAAAAAAGAAAATTTTTATAGAAAATTTCTCACTTTTTTGCTTATAACTTCTTTAGTTTCAAATTTAGGGCAAAAAATTATATAAGCATATCTGTAGGAAAAGTTATTTGCTACAAATTATGTCGTTATAATTTTTTTGTAGGACGTATAGTTTCTGAGATACTGCGAAAAAGGTGTTTGCACCCCTTTTTTCAAAATGGCGGTCGAGGGACAAGGGGGGCGGTAACTCCACAAACTTGGGGTTAAGCTTCTATTACCCTCCCCCATATGTTCCAAAAATAGAATTGCGTTCTCTAAAAAATGCAAAGCTCATGTAACATTTCAATGGACTATACATAATTTCCATACAATGTGATGAGCATGATTTTCGCTATCAGCATGTTGTTTTCCATATTATTTGGTCCATACTAGTGGATGAATTTGCAGGGTTATCCATTGAGGAAATGAATACGATTTTTCTAATTTTATTACTCTACGTACAAGAAACATGAAGTTCAGAAGAAATTCATGAAGAGGTTGAGTTTTAGAGTCGGCTCAAACTGTTCAAACATGAATCATTTTTCCTAGACCACTAGAAGACTGACTGATGACGTAATTTTGACATTGTTTGTGTTCAAAATTATGAATTATTTTACAAATTGCTCGTACCTACTCAGCAGCATGAACCTCAATGCTAACAAGATGACTCTCAAAAATAAAAGTTTGTTTCGATTAAACCCAACATACTACGCAATAAATAATCCCATTGATGAAGCATTAGGAGCAGTTAACACAATTGAAAGGGATATCCTGAATACTACTACCTTCAGCCTAAAAATATATTCCTCCCGAGAAGAAACCTGAGGGAGTTTATATTCATTTATTTGTCATATTTACTGTTCGATGTGCAATCATTTCTAGAATATGTGAAAAGCCCCGGCCGTATGAATGAATAAATAAACGAAGGTTTCATAGTTTTCCCCTATAATTTCCATGCCAAACGATGTGCCTAATTTTCGCTTTTGGAATATGATTTCCCATGCCATTCAGCTCATACCTGAGAAAATTTCCAGTCATCCATTTGAAGAATAATCTGCAGAGTTTCCTATTTTACACCCACAGATCTAAGAAATATAGATTATTGTTGTATTAAGTGTTGTGCATGATTTTCTCTATATGAATATTGTTTGTTATTCTGAATCAGAATATTGGTTTCCATGTTATTTTATCCATTTTCAACAACAATTTTGGAAATGAGCTACTGAGTATTTCATTTTATACCCGTAGATTTAAGAAATTTATAGATTTTTAATTCGCTCGAATAACTTTCTAGGTAATATGCATGATTTTCATAGCATTGTAGAAAATTTTCCTCTTGGGAAATGAACTCCGACTTAGATTTTTTTTTCACGATAATTTCCAGTCGAAGTGTTCTTGATCTTTGTTATGAAAATATTGTTTTCCAATGACCCTGCTCATACTAATTAGGTCATTTTCTTGAATAATTTCCATACTAGGTGATGTGTATAATTCTGACTTTCGAAGTATTGTTTCCAATATTATCCTGCTCCTACTAGTGGAGGAATTTTTATTGTCACCCATCTGCTAAAAGAACTACGACTTTTATGAATTTAGAATTCCACGTATGAGGAATATATAGATTTCATTTTTTGTTCATGATAATTTCTATTCAAAGTGTTTTGCTTGATTTTGGTATTGAACTAGAGTTTTCTTTGTTATTCTGTTCATAGTATTGAAGGAATTTTCAATGTCATAGGTTTGTGAACTAAGCTATGAAATGAATTAGAATATTGTTTTCCATGTTATTCTGCTTATTCTAGTGAAAGAAATTTCAGTGTCACTCATTTGGGAAATGAACTACGAATTTTTTAATTTATTACTCTACTTACAAGGAATATACCATATAGATTCCCGAATTTTTCCGATATGATTTCCATACCAAAGGATGGGTGATTTTCGCTATCAGAATATTGTTTTCCATCTTACTATGCTCATACCAGTGAAGGAATTTTAAATGTCCCCTATTTGTAACATGACCTACGCAATTCTCCATTGTGTACTTTTAGATTCAAGAAATTTATGTATATTTTCTAGTTTTTCTTGAATAATTTCCATACTAGGTGATCTATATGATATTCACTTTCGAAGTGTTGGTTTCGATGTTCTTCTGATCATACTTGTGAAGGGATTTCCAATACTTCGGTAAAAGAACCACGACTTTTCTTAATTTATTACTTCACGTGCGGGGAACATATAGATTTAATTTTTTTTCATGATAATTTCCATTTTAAACTGATTTTCTTCATTTTTGCTATCAAACTATTGTTTAACACGTTATTCTGCTCATACTGATGTAGGAATTTTCAATGTTATAGATTGGTGAAGTGAACTGTGAATTTTCTTAATTTATTACTTCACATACGGGGAACATAGATTCCCGAGTTTTCTCGGTACAATTCCAATACCTAGGGATGTGCTTGATCCTTGTTAGAATACTGTTTTTCATGTTATTCTGCTCATACTAGGGAAATGAATTTCAGTGTCATCCATTACGGAAATCAACTGCGAATCTATTTATTACCCTACTCACAAGAAATATATACATTCACGAGTTTATCCGCTATAATTTCCATATCAAAAGATGGGCATGATTTTCGCTATCAGAATATTGTTTTCCAAGCTGCTCTGCTCATACCATTGAAGGAATTTTCATTGTCTCCCATTTGGTAAATGAGCCACCTAGTTATCCATTTTATATCTTTAGATCCAAGAACTTCATTGACTTTCCTGTTTTCTTGAATAAGTTTCATAATAAGTGATGCGTATGATTTTCGCTTTCGAATTATTGTTTCCTATGTTATCCTGGTCACTCCAGTGAATGTCTCATTTGGTAAATGAACTACGAATTTTTTTAATTTATTACTCCACATGAGAGGAACATATAGATTTCGAGTTTTTTTCACGATAGTTTCCTTGCAAAGTGAAAATTCCTTCACTAGTATAAGCAGAATAATATGGAAAACAATAATTCCACAGGTTTAATCTTTTACACCATTCCATATGGAAAACTCAGAGGAAAAACTTGGGAATCTATATGTTCCTCACACGTGGGGGTATAGGTTGAGGAAATACTGCACTAATATCTGAAACAGATGAAATATCAAACTCAATGAATTTTGACTCAAAAAAGTCAAGTCATTATGACTCAAAAAAGCCAATCAATTTTCACAAAAAAGCGTACTTGAACTCGAAATAAGTGCGAGTGTGAAACCTTGAATGGAATCAGAACTTACGTTGGAACATTATGATGTTACCAAATTGAAACATTGGGTGACAAGCGTGGCTATATTCACATCAGTCGCTTTTCATGAAAACTACACCAAATATAGCTAACAATTATGGCGCAAAAAAAGATTGTTCGATTATACATTCGAGATCTAAAGCAGACCAAATTGATAATTACTACAAATTAGAGTATAAATAATACAAAAACTTATTTAGGTTAATTTTTCAATAAAGCTTCTACCTCAACCAGAACAGAGGTGGACCGATACATTATCCTAATCCTGTTTAGAAATAAAATCGAAGTGTCACTCATTTGGGAAATGTACTACGAACTTTCTTAATTTATTGCTCTACTTACAAGGAATGCAGCATATAGTATACCATAGATTCCCGAGTTTTTCCGCTATAATTTCTATACCAAAGGATGGGCATGATTTGCGCTGTCAAAATATTGTTTTCCATGTTACTCTGCTCATACTAGTGAAGGAATTTTGAATGTCCCCCATTTGAAAAATGACCTACGGAATTTTTCATCGTATACTTCTATATTCAAGAAATTTATATATTTTCTAGTTTCTTGAATAATTCCCATACTAGGTATAACCTAGTATGGAAATTATTCATGAAAACTAGAAAATGAATGAATTTCTTGAATGATTCTCACTTTCGAAGTATTGGTTTCGATGTTTTTCTGATCATACTTGTGAAGGAATTTTCAATATGACTCATTCGGTAAAAAACGACTTTTTCAATTTATTACTTCACGTGCGAGGAATATATAGATTTAATTGTTTTTCATGATAATTTCCATTCAAACTGATGCACTATACTTTTAGATTCAAGAAATTTATATATTTTCTAGTTTTCTCGAATAATTTTCTTACTAGGTTTTCTTCATGACTTTTACTTTCGAATATTGGTTTCCATGTTTTTCTGATCATACTTGTTAAGGAATTTTCAATGTCCCCATTCTGCGAAAGAACCACGACATTTCTTAATTTATATATATATATATATATATATATATATATATATATATATATATATATATATATATATATATATTCAATTTTTCATGATAATTTCTATTCAAATTGATTTGCTTCATTTTTGCTATCAAGCTACTGTTTTACACGTTATTCTGTTCATACTAATGTAAGAATTTTCAATGTTATAGTTTTGTGAAATGAAATATGAATTTTCTTAATTTAGTACTTTACGTACGAGGAACATAGATTCTCGAGTTTTCTCGCTACTATTTCGATACCTAGTGATGTGCTTTATTTTCGATGTTTGAATATTTTTTCCATGTTATTCTGCTCATACTAGGGAAAGGAATTACATTGTCATCCATTACGGAAATCAACTGTGAATCTATTTATTACCCTACTCACAAGGAATATATACATTCCCGAGTTTATCCGCTATAATTTCCATATCAAAAGATGGGCATGATTTTCGCTATCAGAATATTGTTTTCCAAGCTGCTCTGCTCATACCGGTGAAAGAATTTTCATTGTCTCCCATTTGGTAAATGAGCCACCGAGTTTTCCATTTCATATCTTCAGATCCAAGAACGTTATTGACTTTCCTGTTTTCTTGAATAAGTTTTATAATAAGTGATGCGTATGATTTTCGCTTTCGAAGTATTGTTTCCTATGTTATCCTGGTCACTCCAGTGAATTTTCAATGTCTCATTTGGCAAATGAACTACGAATTTTCTTAATTTATTATTCCACATGAGAGGAACATATAAATTTCGAGTTTTTCCTCGATAATATCCTTGCAATGGGAAAATTCCTTCACTAGTATGGGCAGAATAACATGGAAAACAATAATTCCAGAGGTTGAATCTTGCACACCATTCCATATGGAAAATTCAGAGGAAAAACTTGGGAATCTATATGTTCCTCACACGTGGGGGTACAGGTTGAGGAAATACTGGGCTAGTTTCTGAAACAGATGAAATATCAAACTCAATGAGTTTTGACTCAAAAAAATCAATCAATTTTCACAAAAAAGCGTACTTGAACTCAAATTGAGGTCGAGTGTGAAACCTTGAATGGAATCAGAACTTACGTTGGAACATTATGATGTTGAAAAGCGTGGAAATATGAAAGCGTGGCTATATTCACATCAGTCGCTTTTCATGAAAACTACACCAAATATAGCTAACAATTATGGCGCAAAAAAAGATTGTTCGATTATACATTCAAGATCTAAAGCAGACCAAATTGATAATTACTACAAATTAGAGTATAAATAATACAAAAACTTTTTTAGGTTAATTTTTCAAAAAAGCTTCTACCTCAACCAGAATTGAGGTGGACCGATACATTATCCTAATCCTGTTTAGAAATAAATGTACTACGAATTTTCTTAATTTGTTGCTCTACTTACAAGGAATGCAGGATATGGTACACCATAGATTCCCGAGTTTTTCGCTATAATTTCTATACCAAAGGATGGGCATGATTTGCGCTGTCAAAATATTGTTTTCCATGTTACTCTGCTCATACTAGTGAAGGAATTTTAAATGTCCCCCATTTGAAAAATGACCTACGGAATTTTTCATCGTATACTTCTATATTCAAGAAATTCATATATTTTCTAGTTTCTTGAATAATTCCCATACTAGGTATAACCTAGTATGGAAATTATTCATGAAAACTAGAAAATGAATAAATTCTTGAATGATTCTCACTTTCGAAGTATTGGTTTCGATGTTTTTCTGATCATACTTGTGAAGGAATTTTCAATATGACTCATTCGGTAAAAGAACCACGACTTTTTCAATTTATTACTTCACGTGCGAGGAACATATAGATTTAATTGTTTTTTCATGATTATTTTCCATTCAAACTGATATACTATACTTTTGGATTCAAGAAATGTATATATTTTCTAGTTTTCTCGAATAATTTTCTTACTAGGTTTTCTTTATGACTTTCACTTTCGAATATTGGTTTCCATGTTTTCCTGATCATACTTGTGAAGGAATTTTCAATGTCCCCCATTCGGCGAAAGAACCACGACATTTCTTAATTTATTACTTCACGTGCGAAGAACATATAGATTTAATTTTTTCATGATAATTTCCATTTAAACTGATTTGCTTGATTTTTGCTATCAAATTATTGTTTAACACGTTATTCTGCTCACACTAATGTAGGAATTTTCAATGTTATAGATTTGTGAAATGAACTATGAATTTTCTTAATTCATTACTTCACGTACGAGGAACATAGATTCCCGAGTTTTCTCGCTACAATTTCGATACCTAGTGATGTGCTTTATTCTCGATGTTAGAATATTGTTTTCCATGTTATTTTGCTCTTACTAGGGAAAGGAATTTCAGTGTCATCCATTACGGAAATCAACTGCGAATCTATTTATTACCCTACTCACAAGAAATATATACATTCACGAGTTTATCCGCTATAATTTCCATATCAAAAGATGGGCATGATTTTCGCTATCAGAATATTGTTTTCCAAGCTGCTCTGCTCATACCATTGAAGGAATTTTCATTGTCTCCCATTTGGTAAATGAGCCACCTAGTTATCCATTTTATATCTTTAGATCCAAGAACTTCATTGACTTTCCTGTTTTCTTGAATAAGTTTCATAATAAGTGATGCGTATGATTTTCGCTTTCGAAGTATTGTTTCCTATGTTATCCTAGTCACTCCAGTGAATTTTTAATGTCTATCATTTGGCAAATGAGCTACGAATTTTCTTAATTTATTACTCCATATGAGAGAAACATATAGATTTCGATTTTTCCACGATAATTTCCTTACAAAGTGAAAATTCCTTCACTAGTATGAGCAGAATAATATGGAAAACAATAATTCCACAGGTTGAATCTTGCACACCATTCCGTATGGAAAATTCAGAGGAAAAACTTGGAAATCTATATGTTTCTCACGCTTGGGGGTATAGGTTGAGGAAATACTGGGCAAGTTTCTGTAACAGATGAAATATCAAATTCAATGAATTATGATTTAAAAAAGTCAATCAATTTTCACAAAAAAGCGTACTTGAACTCAAATTGAGTGCGAGTGTGAAACCTTGAATGGAATCAGAACTTACGTTGGAACCGAGGTTTGAACATTATGATGTTGCCAAATTGAAACCTTCGGTGAAAGGCGTGGCTATATTCACATCAGTCGCTTTTCATGAAAATTACACCAAATATAGGTAACAATTATGGCGCAACAAAAAGATTGTTCGATTATACATTCAAGATCTAACGCAGCCCAAATTGATAATTACTACAAATTAGAGTATAAATAATACAAAAACCTTTTTAGGCTAATTTTTCAATAAAGCTTCTACCTCAACCAGAATTGAGGTGAACCGATACATTATCCTAATCCTGTTTAGAAATAAAATCGAAGTGTCACTCATTTGGGAAATGTACTACGAATTTTCTTAATTCATTGCTCTACTTACAAGGAATGCAGCATATAGTATACCATAGATTCCCGAGTTTTTCCGCTATAATTTCTATACCAAAGGATGGGCATGATTTGCGCTGTCAAAATATTGTTTTCCATGTTACTCTGCTCATACTAGTGAAGAAATTTTAAATGTCCCCCATTTAAAAAATGACCTACGGAATTTTTCATCGTATACTTCTATATTCAAGAAATTTATATATTTTCTAGTTTCTAGAATAATTCCCATACTAGGTATAACATAGTATGGAAATTATTCATGAAAACTAGAAAATAAATGAATTTCTTGAATTATTCTCACTTTCGAAGTATTGGTTTCGATGTTTTTCTGATCATACTTGTGAAGGAATTTTCAATATGACTCATTCCGTAAAAGAACCACGACTTTTCTCAATTTATTACTTCACGTGCGAGGAACATAAAGATTTAATTGATTTTTCATGATAATTTCCATTCAAACTGATGTACTATACTTTTAGATTCAAGAAATGTATATATTTTCTAGTTTTCTCGAATAATTTTCTTACTAGGTTTTTTTTATGACTTTCACTTTCGAATATTGGGTTCCATGTTTTTCTGATCATACTCGTGAAGTAATTTTCAATGTCCCCCATTCGGCGAAAGAACCACGACATTTCTTAATTTAATTTAACGTGCGAGGTTGAATCTTGCACACCATTCCATATGGAAAATTCACAGGAAAAACTTGGGAATCTATATGTTCCTCACACGTGGGGGTATAGGTTGAGGAAATACTGTCCTAGTTTCTGTAACAGATGGAATATCAAATTCAATGAATTATGATTTAAAAAAGTCAATCAATTTTCACAAAAAAGCGTACTTGAACTCAAATTGAGTGCGAGTGTGAAACCTCGAATGGAATCAGAACTTACGTTGGAACATTATGATGTTGCCAAATTGAAACCTAGGGTGAAAAGCGTGGCTATATTCACATCAGTCGCTTTTCATGAAAACTACACCAAATATAGGTAACAATTATGGCGCAACAAAAAGATTGTTCGATTATACATTCAAGATCTAAAGCAGACCAAATTGATAATTACTACAAATTAGAGTATAAATAATACAAAAACTTTTTTAAGTTAATTTTTCAATAAAGCTTCTACCTCAACCAGAATTGAGGTGGACCGATACATTATCCTAATCCTGTTTAGAAATAAAATCGAAGTGTCACTCATTTGGGAAATGTACTACGAATTTTCTGAATTTATTGCTCTAATTACAAGGAATGCAGCATATGGTATACCATAGATTCCCGAGTTTTTCCCCTATAATTTCTATACCAAAGGATGGGCATGATTTGCGCTGTCAAAATATTGTTTTCCATGTTACTCTGCTCATACTAGTGAAGGAATTTTAAATGTCCCCCATTTGAAAAATGACCTACGGAATTTTTCATCGTTTACTTCTATATTCAAGAAATTTATATATTTTCTAGTTTCTTGAATAATTCCCATACTAGGTATAACCTAGTGTGGAAATTATTCATGAAAACTAGAAAATAAATGAATTTCTTGAATTATTCTCACTTTGGAAGTATTGGTTTCGATGTTTTTCTGATCATACTTGTGAAGGAATTTTCAATATGACTCATTCTGTAAAAGAACCACGACTTTTCTCAATTTATTACTTCGCGTGCGAGGAACATAAAGATTTAATTGTTTTTTCATGATAATTTCCATTCAAACTGATATACTATACTTTTAGATTCAAGAAATTTATATATTTTCTAGTTTTCTCGAATAATTTTCTTACTAGGTTTTCTTTATGACTTTCACTTTCGAATATTGGTTTCCATGTTTTTCTGATCATACTTGTTAAGGAATTTTCAATGTCCCCCATTCGGCGAAAGAACCACGACATTTCTTAATTTATTACTTCACGTGCGAGGAACATATAGATTTAATTTTTTCATGATAATTTCCATTCAAACTGATTTGCTTGATTTTTGCTATCAAACTATTGTTTTACACGTTATTCTGCTCATACTAATGTAGGAATTTTCAATGTTATAGATTTGTGAAATGAACTATGAATTTTCTTAATTTATTACTTCACGTACGAGGAACATAGATTCCCGAGTTTTCTCGCTACAATTTCAATACCTAGTGATGTGTTTGGTTTTCGATGTTAGAATATTGTTTTCCATGTTATTTTGCTCTTACTAGGGAAAGGAATTTCAGTGTCATCCATTACGGAAATCAACTGCGAATCTATTTATTACCCTAGTAACAAGGAATATATACATTCTCCAGTTTATCCGCTATAATTTCCATATCAAAAGATGGGCATGATTTTCGCTTTCAGAATATTGTTTTCCAAGCTGCTCTGCTAATCCTAGTGAAGGAATCTTCATTGTCTCCCATTTGGTAAATGAGCCACCGAGTTTTCCATGTTATACCTTTAGATCCAAGAAATTTATTGACTTTCCAGTTTTCTTGAATAAGTTTCATAATAAATGATGTTTATGATTTTCGCTTTCGAAGTATTGTTTCCTATGTTATCTCGGTCACTCCAGTGAATTTTCAATGTCTATCATTTGGCAAATGAACTACGAATTTTCTTAATTTATTACTCCACATGAGAGAAACATATAGATTTCGAGTTTTCCACGATAATTTCCTTACAAAGTGAAGATTTCTTCACTAGTATGAGCAGAATAAAATGGAAAACAATATTTCCGTAGCGTAAATCTTTCATACCATTCCATATGGAAAATTCAGAGGAACAACTTGGGAATCTATATGTTTCTCACACGTGGAGCTATACGTTGAGGAAATACTGAGCTAATTTCTAAAGCAGATGAAATATCAAACTAAATGAATTCATTAGGACTCAAAAAAGTCAATCAATTTTCACAAGAAAACGTACTTGAACTGAAAATAAGAGTGAGTTTGAAGCCGTGAATGGAATCAGAACATTATGATGTTGCCAAATTGAAACCTTGGGTGAAAATCGTGGCTATATTCAGATCAGTCGCTTTTCATGAAACAACTAAACTAAATATAGCTAACAATTATGGTACAATAAAAGATTGTTCGATTATTCATTCAAGAGCGAAAGCAACCCAAATTGATAATAACTACAAACTAGAGTATAAATAATACGAAAACTATTTTTAGGTTAATTTTTCAATAAAACTTCTACCTCAACCAGAATTGAGGTTGTCCGATACATTATCCGATTCCTGTTTAGAAATTAAATCAGATAAACACACTGATTATATAATGTGGCTGAATTTCACGGTAACCGGTTAAGTGCATGCTATGACACATAGTAAATATTTGGAAGCCTTGATGGAATTCCCTGGATTTACTGTAGAATATAAATTCCAACTAGCGAATGTGCGAACGCTTATCGGGATTTCCGTATTTTGCGCATATTGCTATTATTCCTTATCGTAGCATGACTATGTGTATATGAAATATCCTGTTCTACTCTACTATAATTATCCACCTTATTTTAAACAAAATAAAAAACAAGTGGCTCATTGTGATAATTGAAAGTATAAAAAAATTCAGGTATTGTTAAAATGTGGCAATAAAGTGTCACTTTCCTCAATGCAATTTTTTCCAATCAAAAAAATGCGAACCACTTTCAGTATGCACATTTGAGGTTTATTTTTATGTAATTTTACTATCTACGAACTTATCTGGTTCATTTTTTTGTGTTATTTATTTTTCAACATAATCACCGATTAGAACTACACACTTGCTTAGGAGATGCCCTCTTTGTACTAGTTTTCCCTTTGTTTTGGACGTGACTTCCGATCTTTTGAAATTTTTCGTCTTCAAAGCAGTATTTCCAGGTTAGGAAACAAATGAAAATTTGTGGAAGGCATGTCGGGAGAATAAGGCGGGTGCGGTAGTAATTCATCATACAGGGTGCGGCACAGAAACTTGCTGATTCAAAAGGTTAATCAAAACAAAAATATTAGAGATAATGTTATAATTCATTTTACATATTATCTTACATTCTCTGAATTTATTTATTGAACTTTTTTAAAAATGACATCGAGCAAGGGACGGCCTCCATTGTCAATGCACTGAGCTATGCGATTCTTTAAGTTCTGATGAACTCTTTCGAGCATATCAACGGGTATGTCGGCGATGGCTTTCCGAATGTTGTCCTTCAGATGAACTTGGGTTGTTAGCGCTCCAAAAACGCATGTTTTGTTTGTTCACAGAGCCAGAAATAGGAAAGTGAGCTTCATCACTGAAGAACACGAGAGTGTTGTGAGGCAGGTTTTTACCGAGTGCTTCACATGCATTTCGGCGGGCATTAAAATCGCTTTCATTCAGTGCCTGCGTTACAGCCATTTTGTAGGAATGGAAATTGAGGTCTTGGTGGAAAATTCGTCTCACAGTGCGGTCAGATAATCCCAGAGTAGCTGTGTGTTTCCGCGCCAAACCCCGAGGAGATTGGACGAATGACTCTCTTAGTTTTTCAACATTTTCTGGAGTGGCCGCCTGATACCTCCTGAACCGGTTTTTGCTACACTTCCACTCTCTTTGAATGCGTTCACCCACGAAACAATTGATTGCAGTCCAGGGACCAGAGCTGTAGGATGAATATTAAACTGTGTACGGAAGCCACGTTGAGTGGCGATAATGGAACGACCGTTGGAAAAGTAAGCCTCGCAGGCAAACGTACGCTGCTGCTTCGTCCAATGCATGATGGCGACTGAAGAGGAAAGAAACAAAACTTTAGGACTTCTCCTCTCCAATTTCATTGACCTCGTCTATCTCCCCCCACCCCTCGCGACAAGGCGACCGTTACAAATCAGCAACTTTCTGTGCCGCACCCTGTATTATAACTCCACCGACTTCGCTTCTACAACGAAGAAAGAATTTACAGGGGCATTGTCTCTCTGAAATTGGATTTTCCTCTTGGTAAGAGGTAGGTGGATGGCATTGTCGTGGTGAAACAGGATTTTCTTCTTGGCCGCTTTGTATTCATTTTTTCGTGCAATTAATCTAACAGTGATGCGTTTCAAAGTCTTCCCTGTTTGGAGAAGATCAATGAAGGTGCATCCAGAAGACAGTCGCCATGACTTTGCCGGCCGATCGAATCTCCTTGGCACTGCCACCGGCCTCCACTCGCTGTTTGAATTGCTGTTTCTTCTTAGGTTTGTAGAAATGAATCCATGTTTCATCTACGGTAATAAAACGGCGCACAAATTCGTCCGGGTTTCGTTCCGAAAATCAGTTTCTTTTACGTTTTGTGTTGATTGTCAACAAACACGGCCCCCATCTTTCCGATAATTTTCTCATGCAAGTTGTTTAGAAACTCGTTCATATATGTGTATACTTAATCATCTTTTTCAACTTCACTCGGCTATTATATACAATTCGGGGACTTTCATGATCTTTTCAGAAGTTGTTGCCCCAATGGAATGTCCTGGGCAGGGGTTATCTTTTGTTTTGTTCTGTCCCTCACTCGGCAATCGTCTTAACACATTACCTTAATTGATTGTTGGAATATTTTTCTGTTGTTTTCTTTTTCCATTGTTACAGGTTCCTGTCCCAAAATCCCCTTCCTTTCACCCTTGTCTTCTTCTGGAAATCCTGGAGTGCAAGATGAGAATGAGAAAATGAAACTGCTAAGCAGAAAAATCTTTGGTACTCTTTATGTACACACGACACTAACACAACATAAACAGACCAGCTATAGCTAGTGCAATAGCGACAGGGAAACGAGTTTTTTCCTCAGGTTTTTCCACTTGTATATTGAATCATACGCAAGATAGTATGGTTTCCCTGTTACATTTCCTGATCTCACACTTTAGGGGCAATCGTAGAAGACATGATACGAGCTTAGATGCCTCAAAAAAGTCTAGGGAACTCTTACCAATATCTTTAAAATATGAATTTGATGATTCGAATTCATAGAAATCTTTCGGTTTTTGTTAGGATGTATTGTATATAATGTATTCTCAAGAAAACAAAATAATATTTGACTTCTCCAATGCACCTATTATAAAAAAAAATTTGAAATTTGAAAATGACGAAATTTGGTAAAACACAAAAAAAATCCTGAACTAATATTTTCGAAACGATATGGAAGCACTTATATTTTTCAGTACCCAGAAGGTCCACCTCTGTTATTAATGACACTTTGGCATCGTCGCGGCATGCTCAATATTAAATTGTCTATTACATTTTGGCCTAAGTCATTCCAAGCCCCCTGAACTGCTAATCGAAGCTCCTGTTCATGATTGAAGACGTTTTGACGCAGGAGATTTCTTTTTAGGGTGTCCCACACATGCTCGATGGAATTCAAATCTGGGGAGCAGGATGGCCACGGTAGAAGATTGATATCATTCTCTTCAAGAACGTTCAAGACAACTCTTGCACGATGAGTAGGGGCATTATCTTGTTGGAAGAGTGGATTTTGACCCATTGTTTGGAGATACGGTACCACTACAGGTAAAACTATCTCATTTGCGTGAGAATTTCCCGTGAGGTTCTGTATGAAAACGAGGTCAGTTCTTCCACCAAGGCGTAAACCTAACCCAAAACATCACTGATCCGCCTCCCTGTCTTCTCATCTTCTCGAGCATGCTGGAGACGGTTTTGCTTTCCAGATTCCCTCCATATTCGAATTCTTCCCGAATCGGGATAATAACTAAATCTAGATTCATCACTGAAGAGAACTGTGGCCCACCTCTCTTGATCCCAGTTTACGTGTTCTTGGGACCAAGCTAAACGAGCAGCGCGATTTCCATGGGTCAGTTGTGGAATTCTTAAAGGACGTCTGGAGTGGAGTTGACCTTCGTGCAGTCGATTTCTCATAGTTTGGTCGGAAATTTGTACATTATGAACTCGTGATAGCTCTTGAGCTAATTGAGATGCTGTTGTAGTACGATCTCTTCTGGCCTGTAAAACCAAAAATCGGTCTTGGGCGACTGTAGTAATCCTGAAACGACCTGTATGGCGTTCTTATACGCTACCTGTTTCATTGAAACGCGACCATAAACGGTTTATGACACTTGGGCTACTTCCCAGAACCCTGGATACTTTCCGTTGTGAGCTTCCAGCTTGGAGCATGCCAACGGCTCGTAACATCTCTTCTCTAGTCAAATGTCGTCTTTCCATGGTCCAATCACAAAACTTGAATCTTTTTTTTGTGCTTACAACAGAAACAAAGTGTCAACTAACTGATTTCAAACACTGACTACATGAAATGATTATAAAGCAGCGTCGCATCTGCTGCATTTTCAGTTTTTTATAAAAAAAAACGAAATCTGTTGCGGCACTCTACATAATTTGGTGAGAAATTGATGCAGGTGTTCGTTTCTTAAAAAAAATCATCCATATTGATCGTTCTGGATACGATATATCGATATTCAGAAGTGTTTCCTAGACTTTTGTTTCTGGTTGAATAACAGTGTTTTATCCAGCAAGCTTTTCAACAATAACCACACAGTCTATCGCAGAGATCGTGATACAGCTAACTCTAGTAAGAAGGATGGGGGAGGCTGCAATTAAAAAATCGCTTGAGTCAAATCGGCGTCACGATCTAGAGTCGGACTGTGAGGACGTTTGGGTCTCTATTAAATATAAGACAGGAGAGTGTGTGCTGCTGTGCTGTGTATATCTTTTACCTGGATGTGATTACTCTTTAACAATTTTTTTAAGTGGTCTAGTTGGAATGAAGATCTTTTGCAAGGTAGTTCAGTCCTACTGGTTGGGGATTTCAACATGTCAACGGTTATTTGGCACCCTGTAGTCAATGATTTATTTTTAGAACCAGTCCAATCAGGAAACAAATTTTCGGATATACTCGATACTTTTACGTACTTGAAATTCAAGCAATTTAATTCCATTGAGAAGAATAGAAATGAAATTTTAGATTTGGTTCTGTGAGACGAATGTGCGGTTTCTAATCTCCAACACTCCCAGGGCTGTTTGATCCCTGAAAACAGAAGTCATAAAGCAATTGAATTTTATTGGGCAATTTCTAATTTAAAGCCTCTCAAGCCGACAAATAAAAAAATATATAATGTTATGAAAGCAAATTTAGAAAACATTAATCAACGTTTATCCGATATTAATTGGAATCATTGTTCATCGGCTGACCACTTTGATGTATTAGTGTGAACTTAGCCACAATTTTCCAGCCACAGATTCTGACATGGTGAATGTTGAATGTGGGGTAGAGTGAATACAGTGCGCTACGTTGCCAAATCTAAAATATTTCTCCTTCTTCAGGGATGATCTTAAAGTACCTAGCGACGACTTGACTATTAAATGTGGATAGTTAGTCATTAGGACAAGGGTGGCATGTATAAATAGTTTTCGAAATAACTTGTGTAGTACATACCAAATGATTTGATTGGTTGATGAAGTAACGAAGAACAAATTTCTCTATATTATTCATGTTATAGTGAGTTTTGTCAAAGAAATAGAACAAAAACCTTACAGGACCGTACAAGAGCGAAAAACTATCTGGACATTCAGAGAACAAAATACTGTATTTCATTCAAACTACGGCGAGTAGATGTATACTTTAAGTCCGTAATATTACGTTGTTGCTTCAATACCATATTTTCGCCACAAATATAACAGAAACTGTCAGACGAATTCACACACTTCCGGCAGACGACATTGCACTATATTGTACCAAGATCTATAAAACAATGACGAGTTGACACGTAATTGTACCGCGCCACGTTCCGGCTACAACATGTTTGTTTTTGCTAATTTAGATCTTAAAGGGCATTATTTATTTGGAAAGTAAAGATAGTTATGGTCTTTATACATTCAAGAAGAGTAATTAAAATTGTACCTACTATTTATGACTTCAAGTTAACCAAAAATTTTTTATAATAAAGCTTCACGTTTTGAAACATAATGTACGTTCTGGAATATTTTCATTTTTTTTTGGTTTCCTGGAATATTTTGAGTATTATTTTGGGTTTCAGAACACCTTAATAAGTAATAGAAATCAGTTGAAATCATCCAGAAAGCTTTTTTGTTGCAGACCTGTATTATTGAACTACAGGACGTCTGTATGTGTATCTGCATGTACATTTAAAATCAAAACATAATTTTGATTGCAAACAAAAAGATTTAACTGCCTCTATAATGAAACGAAAATTCACTGATCATTTTCGAAGGGAAACAATAATACCATTCCATGATGATAAAGGGGATAGCAGTTTCAACCTGTTATTTTCCATTCGCGAAATAAACCTGGAAAAGGTATAGAAAAAGCAATAAAGGTGAACATGGTTTTTGAAATTTCTCCTACAAAAGAAGACATGTCGCAGACGTACACAATAAAAGCTATGAGAAAAAACATTGCTTTTTCATTGAATTGTAGAACTAGATGGTCTAGTTTGTACGAAATGATAATATTTAACAAAGATTGTGCATTTCCCATATCAATATATATATATATATATATATATATATATATATATATATATATATATATATATATATATATATATATATATATATGTATATCAATAAAATTAAGGAAAAGATTGCTCGCCGAAGAGATTCAATAGAGGTGAAGGGCTTAAATCGACTTGTTCATTGATGAGTCTACATGAGTGTTTGTATTTATTGATTTCTAAAGTTTCCCAAAGGTCTACCTTCCAATATTTATTATCTGTATGCAAAATTTCAAACTGTGGGTCGAAAGAGACACGACGAGTTATGTATTATAATATCTGTATGTGACGGCTTATGGTAAATTGCGAAAACATGTTTTCCATTTTCATTCGAAATTGTTACGTCTAAGAAATTTATCGAATTATTGCTTTCTATTTCGGTTGTGAATACAATTTTTGAATGTAATGAATTTATATGATTTTCGAAAATTTTTAACTGTATCTGTTCCTGTGAAGCAAATAATGATATCGTCTACATAGCGATACCAGTATAAATAATATTTACTGAGTGGAAGATTATGAATTAATTTCTCTAAATTATTCATGAATATTTCTGCTAACAAAGGACTTAACGGATTGCCCATAATCAAGCCGTCTTCAATAGTATAATATTTGTTATTGAAATGGAAATAATTTTGATCTAAACAAATTTGTAATAATGAAAGAATATCTGATTTAATGATGAATTTCATTATTACAAATTTGTTTAGATCGAAATCGAAGGAAAGCATCCATCAAAATGATTTAATTCTGAAATCAATAACAATACTTGATTCTGAAGGTCATGCTATTATATCAATACTAAAATGTTTTTAGCTGCGCCGTCAAGTTCACACGTGCATAGATTGAAATAAGATTACGAAAACGTGAACATTTCAGAGATAATGAGGAACTGAATTCCTGAAATTATATATGAATTGAGTGTTTAAAGTAAATAATAAAAAACTTCCAAATCAATCAATGAACTGGATCGAAAGGAGATGTAAAAAGATCAATATATTATTTAATTGCATTGCAAAAAAATAAGGAACCTAGATAAGGATT
Source organism: Cryptolaemus montrouzieri (assembly GCA_013387265.2). Taxonomy (NCBI): domain Eukaryota; kingdom Metazoa; phylum Arthropoda; class Insecta; order Coleoptera; family Coccinellidae; genus Cryptolaemus; species Cryptolaemus montrouzieri. The sequence goes on from JABFTP020000144.1 coordinate 34,848,981, forward strand.
CAGGTTTCAATCATGGCTAAGGCATCTGAAATATAGAATAAGACAAGTAAACAGCAACAGTTTCAGGATCATGAAGTCTTGAAAATCTACAATACCGAAAAAAAGAGCCATCAGGCGATTCAAATAACTAGAAATTTCAAAAATTCTAACCCAGTATATTTGAAAGAAATAATAATAATAATAAAAGGTCTTTATTCGTGAGCAATTTATTTTGCTAGCAGAATGACACTTAAGGCGAAGTCTAGCAAAGCTATTCCTACTTAACCTCAATATATAATATAATTATAGTTTAAAATAGAAAGAACAAAAATAAAATACAATTGTTTTCAAGAAAAATGCAAAAGCCATCCAAGTTAACCGTGGAAAAGATAAAAGACAAAGACAAAATGAAAAGAAAGTCCATCCCAGGGCAGCAAGAACAAAAACGAGCAAAATCAATTGTGAAGAAAGAAGAAGAGATACATTTGCCAAATTGATGAAGCCCAATCTGTTGCAAATGGATTAGGTGTTGTTTCAGGCGAGCACGCATTGAGATTGTTGAAAGATTTTTCAAACTATTTGAAACCTGATTATGAATATTCACAGTTATATGTGAACGATCTCCTGAAAAAATCCGAATGGAATCTAGGCAGAGAAAGTGTAATTTCTTACGAAGGCTCACCCGAATGTATAATGCGTTGTACCAATATAGTAGGGTGAATTTCAAATAAGTGATGGATCTTCAGCCATTTCAATTTTTGAATTTTGGCAAAAACATGATCATATTTCCGCAAACGAATGACGAATGGGCATCATGCATTCTGGACGCGCTGCAGTCTATTTTATGTTAGCTTGTCCAAGCGGGGAAATACGACAACCAAAGCATAATTCAAAATAGGTAGCACAAATGTCTCAACTAGTTTTTTTCTGAATTTGAAATTAAGAACTCTAGCATTCATGTATAATGCCTTTAAGGCTCCATAACATTGTCTGATCACCTGGGAAATATAAGCCTGAAAACGAAGGTCACAGTCAAAAATTACACCGAGGTTCTTCACAGAGCTCTCAACACAGCTATTGATTCCCCCACGATCTCAATAACTAGGTCCGAGTCTATGAGCTTTTTAGTAGATTCCGTACCAAAGAATGTGAGATCACACTTACAAGTATTTAATTTAAGACCATGTGCCTCGGCGTACTAAAAAATTCTAGACAAATTCGTGTTGATAATTTCCGCAGCGGGAGCACGTAGAGCGTCAAAGCTGTAAAAAAGCTTAGTATCATCTGCAAAATCACGAGCCTTAAACGAATGAATTCTTGAAAAATATCTGCAGTGTAAAGAAGAAAAAGTACGGGCCCCAGCACAGATTCCTGCAGCACACCAGAAGGCACAAAAATGGCGTCAGAATGGTAATTGTCGATAACTACCACCTGGGAACGCTTGCCCAAATATGAATCATAAAATTGTAACTCAGTCACATCGAAACCAAAATACTTCAATTTTGTACATAGTAATCGGTGATCAGCTTTCGCAAAATCTGAGAGGACAAGTGCCGCGATCATACCACAATCAAGGGACCTAACAATATCAACCAAATCCAGAAGCAAGGTTGCTGTGCTGTGCCTCCCACGGAATCCAGACTGCGTCGGTGATATAATATTATTTTCCAACAAATAATCATTTATCTGGACCACAATGAATTTCCCCAGAACTTTAGACATTGAGGGAAGGATACTGATGGGACGAAGATCACCATAGTTTGTGGGATCTTTCACCTTGTCACCAATGACACTTTCCAGCATTAAGGAAATATCCCGGTGTCCAAACAACAATTTATTATATGGCTCACATAGGGAGCAATAACAGGACAGCACATTTTTAACATTTCAGACGATATCCCATCCGATCCCATAGCATTCCACTTCAATTTCATGATCAAGTGTGAAATTTCATCAAACGAAAACGAAATTTCGAATGCGGATTGTATTCATGTGTGCTGTAAAATTCCGATGCCGCTCCACAAGCATGCCTCTGTCCAAACACAGATGAGAAGTAGGAGTTAACTTCACAACAATTCTTGAGGGAGTCAGGAATCTCTTTGTTGCCATGGTTATTTTTAATGCCAAGTTCCTAACCGCCTTCCACAGGAGCTCAGTATTTTGTGCCACCGCCTGATGTTCCAAATACCCACTTGTATCAGCGCGTACAGCATTTGTAACCATATTCCTTAGCCGCCTGTAATCTGCCAGGTCCATTGGGTCCTTTGTTCTCTTATATTTACTCATTCCATCGTTTCTCAATTTCATCATATATCATGCATACATCTTATTAACTATAACTGTTCTGAGAGGAGCATGCCTGTCGAATAGAATCAAAATAATGCTATTTAATAATAGAATTTTACTGTTGACATCATTCAGATATAATAGGTCGGCAGCAAAGCTGTTGGAATGGACATTCTTAAAGTCTTAAAGTAATGTAATGTTGCGTGATTGAACAGAGGTACCCGCGAAATTTGCCGAACAGTGCAGCAACTGGTGATCAGAACAAGCACATCTAGGACACCAGAATCCACAACATGATCAACAACGTTAGTGAAAATCAAATCTATGATAGACTCGCTGGTCTTACTGATACGAGTGGGTTCCGTAATCAATTGCTTAAAGTCATACGACTCATCAACTAGCTGATCAATATTGAAATCAGCTGTAACGAAGATATTTGGATACTGAGGCCAGCACATAGACTTATTTTCTCAAATTGCTGAATTTTTATAACTATTATAAAAACTATTTATTCAACTACACAAAACATTCGCATTTACAATGATGAGAGTGGAAATGTAATTGAGATCTATCTAATTAATCTTCAAGACGTTGTGGCCTAACCGACGATATTTGAAAGGCAGAATACTCCCCAATCTAACTTTCTTTGCGAGGACGAGTTCATAAGTAGTGATACTAGTACCTAAGTTATAACTTGTTTGCACCATACAATGCATCAAATGTGCAAACATGAAATTTTAGACTAATATGTTCATTAGTATTGATTTGACAGCCAATCAAATCGGATAAGTTGCTCCTTCTGTGTCAAAAAGGAAAAGAATTAATATCGAGTGCAAATAAAAGACTACTTTTCTCGCAAGAAAACTATTACGGATATCAAAAGATCTATTCATAAGTAATTCTTCTACATCATTTTAGATGATTCATAAGTGGTTCACTGAGTTTCGTTGTGGCAGAACAAGTCTGGAATATACCCCCCGTCCAGCTAGCAATTCCGTAAATGATCATAAAAGTCCACTATATTGTGTTAGACAATAGGCGATTGAAGTATAAAAAGATAGCGAAGACTTTGAAAATCTCATATGAACGATTTTTAACATCTAGATGAGTATTTGCACATGTGAAAACTGTCGGCAAGATGGATGGCTCGTTTGTTGACAATTGATCAAAACCGCAATTTTCGTTTCTTTTATTATAGTGTATGCAGCATGGATTAATTTATACAAGCTTGATATGAAGGAGCATTCCAATGGGTGGAGGCCGGTGGCGGTGCACCCAAGAAAGCTCAGGTGGTTCCATCTACCGGCAAGGTGTTATCCAGTAGCAATGCACGATTGCGAGATGTTTGAATACTCGAATTAATCGCGATATTCTACAAAAATCAAGTCAAACAATCGATTCGGTTGCGGCGCAACAATCGATATGTTCGATCTAGTCGATTCATGATGATTTTATATTTTAATTCATTCTATGAATATTTTTAGTTTGATTCTGCAAAGTCATTAACTTATTATTATAAATTCACACATCAAATCAATCTAGGGTTCAATAGAAATTCTTGAATTGTGGAGAAGAAGCAAGAAATTTTTTGTTTTTGTATTGGTTGAAAAATAAACAATCAAATCCAACAAGTTTTTATTCTTGTGGAAAAAAATCGAACAAAACAATTTCAAAGTATTCAGAAATATTCGCCTAAGGAAAAAGGAGATTTGAATCTTTTTCGTCACATATCTAAAAGATTATTCTAATGTTATAGAGACTTCTAATAAAGTGTATGTCCACCACGACTGTCTTACAACGATTTGGCATACTGAGATATAAATTATCGGTACCTCCTCGATAAATTGCGTTCCATTCTTCCACGAGAGCATGAAATAATTTGTTACTTGTTCAAAAGATGTGATTGTGTATCTGAATTTTTCTTCTAGGCATGTGTCACACTTGCTCAATTAGATAAAGGTTTGATTAGAAAAGCCAATCTAAAACAGTTACTTAATTCGCTTCCAAATACTGCATAACGGTCGCAGCTGTATCAGATCGAGCACTGTCATGCATGAAGATAAAGTCTGATCCTCTTTCAGTGAAATTGGGAATGACGCATGGTTGAAGAATCAGCTGCAGTGCGTTCACAAATTGTGAGGTCGGTTCTTACTGATACCACCTCATACCATTACCGTACCACTTTGATAGCTGTCAACTTCTTGCTCAGTTCTTAGCCTCCACTCGTTACGATCCTGTCTGCATACACGAGTACGTCTTATATCTGGACAGCAACAAAACCTGGATTCATCACTGAATAATATCATCACTCTATTCAAGAGGTCCCTAGCTCGGGCTACTCGGGCTTTACGACTTCCTGTGGATAATGGAGGAGCTCTCAATAGTCATCGAGCATGTAAATTGAATCCATGTAGTGTATTTTTGACAGTTTGATTACTTATCTGTACGTTGTGAGCCTTCCTGGGTTCCATATTTAATTGTCCAGCTGTGTGAGTGAGATCTCCCAGTTCTTGAATTTTTAAGAACCTATCTTGAGCGGCAGTTGTTGATCTATGACGACCAGTTTGTTGCTCTCTGACGTTACCTCTGTGATTATGATGAATCCTAAAGCGACTGATAGTAGACTGATTAATGCAATGCAGTTGCAACAGTTCTCTGGGCCACAACTGCTTCCAATACACCAATAGCTGTTCTTCTCTTTAAAAATGACATCGCTACATAATTAAGAACACTTGATACAACACTTTTACTCCACAGTGATAACACAACAGAATTATTAGGTGAAATACAGGATTAAAACGTACGTAAACATATGGTCTGCAATGAGACCGCTGAAGGAACTCAGACACATGCTATATCGATCAGAAGATGGAATTCTTATTGAAAAAGTAGTGCAATATAATAGACAATAATCTTCATCGAGGTACGATGGCTGTAGACCCTTAGATTTTTTTGATGTCCATATCTTATGTGTTCAATAAGATCATTGTTTCGCCATGTGCTTTACCTAGTTACCGCTTATCAGCAGTCAATGGAAGTATATCGGTTATGTTGATATTAGACTTATTCTCACTTTCCTTGACAATTTTTAACTTCATTCAATGATAAAGATAATTAGCGATTTCATTGTGAATCATTTTCGTTTCGATATTAGAAATACTTCCTTACTCGTAGTCGCTAGTTACGAGATAAATTAGATAAAATTCGAAATCATGAAATGTTAGAGTGAATCGTCAGATTGTCACCCACAATCGAACGATGCTATCAGTAACCATCTAAATGTTTCAACAATCGAGACAATCGATTAAAACTTCTTGCAATTGCCCATCGTTAATGGTCACATTTTTCTGGGATGCACAAGATATTATCTTCATTGATTTTCCCCACAAAAGAAAATCATAAATAAAGAGTACCACACGTCATTGTTAAACCAATTGAACGAAGAAATCGAAACAAAGCGACCATCTCTTGCCACGAAGAAAATTCTATTCAACAGAGACCATACCTCTGCTCATTATTTCGTCTTTGCAACTGTCAAGCTGGTGAAGTAACGATATCAATTGCTACTTTATCCATCATATTCTCCTGACCACCCAGTGATTTCTGTTTGTTTCCAAATATAAAAATATGGCTTGGAGGACGGAGATTTTAAATAGATCCGGAAGTCATCTTCGAAATAAAAAAGTATAACGAGGACCTTGGGAAATACTACAAAGGGGCCTTCAGCATCGCCTAAGCAGTTATTATTAATATAATTATTGAATTCTTGAGGAAACTTGAGGAGAATGCCTTATATACCCTTTTGAACATAATTTCGATTTTCAAACTAAAACAGAATAGTATTGAAATATAAGTGAACAAAAATTATTACCTCTTTAAAAATTCGAAAATCACTAAGCACGCGAAGACACTTACGAATATCATACTTGTTTCAAAAGTTATTCAGCATTAATCACAGAAGATGGTAAGTTGTTCCAAATTTCGAAGATTCTATTAAGAAGGAATGATCTGGTTTTAAAATTTTCCTTCTTCAACTTTGATCGATGACCTCTCAGTCCATTGTCTCTGTTTATTTTAAATAAGGATGCTAAATTCCCGCCTATCAGTCCGTTCAGGGCCCGGTATGTAATAATCATGTCTCCACGTAACTTTCGCTCTTCAAACGGCGACATTTTAGCCATGGCAAGTCTTTATTCATAAGACGGTCGAAATCTTCCAAAAGTGATGCGATACGCTCTTCTCTGAACGAATTCTAGGGCTATTCCATCACTTACAAGATCTGCATTCCACACTGGGCCAGCATATTCCAGGAGAGGACGAACATACGTTTTGTACAAACTCGAGAAAGTTGCAAAGAAAACTTTACTGAAGGATTTTTTGAGTAAATACGAGTTCGAGATCTTTTGTAATAATGACACCCAAGTCGGTATAAGAATCAACACTTTTCAGAGATGTGCCACTAATTTGATATGAATTCTTTGGATTATTTCTTCTCAGATGGAACTCTACGCACTTGTCAACATTTAAAGGAAGAAGTCAGTTGGTGCACCATTTAGATATATTGAGCAGGTCTCTTTGTGACGTTGTGCGGTTGGTCAGTGGATTAGTGAAAATTTTCGGATCGTCAGCGTAATATACAACTTGGGATTCGATAACGTTCATCAAGTCCGAGACATACACTAAAAATAGGGGAGGCCCCAGCACCGAACCTTGGGGCACTCCACTTAGAACGGATTTATCGCCCGAGAACGAGTCACCAACCCTCACACAGTAACTACGGTTTGTCAGAAAGTCCTCAATCCAAAGGTGAAGATCACCTCGAATACCGCATTGCTGTAACTTCAGTAAAAGCCGCCGTTTCGACACTATATCAAATGCTTTAGCAAAATCCAAGTGAATTACATCAATTCATCAGTATCAGGCTATCTAGAGCATTCGACCAGTAGTTAATACATTGTAGAGGAGATTTGTGATCGTTGATTGACCAGACACGACACCGTGTTGTTCCTCGGGAATAACTTTCACACATCAAGAAGCTCAGCATTTTATCTCGAATTATCGACTCCATGACTCTGCTAACGATAGGCACCAGACTGATTGACCGGTGGTTTTCACCCTTTTTGAAAATTGCCGTTACAGACGCTCACTTCCAGGCATCAAGTAGAGTATTCTTCTGTAAGAATGATTTCATCATGATCTATCACGGTAAAGAGAGTTTTGCATGTGCTTTCCTCAAAACTAGCTCAACTGAGAAAACTTTCTGGAAAATCTGGCAGAGGAAATTTGCGGACTCTTCACCATTGCGGCAATTTCGCCGTCGGGTTTTTTCAATAAAGGAACTGATACTTTTGATTAGAGAGAACTTCTAATATGTTTGTATAATTTCTTTTTATTTTGAGTTGCGATGAACTCCTCGTAATCCCTCCTGGCTTTTTTCATCTCAGTGGATGAAGTATTCGAGAAATTTCTGTGAATTACAAAGTCTTCATGCTTTCCAGTCTTCTTATATCTTTCCATAATCTGTTCTTTCGTTTGATCTTCAGAATGCGACCACGTTTCAACCAGGGTTTTAATTTATTATCGAGTATCTTCCTTACCTTTGAATGCCCATTAGCAACCTTAGAAAGTATTCTCGAAAAACATTCCCACATTTCGTTCAAGTTAGTTTGGTCACCAAATACTTCATTACAATCGATTTGCCTCAAATCTTCAGATACCTGAGCGTAATTCACGATTTTAGTTTTTTTTAATTGGCAGCGGAAGAATTGGAGACTCGTGTGAATCGTGCAGTGATCAGATTTACCTCTGGAGGACCAATTGTGGGATCAGTTAGGAGGTTTTCGTAGTTAATAATTAATAAGTCGAATAACCCCGGCTCTTGATTTTCGCGGTATCTTGTAGGCTCGTTGATGGTCTGAACGAGGCTATTGTTGAAAAGCAAAGTCGATTCTGAACTGACTTCTGGTAAGTTCCATATTGGCCAAGATATATTTGAAAAATTGAAGTCGCCTAATAAGATTAGATTTTGATGATGATTTGATTTCAATGATTTCTAATAGTGCTTGGTCATCCTCAAACGAGGTCCTGGGCGGTCTATATACGCAAAGTAATATGAAATAGCAGTCTTCAGAATGTAGTTATATAGTGAGCGTTTCAATGTTTGGTATGTCTGATGAGATTCTTTTCAAAGTGAACTGACGAAGAATATCGTCAGCATACGCCTCCGCCACTTCCTCTCAGTCTATCTCTATCAATGTGAAACCTGTAATATTCACTATAGAATCTGGAATCTTTGGGCTGAGCCATGTCTCAGTGAAGATTGAGGATGGTTGTATTTGTTGAACTAAAGCGGTAAAATCATCTAATTTTGCGATTAGACTAGCTAAGTTGGAGTAAATGAGTGTCCATTCATTGAAGGAGTTCTTCAGTTTTTTTCTTGATAATTTCCGATGTACCATTCGAATATCTGATAATCAGGTCACTCTCGCCTCTCGTTGACAAATAAATGACACCCAGAAGATGAAAGCAAGTTCGTGTTTCAGTTTAAGGTGACTTATAAATTCACATTCGCAAAACGTAGTAGTGATTCTCGCTATCTTATAATTTTTTTGTACTTTTGACGATTGGAAGCCTCGTTATCCCACCACTGGAATATGAATCAAATACTAAGAGGTGATTTTAATATTGTAACAACGATAAGGCACTTTTGATATTTCTGGAAGTAGTTCGCTTTCAAAAGGTATATGTATGAAAAACTTTGAAACAAACACGAAATTATTCGTAGGCGCCCGCAATTCAGAGTTGACCATAATCAGAGGTTTCCCTATACCATCAATATTGAATAAGACCTCACTACTGAAATATATTAACCTGTACCCTATACAGATTTCGGCGTTTCAGTACTGTAGCTACGTGAACTATTATAATTATAGAAAACCAACCTCCCCTTCGAAATCAGTCAAGTGCCAATATCTAGTTGATTTTGAGGTTATATAAAAATGATATTGATATTTTACAGGCACTTTTTTTTACGTAAAATCGAACCAAGTGCACAATTTTCCTCTTCTAAAGTTACAATGCAAACTTTTGTTTTTTTAATATGAACCATTGGTAACCTTGATTTCGTTAAGGAGAGTTTTTTATCGTTATCGAAAATATATCACATTAGCACTCAATGTCTTCCTCCAAAACGTGCTTTCATGAAAAAAAAAAAATTGTATAACTTTTCGCTAATTTTATCTATTAACTCCATGTACCTTCACAGAATTTACACGGAATGAATGAAATAGCTTAAGTATCTTCTGTGTTCTCATTAGGATAGTTCTAAAGTTAATTCTTGCTATGATGAATCAGATAAATTATTTATTGCTCTTTCATCAAGTTTCAACTTTTCTGTGAATATAGTATCGTTTATACCAGGGGTGCTCAAACTTGAACTGCTGGCGATTTACCTCAATATTTTTAGACTACTTACGATAGACTCTGAGAGGCTGAAAGTATGTGTGATGCAGGGTGGTCATACATACACAATATACCCTACCTACCTACCTAGGTAAGGTGTACCGTAGCATATATGGATATTAGCTTTCCGCACAATATATATTATTTTAGTCAAGGTTTGGGTTAGGTTCAGTTAGATTCTTCTCTATAATATCAATGAAAAACTCATAGTTATACAAAATTGCGAGTTTATTGGTTGTTACAAAACGTAAGAACTACATATGGTGTTAAACTTAACTAAGGAGTGACTTTAGATGTTGAAGCGTGACACTGCATGTCCTAAGCCTACTTTTCATAAGATGGTACGTAACCACTGAGGGCTAATCGCAAGCATGATGACATATGATCGTCAGTTAGTCGATTGCGATATTTTGACTTAATTATCTTCATTTTAGAAAATGCAGACTCGCACAAGTAAGTTGACCCAAACATAGCCGAAAGTTGAAGGGCGATTTGCCTTAGATTCGGATATTTATCTTCAGATATGAAACACCATAAATTTGTATCAGATGCTGTAGCTTTGAGATTTATATATGATATAATCTGCACCAACTCATTTTCAACAGAACATGAGTTCTTATTGAAGTGACTTGTTTGAAACTTTTGAACACAAAACTTGTTGATGTATAATGCAATGGAATGAAAAAAATGAAAGGAAATCTTCATTAGCTCTATACAATGCTACGAAACCGTTTTTGTTTTCAATCATTGCTGATGCTCCATCGGTTGTGATGCATACTAATTTATATATTGGTAGCTTGTAGTTTTTTACAAAATTGAAGAAAACGTCATATATATCTTCGCCATGGGTCTTCCTCTTCAGAGGAATGATTTTCGAAAATTCTTCCTTAGCCAACATGTCATTGAATAACATCCGAATAAAAATACACACCTGGGCAGTGTTTAGCATATCGGTGGATTTGTCGAACTGCCAAGAAAAGTATGTACATTTCATGATATCATGTTTTAGTTTATATGCCATGTCCTGACTGATGACTTCAATACACCTTGTGGCAGTCGGACGAGATAACTGAAGTTCTCTAATAGCAGACATGATTTCTGTTTCATTTTTAGAATCTCCGAATAAAGTCTCACCCGCTTCAATAAATGCTTCCTTCACAACCGATCCATCTTCGAATGGTTTCTTGTGTTTCGCCAATATATGCGATATTTTAAATGACGCAATCGTAGCAGCTTTTGATTGTTCGGCTGGTCTTGTGAACATGGTTTGTTCTTTTCTCAAACAGGATATCCAATCACGTACTTTTCGTTTTTTGAATTCACTCTGTGGCGGAAAATCCTTTTCAATAGTTTTTATGAACCGTTTTATGATGCCTCTCTGAGTTACCACGCTTAGGTATCGCAACTGACTCACGACAAATAAGACAAATGCACTTATCCTTCACCATACAAAAGAAAAATTCTTCCTTCCAATCGTTATTAAAATGATACGTTTCAGATTTCTTCGCTGCACTCATTTTGTACTATTTAATAATAATCTTTGTATCGACGTAGTATTGCCTTCCAGTTACAATTCAGAATGACTCCAATTCCTGCTGGCGCAACATTTATATTGGCGTGAACGAAAGTCTCGAATGTTCCCGTCAAACGCGCTGCCCGAAATTTCTAGAAAAGCGGCTTTTCTTTGACAAGTACCGCGCAGTCCTTTGTAAAGCCGCCTTTTGCCGCTAGCAGAGTTTTATTTTATTACGTAATAGATTTTTGTAGATAAGTTACCTATGTACTTATTAAAAATTCGTTTCTTCTCGAGATCTACTCAAAAAGCACTCGCGATCGACCGTTTGAGCAGCTCTGGTTTATACTAATGAACCGACCATGGCGTACAAAATATTTGAAAAGTAACATGGAATCTTTATTTCAAAACAGGAAGCTGAATAGGCATTCTATTATATGGAATGAAATTTATTGGAAATAATCTATGTACTGAAATGTATTACCATTATTCAGTATGGATAATTCACATCGCCTGAGGATACTCTGACACGCATTGGAAGTTTGAATATTGGTAACCTAAGCAAGGCAATGTCTGAAATTTTGCTTAAACTCTGCAGTATTTCGACTAGCTCTTCTTTATAACAGACCGTTGATATATCTCCAAAGGAAAAAGTACACTTGGAATAAATCTGGAGAAACGATCCGGCCCTCTACTGACCGCCTAGTGCCACTCCAATTATTGTCAAAATTTGAGTCAAGAAAATCATCAATAGCCTAAGTAATGAGAAGAAGCTCCATCATATTTAAAATAAATATTCTATCTTCCAGGAAGATGCAGTTAATCAAAATATCCATCGATAATGTTGTTATTTACAATTTCATGATATATCAGCATTGAATATTGATATGGCGATGTGGGTTTACATCCGACCACCAATGTTCATTTTGACGATTGAATATTCCATCCTTACTGATGTAAACTTCATCAGTTCAAGTTATTTCTCGGAAAAACTGCGGATTTTCTGCAGATTTCTACAGGATCCAGTTTGGAATATCGATTCGACGTTGGAAATCTTTGGCTACAAAAACTGGCATATTATGATTTTATAAGGTTTATATCTATTTTTTTTGAGATTACTGAGCACTCCACTCTAAGATATCCCTGTTTCCATTTCAATCTGCTCAATCGAAATCAGTTAGGCAGTTCAATGTAAGGTCGCTTCGCACAGAAGTTTCAATTTGATGAAAAAATATCAAAAATTTATTTGAATGGTCATTGCAACAATCAATTCTCGAACTATTATAATGGGAGCACAGAACATAATTACTAAAGCTATTTCAATAATTTCGTTTAAATTATGTGAATGAACGTAGTTACCAGATAAAATTAGGGAAAAGGTATACATTTTTGCGTTTTTCATGAAATCACGTGCTGAAAGAGAAACGAGAGTACACATGTGATATATTTTTGGAAAGGAAAAAACTCTATTCAACGAAATCAATGTTATTTTTCTTTTATAATTGAAAAAAACGTTTGCATTATAACTCAAAAACCAAAACACCGCACGTAGTTCGAGTATGCGTAAAAAAGTACCTGTTCAATGACGAAACCATTTTTACATAACTTCAACAACGATTAAGATATTGGCACTTGAGTGATTCAAAAAATGTTCGGAATTTCCTAATAACTCAAAAACGAATTCCCTACGCAAGAAGAACACGGGGAAGGGGGGTTCAGTTTCCTCTATACCTTATATTTTATATAGCTGCAGTTTCAAAACGTCGAAATCTGTCCACCTTATACAGTCGTCAGTAAACCCTAGAATTTCGTTTTTAGCAGATGGAAAAAATTGAATACGAAGCTAATAAGAGTGTCATCATTGAGATATTGTTGGGTAACAAAGTGTAATCAGATTGAGAATGAAAAATTATCGTAGGAAACTGTCCCCGAACGTATAATTATTAACTTACTCCCGTATATTCATAAAAATGTTTTCTAAGTATTACGTTTTTTTCAGAAACTTGTGCTCTACTAACTTGAAAGATGGACGGAACTACGAAAAAAACAAGAAAGAAGAATCCTAGAGAAAACGTGTTTCCTTTATCAGCTGTCACTTTTACGTAAGTTATTGTGCGTCTTGAACATTATTGAAAAATCTTTCATCAATCAACATTGCAAATATCTGATTTTCAAGCAAATACTTTTGATGTGTTGCCAACTATATCATTTTCGCTTTTAACTACACACAGTGAAAATAAATAGTTATTTTTGGTTCTTCAGGAACATTCAAGATGAATCCCACACACGAATATCCTGAAGTATTTCCTCTTTTATTAAGAAAATAAATATCAAGCATTCGGAAATGACTACCGAATCGCGATCTAATGTCGAAACGATGAGTATTTATTGCATCCAAGTATCCTAATAACATTGTTGAACATTCGTTCTGTTAATTAGTTAATCTATATGGGTGTGTTTATTTAGAGTTCATGATCACGGCAATGTGTTCTGATAAAGAGTACATATTAACCCAACATGTATTTTATTTGCCTTTATAAAAGTGAATATGAACTAGGTTTATTATCCTATAAACGAATAAATGAAAGTTTCCTGGGAAATCTAACTTATTAGTCCAGAAAAACGATGCACTAAAAAGACCTCACTGTCGATTTTTTTTTGCGGAAAAAACGGATTTTGATGCAAAAACTCGCGTTCGATTCGGATAAACTTCAAAAAAATTTGTGAACAATTTTCATCATCACAGAATAACTATGGTTCAACTACTTATGATAGCATTTGAAAAATACGCTGTACCTCGAAATTCGTAGTCAGCGACCTCGAAAACCGCCAAGTTAACGAGCTTTAATCATTTTCATAAAACTTTTGCTCAAAACCCCCGGAGGTAACCCAGATACCACTTACTCTGGGTACAAGGTAGTGCGGAGGTTATTTTCAACCTCATATTTTTGTTCAGGGACCCCACAAACTCAACAAAATTGTACTGGATACCACCCTTATTTACCGAGTTTCAAATTCTCATCATATAGCTGTTCGGGATTCACTTGGAAAAGTGCATTTTCCTTAAGCAGAAATACAATTTTCCAAAAGTAATTAATGAAAATTGTTCACAACTTTTTCCGAGGTCTTTCCGAATCGAACGCGAGTTTTCGCATCGGAATCGGTCTTACTCCGTAAAAATCGACAGTCCATTGCTTCGTTTCATCGACTTTATCTCTTAGGGTGACATATTTTTTCGATATTTACACCTCCCCACCTGAAACCCATACGAAGGGGTGGCTTTCGCCCTTATATTCATCCTAACAAGGAAGTCTAGTATTGTAAAGTAAATTGAATTGCTGTTATGGTGCTTTGCTCGTTTAGATAGGGTTAGTATTTACATATGTAGATTTGAGACAAGAAGAATTACTCAAGAATCCGTAGATCAATGAATAATCCTTCCTGACAAGAGCTAGTTCCCGAATCTGCCATGCACGCATCCCCCAAGAGCCACAATAGTGCAACCAAGCAGGATGCTGAGAAACGAAACGCAGACTGCAGTTTCGTCCTTATTAGGAGCTCATCAGTGTCGCATATCGATTCTCAGCACCCTAACAAGCTACATCGGGGTACCCTATTGATTCCATCTCGTACATACGTACGAGAGTCGCCCTCTATGTACTGAGACGGTGAACCCGCTACCGGACTACGAGAAGGATACGAACAATAACAAACAGATGTGAGAACGTTAAAAATTCCAACACTTGGGAAACATCTTTCGCCGGTCCGTGAATTATATCAACGGTACAAAACGAGCGAAATAATCCCGTTGAAATGGTGCTCTGTTTCCGGGATAATACCTCCCGTCGGTAAATAGTTCATGAGACAAATATCTTCCGCGATGCACTTCGCATGGAGTCTACCTATATAAATTTGAGACAAGAAGAATTATTCATAGAAGGTCAGGGGGCAGAAGTTATTCTACACTGCGCCATGAAATTACAAAATCGAAAATTCAAATATAATAATCCCTGTGCCATGCAGCTGTTTCAATTCATGTTCAATCAATGACATGAAATTGAAGCCGCTCTGTAACAGCTAATCTATAAACATACACAATCGTGAAGTAATCCATTCAGTTGATTGTAAATAGACATTTTATTCGTGATAATTATACGTGGGAGACAGAATAATAAAGTGTAATCGTTCAAAATCATATTTAAATTCGTGTTTCTTATCATTTTGGTCATGGAAGTTATCCAGAATTGTATATAGGTGAATCATTTCGAATTTAGTCTCTGTGTCAGAATTAAATTATGTTCATTCATCCATTCATTTATATTGAAGACTGGTGAAATTCCATGTACATATCGAAATTTCAGTTTGATTATTTTTTATATTTGGACATGACAATATGTTGAAGTGGGGTTGGAGAAATCTACTTAATCGAAAATTCATAGTTATTCAGAAGAAGTTTATATGTTGAAGAATTATTTTTCCAGTAATTCACCAGCACTAAGGAGTGCTCAAGAACAATCGAAATAAAAATGGTACTCAGAAATTGAAATAAAATTGATAATGAAAAATGTAAAACTTTTCGAAAAAAACAAAGTCCACCCCTGTCTGAATTACTGCATAACATTTACGACACATACTCAAAATCAATGACCTTATATTATTCTGAACCATTTCGTTCCAAATTTGGATCAACTCGGAAATTCATTCATGGTTGGTGGCTGGTTTTGCTGGCTTCTTAATCTTCTATTGAGAATGTCCCATGTTCTATGGGAGTGAGGTTTGGACTTTGTCTAATGCTACAACATGATTTTCTAAAATATTTTAATGTACATCTGAGCGTTCAAGGTTCCATTATTTACGATGATCTGATCAGTGCAGGCGTTCATATAAATTTCCCCCTACAAAGTTGTACTGAATATATCTCTTATTTCTGTCCGTACACTAGAGGACGTCGTTTGCAAGCAATGAAAAGGACAAAATCTCTTCTCACAGTCAGCTTCTAACGAATTGACATGTTACCTGACAAAATTCAATCGGTTTCTTCGATGTACGATAAGAGCTGAACCTCGAGCTTTAAGACGAGGCCTCAAATCAAATTACCTGAGCCGTTGTAGTATGATTTGAGTGCTAATTTGCACTTAGCTGTTCTGTTGAAGCTGTTGTTGTGTCAACGAAGAAATTCGTTTAATAACGATCATGGATCATCGTTGTTGTTCGAGGTCGTCCTTGCCCAGGTCTTCTTTCATGACTACCAGTCTCATTACAGATAATTCTGGAAACAATTGAATGGAACATCCAAAGCATTTGGCCTATTTTTGTATAAGACCAACCTAGATCATCTAACATAACTAATATTATAGGGTGGAGAATTGAAAACTAACCTATAGGTTAGGTTAATCGCAAACCATATTCCAATTGTTGCGAAAATAGATTGAAGTTTCCGCGGTTTCACATTTTGCCGGGATCAAATTTCGTTATTCGCTTAAATACTTACACAGGTCAACATTTGATCTAAGCGGGAACACCGCACGCGATATATGGTACTAGAGGTTTTTGGGATCGCTGATGACGATGAGCTGGTTGGTTTATCCCCATCGTGCCAAGTTCAAGGTCATTTCAAGGTCAAGAATAGAAAAAACCGTCAAAAAAATCTGGAAAAATTCATGGTTTTGTTTTTTATGTCTTTGAGTCCAAATATGTTTTTTGTTTGAACCCTCGACCTTTTTCGGAGGTCATTTCAAGAACCCATAGACAAAATCTAAAAATATCATGCATATTTTATCAAAGTCCGAGAATCGGAATCTGCTGTTTTCTAAGCTTTATAAGGTCTAAGTCAAAGAAATTTGGGGAACAAGTGTCGAAGAAACTTCTGAAAAAATCGTCTTAAATTTTGCATATCCATACATAACATTGTATCACCATTCCTTCGCTAGGTGGATCGAGATATTTATATCTCATTACTCATCAACAGCTGAGTAAACTCTTTTTTACTCTACGCTCCTGGGTAGCTGTTACCCAATCTTGCCCTGTCCTGGGTCAGAGGGTATTAGTATGATTGGTATTCGGTCGCAGTCTAGAGTACGTACATCCACTCCCAGACCCGCCTCAATCTCCTCAGCTCCTTGCCTGAGGTTTGATAGGAGGGCCGCCCTCCTGACTTCCAGATCCAAAGCCTGCACACCGGTCAAGACTTCTGACGCCTGAGCACAGTTCTGCTGGCACCCGTGATTCCTAATAATATCAATCGTTGCATATGGTCTAGAGCACTCTTGGATGTTTCAAGTGTGCATCTAGTCCTCCATACAACTGCACCATACGTTAACCTAGGTCTCATAATCGCTGTGTACAGCCACAAGACCCTTTTTGGGCCCAGTCCCCAAGTTCTCCCGAAGGCAGAGCGAGAAGCTCAAAGTCACACCCAAGTACTTCACTTCCTATACCTGAACAATTTCCTCTCCAAATAGAGTTAGACCTCTTAGTTCCTCCACCTTGTATCTACCGGTAAATTTATCTGCAATCGATTTGCTCGAGTTTACGGACATGCTAGCTTGACTGTACTCTAGTGATTTCAGATTTCGTCCATGGGTTCTTGAACTAACCTTGAAATTACCTCTGCAATAGGTTGAGGGTTAAACAAACAACGGATTTGGTCTCGGAGAATTAAAATACATAACCATGAATTTTTCCACGTTTTTTTTGACGGTTTTTTATGCTCGACCTTGAAATGGCCTTGAACTTGACGCGATGGGGCTAAACCAGCCCGCTCATCGTCATCATCCAAAAACCCCTAGTAGCATATATTGCGTGCGGTGTTCCCGCTTAGATCAAATATTGACCTGTGTTACTACTGAAAATTAAATTTTCAAGAATGAACCATTATCAATATGTGGTTATTTCTTGCAAAATTTCAATTCATTTATTTTTCATGAGAAGAACATGCGCTAAGAAAAACATTGAATTTTATCGGCATATGTCCGAACATATTGAAAAAAACCCAATGTTAATAGGTTCGTTCCAACGAGTAACTCTATAATCCTTCTGAACTGCTGTTGAATCAAATATACCCGCAACTGTGAGGAATTACTGGTTCAGAACTAATTCGTTATCAACGATTTGACTGCGTTGAAACACTAAACTGACAAGTATTATTCCTTCATAGAACACAACTGAGTTTACCATTCTAGAATTAGTTCTGAAATAATTCTTGGAACATTGAAACATGGTGTTCAACAGTTCAGAGTCAATTCGAATGTTTGTAGGAGTGTCAATTTCCATTTGCGTACAATTCATCCGGTTCTGAACTAATTCAAGTCTGTGTTGGAACAAACCTAATTAGTTGCCTACCAAAAAAAAATTCATAATATCGTGTATTTCTAAATTGGCAAGATCCCATGGGAAGAAGTCATTCACTTCACTAAACATAAGCTGAGAAGGAAAGTGTTGCAGTTTATTCATTGTATGATTTTCCTATTTTTGTGTATGATCTTGTTTCTTACGTTAAGTTATTGAAAGGTATTCGGTCACCTTCACCAACGCCTCTTCGTCTTTTAATTAGGTCCAGTTCTTACTAAAGGATATTTATTACCTATACCATGTCTTTCTGCTGTTTTCTCTTCTATTTTCCAGATTGGTGTCATCCCACTACCAATCGAAAATCTTGTTAGAATGAAGAATGAACCCTAAATACAATAATGCTAATCATACTTTTAGTTGACAACTCGCAGACTACTGATGTAGAAGCGACAGGGGAGACATGGTTTCTCTCAGATTCATTCTCTCTGTTCTCTTGAATCATATGCACGAATGCGTATGGTTGACCGTTTCTTCTCATTTTCCTACACTTTATTCCTTCATAGAACACAACTGATTTTACCATTCTAGAATCAGTTCTAAAATAATTCTTGGAACATTGGAACATGGTGTTCAACAGTTCGGAGTCAATTCGAATGTTTGTAGGAATGCCAATTTCCATTTGCAATTCACCCGGTTTTGAACTAATTCAAGTCTGTGTTGGAACAAACCTGATAATTAGTTGCCTACCAAAATAAAATTCGTAATATCGTGTATTTCTATATTGGCAAGATCCCATGGGAAGAAATCATTCACTTCACTAAACATAAGCTGAGAAGGAAGGTGTTGCAGGTTAGTCATTATATGATTTTCTTATTTTTGTGTATGATTTTGTTTCTTACGTTAAGTTATTGAAATGTGTTCGGTCACCTTCACCAACGCCTCTTCGTCTTTTAATTAGGTCCAGTTCTTACAAAAGGATATTCATTACCTATACCATGTCTTTCTGCTGTTTTCTCTTCTATTTTTCAGATTGGTGTCATCCCACTACCAATCGAAAATCTTGTTAGAATGAAGAATGAACCCTAAATACAATAATGCTAATCATACTTTTAGTTGACAACTCGCAGACTACTGATGTAGAAGCGACAGGGGAGACATGGTTTTTCTCAGATTTATTCTCTCTGTTCTCTTGACTCATATGCAGGAATGCGTATGGTTGACCGTTTCTTCTCATTTTCCTACACTTTATTCCTTCATAGAACACAACTGATTTTACCATTCTAGAATCAGTTCTAAAATAATTCTTGGAACATTGGAACATGGTGTTCAACAGTTCGGAGTCAATTCGAATATTTGTAGGAATGCCAATTTCCATTTGCAATTCACCCGGTTCTGAACTAATTCAAGTCTGTGTTGGAACAAACCTGATAATTAGTTGCCTACCAAAATAAAATTCGTAATATCGTGTATTTCTATATTGGCAAGATCCCATGGGAAGAAATCATTCACTTCACTAAACATAAGCTGAGAAGGAAGGTGTTGCAGGTTAGTCATTATATGATTTTCTTATTTTTGTGTATGATTTTGTTTCTTACGTTAAGTTATTGAAATGTGTTCGGTCACCTTCACCAACGCCTCTTCGTCTTTTAATTAGGTCCAGTTCTTACAAAAGGATATTCATTACCTATACTATGTCTTTCTGCTGTTTTCTCTTCTATTTTCCAGATTGGTGCCATCCCACTACCAATCGAAAATCTTGTTAGAATGAAGAATGAACCCGAAACACAATAATTCTAATCATACTTTTAGTTGACAACTCGCAGACTACTGATGTAGAAGCGATAGGGGGGGCATGGTTTTTCCTCAGCTTTCTTCTCTCTGTTCTCTTGAATCATATGAAGGAATGCGTATGGTTGACCGTTTCTTCTCATTTTCCTACACTTTATTCCCTATAGAACACAACTGATTTTACCATTCTAGAATCAGTTCTAAAATAATTCTTGGAACATTGGAACATGGTGTTCAACAGTTCGGAGTCAATTCAAATGTTTGTAGAAATGCCAATTTCCGTTTGCGTACAATTCATCCAGTTCTGAACTAATTCAAGTCTGTGTTGGAGCAAACCTAATAATTAGTTGCCTACCAAAAAAAATTGAGATATCGTGTATCTCTAAATTGGCAAGATCCCATCAGAAGAAATCATCCACTTTACTAAACATAAGCTGAGAAGGCAGGCGTTGCAGGTTATTCATTATGTGATTTTCTTATTTTTGTGTATGATCTTGCTTCTTACGTCAAGTTATTGAAAGGCGTTCGGTCACCTCCTCCAAAGCATCTTCGTCTTCTAATTATGTCCAGTCCTTACAAAGGATATTCATTACCTACACTATGTCTTTCTGTTGTTTTCTCTCTTACTTTCAAGATTGCGGGCGTCCCACTGCTCATCGAAAATCTTGTTAGAATGAAGAATGAACCCTAAACACAATAATTTTGATCATACTTTTTGTTGACAACTCGCAGGCTAACTGTTACTGATGTAAAAGCGACAGGGGAGACATGGTTTTTCCTCGGCTTTTTTCTCTCTGTTCTCTTGAACTATATGAAGGAATACGTATGGTTGACCGTTTCTTCTCATTTTCCTACACTTTGGCGGTGATCGTAGAAGACGTGGTATGTTTTAAATGTTTTTCCGTTTCACATACTGGGCTTCGCTACAATCATAAAAATTCGACATTATGACATAATCTATGTAGTCCTACAATTTTTTTTACTGGATTTTTCATTCCAATAAATAAATAAATTCATTAAATCAAATAACGTTTTCCAGGAGCTTTAATTACATTTCAACTGCAATTTCTCTGTTGAAACTATAACCCAATAATACGTCCCATAAATTCCGCCTCACATCTTTATTTTTCAGAATGTTTTGTCTGTACTTCTCATAAATTATTGTTGGAATCCGACCAATACATATAATTATGTCGAATAACATCATCATGAGGAAACAGCAACTTTCATTTGAGAAACAAGTGTTGAGAATAAATTGTAAATAGCGAACGAATCGACTATTGCGAATGAATCTTTCACTCATCAACCTGCAACCGGCGATCGCAATCCTCTTCATGGACCAGTTCTATTTCAAAATTTATATGTGTGTAGCGTATTTTGAGTACACACAACCAAATTTATATGGAATCACCCTATATTTCAAATATTACTTTAGGGATTTTGGAAATTTCGAAGGATTGTTAGAATTGATCCTTTTTGAGATATTTCAATTGAAAAAAGAAATAAATTAAATTTTGTCGACCTCAGTATTGTATTACCTCCTCAAGCCTGAATCCGTCTAGGCATGCTTTCGATGAGGTTTTCGTCCTTCTCTAGGATGATATTCTACCACTCTTCTGTGGCGGCTTGGATGAGCTGTTGTAGGGTTCTTGGATTATCCTGGCGCGATCTAATATTCCTTTTGAGATTATCCCATAAATGTTCAATAAGAAATAGGTTTGTAGAGCAAGCTGGCCAGTCCAAAATAGCGATTCTCTCTGTTTCAAGATAATGTCGCTCGAGGTTGCTGGTATGCGGAGGAGCATTATCTTGCATAAAAGTGGAATTCACACCGTGGGCACCTCGCCAGAGCCTCACTATGCGCTCCAGCACTAGGTTTGCGTAATTTCTAGCCGTTACACTAGCAGGAAACGAAATTTGTTTTGCCTCCCAGCATAATGCAACCCTAAAATATCACTCTGTCTCCTTGGTACTTCGGAATTTGTCTTGCTTCCGGAGTCTAGCTTGTCCTCCACGACCGCTTAAAACCCGAATCCGGTGGTCATCTAATTGAACACCAATTCTGTTCTCATCCGAAAAAATAACATTTCGCCAATTCTCAATATTCCAGTTTTGGTGCTCGATACACCAATTAAGTCTGTTATATTTTTGTTGTCTGGTTAACTCTGGAACTCTTAAGGGCCTTGTGCTGTTTAAACCTCTTGAACGAAGTCTTTGACGTATCGTTTCGACTGATACACTGATGCCTGATACACTGATGACTGTTGCTTCCAGAAATTGTAGTTGGAGTATGGGGTGCGGCGCAGTAGGGTCTCTTCTTGCAATTTGGCACAAAAAGCGGTCTTGTTCTCCAGAAGTGATCTTCCTACGACTTCTTCTAGGCCTATTCTGCAAAGATTGTAGCTCCACGTGTCGGGCGTAGGTTTTCGAATTCACCCCCAGTGATGCCCCCATTGTGGCCGCTATATCCCTCTGTGTCACCCCTTCTTCAACCAGAGCAATTATTCGACCCTTCTGCACATCGGACAATCCAACCTAAGGCATTTTCAATTATGATTATAGGCATTTGTAAATTTTCAAATTCACAGTTTCAAATCTCAGTGACGACTGAGTACAATATCCCGAACATGTGGTGATAATTCAACATTTCTTATCATACTATCCAGTTTTTCTCATTCTTCACAGGTAGTCAAAGATCCATGGTTGAAAACAATCAATAATGTGAAATACCGAGTGATTCCATATAAATTTGGTTGAGTGTATTTGATGCATTCCAGTCCCAGAACTTTTGGGATTGAATTTGACAAATTCCGGAATTTACAATATAAAAAATCGAAAAAAAGTTATATTTGAACAAAACGAAAGTTTTACCCCCTCCCTCTAACTCAGAAAAAACTCCCGGTACAGGTCGATTTTTGTTTCGTGGGGGACCATTGCTCATGGCAGCTTTGAGCATGTCGAAACCACCTGCTTCCCCACCCATAACCTACCTATAAAATAATAAAATCTGAGATTTTTAATCGCAAAGAATATCATGTCACTCCTTATTGGAAAGGTCTCTTGATGCTCTGAACGAGGGGGATGTGGTTAGAGAGCTGGGGAGTTTTGGTCGATTAATTCAAATTCGAATATTGTATTCGATGCAAAAATAACTCGAAAAAGGTGTAATCACACAAAGGAACAATGGCTAGTTAAATCAGATAACTGGGAATTTATGATATACCTACTAATCATCACACTAGAAAATTATATTACACGTACGAGACACCTATCTCAAATATTCGACAGTTATCCCCCATTATTAGCGATGCACACAACAACACCTCGCGTCGGTGCGAATCAAGTTGGGGATCTTCGAATTTTTTTCTATTCATTCAATGCTGTTATATCCCATTTTATAAAGTTTATCTTCAACATATCCTCAAAGAAAAAAATCTAATGGGGAGAAATCTGACGACAGCTCAGGCCAGATCACTGGACCCTTAGTTCCGACTCTCTTCGTCTCTAGATTCGAATCAAGTACCTCACTCAATACTTTGGTTCGATGGGGAGCTGCACCATCATGCTGAGAGTATATATCTTTGCACCCGATTATCTATTATAGCACACCATTCATTAAACCCATATCGACCTTGAAGTTGAATTTGTAAATTGCGGATTGAAATCACTCCGAAAGTGTTTGCTATGCCGATTAAATATTCCACCACTTGTGAGTCGTAATTCATCACTCATACTACACGATGATAAAATCCGGTTGTTCTTGAATTTTTTATCAAAACCTCTGGTACAAAGTCATTAGCCGCTGAGGTTTACCTGGTCACAGAAATTGATATTTTCTTCGTTTGTACGGCCTGAACTTATTTTATTTTTAAAATATTCAAGGTTCTAACACCTCGATACACCAGTCTCTTCAATTTACCGGCTTGAAATTGATAGAGAATGCGACAGCCCCGATCACATTGAGAATTGCCTCTTCTCCACCTTTCACATCATATTTTCTTACTTGTTTTCCCAATGTACAAATCGCTGTTGATGAGATGAGATATTTTGGGAAAGAGAAAAAAATGTTTCGTTTCATAAAATCAAATGTGTATATTGTTTACATTTGAAAACAATACAAGTTTGCATTTTAAATCTAAAACTGTCGAATGAAACGAAATTTTATGTACGCCACTGCATTTTACTTGCAAAAATGTCTTTCTAATGTCAAAATATTTTTCACGTAACTTCAATAACAATCAACATATCGAATAAACTTCCCAACTATCTCAAATTTCTTTTAGACATTGAGTTGTATCGAAAAATGGGCATCGCGAAAGGGGGTTCATTTTTACCTTCTTCAACATTTCACCCAGCTGGCGAACAATCTGCACCCATTCATTAAAGCCACACAGAGGGACACTTAATGTCTAAGGTTGCTTCGATCCACTTTGATTCGTACACCCAGCCTCATACAAAGTATCATACAAACTACAATCTGAATTTCAACCGGGAGGAAACCACAATTTTTTTTTTCTGTTCGTATGAACTGATGACGTATAGTCAGTCGACCTAGTTACAGCGATCTGACATTTTTATTTCAATATTATGTCAACTATTAACAGTTGAAGTTTCAACCGAGAGAAAATAAAAAAATAACTGCTTTTTTACGTGTTTTAGTGGGCAGCATTTGCCAACCCCATCCATGGTGATGCAGCTGACAATCACGAGACTTCACGATATAATGTGTAAAGCATTCTTCTAATTTTCAGCTGGAAGGAAATGACACAACACAAATCAGTCGCTGGTTCCCGTGCTATATGAATCATGTTCGTTATTCAAGCAGATAATCGAGTACAAGTTGTGAGTAGGTAGTCATTTGGAGGTCGTTCCGCTATAATTTTCCGGCTAAACCTTTTGTGTGTAAATTATAAAGAAATAAAAGATAACCACGCAAAAAGACTAATCTGGATCCACACTTGTTCCCTCGAAATACCTCATACTATCAATTTCTTTAACGAATGTGAAATCGACAGTAAGAATTTTGTTAGTAATTTTCATTATAAAATTATATACTGAAGTGATAAACTTATACTACTCCAGTACGAGTTCACTTTTCTTTAAACATAATGATTATTGTAGAGCTGCCGCGGTGTCTTATAATTAGAGAATTCAGAATTCAATCCCGGCTTTTTTTTCTAATTCTGGGATCCCGGGACTAGTACGGGATCATTTATAAAATGAGAAGTCACAAAACTTAACGATAAAATTTTTTTATAAAAATCTTTCAAATTAATCTCGCTTATTCACTCATACAGGGTGTTTAAAAAAGACACGCCGATATTTAAGGAGGTGATTGCTGAAGTCATTTCATGAAAAAGGTCCGCAAATACTTCGATACCGATTTACAGGGTGTTAAATTATAAAGATGCAGCTAAATTTGAATTTTTCGTAAACCGCTTGTGATATTACGGTACATTCTCAAAGAAAAAACTAGGACGATACAGATTTGTTCAAAAATAAAATATTTTTGAACCTCTCCATTTATTTTTAAGAAAAAAGCTTTCTTGGCATTTTTTATACAACGCCAAGTTTTTGAGTAAAAAAATGTTGAAAAGAAAGTCCATACATTTCATTGTACGACACGTAGTCTTCGATTAAAACAACCGTCGTAGTGTATTTCTTCTCATCATTAAATAACTCTTGAAAAATTACAGAATCTGTTCAAAGTGATTCCAGTCTTCATTGATTGGTGAACTCTTTCAAAAACATCAGTGTCTGTCCTTATAGAAATGCACCCATCGATAATTCCATTTCTTAAGTCCTCAACATTTGCTACGGGGATAGTGTAAACCAAAGATTTTGAATGACCCCACAGGAAGAAATCGAGGAGGTTTAAGTCTTGGGACCGTGCAGGTCGAAATTGAGGTCCACCTCGAACAATCCTGCGATTTCCATACTCCTGAGTTAGGACGTAACGAGCAAGCTGACCAAAATATGTAGTTGTGTCTATAGGTTGTTAGGTTGTCTCTATAACGTGTACTGTATTGATGTTCCGCGCCGGATGCAGTGAACATGTGTAGGTTTCTTTTTACAAAGAGACAGCACTCAAGAACAAAGAGACCAGGAAGAGTGAGAATCCTCTGAGTGACAAAGTGGTCCCTGCAGCTTTCTCTTGGGTTCAATCCCGGTAAGCTCCTAAGACATCTCTGCAGAATGAACACCCTATCGCTCATCATCGAATTTTCCCCAAAATACAACACGACACCAGAGATGAGACTCTACATACGCATGATAGGACAACAAAAGCGCTGCTTCTCTATTAACCATTGTTGACAATACTCTCAGCGCATAGCAAGCTCTACCTATGGTCTTCGTAACATGGTCCACCTGGCATATCCAGTCTAACCTGGACTCGTTCCTTACTCCCAAGAAAGCGACAATATCCTCTGCAGTTATAGTTTCATTCTTATATACTATGCTTACTTGTTCTATGGTTTTCTGAATCCAAAAGAGATTATTTGAGTTTTAGATGTATTCAGTTGAAACTCATTGTGAGAGTAAAAATTTTCCAGGATGTTTAGGGTATCAACTGATTTTGTTTTGAGGGCTTCAACAGCATGTTCAGATAAAACCAGTGAGGTGTCGTCAGCATATTGCTGTACATTGTTCTGTAGTTCTTCAGGTGAGTCATTCGTGTATATTATGTACAGGAGAGATCCCAATATAGATCCCTGAGGAACACCCTTATGAACTTAAAGACTTTCTGACTCAATGACTTTACCTATGAAACATACTGCTTGCGGTTAGACAAGTAGGACACCACCAGACGCATCGCCACCCCACGTATCCCATACCATTCCAGCTTTTTCAACAATTTATTATGGCATACACTATCGAAGGCCTTGCTGAGGTCTAAAAACAAAGCAAGAGTACACTTTTCATCATTCAAAGAGTTGACTATTTTATTAATTGCTGAATATATAGCATCGACAGTAGATTTTCGTTTCCTAAAATCATATTGTGAAGTTTTCAGAAGAGTAAAATTTTCCAAATAGTTCATTACTCTCTTAAGGATAACGTGCTCATATATCTTACTGACATTCGTATAAGTAAGTATAGCGATCGGTCTGTAATTAGATAATGCTGTTGGATCTCTTTTTTTCTTGAATACAGGCTTAATTCTAGCTATCTTCAGCTTACTAGGAAATTTTCAGTGGAGAGCGGGAATCTCATCTCTTCCATCAGCATTGTTATTTCTTAAGGTTTTTATTATTTGGTGAACCTCACGTTCATCTATAGGCTCCAAGAATATGCTAGCACGATGATCCTCCTGCACGGGGTACAGGAGGATTATTGTGTTTCTCACAACCCACATAGAATTTGTTGAAATCATTGACCAGGGATTTCCTATCTACATTTTGAAAGTTTCAAACATATTCTGATTAGATGCAGGTTGTTTACCAGAGTATTTTTAATGAGCTTCCAACTAACTTTGATCTTATTCTTTGCATTTGATATATATTCCACATTGATCCGCTGCTTTGCTGCAGTAATAACTTGATAATCTTCACCTGATATGACTCCGGAAGACCTTTTTCTTTCTCCAAATCTCAAATCACCACTTCGATTTACCCGTTTTGAATCGATAGAAGACATAAAAGAGAATTCGCGGCGAGAACTGAAGCCGATTTCGGAAAAAGCGTTTGATGTTTTGATGATTCGTGGGCGTAAATGTATTATTCCGGAAAGGGCCTACTTTGACCGACACAATGAATTTGGATGTAAAATAAATATTTTGTGTTTCATTGACCAATTCCGGAACTTTTTTGACAGAATGTCATACATCTTGAAAACCTTTTCGACCATACTATCAAAGGAATCCTAAAATTAATGAACTAATGAAAATGAATGAATTAATCGTATGGGGTCCATCAGGACAGATTTTATTCAGACGAAGTTTGCAACAGGAAAAGGATCAATAACTTTGGAAAGATTCTGGTTTCCGGAGTTCCTTGGTCCTCAGACAATTATTTAACTCACTTGAAAAGTCAAAAATTATATGGCTAAATCAAAAACTATTGCCAACAAATTTTCGTCTGCCAATCAGGTTTTACTTTCTCAAAGAGTCTCAATGAATTGTTACGAAAAAAAGGAACACAGTTAACTCTCAAATTTCATCACTTTTGCACACTACTGTAGGTACTATTAAAGTTGAAAATGGTTGAATTTTGACTATGGCTGATGGAAAAATGTGCAAGACATTCACACGTAATGATCAAAACCACACTCTGGGTTATGATAATAATGAAATAATACAGAACCTGCGATATTCTTCTTCTCACTAATTTGATCTTCATTTATATGTAGCTTGTCTTTATTGTAAGATGAATATTTTGCCCATATGGTTTCTTGCTAATTAGAAAATATAATCACTTCCGTCTTCCGATGATGAAACTTAATAATACAACATCCTCTCTCTTCGACTGACAGGGGCATGATCACCAGGTATAGTCTTCCTGGTGAATGGTATATTCAATTGCAGAAACAGCAACATTATAGGTCTCGAAAGACGCGTTACGATTTTCCGTATTCAATTAACTAATACTAATTCACGAGAAATTCAGAATGAAATAACAATTGGAAAATAACTAAACTTTGGTGTCGAGAATGTACCACAGGAAATCGACAACATTTTCCAGTTGATTTGTTTTTTTTTCTGCCAAAGTTCGGAATCTGGTTTTTGTTCTCCATCTCGATGTGTCCATGTATTTTATGTGCAATTGCAACGCAATTACAGAGAATTCACTCAACGATTTCATTGCCCCCATTGCACACTGTACATGTTCTCGTTTCCGAGTTGCCCATTTTGCAGAGATGTTATCTCAGTGCGCAGTATTCTTTAAGGTGTCCTCTTATGGTCCTCATTTTAGTTGTACAGTCTTTTGGCCAATAGTTGCTGTTCTTTCTACTGTTTTTGTTCCTGGCGTCTGAGTGGTTTGTTCAAACAGCAGAACGGTTCGGGGCGTAGAGGTAATTTTAGCAACAGATCTAGCCTATCTTATAAGAAATTTCATTATCCTCTATACTAGGGGTGCTCATACTTTAACTGCTGGCAATCTACCTCAATATTTTTAGACTACTTACGATCGACTCTGAGAGGCTGCAAATATGTGTGATGCAGGGTTGTCATACATACACGATACACCCTACCTACCTAGGTAGGGTGTACCGTAGCATATATAGATCATAGCTGTCCGCACAATATACATTATTTTAGTCAAGGTTATGGTTAGGTTTAGTTAGGTACTTCTCTATAATATCAATGAAAAAACTCAAAGTTATTCAAAATTGCAAGTTTATTGGTTGTTACAAAACAAAAGAGTTACATATGGTGTTAAACTTAATTAAGGAGTGACTTTGGATGTTGAAGCTTGGCACTGCATGTTCTCAACATACTTTTCATAATATGGTACTTAACCACTGAGGTCTAATCGTAGGAATGATGACATGATCGTCAGTTAGTCGATTGCGATATTTTGACTCAATTATAATTATTTCAGAAAATGCAGACTCGCACAAGTAATTTGACTCAAACATTGCCGTCAGTTGAAGGGGAATCTGCCTTAGATTCGGATATTTATCTTCAGATATAAAACACCAGAAATTTGTATCAGATGATGTAGCTTTGAGATGTATATCTGATATAATCTGCACCAACTCATTTTCAACAGAACATGAGTTCATATTAAACTGACTTGTAGCTAATTCCTCAATGTTTTTACATGAAAAAGGATAACTCATAAATGATGCTATATCTGCCAATCTACTGCTATAATAAAAAAACATTTCGAATTGTCCCAAAACATTTGATAATTCATACGTATCAAAATTCAACTGAGGAATCATAGCTTTCGAAGACGGAAAATGTTTCAGATTCTTTCTTTTTAGTTGATCTATCATAAGTTACAATTTACTTTTGAATGCGTTTACTGCATTAATCATCTCAATAACGGTTTCATCCTATACCTTGAAACTCCAAGTTAATGGTGTTTGAGTGCATTGTGATGTCAGTCAAAAATGCCAAATCAGTCAACCATTTTTCGTTTTTAAACATCTGAGTATCATCACCTCTCTCGTCTAGAAAAGCTGTTATTTCGGGCAATAATTCTTGAAACCTTTCTAGGAATTTTCCGCGACTCAACCACCTGCGTCCGTGTGAAGAACTAAATCACTGTGTTCAGCTGACTCCCTATCTTCCAACTGCAACTAAAAGAGCCGCCATTGCAAGTTACGTGCATGGATGGAATTCACAATTTTTGTTGCAATGCCCATAATTTTCTCCATGTTTGAAACTTTTGAACACAAAACTTGTTAATGTATAATGCAATGGAATGAAAAACATTTATATATTGGTAGCTTGTAGTTTTTACAAATATATATATATATATATATATATATATATATATATATATATATATATATATATATATATATATATATATATTTATAATATATATTTGCCACAGGTCTTCCCCATCACAGGAATGATTGTCAAAAACAACAAATGTCATTAAATACCATCCGAATAAAAATACACAGCTGGGCAGTGTCTGTCATATCGGTGGATTCGTCGAAGTGTAAAGAAAAGTATGTACATTTCAAAATATCATGTTTTAGTTTATGTGTCATGCCCTGACTCATGACTTCAATACGCCTTGTGACAGTCGGACGAGACAACTGAACTAATAGCAGACATGATTTCTGTATTTTCTTTCACAACCATCTTCGAATGGTGTCTTGTGTTTCGCCAATATATGAGATATTTTAAATGATGCGATCGTAGCAGCTTTTGATTATTTGACTGGTCTTGTAAACATGGTTTGTTCTTTTCTCAAACAAGATATCAAATCACGTACTTCCCGTTTTCTTAGTTCACTCTGTGGCGGAAAATCCTCTTCATAGTTTTTATGAACCGTTTTATGATGCCTCTCTAAGTAACCACGCTTAGGTATTGCAACTGCCGCACGACAAATAAGACAGATGCACTTATCCTTTACCATACAAAAGAAAATTCTTCCTCCCAATCGTTATTAAAATGAAACGTTTTAGGTTTCTTCGCTGCACTAATTCTTTACTATTTAATAATAAACTTTGTATCAGTAGTGCCTTCAAGTTATAATTCAGAATGACTCCAATTCCTACAGGCGCAACATTTATATCGGCGTGAACGAAAGTCTGGAATGTTCCCGTCAAACGCACCGCCCGAAATTTCTAGAAAAGCGGCAAGAATAAGAAACGCGGCTTTTCTTTGATAAGTACCGCGCGTTCCTTTGAGAAAAACGCCTTTTGCTGTTAGCAGAGTGTTATTTTATTACGTAATGAATTTTTTTAGTTTAGTTACCTACTTATTAAAGGATTTTTCTTCTCGAGATCTACTCAAGAAGCACTCGCGATCGACCGTTTGAGCACCCCTGGTGTAATGATTTGTTTTATCTTTACTGTGGCATTCGCAAATGAAACAGTAATATTTTGTGTAACCAAGCTGTAGCCCAAGCCACAGGAAAATGATTTCAAAATCTCCACAAAATTTTCCAATATGTTCAGTACATTTAATTTTTTTAAGAAGGAACAAAATGTTTTAGTTCAAATCAGTACCAGGGCAACCGGCACTGAAGGACTTTTCTTTCCCTTGTATAAAAACAATGCTCCCAAGCTAGTTTTCGAGGAGTCTATGAACAATCGCCAGTGAGTTGGATCATATTCAAAATTACTATAGGAATGATATTGCAATAGACTAAATCATCTACTTTAGAAAAGTCAGGTTTCATTTCATCTTCAAGATGTCGGAAATTTTAGTACTAGGAGAAAGTAAATTCCAGTCGATCAATCTAGATCCTAAACGCTCAGTCTGTTTCTTAGACAAATTCAAATCACGTACTGAATTGTTTTAATCATTTTGTGCGAATGAATGCGTTTCTTTCGAAGTTAACGGTTCATGACTTGGGTCACTCTCTTAAAATACCTCATCGTGTTAACTAAAAACCAATTCCGGATTAGTAACAAACTCCTGACTTTCTGCTTGATTTGGAGGCTTTGGCACAGACAGTTTGTCACTATGTAGGATCGACCGTTTGAGCACCCCTGCCGTAAGCCTTCTGTAACATTTTCGTAATTCCATTTGCAATACAAAATTTGAGACAAATTATTTGTTCGATATTTTTATCCATTGTAAAAAACCCAATCACACTTGTGAGAAAGAATCAATTCTCGGTACTTTTTTGACAGAATATATATTTTATATGGCACGTAAACCCCATTTATTTCCAAAATGTCTACGGCAGTTTCAGTTGAGTCTTTTATCTAGTTTTACACCCATATATTTCATCCGAGAATCCTATAGTATGTCCATTTTGAAGTACTTTCAAATTCCGCTTTCTGCATTTTGTGAACAGAATCAGACAGGTTTTCGCTGGCTGGACACTGAGCACACCAGTCATTCTCAGTATTCAGGGCTTTTTGCATGAGGTTCGATATATTATAGTCCCATCTTGCTTCCCCATAATGATGAAAACGAGCACATCTGTATTACTAATTCAGTAAATTTCTGGAATTTTTCTATCCGTGAATTTGCAATGCTTCCCATGCGTAAAATATAAACATAATAAGTAAAACTATGATTTTCTTTCAGTAAATGATTGAGATGATGAGAAAACAGCATATTGAGAATCCACAAGAGAGCTTGTAAACGCCTGATTTATTTGCTTCATTAATTTTAGATTTACTATTTTTGATATATCTGCCTAGAGAGTTACTGTACTGAAAGCTATCTTGAAATTATGAGACGAAGGATAGACTGGAGATGTTCCTCTTGAATGCACAACTTATTTGGTGAAGCCACAGTTTGATAAAATACATTATAAGTTTTTGAATATAGTGAAAGAAGATTTGAACAACATTTTTTTGTAATTTATTGAAGGAGGAGGAAATACCAATGTTTATTCAATCTTCATTCTTTGAATCATCACATTATTGTATAATTCATAGTTTTGATTTCTCTAAAATTCCAGAAATTCAATTGAAAATTAAATAAAGGAATTAGAACATCCTTTCAGTTTCTTTTTCTGATAAATACCTGATATTCAACATTTCAAGAGTAAACAAAATAATTGTGACATCCTATATTTAATTGTTCTAATTAGATTATAATCACAATCTATTATCACAAATGTATATTATCACACTGACTAACATTTTGATGAAGATTATTGTCTAGTAGCATAGTGTGTAGTATATTCAATTTTATCTTAAAATCGATAAAACCGCCATTCATAACGAAAAATGGATTACTATTGTATTCACACAATGCGAAAGTAAATATTTAATTTTCCTAAAGATAG
The DNA here is from genome assembly GCA_013387265.2 of Cryptolaemus montrouzieri. NCBI lineage: Eukaryota > Metazoa > Arthropoda > Insecta > Coleoptera > Coccinellidae > Cryptolaemus > Cryptolaemus montrouzieri. The sequence goes on from JABFTP020000144.1 coordinate 34,882,677, forward strand.
AACCCGGTATTTAAATATTTACACGGTTATTCTATTTGTTTTAGTATGCCTTAGAAATTCTGGTATTATATTTGATTTATAACCTGACAATGTCCGGTTTTAACTGATGGGAATTACCCGTAAATTGCGTAATTTTGTTGGCAATATTCATGGTAATTTCGAATAAGTGTCTTCTTTATTCACTGTCAGCTAATTTGTTGGGACACATTAACCTTATCAACTTCTAATAGTCATGTTTTTTCACTTTTTACACCTCCCTATCTCTTCGACTCGGTGTTTATATTTTTGATTGGAAAGAGTATCGAGTGACACTTTATTTTAATGGACATTGTAGAACGAAAATATTGAACGAAATTGTGCTTAAATTATGGATAAAAAAATGATCAACACTTAAAAAATACACTTTTTCCTTCGAAATACCTGCTCTTATTAGTTCGTTTTTGGAAAAATCGAAAGTAACAGAATTAAATTCGGTTAGCCGTTTTGGCCTGTACATTAATTACAGATTAAAATAGCATGCACTATTCAAGGAGTTCAAATAAATCCACTTTGTTTTTGGAATAAAGATTGTACTAGGGATGCCGCGACATTTTTAAGTACGGTAATTGATGGTAGTGTTTTGTGAAAAATGGGTTAAACAAGAAAAGAAATTTTGAAAATCCTGTGGAAAATGCAGTTTCAAAAGTTATAGTTTCTGACATTGCAATCGATCCTACGCTTAGCACGAGAAAGGTGCCTGGAATAACAGTCCGTGAGGTTACAGTAAAACACATTTTTTTAGGAAAAATCAATTTTTTTATTCTATATAGTTGCCTCCGAAAGCAATACAACGATTATAGAGGTCATACAATTTTGGGATACCATTTTTATAGTCTGATTTCTCTTCAGCCTCAATTTCTGCGATTACTTCATCAGTGCTGAATTTTTTTTCTAACGAGCACTCAATTGTAATCTACAAATAAGGAAAAGTAACTGGGGGCCAAATCTGGAGAACACGATGGATGGGGCAGCAATTAAAAGCCTAATTCATTCAAGTTTGTCTTCTTCTTATACTGATTTGTGACTCGGCGCATAGTTTTGACGGAACACTTTCGTTTTTTTCAAATGGGTGCGGTTTTTCAAAATTTAATCTCTTAAACGCTCCAATAATATAACGTAATACTCACTGTTGATAGTCTGATCTCTTTCAATGAATATAATACCATATGTAATCCAGAATACTGATACCATAATCTTGCTATTGGAATGTTACATCTCTCCACGCTTTGACTTTGCTTCTTCACGTCCAGTCCACTCGGCTGACCGTTACCTGAACACTGGAGTATAGTGATGTTGTTTTTGATAGATTACACTGATGAACACTTTCTGCCACACAAACTAATAATTTTTTTTATGTGTCCTCATTTGAAAAAAAATTATTATTCTGTTTCAGTCACATCCAGTTTTTTTGTGACAATTATATATTAATTTTTGACCTTTTTTACATGTTTGAATAACCTAAATTAGGCGACTGTATAACATTCGTTACATTGTAAATGTGCGATAGTGTTTCAATAAACCGGACAGTTTTTGTTGTGTGTGGAGAATTAATTTTTATATCTCAGCGTCGAAAATTTAAGCCATTAATTGAAAAGTGAGACTCCTATCAGGTTGGTCTAAACAATTTCAATTTCAATATCAATTTCAATTTATTCATTCCAGATTTGAATACATTTAAATTATGTTAACAATAAGATATATGACCTAGGCTACTTAAATAATAGCCTGTATGTCACAAAATTATCAACTAAAAAATGAATTCAGTGTACACATTGGTCTACACCTAGGTATATCAGAAAAATATATCAGTGCCACACGAAAACAGCGAGTAGCAGTACGGACAAGAGCATATCAAATGGTAGGTAATTTTTAGAGAATTCTATCAAAGATGATGAGTCGCCAAAACTATCAGTTTCAAGAAGCATCTGTTCAAAAAGTTGTATAAAAAATAGAAATGAAGAAAGCTGAAAAACATTTTGATTTCAGCAGAAAAAGAAAAAATAGAAACTTAAGCAAAAATCTGTGTAAATTTGTTGTAGTTTGAAATGATAAAAGTTTTCAGATTGGTTTTTTGTTTTTTGTTTTTAATGTTACTTCTTTTCAAATTTATGGGGGCAACACTATACAACCTCGGCCCATGAAAAAAGAAATTACGTTGAAGAGGGGCCCCACGAAAGAATGCTACAATGAGTGATTCATTGAACTTGTATTTAGTTTGGTGATAATGTTGGACCAAATGTTTTTCATTCTGTATAGTCCTCTATAGACACTGAAATATATATATATATATATATATATATATATATATATATATATATATATATATATATATATATATATATATATTTGCCGTAAATGGAAACGACTGGCATCACGATAAAGTTGATCTGTGCTATATAACCAATTTTTTCCCAACGCGATTCTAAGAACCATTTTCTGGATTACTTCCAACTTATTAAATGGCGTACTGAACATACCCCCCATACAGTGATATCATACCTAAATATCGATTCTACAATTGAATCGTAGAGCGACAAGATCCCTCCAGTTTCGAGAATATCTCTCAAGTTATAAAATATATGAAAAAGGCTCTTCAATCTACGAATCAAATAGTCAGTATGTTCATCCCATCGCAAATGGAGATCAATATAAAGACCCAAATATCTAGTGGATTCAGCTTTGGCTATTTTAGGACAGCTACATGGTTCTGATTTATTACATTCGAGGAAATGTACCGGTAGGATGGTGAATATCGGTTTGACCTGTCGAGGTTAAAGAGAAAGCAATAAAATTGGTTTTTTTAGTATTCAGACTCAGCATACTGTCATTTAACCATGCGTATACTGTTCTGACTGCAGCACCATAAGTTTCCTCCAGACTCACGCAATTGAATACTATCACCGTATCATCAGGATATGAAATGATTTGACCGTTTGAAACAGTTAGGAAGCTGATTAATATACACAGAACAGGTCCAAGGACCGTACCCTGAGGAATACCTATATTTACAATCTGTGGATCACTCAGAATTCCGTCTATTCCAACCCTTTGACTTCTATCCGAAAGATAATTTTGTAAGACTTCATTTGCCTTTCCGCGAACACCAATGCCTTCTAGTCGTTCCAACAAAATAGCGTGGTCATCGGTGTCGAAGGCGTTTGCTAGATCTAAAAACACCGTCAAATATATTTTACTTTTATTCACGGCAAACAAAATATTCCTCTTGAGATCTTCTATTGCATCATCTGTAGTTATATGCTCTTTGAAACCGTATTGTTAAGTAAGTTGAATTTATTCAAGAAATACAATAATCGAATTTTAAAACTCTTTTCGAAATTTTGGCGATGTTGTTAATAATTGAAATGAGCCTATAATTCGTCATTTTCTTTTTCTCATCAGATTTATATACACAAACTACCAGGTTATTCAACAAGTTTTGTCGTTCGATAAGAGAGGACGTTGCTACTAGTGCAAATTTGTTTTTGTTTTGTTGGTACACTCTTCATATGAACGTATGTGAAGGTTCATTTCAATCTGTCAATTCATTCTTTGTTTACAAGCCATTTAGTGTTGCCGTGTCACAGTATTTTTGTACAATGGAAAAAAATTGAATATCGTGGAGTGATAAAATTCTTATTTTTGGAAGGTGTAGCACCAAAAGAAATACACGAACGAATGTTGAGAGTGTATAATGATTGTTCACCTACAATTAGAACGGTAGAAAGATGTGTTGCTGAATTTAAACGTGGTCGTACAAGCCTTGAAGACGATCCACGTGAAGGACGTCCAAAAAGCGGCATCAACACCAGAAATCATAGCCAAAATACAGGTTATGGTTTTGGAAGATCGTCGGTTGCCTGAGAGGGATTTTGTGGAGGCTCATTAGGCAGTGTGAGCCATATTTTAAGTGAAATTTTGGTTTTTAGAAAGCTGTGTGCACGAGTACCGCATTAGCTACCAATGGAACAAAAACGCATTCGAATGCGACTTTCTCAGCAACATTTAGAGCGTTTTAAACAGGATAAAGTGGATTTTGTGCGTCGATTCATCATTATTGATGAGACTTGGGTCTATCACCATGATCCTAAATCAAAACAAGAGACTAAAGAGTGGTGTGAACCTGGTTGTTCGACTTCAAAACGAGTTCGTGTCCGGAAATCTACCAAGAAGGTTATGGCATCAGTTTTTTGGGATGCGAAAGGAACTTTGTTTGTGGATTACTTACAAACTGGTAAAACAATTAATTCTGAATATTATTGCAACCTTTTGGACCAGTTGAAGGAAAAATTTGTGAAAAAAGACCCGGTTTGCAGAAGAAATAAATCCTTTTTCATCAGGACAATGCACCGTGTCACAAGGGCATTTTGACAGTGGCTAAAATCCATGAATTAAAGTTCGAATTGTTGGAGCATTCACCGTATTCACCATATTAGGCCCCCAGCGACTTCCATTTGTTTCCAGATCTCAAAAAATGTATGCGTGGCAAGCGTTTTTCATCAAATGAAGCGGACTTTCCGGATTCTCACTTCAGGGATGGGATCTACAGATTGGAGGATCGTTTGAGCAAGTGTATTAATGTTCAGGGATATTATACTGCATAATAAAGTGTATTTTGAACCGTAATATTGTGTTTTTATTATCGAACGACAAAAACTTATTGAACAACCTGGTATTTGGTGTTGTTTCCATTCTCTCTGCACACTTCCCGTTTCAAAAATTAAATTAATAATATGCATTAAAGGAGCTATAATATGAAGATGAATATTTTTCAAAATGATTGAGGCTATATTGTCAGGACACGGGGATGAACTATTTTTGAGGGAATGAATCAACAGGATTATTTCTTCTTCAGTTATTGGGTTGAGAAACTTAGAATTTCGATTGAAAATTCTCAGGAAATTGTATTTGACAGGTTTTTTAATTTTATTTGCCATGTTTTTGCCTATGTGAGTGTCATTAAATTTATTGGCCTTGTCTTTTTCCCTGATTGGGTATCCTTCCTCATCAACTATGTCATGATCGAAATTATTTTTTGATTTAGTTTTATTGTTTATCACATGTATGACCTTCCACATTTTTTTCGAATCATTGCCGCATCATGTAATTTCCTACAGTAATATTGATTCTTAGCTTTCTTTAAAATTTTGTTCAACGAATTCCTGTATGCAATGAATTCAAGTTTTGTTTCTGGAGTATTACCATTCTTCAACTTCAATTTCAGTTTGTCACTATGCCTTTTTGAAACCACCAGACCATTCGTAATCCATGGTTTAACTTTTTTTCGAAAATTTGGTTTGCTGACTCGATAATAACTAGATTTTTTTATGTAGGTTTTAAGATTTTTAGTGAATAATGTGCCAAGATTCTTGCGCATCCGATTTATTGAGAACATCTTGCCATGACTCATTTTCAAGATAGGTATGGAGGGTCGAATAATTGATTTCTTATTTCTTAAAAGTTTGATTGAGTTCCGGCTGACTCCGATTTTTCAACTTCACAGACAGGAAAGTTGCAGTGATCAGTGACAGAAGTTTTTTGTCACACAAGAATCTAGACATTTGCTGTTTGCTATACACATGATTTGGACGGATCTACAATGTCATATAAGTGATTATTTCTGTTTAATACAAACGAAAGGCGGTACAACTAAGTCGAAACACACTGTCCAGTACCTAAACTTGTCATCGGCCAATAGACCCATCCTACATAGTGCCGAACCGCCTGTGTCAGAGCCTCCAAATCAAGCAGAATGTCAGGATTTTGTTACTAATCCGGAATTTGTTCTTAGTTAACACGATGAGGTATTTTAAGAGAGTGACCCAAGTCATGAACCGTTAACTTCAGAAGAACCGCATTTATTGGCACAAAATGATTGAAACGATTCAGTGCGTGAATTGAATTTGTCCATGAAACAGACTGAACTTTTAGGATCTAGATTGATCGACTGGAATTTACTTTCTCCTAGTACTAAAATTTCCGATATCTTGAAGATGAAATGAAAACTGACTTTTCTAAAGTAGATGATTTAGTCTATTGTAAAAACATTCCTGTAGTAATTTTGAATATGATGCAAGTTACTGGCGATTGTTTATAGACTCCTCAAAAACTAGCTTGGAAGCAATGTTTCTATACAAGGGAAAGAAAAGTCCTTCAGTGCCGGTTGCCCCTGGTTCTGATTTGAATGAAAACATTAAGTTCCTTCTTGAAAAAATTAAATGTACTGAACATATTAGAAAATTTTGTGGAGATTTTGAAATCATTGCTCTGTGGCTTGGCTACAGCTTGGTTACACAAAATAATACTGTTCCATTTACGAATGCCAAAGTAGAGTTAAAACAAATCACTTCACAAACATTTACTCCAGAGCAGAGGAATGTTAAAGCTGATCCTTTATTGAACCCTGAGGAAATACTTTCACCACCGTTGCTTATAAACCCCGACCTGATGCAAAAATATTGTAAAAGCTATGCTTAAAAATGACGGTGGATTCTGATAACGAAAATAGTAAATTTCCCAAACTCAGCGAAGCAAAAATTAGAGAGGGGATTTTTGTTGGTTCACAAATACAAACTTTGAAGGAAAGTTGAATGATCAGGAAGAGGTCGCCTGGAAATGCTTTGTTAATGTTGTCCAAATATTCTAATAAACCATAAAGCGGAAAATTACTTAAAAAAAGGATCTTCCAGAAGCCAAACATTCATAGCTATTTATTGTACATCAACACTAAAAACCTCTGTGTTTTATTTCGAGACGCATCAAAAGATTAAATATGACGTCACCCACTAGATTAACATGGTAGTTACTTTTCATGCACATTAAAGTTCACAGAAATTGACTACCTTGTTAACCAAATGGGTGACGTCATATTAAAACTTTTAATGCGTATCGAAATAAAACACAGAGATTTGTAGTGAAGCAATATTTTTTTTAAATGTTAGTGATTTTTGTACTTTTTATAAAGATGTATGTCTTAATGTCACAAAGAAGCCTAATGTGTCTATTTTCTTGCATTGATATAATATTGTTTGGAGGTCATATACATTCAAAGTTTTCGCGTGACAAAAAAATTTTAATTTTGTTGACCAGTGTTATGAGCATATGGGCACATAGTAATGCTATTTATGTTTCACGTAGAAACATTCAAGAGAAATTTTCGTGGGTCTTTTCTTCAACATAATACTACTATGCTTGGTATTTATTCACTTAATAATTGATAATAATTGACTTAATCTGGCCCTACTCCGTGTGTATAAGTCTGAAAGGCAGGAAAACTCGTAAGAAATTTTTTTGTTTCAAAATTCCTTAGCAAAGCTGAACATTTTTAGATTATTTATTTATACTTTTCCGCGAGGAAAAATATCAGCTGCAAGGAGTACGTAGAAATTCTTGTTAACTTTACATGTGAAAATCTATAGCAAATTGGATTATCGGGTGATTTCAGCTCAGCTGAAAATTGTGTAACAATTAACGATCTAAATGTTATGAAAATGAATGTCATATGAAGCATTTCAATGAAGCACTTGCTCATCTTTTCATTGATATTCAAATCAAATTAACCCGTATGGCCAGTACTTCCTGCATGTAACATAGAGACAGCTTGGGGTTCACTAGATCCCAAGCGAAACATCTTTGTCATTTCCGTTTAATTGTTCGTATCAACTTGAAATTTGGCAAAGATTACGATTAAGGTGCCTTCATCGAATTCTAGATAGTTAGATAGCTGTTTGAACTGCGCATATCTGATGCGAGTATTATGCTCAGATTTTGAGGAACTAGAGAAGGAAACTTAATTTTCAATGGATTTTCCGGAACTGATTCACTGTTTTTGTTGTCAAAACTGTGTGCTCTTATATACTTAATTTGCATAGAGGTATGTGTCGGTACCAAATATGGAAATTATGGTTATTTCATTAGTAAGTTTCAATTCTCACAAACATTTCAAACTGGTGTTAGATGTTATTAAATAATACCTTATCCATTTTGCTTGTCACGTATGAATATAATTCATTACGAGTAAAGGAGCGGCTTTAGATACTTTTTGTCCAATAAGTATCTGTGAACAAGAGCGTAAACAAATCTCTTCTGATAGTAAAAATACACCTAAACATTACTAAACCCAAGTACAGTACAACTTCATTAGTCCGGATACTTGCTATATCGGGCACTCCAGTAACTCGGGACTCACGTTGAGAATTTTATCTCTATAATTCGGGCACGTCGACGCCGGCTGATATACAAACAATAATAATTTTCCTGTCTGTATGTAAATGTATGTATGTACTTGAACTATCTATGAGTGGTGAGTATCGTTCTACAGTTGCAATTTGCATTGCAATCCCGCCGGTGGTGTGCATAATGGCTCCAACCAAGAGAAATCATAAAACGTCACACTGGCAGAGAAATCAAAATTAATAGATTTTATTGATGATGGAATGAGTACTCGTCGAATAGCAGCAAAGTTCAATATTCCAAAATCAACAGTGTTTGACATAAAAAAAGTACAAGGACAAAATAAGGAGATTTATATCCAAATCGTATCAAGGAACAGGTAGAAATTAGGGATGCACGGGGCAAGGGTTTTAACAAAAAAGCCGACTTCCGAGTTCTCGGTCAAACAAAATAACTGAATGCCGAGTATCACAGCCGAGAGCTTGGCTGGCCCAACCGGGTCCTCGGTGCATCCCTTGTAGGAATATTATTTTAAACTTATCTCGAATTTATTATATCCAAGGTATTTTTGTAGGAAAAAGAAAAATTATTAGAGAAGCTGAGAATCCTGATGTTGAAATCGCATTCTATAACTGGTTTCTTCAACAACGCACACGCACCAATTTCGTCAGACATATTGAGAGCAAAAGCCAAACAGTTTCATGAACAAATCACAAGAAAAAAAGGTTTTCTGGCAAGTTCGTGATGGTTAGATAAATTCAAGCTGAACGTGGAATTCGTTTCTTGAAGGTTTGTGGTGAAAAAATTTCCAGTGATGTTTCCGCTGTAATACCATTTAAGGAAAAATTTCTATCGGTTGTTGAACAGATGGAATTGAGTAAAGAACAGGTGTATAATGATGATGAATCGGCAATTTTTTGGAGATGTTCACCAGACACAACTTGGGTTCATCAAGGGAAAAATCCGCACCAGGTCGAAAAGTGTCAAAAGACCGCTTAATATTCATGCCCTGCTGCAACGCGGCTGGAACTCACCAATTACCTTTACTAGTCTTGGGAAAAGCGGCAAATCCACAAGCATTCAAAAACGAAAGGTCACTTCCAGTTGTCCACAAAGCATCTACCAAAGGGTGGATGACCAGACCATGATTTAATGAATGGTTTAAAACATCTTTTATCCCCGAGGTGAAGAATTTTTTAACTAAGATTAACAAGCTCTGTTGTTGGTAGACAATGCACCACCGCACCCACCCGAGGAAGAGGTTAATACTGATCCAAACTTCAGAGTTATTTTTTTACCACCCAACGGTACTGCCGTTCTCCAACCTATGGATCAGAATTTAATTCAAAACATTAAAGTGTCTTATAGAAAATGCCTTCTTAATCATATTATTTCGCATGAAGGTGAAGAGATAACTTCCATTTTGAAGCAGTATAATTTGAAAATTGCCGTGAACAAGCGTGCCCAATCTTGGAAAGCCTTTACTTCAAAAAATATTAGAAAAAATTGGACAGCATTGTGGCATGACACTGCAGAAGTAGACGAATCAGATGATGAAAATATTCCAGTCTCAGAGCTTCAGAAGAAACTTCGTCCAATCAGTGAAAACGATTTGAAAAATATTGCCGAATCATTACGTGTAATCCATCCAGAAAACGACTTATCCATTGAGAACATTACCATTTAGGCTATGGGAGAAAAAGAGTTTGTTATCGATTTGACTGAAGAAGAGCTTATACAGGATGCTTTAGGAAGGAATATTGAAAACGTAGAGGAATCTTCTGACTCAGAGGACGGTTTAAATAGTATGGTAAAAGTGAAACATGCAGATACTGTCAATGCGTTCTCTCTGATTATCAGCAGGGCCGAACAGAATAATCTTCCTATAGAAGACGTATTGCTCCTGAAAAGGCTCAAGGAAAAATCAGTTCAGATGGCAGCATCGAGAAAGGTTCAGAGTAAAATCGATGGATATTTTAAACGTCATAAGGAATAACATGTTGTTTATGTACACTATATTTAAATTCTACATTTTCAATAAGGAAAGATTATAATAAATGGAAATTCTATATTTGATTCTGTTTTATAATAGAAACTTTTTTTTGTTCAACTTTTCTATATTTTTACGATAAACTCGGCTTTAACAGATTTAGGGTTGTTTCTATTTTGAAAATGAAACAAATTCAAGTCACTTCAGAAGTCCGGACATGCGCCGGAACGATATCTGCCTGGACTAGTGAAGTTGTACTGTTTTATAGCAAGAAAGTTGGGAATTTTTCATAGTATTATACAAATTGTTATATTCAAGTTTTTCACGAATTTATTTCTCAATACTATTCACATCGCAACCACACCTTCAACCTTTTTCTTTGGAAGTAATATTTAGAGTCATCTATATCCAGCAACACTTTGTATGTATGTATGGATACATTCTTTGTTAATCTCATAGGAGTCGATATTTTCCGTGATGAAGCATTGTTTTATTACAATTTTGAAATCGTTATATCGGATTGATTAGTACAGTAGGTAAGGTGGAAGACTTATAAAATAAGCAAGTAGAATAAGTAAGTAGCATCTGTGCCAGTTCGCGGGAGGTCGCCAATACATATTACTTGTACTTGATGCACTTCATCGGATCGAGATGAATAGGTAGCAGTGTGGTCTGGTGTTGGGAATGGGTGTGCAATACTGACGAGGTCAAACCAGACCGAAACTGCAGTCTATTGATCCTATTCATGACATCCGACGGGACTGTACCTTTACTGTGTGGGAAGGATATTCAACATTCTACGGAAGGTTGAATATTGTTTCCTGATTGAAAGTCTTCAATGTGTTCATACATATATCGATAAATTTCGGATGTTATCATTGTTGAGATATGATGTACATCTGGTTGACAGCTAGACAAGTATAGGGAGCGTCGGCTTTTCGAAAGAACGCTTTCGGCAGACACAGTGTGCAGCGTTGCGATAGATAGTCGAATTAGTATGGCTTCTTGAACTGTCTCGATTATTCTAAATTTTGTTTTCATGCTTTCCCAGTGGCTATGGCTAGTAGCCTCGTGTGTCAGTTCGTTTGAGGGCCCCAATACGTATTCATGTCTATGCGCTTCATCGGATTGAGACAAGTAGGTGGCAGTCAAGCCTGGCGTTGTGAATGGGTGTGTAATACTGACGCGGCCAAACGAGACCAAAACTGCAGTCTATTACTCCTATTCATGACATCCGACCGGACTATACCATTACTGGTTGGCGATAATCAGAAAATCAACTCCCTCAGGGAAGGATATTCAACAAACAATTCTACGGTTGAATATTGTTCCCTGATTAAAAGTCTTCAATTTTGCATGTTATCATTGTTGAGATATAAGTAGTAATCCAAACTGATGTTCGTTCCAGTTATAATTTTAAACTCACACTAGCCTAGAACAATTCGTCAATTCAGATGATATACCTACCAATAAATTAGGAATATGTTTTAACATTTCGACGAACGAAATTTTCCATATAAAATGAGCCATTGAAGAAATCAGAAAATTTCTCTGAGAACGCCACACACCATTTTCGCACTATCAACACCTGTTTACAAATACGTATATTTTCCTGAAGCACTTGTGTGGTTGATTATATCAACTCGAGAAATGCTCTCAGTCGTATCGTCTCGTCAATATCGATTGTAGAATGTTCCACTTTGTTAAACATGCTTACGAATTTGGGGTAATCTTGTTTACAAAACAGAGTAATGTATTTCTCGGAAAGTGATTATGGGCGGGCTTTATCAATAAAACTATAAACAAAACAGCTATTTTGGACAAGCAAGCTCAATTCTCCATGCAAAATATGAGTGAAATTTCATCAGAAAGATAAAAACTGAATTATTTACAAGACTCAGAAATCTTTATGATTGATTCATTTGAGAGTATGGATTTTCTGATCTGTCCTGTTTCATTCGACTGATTTCAGGCAATCTGCTTGTTTTAAAATGAAAATGATTGAAGCAAGCAGTGTGTTCGTTGGAGAATGAATACAATTCACAACTTTCCGCGTTGTGTAAGTACGATTGCATTTTTTTTTCAAACGAAGATCTTTCTGGGCGCTGCTTTCAAGCGACTTTTATGGGAATTGAAAATCGAGATTCGAATAGAATATCAAAGGCAAGCTTGAGGCCGATGTAATCTCGATAACACTAAAAAATTTCGTTAACTTATTCGTCAATTGCAATTGATTGATGTAGATTCTTTGTTTCTGCAAGACCCTACCGTGAAGAAGCCATGTCTTAATTTTTCAGAAACAGTACACGTGAGTCCTCGATCATACTGTAAGGTATCTACACAGCTTTCCATGTTACGCCTATGATTTGCTATAGGAATTGAATAAAGGACCAACTATCTAGTTATTCATTACCAAGTGAAGTTCATGCCTGATTGTTGGTTACTCATCCTATCCTAAACTGACCCTCTCAACATGGGGTGTACTATTTAATGAAAAGGAATCTTTCTTTCATTGAATTTGTCCGGGTTATCATCTTACATGGCACAACATGTGAAATCGAGACCTTCAGAATGTTTTTATCGTTCATTTCTTGAAATAAGCTAAACATAAAATTCAGAGGAACACCAGAACTTTCAAAAACATATATATATATATATATATATATATATATATATATATATATATATATATATATATATATATATATATATATATATATATTGCTGTGCTAATGCACGTCACTCTGGTTGCGCCAAAATGGTACAGAAGTCAAGACGAATCAGAACATGTGTTAACTGATGAGAATGGCCACATTTCTTGCGTCGCCATGGAATAAACGCTCTAGTAGAAATTTCCAACGCATTATGTTGCGGTATTATGCAACGTAAGAAGGCAGAACACATCGAATCAAATGGGATTGGCCACACATTGCGTTTCGAACGTTGAGGTTAAGGGTAGTTGTCAATACCAGATATGAAAATCATTGTTTCTTCATTTATGATGATCCATTACTCATGGTAGTTTGTAATTAGTGCTGAAGATTGTTGAATAATATCTTGCAGAATAACCTTGTTACGTCCATAAATATGATTTATGACTGGTAAACAGACGGCTCTATTTACACTTCGAATAAGCATCTTCATATCCACAAATTACAAAATACAAATATGCGGATCAGAAAGTTTTGAATTTCGATTTTGTTATATTCAGGTTTTTTCTATTCTATTTCTCGGTACTGATTCATATAACACTACACCATAAACCCTTACTTCTGTATAATAATTGGGGTTTCATACCATAGCATAGAGCTAATTGATACCATCTAGTAGCTCGGATAGTGAAAGTGTATTAGTGCTTTTGCCAACAATGACGTCAAAAAATGGACAAATAGAATATTCCAGAAACCCCGTCACACAGTCTTATGGAAGAGCGTCCAGAGAAAACATAATGAACTTGATACTAGGTTTGACATGATACTCTTGCTCAAGGATTACCTTAGAAGAAAAAATCAGTTTTGAATTACTTTTCCCTCCACGTTTGATACACACCATATTGAAATATACAAATTTGGAAGGTAAGCGTGTTTTCGCTGATGATTGGAATGACATTTACGATACTGATCTGTTCGCATACATTGGGCTACTATTACTATCTGCTGTATTTTGTTTAAATAATGAAAGTACCGAAAGCTTATGGTATAGTGAGAAAAACAGGCCTATTTTTGGGGCAGTCATGCCACTAAAAACTTTCAAAAAATTGTCAAGGTTGATTAGGTTTGACAATAGAGAAACTCGATCCGAACGGCGACTGCTGGATAAATTTATTCCAATTCGAGATCTGTGAAATCAGTGGGTTGTCCTTTTGCCAAAATTTTATAATCCTTTTGAAAACGTTGCGTGGATGAGCAGCTTGTAGCATTCAGAGGAAGATGTCCATTTCGACAGTATATGCCGTCGAAACCAGTTAAATATGGCATCAAATTCGGTTTCTATGTGTATGCGATTCTGCCACAAGCTACATTTGGAATATCTAACCCTACACGGACAAAGAAATAGGAGGTGTGTCAAAAAAATCCAAGGCAAGCGTGTAGTCCTTGATTTGACTTGCGGCCTGAGAGGGCATAATCTTACGATGGATAATTTTTTCACATCATATCAACTTGGAGAGAAACTATAAGAAAAACAGATCACTGTTATAGGGACTATAAGTAAGAATAAACCGGAATTGCCTCCAGAAATAGTAACAACAAAGAGAAGACCGTTATTTTCATCATGTTTTGCTTTTACCAAAGATACTACACTTGTTTCTTACATACCCAAAAAAAAGTCGGTGAATCTTCTCGGCACTTTGCATCACAACTTAGAAGTGAGTAATCGCGCAGAAAAAAAGCCTGTGATATTAGACTACAACAAATGTAAGGGTGGCGTGGATACACTGGATAAAGCTGTCTCCTGTTACAGTTGCAAAAGAAAAACAAAACGTTGTCCTCGAGTGATATTTAGTTACATGGTAGACATATCAGCCTATAATGCTTTCATATACTCACGGCGGCCAATAGCAGCTGGAAGGAAAGCCGCCTAGCAAAACGGCGACACTATTTGGACATTTAGGTATGCAATTGGTTACACCGTATATAAAAAACAGGAAGTCATTACAGAGGGCACCTTTCTTAATAGAAATTGCAAAAAAGTTCCTTCAATCTAGTGACAATGTACAAATTCCATCAACTTCCACCCAACAAGAGGAAAACAACACTTGTACTGCTAAGAAGGCTCCCAAAAGAAGTCGCTGCCAATTATGTGCTAAACTGACAACAAAACACCTTTGATCTGTGTAGATTGTTGGCACCTTTTTTAATAGAAATTGCAAAAAAGTACCGTCAATCTAGTGACAATGTGCAAATTTCATCAACTTCCACCCAACAAGAGGAAAACAACACTTGTACTGCTAAGAAGGCTCCCAAAAGAAGTCGCTGCCAATTATGTGCTAAACTGACAACAAAACACCTTTGATCTGTGTAGATTGTAGGCACCTTTTTTAATAGAAATTGCAAAAAAGTTCCGTCAATCTAGTGACAATGTACAAATTCCATCAACTTCCACCCAACAAGAGGAAAACAACACTTGTACAGCTAAGAAGGCTCCCAAAAGAAGTCGCTGCCAATTATGTGCTAAACTGACAACAAATCACCTTTGATGTGTGTAGATTGTAAGAAATTCGTATGCAAAAAACATTCTGATACAGTTGTTCTATGTAGCCAGTGTATTAAGATATATCTTCATTTACATTCTTATCAATTACTGCTCAGTCTCTTTTTATAAAAATATCTAACAACATATTCACATATTATTTTCATATTGGATATATAAAATTATAATTTTTATCTCAAAACCAAAAAGGTATGCGAGATTTCGCAATGTGTAGACACATCGAAGAGAATTATTATTCAAAGAACAATATTCAACCTTCCGTAGAATGTTAAATATCCTCCCTTGAAGGAGCTAGTTTTCCGATTTACTCTTCATAATCACCGTTGGCTGGGGCCATAGAGAAGCGGTACAGCACGGTCAGATGTCACGAATAGGAACAATGGACTGCAGTTTCGGTCCCGTTTGACCTCGACAGCATTATCTACCCATTCGTAACACCAGGCTATGCCGTTACCTACTCATCTCAATTCGTTGAAGCGAACGTAAACATGTAAATGTCACTGCGCCCCCCCAACGAACCGAAACAGAAGCTACCTCACCATCGCCCCGCGAAACGGTCAAAACAAAGAGCATATAAAACAGGAAAACGTTAACCGCTTCTCTGTGGTCCCGGTTAACGGTGATTATGAAGAGTAAATCGTAAAACTAGCTCCTTCAAGGGAGGATATTTAATATTCTACGGAAGGTTGAATATTGTTCCTTGAATTATAATTTTCACAAAAATAAATAGTAAATAAATATATATGTCAAATAAATCCATTAAACAATTTATCTTCATTTTTTGTTCATTTTTCAGTATAATGTTACTACTTGGGTCAGATCTGGCAAGGTTTGTAAAATTAATGGCCTTATGAAAGTCAAATAAACTATTATTCAGACCAAAATTCATTGTGTAGGAATAAATATTAGCTTGAATGGACTGGAAATCTCTCAAATTGTGAAGAAACTCGAACGTTACATCGTATTATGATAAGGATTCATGCAAAATGGAATTTTTCGTTATTTTAAATCTCAGTTTTACCAGCAGATCTATGTACAGAACAGATGAAATATTTTACTTGAACGTAACACCATATTATGAAAAGGATTCATGCATTATGGAGTTCTTTGATATTTTAAATCTTAGTTTTACCAGCAGACCTATGTACAGAATGAAATATTATAGTTAGAGAAAAAGGACCTCCCTCTTTCATTTCTCTTTCAGAGAACTGTTTAGTTATGAATTATTTCCAATATCTCCACCCGTTTTCGAGTAATTCCAAATTTCTCGAATTGTGGGAAAACCATCATTCGCTGATATCTCGCTTATTATTGAAGTTAAATAAAAATGAGTTCGACATTCTACAAGCATATTTGGTTATTAAAATTCAGTGGTGTGGAAAGAAATTACTTTATAAATCGGGGATTTATGTTACCGACTGCAATTTCAAATGAAAATTACTTTTTGTGAAATTAGAAATGCCTCTTCCGTAGATACATGAGTAACAACGAAGTCAAGTTGCGTCAAGTCAGGGGAATCAATTGACCATCTACTCTGGACTAGTCCCTAAATTCAAAAACTTAACAGGTCAGTGATGACTCTTCTTCGGTGAGGAGAAAAATCTTTGTGTTGAAAGAAAATATACGACCTTTTGCTGGATGTCCCTCGAGAAATGCTTCAATTATTTTACTATTGATGATATCCGTATACCTTCAATTGTTGCTTCGTAATTCTTTTTTTCTTGCTTCATATTTCTTTTTTTTTCTTGTTGCTTCGAACTATACATTAATATTTTCATTAATATTCATTTTTCTTTCTTGATGCTTTGAACTATTCATTAGTAATGAGATTTTTTTTCAAATAGGCTAGAGCCGTTCAGAAGATCGATTCAGATATACCGTCGCAGCGGAATCGTACCTACTTTGAATATAACTTTTCTTTCATTTCAAATCACGACTTTCATTCTTCATCTCAGAAGAATCACACCAGTAGTTTCCAATGAAATAACTTTGATTTTGATATAAAGCCAAAATAAATATACTTCAAATCGTAAGTGATATATATATATATATATATATATATATATATATATATATATATATATATACTTCAAATCTTAAGAGTTTTCAAATTCTAAGGCCAAGGACAATTACTATAGTCTGAATTTAATCGAAATATAGAAACAGGTTTTTCCTGAAAAAGGGTAGTGAATGTTAAAACTGGTTACATACTGCATTCAACAAAAGTAAAATCACCTGGGGCTCGTTAATATTTAAAAAAGGGCTTGTTCACAGAATAACACCCAAACCGCTAAGCCGATAAAAATTGTCTTCGTCGCCACTGAGATTCACTGAAAAAAAGTGCTTGTCAACACATTTTGATATAACTTTGATATTAATTGAGTTATTCGCGAATGACGATTTTCCCAAAATCGCGAATTTTGTGGAAGTTGTAATATAATTTATATCAGTAGAATTTTCATAAACTTCGATATTAGGTTATCAGACCACGAACGAAGAAATATCAGATTCTCATGAGAAGAATTGGAAATCAATAAACAGAAGGGTTCGCAAACTCTACTATATATTTCGAATTCTCAAAGCAACACAATTTAATAGAGCCAGATCAAGGATGAAGTCAAATAAATAAATTGGCTGAAAAATTAAAACTGCTTCCGGAACGAATTCATTCAATACTATTATGACATTTTATTGCAGAAAGTTTAATGTTGAACAACTTTTACGTTCGTCCGAATAGATTAAAAAATTGCCCAATAATTTGAAGACGCAAATTTTCACAAAAAATTCTCCATCGCATTCACGAAGCCGGTTCTGGTTGAAATTGATATATATTTTTAATTGAATTAAACGATAAATTATCAAATCTGTATTATAGTGACATTTCCAATCTCATTTCATAATTGAAACTGATATAGCCATAAATTATTCATCATAAATTAAATATTTAAAGCATTCGTACCCATTATACTCTGAAAGAATTCAATGCCACTCTAATCCAAATAATTTGAACAATATAATTCATAATTCTGTACGATTAAAATTGAAATCACATAATATCGTTTTAACAAAACCAGATGAAGAAAAAACTAGAAGCAACTACAGAGCAGATACCTCATCTGAATAATTTGTGAAGTTCGAAATCATGCAGAAAAATCCAAGAAGTGAATGTAAAAAATGCTTTAGGGAATTCCCAATCTTGTAAACTTACAGTTGATGATTCGCAAGCTTCGTAACACAATTCTTTTCACTTTTGATTTGAAAACTTCCTCTTTTTGTAGCAATAATTTCAGTTTTACTACCTAGACTAATTGTGAGGCTATTTGTGGTGCCGGAGTCTTGTGGGATGAATAAATTTAAGCCCACCTTTCGAAATTGGTTTCATAAAAAGGATCCCTACATAAAAATCATACAATTTGAATCAAATACATTTCGTTGGGTATCCATAAAGTTATTGCAAATTGTTTTATTTGATTACGTAAACCAAAATATTTGGTGTTTTGAGCTGAGTAGCATAAATATTGCGCTCAACATGTTTCCGCTAGAAAAAGTCTACAGGCTTCAGGTCAGGAGATCGGGCCAGGACCAACGACCTGGATATTGTAAATTGGGGTATTGGGAAACTGGTGCAGCGTAGTGAGGAGAGGATCCGTCTTGTTGAAAATACAATTGTTGTTCAAGTAGTAATGGATCGTTTTCTTCTTATTCTGGTGTCAATGGATCAACCGCTTTTCAGTATATCGAGAAAGAGGCCACCGTTTAAATTACCAAGAATGAACACAGGTTTAATTACCTAACCAAATATATAGCTTTTCCGCAAATTAAGTGTGGGTTTCTCGAAATAGATAAGGATTGCTATCCGTCCCAGAAATGAAAACGTGCCGTCGTCAGAAAACTATACGTTGTACAAGAAATGCGGGTTATTGTTGATACTTTAGGTCATAATTTCACAAAATTTGATCCAAATTTTCATCATTTAAGTCATGAATTAATTTTGTACGGATGGAACTTGTATTTATGTACAATTCTAAAAACCTTAGATTGGCTAACACCGGCAGCTGCAGAAATTTATCGTACGGATTGCGTGTTTGGCATAAGGTTGACATGTCTCAATACTGCCACAGCAGCTTCATCATTTACAATTCCAAAGGGCACCCTTTATTTATCTATTGGCGATCCCGTCTCTGTAAATTTTGATCTCAATTTCTTTACGTTCTTATGGCGAACGTTATGTTCAAGATGGTTATATCCTTGCAATTATTCGGACAAAATTTTGATTTTTAGTAATAAAAGCTTAGCAGTTCAGCAGGTTCTTGGAATTTGTACACCAGGGGGGCTCAAACTCGACCTGCTGGCGATCTACCTCAAGATTTGTATTTGTATGTGTGATGCAGGGTTGTCGTACATACACGCTACACCCTACCTACCTATCTAGGTAGGGTGTACCGTAGCATATATAGATATTTACTTTCCGCAAAATATATATTATTTTAGTCAAGGTTTGGGTTAGGTTCAGTTAGGTTCTTCTCTATAATATCAATGAAAAACTCATAGTTATTCAAAATTGCGAGTTTATTGGTTGTTACAAAACGAAAGAGTTACATATGGTGTTAATCTTAACTAAGGAGTGACTTTGGATGTTGAAGCGTGACACTGCATGTCCTCAGCCTACTTTTCATGAGATGGTACGTAACCACTGAGTGCTAATCGCAAGCATGATGACTTATGGTCTTCAGTTAGTCGATTGCGATATTTTGACTTAATTATCTTCATTTCTGAAAATACAGCCTCGCAAAAGTAAGTTGACCCAAACATTGCCGTCAGTTGAAGGGCGATTTGCCTTAGATAAGGTTTTGGGTTAGGTTTAGTCAGGTTCTTCTCTATAATATCAATGAAAAATCTTAGATTTATTCAAAATTGCGAGTTCATTGATTGTTACAAAACAAAAGAGTTACTTATGGTGTTAAACTCAACTAAGGAGTGACTTTGAATGTTGAAGCATGGCACTGCATGTCCTCAGCATACTTTTCATAATATGGTACTTAACCACTGAGTGCTAATCGCAAGCATGATGACATATGATCGTCAGTTAGTCGATTGCGATATTTTGATTTAATTATCTTCGTTTCAGAAAATGCAGACTCGCACAAGTGAGTTGACCCAAACATTGCCGTCAGTTGAAGGGCGATTTACTTTAGATTCGGATATTTATCTTCAGATATAAAACATCAGAAATTTGTATCAGATGCTGTAGCTTTGAGATTTATATCTGATATAATCTGCACCAACTCATTTTCAACAGAACATGAGTTCTTATTAAACTGCCTTGCTGTTTCAGTAGCTAATTCCTCAATGTTTTTACATGAAAAAGGATAACTCATAGATGATGCTATATTTGCCAATTTACTGCAATCATAAAAACGCATTCCGAATTGTCCCAAAATGTTTGATAATTCAGCCTCATGCGTATCATAATTCAACTGAGGAATCCTTGCTTTCAAAGACTGAAAGAATGCGTTTACTGCGCTAATCATCTCAATAATAGGTTTTCCTTCACCTTGAAGCTCCAAGTTAATGGTGTTTAAGTGCATTGTGATGTCAGTCAAAAATGCCAAATTAGTCAGCCATTTTTCGTTTTCAACATCTGATTGTCATCACTTCTTTCGTCTAGAAAAGCTGTTATTTCGGGCAATAATACCTTCCTAGCAATTTTCCGCGACTCAACCACCTGACGTCCGTGTGATGAACTAAATCAGTGTGTTCAGCTGACTCCCTATCTTCCAACTGCATCTTAAAGAGCCGCCGTTGCAAGCTACGTGCACGGATGGAAATGCTCATAATTTCCTCCGTGTTTAAAACTTGATGTATAATGCAAAAATAAAGAGAAATCTCCATTTACTCGACACAATCCTACAAAACCGTTCTTGTTTCCAGTCATTGCTGGTGCTCCATCGGTTGTAATGCACACTAATTTATATATTGGTAGCTCGTAGTTTTTTAGAAAATTGAAAAAAACGTCATATATATCTTCGCCACGGGTCTTCCCCTTCAGAGGAATGATTGTAAAAAATTCTTCCTCAGCAAACAATGGAATACCATCCGAATAAAAATACACAGCTGGGCAGTGTCCGTCATATCGGTGGATTCGTAGAACTGTAAAGAAGAGTATGTACATTTCATGATATCATGTTTAAGTTTATCTGCCATGTCCTGACTCATGACTTCAATACGCTTTGTGACAGTCGGACGAGATAACTGAAGTTCTCTAATAGCAGACATGATTTCTGTTTTATTTTTAAAATCTCCAAATAAAGTCTCACCCGCTTCAATAAATGCTTCCTTCACAACCGATTCATCTTCGAATGGTTTCTTGTGTTTCGCCAATATATGAGATATTTTGAATGATGCGATCGCAGCAGCTTTTGATTGTTTGGCTGGTCTTGTGAACATGGTTTGTTCTTTTTTCTAACAAAATATCAAATCACGTACTTTTCGATTTCTTAATTCCCTCTGGCGGAAAAACCTTTTTATAGTTTTTTTGAATCGTTTTATGATGCCTCTCTAAGTTACCACGCTTACGTATTGCAACTGACGCACGACAAATAAGACAAATGCACTTATCCTTCACAATGCAAAAGGAAAATTCTTCCCCCCAATCGTTATTAAACGTTCTAGATTTCTTCGCTGCACTCATTTTGTAATATTTAATAATAAACTTAATATCGACGTAGTATTGCCTTTAATTCACAATTCAGAATGACTCAAATTGCTACAGGCGCAACATTTATATCGGCGTGAACGAAAGTCTCTTATGTTCCCGACAAACGCGCCGCCCGAAATTTCTAGAAAAACGGCAAGAATAAAAAACTCTTCTCTTCTTTGTCAAATAATGTGCGTTCCTTTGATAAAGCCGCCTTTTTCCGCCAGCAGAGTGTTATTTTATTACGTAATAAATTTTTATAGTTTAGTTACCTACTTATTAAATTTTTTTTTCTTCTCGAGATCTACTCACAAAGCACTCGTGATCGACCGTATGAGCACCCCTGGTGTACACCATTATTTTTGAAATTTCAACCACATCAGCGAATTAGAATGTATCTAATCATCGAACAAACGTATCATATTGACACTTTGCTTCTAGGACCAAAAATTAAGTCAAAACAAATGTTCCCTTCTATTTATTTTTATGTTTATACGGGGTCTGGGAGAATTTTTCTTATTAAATCAGAAGAAATTGCAATTCAAATAAAACCATAAAATCTTTTAATATTCACAGCCAGACCTTCTTTCCTTATCTAAAACCCTGGGATAAGTTAAATAACTTTTCTCATATAACGTAGCTTCGAAGAACTTTCAAATGAGGTGTTGATCGGTTTCTTTGCACGAGTTCAATTTTAAAAGTTTGAAGAGCACCCTCGTAGGGGGATGCTCGTGAAGTTTCAAATATACGTCAAAAGATCTTTCGACGCGTTTCGGAAAATTTATCCAACTACTATGGAATATCACTTTTTGTTTTGAAGGGAGGAAACCTTTCGAGATTAGTTAGCTCCTCATGCATTAACCAGTGAATTTACTTAGATCGAGGTTTTAGACGATGAGAAAAGAAGGTTTTGTTGTAATTACTTTGATAGCCCATTTTACGGAGAACAACAATATTTTTTCTCTCACTACGGGATGAGAAATATACAGTACGGCCCGTTTTAAAATTATGTAGATTATCCATGCAGTTACGTCACTCGTTTTGTTAACAATGCGCTTAAGATAAAACCTCACGTAATTTATGAGGAAAACCATGATTGCTTACAGATTACACGAAAAGTATAGCAAATATCGTTACTTTATCATTCGAAAATGCAGAAATACGTCGATAAGGACACCAGGAAACTTGTATTTTACAGTGCACTGTGATATTATAAACATGAAGTGCCTGGCTAAAACAAGTAAATAGAGATCATATGACTCTATCTACCTAGTCTAGTTTACAAGTTCAGATGAGTGTTTATTCTTGAAAAAAATTCTGCCATAGTTTATTGCATTTAGAATGGCCGATAGAAAAATGTACTCGACTTGATTCACAGCACAGAAAAATTGTAATAGTCGAAAAAAAGATTTAAAATTTTTCACAAATAATTCTCTTAATAAATTAGAAATTGGTTATCAACCTTACTGAAATATGATACAGACCATTACTTCATTGTTCTGTCTCCCACGTATAATTATCACAAATAAAATGTCTATCCACTATCAACTGGATTGATTAACTCGACGATTGTGTATAGATTAGCTGTTACAAAGCGGTTTCAATTTCACATCATTGATTGAGCAAGCAACTGCTGTATGGCACAGGGTCTATTAATTGACATTCAATTTTCATTTGATGCTACTGAAAATTTGTATTAAAATTGAAGAGATGTTTCGAATTGTGATTGATTAAAGTATGTCATAGATCGTGTACTTCCCATATTCCAATTGCTTAACTGCGTCTATGTTTAAAATAGGATGAAGTCATGAAGCGTGTGGTTGAAACTTTGCCAATCATTGAAATTCTTATTCATTATGAGTATCTCTGATTGTCAGGAAATCCCAAAGGGACGGTATCTACATTAGTTCTATTGAATATTAGAGAGTCACTCGTATGGATATACACTCGGCTGGTTTTATTTTTCTGTCAATTTCCTGGAACACGTTGATTTTTTATTGGAGAATTACATTTTTTGATATACGTTTCGTTCTCCCCCCATTAACCCCCTACCCCTGGCTGCATCTACCCCAAATTTTTAAATATGATGACGATGACAGCATCTCGTGCTCTGTGATGGGCAGTTTCCATCTCAATGGAAGACTGCGAAAATCTGTCCTATTTTCAAGAGCGGAGATAAGTCTAACGTATCGAACTATCGTCCATTTGCCCTTTTCAATTCGTTTTCTAAAATATTTTTTACTCTCATCCATGAGTCACAATCTTTTCAGCTTGAACATGTCATCTCAGATCGACAACATGGGTTTAGGGAGGGGCGGTCAACGGTCACAACTCTCGTTTTTTTTTCTCAGAGTATGTCACTGAGGTTTTGAATCGTGGCGGTCA
Organism: Cryptolaemus montrouzieri; assembly: GCA_013387265.2. NCBI lineage: Eukaryota > Metazoa > Arthropoda > Insecta > Coleoptera > Coccinellidae > Cryptolaemus > Cryptolaemus montrouzieri. Next base: position 34,907,168 of record JABFTP020000144.1, read on the forward strand.
AGTAGATGTGCTAATCACCGACTTTTCCAAGGCATTCGATCGTCTGAACCATCTGATTCAGCTTTGAAAAATGTATCGCATTGGCTTTTCTCCGTTACTATTGAGGTTTTTTCATTCATATTTGACTGGCAGAAAACAGTATGTGTTAAATAATGGATTCAAATCTAATTAATTTAAAGCCCGTTCTGGGGTTCCCCAAGGATCCATTTTGGGTCCTTTTCTATCTACAATCTTTATAAATGATTTACTAGAAACCATTCAAGTTGATGGAGCCACTTTCGCAGACGACTCCAAATTGTTTTCTGAAATAGGTGAAGCCGAAAACTGTCTAAATCTTCAGCATGAATTGACTCGAGTTCATGAGTGATGTACAGAAAATAGGCTGCCCTTGAACATTTCCAAATGTAAGATTATGACCATCACACGCAAGCACTTCCGGATTCTTTGCCCATATTCAGTGAGTAATACTGAGCTGCAGCGAGCATCAAGCTGTAGGGATCTCGGGGTACTTCTCAACTCTGAGTGGACTTTTGAAGATCATGTTGTCGAAGTTGTTCTGACGGCAAAACGACTGTAAAATTTCATTTTATGAAATTCCAGAAGTTTTCAAAATGTTGAGATGTTCAAGGGACTCTACTTCGCTTTCGTTCGTTCAAGATTAGAGTAAGCCTCTATGGTGTCGGATCCCCATCATGTTAAATATGTTTCTTTATTAAAGGGTGTCCAGAGGACTTTTTTGAAATTCTATCCCTACCGTGGCATACCAAATTGTATTCTCACCATATGCTTTTCTGTGATAGAACTTGCTAGTCGAAGAAAATTCTTAAGTTGCATGTTCCTGTTCAACCTGGTCAATAACATTACAAAGTATCCATACCTGCTTGGACAGCTAAGGTTTTTAGTCCCGGAGCTCATGAGAAGGAACAAAATGAAATTTTACGTCACAAGCGCATCAACAGATTTCTATTTCAACAATACTATCGCGTCCCTTGTGGACTTTTCGCACAGTAAATAAAAACAATTTTCGGAGAGAACTCCTGACCCTTTCGAAGGGTAGAACTACAAAATCATTTCTCTAGCTTTTGTGAATTAAATGATACTTATGTTACTCTTTAAGTATTTCGGTATGTATTTCAAATTGTATTTAGTTTATGTTCATTTAAATTATAATTTCTAATATATCATTTTCTGTCCCCTAATTGGGAGAAATCATGTCGGGCTTGTAATAATTAAATAAAAATAGGGAGATGGGGTGGTGTGATGCCTTTTTGAAAAGGTTAATCCCATTGTTTATGCAACTACATAATTATTTAATTTCTAAAATAACATGTGACCAAATAGAATCTAGTATTGTTCTAGTTTTCATCAATCCGTTCGATCTCCGTTTGAAGAAAATACTTGTTCAAAATCGATTCTGTTGGTTCAGAAAATTTCTTTCTTCCATTTGAACGTTTGCGAATTATCCCCTACTCCTGTCAACTACCACCACGAAAATATCTATATGAGGAGGTTGTGTGATACTTCCGTATATTGTGCATTTTTTCAAATTCATTCACGATTGAGTAACCCTCTACAATTTATCTTAAGACCTATCCTATAGATTCTGTTTCAAACAAATAATAATTCTTCCAACCTGGAATGGAAAGCAGAGAGCGTGCGATATGATTCTCTCATGAGAAAGATAGATTTCTTACGTTTGAATCAATATAAAACGATGTTTTATTTTGTTGGCATCAATCTTCCTGTATTTGACATTTTTTTCCAGATCTGCTAGATTCAGGTGACTTTGCGCTGGTAGTAACGTATGTCACAAAAGTCTTGGGAAAAAATTCGAATAGAAAAATAATTACTGAAAAATTAAAAGATTGATAGGGGCCCGTTCTGCTCAATGCCGCGCAATTTTCTCCGAACACCTCCCATCAGTGTTTGGACGACATCCACATCGATTTCTCGTATCTTCTGCAAGATTCTCTGTCGCAAACCTTCTTCGTTTTGGGCTTCCCATCCATTGTCATAGACTTTCCTTGTCAGTAAACCCCAAAAATCTTCGATTGGTCTTGCTTGTGTAACGTTTGGGGGGTTATCTCCGCGAGGTATAAATGGGATGTTATTAGCCTTTAACCAATATCTCGTAACTCGCGCATAATAGGAAGACGCCAAATCTGACCAAAACATTATTTCGTCATCAGCGTGATAGGTATTGATGAAATCTAACAATTTTGGGAGACATCTTCCAGTATACAGGTTTGCATCAACAGCTTCGCCTCTCACATGCCCTACATATGGTCTTGAAACCTCAGCTTCAGAAATAGGACACCAAACCAAAACCTTGTCTTCAAAGTTTTTCTTTGTTTTGAATTTTACTTCGTTTGGACAGTCTTCCATGTTATTTGTATAGAAACCAGCATTACAGTTGATTTCAGAATGGGATAATGTAAAATATTTTACATCATACAAAATTGTGGTTTTGTCATTTGCGAAGTGAATTCTTCTTAAGGCGCGGCAACATCTGGGGATATTTCTCAATTGATTCTGGGTGTATTTTGGATACTTACTCCTTTTACGATATTTACATCCCGCATTCAGTAATTCACGCCTTATTGTCTCATGAGAAGTACGATAATTTTCGTAATGATGTTCCTACATTGTCTCTTGCTCTTTCTGAGAGCCTGTTTCTACGGATTTCATTCAGAGCCTTCGGTCGACCACTTTTTGGCAAATTCAAGAATGGTTTTCCTTTCTCACATTCACTTATTTATTACCCGATATAAAGTGGTCTTAGAAATATTCTGACCACGAAAAATGTTGATGATTTCACGCTTAGGAACTCGCTCAACTAAATTGTAAATACTTCTTCGAAGTTCTAATTTGTAAGCCATTTTAGCGAACTTATTCAGACTTTTGGCAGAAGGAATACTTAATATAAATCATAAATGACATATGTTGATCACGGCAACTAGATCTTCCACGAATTGCGGGAACTATACATGAAAAAACTTTTTCCCAAGACTTTTGTGACATACGTTATTTTCCATGAAATAACGATGATTCAGTTAAAGATAGTTTATACACTTTGGGAAGCCATTGAAATTGTGAGTATATTTTTTCAAAGATATCTGTTCTGCAGTAATTGTGCGTGTGTAACTAACCCTGGAACAAATTTGGGCACAAATACGTTAGTGAGTTCACGAGTTATTTCCGATTTCTCCATTCTCTAGGATTTTGGCATATGTCAATATCTCGGTTGCTATCAAAGTTAGGTGAAACTATTTTGATATTCTAGGGGTACTTTTTTGAATTGAACGCAGGAACATATTCATTTTTTGTTGAATGGTTTTCGAATTATATTAACTTGTGTTTTTCGAAAATACATATATACTATAGGTGAATTTGGATTAAATAGGAAAAGTATGTTTTTTTATTTTCTTATATATAAAAAATGCCTGACAAAATTTCTCGAAAACTGTTTTTTCAGAACTGAAAATTATCTGACCATTATGTGGTTTCATGTACGAGGATGGTCTGAAAAGTTTCCGACTGCTGAAGATGGAAGCACTCGTAAATAAACGCTAGTAAATTTTCATTGTTCATCTGTTAACACTTACTCACCAAACTTTCAACCATTTGGACGCGCAGTTGTTATGAAAAGTCGTTTGAGTGAGTTGATGTAAGTATTCTTGTGAAAATGGACCAAATCGGGTATCGAGTTGTCATTAAACATTTGTTTTTAAAAGGCAATAAGCCTATGAAAATTGAAGATGAGTTGTGTTCCTTGTATGGCGATTCTGCACCATCATTTACCATAGTGAAATTTTGAACAGCTGAATTTATACGTGGCTATAAGAGCTTGGAAGAAGATGTACGTCCAAAAACTGCAACTACCGCCGAAGTTTGCCAAATGGTGCTAGACGACCTCCGAATTGAAGTGAGAAAGATAGCAAAGGTTATGAACATATAAAAAGAACGTGTTTGTCACATATTCAATCAATATTCACACATGAGAAAGCTGTCCGCGCATTTTATCACGTTAGACCAAAAACGTGTTTGAAGGAACATTTCTAAGGCTCTGTTGGCGCAGTTTAGGCGCAATAAATCCAAGTTTTGGTAACGATTAGTTACTGAAGATGAAACTTGAATACACCATTATTCACTAGAAATGAAAATACAGTCCAAACAGTGGACTGCAAAGGGGAACCGGTATTAATAATGCCAAAAACTGTTTTTACGGCTGGGAAAGTGATGGTGACTGTTTTTTGGGATAGTCATGGGGTTATTTTAATCGATTATTTTCAAAAAGGAAAAAACCGTCACAGAAGTATACTGCGCATCATTACTTGATAAGCTAGAAGCAGAAAGTAAAATCCTGTTTCTCCAAGACAACGAACAGTCTCACACCTCAGCGGTTGCCGTGGTGAAAATCCACGAACTACGGTTTGAACTGCTTAACCATCAGCCTTACTCACCAGATCTAGCCCCAAGCGACATCCTTCTATTCCTTTATCTAGAAATTGCTCTCAGAGGACAGAGATTTTCGTCAGATGATGAAGCAATCATCTTCGTGAACACTATTTTGTAGAGAAAAACGCCGAGTACTATTCGGACCGGTTACAGGGATAGAAACATCGCTTGGAAAAGTTTGTAGAATAACAAGATGACTATGTTGAAAAATAAAAAAAAATCAATTGTATCTTTGTTAGGTCGGAAACTTTTAGACCACACTCGAAGTATGCTGGTGCGAATTTTCCCAAAACATCCCAATTCAATTCTCACAAATATCTCAATTCTATTCTCACATTTGATTTGAAAAATTATTCAGTTCACATTTTTCATTTAGAAATAATTAACTGAAAACGTTGTGATCGAAAAATGTTCCTGGATGAGTGATGGCTTGGGCGATTCAATTCGTTAGTGTAAATAATATATTTTTATATAATATATTACCTTACTTCTAAAAGTCGATTTGGTATAAACGTCTATTCTGCAGTATACGACCCTTTTATATTTTTTTTAGTTTACTCTTATTTTGTACTCTGAATATTATTATACAATTGTATGAGTAACTTAATTTCTGTCTAAATAACTCATTACTCAAAATTATATTTGGATTCATTCATATGTAGCAGTAGTTCTAATAGTATATTCTGATGCTTAGCATATGAATTTCCTCATACCTGTATTGTCGTATAATTTACCCCAGGCTATAAAACATATCTATAAGCTCAATAGGAACTACATAATAATCATCATTAAGCAAAAAAAATTGATGTCAACTCAATCATTGCTAATTTCCAACCGGAAACCCATTATTCAAGGTAAGTCCTATTATTGTGACGAAATATAACATAAAAAATTTATCACAGAGTGAAACTCAACAACTTCATCTTCTTAAAACTTCGTTTTGTTTTACCCTCAAAATGGTTTTTGATGATCCACAGATTATGCAATGTTCCTTCATCTTAAGATGATTTCGATGAAGAACTTAACCATAATTTGAAACATTTACTGGAAGAGTTCCAATTACACATTCAGAACCTGTAATAATTTATCCAAACACATCAAAGATAATGAAAATGGAATAGATGAAGGAAAGATATCTGGTGAATACAAACTTATATTTTATTAATTTTTGGGAATAACTTTAAAATCAATTGTTATAAACTTTCCAGCGTATTATTCAATGAACAATAGTAGATTTTGACATTAATTTCCCTCTACTTCGTTTTTGGGATTTTGCCTAAGGTAGTTTCAATCATTTTTAGTCCAATGTTGTAGATCATATATTAATTGTTGTACCTTGGGTTAGTTTGTCTGATGAAGGTACAGAGTCGACAAAACGTGTTACAAATGTAGTAACTAAGGGTAAATCGAATTTTCTTTTATTTATCATCAATAAGGATATTTGTTTGTGCTCTTAGATCCTTGATAAAAATGTGAAGCAGTGTTATTGATCTACACTCCAGCATCCGAAACGATCGCAGGCGGTCGGAGACTGTGTGACGCATGCCTAATTTACCTGATAATTACACGAGAAATATTTCACGATTTTATAATTTTAGTGTTACATTAGTTTTTTCCAGTTAGAACTCTTCCCCCTGTTTTGCATCCTAAGGTGCAGTTTTGAACGGCGAGAAACTAGAGTTTTTTACTTTATAATCAGGATTTCAAATACAACTAAGTTTCCGCCAAAAAATTTCGATTTAAATTTCAACCTGTATTTCTCACCCATTTGAAATTGATTGAATTCTATACAACATTTCAACTCCTATTTTCTAGTTCCAAAGATGGTTTTCTCAAAAATTCGCAAACACTGTTTTTTCTGTTGTAACGAAGATGTCATAGACAATTTTTCATGTCACAAACTTTCAAAGAGGGAGAAATCCCATACAAGCATTTCAAAACCTATTTCACACCCTTGGGTGTGGTTTTCTAAAAATGCTAATGTTTATATCTCTTGCTTTGTAAATGAGGTCTCAAATACAAATTGCCATATGATTCACTTCGAAATCCTAACATTAGGATTAGAAGATTGGAAAAAGTATCCTATGTCGGTCTCTGAAATTCATGGTATTTCCATACCAATTTTCTTCAAACTTCGTTCGGCTTAGACATGGAAGTGTAACAGACAGACACAGGCTTTCACATTTATACTCTTGATATGGATTAACTCAAATACCAAGAAGATTGAGGAGCCTGTTGAATTTTTGGCCAGAAATTCATACACAATGATAGCCTTGTGAGAGGGTGCATTATCGTTGTGCAAAATTCATGAGTTTTGTTTCCACAGATCTGGACTTTTTCGACGAATTTGCTTTCTCAAGCGCCACGCAACACTCAGGTAATATTCTTTATTTACCGACCTTCTGGCAAGAATTCCGAGTGCACAACACCGCGATAGTGAAAACAGTTAACATTACCTCGATCTCTGATCAACTTTGACGCAGTTTTTTCGGTTTCGGTTCAGTTGGTAGGCGCCATTCCGAAGCTTGTTGATTGGTTTACATGTCAAACTCATAAACCCATGTCTCATCACCAGTTACAATGCGTTTTATGAATGTTGGGTCGAAACTCATTCGTTCTAGAATGTCTTACGCGATTCAATTTCTGAAGAAATTTAGGTCATTTGGTGCTAGTTGAGCGGAAACGCGTTTCATGCCCAAACAAGCGTTTAAAATGCTAGGAATTAATTCGTGAGACACAGAAAGTTCATTGGCTATCTCTCTCAAACTCGAATGACGATTTTCAATTACCATTTCCTTCACTTTATCGATGTTAACTTCAGTTGAATATGTTGATGGCTTACCAGAGCGAGGCATATCATATGCATATGCACTATACCACTCATATGCAAGTGTTTTTGATAAAGTCGATTCACCCTAGGGCTTCTGCATTTTTTCAGCGTTTCAGCTCACGAAATTCCATTTACAATACAAATTGAGACAAATGCTTTGTTGAAAATTTTTATCCATTGTGAAAATCGCAGAACATGTGAGAACTGACAAAATTGAGCACTGTAAACAAACTAAATGACAGATCACGTTCAATTTCCGCGTTAGTTTAGAAAAACAGTTGTGCCAACTCAGCAACAACAGAAATTTTGACAATCGTTTTCAGAAAATTTTTTAAATAATCAATTTCCGGTAATTTTTTGACATAATGTATATTGAATAAAGCTCAAACCAGTAACCGCTTTAAAATGTAGAAATTTAGTCTTTGAGTGTGGGCGCATTTCGATGTTTCAGTAAAGCAGCTAGGTAAAATATTATAGTTTGATTAATTGGCCCGTCCCGTCTTGATCTTCTTTCCAGGCACCAATGTAGTGGATGAATTTTTTTCCATTTTCGAGTTAATATAAATTTCTCTAATTTATAAGCAAAACAGGAATATTTTGAGTGAAAATCATTCTCGAAGCTTGGTGAACTAACATTTATAATAAATGTTCAAATTGTCAGTCAATTATTTTCCAAGCAAACTTCGCATCTTCTTCTCTCATTTCTGAAAGCATTCTTTGTGTTTTCCCTGAATGAGTTATCTCATTTGCATGAATTTTATCTTACAACATATACCGAAGAAAAAAAAACCAGAGGGGTTAGATCCGAAGAACTAGTGGCCATCTCGCAGGACCCCATTTACCTACCAAATTATCTTCTACAAAATTCAAAGATAATCTTGTAGCGGCATATTGTCAAAAATCTATTTTTATATACACACAATCAAATTTATATGGAATCACCCGATATTTTAAATATTACCTCAGGGATTTTGGGAATTTTGAAGGATTGTTAGAATTGATTCTTTTGAGATATTTCAATTGAAAAAAGAAAGAAATTAAGGTTTATTTCAAGAAAAAAAAACAAGTGGAAAAATGAGAGACTCCGCATGTAGTAAAAAAATTGAAAATTGTTTTCTCACGGAGTAGGTGTTTTTTTCTCGACTTTCTCCTCTTGCTCCGATACAACCCAGAATCGGTCTAGGCATGCTTTGGATTAGGTTTTCGACCTCCTCTGGGTTTATATTCTGCCACTCTTTTATGGCGGCTTGAATGAGCTGTTGTGGGGTTCTTGGATTATCCTAGCACGATCTGATTTACCTTTTGAGATTATCCCATTAATTTAGGTCTGGACAGCAAGCTGGCCAGTGCAAAATAGCGATTCCCTATGTTTCAAAATAATGTCACGAGAGGTTGCTAGTATGCGGAGGAGCATTATCTTGTATAAAAGTGAAATTCTTACCGTGGGCACCTCGCCAGAGTCTCACTTTGGGCTCCAGCATTCCACGTCCACGTAATTGCTAGCCGTTACATTCGCAGAAAACGAAATCAAATCTGTTTTTCTCCCAGCATAATGCCACCCCAAAACATCACACTGCCCCTTGGTATTTCGGAATTTGTCTTCCTGCTCGGAGTCTAACTCGTCTTCCACGTCCCCTTGAAATCAAAATCCAGCGATCGAACGCCAATTCTGGTCTCATCCGAAAAAAGAACACTTCGCCAATTCCCAATATTTCAATTTTGGTGCTCGATACACCAATTAAGTCTGTTAATTTTTTGTTTTCTGGTTAGCTCTGGAACTCTTAAGGGCCTTCTGCTGTATCAACCCTTTGAAGTGTCTGAAGTATCGTTTCTACTGATACACTGAGGCCTGTTGCTTCCAGAAATTACCTTTGGAGTATGGGGTGCGACGCACTAAGGTCTCTTCATGCAATTTGGCACAAAAAGCGGTCTTGTTCTTCAGAAGTCATCCTACGACTTCTTCTAGGCCTATTTTGTAGGGATTGTAGCTCCACGTATCGCGCGTAGTTTTTGAAATCTCCCCCTGTGATACCCCCATTGTGGCCGCTATATCCCTCTGTGTCACCCCTTCTTCAACGAGAGCAATTTCGTCCCCTCTGCACATCGGACAATCCAACATAAGGCATTTTCAATTATGTTTATAGGCTTTCTTTAATTTTTGAAATTCACAATTTAAAATCTCAGTGACGACTGAGTACAATATCCCGAACATGTGGTGATAATTCAACATTTCTTATCATACTATCAAGGTTTTTCACAACAAAAAACTTCATTCTTCACAAGTAGTCGAAGATCCATGGTTAAAAACAATCAATGATGTGAAATACCGAGTGATTTTATATAAAGTTGGTTGTGTGTAAGACAACCCATGTATTGAAGCCTAAATGCCGCTGCTGAGCGACATGGGGATTTTCGTCGTTCGAGTAATGATGATTGTATTTATTAACGATACCGGTGGTCTCGATCTGCGCTTCATTTGTCCATATTATTTTGGTAAAGAATGAATCGTCTTCTTCCAATTTGCCCAAGCTACCATCGACAAAACTGCATTCAGCTCTCTGAATCATCCACTCGAAGCCGACGCAGCTTGTGATATCTATAGAGCTCGAAATGTCGTCAAAAATTGACGACACTTCTTGGAATATGAAGTTGGTTTGGAATTTGTCATGATGAAATTGTTGGATTTGCTCATACACAACCATTAACATCTATGGTATTGTCCTCCTGATTTTATGTATGACATATTTATGAGGCTGGAGTTTTTTGAATGAAAAATTTTTCGCATTACCTGCTAAACGGCTGGATAACTTCCTATTGGGTTGTTGCATGTCGAGATATCGTTCCAAATATACTTCACTGGCTTCCCTATAGTTTTGTGGGCGAGAATATAGCACACCAACGTATTGAATTTTTTATCATTTTTATATCCTTCCATTTGTTTCAAAACTTCCGCAAGGTAAAACAAATCAATTGAAGCTATTAAAGATTCACTTTTCGTGATCTTTTGACAGTTCAACAATTGCCCACAATGGAAACACCGATTATTTACCTCGGAATAATCATAATTCCGATACCTTTGATGCTCGCACCACAGAGACATTGAATATAAGTTATCAACCTTTTCACACAAATTGAGGGATTCTTCACAATGGACGAGAAAAGATACGGTAACAGAATATTGCCATTCATCAAAGATCAGAATAATTGTATATCTGCCAACCATAGTTTATACAATATTTAAAATCTATGCATAAACCAACATGAATCAATTACTACCCATCCTTTCTTTTAGAAACCGTTATTGATGATTTTGTTGTTATTGCGCCCATCATAACGATCTGCATGGACCACATTCAAGCGTCTAAGTATATGTATGAAAACAAGTTCGGAGTCCTCACTGTGAGGCAGGCTCTCGAGCAGCTGAACTGCAAAAAGGCAGTTGGTCTAGACGAAATACTGCCAATCGTCCTGAGAAAGTGTGCTCCCCAATTGGCACCCATTCTTAACAGTCTGTTTCAGATTTCTTATGAAAGCCAGAGTTTTCCGAGCAGCTGGAAAATAGCGAGAATACAACCGATCCCAAAGAAAGGAAAGAAGTCCTCACCATAAAACTACAGCCCTGTTACACTTCTTCCCATTATGTCCAAAGTCATAGAGAGAGTCATAAATGATGAACTCATCGAATATCTTGAGTTGCAGGTAATTATTAACGACCGTCAGTATGGTTTTCGCAGGCAAAGGTCGACAGGAGATCTGCTCGCCTACGTCACTCATGTTTCTACATCAATGATGGAAAAGCATGGGGAATCTAGAGCAATAGCCCTCGATACCTCTAAAACCTTCGATAGGATTTGGCATGCAACCTTGTTGAATAAATAATAAACTTCCTGAAAAATTGTGGGGTTGGATAAGTAGCTTTCTTTCAAATAGATAAATACAAGTTGTGGTCGACGGTATAACATCTGATTGTTTCCAGTTGCAAGCAGGAGTACCTCAGGGATCCATTATTTCGCCAACCTTGTTTCTGTTGCAGATAAACGATCTTCTGTCATTTACAGAGAACAAGATCTTCGGTTTTGCAGACGATTGTACCCTGGTTTCGTATTTCAGTAGTCTACGGCCGATTACAGCTGCGGAATCTCAGCGTCAAAGATGTCAACAAATTAATAACTTAAACTCTGACTTATAGAGGATATCTGAGTGGGGTCAGTTGAACATGGTGAGCTTCAACTCGAGCAAGACGCAAGCAACTACGTTTTCTAGAAAGGCCAACAAATTGCATCCAAAGATTTGATGCACCTCCTCGGAATAACGATCAACTTCGGGTTTTGATGGCATGAACATGTATCAGCAATAGCTAAGTCGGCATCAGCTAAAGTAAGATTTCTTTTCAGAGCCAAGCGATACTTCACGGCATTTCAGCTGTTGTTTCTATATATAAGGCGCAAATTCGACCGGCTTTGCAATATTTTCCCATGCATGGGGATATGCGCCAAACATTCGTTGCGGATGTTGGATAGTGTGCAAGAACGGGCTGTGCGCCTCATCAATCACCCGGAGATCATCCGCTATCTCCAACCGCTGTCTCCCAGAAGACAAGTTGCTGACCTTTCTCTGTTTCACAGATACTTCCACGGAAGATGCACCAAGGAGCTGAAAGACCTTTTTCCGGGTAAACTCATGTTTTGCCGCAACACTAGGCTGGCAAGGAGTTCTCATCATATGGCGGTACATCTAACGACACCTCGAACCTCTCTCTATAAGAATTCTTTCATTTACAAGGCCGGTGAGCTGTGGAACTCACTTCCGTCCAATATCTTCCCAACATCCTACAATTTGCCCCTCTTCAAGAAGCGACTAAACAGACACCTCAATACTTTGCAGGCGCCCACTCATGTGGTGTAACAGGTTCGCCTATTCCTGGGTAGCGCGCATAAAAAAACAATTCTACCGAAGTTGTGAATGACAAGGGGATTGATGTGGCCGTTTCGGATGAAGTTGCTATGATGGAAAATAGACAATCTGTGAGGAGATCGTCATAAATATCTGGAGTATGCCGGACTAGTACTTTCAGGATTCTCCACAAGTACAAATTTCATCCATATAAAGTTAGAGTCGTTAACAAGCTGAATGAAATCGATTTCGATCATCGTTTACAGTTCTGCGAATAATTTAGCGAGAGGGTCAATAACGATCTGAATTTGCTGCAAAATGTAGAGTCAGAAGTGCCACTAATCCCTATTTAAAGAGGAAGAATCATACTCAAAGATCAACAACTGCTATTCCTAAAAACAATAGCATTTCTCACTTGAGCTCACTTGAGAAGCACGTAGGAAGATATTTTTCCTAGTTGCTAGGTTAATGTAACGATCGTTTTCATCCAATGAACAAAGTCGACATGAACTTCTACGTCCTTAGGAAGCTTGCGCTACTTTTGCATGCCACCTTTCAGCCTAAAACATTTCAATTCCTCGATTTGCATTTTTGTAGGTAATTCACGTCTTCCTCCATTTTATACAAATTTATCGTATCGTTACATAATAAATGACGAACTAATCGTTGAATCAGTCAAAGTACTTGATTTGATGTATATTTTATTTCGAGAAATGTATTTTATGAAAAATGATGAAAGATACTAGATCCAATAGCACATGGACCTTAATAATGCAATAAGATAGTTTCAATTCCCAATTCCCTTGAGTTTTAGTAGGTTTATGCAGTTTTGTTCCACAATAATTGTTTCATCATTTCAATTGATCACAATAAACAATTGCAACTTCTAATTATTTCAGTGGACATGAACTTATTTCGTATTTTATTCCATCGTTAAGTACCTATTATGTTCGGATTTCTTTATTGTTATTGAAGACGATATTTATACAATATCTTTGCTATTTCGATTTCACAGCTGCCATAGGTGAACAAATTAAGTGTTCAGCCGTATTTATCATTCAGAATTACATTAGAAACAGAAAATGTTTATTGATAGGAGAACCGAAAATATCATTTATCGAATCTGTGAAAAAATTGATCCATAAAATGTAAGGAAATACACTTCACCCCAAAATCGACTGGACAGACAAAATTATGTTTAATGAATAGGTCATTGCTCTAACGCTACGAACTTAAAGATTTAATTTTGAAATTGTAAGGAACTTGTCCTGAGGTTAACAAGTTGCAAGCCTTGGTTCGTTTAGGTACAATTGTTCTTCTTCTCCCAACTTTATTTTAGGCGAAACCGCCTGTTTATTCTTCGGTCGTTTGTCTGTTACGGAACGTTCAAGTTGTCACTCCACCTTTTTCGTGGTCGTTCCACGCTTCTGCGCGCCAGTGGAGATCTATCACGGGCGATTTTCACTATTCTTCTGTCATCCATTCTGTTTATATGGTCATTCCACTCCTGTTTTCTGTTCAATACCCAGTTGTTAATGTTGTCCACCTTGCACATGTTTCTAATATTCTCAGTCCTCTCTCTGTTGAGCAGTGTTTTCGCGGCTATCCTGCGAAGTACCTTCATTTCGGTTGTCTCCAGTAGTCGCCTGGTTTTCGTTGTTTCTGGTCTAGTTTCTGCAGTGTATGTCATAATGGGCCTTACAGTTGCTTTGTAGATTCGTGCCTTGGCTTCAATTCCGATATGCTTATTGCGCCATATTGTGTCATTCAGACATCCTGCTACTCTTGTTGCTTTTGTTGCTTGCTCCCTTACCTCCGCCTCGACATCTCCGTAGCCCGAAATCTCTATACCACTTCTCACTGGTATCTGTGTGGTAAGCTCCCCGTCTAATCTTGCCTGGATCTTGTTCGCAGTATATATATATTTTCGATAGTCTTTATTATATTACGTGGGATTTGCCTGTTGTAGAGCAGATGTATAATGTCTGATAATTGGACCCGGTCGAAAGCTTTGAGCAAGTCAACAAAACACATAAATGCTGGCTTATTATATTCTATCGACTTTTCTGTTACTTGTCTTATGACAAATACGGCGTCGGTGCAAGATCTTCCAGATCTGAATCCTTGTTGTTCATCAGCGAAAGAGGTGAGGCTATTTATTTTGTTTGTTATACACTTCGTAGTAAGTTTCAGCGTGGTGCTCAACAGATTTATTCCTCTATAATTCGAAGGTACTTTCTTTTCTCCTTTCTTAAACATAAGAATAGTAGTGCTTGTACGCCATTCATCTGGGATCCTGTGATGGTAAAGGATTTTTTGAATTAAAATTGTCAACTCTTGAGTAAGACGTTGTCCGCCATACTTGAGTAGTTCGTTGCTAATTCCGTCCTGTCCGGCACTTTTCCTATTCTTTAATTTTTGTAGGGCTAACTGTACGTCATCCACATTCACCTCAGCATCTTCGCTCACTATTATTTCCGGTGTACTTAGGTCTTCTTCTGTAACCTCTGTCGAATATAGATCAGTTAGGTACTCGATCCAGGTCTCGCTGGTTATATGCTTTGTTTCAACCAACTCATTTATTTCTTTCCGTTGTAATCGGATTAGTCTCCATATTTGTTTTTGTAGCCCGTAGAAGTAATTCTCCATGCTTTTGGAATAAGTTTCCCAGTACTGGTTTTTAATTGAACGTACTAACGTTGTGGTCTCGTTTCGGATTTTTTGATATTCATTGTACGATTCTGGTGTTCTTAATGTTCGATATGTGAGGTAAGCATGTTTCTTTTCCCTGCACTTTTCTGCAACTTCCATACGGAACCACGGAGTTCTGTTTGTGTTCTTCTTACTGTTATTTGATATCCTAGTGCCCAGTGCTTCGTATGCAGCAGTGAGTATGTTGTTTTTTATCTTTTCCCAGCTGCGTTTGACATCATCTTCCTCTGTTATCGGGTTTTCCTCGATTTTCCCATTTAGCCTGTTCTTGTAGGGTTCTTCTATGGTTGGGTCCCGCGTAATGATTCAACGTTTATTTTACGTGTTTTTACAGTTGGTTTAGTATTCTTTTGCAGCATGAATTTGATTCTAAGTTTCCCTAACAGTAGACTATGGTCGCTGCCCACATTAGCAGAGTTTAGTGTTCTGACCTCTAATATTTGTGATGGGTGAAAATTTCTATTTGTCACAATATAGTCAATTGTTGATTTCTGACCCCTAGTATTTGCGAATGTATATTTGTACAATTCAATAAGTATTAATGTACAATTCAATAAGTATTAATATATTTGATGGGTCTAGATGTGAGTTCGTGAAAGCCGTACGTAATCTGTTTGCTCAACTGCGCCAACCGGCCATAATATGTCACTGACTCCGAAAGCATACTCTAGGTTCCCATAACCGCGAATCCATCAACCAGAAAATAAAGTCTTCTGATCCTACACCTGTATGTACCGCAAACACTCATACATGATATCAACTCAGATATTCTTCGAAACCTCCATACTGACTGTACATACAAAACTTAATGTCAGTGAGTTCATAGATGCGTTTCATCTCTAAATCAATTTTTATAATAGTGAAACAGGTTTTAATTCAAAGGCGATAATTACACATTAACTCAGGGAGAGTTTCCTGTATTCCGCTTATAAGTACCGGACTGCAGGTCAATATTTTAGAGTAAGAACCTTTCGCAGTGTTGTTCAGCATACCACTCGATCGTTGCAGTTCAAGTAAATCTTTTGTCAAGTTATAAAAGTGAAATAAATATAAATGTTTCATTTCAAATAGATTGGCCAATTTATAGAAGCAAATATAAAATATTAAATCAATAAATGAAATCAAAGATATGAATTGATATAAAATATTTTCGTTACGTTTCGATTAGGTCATTTGCTGATTTATGAAAGTAGAGTTCAGAATCAATATTGAACTTACGTCTCAAAAAGTAACCAAGTTATTGGTATCAATATTCAATAGTTTCATCGTCTTTCTGACAATTTTCCCAGAAATAATATAACCAATATTGAATAATTTGAGTACTCTTCAAATAGTTTGGCAGGTTAGCCGAACAACTGTGAAAATAATTTAAGAACATTTCAAATTTTGCCAATAACTATGAAAATAATTTGAAAAGCTACGTTTCAAAAAGTAACCAAGTTATTGGAATCAATATTCAATAGTTTCATTGCGTTTCTAACAATTTTCAAACTTATGAAAAGAAACAGTATAACCCATATTAAATGATTTGAGTGCCCTTCAAATAGTTTGGCGAGTTAGCAGAACAACTGTGAAAATAATTGCCATACATTTCAAATTTTGCCATTTTATGAAAGCAAATATTATAATCAGTATAAAATAATTTCTATAAATGAAAATAAATGTTCAAAATCAATATTAGATAATTTCATTGCGTGAAATGATTTGGAGTAATTTGAGGAGTTATTATTTCAAATGGCCCTTTATGCATTCAGAAATTACGTAGTATATATCAACATCTTAAGAAAATTCGTGAAATTTAAATATTGGACAGAAATTTTCAAAGATTCAGATAATTACATTTGGGACATAACGGAATTTGGAACTCTTTATCAATTGTGTTACGTAACCGTAACTGGCTTATTTTCATTATGTTTTATCATTCAAATATCTCCAAAGAAAATATTCTATCTATTAGGCCGCTGAATGGGGTTATACTTCCCAATTCATTCATTTTGAAAACTTTTGTTCAGATAGTCATCACGATAGCTGAATTATAACTAGCTGCCTCATCTTGTTGAAATAAGGTGTTAGTAGTGCAACGCTTCTTAGTTCTTGAAATTATTGGTGGATTCAAATTAAACACTTAAACGTTACAAAAACACTAACCAATTTATTTACACATAAACTGAACAATTAAAACACTAAACTAAACAATTAACTTCTATAACTAATCTATACAACACAATCACTACTGCTTAATATTTCCCACACTTTGTCCACTCATTCGCGCTCTTTATTCAAACTGAATTCACCGCGCTTCGCTATGTCTCTTCGTATATACAAGCACGAATGTCCGAGAATATCCGCGTAATTTCGGCTTTGTTCCAGATCTTCGTTCGAGAGCCTTCTGTAAATGGTAACACTGGTTTCTCAGTAATTCAGCACGCTGGACAGTGACAGGGTCCGCTTCAGGGATGATTGCATATCGTTACAATAGAATATCTTCTAGGAGTATAGAAGACAAATATTCAAATTTCGAGATATTTTTCTGTCAGATTTGAAACCAAACCAGCTCTATTGTCTTGGAGGCAGATGCTTGGAATTAATTCACGTTTGCTCAGAAACCATTTTTATGTGGCAGTCAAATACTAACGCGCGTTTCATTGGACCAAATAATATTACGCATTGTTCTTGATCAAATATTTGAATCATTTCATTTATGACTATACGAGTAACCATCATTATGTTCAGCTTTGTTGAGTTTATCGGCAGGTACATGAAATTATAACGATATTTATACTACTTGTTAAAACAAGTATCTTAGAACTTGTTTGCTTTTTCGATTTCACAGGTGAACAAATCAGTATTCAGCCGTATTTATTTTTTAAACGTTCAGAATTACATTCGCAACAGAAAATGTTTATTGATAGAAGAAGCGAAAATAATATTTATTCCATCTGTGAAAAATTGATCCATAAAATGTAAGGAAATACACTGCAATGCAAAATCAACAAGACGAGAAAATTTCGTAATTTTTCAAGTTTTCGAACATTATTTGACAAACTGCCAGTTTGTTCTTCTTCTCTTAATGTTGGTTGTACGGACAGCTTGATTGACTATGATGATACAGGATAGAAACAATAGTTACTTTTTGCCTCAAATTTGTAGTTTTTTCCATTGGGACAATTTCCTAACTTGAAGATGCTTTTTCGCCCGAAATATTCAAGCCGAATATTTCATCAACATTTTTTTAATCATTTTGATACCTGTATTGTTCAAGGAAATACAAATTTTTAAAGAAGACTATTGTCTTTTTCAAAATAACAAAACTTTTCATCGGCAAAAGTGATTTTCAAATGTTACATCAAAATCGTGTATTCTCTCCCCGTGCTTGAATAATAGCTCTCATCCTTGAAGCTATGGATGGAATTTGAGTCGCAATCGCGTCTTGGTGTATTTGCTCCCATTCGTTCATCAATGCTTGCTCCAAGCAATTGACGTATTAAGCCTTCTCCCTAAAATATCCCACAGATGTTTAATGGGGTTTAAGTCAGGACTTCGCGAAGGCCTGTTTAACACTTCAACTAATGCATCATCACGCATTAGGAGAAGATTTTGCTTCTATGAATGGCACACAAGGAACTACGTGTTCTGCAGAATACACTCTAATATATCTGTCAGCGTTAATACCTACCTGAAGCGTCACAAGATCTGTGCGAGATCCAAAAAAATGCAGCCCCATTCCATCAGTTCTCCGCCACCAAATTGCACTCTGGGAGAGAAAAAACTTTGGGCGTATCTTTCTCCGGGCCTTCTCCATACTATTTGGCGTCCATTACGCGCATATCTCTTAAAACAGGAATTGTCTATAAACAGAACGTTTCGTCATTCGTCCACGTCCCAATCTGCATGAGAGCTCGACAAAATTCCATGCACCGCCTTCAATGATCTGCATCTAATAGAGGACCTATGGCAGGTAAACGAGGTGATAGATTTTGTTCTCTCAGTCTTCTATGTACGGTATCGGACGAAATGAAATTACCATGAACATCAACCAATCTTCTGGCTAAAACCGGGGCAGTAACCGTTCGCTCTCGAAGAACTTAAGGTCGATCTTCAACTGTTTGTAGCTTTCCGTCTATCCTGCCAGGCCTTTTCGAGTAAGAACCAGTTTATCTTAATCTTCGTATCGAATCGAATACTGTACAACGTGACTGACCAATTCTGTCTGCGATACACCGATCTAAAAAACCATCATCTTATAAGCAACGGCTTTCTCAACTTTTTCTGGTCTCATCATTTAATTTCATAAAAAACACTGATCCTCTAAGGAACACAACCAACTTAACGCTATAACAACACCAAATAAATCTGCGAACTTCCTTGCTGTGATCTGCATACTTGTCTTTGAAAATGTGTATTTCCTTAAAGATTTCAACATGATTGAGACAAAACAATGGGGCTTGAAAAATTCGTGCAAAAAACATCATCCAATTAATAAATTCTCCTACTGAGGGTTTTAAATTTGAGAGAAAATGCAACTTTTGCTTTTATCCGGCATATCATCATATCCATTCAAATTCTTCGTAGAATCGGTGACAGAAAGTGAAGAAAAAAAACAACTGCAATCTAACAAAAAATGATCAAACTTGATGGAAAACTTTAAAATTAGTTATGGTTGAATTTGAAGGAGAATTTATATGACCGGTTAATTTTGAGGTCTTGTTTAGTTCAAGGATATTGAATATTTGATCTGGTTTAGAATTTGGTTTAAAAAAAGTACTGTACAGTATAATTTTTTTTTCTTCAAATATGTACTGGAATATTAGATTATTCGGAGACTGGCCTAATCGGCCTTCATTCATATTAAGAGTGATAGCTCGGATATTATATCATTTAGAGATATGCCTAATTGGCCTTCGCCCATTTATGAGTAGTAGCTGGCCCTCTAAGGGTTTTGGTAATATGACATTATGTTTAATGAATAGGTCATTGCTCTAACACTACGAACTTAAAGATTTAATTTTGAAATTGTAAGGAACTCGTCCTGAGGTTAACAAGTTGCAAGTCTTGGTTCGTATAGGTACAATTCAATAAGTATTAATATATTTGATGGGTCTAGATGTGAGTTCGTGAAAGCTGTACGTAATCTGGTCGCTCAACTGCGTCAACCGGCCATAATATGTCACTGACTCCGAAAGCATACTCTAGGTTCCCATAACCGCGAATCCATCAACCAGAAAATCATGTTTTCTGATCTCACACCTGTATGTACCGCAAACACTCATACATACTACCAACTCAGATATTCTTCGAAACCTTTATACTGACGGAACATACAAACCTTAATGTCAGTGAGTTCATAGATGCGTATCATCTCTAAATCAATTTTTTATAATAGTGTAACAGGTTTTAAGTCATAGGTGATCATTACACCTTGATTCAGGAAAAGTTAGTTTATTGAGCTTGGAAGTATCGTACTGCAGGTCAATATTTTAGAGTAAATACTTTTCGCAGTGTTACTCATCATACCACTCGATCATATTGAATAGTTATTAATAACTATCACATTTATGAGGAAAACCTTGATGGATAAAGATACCTGAAAATTTTGAGAGGAACATTAGCAAATTTTTTAGATGGATTACCCCTTAACATTCTGAGGGATTGCTATCACTAAATGGATGGTGCACCAGCACATAAAACACGATCTGTAGATCGGCAGCTAACAGAAAAATTCGCGGATAGATGGTGGGGTAATCAAGGACAAATTTATGGCCTCCGCGTTCTCTGGACCTGACGCCCCTTGATTTTTATTTATGGGGCAAAATCAAGAGTGAAGTGTATCTTATTCCTGTAAGAAATAAAGAAGAGTTGCTAGAGCGCATTCATAATGCTTTTCGTAATATTGTTCCTGAGGAAACTAGGAGGGCAACTCATCATGTTCGTATACGAGCTGTCAAGTGTATCGAGCAAAATGGGGCCCATATTGAACATTTATTCAGATCGTAAATTAGTTTTCTCCTATGATGTTTGCTATCATTTATTTGTATTAATGGAATTTCTTCGATGATTGGTTTTCGCTTAGTTCCTACAATTTTTATTCGTCCGAATTGTAGAAAATTGCTTCTAATGCTTCGAAATTTTATTTTACTCATAGACGGTAAATTTGGAAATTGGTTATTGAATTTCCTGCAATTTCTACACATTAGTTTTTGACATTCTAAAATAAATTGAAAAAATATTAAATATATTTTCGTTTGAATAACCAGTGGTTTTAGTCCAAATGTGTTGTATTTTTTTTGGATATTTTCAATCTGAAATAACGACAATTCTTGTTGAAATATCAAATTCGAATGAACGAAGTGACAAGTACATTAATTTTAGGCACCTGTCAGGTGAGCGTAGCCAGTTCAGCTACTTGATTCAAATATTTCAAAGCATTCTCTGTTAGTTCTTGCAAAATCATCAAAATTCAATATATTCCCAAATTATTTCGGAACTATAAGATGAGAGATGGGTATAGTACATGCTTATACAATTCTATCTGAAATTTGACGCTTCATCTGATGGCGATATAGAAATTGGCACGTGCAATTTGAAAAAATTGAGTTATTGCTGTTTGGAAAAGGCCAAATTGAAAAAATCATACAAAACAACGCGATGAACATTTGGCATGTGTAGATTGCTTAAAAAAATTCCTTGATCCTTCTTCTATCCAGCCAAGCAAAAATTGTGTCTGTAGTGTAAAAGATCTACGAGCTACAATTTTTTAAATGTTTCTCAAAAATTGAGTTTATAACAAAAATAATTAAATCTGTCAAAAGTTTTGACAGATAAGTGCCAACAACTTGGGTATTTCATGCCTTGCTCAAATGTCGGTTCTAGATCTATAATAAAAAAGGTAGATTGCCATTTGAAATAACAAAGGGATGACCTTATTTCGGTATAACCGGAAATGGTATCACTTCGAAAATATTTCACTTCAATTGGAAATCGCTAGTTATGGCTGTGTATAAAATTTCAGCTTGATATTATAATTGGAACGTAAAAAGATTTTAACGGACGGTTCCAGTGGATATCCCTGTATACTACGTAATTTCTCAATTCATACAGGGCAAATTAGAATAATAACTCCTTTACTGAAATTATTTTATACTGATTATAATATTTGCTTTTATAAATTGGCAGAATTTGAAATGTACTGAAATGTACTGTATTTTCACAGTTGTTCTGCTAACTCGCCAAACTATTTGAAGTGTACTCTAATTATTTAATATTGGTTATATTATTTGTTTTCAGAAGTTGGAAAATTGTTAGAAACGCAATGAAACTACTGAATATTAATTCCAATAACGTGGTAACTTTTTGAAACGTAAGTTTAATATTTATTCTGAACTTTACTTTTATGAATCAGCAAATGATCTAATCGAAATGTAACCAAACGATTGTATATCAATTCAAATCTTTGATTTCATGAACATTTAATATTGATTCTTTGATTTGCTTCAATAAATTGGCCAATATATTTGAAATGAAATAATCAATTCATTTATTATTTTTACTTATTTTACTTTTATAACTTGTCAAAAGATTGACTTGAACTGTAACAAAGTTATTAATAAGTATTCAATATGATCGAGTGGTATGATGAGTAACACTGCGAAAGGTATTTACTCTAAAATATTGACCTGCAGTCCGATACTTCTAAGCTCAAAAAAAATTGAGTTATTGCTGTTTGAAAAAGGCTAAATTGAAAAAATCATACAAAACAACGCAAAAAACATTTGGCATGTGTAGACTGCTTAAAAAATTCCTTGATCCTTCTTCTATCCACCCAAGCAAAAATTGTGTCTGTAGTGCAAAAGATCTACGAGCTACAATTTTTTTAAATGTTCCTCAAAAATCGAGTTTATAACAAAAATAATTGAATCTGTCAAATTAAATATGTCAAAAGTTTTGACAGATAAGTGCCAACAACTTGGGTATTTCATGCCTTGCTCAAATGTCGGTGCTAGATGTATAATAAAAAAGGTAGATTGCCATTTGAAATAACAAAGTGATGACCAACTTCCGATATAACCGGAAATGGTATCATTTCGAAAATATTTCACTCCAATTGGAAATCGCTAGTTATGGCCGCGTATAAAATTTCAGCTTGATATTGTAATTGGAACTTAAAATTAACGGACGGTCCTGATGGATATCCCTGTATATCATCTTGAGAAAATTTGTGAAATTTAAATATTAGACAGAAATCTTGACAAAGATTCAGATAATAAGTACCTGTGGGACATAACGGGCATTGGAATTCTTTTTCCCCTGTCGGGCTTCTATGAGAGTTACTATCAGCGTCTTCCATCTTTCTGGACTGACGGTACGTCCAATCACATGATTGAAATTTTAATTCTGATTCACGTTCACGCGCTCCAATTGAATAAAAAAATCTCAAGAAATAAATGGGTAATTTTAGCAAACAACCAAAAAAAGAGTAGGGCGTTTCATTAGCATGACAGTAATATTTCCATCACCTATTAAAGGAATAAAAACACAATTCTTACCACATTTCGTTATAAGGAAGAAAAGGTTGGCTTCCAAGGATTCAATAACAATTTACAAAATTATTATGTATATTATGTTGAATGAATTTGCTTCTGAAAGTTTGCACTCGATGTCGATGGTTCTGGAAGAAACCGATAATAATAACAATGATAACCTTAATACAAATTTACAGAATATTTTTTTACTTCTACTAAATTTATCAAATCGGTTCCTATCATGCTACAAACACAAATTTCTT
Source organism: Cryptolaemus montrouzieri (assembly GCA_013387265.2). Classification (NCBI taxonomy): domain Eukaryota; kingdom Metazoa; phylum Arthropoda; class Insecta; order Coleoptera; family Coccinellidae; genus Cryptolaemus; species Cryptolaemus montrouzieri. The sequence goes on from JABFTP020000144.1 coordinate 34,930,843, forward strand.
TTTCGAGTTGAATCTTCTATAGCCCATATAGTTAGATGAATTCAGATCTTAGATCAATGAACTCTTTATTAATTGTATTACGTAACTGCTCATAACTGGCATATTGTGTTCATTATATTTCTTTATTTAAATATCCCCAAAGAAAAATTCTATTTATAAAGCCACTGAATTGAACAGTGATTCCCTATACATTGATTCTGAAAAATTTGGTTCAATTAATTCTTCACGATGGCTGAATTATGACTTTCTGTCCCATATGGTTGAAATTAAGTAGCTCGTATGTGTTTGTGGAATATTTAATGTCTAGGAGGAATATTCAAATTTGGAGATATCTTTCTGCAAACTTTGAAACCAAACCTGCTCTGTTGGCTTTGGGATTGCTTCGAAATGATTCTCGTTCGCTTAGAGACGATTAATATGACAATTAAATACTTATACGCACTTCATTGAACCAAATAATATTACGACTTTTTCCTCTTAACTCTCTCTTAATATCAGTTGCAAAAACAATTCTTCTCTCTGCATCTCTGACATAAAGTTGATAAACTAAGGATGATTCATATTTTCGTAATATGCTTTGCGCGCTACTCTTCGAAACACCTCATATATATCTTGTTCAATCTTAAAAGAGCAATCCTGTAGATTTCTCAACCCGTTGTGATTGGAAAAATGCTGAAACACATCGAATGATTTTGTTTGGGTTCTTTTGACGTATACTTGAGGCGTTAACGAACAACTCGCTAGGAGGTGCCCCTTCAACCCCTCAAAATTGAAAAAAATCGAAAGCCTCTTCAAAACGATGTATGAGAAAAGTATATTTGAGGAATCTTTGTGCAAAAAAAAAATTTTTTTTCCAAAGCCAGCCAGCATATTTGGAGTTATTTGACACCACCCAACTACAATTCACTGGCGTAGATCGTTCAGACTGAGTGAATTCTGAACTCAAGATGTCCCCACAAGAAAAAGTCTATAGGGTTCAGGTCAGGTCAGGAGATTAGCCAGAGACCTCCATAGAATCTCGTCTTCAAATCGCCGACTTCCAGGACGACGCAAATTGAGGTTATGGCAAACTTGAGCCTCGTCCTATAGAAAATGAAATTATTTTTCAAGTAGTAGGAGATCGTTTTCTAATTTTTCTGATATCAAGATAAATTCCTCCGTTCAAATTACCAGGAATAAACCTAGTTCCAATTGTGTATCTCCCTAAATTCCTACCCAAACATTTAGCTTTTCGGGATATTGAAAGTGGGTTCTTCGAAATACATAAGAATTTGGGACACTCCTTTAAATCTAATGAAATCTTTTCTGACAGGACGTACTCATTGTGTTGTAGAGTACCATCCCAAAATTGGTGATACTATTACCTCAAAATGATATTCAGAAGGGAGTGTCACAGGGATCATTCCTGGGACCCCTGCTATATATTGTCTATGTTAATGACTTACGCGAAGTCGTCTCGGAGGCGGTGGTTCAGTTTGCCGATGACACCTCTGTGATACTATCAGACCCTAAATCAATAGATCCAAAGATAAGAAATGTGATGTCCGACCTCCATGGATGGTTTTCTTAAAATGGCCTCAATGTGAACACGGAAAAAACACAAATAGTAAAATTTGGTTATGTCGGAGAAGTGGAAAAGGAAACGTATACTTACCATAATGGCGCAGGTACCTCCTCAAAGCACCTTCGATTCCTTGGCGTTGGAGTAGATCACCGTTTAACTTGGAGTGAGCACATAGATTATCTGGCGACAGGCTTGGCATGGTACATCTACGCCCTACATTATATATCGGCGCATATAAATGAGAAAACTGCTATTTTGATTTGCAGAGCATATGTAGAAAGTTGGTTGCGCTATGGTGCTGTCTTTTGGGGAGGCTCGTCGTCTGCTTCTAGGCTCTTGATTCTTTAGAAAAGATGCTTGAGAGCAATTTTGAATCTGACTAATATGGAATCCTGTAGGTCGCATTTCAAAGAAAGATTAATTCCAACCATCACAAATCTCTACATATATCAGTCGGTAATGTTTATAGTAATAAACGGAGATCTCTTTCAAGAGGGTTCCCATGAATGTAAAACAAGAGAGCAATATGATCTCATGCCACCGTGCACTGGTGTAGCCCACATACAAAACGCTGCGCCCTACATGATAGTAAGAATATATAACCATACTCCTCGAGAAGCAAGAAAATGGCCAGCAAATAAACTGAAGAAGAAATTACATCTTTATTTGAGAGAACATATATTTTATACCATTAAAGAGTATTTCTCTAGTCAATTGTGTTTGTAAAACAGTGTTCGAGTCATCAGAATTATTTATTTAATTCATTTTACCTGTAATTTAGTCTAAGCAGTTTTATTGTAGGTAATGGTTGTGTGAATATTTTATTTTAATTTTTATGTAACATTGAAATTAATTTATTGACACGCTGTATGCCATATCTGAGTCTTGTGCAGCAAAAATATATCTATTATTATTATTTATAATCGTGGACTTGTGCACTATCTTAGCTTTATGCTGGATATATTTACCTTTCCCAGATTCAGCAATCAGAGAATAGTCTCGATTACAATATATTTGAAATAAATTTTCTTACTATTCTACATGCATAAAGAATTACAGCTTTTTGCATTTCTATATAAGTATTCTTATGTAATTCTAATTTCTTAAGGCTATCATGCAAAGTTTTGGGTATTAACCCAGTGGAGGATACGATGACAGGAACAATATCTATTTTCTCGAGGTGCCACATCTGCTTGATCTCAATAGCAAGGTCTGTGTATTTGAACTTTTTCTCCTGGAACTTGTTCAGCACGTTGTTATTATTCGGTATGGCGACATCCGCCAGCATTGCTGTTCTGGCTCTCTTATCATACACCACTATGTCCAGCCTATTATTCGTCACCATTCTGTCAGTGATAACAGGCCTGTCGTAGTATAATCTGATAGTCATTTTCCAATACGGGCGCCGGCTGATACTTGTAATATGGCTGGAAGGTATTCATAAGTCCGTACTTGTGTGCAAGTTTCTGATGGCTAATGTTGCACACTTGATTATGCCTGTGAAGATAGTCTGTATTGGCCAGTCGTTCGCATCCGGACGTAATATGTTGTATAGTCTCCGATCTTATATGACATTTTCTGCACTTATCTGTTTGTAATGTTCCATCCTTAATTATAAATTTTTTGTAATTGTTTGTAGCGATGACTTGGTCTTGGATGGCCATAAAGAATCCCTTTGTTTCCGCGAATAGTTCTCCTTTCATCAACCATTTGTTGAAAGCTTCTTTCTCTATGTGTGGTTGATTAATCTCATGGTGATGTCGTTCGTGCAATTCCTTTCTTGGCCATTGTTCTTGTTTTTCAGTATATGATAGGAACGGTAGATTTAGCAGGTCATTCTTGGTAGCAATATTCAGAGGTGTATATCCCTTATCAGCCAACGATACCAGTCTATGGAGGTCAGAAGTGCGAGCTTTTGCAGAGAAGAAGTCTCTGAGATTTTTTATCTGTTCGATGTGTAAATTGACAACATCTATTAATCCGCCTCCTCCTTCTTTCCGCTTCAAAGTTGTTCGTATCACAGACGATTTTGGATGATGATTGTTGTACTTTGTCAGCATCGTTCGAGTCTGCCTTTGAATATCATCCAGTTCTGTCTTAGTCCATCTGATTATTCCAAATGAGTATAGCAACACTGGAATGGCGTAGGTGTTAATTGCCTTGACTAGATTCCCCGAGTTCAACATTGATTTCAGCACAGTCTCCACACGCTGACTGTATTCTGTACGAATCTTCCCCTTTGACTGTATTTGGTCTAGCAATCTGGCTTGTTGGTATCTCAGATATTTGTAAGTTTCGCCATCTCTCATACACTGTATAATATCACCATTTGGAAGTTGTGTTTCACCATCTATGGCTTTCCCTCTTTGAATGTACATTTTTCAATTCCGAATTTCATATGAACATCTGCCGAGAAGTTACTGACAGTTTTCAGCAGATCATCCAATTGCTTCTTGTTCGAAACATATAATTTGATGTCATCCACATACAGTAGGTGGGAGATTATGTGATAGTTCCTATCTGCTTTTATCCTAAATCCGTATCCTGTTCTATTAAGCATTGAAGACAATGGGTTCATAGCCAAACAGAACCATAGTTGACTGAAAGAGTCCCCTTGAAAAATTTCCCGACGTTTGGGTAACTCGTCGGTTTTAATTGACTTATTGTTCATGTTGACCTGCAGAGACGTGCGCCAGTGTGTCATTGTTATCTTCAAGAATTCTACCAGGGCTGGATGAATTTTGTATATCTGCAATACTTCGACAAGCCAAGAGTGGGCGGTACTATCGAATGCCTTCAAATATCCGAGAAAAGCTGAATGAACATTCCTATGCCTGCCGTGTGCCTGCTTCATTATCACCGAATCGATGATGAGTTGTTCCTTGCATCCGTAGTTTTTCTTTCTGCATCCCTTCTGCTCCTCAGCTAATACATTGTTGTCGACGAGGTGTTGGTATTTTCGATTGGTTATGCTTGAGGTTAGTATTTTGTAGAGCGTTGGCAGGCAAGTGATTGGCCTATACTGAGACGAATCTTGTGTTCTATCGCTCTTAGGTAGCATATATGTTAAGCTTTGTGTTAGGAAAGTGGGTGTTTTCCTGGGATGTTGAAGAACATATGTGAGCTGTTTCGCTAGGGCTCCATGGAGCTCGTCAAACTTCTTGTACCAGAAGTTGTGATATTATCTATACCTGTGGCCTTCCAATTGTTGGTCGCTCTAACTACTGTTGCGATTTCTTCCTCCGTTATTCCTTCGAAGTCCTTATGTTTGATATCAAGGCTTTGTTTTTCATTCCTGATCCATTCCGCATCTTTATTGTGTTCTTTGGGGTTCGACCATAGGGTTTTGTTTCTCAGGAATTCTGTGAGGCGAATGATTTCAGCTCTAATATTATCAATATCCTTCTCCAGTCGTTTTTGCCATGGTGGTTTTCTGACGCTTTTTGGCTCAGCTCGAATCAGAGTTGTGGAGATTTGTTGTTTGTGTAGTCGAAGAACGGAAGTATTATTGTTATTATGATCATATTTTCATTATTGATTTCACTGATAGTGGAACTGATGCAACTATTGCCATCCGTACCGGTGCCGGATCGATTGGAATCATAGCTCCGGAGTGCAAAAAAATCAGATTATCCGTTTTCCGAAAATATAAAGTTTGTGCTGAGTATGTACCTGCATTTTGTTTTCCCTTCCTGAGTCGGTAAGACTAATAAATGTGTTAAATTTTATCAATTTAGATATACGGGTTCTCAACTTATAAATAATTAAACATTGACCAAAAACAACAAATCACTATCTTGAAAAGCCGGAAGCTTTGATGACTTTCATACACCATGTCTAAAAGACCTGGAGTTACTCTATCTCCCATAACAGTACGACCCTTTCGTCCGTAAACGCCCTGTATAATCTGTAATACCGCACCGAAATATCTAAAGTCGAAAACCAAAAGTAACCTACGCCCAGCTGACGATAAGATAATGAACTATTCATTAAAATACCATTATTAAATGCAAATCAGCCATTCAAACAAAACGAACAACAGTATTTTATCCCTTTCTAGTCTTTAAGTGTTTGGCTGTTTTCGCTAATCCAATCGCAGCTGGATTAGACCAAGCAAAATCCAACAACACGTAACAAACTTGTGAGCTTTGATCTGCCAACCGTCGTTTCGGCCTCTACAAGAAAACATAGGAGAATAGGAAGGGGAAAGAAATAGCAGGGCGTTTTCAAAAGTATTGGTTTTGATATGTTTTTCAACGAAATTGTGCATTCTGTCATAACCGAATGTTTATTCAGTGGATTGAACTCGTTAATTAACTAAGCCTGTAATCTAACCGCACATAGCAGTAGCAACGGATGATTTTGCGGCGGTGGCACACCGGAGTTGTCTAGACGAACTGCAACCAATGTTAACTCGACCACACATCATTCGTTGCGGTAAAATCAAAAATCCATTAGAAAAAAAATAATTGCTTTGGTGTCCCGCAAAAACCACCCATTGCTTGCTTCTCTTTTTTGTTAGGGATACAGCAGATGGACACTCTTGAACTAGCTCAACATGAAGAATTATTTCATAAGGTTTTTAAATATTGAATAATTAGTTTCTTGGATGATGCTTGTATTTTCAACTCATTCTTTTCCTTCATGTTCCACTTTCAAAGAAATACATTTTTCTTTTTAATAAAAGGTTTGAGTAGCAATTTTATTGACAAAGAAAGTATGTTCGTCTCCAAATAGCCGAAGTGACTGTAGAACTTTTAAAGAACATTGTTAGCGAGTTGATTTTGAAAAATTTTGGATTCAATTTTCATCATTCGGAATCAATATGAAACAGAATCTCGACTTCTAGTTTTGAAGAATTCATAGACAGTTGAGTGACATAAATCAAACCTAAATTTCAAGGTATAAACTCTTCTCGACTTCTAGTAGTCACACTTCTTTCATTTGGAATATCTTGATAACCACTGGTTGGATTTTCTCGAATAAACAAAATTTCTGAAATTAAACAAAATGTATTTCATGTTCGACGTATTGGTTGAAATTCGTTTAATCACCTACCTCCGTCTCCGAAAATATAATTAAAATTAATAGATTTCGAGATCGTAAAACTTCGGAACACTTTTCTGCAATAATTTATGGTGAAAACGTGATTTGAAAGAGAATAAATTCTCATAGTAATTTCGTAATAAAAACACTAACAAACCATAATAAACATTGAGCTTTTTTTCAGGTACTTACTTCCAACCTTCATCACAGGTTTCAAGAGAGATCTAACAGAGGCTGACCTTACAGAAACATTATGCGAACATAAATCGAAATATTTAGGTGACAAGCTTGAAAAGGCATGGATAAAAGAAGAAGAACGTGCGAAGCGAAAAAACGGAACTCCTTCGTTAAGAAGAGCCCTATTCAAGGTTTTTGGATTTGACTTTATGATCTTTGGAGTAGTTTTAGGTCTGAGTGAAACAGTTAAGTGAGTATCTCAGCTTCGATATTATTATATATTTTATTTTCTTGGTACACTTCTGAGGATTCATAACAATTGGGGACGAATTCTATGATTCTGAAATCGTTGAATAATTATGATGATCGTCATAGTTAATACAAAAATTTCCAAATGAATGTTCAGAAATTTGAATACAATTACATAAAATTATGAAATTAGAAACGTTTGTCTATTGAATAAATATATTAGGAAAACTCCTTCATTGAACGAACAGAAATTCTAATATTATTGTAAATTACAACTGCCTAAAATATATTCATTGAATGCATAGACGATTAGAAATTACTATAATAGGAATTTATAAGTTTTTATTCGCTTATCGACTGAAAATATATTTTTATACTGTTAAATAATTAACTGAAAAGCATTTATTACTTTTAAATTCTGGAATTATTAGGAATCTAATTCGATGAATAATTTGTGTAATAGACTCATTTAATATCTAAAGCCCCGAACGAATGGTCTAATATTCAAGAGCGATTAGATGGAACTATTCACACCAACTGAATGCAGATATGACTACAATAATAGGCAAATATATCACTCAAATTATTTTATTAAATGTATAGGATTTCAATTCTAAGTACATAGATATATCGGACAGCTGTCAGAAAGTCCTCTATTACGCATTTAGATACAATTAGGAATTATGATGTTAGGCACGAATTTCAGTTCAATTAATTACACAGGGATATGATTAGTAATTACTATAATAGGTAAATCTAATATATTTTCAATGAAATAAAACTAAAGTCTTTAGATTTTCACTATATTAACAAAACTATGACCGGTTTCACCACACTGTGGCTTCATCAGATAGATACAAACTAATGAACTAAGTTATTCCTTCTATATTAGTCTTATTTCCTACTTAATATTTCAATAGGTACAAGAGGTATGTTGGAAAACCCATCGGAGTTGCTTACTTTATGAATTGAAAAGATTGAGTAGAGGGAAGGATTTAGATCTAATTGACTATTAAGTAACCTACCTGAATTCTTTTCTTTGTTGATCTCTAAAATTTCCAATAGATTGAGTTTTTGTCTGTTATTTTCATTATGTAAAATTTTGAAATTATCATTAAAGTTATGGTTTTCTTCGAGTAAGTGATTAGAATAATGGGAATCTGATTTATGATAATTTAAACTACGTTTGTGCTCGGATAATCTAACTTTGAAATTTCTGAAAATTCTACCAATATAAATTTTATTACAATCCCCGCAAGACAGTTTATAAACACCGGATTTATTACTTTTATCAATTTTAGATTTGCAGTTTTTGATATGTCGGCCTAAAGAATTATCAGTTCGGAATGCTATATTGAAATTATAATGCGAGAGGAATGATTTCAATTTTAGACTAGGATTACCAATATAAGTTGAGCTGTTGTATTTTGTGTTTGAACTTTTTTTTATATTTGGAAATACTTCCTGGATTGCTTTTTGAAATTTTTTGCGTGAAATCATGTTCTCAATCATAGTTGGACTGTAACCGTTATTGACTGCTATTTGTTTAATTATATTTAGCTCTTTTATGAAATTATTTTATGACATTGGGATATTAATGAGTCTATGTACCATAATACTACCATACTATATAAGGATGTGTAGATGAGCTGTGAATAGTAATATCTGTATGCGATGGCTTATGAAAATAGAAAAATCATGTTTGCCGTTAATTTCAGTAATAGTTAAATCCAGAAAGTTAATGTCACAAAATAATTTCATGAAAGAGCTAAATATAATTAAACAAATAGCAGTCAATAACGGTTACAGTCCAACTATGATTGAGAACATGATTTCACGCAAAATATTTCAAAAAGCAATCCAGGAAGTATTTCCAAATATAAAAAGTTCAAATACAAAATACAACAGCTCAACTTATATTGGTAATCCTAGTCTAAAATTAAAATCATTCCTCTCGCATTATAATTTCAATATAGCATTCCGAACTGATAATTCTTCAGGCCGACATATCAAAAACTGCAAATCTAAAATTGATAAAAGTAATATCTCCGGTGTTTATAAACTGTCTTGCGGGGATTGTAATAAAATTTATATTGGTAGAACTTTCAGAAATTTCAAAGTTAGATTATCCGAGCACAAACGTAGTTTTAATTATCATAAATCAGATTCCCATTATTCTAATCACTTACTCGAAGAAATCTATCATTTTAGTGATAATTTCAAAATTTTACACAATGAAAGTAACAGACAAAATTTCAATCTATTGGAAATTTTAGAGATCAACAAAGAAAAGAATTCAGGTAGGTTACTTAATAGTCAATTAGATCTAAATCCTTCTCCTTTACTCAATCTTTTCAATTCATAAAGTAAGCAACTCCGATGGGTTTTCCAACATACCTCTTGTACCTATTGTAATATTAAATAGGAAATAAGACTAATATATAAGGAATAACTCTGTTCATTAGTTTGTTTCTATCTGATGAAGCCACAGTGTGGTGAAACCGGTCATAGTTTTGTTAATACAGTGAAAATCTAAATACTTTAGTTTTATTTCATTGAAAATATGTATATCGATTTTCATCAAGTAACGACCTCCTCAATCAAATTATGGTAAATCTAATCCTACGAATGAATATCCAGAAATTAAGATGGTAGGAAAGTTTAATATTCAATTCTAATATTGAATATAGAGGAAATCAATTATTAATAGATATAATGACAATTGGCTTGCGTATTGAATACGATTAAAATAAAGATAAATATTGTTTAATTTGAGTAGTGTTTATATATGAAATCAAATAATTAGGATGTATTCATTAGATTTCTCGCTGAGCTATTACGTGTGGATAATGAAAGTAATATCGAAATGAGAAAGATCATTTTATTTGTTTCGTCATTTAATTACTTTGTATGTAGTGCTTATCGAAAAAACATCGATGCACTATGGAAATTGTTGAGTGGATATCAAAGTAATCACTATACTACCTGAAATGATTGGTAAATGAAGTCAACAAATATTCTCACTATGTAGATAAGACATAATAATGAATGTTGATATAGTACTGAAACTAATCGTTTATATTTTCCTACAATACATTTTCCATAAATAGAAATTGATCGGAGTTTGCAATAGAAATTAATAGCTACAATCTATTTGGAAAAATGAAAAATAATCAGTCTTCCATTAAAGGCATGCTCATAGGCGTATACTTAGAGGCTACGTTCGGAATTATTGGAAATGTAAACGGGTCGTATCTTTATTCAACGAAAATTTATGAACGTATATTTCTACGCTCTTCTATAAAGCTTATCAACTCTAAACTCTCATTATATGTTTCTTCTTTATGATAGCTAGTTAGTAGCAGCACTTACGAGAAATAAATAATCTCAAGATCAGAATGTTACATAATAGTATGTCACAACTTGAGAGGGTAAATTTACGTGCAATTTTAAGAAATAAAGTTCACATAAACATAGGTCCGCTAAAACTTCGTTACAGAGCTACAGGTTGTTTCTGGAAAAAATTGTTTTTTTCCTCAAAACTCCTGCAGTTTTTGAGATATTCAGCCTACACTTGAAATGCAAGCTATTTTTCACAGCCTCCATCATTATACGTCCTAAATTTTAGGTAGAATCTACAAGGTGTTTTCTTTTGCCCTTTCAACCTTTTTAGCAGTACGCCACTGATCAGCGTACAATCAATTTTCGTCATCTTCGTTCAATTTAGAAACTTTTTTGACACCTGTAATTTTTTCGTATATCCAACCGTTTTCGAGCAAAAAATTATTTAAACGATTGTATGCATTCGCTGAATTGAAAGTACTTCTAATTAAAAAAATTACAAGTACGCTTTGATTCTTTCTTTTATTTATTTATTTTTACAGTTGCTGAAGTTGAACCACTGTCTGCTCGAATTGTTTATTGAATCAACGATTAGATTTAAGACTTTTGAAGTTATTGCTGTAAGAAAAAATTGCTAATTTTTCTGACGCCGAATTGGCAGGTATCCATTATATGTACAGCCTGGCTTACGGAAACACAACAGAAGCTAGGCAATTATATTAGGTGCGCTTTCCAAATCGAGTAATACCAGACAGGCGAACATTTTCAAATATCCACAGAAGGATGAGGGAATCTGGTACTTCTACTGCAAATAATCATTTAAAAGGTGCAACTCAAACTTTGAGAACTACAGATATTGAGATATCACACACTATTGTGAAAATTTGTGATAGCAGTTCTCGAAAAGTTAGCTTCATCCGTGAACATTATTTCACTATCAAAATGAGCATTTTCTCTAATTTTATCTGAGAACCATCGGCAGAAATTCAGTTTTGAAGGAAAATCTCCAGGAAGTAGAGTTTGGACGCGTTGAATATGAAACGAGTACAATAAAGAGTCTTGGAGAATCCTCCAAACTGAAACATGTGAAATATTCAATTGATTTCTAATTTTTCTTTTACTCACATGAGGATTCAAATCAATACAATTCAAAACTGCTTCCTCAATATCTGGAAATCTCATAGTTTAAGTTGCACCTTTTAAATGATTATTCGCAGTAAAAGTACCAGTTTCCCTCATCCTTATGTGGATATTTGAAAATGTTCGCTTGTCTGGAATTACTCAATTTGGAAAGCGCACCTGATATAATTGCCTAGCTTCTGTTGTGTTTCCGTCAGCCAGGCTGTTCATGTAATGGATATCTGCCAATTCGGCGTTAGTAAAATTAGCCATTTTTTCTTACAGCAATAACTTCAAAAGTCTTAAAACTAATGGTTAATTCAATAAACAATTCGAGCAGACACTGGTTTAACTTTAGCAACTGTCAAAATAATAAAATTAATCAAAAAATCAAAGCCTGCTAATCATTTTTCAATTAGAAGTGCTTTCACTTCAGCGAATGCATACAATCGTTTAATAATTGTTTGCCCGAGAACGGTTGGAGATACGAAAAAATTGCAAGTGTCAAAGAAGTTTCTAAATTAAACGAAGATGACGAAAATTGATTGGACTCTGATCAGTGGCGTACTGCAAAAAAGGTTGAAAGGGCAAAAGAAGACATGACTCCGAAAAATAAAACACCTTGTAGATTCTACTTAAAATTTAGGACGTGTAATGATGGAGGCTGTAAAAAATAGCTTGCATTCCAAATGTGGGCTGAATGTCTAAAAAACTGCAGGAGTTTTGAAGAAAAAACCAATTTTTTCCGGAAACACCCTGTAGCTCTGTAACGAAGCTTTAGCGGACCCATGTTCATATGAACTTTATTTCTTAACATTGCAGGTAGATTTACCCTCTCAAAATGTGACATATTATGTAACACCCTATATTTATTAAACTCCAAATACTTCTAAAAACCAGTTCACTTCGATAAAATGTCAGGATAGACAGATAGTTTTTATCAAATGAGAGATTTTCACATGTGATTTTGTAATTTGTCCCTAATCAATTCAGTTGAACATTTTTAAGCAACTCAATAGGCCAATGTAATAAAAACCAACTTGATAGTAATGCAATAATCGTTCTAAGAAATTGATTTCCTTTCCGACCCATTTTTGCCCATATGTTTTTCAACTTAGACTTACTGAGGCGATTGGTTTCAGAAATTCAAAATTTCCCTTTCTGACCTAAATTATTGAACGAAGGACCAAAGATTGAAGTGCGATCAGATGAAAGTATTGGCGCCAACTACAGATACGAGATAATTGGCTTTTATATCACAATCCTTTTATTAAAGGGATTTCGAGTCCGAATACATATAACGACAGTTGACATAAAATTCTCTACTGAGTGCGAGTAGATACATTTGGGAATTAAGAAAATAGGCACAAATTTTACTTTAATTAATCACAAAGAAATTGATCACTATAAACTCCAGTACATGCATCGGCAATATATTTACGGATCTACGTGTAGAACCCCACCAGAAAGAAACAGCTGATCCACATCTTTCTGATCATGCTGCACAAGTGCTAAAAATTCCACATGTACCAAAGCCACAAAAGAAAAAATTCTCAAAAAACAGAACCATCAATGAAGGTAGTATTCGCCTATTCGAAGAACCAAATCAAGGAAGTGTCATGACGTTCTGGAGAAAGACATCCAGTCATCTTATACCGATTTCATGCTGAATTGATGGACATCTTCACCAGCTGTTTCCCATAAAAGAGAATAGACGTGAATGTCAAAAACCAAAATAAATATTCAGAAATGCCCGAAGTGAAAATCTTGAAAGGCCAAGTGGGTGCAGCCCATACGATTGCAGTTGTGAGGACAGATGAATAAAACAGAAATAAGAAATCTGAACATATACATACATGCTGAAGAGGGGTGGTTACAGTACTGGGGTTTACCATCCAGAGGAAAATCCCCCAAAAACTAAAAACAACCAGGATAGGTCCCATTCATAAAAAAGATGACCCAGACTCGTGCGGAAACCATAGGCCTATTTCTATTCTTCCAACCTTATTGAAGATCTTTGAGGCACTTGTGAAGTCTAGATAAGTGTAGTTTCTTGAGTAATCATCTCTTCTGCACGATAGCTAATGTGGATTTAGAAAAAATTGGAATATATCAGACCCAGAGGTCCAGCATTAACTCTGGTTAAATCCAACTTGAATCAAAGTTATCAGGTGGACTTGAGAGTGGACTATTCATCTGAAACGAAGATAAAGTGTGGGGTTCTACAATGCTCTATCCTAGGGCCGATTTCATTTATATTTTACATTAACGACCTCAATTACCACTTACAGTCAGACAGGAGCATAATATTTGCTGATGATACAACAAAATTAAGTAGAGCTCCTTGCAAGGAGATACTTCACAAGAAATCTGAACAATCTGTGAAAGAGAGACAGCGGTGGTTCGAGGCCAATAATCGCTCCTCAAATAAGAGTAAGACGCAAGAGGGATATGAGCTCGAAGCATACATGCGAAAGACGGGTGGTAACAGTACTGGGGTTTACCTTCGATAGGAAATCCACTTCGTCATGCGGAGCTTCTGAGCCAAAGACTATCTGCATCCATCTTTTCCATGAGGAGAATCAATCATTCTCTGGCTGAGCGAGAAGCGCTCTTTACGTTTTATGCAAATTTGTTAATTTGAGGACATACGGTGTGTTGGTATTGGGAGCCTCTGTTCAGGCTTCCCAGAAAAGGTGTTCCTCGAACAAATAAAATCACTATTGAGTTTTTCTCACCACAAGCTGCAGAGAAATATTCAGACCTTAGCCGGTTGCTACTGTCTAGACTGTTTAACCTAATTCCGTGAAAACAAGGATAAAGATCCCTTAACTTAAGCCGCCATGGACATGACACCAGAGCTAGCGAAAACGATGTACTTCCAAAACACCGTTTCAAAACGTCGCAGCTCACTCACAATCATTTGGGAGCAAAAGCTTTCAATAAATTGCCTCCAAACTTGAGAGAGCTGGAAGGTGGCGACTTTGAAGTGACTGTCAAAAATCTATTAATGAATGCCAGCCTCTACAGTCTAGATGTTTAGCATTTGTGAGGTCTTCACACGAACATTGTAATCCATTTTACATTCTGTCAAAAAATTACCGGGGATTAATCAATGAAACACAAAATATTTATTTTTCATCCAAATTTATTGTGTCGCCTGCAAAGTAGGCCCCTTCGGAAATAATATATTTACGCCAACGAATATTTTAATCTTCTAAATATTTTTCAAACGCTTTATCCGCAATTGACTTCTGTTCTCGCCGCAAATTCTCGTTCATGTCTTCTATCGAATCAAAACGGGTACCTTGAAGTGGTAATTTGAGTTTTGGAAGAAGAAAAAAGTCGACCGGTGCCATCTCAGGTAACTACGGCGGTTATTCGATGGCATTTGTTGAGTTTTTGGTCAGTAATTCATTCACAATGATAGCCTTGTGAGATGGTGTAGTATCCATGAGTTTTCTTTCCACAAATCTGGCCTTGTTCGACGAATTAGCTCTCTCAAACGCCGCATAACGCTTAGGTTATATTTTTTATGTACCGTCTGACGTTCGGGCAAGAATTCCCAGTTCTCAACACCGCGATAATCAGAGAAAACAGATTTTGACGTGGTTTTTCCGATTTCCGTTCAGTTGGAAGGCGCCATTTCAAAGCCTGTTTACTAGTTTACATGTCAAACACATAAACCATGTCTCATCACCAGTTACAATGCGTTCTTTTGGTACTAGTCGAACGGTAATGCCTTTCATGCCCAAACAATCATTTAAAATGGCACGAATTGATTCATGAGACATAGGTAGTTCATTGCCTATCTCTCTCAAACTCAATTGACGATTTTGAATTACCATTTCCTTCACTTTATCGACGTTAACTTCAGTTGAAGATGCGACGCAAATCTGCCACCATATCTCGGCCTCTGTTGAATGCACTGTTCCACTGACTTCTGTGACATTTTCAGCGATTCGGTAAAGAAAATTCCATTTGCAATACAAAATTTGAAACAAATTCTTTGTTCGATCTTTTTATCAATTCTAAAGACGCAAAACACACTTGTTAGAATTAACAAAATCGAGCACAGTAAACAAACTTAATGACAGGTCGCGTTCAAACTGCGCGCCAGTATAGAAAACAGTTGTCCCAACTTAGTAACAATAAAAATTTTGACAATCGTTTTGCGCAGATTATCAATTTCTGGTACTTTTTCGACAGAATGTATGATGTAACTTACCTTGTTTTATTATTTTATCTTATTTGGTTTTGCCGTTCCTTTTAAGTTCTGAATATATGCCATATATTCATATTGAATACGATTATAAATAATGATAGCAAGCACAACTTTTGTAAAGGAAAAGGCAAACACACACATGCAAACATCGACAGGAGATCTGCTCGCCTATGCCACTCATATTTGTACATCAACGATGGAAAAGCATGGGGAATCTAGAGCAGTAGCCCTTGACATCTCTAAAGCCTTCGATAGGGTTTGGCATGCAGCCTTGTTGAATAAACTTGCTGCATATGAGCTTCCCAAGAAATTTCGGGGCTGGATAAGTAGCTTTCTTTCCAATATATCAATACAAGTTGCGGTCGACGGTATAATATCTGATTGTTTCCGGTTGCAAGCAGGAGTACCTCAGGGATCCGCGAGGATCAGCGAGTTAACAGATACCTCAGTTCTTCTCAGGCGGCCACGCATGTGGTGTAAAAGGTTCGCCTATTCATGGGAAGCGCGAATAAAAAAATCGAATAATTAGGATGTATTTTATTGATTATTTTTATTCGTTTCGTCATATAATTACTTTATATCTAGTGCTTCATCAAAATAATATCGATGTATTGTGTTAAGTGGATATCGAAGTAATCTATATACTACCTGTAATAATTGGTGAATGAAGTCATAACAAATATTCTCATATTAGATAAGGCAAAATAATTAATGTTAATATTGTACTGAAACTAATCGATCTACACATTTTGTTTGCATGTGAATATACTTTAACGTATTTTGCTGAAAAGATTTTCCAAAAATTAAAATTGATGATGCTTACAAGTAAAATTAATAGCTAATATATTTGGAAACGATAAAGAATAATAAATATTTCGTTGAATGATTGCTCATAGGTGTGCATTTGTGGTTACGTTCGGAATTATTGGAAATAGAATAAGTGTCATATCTTTTATTCAACGAAAATTAATGTACAAATATGTGTGCGCTCTTCTAGAAGAATAACAATTCTAAACTCTCATGATATTTTTGGTTTTCAAAATTGCAAATTAGTTCCAGTTCTTACGAGAAATGAATAATCTCAAAATTTTGCAAAAGAACTGGATTTTATTTTATTTTGAATATAAGTGGAAAGATGCTCGTTAGATTATACGTCTTCCTTTCTCTACTCGAATATTTTATTTTCAAGAAGTTTAATTACTATGCAGAGTGTCTGGTCGCAGCAAAAGCTATTATTGATGATACTCGAAATACTTTTAATAACTTATTCATTTCGGTAAAATATCAACGTAAGTTTATATCAAATGAGGAATTCCCACATGTGAATTTGGAATTTGGTCCTAATCATTTCATTTCGACATTTTTAATAAACAACTCAATAGAGACACTCTGGTATAAAAAGCCAACTTGAAATTAATTGCAATAATCCTTCAGAGAATTTGCATACCTTTCCGACCTTTTTTTGGTTAAGTCAGAAAGACTTAATTCTTGAACGAATGACTAAAGATTCAAGAGGATTATATAAAATTATTGGCGCCAACTGAATGCAGAGACGAGTACGATAATAGGGAAATATATTAATTGAATCCTTCTATTAAATATGTAGATTTCAACTCTGAATAGATATAACGACAGTTGTAATTAAACAATTGGAAATTAAGATAATAGGCAAAACTTACACTTTCATTAATTGAAAAAAAATTGATCACAACTAGAAATTAGTAATTATTAATTGATGCATCTAATCCTACTAATGAATGTTCAGAAATTAGGATAAAGGCAAAGTATAACATTTAGTTCTAATTGAAAACTGAAAAATTCATATGTAAACAGATATAACGACAATTGGCACGTGTGTCGAATATAATTATAGATAATGATGGCAAGCACATATTCATTATTGTTCATTTTCTGTAGTGATTGTACAAGGAATCAAATAATTAGGATGGATTGGTTTAGATTTCTCGCTTAGCTAAGTTAGTGGGTGAAAGTTAAAGTATTATCGAAATGTGAAGGATCATTTTATTTATTTCGTCGTAGATCTACTTTCTATCTATTGCTTTATGGAAAATAATATCGATGCACTATGGAAATTTTTAAGTGGATATCGTTATCACTATACTACCTGAAATAATTGGTCATTATTGTACTGAAACTAATTGATCTAGACACTTCGCATTCATGTGATTGTATTTTAACGTATTTTCCTGCCTAGATTTTTGCTAAAATGGAAATTGATCAGTATTTGCATATGAAATTATTTGTACGCTCTACGGGAAAATGTTTTAAAAATGGCAAGTTGGTCGCAGCACTTAGAAGAAATCAATGAACTCAAGATCTTACGAATGATCTGGGTTCTTTATTTTATTACAAGTAGATATATATATATATATATATATATATATATATATATATATATATATATATATATATATATATATATATATATATATATTTGATTTGTAGAGTTTCACGGATGGGTACATATGTATTGTTTATCCGGGAGTACATCCGTTCGTTAGATTGCTCTCCATTGAATGGAGTTTGCAGACGTTTCGCCAAAATCTCATTTGGCATTTTCATTGCGTAGTCGTGGTAGGTAACTGAGGATTTTCGATGTTGTTCACGGTATTTAAGCCTCGTCGTTGCCGAAGATTGTATCGGCGTTCTGGATTGGGTGGTGTTGGTCCCGCCTCCTAAGTAAAGGTTTCAACTTTGCAATAGCCCCTAAGTGGATCCCAACTGAAGAAATAATCTCCAACATAGAAACCACAATCACAGACATAAACCCGCAAACAGCAGAACAAATTCGACAGGACGTGAGAAGAGTTCTAAGAACTGCAAAAATTCCAAAGACCAACCTGTTACTGGGGAACCAAAAGCAATTAAACGCCTGAATGAGAACAAAAGGATTATAATACTACCTGCTGATAAGGGCAATGCCACGGTCGTAATGAACACCAGCGATTATTCGGCAAAGATGAAACACCTTCTTGAGGACCCAGCTTATAAGCCTAACACCACAGATCCAACAACTTACTTAGAAAAAACAACAAAAGTAAAAATCAATAATACACCCATTGATCCGCAACAAAGAAAAGGCTTATACCGAGGGAGAAGTCCAGCAGATGTCCTAAGCTGTATGGCCTTCCTAAAATACACAAAGAAGGAACCCCTCTGAGACCGATTGTGAGCGCTTTCAACTCTCCTGTACAGAAATTGGAGAAATACTTAGCCCAAATGATGCAACCTAGGGTAGAAGAAGCAGAATCCTTCGTCAAAAACTCAGAACACTTTATCCAAATTATCAGCAAAATCAAACTCGTTGACTCCGACATCATAGCCAGCTTCGACTTTGAGTCGTTGTACCCAAGCATTCCAACAGTAGAAGCCTTGCAATTGATCTCAAAAAATGTACCACGCAATAGAACTAGCACAGCACTGCCTCAAGAACGCATATTTCCTGTTCTAAGACCAATTCTACCGACAAAAACAAGGAGCAGCTATGGGCTCATCACTATCCCCAGTCGTGGCGAACCTATTCATGACCTAATTTGAACAATGTGCCCTCCAGAATGCCACCCTCAAACCAAAATTATGGCTTCGATACGTCGACGACATATTCGTAATCTGGTCACACGGCCACCTCATGGATTTTCTCGACTACCTGAACATCAAACACAATAGAATCCGCTTCACCATAGAACTGGAAGAAAACAACAAACTACCGTTCCTCGACATCCTTGTCACAAAATCACAGGACCGTTTGAGACACACAGTATACAGAAAACCGACACATACAAACAGATACCTCAACGCCAGATCTCACCATCACCCAACACAAATACAAGGAGTGGCCAATACACTTTTGTCCAGATCAGTACGCCTTGCAAACGACCAGAGCAGCAAACAAGAATTAGAAATCACCAAACAAGCGCTGAGACAAAACGGCTACACACGACTTACAATAGAAAAAGCACTATTACGGCAAACAACAACGCGCCCACAACCCCCTCCAACCAGTGAAAACAGAAAAACAACTTACCTACCAAGGGACAACGGATCGAATCGGAAGAATTCTACGGAAACACGACATATCAACCACATACACACCTCATATAACTATCGACGCCTCGCTAAGAAACCCTAAGAACAGAGTCAAATTAGAAAACCAGGGCGTTTACAGCATTTCCTGTGGAACATGTCAAGCAAAATACGTAGGACAGACCAACCGAAAAATGTCTGCGAGACTGGACGAACACAAATTATCCATCAAGAATAAACAAATGACATCTGCTCCTTTTCAACGTCACATAAATACAGGCCATAAAATAGACTTTGATAGCTGCAAACAAATCGCCAACATAAACCACTTCAAAACCAGACCAATACGGGAAGCAATAGAAATAGAGAAAAAAGGAATCCTCAATAAATGAGACGATGCCCTCAACCTTTCAACTACTTGGAATTCCCTTCTCAAAGAAGACACCACACACAACGCAACAAACAACGCCGAACATCGAAACAATAACTCTACTCACAACCCCGAGAAGGCGGGGCCAACACCACCCAATCCAGAACGCCAATACAATCTTCGGCAACGACGAGGCTTAAATACCGTGAACAACATCGAAAATCCTCAGTTACCTACCACGACTACGCATTGAAAATGCCAAATGAGATTTTGGCGAAACGTCTGCAAACTCCATTCAATGGAGAGCAATCTAACGAACGGATGTACTCCCGGATAAACAATACATATGTACCCATCCGTGAAACTCTACAAATCAATATATATATATATATATATATATATATATATATATATATATATATATATATATATATATATATATATATATATATATATATATATATATATATATATATCATTGTCATCATATTCATTGTTTATAGAGGTGAATCATTCCCTCTTCCTCTAGTTACACCAGTTTACTTATTTGTGACTCCTGACCTGATGAGATCCTCTTCAACTTCTGATCTAGGTCGGCCTCGTCTTCTCTTTGGTCCCGGGTCCTACTTCAGCATTGCATATATTGTTGCTCCTTCTCCTGCCCTCCATACATGCCCTAACCATTTCGATTTTTTACAGCATCTTCGTTTGTCTGAATTTGGTTTATTTCCTCGTTTGTATGCATTCTGTATTCGTTGCTGCCTAATCTCACTGGCCCTAGAATTGAACGCAATTTTTTCTTTCGGCAATTCTTATTTTTTCTCCATCCTTTTTCGTTATTGTCATAGTCTCCGCGGCATAAATCATATTTGGACTAATCAATGTTTTGTGAAACTTTATCTTGGTGTTTCTTGTAAGTATTTTGCTTTTCAGAATATTTTCATTAGCATGCTACGCCGCTCTGTTGACTGCCATTATCTTGTCTTCGATCTCAGTTGATCTTTTACCATCGTTAGTTATCATGGCGCCTAAGTATTTGAAACATTCAACTTCCTCAAATTCATGTTCCCATTTGTTAATTTCAATTTTTGGGTGTCCTCCATTCTTTATTAGTCTTAGTATTTTCGTCCTGTTTTCCCCCTTTTTTCAGTATCTCCTTTATCATATCCTGTATTAGCTCTCTTTTCTTTGCTATTGAAACAACATCGTCTGTGTATGCTATTATTTGTTTTCTCCCCGTCCCGAGATTACTTTTATTTATTTTTCTTAGTATGTGCTCTAGTGCTAGGTTGAACAGTGTAGCTGACAAAGCGTCTCCTTGTTTAAATCCTTTGTCAAATATGAACTCTTCTGTTTCTCTTTTTTGAGTTATTACTTTTACTTTTGTTGCTTTTAGTGTCATCCAGATCAATCTTCTTAATTTCGAGTGTAATCCAAGTTCTTCTAGGACTACCATAAGTTCTGGTCTTTTTATTGAGTCAAATGCTTGTAAATAGTCGATAAACAGCATTTCGAGATCTAATCCGTGTTCGTAAGCCTTCTTCTTATCTGCTTCAAGTTATGACTGCGTCTGTTGTTGACCTGCCTTTGATAAACCCTCATTGGTATTGCCCTGCTATTGCTTTTGATGCATTGACTAGACATTCCTGGATCGCCGAGGATGGAATTTTGTATACGGTATCAAGTAATGGTACTCCCCTGCAGTTTTGACACGTGCTTTTGTGTATTGTGACAATTTTCCCCAATTTCCACTCCCCTGTCATACGCTCCTCTTTCTAAATTATTTGCACTAGTTTGCATAGGTCTTTTTTCAATGCTTATCCCCCATACTCTAATAGTACTATATTTATTTGGCCACTTCCAGATGATTTTCTAGTTTCAACTTTTGTTTATATACATTTCTATTCTTCTAATCCTGGTTCTTCAAGTGTCACCTCTCCTTCATTCTCAGTTATGGTGAATCCAGGTTTTGTCTCTGTTTTCGTAAGAAGTTCTTCAAAATAATTCTTCCATACCTTGTTATAATCATCCTCCTCTACTAAAGTGTCTCCGTTTTGTTCCATTTGTTTTCCCTTTGTAGACTCTTGTTGTTCTGTTTCATTTTTATATAATTTTTTTGTATTCCTTTCTTGTTTTGACTCCTCTATTTCCTTCATTTCCCAATCTATACATTCTTTTATTTTTCCCTATTATTTTGGTGCATTCCTTTATTATTATTTTATATTCTTCTCTGTCTTGTTGGTTGTTTGTTCTTACCATTTTATCCTCGGGCTTACTTTTTAACCCAGCATCTTCTTGCACTCTTCATTGTACCAATCTTTTATCTCTCTTTTTCCGGAAATCCTACATGTTTTCCTGCCGCTGCTTTTATGCTCTGTTCAATTTGTTTTTCCACATCACTTTTGTGTCTCCATTATATTCTTCAATCTTCCTCCTCAATTCGTTCTGCGTAATCGTCTTTCACATTCTGTCTTCTCAATCTCTCTATACACCATTTAGGCTTGCTTTTTTCCTTTTCACTGTTTTCATGATTATTTGTCTTATTCTAGTTGATACTAACAAGTGCTGTGGGTCTGCGTGCGTTCCTCTTTAAGTACTTACATCTGTTATTGAGGTTTGTTTTCCTGTTTATAAGTATGAAATATTTTGATAGATATTAAGAATAATCCATACCTTTAGCTCCTCTCTTTACACATGTTTACATATTTTTGGTGTTTATTGAATAAATTAATTTAAGTATTTTGTATAAAGGGTGCTTCAACGAATACTAAACAAGGGCTATATCTACCAAGATATTCATTTCTGATCAAAACGCAAAAACAGGTCAATCTTTGTTTCAAGGGGGACATCTTTTGAGGTACAAAACTTGTCTGAAATATCAACCCCCTAAGCGGGGGTTGCAATCCTTCAACATTTTGAATATGAAAGATGGGTCGAGTGATGACTCAAAAGAAAGGTGGTATCTTTGTCTACATCGCCTTGAACGAATTTCCATTTTTAATTGAAAACTGTAAAAGATACAGGGTGAGCAACTGAAAGATAGGGACGACTATTTCCTTGAGACTATTCAAGTTTCAGTGAAGTAAAATGGAACAGATCCATGCTGATCAATGGCAGTCATCATCAAGTACCATCCTCATCTCGAATTTCAACCTCTAGAGCAGGGGTGACCACCCTTGAAAATTTGGAAGAGGGTAGATGGGTCGAGTGATACCTCGAAAGAAAGGTATTATCTTTGTCTGCATCCCCGTGAACGAATTTCCATTTTTGATTGTAAACTGTAGAAGATACAGATTGAGCTACTGAAAAATAGAGGAGACTATATATCGCCCTAAGCTATTCAAGTATTAGTGCAAATATATGGAACAGTTGAAATTTGAGATGTGAATGGTGTTTCGGAAGATAACAGCCTTTGATCTGGAATGAATCTGTTCCATTTTATTACACTGTATTTTCAATTAAAAGTGTGATGCAATCTCGCCATAGGCTGTAAACCTTTTCGAGTTTTATAATTTTGAGTTTACTTATAGTAGAAACTTTTTTTGTTGAATTTCATCACCTATATCTGTCCATTTTCGAGTTACATTGATTTAGGAAGGAAGTTTCACAAATTCTTAATTTACATGCGAAAATCCCATTTTTTATACGGACTTGATTACTCTAATATTTTACCGAAATGTTTGTAGAAGTATTTCGAGTTTAATGACTAATAACTTTCACTGCGTCGGGACACGCTGTATGATAATTTCACTTTTCAAAAATGGGTTATTCGAGTTGAGTTGGGGGATGCTGAGGATATAGGATTGAATTTACATGCTCCAAATCAACCTCAAAAACAATCAACAAACTTCCCTATTTGAAAACTTTGGGCTGGATGTATATTTCATTCAGTTGTTTCTATCGAAAAAAATTAGTATGTTTGTCTTTTCTGGATCTAGGTTGCTCCAACCACTTTTTCTGGGAAAACTAGTGAATTATTTCAGCCGAACGTACGTAGAGGATCGAGCTAATGTGTTCCGCTCTGTCAATGGAATGGATGCGAATCAGACGAAACAGTAATTATCATGTGTAGTAGTTGAAATCGCCTGCACTTTATTCGAACATGCAAACAATCCGAAACACACGAAAAACTGTTTATATATAGCAGCTCTTGTGTCTTACAACTTCTTGGTGTATAATTTTAAAGGACATAATTCTTGAAAATTTTGAAAAAAGGACACCCCGTAAAAATTGAAAATAAAGAATTATCTAATCAATGATGTATAAATTGGATTCATTATAATATTATGGTTGATATCAAATTGAAGTAACAAAAATGCATTGATCAAATAAAAGAATAACTCTTCAGCTTTGGCCAATTGCGTAGTTGGGTTAGTTTGTAAGTTCGGGATACTTAATGATATGTTTATTTGTTATTGTCAATATTTGATTCGTTCTACGAGAGACGTTTGACAAATCCTTAGAAGAATCTAATAAAGGAAAATATTTTGATTAGAACACAAATGAAATTTTTCATCTATGCTTTTACTACCAAGAAATAAATTAAATTTTGCTGGCTCGGTGGCGTAGAGGAGATGATGCTCGTCTCCTGCGCAGAGTTACCTGGGCTCAATCCCCACAGGGTCGGTGCGATTTTTCGGATTCTGTGTATCCATCTTTCGGAGGAGATGTAAAGCCGTCGGTCCTGTCTAACAGAGATTTGTTGGACATTAAAGATCCCTTCCCTCGACACGAGAGGGGTTCGGCAAAATTCCCGGGTTAGTGAGGTGACAGAATTCCCCGGCGTGTCATTGGCCGAAAGGCGGTAATAGAGCACGTTAAAGAAATAACAAACAAACACATAAATTAAATTAATAAATCACTGTTACCACGATTTCGAACTCGTTTATCGTCCGGTAGTATGAAATACAAAGTGACAAATAATTGGATACATTTGGCTAATACCTATAAATTTTAATTATGTAATTATCTTCGCTTCATTATTTTGTCAATTAAGCCACGATCAAAACCGTTGTTTTGAGCTATAGTTTCAATACCTTCTTTTTTTTCAGATTTTCTATGACAAAGGTAGCGAAAATGGTCGCAGATCATTAAATGGTAGGCTGAAATTTCATATAAATATGGTTGGTTGAAATCCTTGAATACTGTGCTGGTAGATTTCCTTGAGATGTTGAAGTTAATTTTCTTATTTGAGTGGCAAATTGACAGATCTAAGAATAACATTTTATGGGCTTCCTATCTAGAATAAAAATTTCATTTTCGGATGGATATTATTTTAAATTTGAGGAAATGATCACATGGTCTAGGTGCACCGTTTAGGTAAATGAATGTCATTGACGTATCTATATCAAAATTGAATTTTAGCAGGTACGTTAGGTTAGGTTAGATTCATGAGTATATCTGATACTCATGTCTAGCATAGAAACAAAGTACTAAATTCGAATGTGCCTGTTAAAATCATATATATATATATATATATATATATATATATATATATATATATATATATATATATATATATATATATATATATATATATATATATATATATATATGACATACCTCTTTGCCTAAACGGTACAACTGGACAATTTGATCATTTTGTCATCTTCATAAATAATGTCCATGCGAAAATAAAATTGAATTCTAAAGAGGAAAACCATCAAAAATAATTGTTAGATCTGTCAATTTTCCACTCAAATAGAAAAATTAACTTCAACACCTTTAGAAAATCTACTTTCACAGATGTATGTATTCCTGAGTATTTCGAGCACCCAAATTCATGTAAGATTTCGCCTTACCATTTAATAATCCATAGAGCATTTTCGCTACCTTTATAATTGGAAAATCTTCAAAAGGGAATTGAAACCATTAAAAGTATAGATCACAGAAACGGCTTGAATGACAAAATAACGAAATGAAAACAATTCCGTATACAGATCTATGTAAATCCCAAATTTTCGATGTATTCAAATAATAGCTCCCTTTCAATGGTTGTTACATACAGTTCTGATATCTGGTTTGAACAAATTTTAAAAAACGGCCTGTTTAGTATATATTTCATATATACTAAATGTATATGTAAAGCTTTTTGTATTCTCAGTAATTAGTTTTATGTTCTGCATTTAAATGCGACAATGATTGCAATAAATTTACTCTATCCCCTAGGTAATTTAGCTAAGGCGTCCATCACGCTTTAGATCTCACTTTTTTCACTTTCTTTCTGTAATGGACAATGTTTTTCTGAGCAGCTTGTAATCCCTAGTTGAAAACCTGACCACGCGTCATTTATGTTTTGATATTTATATAAAACCGCGACTTTTCTTTGACAAGTACCGCGCGTTCCTTTGATAATGCCGCCTTTTGCCGCTAGCAGAGTGTTATTTTATTACTTAATACATTTTTGTAGTTTAGCTACCTACTTATTAAAATTTTTATCATCTCGACAGTTTGAGCACCTCCGATCTAGAATTTCATAATTTCTATGAAGAAAATTCGACCATCATGAAACTGGCTGAATGTGGTTCTCTTCTTAAAAAAACAAAAGTTTCTTTTCTCAGTTCCAAGTTCGAATGCAGTGAACACATCTTCAACAATCTTCAATTATGATCTTTACTTTTAATGAAGTTGACTGCTTTTCCTACTGATGAAACTGATGCATTTTTTCCGCAGCTATCATTTCTCTGCGAATAATGTGAATATCGAAGTATCTTTCCCAGGCTCTCTTCGTACAAATCTCGGAAAATTAGTTTTGTATTCCATCATATCTACTGCACCATCATCACAAAGACCAACACAGTCTTAGCCATCACCAGATTAAATATATTCTGACCAGTTATATTTCCAGGGAGTTCTATGTATTCCTTAATATTTCGTTTATTTCCTCATCAATGTTCTTGATCTAAAATAATAGGACAGCTTTATCGCCATCAGCTACATCAGCCTACTCGTCTAATTTCAGAGCAAAATATTGAGAATTGCGAAGTTTAGCAGAAGCCGGCCGTCTGCCTCTGGCTTCGGTCTTTCTCCATACTGTGTCATTTGAAAGAGAAATATTTTCATTTCCTGTCCAAAAGATTAACCTAGAATCTCCCTAGTTCGTTAGTTGGTTTTTATTTCTTCCAAACTATTGGGAAAACACTTGTGTGTTTTGTATATGGGAACACTATTAAGCTTGAAGATATTAATTCTTCGTTAAAGTCGCTGCAATGTGGACATGTTTAATTCATGCACGCGATGAGGAATTTAAGAGCTCAGCCTTTCGGATATACTTTCTTAAAACCTTTTAATTCGGTCCTGCCTTGTATATTTATCGAATAACATTTTTTCGAACATCCATAAGTGTTAGTAACCAGTTGATAAGATAACAATTATTGTACAACAAAAGTTGAGTCATAGCCGTTGCTTCTGAACATATAAGAATTGATATTTTTAAGGTTAATATAAATATGATATTTTGAATGAAGTGATTCAAAAGTAAACAATATCATGACTTTGACCTCTTTGTTTTATATATTTATAAATAGTACACTTATTTTTTCAAGGTGAAATGATTAGGAGCCAACGACGAACATAATGATATAACAAAAACATTAATTCATTCAATACAGGGGAACATTTTAACAATACTTTTCAGTTTTTTCACAAAGTATTTTTCACTACTCGAACCTTGTTCATTGGTTATTCTGCTTTTCATCTCATCAAGTTGAGTGAATAAAAAATTAAATCTACCTTTTAAAGGTTGCTGAAATGATTCTCAAATACACACAACGAAATTTATATGGAATCATCCGATATTTTGAATATTACCTCAGGGATTTTGGAAATTTGGGAAGGTGTTAAAATTCATCCTTTTTGAGATATTTCCATTGAAAAAAGAAATAAATTAATGTTTATTTTTAGAGAGAAACAAAGAAAAGAGAATTTGTCTTGGTGCTCGGGGTCTAGCTTGTCTTCCACGACCCCTTAAAACCCAAATCCGGCGGTCATCTGATCGAACACCAATTCTGGTCTTATCCGAAAAAAGAACATTTCGCCAATTCTCAATATTCCAATTTTGGTGCTCGATACACCAATTAAGTCTTTTAATTTTTTGTTGCTTGGTTAGCTCTGGAACTCTTACGGGCCTTCTGCTGTATAAATCCCTTGAACGAAGTCTTTGACGTATCTTTTCGACTGATACACTATTGCCTGTTGCTTCCAGAAATTTCATTTTGAAGTATGGGGTGCAACGCACTAGGGTCTATTCTTACAATTTGGCATAAGAGCCGTCTCTTGTTTCTCAGAAGTGATCTTCCTACGACTCTTTCTAGGTATATTTTGCAGAGATTGTAGCTCCACGTATCGGGCGTAGGTTTTTGAAATCACCAACTGTGATACCCCCACTGTGGCCGCTATATCCCTCTGTGTCACCCTTTCTTCTACGAGAGCAATTATTAGACCCCCCCCTGTACATCGGACAATCAAACGTAAGGCATTTTCAATTATTATTCTAGGCTTTTTTTAAATTTTGAAATTCACAGTTTCAAATCTCAGTGACGACTGAGTACAATATCCCGAACATGTGGTGATAATTCCACTAAATCTTCAAAAGGATTTAGGTCTGGAGAGCAAGCTGGCCAGTCCAAAATAGCGATTCCCTCTGTTTCAAGATAATGTCGCGCGAGGTTTCTGGTATGCGGAGGAGCATTATCTTGCATAAAAGTGAAATTCTCACCTTGGGCACCTCGCCAGAGTCTCACTATGGGCTCCAGCACTAGTTCCACGTAATATTTGTGCTGCATGTTTTTGTATGGACTTCTGAATAACTTCATCCGTTATTCGTGTATGCTTGACAGACTGAAGTTTTTGGTACCGAGGCTTGCTGGCAGAGGCAATGTCACTTTTTATGTCGTGGGAGCTGTTACGGATATTTCTTCAACTCACCCATCAATCGAAACTGTCACTATTTCAACACGGTGGCCTCTTCGATTAATATCAGTCATTCTCAAGCTACATTCAAAAGAAACCTTTTAGTGAGACTTAGTTCACGCACTTAAATTGTTTTGATTGTTTGGAGTGTATTTCTATTGTTTGAGTTTGTATTATCAATGCGTTCTGTCATTATTGTTTTTGAAAGTTTTTTTTAAATCTGTATTTTTTGTTTGAAGCAAACTTGTCTATACTTGTTCGGCTTTGTAATTGGGAGTAATCCTGTTGAGCTTGTATTAATAAATAAATAAATACATTTCTAGCCGTTATACTCGCAGGAAACGAAATCAAATGTTTCGCCTCTCAGCATAATGCCACCCCAAAACATCACACTGCCCCCTTGGTATTTCGGAATTCGTCTTGCTGCTCGGAGTCTGGCTTGTCTTCCACGACCCCTTAAAACCTGAATTCGGCGGTCATCTGATCGAATATCAATTCTGGTCTCATCCGAAAAAAGAACACTTCGCCAATTCTCAATATTTCAATTTTGGTGCTCGATACACCAATTAAGTCTGTTAATTTTTTATTGTCTGGTTAGCTCTGGAACTTTTAAGGGCCTTCTGTTGTATAAACTCCTGGAACAAAGTATGACGTATCGTTTCGACTGATACACTGATGCCTGTTGCTTCCAGAAATTGCCTTTGGAGTATGGGGTGCGGCGCGATAGTGTCTCTTCTTGCAATCTGGCACAACAAGCGGTCTTGTTCTTCAGAAGTGATCTTCCTACGACTTCTTCTCGGCCTATTTCGCAGAGATTGTAGCTTCACGTATCGGGCGTAGGTTTTTGAAATCACCCCCTGTGATACTCCCATTGTGGCCGCTATATCCCTCTGTGTCACCCCTTCTTCAACGAGAGCAATTATTCGACCCCTCTGCATATCAGACAATCCAACATAATGCATTTTCAATTATATTTATAGGCTCTTTTTAAATTTTGAAATTCACAATTCCAAATCTCAGTGACGACTGAGTACAATATCCCGAACATGTGGTGATAATTCATTATTTCTTATCATACTATCCAGGTTTTTCACAACAAAAAACTTCATTCTTCACAAGTAGTCAAAGATCCATGATTAAAAACAATCAATAATGTGAAATACCGAGTGATTCCATATAAATTTGGTTGTGTGTATATACCCAATGTCCATTTAGTGCGTAATCAGACCATTACTCTCTTCTTGGTGAATATATTGAGAAAGGTGTATTAAAAAAATTAAGACGCTAATTTGTTGCATGTCCTAAAACTGTTGTCTAATATACAGGAGTTCCATTCACGAGATTGATATCAAAGTTATGTTTTTTAATGAGGATGTCGTATGTTTCTCATCATTTCTGAACGTATTAGCCCGAAATAAGGTGAGTTTCTTCAGATTATACTTTAACTGAATCATTTTTTTTAATCAGTCGATGTGTTGTGAAAATATTACTTTTTCTAACATTCCTCTATCTACTGAAATCGTCTTAGAATCTCAATTTTAATAATAAATTATTCTCTGTCAAAATTTTCATGATCATAAAGTAATTTTTGAAACAGTTATACTGTAATGGAATTCCAATTTTGTTTAGGTTCAAACCTCATTGTTTTTCTCATTTCAAATGAAACGCCTTGTATTTAATGACTGCAAATAAAAGTCAATTCTAATTCCTATTGAAATGTATAAAGTAAAGTCACCTATTTTCAATAGATTTAGAGTTATAAATGATTTTGTATTTTAAGCTCGAATTTTCACATAATCTATCAAATTTGCACTGAAATTCTCACTTTTCCCAGCCATGTTTTTATCTCTCTACTCGTCCGAATAGTACTCGGCGTTTTTATCTGCAAAATAGTGCAATCACGAAGGTAGTTGCTTCTGTCCTCAGAACACAATTTTTAGATGAGGAAACAAAACGAAGTCGCTTGTGGCTAGATCTGGTGAATAAGGCCGATGGTCAAGCAGTTCAAACCGTAATTCCTGGATTTTCACCATGGCAACCGCTGAAATGTGAGACGTTGCGTTATCTTGGTGAAACAGGGTTTCCTTTGTAAATGTGGTTCTGCTTTTATCTTGTCAAGTAATGATTCCTTCTTGAAGTTAATTCATTAAAATAACTCCATGACTATTCCAAAAAACAGTCGCCATCACTTTCCCAACCGAAAAAAAGGTTTTGGATTTTTCTTGGAACCGGTTTCACATCTGCAGTCCACTTTTTGAACTGTATTTTGTTTCTGACGTATAATGGTTTATCCAAGTTTCATCTATAGTAATTAATCGTCGCCAAAACTCGGATTTATGGCACCCAAGCTCGCCAACAGAGCGTTGGAAATGTTAACCCATTAGTGCATGAAGTAACCGGATGGAAATAAAAAGATTATTTTCGTGATAATATTTTCAATAAGGTTGAAATAAAAATAAAATAACATCACATTCTTAAAAGAATATAAGGAACTCAAAAAATTTTCCGATTCGTTTTAACGGATACTACGCCTGGAGTGTTCTTAGCGTTCGTGGTATGTCTTGAAGCAAATTATGGGATGCAAGCCGATGTTGCATTTGATACATATTCTGGCAATTGGTCACGGCCATCATATCTTATCTCATCCATTGCTTCGGGTATTTTGCCCCTTGCTGGGGGAGTTCCATGCGAGGAGAGAAAAGTGTATGCAGGAGTATCCTGCGGAACTGTAGTAAACTCGAGGCTCTGGCATCATTTGGTCGACTTTTTCTCATGAGTAGCCAGGCGTTTACAACAGATGCATCAAGTATGTAGGCAAAAATAGGCCACCACCATTTCCTTTGGCGTGTTCTGGAACAGTAAATAGCAATCAGTTGATCATTTTCATCAACTCCACCCATATTTTTGTTGTAATTCGCGAATACGCTCGGCAATTGAACGACTTATTTCCCCTTGCTTCTCTAGACCAACGAGAGCACATCCCAATTTCAGCTTCGTTGAAATTTGTAATGCAAGTTACAACTTTATTGTCTTTCCACTTGTTAGTGAAATACCTTTTTTATTACTCCGAAAATTGAATGTTCCTCTTGCTAATTTTTGCATTTCATTTTTACTTCTAGAAGGACATTTCAAAGTTTTTCGTGTGGGATAGTTGCTGTTACACAGTTAACTGTTTTTGCTAAATGGAGAAATAGTGCAACTGATGAAAAATAATTGTCGAAAAAAACCTTGAAACCTTCATTATAAGGTATCCGAGCCTTGCTTATCAACGTGGTGACAACATCTCCTTCCAATCCGAATGTTTTTCCTTTTTTTCGTCTTTCCCTGTATATATATAAACACCTCAAAAAAGTCTAGTATTGTAAAGTCAACTTCAATAGTAGTTCAGTTCAGTTCAGTTTATTGGTGCTTCATAAACACCTCAAAAAAGTCTAGGGAACACTTACCAATATCTTTAAAATATGAATTTGATGATTCGAATTTATAGAAATCTTTCGGATTTTGTTAGGATGTCTTGTATATAATGTATTCTCAAGAAAACAAAATAATATTTGACTTCTCCAAAGCACCTATTATAAAAAAAAATTTGAAATTTGAAAATGACGAAATTTGGTAAAACACAAAAAAATCCTGAACTAATATTTTCGAAACGATATGGAAGCACTTATATTTTTCAGTACCCAGAAGGTCCACCTCTGTTATTAATGACACTTTGGCATCGTCGCGGCATGCTCAATATTAAATTGTCTATTACATTTTGGCCTAAGTCATTCCAAGCCCCCTGAACTGCTAATCGAAGCTCCTGTTCATGATGGAAGACGTTTTGACGCAGGAGATTTCTTTTTAGGGTGTCTCACACATGCTCGATGGAATTCAGATCTGGGGAGCAGGATGGCCACGGTAGAAGATCGATATCATTCTCTTCAAGAACGTTCAAGACAACTCTTGCACGATGAGGAGGGGCATTATCTTTGTGGAAGAGTGAATTTTGACCCATTGTTTGGAGATATGGTACCACTACATGTGAAACTATCTCATTTGAGTAAGAATTTCCCGTGAGGTTGTTCTGTATGAAAACGAGGTCAGTTCTTCCACCAAGGCGTATACCTCCCCAAAACATCACTGATCCGCCTCCCTTTCTAACAACTTCTCGAGCATGATGGAGACGGTTTTGCTTTCCAGGTTCCCTCCATATTCGAATTCTTGCCGAATCGGGATAATAACTAAATCTAGATTCATCACTGAAGAGAACTGTGGCCCACCTCTCTTGATCCCAGTTTTCGTGTTCTTTGCACCAAGCTAAACGAGCAGCGCGATTTCCATGGGTCAGTTGTGGAACTCTTAAAGGACGTCTGGAGTGGAGTTGACCTTCGTGCAGTCGATTTCTCACAGTTTGGTCGGGAATTTGTACATTATGAACTCGTGATAGCTCTTGAACTAATTGAGATGCTGTGGTAGTACGATCTCTTCTGGCTTGTAAAACCAAAAATCGGTCTTGGGCGACTGTAGTAATCCTGAAACGACCTGTATGGCGTTCTTCTACGCTACCTGTTTCATTGAAACGCGACCATAAACGGTTTATGACACTTGGGCTACTTCCCAGAACCCTGGATACCTCCCGTCGTGAGCTCCCAGCTTGGAGCATGCCAACGGCTCGTAACATCTCTTCTCTAGTCAAATGACGTCTTTCCATGGTCGAATCACAAAACTTGAATCTTTTACTTGTGCTTACAACAGAAACAAAGTGCCAACTAACTGATTTCAAACACTGAATACATGAAATGATTATAAAGCAGCGTCGCATCTGCTGCATTTTCAGTTTTTTATAAAAAAAAAAGAAATCTGTTGCGGCACTCTACATAATTTGATGAGAAATTGATGCAGGTGTCATTTCTTAAAAAAAAATCATCCATATATCGTTCTGGATACGATCGAAGGCTATCATATATCCTTCTGCTGAACAGAGGGCCCAGTTTTTGAAACCAAATCTGATAGGTTTTCCTTCGACATATTGTTTGGCATAGTGTTTTCCATAGTACGGAATCATGCTCTCGTCTATAGATAAATTGTCATCAAGTTCCCCATGTGTCAAAAAATTGCGATTCAATTCAGTTATGATTGGACGTAGTTTGTATTACCGATCATCTTTATCGATGTTCGAGTTATTATTCAAATGGAAGTTGTGCTATATTCGTTCGAATCTGTTGAGTCTGATGCTATTCTGCAATATTTGAGGAACATCATCATAGCTAGACCAATATATTATTTTATTTGGGTACTTGGCATATTCAGATAATAAGAGAGCGCCCAGGAAAACGAACATCTCATTCAAAGTCAATTATTTGAGGGGATAATTATTTTGCGACGCATAGATATTTGTTTGATGTAGCATTTCAGCGAGCAAATCGTTTGTGAAAAATAGTTGAGGAAATTCTACAGGGCTAGGAGCGGCATTTGCTTCTACTGAAGGTGGCTTCACTTCGCAATCGAATTTTAGTTTAAAGTTTGCATCTGTAGTTTTCCATTCTATGTTATTTATAGACTTTCGACGTTTTTCATTCTTGTTTGTAGTTTTCCTCACAAAATTTATTGAAGGTTATTCGTCGCTTGAGTCCCAATCAGATTCGGCAGGTTCATTATCTACATTCGGCTTCCTTACTTCGCAGACTGTAAATAATATTTTCGGTTCCAAATGATTCAAATTCGCTTCGTGCTCACTTGCATCACTGTTGCAGTCTGTATGGACTGCATCTTCTGGAATACCGCCAAAGATATCTACTTCAGGAGTAACTTCATCTTCTGATTTAATGAAAGTCTGAAATAAAAAAATTACAAAACGTCAGGTTACCAGCTGCATAATATTCGTTATAACGGATCATCAAATGTTAAAGCTCATAACAACTCTTGAAGAGTTGGAAAATCTTTAGGACACTAAGAGTTTCCTCTATTGACATTTCTTGAAGCATAACCCATACCTATTTTTCACAGCAAAATATGTATCAGCGATAAAAAATGATAACTACTTACCCACCTTGACGAGTGCTGTATAGTGATTCATCCATTGTCCATAAATCAGTAACTACTTACATGAAATATAATAAAATCAGATAATACAGAGACAATAATGTTACTCAATGATTACAGAACGGCAATTTGCTGGTTTGAATTTTGAGGAAAGGTTTGAAACGAATATATAACGTAAAATACATCAATCCGTTTAAACGGATGATATGCACTAATGGGTTAATTCGAAAACGTTTTTGGTCTAACGTGAGCCAACGCGCGGACAGCTTTTTCGTGTGTAAGTGTTGATTCAATATGTGATAAACACGTTCTTTTCATATGTTCATAACCTCTGCTATCTCTCTCACTTTAATAATAACAAACAAGTACTGTGTTTTAAGGAATTTTACTTAATAATTGCGATTCGTAACGCGTTTCACTACACCGTAGCTTCTTCAGACGAATGAATGTACAGAAAATATAAATGAGAATATAAATATAAATGTTCTTTACAAGTTTAAAAGTGAGAAACTGAAACATTCTTGAGTAACAATAATTTCAACATAGCTTTCCAAACTAATAATAATTTAGGCAAATATATAAAAATAATAAAACCAAATCAGGTAAAAACAATAAATCAGGTGTTTATAGATTGAATTGCAATGACTGTGATAATTTCTACATTGGTAGAACACATAGAAATTTTAATATTAGAATATCGGAACACAAACGCAGTTTTTCAAATAAAAAATCAGATTCAAATTACGCGAATCATCTCTTAGAAAATAATCACTCTTTCGACCCACAGTTTGAAATTTTGCATACAGATAATAAATATTGGAAGGTAGATCTTTGGGACACTTTAGAAATCAATAAATACAAACACTCAGGTAAACTCATCAATGAACAAGTCGATTTAAGCCCTTCACCTCTATTTAATCTCTTCGGGGAGCAATCTACTCCTTAATTTTATTGGATATACCTGTCATAAATAACCACTTTAGAAGAAGCAACCCAATCAGCTTTTAATTACTCAAGAACATTTATATTTATATTCTCATTCATATTTTCTGTACATTCATTCGTCTGAAGAAGCTACGGTGTAGTGAAACGCGTTACCAATCGCAATTATTAAGTAAAATTCCTTAAAACACAGTACTTGTTTTTTATTATTGATATTGAAATTTTACCAAGTAAAAGCCTCCCAAATTCAAATCTCTCATTTTAATTGGACGTTCATCTTGCACCATTTGGTGAACTTTGGCGATGTTATCGTCGGTAGTTACAGTTTGGGACGTTCATCGTATCCCAAGCTCTTACCGCCCCATTTGAATTCAGCTGCCCAAAATTTTACTGTGTTAAATGATAGTACAGAGTCATTATACACAGAATCCAACTCATATTCAATTTGCATAGACGTACAGTACAACTTCACTAGTCCGGGCAGATATCGTTGTGGCGTATGCCTGGACTATCGAAATGCCCGAATTTCTGAAGTGACTTGAATTTGTTTCATTTTCAAAATAGAAACAACCCTAAATCTGTTAAAGCCGAGTTTATCGTAAAAATATAGAAAAGTTGAACAAAAAATAGTTTCTATTATAAAACAATCAAATTATAGAATTTCCATTCATTATAATCTTTCCTCATAGAAAATATAGAATTTAAATATAAGCTAGTGTACATAAACAACATGCTATTCCTTATGACGTTTAAAATATCCATCGATTTTACTGTGAAACTTTCTCGATGCTGCCATCTGAACTGATTTTTCCTTGAGTCTTTTCAGGAGCAATACGTCTTCTATTGGAAGATTATTCTGTTCGACCCAACTGAACGCATTGACAGCATCTGCATGTTTCACTGTTACCATACTATTCAAACCATCCTCTGAGTCAGAAGATTCCTCTACGTTTTCAATATTCCTTCCTAAAGCATCCTGTATAAGCTCTTCTTCAATCAAATCTATAACAAACTCTTTGTCTCTCACAGCCCAGTTGGTAATGTTCTCGATGGTTAAGTCATTTTCTGGATCGATGACCCTTAATGATTCGGCAATATTTTTCAAATCATTTTCACTGATTGGACGAAGTTTCCTCTGAAGCTCTGAGAGTGGAATATTTTCATCATTTGATTTTTCTACTTCTGTAGTGTCATGCCACAATACTGTTCACCTTTTTCTAATATTTTTTTGAAGTAATGGCTTTCCAAGATTAGGCGAGATTGTTCACAGCATCTTTCAAATTATACTGCTTCAAAATGGAAGTTATCTCTTCACCTTCATGCGAAATGATATGATTAGGAAGGCATTTTCTATACGACACTTCAATGTTTTGAATCAAATTCTGATCCATAGGTTGGAGAACGGCAGTACCGTTGGGTGGCAAAAACATAACTCTGAAGTTTGGATCAGTATTAACCTCTTCCTCCTCAGGTGGGTCCGGTGGTGCATTGTCTACCAACAACAGACGTTTAGAGGGCTTGTTAATCTTAATTAAAAAATTCTTCACCTCGGGGATAAAAGGTGTTTTGAACCATTCATTAAATAA
This sequence comes from Cryptolaemus montrouzieri, assembly GCA_013387265.2. Lineage (NCBI taxonomy): Eukaryota > Metazoa > Arthropoda > Insecta > Coleoptera > Coccinellidae > Cryptolaemus > Cryptolaemus montrouzieri. Next base: position 34,968,441 of record JABFTP020000144.1, read on the forward strand.
TGGTCTGATCATCCACCCTTTGGTAGATGCTTTGTAGACAACTGCTAGTGAACTTTCGATTTTGAATGCTCGTGGATTTGCCGCTTTTCCCAAGACTAGTAAAGGTAATTGGTGAGTTCCAGTCGCGTTGCAGCATGACATGGATGTTAAGCGGTCTTTTGACACTTTTCGACCTGGTGCTGATTTTTCCCCTTGATGAACCGAAGTTATGTCTGGTAAACATCTCCAAAAAAATGGCGATTCATCAGCATTATACACTTGTTCTTTGCTTAATACCATCTGTTCAACAACCGATAGAAATTATTACAGCGGAAACATCACTGGAAAGTTTTTCACCACAAACCTTCAAGAAACGAATTCCATGTCTAAGCTTGAATTTATCTAACCATCCCGAACTTGCCGGAAAACCTTTTGTTCCTGTGATTTGTTCATGAAACTGTTTGGCTTTTGCTCTCAATATGTCTGACGAAATTGGTACGTGTGCGTTGCGTTGTTGGAGAAACTAGCTATACAATGCGATTTCAACATCAGGATTTTCAGCTTCTCTAATAATTCATCTTTTTCCTACAAAAATACCTTCGAGAAAAGTGTAAAACAATATTTCTACTAGGTATGCACCGAGGGCCCGGTTGGGCCAGCCGAGCTCCCAACCGTAATACTCGGCATGCATTAATTTTGTTTGGCCGAGAGCTCGGCAGTTGGTTTTTTGTGAAAAGCCTTGCTCGGTGCATCCCTAATTCCTACATGTTCCTTGATACGATTTGGATATCAATCTTATTTTGTCCTTGTTCTTTTTTATGTCAAACACTGTTGATTTTGGAATAGTGAACTTCGCTGCTATTCGACGAGTACTCATTCCATCATCAATGAAATCTATTATTTTTCATTTCTCTGCCAGAGTGAGCGTTTTATAATGTCTCTTGGTTGGAGCCATTATGCACACCACCGGCGAGATTGAAATGCAAATTGCAACTGTAGAACGATACTCGCCACTCTTAGATAGTACAAGTACATACATACATGTACAGGAAGTAAAATTATTATGGTTTGTATATCAGCCGGCTTCGACGTGCCCGGATTATAGAGGTAAATTTCTCAAAGTGTCCGAATGAGTCGCGTCCCCGAGTTACTCGAGTGCCCGATGTAGCGAGTGTCCGGACTAGTGAAGTTGTACTGTATTGCCTTTCAAAAACAAATATTTAATGATAGCTCGATACTCGATTTTGTCCATTTTCACAAAAACACTCACATTAACTCCCTCAAACGACTGTTTATTTACGAGTGCTGCCATCTTCACGTTAAGGGCGGAAACTTTTCAGGCCATCCTGGTAGATTATAGTAGGTGCCTCTTGCATCAAGTTTGGGCGGAAAATTTTTGAAAACAACAGGTACTAAAAATACCTTGAATTCCAAAAACGAAGCATTTACCAGTCTATGTTTATAGGAACCTTTTGTATTTGAACCATGCAAAGTTTTATTCATCTTCTTGATTTATGATATATTATTATCAAATACCTATATATCTGAAGTTCGAAGAATGTCTTTCAAGTTTTGTGTTCTGGGATATAGAAGGCGCTAATAAACAAATGCCAGAACTGACAATTAACCTCCATCTTTTGTCAACCTCCGAAAAAGGTAGGAGAAATGAAAGAATCGAAATTTACCCAGGCTGTTTATCGTTAGTGGAGATGAATGTTTCATTTACTCATTGACTTAAACGTCAGTCGTCTGTTTCGGCGTACATAGGTCTTGAAAGCTGATCATGTAACTACAATTCCTCGACAAGTATTGTTACTTGTGATTGGTCTACAGCCATTTGTTTGCCTAAAGTCATCGCTAAGCTTCGAAAAATTAACCCTTAACAACTACTCATCCTTCACCAAGCCAATGCTATTTTGAACAACGCACGCAACGCAATTAAAGTATTGATGCAACAAAACGTCGAATTTTCGGACAATCCTGTGTACAGTATTGACTTAATCCCAACTGTGTCTTTACCTATCAAAAAACCCATGAACTTGGCTTCAAATACTGCAGTCGTCAGAAGTATCAGTCGAAGTCTAATGCTATCTATTGACTTTATTCCGGTCCCATATGTAAAACTTGAAATAAATCTTTCTCATCTTTGGTTCTGAAAGCCTATTAAAAAATATTTCAACTACTCTCGAATAGGTTCGAATTTGAATTTTCAGTACCTACTAAAAGAATATTTATACCTATGGCCACAAGTTGAAGAGTTTCGTTTTGAGATATTTCTCCAAATAAACTCAAATTTGGTGAATTTTACATCTCGGGCGTTTGAATTATACCTAGTATTAGTGTTCATACATGACGTTTTTGCTGGGTGCACCATTTTTTCTAATTTTCAACAAGTTCACTGATAAACAGAACAAACAAAAAAATAATTCTATCGTCGAAAATCGCAATGCTTATTCTCTATAACGTATACAAAATGTGAATGCATTTCGAACTTGAATAGAACCCATTCTAGTTTCCAAGCATATTAGAATAGAATTTGTAGTGACATTTTGCACTTTGAATAGTTGTGTTAACATTTTTGTGTTTTGATAAGATTACTACTCGAACTAGCATCCAAAAATAGGTGGTTAATTGCACAATAGGTGAAGAATTTTTGTTTGTATGAGGTATGCCAAATAACATTCCTATCTGAATAGTTACAATATAATTTCAAGAGTATTTTCAGAAGGAAACCAACAATCATTATTTATTGCACTTTTTTGGATGCTTGTTTATATTTTCTAGAATAGAATATATGTCATAAAAATACTCGATGGCATTTTTCCTCTTAATGTACTTATTTCTCGAAGAAAATAAATATAAAACACTAATATCACTAATCAAATATTTTCAATTCTAGAGTGATACAACCAATAATGATTGGAAAATTAATAAATTATTATTCCCCTGCCAACACTGAAATCACCAAAGATGATGCCTTCTTATACGCCGGAGCTGTGGTATTATGTTCCTTAATAAATGTCCTTATGGTGCATCCTTACCAAATGGGTGTATGCCATTTAGGCATGAAAGTGAGGGTTGCTTGTTGTTCCTTAATTTACAGAAAAGCGTTGAGGCTTAGCAATACTGCCTTGGGGCAGACCACAGTGGGACAAGTTGTCAATTTATTATCCAATGATGTTAACAGATTTGATGTCTCTTTAATCTTCGGTCATCAGTTATGGTTGGCACCAATAGAAACTCTTGTAATTTTGTACCTCTTGTATATGGTTATTGGAGAGGCTGCATTCATCGGTATTTTGCTTCTCCTGATTTTCATTCCAATGCAGAGTAAGTATAATAATAGTTTTTTTCCAACATAATCTTTGAAAAGATCATTCTCAATCAAATCAATTATGAAAAATTCTTTCAAGATGAGGTGGTTCCTGAGATTTAAGTGAATGTCCCAGCATGAAACAACATTCATCATAGTTAGGCTGTAAGAGTTTTTGGCAAGATTGGTCCACTTTTTATGTTGCTGAAAAACTGAATCAATGTTATACAATAATTGTATGTCCCAATGGGTTATGTTAAACTCTTTAATTAACTAATAAACGTATTATTGTTGAAGAAGTGCCTTGAATTTATACACTGATGAATATTCAGCAGAGACATAACTAAAATGATGCTGGCATATTCAGTTGAAACTTACTTCTGCTGGTGCTGATTTCAATATTTTTGTGGAATATTTAGTCATTATTAAATTTTTATTAACAAGTATGAATTTACTTTTGCAGTTCAATAAAAATGTCTATAATTCCAAAAATTAATCTATTCTTTGTTTACTATATTTCTCATAAGATATTGTCAGTACACAACCTAAATTGCAATTGAGAACTAAATTCCTGTGTTCTATCTTTCCAAATGAAAACCAACATAAAAATCAAATAAATTCAAAGGTTAATTTTTAGTTTATATTGGCAAGAAAGTCTCCGTTGTCCGTCTAAAAACTGCACTTCGAACCGACGAAAGGGTTCGTTTGATGAGTGAAATAATCAATGGAATACAAGTAATAAAAATGTATGCTTGGGAAAAACCGTTTGCTAAACTAGTCGCATTGGCTAGAAGGTAAGAATCTAGCTTTAAGCAATATTTTCATGAAATTTTTCCATCTAACCAAGTTGGCTGAGACAGAAAAATAAAGGTCCTCCTTTTGACTCACGTTAAAGCTGAGACTTTATTTAAATTGATTACTGTCAATTTAATCCACCACAATTAATTTTAATCTTTGTACTCTGTCTAAATCTTTTGTATTATTCATATTGCAGTATGCTATTGCAGGTAATCTGCTTTATATTGTCTAGTTTCGTAATTCAAATAGTAACTCTTATCCTACAATATTTGTAAATATCTGAAATATGGCTAAACCTTGCTGAAACCGAAAAATTTTCGATGTATGCTTTATACTTGTCATTTTCTTAAATGAACATTCTCAATAAGCCGTTTATCTTCAACAATTACTCACATGATTTGATTTTCTAATTTTCATTTATACATCACAATCTTACGAGTTAATAGATGACTATTCTGGGTGGTACCCAGTGTAATCCTAGCAGTTAGATATAATCTTCAGAAACAGGTGCTCGATGTTTTCCTTCAAATGCGCCAATATAGGGCACTACAGAAACCTATTTTGAGTTGTGTACCTCAACGTTACTTTGTGTGGGCTAGTAACCTACACGAAGTAGATGAATGCTCATCCTACAAAAAATACAATTACCTCGACTTATTTAGTATACATAGAATAACCATTAATTCCCAGTAGAATGTATGTCACCCCCCCTTGTTTCTCCTTCTCGTTAGGGATATTGATTTTTGGTATTTTCATTTGTGAAATTTATATTTGAGAAAAACTATAAGGGAACGTCGAAGTATAGAAAGGATGTATTCTCATTCAGTTTAAAAATTTAGTTGAAGATAAATCAACCTTCACAATTATGTGGTCTATTTTCAATTCATATCTGCCTGCTCAGTAACGATTTTAAAAAACCGTCTAAACTTTTTTCAGGTACGAAATCAAGATGTTAAGAACAGCTGGATTCTTAAGAGGAATAGTTTTATCTTTCATCATCTTCAACACAAGATTGTCGATATTTGCCAGTGTTATTGGTTATGTTCTCTTGGGAAACAATATAGACGCTGAGAAAGTATTTGTACTTACATCATTTTATAACACATTGAAACAAACGATGACTGTATTTTTTCCAAATGGTCTTATTATGATGGCAGAAGCAAACGTTTCTGTCCAGAGATTGAATAAGTTCCTTAATTATGAAGAGATTGATAAAAGCGGTAGACTAAATGAAGAAAATAGCATGAAAGTAAGTTTGAATGGCATTGAGAATAGTTTGCCGAAAAAAGATAAAGAAATGGGAATTTTCGTCAAAAACGCATCTGCCAAATGGAGCGAGGCTTCAATTGACAACACGTTATCAGATATAACATTTTCAGTAACTCCTGGAAACTTATTAGCAGTAATTGGTCCAGTAGGAAGTGGAAAATCTAGTTTGTACCAATTAATTTTGAAAGAGTTACCATTAATACGAGGGTCTCTCAAAGTAGATGGAGAGATCAGCTATGCTTCACAAGAACCGTGGTTGTTTTCTGGAAGTGTTCGACAAAATATTTTGTTTGGTCTACCAATGCATAAACCAAGGTATAATGCTGTGGTGAAAACATGTGCCTTAGAAAGAGACTTTACACTATTACCATACGGAGACAAGACTTTAGTAGGCGATAGAGGAGTATCGTTAAGTGGTGGACAGAGGGCCAGAATTAATCTGGCCAGAGCTGTATACAAAGAGGCCGATATATACTTATTAGATGATCCGCTTTCAGCTGTGGACACACACGTTGGAAAGGAGTTATTCGAGAAATGTATTACAGGCTACCTGAAAAATAAAACTGTGATATTGATTACGCATCAATTACAATATTTGAACGATGTAGATCATATTATATTCTTGGAAGATGGATGCATAAAAGCAGAAGGTAGGGACAACTCACTACTTATGAAACAATTGAAGCCACTTTCACTGGACTCAGAACTTACATAATAACTAATATACTTAAAATATATACATATACTTGAAATCATAAGAATGTCTCTAACATATATTTTCCTTTTATTAACGGTTATAAATATCATTTTTAAATTGAAAAGGCGATTCAATACCTTATTGGCACACTCATTCAACGCCACCCTACTGTTGACGTTTTTTCTGGAGTAATAAACTACAAACTGAAATTAATTATATGTTTGCAACACTCAAAATTACCAGAAATCAATTAAATTCAAGCAACACACCGAAATGGAGAATTTTAGTACTACAATTGCACTTAAATTATGATCACCATCATTGACAAATGAGACTATAACTTAATTAAATTATTTCTCCCAAAATAACAATATTGAATGTGAAATTTGTTATGAAAACATCTAACAGCAGAATTGTCAAAATGTCACCCCTCTGACGGATTGCTGTGCATCACATATCATTTGAAAGCCTTTTTTTGTCATGTGTCATGTGTCAATACTCATCGTCCTTACACTCCAAACACCCGACATTGTAACACAGTGTATATCACAACAGTAGGAAGATTTTCATGCAATATTACCACCCAAATTTCCGATGTTTATCCTTTCCTCATTGAAAGGAACGTTCAAACATTATTTTTGATTTCGATATAATAACTTTATGATTCAGGTTTGTCATTTTAGGCACGTTCTCTGAATTACAACGAGCAAATCTTGATTTCACAAAGCTATTAGGCCAAGCCACTGAAGAAGAGGAAGAAAAGGAGGAGGAAGTACAACTAAAAAGATTGAACTCGGTCACAAGCAGAAGTTCAGTAGAGGACGCTCCTGTGCAAGTAGAGGAACAAATGAGTCGGGGAACCACAGGTTCGCACGTTTACAAAGCGTACCTTAAAGCTGGAGGAAATTGGTGCATTTTATTTATGTTATTCAGTTTATTCATCATCGTTCAAGTACTTGGTAGTAGCTCAGATTACTTCTTATCTTTTTGGTAAGGACTCGGTTAGTAGAGATGTAAACATTTACATATTATTTGTGTTGTTTCTAGGGTCAACTTAGAAGAACGGAACTATACACAGTTTGAGACAACAAATTCTCCTGTAGCTTTTAATTTAGAAAAACGGAACTTTACACAGTTTGAAACAACAAATGCGCCTGTAACTGTTAGTGACTTGCTGAGTAATGCAAATACTACAATGCAAAGTGCAGACGACTATGATTTTTGGGATTTTTCCCGTAATACTTGTATTTCAATATATTCGGTAATTATAGGACTTCTAGTAATTTTAACACTGACGAGATCCTTCTCATTCTTTGCCATTTGCATGACAGCTTCGACAAGATTACATGACAATATGTTCAACAGTCTGTCTGTAGCTACAATGAATTTTTTCAATAATAATCCGTCGGGTAGGATACTCAACAGATTTTCCAAAGATATGGGTGCTGTGGACGAACTTCTACCAAGTGCATTGATAGATTGCTTACAAATTGGATTGACCCTTGTTGGTATAGTCATTGTCATTGGTTCTGTTAGTCCGATATTGTTAGCACCAACAGCAGTGGTAGGAGTGATATTCTACCTTTTGAGGAATTTTTACCTGAGCACTAGTAGGAATGTCAAAAGATTGGAAGGAGTTAGTAAGTTTTTGTTATTATTTCAAATCATTTCTAAATCAATTATCCCCTAAACTGGAGATATATTCATTTATGAGAATTTTATAAATCATTTAATTATAATCTTGTCAACAGAAATAATTCTAATTTGGACTCATTTTCTTCTTCTGCATACTAATTGAATATTATTTTCAGCTCGCAGTCCTGTGTTCTCTCACATCAGTGCCACACTTAACGGGTTGACGACAATAAGAGCCTTTGGGGCTCAAGAAATTTTGAGTGTAGAATTTGATACCCATCAGGATCTACATAGTTCTGCTTGGTTTGCTTTCCTTGGCACATCTAGAGCATTTGGTTACTGGTTAGATTTAATATGTATTGTGTACATATGTTTAATTACATTCAGTTTCCTGCTCATCGATACTGGTGGTAAGCTTTTAAAAATAAAGCAACACTTTAAGAATATACAAAGATCCTCCATTAGAACTTTTGCATGAACTCAAACCTTCTGGTTTCTCAATTATTCAATACTTTTCCCTCAAATAAACAGAAGCCCACTCTCGGTGAGGAGGACTCCTATGAATATCTGGAAATTCGTCAGGCACTGGACATCCGAACATTCTGAAATGAAGAAAGAATATTTCCAAAACAAAATATTCGAGAAAGCGAAGAAAGTACTTCAAAGCCAGCTCAATTCTAAGGCAATGTTTACCGCGATTAATGCATGGGCTATCCCTGTAATGTTATATATATTTGGGGTACTTAAAAAATGCTCAGTAAATATGGAATACCTCACCCACACTCCTCAATGAATCGTCTCTTCATCCTGAGAAGGAACCTGGTGACCTGGTGAGTCTATAAATGTCCCACGAAAATAATGTACAGAATCTATGAGGCTACTTTGAGGCAAAATACCAGTCGTTCTATCTAGAAGTCTGTAGAAACGACGATAATTTTTCGCCATTGAGACTATCAGTACCTAACAAAACCTCAAACGCAAAAACACCTGCGCAATTAGTATAAGATTGGACCTCCAAAGCACTGCATGGAAGATGCAATGGACAAGATGATAAAGGGAACAGGGTGCTGTCTCTTGATTATTTGAAATTGGGATACCTTTTCCCAGAGACAGAAGGCAGACTACTCACCATACAGGATCAAGTGGTTCTAACGAGGACATATCTCAAACATATAGCTAATAAGAACATAGCATCGGACCAATATTGTCAGTGCTCCCGACATCTAGAAACTATACAGAACATTACGTCTAAATGTCCAAATTTAGCCCAACGCAATATTTCCTGAGACATAACAATGTGGCAAAAATCTTTCACCAAGAACTCGCATTAAAACCGCAACTCCTAAAATCGAGGACTGAATGTTACAAATACGAAGCCTCTTGGCAAACACAGATCAGTAGTTGTACTGGGATACGACCCATGTAACTGACGGACCGATCGTTCATAACAGACCAGACATAGTATGCTTCAATCTCAAAGAAAAGACCGTGGTTCTGCTCGACGTCACAATACCAATCCACGAAAATCTGAAAAAGGCTTATAGGGGGAAGATCACCAAGTATAGAAATTTGGCATTTGAACTTAAGAGATTTATCCGCTGAAAGCTGCGAACATACTGCTGATAGTGTTATCTGTGAACGGATAAGTGGAGAAACACATGGCTGAAAATATAGAACGACTGCAACTTCCAAAACAGATTGTATCAACCGCCGAGAAACATGCTATACTCGGCACTGTCCGGATAGTCAGGAAGGAGCTTTTTAGTAGGACATTGAAAGCTGATGATACCTTGGCATTTGTTACCCTCATCCGGCAACGTTTGGATCCAGAAGAGAAAAATATATATATATATATATATATATAGGGGGTTTTACCCCGACGAGTTGCCCATATATCTGTTCATGCAATCAAACTGATTTCATGAAAAAATATAAATCCACCACCCGGTAATTAATACCATTGCCAGGCAATGATTATAATCAAAACATATCCTGGAATAATTATATATTAGGATAACGTTAAATGTTATGAGAATATATCAATCTACCAGAATATATACATATATATATATATATATATATATATATATATATATATATATATATATATATATATATATATATATATATATATATATATATATATATACATTATCATAACATCATTTTATGATCCAAATTAAATAGAACTTTCAAAAATTTATTTTGAACTCTCTGCATTTTTCTTACAATTTCTTTGAACAGTTTCCCAAATTGAAATCGAATATATACTTAAATATTGCATCTCGTATATTATTATCGATCTTCAGCTCAACCATACCTTTCTCGACCACTTTTGATAATGAAGAAACCACCGATATTGGTAGGTAATTCCCCATTCTGATATGTGATCCGCTCTTATGAATGCGAATAACCATTTTTAAGATGTTAGGACAGGTGTTGGTTTGAATTACATTGTTCACCAACCCGCACAAAATAAGGGTTATCTCCGTTGGGATACAACCTATATCAGTCATTCTGATATTATCTTAGCCTGCTGCCGCGACAGCAGCTCCTATTTCCAAAAGAATTTTTCTAATTTCATGTTCATGTGTACTAGTAATAAACAAAAAATTTGGGTTATGTATTTCTGAAAATATTGGGTCAAGGTGTGAGTTTCCTTTTATTGTATTAATTATCCTGGTACATAAAGTATTGATCAAATTCATTAGCAATTTCCACTAATTAAATTAAACAGTTATTTTTGTTTCTTGTTTTTTCAAAGGAATGTAGTTTGTTTATCACGTTACATATTTTTTCAGAATCTATGCCTGTTTTATCAGGTTCTTTCATAAAGTAATTTTGTTTCCCATTATTTTGTTTATGTAGTTTATACGACTTGTCTCGTTCTCTCATCAAATCCAAAAAGTCTGTGTCACCCATATATATTTATTTTTTAATGTTATTGTTGTTTCCCTAGTTGATATTGATTTACAGTCATTCATGGAATTTACAAGTTATTCAAAGGATTTAACAATGTTATCAGCTATTTTTTCTGAATACATCCAGAATTTTTTGTCTAAAATTCTTTTTTCAAAATACTTCTTCATTTCGGGACATATAAACAAACGACTGAAGTTTATTCTTCTGCTCATATAAATTTAAAATTCTTAATCACTGATAATGTTTTAGTTACTATTTTTCAGAGTTTCCTGCGCTGATTCAGTCTACTGTTTTTCAAACCAATTCCTGCCTGTTTTCTGCTCTTCAGGCAACAGATACGAAATATAATTTTTTTATGCACAGTTTTTCATGCAAAATGATTTTAATTGAGATCTTTGAAACAATTCCAGTGCAATTTTTTTGTCTTCACTTTTTTATGTATAATACTAGTTTTTAATTTTCAGGCCAATTTGGAGGCAACGTAGGACTCGTTATCACGCAAGCAATCGGAATCACAGGAATGTTGCAGTGGGGTATGAAACAATCCACGGAGTTAGAAAACCAGATGACTTCCGTAGAACGTGTTGTAGAATACAGTTCTGTCGAACACGAAAGGGCCATAGAATCGGAAGAATCGAAAAAACCAGCATTAACCTGGCCCGAGAGAGGAAAAATAATATTCAAAAACCTCTTTCTGAAATATTCTCCAAATGATCCTCCAGTTCTGAAAAATTTGAATTTCACTATTCAACCCAGGGAGAAAGTGGGAATAGTGGGACGAACGGGAGCCGGAAAATCTTCGCTTATTAATGCAATTTTCCAACTGTCAATAACTGAAGGGCAGATTATTATCGATGACGTCAATATAACGGACATCGGGCTCCACGATTTAAGATCGAAGATTTCTATTATACCTCAGGAACCAGTCCTATTTTCAGGTTAGATTATGTAGTTTATTTTGATTATGATGAAATATGGTGTATAGCATTCTGGATCTGTTGCTATTACAGCGCACAGAAGGATATATCATCTGATATTTAGAACTGTAAAATTCAAAGAGATAACTGATTGCAATTGCCTTCGTTTCGTAACACTGGTCAACAAAATTTTGATTTTTTTTTGTCACACGAAAACTTATACTAAATATTGAATGTACTTTGGCTTTCAAAAAATGATATATCAATGGAAAAAAATGACAAATCAGGTTGCTTTATGACACCAAGACAGTTTTAAAAAAGTACGGAAATCACTAACACTTCCTTCACTGCAAATCTCTCTTTTATTGCGATACGCACTAAATGTTTCAATATGACCTCACTTTAATGTGCATAAAAAGTAACTACCATATTAATGAAATGGGCGACGTCATATTAAAACATTTAATGTGTATCGAAATAAAACAGATTTGTATTGTAATATTAATGTACAGTAAAACGCTATGATTTTCGTGATTGTTTAGCTTCTGATAGGTCAATTTTAAGACTCCAACATTAATACACTAGCATTCCTGGACTCTTATTTCCCTGGATAGGGCTTTTTTATTGAAGAAATGTTCTGATGAAATCTCTCTCCTTGTTCGTCACTGACAGCACCCAAATTTTCGGGAAATATATCCAGATGAGAGTGCAACATATGTATGTTTAAATACATATAGAATCCCAAAGGTTTGTATGAACTTATAAGCTCATTAATTAAGTGTTTGTGATTTTCCGGTTTATGGTTTCCTAGAAAATTTTGGACAACATTCTCAAAAGATTTCAAGGCGACTTTTTTCAGCTTTCTTTCAAAGTTTGTAACCTTCATTAGTTCCCGTATTTGTGGACCAGCAAATATCATCAATTCATCCGGCTGGATTGTTTAGGCAACGGTGGTAGAAATATGTCGTCAGGGTACACTAAATGATCATTTTTAACATTCTTCTGCCCCAAAGCAAGCGAGTCACGCTTGTGCCATACTATATTTGTGCACTGACTTTTTCTATCTATGCTGTCCCATTCGCAAACGAAACAGCAATATTTGGTGTGATCAAGTTCTATCCAAAGCAAGAAGGCAATTGCTTTGAAATCTCCACAAATTTTCCAAACACTGTATTTAATTTTTTCAAGAAGGCACTCATGTTTTCGTCAGTCTCTTTCAACAACCATGGGCTACCGCCACTGAAGAACATTCGTTTCCATTGTATAGCACTGCTATTCAAGCTAGTTTAAGATGAGTCAATAAACAGTCGCCAGTGACTTGAAATTGTCGTGCCAGGAAAAAGTAATTTCCTAGACCACAAAATCTCAACCTGTTTTTTAGACAAATTCAAATCACGTACTGAATCGTTTTAATTACTGTATATCAATAAATTCGGTTCTCTTGATGTTGACGGTTCATAACTTGGGTCACTCTCTTGAGATACCGTGTTGACTAAGAACAAATTCCGGACTAGGAACAGAATCCTGACTTTCTGTTGCTTGATGTGAAGGCTTAACACCGGCAGTTCGGCACTATATAGGTTTGGTCTGTTGGCCGATGACTAGTTTGAATACTGGACAGTGTGTTTGCACTTGGTTATAACGCCTTTTGTTTGAATCAAACAAAAATAACAATCACTTACATGATCTTCTGGTTCCGTCCAAATTATTGATATACCAAAGGTATTCTTGTCTGGCTCAACCTAATAGATGTATCACACAAGTTACATAACATATATGTGAAACCCAGAATTCATCTTGGTGGCGCACAGGAAAACCAAAATAGTGTAAATAGCACTTTTCAATTATTGGCGTAATTTTCCGACGCTGAGATATAAAGTTAAACCTTCGCACACCTAACAGAAATTCTCCAGGTTATTCGAAAACTTTCGCGGCATATTTACAATGTAACAAACGTAAGTTAATTAAATGCAATCGTTATACAGTCGCCTAAATTAAGTTACTCAAACAAAAACACGTAACTAGATGTGGCTGAAACAGAATAATAATTCTTTTTGAATGAGGGCACATCAAAATAAATAAGAATCATCACTACGTTCGTGTGACAAAAACAGTGTTTACTAGTGTAATAAATGATAATGAATAAATGGCTAACACAATTTTCGAATAACAGATAATTTGCTCTAGTATTACATTACATAATGAAAAATAGCAAGTTAGCCATTAGATCAAATTCTGTCTCGTTTTTTTCCAATTTTGAGCTTATTTGACACTGGCAGCATCAGTCATGTAATACTGAAATAACAGTGAGTTACTCAGTATCTGGAATTAAAACACTGTAAATATTACAGGAACTGTGAGAAAGAATTTAGATCCTTTCGAAGAATACTCTGATGCAGACCTTTGGAAAGCCCTCGAAGATGTCGAGTTAAAAGAAGCAGTGGATGATTTAACCTCTGGCCTGAATTCTAAGGTTTCTGAAGGTGGCACAAACTTCAGTATTGGACAAAGACAACTGTTTTGCCTCGCAAGAGCCATTCTTCGGAATAATCGTATATTAGTGTTAGATGAAGCTACAGCAAATGTTGATCCTCAAACTGATGGCTTAATACAGGCAACTATAAGACAGAAGTTTGCTGAGTGTACTGTTCTCACAATAGCGCATAGATTGCATACAGTAATGGACTCTGACAAGGTTTTGGTTATGGACGCCGGCAGAGTTAAAGAATTGGACCACCCTTTCATTCTCCTTCAGAACAAAGTAAGTTATATAATGAAAAATTATTAAAATTAATTATATAAATATTATATATATATATATATATATATATATATATATATATATATATATATAATTTTTTGAGAAACTAAAAGAAGCTGTTGGGTTGTCTATTATTTACCTGAAAGAAACATTTGTCAGTGAGCATTTGTGGAGTACAGATGTGTTTCCTTGTCTCTTTTTGTTGACAAACTATCAAGTTATAAGTTTTTTTTAAATTCTGGACTTCTGTGAGTAGTGTTGCTGCACATATCTTCGTTTACTAACTTTTGCCGCCATCGCGAGTTATAATAAACTTAGGCCCATTGTGTGAAATTGGAAAATTCGCGGAAATTTGTTTCATTCAGGCATATTAATTTTATTTACTCACTCAATCATTTAAGTGTTCGCTTATCGCTTGTTCACCTGTTCTGATTTTTTGTTAGTACATAAAAACTGGTGATGTCTCTAAACTGTAATCAGCGCAGAGAGAAACTCGGTACCAAAGGTTACAGATTGCAGTGTTCTGAATGCTAAATATGGTATCATAAATCTTGCATTACAATCAGCATATCGCATCTTGAGCAAGTGAAAAAACGTGAAGTCCGTTGGATTGGCATCTGTTGTGTTGCAAACGATGGTGTTCAGCCGTCTGAAGATGATAAGATGTTATCATGCACACCTAATATAAATCCGAGTATCAAAGCATCTGATTCTATTACATTTCAAGATGTGATGTCTAAATTGAATAGCATCGAGAATAAATATGATATGTTGCTATCTAAATTCGACCTACTAGTTAAAGAAAATACTTCTCTCAAATCTGAGTTGACCTTTGTTAAAAATGAGTTTGAAATTCTGAAGAAAGGAACTCTTAATTCTGAAGAAGTCATTTCTGAAATCAATGATAGATCTTCGAGGGCTAGAAATGTGATATTACTCGATGTTAAGGAATCTGCCCATGTTAATCTCAATGATAGAATCGCCGAAGATATGAAGGAGGTTGCCCAACTCTTGGCAGGAATTGTTTCAACTGACATCATGAAAGTTTTGCGAGTTGGGAAAAAAGATAACAGGAGTCGCCCAACGAAGGTTGTTCAGTCTAGTGCTGATGTTGCTTTGAAGGTTCTTAAGAACAAAACTGTAATTCGTAATGCTTGCAAATCAAAATTTGTCACTTTTCGATGATCGCACCGAAATGCAAAGAGCTCATATGAAGGATATCCGGAATCAACTTGAGTTGCGTAAACAGAATGGAGAGAATAATCTAGCTATAAAATATCTGAAGGGTGTACCGACTATTGTTGAATATAATAAAAAAAAATAGTACCCCCCCTCGGTGAATTATCTGTCTATTATCAAAATATCGGTGGAATGAGAAGCAAACTAGATGCAATGTACTTATGGTTGGAGCAATGCACTTTTGATATAGTCATACTCACGGAAACTTAGTTGAATGCGAGTTGCCTGGACTCAAAGGTTTGTTCGTAAAGATATGCTTAATTTCTATTTGACAGGTGCAGGGCTAGTAGTTCAAAATCTGACGGTGGTGGTGTGGCAGTTATTGTTGCCTCAAATTCAAGTGCGAAAATTATAAATCACACGGTTGGAAATGTTGAGCAATTGTTCTTGCTAATTTCTGATAGAAATCGCGAATTTATTGCCGGAGGCGTCTACATATCGCCGTGTTCTGACGAATTAGTCTACTCATCAAATGTTTTTGTTGAGTAAACTTCAAATTAACAATTGAAATCTAATCTTGATCTGGAATTATCTCACCTTCTTCAGCCTCCTCATTTTCCTCCTCCTCATAATACTCATCTACCTCATAATCATCTTCTTCATCTTGGTCTACATCTTCCTCTTCATGTTCAACATCTCCCTGTTCAATGACAATATCATCGACATAATCCTCCGCATCTTCTCCGTAATCACCTGTTTCGTCGTAATCCCCACCACCGTCGTTATCGAAGTAATCTTCATCATAATCATCCGAATCGTTGTAGCCCAGATAGTCGTAATAGTCATCGTCAGAAATATCATCGAGGTATATCTGATCCGCGTTAATATTGATGAGGGCTGGACCATTGACTGCTAGTTGGGGGAAGGGAATGTCCGGTTCTTTGTTTTCTTCCCTGTAATCCATTATTTCCTTTCTGTGTTTTTTGGTTTCTTCATTTGAAGATTCAGATACCTTGAATAAAAGTAATAAATATATCAAGTACTCCAAATGGAAAAACAAAATCTTGGTGGTGTGGCAGTTCTTGTTGCCTCAAATTTAAGTGCGAAAATTATAAATCACACGGTGGAAAATGTTGAGCAATTGTTCTCGTTTCATAGATCTGTTCAGATTAGTCAGTTCAACTACAGTTTTGATCAAAAGGATATTGGTCGTGGGAAGAGTATTCGCGACCTTGGAGTAATACTGGATTCTCATTTGAATTTTAAGGAGCATAAATCATTAAGGATGCTTGGTTTTGTGTTGAGGAATTCGAAAGAATTTTCTCCGCACACTATCAGGTTATTGTATTGTTCTCTCGTTAGATCCGATCTGAAATACGGTTCTATTATTTGGTCCCCATTCTTTATTAGTGATATCGATTTTTTGAATTAAAAAAGGAGGTTCTTACGTCATCTGGCGTTCCGGTCGCATTTACCAAGTAAAATTGACTTACAAATTGTGATGAACACTTTCAGGTTGGATTCTTTGGAGAACCGGCGGAAGGTATCCGATTTGTGTTTTTTGAATGGTTCTGTTGATTGTATCGATTTGTTAGCTATGATTGATATTAACTTGCCATTATTAGTATTAATTAGTTCCTAATTTTCTGTATTAAAGGGGGTTTCCCGTCTGTCCATACTATTTTTTTTTGGTAACTGAATGTTACTTTTTTTGCATGATCAATAAATAAATAAACACTGGCTTGCTAGTTTTTTATGAACAGGTATGTATGTTGATGCCTGTTACTTTCACTTCATTGGATAATAGAAGGAATTTCATATCAACATAAGCGATGTTTTATTCCGAACACGTTGATTAAGGGTTGTCTGCAAAAAATTCGGTCCTAATTAATAGGGGTCTTCTTTGCTCTCCAAAAATTTAGTATTATTTGCCATACTAGAGATGTCAATGTCCGTTTTGTTAGTCCCTATTTAAATAAATGCCAAAACATTTCCCTACCTCATCCAAATCCCAAATCCGTACAAGTGTGAAATATGGCATCAGCATTGCTTTCTTTACCCTCAGTAACTGTTTTACTAGAATGGACACTTGAATCTAGGCATTCTGTACCTTCATCAGCAATACAATTATTAAAAAAATAGGCTCCTTCAAAACAATTGTTCGAATGATTTGTTTGATAGAAAACGAATTCAATGAACGTTAAAATTGTGCAATTTTTAATTCTGTTAGATAACAATTGAAAGAATCATATATTAAGAGTACTCTGTACAAAAAAAATTGATATCCTTCATTGTATTTATTTCCTAAAACTTACTTTTTTGTAACACATGGTGTGGTAACCAACAAAATCGAGTACTGCGTTAGTAAATTCAACTTCATGATATTTAATCTTTTTTTCACGAAAAATTTGTAAAATCAATTGAAGGAATCGTCCGAGTCACACAAAAAACAATTTTTAGCCTTTTTTATCACGATACAGAATAACACGTGCTTTCCATGCAATATAACATTTTAATCATTCGCTACTCCAAAATAACGCTCACTGTTTACTAGAGTATCGTTGTCCTTCTTCGTCGCATGCACACTTTCTTATATTCAGAGTCCCATCACGTGTGACTGCAATGTTTGGTCCTTTATTATTACAGGATATACTTACCTCAGATCTCTCTCTGTCACACAATTCCACTCGCGTTAAAATTAAAATCTTCAGGATTCACAAAACCCTATTAGAACCGAATTTTTGCAACAATCCCGTATCACCGTGTTCACAATAAAAGGGCGCTTATGTTGATATAAAATTGTTTCTTTTATCCAATCAAGTGAAAATAACTGGCATTGACCTGTTCATACCTGACAACACAAGGGTTGCACATTCAATAAGTTTTACGCTTTGTCAGGATAAAATTTTCTTATATAGATGTTGCAACATCCAGTGAAAAATGGGTTCAGGTTTTTTTCGCCAATCCTTTCATAATATATTTCCTAAATTACTCAATTTATCAAAAATTATGTTTCATTATATTATAAGATTTGTGATGGTCGATGTAGGTTCGGATCTTAGACTATTACCTTATTTTCAATAAAAATGTTCAAAAATGATAAGAAACACAGGCTATCAAAAAAAACATTGTACTGATATGAATCTCTGCAATGAAACACCAGTATATTTGAAAATAATTTTAGGACATGCAGCAAATTGGCATCTGAAGTTTTCAATATATAATTCTTCAATATATTCAACAGAATCAAAAATATGGACTGATAACGCACTAAATGAACACCCCGTAGATGCCGCTATTGTATTATGGAAAATCAAATTTATTTCAAAAAAAATTCAATCATTCCATATGTTGCTTTTTCTGATTATTGCTTTTTTTGTAGGAGGGCGTATTCTACGGAATGGTTCAACAGACTGGAAGGGCTACTTCCGAAATATTATATGATGTAGCAAAACGACACTATGAAGGAAAGACAGAATAGAGTAGAAGTTTTCTACAAGATCAAGCAGAGGCGTTACAAGAGGACCTTGAAGACTACAGCATTCTGTTGATTTTAGCAGCATGTTTTGATATGGGCATAAGACACCATCAGCTATAGATTTAGGGCAGGAAGTCCACATTTTCATACTGCATTGAAAATTTCAACTGATCTCTCCAAGATTGGTGCTAGTAGGAAAAATTGTTGTTCTTGTACTTATTTTTCTAAAACTCAGAATTAAAGTTAATTTATTATACTTTGAAATTGACGAATAGTTTTATGAAGATTTCAGATAATAAGAAATAATTCTTAATTTGATGTTGAACGTCATATTTTGTATAAAAGTACTTACAGGATTTGCTTAATATATTTTTAACTAGCCAATTGTTCACTCTTGTTACCAAATACATATTTCTTATAATTAAAATGAAATTCAATTCTCATGTACAGTTTAATATCCCAACCATAATTATATATTTGTTTGATAATTATCAGGTTGTCAAGAAATTACAAATATAATGTTTTGGCGACTTGAGATAAGATTTATTATTATAAAACATTGGAAGTTCAAAATCACAAACATGCCCACTATTAAAAGAAACTTCTGAAGTCAACTGTTTTTTTAGGACAAAAACTGTACATGTTTACTTTTTTCGCAAAGCCAAAATTTTTTATTCAAACTAGTCTCATAACTATTGTCTGCTTTGAGGCACTAAATTTTTTGTTTTTGATGTAATTAGTTTTCCAGTAGCAAACTTCATAAGGAGATCAAGGAAGCAAAAACTACCTTAATAATATTGCAATTGGTGATGCAACATGATGTTTGCACTATGATACAGAAACCAAAAATTAGTGACCAAGTAGAAGGCACCACAGGTTGGAAAGTGTCTTTCACCATGCTTTTAAAACTTCCAAATGCTTTATCAAATACAAAGAAGAATAGATTCATTTTTCCGAAAAAATATGCCCTTTCAACAAGATTCAAAGCGGAAACTATGACTCAATTATTGTCATTAGTAAATTGATTGACCCTGCATTTCTAACATACATTGCTAAAAACATGATCACTCTAATGAAACTTTATTTCAAATAGAACTTTAATAAACAAGATATTTCAAAATTTAATTCCAATCTAATAAATTCAAACAATAACATATGGCGGAAAAATTCATGATATTGTAAGAACGAGAAGATTAACGAATATAA
Source organism: Cryptolaemus montrouzieri (assembly GCA_013387265.2). Taxonomy (NCBI): domain Eukaryota; kingdom Metazoa; phylum Arthropoda; class Insecta; order Coleoptera; family Coccinellidae; genus Cryptolaemus; species Cryptolaemus montrouzieri. The sequence goes on from JABFTP020000144.1 coordinate 34,988,595, forward strand.
CAGACAAAACCTGGATACCATACAAAAATATTCTCTAGAAAAACATATCACTTCCTAATTAGGACATCCATTGGCCCAATGCCCATCCTGACTGCATTTGAAGCAAGATCCATAGCCGCCATAATATGCTCCAGGTCTTCCTGTATAGGGAACACGTGTAGGACAATTTCGTGCAAGATGTCCTATCTGACCACAATTAAAACATTCAAGGCCATACCGCCCATCATCATTCGACTCTTCATCTTCAGAATCACTTTCATCAACATCTTCACAGCTCTCTTCCTCATCGTATTCATCTTCTTCTCCATCTACCGAATCATAATCTGTTGAAAATATGTCTTAAAAAATTCAATCAATTCAAGACGTTTTCGCTAATTAAAAAATCAGAGATTAAGAGTATCGCGAAAGGCAATGTCAGTATATGGACCTATTTGCCTGATCCGATTATAGAATATTCTGCATAAAAATATTTTACTACCACCCCAATAGCATGTTTATATTAATACTCGCTGAAACTTGAAAAACCCCGACACTAAATAACCAGGGTAGAAAAAAATGCAATCATCTTTGAAATTTTAATTGAACTCATTTTTTGTCGAGTAACCTTCGAATTAACAATTGAAATCTAATCTTGATCTGGAATTATCTCACCTTCATCGGCCTCCTCATTTTCCTCCTCCTCATAATACCCATCTACCTCATAATCATATTCTTCATCTTGGTCTACATCTTCCTCTTCATGTTCAACATCTCCCTGTTCAATGACAATATCATCGACATAATCCTCCGCATCTTCTCCGTAATCACCTGTTTCGTCGTAATCCCCACCACCGTCGTTATCGAAGTAATCTTCATCATAATCATCCGAATCGTTGTAGCTTACATAGTCATAATAGTCTTCGTCAGAAATATCATCGAGGTATATCTGATCCGCGTTAATATTGATGAGGGCTGGACCATTGACTGCTAGTTGGGGGAAGGGGATGTCCGGTTCTTTGTTTTCTTCCCTGTAATCCATTATTTCCCTTCTATGTTTTTTGGTTTCTTCATTTGAAGATTCAAATACCTTGAATAAAAATAATAAATATATCAAGTACTCCAAATAGAAAAACAAATCTTGAACTTCGAACGTTCTATATAATTGATAATTCCATCTTGCACAAACTCAATAAATACGACAATGAATTTGTTTCTTCTTGTATGAAGTACCCATATAGTCACAATGAAAGATGAGAAATAAGCAGCCCCTTTGCAGAATACCATTGATATTATCTTATGCAAAGCTACTGGTACAAAAGTATCTACACAAACAGTAAGAATAAAATTGCATATTTATGACTTGAAGATAAGAAAAGAACACCAATTAACCTCTTCAGGTATTCTGACACATACATTTAAATAATGCCTAAAAGTTTTACAAAATTTTGGTTCATATTCGCGCAAATGTCATTATTGTGGCCGTTTGTCCCCCCCTCTATAATTCAGAGTATTCGGAAGTAGTTTCTTGTCGCGTGTATAGTCTAGCACGTGTTTGTTATTAAGATGTTTATGAGCATAGAAAACAAAATATTCTTACATATAAAATATTTACGTGTTTTGTCTCCAACAATATAAAATTAGGTAAGTATTCTTTATCAAACTAAGTAATGACAGTATGAGATTTATTAGTTACACTATGTAAAATACACAGATTAGCATGTGTACGCAGCGCAACAATGTATGAGCAATATGGATATATTTATTGTATAACAATTTTTTGCCTTGTCGCAAGTTTAACTCGAGAAAATAAAAGAAAAAATCAATATTGTAGATTTCATAGGAAGCGCAAATTCCCTGCTGGTTGATGACCTTCTGAGAATAATTGGCGCACTGGATGTTTATGTACAGGCGTACGTTGATGATATAGTAATTCTGGCTGTCGGAGATGACAGCGATGTCTCCGTCACACTTCAGGAGGCTATGTCAGCTGTTAATAGTAAAAATAATCACCGATAGCCAAGCTGCACTTTGGCATCCGTTACCTGTACGTCACTTATGGTGCAGGAATGTCACTCCACCCTTGCAAAACTAAGAGGGCGGAGCAGGTTCCGTTTAATATGGCCACCTGGTCACTCGGGCATTGAGGAGGATGAAAAGGCGGACTCATTGGCCGCTCGAGGAACTGGCCTGGAATTCATAGGACCGCAACTTAGGCTCGGAATTCCCCTGGAGACTGCAAGGATGGAAAATAACCGATGCCTGGACCTGAGGGTACGTGAGCACTTGATGAGTCTCTCAGATCTCAGACACGCTCGACGTGCCATCAGTGGACCTTCCACTGCAAGAGATAAGGCCTGGCTTAAACTCCCTAAGTTGGACCTAATAGTTTTAACCGCCACAATAACAGGTCACTGTCGCCTCAGAAAACACCTAAACAAATTAGGATTGATTGAGGATCGTTTATGTAGGCTATGTGAAGAAGATAGAATCAGGATGGAAAAACTTGGATCTTACAAACTGAAACTGACTGAGCTTATTAAGCTTTCACCCACGAAACTCGTACCCTTTACAAAAAGGATGGAGCTCGTGGATGAAATTTAGAACAGTGTGCCACAATAGACCACTGGGTCGCAGTGGCCGGGTTGCTAGGCAGTCTTCACTCATATGATATCTATCTATCTAAGCACAAATTCTGATCTCGAAGATATAGATATAGAAGATGATTTTTGAAGAAAAAAATTGCCAATTCGATGAATGTGATAGTGTCAATTGTAGTAGTGATGACTATGATAGCGACGACTATATGTCTCGAACTCGGGTTGTGCAGAAGTTCGATTAGAAGGAATTGATCATTATCCTGTTAAAATCAATGTGCCAGACCCTCCAAGATGTAATTATGGAAATTGTGTTCAAAGAACAAGATACAAATGTGGAAAATGCTTTGAAAGCGTTTGTGCCGAGTGTATGGAATAATTCCATGAATAGTGAACAGAATCGCCCATTGTACACAAGCGTGGCCATATTGAATTTTTAATTTTGATAGCTTATAAATTAAAAAAAGAATTTGAAAATTATGTTCTAGAATTAATTTCTGGTTGTAACTTTTGTCATAAAAAAATATTTACACTTAAATCTAAAGAATTTTTTTCTGCCCCTGAGGTTGAGCCTAGTATTTTCATGTAATTCAAAGGCACTGTGTCGTGGACAGTTGAAGAAATCATTTACCACTCGAATTGAAGGTTAATATATTAGGAAAGAACAACGAAATGAATAAATAGAATATTTTTGATAACCCGTCTTGACAAGGACTTCAGTGGAGGATCTATTTGTATCTGGAATGAAATTTGTTTAGGTGGGCACAGATTTGGTGGTTCTGCAAAAAGCAACAAAGTTTTCTGTACGATATCCAGATACGATTATTGCCACATTAACGTTGTTTATTAGTAATGCTACAGCTGATAATTTCGTCGGCACATTTGCCATTTCCTTCACAAGCGTGAATTCACGCTCGTTCAAAATGCGAAATGGTCACGCTTTGATTCTTTTCACGAATTTCTCTGTGTTTTGCAATCATGAAACTCAATGTAGTATGGAGTAATCTTTGTAATGGTCAGCTCAATTAGGTTGTAGAACGTACGTTTTGTACTTCTTCAGGAACCTTTGATTATGTTATATTTAACTTTTCTGCAAACCTGATTGTGTCTTCTATTTATTTTCGCAGACAATCTGGTTCATAAGTCGGATATTAATACAGGCTCTCAAAAGAGAATTCTCAGCTGTTAGTAATGCAAATTAAAAACGGCGTTTTTTCTCCGTAAGTGTGACCTCCGCGTAATGGCCCCGATATATTTTCCGCGGGTGACATTTTGCTTGAATTCACGCCTAATATAGCTGGATACAACTCCTTCAGTTATATATTATTAAATATATATCACATTCTAATTCTCCGCGAAAAAACGCAAGCGTGACTCCTAGCGAGTTTCTGTAGAAAAATTTTAGAAGACACAAGAGTTTCTTCTTACTGGACAATATTATGAATTTAAGGAAAAATTCGAAGAGGTATAATTAATCCCTTTAATCAAAAAATCTGTTATTCTTCAAAATTATTTGGTAGGATATTTCAACAATACAATATAATACCATATATTCTAAACACGGAATAAATCTCACTTGGAATATTATTTCCAATAATAAGTCCACTAAAAGAAATATACATATTTTGGTATAACTGAAAAACAAAAATTTAGTTTTTTTTTTTCTGAAAAAACAACATTCATTTATTTAAGCTTTACTGAAACATAAACGCCTCTTCACCCGCTATTTTCTAGAGGAAAGCTATTCAAACCATGGAACGCTTCCGGCCTGCAAAATCTTTTTCATCTTTCTTGTTTAAATAATGAAATTTAGAACATTTGCCATTGAGATTTTTTAGAGAGTCACTATTCTCTGTATTCAGAACTCGAGGAATTTCCCGAACGCATAACACTACTACAACTGTCTACCATAATAGGAAATATGAAGACGTGAAAATCTACGGGTGTCGATAAAACACAACTTCTCAGTGCTTCTGTGCCTAATGGTTAATATCTCTTTCACCACAAATTCAGTTCCGAGTGCACTAAAAATTGCTAAGATAGTTCCTGTTTTTAAGAGTGGTGACTCAACCTTAGCAAATAACTATAGACCTATATCATTATTATCTGTGATATCAAAATCCTTGAATACTGTGTAAATAAAAGGTTGTGTGATTATTTAAACAGAAAGCAGTATGGATTCAGACCCGGTAGCAGCATCATAGTAGCAGCAACTGATGTTATTTGGCAGATAATAGAGCACATAGACAAGGGTTTCTTCTGTGTGTTTTTGTCACTAGACTTAAAAAAAGCTTTTGACGCAGTTTGTTGCATATGATGAATTCTACAGGTATAAGCGGAGGTCATTTGGAGTGGTTTAGAGATTATCTTACAGGAAGAACCCAGTATGTAAGTCTTGGTGAAGGTACAAGCAAAATGAATGTCACATGCGGCGTCCCCCAAGAGTCAGTTGTGGGGCCAACCTTATTTTTGATCTACATTAACTCATTCTCAACCTTGGCTCTCAATGGACACATTCAACTGTATGCAGATGATACTTGCCTACTTTATTTTAGCAAAGACAAATCTCAAATTGTTCAAGAAATTAATCTGGACCTAGCAGCAATAAAGAACAGGCTAAACCATCATAAATTAACACTAAATACTGAAAAATCCCACTATATAATTATGTTCCATGATGAAGACTCAATTCCTCTACAATATACAAACTGCATTAAATACCTTGGGTTGCATATTAACAATAAACTTACCTGGTAGGAACATATTTCGCATATTTGCAAAAAAATTGCCCCAGCTTTGGGGTTTTGGACAGAGTTTCAATTGAACACAGGAAATTGCTTTACTATTCCTTGATTCATAGCCACTTATCATATTTGACGTTAATTTGGAATTGCACATATAAAAATAAATTGAAACCACTCAAAATTCTACACAATAAGACAATAAAGAGGATTTTTAATCTCCCTAGAATTTTCCCCAACCACAGATTTATATTTGCCAAACCAAATAATGAACCTGCAATCTTATATAACTACCAAGTCTGCACTTATTTACACAGATGTCAATTGGGAGACATTACTTCTAACATTAGGCTTATAACAAACAAGGACATACATGATCACAATCTAAGAGGTAGGAATCGGCTGAGAACTGCGGAGATGAGGTCGGCTCTGGAATAGCGAGGGTTACTGACTGATGGAATAAGAACTTAAAATAAGATTCCTGAGCACATCAGGGAAATGGCAACGGCTCCCTTCATTGGAAACCTTAAAGCACCTAGTTTCTCGTCATACTTCGATTGACTTCTTGTTCTCAATTATGTTTCTTTTTTGATGTTCTTTTAATGATGAGGATACTCTTCTCTGTTGATTTTTTTCTTCATTCTTAAATTTTAGTCCACATGACATATAGCGCGGACCATTAATGCTGAACTTATGTTGTTAGTCTTATTATTTTAGAGTTTTGATTACGCAAGGCTACTCTCAAAAATTGAAGTTTTAGGCAAAAATCTCATCAGGTCTGCGAAGAAGCAGAACTTAAATGAAGAAAATGGTGCATTCATTGAGAAATGAGAAATAGACTATTTCATTTCCAACAATAGCGATAAAATTCAGTGTTTAATTAGTATGCCAGCTTTGTCTGTAAGTGAAGAATACAATGTTAAACAAGATTAAACACTACACTTCACATGAAGAAAGTACAAAAAACATGCAGTGATGCAAGAAAAATTATGGTAGCTGAGTATAAAAAACTAATAATGCCAAAAAATATGTTTTCAAAAGCAATGACAGATAATGAACAAAGTTTGGCTGCCTGATATGAAGTTTCATTACAATTAGCCAATACTAAGAAATCATTCAGTGATAGAATTTTATTTTAAAAAATGCGCAGTTACAATGGCTAAACGCTTCTTGCAACCCAGAGCGGAAATATTTCAATCCATAGCAACATCTCATCAAACAATGACATCAATGGTACTATGAATAGATGACAAGGGTTATTATATTTTGAAGAGCATATCTGATTGCTTTGTAGATTGAGATTCAATGTGTTTGGATGTTAATATCTACTGGACCACTAGCAGTAAATCAATAATTTCTATACGTATTATTACAAAAGATTTTACAATTATAGAGGAAATACTAAATTCGCTGCCATTAGTTGGAACAACTTAAAGCAGTGATATATTTCAAGCACGGAGAATTTCCAGAATGTTCTTGTATTGTGGCTGAGTGGACAAAGGCTATGACAAGGGATAGTGACATGATTGGCGGGACTTCTAAAATAAAATGACAAATGACAGAATAGTAAAAGATCAATAGAAAAGTAATAAAATCGAAAAATAATGATATACCTCTAACTTTGTTTTCTCAAATATTTTGCTGCTCACCAATCTATTAAGTAATTTTTATTAGCCCTAGATCAATCTGGTTTATACCAGTAGACTCATATGTTAATTAATCAAGCTAAATTTGTGTTTCAAATTTGAGTTTGAAAAAGAGAGACCCAGGAAGGGATCACTATTATTGTTCAAAATAACAGCAAATACCGACCGCACTGTACACTTACATCTTCGCTTCAAAAAAAAGGAATGCCTTTTTCCTAAAATGAAGCAACATCTGACACTTCCGAATCACTAAATAAAATGCAAGATCCTCAATTTCTGGCATTTTTAATTTATATATATACAACATTTGAACAAATTAAATTTGAAGCTGCAAGACCAAAACCAATATATATATATATATATATATATATATATATATATATATATATATATATATATATATATATATATATATATATATATATATATATATATATATATATATATATATATATATATATATATATATATATATATATATATATATATATATATATATATATATATATATATATATATATATATATATATATATATATATATATATATATATATATATATATATATATATATATATATATATATATATATATATATATATATATATATATATATATATATATATATATATATATATATATATATATATATATATATATATATATATATATATATATATATATATATATATATATATATATATATATATATATATATATATATATATATATATATATATATATATATATATATATATATATATATATATATATTATATATAGTTATTTTTTGGTTAGGTTAGATTACCCCTGAGCTGGGGTTGCAATCCTTGAACATTTTGAATAGGGAAGATGGGTCGAGTGATGACTCAAAAGAAAGGTGGTATCTTTGTCTACATCGCCTTGAACGAGTTTCCATTTTTAATTGAAAACTGTGAAAGATACAGGGTGTGCAACTGAAAGATAAGGAAGACTATTTCCCTGAGACTATTCAAGTTTCAGTGAAGTAAAATGGAACAGATCCATGCTGATCAATGGCAGTCATCATCAAGTACCATCCTCATCTCGAATTTCAACCCCTAGAGCAGGGGTGACCACCCTTGAAAATTTGGAAGAGGGTAGATGGGTTGAGTGATATCTCGAAAGAAAGGTATTATCTTTGTCTGCATCCCCGTGAACGAATTTTCATTTTTAATTGAAAACTGTAAAAGATACAGAGTGAGCTACTGAAAAATAGAGGAGACTATCTATCGACCTGAGCTATTCAAGTATTAGTGCAAAAAAAATGGAACAGATTCATTCCAGATCAAAGGCTGTCATCGATCGAAATATTACCCCTGCTCTAGGGGTTGAAATTCGAGATGAGGGTGATTTCGGAAGATGACAGCTTTTGATCTAAAATGAATATATTCCAGTTTTTCGCACTAATACTCCAATAGTCTTCTCTACTTTTCAGTGGCTCACTCTGCATCTTCTACAGGTTTCAATCAAAAATGAAAATTCTTTCACGGAAATGCAGACAAAGATCTGTATCACTCCACCCATCTACCATCTTCTAAATTTTCAACGGTTGTCACCCCTGCTCCAGGGGTTGAAATTCGAGATGAGGATGGTACTTGATGATGACTGCCATTGATCAGCATGGATCTGTTCCATTTTACTTTATCGAAACTTGAATAGTCTCAGGGAATTAGTCTTCCCTATCTTTCAGTTGCTCACCCTGTATCTTTTACAATTTTCTATTAAAAATGGAAATTCGTTCAAGGCAATGTAGACAAAGATACCACCTTTCTTTTGAGTCATCACTCGACCCATCTTCCCTATTCAAAATGTTCAATGATTGCAACCCCCGCTTAGGGGGTTGATATTTCAGGCAAGTATTATACCCCAAAAGATGTCCCCCTAGAAACAAAAATTGACATGTTTTTGCGTTTTGATCAGAAATGAATATCTTGGTAGATATATCATCTGTTTCTTTGTTTAGTTTTCGTTGAAGCACCCTGTATAAAAAAAATTTATACCTTTTTTTATGTATAACAACATGAAAAAGTTTTTATTGATACAAAAGAAAGATTTCTTTAAAAAATTCTAAACAAACCCATTTTGTCATTCTGAAGTGATAATGCCCTTAATGAAAAAGTAAGAAAATCAAGAAATAATCACATATTATTTTCATTTTATCAAATATTTTGGCCCTAGATGTTATCTAGCTCTGCTCTAGACAATTCACATCTTTTATGTTGGTGAATCAAACTAAAATTGCATCTCAAACTTGATTTTTAAAAATTAAAGCAGAAAGGGGGTCAATATTTTTCAACTACATTATTCAATATAACTGCTCAGAATAACATGAAAACCCTACCACACTGTACATTTACTTTTAACTTTAACTACTCACTTTTGCAACACACTTATCCAGAACTAGAGTTGAAGTCTGACTCGATATTGTTTGCCTACATATAGGACACGATTGATTATTTTTTCTCCATCTTAATATACAGTATTTGCAAAAACTATGAGAACAATTTAAAGTTACAGCATTGATAAATATTTCTGAACAGATGCTACATTTCAATTCTTCCTCGAAGTCTTCATGATTGTTATTTTGACTAAAGCTTTCTTCATTGGAAGCACTTTCATCAGATGTATCTGTTATGGTTCGATTTCGAGAAGACCTTTGTTTTTTATTTCCTAATATATTAGGAGGCACGCCATCAATTTCAACATCGAAAGTTGCACTTGTGGATGCATCATTTAAGTTGTTTGGCACGGTTGATTTCATTTCTGTTTCAACTTCTATATTTGACACATATGAGGCACTTGAAGTATTTGCAGTTGAGGGAGCTTCTTTTTGGCACAGAATTTTTACCGAATCTTTGGTAGTAACGTCCGAGGACGTCACCTTTTTTGCTGTATTTTTCGATGATTCTCCTTTCTTTCTCTTGGTATTTCGTGTTTGCATCTTTCCTTTGTTGATATGGTTCATTTCTTCTGGAGATTTGCTCCTTTTCCTTGGTGATATTTTCACTTCAGCATCATTTTTTAGATTGAGGTTGAGTTCATTAACATCCTGGAACAAACATTAAAAATTATGTATTTGAACAAAGTTTTCTTCATCAATAGATACTTGTGTTCCTCAAATAAGCCATAACTAATTTCATATTGTGTGTTCAAATATGATGAAAGATCATTCAAAACTACAAAAAGTTTCGAGTGTCATATTTCGACAATTATGTTAAACAACAATTTCATAAGATTGTGAGCGGAATTAATAAATTTGAAAAACATCAGGTGCTAGAAAGAATAATAGCTAAAGCAAACATTCGCACAGAAATTAAAAAATATTAATGAAATTGTGAATCAGTTCATAACTCAATTATGAAGGCAGACACAATTTTATCAATAAATATCTAATTAATTTTATCACTGAAAAGATTTATTACTTACGACGATTTCAGATGACTCGTTAGTTCTAAGGTTCCTTCTGAATCCGACATAATAAATACTGTCAATCTTACTCGTTTCCGGTATAATACATCCAATTTTGTAAATTACGAAAAGGAAGTATTTCTATTTGTAGTATTATGACTTATGTTAACAATGGATTATTCGATTATTTATTTCTACCATCACCGAATATGAATATGTAATTGATATGAAGTGATACATTTTATCTACTCACATATGGGAATAAGTACAATCTCCTCTATTCTGTGCTCGCTTATGATACCAACGTAAAGATAACAAATTTATTTTCTATTAAATTTATAAAATAAAATTTCTTATTTTAAGTCATTGATTGATAATCATTTCCCAACAAAACCTGAATATAAATATTGCTAACAAAATGATCGAGTCATTTTGATTAGATAAGAATAATTATTTACTACAACAAAAACGATTTCTCCATTGGCGGAAAAGCTCAAGTAAAGTGTATTTTTTCATGATCAATACTAAATTCAGCTAATATTATAAACAACATTCTTGCGATTTTTATGACCAGTTGATTCACGCTTTTATACGTTATTTAGTTTATAAGACTAAATGATTCAGAATTATACAGTGTTTTGTTTTAATCGAATGCACATACCGGGCGATTAGATTCAGACGTTTTAATATGACGACTAAAACATTTTAATTGATCAAGGTTCCTTTCTCGAAGTATGTTTTTCGAGATTCCATTTTGAATAGATGAGTTTTCTAAGATCAGAATATGCCTTAACTGAACCGTTTTCGAATTAATTTGTATACTGTGGAAATATGCCATTTTTTCGAACATCTGCTGTATCTGCTAGAATCGGAGTGTCAATTCTAATACAAAATTATTCTCATAAACCTAAATTTCCATATTTCCATTAACAATGGGGAATTGTTGATACAGCTATGCAGGGTGTTCTATAAAGGATATCAAATTGTGTTTAGGGTCAAACCTCATTATTTTTTTCCATTTCAAATACAACACCCTCAATTTACTGACAACCTGATTTTCCGATACCTATTGAAATGTGTTGGGTACCCTTATACCTATTTTTAATCATAGTTAAAAATGATTATGTATTTTGTAATAGAATTATCACATAATTTTATAAAATTTGGCACTAAAATTCTTGAGTGTACCTAGGAACAATATCCGAGAAAAGGATAACTAAAACTTGAAATATATTCAAAAGAGCCTGCCTTCTTATCGGATGCACATTCCAATTCGACACACAAAATTTCTTTCAACGTTATTGACATTGTCTGGAGTAATATTACAGAATGCATTTCAAATTCTTTGCATCATGAATAGCCAAGAATTTTTGCGTTTTCGCAGGGGAGATTCTCCAATATTGATATATGATTGATCTACCAAATATTAAAAAATAAATGTGTATTTAATTGAGCGTTAGTTAATTAATTAATTGATGTTCGAAACGAATTAAACACCCTGTTGAGGGAAAATTTGGATGAGCCGGAAAATAATGTTCAATGCACACAAGGTCTCCAGATTTAACATCCATGAACTAATATTTATGAGAAACTGTAAAAACTAAAGTTTATCAGGATGAAGTAATATGATGCAAAGAATATTATTATTCAACTATTATTACAGCAGGGTAGACCTGAGAGTTCTAGCTTCCGTACCAAAAGGGCGCTATCACCTATATAAGTTAAGATTGTTCGAGAACTTTTCATGTAGACTATGTGAGAAGAGGTATAATCAACACAACACATCATCTGCGAATTTTAATATCTATATATCTAGTTTGAACAGAAAACCCAGAATCATCTATGGTGGAGGACTACAAAGGGATAGAACCACTGCAAAAAATTGATTCTTATGGATTACAGTGGAGTAGATTGCATGTTCATGGTTTGACGTCAAGAAGACCAGTTAGACATCCCCAAAAAAGCCGCTTGGTGAAATTTGGAGGTTTTGTGCAATCAAAATTAAACAATTGATAAGTTCAGAACTTCCTTCTTCACAGATGGGTACAAAATTAATTGATGACATTACCTCAACAATCATGGATAACAAATCTCACCCTATTCAAAAGTTTGAGAATATTAAACATGCATGATTCATTCTCAACTTCACCTGGGTATATTTTCACAATGAAGATTTATTGTTTGTTATTTTTGTGTGTAATATCACCACATATCAGCTTTGGTATAGGACCTATTTGTCTCTGAAAAAGAGTTTAGGCACACATAGTCTTTCCTTCTGTGAAATTCAACAATGAATGCTGTGCAATATTGGTAGGTGCAGGTTTCAAATAGGCTAAACTTTCACTTTCACTGAATTTGAACAAAAAAATAGTATGCATCTGTGGCCGATATGAACTGCATTGAGGATGTTCAGACAGCAACGTTGAGAATTGTCAATAGTCTTCAAAATACCCCAATACCTCTTCAGCAGCTGTAAAATCACTTTCATGTAAAGAAATTCAATCATTTCAATTTCCAATGTTCATATTTCTCCCCAAATTTCAAAATTTAATTTTCCTTTGAATGCTCAGGTCCATTTGTCATTAAAATTTCTCATTTATTGATTAAATATAGAACAATAATAAACCTCAATACATACAAGAAATTAGTCTAAGCAGGGCTGGCATAATAACTTACCAATACTTTGATTCGGAATCCTTATTTATTCAGATCAATGCAGAACGGAATCTGAAATTAAGATTAAGATGATAAGCATCAGGTCAGAAACAGATGTTTGTTGAAATTTATTTTCTATTTGGCTATTTCAACTAAATTATTTCAGGTTCTATGAAAATTGTCAGTGCCCTTTTTAGTTTTCAATTGTCCCATGTGATGAAATAGTAGCAAATTAGATTTCTAATTAGATAACTTATCACGTTAAGAAATTTTTCAAAAGATAGCTTCTCTAGTGCTGATGTGAACGGAAAAATTGTAGATGTAGATATTACCTTACAACATCAGTAGCTGACGAATCTACAAAAATGTTAACGTTTCAAGCTTTCTGACATCTGAAAATACGAAAAAACGCAAATTTTCGATATAGATTAGATAACTAATTTTTGATAATGTATAATGGCTTAAGTGAACATGAAACCAATATTTATATACGTATTTAAATTAAAATAAAGAGCATAAAGTAATTTATCTGACATCCAATTTTATTCGTTTGAACTACTATCGATTTGATCACAAAATTTACTCTTATTCTATGGGTTTGATCATTATTACGACCAGTTTGAAAAGATGAAGAGCTCTAAATAAACTTGGTTTGAAATGGCCGTTATTAGTAGGTAGAATTTTCTGTGACTTATTAATGTGTTTTAAGCTTCCTTTTCATTAGAGCATTTTGTTTTGACGCTGATTCGGAAGGTTACGTGATTTTCAGCGTTGACGCAAGAAAGATGGGAATTTCCGAACTTTATAGCGGCAGACGCTAGAAGACACATGTGACTAGATTATATTTTCGGTTCGCCACTAAAAAGCCTATAACCAGTTTTTTTCGGTAAGAAATGGCTAAGTCTCTTTTTAAAATAGTCCAGTTATTGCTCAATATTAATTTTCGATACCCGAACAACATAGAGGTTTTGAAAAAAATTCCTCGAAATACAACACTAACAATTCCAGAAATTATATTAAATTAATTGAAAATAGATCTCATATTTATCAATTAAGTGTTTCCACCTAAAATAAGTAACAAATGAAACATTTTGACTCTGAAATCCCCTTTTCATGGGAGCGTCAAGATTTCATAAAAAAATAGATCACATGACCATTTTGACGCCTAAATCGAGCGTCAAAACGCTTCAGTGAAACTACACCTTTACTTACTTAACCTATACAGTATCCTAAGTAGCTTGAAACATTTTTCCAGAAATTTGAAAATCCCTAATAAACAAGTTTCAGAGATAGATTCATTCTTCTTGTTTTGTTTCTTTGTTTTGTTTCGTATCACAAAAATTTCCTACATTTATCCAGTACTTGCTAAACAGATTGACTGAGTACGAGTAAGTCTCTCAAAAGTTTAAATCACTATCGACAAAAGTAATTAATACCGAGAATATTAACAAAAAAATGCCACATCAGTATCAGTAAAAGAAATTGAATCTCTCATAGGTCTTAGAATTTAAAATAATGATTTATACTTAGCAGAACATGATTGATGCCTTATCTGAAAAGCTACATAAGTAGAACGAAAAGCAAGTTGTTAAGTGTGAAAAACTCAAAGGTTACGTTATTGTTTTTGTCGAAGGTGAAACAATTAATATAGGTAATCGGAAAACAACAATAACAACCAAAACCAACAGGTATTGTGTATTTTGGTGAAACGAAGAAATTACTCGAGCTGTAAAGAGATGGAAAAATCATCTTCTGCTCTCTGGTTTGAAATTATTTGTAGTACTATTTGGTGCTTCTTTGAAACGTTGTTTTGGTTGGCAAGTGAATATAAACGTTGCTAAGAAGAAATGAATATTGGACGTTAACGATTCTGCCATCAATTTTTTCATTGCATTTTTTCAACAACCCCGTAGGATGATTAAATTATTCTAGAGCAGGAATCGCCCATAAACTTATTAGCCAGAATACTTCGAAAGACAAGATACGTTTTTGTTTTGTTTTTATTACTAGCGTCTACAAAGTAATAAATAAACTTAATTCACTACCGTCTTGACTTTCAGACAAAAAGGCAATAAAAAAGATATTGATCAAATAAATTAACTCTATCCATATTTGTGCTATAATAATCGATACCCTTAACACACTTAATTTCTCCTCTAACATTTTATTTCTTTGCCCTGTACACTTTTCATCTAGAATATACATTGTAATAGCAATTACTGAATATTTCTTCCCCTTGCTCATTGTGATGTTAGCAGTAGCTACCGAGTCGACTCTCAAATTTGTAGATCCTTATCTGAAGTCAGCTCCTCCTTGGGAAAATGTTTCCTTTTCATCCTCATTTAGTCCAGGTTGTAAGAGTTTGTGGTTTAGAAGTTTCTGAAAGAAAATAAATTGTCGCAAAAATTGTCAAAGAGGGCAGAGAAGTATCTGTCTTGAAATGGTTTCATTACCCTCAGTACGATCTTTCCTTTTTATCTAGCTTCCCTTTATCTTCACTTTATTATTTTCCTTCAAAAACAAAAATTCAAGTTTCAGAGGAAGCTAAGCCAATAATTTCATGATTTTTATTCCCCTTTTAATGAGAATTCGAAGAATATACTGCTTCAGCGGTGTTCACATAAAAGCGGCCATACTTTCATCAAAAGCAATGTTTCTACTTGGCTAAAGGCACAAAAAACTTTTCTTCAAATATTTCAACATTGCTAGCAATTTTGAATATGCGTGTTCACGGGCTCCTTGAAGAGGGCCAAATTGTAAGTTTTCTGAAAGATGTTCGATTGAAGTGAGTTCCACAGCACACAATTCCTATAAACAGAAGAATTTTTATAGAGAGATGTATGTGGCGTTGCCAATTAGACCTATCCGCAAATCTGGTTTTTCTTTGAACCTGGGTTCTTTCCGTTGCCTTTCAATTCTTGAGAGCATTTAATATGGAAGTATCTGTAAAAAAGAGAGAGAACAACAACCTGCCGCCTTTTATCTGGAGGTTGGAGATCGCGCGTGATCATTACAATAAATGTTTGGGTGCGAAGCCCACGTGGAATAGTAGTCCTGGCTAGGTTACACCTGTGCTTTGAATAAAAGCATTAGCTGTGATTGCGTGAGGTACTGCTTAACCATGAAAAAAACTGCAAAAAACAGTGTTAACTGTGAGGCCGAGTAGATACATCTTCGTTTCTGAGAAAATTCGATGTCCTTACATGATAAGAGGAGATTGTGTGGCAGTGACTTTTCAGGAGAACGTTGTTGATTGCGTATTCTTCGAGTTAAACCGGACCCCTTCTGATATATTCTCCAAGTCTGAATTTAGTGACTGGCTCTGTTGGCATCTTTGTCGGTGTGGCTCCTCAGCAGTAATAGAACGCTGACTAGAAAAATGAAAACACCAGATACAATCGTCCACAAACCCTAATATATGTTTTTTGGTGGACTGGGGCAGATCATTAATCTGCAACAGAAAACGACTTGGTGAGAGTATGGAACCCTGCGGTACTCCTCCATTAACCTGGAGAGATTCATTCATTACACCATCAACTGCCACCTGTATCGATCTACTAAAGAGAAAGCTACTAATTCAACCACGCATTTTTCGGGAAGTCCAAGCTTATTCATCAAAGCTGCGCGCCAAACCCTATCGAAGAATCAATGGCTCTTGATTATCCATGCTTTTGATGCATGATGATGACCACAAATGGGTAACGTATGCAAGGAGGTCGCTAGTTGATCATCGTCTACAGAAACCGCATTGTTGATCGCTGATGATATCCTGTAACTCGGATTATTTTACGAGTTCATCGTTTATCACTCTTTCCACGATTTTCGACATAATGGGCAACAATGCGATTGGACGGTAATTTTGGGGTAGTAGGCAATTCTTCCCTTTCGTTGGAATGGTTGTGATCTCGCAAGTTTTCACTTCTCTGGAAACGTCTGGCTCTTATACGAAATCGGAAACAGACGATAAGAAACAGGTGCTAATTCTGACACACATTTCTTCAAAACAGTTGGTGGAATTCCATCCAGACCCCCCCACTTTCTTACAATTCAGTTGTTGAAGAACGCCCCTTACCATACACACTTTGAACTTTACTTCAGACATATTCGACACATGAGGATGCTTCATGGCACTGCGTTTAATGTATATAAAACAGAATTTTGGAAAATTATTTCTGTGAAAAGATCCGCCTTTCCTTCAGGTGATGATGCGATAGAATGGTTATTTTCAATAGAAGGTAAGAAGGATGCCTCACAAAAGTTATTGCTCACTGCCTTCGCCATATACCAGAATTGACCACTTCCGGTGGTCTGCCCCAAGAGTCTATTCTTAATTATTTTATTGAAATAGGTTTTCGCTTTGTCAATTGTTGAATTACAATTGTTTCTGAAATGCACATATTCAGCTTTAGTTTCATCTGTTGGATTTTTCTTCCAGTTCTTATGAGTTCTGTTTTTAACCATGGCAGCTTTTAGAATGTTTTTAGTGAGCTTTTATGCGGATGTTTTTTTCGTGGAGTGTTGAATGTACAGGTCCATGTCTGCAAGAATAACTTCAGTGACGAATTGAGTACAGACATTTATATTAGGATCTGAAAAACAACATCATTAGAGTGAAAAAGTCGCTCAGTCCCTCTCAGCTGGCTCGGTTGGAAACTACAAGTTGCGGATGACCGCAAAGGTCTCTGTTTTGTTGGTCCTATTTGATCCATTTGATGTTGTGGGCATTGATGTTTTCCATTATAATCAGAATCACCTTAGCCGACGAATGCTGTATTCGGATCGTGTCTCTTGTCGCTTAAATATAGAAACAATCCAGGGTATATGTTATCGTTAGGAGATCGATACAGGCATATAGAAACATGTGTTTATTATATAAATAAATTTTGAACCAAGCCAGGTCGAAAGCGTCGTCCTCCAACATATTATCTCTTTGAAATGCGACGTCCGATCTGCCAAAAACACAAAGCCTCGAATGCTATATATTATTATAGCTATTGAAACAGAGATAGGTGGTGTTTGTTTTTGGCATTATTCAAGTTTCTGTTAAAGCTAGAACATGAAGATGCTTGTGATTAGTGTACTGCTCTCACATTCATGTTGGTGTGCCCTAGTTCTCTAATGTTGCAAATCTTTTGGGGAACTCTAACTATAAGTTAACATATAAATTAGAGAGACATACTGGAATGAAAAACACTTGAGGCATCACAAATCTTTCCAGTAATAACTGAAAATCTACAGAGATTGGACACATTGCGATTGCGGTATTCTAAGAACAATTCATTATATTCTTTGCCATTCCTATCGGTATCTTCGATTTGGCAGTTGACAAGTTGAGCATATGGGAAAACTATATAAATGAATTATTTTATAATAACTGACCCCCCTTGCCAAACAACGAAGCAAATATGGAAGGCCCAGAAATACTTAACGAGGAAGTACTACATGCCATATCTGTGGCACCTAGCTGAAAATCACCAGGCCGGACCAAATACCGACAGAGATACTGAAACTCATAGACGAGAGTAACATTAAACTAGTCACAAAATTATTTAATTCGATATATAACACCGGGTTGATCGCAGATGACCGACTGAGATCCACCTTGGTGACAATCCCCAAAAAACCCAGACCTAAAAAATGCAGTGACTTTCGCTTGATAAGTCTGATGAGTCATCTTTTGAAGACATTTTTACGAATTATACATGCCAGAATCCGCCGGAAGTGCGAATTCGATCTTGATGACGCTCAGATGGGTTTCAGGAATGCTTTCGGAACTCGTGAGGCTTTGTTTGGTATTAACGTCCTTCTCCAGAAATGTCGAGATCAGCGTAAAGATGTTTTCGCCTGTTTAATCGATTATGAGATGGCATTCGACAGAGTGCTTCACTCTAAGCTGATGTCGGTGCTTCGGGAAATACAACTGAACATCTGGTCTTCAGGTACGACGGGGAGTCCGGCAGGGTTGTATTCTCTCAGCCATACTTTTCAACACCTACTCAGACCGAATATTTAAGGAGGCTTTGAAGGATGCAGACCATGGAGTGAAAGTAAAAGGCGTCCTGCTTAATACTATTAGATACGAAACAGTTATTTTATGTGATAAAATTGAGGATCTTCAAGAATTATTAAATAAAATAAATACAGTGGGAAAAATATATGGTCTTAACATGAATAGCAAAAAAAAAAAATTCATGATATTTAGCCTCGATCCACAAAAAGACACCAAGCTGTTTCTGAATAATTCTCAAATTGGAAGAGTTGTATTTGGGAAGTATTCTGACAGAGCAATTAGTTCCCGATAGTGAAATAAAGTGTCGCATTGAGACAGCCAGAAATTGCTTTCAGATCATGAGAACGCTCTTTTGTAATGACACCATTAACCTCAAGCTTCAACAACGCATGGTCAAATGCTACATCTGGTCAGTTATTTTGTACTGTGCAGAGAGCTGGACCCTCAAAGTACGCACGATTAATCGTCTGGAGAGCTTTGAGACATGGATCCACAGAAGAATGCTGCGTATTTCCTGGACCGATTTAATTACTAACGAAGATGTTCTTGGTCGTGCAAGAACAGAAAGACAACTATTCACAACGATAAAAGGCCGCAATATATCTTATCTGGGTCATATAATACGAGGAGACAAGTACCGCTTGCTTCAGTTGATCATGAAGGGGAAAATAGAAGGAAAACGTGGTATAGGTCGAAAACAGATGGCTTAGAAACATAGGAGCGTGGCATTCGAAATGCAGGTGACCTTTTTAGAATGGCAGAAGATAGAGATGCATTCTCCACAGTAATCGCCAACGTTCGGGGGACCGAGCAGGGCACTTGAAGAAGAAGAAGCTGAGCGAGATGAGAGATGTCGTTTTTTTTTTCTCGCTAGGGCCGGACTGGAATGTACTCAAAATTTGATTGAAATATTTATTTTGCAGACTGTACCGGAGTAGATAATGTTTGAATACTATTTTTATGTTGCATCTTACCAGAGATAAATAAAAATATGTGACCGGTGAGGTTCATAGAAACGTATGAAGCAAATAAGCTGTAAAATAAAAATTCCATTACCTTTTAATTTCTGAGCAGTATTAATTATTAGATGGAGGAAAGGAGAAATTGATGGCAAATTAAACTGTTTTGTTTATTATTAACGATTTTCTTATAACATAAAAAATCACAATAAAATACTAGAAATATAAATACTAAAAATAAATATAATAATTAATATATAATTAATTTTACTACAAGTTTCTCAATTTAAGTAATTTACTTTTGTTTATATTTTTGAAATTCCCATTTGTTGTTTTCAAAATATGTCCTCACTCTCAAATATAAATTAAAGACTACTTCTCTTGGAAAATATTTACATTGATGAAGCCTTATGAACCAGTTAATTCAAAAAGATTCTCAATTCAAAATTCATCATGACATATGTATCTTGGTTGGTATTTTGGTATACTTTCAGAAACAATAGATGGAAATTTCATCTAAATTTTTATGGCCATAAAAATACTGAATCACAAGAGTTTGTCCAAAGGGCTTTATAAAGATATCCGCATACATTTCTGATGAAATTTTATCAGTAACTCATCTTTGAAATGTTTCAGATTATTTATTATATGATTTATTCCTTTTGACGAATTTGTCTTATCTTGATATCAATACTCCTCATTGAAGAAAACATTAAAAGCATTTGATCTGGCTTGAAATTTTCTGTGCCTAATGTAAGAAGTTTAACGCACTGCAATTTTTTGAAAGATCTATTAAACTGAATAACTATTAGGTAATGAAATTGCAGTTTTCACTACTAACTTTAACAAAATGGTTTTCAGGGGAGTCTTAGTTTAGTTTTATAGTAAAGAATCAAAACCCGCACTTTGGTGAAGATTTTGAATTGAAAGGATGTATAGTGCTATAGACAAAAATTCTAAGGCTTTAAACAAATTTCATGTTCTTTGCAATGTTAATGGCACGATGGCACAAAAAAGTTTCAACTATTTGCATGAGTTTAAACGTCATTTGTGGCGTCCTCTAAAGGATACTTCGAAATTGTCGATAAATTTGAATGTCTCATACGAAAAATCCCCGTATATCAAATAACATCAAATTATCTTGATGCAATCGAAAGATATTAGGAAATGTTATTTAATTTATCAAAGCTGACACACTGAATCTCACTTATCATTAACTTTTGGCATGACATAAATTTAGATAAATCGTATTATTTTTAAGTCGAAAATTCGTCATTGTTCTGTGTCTCATTCATTCTGATTCACCCTGTATAAATTTCTAATTGTATTTATTATTAATTCATAATTCCAGGAAATCATTCACCCAATGATTATGCTTACTATAATAAAGGAGAGCTAGGAATTAAAGATTCCAAAATGGCAATTGTAGTTAATTTGAAAGGTTAAATACGCATACCTAATGTATTGCTTAATCGTTACTGCCAATTTTTACATAATTAAAACACTATGAAAAGAAATTGTTATTACCAATAAATGAAATAATATTCATTGTCGGACACTATAAAACTAAATCTAAAGTACCAGGGTATTTATAAATGGGCCCTTATTGAATTTGATATCGGATACAGTTCATAAAGAACTTCTGAAAGGGAGTTATAGTTATGTTAATTTCCGAATAGAACCGGCTAGATCCATACAAATCGTTTTGAAAAAATCCTATTCAAATAACAAACGGTCTCATTTCACTTCTGCAGTTTTAATGAAATTATTCAACTAATTAGTCATGGCCAAATTATTGCGAAAAAATATAGAAATCAACAAACAGTGATAACCCTAATGTCAACCATGTATTTGCTTGCTTGCTTGCATCTTTCAACAATGTGCTCGGGAACTTAGCCCATTTACACAGCTGGACCTACAGTTTATTGTGGATAACTACCACCACAAGGATTACAAGTTATCTGGTCTTCGGAAGTTTATGCCCTCTTTAGGCGACTCTTTCAAATTCAGTACTTTTTGTTCAAGGACAACATCCCCTGACCCAGGATTCGAACCAGGAACCTCGGCTAAGCAGTTCCAATATGCTTGCGCACTAACCCTGCAGCTACCGAGGCGGTTCTTACAAAATAATGTAGTTATTCAATTGTCAGTTTGTCCACCATAAAAATTGTCACTTGTCATTTTACTACGACCGATTTGATTTTGTTAGGTTAGGTTGCACACGGTAAAATAGAATAATTACTCTTTGCCAGTTCTTATTAGAGAGTTTTTACAACTTAAACGATTTGGTTAATTTTACCGTTAACTTTAATTACATTTACGATAATAACGCTCACTTCAACTAGAGTTTTTGCAACCTTACAAAATAATGTAGTTATTCAACTGTCAGTTTGTCATTTGTCATTTTTATTTTACTACGGCCGCATTTATTTAGATTTGTGCCGTTGAACGTGTTCCCGAAATGCCATCAAAATCAGAATTATTACTGGCCAGAATCATTTGTGATAAATTCAACCTGGCAACATTGCACACAGTAAATAAGAATAGTTACCAGCTGTTATTCTGCCGTAATAACGACGAATCGTTATCCTTATTAAAGTTTGCGGATATTATTTTTAAAGAGCGCATGTGCAGAAAATAACGAAGTGTCTAAATAAGAGGTGCAAAAACTATCTATTGTGCCGTAATAACGGTAATTCTTTATCGTTATTGGAGTTTTCGGGTACTATATTTGAAGAGTGCATGCGCAGAAATTAACGAAGTCTCCAAATAAGAGGTGCAAAAAGTCTTTTAATGAGTATTTACCGGTACATTTGTTTGGAAAATTGGAAACATTTTTTCTTGAAGTTTACCTCTATCATAACAAGACTGCGTTGCACAAGCATGGTCCAGTCCTAAAACTCTGTTGCTCCAAAATTTATTTTCACTACTACAGTATAGTTCTTAAGGGTGCTAAAAGATTCAGAATACTATTCATTTTCAGATTCTACACATAAGACTGTTCAGCGTTGAAAACAATATAATTCATCGTTTCCGCTGAAGGAAGAAAATGTGGAAGAGTGATTGATATAGTAACCTGTAGTGTATGCAGGGCGAGCATGACGAAGAAAAGGAAGTAAAAGATATTATAACCTAAGTTCCCTCTACTCCAAAAGTCTAAAACGACCAGAGAAAAGATGCATTAGTGTCTGTTCTGTGAAAACGACTCTTCTATGGTCGACAGTATTAGGTTTTCAAAAATGCAACAATAAAAATATCTAAAACAAATATATGAGTTATTATATATAAGATCTGAAATGAAAAGGTGAAACATTTATTGTCCCTGATTACCTCATGCGTTGTACATAAAATATGAAAGAAATGGCTTGCGTCTTTTGCGAAAGCGATAGTGCCACGGCCTTCTATAATTTCGAAACTACTGCCACTATGCATTCGATAACTCCAGTAAAAAGTTTTTGTGAAAAAATAATCGGAACTTCTTTTGTTAAAACCTCCGATTCAGAATTAATTTGTGAAAGTTGCTATGATTCTCTCAATGAATTGGACAGCATGGAAAAGAAAATACAGGAAATAACCGAAGATTTGAAAAAGAGATATTCTAAGAGACGAATTATAACTTCGGTTGATAACACTTTATCTCTGAATGATGATATAGGAAATGATCCTGATCAAGAGGATGATGATGATGATGATTCAGATTCGAGATCTAACTGCTCGGAAGGAAAAATGACTGATCCTAAACCGGATGGAATAGCTAAAATTCATTTTTCTGATGAAAACGATTTAAAAAATATTCTAGATGTTAAATTTAAAATAAAAGAGGAATTTGGTGACTTAGATGATGAAAATGGTTCGAAAGAACATGATGTAAGTGTTCTTTATGACATGATGGATGCAAAAAATTTTGAAATACTTATTGCACCAAAAAAAAATGAACAAATGAAAAAGTCACTTGAGTGTAATGAATGTTCAAAATCTTTCAAAACAAAGCAAGAGTTAAAAGCGCATTCAAGTAGTCATTCTAGTGAGAAGCCATATATCTGTGAAGTATGTGGTAAAGCATATCGTCATAAAACCGCTTTAGATATTCATGTTGGTATGCATAATGGTATCAATCCTTTCAAGTGTTTATATTGTAATAAATCATTCACACAGAAAGGGGCTCTTATAAGGCATGTAAAAATTCATACAGGTAAATGTATTTATATCTCAATAAGTTCTTTTATTGTAAAATTAAAAATTTTCAGGTGAAAAACCTTATCAATGTGAACAATGTGGAAAATGTTTCACCCATCATACTTCCTTTAATATCCATAAAATATCGCATTCTGGTGTCAAGTCTTATAAATGCGATATATGTGGCCTCAAGCTAATATCTACATCACATTTAAAAAGGCACATGAGGGTTCACACAGGAGAGAAGAAATATTCTTGCTTTACATGTGGAAAAAGATTCGCAGAACGTTATAATTTAGTATCGCATCAAAAATTACACTCTAGTAGAACCACCCAAACTCAAAAAAAGAAATTCAGGTTTGTTCTTACTTAACTATTCTATACAGTCCTGAAAATGAGTTCAATTTTAAATTTGTCAATGCTTTGTTGGTTTATATAACTTTGTACTTTTTGTTGAAGTCTTTCAGTGATTCACAAACTTTCAAGAATTTTTAGGAATGATCAACGGTTTTTTGATTCTATTAGATTGAAAGATCTTTTTAAGTTTTTGCCAAAAGCCCAAAAAAGTCGGTTGGAAGAAGGCAAGAACAATCATCAAGCCCAGAGCAGTCAGGTGGGCTATTCGCTCATTTAAAGCTCCTGTATTTGGATGGCATCATGCCTGCCTTGTTACAACAGGGGGTGGATGTCCTCCTCCCATATCTTATTAGGCTCTTCTGGTTGAGTCATGCCTGGAATTTTGTCCCGGCCAGCTGGCGAAGGGTCAGGGTTGTTTACATTCTTAAGGTGGATAAATCAAACTCACAACATAAATCGTTTACCAAATCTAACCAATAAGTCTTACGTCTTTTGGTTTGAAAACCCTAGAGAGGCTGTTAGATAAATACATCAGGACCGAGATGTTATCGCTGAGGCCTCTGAGTGAACATCAATATGCATTTCAAGAAGGTAAATCAACCGATCTGGCACTTAACAACTTAGTTGGGAGGATCACTCAGTCTCTGAACTGCAAGGAGACTTCAGCTGCTACCTTCATGGACATTGAAACTGCTTTTAATGCGGCCCCCACTAGCTCGCTGTGAGAGACAGAGAGGTACCAAATATTATTGCGGAATGGATTAGCAACATGCTGAATACCATAGTGATCAACACTTCCCTGAAAGGGGAAGTAGCCACTTTTGTGGCTGACAGGAAGGATTACTATTCCCTCTGTTGTGGTATTTGCTGGTTGATGCCTTTTTGGCAATAATTGGCCCATTGGATATTTATGTACAAGCATACGCTGATGATATAGTCATTTTGGCTGTCGGAGATGAAGGTGATGTCTCCGTCAGACTTCAGGAGGCTATGTCAGCTATTTAGAGGTGGTATGAGGGAGAGAAACTTTGCATAAACCCCCACAAAACCCTTTTGGTACCATTCACTAGGAAAAGGACAATATTTGTTTCTCCCCCCCACCATGGGTGGGGTGTTTATTCCAGTTGTGGAGGAAGCAAAATATCTGGGGATTACCTGGGATACTAAACTCACGTGGAATTCGCATGTGGAAAACACAATACACAAGGCTAGACATTCCTTATGGGCATGTTAAATGACCTATAGAAAGAAATGGGGTCGTGCCCCAAAGCAACTCCAATGGCTATATGTGATGGTTGTTAGACCATGTATTATATACAGCTGCATTGCTTGGTGGGATTGCAGTCTTAAGCCTGCATGATAATTACTGGAGCTTTCCGCTCTACACCCACTGCGGCTATGAAACTGATATTGGGCCTTGCCCCTCTTCATCTGGTGATAAGAGTTGTGGCTAGAAAGGCTTTCTACAGATTCCATCATCTTTCCCGAAATGAAGCGGGTAATTTCGGCTTTGTGCCAGGCGCCTTACAGTCTGAAATTGAGGACAATGAGTTCCTGAGCATGAGGTCTGACATTGCAACCTAATCTAACCTAACCTAAAATCAACATGTTGCAGCCATTCCAGATCATTATTCCTGATAGACAGGAGAGGACCACCTCCAAGGACCGTCTACTTGAGGGTCCCTGTTGGTACACGGACGGCTCAAAAACTGCAAAAGGTGTTGGAGCTGATGTCTAAGGTCAAGGTGCTGCCAAGGAACAGTCGATCTGTCTTGGCGGGCATTCGACTGTCTTTCAAGCAGATATATTCGCCATTAATCAGTGTGCTAACCTCTTGCTTGCGGGGGGATTAACGAATGGGTCAATAAAAATCTTCACCTGCACTGAAGGCATTGGCATCGGATTCCTGTACGCCACTTATAGTGCAGGAATGTCGCTCCACCCTAACAAAACTAGGGGAGCGAAGCAGGCTCCGTCTAATATGGGTACTTGGTCACTTGGGCATTGAGGGGAATGAGAAGGCAGACTCATTGGCTGCTCAAGGAACTGGCCTGGGATTCATAGGACCGCAACTTATGCTCGGAATTCCCCTAGAGACTGCAAGGATGGAAAATAAGTAGGTCTCAGACACGCTCGACGTGCCATCAGAGGACCTTCTACTGCAAGAGCCAAGGCTTGGCTTGAACTCTCTAGGTTGGACCTGAGAGTTTTATCCGCCATACTAACGGGGCACTGTCGCCTCATAAAACACCTAAATAAGCTAGGATTGATTGAGGATCCTTCATGTAGGCTATGTGAAGAAGATATAGAATCAATGGAACATGTTATGTGTGAGTGCCCAGCTGGGGAGAGAGTCAGGATGGAAGAACTTGGATCTAGTAAACTGAAACTGACTGAGCTTATTAAGCTCTCACCCTCGAAACTCGTATTCTTTACGAGAAGGGTGGAGCTCATGGATGAAATTTAGAATGTGCCACAATAGACCAAATTTAGAGTGTGCCACAATAGACCACTGGGTCGCAGTGACCGGGCTGCTAGGCAGCCCTCACTCATATGATATCTATCTTAACACTATTTACAAAATTATTTCGGAATGATCCGCAAACCCAAAGGCCGCCTCCAAAAGGCAAAGGCGCCCACCAAATCCGCAAATCGGCTCTTACATTAAACTATTCCAATAAATTGTGAAATGACATTACAAAAAATATTGGGGCGTCAAATCACACAAAGTATCCCACTTGGAGTAGAATAAACATACTCCATTCCAGCCACAGCTGTTACAGGGGTAAACATTTTAGTAACTGGATCCCCCAATCCAATTACTGTTCTGACTTGTAGGAAATAAGTTTAGTCTTTTCTTCACGTATTATGTTTATGAATAGGACTTCGGAGCACGAATTCCGATTTAAAGTTCAGTTTGAAATTATTTTTCTTTGAAAATTTGTTTACATTGTTTGAGCTTTAAAAGGCATTGACAGTATATCGAAGATAAATTGTGATGTTATTTTGTAGTTAAAACCAAAGAGTATTTTTATAAAGTTTCTCAAATTTATCAAATATTGTGTCCCAACATGTGCCTCGTATGATGGACAAAAAGAATGCATTGTAGATTAGATACTTGGATTTTTCTTCCAAGAAATCCCTACATTGAAATAGAGCTCCCAGCATGGGAATCATCTTATCTGCCATATACTCATAATGAGGTATCCAATTGATTTTGTCATCTAAAATAATTTCTAGATACTTTGCGTTGTGTACCTTTTTTATGATTTCAAAACCTATTTTAAGCACTATGTTTTAACTTTTTATGTTTTTTGGTTTGAAGAGTAGATAATTTGTTCTGTCAGTGTTCAGCTTTAGCTTGTTTTTATCTAACCAGGATTTGTACTTCTCTAAATCTTCATTAATTTCTGACCAGATAACTTGTAATCCTTGTGGTGGCAGTTATCATTGCACGGTCTAGGAGAGTGGTTCGGAATCCACAATAAACTGTAGGTCCAACTGTGTAAATGGGCTAAGTTCCCGAGCACATTGTTAAAAGATGCAAGCAAGCAAGCAAATACATGGTTGACATTAGGGTTATCAGTTATTGAACTCCGTATTTTTTCTTCAATCTAATTGATCAATTTTGTTATTCTATTTTTAATATCCTTAGTTTTTTGAACAAAATAAGGTCTATCACATGAACATTTTTGGCTATTGTAAATCTTCTCTCTCTCTCTCTCTCTCTCTCTGTAGGTAGTTTGTTATCCATTGATTGTCATTGACAACCCTCACCTCAACAACGTAGCTAGCTTTTTTTGCATTCCTTTATTTTTGTGATAAGATCTTCCGACGTAACAATTGATTTTTTTTTCTACTTCCTGTGTGAATAAATGTCTAAGCTTTGTTTCATTTAATAGATTTTTTTAATTGTCTCTTTAGTAGATACACTAATTTTTGGCAAACTATGTAAAATATCAATCATCTCAAGGTCAGAGATGCTGTTATGAGAAATATATATGGAAAACGCACTTCGTGTACCTCTGTAAAGAACATGATCGATAATTGTTTTCGTGTTTTTCGCGATACCGGTTGCATGATCTAAGTGTATTTTGCTCAGTATCAAACAACCATCTCCTTCAAACAACTCAAGTCAGACGCTTCACAGCCAATGCTTATTATAGCGTTGATTTTTGGCAGCAACCAATCAGTGGCAATTACATATTTCCGCTCATAAGCGAATATAACTCGTCCGTAATGTTCCATTATACTAAATGTTACCAAACGACATTTTTTGTTGAGTTTGTGGTTAAATTATCGGATCATTTGTCTTTGTATTCGTGTCCTGTGATCAGTTTGGTATTTAGTAATTAAGTACATTTTTTCCTAATATCCATTAATGAAAAACAGGAAAACAAAAACAATAGATGACCAAAATCTGTATTAACACCCATATCAGTTTCAAAAAGTCATAGCAAATCACACGAAAGAAATTTAATTAAAAAATTTATTCAAGTTACAAATGAATCGTGGTTGTCAAACAAAAAACTACTCATTTTGTTTTTATTACCTATTTGCTTACGGTGATTTGAGTTGGACAAGTTGTGGTGTAAATGACGTAATATGTTTATCTGAAAAAACCATTTATCACAGAAACTCAAAGCAACATTTGATCAATGAAATCATTTTTTCTTTGTTGAGGAGATCTAATATCCAAGAACAATTCGCCAGTGCACATTGACAGAGTATTGCTAAACATAACAAAGTGATTAAAAAAAGGTTTTTACTTTCAAGGATTGTAAATACTATAACACTTTAAGCGACACGTAGAAATAAAAGAATCTGATAATCCAGGAATATTTCAAGGCCTACTCAGTTACGCCTCTAAACTTGAAAAGACATTACAAGAACATTTTATAAATGGCAACTATATTCAAAGGAACTTCTTTTGAAAATTTAAAACTACTTTCTATAATACACTTTTGAGGATTATCGGGAAATCAATTCATCGGAAATAAATTCTAGTGATTTTTGGCCGTTATAGCGGAATACGTTTTTTTAAAATTGTAAACATCGATCGTATTCTGATCTATTGAAACTGACAAACTACTTCAATGTTTTTATGGATTCTTCAAAAGTCTTCAACAAAAAGCAGATGCTCTTAGCTCACTTATTTTAATAGAACCTAAATCACTTTTTGGGTAGAATCCAAATAAATTTATTGTACGAAGGCGCTGCAATAATGAAAGACAAGGAACAATGTAAGGTAAAGTAAATTTAAAATTTATATTTAAATAATCAATTATGGCCAAGAATCCTTTCAAAATACTTATCTTCGCATCCTTTTTCGTAATTTATCTGAAATTCCAATTTTTTTTTTTTATCTTTTGGACGTTGTTACGTTCCTTGATAAAGTTTTTGGCGGAAAATTCCAAGATCGGTTCATACATGAATGTGAATTTTAAAAAGCCGTACAGTGAATGAGTTTATGAGTATAAAGTAGAACATACAGTGCATGGAGGAAATCGACGAAACGTTGTGAGAAGGTCAGGAAATTAATGATAAGTTGGTGCGGGCTGAAGTGACGGAGGTTTTTACAAGAAAGTAGAAAATGTTAAAAGACTGGCTACTGACTTTGCATGTTTGTCAGTTGAACAGAAACTTTTTCAGTCTATTCTATATTTAAATGAAAGAATGACTAACAAGTTTACTTAAAAAAAAATTACCGAATTAGTTGGTTAAATAGAAATATTCGCTACAATTATTCAGGAACAGTTTATTTCAATTACATATTAACTTCTTTATTGTTTGAATCGAGGTTTTAATATATCCATTATTCAATATCATCATCTACAGCGTCTAGTGAGTTATTTGAATTGACAAAATTTGATTTTATATTTTACTGACATAACGTGCAAACCTAATCTCTCGAGGCTCCACTAGTCATAAATAGTGGTAATTCTTGAGGCAGACTTTGTTCTGACTTAATTGAGGAATATTTGGAGTTTCTTATTTCAAACATGCAGTGGATGATACTTTCATTATAATCAGGACAGCGGATGCAAAAATGTTTGATTAAACCGCTAATCAAGACCACACCAAATGCCTTACATCCAAGGAGAGAGCCTCATCCTCATCATCGTTCAGTTTACTCGTTTGGATGTTATTTCTGAAATAAGTAGAAAGTTTATAGGATGATTTTTTTCTAGGTTAGATATATTATAGAATCCTAGGTGCAAGATAAGTTTCAGATAGTGGCATGGAGTTGTTCACTCTCGTCATCAGTGGAAATTAAAATCTGCTTACCACAGTGTTTAATTCTGTGCCTTGTACATTATGATCTTCCACATAATGTGAAAGCAGGACGAACCTGCATATTTGCGGATGAACACCTCTAATACCAGGGAAAATACGCCCATACACGTGGCGAACACTCTGAATGATGCCTAGAAGTGATTTGAAACCAACGGATTGTGTCTTAACCTCGATAAGACGTAGAAATTGTCTCTAGTTGCAGCGCGGAACATAAATGATCCAAAAATAAAAGTGCTAGGTTTCTATATAGACGGATCGCTAACATGGAAGGCTTACGTGGGGGAGACTGTCGGTAAAATATCTGCTGCAATATACTCAATACGCCAGATTCATATGAGTGTGGAAGAGCTGCGCTTATGGTACACTATGGACATTGCCATAATGTGGCGGCATATGGGATATTACAGCGGGGGCGTCCTCAGAGACGCTTTTTTGCTACAGAAGAAAGCAGTCCGAGCAATAGTGGGAGCGCCACAGTCGTCTAGTCGTAGACGCATCTTCAGCAATTTGCGATACTTGCCGTGCCATCTGTTTTTGTACTTTGTAGTTTCGGCAATGTTCATCAAAACAGGAACAAATTTAAAACAGATGTTGATTATCATAGCTACGACACAAGAGGTAAAAATAGCCTTGTGCCTCTACGATATAGACTTACACGATCCTAGAAGTGCTTCAACTACACTGGAGTAAATCGGTACTATAGACTCTACATGCATGAGGAAATTAAATATCAAAACATTAGGATCAAAATTTGTTACTCATTGGACGAATTTGTAAAACTCATGTGTTTTTATCATGCAGTTTAATTGAATATTTTATATATTAATTAGTTTTGTGATTATGATTGACTGGCCTTGTATATCTTGATGGCGAATTAAATTGACTGATTGAACAAAGATTGGCAAATATCATTCAAAAGCCAACGAATTCGCTTTCTTGGGCACCCTTCGACTCAAAAACCTCTATGAGAAAGGTGTTTTGTAAGTTAAAAGATGTTAATGGAAAAAAGACGGTAGTTATGTCCATATCAAAAACCTAGTATAGAAAATGTATGAAAGATTCATTTTCCTTGAAAAGGACAATTCGAATTAGATGAAAAAACTTGCATGTTAAGTTTTATGAATAATTCCTTGAAATTTTTTGATCAAGAAGGTAATCACACATCAAGTTTTTTTGTGTGTTGTACTTGTATATTTACTAATTTTGAAAACCTACATTAAAGAGCTTTTTTTTTGTTTTAGGTGTGAGATTTGTGATAAAACATGCCCTAACAAAGATGACCTGGAAGAACACATAATGAAAGACCACTCATCAACAGATGACAATTATATATATCTGCCCTTCAGCGAACAAAGTTGAAGAGTATGTACGAAACTTGTACTGTATATACTTTGTGTTATCTATTTGTTTATTGTTTTTAAGATAAATATTTATTTCTATACACTTTGAAGAATATCGAATGTATAATTGAAAAGAATTATAAATCATAATTATTACACTGATGTGTTTCGAATAACAAAACTATTGTGCTATTGGGTTCAAACTCTCCACTTCGCTCTGAAGTTTAAAGTAAAAATGATTTGATGAAATGGAATACCATTCAGCTCAAAAACATTTAGGCAAACAACCAACTATGTACTCCTTAACGATAAGACTAATTTCTACAATTATCTAACAGTTTGAGGAAAGCTAAGTTACGATTCAGGCGATCCCTTAGATATTCATTTCCTACGAGAGGAAATGGAGCGCCACTTTTAGAGTGTGCAGAAGAACAAATTGCTATAGAACAATTACTATTTCTTCTCAAAGATTAAATACGATTTGATCTATACGCAAATTCAAGACAAATAAGAGTGTAGGGGCTAACAAGTAAATCGAACCTTTTTCAGAAAATATATAAGAACTCCATCGTTATGAAGGAGCTACAAATATGGTTTGGAACGAAATGAATTTCAAGGGAAAGAGTGATCACGTTTTGTTGGATCGAAGTGCTGTAACTGTAGATGAAAACTTTATTCTCATTCACGACAATGCACACTCTCATGTATGACAAACAGTGCAAACATTTTTAGATTAGAATGTTTTGAATGCTTCATACAAAAGCTTGCGATTACTATAAAAATAGGTGTTGAGGGGAGTAGAGGTTTTAGAATTGTCGAAACCTTAATAATTATTTCTCAAGAAATGCTTGATAGTCTCATACGAGGTATGCCACTACAATGCCGATCACTAATGAACAATCGACGATGACTGGAATTACTAAGATTGATTCTTTTATTTTAATTTTTGAAACTAGAAGTTATATTTTTTCATTACAATATCAATTGATTTTGATGTTACTTAAAGATTTTCTTCATTAGATACAAACAGTTTATTTTTCAAATCTTTTCACGTATTCCATCAAAACTCATCGAATCATATTATACTCTATTTTTGTCCAATTTAAAAAGTATAACACTGTCAAGCTTTGTTAGATTATTAACTTATTGTTTGTAGAAAAGTTATCATGGGGGTTGGTTGAGACACTTTTTGCGAACTATTGTAAATTCATTGTAATGATCTTGAGAATGAGCCCCTCAAATTTGAGATATCATCAGTAAAAATTTCAGCAGAATTGGAAGAGAATTGTCTAATTAATACAAATTCTCCAAAGAAACGGCACATATTAAAGGGGTGATGGGTGGCGTCTGAATATGGTTGGTCTGTTTCTATCCTGGCTATGATTCCATTTTTTGACCAATGCCACCACCTTAAGGAGTCAAAAGCTAATGAAAAGACTAGAACCACTCTGTCAGGAGGCAGAAAAACCACTGTTGCAGATTTGGAGGATGGGGGACTTGAGAAATTCATTCTAGAGACCATTACAAACAATTCCCCATAGCTATTCAAAAATTTCCAAATATGAGTTTTTTCGACGCAGCACTATTGTGGCAAGATTGTATCTTCGGGATTCTGATCTCATGTAGACAAAAATAAAATCATCATTAAATTTGGGAAGAAATTTTATATACGCGTGCTACAGAAAAACTTATACAATCATGGACTTATAGGACGATTTAATTGATAATTATACTTAAATCTTCTAACATAAAGTTTATTGAAAAAACACAGATCAAGAATGATTCCTTATAAAATATCAGTATGAAGAAAATGT
Source organism: Cryptolaemus montrouzieri (assembly GCA_013387265.2). Classification (NCBI taxonomy): domain Eukaryota; kingdom Metazoa; phylum Arthropoda; class Insecta; order Coleoptera; family Coccinellidae; genus Cryptolaemus; species Cryptolaemus montrouzieri. Next base: position 35,022,591 of record JABFTP020000144.1, read on the forward strand.
CAAACTTTTCACTAGAACTAAAATTATTCCACTTGTATCTAGGAAAATCTATCAGCTGAAAAGTTTATCCAAACTTGCACTGTCAAGTCTGAACATATTCCACTTCTCAGCTTTCGTCAAATTAACTGCGCCGAGAGCTTCGTAGAACCTTGCTGCTGGATTCCAAGACAAACAGTGGAAGTCCATTCTTTTACTTTGTGTTTCGTGGGCGATTTTCGCGACGGCCATAAATAATTGTTTGCCTATTCCGTTACCTCGATAAGCAGCTTGAACGTAAAGATCTTCAAGAAATATTGACTTTCCCAGCCATGTTGAATATGACGTATAGTACAAAGCGTAACCCATGATATGACCATCAGATATTTCGGCAACCAAACAAGTAAATGCTGGACTTTCTGTGTCAAAACCATCTTTTTCCAAAACGGATGCATCGATTTTTACTTGGTCTTCGAGATGTTCAAACTCTGCTAGGGCCTGGAATAACAACTTTTTAAATCACATAAGAACCATCTAGAATTAAAAATATAATCGTTAATTGATTTATTGTATTTTCAGAAGTATATTATTTGTTTTATGTACAATTACGGTGTATGTTGTATCAGTGAATAGAGGTTTTAATTAGAAGAACCACCAAGTAGGGATTTCTAGCGCAAGTTTTTGGATATACATATGCCCATACTATGACGAATACTGATTTGACTGTTTCTACATTCAAATGTTTGTTTTATGTCATTATGCATCACGATTATTATTCATTCAAATTTTTCTAAATTTTTGATTTTGCTCTTTCTGTTTTTACTCTATTGCACTTAGGAAAAAGGGCTCTCTAGTAAAAATTGTACCACTTACAGGCACTAGCAATTCTTCAATACACAATTACATAATTTATATAATAATGTGGCCCATAATGTTATATCTGTATCCTGTCTATCAGTGTACATAATCTTTATATGAGGTGGACATAATCGATCTGATGATAATTAATGATAAACATGCATACATATTATTGTTTACTCAAAATTGAATTACATAATGAAGAATTGCCAAATCAACCTGTAGAATATAGAATTTTAACAACATGAATGAACTTCAATTTCCAAAAATGAAATGACCACCAAGTTTAAGAAACACTGATGAACTAGCTTATAACTTTATAGATAATATACCTTATAAAAATTAAATTTTCATGCACCTCTCGTTAAAAGAGGGATAAATAACAAATGGGAAAACAGAACTTGGTGGACACCATCCATCAAAAATGAAATTCATTACAAAAAGAAGCTATACAAAAAGCTTTAATTACAGAAGTGGATGAAGACTAAAAATATTATGAATAAAAAAGAAGCACATAAAGATTCAAAAACAAAATTATATTAAAAATTGATGATGTAAAAAGAGGTGCAAGAGAAAGATGGAGAACTTTAAAATTTTATATGTACGAAAAGAGAAGGGACTAGAAACGTACCATATTTAGAGGAAAATTGGTAAATATGAAAAATTTTGATATATATTTCTTAAATATCGTAAGGAAAAGAGCAAAACAGCTGATGAAATTGTACAAAATATCAAAATAAAAAACAAAGAACAGATTCAAACGACTTACTGAATTGGAAAGTGCACACCTCAAAAAAATTATGCAGAAATGAAAATCAAAACAGATGTGTGTGGACAGAATAAATACAAAGATACTTAATATATCATTCGAGGTTACAGGTAACAAATTTTTAAATTTAGTGAATTCAAGTTTGAAACAATTGCGTTTCTTTAAGGAACGAATCTTTCAACTATAGCTCCGCTGAGAAAAATGATTGTGTTATCCAATTAATATCGTACCAATCTATGAAAAACGAAAGACTGCAATCAGAGAGCAAATAAAAAAAAATTATAGAACAAGATGGAATACTTAGACATACAGTTAGACTTTCACCTTTCGAAAAAGGAATTCGTGAGATAATGCGCCAGAGGCTGTTATATCTCGATGGAAGATTGCATTGGATAATTACAAATTGGTGGAAATGGTATTCCTTGACTTTCGTAGGCAACTGACAGAATCTAACTTATAATAAGCTAAGGTCATATGGATTTGAGGGCAACGTGTTGCTCATTTACAAAAAGTCATCCAGTTGAGAAACGATTTTGGTGTACAACAGGCAACTGTTTTGGGACTAAATTTATTTCTTATTTACATAGTAACATAATGAAAGTACATAGTTGAAAATTCCAAGCGTCAGTTGTTTGCATTTAAGGCATTGTTATTCTATATGAATGCGGAATGAAGATATTGATGAACTAGAATAATCAATGAAGACGCGAATGAACATTATTTGTGGCTGTGGATTAAAATTAAAGAAAAAAACATTTATTTTCATGAAAACTAAATATTCTAAATACCGATATAACTACAGATGACAAAATCGACCAAAACCATTCAACAGTCATGCATAAAAACAAAGGACCAACAGTTGTTTTGTAGAATAAATACAAAAATGTGAGATTTCCACAAATCGAAATCGATACAGTTGAGAAAATTGACCAAAACCATTCAACAGTCATGCAGAACGGTCTTTCGAAATATCAACAGAAACATTTAGCGAATCTGGTGCGTTCCATACCTGAAACCAATTGAACCTAAAGTTATGACAGTAAATGAAGAAAATGGATTGAATATACTTGCCTCAAACGAGATTTAGAAAAGTTACCCAGCTAACAGGAACAATCCAAAGCAATGTTTCGGGAATTTTGATGGGGAACAAATTCTATCTTCATCCTTACAGATTTAACAAAGAATTTTTCGATAAAAACTTAGTGCGGCGTCTAAAACTGCATGGATGCGGAATAACTTTCAAGAAAATGAATTTCCATGATTTAATGTGGTAATTGCACGCAACACAATTGGAAATAACAAAAATTTACATTATTATAAAAATGAAAATTTACATTTATTAAGAACAACGCAATACAAAAAGTCTGTAAATACATGGAAAGAAATATTTGGAGCTTGCGTAAAGGAAGCATATTTTCTTGAAAGAACTAAAAGTGTTTAATATGTTCTGGAAAATGAGCCTTTCAAAATTAGAAAACAAATCTGGATCCGATTGAACGGTGCTCCGGCTCATTTTTGTAAACCTATGGCCGATTTTTTAGATGAAAGCCTTAGGATTGAATTAGATCTGGAAACATGAAAACTCGAATTAGGACTTCGATGGTCGTTTTGAACATTTTATTCCTAAAAATAATAACTAATGAGTATTCGTTCCATTATATGTTCCCTTTCAGTTAGAAAATTTTCAATTTACCATTGAAAAATGTCTTTTCTCACATTTTTGAGGTTTAGTACAAAATGTGATCAGTCTACCTTTATCTTGAAATTTCTCAGGAAAAATTGAGAATCAGTTTCATCTTCAAAACCGCAGGAAATAGCTATGAGTAAGAGTTTCATCAAAGAAGTACTGAATTTTAATTAAAACACAAATAATATATTAAAATACTTGATACATGTTTCGGGTTATCAGCCCATCATCAAGAGCAATACAATACTGAAAAACAAAATGAGTAATTTTACTTGAATGTAATGGCATTTACAACAGGAGGTAGACCGAAGTCTATTTACTCAGTTTTTCCTACGAGCAGACGTGATTTCCATCATCTCTAAAATGTCCATCTTCTTCCCTTTATTACTTGGATGTGGTCCAATTATCTCGAAATCTATGAAATGATTTTTATCTCGACAATAGTAAGGAAAACCAGTACAATTTTTGTTTTGAGTAATGGATCTTTTATGTCCTACATTTCTCTTCTCGATACATCTTCCGGTATGGCCTATATAGAAAGTCTGGCATTCACGGCAGTGAATTCAATATATTCCGCTTCTATCCAATCATTTCATTTCATCTTTATTATTGATTGTCAATGAACTCAAATTCTTTCTATTAGCACTGATAGTGATAATATTATTTTGTACAATCTATTACATATCTTGTTGCTAATATTAGAAATATAATTAATTGGAAATTTTCTATTTGATTTCCCAGTATGCAAATGAGAAATGATCCGTAGTAAAATTTATGTTGTTTTTGTTTTATTAAGATGTCAATTGAATTCGGTTCATAACTGTTCTTCTTAGTGATTTATTTTCATAATTGAACTTCATTCTCGAAATCAACAACTGACAAAGAAATAAAGAGTAATCTGTAAACAAATGAATGAAAACCAATCAATTTAATATTCTGAGATTGAGAGCTTTTGTTATGAATCAAGTTATCCGAATAAGTTGGTTTTCTGTATATTTTGATATGAATGAACGAATGAGTTATGAGCCCTACGAATTGACTAGTCCAAGCAGTTCAAAGATTCTTCATTATTTTCAATTTCCATTATAAATTGAATCGATGGATGAAGAGAATTTAAAAATTGCAAGAAAATATTCACTTGTTTGTCTGTGCCAATCTAAATACCATCTACATATACACACACCACAAAAATTGTCGCATCACCTGGTATTCTGAATTCCACAATCGATTAAGCAGCTCGATCGCAGTTTCTTTGTCAACATATGTTTTTGGACATATGAGGGGAAAAATATCTAATCTATGTAGTAACATTTGTTTCCATATGATCTCAAACACGTATGAAACAAGAATTCATTCAATTTCTCTTCAGTTTTCAGCTAAATTAAGGCAAGTTTTCTGTGTTTCTTGTTGATTCTCGAATCTTTGAATTTATTGTAATGACTGCTGAATGTCCTGGACGCTATTTGAGTGATCATGAAGTGGTAAGAATTGTAACACTTCTAGAGGAGGGGCGAAGCCAACGTTACGTGGCTAACTTGTTGAATGTTACCAAAGAACTATTTCAAGAGCAATTAATCGGTACCATGAAACAGGGGAATATGGATGAAGGGCCGGACAGGGAAGAAATCGGATAACAACACCAGTTGATGATCGTGGGCTTCGTTTAACTGCACTATGAGTTCGGCACTGTACGGCTAAATTGCTACAAAATGAACTTGCACTTTCCAGAAATGTGCATATTTCATTGCAAACTGTTAGGAACAGGCTCAGAGAAGACGATATCAGACCAAGGGTGGCTTCTACCGGCCCGAGTCCAGGTTCTGTCTAGTATCAAATGATAGACGCATACCTGTATACAGACGGGAACGGTATCAGTAATGCAATATCCGGCAAACCGAAAACTTCGGAGGGGGCCCAGTAATGGTGTGGGGAGGCATTTCTTTCCATGGTCGAACTGAGTTAGTCCTAGTGAATAATGGAGGAATGACAGCGGCCAGATACATTGCAGATATCGTTGAACCCCATGTTGTACCCTTTGGCCCATTGATTGGCGAAAACTTCATTTATATGTATGATAATACTCGGCCTCATGCAGATAGAGTAGTTACAGAATTTCTGCAAAATGCCGAAATTGATATTTTAAGATGGCCATCCAGAGGTCCCGACTTGAATCCCATAGAACATGTTTGGGACAACATGGGGTGGCAAATTCAGCAACGTAGGATGCCTTGTAGAACACTCCAACATCTAGAAAATCTGCTTCCTGAAATTTGGAACTTAGTGACTCAAGAGTACATCCAAAATTTGTTTGAGGGGCTTCCGAGACGTATACTGGCAGTAATTAGGGCCCGGAGAGGAAACACTCGATTTTGAAAATGATTTGTTACCATTCGATGCTAATTGATTGGTCTCTTCGCGAATGTTTGAATTAAAAAACTTCTTGAAGTTACCAAGCGACTCTTGAATGACCAACCTAAAAGTTTATATAGTATTACCGTAAAAGTAGGATGATGCGACAATTTTTGTGGGGAGTGTATTTTCGATAAAAATACATTCTTAATTCAGCTGTTAGTGAAACTAAAAATGCAATTTTCTAAATTTATCATAAATATTTCTCTCAATACACTTAATTCAGTATTAAAATTAATCGCTAAGAATAACGAATAGAACCGAATTTAATATACAACTTAACATAAAATTTTACTGCAGAGCATAAATATCCCTTGAATACTGAGAAATCAGATAGAAAATTTCCAATTAATTCTATTCCTAATATTCGCAATGAGATATGTATAGATTACACAAAATAATATTAACACAATCAGTACTAATAAAAAGAATTTGGAATCGTTGATAGTTAATAATAAACATAAAATGAAATTATTGGATAGAAGCGGTATATATAGAATACACTGCAGTGAATGCGAGACTTTCTATATAGGCCAAGCCGGAAGAAATATCGAGAAGAAAATTATAGAACATGAAAAATCCATTACTTTAAACAAAAATTCTACTAGTTTTTCTTACCTTTGTATAGATAAAAATCATTTCATAGATTTCGAGAGAATTGGACTACATCCAGGTAATAAAAAGAAGAGCATGGACACTTTAGAGATGATGGAAATCACATCCGCTCGTAGGAAGAACGAAATAATTTGAATGAACAAATAGAAGTCGGTCTATCTCCTGTTGTAAATGCCGTTATATTTCAGTGAAACCACTCATTTTGTTTTTCTCTCGATAATGGGCTGATAAACCAAAACATATGTCGCGTATTTTATATATTTTTCGCGAAACCTTTGCCAAGTGTTTTAGTTAATCTTTTATTCATAGTGTTTCACAAATTGTCATGCTAGAATTCCATATATAGGAAAGAATTACTGTTTTGACAATCACTTTTAATTGATTTTATATTATTTAATTGGTTGGATCGGTTTCGGATTATATTCGTCCATTTTCAGTAATGAAAATTACCTTACTAAAGTCATATTTATAATAGAAAAATACCAGATAAATGAACTAAATAATTGTATCAAATTACAATAACCTAAGAAAGGCGAATAGTACGTCATTAGATATACCTGGTTCTAGAGGAGCTTGTCTCTTTCGACTTCAGATGCTTTTGAAGCTTAAAACAATTCTAAGAAATTAAGTTTGAAGAATTTATAACATTTTTGCAGAACCTTGTACTTTACGGAGGAAAGATCTGAAAGGCTTTTGTTTTGCAATTCTGCAAGAACGATCACTATGTCCTATATAAAAATAATTGTACTCACAAGTTAGTTGGTACAAACCTGATTTTTTTGAATTGTCGATTTTATTTTGAAAGAAGACCAGATAATTTAATGCTTGGTTCAAGAACGACGTTGATATTTTTATATGATAATACTAGAAGCAACGAATGGATGGAGTGCGTCAAAACAAAAGCGATTGGTGCTAGATGCGTTAGGAGCTCAATAATTGGCCGAAGCACATCGATAGGAGGTATAATAATGTCACGATTTTTCACACGCAAAGTCTTGACTCCTGGAAAATTATCATTATTATTTTTGTTGAAGTATTGTGTTCTGATCTTATTAATAAACTGAGTTAAATGCTTAAAACAAGATATAATATTCTACAAAAACTAGCTATGGCCATAAGGGGTGCCGATATTCACAATCTTCTGCGCTTGCTCTGATCTTTTCTACAGCTGAGTACTACTATTGTGCCTAGCTTAATGATGCTCATATACATAGAATTGATTCGCAATTCATTTATGCCATAAGAATTATAAGTAGTACCATTAGCTCAACCCCAATTCTCTAGCTATATGTCGTCCGCAATATAACTTCTCCACATATCCGCGGACAATCAGAATTGAAAAAAATCGAGAAAAGTATTACTCCCTTTCGGAACTTTTTCCAACTAACAAGATTTTCGGAGTCCACTTGTTTTGAGATTAAAATCTCGGAAACCAATTTAGTCGCTTGGTTTTCTGGGCACTCCTTGTGGTGCGTTCGCTTCTTGGAAAAGTGAATGGAATGAAGAATTTTCTTCACAGAATTGAAGATCCTAATCAGAAGGTTCCTTGTTTAGGTGTATCTTAAATCGTTTAAAAATAGGTCAAGGGCATTCTAATAGCATGCTTTTCAAGAGGAATTCTGTAGGAAGTCCAAATTGCGAGTGTGGAAAGGCTAAGAAAACTATTAGTCATTTAGTTCCAGACTGACCTTTATCTCCATTTTCTGATAGTTCTGAACATATACATAAAGTATCAGATTCTTTTCTTGTTTGGGTTGAAACAATGAAATCCATTTGGTAATACTGAAACGATGTTTTCCTGCTGTTTTTCTTTTTGTTTTCACATTTCAGCCATCCCACATCCACTGTTCGAAGTTCTGGTTAAGATGAAGAATTAAACGTTAACACAATCATTTTGTTTCCAATTTATGTTCACAACACACAGACTATCTGTTACTGATGTGTTAGCGACGGACAAGACTGGTTTTTTCCTCAGGCTTTTTCCCTGTTTTGTTGAATCATAGGAGAGAGTCGGGTAGCCCCGGCCGGCGAAAACCCCCGGTCAAAGCTAGTTCCAGAAAATCCCGCAGACATTCATTAAAAGGCGCCACAGCAAAATAACGGCAGCAACATATAGCCATACGTGCAAGTCTATGAGCCGTGTCAGTTCAGTGAACAACGCGTAACAGTCGATCATATACTAGTGTCGGTTCTCTTGTCTGTGCCGCACACTTCTCAAACTCAGTTTTTCCTGTACAATGTAAGTCGGTCGGGCAGAATCGGACACTTGTTTGTCGGGTAGCCCCGGCCATTTCATGAATGGTGAATTTTTGGATTTTATGAATGAAATAATGAAATTATGAATCCCAGTTGTTCTGTCATGTCAAGTCGTCTGCTTAATTTTATATTAAAGTCGCTTTTGTACTGCAATAGGGAAGAAATAAGTGAAAATCTGATGTTTTCTTCACAGAAAATGCCAAAATTCAAAGAGAGAAAAACAACTAGAGGAAGTTTGGATAAAAATAGTATGAAAAGAGCGATCCGGAGTGTTCAGGAGAGAAATCTATAAGAAGAGCTGCTGAACGGTATGGTGTTCCAAGAAGTACGCTCCAGGATAAAATAAAAGCTATAGGTTATGGAGAAGAAACAGAGTTCAAGCCGAAATTGGGGAGCTTGGAGCACACATTTTCCATTGATCAAGCTCTGCAACTTCATGAACATCGATCTAGATAATCGGCTGATGCCACTTACGAAAGCGGAATTTTTGAAACTTGCTTTCCAATTCGCAGAGCAACTAAAAATTCCTCATAGATTCAACAAGGGGAAAAATTGGCCGGAAAAGATTTTTACTACAGCTTTTCAGATATTGCTCTCAGCTTTCCAGATATTGCTCTCAGAACTCCAGAGTCAACCAGTTTCGCGAGATCGGTTGGGTTCAATAAGCCTCAAGTGAATCGTTTTTATGATCAGCTGTTCCAGCTTCAGGAAAAATATAGTTTTCCAGCTTCGAAAATTTACAATGCTGATGAAACGGGAGTCTCGACGGTGCACAAAAATGAGAAAGTTATTTCTAATAAGGAAAAAAAGCAGATAGGCAAGTTGACATTTGGTGAGAGGGACGAAACATCACCTTGATGTTTGCTATGAGTGTGACTGGTCACTTTGTATCTCCTCTTTTCTTCTTCCCGGGAAAACGGATGGATAAAGATGGTCGATTGATGATTGGAGCTCCACCGGAAAACATAGCTATTCCAAATGAAAGTGGATGTATGAATGGTGAGATATTCCTGAAGTGGCTCCAGCACTTCAAACAGCACGCACAGCCTTCGAGGGAACACCCTGTTCTTCTGATTCTCGATGGACATGGGAGCCATAAAGAATTGGCAGTGAGAGTTTGCTCATGCTAATCACATCCATATACTCAGCACACCACCACACGCAACTCACAAAGTGCAACCGTTAGACCAGGTATTTTTTAAGCCGTTCAAGTCTGCATTTAGTTCAGCAAGTGCCATGTGGATGAGACAAAACTCAGGAGCGAGAATTTCAGACTATGACATCGCTTCCCTTGTCAATTCGGCTTTCACTAAGGCAGCTAGAAATAGCACAAAATGCGTTCAAATGCACCGGAATTTATCCATTCAATAGGGAGATTTTTACTGATTTGGATTTTTGCCATCATCAATGACCAATATCGAACAGGAACCAGTTTTTGATGAGACTTCTGAGCAGCCATCAACCAGCATTAGATCAAAACATCCACAAGTTTCAATCCGCAGCCATCCACTAGCGGCATCCAACAGCCATCAACTATTTCTATCCAGCAACCATCCACCAGTTGCGCCCAGCAGTCGACCCAGGCATCACAACTATCAACAAGTGGCAGCACGCAGTCACCTACTGCCAAAAATAGTGCAGAGCCAGTTGCATCTCCTAGTTTGAATGCATTGCTTCAAAAATTGTCACCTTTCCCTAACGCCTCAAGGAAGCGTCTTGCAGCCCGTTCTGTAGCCAATAAATACAAGGCTGCAACTGATAGAACACTAGCAGTCAAATGAGATCGAGAAATAATATCCAGAGTTCAACTAGGGAAGAAATAAATAATGATACATAATGCATCATTTGTGGAGAAATCTTCGATAAAGACTGGATTCAGTGTCACAAGTGCATAAAATGGGCTCATGAAGAATGTGTGGACATTGATCCATCGTCATCTTTCTACTATTGTGATGTTTGCAAATCGACATAGTCATATTTTTTTGTGTCCGGGGCTACCCACCAGGAATGATTGTGACAAATATTTGACAGTGCCTTCTAAACTTCATTACAGTTATAAAAATGAGAATTGCATTTCTTATTTCATTAGTATTCAGAGGAATATGTTTTGTTCATTATACAGATTGGAAATAGATATTTTTTTCTTAGAGTTTTTTTTTGTAATCCTGAGTTTTACTTATGTCGCCGAGGCTACCCTATAGAAAAATTGTATATGGTTCTCATCATTTTCTTGAGCTTACACTTCAGGAGCGGTCGTGAAAGGCTCAGATTGTTTTGAATCATTATCCATTCTACATACTGTGTTTTTCCCCGATTGTGTTTCTCTACTCAGCATTTGACGAACAATATAGTTTTTTTAATGTAATTCTCTCATCTTTTATTGAATAAATAAATAAATTAAATAATTTGTGAAAATATTGTCTTCTATTATTACTACATGTGATACGTCAATGTTTCCATCGATTTGGAATTCAAATCGCTCCCATTACATTGGTGTAATCCTGTTTATCTATTTTTTCAGAACTTTTCCCGAAATAAGTTAAGTAAACTAATTTATCAGGTTTGTCTTTTTCGGTAGGAGGGTTGATAATATTGACGGTGACATGTCGTATTTCTGATTAATCAAGCGTTGTATAATGACCTTTTCGAATCGGTTATTCCTAGCTATGAACATAATGTACAGTGATTTTATGTCGTGGTCTGCAAGAAAAGTAGTGAAAAGGTTCTATATATCATAGACTAGAAGGCAGCTACTTTTTGTGAGTATGGGTGACAAAATTCTGCCGAGATGATATTATCATTATATGAAGGTTTTCTAAGGATATTAATAAACACACGATGACTATTTGTGTGAGTTATGTTAGTCAAGTCAAGGAAACTAATGTTCTTCTGATCAACTTCTACTTCTAAATTAAATTTGATTTTTGGATTAATACTATTGATAAAGTTTTAGAAATTTTCCTGCTTCCTGCTTGTTCCACTCAAGCACACCAATATATAGTCAATGTAACTGTACCAAAAAATATTTTTTTTTGGATATGGGTGGGGATATTTTTTAAATATTGAACCATTTTAGTCGTTACTTCTAGGTAGTTAATCAAGATTGAAACACAAATATTGAATTTGAGGAAAAAACAATAGGCGTGAGTTTCACAAATTCTTAATATATAAAACAAAGTGGGATTTGTTCGAGCATTTAGCTCGAGAACGGTTCGAACGATCACCATGGTTTTGGATATATTGAATTTGTCTCCGTCCCAAATAATGGAATACGAGGGTGGTCTGAAAAGTTTCTGACGTAACAAAAACAAAATTTAATTTTATTTTTCAACATAGTCTCCTTGTAGCTGTACATACTTTTTTCTGCAAGATAGTGGCCCAAGAAGGTGACCGTTTCTTAATTTGAGAATCTTTGTCCTCCGAGTGCAATTTTTAGAACAGGGAGCAAAAAGAAGTCGCTTGGGGCTAGATCTGGTGTGAGACGATGCGTTGTCTTGGTAAAATAAGATTTTCTCTTTATGTGAATGTGGCCGTTTTTTCGCACGTTCTGCTGTTAGCTTGTCAAGTAATGATGTGCAATATGCTCCTGTGATGGTTTTTCCTTCTTGAAGATAATCGATTGAAATATCTCCATTACTATCCCAAAAAACAGTCGCTATTCCTTTTCCAGCCGAAAAAAACAGTTCTTCCTTTTTTTGGAACTGTTCCCCTTCTGCAGTCCACTGTTTGGAATGTAGTTTTGTTTTTGGCGTATAATAGTGTATCCACATAAATTGTATTTATTGCTCCCAAACTACGCCAACAGAGCGTTCTAAATGTTCATTTGAAGACATTTTCGGTCTAACGTGAGCAAACGCAGCACCCAACGCGTGGACAGCGTCGTGTGTAAATGATGATATAATATATGACAAACACGTTCTTTTGACATGTTCATAACCTCTGGTATCTCTCTCGCTTTGATTCAGCGGTCGTCTAGCACCATTTGGTGATGTTATCGTCAGTAGTTACAGTTTTTGGACGTCCCGAACCATCATCGCCTCCCAAGCTCTTACGGCCACGTTTAAATTCAGCTGCACAAAATTTCACTGTGGTAAATGATGGTGCCGAGTCCCATACACAAAATCCAACTCATATTTAATTTGTATATCTGTATTGCCTTTCAAAAACAAATCTTTCCTGACAGCTCGATACTCTATAATGTCCATAAATACTGCGCTTCAAGAATGACTGAAACTTTAATGAGTAACTGTAAAAAGGGGAACAATGAAAATTGACTAGTTTTTATTTACGAGTGCTGCCATCTTCACGTAGAGATCGGAAACTTCAGGACATCCTCGTGAGTAATGAAAACATTGGAAACTTGACCAAAAAATTAAATGAAAGTAACACATTATTCCATGCAGAATTTTCATGGGTTTCGTACAAACATTTAATGTTCATCCCGTCGAAACGGTAAACTCTCCTCTCAAATTGAAAACGTATTTAAATGAAGGTTTCGAATCGACAAGATATACCTACAGTATTCGGATTATTGCGTATTTTAGATTATAAAACGTAGAATAGTGACAGTAATGAAATAGGACATACATATTTATTGCATGTCAGATATTTAAGCGTGCACTAAGAAATATATTTTGTGAAAATAAGAAAAATATTAAGCTATTTGAAAAGTTCATAGTTCAAATATCAATCTCGAAAACAAATTAGAAAGTCAAGAAGTGCATTTCTCCCATACATTTAATAAGATATTTTCATACCTAAGTATATAATAATATAATAGAAAAATTTATTGCACACTTCGAAGAATATGTACAAAAAGAAGAGATTCGTATCAACGCTCTTCCATGCCCCCTCGAGTTTATATAAAAATTGGGTATAAAAAACTCAGTATATAACATACACAGTGGTTAAAATATAAAAAAACTTGGTCAATATATTTTTAGGCCTTTTTGAACGACTCTAGCAAACAACCAAGAAGACTGGAGAATTCTTCTGTATTCAGCAGATGTACCGAACTGTAAGCAAAACATCTCGTGAACTTCGCTGTACTGTGAGGAAAAATTTCAAACCGGTTCTCTACATTTCGCAGCTGCCTTCCATGACTTTTACTTCTTGAAATCCACAAATCATACAAATATTTTGGCTTTTCATTTTTATATGTCTTGAACACCATCAGGGCCAATGCCATTTTGTGACGACTCTCGATCTTCAGTATATTTTTGTGATTGTACCATGGGCTCAAGTGTTCATATTTTGGTATTAAATATGTAAATCTTAAGTACGAATTCTGAGCCAACTCAACCTTATGCTTGTAGTCAACGGTGAGGAAGCTGTAATACATCGATAGGCAGTAATCCCACTGTGGGTGAAGTAGAGACTGTATTATTCTGAGCTTTATGTTTCATATACAGCATACTGAGTCTCTTTATTACATGCTTTTCAAAGTTCAACTGACCATCAAATATGACCCCCAAATTCTTTGCATTGTCGCTTTCTGAGAGTGCACACCTTTTTTTTATCAAATATGAAATACAACACACGTTTTTTTGTATATGACCACATTTGCACTTGTTTAAAGAATGAGAGTTTTCCATTCTTTGATTTGATACAAATTCGATCGGTTGCGGTGTTTTTTGATTCTTTTACTGTTTACGATTCGAAACGGTATTTTTCATTCAGAATGAGAGATTTACCACCAACCTCAGTAGCAAGGGCAGTTACATTGATCGAGGAAGGGCGCACCTACCGCTCAGTCGGTACCATGTTGGGTGTCTCGACGTCGGTTAACCATCGAATCTACCGACGTTACAGGGAAACTGGATTGTACGTGAGGAGACGAGGACAAGGAAGAAATCGGGCAACCCGCGCTATACATGACCGTTTCATCGTCAATCAAATCATAAGAAATCCTCGTCTTACTGCTGTTCAGGCACGTAACCTTTTACAAGCAGTGGATAACATTAACGTCAGTGTAAGGGCAGTCAGAAGACGATTAAATGAAGTTGGTCTGAGATCATACGCGCAAGCAAGAGCACCAAGACTCGATAGAGCCCATCGGGTAGCGAGATTGGTGTTTGCTAGGGAGCATGTAGCATGGACAATCAATCAGTGGAGACGAGTTTTATTTAGTGATGAGAGCCGATATTGTGTGAATTTCGTGGATGGTAGAGATAGAATATGGAGGCATCGAGGGGAACGGTACAATCAAGCGAACTTCGCAGGAACTGAGCAATACGGTGGAGGGTCAGTTATGATATGGGGTGGCCTATGCTTAGGAGTACGAACAGAACTGGAGATTATTGGCAATGGATCACTTAATGCCCATCGGTATATAACAGAAATCTTGGAGCCCCATGTTGTGCCTTTTGCTCCTTACATAGGGGAAAATTTCCTTTTTATGCACGATAACGCGCGCCCTCATACTGCGCGCATAGTGATAGAATATCTCAATGAAGTTGCGATCACACAAATGGACTGGCCGTCGCGGTAACCGGATTTAAACCCGATCGAACACGTTCGGGACATTCTTGGAAGAAGGCTTCGACAACGGAATCCAGGCAACGTTGAAGAGTTGACATTGGCTTTGGTGGAAGAGTGGGACAACATACCTCAACAGATGATAGACAACATCATTGGGAGTATGCGAAATCGTATGCGCGCTGTAATCAGAGCTCGGAGGGGTCATACTCGCTATTAAAATCAAATGTTTTTTTTGTGGGTCATCATGAACATTTTTCTCAACATGTTCATTTCATTTCACGAGTGTATCGCCAGGATACACACCTGCTCTCAATTTTGGACAGGAATGATAATTATTATAGAGTGTCACACAAAAGAATTCAAAAATAAATGTGCAAAATCAATGATTTTCCCAGTGTACTTCGAGTTCTCCCGGAGCGTGAAATTGGCCAGTGAATTTCAAAAATTTTCATTTCCTTAGATTTCCGCTTCTCTAATTTTAATTTTATTTTTTGGCTAACCTCCGATGTTATGCACCTACGCAAGATTAAAAATAAATTCTTGAAATTTGTGAAGATGTGTCTTGACAGACCATGATATTGTACGTTTCAACTCGGACCACGAAATTCCACAGGGTGTTACGAATTTTTGACAAAAAAAACACTTTTAGTTTTGCCCCCGTATAAAATTTTTTTCAATTTTTTTTGTTTTCTCTTATAATTTCTACAAAGCAGAAGAGTTGATCTATAACTTGCCGAACAAATCATCTAAATCGGTTGAGAATTAGGAAAAATATCGGACTTCGAATTTGGTTAAATTTTCGAGTGTTCCGCTAATTTTGCCTCCGAGTGTAATTCCTGAAGGAGGAAAAGATTTTATAATCTGTGTGTCGTCGGCATATAGTTGTATCTTGCAATTTCGAACTACTTTTGACATAAGGGAAGTGTAGATGTTGTAAAGGGTAAGTCCAAGGATGCTTCCTTGTGGTACGCCTCTTTTGAAAATGATTGGTTTTGATCTTAGTCCATCGATTTCAACGATTTGTGTTCTACTTACTAGATAGGCATGAAACCAGCCCACCCATCGTCCAGAGACACCAAAATACTGCAGCATAGCCAACATTAGGTTATAATCTATAAGGTCGAAGGCCTTGCTGTAGTCTAATAAAACTAAGCATGATATCTCTGAACGGTCCATTGCCCATGTCAACTCAGTAGTCACTCTTTTGGGAGCTGTAGCAGTACTATGACCAGCGCGGAAGCCAGATTGCTCATAGAGAATAATATCATTCGTATTAAAATACTCCAAGAGAATGCTATGCACAATCTTCTCCATCATGTTGGACAAAATAGGAAGAGTGCTTATAGGTCTCAAATCTTTCAGTGACTCAATGTTATAGACTTTTGGGAGTGGTCTCACCAATGAAACTTTCCATATCTTTGGAAATGTGCCTGACTGCCAAGATAAATTATATATAGTTGTTAAGATTCCGCTAATATGAGGCAAACTATATCTAATCATGTCATATGAAATCTCATCGGCTCCCATGGCCTTTGATTTGATACTTTTGAAAGCTGTGAAAGTATCCCCTTGATTTATTTCTTTAAGTTCAAGAATTGTGTCGTCCCTGTAATTTCCATTGAGGTAGAAATTAACAGTGTCTGGACTAATGGATGAGGCTTTCCTTTGCTCTTTTGTGAATGCTAAATTAATTGCATCAGAGTCTTTCATGTTCGCAGGTATTTCCGCCAGATCAGCACTCTTAACACCCCACTGCTTAAGTTTCGACCACATCTTCTTTGCATCTCCTCTAATTGAATTAATTTCCTGGTTCATGTATTCTTTTTTTGCCTTTCGAATAACAAAGGAGAGATGGTTTTTCAATGTGATATAAACATCTCTGTTTTCCAAACTTGGTTAATTTTGGTGTTTATTGAAGGCTTTTTTCTTTATAATAATGAGCTCTTTTATCTCTCTGGTTATATATGGCCTGGATGACCCTTTGATGAGAATTCTGTTTAGGTACTCTACTTGTTGGTCAATTGTACCAAGCTTCGTCAGCGGCAAACAATTTATATTCCTCATATTGACATCGAAGTCGTCTTCAGAGAAATTAGAAAAGTCTCTGAATCGAACTCTTGTAGGCTGTTCCTTTGAAATTAGAATATTCAATTTACAAAAATTGAGTCCGTGATCTGTCATATCATACATCTCCATCGTTCCTGATCGTGAGACTTTGACATGATTTTCTACACAAAGGATATCTATCAGTGTGCCGCTTGACTGAGTCACTCTAGTCGGCTCCAAAACAACTTGGTACAAATTGTCATAAGATCATTCATATATCTTTTTTCTCTGGTTCATTAAAAAAGTCTATATTCAAATCCCCAGTTATTATACATGTATGGTATTTCATAGAATATTCCGCAAATACTTCTTCAATAAGGTTCAACCTCGCGTAAGCCACATTCGGTGCTATATATCTCACTCGTATTAAGTAAGTTATATGTTCGAATATTAATCTGCAGTATTGATGTTCTCTCTAACAGTCACGGGGTCAAGAATTCTAGTACTGATGTGATCTGCAACATGTATAGCTACTCCGCCACCTCTAGTTGGTCTGTGTTTCCTATAGAGTCTAAGACCTGGAATATGCAATGCAGAATCGGGAAACTCTGGTTTTAACCAAGTTTCTGAGACGCCAATTATGTGGAATCCCACTATTAACACTAACTCTTTGAAGTCACTAAAACATTGTGTTTTAACATGGACTATATACAGATCAGATTTATTTTGTCTATGAATAGAGTCATTATTTTCGTTGTTAGTCACGGTTGGAAATTTTCTGAGGTTTGAAACTGAAAATTTTCAGGATTAGAATTTTGTCCTCTCTCTTTATTCAGGGTGAAGTTATATCGACCAAAAGCGACACCATTGGGCCAAAATTTGCTATCATAGATCACTTCTTTGTGTTTAAACTCAACACCTATCTGAAAACATTTATTATCTTTTGTTTTATGATAAGTGTCCAGCAATTTAACGCTAACTTCTTCTTCACTATTCAATTCGAGCTTTTCAACCAGATATCCTTTTATGACTTCCTCGCTCACTTCATCCTTAACTCGGAAAACAAAAGCCAAAGCTTCTTCTGTTTGGTTGATTCATTTTATCAGATTTTGGTGTCGGTGTATTCTCATCGCCAAGATGTAGCACCCTGTTTATTTTTATTCCTTGTTTCTTATGCATGTCTTCGAAGTTTTGCATATTCTTTCTTTCAATATTTGCAGTTAATTTTTCCTTCGAGTTCCCTGGTTTGTTTCATTGACTAGTGAGTTTATTTTTGATTTGGTTGGACATACTGGATGAACCACCATTTTTTGGTTGAGTAAGCAGCAACATCATCTCTTCTTCCATCATTTCCATGTTTGGTTGGACCCAGATCTCTTATCAAATCAGCGATTTTCAGAAATTCTTGCTGAACAATGTCAAATCTCTTGTCGACATATTCCTGTGTTGCATACACATACGAATCATTTGAGTTGTTCTTCAAGGGCTGGTCCGTTCGACACATTCTCCTCCTCAAATTCTTTTATTTTGTCAGCTAGGTTCAAATTTTTGGCACTTTCTTCTACAAGTTGTTTTTCAAGAATAATTTTTGTTTTCCTGCTCTGAGTTTTCCAATTTCATTTCGAAGCTTTTTGTTTGACTCGATTGAAAAATCTAAAGACGGTTTTCTTGAACAAGGCATGAGGGGCAAACACGGTAATCATAGCAAAGTTGCAGAATCTATTCGCCAGACTGTCAGAGGTCATATCAATTCAATACCACGAATGGAATCCCACTTCAACAGAAAAAACTCGTCACGGGAATATATTGATGGAGGAAAATCTCTCAGTGATCTTTATAGAGACTATAAAACCTTGTGCGAGTCTAACAACGTGACCATGCATATGAAACATTGAAGTCAAGAATTTTTAATAGTGAATTCAACATCAGTCTCTTCAAACCGAAACTTTGTGTACGTTATGAGAACGCCGAAGGTGATGCAAAGAAAGACTTAGAAGTCCTGTATTTTACACACATTGAAGGGAAGAACTTGTCTCGACTTGAAAAAGACGCTGATAAAAAAACCTCTGGTCCAAATAAAATTATTGCAATTTATTACTTGCAAGCGGTCTTGCTACTTCCGCGAGGCAATACCTCTATTTTTTATTACAAATCCAAACTCAACATCTTAAATTTTACTGTGTCTCAAATCGGTGATAACAAAACCGATTGTTTCTTTTGGCATGAAGGAGAAGCAAACCGCGGAGCTGATGAAATAGATCTAATATTTTTCTCTGACAACAGATATTGGGTTTACTACAACAAAATCTTTTAAAACATCTGGGATGAAGATTTTCAAACTGTTGCAGGACGATCCTACAAAGATGAGTTTTCCGAAACAGTTTTAACGCACAAAAATTTTTATTCAATTTCTCTCAAACTTGCGTACAGATCTAAACCGAAACTTAAAGAAAATAAAATAAAGGATCTATTGGATTTGTTACAAAATAATCATATTTCCCACTTTTATGAGTTTTTATCTCTCAAGTAAGTAATTTACCTTTATATAGTTTATAGATTGTAAGTTCACCTGAAAATATTATTATTACCTATAAAAATTAGTTTTCGTTAATTTTTATTCTTTTAAAAACATGTTGAAGAAAAGTTTTCATTTAGTTATTTTTTCTTGTTGTACCTAAGTTTTATAAGTAAAGAGAGTTTACTTACTTCAAAGTAATAATGACTGTGATTGTATTAAGATTAGGGAATGCAATCTCTCATCAAAATATCAATCTCGGTATTCTAATCTTGCGAAATCTCGGTATTGTGAGAGATCTCGCATTGTAAAGAAATGATCATCGAACATGTACGAAAATTCCTATCATTTATATTTCTATTGGCTCTAATTGTTCTTCAGGAGCAAAATAAAGAAATAAAATCTCAAGCTAACCAGTAATTTATTCAAAAAGTAACATATTATTCTATAACTTGAAAATAACTCCTCAAAAAGCATAAAGTATCTAGGATTTCATCTGCCAGCCGACTCCGAATGCTGCATGACAAATTCTACAGATAAAAGAAATTGATGAACGAACTGTAGATTTTGTCCTTCTGACTTGTACAAATTGATTTCTTTCTTCAAAATCATATCAAGTGCAATGACAAAGGTGCCACACGTTTTTGCGAACGCTCTTCAATGCCATTTCCAATTCCTCGTCGAGACTACGAGAAGCGTTCGCCATTTCAGGCTCTAAATTTTTTTTACTGCAGCTAATGGAATTGAATCGTCGTCAGCACTTTCATTCATGGCTTCATCTGCAACTGAAGGTGTAGAGAGTTTGTTTTGTATATTGACTGCAATATTGTCATCTTTGGTTACTGTTCACCATAAACTGCAGAGTAGTTTCAGCAGTTAACATATCTGAATTTCGACGACTTAGTACTTCCACTATCAGTTTTATAGGCTGAAATACGAGTTATAAATCTGACAAAGCACGATGTTCTTCGTCTGAGAAACTATAGTTTGTATTCGATCCAAGATTGCAATCAATCAAGGCTTTGCTTACACATTGCTTCACCTTATTGAATGTGGAAATCATATCTGCAAGACTAGACCAGCGTGTTTTGCAGTCCAGCACGAGTTGCACATTTTTGCTGAATTCGTCCTTCATATATTTCTGAAGAATGTCATTCTTCGTTAGTGATTTTTTGAGAAGATTGACTACTTGTCTTACTTTTTTGATAAGGTTATCAAATTCTGGCACTAAGTCAACTTCATCTACAGTGGGCACTCTGCAGTCAAATCCTTCATTATCAATAATGTCATCAATTTCTTCATCGTCAGACTCCTCCACATCTGACTGAGCTACGACTGTGTCTTTTCTACTTTATTTTTGCGTTTCAGTTCCACGTTTTAATTTGTAAATCACATCTATAACTCCCAATTGATTGCCGTGAGCGTAGCAGAGCTGGTGAAGAGGATTCATGAGTCGCCCAACCTTCAGCGTTACACTGGGCCCATCCGTAGTAACACCTACTATATCTTCATCTAACGACAAGCCATATTCTGATAATTTCTTCTTCAAAATAGTTTTGCAACTCTCTGCAGGCATGCTTCCTACTATGCACACAAGACCTAAATTCCAGAACATATTTTTATTCTCTGAAAATGTATGAACATTCACATTCATGAAGCGCCCGTTTTTGCATGAAGTCCATTCATCAAAAGTAAGGCTGAATCTATGGTTATTCTTTCTTAGATTCATAAGATCCTGCGAAACTTTCATTTTCAAACTTATGTCGTAATCCATAACAATCTCTTTCATGGAGTTAGGCGATGCAGGTAATTTGTAGACACTAGTCGCAAATAATTCTCTCAAGTCTTTCGACGTGCAAAAAGATCTTTAGAAATCACCCTTAAAATTCTTTCCTCCAAAGAAACTTTTTGTAGGGACGAAAAGTAATCAGATATTTTCTGCCTCTTCGTACCGGTTGGAGGAGGTAGCCTTTCTGACGCGGAAGCATTGAAGAATTTTATGGAACCAGAGTGATGTTTTATGTCACTTTTTTATGAGAAGTATCAATTTTGTGCTTGGACAGTAAATGTACATGTAAGCCTTTGGGAGATCGTGCGTTGTTTTGAAATAGACTTACACAATTTGCACTAGGCAGTTTGTCCATCCTCTGCCTTCAAAAAGTATTTCCATACCTCTGATCCACTTTGAAACTCTTTATAAACTACCTTTGTTGTCATTTTAAAACAAAACGAATAGACCGAGAGAACTTAAACACACAAGGAACTATTTTCAAAGTTATTGGAATACATTTGAATTGTGGAGGCCGTTACTTGATGTAGATCCATGATATAAATGAGATAAAAACACAAGGTTTAACTGTAGTTAAACCTTGTGTTTTTATCTCAGTTATTGGAATAGTTTATAAATCTGCAGATTGCCATGCACTCTGACACGTCCAGGCTCGTAAAACAATGACAAATTTACGACAACCGGAAAACGTCTCGCCTTACTCATCTCTACCTAAAAAGCAATTTTGTTATTACATTTTGCTCCCAATAATTACCAAATGAATGCCGGCTCGGTGACGTAGGGGATATGATGCTCGTCTCCTGCGCAGAGTTACCTGGGTTCAATCCCCACAAAGTCGGTGCGATTTTTCGGATTCTGGGAATCGCTTGAGTGTCCATCTTTCGGAGGAGATGTAAAGCTGTCGGTCCCGTCTAACGGAGATGTGTTGGACATTAAAGATCCCTTCCCTCGACACGAGAGGGGTTCGGCAAAATTCCCGGGTTAGTGAGGTGACAGAATTCCCCGGCGTGTCATTGGCCGAAAGGCGGAAATAGAGCACGTTAAAGGAATAGCAAACAAACCAAATGAATAAGCTATTTACAAATGACATTTCAGCAATCTGAATATTATAGTTTTTAAATTATTGACGTATAAATGAACAAATAATCATTAAAGTTACATTTTCTCGAAACAGTTATTTCTGCATTGTGACACATTTCTTGCCGAAAGTGGGGCGATGCCATTAGGTGCTACTATGAAGAGAATTAACTCGAGTGTGATTCCAAACAAAAACAAGTCAAGTCGAACTTTTAATTTTTCAGAAGCTTGAATTTCAAGTCAAGTTAAGCTTTTCGAAAAATTTTCAAGCTCTTTGGCTTAATGAAATCCTAGATTTACGTGCTAATTCTTGTTTCGAGTCTTTTTCACGGAGAATTAATAAGTATGGAAATGGAAGACGAAAATCAAGTGAATGCAGACAAAATGCAAGTTTATTTTCAATCTAACAGAAATAGTGCTCAAGGATTTTGATACAATCGGGAAGGATTTACAGATCGTGATGAACCAGAGTGCTGCAAGTTAACCATACTCAAAAAAAAAGCGGGGACAACTTATATCAGAAAGATTTTCATGAAAATTTTGAAAAATGTCTTCCATACTGTTGAATACACAATTGACATCTCCTGAATATGCCACGTTTGCATTCAGTACGGCATCTGGAAAAATCTCTAGTCTTATTCTTTCTTTCAACACGTTCAAATTTTCTAGTGGAGTACGATAAACTCAATCCTATAGGTAATTCCAGAGCTGAAAATCAGGAGGGGTCGCATTTGGCTACCTAACAGGTTAATTTGCCCCTTTTTTCATTGATCACGAAAATTATTGTACTGTCAATTCACATTCAAAGCTGCGTTGTAAAGATCAGCGTTATCACATTGGAAGCAGATTTTTTTTCGTTCTCCCGGAGGAATATCATCGGGGAAATCTTGTAATGTTTGAATGAGAATTTCATTATAATTGTTTTGATTCGAGTTTCCTTCAGTGGAAACCGGTCTTATCAAGCGATTGGAGTAAATGGCGCACCAGTCATTCACACAATCTACGCTGTATATTATTGTTCATTATGTTATGCTGGCTCCAATGTCTAAAATAATTTCTATTGAAATCACAATTGTTCTGAAAAAAAATAACGCATCTATCAGTAAAAAACTAGAAAACTCGAGGAATCTAACCTAGCACTGACGTGTTCTTTAAGTGCTTGAACTTTTTGAAAAACATAAGGCTTGTATTTATGTTTTCGTAAAATAAATCCCACCAAAAACATTCTGTAGAAAACTAGCCAAGTCTCGATGGAGCTGCTTGTTTATCTATTAAAAGTAATGAAATCTAGACAAAGTCGTCCCTTACTGGGATTTCTATATTATTATAGTTAATGTTGTGTGACTTGGCCGTTGAACATTCTTTATACGTTAGTGGGTAGGTACAAGTCAATTTTGTTTACGCGTAATGTTATATCTGTTGTAACTACCTATGTTTGTTAAGCGAGACAATAGCCCATACTGGTATTGGTAATTAGACGCAAGTGTCTTATTTTAGACTATTGTTGATTGTGCAACACATGCATTCGTCATTGACAATACTGACTTTTGTTCTCTTCGGCCAACGGTCTAACATAAAATGTACGTACATACGGACTTCTATCAATGATTAGAAGTCGGTCTGTACTGGAAATATTTTTTAATATTGTTTGTTTCAGGCTCGCCTATATATAAGTATCATTGAAATACGCAGTTTTATCAAGCCTACAATTGACTGGTTATTCAATCAACGTTTTCCAAGTGGCAATTTTCCATCGTCAATAGATAGCGGTTCTGTGGGACGATGTAGGCTAGATTAAATTAGAAGATGTGTCCCACTACGCTGGATTTTTGCAATGACAGTCGAATTTTTGCAGCTGAGGGTTATTCATCAGATACTTCAGACCTTCGATTTTTGACATCAAATGAAGCGGCCCACCAAATTGAATATTTTTTGTAAAGGCGGTATGTCGATCTCTAATAGTTTGGTTAGGCTCTTGTGTTTTCTAATCAGGGTCACCAGGTACTCCAGATCTTCGATTATCCTAATTTGTATAGTGTTCCCTTCATGTATGCCATTAAACCCTAACTCTGTACCAAATTTCAGCTCTCTGAGTTTATGGGAAGTACTAGTTCTATTCTGATGATCATGAGTGAGTGAGTGTCATAAATACAAAACTTTGCTTTCGCTTAACGGAACTAAATGAGCTACATACTTGAAGGATTTTAAGTATGTGATTATAGCTTACTGGATGACGAAAATTTCTGCGTTCTGGTCTTATCCAGAGGTTCTCAACTAGGGCCTGAAAATGAGGCGAAATGGTTCCAGGAAAGGTGATACGGCAATTAGGGGGCACAGCAGTGCCCCCTAATTAATCAGTAGTCACTGACGTCCTGTTTCCTGCAGAAATTTGTCGACCAGGTGTTACTGGGTTCACTCCTACACTCAACATGACATCAAATTTTCATTTCTTCATTAGTCTTTCTCTTGAGAGTTTTCGGTTTTTTGAATGAACCATATTTAACTTTTTTTTTCGAGTCTGCATCATATACGACATCCTGGTTCATCACGATCGGGAAATCGTTTCCGATAGAATTGAAATGCTCGAGCACTATTTCTGTTAGATTGAGAATAGGTTGTAAAATTCCGTCTTTGTTTCATTGAAATCGATCAACAATTGGAGGAGCAATAGATTAATTCGTAGATTTTCGCGCATATATGTAAATGTTTCTTGATTAAATTGCAGGTATGATCACCTCCCTATGTTTGAATAACACTCGAAGAAGTATAAATTACGATTTTCATAAAAAGCTCAATTCCTTACAAAGATGTGTAATTGAAAGTATTTTATTTTTTTATAATGTAACAAAAACAGTCGATCTTTTTGATCAGTTTTCCCCCAGCATTTTGGCACATCCATGTCAAAAAGACTGTTTCGAAGACTGCAGGTTAGTTGCTTAAGAACGCACATAGTTCACCCAAGATCGACAATGACGACTTCAACGTTTTTTGGAAAATGCATACATATTTGCTCCACATTATCAGCAATTGCCGTCATCTATCCATTTTAAAGAATTAAAAGAAAAGTTTTCATCGTAATTTAAGCCCCTTTCCCCCAACACCTGGAAACGTGTTTCTTCATATCTTATTTTTTTCCTGGGACTCTGATAGCTGAAAAAATCTGTGAAAAACTCATGAACACTGTTAACCAGCTCACAAAAGAGCATTTTTTCGTAACTTTTTCTGCAAAAATGATTTTCCTATTCTTGACGGATGTCTGGGCAGGTCTAGTTTCTAAAGCATTTGGTTTCTGCAGTTGAAAAGTACTTCTCTGATTTTTATTCCTCATGATGCGTTACCCAACTAAAGATTTTTATCGTCAAAAACTTTTTATTGATGATTTTAAGATATTTTTGCCATAATCTTACTTTTTGCATTTTTAGTGCGAAAAATTCAATAGTCTAATACAATGTTATCCTACAAACATAAATGCCAACGGAAGATTTTCAAAATATTTACTGAAGATTTTCAAAAAAATTTGTAGTAACGATTTTCAGTTACTTTTGCCATTTATAGTCTATTTGGTACAGACGTACAGTAATAAAAGCTCATTGAGTATGCAAATCCCTCAAAAACGTAGTAGGTGGGCAAATTCAAAAATAAATGTAATTTCTATGATTTTGTCTTGGAACAGGCATCAATTTATTGCCGGATCTTTGATAAAAAAACCCTCGTACAAATCACCAGGAAGAATCCTACCTGACTACGATCTTCTCTGTCTTTTTTGTTGCTTGCGAATATCGCTGTCCCCGTTTTAAATAAAATTTTTACTTTAGATGTCTTAAATTTGTAGTCAGTAATGTGGACGAATATGTGTTTTAAGGTTCTCTTCGAAAATAAAATTGAATCAATTGAACACTAATGTATTTAAAAACGATAATAATTCAATGTGAATATCTAAATAGTTACGTTTACTAAAAATAATTATTTCATGTATACTCAATAAATTTAGTAAATTATGGAAATGAACGTTTATTTTATATTATGGTAAACTGCAAAATTTTCATAAAATATTACACATTACACATTACACATACAGTCACATACAGTTCATCCTCTGATGATGAACCTTCATTACCAAAATTCAGTATAACAGGATCTATCATGGCATTCATAATGTGATCCAGTTCCCACAATTTATTTTCTTCTTCAATGACGTGGTCTTTACAATTTTTCTCTAGTTTTGGGATGTAACACTCTTTATTGCACTGTTGAAATGAAGTTCAACGTCTTTCATCTTAAAACTTCACACTTTACCTGTGCCCATATTAGTTCAATCGGATTCAATTCGCAGTGGTAAGGTAGAAGGCGGAGTATACTAACTCCCCGGTTTTTTGCCATTTCGTCAGTCTTATATTTTTTGTATAATTCTTCATATAAATGTACAATTGATAATAATTCTTTTTTACCATATTTTCTTCAAAAGAAATATTTTTATCCGTCAGCCATGTGATTCGAAATCTGTCTACCTGATCGTCAGCATAGAATCTTCGAAATTTTAGGCAAATGAAAATAACACTATATAACGCTATTCGCAATAACTACCTTATTTTTCATTCAATCAAAAATTTAAACACTTGGTTAAATGGTTTTTGAGGGATATCAAAAGGATGCACATCTTCATCTTCATGTTTGGAATTTTTAACGTTTCCACATCTGTTTGTTATTGTTCGTATCTTTCTCGGAGTCCGGTAGCGGGTTCGCCGTGTCGGTCCATAGAGGGCGACTCTCGTACGTATGTACGAGGTGCGTCCTTTCTGGAATTGATAGGGTACCCCGATGTTGCTTGGTAGGATGCTGAGAAGCGATATGCGACACTGATGAGCTCCTAATAAGGGCGAAACTGCAGTCTGCCGCTTCGTTTCTCGGCATCCTGCTTAGTTGCACTATTGTGGCGCTTGGGGGCTACGTGCATGGCGGGCAGATTTGGGAACTAGCTCTTGTCAGGAGGGATTATTCATTGATCTACGGATTTTTGAATAATTCGTCTTGTCTCAAGTTTACATATGTAGACTCCTCGCGAAGTTCATCGTGGAGGATATTTGACCACCAAATATATATATATATATATATATATATATATATATATATATTGTTACCCTAAACTCAGCAGTGAGAAAGTAATAACACAGTGACGAGCACTAATCAATGATAGGGTACAAGAGCGACTGCACTATCTTGTATTGTATTTTGCCTGCTATCAAAACATAAATCCGTACCCATACAAAGACTTAAGTTTCAAGTAGAAATCTCCCAGTTTTTTTGTAACATGCCATTCGAAATTAAGTTGATCGATATTACGTCAACGTTCCTACAAAATTTTTTTAGGATAACTCTACACGATTGATGTGTATGGTGCTAAAGTTAAAATTAAGTGCACACTGCTGGGTAGTCTAGTTCCAATCAGTAGATAAGAGCATTTTGAGTCCTTGTGCAATTGACCACTCAGATATTCTATTCAGGTCTTTATTAACTGCCACTAGTGACAAACTTATATCTTGCGGCGCAAATGATCTTATCACCTGGGTATCATCGGCATACATATGAATGCCGCACTTCTGAACAACACTGGGCAATAGGGACGTGAAAACGCTATCTAGTGAGGAAGCAAGTATACTCCCCTGCAAAAGCCTTCTTAAATCATTAGAAACCTCGATATTTCACCATCCATCTCCACAACCTGATACCTCCCAACAAGATAATACACGCGACTCACATATAAAAGACTATATCGCTGGAAAAAAGTGTTCATGAGTCTATGATCAATAAGATCAAATGCTTTGCATTGCATTAGCAATACCTGGGGTAACGTTGGCAACTGCTGTAACCTTGTACATGTAGCTGTACTATGCCCAACACAAAATTTAGATTGTACTCTTGGCATGATACAATGTTTGTTAAGATATTCTGTTAGTTTCTTATTTACTATTCTTTCTAACATTTTTGACATGATTGGCATATACTGATTGGGTCTCAGGTCACTAACAGTCCCAACTCTGTATAATTTTGGTAATGGGTCACCAAAAATGTGTTCCGGAACGACTCGGGTTTTCAAAGATATATTGAATATATGCGTCAATATTTTCATATGTATAAAAGCTTTCATGTCTCCAATAAAAAAGAAACACCTCGATTAAAAGTATGGCCTCCCTAATCTTTGCATATTCAAAAATGCATGATTTAACTCGTTCCGATATCTCGATGGGACTCACGATTATCGGAGCCATCTTAAACACTCAGTAAACAGCGTAAACAAGAAAGTATCAGGCTGCAATAGCCGTCAGTGCGTATGCATGAGATGTAGGTACCCAGTGTGCATATGAGAACGAGGACCGCAGTGTGGAAAAATGGTACTTACTTAAAAACACGCCTTCCAGAACATTCACTATTTATTGGGTAAAATTGAAATCTGACGCATTCTTGAAATTTCCGAAAATGTTTCAGAACGTTTTAAACTACAAACACAATTTCAACATAAATTTTTCATCCAAGATATAACAGAAGTGCAACTTTCTCATTCCAACTATTAACCAACAGAAATCTTATCGTATAAAATATTGAGCTCTTCAAAAATATATGGCTTTTTTTGTTGAATTATTGAATGAAAATGAAGATTGATGAAAAAGCAACGCATATACATACACCACAAAAATTATCGCATCACCTGGTGTTCTGAATTCCACAATCGATTAAGCAGCTCGATCGCAGTTTCTTTGTCAACATATGTTTTTGGACATATGAGGGGAAAATATCTGATCTATGTAGTAACATTTGTTTTCATATGATCTCAAACACGTATGAAACAAGAATTCATTCAATTTCTCTTCAGTTTTCACGCTAAATTAATGCAAGTTTTCTGTGTTTCTTGTGGATTTTCGAATCTTTGAATTTATTGTAATGGCTGCTGAACGTCCTGGACGCTATTTGAGTGATCATGAAGTGGTAAGAACTGTAACACTTCTAGAGGAGGGGCGAAGCCAACGTAACGTGACTAACTCGTTGAATGTTAACCAAAGCAGTATTTCAAGAGCAATTAATCGGTACCACGAAACAGGGGAATATGTAAGAAGGACCAGACAGGGAAGAAATCGGATAACACCAGTTGATGATCGTGAGCTTCGTTTAACTGCACTAAGAGTTCGGCACTGTACGGCTAGAATGCTACAAAATGAACTTGCACTTTCCAGAAATATGCATATTTCATTGCAAACTGTTAGGAACAGGCTCGGAGAAGACGATATCAGACCAAGGGTGGATTCTACCGGCACTACAAGAGCACATCCAAAGTTTGTTTGAGGGGCTTCCGAGGCGTATACTGGCAGTAATTAGGGCCCGGGGAGGAAATACTCGATTTTGAAAATGATTAGTTACCATTCGATGCTAGTTGATTGGTCTCTTCGCGAATGTTTGAAGATGGTAGAATTTTTTAATTTTTCATTAACTCGAAAATTGTTGATATTTTCCATCATAAACTCATCTCTTTTGAATGATAGCTTATTATTCCACACTTCTGAAAGTTACCAAGCGACTCTTGAATGACCAACCTAAAAGTTTATATAATATTGTCGTAAAAATAGGGTGACGCGACAATTTTTGTGGGGAGTGTATTTACATATTTTATTTTCGAAAAGGAAAAAAATACTGTACTCAACGGGTATGGTTTGTATTGAAAAACACAAGTTTACTTTATAGCTACAAAACCATTGGGTGAAAAAAATTATCTATCTTAATTAGTATTATGGTAATTTGCTCAAATCCCGGAAAATCCAAAATTCCGGAATAAATCGAAAACAAGAAATGATAACTGAAATTCGTTTTCACCATCAAGGTTTTCTCGAAAATCGTGACTAACTAAGGGAGGGGGGTCATTTACTATATCTGCAATGTTTCACATAGCAGCTCCACAAATCGGATTTGGGACACCTGTACATAGCACACCAAACATTCATACTAAAATTTCTTTGAAAATTGTTTTTTACTACATACGTCTGGATTTCTTGACTCCAGCATGGATGGATTTTGAGGTTAAAATGCCATTATTAGTACATTACACATTCATTGATGTATATAATTTTTTTCCAAAATTATGATTTTGTTGTAGTACCTTTAAATAAAAATCACAAAATTTAAATCAGCAATTTAGATCAATATTTTATGAAACATAAACTTTCTGTGTAATGAAAGGTGGTCCGTAGTTTATATCTATATTTTATAAACAGTATTACAGCTATCTGGTTCAGGTGAATCACGTCCATCTTCAGAACTTCCTGACTTACCTATCGCGCTGTTGTCAGGAAAACGCTTAACATAATAATGTGTAGCTTGATTCGAGTTTTTATTACATTCAAAGTAACATAGTATCATGTCTGTTTTCTCGTTACTAAGCATTTTCTTCATTTTGAGTCTTTCAACAATACTAAAAATATAAATTAATAGATGCCAATATCGTATTAGAAATAAAAGTGACATATAATAATTTATTTTTGTCCAAGCTCTGATTGAAATATTATTCATTATTATTAAATTTATATGATCAAATATATTGAATAATATAGATAAAATTTTTTACAGGGTTTTTCCCTTTCTCTATGAGAAAATGTGATGTTCCAAACCATTTAACCATGTAAATATTTGAAATTTTCAAATGGGATCAATTATTGCGATCGGCGTTTTCAAGAAAACACCCAGTATATAGTGCAAGCTATATCTAGTGCTATAGGTGATAAAATTTTACCGAATTTTTGAAAAACTCAGGCTTGACCCTTGATTATTTTTGGGGCTCTTATTATAGATGACGCAGTTTTCGTTATTTTCACTAATATAAGAATAAACGCGCGTACTGATGAATGATTGGTAAAATGTTGGTACTACAAATACTACATTATTTTGCGAGTTCTAAAAGAAATTGTTAAAAGATAGATTTGTTCTCGTTTATTACTTTCAACAGAATATATATATTGAATAAAATAGTTTAAAGTTTTCTCTATCGAACAAATCGATTGTTTGCCTAGATGATAATATAAGAAAATATCTTACCCGAATCAATTTATAAACCTGGATCATATCTTCTTTCTTGGCTTTACGTATAGTAACATTAATTTCTGAACACTTCAACATGATGGAATCTGTATGCTAATGCATGTGGTTCAAGTTTAACGAAAAAATTGGAATATGCATTGACCTGTAATATACCTATTATTTTAAAATTATCAAGATAATTGCCTGGAATTAAGATAAGAAACTGAAGCTAAGTTGAAAACTCGTAATTTTATTTGTCATATTCTTATTCGTTTTACTCTGTTTCTATTTATTCAAGATAAAAATGTGTATCGCACGTCTACCAAGAATATAATAATAGAAAATGGCTAATGCAAGAAAGAATAGCTCAAAATATAGTACTTAAAATGTACTTTATCATTAGATGATTATCTAATTCCGAAATCTTCAAATCAATGATTGTGTACTTGTCTAACCTTTGAACTGTCCTTTAGTCAACGCCGAAAGCTATGCCATGCCTTTCAGGTTCTATTATTAGCAACGCATTATAGACCTACTCTAATTCATGTAATTGAAAATATTCTTCTGAACGTATGCATTTATGTTTAGATGTTCTGCTGAACGAAATTTGGGGTTATTGTTTTGATCATGAGATTAGATGAGATGCAAAACAAGAATAATAATCTTTTATTCTGCAACTTATGCTCATCCTAGGATGACAACAATAATTTCTTTATCAATATAGCATTTATATACCTTATTGAAGAATCTAGATTTGTAATGATAACAAAGTTGATTTCAAAGTTTTCACTTATTTCCTCAGAAATAAAATACATAAATAAACTGCTAGAATATCAAGCAACAATCCAAAAGTTAGTTATCAAATAGGTAGGTAGTATCGTTCACAAAGAACAAAAAGTATTCATGTCTAATTGATTAGAATAACGCAAATTATGTCTTGGACCACTTAAAATTTTGAAAAGTAAATTTCAGTTAAAATTCTAATATCATTCCGATTGAAATAACTATCTATCTCTAAATGATTATCGTTCATTTTGAATGCTTGGAAGTATCAATTTAATGAATTCATTTGACTATGAGTTACACAAAAATGAGAATATGAAATATTTTCATTAGTAGTGAAGACTCAAGATCATCAATTACAGAGCTCTATTATTATATCATTCGAATCCACTGACATTTCACATGATAATTGACAATTCAAATAAAAGTTGCCAGGTTATTCAGCCAAGAATAGTAGCTGCCAAAAAATCGTGCAAATTGGGAGCAAAAATTGATCAGTAATAAGTATGGCTACAATATTAAGAAGCTTAGCGCTCACAGAGCGGATAGTTCTTAAAAATGCGCCAAAGGTAATTTTTGCTCTTATCTCTCTTCTGTTTGATATATTGGACTATGTATCCATCATTGATTAATACAAGAAAGGTGTTATGTAAAAATTCTTAATTCTTTTCAGACTGTTGTAGCAGGATCGAAAAATCGCTGGCAGCCACAACTTCAGGCACAAAGAAATTTAAATGTTCATGAATACATAAGTTACACCCTTTTAAAAGAAGCTGGTATTGATGTACCCAGATTTGGAGTCGCTAAAACTAAGGAGGAAGCTAAAAAAATCGCCAAGGATTTAAATACTAAGGATCTAGTATTGAAGGCTCAAGTTTTGGCAGGTGGAAGAGGAAAAGGAAGCTTCAAAAATGGTCTGAAGGGAGGTGTTAGAATGGTTTACACGTATGTAACTTTATTCATACTTGTATGCAATTTTTAATGTAATATTTTTTATATAGACCAGAAGAAGCAGAGGATATTGCAGGTAAAATGTTGAACCAATATTTGGTCACAAAACAAACAGGGGAGAAGGGTAGAATTTGTAATATGGTTATGGTAACAGAGAGAAAATTCCCCAGAAAAGAATTTTACTTTGCAATCATGATGGAGAGATCCTTCAATGTAAGAAGTGTAACTTATTTGTTTACTAGTTTTCTAATTGTATGTTTTGAATAGGGACCAGTGATAATTGCTTCCTCTCAAGGAGGTGTCAATATTGAAGACGTCGCTGCTGAAAGTCCTGAAGCAATAATTTATGAGCCTATTGATATTATGAAAGGTTTAGATAGGGCCACTGCAGAACGAGTTGTGGAAAAAGTTGGATTAACAGGCCAAAAAGATAAGATTATCGACATGCTCAACAAGATGTATGCTTTGTTCCTTAAAAAGGATGCACTATTGATTGAGATCAATCCATATGCTGAAGATGCAGGACCCACATGTAAGATGAAAATTTATTCTTCAATCTTAAGTTTTATTGGATTATCACTAATTTATGAATATATTTCTTTCATAGGATTTTAAAATTATTTAATTTTCTAATACGAAATGATGGATTCTATTTACCCATCGAAGAAAATTATTTTTCAAGGGACAATATTCAACATTCTACGGAAGGAGCTAGTTTTCCGATCTACTCTTCATAATCACCGTTAACGAGGGGCCACAGGGAAGTGGTGCAGCACGGTCAGATGTCACGAATAGGAACAATGGACTGCAGTTTCGGTCTCGTTTGACCTCGTCAGCATTGTCTACCCATTCGCAACACAAAGCTATGCTGTTACCTACTCATCTCAATTCGTTGGAGCGAACGCAATAATGTAACTGTCACTGCGCCCCCCAACCAACCGAAACAGAGGCTACCTCACCAACGCCCCGCGAAACGGTGAAACCAAAGAGCAGATAAAACAGGAAAACGTTAAGTGGACACACTAGTTCGATAACATACCGCCATGCGACACTCACGTATCAGATAGAAGCGGCCGTCGAAAGACCGACGCACCTCATTTCTATGTGGTTTACAACCAGGCATACACAAACATCTCAAAACAAAAAGTTACTATATGCGAGATTTCACAATGTGCAGACACATCAAAGAAAATTATTTTTCAAGGGACAATATTCAACCTTCTGTAGAATGTTAAATATCCTCCTGGAAGGAGCTAGTTTTCCGATCTACTCTTCATAATCACCGTTAACGGGGGCCACAGGGAAGTGGTACAGCACGGTCAGATGTCACGAATAGGAACAATGGACTGCAGTTTTGGTCTCGTTTGACCTCGTCAGCATTGTCTACCCATTCACAACACAAGGCTATGCCGTTACCTACTCATCTCAATTCGTTGGAGCGAACGCAATAATGTAAATGTCACTGCGCCCCCCAACGAACCGAAACAGAGGCTACCTCACCAACGCCCCGCATGAAAAATAAATTTCTTCGATGTGTCTACACATTGCGAAATCTCGCATATAGTAACTTGTTATTTTGAGAGATTCTATTCACACTTTCATTTGGAAATCATGTTTGATATAGATTTTTTAACCTCATCTTTTTTCTTGCAGACTTCTCTCTCGATGCTAAATTCAGATTCGATGACAACTCACAATTTCGCCAAAAAGAGTTGTTTGCACTCAGAGATTGGTCTCAAGAGGACGAAAAAGAAGTTGCTGCAGCTAAATATGATTTGAATTACATTGCACTAGATGGCAGTATAGGCTGTTTAGTTAACGGTGCCGGTCTTGCAATGGCAACAATGGACATCATCACTTTGCATGGTGGCTCACCTGCTAACTTTTTGGATGTTGGAGGTGGCGCAACAGCACAAGCTGTCAAAGAGGCATTCAAAATTATTACATCAGATCCAAAAGTATTAGCAATAATGGTTAATATCTTTGGAGGAATCATGAGATGTGATATCATCGCAGAAGGCATTATAGCAGCTGCTAAGGATCTTAACCTTAAAATGCCTATCATTTGTAGGCTTCAAGGCACAAAGGTTGATGATGCTAAAGTTCTTATTGGAAATTCAGGCTTAAAAATTCTACCTGTAGACAACTTAGATGAAGCTGCTCGGTTAGCAGTGAAGTTATCAAGTATAGTCAGTCTTGCTAAAGATGCAAAATTAGATGTAAACTTTGAGATGCCACTATAAGAAGTCATACTCAAAAGTCATACAATATAAAAAGGTATTATGTAAGCCGTTCTGTTTTATATGTAATGATATATTTATTGTAATTTTTGCCTCCATGTCAAGTACACTTATAAAGTTGTTTTTGCACTTGTTGAACAAAGTTATTTATTCTAATTAATACTAAGGATATTGAAGTATTGTTGTTAGGTTTTATTTAATTCGATTAAATAAACTTCTGATCCTTGGGTTTCACTTTATATCTCACTAATGAAGGAAATAGTGTTGTTTCGAAAGTATTTGTAGCAGTTTCCTCTACAAGGTGATTAATTAACAAAATCATTGAAAAAAAAACAATTTTAATGAAAACTATAATATTTAATACATTATTTGAACTGACCAGGTGTTGGTCCGAATAAGCCATTACCTTGCTTGCTAGCCGCTCTGGATGGAGCAAATCCTAACAATTTTTGAATATTTTGTCTTATTGACATTGTACAAAGTATATAAAGAAATATGAATGAACATTCATAATAATCTTCGCCAGGAAGATTCCGATGACTTAGACCTTGAATCCATGTCAAAGGTTGAAATGGTAATCGAGCTACTACTCTTCCATCAAATCTGTAAAAATATTCAACATGTTTGATTTAATACAAAATGTATCAATTCTAATACTTACATACTATTGAACATGCTCAAAAGAGCAGTAAATGCGAATCCAATTGCAAACATTGACTTCATCTTTACAAAAGACAAGTCGCGATTATTATTTTTCAATCTCTCTTCTTCCCTTTCGATTTTCTTTTTATGTTGTTTATCTAGAGAGTCTCCATGAGCTTCTTTTCTTTTCTCAACTGAAAATTTTAAGTTATACTTCATCTTAATTAAATAAAACTGAATATTCACTCACGCCTCTTGCTTTGCCTTTCAACTTCTGCCTTCAATTTTTGATATTTCTCAGTTCTATATACCATAAGCCATGTCAAGCCTTCACCTAGAAAGGCTGTGCAAACTGATATAAACACAATTAAAAGAGTATCAGCCCACATTACAAACAAATGTTTGAATGAACGTGTAATATAGGATACAAATTTACACTTAGCTCTATGTCTATAAGACCTTTCAAACTTTAAGGTTATGTTATGATGATAATAAAAATGACAGATAATTCTTTCCAGCACAACAGAGATGTATGTTTATATCACCTTGACAGCTTCAGTTAAAATTGAGAATAATCAAACAAATTTTTATTCAATCAACAAGTTTTTGTTATATCGCTTGTTTAATATATGTAATAAAGTTATTATACTCCATACCAATAATACGTCTGACTAGTAATAATTTTCGAGTAGTTCGTTCTTTACTGTATAGAAAAATTTGAATACTGTTCATAGAATATTAATGACTTATGACATTTTGGCGTGTAAGGTTATGGCGAAATCGATGAATCAGAAGATTAATCTAAATTCTAAATTTTAATTTCAATTATTTTAAAATCTTCAGAGTATTTCCAGATTTCAACATGGCCAAGAACACTTTCAGCTCAGCTTTTAGAAAAATTGATGTCGATCAATATTGCGAAGATAACTACAGAGAGGATGATACGGATGGGGGGCCTACCGGCCCCGATGAAAACGAAGTCAACAGTTTGCTTCAAAAATATCCTTTTTTTAGATTTTGCGCTTAACTAATTGTTCACTCTTAATATATATTTCCTTAGTAATAAATACAGGTAAAAATTTGGATGCTTTGAAATTAGTGTTAACTAACGCCCCTCTTGGAAGCAAGAACCAGCAAACTAAGGTATGCGTATTTTATTTTATTCTCAACGTATGAATGATACTGCAAGGATTGTTTTCATATGTGTTTACAATTTTAGGACAACGCCCTCACTCTCACTTTGAAGGTATTGTTATCTATTAAGCCACCACAAATTGAAGAGGCAGTAAGTCAGCTGTCACCCGAGTTGTTGGATGTTGTAATGAAATACGTTTATAAAGGATTTGAATGCCCCTCAGAAGGAAGTAGTGGACATTTATTATTATGGCATGAAAAAATATACAACCAAGGTGGTGTTGGATGCATAGTCAGAGTATTATCAGACACTAGGAGAGCTTAATTTCATAGAAACATTGTGATATATTTATTTTTTTATGACCTAATCAAGATACTACTGTTATGAATAATTTTAGTGTTTTGTAATCTTATTGAACTTTTACTACATGATTTGTGTAGTGAATTTCAAATTAATTTTTACTTTATTATAAATTGTATCTGCATTAATGAAAATATATAAATACCATGTTTTGACTTCAAATAAAGTCATTGTGTTTAAAATTTTAGATTATCGTATAAGAATTTATTTATCTCAGGATAGCTTGAGTCATGGATGAGCTTTATCAAGAGGGATAATGCCTACTGTTATTCTATGCTAGGCATCTTTATCACTGGTAGCTTTTCTTAACTAAGATATTGCTCGATGAACAAAGAACTAGATTCTTATATTATCTCAGAATTTTCAAGTTTTTGAATAATTCTTGATGATAAAGATAGATACCTTCAATATTTAGTTATAAATACTTAGGCTTGATTATTGATGAGAAACTCATGGAATGAACATATAGATTCTATTTATAGAAAAATTAGAGCCCTCATATGTGCTTTCAGACAGATGACCTACTTATCCTTGAAATGAAAAAAATTGATATACTTTGCAAAGATTCAATCGATATTCTCATACCTTATAACAGTGTGGTCAAATACCCACAAATTCAATCTAAAAAGAGTACAAATATCACAAATCAAAGTCATCAAAGCAATATATAATCTACCTATTCAACACCAACAATTGAGTTATATAGGAATTTTAACTTTTTAGGGATATAAAAATTAAAAAATCTAGAACACTGCAAACTTGCTTTCACAATCAGAAAAGATCTTTTAATGTCTGGTTCCTCTATTCAGCCTGTTTCCGCCATACATAAATATAAAACAAGAACTACAATTTAATTCAGAAAAAAATAACAAATCTTGGAGCTAAATCTCCGGTATACTAAAGCATTCATTACTACAATCTTTTGCCTAATAATTTGAAACAAATCACTTCAATCAGAACATTTTCCAAATCTATCAAAAAGTACCTAACTGATGTGTTGATGCTGTTTATATAATACTAAATTGACTCCGCTCACAGAAACTATAATTGTTACACCGGTAAACGAACTTACTGTACTGTGTTAACAGCATTACATGCTGATTTACATTTTTATATATGAATAAATAAATATTTATTACTAAGAGTTAAATTCATTGAAATTAATTAATTAATTAATGATTTGCATGTTTGTTGCACAAAATTTTAGAAAGTTCAAGAAAAAAGTATAATGGATGTTTTCTTCTCTAATGGCAATAACGAAAAGAAATAAGACGGATTTTTTTCTGATATATTTCCCTGTTCGCGTCTTTTGGCGCCCATACTAATATTATGAATGTGGAAAATCTCTGTCTCTAATGTTTCCGTGGCTACAACCCTGAACAGATCCTGATAAAATTTGGTATAGATATACTTTGAACCTTAGAACTATGGTCCTTAGGTTAGATTAGATTCAGAAATCTAAGCCACTTTTTTCAAGATTACACCTAAAATGTAAAGAAGGTGTTGAAAGATATGGGACTTCATTGAGATTTGAACTGGAAAACATGAAAATTTGTATTTAATATCTAATTCACAAAGTGAGAAATATGAGAATGAGCGTTTACGGAAAAATTATTACCAAAAGTTTGAAATAGGGATTAATCTGTTTGTATAGGATCTCCTCAGATTTGAAGTTTGAAACATGTTTCGTTTTTAAGAATTTGATGAAAAGATAGTGTTTCGGAAAACCTCCCCTTGATGGTGCTAAATTAGATTTGAAATGTAGTATACAATTTAATCAATTTTAAAGTTGGAGATATGAAAATTACGAAGCCAAATATATATCTTAACAAAGCGAAATAGGTTGACGACTTCAATTTGGATAAAAATTAATATAATAATCCAAACTAATATTATAGAGGCGAAAGGATAGGCGTCGCGCCTCAATATGATGTCGTTGGACGCTTTGTACAATTGTCTAAAACTAAACGAAAAATTCAATCGAGTATTTCAGGTATATTTTTGGATTCTTTTCATTAGGATTATTTACTTGCTACTTTTATATTAACTCTGTTCTCCATCAAATAGGTAAAGTTTATCTGCTACTTGATGGAACTCTGGAACTATATGAAGTGGGTCTCTATAATTTAGGAAGGTATATTGAAGCTTACTATACTGAAATCTCTTTACTGTACATTTTTCTATGGGGAAATGGTTTTGGTTTGTAGGTGATTACGTTGCTCAGAGGTGTTAGCAGGTATTGATTTATATACTGACATTGAGCGGTCATAAGATATATTCAAAACCTCAACAAAGAAAAATTATGGTTGTCTCTCAATGTACTGCGCTCTTTGGTCCTCATCGTGCCCTGGTAATTTGATAAGACTTTGTGACAACTCTTATTATACTTGACAATTGTTCAGAGGTGATAAAGCTCATCAAGTATCCATGAGAATGTGTATGTATTAGCTAAATTATTTACGCTTATGCTGATGATGCTCGTCAGTTCCATTAAGAATATGCTGGCACCTTCTCCTATAGCTTGCTTGGTTGACTGTGAAGTCAACCATGCATATGCAACCCACCTAATTAATCTAGTTCTTTGGTTAAATAGCTATATCCACACAAGAAATTATTTTGTTCTATATAAATCTCAATCAAGAATGCATGTTATCAGAAAAATAATAAACCAAGAAACTGCAATATAAAAATATAATTTCAGTCTTACATATATCCACACAAGCATCAATATTGCATGAAGAAATTTTAAATATAAACTTGCTTTAATCAGTACTTATTTTTAGCGGAAAGCTATTGGAAGCCCCACTATGTAATCTACTTCCCTGCGAGAATGGGGCTATTATCTGAACAATGGCCAAATCTAGAACTATATTGTTCGCTCTATTCAATAAACAATTTCAAAATTCATAAATTCTCCAAAAATTTCTATATTGCATATAAAAATTGTTCAAATAGTAACATATAAAAACAGTTAACAAGAAAAGTTTACCTCTTCAATAATTCACTTTATCAAAATAGAATTTTGAAATATTTTATACAGTTTAACCGTTCCATGAATTGAATCATTTTGAAATTCATCCTTTATATATTTACAAACATTTAATGTATTTCAACTAGTCGAAGAATTATTATTATAAAATTTCAACTTTAAAGTTTAACCTGTCAGGAATACGTATATTTATAAGCAGTTTGCAAAAAAATTTATGAGCCAATAAGATAT
Organism: Cryptolaemus montrouzieri; assembly: GCA_013387265.2. Classification (NCBI taxonomy): domain Eukaryota; kingdom Metazoa; phylum Arthropoda; class Insecta; order Coleoptera; family Coccinellidae; genus Cryptolaemus; species Cryptolaemus montrouzieri. Next base: position 35,063,456 of record JABFTP020000144.1, read on the forward strand.
AAGGCACTCAAAATTATTAATAATTAATATGATATTGTTTTCAAATGAAAATATGGTACTATTACTATATGAAAAACTGAATATATAGCTTTAGTAGTGTTTAAAGTTTGTGCTGTTGGTTTTAGCAAGTAAATTATGCATATCAATTAAACTGTTCTCCAAGGCATTTTTAAATGTGGTTATGTTAGTTTCAGGATTATCCTCAAAACAAGACAGAGCAAAGAATATATCTTTAGGACGAGGATTGTAACAACAACCATATCCGTTTGGTACCAATGGCCCATACGCCATCACCCCACTACATTTGGTGGCTACCTGGCTGGTTGAAAGTCGCATTTGGGAACTTCGTGAGAAAGCAATATCTTTGTATAATTCAGGAAGTTCTTTTCCCAGTTCCTTCGATGCCAGTTTTAAGCCTAAAAGGTGTCTGTCAACTCCAAACCCATTCAAAGCCTGTAATTTTGCGAATTGATGATAATATTTTAAAATTTATTACAATTAGTTGAGAAATTAAATCGAATCCAGTATTACAATTTTGAAAACAACACTTACTTCAATTGTGTAGTTTTTGTGTGCAGTTATAGCATCCCTCAAGGCTGAAACTTTCTTAGCATCAGTAGAAGCTTCATCTAACATTTCTTTGGCAAAAGCGATAGATTCGTTTGAGCAGGATCTGATTGTTTCAGTTCTTCCGTGAATATATTTTCTTGTAGCAGCCGACTCGTAATGGGCTCCTGGTACTTTATGAATTCTAGTTGAAAAGGAAGAAATTAACAAAGAACGACAAGCATATCAGAAAATTTACCTGTAGAATGCATACTGTATAGCAATTTGAATAAAGCTGTCTGGACTTAACTTTTGTGATTTCACAAAATCCTTTCCGAAATTGGTGAAGTTGAAAACGTTCAAGTCCAAGTTGTGAGCCAAGCTATCAATTAGAAAGGTGTTTACAACTAAATCAATACTACGAGATTGTTCAAAATATATCGCGAATTTTGAATTCACGCGGACTACGTATATTGGATCTTCGATTTTTTGTGGCGTTTTGTTGGTACTCACACTCTCACTAATGCCATTTTAAATGATTATTTAATTTTTGATAGGTATTTTGCATGGACGTGTTTTGGCTCGTCTTTGATTTTTGCCTATTGGATGAAAGAATCTGTATCAAATTTTGTGTGAATGTTGGCTGTGGCTTATGATGAAACTACCTTGGACTTAAGCAAACATTTATCGGTGGTACAAAATGTTCTCAGAAGGCCGAGAAGAGCCGGAACGACGAAGAGCGCGCTGGACGCTCGAGCACGTCAACAATAGACGAAAACATTGATAAAATGAAAAAAGTAAAATGATCAATCGTCGACTCACCACTAGAGAGGTTGCTGAGGATCTAAAGATACCTACTGGCTCGTGCCATTCTATTTTCACCAAAGATTTGGGCATGACACGGTTCTCCGCGAAATTCGTGCCAAAATTGCTCAATTTTGACCACAAACAGCATCGCGTTATCATTGCTCAGGAGATGAAGACCCAAATTTCCTAAAGAGCGTCATAACTGGAGACGAATCATGGGTTTATGGTAATGATGTGAAAACCAAAGCTTAATAATTCCAATGGAAAAAGTTCACCAAGTTCAGTCCGATGTGAAGGCTTTGCTCAGTTTTCTTTGATTGTAGTGACGTGGCGCATCAGGTGTTCTTGCCACAGAGTAACACGTTCAATAAGAAATATTACCTGCAATTTTCTCGAAGAAATTCGCCAGTAATGCTCGGATTCGTGGAAGAACAAAAATTGGCTTTTGCATCATGATACCGCCTTTGCTCACACATTGTTACTTGTGCGCGAATTTTTGACAACATACCAATCATGCTGCAGCCATCGTATTCCCCCGTCCTTGTTCCCTGTGACTTCATCTTGTTCCCAAAACTAAAGAGGCCCATCAAAAGACTACGCTACGCTTCGAGGATTGAGAAAAATGTTGGCGTAAATGTATAGTATCCGAGTGGGATTACTTTGAAGGGGACAAAATAGATATTCATGAATAAATACTTTTTGAAAACACAAAATCCGCGATACTTTTTTAACAGAACTCGTGCACCACTTAATGAAGATAAAATATTCCTAAAGTATTAATACAAACAGTTGAATGACTCATTTTTGCCTTAAAATGAAGAATTACATACTTATCTACAGTTACGGTTGAGACGTCTAATGCTTTGTTCAATTCATCTCCCAATTTGAAAGGCAATAATTCTGGGTATTTTTCAATTTTAATATCAGGTAGTGACTTCCAAGCATTTCCTTCACTATAATAGGATTTTTATTTTAAAATTTATCAGAGTAAAAGGTAAAACTGAAAAACTTACATATAATTAACAACATGATCTGTTAAAACAGCTATGGGTTGACCCTCACTTGGAGAGTGTTCATATGTGAGACCAACTATGCCATCAATGCCAACAATGAACTGAAAAAAAATTAATATAATACAAAGCTAACGATGAATGTCCAATGAAATGAACTTGAGATTTCATCATAGTCTGCGAAGACTAAAAAGCGAGAAAGTTGGCAAAAGTAGTTACATTCAATTTTTTTGCTAAATTTTTCGTAAATCATCAAATGTTTGCTGCTTATCCTATCATTCAATTCATTTTTTAATATTTTAACTCGCCATTAGGGACACAATGAAACAAAAAACTGCCAATCTAGAAATATTTCAGGGCCTAATTTTGTTTTCAAACGAACTTCTGTGGAACAACTCTTGCTGAGTTGCGATTTGTGAGGTTCATTACGAAATTATTTTAGCAGAATTAAATGATGGTGATGGTTACTTTTTCGAAGTTATAAAGGGCGAAACAAATGACGTTTCTTCAAAATTGGAAACAATGATTTTGATATATTAAAAATGGCAAATTAGATGATGTTCGCCTCCTTTTAGATAGTTTATTTGATATTCCAACTTTTTTGTACAATTCCAGTCAACGCGTTGGCTTCCTTGATGAAGTTCTTTGGCGGAGTATTCCAAGATCTGTTCTCACACGGTGGAATTTCAAAAGCCTTACAGTAAATGTATAGTATAGTGCACAACTGCAACAAAAATCATTTGTGTTTAGCGGGATAATGTCTCACGTAGACATCCTTTTCAATCACTTGCAGAAACGTATATAGATTCTGTAGAAATGTTAGTGCTCAAAAATATTCAAAGAAAAAACTACCGATATTATGAGTCAGAAAATGAATGATATAATGGAGTGGTCAAAGGCAGTAGAGGTTTTTGAAACAAAGAGGTACATGTTAATCAAAGCAAACAATATGTTAGGTACCTCATGACGCGTTTGAGCAGACATTAAAGTCTCACCTCATAATTTAAAACAAAACTATTGTTGTAATTCATTATTGAAAATAGAAGTTTCTTGTCTTGCGTACTGCTATGGAATTTTCAGTTGACGATAATTTGAGAAAATTTTTAAAGGAACAATCGAACTTTTAGAAGTACTATAACTGTAGAAGCAAATATAAGATTCTGAAACAAATGAAGACATTTCTAAGAATTAAACTGTGCTAAGACAGGTTTAATGCCTTAACAAACTCCACCCAGCAGCACTGTTTTCTAAAAGAAAATAGAACTCTGGTAAAATATATGACTACACAAAAATAAGTAAATGTTCATATAAGATAGACCAACAAGGTGAGATACAAATTCTTTGAGAAAATAATCTACTGCTTTTACATAAGATTAACCTACTAACAAAAGATCACATGATGTATCTTGAGTCTGTATAAAAGCATCCCTTACACCTGCAAAATTCTGAGGCATCAACTAAGTCCTGATTAGTAAATACTTGACCTTGATGAAGTGAAACGTGAGAGAAAACTTTCTCTAAAACAAAATTATCTTCACTTACTAGCGGTAATTTATAAGAATTAGTCGCCTGAAAGAGATGTACTCCTTTGTCATCTTCCACTATAAAAGAATGTGGATTTTATGTTCTACAAGTAACGATTAAGGGGTTTTATCCACTTGTAATTTTCAAAAAATAATTTTTTTGCATTTTTCGATTGTACATATATCTGAAAATATTCTCCGAAATTTTGAAGTTGATCCGACAAACAGTCTAGGAGATATGAGCGCATCAGTAAGTAGGCGGAGCGCCGATCGGAATAGAGATGCCGCTCAATTTTGCGGATTGATGGACATTCCAGCGTTTTTGTTACAGACTACTTATTATATGATTATCAAAAATATTCACGAATGTGTAATAGTAGTAACTGAAAAACTTTTAAAAAAGCTTGCACTGAAGAAATAAATGCGACGTCGGAAAAACAGGGTGATGAATATAAAAAATCATCTGACACTGTCGGGAGACGGAACATCCAAAAGAGTTCGTTCAGTTCTTTCAATGATCTGACATCTTTAATTGGCTATCATACTGGTAAAATTGTTGATCTCTTTGTAAAAAATTCATACTCTAAACAATGTCAGCCTTGGAGATCTTTGAAAGATATAGCTGAATATAAAGCATGGCGGGAGGGTTATAAAGAAGTCTGTTCTGCTAAACAATCGTTTCAGGAACTACATAGGCGATGACGATTCCAAAACTTACTCAGGAATTTTAAAGGCTACTTCTCACGGTGACATTGTAGTTATAAAAAAAATGTATAGGTCATGTTCAGAAGAGAATGGTTACACAACTAAGAGAGTGTGTGAGTAAAACTACTATAGAAATTACAGATAAGAATGGAAAGAAACGACAAAAGAAAGTACTTGGTGGAGAGGGGAAACTGACTGAAAGAATGATTGATAAATTAACTGTTCATTATGGCTTAGCGGTAAGGAGACACTGCGATTCAGTTCAAAATATGTATAAGGCCACTTGGGTTTCTTACTATCATTATTGTTCCACTGAGGAAAATCCTCAATATGACAAATGCCTGATAGGGGAAGAGTCGTGGTGTTCTTGGCAAAAAGCACGAGCTTTGAATACTTCGTCTAGCTACAAACGTGACTATCAACCCTTACCAACTGATGTTGCTGTAGTTTTTTCCTATTTATACAGATCCTTGCAATGAAAAATTACTGGAACGATGCGTTGGTGGTTTCACGCAAAACAATAACGAAAGTTACAATCAGCTGATATGGAAATTAACTCCAAAAATAATCCCATGTGGTTAAAAATCGTTGAAATAGCTGCATATATTGCAGTTGGGATGTTCAATGAAGGTAAAACATCTCTCCTTCATTATAAGAATGCAATGAGATTATCACTTGGACCTAGTGCTCATGCCGACGTGAACAAAGAGGACGCAGAACGCATCGCGATTTCGAACGCACGCGCGAGAGGAGAATGTCTCATAGACAACAGTTGACTACTTTAGAGACAAACAAAAATGCAGAGGGTTCCTCTTATGGTCCTAGAATAGATGAATCGATTGGAAGTTGGATTTTTTTCTTAATCAGTGTAAATGGTTCCCAAAACCTTAAACGCGTTTTTCTCGAACCGCTACTTTCAAAGTCGGTGAAGGAAATTTATCCGAAACGGATGAACCGGCTTGAAATTTTTAGACGATCTTCTTAGAAATATATATCAGGTAATGATCGACGGAATAAGATTTTTGACAATAATTTTTTAAGACACTTAAAATGTAAATTTTATCACATGAAATGAATTTTTTTGGGATGCCGCCATTTTGTCAAAAATCAAAATATTCAGTATTCATTACCTGTATTCACCTATCATAAAACTAAATATTTTTGGTTTTTGGGTTTCAAATAATTTGAAGCAGGATATCTTCCTCACCGCCACTCCTTTTCTGGAGGTACTTCTGGAGATCTGCTACAGGAACAAGGAAATCAATATTTTTAAAAAATGAATATAATATATCAGGTAATGATCGACGGAATAAGATTTTTGACAATAATTTTTTAAGACACTTAAAATGTAAATTTTATCACATAAAATGAATTTTTTTGGGATGCCGCCATTTTGTCAAAAATCAAAATATTCAGTATTCATTACCTGTATTCACCTATCATAAAACTAAATATTTTTGGTTTTTGGGTTTCAAATAATTTGAAGCAGTATATCTTCCTCACCGCCACTCCTTTTCTGGAGGTACTTCTGGAGATCTGCTACAGGAACAAGGAAATCCAATATTTTTAAAAAATGAATCGGTGATTGTTAAAATACATAAAATTCTACTTATATATATATTTTTTCTATTTATTTATAAAATAAAAGGCCTGTTCATAAAAAAATTCTCAAATAAACGCATGTTTTCTGTCTTGCAAGTGGATATAGCCCTAAGTCAATCCTCTTAACAGAGAGTTAAAATACACAACTGTATCCTGCTTTGTTAAACTTTGTATACTAATAACATGGTTTAGTTAGGATGCTTCTAATCCCATTCATTGCTTTTTATAACATTTATTTTCACATAAATATAATATAAAATAATAAATTGAAAACTTCATCGTTACCAAGACTTCAAATCATATTCGCTTTCAAAATTATTGCAGAAAAAAGAAACATAAACGAAATCCTCTCTAATACACTAAAATATTACTCAGATAGAAGATCTAAGAAAAAGATTAACAATTATGAACATGTATAGCCTGAAATATAAACCAACAAATGAAATGATGAAGGTACATTTTCCCTAACCAAGCAGATTGTAACTCATGGGGTTGAAAGTAACATAATTTAAAGTAATATAGCCTCAGAATAATAGTAATAATCTTGAGAAAAATCTTGCAGAAAAAAAAAGAATTCATATAAGAATCAATAAAGTGAAGAAGTTCAAAGTCAATTGAATCCCTGTTGTGACAAACATACAGATCAAGTGTTAGATGTGCCCAGTTTTACTGGTACTTGGCAGAGGTAGGTGTTTTCCTCAAACCAATGAATTGATGAAAACCTGGAATTGCTCCAATCAATTCCCGATTTCAATACATCATATTTATTTTAGAAAGTGAATAGGTTGATAGGGAGAAAACGAAACATGTAACAAAAAAACTGTCCTCTAATCAAAAATCAATCTATTTCAGGAGATTCACAAAAACTCAAACCACCAGAGATATTACTGTTTGCTAAATATTTATGATTCTTTGTTTAGAATTAGTTAGTTTCAGATTGAATAGAGTTAGAGGGATATTCTGTTTGCAGGATAAAACACTGTTCTTATGCTGCCTATATCGCTCGCTAAACGATATTTACTTCCCTAGACTGTTTCAGTATCTAGGTGGTGAGGTGGATTGCATTCAGGCACATCATCTGGCAGCTGAGGTCATTGTACTGGTTGATTTCAACGTTCACAACACCAACTGGCTTCGACACTCCAATGGAACAGATGAAGCGGGAAGACGGGCTGAAACTTTCGCAATCAGCCATAATCTAATGCAGCTAGTCGATGAACCGACAAGAATACCTGATCACCCAACCGACTTCCCGAACACCTTGGATTTTTTTTTGATTTCAGATCATAACCTTATATCTACTCCTGAAACCATTGTGCTACCGCTAAACCAAGAACCTAAACCACCGAGACGCATTTGTCACTATAACCATGCTGATTGGGATGAGCTGCGTGAATTCTGTTCGTGGTTCCCATTCAGTGATGTTTGCCTTTCAGATCCTCACATCAATGTGCGCACTGAATCTGTTACAGAAATCATTCATGCAGGAATGGATCTCTACATCCCTAATTCCATGAAAAGAACAATAGCACAGAAGCCATGATTCAACAAAGACTGCGAAAGAGCCTCTGCAGCTAAGAGCAGAGCTCACAAGTCATGGGAGATAAATCAAACAGAGGAAACAAGAACAACCTTCGTTCGAATACTGAACGTATGCAACCTGACAACTACAAGAGCAAAGGCCAATTTCAACGAAGGGGTTACTAATAAACTCCTTGAACAGCAAGCGGGACTAGACAGTTCTGGTCTATGGCAAAGGCTGTCAGTGCCAATTTCTGCAAATCTGTGTTTCCGCTTCTTGTTAGAGAATACGGAAGTATAGCATCATCTCCGAAAAAGAAAGCAGATCTCTTTGCTGTCTTGTTCTCAAAGAATCCTGTGCTGATTCATCTAACGCAATACCACCGACCATTTCACCTACAAATTCTTCCATGGAAGAAAGTTCAGAGTTCTCACTGTGAGACGCGCTCTCGAGCAGCTGAACTGCAAGAGGGCAGTTGGTCTAGACGATATACCGCCTATTGTCCTGAGAAAGTGTGCTCCCGAACTGGCACCCATTCTCGACCGTCTGTTTCAGATTTCTTATGAAAGCCAAACTTTTCCGAGCAGCTGGAAAATAGAGAGAATTCAACCGATCCCAAAGAAAAAAAAGAAGTCCTTACCCCAAAACTACCGTTGCACTTCTTCCCATTATGTCCAAAGTGATGGCGAGAGTCATAAATGATGAACTCATCGAATATCTTGAGTTGCAGGGAATTATTAACTACCGTCAGTATGGTTTTCGGAGGCAAAGATTAACAGGAGATCTGCTCGCTTACCATGTTTGTACATCAACGATGAAAAAGCATAGGGAATCTAGAGCAATAGCCCTCAACATCTGTAAACCCTTCGATAAGGTTTGGCATGCAACCTTGTTGAATGAGCTTACTGCATATGGGCTTCCCGAAAAATTTTCGGTTTTGGCATGAGATGTTTTGATAATAAATGAATAAACTTATTTGTGTTTGAGTGCTCCTAAGACATTTGGCAACCATGTTGTGAAAACTACGAATTAAATACTGAAACTTATACCAATATGTGGGTAAAGGAAAGACCTATGTTTTAGTGCTAGAATTGAGTTCATATTTTTCATAAACCTATTCGAAAAATTCAGAAAACATAAAATTATCTCTGAAAGGCTCATAAAAAACAAAGTTTATCAGTTAATATTAATAAAAAAAAGGCATTCCAGACACCTGCTTGATCTTGAAATCGAGTTAGCGACTAAAGGTTGCCACACACCTTTAGATCCACATGAAGTTGAGACAAAAAACACATTTTTCTTGTGATGGATGTAAGCATGTTTACTGCAGAGATTGTGAGAATATATCTACCACGGAACAAAGAAGTTTGACATTGAATAGTAGAATATTAAAGTTTTATTGCTCCAAGTGTCCTGACATCCATGAGAACTCTAGGATGGATGATCTGATTACTGCAAATAGAAAATTAAAAAGAGAATTAGAAAGTTTGAAAAAGGTTAACCAAGAATTAATTGATCAAAAACAGAAAAGTCAGAAACAGCCCCAGGAAATGAAGTTGAACATGGAAAACAACACCTTGAAGAAAACTAATCATATATTGGAAAGTACTCTGGCGGAAGATGGTAAATTGTTAGATCAACAGAATCAAGAACTCATTAAGCTGAAGGAAGAACAGAAAACATTAAAACAAGAGAATTTGTCACTGAAAAAGGAAATTGATCACTTTAAAAATCAAACCCATAAAGAAGCATCCATGCTTGCAAGGGTGATATGGATAAGCGATTTATGAGTCTGGAAAAAGAACTTCAAAATATCAAACAAATTTTGCAGAAACAACATATGGAAAATGCTAAAAAAAGAAATATCTGATGCTAATAGAGAAGTTCGGCCCACGTATGCAAATATTCTGAAAAATAAAGAAGAGCATGTGTTGATGATCCAACCAAAAAAAAGGGAGCCAGAACAGTGATGATACTAAAAAGAAAATTAAACGAACTATAAACCAATCAGATTTAAAAGTCGCAATTTCAAAAATGGTTCTAACTAAAAAGGGTGGTATCATAATAAGCTGCATTGACAGGGGTGAGAGGGACATTGTTAGAGCAGAAACTGAAAGCAAGCTGGGAAATGATTATAAAATAAGGACACCGATGGGAATACTATCTCAGCTCAAGATCGTTCGCTTAGGAGAACCCATTGAGGAGGAAGAATTAAAACGATGTCTGATAAACCAAGACCGTAATATCGATCAAAATGCAAAAATTAAACTTATAGTGACTAGAAAAATGAGGGTTCGATATCTTGCAATTATTGAGGTTGATCCGGGAACTTTTGCTACGTTGCTGGAGGCTGGTTTTGTGTGTTTAAATTACGATACACATCCAGTTTTTGAACATGTTAGTGTAACCCCATGCTTTAAGTGTGGAGACTATAATCATATGGCCAGAAACTGTGTACATCAACAGATCTGTCTGAAGTGTGGCAGCAACGATCATTTGTCTACGACTTGTGATAATGAGAATATAAAATGTCACAACTGCCTGAACTATAACGAAAAATTTGGATTTGAATTGTGGAGGCCGTTACTTGATGTAGATCCATGATATAAATGAGATAAAAACACAAGGTTTAACTTTAATCTACACTTTATTTGAAAAAATTATCATTCTTGATAAAGCTGCTGTGTCAGCGAAACGTCGTCGAATTTTTTCAAAAAAAGTGTAGATTAAAGTTAAACCTTGTGTTTTTATCTCATTTGAAAAATTTGGACTTGAATTAAAGGTGGATTATCATAGGCTTGACAGAAATTGCGAAATATATATTCGCAAACGAGAGGATAAGAAGCGAATGGTAACCAGGGTTGATTAGCAATTAATGCAGAGGAGTATGAATAAAGTGATGTAACAGTTACACATGCAACATTGGCATCAAACTACAAGAAGGACACAACTGAAAACGAGTCCTTGCAATCGCACGCAAGGCCAAACAATTTGAATATTATGTATGCAAATATAAGAAGTATTAGAAATAAACTAGATGAACTAAATGATATCTTAACAGGTGAATCTGAGGAAGTCCACATTATAGTTCTAACTGAAACTTGGCTAGATGAGAATGAAACAGAGAATTTTGGAATTGAGTCATATTCAGCCGTACATGACTGTAGACCCATCCGAGGAGGTGGGACCAGCATCTACATCAGAGATGGCATATGTTTTGTGTCTAACTGTACAAATCAGCTGACCCTTTGAGACTGTAACATCTAGTCTGTGGATCTGATTGATATTGGCTGTACCCTATGTAGTATTTATAATCCTCCAAATGGAAATGAAAAAGATCTTATTAGTGTAATGGACAGGATCATGGAAATACACACAAGGGATACCATCATCATAGGAGATGTTAATTTGGATCTGCTAAGCGAAAAAGCGTCAGTAAGAGACTATAAAAATGTAATTAGTGCTAATTATTTGGAGATTCAAAATCAAATTGAAAAAGAGAATGCCACAAGAATCAGCAAAACTTCTTAGACTATACTGGATCATGTAGTTGCGAGCAAGAGCCTAACTTGTACTGTGGGATACATCGATCATTTTATCTCGGTTCACAGATTGCTGGGAAATGAAGAAAAATGGGCAGGATATGCAACAGCCAGTCGATATAGCAAATGTTTTCAATGAATATTTCTCCACAATAGGCAACTAGTTACATGAAAACATTCCACCGCACAATGGTGTGAGATTCACTGAGGCAATAGGAAGCAGAAGTATGTTTATGGAACCAACAGATATACAGGAAGTCGAGAAGGTATTAAAAGAAATGAAGAAGGATTGTGCACCTGGAACTGATAATGTCACTGCTTTGGATGTTCTGTCAACATTTCATCTGTTTGGGGATAGAATAGTTATACTCAGCAATGAAATATTTCAAACTGTAAGGTTTCCAGAGGAATTGAAAGTTACCAAGGTTATTCCAGTATTTAAAAAGGGACAGACTGAAGATCTTAACAACTATAGGCCAATTTCAATTCTAAATACATTTGCCAAAGTACTAGAAAAAAAAAAATAAAATTCAGCAGTATGGATTTCAGCAGCGAAGTAGCACTCAGGGAGCGAGGTGAATCTTCTAGAGTACATAGTGAGTGAAATGGACAAGGGGAACTACGTGATTGTGATATTTATAGATCTATGAAAAACGTTTGACACCGTTGACATTAAGTGGCTACTAAGCAAGATCCAGGAAATGGTGATTCGGGGAGTGTGCCATGAGCTCTTTAAGTCCTATATGGAGAATAAAAAATTCTGTACTGTGATAAATAATTGTAAAAGTGATGAAAAGAATGTGAACATTGGTGTTGGGCAAGGCTCGGTTTTGGGCCCTATTTGATATCTGTTGTATGTCCATAGTCTGAAGTATCTTAATATTAAATCTAAGTATTTTATGTTTGCTGATGACACAGTGTTAGTTTTATCACATGAAAATATAGAGAGATTGCAGACTGATATAAATAATGATCTAGATCTATATTATGATTGGCTAGTTAGCAATAGATTAAGCATAAATACGGATGAAAGAGTGTATATGGTCATGAAGCAAAAAAATAAAAAAAAACTGTGATATTAACATTAACATTAAGGAAAAAGCTTCATGAGGTCTCGGAGTATAGATATCTTGGTTTAACTATCACGGAAGACTTAACATGGAATAGTCATGTGGAAACATTGATGTCAAAGATAGCTCCAATGGTTGGTGCAATTCATAGATGTACCTATATGTTGACAGATTCAACAAGACTCATGTTATATAATAGCTTCATTGAACCTTATTTCAGATACTTAATTACATACTGGGGAAACTGCTCCAAATATCTGCTCGACAGGCTTCAGAGGCTTCAGAATAAGGCTGTGAAAGTAGCTTTTGCATTGGATTTTAAAACGCCAACGAATCTACTTTATAGAAATACTAAAATTCTCAATGTAGAAAATCTGAAAAAACTTGAACAAGCCAAACTCATATATTCTATCCAAAATAGGCTATTCAAAACTGAAAATCCATTAAAAAAAAGTCAAGATTGTCATGATTATAATGTAAGAAATAAACAAAATTACAGAACCATATTTGCTGAGACTAACAGATCACAAGATTCTCCGATCTACAGGAGCATACAAACTTTTAATACATAGCCAGAAGACATCAGAAAATCAAGAAACATTGAAAGATAGACTCCTAAAAAATTGATTGTTGACCCCGGCTGTGTAGTGATTGCTCACGTTTTTGCACTTTGTGTAGTTTTTGTATTTGTTCCTTGTACCTTGATACCAGTTTATTACTATTTTAAGGGATATTAAATATATTTTTATTATGCAGCCTTGTTGAATAAACTTGCTGCATATGGGCTTCCCGAAAAATTGCGGGGTTGGATGAGTAGCTTTCTTTCGAATAGATCAATACAAGTTATGGTCGACGGTATAACATCTGATTGTTTCCAGTTGCAAGCAGGAGTACCTCAGAAATCCATTCTTTCGCCAACTTTGTTTTTGTTGCAGATAAACGATCTTCTGTCATCTACAGAGAACAAGATCTTCAGTTTTGCAGACGATTGTAACCTGCTTTCGGAAGCCCAGAGTCGGAGATGTCAACAAATCAATAACTTAAACTCTGACTTACAGATGATATCTGAGTGGGGTCAGTTGAACCTGGTGAACTTCAACACGTGAACGACGCAAGTAACTACGTTTTCTAGAAAGGTGCCTGTTGGAGAACCTCCTTTAACGATGCAAGGCCAACAAATTGCATCCAAAGATTCGATGCACCTTCTCGGAATAACGGTTAACTTCGGGTTTTGCTGGCATGAACATGTATCAGCAATAGCTAAGTCGCCATCAGCTAAACTTAGTTTTCTGTACAGAGCCAAGAGATACTTTACGTCATCTCACCTGTTGCTTCTATATAAGGCGCAGATTCGACTTGCTTTGGAATATTGTTACCATGTATGGAGATGAGCGCCCAAACATTCGTTGTGGACGTTGGATAGTGTGCAAAATCGGGCTGTGTGCCTCATCAACCACCCGAGATCTCCAACTGCTGGCTCTCAGAAGACAAGTTGCTGACCTTTCTTTGTTTTACAGATACTTCCACGGAAGATGCTCCAAGAAACTGAAAGATCTTGTTCGGGGAACACTCATGTTTTGCCGCAATACTAGCTGGCAAGGAGTTCTCATCATATGGTGGTACATTTAACGACCCCTCGAACATCTATCTGTAAGAATTCCTTTGTTTACAAGGCCGGTGAGCTTTGGAACTGATTTCCGTCCAACATCTTCCCAACATCCTACAATTTGGCCCTCTTCAAGAAGTGAGTAAACAGACACCTCAGTTCTTTCCAGGCGCCCACTCATGTGGTGTAACATGTTCGCCTATTCCAGGAAAGCGCGCATAAAAAAAATATAAATAGTGTATTATATACTGCCCTAAGCACCGCCCTCCCCATATAGTTAGACTGACCAGCTAGGTAAGAGTTAAGGTCTACTCTTTATAGGAAAAGGAGTTCCTTATCCAAAAAAGCATCTTTGTATAAAAATATTTATGAATGAATCTAACCTGAATTGTTTTGTCAAACCATCTATTAGCAGAATTGCCATCAAGACCTCCACCATGGATACATTGTTTAGCAGCCAAAGTCAAAGTGTCATCATTCCAATTTGGAAGAGGATTATCCAAGCACAGGAGAAACAATGAATCCTCTATAGCCTTCACAGTGTTTATATTCACTTCATCTAGATAATTTCAAGAATTAGTAGTAATATCAATAATTTCGAAATTTGTTATTACCTCTAGAAAGTAGTCCATAGGCATGACACCAACGATCCCTATGGTCAGCTGTCAAGATTCCAATGGGAGCTCCTAATATTTCAGAATTCTTTATAATGTAAGACAATTGACTGATTATTTGGTTTAAACTTGGAATACCATTTTCAGATATAATTTCCATTTTGTAAAACTGAAAGAAATGCTTGATAATATATGAAACTGACATAATTCTGAAATCTTACATTATTATTCCTTACTACCACAATATGCCTAGAATTAGGAGTGAATTTCAATTCGTCCCTTCTAGGTCTAGGTATTCTGCATGTTCCATATATTTTCTTATATTGGTTCATATCAAGAGGATCTTTTCCCATTTTTTCGAGAGGTATCAAGTCTCTGAAAAATATTTTTTCATGAAGATAGTAGTAGTACAATATTAACCTTAATACATACTTATCTATCAAAAGCTTATAATCAATAGCCCCTAAAATCATCTTAGCTGCATATGTGAGTCTTTCGGCTTCATTCGCAAATTGTTGTAGAGGATACACGAGTCCAGGACTAGAATAAACAGTAACTGGATCCCTGTACTCTAAATAAGCAGTATTGTCCCACCACTCACTTAGCCAGTTTTCACAGTTTTCAGCTCTTTTCTCAAGATAACATTGTAAAACAGGTCCTTCATTATCCTCAAATTTTTTTACGATGTTTCTTGTATCCGTTAACTCATATCTGTTCAAAAATGGCTCCACAGATTTTAAATATTTTGATAGAGTTTGCTTTAATTTAGGGACAGGTAAGCTTGGTAGATGCAGTTTGTTCAAAAATTTTATTTTTGTGGATAATCTGTTCTGCTGCAAATGCAAATATGTAGCAGGGTATAACATGTTTTGAAATTTTGATAATTCAACATCTGAAATCAATAATTGAATATAAGTTTACCGAATTTTCCATATTGCGAAGACTTTTACCATATAATTTTTTGATAACATCCTTGAAATTCACAACTGTAATTTCAGTTTCTTAAGTAAGTACCTCAGAAGACTCTGTCTTTTGAAATTCAAGTTAGCTATAACATAATGTTATGAACAAAGGGAAAATAGTCAGAGGAGAACTACATTCTTACTCGTTTATTGATAATAAATAATCCACTTTCACTTTCAATAATTTTTTTTTCTGGTATATTGCCAATTCCCTGTCCCTAATCAACTTCCACTTCCAACTTACAAGTTCTAATACTTTCAATACCAAATTGTCAAAGTTCAAATAATAGAAAATTGAATTCCACGTGCGCAAATCTCTTCTGCTTCTGCGCAGAGATCACAAGTGTGTTCGAAAATTTATACATTCTGCTCCGAGATAAACACGTGTAAATTCTCTCAATTACATAGTTTATATGTCATATCAACTTTTGTAAGTTTATATCTATATATATATATATATATATATATATATATATATATATATATATATATAAAGTCGTGTTAGTTACACTATTTATAACTCAAGAACGGCTGTACACATATGGCTGAAAATTGGTGGGTAGGTAACTTAGAGCCAGGAGACGGACATAGGATACTGTTTATCCCGTTCGACAGCGTTCCCGTGTGACTTGGACGTATGGATGACAATTTGATTTTTGTAAGAAATCAATATTATAAAAGTGAAGTGAACAACGAAAAAAAAAGAAAAAAGGAAGTTTATGATACTTTAATGAAGGCAATCGATGATGAAAATGGTGGTTTATATTTCCTAGATGCCCCTGGTGGAACTGGTAAGACATTCCTTATGTCAGTAGTTTTAGCCACTGTTCGTGCGAGATCCAGCATAGCGATTGCAGTTGCTTCTTCTGGAATAGCAGCCACATTTTTTCTAACAAATGTGGCTGCTATTCCAGAAGAAGCAACTGCAACCGCTATGTTGCCGTACGGCTCATTCAGCATAAAAATTATCGTTAAATCTTCAAACTATTGAAGAACCAACGTGTGAACATGAGAGTTACATTGCTTAATGATACATTTGCTGAAGATTTCTCGGAGCAATTGCAGACTATCAGTAATGGTCAAGTCGATGAATCGAGCGGATTGATATCATTTCCAAATAATTTCTGTAATTTTATCTCATCAAAAGACGAACTCATCAACAATGTATTTCCAAACATTATTTCTAACTACAAAAATAATTAATGGTTGAGTGAGCGGGGAAATTTAGCTGATAAGAATAAAGATGTAGATGACCTGAACTAAATAATTCAAAATAAGATCATTGGAACGATGCATTCATTCAAACCTGTTGACTGCGTCACAAATGAAGATGAAGCCACCAACTATCCAATTGAATTTTTAAACTCCTTGGATGTGCCTGGCCGACCACTGCACAATTTACGCCTAAAGGTTGGCTCCGTAGTAATCATGCTTCGAAACATAAACCAACCAAAACTGTCCAACAGTATGCGGTTGGTGGTTAGCAAATTGATGAACAATGCAATTTACGCCACGATACTGAAAGGAAAATTCAAAGGTAATGAAGTTCTCATTTCGAGGTTCCCGATGATCCCAACCGATATGCCGTTTGAATTCAAAAGACTTCAATTTCCGATCCGTCTTGCATTTACCATGACCATCAACAAATCACAAGGCCAATCCTTAAAAGTTTGTGGTTTGTATCTAGAACATCCATGTTTTTCCCATGGTCAATTGTATGTGGCATGTTCACGGTGCGTTGTTTGTTGTTGCGCCTGATAAAACAAAAAATGTCGTGTGTCACAAGGTACTTTAGTTAAGAGTAACCTATGTACTAAAATACAGAAATAATAATGAATGATTAATGTAGGTACTTAATTTTTATTGTATTTTTTCTAATAAAAAAAATTAATAAATTCCAAAATCTGCTTATTTATTGCCTTTACGGCGGAACAGAGTTCGCCGGGTCAGCTAGTACTTTATATAAACTTAGGTAATGCCCAAAATAAGAAAGAAAAAAAGATTATGAAAATATTAAAGCAACGTTATGGAACACTACCTAAACTTGTACTTCACATATGTTGGAATTTTACGATATAATTGAAAATTTGGCAGGCCATTGCGAATTCTTAAAAATCATGAATCAGGTAATGTTATGGAACACTCCTAAACTTGTACATCACATATGTAGAAATTTTACGATATAATTAAAGATTTGACAGGCCATTGAGAATTCTTAAAACCATAAATCAGGTAATGTTATGAAACACTCCCTAAACTTGTACATCACATAAACACCTCAAAAAGTCTAGGAACATTTACCAATATCTTTAAAATATGAATTTGATGATTCGAATTTATAGAAATCTTTCGGTTTTGTTAGAATGTATTGTATATAATGTATTCTCAAGAAAACAAAATAATATTTGACCTCTCCAAAGCACCTATTATAAAAAAAGTTTGAAATTTGAAAATGACGAAATTTGGTAAAACACAAAAAAGAATCCTGAACTAATATTTTCGAAACGAAATGGAAGCACTTATATTTTTCAGTACCCAGAAGGTCCACCTCTGTTATTAATGACACTTTGGCATCGTCGTGGCATTGTCAATATTAAATTGTCTATTACATTATTATTACACCACTACAGGTAAAACTACCTCATTTGCTTAAGAATTTCCCGTGAGGTTGTTCTGTATGAAAACGAGGTCAGTTCTTCCACCAAGGCGTATACCTCCCCAAAACATCACTGATCCGCCTCCCTGTCTAACAACTTCTCGAGCATGCTGGAGACGGTTTTGCTTTCCAGGTTCCCTCCATATTCGAATTCTTCCCGAATCGGGATAATAATTGAATCTAGATTCATCACTGAAGAGAACTGTGGCCCACCTCTCTTGATCCCAGTTTACGTGTTCTTAGCACCAAGCTAAACGAGCAGCGCGATTTCCATTGGTCAGTTGTGGAACTCTTAAAGGACATCTGGAGTGGAGTTGACCTTCGTGCAGTCGATTTCTCACAGTTCGGTCGGAAATTTGTACATTATGAACTCGTGATAGCTCTTGAGCTAATTGAGATGCTGTGGTAGTACGATCCCTTCTGGCTTGTAAAACCAAAAATCGGTCTTGGGCGACTGTAGTAATCCTGAAACGATCTGTTTGGCGTTCTTCTACGCTACCTGTTTCATTGAAACGCGACCATAACGGTTTATGACACTTGGGCTACTTCCCAGAACCCTGGATACTTCCCGTTGTGAGCTCCCAGCTTGGAGCATGCCAACGGCTCGTAACATCTCTTCCCTAGTCAAATGTCGTCTTTCCATGGTCGAATCACAAAACTTGAATCTTTTATTTGTGCTTACAACAGAAACAAAGTGCCAACTAACTGATTTCAAACACTGAACACATGAAATGATAATAAAGCAGCGTCGCATCTGCTGCATTTTTAGTTTTTTATAAAAAAAAAAACTGAAATCTGTTGTGGCACTCTACATAATTTGGTTAGAAATTGATGCAGGTGTTCATTTCTTAAAAAAAATCATCCATATTGATCGTTCTGGACACGATATATCGATATTCAGAAGTGTTCCCTAGACTTTTTTGAGGTGTTTATGTAGAAATGTTACGATATAATTGAAAATTTGGCAGGTCATTGACAATTCTTAAAAATCATAAATCAGATTTGGAAAATGCCTTCATTTATACGAGATAAAAGGTTTTGCTATTTCTAGCTACAGTCGATGAAAATAAATTTTATGAAATACCCACCTCATTCTCCACGTGAATTTAATATAGTCGAAATCACACCTGATCACATATTGATCTTGATATTCACAAACATTTTTATAATTAGTGAGAATATATCGTACAGTGAACACTGTCGAAATTCTTGTAGAAGTATGGACTTTTTCCAAACTGATCAGATGGCGCTAGTCAAGCAAATTCGAAGAAAGTTTCGAACAGTACAAGTGATGGAAAGACTTGAAAATGCATACAGTAATTAATTTCTTCCTTAGGATGATTATAGAAATGGAATTTATTCGCGAACATATCCTCGAAATACATTACACTACGAAGGACGTTTCAAAAAGCTAAACGGTATTATTGCATGTCAGATATTCCAAATCTTTTTGCTCAATGTCAGTGAGGAATTACTTAGCTGACTGGGGTGAAGTAGGTTCGGTATGTATTAGTATCTGTATATGTTAGAGATCAAGCAGCGAAAGATAATTTGATTATTTCTTATTTTACTGAATAGTTGCTTCTTCATTTCTTGCTACAGTATATTATTATGTATTTGTGTATATCTGAGCTACGTTTTAAGCTTCCCTGGTCTGCGATTCAAATTGAAATTATTGAGAAAATCAGGTAGTTTAAGAATGGGCGTTGTGCGTGCATGCGCGCAGCCCACATCACATCAAGGGCGCGGGTCAGGGCGCTGCGAGTACATGCTACTTCTCAGATGCTCCTCCTTCCATTTTTCCTGTTTCTCCCACTAAATCTCTTGTTTTCTGCATTTTCCTCTTCATTACATGTAGGGTGCTGCATGCACAATTTTTATATTATATTGAATAATATTCTTATGAAATTAATTCGTACTTCATTTTTTTTTGAAGCTTACGTTTTCAAAACTATGACGAAAACAATTCAACATATATTCAATATAATTCAAGTAAATAGCGGCCCGCCTTTTAATGATGGACGTTAGCTAGGGAACTGACACTGTAGGTTTGCACTGACAACGTTTCAATGACGTCATTCATCGCCTTAAAGGTGCCTTTTCATTGGAACGTTTTGACACTCGTTTCAAGTGTCAAAATGGTCATGTGACCAATTTTTCTATGAAATCATGACGCTCCCATGAAAATGGGTTATCAGCGTCAGAATTTGTCACTTATTTCAGGATAAAACACTTAATTGATGAATATGAGATGTATTTTTCATTGATTTGGTATCATTTCTGGAATATTTAATGTTATATTTTGCGAAATTCTTTTTTCAAGACCTCTAACTATGTTGTTCGAGTATTGAAAGCTAATATGGCGCAATAACTGGATGACTATACAAAGAGACTAAGCCATTTTGTATTGAAGAAAACTGGTTGCCTCAGGGTTTTTATTGAGAACCCTTGAATATGGAAAATATAAGTTTGTCACTTGTCCTTTCTAGCTATAAAGTTCAGAAATCCCAACTTTCTAGCGTCAACGCTGAAAATCACGTGACCATCTGGATCAGCGTCAAAACGCTCTAATCAAAAGGAACCTTAAGGTTCATTAGACCGTTTCGACACTGATTCGGAAGGTTACGTGATTTTCAGCGATGACGCAAGAAAGTTGAGAATTTGTGAACTTTATAGCAGAACACGCTTGAATGGTCAAGTTACAAGTTTATATTATCCGACTTCAACGCTTACTAATGAAAAACCTTAGGCCACCAGTTTTTTTCGATACGAAATGGCTGAGTGTCTCTTTAAAGTCGTCCAGTCATTGCGCAATATTAGCTTTCGATACTCGAACAACGTAGTTGGAGATTTTAAAAAAGAATTTCGCAATGTACATTTTGACGGTCAAAACGAGCGTCAAAACGTTCCAATCAAAAGGAATGTAGTTTTTGCACATAAAAATGTGGTCAAAATGCCTTAATAGCAACGCAATATTGTTCCCTACCATATTCTAGTTCAGGGGTGCTCAAACAGTCGATCGCGATCCAGCAGTCGATCACGTGTGCTTTTTGAGTAGATCTCGAGAAGAACAAAACTGTTAATGAGTAGGTAACTAAACTACAAAAATTTATTACGTAATAAAATAACACTCTGCTAGTGGCAAAAGGCGGCTTTATCAAAGGAACGCGCGGTACATTCGAGACTTTCGTTCACGCTGATATAAATGTTGCGCCTGCAGGAATTGGAGTCATTCTGAATTGTAATGTGAAGGCAATACTACGTGGATACAAAGTTTATTATTAAATAGTACTAGAACGTTTGAATTTAGTAACGATTGGGAGGAAGAAGTTTTCTTTTGTATGGTGAAGGATAGGTGCATTTTTCTTATTTGTCGTGCGTCAGTTGCGATACCTAAGCTTGGTAACTTAGAGAGGCATCATAAAACGGTTCATAAAAACTATGAAAAGGATTTTCCGCCACATAGTGAATTAAGAAATCAAAAAGTACGTGATTTGATATCTTGTTTGAAATAATCTTGTGAACAACCATGTTCACAAGACCATCCAAACAATCAAAAGCTGCTACGATCGCGTCATTTAAAATATCTCATATATTGGCGAAACACAAGAAACCATTCGAAGATGGATCGGGTGTGAAGTAAGCATTTATTGAAGCGGGTGAGACTTCATTTGGAGATTTTTAAAATAAAACAGAAATCATGTTTGCTATCAGAGAACTTCAATTATCGACCGACTGTCACAAGGCGTATTGAAGTCATAAGTCAGGACATGGCAGTTAAACTAAAATATAATATCATGAAATTTATACACTTTTCTTTACAGTTTGACGAATCCACCGATATGACAGACACTTCCTAGCTGTGTATTTTTATTCGGATGGTATTCAATGACATGTTGGCTACGGAAGAATTTTGATAATCACTCTTCCTAAAGGGAAGACCCGTGGCGAAGATATATATATAACGTTTTCTTCAATTTTGTAAAAAACTACAAGCTACCATTATATAAATTGGTATGCATTAACCGATGGAGCACCAGCAATGACTGGAAACAAAAACGGTTTTGTGTCGAGCTAATGAAGATTTCCCTTCATTTTTCATTCCATTGCATTATACATCAATAAAATTTGTGTTCAAAAGTTTTGAATACGGAGGAAATTATGAGCATTACAAAAATTGTGAATTCCATCCGTGCACGTAGCTTGCAACGGCGGCTCTTTAAGTTGCAGTTGGAAGATAGGGAGTCAGCTGAACACACTGATTTAGTTCTTTACACGGACGTCAGGTGGTTGAGTCGCGGAAAATTCCTAGAAAGGTTTCAAGAATTATTGCCCGTAATAACAGCTTTTCTAGACGAAAGAGGTTATGACACTCTGATGTTGAAAAACGAAAAATAGCTGACTGATTTGGCTTTTTCGATTGAAATCACTATGCACTTAAACAACATTAACTTGGAGCTTCAAGGTAAAGGAAAAACTATTATTGAAATGATTAGTGCAGTAAACGCATTCAAAAGTAAATTGCAACTTATGATAGTTCAAGTGAAAAGAAAGGATCTGAAACATTTTCCGTCTTTGAAAGCAAAAATTCCTCAGTTGAATTATGATACAGGCTGAATTACCAAATATTCTGGGACAATTCGAAATGCGTTTTTATGATTGCAGTAGATTGGCAAATATAGCATCATTAATGAGTTATCCCTTTTCATGTAAAAACATTGAGGAATTAGCTACTGAGATAGCAAGTCAGTTTAATATGAACTCATGTTCTGTTGAAAATGAATTGGTGCAGATTATATCAGATATACATCTCAAAGCTACAGCATCTGATACAAATTTCTGGCGTTTTATATTTGAAGATAAATATCCAAATCTAAGGCAAATCACCCTTCAACTGAGGGCAATGTTTGGGCCAGTTTACTTGTGCGAGTCTGCATTTTCTGAAATGAACATAATTTAGTCAAAATATATAAAGGTTACGTACCATCTTACAAAAAGTATGCTGAGGACATGCAGTGCCACGCTTTAACATCCAAAAACACTCCTTAGTAAACTTTAACACCATATGTTTTGTAACAACCAATAAACTCGCAATTTTGAATAACTTTGAATTTTTTCATTTATACTATAGAGAAGAACCTAACTAAACTAACCAAAACCTTTACTAAAATAATGTATGTTGTGCGGAATGCTAATATCTATATATGCTACGGTACACCCTATCTAGGTAGGTAGGTAGGGTTAGATGTAGATGTAGGTATCATGTTTGTACGACAACCCTGCATTACACATACTTGCAGCCTCTCAGAGTCGATCGTAAGTAGTCTAAAAATATTAAGGTAGATCGTCAGTAGTTCAACTATGAGCACCTCTGCTCCAGTTGGTTGCTTCTTAAAAATGCTTTCAATTGATTTGGAACAATTTGGCGGTATTCTGGTGATAGGATGAAAAAAAAAGTAATAAGGGAACATTCTGCCCGTTTCTTGAAACTTCTTTCTATCATTTTCATAAAGAAAAAAGAAGAATGATAAACTTTTCCAGTTGATAGAGACTCTTCTCCGTATCAGATGACGCGTGATCTCCAGCCTCTCGTTCAAGGGCGGCAGGTTGCTGGTCTTTCTCTTTTTACAGATACTTCCATGGTGTATGCTCTTAAAAACTGAAAGGCTCGGTTCCGGAAAGAATTCAGTTCCAAAGAAAAACCGCGGAAAACTCTCAAAAGCAGACGGGAAAACTAGCTACACGACGTACCTCCTTTCTCTATATAAATTCTTTTGTTTACTGGGGAAGTTTCCTGTGGAACTCGATTCCATCGAACATGTTCCAATAACTTACAATTTGGCCCTCTTCAAGAAGTGAGTGAACATACACATTGAATCATCTTGCTTGATCACAGATGCAGCTAGACATGCATCGCCTCCTTCCAAGAGTTGATAATAAGAAAACAAATTTTCTCCGTCTTATAAGAAAAATCTAATAATAAGATTAACACTTTGCTAATTTTTAGGAGAGGAATTCTTTTATTATTCTCATCAACTACTTCTCTCATCAATCTGGTTTTCATTGTTTATTGTTTAGAGAATACAAACAGGTTCAAGCCCATAAAACAGTATTCACTAAGTACAATTTAAAAAAAAAATTAGGTATTAGGTACATAGAACTAGAAAATATGAATAATTGAAAAAAGTACAAAAGAAGAAACTATATCAAGAACAAGTCCTTTAGAATTTTTAGATCTTACTATGTTATTGAAAAAATGTCAACAGACTGATTCAATTCATTGCCCATGCCTAGCATTCTCGTTAAGGGAGCTTGCTTGGAATAGTTAGTTCTTTTGAAAGGGATGTAGAACAACTCATGTTTCCTCAAGTGAAAATTAGTAGATTTGAAGAATATATTTTCCAGAATAGTTGGTGTACTAACTTCCCCAGCCAATACCTTCTGAAGAGTTAGGATATCATTCATCTTTCTTCTGTCCTCGAGTGAAACCAAGTGAAATTCTTTTCTTCCGCATAGAAGTCAACCCCCTCCGCCACCGTGAAATTACAAAAATAAGCCCGATATTTTAGAAATTTATTCTGAGGATTCCATATAACGGAGGCAAAGTTGAGTTTACTGAATACGTAGGCATAGTAAACACTAAGAACAGAACTAGCATTTTTTAATATACGACACTAGCGGAGAGTGTACCCCAACATTTTACTTGAAGAGCTGAATATGCAATCAATGTGTTGATCGAAAACCAACCTGAATCCAAGATCTCCAATTTGTGACACTTTCATTAAAGAATTGTTATCTAGTTGATGAAAAATTGAAGGATTTCGAGTGAACGTGATGGTTTGACATTCTTTCAAATTCAGGAAAAGGCTATTGGTTTTGCAATACTCTGAAAAATGCGAGAGCCCTTCCTGTACAACAAGACAGCCAGACAAGCTCCTGATGGTATAATAGAATTTGAAATCGTCTGCGTATAGTAAAAAGTTACATTTTCAAAAAATATATCTTATATTATTTACATATTACACAGAAGGGGACCAAGGTGTGATCCTTGGGGGACCCCAGATGTACAGTAATATGTCTCCGATCTATGCCCACCACCAATAGCAACGTACTGTTGTCGATTTCTCACATAAAAGTCGACCCATCGCAGAAATGAACCATCCATAGAAAGAGGATAACCAACCAGTAGAACCCCAGGACAAATCAAGGAGATGTAAAACGAGCGAGATGAAGAGGAAAAAGGATAGAAATTCGACCCTCACCAAAATTCAAAGATCTACGCGAAATGAACCATCCACACCAACCTCCTCGACCCGACAACCAAAAATATTATGACAAATTCTGTCAAAGGCCTTTCCGAAGTCGGTGTAGACGGCATCCACTTGTAAGCCTTCATCCAAAGTACTCAAAATATGCTCGACAAATGTCAATAAATTAGTTTCGATTGACCTGTTTTTGAAGAATCCACGCTGTTCAGGCATAATTTGAAAATTGACGAGAGAAAAAATATATTTGTAGATCAATGATTCAAACAGTTTGGCGAAGATATATAAATTGCTAATTGACCTGTAGTTTTCGACATTGCTTTTGGCTCCACCTTTAAAAATATGTGTCACACTCGCCCAATTCCAACGATCCGGAAAAACTCCGTCTTTGAGTGATGCATTAAGTAAAAGAGAAAGAGGTGTACATAATTCAGGGCAAGACTTTACAAAAAAGAGATGCTATTTCATCAAGTCCAGCTCTCTGTTTATTGATGAAGAGCTCTTATTGATTTCTCAATCTCTTTTGGAGTTAACGAAATGAATGAAAGATAAGCAGGGGGTTCCGAACCTGGATCAACGTGAGGAGTTGCTGCTAGTGTTGGCGGCATAAATACCGAGCGAAAGAAACTAGCGAACAATTCACAGATTTCCGTGGCACCGTTTCGCTATTATAGTGCATTGACGACGGCAAGCTGCTACCGAGTCGCTTAGAAGAAGAGATACAGAACATTTTTTTTGGATTCGTTTCGACATCTCTTTCGATATTTGAAATGAAGTTATTATATTATGCCAAAATCCGAGCTTCACTTTCCTTCTCAAATGTTTGAAACTTAGGAAGTTATCGTAGTTTTGATAAATTTTCAATTTCTTGTGAATTTTGTTTTTTCGATTGATAATTTTTATAGTGTTCCTGGAAAAGTGCCTCTGAAATTCTTTACCCAATGACTTTTTGGGCACATGACCTTCGATAATATTAATGAGTATGACATAGACATCTGAGATTCTTCGATTAAAAGTTATATAATCAGCTTTGTGGAACCTGAAGACCTCCGTATTCTTGCGAGTTTCTAAATATTCATAGTTTAAATTGAAAACTAAAGATGATACTCTAAATTTTTTACAGAAAATTAGATCGAGAGTCTTATCTGAGCAATTAGTAACTCCATTGAATTGCATAAGTTCACAAATAGATATAGAATCCAAAACAGTGGAAGAATTCGAATCGACTCCCCTTGGTTCGAGGAATGAGAAGTTCGAGTCCGTATCACGCACCCACCGAACAGATGAGAAGTTTATGTCACCGCAAATTAGTAAGATCTTATTTTCAATTTTATCCTTAGTTTCACAAAACTTTGAGGTGAACTTGTGCTTGCATTTGAATTCTCAGGAGGGAGTTGAACGCAACACAGTAGTGATTTAATTTTTCCTATTTTAATAAAATAGAGAAAAAGGAAAAACAGAGTAGATGTTCGTATCAAGAATTTCCGAATTACTGTTCAACGAGGACTCTGTTACAAATCAGATATCGTGATTATTGATCATAGAAGACAATTTAAAGTCGCGCAGTTTATTACGTAGACCTCTAACATTTTGATATAAACACCTCAAAAAAGTCTAGGGAACACTTCTGAATATCGATATATCGTATCCAGAACGATCAATATGGATGATTTTTTTAAAGAAATGAACACCTGCATCAATTTCTCACCAAATTATGTAGAGTGCCGCAACAGATTTCAGTTTTTTTTATAAAAAACTAAAAATGCAGCAGATGCGACGCTGTTAGTTGGCACTTTGTTTCTGTTGTAAGCACAAATAAAAGATTCAAGTTTTGTGATTCGACCATGGAAAGACAACATTTGACTAGAGAAGAGATGTTACGAGCCGTTGGCATGCTCCAAGCTGGGAGCTCACAACGGGAAGTATCCAGGGTTCTGGGAAGTAGCCCAAGTGTCGTAAACCGTTTATGGTCGCGTTTCAATGAAACAGGTAGCGTAGAAGAACGCCATACAGGTCGTTTCAGGATTACTACAGTTGCCCAAGACCAATTTTTGGTTTTACAAGCCAGAAGAGATCGTAATACCACAGCATCTCAATTAGCTCAAGAGCTATCACCAGTTCACAATGTACAAATTTCCGACCAAACTGTGAGAAATCGACTGCATGAAGGTCAACTCCACTCCACTCCAGATGTCCTTTAAGAGTTCCACAACTGACCCATGGAAATCGCGCTGCTCGTTTAGCTTGGTGCCAAGAACACGTAAACTGGTATCAAGAGAGGTGGGCCACAGTTCTCTTCAGTGATGAATCTAGATTTAGTTATTATCCCGATTCGGGAAGAATTCGAATATGGAGGGAACCTGGAAAGCAAAACCGTCTCCAGCATGCTAGAGAAGTTGTTAGACAGGGAGGCGGATCAGTGATGTTTTGAGGAGGTATACGCCTTGGTGGAAGAACTGACCTCGTTTTCTGGCAGAACAACCTCACGGGAAATTCTTACGCAAATGAGATAGTTTTACCTGTTGTGTACCGTATCTCCAAACAATGGGTCAAAATCCACTCTTCCAACAAGATAATGCCCTTCTCATCGTGCAAGAGTTGTCTTGAACGTTCTTGAAGAGAATGATATCGATCCTCTACTCTACTAATAAAATTCGGTTAGTACGAAAGGATATACCCATGTTTTTCTGATGCTTCTTCCCTTGTTGTCGTTTCACTACAGATAGAAGATATACTTAAAATGAACACAATAATACTGATTACACTTTTTATTCACAACTCTCCACAGACTAGCTGTTACTGATGTATCAGAGATATGGGTTTTCCTCAGATTTTTCTCTCAAATAATATAAAGTGATGATTGTGTTTTTTACTCACATTAAAATTGGACATTACTGCCCTACAAAGGAAAAACCAAGTAACTCTAAATTTCTAACTTTTCAGCAGAGTTACTTTTATGATGCAAATAAAAGAGATTACGCTTACTCAACAAGTGTTCTAACTAGAAGCTTCGAACTTGAACATTTACTACTTCTCAATTCTAGAAATTCACGTACTGAATTCAAAATTCTTCGGGCCAAATTCAAAATGGACGCTCACTTTCAGTTACTAGATTTCGGATTATCATATCAGCACGAAGCTTTTAAAAAACTTAAAACAAGTAATTCGAAAAATTCAAGACAAAATTCAAGTAAGTCAATTTACATTTGAATATTTTATTGCATAAACACGTAACAAAGAATTAATTTTTCAGTTATCAAACAGAACACAAAAGTAACAGATATTGAACATCAAATGAACTTTAAATAAATACAGAAATAGGTGAAAGGATTATAAAAACTTAGTAACTATAGATCACCCTCTTCAATTTGAGTTTCTTCCCCACAGTGGGCCAAGTCGTCCATGTAAGATACTGGCAGGAGAGATTTCCAGAACAACTGTTTCTTAGCGGGCATATGGGCAGTTAGTTCATTCAAAATCTTTTTTTTTTCCTTGTTCAGACCCCGGCATGATAATTTGTTCACTGGCAACGGAAGTTCGAATTTTGGTTTAAAAAAATTTGACTTCGGAAACTCCGAACTGTCTACTTCGGTTTTGAAGTATTGTGATCTTGAATTTTTTCTGAATTGAAACACCTTCAGGTCACGGAGAAAAGGTATTGCAGTGTTAAGATTGCTCACTGCTCCTGTTTTACGGGTTTGGCAACCGTTTTCGAAACGAAGAAAGTTTTCCAAATGGAGAATGAGTGGTTTATTGTACTTACTGCTTCTACTGATTAAATTGACTAAATCATCGAAATCTAATATCTCCTTCGACTTATTCCACTTTTTTTCGATCAGCCCATGTTCCGAGTCAGCCTTCATAAATGAATGGTTCAAAAAACTTGAAAGTAATAGTCTCTGGTCCCCATTCTTCATTAACTAGAATACAACATGCGGTAAAGAGTGTCCAGTTTTTATTTTGTGCGGCACAATTGTCTGCCAAAAATACAATATTTTTTACATTGTCCCCAAGAGACTTCATGAAATTATTATATGCGCATACAACATCGAAGCAAGTTCTGCCCATAATAGCCTCATGTCATAGTACACACACATGATTCCTCAAGCTCGTAAAATGTTTCATTGAAACATATTAGATGACTTATCAAAGAGGAATTCTTAGTCACCATTTTCGGAATTATTAAGATCTTCTGCATGTCATCTGCCAAAATTTCTTTATCTTCTGGCCATTCTTCGGAACAGTTTGCTTCATATGTTTTTTCTGTTAGAGTGTTTCAGTGTACATTTTCTTGTGTAATTCATAGTTTCGACAAATTTCACAGTTCGCATCATCTCCTTCATTTACGTTTTCATGGTGGACATGATTCTTATGCAATGAACATGATGGTTTAGTGAAGTCAATATTCTCCTGATGAAAAACCTGTAGGCTACATATGGAACTTTCTTTTCAGGAAATTTCTCATTCAAATCTTGCCACATCTTATACATCGAGATGTCGCTTGTAAGATACCGTCTGTTAGGAGCGTGTTTCATGTTATAATGTGAAACTACTGTATGATAACTCTAAATATGAGCTTTGATGTTTTTATAATTTTCTTCTGAAATTTCTTTCATCTTTTCACCACGTTTAAGTCCTCTTTTATCTATTACCCACTGAAACTCCGGATTTTTCAGAAACTCTGTTACCATCTGATGAATGTTCAATTGTGTGCAAAAACATTGTTTTGCATACGGTTTGTGTTTTATTTGTTTTTAAGTCTTTCCCTTCTACATTCATTGTTTCATTCAAATCGATAGATTTTTCTACGATTTCTCCATTTGAATTTGTGATTTCTTCAGTATTCTCTCTATTTCTGTCTATTACCACTTGATCTATAACTTCATTATGCTTTGTGTCTTCCTGCTCCTCGTTGTCTTTTAGCACAATATCATTCTGTTCTGCTGTGATTTATTTTAAAGGTAAAGTATAAACTACAAAGCACTCCTTGTGGCCAAGGGCGTCTCATGTATAGATCTTGACAGGCATTTTCTTGAGGTCTTTTTTCTCCAAAGTTGAGTGAGTTGAAGTAACTAAAGATATTTCGGGAGCAGTTTTTTCTACAACTGTCTGGACATGGTGGAAGTGAAATCTTTGTTTTAGTTCGATTTTTCTTTTGTTTAGTCCGAGGTAACTCTATCTCTGTTACAGTGTTTGGTTGTACATTTTCTGCCTCTACTTGATCTTCTCCACCTCTGATTTCTATTTCTGGTACAGATTCAGGTACATATTCTGCTGGTAACTGGTCTTTTTCAACTTCGATTTCCATTATCTTCTCTGAAATATTACGTTCGTTCAGTTTGGTCAGTAATGTTAATTTTTATTAAATTAATCATGTCGCCATCAGTATTTTCTAGTGAATCACGGCATTCCAAACTTTCTTTCAGCTGATGCAGTGTTTCATTTTTTATTCTTTCTAGAAATGAGCTGTGTTCAAATTCTGTTGGTTCCCACCAGATATCACCATCATTTAAATACAAACGCTTTTTTTGCGGCTTTCAGTATTTGTTTCAGGAGGAACTGCTAATAAATCAAAAAGTTTTCTCTTCCGTCTTCCGTTTGATGGACTATAATTTGGATCCGCATCCGAATCATCCATTGGCGAAACAGGTGACAGACTAGATGAAGTTCGACTTGTCGCCGTTTCAAGTGCCATTTTGAGAAGATGCTCGCTCCGCGAAATCATTATTGCAGCACTGAAAAAGAGCTTGATTACATCTCCTCCGTATCGTAGTCAAAAGACATACTGCAGAACAACCAAACTATTATGATTTAAGTACGCGAAATAAGAAATCATGTGATTTTACTCTGCATTCTTATTGGTGTTGGTTATTCAATTCAGAGGGTAAGACGTGATACTTTCTTGGAGGATTTGTCTATTCATTGCCAGTAAGTTGACTTACTAAGTCTTTTTTTTGTAGTTATTGAAAATCTCACTCGCGGGTATCTACCTACACCAGAGTCATCATGTTCAAGTAGAGTAAGTAGACATACTAGGTTCTTTATTTGGAAATACCAAGATCTTCTGAGAAGTATGTATAATATTAATATATTTTAACTATGAAATGAAAAAGTTACTTCGTTTTTCGATTGATATTTTATAATTTATGATCAAAAAAGGATTGCCGCCTAAAAGTAACTGTTCATAAATTATCAACGGATTGATATATTTCAAATTTGAAAGAAGCATCTTGCAGACCTTTTTACGATGAATCCAGTGGTGTGAAAATCTCGAAAACCAAGTATGTTGACTTACTTGGTTTTTGTTTTGCAAGGCAGATTATGGCATAATCCATGTAGTCCTCCGATTTTTCGTTATTTTCTTTTCATCCATTTGAATAAATAAATAATCGTTTTAATTGAAATAGTTTACAGTTACGACAAAAATGCAGGACATGTAGAAATTTTTCAACAGATTCTGAAGTCAAATGAATGTCGCGAATGGCGCACTGCTTGTGTGACGACACGAGAAAAATACTACCTTGTAGATTTTCACAATAACATTGAATACCGAATCGTGTTGGACTGAGTGACCTACGTTTCCAATTTGAGACAATAATAAAGCTATTAACAAAAAATCAGTTTTTTTTTAATTTCAACAACTATATCTCGCAAGTTTCCGCACCTATGGCTTATATGTTTGTAGGGAAAATCGTCTTAAATTAACGCGTTCTATCGACTGTTGAACACTTGTTGTTCTTTCTTGGCTGGGTCAAAAATAACAACACAAGGTCTCCTTTCATGATCAACAATTTCCCTACACCTGCGGATCATTCTGAAAATAGTTGAATGGACATTCCTTTTAGCCTATCATTTCGGGTATCTTTTCGTAATTGTGTTTTATATGAGATAATCGTTCGTAACTTTCGAATTGACAATTGAATTCATGTTTCTGTACAAGGGCGGTAGTGACATAATGAATGTCCGGAGCAACACTAGTTTTATATTATACGATTATTAAGAGAATTTTCTTTCAGGAAACGAAATACAAAAGACAAAAGGAGGAAGCTTTAAGACAAGGTAATGATTCTCCACTTACAATAGGTTATAAGGCCTGGCACAAAGTGTTCATCAAAAACAAAAAAAAATAATATTAATAATAATAATAATAATATAGTTTATTCAGATTTGAAGAATGTATAACAAATAATATGAATTTCTTACCTAATAACTATTATAAGTCTGAATAAACGTTTAATCACAGAGGCATTACATAATGTCTGTACGTGAATTGAACTTAAATAAACAATATATTTCTCCCATAAGTACAAAAATAAAAATATAAGCAAACAACAAAAACAAAACCAACATTCCTAATTAGTACCATTGAAATTTCATAGACACCACGAAGAAAGTTACTATCAATGTCCCTTGATATGTCGCTATCGTTGGGAAAGTCACCATCGGTGTGAAAGTCACTATCGGTGTGAAAAATCACTATGTTAAGTCACTGTCGGTATAAAGGTCACGATCGGTATAAAAAGTCACTATCGGTATGAAGAGACTCTATCAGCATCAAAGTCACCAATTTGGTATTTTATTGTCACATATCCGATTAAGGCAGCTGATTTATAACATTAAAAAAGATTTGCCTGCCACTTCGTTGTATCCATCTTCTTATTTTTCTCTTGAAATTCTTATACATATAGGCTGTTCTTAATTCTTGAGGCAACATGGCATATATTCTTGGTGCCAAATAGGTAAAGGATCGTTGCCCAACTCTTTTCTCAGCTCTCGGGGTTTCAAATCTATTTTTCTTGTTTCTGGTAGAATAAATATGTTCTATTGAATTCAATTGTATTTTTCCTTGAAATGTGTGAAACAAAATGTGAGCCGAGAACAACTGATGAATTTCACCTATTCCTGATAATCTATACAGTTCGTCTCCATCAGAGGTAAGTGGTCTCCCAAAAATAATCCTCAACAACCATTTTTGCATTGTTTCGATCTTTTTTAGTTGATTCTCGTAAGCACCCCCCAACCTATAATGCCATATGATAAGTGGGATTCCACGAGAGCAAAATAGAGTATGCGTAGGTACTTGACGTCAAGAATCTTCCTTAAATATCTGAATTTATAAAGCAGCCCTCTTAACTTCTTAACTATATTATCGACATGTTTATACCATCTCATATGTCTGTCGAGGGTAATTCCTAAGTATTTTATACTCTCCGCTGCAGGTATGATGGTGGAATTGTCAACGGTAGGGGACCCATTTGTGGCAGACCAGATGCATATGATACAAATGGTAAGTAAAATGTCTTTTCTAGATTGATAGTCAACTTATTACATTCGAACCACTTTTTAATTTGTAGAAAATCACATTCTGCATATTTTTTAACTCTTTCCAGGATTTACTTTCATAAAAAATAGCAGCGTCATCTGCAAAACATATAATTTGTCCTTTTGTTTCCATTAACAGAAGATTGTTTATATATATTGTAAATAGGATCGGACCTAGTGCTGTTCCTTGTGGTACTCCGTATGTTACTTCTTTCACACTGCTTCTATATTCTATATATCGGATTAAATTATAGGAGCCGTATAAATATATTACGGTTTTCCTCTTGAAGAGATCAGGTGATTTGCATACGAGCTTGCAATAATGTACGAATTGGGAATATCACTGCAGTAGCAAGATTTCCAAATGGCTACCGAAGATTAGTTCAGTAGATCTATGAAGAGATAGCCACAATTATCATTGAGATCTGTACAACCAACAAGTATTTTCTGTGCTACCAGCTTCAATGAGAGTAACATTAATTTGTTTGTCGACAATTTGCAATACGTTATGGGGAAATATAAATTTGAATCCAAGGAGATTTACAACATTGATGGAATTGGAATCTCCATAGTCAAGAAACCCAATAAAATCATTATTAAAAAAGGAACCAAGCAAGTGAGGTCAAAAGAGAAAATTTAGTCACCGTTATTTGTGCAGTTAATGCAGTTGGAAGTTTTGTAGCCCCCAATGTTCCAGTTCCTAAGAGTGGGATACTGGTATTGTTGTTCTTCTTTACCCTCTCTAGTGCTCCCATAAATCAACTACTAGATCGTACTGTATATGGATAACTGAGGAAGGTTAGATACCATCAATGATTGCATCAATTCTTCGTTTGGCAATGACTTCTGTTAATATCGTATACGGTTTTCAATGCATATGAATATATCCCTACGAGATATATAAATATATATATATATATATATATATATATATATATATTATGAATGGCATATTCAAGTCCATCATCTCTGAACCGTTCGATGAATGATGGATCATTACCTGTTGAACCAGCTCGTGGAGCTAATGACAAAAATGCACCATCAATATCAGGTACCGTTTCTCTTATGCATCGAATGCATCGTTGAATTACGGTGTCTCATTGAACTCTTGCTCCGTGGCAGCTGAAATATTCACTCCAGAAGCTGTCAGAATACTTCCAAAGGCTGAAGCTAGGAAAAATGGATATAAAGGAAAGCGAAAGAGGAAATCATTCGTCTATACAGATACTCTTGAAAAAGAGAAAATAAGAGCAGAATATCAGGAAACAAAAGGGAAAGGCGATGAAAAACATATTTGGGGCTGAAAGCAAATATTAGAAGAAGAGAGACGTGGGGGCAGTGATGAAGATGACAAGTGTTATGGCCTTGTATGCGTGGAAGTGTTCAATGAAGGTTTTAGGCGGCCTCACACCCGTCGCCCGGTGTGATACCACATCCAGCTATAGGACCCGTAAATTGGTCACCTGTGTGACTTTTCGGGATCTGGCGGATGGTTCGGTTTCCAGGGTGGGAAGGATTGGCAATGAAACATGATGAGCTCTTCTGGGACAAAATCATCCGGAGTTAAAATAGTCTCACATTCGGATATCCAGGGGGACTGCCTCGAGGCAAATTCACAAATTCATTTACGTTCTGGAAAAGAAAACAAACTCTTGATAGAGTTCTGCAATATCAGAGGAATGGGGCACAACATGAATGTCGATGCAGTCCACCAGCATCTGCAAAACGCACAACCCCGTGTTCTGGCCCTAACCGAAATCCGAATGAGTCAAACAACCGACACAACGTATT
The DNA here is from genome assembly GCA_013387265.2 of Cryptolaemus montrouzieri. Lineage (NCBI taxonomy): Eukaryota > Metazoa > Arthropoda > Insecta > Coleoptera > Coccinellidae > Cryptolaemus > Cryptolaemus montrouzieri. The sequence goes on from JABFTP020000144.1 coordinate 35,098,999, forward strand.
AACGTTTTAATGGGTATGAGTTACATATGAGATTTAGGTTTGAAGGGGGCCTTTGTGTTTTCGCCAGATCGGATGTTGCATGTCAGAGAGAGGACACGATGGAGGACGACGCTTTCGACCTTGCATGATTTAAAATCTATTTGCAGAATAAAACACTGTTTTTATGCTGTCTATATCGCTCGCCAAACGATATTCATTTCTTAGACTGTTTCAGTATCTAGGTGATAAGGTGGATTGGATTCAGACACATCATCCGGCAGCTGAGATCATTGTACTGGGTGACTTCAACGTTCACAACACCAACTGGCTCCGCCACTCCAATAGAACAGATGAAGCGGGAAGACAGGTTGAAACTTTCGCAATCAGCCATAATCTAACGAAGCTAGTCGACGAACCGACAAGAATACCTGATCACCCAACTGACTTCCCGAACACCTTGGATCTCTTTTTGATTTCAGATTCAAATGATTTTGCAGTGGAGGTCTCAGCACCGCTAGGCAGCTCAGACCACAACCTTATATCTACTACTGGAACTGTTGTGCTGCCTCTAAAACGAGAACCTCAACCACCTAGATGCATTTGGCACTATAACCCTGCTAATTGGCATGAGTTGCGTGAATTCTTTTCGTTCTTCCCATTCAGTGAGGTTTGCCTTTCAGATCCTGACATCAATGCGTGCACTGAATCTGTTACAGAAATCATTCATGCAGGAATGGATCTCTACATCCCTCATTCCATGAAAAGAGAAACAGCACAAAAGTCATGGTTCAACAAAGGCTGCGTAAGAGCCTCTGCAGCCAAGAGCAGAGCTTACAAGTCATGGAAGATGAATCCAACAGAGGAAACAAGAACAACCTTCGTATGAATACGGAACGAATCCAACCTGACAACTGCAAGAGCAAAGGCCAATTTCAACGAAGGGGTAACTAATAAACTCCTTGAACAGGCAAGTGGGACTAGACAATTCTGGTCTATGGTAAAGACTGTCAGTGCCAATTTCTGCGAATCTGCGTTTCCACCTCTTGTTAGAGAATACGGAAGTATAGCATCATCCCGGAAAGAGAAAGCCAATCTCTTTGCTCTCTTGTTCTCAAAGAATTCTGTGCTGGATTCATCTAACGCAATACCACCGAACATTCCACCTACAAATTCTTCCATGGCAGAAATCGAGTTCAGAATCCGCCCTGTGCGACGGGCTCTCGACCAGCTGAACTGCAAGAGTGCAGTTGGTCTAGACGAAATACCACCAATCGTTCTGAGAAAGTGTGCCCTCGAACTGGCACCCATTCTTAATCGTCTGTTTCAGGTTTCTTATGAAAGCCAGACTTTTCCGAGCAGCTGTGAAATAGCAAGAATTCAACCGATCCCAAAGAAAGGAAAGTCTTTGCCCCAAAACTACCGCCCTGTTGCACTTCTTTCCATTATGTCCAAAGTGTTGGAGAGAGTGATAATTGATAAACTCATCAATATCTTGAGTTGCAGGGAATTATTAACGACCGTCAGTATGGTTTTCGCAGGCAAAGATCGACAGGAGATCTGCTCGCTTACGTCACTCATGTTTGTACATCAACGATGGAAAAACATGGGGAATCTAGATAGGCTTTGGCATGCAGCCTTGTTGAATAAACTTGCTGCATATGGACTTCCCGAAAAATTGCGGAGGTAGATAAGTATCTTTTTTTCAAGTAGATCAATACAAGTTGTGGTCGACGGTATAACATCTGATTGCAAGCAGGAGTACCTCAGGGATCCATTATTTCGCCAACCTTGTTTCTGTTGCAGATAAACGATCTTCTGTCATCTACAGAGAGTAAGATCTTCGGTTTTGCAGAGGATTGTACCCTGGTTTCGTCTTTCAGTAGTCTGCGGCCGATTACAGCTGCTAAATCTCATCGTCAGAGATGTCAACAAATTAATAGCTTATAAACTCTGACACACAGAGGATATCTGCGTGGGGTCAGTTGAACCTGGTGAGCTTCAACGTGAGCAAGACGTAAGCAACTACGTTTTCTAGAAAGGTCCCCAACGGATGTTAGATAGTGTGAAATCACCCGCGATCTCCAACTACTGGCTCTTAGAAGACAAGTTGCTGCCCTTTCTCTGTTTCACAGATACTTCCACGGAAGTATCCACTCCAAGAAGCTGAAAGACTTTGTTCTGAGAAAACTCATGTTTTGTCACAATATTAGGATGGCAAGGGATTCTTATCATATAGCGGTACATTTAACGACCCCTCGAAACTCTCTATAAGAATTCCTTCGTTTACAGGACCGGTGAGCTGTGGAACTCGCTTTCGTCGAACATCTTCCCAACATCATACGATTTGGCCCTCTTCAAGAAGCGAGTGAACAGACAACTCAGTTCTTCCCAGGCGCCCACTCATGTGGTGTTCATTCGATTCATTACTGAGATTTTTTTTCAGGAAACTTTTGGTGGGACGCCTGTATATATAGCTATAGTAAGACGGTGACGCGAATATATCAAATTTTACGCATTTAAAATACACCAACGAGCCTAGTTTCACTTAAAATATAAAATATTATTATCTCATAATACATCACACCATGAAATCGATTTATTTACAGTTGGTCCATGTTCCAATAGTTTACAAATTTCGGATATTTTGTTATTCTTGAAAAGGTATCAGAAATGACATTCACAAAAAGTGAAGTCCACATTTTATTTTTAATATACGAGCATTCTTCCATATTTTTATTAAATACATTGATGATATGACAGGATTAAAATTTGACAGAAACAGAATACGAAATATAGAAAATCTAATGAATATTCAACTAACTTGATTTCTCTTAACTTACTTGAACTTATCTATATATACAAAAATAAACAAAATTCTTCATTCAAAGGATGAATTTTCCTGATTTTCTATTATATTTTCCATAAAATTACTCATTCGTAAAAAATACATAGAGATAGCTATCAAAAATAGAGTTTATTTTAACTCATAGACATAATCAAAATAACTAATCAACTAGGAGATTATTTGAATTACATCGTCGAAGACTTCATTTGATAAAGAATGTTGAAAAGTGAAGTTTTCAATTACCTTCAAAATATTACTTCAAAAATCACAATTGTAAAAATTTGAGAAAACAGTAATAAATCATATAAGTTTATTACAACTTCTGCATCTTAAAATATCTAAATGTTGCGAAAATTTACTATTTTTATTTGTTTGCATAAGAACTAATGATTAGTTATCGGTATTTTGTGATGACCGGCTAATCTCCTCCTTCCAGCTAATAATTTGCTCAGTCCCTTAGGTTCTTCGGTGGTTGAAGATACTACTGCTTCGGTTTCGGCCGGTTTTTCTTCTTCTTCTTCTTCGACTACTGTTGCTGCTTCAGTTGCTTGTGTTTCAGCTGGAGCTTCACTGGAAGTTTCAGTTTTCTGTCCGGGTCGCTTTCTAGCCAATAGAGGGTTCACCCTTCGCACTTGCACTGGGGAACTTGCAGCTGCTTTAGGACGAGGGGCTGTACCTACTTGAATTCTATTCCTACTGCGAAGTCTATTGATAGGATTGGGGTCTGCAGGAGGTGCAGGTTCGGGTGTTTCTTCCTGAAACGGAATTCAATAATTGCTTCTTATATTTAACTACAGAGAAGTGGCTTAAATACTTTCAAGAAAGGAGGCATCCGTAGACTTTCTGCTAATTAAAAAAACAATAATAAAATTAAAACAATTATTTGACATTTAATATACCAATTAGACGCTCAAAAATATGTGTTATTGATGGCATTAAGATGGTATAACAAACTAATTGTGTAATCTTCATTTTAAGTTTCCTTACCTTATTTTCTTCCTCCTTGAGTACTTCATCATCTCCAGTTACATGATCTTCTACTACGGAAATTTCTGTAGAAGTACTAGAGGGCCCATGGTGCCCTATTCGCCTATTAGCTATATTGATCCTGGGACCAGGTCTTAAAGGTCTGACTGCTGAGTGGGAACCAGGTTGGATACGCCGCGACTTCGCGGTTGTACTCAAGGTTTGCTCACTCGTAGTTTCACTTTCACCGTTTGAAGTTGCCTCAGAAGAAGTTGGGGCATGGGTTGGCCTAGTCCTTCCTCTAATATTGAAAGTAGGTCTTGGTCTAGATGCACGAGGGGAACTTGTCGATGATGGAGAAATACTGTTAGAGTCTTGAGTATCTTCTGATGGACTAGCGGTTGTACGAGTTCTGGTTCTGCCGCTGGAACCGAAGCGGCTTCGAGAGGTGGGCTAAAAATTAAATTTGATAAATCATATACAAATTCGATCAATAATACTAACCCTTCCACTGCTTGTAGTTTTGGCTTCCTCTTTATTAGTCTTTTCTTCTTCATGTTCTGGCTCAGCCGTTGTTCTTGTGCCACCTCTATGTCTATTTCCGAAAGATGGTCTGCTTCCTCCAAATTTCTTGGGCTTGGTATGGGATTCAATGACTGCAGCTTCGGTTGTAGAAGCATGAGATGTTTTTTTGTTGGAACCAAGTCTACCTCTGTATCGATTTCGACCAAATGCAGATCCTTCGGTAGAAGGTGGAGCTGGAGTGGTTGTTGTTGTAGTTGTTGTAGGTGCAGGAGTGGTTGTTGTTGTTGTTGTAGTGGTAGTAGTCGTCGTGGACGTCGTAGTAGAACTGGATTCTGTTGAGAGTTAATTTCAATTGATATAAGTAAGAGTATTTATTTTAAGTATAAAAGAAAGAATATGAGTGAAGGGTTCAATTAACAATATTCACCGCAGATCAACGTTAGGAATTATACAATACAAATTGTATGATCATTCCTTCAGTGAAAAACAATGTTGCAAGTCCATGAAATTTTCTTTTTCTACATACCAATTACATCAGTGGTAGGATCTTCGTGCTTAATCTGCTGCCCGTCTTTTTCGTATAATTCCCCTTCAGTTTGATTGGCGTCTTCTCCGAACAGTTTCTGATTACCCTGCGAAATGGCATAAAGATCTAAAGCAACCTTGTCCATTGGATCTGTGGCAGCGGTTGCTTCTTCTGTAATTGTCGATTCTCTTGCTTTCTCAGATACTAACTGTTCATTAGTAGTCGATGAAGGAATTTGAGGGTCTTGCTGGTTAACTTCTTGTGGAGGAGACTGCGAAGATATATGTGTTTAATATTTGACCCTTAACATTTGAATTCGTTTGTTACTTACTGGTAGATTGACACTTTCGTTTGGTGTGACACCTAGGAAGCGTACTGGACCAGCTGGAAGGTCAGTTGGGAAAGAGGGACCACCAGGTTGTTCAGCTTGATTCGGACTAGCAGCATTGAAGTTGGTGTTGAAAGTATCACTATCTACTAATTCGAGAGATGGGCGCTTAACATTGGCACGAGTTCGACCACGAGAACCCTGGAAAGAGCATTGTAGAATATTTTTTTTATCAATCCTCAATTATTTCGTTTGTTAAATTATCAGTCGTTTGATTCAGAAGAGATGATCTGAGATACCCGTTAGTATAATACCATTAGGTGATTATATTATGATTAATCTATACTTTAGAGCATTAGATTTGTATAGTTTTATAATAATTTATGTTTTCCCAACGTATGACTATGGAAAATATATTGCAGTTGAGTAATTTGTTGGATCACTTTCATTGTATGAAAACATGGGAAAGTAGTGAAGAAGAATAACTTAAACCTCCTAGATTTAAATTCATTGTATGCTGTGTTATGCAAGAGACAATGTTGACTATAATTTTAGAATCCTCAAGTTTTTGAACTATATTATACCTTTGGCTTCAATCCCCAAGAAACACTCCAAACGTTTTTCAGATTGCTTCATCGATACTATTCTAGAAATCTCATTATCAGAAATCATTTGAAGTGCTTAAAAATTTTGTTAAATTGCACTGTACTAAAAAAAGACCAAAAGACTAAAACAGAGGGTGCTAGATGTGTGATTTTTAGAAAACTAGATCATTTAACAAGTCAATTTCTGGTCAGCTTTTTATCTGCAGAATTTCTTCTAAAATACGAGGCAATTTGGTCTAGGAGAGAAAATCGTTTATGGGGTTAGGTGCTGTCAGAATTATCAAAAAATCGGTTCTTTTTTCATTTTCTTTAAGTATAAAATGTTAGAAATATTCTCTGGAAATTTTAAATGAATCCGACAAATACTTTTCGAGTTATTTGATAATTAGCCAAGGGTTAATGAAATTTATATACCTTTTTCAAAACATGAAACACTAGTGCCTGATGATTCTTTTTCTTTTAATTTTGATTTTTATAAACAATTAACTGTTGGTTTTGCCGAAAATCTAGATAAAAATTTTCTTGAGGCCGCCATTTTCAAAATTAAAAAAAAAGCTGTGATCAGGCACTAGATTATCTATTAACAAAACTATTTTTTTCGTGTGATTGATTGTAAATGAACCTTCAAGGATAAGTGATGGCCACCGCAAGGAGCTTCGGTTGGAACTGGATCAACATAAACAGCCATTACTTTTAAAATTATTTATTAATTTTTTTTCTAAAATTTATGTGAAGTCGAGTAAAAACCTTATTTGATGATGCTATGTTTTTACTTCTATAAAATAAAATAATTTAATGGCAAAAAAATTATTTGAAGTTGTAATTTTTTCATGTCTCTGACTACACCTAACCCTTTATTTTAATAAAACAGAAGATTTACACTTTTCAATTAATATTCACTATATTGTTGGTAGCTGCCAATCTAAGATACCTTGAAAACTGTTGTAATGCTAAAAAATTGCACAAACAGTAAATTTAGTTTTTTTGGACCAACTTTATGACTCAAAATGAATATGCTCAACCTCATCGCTATTTCGTGGATAGGAGAGGATTTTTATTGGGCATCTTAACTTATTGAGCCCCACACTAGTCGACGTCTGGCACAACACCGGTTCTGCCTGGTGTTCAACGATAGTACGTGCAACATTTTCAACTTCTATAGAAGAAGAAAAGATCTTCGATGGCGAAGTTTATTTGAATATTCTGGAAAATTTTATAGGTTCATCAATAACTCATGAAGTGGAAAATCAGCTTGATGGTGATGGACACCGGGCGTTGGATGAAAATGAGCTGTTTTTTCAGCATGGCAGAGCTCCTCCTCCTTATGCACTAAATGTACGGAACAGGTTAAATAATCAATTTGCCAATCATTTGATTGATAGCCGAGCAACAATAGAGTATTCCGTACTTTTCGCAGATTTAACAAGTTCAGATCTTTTTCTTTCAGAATATTTAAAATCTATCGTCTATTGAACACAGCCTGTGAAAATTGATGATTTGCGGCAACGTATAGATGAAGAATGTGAAAGAATTACTGCAGAAGTCTTTAACGCGTACATGAACAGTTTGAGTCTCGTTTGTATTTCTGACTGGAACAGAACGATCCTCAATTTAAACATTTGTAATAGTAGGTTTAAAAGGTGAACTTAAGAAAAATACATTCCGAACGTTGACATGTGATATGAAGAATATAAAAAAGATATGGGCTACCCAATGATTTGTCATAAAAGACGTGTTCCCATTTCTTTAAGTTGAGGTGCAAGGGTGAGAGTGGTCCCCAAAAACTTGACATTTGTTATTGAAATTGATTTCAATATAAACCATTATATTCTAAATTTTTCATGAATTTTCAGTTTTTATTTGTTGATTAAATATGTGAGACAGTTACTCTTCTTTTGAGGTCCAGAATGCTTAACATGTTGATGATAACTTGGAAGACCGGACCTAGTCATTAGGATCATCCTGGTCGAAGAGGTGGGATATTGAGTTATTATGTGTGCAAATTAACAAGAACCCATAGCAGGTAGTATTCATTATACAATAAACACATACCGCAACCAAAGATCAGCTTCGTCAGAGGGGGAATACCGCAGGCTGTTTGTTTGATTATCTTCTTAGTTCTGTGTTTGGTCTTGCTTGTTATATTTAAATTTCTTCTTTTAATTATATTCCGTTGGCACGAAAAGATATCGTACCTTATACCATGTTTTCTACTATTACTTCTTTTAATTTTCAGATTACTGTCATTTCACTATCAATCGAAGGCCTGGCTCAAATAAAGAATGAAAAATGAAGAATGAAATGACTAGCTATTACTGATGTATCCGTGACCGGCGTTACAGGGTTTTCCCTCAAATTTTTTCTTTCCTTTCTGTTAAATATTATAAAGGATTACATATGGTTTACCCGTTTCTTCTAATTTTTCTAAGCTTATACTTCAGAAGAGTGCGTAGAAGGCTTAGTGTGTTTTGAATTTTTATCCATTCTTTATATTGTGCTTTTCTCCGATCGTATTTTGATTTATATCAATTTGACATTACGATATGGTATTCCAATTTCTTCTTACACTCTCTTTGATTGGAATAAATGAATATAATTCGTACTAACAGTAATTGCCCCAAAGCGTTGCCAGCTTATAATTCTTGCTGCGAAGAATTCTACATCTTAATGTCTGAGACAATTTTCGACAATTATATACAACAACTTCTCATGTAATGCTGTCTTCAGTGAACCAAGCAAATAGAGATTAGATGATGTTCAATCTGGGCTGTAAGGGAGATTTCGATTGTGAACAGTGAGCAGTATGAGGACGTGCGTTATCTTTCTTTTTTCTTCATCGTTGAAACACAGCGTGTTTCTTATAGCTGCTTTGAACTTGTTTTTAAGCAGAACAGAGTAGCATTGGCTGTGTATTGTATGTTGTTCTTCGAGATAGTCATAAGAAATAATGGCTAATCATAAAGGTGTTCATCAGTCAGTGAGTGTTGATGAAATTTAAATTATTCTAAATCACGTGTGAATATGTCTCGCTCATTTAACTTCCACCAGACATTTAAGTCATTCTAGGCTTTGGTTCCCAAAGTAGGTGAGTAGGGGGATAAGCATTTATCGAAAACACCTCAAATCCATTATCGCCTTTGAGTCTTATTTGCAAGAAACATCAATAAATGAAGCAATAAAGCATTTTATGCTTTAAGATCATCTTAATATAATACACCCCAGTAAGAAAGACCAAGATGTGACCTATTTTCAAGACATGAAAATACGAAATTCAGTCAACTATATCAAAAAACTTTTTTCATCATCTCCTAAGCAAGACGATGACGCAGTTCGAACTTCGTACAATATTCATCGTTAATTGATGTAACAGGAAAACCACACACTATTGGGAAACATTTCATTTTACCACTGAAAGAACCAATATTCTCTGTGCTCCATAAACCAACTGCAGATAATATCCAAAAAATTCCTTTGAGCAAATACCAAACGATGAGATGCGTAAAAACACAAACTTTCAATTCATCTAATGAGCCCACTTTATTCACGAATGGAGGATTGTTATTGTTTCAAACGGGGATCATTAAGGACAAGAGAATATGTCATGAACTTCTAATGTTTCAAATACAAAAGAGCAACTATATTCAATGCTCTGAAAAAGTTTTGTGTTGAAAAGGAAATTCCTTCGAATATATTGTTACTTGCTATGGTTGATGCACTGGTTATGGTAGGGCATATCAAAGAAATAAAGTTCCTAATGTTCTTGCTGCGCATTATGCAATTTACCGCTTGCACTGTTGAAAATTTCAATTGATTGCTCCTTCTCACAAAGGTACGCTAGCAGTCAAGAAGTACTTACTCAACGCGATTGTAATAGGTTTGATTCTCTGATTGTATTCCTAGAAAACAGAGACCTAGAATTGTGAGACAACCCAATCTCATTGAAATTGATATTGCGTACTTGACAGTACTAGGTATATAACATATCCCAATATCCGATAACACGCGAATTTATCGCAATCTGTCTAAACATATTGAACAATTTTGTTCAGGGAGCAATATTCAACCTTTTATAGATGGAGATAGTTTTTGGATTCACTTTTCATAATCTTTGTTAATCAGGGCCAAATAGTAGTGGTACAATCTAGTCTGATGTCATTAATAGGAGAAAAATATTGTAGTTCTGGTCTCGCTTGACCTCGTCAGTGATGTATACCCATCCACAACATCAAGCCAGACTGTCACCAATTGCTCCAATTGGCGAGCTCCAACGAAAAGACACAGAAGATTACCAGTGCCACCAAGAAAGGAAAACGACAAAGAGTAGATCAAAAGAAGCAAAACTTCAAGAAGCCAGACTAGTTTGATTATTCTCCGCAACGCTGTATACTGTGTCTACTCGATGTGAGGGTCAAAATCAGCTAATACTCATGCTTGTTCAGCAGTTGAGTACATCAGATGTACATCATATCTCAATATCCGATAACACGCAAAATTTATTGCTATACGTGTAAACACATTTAAGACTTTTATTCAGGAAACAATATTTAACTTTACGTAGAATGTTAGATATCCCTTCGTGAAGGATCTAGTTCTCCGATTCAATCATTATAATCATCGCAGCGTTGTGGTGAATAGTAAAACTAATCTGACTTGCTAAAGCTGCTGTCGTATTCGACATATGTAAATATACATAAGAAATATTGGAAGACGAGAATCATTTCCCAAATATATTTGTAGAATCATTACTTGATAGTTTAATTTCAATCCTTGGGAAATCTTCGCAGAGACACCAAGGAACACTCTAAACGTGGCATATCAGGCTGGGGTTTGGATCCTTCTCAAATGTTAAGTTAGATAATAATAGAATCCTCCTAGTTAGGAGAAGAAATAATAGAATTGATGACATATGCGGAATTGTAAATTAAATTCAAGAACGGCTACTAAGAAACATCGCTGCACAAACAGATTTCACAACTATACCCAGGACTATGGTTGATTCTTCAACGACTTCTGATAGCATTTTCGTGACAAATGGTAAGTGACATTATACATAGTGGGTGATGAACAGAATAATTTGTAAAACCATGGTTCTAACGTATATATTGGTTTTTCACCTTCAATAAGTAAAAAACGTATCACATAATATTGATTAACCAATGTGACATTTTTAGGTGAACTAACCGTTGTTAAATTTAATTTAAATTTAATTTTGTACAAACAAAACAGTGCTAAAACTCTTCAAAGCATCAAACTTGTCCTACCAACTGTTTTTCTCCTGATTAATTTGTCTCTTTAACAATTGAATGATCCTTATAAATGTTATATTTTCATCGCATTTTCGAATGTTAATGGTCGAATCACACCTATTGAATATTGGGCTGAGATAGATCATTCGGCGAAGCTCTCAGTTGGTGTGATTCGGCCAGAAGTGCGTAACATAAGAGATTGAAAACTACGCAGATGTTTTATAACAAAATTACATATTTTCGCTCGATAAATAATGATTATACGAATTAAACTCATAGAACTTCTAATTGAACATAGACATTCTTATAATTCTATATCAATAAATTAAAAGTAGTAATTTATATCGACATCATTTCCTTATTGAATATTGCTATTATTACGTTATTGAAATTACTTGATGAGAGCCATCATTCTAATGAATTTCTCCATAAAATAGGAGAGAGCGACGTAAGATAGTATTACAAAAATTACTTATGCTACTGATTATGACACTGAAGATTTAATGAGAGTGTAAGTAGTAGATGAATGACACTATTATCTATATTACTCAGTGGATTTATGTCATTTGAATTTTTCTGGTAAAGCTATTTCTAAATTTATACGAAGAAAAATATTATTGCATTAAAATGACTTCCACTGAGAGAAAGGTATTAGTAACTTATAGTTGCTCTGAATTTTGTCATGAAAATATAAAATACCACACCGAAAAGGGTTGTCTAAAATATATGTCGGTGGATGAAATTTCTGTCTCTAACAAAATTTTCTGTTAATTATTAATTAAAAACAAGTATGTAATTACATTATGATACATCATCAGTTAGGGAATCTTAACAGAAGATATTTGGACCAGTTCGCTCAATGGCCAAAAAATGAAAGAATACAGATGTAATTTTTATTATTTTTTTACTTCCAACAAAGAAATTAAATTAATAGATCAATGTTACCGCTGTTTCGAACTCTCGGTTATCGTTTGACAGGATAAGAACTAAGTTCAGAGTGACATAAAAGATATATGATTAGGTTGTAATTTGGATTTGGAGAAACCAGATATCAGGACTGTATTAAACAACTATTAAAAGGGATTATTATTTGAATACATGGAACATTTGAGCTTTACATAGATCAGTCTGGTCGCTCATTATCTAAAAGTTGTCATGAAAAAGCGATTGAATTCTGTACCCTTTACGCAATGTGTAGAATTTTTAACTTATTAGCACTAGCAAAAGAGTGGCCATTTTTGATACTGTGGTTAGCTAATGTTGAATCTTGTTGATTTTTAAGAAATGAAGTTTAATGCTCTTTATATCTAATTTTGAATTAACGAGTATTCTGACCTGTGTAGATATTATTGCAGTCTAAACAACATAACTTTTAATCTCCTGGTTTATTTCAATTTTCTATAGGATTTTTAGCGTTGAATAAGGGCGATGAAAATTTATTTTGAGGTCTGATGGGGATACTTATTTCAATTTGGAAAGGTTATTTGCGACATTTTCAATTATCTGTTCAGAATATATTAAAGGGATGAATTTTTCGGTTTTGCTTATGGCCTTATCAAAAAAATAGTTCACAAAAACAATAACATATAGTTATTAGCCAAATATAACCAATTATAAGTACCAACAAATCCGAAAAATTCATTCCTTTAATATATTTTCGACACAGAAGTGAAAATGTCGCAAACAAACTTTCCACATTGAAAACTAAAATCGCATTCAGACCTCAAAATAAATTGTCATAACTTTAATTCAATGCTAAAAATCCTATGAAGAATTTGAATAAATCAGGAGTTGATTAGTTAATTTAAATAAATCAGGAGTTTATAAGTCATCTTGTCTAGACTGCAATAATTTCTACATAGGTCAAACTGTCCGTTCCTTAAGAACACACAAGATTCAACAGTTTTTCAAATCCAAATAACGACCTGTTCATCTATACTTCATGCCACTTTGTACTTGGTTTTCATATTGTTCAATGATAAACGAGAGAGTTAAAACCTCGGTATCAGTGATATATATATATATATATATATATATATATATATATATATATATATATATATATATATATATATATATATATATATATATATATATATATATATATATATATATATATATATATATATATATATATATATATATATATATATATATATATATATATATATATATATATATATATATATATATATATATATATATATATATATATATATATATATATATATATATATATATATATATATATATATATATATATATATATATATATATTTATTTTAAGTGTTGCTAGTAAGAAGAAGATAATAAGATAATATAAAAGTATAAGCGAGAATTCCATATATTGTAAAAAATTCCATTTATGTTTTAATCATGCTTAGGTATGAAATAGTAACGCTTGAATCGATATAGAAACACAGTTTGGTGGTTGTTTTCAAGAGCATATCGATTTGGCTCATGAAAGTGTTGCTGAAGGATCTGAAAAGGCAATTTATCGACTTTAACCATAAATTGGACTCAACGACATAAAGTGTTTTACGAAATAGTTTTAGTTTATTTATAGGCATATGTGGTACAGGAACTGAAGAGGTTGGACCAATCAAATCATGATGTTCTCTTCAATTGACAGTTATAAATAAGTTGTCTCATCATCTCTTCTGGAAGAGGATCTTAGAAATGGTGACAATAAATTGGTGTTCCGAAATAAATGCGAAAAATTTTGAGAGGCTACCTTATTCAAAATAATGGGTTACTTTGTTGTACAAATGCTAGGTCAAAAGTCGATCATAAAAGGGACATTTTTATTTTCATCTTATGAAGAAGAAGTGGTAAAGTAATGGAGATTGATGGTAGTATTGCTTCTTTAAAAACACACGGTTTGCATGTTTTTTCATTTTTTTGTGAAAGGAGTAGAAATGGTTTGAATAAACTATTCCTCCTAGTCCCGTTGACTGAATTTAAAGAAGAACTGATGCAACGCCTTGAAACCAATTAATTTGGACAGCCTGGTTTATTCAGAAATTTGTGTTTTTTCCGTAACTAACCAATTTGAAATTCAAAAATAAATCTTCTTGTGGTTTTCAGAGTTTTTCTAATGTTGCTTTTTTCAACATTACTTAGTGAGGTTGAATAGTATATTAATTTTTCATTATTTTACAGTCTCATTATTAGGTGCAGGACTCTGATAGTTAACATTTCAATGAAATATAGCCTATACACGATGTTCCTAAATATCATGTACTAACGGAATGGAGCGATTCAAATCTGAACGATGCTGACAAAGTACAACAATCATCATCCAAAATCGTCTGTCCTACAAACAACTTTGAAGCGGAAAGAAGGAGGACGCGGATTAATAGTTGTTATCAATTTACACACCGACCAGATAAAAAATCTCAGAGAATTCTTCTCTGCAAAAGCTCTCACTTCTAACCTCCATAGAGTGGTATCGTTGGCTGATATGGGATATACACCTCTAAATCTTGCTACCAGAGATGACCTGCTGAATCTACCGTTCCTATCAGATACTAAAAAACTAGAGCAACGGTCAAGAAAGGAATTGCATGGAGGACATCACCATGAGATTAATCAACCACACATCGACAAAGAAGCCTCTGACAAATGGTTGATCACAGGAGAATTATTCGCGGAAACAGAAGGATTCCTTATGGCAATTCAAGACCAAGTGATAGCTACAAACAACTACAAAAAATTTATTATTAATAGGGACGGAACATTACAAACAGATAAGTGCAGAAAATGTCATATAAGATCGGAGACTATACAGCATAGTACGTCCGGTTGCGAACAACTGGCCAATACGGACTATCTTCACAGACATAATCAAGTGTGCAACATTATCCATCAGAAACTTTCACACAAGTACGGATTTCTGAATACCTTACAGCCATATTACAAGTATCAACCGTCGCCCGTATTGGAAAATTACTCTATCAAATTATACTACGATAGGCCTGTTATCACTGACAGAATGGTTACGAATAATAGGCCGGACATAGTGGTGTAGATAAGAGAGCCAGCACAGCTATGCTGGTGGATGTCGCCATACCGAATAATAACAACTTGCTGAATAAGTTCCAGGAGATAAAGTCCAAATACACCTTGCTATTGAGATCAAGCAGATGTGGCACCTCGATGAAATGGATTTTGTTCCTGTCATCGTATCCTCGATGACAGCAATGACGCAACACTTTGCATGATAGTCTTAAGAAATTAGAATTGCATAAGAATGCCTATATAGAAATGCAAAAAACTGTAATTCTTAATACATGTAGGATAGTTAGGAAATTTATGTCAAGTATATTGTAATCGAGCCTATTCCCTTTGATTGCTGAATCTGGGAAAGGTAAATTATATCCAGCTAACGGCTGAGATAGTGCATAAGTCCACGATAATAAATAATAATATAGTTCATTTGCATAACCATACTGTTCTGTGTGAAAATAATTACATAACATTTTGTGCCTACATACTTATGATGCTAAATAAACAATATATAGCATAGGCTAGACACTCAAAATGAGTGTTTCGCCTGAACGCTCCTATTGAACTCAAAAATATACTCTTCAATGCCCGAGCAGTTTTAAATACCATAACTGAATAAAACAATTCAATTAAATGATCAAACACTTCTGTTACTTCCGGGAGAAAAAAAATTGTCACTATCAGGAAAAAGTCACAATCAGGAAGAAGTCACAAGCAGGAAGAATTAACAATCAGGAAGGAGTCGCAATCAGGAAAAAGTCCCAATCAGGGTTAAGTCACAATTAGAAAAAATTCTAGAAGAGTCGTAATGGAGTTTCTAGTTTCGAATACACAATTCGGGTTAATTTTCACTTCATTTCGTTTAGTTTTTTTATAACACTCTTTCTCAGTATGATACTTGGTTCACTACTTTTTCGAAATATTCTCGACCAGTGCTGAGAGTCCAAACTGTTACTTCCATTTTGAAAACCTGGTATCGTTTAATGTCTCTTAAGTGTTTAGGCAGCTGTGAATAAAACTTGGGAGCCAAATATGCACTATTTCTATGTCCTATTCTTTTTTCTGTGCGCAGCGTCTTGTATCCCTCATCCCTAATTCTCGTCGGGTATGTGTGATCTATCGGATGAATGGTGATTTTTTCCCATACACATATTCAACTACTTTTGTGTAATGAAGTTGTCGTACGCTAAGGATGTTAGATGAAGTGAACAATCGATCACTGAAATATGTCCTCTTCTTTTCATGAATAATTTTGAGAATCCATTTCTGGACAATTTCAAGCTTCCTCAGATGATGTTCGTGAGCAGCTCCCCAACCAAGATTTCCATATGACAAAATTGACTAGACAAAGGCATAATACATAATTTTCAAATGTTCGGTGTTTATTTGTCCTTCGAAATATTTAAACTTATACAATAAGCCACGCAGTCTCTTTGTCAGATATTCAATATGATCGTTCTACTTCATATGCCTATCTAAAATAATCCCCAAAAATTTCACATATCCATGTTCTGCTTCTACAATCAGGGTATCTTTGTTTGCAGTGAGGGGGTCCCAAGTTTGGTAGATCTGTTTCATACGAAGTGAATGGTAGATACGATGACTCTTTTGAATTGAGAGTGAGCTTTTTATGTTGCAACCACTGCTTTATGGTTCGAGTATCGTTTTCTGCATTTTCTTTGAGCTCCTGCCAGATTTTAGCACTACATAATATACTGGTATTATCTGCATAACTTACAATCTTTCCAGCGATCTTCAAGTCCAATACACTATTTACATAAATGATAAAGAGCAGTGGCTCTAGTACCGAACCTTGTGGTACTCCATAAGTGATAACCTCTTCTTTACTGATTTCGCTATCTATTCGTACCACCTGTCTCCTATCCGTCAAGTAGCTCTTCAGCAGCTTCAACACTGTTCCTCTAAAGCCATATCTGCTAAGTTTTTCAAGCAATTTTGTATGGGAAACAGTGTCGAATGCCTTGGAGAGGTCGATAAAAATGCAGAGCAATGGGATATTATTGTCCATTTAATCATACACATACTGTGTTAAATCCTTGATAGCATCTTCAGTTGATTTATTCTGTCTGAATCCATACTGTTTTCTCGAGATAATTTCATGTTTTTCTAAAAATGAAACCATTCTGTTTTCATCAGTTTTTCCAGAATCTTTGACAAGTTGGATATCAGAGAGACGGTCGATAATTTGAGCCCTCAGATTTTTCTCCACTTCTGAAAAGCGGTTTGACAACTCCCTTTTCGAAGAATTCCGGAAAGCATCCTGTCATGAAGCATTCATTAAGCAAGGTAAGATAACCGGCCAGATACTGCCTTCTTCACTTCTTTTAGTGTCTCAAATCGAATGCCATCAATTCCTGGTGATTTTTTCACTTTCAGGTCTCCAATACTCTTTTCTATTTCTAAAGGAAATGTGGGAGTAAGAAAGAAACTTTCCCTGAGATGAAAATTTTCCTCTGAATAATCTTCTGGTTCTTTAAGCTTATCTGCGTATTTCTCTCCAATTTCACCATAGAACTTATTGAATCTGTTTACTATTTCCGTTTTCGTTGTTAATATTTGTTCATTCTCGTCCTTGATTTTTACGATTTCAGACAAAGATACACTTTTTTTACTGAGGTTATTTACATGCTTCCAAATTTCTTTTCAATCATTTTTACTCTTGGCTAATCATTCTTGTAGGTATTCTCTCTTCGATATTTCAATCGAAATTCAATTATATTATTATTATATATTAAATACCATTGCGAAGTCGAGATAGATTATATTTGTTGGTAAGACCAATCACTAGAGCTCTTGGGCAGATTCAGAGTGTTGATTTCCCTGTGACGAAACTATGTTGTTCAATAGGCAAAACTTGATAATCAATTAGAAACTCAATCATATCTTCTGCAATAAAAGTCTCCATGGTCTTCAGCGGCACCGAAAGTAGGCTTGGAGTTCTGTGATTTGAAGGATCCTTTTTTTCACCCTTTTTGAATACTGGTTCATTATTGAGAAGAGAACAAGATACAGATTATCAGCGTTACATTTTCAAAAGAGAAGAATTTAATTCATCCAATCCAGGCGCTATATGACCCTTACTCTTAGCATATGTTTTTTGATGATTCTGGTGAAAACCTAATTAAAGTTAAGCTATCATCCAATTTTGCGGTGGATAAATTAAGCCAATGCCATCTGCAGGCTCACCAATGAAATATGAAGAAAATTAATCTGTAAGAATATTCGTAGCATCAGACTCGAAAGTGCTGAAAGAACCATAGGTTCTGCGTAGATTGAGGACGCTAACTAATTCATGTTGGATCTCATGTATTTGTATGTACTCTTACAATTTTCAAAGTTAGCTATAGATTCTTCGTAGTTGCGCCTTGCCTCTCGCAACGAATCAAGTATGAAATTCGAGAAACGACAGTGCGTTTGAAAGTCAACTGGATGTTTAGAAGATTTATACGATTGCCATAGTTTGTTCTTCTGTCGAATAAGCGATAGGAGGCCGGTATCAGTCTAGGGCTTCAGTTAATTTTTATTAATTTTTTTTATATGAGTTCCACATTTCACTTGGTTTCAAAGAAGAGCCCCCAGATTCGTACCAGTTGATCCCTGAGAGTTCGGTAGAGACTGAGAAGTTATTCGTTATTGTTATTTCGATAATTTTTGTTTGGCTAGAATGCAGAGAGTCGATTTAAATACTATAACTAACCACAACGTGATGCGAACAAACCCTTGAGGTAGATATAGAGGGTTTGTGACGAGATGTCCGTGAGGATAAGCTCCAGAGTTGATGGTTCACTGTTAGCTCTGGTTGGCTCATTAACTAATTGATGTAAACTGAAGTCGATAACAAGTTGCATAAATTTAGTGGTGCCGTTATTCGAATCAGGTATACTAGCCAGGGGCCAAACAACATCCGGAAAATTGAATGGAAATTCATAATGGAATTTTTGAAAAAATTCTCCGTCTGTAAAAGGCATGCTGCGTTCAAAGTTGGGGGATCACGTGCAGAATTAATTCTTAAAAGGAAATCCATATTCAAAAGAGCGCCGGTACCCTCTCTATAAGGCTATAGCAAAAAATAACGTCTGTAGGTCTGTGTAGGTTTTCTTCAATTTCATTTAGAACATCTTCTTCGATATGTGGTGTTCTTTTCAAAAAACCTACGAACATTCAAAATATTTGATGATCGAGTATTATTCTATCAAGATAGCTGCTTGTACAAACATGTCTGAAATCATAGTCCCCAAAAATCTATATTTTCACCCCTAGTGAAGTTGCTTCATGACATATATGATTTCTAACCAACCTAAAACCAATGACCTAATTGCATTCTGATTCATTTCGTTCCAAATTTAAATGTGTTTGCCGAAAATGGTGCATTATGCTCATCTAAAATGTCAGGTCTCCTTTCATGACTACTAGTCTCCCTGTACTTGCGGATCATTCTGGAAGCAGTTGAATAGGGCACCCCAAGCCTTTGGCCTATTCTCGTATAAGTCCAACCTAGTTCATCCAACATCCCTGCTTCAGCAGATTCAACCGGAGTCAAAAATGATCAACAGCTGCAGTTATCTATATGCGTTGGTTCCTTGCAAAATCTCAATTTATTTTTTTCCTTCTATTTCTAATGAGAGGAAAATATTCGAGAAGAAAAAACTACAAATTTTGTTGGCATATGTCCGGACATATCCAAAAAAACTTCTGTAAATAATTAGTTGCCTACCAGAAAATAAATTGGAAATATTGAATTTGTTTGTTAATTTCTTGCCGCAGTGTTTTTATGTATGAGTGTTGGTACATAACACCAGCATTTGTAAATATTTATAATACTAATACTAAAAGGCTAGTTGAATGCTGATGGCATGATACTAACCACAAGGCAAACTGTTCGGCATCTGCAAACCGTATACCTGTGTTCACAGGGATCTTGTGCAAACCAGTTTGTTTAAATAACATTTCAAAAGAGAAATTCTAATTTTTTTATTCTTTTTAATTTTTGAGGCTCTACCAAACGTTGAAAAGGACTTGATCTTATCAATATGCGATGGTTTTTTGTTTAATGGCATCGTTTACCAGACTCCTTCTACAACACAGTTGGATATGAGACAGCGAATAGTCGACGCCTTTCAGTCAGGTGATCCGCTAATGTTGTCGAGAGTTCAACGGTCTTTCCTCAGAAGAATTGAGTTGTGTCTACAGAAAAACGGGAAACATTTGGAACACTTATTGAAATAGTTCAACATCTTGTAGATCATCTCATCAAAAACCAATCTATTACGTATTTCATAAACGACTACCTTAAAATATTTCCATTTCTCTGATCGAGTATAATGATATGTACTAATAAACTCTTCTTTCGCAACCTCTGATTTTATCATTTTAGTTTATTTCGAAAATAGTCGAAGATAAAGATAAGGTTAGTTCTGCAAAAACATGGCACAATATTTTATGCGTTGACATGAATAATAAAATGCAGGATGTTCCATTTGAAAAAATCAAGATATGATATTTTTAAAATTACAATATTCAATGGTTTTCGAGTCACTCCTGTATACAATGAGGATAATCTATTTCAATTCATCCATAAAGCTATCCTTGGGCAATAACAAAACGAAAGGAAAAAGTATTCATCCTCTCTGGCCAAAGAAGCATGCGATGATGTGAGAGCCTATTTTCATGAATTTTTACGGAAAAAAATATTGTGACGAAACTACTCACCAAAAAAACTTATAACTTAAAGACATTAAAGCAGAGTTTAGGACGCTCTTGAATCTTCAACAAAAAAGTGATCTTCCAATCTGAAAAATCCGCCCAAGATGTTTCCAAAGAAAACTGGGACACCCTGTTTACTTCAAAATAAATTGCTGAAGTAGATTTTTACTTTCTTAATACAAAACCGTTCGAACAAGAATGAAATCTTCAAGAGTGTACGACCTACAGAGCACCGCGCCACTGGTGAATCACCCAGTATATGGTATTATCATATTATTAAGAAAGTTTATTAAAAATATTAGAACTCACTTTCATAAACTTAAATTCTTACGAGAAAATGAGCATACTGATTAATGCATGACATCTTTATCTTGAACAATGATAAGTTATATAGTGTATCCCTTGCTGTAGCGCAGAAAGAAGAAAAATTGTGTACTATGCAACTACAATTCCCTCAAGACGCAAAAAGCAATGAAGCATCAAAAATATTCTTCCTACAAACCTGTGTTTCATCAGTAATATTATCAGGTTCAGCACTGTCGTTGTGTGGTCTCCTTATTCGTGGTCTATGAGTACTCGTCGGTTTTTCTGAACTACCTTCCTCTGCTAGCGGTGTTGTATTCAAATTCCTGCTTCTTGGTGGAAACCTAGTATTTGCTGGAAGCCTCTCTTCACCAACAACATCCTCCCCAAGTTGCCTGCTCCTGCTTCTTGTCGAAGAAGGAACTACCTCATTGGCTTCTTGAGCAGCCGTAGTCCTCTCAACATCTGTTTCCTTGTAACGAGATTGGGACCTCGACTTTTCCGTTGATATTATTTCGTTCTTCGCAGGACCGTCATGCGCATTGGTTATCTGCGATGTTATTCGGTTAATATCTAGAACTTTTCCCACTCCGATGTTTAATGTTAGCTGGGGTTAGTATTTGTTAGAGACGGAAATGAAAGTGAGTTCGAGAAAATTGAGAAGTTGATATGGATACGGTGTTGGAGAAAATTGGAGAATATTTCCGTACAAATAAACAAGTATTTCAGGGGAATTATGTGGTTATATGTTCATTCATGACATGAAATATCGGCTTTATATTTCTCGTTCTGGAAACGGCTACATACTAATTTATAAATTCATAATGAAATTGGTGATATGAAGAACATTAAGAAATTGAAAATTTCTTGGAAAGTATAGATGAAAAGTAAAGATAAAGATACAAAGCGAATAATTCAAAATACTTACTTCTTCGGTAGGTGACTGCTTATTCTTGTTATCTTTTGTATCTTCATCTTCATCATAATAGTAGTAAACATATTCGTATTCATATTCTTGTCCATTTGGTCCTTTTTTAATCTGTATTCTAGACCTCTGTTTTTCACTACCACTAGCTACCAGAGGTATATCATCATTATCAGCCTTTGGAACTATTTTACTTGTAGTTAGTACAGGACTTACAGTAGTCACTTCTGCACTCTTCTTTACTCTACGACCATTTTTCGTAAGATCGCCTCTTGCTCTACCCTTTCTACTGGAAGATTTGGTGCTGGAGGGTTTAGCGGTTGTCGTGCTCGTCACCAGGTCATCCTTATATTTTTCTAACAGTTTCTTGACGTCTAACCTTATGGCACCTGCTGGAGCTGGTGCTGCTCTCTTCACAATTTTTACAGCCTTCTTTGGTTTCTCCATTTCAATATGTTCTTCTTCATCTTCTTCAGGACTAAGTTTGAAGGTGAGAGATGGTGGAAGTTTATGCGATGTTTCGAACGGTCGTTCCGGTTCAGTTTTATCTTTTCTCGAAATTGTTCTCGAGCCTGGTCCAGATGAATGGACATATACATATTCTTGAGCTGAGGCAGGTTTCAATTGGTTTTCTTTTTCTTGTAGTTTAGGTGCTGCTAGTGTTGACGCTACTAGAAAGCAGCAAAAACTGAAAAATTAAGGAGTGTAAGTTAGAAGATATTTGATTATTATTGGTAATTATAACTCTTGAATTTTATTTTATATATTTCATCTAAGAAGGAGGAAAATATTTCGAGACAACAAGATATATATTTTGTTCAACAGTCTCGAATATCGGTTATGAATTTGAACTGATGATATTGATTATAAAGCATGCCATCATTATCGCTACTTTAGAGGTATTAAAAGAAAAAATGTTGTAACAAAGAGTAATATTCAAATGACTTCGAAGAATAATCTTCGAATAACTACAAATTTGTATGTTGTAAAGAAGAAAATATGAATTATACCATAATAGTTTCAGATCTTTCGAGAAAGAATCCTATTAGTAGTCTTTATTGCATATCTGAAACTTGTTGTTTCTAATTCAAGTGTTTATGGTAATATACTATAAATATATTCATCTGAAAATGTCAACAGTTCTTGAGAAATATCTGGTGTGTTCGAAATTGATTTCTTTGCAAATAAATATTGTATCATCTCTTTTAGTATAGGTTTATTGTTGTTGTGGTTGTTGTTGGTTCATACACCGCTGCCTAGAAGGCTTTTCGAATTCCACTGGTTGTAGATGAAAGATGCTGTGTCCTCTTTTTTCGCTCGATCTGCTTATAACCTTAGTTGCTTTCTATTATCTGCATATGTTTCCTCAGAGTACAGTTAATAGTTATGGGTTCTGTGTCCTCAGTATATTGTCAAACCCCGAGCTCTTTCAGCAATTTGTTTATCTAGTTTTTTAGTAGGCGCACAATCAGTTTGTGTCCAGTTACGGTTCTTCATCTAGAGGAATTGACTTACCTAGCATAGGTGGTTAGGATGGCCTGTAAAATTTTTTCATCGTGATTCAGAGGAGTGGCTTCGGGATAGAGAGTTCCACGTATGAGGCAACTCTTGGTCAGTCGTCTCGTTTCCTGCTATTCCACTATGCTCCAGCACTCAGATTCAAGTTATCCTAATTCTCTTTATCAGATATTCCCAAACTAGCTTTTACCTAAATTCTTTGCCTCTTAGCGGTTTGATAATTGCCTGGCTTTCTGTGAAGATATGAATACGCCTTTGTTGGAAGCTTTTTTAATGCAATCTTCGATATAGATTTTCATGGAATATATCTGCTTATCTTAGTGGTATGGATAGTCCCAGTTACGTTTTTTCAAACTGTACATGTACGAAGATTTCCTCTCTTTTTCAGTATGAATATAAGAAATGGGGTATTTCTTCAGTTACTTTTTTCGGTATGATATCTTTCCTCATTATTAGTTTTGAGTCTGTGACTATTTTCGGAAATTATGTACCTTTGTTTTGGGATTTCTAGTGACTATGTGTATTTCACCTGTAGGTTGCTCTCATAGTTTAGACAAATATGCCTAACGGAGGATGATTTAGAATCACCTCCATGTTTTCTGGTGATGCGCAGGCGGCTCAATCATTTTTTCAGTTTTCCTCTGCATTACCTTTGGTCACTGTAGCTCATCATGGGTTTCTTCAGTGATGTGTACTGGGTAGGCAAATTTCGATATTTTTCTTCGGCAGTTAAGTGAAATCTTGAAGTAAGGAAAAATAAAGTTCCCCTCTTGAAGACAAACTTATTGGCGAAAAAACAATTCGGCTATCGATTTTGGTCTTCAATTAATTTCGAAACTATCAAATTTTCGATATTTCATAGATTGACAATATTTCGGTTGTTATTGGAGTTACGCAAAAACATTTCGTTTTTGTAGAGGTGCCTTTTTGAGTAAGCAATATGGGAAATTATGAGAGAGAAATATTAGACTATAGAAATGAGAGGGCCCATAACCTCGAATTATGACTTCGGAGGTTCGACACTTATGCATACTGTTATTTTTTTACATGAAAGTTGCGGATATCCATTCTTACGAACTGAATAAAATGTAACTATATTCTTGTTACTTACAAAAATCACTCTTATAAATCGACTGAAATTCCACTTCGAGTCACATTTCAAAACTACACAGATCATAAACAAAGTTAAGGATCCTCTCTACTACGTGACGTTAATGTAAAACATTATAATTTTCGGAATATTTTCTAGTAAGCTCATGTAAATTAATGCAGTTTTCGTTCTTTGCCCGAGAAATATATTTTACTTTTTTCATTCCGTTGCGAGAGTCAAAATACGCAGTATGCGACATAAACGCCGTATTTTCCGGTTGCGTTTAATCAAAAATTTCTTTTTTTCACAGATCGAAGGAATTATAGATCTGAATATGTGGTATCAATTTCGATTCGTTACCTTTACACGTTCCTCAGATAAAGATGAATACGTTCATTTCAACAGAAAAAAATTTACGGTGTAAATACAAATTTAAAGTTTTCAGATTTTTTCCTGTATCCGTTCTAGAAGATATTACTCCTCGCTAATTTTTTCTACAGGTTTTGACTCCCTTGCGAGTAATTTTGCGAAATCATTGGGTCAAAGGACCTAGCATAGCCTTGACATTTATCATCCGACAGCAATTTAATAATTCAATGTACCATACCAATTGGATATTTCAACTTTCTTCGTTTCAATTCTACTAACACAATGGATTAAAACAGGGACACAATTCGCCAAAGAACTCATCAAGCCGATTTCAATCTCATACACACAAGAGACTTGGATCACGGGTTAGAAGAAAGGTAATACAATAGAAGAAAAACATAGGGAGTCGAGGTGAATTTCAAAATTTCAATTCAAGAGACTTTAAGAAATTGAGCAATACTTTATAAACATCCAAATTTTTTTATGATATTGAGAAATTCAAATTGTATGGTCGATTGAAACTGAAAAACTTATTCACATCAGTGACGAATATTTGACATTGATGTCGGTAGTTGCTGCTGTCTAAAAGGAGATGATATGGAGTTCCTATTTAACGACAGGAACAAAATGGATCCTCTTTAGATCCTATTTTGGGTAGATAGTAGGGAGACACTGAATGCCCACTTCTCAGACTATACTTATATTAGAAAAAGATTCTTATGTGTTTTCGATCGCAGCCAGAATTTTTGAACCATACTGTGGAACATGGTCTTTCCTCAATATTCTTTCATAGAATGAACCTTTCGTGCTAAGCTGATATTCGCGAGCCCACATCTTCAGAAAGGATTTCTAATAATATTAAATTGTTTTGATTAGACATAGTTTGACTAGTTGTAATTTGTATAAAGGAGATGATATGGAATTGTAAAGATCGTAGCTTATTCTCGATGATGAGCTGTTTTATGTGTCAAGGTTAATGTGAGTATAGAGTGCGCAGGAGAATGCGTAATAGACGATCGTAATTTCCGATGGAGTTGATTTAGAAGTTTTCAATAGCAAACCTTTTTGTTTTCATGTTGTAACTACAGCTTAACAGTTTAACGGGAACCGTGTACGAAAACTACGAGAGATGAAGTATGATATTGTTCCATTCTCAACGGATATAAAGTAAGTGTGAAAGGAACACATCTTCATGATTTTCCTGAAAGAAGACAGCCCCAAAAATCTTTTTTTTAAGACTTAAGAAAAATCTCATAGATAAGTATTCGTTCAAAGGCAAAAAATAAGAAATAATTTGATCTTGATGTCATAGGATCTGTAAAATCAAATTCTAGTCGCAAACAGGGTGGAGACTGGTGTATCACGGAGTAGTGCCTTGAATATTTACATAATAACATGAAGTCAGACAGTATTAACAAAGATTCTCCTAATTATCAAACCGGATGATCCTCAACGACAAAATAGTTTTTGCCATTGGTTTCTACAAAAAATTCCCGAATAAATGCGCGTTTTTTGCTTCAAATAATGTGATTTTTTGAGTTGAAGATAATAACTGTTTTATCCGTGTAATTTTTCAATTTCATATCGGTTTTAATCAAAAACTGCGTGTACTCACCTATATTTACATTATGGAGTATTGAAGGGTGTGTTCATTAAATCATTATGCTAGCCTTTTAGACTTCTGTGTGCTGATGGGGTTAGTTGGGTCACAAAAAATTAGTCAGCTTGGACATAAGCTTCAACTAGACCCAAAAAACTGGACAAATACCTCAAAAGGGCATCAGATAGATGGGGGCTCTGTTCCAAGGAAGTCAGGAAGTTAGTCTTCCTCTTTGTAAAGAGTCTAAACTCGAGGTTGTTTACTACATGGGAAGAGCCCCAACTGGCAGGGTGAGATTGGTTTGGATCTTCATGAAACGAACCCAACTTTGTCAATTAGGTCACATGGACATAGACGAAACGATCATATTCACAGTGAAACGTCTGACAAAGCGATATCTTGCAGAGGGTACATTTTAGGCTACATTTCTTGAAAGGGCTCTTAGCGGAAGTATTGGAGGTGCTCATTCTTCGGGGTGGATGAAAAATGACCATTTTATGAAAACACAAAAGTCCCTAGGAAACGTTCTATAATATTACTGTTAGAAAACCATGCTTTCATTCTTCACTTAAGAATTTGAAATTGTCTGTGGAAATATAGAGAGATGAAGGCAATATAAAATTGAAATAACAAAAGGGAATGTCCATAGAGATGGATGAAAATTTCCATTATTGAAGAAGTTAAGGAAATGAATTGGGTGAAGATACTCGCAACTCTTGAATGATGAGTTCGAAAATAAGGTCAAAACGAAAGATGTACTGACTATGTCCGCCAATACTTTTTTAAAGACAAATGTTCAACCGTTATGCTTGAATCATCTGGATCAGCCTACATTTTCTAAATATTTGGGCGCTCAAGAACGAAGGCAAGTGAGCTTAGAACAAATTAGGCCTTTTCCAAATGCAGGAAAAGAAAAGTGAGGAAAGGTGTAAGAAGAGAAGATCTGTGGCCATACTTACAGATACTCTAGCCGAAAAGATGAGAGAAAACAAAATTATGGAAGAGCAAAATATGCGAAGAGAAATAATGAAGAAGGGACATAAAGTTAAGAAAAAGCACCTATGAAATAAAAACTTAGGAAGGCCAAGGTGGACAGTAGCGAAGATGAAGAAACATTCTGTATTGTTTGTGTAGAGTCATTTCCTGATAGTTTACCAAAGGAAAAAGTGAATTCACTGCACACATTGCAAGATGTGGGCTCATAAACAGCGTCTAAATTCTAGTGCTTTTTAAGTTTTCCACAACTGCGGCTACGATTCTGATTAACAGTTGGGTTTCTACCTGCAAAACAAGTCAACTGGTGTGATGATAGTTCCTTCTATTAGTTCTCCATGGGATCATATACAGCTCTTAATTTCACAGTGATTCGAATATCCCTAAATTACTCTCATATGTGTATATCCTGGTATGATGAAATTTCGAATTCCTATGTCATAATAATTGTGAATTACTTCTGTTTATCGATTATTTTACAGTTTTGTATAATTTTATTGAATATTTGTTTATCTGTAGATATGATGAAATTCCGCGTAGAATTGCCGTGATAAAATTTTCGACACCAAAGGTGCCCAATGAAGTGAAACAAGAACATGCGATACTTTTTTCTAATGCGGTCATTATTCTATTACTTGACGTAATCGCTATTATGATAACGGAGAAACTACGTGGACTTAAAACTATATTACGAATTTTATGTAACACTCGCATAAATAAGAATTAAAAATACGGCTAGAACCGATTTAATTATTCTCATATTTCCATAAGATATCAGTATTACGTCTAGTCAAATTTTTTCGGCCAGACGTAACTCAAGTTCGTTCGTCTGAAGAAAGTATGGAGAGAAATTTGTTGATCAAGGTCAAGTTATCACTTTTTCACTGAAAGAAAGTGATTTCAAATGTTGTTTAAGTGACATTTTGTACTAATAACCGTATGCCCCAGGTCAGTAAACAGATTTCAAACGAGTTTGGCAAGATTTGTACCTAACTGACGAAAATAAAAATAGAAGCGTTCAATAAACTGCTCATCGAATGTTTGGTATGTTTCCTTGTAAGTCACCTTTCTTTAAACAATATATATTCCTAAAAATTTCAAGTCGAAATAGAGATTTAATATCATTATTATGATTTAATCCAGTACCCAAATTCAATCGATATTTATTTGCGATGAAGCTTGGAAGTTTATTGGATTCGGACGTGTGGAAAAGTTTGAACAGTGTTTATAATTTTGTTATTATCAAGCACAGATTTACGAAGAAGATAAAGTTAACGAGCAAAAAATCATATGATTTAAACTCTCGAAAGTATAAAGTCCGTTGAAAAGGTTGATTTTCAAATACTTGTATTCCCAAAAAATTCTGCCAAATAATATTGAAATACTTTTTTTTCGTACAAATACACACACAAATAATTCAGAAGCGGTTTGAAAATCAGCAATTATAAGGAAAAATTTTCGAAAAAGTCGAAATTTCCGATCAAAAAGCTCACCTCACTAGCATCGTTCCCAGAGTGAACTATCTACATGGTGTTACATAATAGTATGTCACTACTTGAGGGAGTAAATCTACGTGCTATTTAAGAAAAAAAGTCCATATAAACATAGGTCCGCGAAAACTTCGTTACGGAGATACTGAGTGTTGAAATTTCCGGAAAAAATTGGTTTTTTCTTCAAAACTCCTGCAGTTTTTGAGATATTCAGTTGGCATGCAAGCTATTTTTCACAGCCTTAATCATAACACGTCCTAAATTTTAACAAAGATCTACAAGGTGTTTTCTTTTCCGGAGCCATGTTTTCTTTTGCCCTTTCAAACTTTTTTGCAGTACGCCACTTATCAGCGTACAATCAATTTTCGTCATCTTCTTTGAATTACGAAACTTTTCTGACACTTGTAATTTTTTCGTATCTCCCACCGTTCTCGAGCAAAAAATTATTTAAACGATTGTATGCATTCGCTGAATTGAAAGCACTTCTGATTAAAAAAATGACTAGTAGGCTTCGATTTTTTTCATTTATTTATTCATTTATTTTGACAGTTGCTAAAGTTGAATCAGTGTCTGCTCGAATTGTGTATGAAATTAACGTTTAGTTTTAAGACTTCTGAAGTTACAGCTGTAAGAGAAAATGGCTAATTTTTCTAACGTCGAATTGGCTGATATCCATTATATCTACGGTCTGGCTGGCCGAAACACAACAGAAGCTAGGCGATTATATCAGGTGCGCTTGCCAAATCGAGTAACACCAGACAGGCGAACATTTTCAAATATCCACAGAAGCTTGAAGAAACTGGTACTTTTACTGCAGATTATCATTAAAAAGGTGCAACTCAAACTAAGAGAACTCCAGATATTTAGGAAGCAGTTTTGAATTGTATTGATTTGAATCATCATGTGAGTACAAGAAAAATTGAAAATCAGTTGAAGATTTCACATGTTCTAGTTTGGAGGATTCTCCACGACTTTTTATTGTACCCGTTTCATATTCAACGCGTCCAAACTCTACTTCCTCGAGATTTTTCTTCAAGACTGAATTTCTGCCGATGGTTCTTAGATAAAATTAGAGAAAATGCTTATTCTGATAGTGAAATAATGTTCACAGACGAAACTAACTTTTCGAGAACTGCTATCACAAATCCTCACAATAATCATTATTTGGCTGAGGAAAATCCCCATTTGATTGAAGAATCTCATCATCAAGAACAATTCTCACTGAATGTCTGGGTCGGAATAGTTGGAAATTACTTGATTGGTCCCTTTTTTTTGCCTAACAGACTAAACGGTCCCGCTTATCGGTAATTTCTTGAGAAGTTAGTTGCCTTTATTGCTCGGGGATTTGCCACTTTTGGTGATAAACATAATGTGGTTCATGCATGACTAGGCACGAGCACATTTCAGTGGAGAAGCTAGGGAATCCTTGAATAATACATCCAACAACCGATAGGTTGGTCGGGGTGGCCCAGAACCATGGCCTCTTAGGTCCCCAGACTTAAACAGTGTAGACTTTTTCCTATGGGGATATCCGAAAAGTTTAGTTTATACCACTCCAGTGAACACTGTAGAAGAATTGAGAAATCGAATAATAACCTCTTGTGACACAATAAGAAATAACCCAGGAATATTTCAAAGAGTGCGTGATAATATGCGAAGAAGGACAGAGGCCTGTATTCTTGCAGGTGAAGGACACTACCAACAATTCATTTAGTTTTTAATTGTTTTTCTTTTTAGTTTGATATTGAATAAGTATTGAATAAGTTGAGTCTCAGAATACTAGCTGTTGAAATAAATCAAATTTTAGGCATTCCTATCGAGTATTTCTACTATTTTTCTTCATTTAGCGAATGACATACAATTCAACTAATTCAAATTCAATAATTTTTCACTCGAGTACGGTTGGAAATACGAAAAAATTACAAGTGTCAAAACAGTTTTAAATTGAACGAAGATGATGAAGATTCATTGTACGCTGATCAGTGGCATACTGAAAAAAAAGTTTGAAAGGGCAAAAGGAGTCATGGCCTCGGAAAAGAAAACACCTTGTGAATTTCAGTTGAAATCTAGAACGTGCAATGATGGGCTGTAAAAAATACCTCGCATTCCAAATTTGGGCTGAATATCTCAAAAACTGCAGGAGTTTTGAAGAAAAAATCAATTTTTTTCCTGGTATTTCAACACCCTGTAGCTCCGTAACGAAGCTTTTGCGGACCTATGCTTGTATGAACTTTTTTTCTTAAAATTGCAGGTAGATTTATCCCCTCAAGTTGTGACATATTATTATGTAACACCCTGTATAAAAAGTTCCGTACAAAAAATATTTAATCAATGTCTTGAAAAGTTAGTTCATTGAATGAAAATTAACGAAATGTGTTCGGAACTCCGTCTCAATTGAAGATCGCAAAAATTTTGGAATTATTAGATTTCACATTTCATATTTTCTGCAGCTCTTCTCACATATAAAATAACAAGATTATAAAAGTATTTAAATGTTGTGAGGAGAGCTTCGGAAACAGTAATGTATCTATTTCAAATATCTTTTGTTCTTCAGTCAAGCCGGAATTCAGAAAACATTTCATTACTTACCTATTTTCTTACTTAAACAATTTGTTAGATAATGAAGTTAATAATAATTAATTTCAATGATTTTAATTCAAATCGGCATTCCTCAATGAGTGCCTGGGCATATTTTTCAATAATTGAGTTATTAATGAAGCTTACGAACAGAAGGAAAAGGAATCAAAAAATATGTAGTTCCTATCCATACAAAAATATATTTTTGCAGTTTTTCATATTTTCGATTTTCCATTATAACTGTTTTTCTATTCCTAAAAGTTCTTTTGCGAACATAACTAATCAGACAGGAAACAAAAGATTCGAATTTTCATTCCTTCAGTGAGTTATAACAGAAAATTAATACTAAAATGGTTACTGCCGCTGTTCCATATCTTCTTTTCAGATTACTGTCACATTCTTTCCTAAAACTAATAAGGATCATAATATACAAAAAATTGAAGAAACGATTGATCAGATATTTTGGATTGATAGAGCATGCAAAAATCATAATTTTTCAGTTTCTTCTTGTGTCTTTATGCCTAATGAATTTATTTTCTAAAACTATTCAATCGATATAAAGAACAAGAGAGCAAAGAATGGGACAGTTCATATAAAAATATCATATTGAATTGGATATTTTTTGAGAAACTTTTCTCTTCATAAAAACTTATTTGAGCTATAACGAATATTTTATAACAAATTAATCCAAGCGTCCTCAAGTGATACGTTTACCAAAGAATAAGATTTCGTTCTTTTTGAAGTGACACCTTTGTTGCTTTGCTTTTTTCACTCCAAATAGTTCAGTGTTATTATTTGGAACAGCAACATAAACAAATATAGTCTCGTAGACAGAGTTCGGAGCACAATATTTTTTCAGGAGAATGTTGGTCGATGCCGCAAACATCATGAAATAAAATACAAGGAAACATTGGGAATCTTGCCCTTGTCGACAAGCAACATATTGATCGACTACTTCAATTAGTTAGAATTAGAATTTGACAGATCATCGTTTTAACATATACTCGATAATATCGTGGAAAATAATAATATTATTATATATTATCTTGCAATTCAGAACGAATACTTAAAGAATTCTTATCCTGTATATCAACACGCTAAATGAAACGCTAAAGAACCATCAATGCTCAGTAATAACAGAAGAAAATGAGATTTATCATTGAGAAATAAAACAAAAGAGTGCTAATGATCTTTAGATTCTTAATTAAATTCATAATCGGTTTTCCACATAACAGTAAGTAGAACGGTAAGTCAATATTTCTCATTATTAAGTGAATCACGAAATATGGCAATTAAAAAATGGCCGTCAATTTCACGGTATGTTTGCTGGAAGAAATGCATTATCTCGTTAATGAGTAATGCTTCATTACCTGAAAATAATTAATAGATTCTGTTTGTTTCTCTTCACAATTATTATTCGTGGATGACCGAAATATCATCGTTTTGGATCATCCTTGTTTGGACTCTTCACGGTTGGTTAATATTGCAATAGATGCATATTTATTTATGGAGATTTCCTGCAAAGGAAAGAAAAACTCTAATATATACGTACGAAAAGTAAAGCACGAGAACGGTTGAACAAATTAGGCGATGAAAATTAGTCACTTCGAAAACAGTGATCAGATAATTGGAAACATTGGGAAAAACTGATAAAAGGATTTAATTACACAAAGGTAGAAATCTTAATTTGTATGCTTTTTCGAACATAACTGATTAAAGGAACGTCATGTTGGGTTGATTCTCTTTCTCTTTTATGTTTCATGGTTCTGGAAACTTTTGGGAAGAAAAAATTCGATTCGAAACATTTATAAATGTAGTTTAAAAGTTCAGGAGATTTTATAAATCATAATTATTGGATCTAAATAATTTCAACTAAACCTAATGGTATGAATTACATATTTCATTGATTTCAATTTGTTGTATTCATTATAGTACTAAAAATATTCAGGAAAAAAATTTAGTCTATTCCAAAGAACTTGGAAAATTCTGTCCAATGACATAAAAGCAATCATAACCTTCCCTGTATTCTTCGGGTTAAAGTAAATTCTTTTTTTTCTATTGCATTTTCTATGAACTCGAGACCAGAACTTTCGATTGAAATAAATGCTTGATTTTATTATTGCAGGTTTGTTAATGCTGTTCAAATTTTTATGACATTCACAAACTCATATACTTGGGTTGATATGAGGAAAAACCATATAGGTTTGCTTATTTCGAGAATTGAAAAGAGTGAGTGAAATTGACTATTCGGTAAGTTATACATTTTATTATAACTTCCACAAGAGAACTTATAAACTCCTGCCTTTTTTTATTTTCAGTTTTTGTTTTACAATTTTCAGTTTATCTGCCCAGATAGTTATCTATTCTTAAAGCTACATTGAGGTTATGAGATGAAAGGAAAGGCTTCAGATTTCTAGGTGGCCCACCAATATGAGTTAATATATTGTCTTTTTGGTTAGAATACCTATTACCTCTTAAATTGCAATGTGTGAAATTATGTACTGAATCATAATAAAAGTATAACCATGTGTGTGCTGTACACAGCTATTTTGTGTTAATGATCGTGTGAGGAATACCTATGAATGGTGATGTCTGTATGAGATGGTTTATGGAAAATAGAAAAATCATGTCTATTATCAATTCTGGTTATAGATAAATCTGAAAATTTTCTATAATGAATTTAATATATGGACTGATTGAATTTATAAAGTATTCAACGAATCTAATTACCTATTTGTACCTGCAAAACAATAAATTATCTCATCCACATATCTAATCCCATAAATACCGTGTAATAGATGATTATGAATAATTTTCACAATGTTATTTATGAACTAGTAGCAAGTTTTCTGTTGCCTTAATGACATGTAGGAGAAGCTTTAGTAGCCAACGTGCTGAAGTGGTTCTTGAAAACTGTCTGCTCACCTCGCTGGTCTGGTGAATGAGGGTGGAAAAACAGACGACGAAGCTCTACAGAGGCTCAGAGTACTGTAGCGCTAAGTGCACTGTTAGGGGTAGAACCACTGCACCACACAAATATTAGCAGGGCAGTTTTAACTGCTAAAAGGTTAAGTGTCTTGAAGCTCTAAACAGCGACCACCTCCTCCGGATGAGCTCGGATAAAACCACGCCGAGGTACCACTTCGGTGATAAGATCGAGGTGAAAATCCCATCCAGACAAAAGTGGAAGGAAAGGAAAGATTCCTTACCAGGTGGAGGCTACATCTGGTACACGGAAGGCTTGGAGGCCAAAGAGGGATCAGATAGCGAAGTTTACTACCGGAGAAATGGGAAGGGTTTCTTCCTCTCATTAGATAAACATACAGTTTCAGTTACAGTCGGAGATCATGTCGATAATTGGCTGTGCTCAAAGGCTGGCAGAATTTGGTTGCAAACAGAATTACTTCTAAGGTAATCAGTGCGTTCAGGCACTGGAACAATATACGGTAAACAAGCAAATCCGTCGCCTCTGGGTTCCAGGTCACACCAGGATCAAAGGAAATGAGATTGCGAATAGGCTGATCTGTATAGGAGCTGAGAATGTTCTAATAGGACCAGGGCCCGCGGTCGGGATTTCTGCTTGTGTTGTTGAGGTAAAGCTGCGGGACTAG
Organism: Cryptolaemus montrouzieri; assembly: GCA_013387265.2. Taxonomy (NCBI): domain Eukaryota; kingdom Metazoa; phylum Arthropoda; class Insecta; order Coleoptera; family Coccinellidae; genus Cryptolaemus; species Cryptolaemus montrouzieri. The sequence continues at coordinate 35,134,227 of JABFTP020000144.1, forward strand.
CTAACGGAACAACATAGGGATAACCTGGACAAGGTTGGCACTTGAAGGCAGTCGAACTAATGTACGACTCCTGGCACATATAGTGACGGGGCATGGAAAGTTCAGATATCACATGTGCAAGATAGACGTTGGGAATGATGCTAAGCGGAGGTGATGTGAAATTTGGGTCAAAACACCCGATCGTGAAAAACAAGGTGCGGAAATGTTGGAAGTGATTGATCAGCCGAAGATACCCCTCACTCTATTAGAGACTTCTTTGTAGGGATTGGATGAGAGGACATAGTTACAAGGAAAGGGGGACTAAGACGATCACCCATAATTAAACTGGCGTTGCTCGTGAAAATTCCGTCATTAAATTTCAAATAATGTTACTTCTAAAAAATACACAATTCCTGATATTATACAATGATAGACGTTAATTTGAAGAGCTTGATTAAATAATTTCAATGGATAGTAAGGTGAAACACTTCTGTGGAGATAAACTGTACCCCAGGCATAAGTTGAGCTGTATATAGTGGCAGGTAAAATAATATGCTGAATTTAAATCAGGTCTAAGGAATTCTTGATTGAGAATTTCGTACTGAAAATATAAACATGGTTTAAATGATATCTATAAGATACCAGGAGAGTTTCGCTTCTGTATCTCTAACATATCAGATAACTGGTCTTATGGACTATCCTATTTTACGGAGTCTTATGAGAGAATAAAGTTTTTGCGACTGTGGATTATCGACTGAAAGTTTCTTTTTTTGACTATTCGGTATCAAAGATACTCTCTATTTCGGTTTTCAGTTCATTAGTGAAATCTCATTTTTGCATCTACGTTATGGTGAATTTTTCGGAAATTAAAAATTCAGGGTAATCACACAGAGAAATCATCAAATTGGACATGATGAACAAATTGAAAAGTTTTGTTAACTATTTGGTTCTTGTAGTAGAAAATTCCAATTATTATTTATTAAAGGAATAAGAGGATTACACATAATTCAAGTATGAATTTCGTCATTAAATTTCAAATAAATAATTTTACTTCTAAAAATACACAATTCCTAATATTATACAATGATTGACGTTAATTTGAAGAGCTTGCTTAAATAATTTCAATGAATCGGAAGATGAAACACTTCAGTAGAAATAAACTGCACCCCAGGCATAAGTTGAGCTGTATATAGTGGCAGGTACAACAATATGCTGAATTTGAATCAGGTCTAAGGAATTCTTGATTGAGAATTTCGTACTGAAAATATAAACATGTTTCAAATGATATCTATAAGATACCATGAGAGTTTGGCTTCTGTATCTGTAACATATTAGATAACTGGTCTTATAAGATATCCTATTTCAAGGAGCCTTATAAAAGAATAAAGTTTTTGCGACTGTGGATTATCAAATGAAAGTTACTATTTTCGACTATTCGGTATCAAAGATACTCTCTATCTCGGATTTCAATGTATTAGTGAGATCTCATTTTTGCATCTTCGTTATGGTATATTTTTCGGAAATAAAAAATTCAGGGTAATCACAGAGGAAAATCATCGAATTAGACATGATGAACAATGCAAATTTTGGATGAACCCTAAATTATAACTGACGATAGAAGTGACATATATTCATGATTCATTCACCTCAACCAAAAATCCGAACATCTGAGAAGAAACCTATAAATTTATTAAAATATGGACAGAACAACATTTCTCAGGCCAGCTAGATAATTTCTGATTTCAAAGGATATTTGATAGACTTGATTTTTAATGAGGACAAAACTATCGAATTCTTATGCACTGCCTCGTAAAAATGATGTTATAACTTATCTACTATTTCGTGGTTCGATATAATCTTAAGAAGAATGGGTAGAGTGTTGAGGAAATTCATTCCATTCATTCTATCGAAATTATTCAATCAGGAAGTTGATGACAATGTTTCACGATAGTAGCTTGGTCCTTCAAGTACGAATAACCAACGGAACATATATCAGTTTACTGACAATGAACAGTTATATCGGTGGCCTACCTTCTTACCATTCTTAAATTACAATGACGAATGTAACGGTGTTATTAATACGTTTGAATTTGTAATTGATATGCAGCTTATTGAAATCAATTTAATGGTAGTTTAAGAGTGTATAATGGTATGTATCAGTATGCAACCGTAATGACTTCTTGATAATTGTTAATGGATATTTGCAATCCATCAGATTTTTTGTAATTCTGGGTTTTTATGTTGTTGCTTAAGAGGAATGTTTTTATCTCTACAGTATATGTCTCTTGAGTAAGTTGTTTTTTTGTTTTTGTTTTACAGAAATTTAAGGCTTGATTATATAGGCCACATCGCATTGCATTTAGTTCATTCTCTTATGAACGAATAAATTAAAATTTTTTGGACACGTCAACCTTAGTTTAAAGCGGAATATTTTTCCATTTGCAAATCTCTTCGAAGAAATGGCTTTTAATGTTATACTCTTAATAGGGACGATGGGACGAAGCTCATCCAACGAATGTTTATGAAAGAGAGGCATATTTTTTTGAATTCATCAAGAAAATTAACTGAACCAAGAGGCATGCTTTTCATACAGTACACACAACCAAATTTATATGAAATCACCGAATATTTTGAAAAGTACCTCAAGGATTTTAGAAATTTCGAAGGATTGTTAGAATGATCCTTTATGAAATATTTCAATTGAAAAAAGAAAAAATTAAGGTTTATTTTAAGAAAGAAACTTCAAGATAATGTCCCTAGAGGTTGCTGGTATGCGGAGAAGCATTATCTTGCATAAAAGTGAAATTTTCACCCTGGGTTCTTCGCCAGAATCTCACTATGGGCTCCAGCACTAACTTCACGTAATTTCTAGCCGTTATACTCGCAGGCAACGAAATCAAATTTGTTTTGCCTACCAGTATAATGCCACTCCAAAACATCACACTGCCCCCTTCGTATTTTGGAATTTGTTCAGCTGCTTGGAGTCTAGCTTGTCTTCTACGACCCCTTCAAACCCGAATCCGGCGGTCATCTGATCGTACCCCAATTCTGGTCTCATCCGAAAAAAGAACATTTCGCTAATTCTCAATATTCCAATTTTGGTACTAGATACACCAATTAAGTCTGTTGATTTTTTGTTGTCTGGTTAGCTCTGGAACTCTTAAGGGCCTTCTGCTGTATAAACCCCTTGAACGAAGTCTTTGACGTATCGTTTCGACTGATACACTAATGCCTGTTGCTTCCAGAAATTGCCTTTGGAGTATGGGGTGCGACGCACTAGGGTATCTTCTTGCAATTTGGCACAAGAAGCGGTCTTGTTTTTCAGAAGTGATCTTCGTACCTTTTTTCTAGGCCTATTTTGCAGAGATTGTAGCTGCACGTATCCGGCGAAGGTTTTTGAAATCCCCCCATTTGATACCCCCATTGTGGCCGCTATCTCCCTCTGTGTCACCCCTTCTTCAACGAGAGCAATTATTCGACCCCTCTGCACATCGGACAATCCAACGTAAGGCATTTTAAATTATGATTATAGCCTTTTTTAAATTAAGAAATTCCCAGTTTCAAATTTCAGTGACGACTGAGTTCAATATATGGAATATGTGATGATAATTCAACAATTCTTATCATACTGTCCAGTTTTTTTACAACAAAAACTTCATTTTTCACAAGTAGTCAAAGATCCGCGGTTAAAAACATTCAATAATGTGGAATACCGAGTGATTCTATATAAATTTGGTTGTGTGTATATGTCTATCGAGTAAGTTGTTTTATTGGTTTTTGCTGAAATTTAAGCCTTAACTATACAGAGCATTTTGTTCATTCTCTTATAAACGAATAAATGAAACTTTATTGGACACGTCAACCTTAGTTTAAAGGGGAATATTTTTTCATTTGCAAATCTCTTTGAAGAAATGGCTTTTATTCTTATATTCCTAATAGTAAAGTTGCGACGAGGTTCATCTAACGAATGTTTATGAAAGAAGAAAATTACCTGAACCAATAATAAACAAAATGAATTGGTGTTAATAATGCATGGACTTTTCGAAACAGAATTTGACCTATTCCCTTCTCTTCTTATTCTTCCTACCAGAATGTAAGGGACCATTAGACTTTTCTTTTGATGAATTTTGTTAGTAATTCCCATATAACATATTTGATTCCTCTGACAAAACAAGTAAGATGAACTTTTTATAGCTGAATTTTTAACAACACCAACGAACCTCGAAAAATTCCTCATAATAGTGGAATCTATCTTAGATCACCATCTACTTATTTGGAAAAATTACCCCAATTAGCTTTCTTTTCTCTAGCGAGTTAAGCTGTAGATGCAAAAAGTCCAATGACAGTAAAATTCGTCTATGCTGACTATGAGGAAAATCAGAGAACATTTTACAAGTAGCAGGTAGTAGAACAGATTCTAAATCAACTGAAACCAAGCAGATATAAGGATTTTAACTCGTTTCAGATGGCAGAATGAAGAGTATCTCTTGACTTAGTTTCAAAAATGAGCTGAAAATCCTATATTCGCATCTAGTTATCAAGGAAAATATTAGTTATCTCACTTTTACCGTAGCCTTATTTTATAAGGTATTCAATTGCCTTTTAATGGTAACTTGTTATCGTATTTGGTTCAGAACTTTTAAGTAGTAAGATTTCAGACACACTTTTGCTTGAATTATGAAGAAATAGACACACAAAGAATGCTCTCTTTTCTTACATGGTGTTGTTAATCGACACAAATGAAGAATTTAATGGATTAATTTAATTTTATTCAATATAAATAAAATGAAACACAGTTGTCTGATTTCAAGGATGTTTATTTTTAGTACATACGACCTGTTGCGGTAGTTACGTTAGTTTCAAGTGTCTAGAACTGATAGTAACTAGGAAGTATGTGCTAAACTACACAAATTTTAAGTATGGAGTTGTGGGGGGTAATTTAATTCCATTTGACTATTGGGAGTGGTCAGTTTCAGGTTTTTACAGAGTATGTTAATTCCCGAACTTTCCAACAGATTCATTGTCATACCTTTATTGCTTTTGTGAAACACCATTTCATTAAATAATGTAATTATGTGCTATCTGTACCAAAATATAATATCTTTTTATGCTAACGTATTTTTCATGTTTCAAGGTTGTTCATAAAATTATCTGCTGATGGGGGCTGAGTGGGGATCCCATGAGGTGTCCTGAGTTTAGTTCTTGAATCTTGAAAAATCTTTTATAAATAATAAGTTAGCACAAAAACATATTATTTTTTGATATAGATACGTTGATGATAATCATGTTGGTTTTTAAGGCTCATACAGACGGAATTAAGGATCTGGATTCAGAGAATATCTCTCCTCAGATAACAAATTCGCAGTTTTTGAACATATTAAATCAATAAATCGTCGAGCGTATTAAAAAGAAACATTGTGGAAATTTGTCAAAATTGGAATTTTTGAAGATGGTTTGATTGGCCTTATTTTATACCGGAAAATTTGGACAGATTAAATTACATAGAGTTGTTAGAAAATGTATTTATTCGGTTTTTAAAATTTCCATGGAAGAAGATGAACGTTATCGGAGGGTAGATATGATTTTTCAGCGGGACAGAGTACCCCAGTAGGGCAGTTTCTGGATGAGGACTTCCCTTGAGGCTGTATTGGTTAAACAGGTCACTCTGAATGGCTTGCAAAATCTCCAGATTTATTTCAATTTCTCTTTATCTTGTTGTGAATACCGAAATCTATAGAATATTTATGGTCTTTACCTCCCTTTTTCTGCCTCTCTAGCTACTGTTTTATTGATTTTCGGCCGATGAATGCTTGAATAAACTTTATGAGAACGATAACCGATTTCCACGTTTTCCTTAATTATTGTATCTGAAGATGATAAAATATGATGAAACGTGCTCTATATTTCTTTGAATTCCTCTCATAATTCTTGCTGAACAAATAATACATGAAAAAACAAGGAAATATGGTATAAGTACGTTCAGGCATGCATCTAGCACTGTCCGAAATATCAAGAAAGTTGTTGAAGACCTAGCAATTATTAATATATTAAATATTAATCAACGGTTCATTGCAACTATAAGATTGATAATCGCGTAATGTTTGGAAATTATTCGAAACGACAGTTTCATTGCTGTTATTCCAAATAAATTATTCAGCGTAAGAAATCGTTTCATAATAATGATATGATAATCTGGTCATATTTGAATAAAGAATTGATATTTGTTGTTGTAATTAAATATTAAAGATTCAAACTGGGAAAACTTAAAGATCATGAGTTATTTCTAGAAGGTCAGATAATCAACAGAGATTATACTAAGACTTATGACACGTTAAAGAGGAGAATTCGTCAGAAAAACATTTTTTAGGAGTAAACAACTAATGAATTTTGAACCCAGTAGCTGATGCAATGCAATTAACATCTATAAAATTTTGATCAAAAATACAACGAATGCCGGCCTGTGGCCACCAAATTCGTCTGATTTTCCTATGCACTATTGTAAATATGTAGAAATTCTGACTATTTAATTTTATGATCTTTAATTGAAAATAGGGATTTCAGAGTGTTCTAGACTTTCTGACATGGGCCTTCCCCCGTTCTATCTATCGATTCCTATTTTGTGCAACCTGATACCAGTTCAGTCCATCGATTCTCTTCAGGTCATATCCCCATCTCATTTGTGGATGACCTTTCACTCTTTCGGCATACCATGGTCGCCATTATTGTATTGGCAAACCACCATATGATTCTGGCAGTTTCCTCCTTCACATTGGGAATTCTCGTGGTCTTCCTTATATAGTTATTCACTTTTCCATCTCTTAGTCATAACCCTAGCATTCTTCCTTCCATAGCTTACTCCAGGGGTGCTCAAACGGTCGATCGCGAGTGCTTTTTGAGTAGATCTCGAGAAAAAAAAAACTTTTGATAAATAGGTAACTAAACTACAACAATTTATTACGTAATAAAATAACACTCTGCTAGCGGCAAAAGGTGGCTTTATCGAAGAAACGCGCGGTACTTGTCAAAGAAAAGCCGCGTTTTTTATTCTTGCCGCTTTTCTAGGAATTTCGAGTGGCGCGTTTGACGGGAACATTCAAGACTTTCGTTCACGCCGATATAAATGTTGCGCCTGCAGGAATTGGAGTCATTCGCAATTGTAACTTGAAGGCAATACTACGTCGATACAAAGTTCTTTATTAAATAGTACAAAATGAGTGCAGCGAAGAAATAGACTGGGAGGAAGAATTTGTCTTTTGTATGGTGAAGGATAAGTGCATTTGTCTTATTTGTCATGCGTCAGTTGCAATACTTAAGCGTGGTAACTTAGGGAGGCATCATAAAACGGATCATAAAAACTATGAAAAGTGACTAAAAAAAACGAAAATTACGTGATTTGATATCTTGTTTGAAGAAAGAATAAACCACGTTTACAAAACCAGCCAAACAATCAAAAGCTGCTACGATCGCGTCATTTAAAATATATCATATAAAGCGAAACACAAGAAACCATTCGAAGATGGATCGGTTGTAAAGGAAGCATTTATTGAAGCTGATGAGACTTTATTTGAAGATTTTGAAAATAAAACAGAAATCCTGTCTTCTATTAGAGAACTTCAGTTATCTCGTCCGACAGTCACAGGGTGTATTGTGGTCATGAGTCAGGACATGGCAAATAAACTGAAACTTGATTTCATGAAATGAACATACTTTTCTTTACAGTTCGACGAATCCACCGATATGACAGGCACTGTCCAGCTGTGTATTTTTATTCGGATGTTATTCAATGACATGTTGGCTGAGAAAGAATTTTTGACAATCATTCCTCTGAAGGAGAAGACCCGTGGCTGAGATATATATGAAGTTTTCTTCAATTTTGTAAAAAACTACAAGCTAGCAATATATAAATTAGTGTGCATTACAACCGATGGAGCAGCAGCAATGACTGAAAACAAAAACGGCTTTGTGGCATTGTGTCGAGCTATTGAAGATTTCCCGTAATTTAATTTCATTGCATTATACATCCACAAGTTTTGTGTTCAAAAATTTTAAACACGGAGGTATTTATGGGCATTGCCACAAAAATTGTGAATTCGACCCGTGCACGTAGCTTGCAACGGCGGCTCTTTAAATTGCAGTTGGAAGATAGCGATTTAGTTATTCACACGGACGTCAGGTGGTTGAGTCGCGGAAAATTCCTTGAAAGGTTTCAAAAATTATTATCCGAAATAACAGCTTTTCTAGGCGAAAGAGGTGATGACACTCAGATGTTGAAAAAGGAAAAATGGCTGATTGATTTAGTATTTTTGACTGACATCACAATGCGCTTAAACACCAGTAACGCATTCAAAAGTAAATTGCAACTTATGATATATCACCTGAATAGAAAGGATCTGAAACATTTTCCGTCTTTGAAAGCAAGGATGCCTCAGTTGAATTATGGTACTTATGAGGCTGAATTAGCAAATATTTTGGGACAATTCGAAATGCGTTCTTATGATTGCAGAAAATTGGCAAATATAGCATCATTTATGAGTTATCCTTTTTCATGTAAAAACATGCCCTTCAACTGACAGCAATGTTTGGGTCAAATTACTTGTGCGAGTCTGCATTTTCTGAAACGAAGATAATTAAGTCAAAATATCGCAATCGACTAACTGATGATTATATGTGATCATGCTTGCGATTATCATTCAGTGGTTCAACATCCAAAGTCACTCCTTAGTTAAATTCAACACCAGATGCAATTTTGAATAATTATGAGATTTTTCATTGATATTATAGAGAAGAACCTAACTAAACCTAACCCAAACCTTGACTAAAATAATGTATATTGTGCGGAAAGCTAATATCTATATATGCTACGGTACACCCTCCCTAGGTAGGTAGCTGGGTAGGGTGTATCGTGTATGTACGATAACCCTGAATCACACATACTTGCAGCCTCTCAGAGTCGATCGTAAGTAGTCTAAAAATATTGAGGTAGATCGCCAGCAGTTCAAGTTTGAGCACCCCTGGCTTACTCATTTTGTTCATAATGGTTTTTGTGAGTGTCCATGTTGGACAGTCATAAAAGATGACGAGTAAAATACACTGATTAGAAACTTTGGTTTTGAAATATTGTGGCATGCCCATGTAAGTCAAACTCTTCTGCTGTCGGATTTTATTCGGATTCATTATTTACTCCAGTTATTAATTCTTATCTTATCGAGTTCGTTCACTGTTGTTCCTCCATATTCTGTACTTTTATATTTCAATTCAATAATAATAATCAATTGGAAAATATCCCCAGATGTTGCCGCGCCTTAAGAAGAATTCACTTCGCAAATGACAGAACCATAATTTTTGATGATGAAAAATATTTTACATTATCCCATTCTGAAATCAACTGTAATGCTGGTTTCTATACAAATAACATAGAATACTGTCCAAACGAAGTAAAATTCAAAACAAAGAAAAAATTTGAAGACAAGGTTTTGGTTTGGTGTGCTTTTTCTGAAGCTGGGGTTTCAAGACCATATGTAGGGCATGAGAGAGGCGAAGCTGTTGATGCAAACCTATATACTGGAAGATGTCTCCAAAATTGTTAGATTTCCTCAATACGTATCACGCTGATGACGAAATAATGTTTTGGCCAGACTTGGCGTCTTCCTATTTGGCGCGAGTTACGAGAGATTCTTCTTTCTTCTTCTTTCACAGCCTCATCTCGTCCACTGGTGGACATAGGCCTCTCTTAACCTTTTCCAATTTGACCGGTCTTGGGCATCCTGAATCCAATTTGTGGAGATCCTTTTTATGTCGTACGTCCATCTTGTTGGCGGTCTGCCTCTGCTTCTGAAGGCTTCGTGTCTAGGGCGCCACTCCAATATCCTTTTTGACCATCTGGTGTCTGACATTACGAGAGATTGGTTAGAGACTAATAACATCCCATTTGTACCTCGCGGAGATAACCCGCCAAACGTTCCACAAGCAGGACCAATCGAATATTTTTGGGGTTTACTGACAAGGAAAGTCTATGACAATGGATAGGAAGCCCAAAACGAAGAAGGTTTGAGACAGAGAATCTTTCAGAAGATACGAGAAATCGATGTGGATATCGTCCAAAGACTGATAGGAGGGAGGCCCCTATCAATCCTTTAAATACGATTTTATAGAGTTTAGATATGAGGTAAAATCATAATCATATAATCAATTCAATTTTTTTCAGTAATCAATTTATCTATTCGAATTTTTTCCCAAGACTTTTGTGACATACGTTAGATTCTAGATTGTCATTCGCAGGCGTTTACATTTTTGAATCCACATGAAGTAGGAAATTAAATTCACTGAATTTTTGATCCCCGTTAACCGGCTCTCGTCCCATCAATTGAAACAAAACTACGAAATATTAATTTTATCATATTCTAGAACTGCACACTATTACCAAATATTATTTCAAGAAATAAGCATCGCACCTTTCTAAAATCGTGATCGGTCTCAAATTTTCCTTTCATCTCTCGTATCGTCAGTGATAAGCATCGCCACCTACGCTCTAATTTATTGAAAAGCAGCTGGCTATATCGATAGTTGGAGAGGATCGGTCGATAATGTAATCCTTTCTAATATTTCGCATAATCTAACCTTTCATTCCTCATTGTAAAAATGGCAAGGTCGAAATGCATATTGCAAACATTTCAATCGATCGATGGAATCTTGGTATATTATGTTACCGTTTACTCGACGTTTAACATTTTGTTCGCCGAGACGTGTAGAAAACAATTCTCATTACTCAATTGCACTTTGGAAAGACGCCACATGAAGATGTTGAAATTTTTTAGTCTTCATTGGCATAAAGTTCAATATTTTGCAGATACACAGAGTGTTTTTGAGTATGCAGTTCGCGTTTATTATTAATATCATGGGGGAATATGCATCTCAACTAATAAACACAACAGTGATTACCTTTTGATTTTGACGGGGTTTGAATTAATGCAAAACTGATTGAATTTTAAAATTCTTCGTCTTTGCACAAAACAGGTTTTCCTGATGAATGCCTAATGTCCTAATCCTAATCAGCGAAAGGAGGAAACTTTCTGATTTCGCCTGAATTTTTTAAATCGCTCAGATTTGGTTCTTTCATTTATTTTTTATGAAACTTACAAGATAATAAAAACTGGAATACACTTTTGAAAAATATGCAGACGGCTAGCGCTTTTCGTGCTAGAAGACTTTGTTCGAAGCGATTTCTAAACAAAAATTTTGTGCATGTGGATCGCCAATTGAGAAGAACTGGTACATAACCCTCTTATAGAATTTTGTCAACTCAATCAGATTTCAAAACATCTTAGCTAGGTAAAAAAGTGCACGTAACTCGGGTCGTTCTAGGACCGCAATATTGTTCTAGAGGAGAAAGATTTAGAAGCGGGTGAAGAGAAGCTTTCTACCAGTACTGGAAGGTTACCATCTCAATTCAATTCATGTGGAAGTACGGTCCACAGAATTATAAGGGAGCATTATTCTAACTTAACCATTATATGCTCAAGTTTCCCGAAAGAGCATCTTTTTCGATTTTTTTTTGAATCAACATGGAGAAAATGCTGCTCTTTTTGGGTCAATCCTCTTCTGCGATAAAGAAGGCTTTCGAAAAAATAGCGTTACGAGTTGACATAGTTTAGACTCTTGGGCTGATGGAATCCCTCATGTCAGCATTGAAACCCGATACCAAGTTAATATCAGTGCCAGATAGGTTGGTCGATTTGTTGAGCTATTTGTGTTAGCATCTAGTCTGAATAGCGTAATTTATTTGGAATTTCTTTAAAATAAACTTGGATAGATTGGTCACTTGACCTATCACATCACCATTCGTATTTCACAGACCATCTGAAAAGCCTAACTTATGCTGCCCTCATCTTAAATAGGGATATACTACTCAAAAGAATATAAGACTAAACCAATGTACTAAAAACCAACTGCTCATTTTAGGATAGAAATATCTCTTGCTGCAACGGCTCAAATAACTTCTAATTCAAGAATTTTCTAGGAAACAATCTTCTTGCATGCGTTTTATAGATGATTTCAATTTTTAATCATCCACAAATTTATAATTCATTCGGATTTGTGGAATTTCCATCCCCTTTAAAATTAGAAGTTGATAAACGTTAAGGGTTGTCATCGCATATGGAGTGCAACTGAAAACAAAAACTGGTATTTTGTAGAATTTTTATTTTCATTGAAATTTCCAGAATTTCATCGAAGACTCGTTAACGAACCTGGTTTTATTGTTGGAAAATAATTTTATTCTATAATTTTGGTTGTGAATGTACCATAAAGAATAGGTCATGAAAGGAAAAAGAAGTTGAATATTGTAGCAGTACTAGTTGTAGAGTTCTAGTACTTTCCGGAAGATTGCAACCTTTTTCTGGGACATATGTATAAGAATATGTTTGTTTCACTGAGACAACAATAAAAAACTACGGTTATAATATTATTGCTATTACATACTCATAATTCCCAGGTCCCAATTTTTTGTACACACGTGATCCAGATATAATTCGACAGAGCCTAAAGGCAAAAGTAGATTTCGTTTTTCAATCTGGAAATTAGTGTAGCAAAACTATATAGACTTTTGTTTTGTATTAGAATTTTGTGAACAGGATTAGAAGAAAAGAAAACTTTTTAAACAAAGGTTTTTTATAATGATATTCCTAACGATAATATGAAATCCGCATAGGTTCATCGTTGTTATAGCAGAGATATAGTGATTTCAAAATCACTTGATTTTGAATTTTCAATCCCCTAGTTCTACTTCCGCTGGGAATATGGTACCTTGAATGATTCTGTAGAATTTGGTGGCTTTCGATCTGAAAGCCTCCAGATTCATTGATCTACGGATTTTTGAATAAGTCTTCTTGTCTCAAGTTTACATATATATATATATATATATATATATATATATATATATATATATATATATATATATATATATATATATATATATATATATATATATATATATATATATATATATATATATATATATATATATATATATATATATATATATATATATATATATTCTACCATGAGGATGGCTGCAATAGGTAAAATTTTCTACTTAATCTACTTGAAGAAGAGCAGTGCCGAATCAGTATTTAGCAACTTCCTACTAATACAAAAATTGAAATTTAAGTCCTTCTGCATTCTTATATGATGCTCGGAAATTCATAAACCATATTTCAGGATGTGATTTCACAATGAAAAATATGGAAAATGTTTCATATGAGTGGAACTGCCCATTGAGATTTTGCACTGAAAGTCAAATATGGTTTCTGTCAATTATCTCAAGAATAGTTAAGACTCTCAAGTTTGCTATATTAATTATTTTTCATAAGGGTATATTCTGTATAGTACAGAAAAAGAGTTCCCTCCATAGCAACCGCTGATTTATTTCCCGTTGTCAGTACGTTTTCCTAATTTTCACCCTTCTCAGAATTTCTCGGTTTATTGAAAAAAACTAATAGTCTTCAGAAAATTGATATTGATAAGCGTCATGACAGATTAATTGTATCAATTTAATCCAATATCTGCCGTAATTGGCCATGAGGTTTTTCGGTTCGTATGGAGTTTGTTTGGTTATTCTATAGATTGTGGATTGGTTATATATATATATATATATATATATATATATATATATATATATATAGAAACTTGCACCAATTCTGTATCATGTTACTAATCCATCAACTGATACCGTAGTTTTCTTATAGAAAAATTAAATGAACCAGGTGAATCCATATTCATTTTTAAGTATAACCTTCCTTTCGTTGCAAACATAAGAAAAACATATTAATTTCCTAAAACGGATGTGGTGAGACGATGATACTTGGGAAGAGAGTTGATTTTATAACTCATTAGTATACTTCCAGTTGGGAAATCACAACGGGAGATATCCAAGGTTCTAGAAAATAGCACAAATAATATAATTTGGTTATAGTCGCATTCCAATTAAGCGCCATGTAGGTCGTATCAAGACTACCGCACATACAATATCGATTTTTGATTTTACTAACCATATGAATCATACCACCACAGCATTCGGTTCACTAGTTCTTAAATACACAACGTACAAATTGGATGCAAAAACTCCACTTCTTTGAGAGTGCATCGACTGGCACTCAGGAATCGTAAATTGAGAAGAAGAAAGATGGGCCCCAGCTTTCTTCGGTGATAAATTACGATTCAATTTCCATCCCCATTCATGATGATGTCGAATGTGGAGAGATCTTGAAAACGCTAAACGTCTTCAGAATTCTCAAGAAATTGTGAGATAGGGATCATTGATGGTTCGAGAAGGCACACGTCTTGGTGGAAGAACTGATATTATTTATATACAGAACAACCTGACGAGAAATTCTTACAGAAATGAGATGATTCAGATTCAAATACACTCTTCTGACAAGATAATACTACTTCCCACTGCACGATTTTTGGCCAAAGTACACTGGAAGAGAAAAATGTCAATGTTATTTTCTGGTTTAGACTTGAACCCCATCGAGCATTTTCACGATACTGTCGTAATGAGAGCACAGAACATGCTCAAGCTATTTCAATCACTCTGTGTAAATTCTGTGAATGGAAAAGAAGTTACCAGATACAATTAGAATTAGGGAAGTCATACAAATTTTGGTTCTTCATGAAAACACGTCCTGAATGACAAAATTGAGTCCACATTTGATATGTTTTCGACAAGAAAAAAAAACTTATTCCTCGAAATCAAAGTTGCCAATGGCTCAAATTAGAGAAACAGAGATAAGCATTATATCTCAAAAACCTTTGGACAGAAAGAATTTTTGCATACAGTTCAATTCAACGTGAAAAAGTAAAAAGAATGTCAAAACTATTACTACATCACTTCAAAAACAACCGAGATATTTATAGTGATTCCGAAAATTTTCAAATTTCTAAATAACTCGAAAACGAAAAAAGCTAGCTTATGCGTACGGATACTCTCAACTTCAAAAAATATATGAGATTTTCCATTGGGAGTTTTTTTGACAACTTATTTTATTTTTCAGCAGTGTTAGACTGTTTTTTTGGTCATTTTGACATTAAAGTAGAAGGTCAACAATTTTCCTTCGTATAATATTGTACAGTTTGCTTAGATTTGATATTGAAAATCAGTGTTGGTATGGTTTATGGTAGACGTAATCGTCCTACTGAGCCTGAAATATAAAGACGATATACGAATTTGAGTCTTACTATTACTGAATCTTACATAAAACTTCCGTTTCATGTAAGACCAACTTGGTAAGTATCATATAGATGATAGTCTTGCGAGTGAACCAAGAATTTCAAAACAATGTTAAAGGAAGATTTGCCATATGTAAATCACGAAGAGGTGTTTATTTAGACAAGACGCTTCTAAAATATATATCATAAACTTGTTGGTATCATTTAATGTAAAAATCATCAATAATGGTATTCGGTGTTTTATAAACTATAAAAAATTACCTAACGAAAAACCCTTACTATTGAATAATAAGCAAATATATCCCTATAGTTTGATAGATATTGGATGTCTTATCCATTTTCGATTACTTGTTCACAGGTATTCATTATTAATGATCATTGAATTCAAAGAAATTGATTTGGCTACTAACTAGCTTGTTAGAATTAAGGTATGGCATATGTTCAGTGAATGTGAATTCGATTCTTATTATACGATCATCCAGATGAATACTTATTTCATCTTTTATCACTTTGGATGTCAGGTGTTGTATGGAAAAGAAACGTGATTAGTGATTTCTAAAATAACAACAATAAGAGATATTTTCTCTCGATTGTATTCAAATTTTGTATCCGGTACTCGAGATGATTGATGAATTACTATTCTTGCAAGATATTTCAACAAATGAAGCGTTGTAGGTGTTCCGCGCCTATTGATATTCGTTATATATTGCTTTGAAGACGGAAAGATATAATCGGCAAGACTATAATAAAAAGAAGTTGAAAGATTATACGGATTCCACAGTATCTAAGTTGATTTTGCTATTCAGCACACGTTCTGTTATTTCACGCGATGCACATTCGTTGACGCTTTTTTCTCATTCACTCATTGCTAGTTTTGTGGGAAGTGGTAATGAGAAACTCAAGATAACGTAACTTGTTGCATAATTAATTGGCAACGTTTATTTGAAGAATACTTCGTATTAATTTCTAAATTTCATTTCTTGAGCGATAGATGTAAGTATATTCTGTGATTTCAAATCATAGATTTGCATTGCGCTATTTTTTGTGGGCGACTTTCACAGAACCCGGTGAACGTTGACGTTTTGTACTTATACTTGAACACCAATTTAGGTTTTTTGCTGATTAAGCTAACTCCTAGGTCAATTTCTTGGTGCAATTGTTTAAAAAAAAACTTTATCCAGTCGTATAACTTGGAACTAGCATGATTATGCTGGTTTTTGCATTCACCAATTGGTGTAGAGACGAGACAATTAAGATAAATGTCATTTATTGCACAATCAATTTAAAGTGATCGACGTATATTCTGTGATATCAAAGCATACACTTTGATTGCATAATATGTGGGGACGACCATAGATAGAATTCATGAAATTCTCTTTAAGCCGAAGTCAAGAACTTCAGCACAGAAAACTCAATCAATTTATAGCCATAATCCGCAATTGAATCAAGACATCTCAATTTGTCAGTCAAGGAAATGACAAGTGATCACTTTCTCCACCTTCGACGAGGAAACAATAATAAACCGCAATTGTAGCTATGGGAATTCAAGTTTTTCGGGATTTAAATGTTTAGTACGAACAAAGAGCCGACTAGCATCGTTAATGGAGAAATCATTAGTCGTTTGAGTCTTTAAATTTCCTATTGACAATAACATGCGATTTCTACGTAAGTTAACTAATTAGTGTAGTATTCATTTGTAAGACTGGTTTTAATTAAGTAGGCTGTTTTGTTGGTAGTTACGAAATTTTAAGTGATTATGCGTTGGCGAGTTAATATTTTGAAAAATTTGATATTTCTTGAATTTAATTATTTGAAATCTAGTAATATTTATTGAAAATATTTATCGAAATCAATTTTCAATAATTCAATGAAGAATGATTCTATATTTTATGCAAATGTGAACACTTTATTCATGAATTCATTCCTTAGCTGGAATTGATGAAACTTTTTTCACTTCTTTTGAGGCGCCATTCTGTATCTTTTATACATAACATGCAAATTATCGTTATTCTGGAATAACTCATCTCATATTTCAATCTGTCTAATTTATGACTATTAGGAATTCAATATTCATAAATTCAATAAACAGACTCCTTAATCTGTGTAAAAATCAAATAAATCAGAAAGTTTCGTTCAAAAGTATACCTCGCAATTCGAAAAATTACGACATTTAGAATTTCATAATTAATTTCAGAACAGAGTGCGCTAGAAATTCTTCCACTTATTTAGAGTTATTTTTCATTTCATATCTATCTCCTCAATTTTTGTATCACGAAACAATTTGAAAATTTCAGTCAAAGGTTTAAAATGCGACTTTTTGTCATATTTTAAAAAGATTTCGTCACCTATATTTTTGAAATTTTTGGAATGAATAATAAATTAATATTTTTTCTTATTCTTATTCTATTTCAAAGAATATTTATCATATTTCATAAAGAATTAGAGAAAAATTCACATTATGAGTTTTATTTTTTAAAAATAACTTGAATTAAAATCAGGACGCTTGGAAAATTACTCACATGTATGTGACGATCATATTGGCAGGGGCTGTCTATGGGGTCGAACCAGGATTGAGCCGGGGTCGATCGGGGGGAATTGGCAGGGGGACGCGAACCCGGAGCTCCCAGTCCACAGAGTTAGACCATAGAGTCCATAAATCGACACTTTTAAAGCGAGGTTCACACCTCGGGTACGACACTCTCAAACCACACAAGAACTAATAACGGCGCGCGGTGTCCGTGGAAGAAAGAAGCAGAGAACAGAGTTGCCTGTCGCTTTCGGTTTCAGCAAGAAGTCAAGAAGCCAGACAACTTTCGCTATTGGTTTCGACCCCACGTGGGGCCGTTGTGATGCATTCCTTTATATTTATTTCTCCTGTACTACGCCATGACATTTATTTTGTTCTCCGAAATATATGCAGATATTGGAATTCCAACGAGGTACTGATGAGGCGTCATTATTAAAAGTTATTTCGTGGGTTTTTAACGTTTTGAAATAAATCCTTCGTTTTACGTGAATGATGCGTAATCGTATGCACTTAGTGTGTTGGTCTTTTTGAAGATTTCTTAGCAAAGGAATAAATAATATTTTTTTACGTAAACTAGATCTAGGTCAATGCTATTATCGAGCATTCGTAGTGATCAGATGGTGAAGGTGGTACTTGTTCGGATTGACTAGATTTCGATGTTGTAGTATGGCAACCCTATTTAAAACGATTATAGTAAAAAAATAACACTTCATTGTCGATGATTTTTTGAAAAAGAGAGAAAAACGCAATGCCACAAATCCTCTGATAGATTATATACTTTTCCAGTTTTTAAGACTTAAAATTGCTGGAATTTCATATAGGTTTTTAATCTCGATCACAAAAGAAGCATGTTTTCGAAAAGAACACATGAAAATTTACTTTTTAGAATGAAACAACAGTTTGTTATTATTGCTAATTGAATCATGTCACCATTATAACCCTTGCCAGTGACAATGTTGGTTTATCGAGTGAATATCAACAACTTACCCTGAATAACTCGGGTGGTTTTATTTTTCTGCGAATTTTCTGAAACAGGTCGATTTTCGATTAGAGGAGGATATTTTTCTCACATGTTCCGTCCTCCCCTTATCAAGCTCTGCCCCTGGCAGATTCCACCCCAAATTTTCGAATAGGAAAAAGGGTGCGTGTACCCGCCTGATACTTCATCGAAAAGGTAATTCCATTCAATTGAAATTGAAAATCGATAGGATAAATACCAAGTTTTTATCTATCCGTTCGATTTCGGTTTGACATGAACACTTGATCAAAATCGATTTTGATGGTTGAGAACAATTTGTCTTCCATTTGAACGTTTGCGTATCATTCCGCTACCCCTATCAACTATCACCCTGAAATTTTCCATATGAGAAATGAGTTGTGTAATACCTCTTTGAAAGGTTCAATTTACTGCATTATTTTTTAATTTCATTGACGATGCGGAAACTCTTTGTTAAGATTTTTCGTTAAGATCTATCAAACTTTTGCGATAGGAATGTAAGAGTAGACGGTCTTACCCCCGTCGCCCGATCTGATACCGCCACATCCAGCTATAGGTCCCGTGATTTGGTCACCTGTGTGACTAAATTTCGGGATCTGGCGGATGGCCCATTTTCCAGGGTGGGAAGGATTGGCAACGAAGTATGATGAGCTCTTCTGGGACAAAATCATCCGGAGTTAAAATTGTCTCCCATTCGGATCTCCGGGGGGGACTACCTCGAGGGGTTCATGATGCGGGTAAGTCGAGCACTCCCTCGGCGAATTCACTAATTCATTCACGTTCTAGAGAAGGAAGCAAACTCTTGATAGAGTTCTGCAACATCAGCGGACTGGGGCACAACAACGTGAATGTCGATGCAGTCCATCAGCATCTGCAAAACGCGCAACCCCATGTGCTGGCCCTAACCAAAACCCAAAGAAGTCAAACAACCGACACAACGTATTTACGTTTCAATAGGTATGAGTTACGTACGAGATTTAGGTTCAAAAGAGGCCAGATCGGATGATGCTTGCCAGAGAGAGGACACGATGGAGGGCAACGCTTTCGACCTTGCGTTGTTTAAAATCTGTTTGCAGGATAAAACATTGTTCTTATGTTGTCTATATCGTTAGCCAAATGATATTCACTTCCCTAGACTGTTTCAGTATCCAGGTGATAAGGTGAATGGGATTCAGACACATCATCCGGCAGCTGAGGTCATCGTACTGGGTGACTTCAACTTTCACAACATAAACTGGCTCCCCACTCCAATAGAACAGATGAAGCGGAAAAACGGGCTGAAACTTACGCAATCAAACTAATCTAACGCAGCTAATCGACCAATCGACAAGAATACTTGATCAAACAAATAAGTAGAGGTCTCAGCACCGCTAGGGTACTCCGACCACAACCTTATATCTGCTATTGGAACCAATGTGCTGCCGCTAAACCAAAAACCTAAACCACCCAGACGCATTTGCCACTATAACGGTGCTAACTGGGATGAGCTGCGTGAATGGATCTCTACATCCGTCATTTCATGAAAAGAACAACATAACAAAAGTCATGATTCAACAAAACTGCGAAAGAGTATCTGCAGTCAAGAACAAAGCTTACAAGTTATTGAAGATAACTCCAACAGAGCAAATAAGATCAACTTTCGTACGAATACGGATACGTATGCAACCTGGCAACTGCAAGAGCAAAGGACAATTTCAACAAAGGGGTAACTAATAAAAACCTTGAACAGGCAAGCGAGACTAGACACTTGGTCTATGGCGAAGACTGTCAGTGCCAATTTCTGCAAATCTGCGTTTCCGCTTCTTGTTAGAGAAAAAGTATAGCATCATATCCAAAAGAGAAAGCTGATCTCTCTGCTCTCTTGTTCTCGAGGAATTCTGTGCTAGATTCATCTAACGCAATACCACCGAACATTTCACCTACAAATTCTTCCATGGCAGAAATTATGTTCAGAATTCGCACTGTGAGACGAGCTCTCGAGCAGCTGAACTGCAAGAAGGCAGGTGGTCTAGACGAAATACCGCCAATCGTCCTTAGAAAGTGTGTTCCCAAGCTGGCACCCATTCTTAACCGCCTGTTTCAGATTTCTTTTGAAAACCAGACTTTTCCGAGCAGCTGGAAAATAGCAAGAATTCAACCGATCCTAAAGAAAAAAAAGAAGTCCTTACCCCAAAACTAACGCCCTGTTGCATTACTCCCATTATGTCCGAAGTGATGGAGAGTTCAATTGATGAACTCATCAAATATCTTGAGTTGCAGGGAATTATTATCGACGGTCAGTATGGTTTTCGCAGGCAAAGATCCACAGAAGATCTGCTCGCCTACGTCACTCATGTTTGTACATCAACGATACAGAGCATGGGGAATCTAGAGCAATTATCCTAGACATCTCTAAAGCCTTCGATAGGATTTGGTATGCAGCCTTGTTGAATAAACACGGGCTTCCCGAAAAATTGCGTGGTTTGATAAGTAGCTTTCTTTCAAATAGATCAATACAAGTTGTGGTCGATGGTATAACATCTAATTGTTTCCACTTGCAATTAGGAGTACCTCAGGGATCCATTTCGAGAACCTTGTTTCTGTAGAAGATAAACGATTTTCTATCATCTACAGAGAACAAGATCTTCGGTTCTGCAGACGATTGTACCCTGGTTTCGTCTTTCAGTAGTCTGCGGTCGATTTCAGCTGCGGAATCTCATAATTAGAGATGTCATCAACTTAATAACTTGAACGCTGAATTACAGAAGATATCGGACTGGAGTCAGTTGAACCTGATGAGCTACGTTTTCTAGAAAGCTTCCCGCTGGAGAACCTCCTCTAATTATGCAAGGCCAACAAATTGCATCCAAAGATTCGAGACATCTTCTCGGAATAACGGTCAACTCCGGGTTTTGTTGGCATAGACATGTAACAGCAATAGCGAAGTCGGCTTCAGCTAAACTTAATTATCTTTTCAGAGCCAAGCGATACTTCACGTCATCTCAGCTGTTGCTTCTATATAAGGCGCAGATTCGACCTGCTTTGGAATATTGTTCCCATGTATGGGGATCTGCGCCCAAACATTCGTTGCGGATGTTGGAAAGTGTGCAAAAACGGCCTGTGCACCTCATCGACCACCCGGAGATCACCCGCGATCTCCAACCGCTGGCTCTCAGAAGACAAGTTGCTGAACTTTCTCTATTTCACAGATATTTCCACGGAAGATGTTCCAAGGAGCAGAATGACCTTGTTCCGGGAAAACTCATGTTTTGCCGCAATACTAGGCTGGCAAGGAGTTCTTATTATAAGGCGGTACATTTATCGACCCCTCGAACCTCTTTCTATAAGAATTCCTTCGTTCACAGGACCGGTGAGATATGGAACTCGCTTCTGTCCAACATCTTCCCAACATCATACAATTTGGCCCTCTTCAAGAAGCGAGTAAACAGACGCCTCAATTCTTCCCAGGCGCCCACTCATGTGGTGTAACAGGTTCGCCTATTCCTGGGAAGCAAGCATAAAACAAAATCAAGATTGAACAATTTGAAACTCAATACATTCTGTCCAAAAAGTATCCGGAATTGGTCAATGAAACAAAAAATATCTATTTCTCATACAAATTTATATTATCGCCTCCAAAATAGGCTCTCTCCGAAATAATAAATTTACGCCAACGAATAATCCAATCACTAAAACATTTTTCAAATGTTCTTTCCAGAATCGACTTCAGTTCGGCCAGTGAAATCTCTTTTATGTCTTCTATCGATTCGAACCGGGTACCTCGAATTGGTAATTTGAGTTTTGGAAAAAGAAAGAAGTCGGCCAGAACCATACCAAATCAATGCGGTGGTTGTTCGATGGTATTTGTTGAGTTTTTGGTTAAAACGCATTCACAATGAAAACCTTGAGATGGTGCATTATTGTGGTGCAAAATCCATGACGTTTCTTTCCACAAATCTGGCCTTTTTCGGCCAATTTGCACTAAAACGCCGCATAACGCTTGGGTAATATTCTTTATTTACTGTAGTCTAGTTCACATGTACCATTTTTGGTAACTTTTTCAAATAGTATTCGAAAATGACGAGACTGGTGTCATTCGATTAGTATTTCGAATTAGAAAGTTTAAGGAGATGTTCGAAAAGGCGTGTAAAAAATTGCAAAAAGTAATAAACAAATAAGTGAAAAAAGTGAAGATTTGTTTTTTTGATTATTTCGAAAAATATTGAGAATTTTCAAAATTTGGGAAAAGATTCAAAAGAACAACTAATTACCTAAAAAAGTTCTGCGTCCTGGAACTGTACCTCTTATATTTATAACTTTTACAGAGCCCTGAAATTATATATTTATATATTTATACATTTGTATATTTATATATTTACATATTTATATATCCATATATTTATATGTTTATATATTTATGTATTTATATATTTATATATTTATATATTTATATATTTATTTATTTATATACTTATATATTCATATATTTATATATTTATATTTCGTATGGGTGACATCTTTCGACATATATTCGAGGCCTTAACGAGCAACTCCCTATCAGAAGCGCTTCAACCCCTTAAGATTTGATTGAGCAAAGGGGTCGAGCAATACCTCTTCGAAGCCTTCTCATCTCAAACGAGCCATCTAAATAGGTTTAGGCCAAGAGATCGGGTAGACCACTCTATTGGACCTTTTCTTCCAATCCAACGACCAGGATATTGCAAATAGAGGTATTTGATTTTCTGTTATCAATGGATCAATTGCATTTCCCGATATCGAGATAAATTTCCCCGTTTGAATTACCATGAATAAACAGAAGTTCAATTAGGTGCTCTCCCAAAATTCAGCGGGTTTCTCGAAATACATGGGGATTTGTATCGCTCCAAAATCTAGTTATACCGGTTAACCTTTTCATGAAATGAAAAAATACATTTCCCAGAGAAGCAAACGTTGTACAAGAAATGGGGGTTATTGTTGATATGTTAGGCCATAATTTCGCAAAACTCTTGCCTTCGATTCAAATCATTTTCATTTAATTCATGAACTGAGTGAATTTTGTACAGATCGAACTTATATTCATGTAAAATCCTAAAAGTGAAGATTAACATCGGAAGCTGCAGAAATTTGTCGTACAGAATCCTTCACAGAACCCCTCTCAAATGATCGAACAAAAGTATAATCAAATACAAGAACAAAACTTAAGTCAAAATAAATGTTTTCATTTATTTTTTTCATTTGTACATAGTTTAGGAGAATTTTTATTATTAAATGAGAAGAAATTGCAGTTCAAATAAAACAATGAAGTTTTTTTAATATTGTTGTAGTTTGTGAAAAGGGCCTAAACTTGAATCGTGTGAGATAAAAAATGAATTTGGCGGAAAATATTCGTTAAAATTATTTTTCTTTTACGGCATTGTGAAAAAGTTTTGAAGACTTTAAATGTGAGATATCGCTCGACCTCTTTGTCTTATTCAATCTTGAAGGGTTGAAGCTCCCCATCATAAGGGGTTGGTCGTTTAAAAGTCAAATATACGAGGCGTGTTTTTCAAGTAAGTACCGTTTTACTATACTGTGGCCTCAGCGCTGCGGTCGGCGTTTTGCGCATTTACACTGGGTACCAGCGCCGACTGTGAAGTACGGCCTGTTATTTTCTTATTGAAAAAGAGCCTTAAACCGCTCGATATTTATCGTTAGATCTGTGTAGTTTATGGACAACCCATTATGAGAGATGGAATGATTGGAAAGTGGGTGAGAGCATTTAAAGAAGGCCGCACAAAGGTGCATGATGAACAACGGAGTAGGTGTCCTTCGGTCGTTAATGAAAGTTTGGTGCGGGAAGTGGACAAAAAGATGGCGCCCAGTGACTGTTCATGCACTTGAAGAAACACCTGGGTGGTCAGAGTCTTCAAGATTATGATAAAGTCAAAACAGTTGTGAAGCAGTGGTTGAGAAGCCAAGCGGCAGACTTCTATGAGGACGGTATTTACAAACTGATACAACGTTATGATAAGTGCCTCAATGTTCAAGGATATTATGTAGAAAAGTAGATTAAGCTACAGACTTTCATGTAGGAATAAAATTATTGAATAATTTTTTTAAGTCTTTTTTTAATTTCAAAACGATATTTACTTAAAAAACACGCCTCGTACTTCAGAAGCTCTTCTCCAAATAAAAAAAAATCCAATGCGTTGCGGCAAATTTTTCCAATCATTACGGTGGATCGTTTAAGATGTAACACCCAGTACAATAAAACAAAGGATTTTCCAATTCTTTTTCAACATTCGCAAAAACATCAGTAATGAAAAATAATATTACAAATTGGCATGCAACCATATTGTCTACTTTTCATTAGAATTATTTTTATTATTTTCATATAGCAATCGTCAATTAGTTTTTCATGTTTTTCATTTTGTGACACAATAGTTGTCGTTTGTTACGCAATGCACTGTAAGCACAGATACTATTTTTAAGTATGGTATAAAACTTTTGTGACACTGTGATAGGAAATTCGCCATCGATAGAAACTGACAAAATATCATCAAAAAACTTATTTTTTCGGCAAAAAAAACTATAATCTCCTTCGTTTTTTTTTTCAAGTTTGTAGCAAACTATAGTTCTCGAAATATTTTCTCATTTTTAATGAACCCCACGTATGAGAATAACATTGTTTCATTGGTAGGTAAGGTAGACTTATCCAGCTGAATTATGAATTGACGAGTTTGCAGATAACTGCATAATGAT
This sequence comes from Cryptolaemus montrouzieri, assembly GCA_013387265.2. Classification (NCBI taxonomy): domain Eukaryota; kingdom Metazoa; phylum Arthropoda; class Insecta; order Coleoptera; family Coccinellidae; genus Cryptolaemus; species Cryptolaemus montrouzieri. The sequence goes on from JABFTP020000144.1 coordinate 35,159,675, forward strand.
ACTTCAAAGTTTTTAGCCATTCCATCGAAACGTACCTACTAAGAATTTTCATTCAAAGAAAATTGCCGAATAATATCTTCAGCTGGTTCATGAAACACAGTGGCTATTATTTCTTCTACTGTTGATGAAATTGAATCTTCCTTGTTTTTGTTGTTGTTTCTCCCTTTGAGTAATCAACAATGTATAGTGTTAAAAAATGATGGAAAAAGTTTTGATATACACTAGACCGAAAAAATTCACCGGTAAACAAAATGTCGTTCAAAATTTCAAGTTTGCATCAATTTCGATAATTTTTCATCAAATTACAGGTTTTCCTTTTCCTTCACTTACTGCCATTGATAGTAAGAGAAGATTGAATGGAAATTGTGATATAGGAGAAAAAAATTTGCTTAGCTAAGATGCTCGCTAACACTCCTCAACTTCATCAATATGTATCATCAGAACGATGATTTTTCTGGCACGATCTTATGTCTTGCCATTAGACTACGGAAACTCTTGAATGGTTTGCTCAAAATAATGCGAATCATGTCCGAAAGAAGATGGTCCTCCTAATCACCCTCAAGCTCGACAAACAGAAGAATTTTGGTTGTTGATGCATAACATGGTAAGAAATCTAACCTAACCTTATGAGGTTCAAAATGAGCGACAGCTGTGAACTCGAATTTTCCGAAAAATTCAAGAAGTGGACCGGATCATCGTTTAAAGGAAGATGAGGAATATGTTAACCAAATTACTCGCTATTGAAGACCGTAGCCCACACTTCTTCATGTTTTTGAAAGACCTGGAATGGAAAAACAAAGGTCAAGTTTAAATAAAATACTGTCAATTTATTGCTGAATCTGTTTAACTTGTTTCCCAAAAATTATGTCCCAAACGTTACTGCTGTTATTCAACGAGCAATAGTAGGAGATACAGAGTGTCGAAACAATAAATTATAGTTTGACCATCTGCAAACATTAATAATTTCCATCATCTATTTCACATAATATACATCAATTCAAATGTTTCCTTAGGAATTTATGAAACTATGACATTTCTTTCGATTTCATCAATGTAACTGGAATTGCTTTATAGAATTACATAATAATCAATCATCCCATAATAATTCTCATTGTGTAAGAATGTGCTTTAAATTTATTGTATCAAAATTACTCAATTTATATACGAGGATACAGGCCCTGATAAAACCATTTTACAATTTAAAATCATTCATAATGTACTCGAAAACCTTCATTTCACGGTAAATGGTAAAAACAGTATAAGTACTTCTAAAACACATAATAGATATAATCCATTTGAATAATGGAAGAACATATGTGAAGACTCAATTTTCAAAACTAAAATACATGCTTTTTGAAAAAATAGCACTTGTATTAATGAAATATTAGTGAAATGTTCTTCATTCAAAATCGAAAACCCGTCAGGTACTTCTTGATTTTTTACTAATATAATTTTTCATCTCAAGAAAAACGTGAGAATATCGTTCATGTGTACCACTACCGTTATAAGCCAATTACCTGTTTTCCTAGTACACTCTTAAGATTTCATTTTTGTTCGAATGGTATTGTATTTAGAAAGTAAAAATCTACTTCAGCAATTTATTTTGAAGTAACCAAGGTGTACCAATTTTCTATGAAAAAATCTTGGGAAATTTTTTCAGATTGGAAGACCACTTTTTTGTTGAAAATTCAAGAGCGTCCTAAACTCTGCTATAATGACTTTAAGTAATAAGCTTTTTTGGTGAGTAATATCGTCAAAATATTTTTTTTCCTCCGTAAAAATTCATGAAAATAGGCTCTCACATCATCGCATGCTCCTTCGGCCAGACAGGATGAATACTTTTTCCTTTCGTTTTCTTATTGCCCAAGGATAGATTTATTGATGAATTGAAATAGATTATCCTCATTTTATACAGGGGTGACTCAAAGAAATTATTGAATATTGTAATTTTAAAAATATATCTTGATTTTTTCATCCTGTATTTTATTATTCACGTCGACGCATTAAATATTGTGCCATATTTTTGTGGAAGTAACCTTATCTTTATCTTCGACCATTTTCGAAAAAAAAAATAAACCAAAATAATAAAATCAGAGGTTGCGAAAGAAGAGTTTATTAGTACATATCATTATACTTGATCAGAGAAATGGAGATATTTTAAAATAGTCGTGTATGAAATACGTAGTAGATTGGTTTTACGTGAGATAATCTACAAAGTGTTGAACTATTTCAATAAGTGTTCGAAATGTTGCCCGTTTTTTTGTAGACACAACTCAATCCTTCTGAGGAAAGACCGTTGAACTCTCGACAACATTTGCGGATTAACTGACTGAAAGGCGTCGACTATTCTCTATCTCATATCCAACTGTGTTGTACAAGGAATCTGGTAAACGATGCTCTCAATATAACCCCACAAGAAAAAATCTAGACTTGTAAGGTCCGGAGACCTAGCTGGCCATCTAACAGGACCACCACGTCCTATCCATTTGTTTGGAAATACATGATTCAAATGCTCCCTAACCTGATGTGAGTAATGTGCCAGTGCTCCATCCTGTTGGAACCACAAATCCTCTGATTCATCGGCAAGTAACATTGGTAGATGATTTTGGAGAAAATCTAAAGACATTTCACTATTGAGGTGCCCGTCGAAAAAGTGCGGCCCAATTAGATATCCATCTACTATAGCGGCCGATACATTCAAGGATCAACGATGCTGGTGATCTATTTGTCTCATAAAGTGTGGATTTTCCGTGGCGTAATAATGCAACTTGTGCCTGTTAACAAGCCCATTCTTGTGGAGAGTTGCCTCGTCCGAGAAAAGAACTCTGCTAAACATATTTGGATTTTCCGCTACTTTGTCCCCCAATTGCAGAAATTGATTCAATTTTTATAGTTTTGATTGTTCAGTTCTTGGTGCAGCTGTACATGATATGCATGAAATTTATTCACTTTCAAGATTCTCTGGATGGAAGTTTGACTTATATCTGTTAACTGAGAAATCTTTCTTTTCAATGCATCTTGCATCAGGATGCCTCTTATCAGGAAACCTTTGTGCATGAACTCTACTTGCTAATAAAGAATTTCTATCACACTTACCCAGAATAAAAATCATATCAACCATTTCTTCTTTGGAGAACTTCATGGCAGTCAATTGAGAAAACTGGGTTCAAACCTCACTTTAACAATGTTTAATAACGAAACACTGACAAGTTCACCATGTGAAATGCAGAATATGATATGTCCGGACACCTGACAGAAGGCACAAATAAAAAAAAATGTCGACACATACCTAGATTTACGTTTTACTTATCTTGATTTTAAAATTCATTAAAAGAATTATCTTGTCTAGGTTTCATTTTCTACTACTTGAATCATTACAGAAAAAAAACTTCTGTGCGAATAATGATGCATGTTGATGAGTTTGATACGGTTTGTAGAATTTTCATCAAAAATTCTTACAAATAATCGAATATTTCGAAAATGATCGAAGATAAACGTAAGGTTACTTCTGCAAAAATATGGTACAATATTTCTTGCGTTGACATGAATAATAAAATAAAGGTGTTTCATTTGAAAAACCAAGATATGATATTTTCAAAACTACAATATTCAATAATTTTTTAGTCACTTCTGTATAAAATAAGGATAATCTATTTCAATTCATCAATAAAATATAATATTGGGACGAAACTACTCACCAAAAAACCTATTACTTAAAGACATTATAGCAGAATTTAGGACGCTCTTGAATCTTGAACAAAAAAGTGGTCTTCCAATCTGAAAAAACCACCCAAGATTTCTTATAGAAAATTGGGACATCTTGTTTACTGCAAAATAAATTGCTGAAGTAGATTCTCACTTTCTAAATACAATACCGTTCGAACAAAAATAAAAATCTTCAAGAGTGTGCGAGCTAAAGAGCACCGCGCCACTGGTGAATTACGCCTATATATGCTTTTTTTTAATGACTTATCAGAAGCCAGTTGTGGTTTTAAATTATGGAAATTGATATGACAGTTCACCTTTTTCTTGAATAAGTCATGAAGAACTGGAAGACCAATCTTCATCTGAATTATCAAACCTAAATATCTGAAGCTAATCCAATCACGACAGGCATTTTTTTCAAGATGATTCTCTGAGTGCAGTGCTCTTTGGTTTTGTCTTCATCCTAATCTGTTATCTCATGAATTTAATGGTATCAATTTGGGCTCTAAATGGTAGGGTGAATCTGCTGAATTTAAGTCAATGAAATTTTTGAAGCAGTAGTAACTGATAAATTTTCTCATTCATCCGGTTCCAAGTTGATTCAATCTCAACATGGGTTTTTCAAAGGTAAGTCGGTGTTAACTAATTTAACTCCTTACGTTCATTTCATGAGTAGTAGTTTCGATGATGGTATTCAAGTTGACGCCGTCTACACAGACATGGCTAAGGCCTTCGATAAGGTACATCATGCGACTTTGTTATGGGTTCTAGAGGACTTTGGTGTGGTGGGGTCCTCACTGAAATGGATATAATCGTATCTGTCGTATAGACTGCAGTATGTTGCACACAATGGCACTCATTCCGGTTTCGTTCGTGTCACCTCTGGTGTTCCTCAAGGGTCACGTCTGGGTCCCCTTTTATTTTCAAATTTAATTCATGATATTTCGGAATGTTTTCTTTATACAAAACATGATTTATATGCCGACGATCTTAGAGTGTACAGTGCTATTCGGTCCTATGATGATATTTTGCGCTTTCAGAGTGATCTTGACAGACTTTTCTCTTTTTGTCAAAGTAGGTATTTTCAATTAAATATTGATAAGTGTAAGCACATAAGGTTTAAAAAGAATGTCAATATCTTCGATGCTATTTTTTCTGTTGTTGAGCTTGTAATTGGGAGTGTAAACCACATTAAGGATCTTGGTATAAATCTTGATTCTAAGTTGTCCTTTGAGTATCATATTGATTATATAGTTTCTAAGGCTTTCAAAATGTTGGGTTTCGTTCTAAGAATTACTAAAAGTTTCAGTGATCCAAGGTCTTTAAAAATGCTATATTTCTCGTTGGTGAGGAGTAATTTGGAATATGCTGCACCTGTTAGGTCTCCTCTCTATCACAAGTATATTGACAGAATTGAACGAGTCCAGAGAAAGTTTGTCAAAAGTTTCAACTTTAGATTTTTCGGTCCTAACCATAATTATCAATTAAGTTCGCGTCATCACAAAATTTTGAGCCTGGAGCAGAGGAGAGTTCTTTTCGACACTGTATTTCTTCATCGAATTTTAAATCATTCTTTTAGTTTTCTGCTTGTTAATTATCTCACTTTCAATGTTTCCGTGTATTCTAGTCGTCGAAATGTACTCTTCGACACTGTATTTCTTCATTGAATTTTAAATCATTCTTTTAGTTTTCCGCTTGTTAATTATCTCACTTTCAATGTTTCCGTGTATCCTAGTCGTCGAAATACTATTCTATGTTCCGAAGGCCCGTACTAGTTTATTTTTTCATTCTGTTTTCTTGCGAATTATGCGTCTGTACAATTGGCATATTGCCAGTATAGATGATTTTCATGAACCTCTTTCTTCTTGAAAAAAAAGTAGTTTTTAGTTTTCATGATATTTTGCTTGATTCTGTAGTCTTAGGTGAGTCTTTTTTTTTCTCTCCTGAATTTTTATGAAAGTTATAATTTTCATTTCGTATGACAGTTTCACTTCTATTTATTTTTCTGTTATCATTTTTTGTGAACCCCGGTATTTTTACTCACTCTTAGTCTCTGTCAATTTTGACGTAAATTTGTTCAATTGTTTTCCATAGACCATTATTTTAAATCTTCACTTGTTTCTTTTTGGTAAAAACAAATACGCAGATATTAATTTTTGTTATGCGTTTTTTGAAGGAAATGCGGTAGTTCCTGATTATCGAAGACGCTATCAAACTAGGAGAATTAATGGTTTACACCATAGGGACTCTGAAAATAAAACCAGATTTTTGCCAATAAACTGAACAGAAGAAAATTCAAATTTTTTGGAAGAGATTCTTTGGACAGATGAGCCCTCTTTCACTAGTCGTAGAGTAACAAATTACCTTGATATCCATCTTTGGGTACTAAAAATTCTTGAGAAATTGGACCAAAAAATTGAAATCAACCGTAAAAACTCTTTCAATTTCAATTTCAATTTTCTACTTGCAAATGCTGAATCGTGCAGATAAATCAAAAGAACGCTTTTCATCTTTCAAATTGAGTGCAAAATCTTAAACTGATTTTTATTTTGTGAAAAAACAGTGATGCTCCAATTTTTTATTTATAAATGTCTAGTTTAGTATTAGTACGGACCCCACTGGTAAGATTAATCATAATATTTTCAATGCAAATACTTCCTGAACGGCAGTTCCCGCTTACTGAATTTCATTCAAATATTTGCTGTCATTTGGCAAAAAATTAATAAATTTGGTTTTGTTTATCGAATTTGAACACCCTGTTCTTCTTTAAAGTAGCATTTTTCGAATATATTTTATATAGGACGCTCATATTATTTTTCGATTCTCTACTGATCTCTAAATTTTCCACTATAGATACTGGACCATCCGGTATAAGGCTTTCCAATTCCAAAATTGAGCGTATGTATCAAGAAGATACATACAGGGTGTTGCATGATAGTGTCACATTTTGAGGGAGTATATCTACGTGCAATTTTAAGAAAAAAAGTTTTTATAAACACAGGTCCGCAAAAGCTTCGTTACAGAGCTACAGGGCAAATTTCCGAAAAAAATTGGTTTTTTCTTCGAAACTCCTGCAGTTTTTGAGATATTCAGCCCAAATTTGGCATGCAAGCTATTTTTTACAGCCTCCATCAGTACACGTCCTAGATTTTAACTGAAATTCACAATGTGTTTTCTTTTCAGAGGCCATGTCTTCAAACTTTTTGCAGTACATCGCTGATCAGCGTACAATCAATTTTCGTCATCTTCTTTCAATTTAGAAACTTTTTTGACACTTGTAATTTTTTCGTATCTCCAACCGTTTTCGACTGAAAAATTACTGAATTTGAATTATTTGAACTGTATGTTATTCACTAAATAAAAAAAAATAATAGAAATTCTCGATAGGTATGCCCAAAATTCGCTTATATTTTGATATCTCGTCTTCTGAGACTAAATTTATACTTATTCAATATCAATCTAAAAAAAAGAACAATCAAAAACTAAATAAATTGTTGGAAGTGTCCTCCACCTGCAAGAATACAGGCCTCTGTCCTTCTTCGCATATTATCACGCACTCTTTGAAATATGCCTGGGGTATTTCGTATCGTGTCACAAGAAGTTATTATACGATTTCTCAATTCTTCTACAGTGTTCATCGGAGTGGTATAAACAAAATTTTGAGATATCCCCATAAGTAAAAGTCTAAAGTATTTAAGTCTGAGGACCTAGGAGGCCAGCACTTAAATGTGCTGGTGCCCCGTCATACATGAACCACATTATGTTTCTCACCAAGAATAAAGGTAGCTCCTCCTCAAGAAATTGCCGATAAGCGGGTTTGTTTAGTCTGTTAGGCAAAAAAATGGCCCAATCAAATAATTTCCAATTATTCCGACCCAGACATTTAGTGAAAATTGTTCTTGATGAGGAGATTCTCCAATCAAATAGGGGTTTTCCTCAGCACAATAATGATTATTGTGAAAATTTGTGGTAGCAGTTCTCGAAAAGTGAGCTTCGTCTGTGAACATTATTTCACCATCAAAATGGGCATTTTCTCTAATTTTATCTAAGAACCATCGGCAGAAATTCAGTCTTGAAGGAAAATCTCGAGGAAGTAGAGTTTGAACGCGTTGAATATGAAACGGTTACAATGAAAAGTCGTGGAGAATCCACCAAAGTAGAACATGATTATTTGCGGTAAAAGTACCAGTTTCCTTCAACCTTCTGTGGATATTTGAAAATGTTCGCCTGTCTGGTGTTACTCGATTTGGAAAGCGTACCTGATATAATCGCCTAGCTTCTGTTGTGTTTCCTTCAGCCAGACCGTACATGTAATGGATATCAGCCAATTCGTCGTTAGTAAAATTAGACATTTCTTTTTACAGCAATAACTTATCGTTAATTTAATAAATTTAGCTTTAACAACTGTCAAAATGAATAAATAAATGAAAAAAATCAAAGCCTACTAGTTTTTTTTAATTAGAAGTGCTTTCAATTCAGCGAAAGCATACAATCGTTTAATAATTTTTTGCTCGAGAACGGTCGGAGATACGAAACAATTACATGTGTCAAAAATTAATTGTACGCTGATCAGTAGCGTACTGCAAGAAAGTTTGAAAGGGCTAAAGAATACACGGCTCCGGAAAAGAAAACAACTTGTAGATTCTAGTTGAAATTTAGGACGTATATTGATGGAGACTGTATAAAATAGCTTGCATTCTAAATTTGGGTTGAATATCTCAAAAAAAAGTTCAGAAGAAAAAATTTTTCGGAAAAAATTTTTGCGGGCCCATGTTTGTATGAACTTTTTTTCTTAAAATGGCACGTATATTTACCCCCTTAAGTTGTGACATACTATTATGTAACACCCTATACAAATATATTGGATTTGTGATTCTTACTGCATGTATCGCCACAAAAATTCATTCACATTCAGAAATTTATAATGTTCTTCCTGAACGACGAAAAGGATGAATTAGAAAACATCTTTCTATTTTCTGTCGTTTTGAATCCAGAAGGTAATCCACCCCATTCATGACTTCAGGATATTATGGAAATTTATAAAGTTGATAAGACAATTCGCTTTTTTTTGAAATAGTCGTGAAGAACCAATCTTCATTTGAATATTCCAAATCAAGCTTCAATATCTGAAGTCAGGTTCATTTGAATATGTTGGATCTGAACAAGAAAATACTTTAAACCATAACATTACCGAAGAGAGTATTAGAAATAAATATCATAGAAGATTGAAAATAATCAAGAGTAACTAGTGAAAACCTTTTCAGTGCTATCGATTCCTATGCTGTTTCTATTCTAGCGTATTCTTTTGATATTCTTGAATGGCCTAGTATTGATTTGAATGAACCTTTAATATAAACAATTCTAGTTGCATTGCATTGCAAATCGAGAGAAATGTCAAAGTTTCATATATCATTCAATTCAGTCGGTTCCTAAGGGAAACATTTGTATTAAATTGATGATAGAAATTAAATTACCAATATTTCCAGATGGTCAAACGATAATTTATTGTTTATACTCAAGCATGAAACAGAATAACATAAAATAGTAAGGGTACAACAGTTTCTGTAATTCTTGATAGAACACACAATTTTAATTAGTATTAACTGCAAAATCCATCTCAACATACCCCACATATTAGATTAGTGATTGAAGAATAAAGACATTAAATATAAAATAAAGAATTTAGCCATTATATTGAAAATGCGCTAAGAAGACCTCGAGCAACTACGGCGATCCATGAGCGTTATTCAAGAATTCCTCGTTGGGATAACCCTTCGCTAATGCTAGGCACCTTCAAATGCATCGACAGAATAGTGGAGTGCAAATTTTATTCACACTGAAATGATACGACTCAGGGAATTTGGTTCGAGACTCAGCTCTAACTGCAACACATCAAAGAGCCCGATTGCATTTTGCCTTAGACCATGTCAATTGGTAAGAAGCTGACCGAGGATGAGTTTTTTTTTACAGATAGGTCTAGAATTTGCCGTTCTCTAGTGTACAGATGTCGAAAAGAGAGATATGCCTAGAGCTTCTTTTTACCTTCCTATAGTTTTGGTGGAGATTCAATATTGGTGTGGGAATGGCGTTTACAAACATTTGAGAAGAACAAATTTTCCATTGGGAAATTTTTTGTTGATGAATGATGACGCCAGACCTCACCAAGCTGATATCGTTAAGAACTAACTTCAAGATCACGAAATCACTTTGATGGAGTGGCTTGCACGAAGTCCATACCTCAATCCCATCGAGCATGTCTGGGACATTCTCAATATAATATCAAGAATACAGCAAAACCGGCCAAGTACCGTAAATGAGGTTCGAAACAGGCTGATTGAAGTTTGGAAAGAAATGGATCAGAATGATATAAGGTCATTGATTTTGAGAAAAATCGTAGATGTCAGGTAGTAATTTTAGCCAGAGGTGGAAATATCTGGTATTATCAGATATTTGGCGACTTGTTTGTTTCCAAAAATTTCACCTTTTTCATTACCAATATTATTTCAATTTCAATGAGTACCATTTTCATTTCGATTATCCGCAAGCATTCCTTAGTGCAGGTGGATTACTGGAAATATAATTCTTCAACATATTTAAACTTCTTTTGAAAATTTTGAAGTTTCGATTTTGCGCATTAATATTTTAGAGCAGTGTAGATATAACGGCGGAATCCACCTCAACATACTTCACATTTGAATTAATGATATGAGAAGTAAAATAGTAAATTTATTGACTATATTAAAACATGTTAGATGAAAGAACAGATTTAATTTTCATCATCAAATTGAAGCATAGCAATTATTGGCTTATAGAAAATGCATTCATTTCTTATTTAATTTTGTTGAAGTATCTAGCAGCAACCGTCAGGGCGAGTAGAAGAGACAGAGCATTGGAATGGCGTAGATGGGACATTGCCAGATTAAAAAACTATAGTCAAAAAAAGGGAAAACATACACCCTTATGACGGACTCAACTAAAGTACAAATTGTCGTATAATTTTTGGTATTATAATTATTTTATATATTATATTCATATTTTCATCATAATAAAACAAAAACCATAATACATTCAATAAAATAAAGAGAACAACAATCACGGTTGAAATAAAAAGATTATGTCAATTTTTTTTTCAAATTCATCGTATATCTGCTTTATGTCTATGAAAACATTTTCAAGTGTGATGACGCCTTCATGACTTCAAGATATCTCTAAGAAAATACAATCGGATATGAAAGTCAAAATTGTGTCGGTTAGAATGAAGAATGAAGCATATGCACTTAACTCCGATTGCACTTTTTGTTCCCAACTCATTCACAGGCTAGCTTTTCTCCCTGTTCTCTTGCATCGTATAAAAGATTACGTTTTCCTGAACTTACACTTTAGAGGCGATAGCAGTAGAGTTGTTGGGATTCACATGTTTATCCATTATGTATACCGTGCTTTCCTCTAATCGTGTTTTTGATTAACATGACAATTTGATATCATGTTGTCCATCAATTATTTTTTACTCTCTGTTTCATTCTAATAATTGAATAAACTGTCTGAATTAATGATTTTGAATGGTATTTATGATAGTTGGATATCATTTCCCGATTTACATTGAATGTTTATTCAAATCAGTTGATTTATATTTTTAATTTAATAATATGGATAAGCTCAAATATGTTAGGTTCAATGATCAAACTCATCCTATCATCTCCTATCTTTCCGATTGGTAGGGCGAAAATCTTCCAGGAGATGGTAGTTATGAGTAATTGCAGAAGCAAAAATACTATGGACCCCGAAAGAGGGAGTCACATCTGCCATATTCAATTAACAAATATCAAAACAAAAATTCGAGAAAAATTTGGGGTAAAATTTTTGTCAACTAGGATATTTTGGACTAACTAATTCAAAGATTCTACATAGTGAACAGAATATCCTTGTTCGTCTTTATTTGCACAATAAACAGGCCAGAATTACATATTTTTGTTGCTGCAGATGGCGATCTCATAAGTCTGAATTTGATAAAATAACAGATAATATTGATTTTTTAGAAAATAATCTGAAAAGGGAAGTTGGACGCTGAAGGAATTGCTCGGAAAAATAAGATATTAAGGTGAAATTGCTTCTCATAGATGACTAATATCTCGAGTTTACACTTTGGGGGCGATCAAAGGAGTCTTGGTGTGTTTCGAATGTTGGTCATTTCTATATACTCTGCATCGTGTTTTGACTTACATCAAAGTTTGACATTAAGGTGTTATCCAAGAAGTTCTCTAATGTTTTGTTATTTTCTTTTCCATTCATTCAAACGAATGAATAAATAAATCTGGAGAGTTGTTCGCTGAAGCAAAAGGTCTAGTGATTAGTATCCACGATAAAACTGTCTTCATAAGAATGTTTTTTCTTTCAGAAACAACTTTACATATATCAACTTGTTCAAAACTTGCCCCTACACTTTATTTAAAAGACAGAATGCCGTCATAAATGTTATTCTTTTCAATTTAACACTAAAATATGGCCTCATCCTTTAGAGTCGTATTTAGGAAGTATTATAAATATTAAGGAATGCAATATTGGTATACCGAGATTTCGCACCTATTCTGCAAGATCAATCTCGCACCCAAAATCATGCGTGATCTCGCAAGATTTGCAAGATTGGTATTATGTCAATTTGGTTGGCTTCAAGTGCTTTCACATGTTGTTATTGACTTATGTAAACAATGACCTGTTGTCGGCGGCAACACGTGGCGCTAGGGCCACAGAGCGATAGGGATGAGTATAAGGCGAGACGTTTTCCGGTTGTCGTAAATTTGTCATTGTTTTGCGAACCTGGACGTGTCAGAGTGCATGGCAATCTGCAGAGTTAAAAACTATTCCAATAACTTTGAAAATAGTTCCTTGTGTGTTTAAGTTCTCTCGGTCTATTCGGTTTGTGTTAAAATGACAACAAAGGTAGTTTATGAAGAGTTTCAAAGTGGATCAGAGGTATGAAAATACTTTTGGAAGGCAGACGATGGACGAACGTCCAGTGCAAATTGTGTAAGTCTATTTTGAAAACAACGGTACGATCTCCCAAAGGCTTACATGTACATTTACTGTCCAAGCACAAAATTGATACTTCTCATAAAAAAGTGACAGAAAACATGACTCTGGTTCCAGCAAATTCTTCATTGCTGACCTATACTTCCGCGTCAGTAAGGCTACCTCCTCCAACCGGTACGAAGAGGCAGAAAATATCTGATTACTTTTAGTCCCTACCGAAAGTTGTAAGGGTGATTTCTAAAGATGGCATGACTTTAGATCTATTTGCACGTCGAAAGACTTGAGAGAATTATTTGCGACTAGTGACTACAAATTACCTGCATCGCCTAACTCTATAAAACAGATTGTTATAGATTATGACATGAGTTTGAAAAAGAAAGTTTCGCAGGAACATATGAATCTAAGAAAGAATAACCATAGATTCAGCCTTACTTTCGATGAATGGACTTCATGCAAAAACAGGCGCTTCATGAATATGAATGTTCAGACATTTTCATAGAATAAAAATATGTTCTGGAATTTCGATCTTGTGCGCATAGTAGGAAGCATGCCTGCAGAGAGTTGCATAATTATTTCGAAGAAAAAATTATCAGAAAATGGCTTATCATTAAATGAAGATATAGTAGGTGTAACGTGGAACTTAAACGCAAAAAGAAGGTAAAAAAGATACAGTCGTAGCTCAGTCAGATGTGGAGGAGTCTCACGATGACGAATTTGATGACATTATTAATAATGAAGGATTTGACTGCAGATTACCCACTGTAGATGAAGTTGACTTAGTGCCAGAATTTGATCACCTTATCAAAAAAGTAAGACAAGTAGTCAATCTTCCCAAAAAATCACCAACGAAGAATGACATTCTTCAGAAATATATGAAGGACGAATTCAGCAAAAATGTGCAACTCGTGCTGGACTGCAAAACACGCTGGTCTGGTCTTGCAGATATGATTTCCACATTCAATAAGGTGAAGCAATGTGTAAGCAAAGCCTTGATTGATTGCAATCTTGGATCGAATACAAATCATAGTTTCTCAGACGAAGAATATCGTGCTTTATCAGATTTAGAACTCGTATTTCAGCCTATTAAACTAGCAGTGGAAGTACTAAGTCGTCGAAATTCAGATTTGTTAACTGCCAAAAGTACTCTGCAATTCATGGTGAAAAAGTTAGAAGAAATTGGAACACCAGTAGCTCAAAAACTTGCTGAATCGATGAGGGCTCAGGTTAATGAACGCCGAACATTTATGACCGTCAGCATTGTATTATTTGACAGACCCTGTCCAATAAGACGTATATTTTAATCAATCTGCTAGATAGATCAAACTTTCAAACTACCTCCGAAATCTTCAATCGAAAAAGAAATAATAAAGTTAATCGGAAGATGACACAAGAACAGTACCAAAGATGACAATATTGCAGTCAATATACAAAACAAACCCTCTACATCTTCAGTTGCAGATGAAGCCATGAATGAAGGTGATGATGACAATTCAATTCCATTAGATGCAATGAAAAAATTTAGAGCCTGAAATGGCGAACGCTTCTCTTAGTCTTGATGAGGAACTGACAATGGTATTGAAAGAGCGTTCGCAAAAACGTGTGGCACCTTTGTCATCGTCTCTTGATGGGATTTCGAAAGAAAAAATCAATTTTTACGAGTCAGGAGGGTCGAAAGGACAAAATCTACAGTTCGCTCACCAATGTCTTTCATCTGTAGTACCAAGTGTCGAGGCAGAACGGGCGTTTTTCTCAGCTGGTTATCTGGCATGCAGCATTCGGAGTCGGCTGGCAGATGGACCCCTAGATACTTTATGCTTTTTTAGGAGTTATTTTCAAGTTTTAGAATAATATGTTACTTTTTGAATAAATTACTGATTAGTTTGAGATTTTATTTCTCTATTTTGCTCCTGACGAACCATTAGAGCCAATAGAAATATAAATGATAGGCATTTTCGTACATTTTCCATGATCATTTCTTTACAATGCGAGATCTCGCACAATACCGAGATTTCGCAAGATTAGAATTCCTGAATCACGCGAATACCGAGATTGATATTTTGATACGAGATTGCATTCCCTAATAAATATGAACCTGACAAAGTTCTAGGGAACAATTAATATAAACTTTATTATGATAGAACAATTCTATTAATTCACTTATATTAATTAACAAAATCAAATGACATACATAAGTGATATTGCGATACCTGAAAATGTTTCAAAATATATGAAACTACCTGAATAGATTAAAAAATATAGAAGAAAAAAATATATATTTTATCGATCGTTATTCCAACAACTGGTGTTATTCCAAGAAAGTTTCTGGAAAATATCGAAATACACTCCCCACAAAAATTGTCGCATCACCCTACTTTAACGACAATACTATATAAACTTTTAGGTTGGTCATTCAAAAGTCTCTTAGTAACTTTCAGAAGTCTAAAATAAGAAGATATCATTCAAAACAGATGAGTTTATGATGGAAAATATCAACAATTTTCGAGTTAATGAAAAAATTCTACCATTTTCAAACATTCGCGAAGAGACTAATTAACTAGCATCGAATAGTTACTAATATGTTCTATGGAATTCAAGTCGGGACTTTTGGCTGGTCATCGTGAAATATCAATTTCGGCATTTTGCAGAAATTCTTTAACTCCTCTAGCTACATGAGGCCTAGCATTATCATGCATATAAATGAAGTTTTCGCCAATTAATGGGCCAAAGGGTACAACATGGGATTCAAGGATATCTGAGATGTATCTAGCCGCTGTGATTCTTCCATTATTCACTAATACTAACCCATTTTTCATTAGCTTGTTGTTGATAATGGACGTATGTCCGAAACCGGTCCAACCAATGTAAAAATTTTGTCATTCTTTACATCAATAAATTAGTGATAGTTAAAACATAGTAACTTGTTTCATTTTATTATTCATTATGAATATCAACTATCACGTAGTTCAAGCTTCATCATCAATTATTTAATATTAACTCAGTTGACCATGGAAATGCTTCCCCAAACCATTACTGAACCCCCTCCGAAATTTTCGGTTAGCCGGATATTTCATTGCTGATACCGTTCCCCAGGTCGTCTGTATACAGACATGCGTCTATCATTTGATACTAGATAGAACCTGCACTCGTCGGGAAAGAGAACATTCGACATTCTGGAATACCCCAATTTGCATGTTCCCTCGCAAACTGAAGTTTTGCAACTCGATGCTCTCTGGTGAGACGCGGGCCGGTAGAAGCCACCCTTGGTCTAATATCGAGCCTGTTCCTAACAGTTTGAACTGAAATATGCACATTTCTGGAAAGTGCAAGTTCATTTTGTAGCATTCTAGCCGTAGGGTGCCGAACTCTTAGTGTAGTTACACGAAGCCAACGATCATCAACTAGTGTTGTTATCCGATTTCTTCCCTGTCCGGCCCTTCTTCCATATTCTCCTGTTTGGTGGTACCGATTAATTGCTCTTGAAATAGTGCTTTGGTTAACATTCAACAAGTTAGCCACGTAACGTTGGCTTCGCCCCTGCTCTAAGAGTGTTACAATTCTTACCACTTCATGATCACTCAAATAGCGTCCAGAACGTTCAGCAGCCATTACAATAAATTCAGAGATTCGAAAACCAACAAGAAACACAGTAAATTAGCATTAATTCAGCGTGAAAATTAAAGAGAAATTGAATGAGTTCTGATAGCCAAATAAACTCATTTTTGTTTCAGGCGTGTTTGAGATCATATGGAAACAAATGTTACTACATAGATAAGATTTTTTTCCCCCATATGTCCAAAAACATATGTTGACTGTTGACAAAGAAACTGCGATCGAGCTGCTTAATCGATTGCGGAATTCAGAATACCAGGTGATGCGACAATTTTTGTGGTGTGTGTATTAGTACTGAAAAAGAATCTATATGAACAGTTACAGATAATCATCATCAAATCCGGCAATATTCTTCATAGGTCATAGGTCATTGGTTTCTTCCGAAAAAAGTAATGAGGTAGTAAATGCTGGTTAGAATATTGTTCCATATTTTATATATGTTAACATCTGAGTAAAATATACTTTGCTGAAAAGGTTATCATGAGAATTTGATTTCATTATCTAGAACTTCATAACACTTAAACTTATAATAATCTACAGGGTGATCCATCCATCGCAATGATTGAAAATACATCGAACGGAGGACATCCTTCCACGTATATTTGAGGCTGCATCGACCAACCAGCTAAGAGGGAGCGCTTCAAGCCTTCAAAATTGAACAGGCAAAGGAATCAAGCAAGCGATACCTCATATGGAAGCTCTTCGAAGCCTCTTTACAATGGTGGAAGAAAAGTAATTTTGAAGAATCTTTTTCGCAAGAAATCATTATTAATGTTATTAATTTTTTCATTTGATTTTCAATGTTAATTTCAATTGAATTTTTCTCAGTTAATTATGAAAATTGTGCCCGATTCACACGATCACTGCGATGATATTCAACCAAAATCATTTTGATCGTAACGTTCGCCATAAGTTTATAATGGAATTGATATCAAAATTTATTGAAGAAGGTTCAGTAATGGATAAAAGTTGAGTTGCAATTAAAATTGTGGATGATGAAGCAGCAGGTGTGGCAGTATTGGGACATATCTAGCTTATGCCAAATACACAATTTGTACAACAACTTTCTGCAGCTTCCAGTGTTGGTCAATCTAACGAATTTCACACAAATGCAAGTTCCATCCATACAAAATTAAATTTATTCAAGAATTAAATGATGATGATTTGGATCAAAGGCAAGAGATTTACGAAATTATGGCCGAGGTTATCAACAATAGCTCGCATTTCTCATACAACGTTTACTTTTCTAACGAATACACTTCTTTAATATATAGAGAGGTTAAGCGTCATAACTGTACATTTTGGAGCGATACAAATCCTCATTTATTTCGAAAAATACATACAATATCCGAAAATAACTAAATGTTTAGGTGGGGTGTTTAGGAGAACACCTGATTGGTCTGTTCATTCCAAGTAAGGAACCTCGTTATGCAAGAAAATGCAATTGATTCATTGATGACAAAAAAACTTGAAAACGATCCTCTACTACTTGAATAACAGTTGCATTTCCGACAAGAAGAAGCTCCATCTCACTACGATGCACTTTTCTTGCGTTGAATATTCAATTATGATTCTCCTTTTGAAGTTGTTTCCTCGGAACTCACTAACGATTTGCCTTAACAAAATGGCAGTATCTGGTCTTTGATCTTGTAAAAGAATTGTTGCTACATGACCTGTTTTCGAAACAAATGTTGCGACCATCTTTTTTTTTTTGAGATTTTAAGACAACTTTTGTCGGTTTTTGTGCCCCTTTCAAAGGGCAGACAGAAGATTGTCGCATATTTTCTGCCTCGTATGAATAAATCTTAGATTCATTTGGCAATCTTATAAACTCTTTCAGACTTTCCAAAGTTAAAACGTTCCACAGTTTTTTGACAACAATTCACCCTTGAAGCTGTCTGTTATTCGGTGAAATTACATATTTGTGGCCTCGCAACAACATATAGGCCTCATTTTGAGAACCCTCAAGTGTTGAATAGTCAAATGGCGAAAACACACCAAATTTGATTGCTAACTTTGACATCCTGTATCTCTTGAACTAGATATTCTCGTATCTCGTATCGTATTTTTCTCAACGGAACTTTGAAGATGATTATCCCTAGTATGAAATATCAAAAAATGAGAAAAATTTACCGAAACCACTTTTTAGTGCTTTTTAGTTTAATAAAATGAACGGTGGTTTGCAAAGTTCGAACGAGATGATATGAGCATCTAAGACGATGAACGCAGTGCACGTCCCAAAGAAGCTGTCATCGAAGAAAAACTTTAAAAAATACAATAGAATATTTTAAATAATCGAACAATGACATTGATTGAGAAAGCTGAGACCCTGAAGATATCCAACGAAAGTGTTGATTTTATTTTAAAATGATGTTTGGACATGCGAAAGCTGTGTGCGAGATGGATGCCGCGCTTATTGACTCTTGATCAAAAACAACAACGAGTCAATTATTCTGAGCACTGTTTGAAGATAATTAACAGTAACAAAGCCGAGGTTTTTTCGTCGATACATCACATGGATGGAACAAGGATTTGTGCAAAAAGGCACCAGTCAGCTGGAAAGGTTATGGCATCTGTTTTCAGGGATGCGCAGGGTATTATATTCATCGATTACTTTAAGAAGGACCAGACGATAAACGGCGACTACTACATTGAGTTATTGGATTAATTGAAGGATCAAATCACGAAGAAACGGCCCCATTTGAAAAAAAAAGAGTGCTGTTTCATTAAGACAATCCACCTTGCTACACATCAATCAAATCAATGGCAATATTCTACGATATAGGCTTCGTATCACTTCTCCATCCACCTTATTCAACAGATCTTGGCTTAACGTCTTTTTTGTGTTTTCAGACTCGAGAAGAATGCTCTTTAGAAAAAATTCTAGACTAATGAACAGGTAATTGCCGAAATTGAAGCGTATTTTGAAGTTAAAGAGACATCTTATTATAAAAATGACATCGAAAAAATTATTGATCGCTACAATCACTGTATCTTCCACATAGGTAAATACATTGAATACAAAAATTGAGTTTCACCAAAAATGTATTTAATTATGTTAGCCTTCTTGGAATGGCTTTGATTACACCATACCCTTCGTACATATATATATATATATATATATATATATATATATATATATATATATATATATATATATATATATATATATATATATATATATATATGTACGAAGGGTATGGTGAATAATCCTCCTGACAAGAGCTAGTTTCAAATCTGCCCGCCATGCACGCAGCCCCCAAGCGCCACAATAGTGCAACTGAGCAGGATGCCGAGAAACGAAGTGGCAGACTGCAGTTTCACCCTCATTAGGAGCTCATCAGTGACGCATATCACTTCTCAGCATCCTACCAAGCTACATCGGGATACCCTTTTAATTCCAGAAAGGACGCACCTCGTACATACGTATGAGAGTCGCCCTCTATGGACCGACACGGCGAACCCGCTACCTGACTTCGAGAAAGATACGAACAATAACAAACAGATGTGGAAACCTTGAAAATTCCAAACATTTGGGAGACATCTTTCGCCGTTTTGTGAATCACATCAACGGTAGAAAACGAGCGAAATAATCCCGCTGGTATAGTGCTCTTTACCTCTGTTTCCAAGATAAACCACCCGTCGGTAAATATTTGGTGAGGCAAATATCTTCCGCGATTAACAGCGACTTTATCTAACGAACTACATCCTGAAAAAAATGTATCCGCTGGTTACGTTGTGCAACTGGTTGCTAAATTTGACGATACTGGTTCAGTCGTCAACAAACAGAGGGCGTATGAAGGAGACGAAGCGAGGGAAGTGGCTTTCTTAGGTCACGTAGCGATGGATCCGTCCCTTAGTACTAGGAAATTGTCCAATGTGTCTGGTGTGTCACGCACAACAATCATGAGAATTTTAAGAAAACATAAGTTTCATCTTTTTAAGATACGTTTGGTTCAGGAACTGAATGAGGAGGATTTTGATCGTAGACTCATGTTCTGTGAAGTGGTCAGTGAAATTATCAACAATAATCCAAACTACATGTGTTTTTCGGATGAGTGTTCATTTTACCTTAACGGCACTGTGAATAGACATAAATGTCAGTACTTGTCAGATAAAAATCCAATTTGTACGTATCTCCAACCGTTCTCCAGCAAAAAATTATTAAACGATTGTATGCATTCGCTGAATTGAAAGTACTTCTAATTAAAAAAATGACTAGTAGGCTTTGATTTTTCTCATATATTTATTCATTTTGCAAGTTGCTAAAGTTGAACCAGTGTCAGCTTGAATTGTTTATTAAATTAACGATTAGTTTTAAGACCTTTGAAGTTATTGCTGTAAGAAAAAATGGCTAATTTCCATTACGGAAAACACAACAGAAGCTAGGCGATTATATCAGGTGCGCTTTCCGAATCGAGTAACACCAAATAGGCGAACATTTTCAAATATCCACAGAAGGTTGAGGGAAACTAGTACTTTCACTGCAAATAATCCTTTAAAAGGTGCAACTCAAACGATGAGAACTCTAGATATTGAGGAAGAAGTTTTGAATTGTATTGATTTGAATCCTCATGTGAGTACAAGAAAAATTGAAAATCAGTTGAATTTTTCACATGTTCTAGTTTGGAGGATTCTCCACGACTTTTTATTGTAACCGTTTCATATTCAACGCGTCCAAACTCTACTTCCTCGAGATTTTCGTTCAAGACTGAATTTCTGCCGATGGTTCTTAGATAGAATTAGAGAAAATGCTCATTTTGATAGTGAAATAATGTTCACAGACGAAGCTAACTTTTCGAGAACTGCTATAATAAATTTTCACAATAATCATTATTGGGCTGAGTGAAACCCCCATTTGATTGAAGAATCTCATCATCAAGAACAATTTTCACTACATGTCTGGGTCGGAATAGTTGGAAAATAATTTAATTTGGCCATTTTTTGTCCTTACAGACTAAACGGTCCCGCTTATCGGCAATTTCTTGAGGAGGAGTTACCTTTATTGCTCAACGATGTGCCACTTTTGGTGAGAAACATAATGTGGTTCATGCATGACGAGGCACTAGCACATTTCAGTGGAGAAGCTAGGAAATTCTTGAATAATACATTCAACAACCGAAGGATAGGTCGGGGTGGGCCAGAACCATGGCCTCCTAGGTCCCTAGATTTAAATATTTTAGAATTTTCCTTATGGGGATATCTCCAAAGTTTAGTTCATACCACTCCAGTGAACACTGTAGAAGAATTGAGAAATCGAATGATAACCTCTTGTGACAATAAGAAATACCCCAGGAATATTTCAAAGAGATAATATGCGAAAAAGTTGTTGGTTGTTCTTTTTTTTAGTTTGATATTGAATAAGTATAAGTTGAGTCTCAGAAGACCAGCTATCAAAATGAAATCAAATTTTGGGCATACGTATCGCTCATTTCTATTTGCTTTTATTTAGCGAATAACATACAATTCGAATAATTCAAATTTTTCACTCGAAAACAGTTGGAGATACGAAAAAATTACAAGTGAAAATTGATTGTACGCTGATCAGTAGCGTACTGCAAAAAAGTTTGAAAGGGCAAAAGGAGACATGCCCTCGGAAAAGAAAACACCTTGTGAATTTTGAGGACGTGTAATGATGAAGGCTGTAACAAATAGCTTGCATTCCAAATTTGCAGGAGAAGAAAAATCAATTTTTTTCTGGCAATTTAAACACCCTGTAGCCCCGTATCGAAGTTTTTGCGGACCTATGTTTATATGAACTTTTTTTCTTAAAATTGCAAGTAGATTTACCCCCTCAAGTTGTGACATACTATTATGTAACACCCTGTATATGTATATACATATAGATATTATTTCTGAAATCGTTGAAACAATAAATTCTGGTCAGTAAATCTAATAACCAGCTGTATGAAACGAGATAAATCTGCGGTGAATGTTACAATTTTTCGACATTGAGAGAAGTCAAGGAACAAGTTAAAATTCTACGATACCCAACCCATTCTTGTTATAGGAATTACCTCGAATGACAATGAATTTCTGTTGGCAAAAATGGCGAAACGTCTGTATGAACAGAGTCATGGATTCGGCCTTTGGTAATTCTGATTCTCGTCATGTTCCGTTTTTAAATCATTAAAATTTATGTATGAATGGGTGCGTCAGAAATAATTCTTCGAAATCAATGTCTTTCGCAGGAGTTCTAGTTCCGATTATTCAGTTGATAATGAATAGTTTGGAGTTAGTTCCTTACAATTATAGAACATTTTGGAATAATAGTTTTGGTATTGGATATCTTGTTGCCAATGTCATTTTTTGGACTTCTAATTATTATAATTTTGAGAATTATGCTCCAATCATTCTGATAAATTAGACAAGACAGTAAGAGTAATATTGCAATACGAATTTCCGAACAAAAATCAGATGGAGAATATATCAAATTTTTCACACCGTTAGTTTTCCACATCTAGTTCTTAGCGGTTTCGTATATTCTTTAATGAACGAATAATTTTTTTTTGTCACAGATCCATCATAATTTGAGTGAAGTCTCTCGAACTTTTGCAGGATTTATGATATTGAATAATAGTGATTAATGATTTTTCGAAACGTTGTCCATACACGCTTAATTGAATTAAGCACGGGAGATCTTATAGTCAGTAGTGAGTTCGCGATTTCATAATTGTACAAGGTGGACCAAATTCGATGTTTTCGTACGGCAGTTGTGTGATATACGTAGATGGAGAAAACGAATTTCAGTTATCTTTTTTAGTTTTCGAGTTATTCCGGAATTCTGGATTTTTCGAGATTTCGATATGCGACGATATCTCGAACCCTATTGAAATTAGGTAAAAAATATTTTCACATTCTGAAGGCTGAGTAGAATGCAGAGACGTATTCGAAAAGTTTTTTTTTTGGCTATCGAGTTTTGATGCAAGCTCGTGTTTTTTCAAATACGAACTAAGATGATTTTGGTATCAGTAGAGAGGATTATTATTTTTCTTTCCAAATATATATCACATGCCTTATCAATTCCTTCATCCTCAGCTTCATTCATTGATAAATCGAAAGTTCATATTTATTCACTCGGAATACCGCAGGTATTCACAATTTTATGGTAGAAGAGAATTGTCTATGTGCTTCAAATATTCCATTGATTCATTTCTGTGTTAAAAACACTAGAGTTCACTACTCAGAACATATTTTTCCTCTTTTTATGATACTATTTCAACTATTCAATTTTATTGATGTGGATTCATTCAATTCTGTGTTTGAACCAATTGAAAACAATATTTAATAAGTAGTATTGATTCTGTGAAAACAATTATTTATGTCTTAAGTTTATGCCATTCTTTTCTATCTACTTCGAAAATTATTAGTTATAGATATATAAGAAGAATACAGAATGGGTATGATTCGGATGCTGTGGAAAAATCTTATTTCAATAGATTCCCTGAGAGCAGACAGCCGCATGAATGTATCTTCAAAAGACGAAAGAAGAATTTGATTGCTGGAGGTTCTTTTGAAGAACAATGAAGCAAAACATATAAAATTGAATATGCTATATTCGTTTTAGGAGCAGTCGCAGCCCAATCTGAAGTTGAAACTCGCATTTCGAAGTCAAGGATTCTCAGAATTCTCAATAAGAATAAATTCAGACTCTACAATATGAGAAAATAACCAGCAAAATCACTGGTGCCTTCAGAAGAACAGAACAGCAGAAAACCCAGAATTGGATAGACGTGTTATATGGGCCGATGAATTTCGCATTACAATGTGTTGGAATTTTCGATAGGTACAATGAGCACTGTTGGTTGGATGTCAATTCATATCGACAGTTGAATATTCAACAACAAGAGCGATACGGTTTTAATGTGTGGTACACTTTATTAGATAATCGTGTATTGGCATACAATATATTTGACGACAACAATACTGGCGAAATTCATCATCGAATTATAAATGTAAATATAGTTGAAGGGCATTTGGTTAGATTGAATTGCTATCAAAATGAAATATATATTTTCAACATGACCCTACACAAGAAACGAACCCCATCCCAATTGCTGGACTGGAATAAGAACTAGGGAACCTGTGAAGTGGCCAGCCGGTTCCCCAGATCTGACTCTGCTAGATTTCTTCCTCAGAGGGCATGTTGAGAATTTATTGTATGAAGAAAAAACCGATAACGTGGATCAACTAAAACTAAGTTTCAGGATTTTTTGAAAATATGATTAATATTTATATGGGAAATGCATGCAGAAGTATTGCCATGTATTGCAACTCCTGGATTTTGAATTATGGAAATGCTTTCGAATTATATGAGATAATTAATTTATTGATGGAATTTATTGTGTATATAGTCGTATTTGTCCAAACATATTTTACTTCAAGTCCAAAATTGAATTCTTCTTAAAAATTCTATGTTCTAAGAAGTGAAGAAAGAATTGAATGAATGGGATCTTTGACGCAAACAGACGAGCCCCTTCTACCATAGAATTGTGAATATCTGCTATGTTTCGAGTGGATAGATATGAATTTTCGATTTTTGTTTAAACATCAGTTGAAGGAATTGATATACCAGAAGATATATATTCGGTGAGAAAGAAATAATCCTCTCTACTAATACCAAAATCACCTATATCTCTTATGCGAAAACACACGAATCAGTCATAACTGAGAAACCGATCCAAAAAAAATTTCGAATCCATCCCTGCATTTCACTCAAAAAGGGCCTACAGAACGTGAAAATATTTTTTGCCTTACCTCAGTACGATTCGAGATATCGTCACATGGCAAAATCCCGAAAATTCTAGAATTCCTGAATAACTCGTAAACTGAAAAATACAGCTGAATTCCATTCTTACTGATAAGTTTTTCTTGAAAAGCGAGCTCGAGACAAAGGGGATCATTTTTCTTTATCTACATAATTTTATATAGTTTCCGTACTAAAACATCGAATTTGGTCCAGCCTGTACAATTAATTCATTAGATTCACCCCAAGCTTTCAGTGAGAGCCAGGACATGGCACTTTGGAAAACATTGAAAAACTGCGACATTTCTTATTATTACGCGCCAGCCTAAAGCATTCCAAGCACACTGGACAAAACAATTGTTAGAAATTTTGCATATGTTATCGCATTGATGTGGTTCGTATGTATAGGGAATGCGTTCCAATGAAAACGAACCAAACTCAATAACTTGACTGGTTTGATTATTCTGTGAATTTCCTGAAACTGGTCCATTTTAAATTGGAGGTTTATATTTCTTGTTTAATGTTTCGTTCTCCCTCTATCAACCCTCTATCTCTGGTAGTTTCTATCCCAAATTTTTGAATGGGGAAAAGGAGTCGTGTGATACTTTTTCGAAAAGATGATTCTATTCACTATAGGAATACTTAATTATTTACCTTCTGAAATGAGATGTGACGAATTGAAATCTAGAATTGTTTGAAAAATTTCAGATTTTCATGATTCCGTTCGATCTCCGTTTGAGGAAACTATTCGTTCAGAATCGATTTGGTTGAATTGAAATAAATTTTGGTAATTTACAAATTTGCGTATATACTCCCTACCCTTATCAACTACTACACTGAAAATTTCATAATAAGAAAGGGGTTGTATGATACCTCATTGAAAGGGTTATCTGATCCTCAATATCAGTCTGCTTTTAGAAGTGTCATCAATTAAAAAGTAACACTGCTTGAACTTCCGAGATTCTCAGGAAAATCTATTGCGAGAAAAAATATACTATGGAGTTCTAAGTTTTCAATCGTGGTATATCGCAAATGTTCGAAGTGTCCCCATTTAGTTCCATGCATTGGTCCAATCTAGATTCGCATGTTTGCTAACATTTTGCAACATTTGTGGTGTTATCTGCTGACGTGCTTGAACAATCCTTTCTTGTGGTTCTTTCAACGATACGATTGGTGTACCATAGATTTCAAATTTGAGATCCTCATTCAGCTTGTGTACGAGTCTAAATTTATATGGGTGGAATTTGTATTTGAGATGAATCCTGAAAATACTAGTCCGACATAGTCCAGATATTTGCAACAATCTTCTCATAGATGTATTCTCCATTAGTGGAGCTTCATCCGAAACGATTATACCAATTCCTTCGTCATTCTGGCGGGATTGTGGTTTTTATCAAGAACACATACAGTTTCTATGAATTTGCCCTTCACTCAAGAATGTATTTACGCCCCAAATTTCTTCCAGGGTTATTTTCGTTGAAAATGAGCGTAGTTGTACTAGTAGAGTTATGATTTCTTAAAAATAAACTCACAATTTCATTGCGTTCCTGCAGTGTTATTTCAGGTTATTTAAACTGTGGAAAATACTACCAACGCAAGACACTTGTCTTTAACGAATAACCAAAAGGAACTGAATCTATCAGATCTAGAAAAAAAATCGAACATGTGAAGGTTGATAACAAACCGACACATGCCATCAAAAGTAAATATCAGTTTTATTCTTTAAATCTAGCTTTTTTCTCATTCCAAATAGCAGAATTATTAACTCTCAGAAACAGAATCGACTCGATAGATATAGGACATAAAATGTAAAGGGTTGCTCGATGGTCGATCAATGAAAAAAAAAGGAAAAAGTTGAACAACCTTTCAAATAGGTTTTCCCAGATCGAATAGATTGACTTCAATTCGTCACATATTTTTTTAGTAAGTGAATAATTACTTGGTCATATACAGGGTGTTACATAATAGTATGTAACAATTTGAGGAGGTGAATCTACGTGCAATTTTGAGAAAAAAAGATCATATAAACATAGGTACGCAAAAGCTTCGTTACGAATCTACAGGGTGTTGAAATTTCCGGAAAAAATTGTTTTTTTCTTCTTCCTGCAGTTTTTAGGAAATTCAGCCCAAATTTGGAATGCAAGCTATTTTCTACAGCCTTCATCCATTACACGTCCTAGATTTTAACTGAAATTCACAGTGTTTTATTTTCCAAGGCCATGTCTCATTTTGCCCTTTCGAACTTTTTTGCAGTACGCCACTGCTCAGCGTACAATCAATTTTCGTCCCCTTCGTTCAATTCAGAAACTTTTTTGACATATGTAATTTTTTCGTATATCCAACCGTTTTCGAGTGAAAAATTATTGAATTTGAATTATTTGAATTGTATGTTATTCGCTAAATAAGAAAAATAATAGAAATACGCGATAGGTATGCCCAAAATTTGCTTTTATTTTGATATTTCGTCTTCTGAGACTCAACTTATACTTACTCAATATCAAACTAAAAAAAATTAAAACCTAAATAAATTCCTGGAAGTGTACTTCACCTGCAAGAATACAGGCCTCTGTCCTTCTTTGCATATTATCACGCACTCTTTGAAATATTCCTGGGATATTTCCTATCGTGTCACAAGATGTTATTATTCGATTTCTCAATTCTTCTACAGTGTTCACTGGAGTGGTATAAACTAAACTTTTGAGATATCCCCATAAGAAAAAGTCTAAACTATTCAAGTCTGGGGACCTAGGAGGCCATGGTTCTGGGTTACTCCGACCTATCCAACGGTTGTTGAATGTATCATTCAAAAATTCCCTAGCTTTTCCACTGAAAGGTGCTGGTGCCCCGTCATGTATGATCCATAGCATGTTTCTCACCAAAAGTGGCACTTCCTCGAGCTATAAAGGTAACTCCTCCTCAAGAAATTGCCGATAAGCGAGACCGTTTAGTTTGTTACACAAAAAAATTGTCCAATCAAATAATTTTCAATTATTCCGACCTAGACATTTAGTGAGAATTGTTCTTGATGATAAGATTCTTCAATCAAATGGGGGTTTTCCTCAGCCCAAAAATGATTATTGTGAAAATTTTTGATATCAGTTCTCGAAAAACAAGCTTCGTCTGTGAACATTATTTCACTATCAAAATGAGCATTTTCTCTTATTTTATCTAGGAACCATCGCCAGAAATTCAGACTTGAAGGAAAATCTCGAGGAAGTAGAGTTTGGACGCGTTGAATATGAAACGGTTACAATAAGAAGTCGCGGAGAATAATCCAAACTAGAACATGTGAAATATTCGACTGATTTTCAATTTTTCTTGTACTCACATGATGATTGAAATCAATACAATTCCAAACTGATTCCTAAATATCTGAAGTTCTCATAGTTTGAGTTGCACCTTTCAAATTATTATTTTCAGTAAAAGTACCAGTTTTCCTCAACCTTCTGTGGATATTCGAAAATGTTCGCCTATTTGGTGTTACTCGATTTGGAGAGCGCACCTGATATAATCGCCTAGCTTCTGTTGTGTTTCCGTCAGCCAGACCGTACATGTTATGGACAATTCTGCGTTAGTAAAATTAGCCATTTTTTCTTACAGCAATAACTTCACAAGTCTTGAAACTGTCAAAATAAAAAAATAAATAAATAAATGAAAAAAATCAAGGCCTACTAGTCATTTTTTTAATTAGAAGTGCTTTCAATTCAGCGAATGCATACAATCGTTAAAAAATTTTTTGCTCGAGAACGGTCGGAGATACGAAAAAAATTACAAGTGTCAAAAAAGTTTCTGAATTGAATGAAGATGACGAAAATTGATTGAAAGTGACGTACTGCCAGAAAGTTTGAAAGGGCAAAAGTAGACATGGCTCCGGAAAAGAAAACACCTTGTAGGTTCCAGTTGAAATTTGAAGGCTGTAAAAAGTAGCTTTCATTCCAAATTTGCGCTGAATATCTCAAAAACTGCAGGAGTTTTGGAGAAAAAAACAATTTTTTCCACCCTGTAGCTCCGTAACGAAGCTTTTGCGGAACTATGTTTATATAAACTTTTTTTCTTAAAATTGCACGTAGATTTCCCCCCTCATACTATGACATACTATTATATTATACCCTGTAGAATCACACAACTCCATTTCTCTATCCCAAAATTTGGGGTGGAAGCTTCCAGGGCAGAGGATGTGGTAGGAGGAGAACGAAATACGTAAGAAAAAATGTTGCCCCTCTAATTTAAGATCGACCTGTTTCTGAATATTCGCAGAAAAATTAAACCAACTGGATTACTTAAGGTAGTTCGTTTACATTGAAACGCACTGTATTATTTTTTTTTCTGTTATAATAAAGCTGTTTGAGAAAGTACCTTCAGTCGAATTTCCTGAACTCTTGCTATGTTGTTTTATATTGATCCAATGATGTTTAATGTATATCCAACAATATATCTTCACAGTAAAATCGACTAGTTTTTGAAATGCAGGACGTCAAAATTATATATTTGGCTCTGTGTATGTTTTGGCAATATTCTTGGATTTTATTTCTTTCAAACTCTCTGCCTAACCTATATGGGTTAATCAACCAGGTCTTGCTTGTTCAAGTTTCGGTAATTATATTCTAGATGAATATTCATCTATCGAGTGTAGTGGAATTACGTTCATTTTATATTTAGAGGTATTCAAGATTCGAAGAATATTTCATTTTCAATAAAACTGCACATTTAAAATGTTGCCAGATTCGCCCTCATTTTTGTATAATTATTGAAACGGATAGGTATAATTAGCTACACCACTAAACAAGTGTTATATAATTTCTAGCGATTTCTTTTGAATGATAATTATATTATCTTCGTTAGATAACATTGGAGCTTTGAATTTTTTTAAAAAGAGTGTTTAGAAGTGGTCTATAAACACTTAGACGTATATGATTCCGAATTTATGTATTTTTCTTTAGACAAAATTGAATATCTTTACAACGATTCGTTACTCGAACGATGTGAAAGTACAAAAGTTTCTAATAGGTATGTGTAATGAGGTAAGTCTTCTAAAATAACAAATAACAACATGTGTACAATAAGGCTTACAACGTTGTTCTGCATATTTCGTTAAAGCAGCAAAACACGGAAATTTTGTTAGAATGAGTGGACTTTACCTGTTACATGTTTCCATATACTTGGTGTGATTATTTACAGCATATTGTCGACTACATTTAGTACATGGGTTACGCGAATCGGTTTGAACCAACTATGATGGCCATTCAAAAACCTTGTTTTTCCATAAAATGTTTTCGTAGCATCGCAAACAAACAAATGGAGATAAGAGCCAACAGGCTCCCTATGTGAAGCTAGCTTGAGAAAAACCTCATCAAATATGTATTGCATTTTGAACTATACAGTGTGTTTCTGGCTGTAAGAGTTATGCTTTAATGGGGGATAGAATAACTCCAGGCCTTTCAGACATGGTATTTTAACGTCATTAAAGCTTCCGGGTTTTTGAGATATAGGGTGATTACTTGCTTTTATCCAAATATTTCATCATTCATAACTCGAGAACTCGTAAACCGGAATTGATCAATATTACACATTTATTAGTCTCTTATAAATAAATCGACTAACGAAGAAAATACAAAATGCGAATCCGTAATCAGCACAAACTTCATATTTTCGGAAAACGAATAATAAAGACACCCTATATATGGATAATCTGAATTATTTTTGTACTTCGAAGCTATGATTCATAGCGATCCAACACATTTAAAAATTGTGGCACCATTTTTACTATCAATGAAATCAACAATGAATATATGATGGTCAGCAGTTTTTATATCATACAAAAAACTAATGTAAAATACGTTTTATTTTCTTTTCAATATAGTTCATCAGTTTCTTTCCAAGAATAATTTAATTTAGCATGTATAGTTAATCAAATAATCACACGAAGAAACATTGAAAAGCCTAAAAAACACAAAATATTTAACACATACGAAAAAAAGGGGAGAAGAATACGGGACTAATCTGTTAATCGTTGAAGTTTATTTTCTAAATGGTCACCACCGAGTTCCAAACATATCCTGAACCGTAGAATTATGTCTATTATGTGATTTACTAGTTGTTCTCAGCAAGCACTATTTATTTCATACATTCTTGACTGCGAATGACCCCATAGAAAAATATAGAGGGGTGTGATCTTGTGACCTTGGAGGCCCGCAACCACCTTTTACATAGTTTTGGTTCAGAAAATTTCTCACATCATTTGAGAAATGATGTGTGGCGCTTTCGGGATGGAGCCAAATTTCTCTTACATATATGTTTTTCAATAGATTTGCAAGAATTATAAATCCAGAAACATTTCACCTGTCAATGTTCCTTGAGAAAGTGTGGTTCAACCAGATGGCTATCATACATGCCATACCAGTCTTTGTGACGATCGTTTATACCTAATTATATGAGGGCTTTTCATACTTTAAATGTGCTCAGTTCTGCTATTGTAGGTTTCATCCTTCGTAAGCTGAGTATCGACACTAAATAACATCCGCTGAAAACTGCGTCTATGGGATAAAACCTACCTGCTAAAATTCTGTCCTAAAATCTCATCTTCTGGCTATATACGTTGAACGGTTCGATATTGAACAGCTTTCAAATTTTCCTGTTTAAGCGTTGTTCAGACTTTCTTTAGTGGGACATTCAAACTTATCTTTCTTGTACTGATTTCTAGAGTTTGTTCTTCTCTGTTCAGGACATTTTGTTCTCCCTGAAAATTCTGCTTAATGGGACGTTCATGTTTATAAGCAGAAATCAGAGTCCCTGATCCTGACAGTTTATATCTTATATAATGTTCTGGAAATCGGAATTTCTTGATTTCTGAAGCGTCGTTCATATTCTCGCCTAGCAGCTCGTGCCTCACCATTGCAAAATCAATTACAAAGCACTATATTGGCATATTCTCCATTTGTGTTTACATAAGGCATTGGTTTTTCTTTGAATCACACCAAAAAGATTTTATTTTGATTCCAAACTTGAATTCATTTCATAAGCTAATTTTCTGAAAGATCATTGATCGGAATCACGGAAGAACAGTTTTAGAATGAAAGAGCAGCATTCCTTCTCTGCCTTGGCCTTGGCAGAAAATAGGGTTCATTCAACGAAGGGTAAGAAGAAATTTCTGAAAATGGTTAATGTTTTATTATTTCTGTGAACAAAACGCATTCCGCACAGAAGGATATCCATGATAATGCAGTTGATCAGAAAATTATATCGGAAACCTTGTTTTATTTATTTGGTCAGTCTTCATGTTTCCAAGCAGTAGCAAATGCGCTTAATAGCTTTTTCCATAAAAACAACCGAAAATCGTTCGAGAAACCGTAGACTAATAACATATCTAATATGATAGTTGATAGTTCATAGTTGATTTAATCGATAGTAAAGTACAAACAAATCAGATTATCCATATACAGGGTTTATATATTATACCATTTCCGAAATTAAGAAGTTTGAAGCGGAGTACGGTCCTGCGTTTTGTATCTTTCTCTTGATTCAATTGAGAAAGACGAGCTTATTAAATGTGTAAAATTTCAACATTCGACCGAAAACATCAAATCACTATATCTTGAAAATCCGGAAACTTTGATGACTTTCATACACCATATCTAAACGACAATATGACAAATGTCGAATTTTTCTTTAAATTGAACAAGTTCCACGAAGAAATAATATATTGAACCTGGCCATCGGGGCTCTCTCGGTCAAACAAAGATGGAATTTGAGGAAATATCGCAGGTTATGTATTTTTTTTTATCTCCTTAGTCCTTCTCATGACCTTGCTTCCTATGTAAAATCTTTTCTTAGATTTGTTTAGACATATAAGAAGTATGATTGTTGAAACATCTTCTGCTGGTTTTCTTTTTTCATTGTTACAGATTCCTGTCCCAAACCCCCTTCCTTTCACCCTTGTCTTCGTTTGGAAATCATGGAATGCAAGAGAGAATGAAGCGGCTAAGCAGAAAAATCTTTGGTACTCTTTATGTACACACGACACTAACACAACATAAACAGACAAGCTATTGCTAGTGCAATAGCGACAGGGAAACGAGTTTTTTCCTCAGGTTTTTTCACTCATTTATTGAATCATATACAAGATAGTATGCTTCCCCTGTTACATTTCCTGAGCTCACACTTGTGTTTTTTCTGATACATATAAAATATAGGTATAAGCATTTATTGTAAACATAATTATTCAAATTTTTGTAAATCCTCTCTTTTCAAAAGAATATATATATATATATATATATATATATATATATATATATATATATATATATATATATATATATATATATATATATATATATATATATATATATATATATACGAATCGGTCAATGAAACACAGACTTTTTATTTTTCATTCAAATTTATTGTATCACCTTCAAAATAGACTCCTTCCGAAATAATACATTTACGCCAACTAATACTCCATTCATCAAAACATTTTTCAAACGCTTTTCTGGAATCAATTTCAGTTCTCACAGCGAATTCTCTTTTTTCGGTTTTGATTCACTTGACAGGTGCCATTACGAAGATTGTTGACTAGTTTGCATGTCAAACTCACAAACCTATGTCTCATCATCAGTTACAACGCATTTCATGAATGTGGGCTCGGAACTGACTCGTTTTAGCATGTTTTCAGCGAACTTTACGCGATTCAATTTTTGAGGAAATTTCAGGTGTTTTGAATCCAGTCAATCAGCAGCACGTTTATGTTAAAAAAATCGTTTAAAATGGTACGAATTGATTCGTGAGACATAGAAAGTTCATTGCCTATCTGTCTCAAACATAAATGACGATTTTCAATCACCATTTCCTTAATAAAAACAAATAATGTGTTTTTAGGAATTTTACTGAATAATTGTGATTCGTAACGCGTTTCACTACACTGCAGCTTCTTCAGACGAATGAATGTAGAGAAATTATGACAACTATATATAGATAAGAATGAGAATATAAATTCAAATGTTCTTAAGTAATTAAAAGCTTATTGCTTCTTCTCAAGTGATTATTGATGACAGTTATATCCAATAAAATTAAGGAATAGATTATTCCTCGAAGAGATTCAATAGAGGTGAAGGACTTAAATCGACTTTTTCATTGATGAGTCTACCTGAGTGTTTGTGTTTGATTTCTAAAGTTTTCCAAAGATCTACCTTCCAATATTTATTATCTGTATGCAAAATTTCAAACGGTGGGTCGAAAGAGTGACTATTTTCTAGGAGATGATTCGCGTAATTTGAATCTGATTTTTTATTTGAAAAACTGCGTTTATGTTCTAATATTGAAATTTCTATGTATACTACCAAAGTAGAAATTATTACAGTCATTGCAATTCAAGCTATAAACACCTGATTTATTATTTTTATCTTATTTGGTTTTATTATTTTTCATATATTTGCCTAGGCCATTATTAGTTTGGAAAGCTATATTGAAATTATTGGTACTCAAGAACGATTTCAGTTTCTCACTCGTAATGCCAACGTAGGTTAAGGTGTTAAATTTTTGTTTCAATTTATCGACAGCGTAAACTTCATTCAATGCGATTCTACTTGGTTTTTTATTCGAAATATTATTTATTCTTTTGGGATTGCAACCAATATTTTTAGCTATTTGTTAAATCGAATTTAATTAATTTAATTTAATCTAATTTGTTGAAATTTTCTGGTGATAACGGAATGTTAATCAATCTATGAATAAAACTGTTGAATGCTGACATTTTATGTTGATATTATGTAGTATAATATCTGTATGTGACGGCTTATAGTAACGTAAGAAAACATGTTTTCCATTTTCATTCGAAATTGTTACGTCTAAGAGGTTTATTGAATTATTGCTTTCTATTTCTGTTGTGAAATCAATTTTTGGATGTAATGAATTTATATCATTTTCGAAAATTTTAACTGTCTATCTGTTCCTGTGAAGCAAATAATGATATCGTCTACATAGCGATACCAGTGTAAACAATATTAACTAGGTGGATAATTATGAATTAATTTCTCTAAATTATTCAGGAATATTTCTGCTTACAAAGGAGCAATCTATTCCTTAATTTTATTGGATATACCTGTCATCAATAATCACTTAAGAAGAAGCAATCCAATTAGCTTTTAATTACTTAAATACATTAGTATTTGTACTCTCAGTCTTATCCATATATAGTTGTCATAATTTCTCTACATTCATTCGTCTGAAGAAGCTACGGTGTAGTGAAACGCTTAACGAATCACAATTATTCATTAAAATTCCTAAAAACACATTACTTGTTTCTATTGTTGTTAATGGATTCCACCAAGTAAAAGCCTCCCAAATTCAAATGTACCATTTGCTTCATTTTATTGATATTATCTTCGGTTGAAGATGTTGATGGCCGACCAGAGCTGACAAATCTTCTATGATATCTCGGCTGCTGTTGAATGCACTGTACCAGTTAAATACACATATTTTTGATATTTGAGTGGACTCACCGTAATGCTTCTGTAACATTTTCAGCAATTCGGCACACGAAATTTTATTTGTAATAGAAAATTTCAGACAAATTCTTTTTTTTCTCTATTTTTATCTATCGTGAAAATCGCAAAACACACTTGTGAGAACTGATAAAATCAAGCACTGTAAACAAAGTAAATGACAGATAGCGTTCATACTCCGCGTCAGTATAGAAAACAGTTGTGCCAACTGCAATATTAAAAATTTTGACGTTTTAAGCAGATCAAATAATCAATTCCCGGTACTTTTTTGACAGAATGTACACATTTCTGAAAGGTCTGGAGTTATTCTATCCACCATTACAGTATGACCCTTTCGTCCGAAAACACCCTGTATTAATAACAAAACATGTTTGTTCCTCTGGGCATGTTTTTCGAGTGCGATTTCATCGATTTCAATTAAACAAAAACAATTTCATCAATTAAAAATTGTATCACTCACGGTTTTCTCAACTCAAATCTAACACAAAGCAACATTTTCGATTTTCATCTTTTGCGTCCGTTCAAATATTTCATTAAATATCACCAGAGTACTATAATAAATGAAAGGAAAATGCGGTTTCGGAATAGGAGTTCCTTGTTGAAGTCAATTCGAATTCAATAAGCAATTGGAATTCGAAGAAAGAATGAATGTCAATCTCGGGTATTTCCGGAGGTGATAGAGATACGAAAAAAAAAATGAAATAAAGATTTTTGTTCGATATGCGATTCTGCCGCTAGTAGAATGTTATTTTATTACGTAATAAATTTTGGTAATTCAGTTACCTACTTATTTCTACTACCACATTCTTCTCGTGATCTACTTAAAAAGCACTAGCGATCGACCGTTTGAGCACCCCTGTTTCAACATATCTAAACTTTTTCTGAATAAATTCGAATTTTCGATTTTTATCGTTTATTTTTGGTACAATGTAATATAAAACACTTTTCTCTTCTAGAGATTTTCAAATATAATTTCTAAATTGTTCATCTCTAAACATTCATTTGGTCCAAAAATTCCAAAAGTTACCGTTATAAAGAAATACTCATAATAGTTATTCAAAAGAAATACTATGTTATGGAGGGATTTTTCGTAACTTTTATGAGGATATATTAATAAATTCTACTTCTAGTATATTCCTATCTCAAAACTTAGCCAAGAATGAATACCAATTCTGACTATCTAAATTTCTGATCAGCACTTTTATTAGGAAAACGTGTGTCACGAAAACTTATAACTAACGTAGTGTTATGGTCTTCTGCTACACTCTTAAAAATTAAGGTCAAAGCCTCAACCTGTAAGAAGCAACCAAATAGTCTATACAAAAATATACAGAGAGTTTAATAGAAAGAAAATCCAGAAATATTTCCAATTGCAGGCAGAGCTGAATATCCAACTTCAGCTCTCCATATCTCAAAAAGTAGTCATACAATTTCATTAATAAATGTATCTATTTATAATTTATATAGATATTTATTATAATTAATATAATTCATAAGTGAAAAACTATGAGATATCAAAGTCCAAAAAATTTTACTGTAAACCATTTTCTTCGATAATTATGCAGGTTCTTGTATATCAAGTCAAGCACTTTTAAGTATTTATCATTATCAATTTGATGAAAATGGACAGAAAAATGTATTACAGCAAGTAAGTGTGAAATGGGCATTGGTAGTTGGCTAAAGTATAATAAGTGAGCTATGGAATCTAGACCTAGACGTTTTCTGAACGACAAAAGATGCTATTTTAATGTTTTATGGGATTTTTCATAAATTTTTGGACAGACACCAATGAATAATTATTGTCTTTCCGATTCCCATCAAGAGTAGAAGTAGAATGAAACAAAAATCTGATCATTTATGGATCATTCGGAAAACCTCGTTGAAAAACAATAGAAAGCTTCAACTCACTTGAGATTTAACCAACTCAATCTTCCAAAAAAATTGAAGAAACATTGGGGTATTCAAGACCTCTGTCCCTAGAATATGGAAGGAAAATAAATGTAAACCATCTAAGTTGAAACTGGTTGAGAATCTGCTTCCAAATGATCCAGAGCGACAACTTGAGTTTAGTCGTTGGTATTTGAAAAGCATCACCCGAAATAGAAATTTTTATCGGAAAATTATGGCTCGATGAATGAAAGTGACATCAATAGTGCTGGAATTTTCAATATTCATACTAATAGATATGGGTTCACTGGAGAATAAACATGTAATACATCCAAGGGAGCGACAAGGCATTTTCGGTTTAAGCGTGGTTTCCTCTTTTCTGGGTAGCCTTAAATTTCATAATTTAGATATGTAATGCTACCGGGATGGGGTCCCTTACACGATGGAAACACTGATGGTTAACACAAACACTCTTTGTAAACGTAGAATTGAAATGAAATAAAAACACGTGGTTCGTTGGTAAACAACGGCGGTTAGGCAATATGGCGTATATGGGTACGGAAAACCGGCTCGTGGCAACGCGTGCTGCAGCCGGTTTTCTAAGACAGTGTAAATTCGAAGAGGTCCTTGAAGAGAAAGAGACGGGAGTCTCCGAAATGCACCGATATTTAAACCCTCGGTCCAGGTAGGTCCAGGGTACGCTCTGTGCCTAGCCTGGTCGAAAGGCCTACTAGGCGATCTGTGATTAAGGAAGCGTGGTTAACACGGTAACACGCTTATTCGGAGGAGCCTAGAGTGATCTATGGTGAGATACCGTAGTGGACATGGTAACAGTAACTCTTACTGCATATTTAGTCATAATTGAAAGTACTTTGCCAGAAATAATGGATGAAATTTCGTTGGTCGAATTCAGTACCATATATTTTCAATAGGAAGGAGCTCCTGCCCACAATTCGCAAATGGTAATGCAATATCTGAACGACTATTTTTCAGAACGTTTGATCGGCACATATGGTCCTACAAGATGGTCAGCAAGATCGCCGGACCTGACAATTCTTGATTTTTTTGTGTGGGGTTATTGACAAGCCAAGATCTATCGAGAAGATTTACGCATATCGAGAGAAAGTAAACTACATAACATACAAGCCAGAACCATAATTCAATTTAATGCGCTATGTAAGATCCGAAATTTGTGCCAGCAATGTGTCATGGTCGAAGGCGATAGCTGTATATTAAGGAAGAATATTTAATCGCTTCGAAACGATAGTTCTCGGATGTTGCATTTGTCTAGCCATCCTCTAAGCTAGCACCTAGGTTCTCTAATACGAAACATTACAAATTCCTTACGATAGGTGCAAGAAAATCAACATTTGGAAAAGGAATAGACATTATTTAACCTTCATCACACGCTGCAAGTTGCGCACGCCCTGGAAGATCACAAAATTATTCATAATCGCTTCTCCATATTCTCCAGATCTAAATCCCACCGAACACTGGGGCCAACTATTCGTGATCATCAAGCACAGTCAAAATACGAGATAAGTAAATGGTAGTTATACTTCATTATTATAAACTTAAATTTCACAGGGATGCGTAGACGGACTTGCCCGGTATTATTCAATTGTCCAACATGAAATTTCTTTGTTATACCTCATTACTATATTCCTGATAGGTTGAGTTCATTTTATTTCGATATATTATAACTCCCTAATTTTTGACTTAATATTATTAAAGGTTTTTGCTCTGTTTAAGTTTCTGCCGTCTGTATCGTTCAGAACTTATTGGCGTTATTTTAGCAGCTAATCTAGCCAGTTCTGCAGCACTCTCATTTCTCTGAATAACTTCATGGCCTAGTTTCCTACAAGAGACAGAGTTTATTTCTTTCAGAAAATTGCTTAAGGGATTAACGGAGGCTTGAGAGCTTCAATCACTGCCTGGCTGTCTGTTTGCATCTGAATATATCCTCCGAGTTGGCTTCGAAGACGCTATTAGCAGCATACAATTACAGTCTCTCTGATTGTATGCTTGTACAATACGAACCCAAGGGTACTGATGCTCTAAAATTTTGAACAAGTATGTTTGTGTTACAGATCGAGGATCGCCCGTCAAGTTGGCATATTTCCCCCTCTGCTTCAACT
Source organism: Cryptolaemus montrouzieri (assembly GCA_013387265.2). Taxonomy (NCBI): domain Eukaryota; kingdom Metazoa; phylum Arthropoda; class Insecta; order Coleoptera; family Coccinellidae; genus Cryptolaemus; species Cryptolaemus montrouzieri. The sequence continues at coordinate 35,199,286 of JABFTP020000144.1, forward strand.
TGTGGTGTAGTCTTCTATAACTCCTACTTGTACGCGGAAGGAGAGGGAGATTCAGGATCTCATCTAGGTCACCAGAAGAGGTAGTTTTCATAGCTCCTGAATACATATAGGATAAACGCTGAAATATTTAAAACTTGTTGAGGGTGATAACTTTTGTTGTCTTCATCCACCATACGAATGATGCATATAACGTTGGTTCTTATAACCGCATTATATATCCAAAAAGATATCTTTGGTTGTAGTCTGCAGCTCTTTCCAAAAAGTATACGACATGTCCATGAACACGATATAATAATAATATAACAGATAAGTGCAGGAAATGCCATTTAAGATCGGAGACTATACAGCATATTACGTCCAGATGCGAACAACTGGCCAATACGGACTATCTTCACAGGCATAATCAAGTGTGCAATATTAGCCATCAGATACTTGCACACAAGTACGGACTTCTAAATACCTTCCAGCCATATTACAAATATCAACCGTCGCCCATATTGGCAAATTACTCTATCAGATTATACTACGATAGGCCTGTTATCACTGAAAGAATGGTGACGAATAATAGGCCGGACATAGTGGTGTATGATAAGAGAGCCAGAACAGCATTGCTGGTGGATGTCGCAATACCGAATAATAACAACGTGCTGAACAAGTTCCAGGAGAAAAAGTCCAAATACACAGACCTTGCTATTGAGATCAAGCAGATGTAGCACCTCGAGAAAATAGAAATTGTTCCTGTCATCGTATCCTCGACTGAGTTAATACCCAAAACTTTGCATGATAGCCTTAAGAAATTAGAATTGCATAAGAATACCTATATAGAAATGCAAAAAGCTGTAATTCTTAATACATGTGGGATAGTTAGGAAATTTATGTCAAGTATATTGTAATCGAGCCTATTCCCTTTGATTGCTGAATCTGGGAAAGGTAAATCATATCCAGCTAACAGCTGAGATAGTGCATAAGTCCACGATAATAATAATAATAATAATACACAACAACAACCATCATCCAAAATCGTCTGTGATACGAACAACTTTGAAGCGGAAAGAAGGAGGACGCGGATTAATAGATGTCAATTTACACACCGAACAGATAAAAAATCTCAGAGAATTCTTTTCAGTAAAAGCTCTCACTTCTGACCTCCATAGAGTGGTATCGTTGGCTGATAAGGGATATACACCTCTAAATCTTGCTACCAGAGATGACCCGCTGAATCTACCGTTCCTATCAGATACTGAAAAACAAGAGCAATGGTCAAAAAAGGAATTGCATGGACGACATCACCATGAGATTAATCAACCACACTTCTTTCTTCAACCGAATAGCACTCCGTACCAAAAAATTTCTAACAGATTTTTCAAAATGATTTTTTGACATGATTCTGTATTCAGTGGGCAACTTGTTATAAAGTTTGGTACCAATGAAAGCAAAAGAATTTTGTGTCTTGTGCATACGATGCCTAGGAAGAACCAAATTTTCCCTTCCCCGAATGAAATGGTTGTGATTTTCCTTATGTTATTCTTTGTAATTTTTATTTTCGTGAAAGTAGTACAAGGTGGCTAGGATGTAGCATGACGAAACGGTAAGCATCTTGTATTGTTTGAAGATTTCCCTGCAGCTTGTTGTAGGTGGAACTCCTGCTAGCAATCCGACAGCATTCTTTTGTTTCAGAAATACTCTCCCTGCATGATGCCATATTTACATACACTATGGAAGTGCGCATGATAGGTTAGTAGAGCGGCGTTTTTGTCTATAGTATATTAAATTCTCCTTATTGTAAAGCTTGCCGTTAACAGACGCTTGCACAGAGATTCTATGTGGGAAGTCCAGGACAGTGAATCATAAAGAACAAATCCCAGTAATTGGATAGTGGCTGCGTTTCTTGATCTGGTAGTAAGTACAAGTTTTTGAGTTTTATTTATATTCAGGTGAAGTTCATGTGCCTCAAACCATTTTTTTTGCTTTCTGACTTGACTTTTCATTTTTGGCTTCCATGGTATTTCGACTTATTGCTTTATTTATTAGTGTCGTGTCGTCGGCAAAAACTTTCGTTGTGTCAGATTCTACAATTTCCATATGAATGAATAAACATAAACATGAATAAGACGGGACCCAATATCGAACCTTGAGGCATTCCTCTGGTTACTTTTCTGGTTTCTGATATTTGCCCCTTCCACTTCACTATTTGTGACCTATCAAGAAGATACGACCCGAAAAGCTCCAACACTGGTCCCCGCGCCCCGCAGTACTCCAATTTATCTAGCAGTATATGGTGACTCACGCAATCAAATGCTTTGCTAAGGTCAAGGCAAGCGAGAATTACGTCTTCCATGTCATCATAGGCCTCTATGATAAATTCCCCAATTTCTATGAGAGCCGTTGTAGTTGATTTTTTGCCTCTGCAACCATGTTGATTGTCATTGAAGATTTTTTTAGAGTCATGATGCCATCAAGTCAAGGTTAATAGATATTAACCTTGACTTGATGGCAGATTCAAATACCTTTGAAATCACTGGCAGCACAGAAATCGGTCTATAATTGTCACATTCGTCTATGTCTCCCTTCTTTAGGATAGGTACCACCTTCGCAACTTTAGGCTGTTTTGGAAAAATACCCTGTTCAAAAGAGAGATTTATTAAGTGGCTCAGGGGTTCCGCTAGATAGCGCACAACTTTTTTTAACAGATTTACCGAAAGTCCATATATATCTCTTAATGTTTTGTTCTTCATTTTTTCCACGATTTGTATAATTTCAGCTGGTACAGTAGCAGCAAAGAACATTGAAGCAGCCTGTTTGGCATTTTCCTTTTTTGGAAATTCTTTCCTTACGTGAGTTTTTCACCAATCTTAGCAAAAAAATTGTTCAAATCATTTGGGGATAATCTACTGTCATCTTTGGAGTTATATTTGGTGTTTGTTCTAGATTTAATTATTTCCCAAATTGCCTTACTTTTATTTTCGGATAGTGAAATTTTTTGAGTATCAACATTTTCAATTTGCTTTCCAATTTCTTTTTTCAGCTTACGTTTAAGGAATTTCACTAGATTCATGGACGCTTCATCCTTTTTTACGGAGGTTATCGTCTGCGCTGCCTCTAGTTGGTTTTGCAGTGTGAGTATCTCAGGTGCTACAATTTTGGGTTCATTTTTTGGACCTATTTTAATTCTTTTTTCGAGAGAAAACACTGGTCAAAGATATATAGCATTCTCCTCTGAAAACCATCGAATGCGGTTTGTACATTCCTCTCCAACAAGCACTCCCACCTGTCAGATTTCAGCTTATCTATAAAAAGACAGATACCAATGATATTTATTTTTCTGGTTTTGAGGAATTTTTCTTTTTCAGCTTTGGTTTGCTTGGGTAAGACCATAATCTGCGCCAGATGCTATATGCAGGTCGGCTGTTTCATGTAAGTAATATTCTTCTCCCACATTTGTGAATGCATTATCAATGCAAGAGGTAATCGTACTTGTTATTTGAGAAAGCTCTTCAAAGACCTTATGTAAGCCATAAGATTCAATGATCTCTTCCACCCTCTTTTGTTCGATACTACGTTTACTCAAATTGATATTGAAGTCTTCAGTGACAACAATGTTGCCCTGATGCACGTCATGAATAGCCCGCAGGGCAAGATCCAACTGGGTTATGAACTGTTCAATGTCACCGCTAGGTGATCTATAGATGCATACAAAAATAAAATTTTCGTTTATTTCATGGATTGCCGATATCTCAATGTGTTTCTCTATTTAAAATTTTTCAATAAAATCCATTTCCACACAACGTGTTTCTACCTTTGCAATGATATGACTACCTCCATGTATGAAATTGGAACGAGCAAAAAACTCACATATCCTGGAATGGTCAGTCCTCGAAATTGCTCTTTTGTAAGCCAGTGCTCTGTTACGCACACAACATCACACTTTTGTTTATCCATGTTATAATTTAAAATGTCAATTTTATTTGATAGGCATTTAGATTAAGTATTTTGATAACACATTCACTCTTCTTTTTTGTTATTTTCAGTTCCGTGTTAACCTTAGGATTGTCCCCGAAAAAACCGAAACCGTTTGATCACTACATCCTGTGGCCAAATCTCAGGCTTATATAATTTGTCTTTAAATGTTTAAATATCCTCACCTATTTTAAAAGACGCATTGTTCGAAACTTCGTTTCGCTGTGGATAGACTACCAATATGTGATTTCCAATTAAAGCTTTCATCTAAAGTTATGCCCAGATACTTAACCGTATCCTAGAATGCTAAATCAGGTGGAGATTTTAGATTTGCCCTTTTACATTTTGAAAATTGGTTTTTGTCTGGATTGACAATGAGCTTCTTCTCAGTACATCATTTATTCTTTGTATTCAGGAGTTTTTGCATTAGGTTTGATATGATCCCATCGTCCTTCCTTCTATTGATAAAAGCTAGGTCATTAACATAATTTTATATTATAGCCATTATTGTTCAATATGTTGACCATACTAAAGGCGATAGGAATCAACTTTGTGGGCATCAGTTTAGTACCTATTTCTCAGTGCTTCCGATGTGGCACGAGCACTTCAGTAATTCATTTACCATAGACGTTTCAACTTCCAAATAGGATTATGGTTAGTGATTTGCAAGATTGGTATTATGTCAGTTTTGGTTAGCTTTCAGTGCTTTCACATGTTGTTACATTGTTGTTACTTTACATAAGTCATCAATGTACCTATTCCGGGCGGCAACACGTGGCGCTAGGGCCACAGAGCGATAGGGATGAGCAAGGCGAGACGTTATCCGGTTGTCGTAAATTTGTCATCGTTTTGCGTGCCTGGACGTGTCAGAGTGCATGGCAATCTGCAGATTTATAAACTATTCCAATAACAGTTGAAAATAGTTCCTTGTGTGTTTTAGTTCTCTCGGTCTATTCGTTTTGTGTTAAAATGGTAGTTTATAAAGAGTTTCAAAGTGGATCAGAGATATGTAAATACTTTTTGAAGGCAGAAGATGGACAAACTGCCCAGTGCAAATTGTGTAAGTCTATTTTGAAAATAACGACAAATTGTTTCTAATGTTGACCTTACTAAAAGAGCGGCGCGTTGTACAGCTATGTCGTACAAGCCTACGAATTATTTCAATAAGACGAGAACTGAACTTATTATAACTCAAAAACTACTTCTCTGATTCTTATGACATAAACGCTGGTGTGCTTCAGAAATTATTGATATACAGGGTGTCCGTGCTAAAGGGTCCAATGGAAGTATCTGGGGAAGGGGTTTATCGATATATTTGAAATTTTGGCATGAGAATAAATAGATACTGATCTACAATTTTCAGAGTGGTACTTCTGGTTATACCTGACATCGGCTACAATATTCCTATTTCAAATGACGTGGTGTAATTTTTTTTATTAAAGGTCATCCTTTTTCAAGCATCTTCTATTGAGATTTGCCCTATCTAAAATTAGCGATTCATTGAGCTATGATCTTTTTATCAAAATTTTCGGAATTATAGCATCTTCTTTGCCAAAAAAAAATTCTCAGATTGGATTAGGATTATTACTTTTAGTTGAACGAGAAGAGTTTTTTAATTTATTACAACCGTATTTCAAATTAGTATAAATTGGTATTAGGTTTCCCATATCTGTAATGACTCGATTTGATTTAATTCTCGATTTTATCAAGTAGATGTTGTGAATTTATTCTTCACATATGGTCCATGTCATAATAATAAGTTGAAGTACCCGAATTTACAACCAATTTGCAGAAAACAACTCAGAAATTACTATCAAATTCTGTCACTTCTAGAAGACAGACAGCGGAAAGTTGTAGAGTTAGTTTCATTATCAAGACATTGTAGTTCTCGTCTTTGGTTTTTTATGCCAATCCGTATACGCCTGAACGTGCTACTGTTGCAGATTTGGGTACATAAAGCATGTACATCAATTAATGAAATTTGGAACGAAAAAATTTCCGCCCTACATATTTTCATTAATATCATCGATGAATTCAGGAAACGCGGTGGTTAGTGTTAATTTCTGCGAAATGTTGATGGTTCCCACCCAAGAAAACCCCGACTTCTTACAAAATATAATATGGACCGATGAGTTCTCATATTCGGGGAGAGGTAATTTTAATCGACACAATTCTCATATCTTGGTCGTCGGAAATCCTCATCGAACACGGGAGCGAAATTTCCAACATCGTTTCAATGTATTTAGTTTAATGAACAAAAGCAATGTCAATATTTAATTCATGAAGAAAATTTAAATGGTGTAAATTTTGTAGAGACTTCAACTACTTTTGCTGTGGCCCAATGCAGACCTCAGGTATCGGAAGAATTAACCAACTTATTTGACGAGAGATGGATGAGAATGTGAGTCCATGGAAGTCGCCTGCAAGGTCTCCGGATCTTACACCTATATATTCTTATCTAGAACAAAGTTTAGGAATCGCCGATAATTCTACGGAAGGATTTCGAATTAAAATCGAGCCTCAATCCCAATAAAATGCAAAAAGCAGTTATTAAGGAAGTGCGCTCGTGAATTGGAAAGTGTATAGAAAACAATGGTGGACGACTGAATGATTTATTTCATTTCATTTTTACCACAATGTTCATGTGTATGGTTTTTTTTTAAATTTCATTTTTCATAAATGTTAAAAATGTTGTTTCATGATTCATAATGTCGCGAAAACGACATCTTTATCGTTTAAAGTGAGCTAATGCAACTCATTGTAGTTTTCTGTATTTCATAAGTGATCGAATTTGATTGAAATTTGCTGAATTGTTTTCATCAAAGTGGTCGTGAATTCGAGTACTTTCCATCAAATGTTCAGTTCGACTCATAATGTTATGATGGACCGTGAATGATAAACAGATTTATAATATCCTCGTTTGAATAATTATTTGTTATTTTATTCAACATAAAACTAAACACAACCAAAATTAGAGTTATTGCTTTTTTTAAATAATTTTCAAAGGTCATACTGAGGCTAAAATTCATTCAATCATACATGAACCATTGTGGAACATAGAAAGTGGCATCGGAATTAAATCAACTCTGTTTATATGTTCCACGGCCTAATGATTTAATTTTTCGAAGGAACTGCAGGTTTTTGATAAGAACGCGAATAAAATAAAACGAACCATTGTAGGTATGGGGAATAACGTACAATTCAAATAATTCAAATACAATAATTTTTCACTCGAAAACGGTTAGAGATACGAAAAAATTACAAGTGTCAAAAAAGTTTCTAAATTGAACGAAGAGGACGAAAATTGATTGTCCGCTGATCGGTGGCTTACTGCAAAAAAGTTAGAAAAGTCAAAAGCAGACATGGCATCAAACCTTGTAGATTCTAGTTAAAATTTAGGTTAGGTTAGATTGTATGAATGGAGGCTGTAAAAAATAGCTTGCATTCCAAATTTGGGCTGAATAACTGAAAAACTGCAGTAGTTTTAGGGAAAAAACAATTTTTCTACGAAAATTTCAACACCTTTTAGCTCCGTAACGAACCTTTTGCGGACCTATGTTTATATAAACTTTTTTTCTTAAAATTGCACGTAGATCTACCCCCTCAAGTTGCGACATACTTTTATGTAACACCCTGTTAAATTCTGAAAATTCTTATGAAAAAATCATAGCTAAATGGCTATCTATTTTAGATAAAGTAAACCATGTTATTTGAAATACCAAAGTTGTACTCGATGACCGGTATAAGCGGAAGTGGTACCGCTCTAAAAGCAATTCCAAATTGTAGATCAGTATCCATTCTCTTTATAGTCGATTCGGTAAAACCGTAGAGTAATAAATCTTCAGGTGACAAGATGGTCATAGGCGTACCATTAATTATATTCTTCTTACATATTATAATACGGGGTACCTGGGTTTAATATTGGCAATTCAGGTGGGTTTCATCTCTATTCTTCTAAAAACTCATAAGCACTTAGTTGAATACCCATTAACTGATATGGAAACCGTTTTCATCTTCCACAATAACTTGTTTATGAGATCATTATAGATGTAGATTTGATGAGTAATTCCTATCATGAATGATTTATAATGAACAAAACACAGCTATCACCGCCACCAGGTATGTTGAGACAAATGTTCACTCGGATAAGGGTTAAAGCGTATTATTAGGTATATTCTCCGATTTTAACCCCAAGAAAGATAATTATTACATAGATATATATTAAGGAGAGCCTTGAAGTGGTTTTATCATTCGTATGCATTAGTTAGTAGTTGGTGAAAGTGTTTTGTTCATTTCACAAATGTAATGGAAGTTTTCTAATTTTACCCCTGCTAAACGTGCTGAAAATATACCACTCTCCCAATCCAATCCAATCCAGTCCATTTATTTGTTCCATATAAACATAAATTGTTGTAGAGCACGTCATCATAAACATAAAATACATAGAAACAAACAGTGTAAACAGAATAAAGACCCAACAATAAGAGACGAAATCAGCTTAGACAAATATTGTCCTCAAAATACTCCTGGAGAGTGTAGTATGGTGTCCTCTGAAGGTAAGTATTTAATCTTCTTCTCAATTTATTTTGTGGCCACCCTTGTGCCTGCTGTGGAATGTGATAATAAATTTTCACCAAAGCATAAACAGAGTTGTTCATAAGGTAAGTATGCTTAAATCTGGGTTCGTGTTATGCTCATGTTCACGCTTAGTCTCCACAAACAGGTCTCTATTATTAACTATGAACATAATTGCTTCATAAACATATAAACTCACAAAAGTTAGCACTGATCTTTCCACAAAGTGAGCCCTGCATGATTGTGTTTTGCTCAGCTTAAGAATCCCACGAATACATCTCTTCTGCAACAAAAGGAGCCTCAAGATATCCGTTGAATTCCCCCATATAACTATCCTGTATCTTAGCCTACTATCAATGTATGCATTGTATGCGGTAAATGCTGTGGAGACATTCACAAGCTCGGACAGTGTTCTTAGTGCATACACGTATCTGGCCATATCATTTGCAAGTTGGTCTACATGATCACCCCAATCCAGTCGATAGTCAACAGAAACACATATCCATGAGATATGGGTATGTGTTCTCTTCCATATGCAAACCTGACAAGTTTAGTCTTTTGACTGTTTATTTTCAACTCATTTCGAGAAAACCAGGCAGCAAGATCGACAAACACATCGTCCACTATCGAATCCAGAGAAACCGGATCAGCGATCAGCGAGAGAAGTGTCGTCTGCAAATTGAACCATGAGTTCAGTTGTACAGCCAGGTAAGTCATTGGTATTAATCAGGTGAAGTAGGGGACCCAGAACCGACCCCTGCGGCACCCCCCTATAAATAGCCAACATCGTTGACTGCAGTGTCTTCCCAGTTGTAGGCTCTTTTTCAGCAACACATTGAGATCTTCCTGAAAAATAAGACCGAAGCAGATCCAAAGGCCTGCCTCTTATGCCAACCGCATACATCTTCTCAACCAACTTGTCATGGTTGACGGAGTCGAAGGCTTTTTTGAAAGTTTCCAAAGTGAAAAACTGATTATATTGAATGTATACGATGCTTTGAAGCATCAAAGCCATTTACCTTCAATCGATGAAAATATTAAAATGTGTTGACGGGAATTGGACAGTCCACAATACACAAGCTTCTTGAGCTGAGAATATCTGAAAATGGATTTATAGTGAAACCTCCAAAAATATCTCCAGTAAGGCACAGAATGGTTATTGATGAAGACTTTAGGAAAAACAGTGCATTCTTTTCATTTTTGGAAAGAAATTCCCACTTTGGCAAAAATACACGATGTGCTCGCAGAATATCGAGACTTCAACATCAGAAAACAAATTGAGGAAAGTTGTGCATGAATTGAATTTCTCATAAAAAAAGCTCGAGAGGAAGTCAGTTCCCATAGATAAAAAAGAAATCGTTTGCTGGAGAAGAATTTATTTGAGAGCAATACAAAATATCTATATTGTCCACAGCTTTCCTCCGAGGATTGTCTACAGGGGTGCTCAAACTTGAACTGCTGGTTCTTCTCTATAATATCTATGAAAAAACTCATAGTTATTCAAAATTGCGAGTTTATTGGTTGTTTCAAAACATAAAAGTTACATATGGTGTTAAACTTAACTAAGGAGTGACTTTGGATGTTGAAGCATGGCACTGCATGTCCTCAGCATACTTTTCATAAGATGGTAAGTTACCACTGAGTGTTAATCGCAAGCATGATGAAATATGATCGTCAGTTAGTCGACTGCGATATTTTGACTTGATTATCTTCATTTCAGAAGATGCAGACTCGCTCAAGTAAGTTGACCCAAACATTGCCTTCGGTTGAAGGGCGATTTGCCTTATATTCGAATAATCATCTTCAGATATAAAACACCAGAAATTTGTATCAGATGCTGCAGCTTTGAGATGTATATCTGATACAATCTTCACCAACTCATTTTCAACAGAACATGAGTTCTGTATTAAAATGACTTGCTATTTCAGTAGCTAACTCCTCATGTTTTTACATGAAAAAGGATAACTCATAAATGATGCTATAATTGCCAATTTACTGTAATCATAAAAACGCATTTCGAAACGTCCCAAAATATTTGATAATTCAGCCTCATACGTATCATAATTCACCTGAGGAATCCTTGCTTTCAAAGACAGAAAATTATTCAGATCCTTTCTTTTCAGTTGATCTATCATAAGGTGCAATTTAATTTTGAATGCGTTTACTTCGCTAATCAACTCCTTTCCTTTACCTTGAAGCTCCAAGTTAATGGTTAATGTTAATGGCATTGTGATGTCAGTCAAAAATGTCAAATCGGTCAGCCATTTTTCGTTTTTCAACATCTGAGTGTCATAACCTCTTTCGTCTGGAAAAACTGTTATTTCGGGCAATAATTCTAGGAATTTTCCGCGACTCAACCACCTGACGTCCGTGTGAAGAACTAAATCAGTGAGTTCAACTGACCCCTCTCTTCCAACTGTAACTTGAAGAGCCGCCGTTGCAAGCTACGTGCACGGATGGAATTCACAACTTTTGTTGCAATGCCCATAATTTCCTCCGTGTTTAAGACATTTGAACACAAAACTTGTTGATGTATAATGCAATGGAATGAAAAATGAAGGGAACTCTTCATTAGCTCGACACAATGCCACAAAACCGTTTCCAGTCATTGCTGATGCTCTATCGGTTGTGATGCACACTAATTTATATATTGGTAGTTAGTAGTATTTTACAAAATTGAAGAAACTGTCAGATATATCTTCGGCACGAATCTTCCCCTTCAGAGGAATGATTGTCAGAAATTCTTCCTTAGCTAACATGTCATTGAATATCATCCGAATAAAAATACACAGCTGGGCAGTGTCTGTCATATCGGTGGATTTGTCTAACTGTAAAGAAAAGTATGTACATTTCATGATATCATGTTTTAGTTTATCTACCATGTCCGGACTCAAGACTTCAATACGCCTTGTGACAGTCGGACGAGATAACTGAAGTTCTCTAATGGCAGACATGATTTCTGTTTTAATTCTAAAATCTCCAAATAAAGTCTCACCCACCTCAATAAATGCTTCGTTCACAAAAGATCCATCCTCAAATGGTTTCTTGTGTTTCGCCAATATATGAGATATTTTAAATGACGCGATCGTAGCAGCTTTTGATTGTTTAACTGGTCTTGTGAACATGGTATTGTGGGTGCGGGTTTATTATTTCAAAGCAAAATTACTGGAGACTATTATGAGAGGGACATACTATAGTAATGGATAAGCAAGCTACCAATTGCACCAGATTGAATTAACGCCAACATCTTCATGGCGTAAAGTGAACATCAGCGATGACTGACGGACAAAAATATTTCTATTGATGAAAATATGGTAAAAGAAGAATTAATATCAACTGTTAATTTACATGAAACAAAAATCATACAAAAAGATATAATATTGACGAAATGGGAAAAAACCTGGAAGTTATTAGATTCCGCCTTTCACCTTACCACTGTGAATTCAATACGATTGAACTAATATGGGTTGGTGGCGTAGGGGATATGATGTTGTATTACATAATAGTATGGCACAACTTGAGGGGATAAATCTACGTGCAATTGTAAGAAAAAAAGTTCTTATAATTAGAGGTCCGCAAAAGCTTCGTTACGGGGTTACAGAGTGTTGAAATTTCCGGAAGAAATTGGTTTTCTCTTCAAATTTCCTGCAGTTTTTGGGACATTCAGCTGAAATTTGGAATACAAGCTATTCTTTCCGCAGCCATGTCTCCTTTTGCCCTTTCAAACATTTTCGCAGTAAGCACTGATCAGCGTACAATCAATTTTCGTCATCTTCGTTCAACTTAGAACCTTTTTTGACACCTGTAATTCTTTCGTATCTCCAACCGTCCTCAAGCAAAAAATTATTAAACGATTGTATGCATTCGCTGAATTGAAAGCACTTCTAATTAAAAGAAATACCAGTGGGCATTGATTTTTTTCATTTATTCATTTATTTTGACAGTTGCTAGTTTTAAGACTTTTGAAGTTATTGCTGTAAGAAAAAAAGGCTAATTTTACTAACGCCGAATTGGCTGATATCCATTACATGTACGGTCTGGCTGACGGAAACACAACAGAAGCTAGGCGATTATATCAGGTGCGCTTTCCAAATCAAGTAACACCAGACAGGCGAACATTTTCAAATATCCACAGAAGGTTGAGAGAAACTGATACTTTTACTGCGAATAATCATTTAAAAGGTGCAACTCAAACTATGAGAACTCCAGATATTGAGGAAGCAGTTTTGAATTGTATTGATTTGAATCCTCATGTTAGTACAAGAAAAATTGAAGATCAGTTGAATATTCCACATGTTCTAGTTTGGAGGATTCTCCACGACTTTTTATTGTACCCGTTTCATATTCAACGCGTTCAAACTTTAATTCCTCGAGATTTTCCTTCAAGACTGAATTACTGCCAATGGTTCTTAGATAAAATGAGAGAAAATGCTCTTTTCGAGAACTGCTATCACAAATTTCCTCAATAATCATTATTGGACTGAGGAAAACTGAAGAAAACCCCCATTTCAATAAAAAATCTCATCATCAAGAACAATTCTCACTAAATGTCTGGGTCGAAATAATTGGAAATTATTTGATTGGGCAATCATTTTTGCCAAACAGACTAAACGTGGTCCATGCATGACGAGGCACCAGCATATTTCAGTGGAGAAGCTAGGGAATTCTTGAATAATACATTCAACAACCGATGGATAAATTGGTCCTCTTTTTTCCTCGTGTTAAAAGAATGCAGATCGTTTCTCTTTAGATGTTCTGATTTATTCGAATGGATGTTCGTTAGAACTTCAAAAATGTGAGCACATGGCAGGGTAAGTATGGGTTCCCTTCTAAAAACTGACCTGCAAGACTCTCTAGATTTAAGGTGAAAAATTATCCTTAGAGCCTTTTTTCGTAACAAAAATATTTTGTTCCCATCGGATGATAGCCCCTACACTTAAACACCATACGTCATAACCACGTGGTAGTAGGAAAAGTATGCAATTTTTGCCGATTACTGGGTACTAACCATCATTATTCTTCTAAGCGCAAAATACACTCTGACAATTTTTCAGAAGTTTTCTCAACATGTGTCGTCGAAGTCAGTCTGGTGTCAATCCAGACCCCCAGAAATTTTACAGCTTTCACTTCCCGCTTAGATTTAAAATGGATTTCCTCAGTTTTATCTTCATTTAACTTCAATCTATTTTTTGAGACCAATTTCTTGTATCTCTCAGAACGTTTTGTTCTTTCGTTTCTACATCCTCACCAATTGTACCTACGATTGTTGGAGATGTGTCGTTCCAGTAGAGATAGATACTCGTATTTGGTATTTTTATGTCATTGATCAGCATCAGGAATAGAAGAGGACCCAGGATTTATCCCTGAGGCACTCCACATTTTAATCTCAGGACCCCCGATCTCTCACCACCCATCTGAACGATTTGAAGTCTATTTTCGAAGTATGACCTCAGCAAATTTTACACTTTCCCTCGAAACCCCCAGCGATTTAGCTTATATAACAGTATCTGAAGCGATAGGCTGTCGAAAGCCTTACCTTAGTTGAAATTTATCATTGGCACTTTATCATTCGCGTCCAGAGCCTTCAGTATAATGTCCAACACTCCCCGTATTGAAGTCGAGTTATTTCTGTTTTTTCTATATCCATGCTTTGCGTTGTTGAATAAATTCATTTTTTGCAAGAAGTTCACCATTCGGTTTCTTATGGATATTTCAAAAGTTTTGGAAAACACAGGCAGCAAGGATATTGGTCTATCATCATCAAAACACCCATTGATCAATAATGTCAAAGGGATTGCTAGCTCATCTTCGAACTTTTTAATTATCAAATTTGACATACCATATATATCTATAGAGGTTTTAGGTTTTAAGGAAGCAATCAAGCCCTTGATTTCTGGAATCGTGCAATGAGAAAGGTAGCATAACCTTGTACTCCCAAATTGCTTATTTTCTTTTACTTGGCCTGAAGCAGCATTATCGCTTGTTATAGCCATTTACTGAGCTATGTCTGCACCTATGTTAACGAAAAATTCGTTAAATTCAGACACTTTAGGAATTTCACTTGCGTTTGTTTTAGGCTTAGAGGATTTGGTTTCTTTTGGTGTCAAAAAAGTTTCTAAATTGAACGAAGATGATGAAAATTGATTGTACGGCTAATCAGTGACTGCAGTTTGACAGGACAAGAAGAGACATGAGCTCGGAAAAGAAAACACCTTGTGAATTTCAGTTAAAATCTTGGACGTGTAATGATTGAGGCTGTGAAAAATAGCTTGCATTCCAAAGTTAGGCTGAATATCTCAAAAACTGCAGGAGTTTTGAAGAAAAAACAAATTTTTTCCTGAAAACCTTGTAGCTCCGTAACGAAGCTTTTACGGACTTATATTTATATAAATTTTTTTTCTAAAAATTGCACGTAGATTTGCCCCTCAAGTTGTGACATGCTCTTATGTAACACCCTATTTAACGTATAAAATTAAGCGTAACTTGAGTATGCATGAAATTCATGAAATAATTATTTATTTTTGATAAAACGTAACTATATAGATACTCACATTGAATTATTTTCGTTTTTAAATACATTAGTTTTCAATTGATTCAATTTTATTTTCGAAGAGAACTCTAAAACACATATTCGCCTACATTACTGACTACAAATTTGAGATGTATAAAGTAAACATTCTATTTGAACCGTGGACAGCAATGTTCGCAAGCGACAAAAAGACATAGGAGATCGTAGTCGTAGTTTGGTTCTTCCTGAAGATTTGTACGAGGGTTTTTATCAAAGATCCGGCAATAAATAGGTGCTTCAAGACAAAATCATAGAATCTACTTTTTTTTGCCCACGTACCACATTTCTGAAAGATTTGCGTACATAATGAGCATTTATTACTCTACGTCTTTATCAAATAGATTATAATTCCAAAATTTCAAATTGATGGGTAATCCCGTTCATCAAATACTTCTAGCGGGCCCTTGAGCGCGGACACCCTTTCATAGATTTAAGTGATATAACGGACCTAATGACATTATTCTTTGCCTGCTTGTTAATAATGAAAATCTCTGAACTTGAAGGTACTAGTCGGTCTTATGCTTATGTCACCTGTGCTGTGATCCTTGGTTTTCTAGTTCCGCCGTGTATCAAGAGATCATGAAAAGAGTTAGGAAATGACATTGTGAAACACCTGCGCCTCTTCTCAGTTTCCCGCCAGACCAAAGTACATATACGTAGTTTCCACCTGAAATAAATGACTCCTTTTAGTAGGATTACATAAGCTCAGTCTGAAGTAAACCTTCGAAATTCTATTATTCTATCATTAAAACAGAATCCTTCGTCTTCGGTTCCGCACCTGCATCCTGTTTCAAATTTCAATAATTTCCTCGTAGGCGGAAGTCGTGCAATCCTCCTCTTGGAGATGGATAAGTTAAATTGACATACAGGGCATGGCCGGCAAGCTTCATCGCCGTAACGAAATAAGCATCGGAATACAAATTAGTCATTATATTAATACATCGAACTATCTTTTCGAATCTGATTGAAATGGAGAATAATGAACGGATGTTTGTTTCCGTGATCTTATTTTTGAGCAATATCACGTATTCGAGAGCTTTTCATCGGAATGTGTAGAGATGTATTACTCTCGAAATTTCTCTTTTATATTCTTATTCATCAAAACAGAATAATTGGAAAACTGCAGGTTTTTATAATTCAAGGGTCAAAAACTAAATAGGAAGTTTTTATGACAGCTGTGTCAATTGATGAATGTTGAATTTGAAGAATGCCTGAAGGCCCAAATTATCCTTTATAATTATCCCCATTCTTTTCGGGAAAAATATGTCGTTTCTTTTGTGAGTTATGAAGTGTATATAAAAAATTATGATTTTTGCAGTTTATCCAAATTCTACGTTTTGAATTGTATTTCTCTCATTTTTCCACAAAAGTTTTTTCTGTTTCAGCAATGTATGAAATGAAGAAAATATTAAGCATCTCCATTCTTCGAGTTATCGATGATAGATCTTGAGTTCATACTATAATTTCACTTTCAACTTTTCTAGAACGTTTTAAGTTTTCTTTCCATAAAACATGCTTCTGTCTATTACGAACACGTTAAAATTAAAAAACCATATCGGTGCAACTCTTCAAATGAGACGTTTACCAATAGCATTTCCTTTTTAATTATAAGAATTTCATGCAGGGAACTTCATCGAACTTCATAGTTAAATGAATGTATAGGAATAATCTGAAAATATATGAATACATCTATGACCTAATGGAAACATCTTCGAAAAATTATTTTCAAGATAAGGACACTTCCGGTAATGGAGGACACCCTATCAGCTTGGCTGTTAAGTGGAATAACCTGTATCGGGGCAGGTAGATGGGGATGGTTAAAGCTCAACCCTGGTAAAAAAATTAAGCTTCATTCTACTTGTGAAGGAGATACGCTTCGTGGGTGAGAGCTTAGTGAGGTCGAACCAACGGTTATTTTCCACATTTGCGGTCTCAAGGGGAACTCTAAGCCTAAGCTCTGGTTTAGTGAATCCTAGGGCTGTTCCTTTAGTGGCGAATGAATCGGCTTTGTCGTTGCCCATAATGCCCGAGTAGTTCAAGACACACATCAGTAAAGTGCAGTTGTCGGATGCCAATGCCTTCAGTTCAGTTTAGATGTCTGTGATGATTTTTATTGACCTACTTGATAATTCTGCCCTAAGTAGGAGGCTATCACAGTGGTCAATGGCGAATATTTCTGATTGAAAAACAGTCGCCAACAGATAAACTGTTCCTTAGTAGCACCTTGACTATATACACCTGCTCCAAGACCTTGGGCAGTGTTGGAGTCGTCTGTGAACCAACAGGTACCCTCAGAACTGTCCCATTCCTGTCTGCTAGAATAGCATCTCCATGTTGATTTTGGGTATTGCTATATCAGTCTTCATAATCAGCACCTCGTTGTCCTCAATTTCAGAATGTAAAGCTACGTGTAGGAAGCTGAACATATTTGTCCCATTTCGAGAATTCTTCTTCTATAGGTAGCTATTCTAGCTGCTCTCCCATTCACCAGGTGAAGAGGTACAAAGCTAAGTACCTGTTTCATGGCTACAGTAGATATAGAACGGACTGCATCATCCATTCGTGATCATCATGCAGGCTCTCCTGAGAGCTTGAGTTGGGATGCTTGTCATGGCCCTTTATATTATAGATAACGAAGAGATTTTCATTTTGTATATAATTTTATATCATATTTATACCAAAGAAGATATTTTTGTTTCATGTTGTTTCCTATGATATTTTGAATATTACGGGTTTTGCTTTGATGTTGAATGTATTACAAATAAATTCTTCCACAATTGATAATAATCATATATTTATTGTGGGGAAAACGTGAAAATAATTGAATGTTTCTTATCATGTTGAAGTTTTTTGCGATCATATCAAAATAGTAAAAAAAAAACTCTGATGTAAGGTTCTTTCGTTTTGATATTCTGTCTACTTGGAAGGAAATTTTATCATTATGGCCCCAGAACGTTTAGAGTCCGGCCAGACCTAATATTCTGTTGAATCTTGAAATAGTGTTTGCGAAATGGAATTGTTTTCAGAATAGGCGAATAGAGAATGGAATCGTTGGGGGGCAGTACAAGTCCCGCCCAACACCAATCCTTGTTAGATAACACTAAGGAGGAATCGTATTTTTTCAGCATCACACATCAATAATGCCTTTAGAAATGATACTAAAACAGTTATATTCAACATAACAATGAGGAGAAGGTAAGATGTGTTTAGTTGAATTCCTAAACCTTTTCACATATGATTCGAATTTTTGCTTGTATCATTTCGATGGACGTGTGAAAATTTAGAGGAAATAAGGGAAGCGTTATGTGAAATAGTGTCAAGTGACAGTGAAGAACTTTGTTGCGGAATAGACTCAGGCCGCTATACAGGCTTGGTAGTTTTGCAGAATTCAATAATGAATCTTGTGCGATACCGTGATATGGTAACTAAACCTATAATTATCCCTTTTCCTTATTCTGTTGATGACAATTTCATTTCAGTGATTCAGTTATTGATTTTTTCATTTATTGAAATAAAAGGGAATTATAGAAGAACTTGAAAGGTTATATTGATTAATATAAAAAGAAGGAATATGCTACCATATGTATATACTGTAAACCAGGGGTGCTCAAACGGTCGATCGCGAGTGCTTTTTGAGTTGATATCGAGAAAAAAAAATTTCAATAAGTAGGTAACTAAACCTCAAAAATTAATTACGTAATAAAATAACACTTTGCTAGCGGCAAAAGGCGGCTCTATCAAAGGAACGCGCGGTACTTGTCAAAGAAAAACCGCGTTTTTTATTCTTGCCGCTTTTCTGGAAATTTCGGACGCGCGTTTGGCGGAACTATCATGACTTTTTTTCACGCCGATATAAATATTGCGCCTGCAGGAATTGGAGTCATTCCGAATTGAAACTTGAAGGCAATACTACGTCGATACAAAGTTCATTATTAAATAGTACAAAATAAATGCAGCCAAGAAATCTAAAATGAATCATCTTAATAACGATTGGGAGAATTTTTCTTTTGTATTGTGACGGATAAGTGCATTTGTCTTATTTGTCGTGCGTCAGTTGCAATACCTTAGCCTGGTAACTTAGAGAAGCATTATAAAACGGTTCATAAAAACAATGAGAAGGATTTTCCGCCACAGGGTGAATTAAGAAAATGAAAAGTACGTGATTTGATATCTTGTTTGAAAAAAGAAGTCTGGTTTTGTGAACCATGTTCACAGGACCAGCCAAACAATCAAAAGCTGCTACGATCGCGTCATTTATAATATCTCAAATATTGGCGAAACACAAGAAACCATTCGAAAATGGATCGGTTGTGAAGGAAGCATTTGTGGAAGCGGGTGAGACTCTATTTGAAGATTAAAAAAATAAAACAGAAATCATGTCTTTTATTAGAAAACTTCAGTTATTTCGTCCGACTGTCACAAGGCGCATTGAAGTCATGAGTCAAGACATGGCAGATAAACTAAAACATGATATCATGAAATGTACATACTTTTCTTTACAGTTAGACAAATCATTTTTATTCGGAGGATATTCAATGACATGTGGGCTAAGGAAGAATTCTTGACAATAATTCCTCTGGAGAGGAAGACCCGTGGCGAAGATATATATGGCGTTTTCTTTAATTTTGTAAAAAACTACAAGCTATCAATTTATAAATTAGTGTGCACAACAACCGATGGAGCACCAGCAATGACTGGAAACAAAAACGGTTTCGTGGCATTGTGTCGAGCTAATGAAGATTTCCCTTCATTTTTTTCATTCCATTGCATTATACATCAACAAGTTCAGTGTTGAAAGGTTTTATACATGGAGTAAATTATGGGCATTGCAACAAAAATTGTGAATTCCATCCGTGCTCGAAATAACAGCTTTTCTAGACGAGAGGCGATGACAATCAGATGTTGAAAAACGAAAAATGGCTGACTGATTTGGCATTTTTAACTGACATCACAATGCACTTAAACACCATCAACTTGGAGCTTCAAGGTAAAGGAAAAACTATTATTGGGATGATTAGCGCAGTAAACGCCTTCAAAAGTAAATTGCAACTTATGATAGATCAACTGAAAAGAAAGGATCTGAAACATTTTCCTTCTTTGAAGGATTCCTCAATTGAGTTATGATACTTATGAGGCTGAATTATCAAATATTTCGGGACAAGTCGAAATGGGTTTTTATGATTGCAGTACATTGGCAAATATAGCATCATTTATGTGTTATCCTTTTTGATGTAAAAACATTGAGGAATTAGCTACTGAAATAGCAAGTCAGTTTAAGATGAACAAAATGAGTTGGTGCATATTATATCAGATATCCATCTCAAAGCTACAGCATCTAATACAAATTTCTGGTGTTTTATATCTGACGATAAATATCCGAATCTAAGGCAAATCGCCCTTCAACCGACGGCAATATTTGGGTCAACTTACTTGAGCGAGTCTGCATTTTCTGAAATGAAGATAATTAGGTCAAAATATCGCAATCGATTAACTGACGATCATATGTCAACATGCACTGCCACGCTTCAACATCCAAAGTCACTCCTTAGTTCAGTTAAACACCATATGTACCTCTTTTGTTTTGTAACAGCCAATAAACTTGCAATTTCGAATAGCTTTGAGTTTTTTCATTGATATTATAGAGAAGAACCTAACTAAACCTAACCTAAATCTTGACATGTATATTGTGGGGAAAGCTAGTATCTATATATGCTACGGTACACCCTACCTAGGTAGGTAGATAGGTAGGGTGTATCGCGTATGTACGACAACCCTGCATCACACATACTTGCAGCCTCTCGAAAACGATCGTAAGTAGTCTCAAATATTGAGATAGATCGCTAGCAGTTTAAGATTGAGCACGCCGGCTGCAAACCCTTCAACCAAAATTATTCAATTTCATTTTGTTTCAAAGATTCGGGATTGTTTCTCATTCATTCATTTAACAAGAAACTTATAGGTTTAGGTGTGACAAGGAATAGACCACCAATGCTTTTTCTCATCCAACTACCACTGGCCCACGGAATGTGCCAATTACTTTATTCTTCTCTTTCTAGGGAAACACAAATAATCCATCTTCTTTGATTTTTTATTTCAAATTTTTTTTCAGGAAATGGCGGAGATACAAAGCTGCAAAGTACATCCAAAATTTGTTTGAGGTGCTTCCGAGACGTTTACTGACAGTAATTAGGGCCCGGGGAGGAAACACTGGATTTTGAAAATTCGATGTTAGTTGATTGGTCTCTTTGCGAATGTTTGAAGATGGTAGAATTTCTTAATTTTTCATCAACTCGAAAATTGTTGATATTTTTTTTCATAAACTCATCTCTTTTGAATGATATCTTCTTATTTTACACTTCTGAAAGTTACAGCTCTTGACTCTTGAATGACCAACCTAAAAGTTTATATAGTATTGTCGTAAAAGTAGGATGATGCGACAATTTTTCTGGGGAGTGTATTTTTCCAAATGTGGAATAAGCACCTCTCTCTAAAGGGGTCTGAACTGAAACAAATTATTATTCAATGCTGAACAAAAAACAGTTGAAAAAATCAGGAGTTTACAAAATTGTTTGCAATGTGTGTACGGTAGCTTATGTTGGGCAGTAGGTTCGTTTCCTGTAGTTAACCACCTGAAAATAACTTGACAGTCGAAACCGGTCGTGCTTGTGAAAATAAAATTGTCGAGAGTATAAAATAGATATTTTACTTCATCTTCATTGAAAATGAATTTCAATAAAATAAATAAAGCATCAATATTACTCATTATGAGATACTACCATTCGAACAAAGGGAAACAAGGTGATCTTTGTTGAATTAGAAGGAAAATATATGAAGACAATAATGAAAGAAAGAAGGAACGCTATGCGGCGTGCCCTCTTTATAATTCATCTCTCCATCAAACATAGAGTTGACAATAATGTAACTCCCTATTGCAAAAATATCACGGAGACATCGAAACATTGTTCGGTCGTCATTTTTAAATTTTGGGCTATTATTTCGAAGTTTAAAATTCAGAAGGCGAGCATTGTTTCGGAGAAAGTTATTCGAGTTATGAGATTGTCTGGGTGGGAGTCACCTTTACGTCATTATACAACCAGATACGTATGACTAAGTAATTTCTTGATTACTGAATTGTATTCATTGATGCTCTTTCGACCTTTCCAGTATTCGTAATCAATTGAAGAAGTGAAAATTATTCTTCACTGTACTCTCGCGCTCGAGATGAGCTTTGACTATTGATACAGAGTGTTTCTCTCGAGATGCGACTTGACAAGAGATAGAATATTTGTTTGAAATTCAATAATAATAAACAACCAATGTAAACTGAAAAATGTTCGAAAAACGGTATGAATTAAACAAATAGCTCGTAATAATAGCCACAATCCAAATATTATAACTGAATTACTTAACAAAGACGAAAACACAGGGCAATATAATTGGTGTACCCAAAATATAAAGATCAACGCAGATATAGTAACCTCACAAACGTTGGAAGAGTTAGGTATAAATTAAAATATTTACTGGAAAAGTTACAAATACACATCTCATTATGAAGAAATAATAACCTATCCAAACACATCAAAAATTGAAAGCAAAATAGATGTAGGAAAGAAATCTGCTGTATATATCTTAGTTTCATCACTGAAAAACTATTATGATTACGCGAATCATTCAATTGGAGAAAATCATAATTTCAACAACAATTTTGAAATCTTATATTATTCTCATGAAAACTTGATGTCAATATTATGGGAAATCCTCGAAATCAATAGGTTCCAACATATTTTAGAACGAACAGGGAGGTTGTTACAATAATTCCCCTTTACTCAATTTGTATCCGGCTAGTCGTTCAGATAATTCTGTAATTTGCCTGAGGTAACTTTATTCACTTTTAATCTTATGTTGTAGGTCATATACAAACAATTGTACTTTGATTTAGTTTTCATTTTGTATTTGTCTGATGAAGGCGCAGTGTCGTCGAAACGCCTTACAAATATAGTAATTTTTTATTGATAATTGTGGTGTATGTTTACCAGCTTATTGAAGAGGGCCGAATTGTAGGATGTTGGTAAAATGTTGGACGGAAGCGAGTTCCAGAGCTCACCGGCCTTGTAAACAAAGGAATTCTTATAGAGAGAGGTTCGACGGGGTCGCTAAATGTACCGCCATATGATGAGAACTACTTGCCAGCCTGGTGTTGCAGCAAAATATGAGTTTTCCCGGAACAAGGTCTTTCAGCTCCTTGGAGCATCTTCCGTGGATGTATCTGTCAAACAGAGAACGGTCAGCAACTTGTTTTTTGAGAGCCAGCGTTTGGAGATCGCGGGTGATCTCCGGGTGGTCGATGAAGCGCACAACCCTTTTTTTGCACACTATCCAACATCCGCAACGAATGTTTGGGCGCAGATCCCCAGACATGGGAACAATATTCCAAAGCAGGTTGAGTCTGCGCCTTATATAGAAGCAACAGCTGAGATGACGTGAAGTATCGCTCTGAAAAGAAAACTAAGTTTAGCTGATACATGTTCATGCCAGCAAAACCCGGAATTGACCGTTATTCCGAGAAGGTGCATCGAATCTTTGCATGCAATTTGTTGGCCTTGCATCGTACGAGGAAGTTCTCCAGGGGGGACCTTTCTAGAAAACGTAGTTGCTTGCATCTTCCTCGCGTGGAAGTTCACCAGGTTCAATTAACCCCACTCCGATATCCTCTGTAGGTTCGAGTTTAAGTTATTGCTTTGTTGACATCTCTGACGCTGAGATTTCGCAGCTGTATTCGGCAGAAGACGACTGAAATACGAAACAAGGGTACAATCGTCTGCAAAACCGAAGATCTTGTTCTCTGTAGATGACAGAAGATCGTTTATCTGCAACGGAAATAAGGTTGGTGAAAGAATAGATCCCTGAGGTACTCCTGCTTGCAACAGAAAACAATCAGATGTTATACCGTCGACCACAACTTGAATTGATCTATTTGAAAGGAAGCTACTTATCCAACCCCGCGATTTTTCGGGAAACCCATATGCAGCAAGTTTATTCAACAAGGCTGCATGCCAAACACTATCGATCATTTTGGAGATGTCGAGGGCTATTGTTCTAGATTCCCCATGCTTTTCTATCGTTGATGTACAAACATGAGTCGCATAGGCGAGCAGATCTCCTGTCGATCTTTGCCTGCGAAAACCATACTGACGGTCGTTAATAATTCGCTGCAACTCAAGATATTTGATGAGTTCATCGTTTATGACTCTCTTCATCACTTTGGACACAATGGGAAGAAGTGCAACAGGGCGATAGTTTTGGGGTAAGCACTTCTTTCCTTTCGTTGGGATCGGTTGAATTCTCGTTATTTTCCATCTGCTCGAAAAAGTCTGGCTTTCATACGAAATCTGAAACAGACGGTTAAGAATGGGTGCCAGTTCGGGAGCACACTTTTTCAGGACAATTGGCGATATTTGGTCTAGACCAACTGCCTTCTTGCAAATCAGCTACTCGAGAGCCCGTCTCACAGTGCGAACTCTGAACTAGATTTCTGCCATGGAAGAATTTATAAGTGAAAAGTTCGGTGGTACTGTTTTAGATGAATCTAGCACAGAATTTTTTCAGAACAAGAGAGTAAAGAGATCGGCTTTGTCTGAAGGAGATGATGCTATACTTCCGTCTTCTCTAACAAGAGGCCGAAAAGCAGATTTGCCGAAATTGGCAAATCAAATTTTTATTTATTTACCATTTGAAGAAAAGACATCAGAATTTTGAAAGCGTTAGCGTCAAATAACGGGGACGACAATAACATCATACACAAATTAATTGTTAGAGAACAATACCCTTCAGATTCATGATAAATTAAAATATCACCACATTATTTACGTGCCTCAGATAGGATATCTATATTAAAACAGAATAAAATCAACATAATATGTGAGAATAATGAAATTTTATGTTTTCTCTTGGTCAATAATAAAGATGAAAGAAGCATTGTACATAAATTATATTGTAATGATTGTTCTGCTTTTTATATAGGTCAAACTAGTCATTCGATCCATATTAGTGTAGACGAGCATGAAAAATCAATAATTCATTATGAATCAACAGCTGGTTCTTCAGAACATTGTATAGATGAAAATCATTTCTTAATTTCACAAAAACTCAAAAATTTTACATTAAAGTAACAAAAACAGTATACTGGATTTATTAGAACTCGTAGAAATGTCATCTGCTCTTAAACATGATCTACCAATAGCTAACGACATTGTAATATTAGTAATTCTTAGGTCTTGAAAATGGAATAAAAGCCTCTAGTTCAGGCAGGGTTCCTTTCAAGCCCTGCATCGACAACAACATCTTAAAAATGATCTGGCACAAAAAGTCAAATGGCAGAGGATAAAGTGGACACAAATTACACGACGATTATGTTGCCCATCGTCAGTTCGTCAGTAGTCCAACTTGTCATCAACCACCCTTAAGGCTGCTAAAGAAAGGAATGAAACGAGACTTGGCTCTTCCACGGATCTAAAACAGTTTTTCAAATATTTGAGGCCCAATCTCAATCCTAAAGTGAACGTGCCCAGGGTCAAGAACAAGCAAGGTCACCTGTACACTTGCCACCGTGAGTTTATCTGAAACGTTCGCAGCTTCCTTCTCAGACAAGCCAGACATTCTTTCTAGTTTAACAACCAGATCCATTCCTGCTTGAGTCTAATTCCATCTTAAAAGTCTTCTGCAACGGTTGGCGTTGGTATTTCTGCTTCAACCTAGAAAAACTGTTCTATATCACATTTGTCCCTTATTTTTTCCAGATCATCTCATTCTTTGTCTTCACCTTGTCTATATGCTCTAGTGATACCAATTTTCAAGAAAGAAGATATTGGAGGCCGTCAACTATGGTCCAATCAGTATGGTACTAGATATTCGGCAACATTATCCTGGAGCTCGTTCTCGACGTGGCACTGACGAACCGTATCATACCAGACAAGCAACATTATTTTACACCTGGTCGTTCTGTAGTTACAAACCTGCTTGAAAATTTCTCGAGAATTCGACCGTGTCCCGCACGAGAAACTCTTAAACTGGAACATCAGGGTGTAAGAGGTGACTTCTTGCTATGAATAATGGCGTTCTTGAATGATCAAGCTTATCGCGTCAGGGCAGGTGATGATTTTTCCGTTCCCAAACTAGTTAGCAGTGGTGTCCCCTAAGGCTCAGTTTTGGGGCCCTCTTGTTTCTTTTATACACCTCCTATCCGTTCCGTTCTCTTAAATCAAAATGTTCTATATTCGTCGATGATACCAAGATCTACAACAACACGCCTACATATGGACACGTGATTCAGAATTACCTCGACAATATTGTTAACCGGTCAAACGAACGGCTCTTGATGTTAAACTTCTCTAAGTGTAGGGCCATCCATATGGATTAAGTCAATCTTCGAAGGCAATACATACTTTCGGGGTCCGTGATCCATACCAAGACCGGAACTCCGACTTAGTTATCATCATTACTGACGATCTCTCTTGGTCTGACGATGTTCTACACGCTGCCAACAAAGCCAAAAAGGTTTCGTACTTGTTGAACAGATTCTATGCTGGGTGTGATCAGAACACTTATAGTACTCTCTACAAAACGTTTGTCCGCCCTATACTTGAGTTTGGCGGTTTCGTATGGAGTTCCTCACTTGTACGCGACTCAGACCTTCTCGAACGCAGGGCCACTAGGAATCCGTACGGTTTTATACGTCGCAAATATGAAGATACTCTGCGACTGGGGGCATCTCAACTTTTGCCGACCGTCGGAATCATGGGGACCTCATTATTACATACCGAGCGCTCCATGGTCCACGGTTTGGTGTGAATCTGTGTTCACTTTTCCCCATGAATACAGAATATTGATTACGGGGTCATAACTTCAGAACTGCATATCGGTAGAAGTTTCTCTGTAACCATGTCTTTCAGTGGTGGAAACGACTCCCCCCGAGTGTGATGAACTGCAATAGTGTAAATAATATACTTAATACTCATATTGAGAGTTATGTCAATTAACAATCACTTAGGCCATGACAAATAGGTATCTAAAAGAGTATAGCATATTCAGGAGACGAGAAAGCGGAAAACAAGAAAGGCAAAGAGCCAAGTCATTCTGTTCTTTACAACTTACGAGGTTGTTGAGTATTTGTGGTTAACGAACGCTCTCTAAAATTGATACAACTTTGAGTTTTATAGACATGGGGCGGAAGCGGAAGTGCAAAAAGCGCATCTGAAAATATTTTCCTTCGTTTAAAACGTATCAGTTAATTCATTCAATAGCACATTTTCACATACCTATATCATATCGTACATTCCTTGATTTTCTAGATCTCCTCTTATTAATGAGATTAAAATGAAATTGCTTAGTGTCTGTAAATAACAAGCTTCAGTCAAAGTTACTAATTTGAGAACTTACTCTAAGCATTTTGCTCCCGAGGATATCGTAGAAAATGTACATGATGTTTATAAACTTGTTCCTTTGAAATCGAGCGCTATTCCTATTAAGAAACGAAAATCGCAGGAGGGATATGAACATGATTCTTCAAAAGAACCAGTTGTAGCTGAAAAAAATCAGATATTACTGTAGAACCTAGTACATCTAAAGCGATAAGTGAGTTTGTAATAGCAATATATTTCTCTGTTTAAGCTATTTATGTGTCGGACCGAAAAACTTTATGACTTTTTGGAAATATTTTTAAGGTTCAGTGTACACAACGGAGGAACAAACAAAAGGATAAAAATATGTAGCTAACACTAAAAATGAGCTTAACGTTTCAACATATAATTATGAAACCTCATCTGCATAATTTAGCCAAGGTGAATAATTAGGAGACATTCCTAAATATAAAGTAGATTATGTTTCTCTATTTGCTAGAGTTAACATCAACACCAAAACGTACTCCAAGGTTTGTGGGTGATATAATGAAAATGAGCCTAACGTTTCATCTGCATAATTCAGCCAAAGTAAATAATTAGGTGACATTTATAAATATAGAGTAGATAATGTTTCTTTATTCACTGGAGTTAACATCAATACCAAAACGTACTCTAAGGTTTGTGGGCGATATAAGATGCGAAAAATACAAAACGAGTCAGATTGGCCTTACAATTGATGCAAAAAGCTTCATCCTTGCAAACCAAAAACTTGAGGGCTTTAAAAGACTAGAATTGAAACCTCAGATGAAGTTTAGATAATTTGGTAAAACGAGTGAAGCATTTACAGAATAAGAAGCTACCTTTAAATGCCTCTGGCGATATTTTGGTAAATAAATTTCTCAAATGATATGTATATTGCTACTACAGAAGATTGGAATCAAAATGGGGAGGAATTGGAAGTTTCTTTTGATCACGATTATGTACAAACGTTCTGGAATTTATCTTCGTTTGTTTAAGATATTATATATATATATATATATATATATATATATATATATATATATATATATATATATATATATATATATATATATATATATGTTGATGGTATTCATAACTTTTGGTTCAAGAAATTCTCTTGCGTTCATGAAAAATTGGCTGAATATTTTTCATTTATAATAAAGAACCCTCAGCTACTCCTTTATTCTTCACACAAGGAATTACTTATTTAAAACCGAAAAGTGATAATACTATTGATCCGTCTCAATATAGACCAATTACTTGCCTTCCAACAATATATAAAATTCTAACTGCATGTATTACCCAAAAATTTATGCACATTTGGAGAATTATAATATTCTTTCCGAACATCAAAAGGATGTAGAAAAAACACCTTGGTACTAAAGAGCAACTTGTAATTGATTCTGTTGCTTTGAATCAAGCTCAAACTAAGAAGAGAAATATTCATACAGCCTTCATTGATTACCAAAAGGCTTTTGACAGTTCTCCCCATTCATGGCTTCAAGAAATTTTGGAAATTTATAAAATTGATAAGACACTTCGTCATTTTCTTGAATTCGTAATGAAAAATTGGAGAACCAATCTTCATTTAAATATTTCAAAACAATCGTTAAAATCCGAAGTAATTCCAATCAAAAGAGGCATTTTTCAAGGTGATTCTTTAAGTGCTCTTTGGTTTTGTCTTTGCCTCAATCCATTATCTCATGAATTAAATGCTACTAGTTTCGGCTTCAAAATAAAGAGTTTATTAAATGAATTCAAATTAAGTCACTTAATTTATTTAGATGATATTAAATTATATGCCGGAACCAGATCTCATTTAAAAAGTCTACTTGAGATTACTTTCAACTATTCCAATGATATTCATATGAAATTTGGGCTTCCAAAATGTAAAAATCTTTCTATTGAAAAGGAAAGATCACCTCTGATTATATAAAGATTTCCAATATCGAAATCGAGCCAATGCATCAAGGAGATACATATAAATATCTTGGATTTTGTCAAGAGAAGACAATTAACCATAGCAGCACTAAAGAAATTATTAGAAGTTCATATTACAAAAGACTAAGAATTATCATCAAGAGTTATTTAATTAGTAAAAACCTTTTCAGAGCTATCAACTCCTATGCTGTTCCTATTCTTACATCTTCTTTTGGAATTATTAAATGGTCTAAAACTGATCTAAATGAATTACAATGTCAAACGAGGAAAATGCTCTGTAAATATCATAAGCACCACCCAAAGTCAGCTGTTCAGAGAGTTACACTACCTAGACATCTTGGAGGTCGTGGATTAATTGATTTGAATAATCTTCATAGTAAACAGATTTTTCATCTACGTTCCCATTTTCATGATAAACAGAGAACGTCTAAATTACATGATATTGTTGTTGCTTCAGATTATAATCTTACACCTCTGAACTTGACAATGCAAAAGGTAGATTTTGATATATTTGATGATAATTCTAAAAGAGAAAGTTGGATGCAGAAGGAATTACACGGAAAGCACCCTAAAGAATTGAAAAATGATTATATTGATGAAATTGCATCGAATAAATGGTTAGTATCTGGAGAATTGTTTGCTGAAACAGAAGGCTTGGCAATTGCGATCCAGGACCAGGTTGTTTTACAAGGAATTATAGAAAATATATCATCAAACAAAATATAGATGATTCTTGCCGTAGATGTTTCTGTTCTTCAGAAACAGTTTTTCATATATTATCATCTTGCTCAGTCCTTGCTTCAACAGATTATTTAGAAAGACATAATGCCGTCGCTAATATTATTCACTTCAATCTAGGAATTAAACATGACCTAATTCCCAAAAGAAAAAATTTCAAAAATATGAACCTGAGATTATTTGTGAAAATGACAAATATAAACTTTATTTTGATAAAACAATTCTGTGCAACAGAGCTGTAAAACACAATAGACCAGATATCGTTCTTAATGATAAACAGAATCAAATAACATATATAATTGATATTGCTATACCCGACACACATAATATACAAAATAAATACAATGAAAAAATTTCTAAATATATGATGCTTGGCGACGAGATTAAAAAATGTGGAAAATGAAGAAAATATTTATTCTACCGATTATTATTTCTACAACAGGCGTTATTCCTAGAAATCTTCACAAAAGTATTGAGATTTTGGGTCTGAAGAAAAATTTTTGAACAGTTACAAAAGATAACAGTCATCAAATCTTGTAATATTCTTCGTAGGTTTCTTTCCGAAAATAATAATGAGGTAGAGTCATAGGTTTTCTCTTTAGTTTATACTGCTCAGAATCTCATTTCATATTTTATTTATTTGTTTATATAAATGTAATATAATTAACTGACAATTTTGTCATATTTATATTCAGAGCAGTATTCTATTCGATCGTTCACCACTTCACACATAGGAAACTATTAATGAGTAACATTCAGTGTTACTTGACTAAGGTCCGTACACTGGATTTTTCCGGGAGAAAGCCTCTGACACTACTCGTTGGTACATTGATATCATTGTCTGATGATGCTATAGTATGTATATATTCTGGTAGATTGATATATTCTCATAACATTTAACGTTATCCTAATATATAATTACTCCAGGATATGTTTTAATTATAATCATTGCCTGGCAATGGTATTAATTACTGGTGGTATATATATATATATATATATATATATATATATGCAATATCTGCATGAGTCATCTAACACAGAATGGAAATATGCCTACATTAATTGCTCTAAAAATAAAGGTCCGAATTCAAATCCATCTCAGGATAATAGTAAAACGTGCGAGATAGCCAAACATATCTTGTATCAAAATAAAAGTTTAGTGCATGCTCATATATTAAAAATTTTAATATTAAAATGTATGAGTGAAACTACTTATTATTTCAATACTGAAATGAACAGTCATATAAAAACGATGAATGTGTTGGATGATCATGAGGACCAATTGTGCCCATGCATATTGAAAATATATTTTGAATCTCAGCTTCATTTTGAAGCGAAAAAATATCTGAAACTCTGAAAAATCCAAGTATGTCAGCAGAAGTTTTATAAATTTATAACATTTCAAGGGCGGTAACCCTTAATTAAGAAGTAATATATATATATATATATATATATATATATATATATATATATATATATATATATATATATATATATATATATATATATATTTTTTTTTTTTTCAGGATATTTTTATGACTGATATTTTGACATTATTTTGTGTATTAATTACTGTTCTATATTTAGTCTAAGTATTATTGTAAACATTTTAATCATTAAATAAATTAGTTACTGCATTTTTATTTCATTTACTGAAAGTAAATGTTATCACTAACTCTTTCAACATAAGCAAATCACATAAATTTTTCTTTCGCAGCTTGGTGACCCCTGTAATAGGGAACATTGGTGTCAACCCCCGATATAGGAGTACTAACTAATCTAACCCACGCGAGATGGGATATCAAAATTAAATGGAGAAAGGAATGATCGATTGGAGATTTTTGTTGTTATCTTGAATGTTATTCGTACTAAGTTCCGAAAATATTTTCAATGCTGTGGCACTTCCGGATATACCGGAATTTGACACCATCTTTGTTATTTAAAATGGCATAATATATGTTTCTATCCTTTTTATTGTAGAAAATCAAATTCTGTACAATTTTTTCTCATTTCATTGCCACCTGAAATCAACCGAAGGAAGATACTAAAGATCATTCAATATCGATTATTTCTAGCTCGTTGTAAGTAAATAGGCTCATTTAGCATAATTCAATACACGTAGAGGCTTCGAGGTATACAGAGTGTCTCAAAAGTGGCAAATCAAACATTCAAAGGTACAAAAGTCAGTTTTTTCCAAATTAGATAGCATAATTGAAGGAATAACATAAAAAATTTCGACAAACTTCATTCAGCGAGCGTATTTCTGGTAAGAAGTAAGATTCAATCCACTTAAATAGTAATTGATTTCACGCTTCTTCTCTCAGAATTCTTACCAGAATTACTTTGATGAAGATTTTGAGATGAGTCTCGTATTGAGAGATAGAAGTGCATTATTTGGAGGATTTCTGGTCATATAGTCTTCCAATTTCAGGGTCCTTGCGCGAAAAATCGTAATTTTTGGGATAAAATCGAGAATAACTCAGAAACTATACATTTTAGGTATGGGGAAATCTATAACAGATCGATGTCAATAATATTACGAGTTAAATGCTTTGTGCATAGGTAGTCTAATTTGAAAAAACTGACTTTTGTACCTTTGAATGTATTACATTTGCCACACACTTTGGAAGCACCCTGTATACCGTGAAGCCTCCAAATGCATTGAATTCTGCTGAATGCGCCTTTTTACTTATAACAAGCTAGAAATAATCGATATTGACTGATCTTTAGTATTTTTATAATGCCTTCTCAGAGACAACCAAAAATCGCAAAATTCCGATTGAGAAATTCATATCTTCCTTTCGGTTGATTTCAGATAGCAATAAGATGGAAAAAATTGCTGAGAATTCAATTTTCTACAACAAAAAAATAAAAATATACATTATGCCATTTTAAACCACAAAGATGGTATCAAATACCGGTATAACCGGAAGTGCCACAGCATTGAAAATATTTTCCGAACGAAGTTCGAATAACATTCACGACAACAACAAAAATTTCTCCAATTGGTCATTCCTTTTCCCATATACTTTTTATGTCCCATCTTGCGTATATATGGTGTAAATTGTTTCAAGAATGCATTGAACCAGATAGTTTATAGTGACTGTTCATTATTCTTCGTCTAATTTTCATCATACATTTTTGTTATTTCCTTTCATATCTGCACATACACTGGGTGTTACATAATAGTATGTCACAACTCAAGGAGGTACTTCTACGTGAAATTTTAAGAAAAAAAGTGTTTATAAACATAGATCCGCAAGAGCTTCGTTACGGAGCTACAGGGTATTGAAATTTCTGGAAAAAATTGGTTTTTTCTTCAAAACTCCTGCAGTTTTTGTGATCTTCAGCTAAACTTGGAATGCAAGCTATTTTTTACAGCCTCCATCATTTTACACGTCCTAATTTTAACTGAAATTCACAAGGTGTTTTCTCTTCCGAGGCCATGTCTCCTTCTGACCTTTCAAACTTTTTTGACACCTGTAATATTTTTCGTATCTCCAACCGTTTTCGAGTGAAAAATTATTGAATTTGAATTATTTGAATTGTATGTTATTCGCTAAACAAAACAAAAATATACGAAATATGCGATAGGTATGCCCAAAATTTGCTTTTATTTTGATAGTTCGTCCTCCACCTGCAAGAATACAGGCATATTATCACGCACTCTTTGAAATATTCCTGGGGTTTCTCTTATCGTGTCACAAGAGGTTATTATTCGATTTCTCATTTCTTCTACAGTGTTCACTGGAGCGGTATAAACTGATTTTGAGATATCCCCATAAGAAAAAGTCTAAACTGTTTAAGTCTGAGGACCAAGGAGGCCATTGTTTTGGCCCACCCGGACCTATCCATCGGTTGTTGAATGTATTATTCAAGAATTCTATAGGTTCTCCACCAAAATGTGCTGGTGCCCCGTCATGCATGAAGCACATTATATTTCTCACCAAAAGTGACACATCCTCGAGCAATAAAGGTAACTCCTCCTCAAGAAATTGCCGATAAGCGGGATTGTTTAGTCTGTTGGGTAAAAAAAAGGCACAATCGAATAATTTCCAATTATTCCGACCCAGAGATTTAGTGAGAATTGTTCTTGATGATGAGATTCTTCAATCAAATGAAGGTTTTCCTCAGTCCAATAATGATTATCGTGAAAATTTGTGATAGCAGTTCTCGAAAAGTGAGCTTCGTCTGTGAACATTATTTCACCTTCAAAATGAGCATTTTCTCTCATTTTATCTAAGAACTATCGGCAGAAATTCAGTCTTGAAGCAAAATCTCGAGGAAGTAGAGTTTGATCGCGTTGAATATGAAACAATACATGAGGATTCAAATCAATACAATTCAAAACTGCTTCCTCAATATCTGGAGTTCTCATAGTTTGAGTTGCATCTTTTCAATGATTCTTTGCAGTAAAAGTACCAGTTTCTCTCAACCTTCTGTGGATATTTGAAAATGTTCGCCTGTCTGGTGTAACTCGATTTGGAAAGCGCACCTGATATAATCGCCTAGCTTCTGTTGTGTTTCCGTCAGCCAGACCGTACATGTAATGGATAGCAAATTCAGCGTTAGTAAAATTAACCATTTTTTCTTACAGCAATAACTTCAAAAGTCTTAAAACTAATCGTTGATTTAATAAACAATTCGAGCAGAAACTGGTTCAACTTTACCAACTGTCAGAATAAATAAATAAATGAAAAGAATCAAAGCCTACAAATCTTTTTTTTAATTAGAAGTGCTTTCAATTCAGCGAATGCATACAATCGTTCAATAATTTTTTGCTCAAGAATGGTTGGAGATACGAAAAAATTACAGGTGTCAAAAAAGTTTCTAAATTGAACGAAGATGATGAAAATTGATTTTACGTCGATCAGTAGCGTACTGCAAAAAAGTTTGAAAGGGCGAAAGAAGACATGGCTCCGGAAAAGAAAGCACCTTGTAGATTCGAGTTAAAAATTGGAATGTTTAATGATGGAGGCTGTAAAAAATAGCTTGCATTCCAAATTTAGGCTGAATATCTCAAAAAGTGCAGAAGTTTCGAAGAAAAAACCAATTTCTTCTGTAAATCAACACCCGATAACGAAGCTTTAGCGGACCTATGTTCATATGAACTTTTTTTTTTCAATTGCACGTAGATTTACCCCCTCAAGTTGTGACATACTATTGTGTAACACTCTGTACATTTGTTTCAGTTATTTGTTAGTCATTTGTTCTTGAGTGTATAGGACTCAGTCCTCCACTCTTATTTCATTCAATAAATAATAATAATGAAACACGAAACATGTCGAACATATTTTCATTCACTATATTTGTGAAAGTTAAGCTCAGTGATTTTTCTCAACTGTTTATTCATTTAGTAAAAATATTGCACTAAGTGATTAGCGAGACTTCTATATCAATTAGATAGATATGAATTTTCGTTTGCTTATAATTTGAGAACCGTAAGACAAAAATTTCAGATACATCCCTATATTCAACCAGTAATGTAGTTTAAAAAAAATTTTCACGTTACTTCAGTATGAAGTCATATGTTGAAATCCCGGAAAATGAAAAATCCAGAAATATCTCGAAAACAAAGGAGACTAGCTGAAAACTGTTTTTATCGATAACTTATTTTCGAGATTAGAGCCCAAGGGCAAGAACTTTATAATAAATGTAATTCTACCTTTCGAGATAATTATATGGTTTGACACCAAGAAATAACCCTTCAATAGAAAGCATGCAGAGGCACCATCAAACTAACGTGGAGGTCCAAGTAAACGAAACAATCATTAAACCCGTTTGAATTTTCTTTGAATGGATTTCAACAATCTGCATAACACGAATAATGGCTACTTTATTTTTGCCCATTTTTAGAGATGATTGTTCGAGATTTTTAATATCTTTCTTTAGCCATATATTTACAAGTGCTAGTGGATCACGACCTTGAGATAGTTATCCATTTTAGGTTTGGTCTCAATAACGTACATTGTATCAATATTATATTGAAATGAACAGAAATGCGCTGTATTCAATCATTTCATTTTGTTGTTCCTCAACAGAAACTGAAGCAATACAAACTTTAAGACATCAGATATAACGGCAATTTTCTCAGATGTACCTTGCGGTCATACACCCCCTAATAAATATTTTCTCCGCATCAACAGAACGTGATTTGGTACATAAACTTTTTTTCGTAATTCAATGCATTCGTTTTGAAGGCATTCAGTAACACACCCAGTTATGTTATTTTAATTGCAAATGTTTGGGTAAGAAATAATTGAATATCTACATTGTTGACATATTTGTCATGGACAAACAGGTTTTACGTATAAATAAGGTGACTTATATCGCATACTTACATGGCGTTTTTATAAAACAGCAACAGGAGTCTGATAGAGAATGAATATGTAGAAACACATTTGGCAATTATGATACAAACTTTCATTTAACTTGGTTGAAAGCTTTTTAATCATTAATCTCTATTAAAAAATTGCGTTATTTGGACCTAGACCAATTTCACGAGCAGTGAGTGAAAAGTAGTGGTGTTCGTCTTAGAAATAAAAACATATATATTTTTTTCATTTAGATGATTAAGGAATATGGAAATAGAGTTTACTTTATTTCATTGACTGTATCTTAAATTTAGTTGCAATATATAAGGTGTTTCTGGTATGCAGTCATTGATTTCTACATGAACTTCCTCATGAAAAAATGACGAAAATGCAGTTGATACAACCGAGAAGAATCAATTGTTTTCGAGGTTCTACAAATGTCATATTTTTCGAAAGACTGTCAAAATTTTTTAGCAAATTTTTCTTGAAATTGAGCCAGTTCCACGAAGAAATAATATATGGGCGATGTCAACCCAGATTATTGGGTCCATAATGAATATATATATATATATATATATATATATATATATATATATATATATATATATATATATATATATATATATATATATATATATATATATATATACAAATTCAAAACTCTCTAGCGTCTTTTAGGTATTCATAATTTTACAGAAGATATCTTCTCGAAAAACATGAAAAATGCCCAGTAGTTGTCAAAATATACAGGGTGATATTTTTTTCAGGAGAGGTGTTCCTTTGACCACATCAAAATCAGTGTGTGTTTCTGAAAATATTTATCGAAAAAAATTTCTTTCGAAATCGAAACCGTTTTCAATTAAAAAAATGATTTTCGTGAGAAGGAACGCGATTTTTGAATGAACTGAAGTGAGTTCTAATAATCCATAATGCGGACGAGGGATCGGAACTGCCCTCATAACTTAAGTACTTTCATTTCATCTTGAGTTTGAAGATCAAAGTGTTCATTTTATTAAGTGGAAATTCAAACGACATGTAACATTTTAGACCATCATATTACTGGTACTTTTAAGTAAACCTTAATTTTGATGATATACATAGTAACATACAGGAGACTTAGGATAATTGAAGTTGATTTTTGTCAATAACACCGCACAATAGCAATTCACAACACACAACATCTTCAAAATTGAACTAATTTTTGAATTGAAAGAACTTTCTCTTTAGAGATTTTTTTACAGATGTTGTAGTCAGTGAGTTGGTCTTAATGCTCCAACAATAGTCAGCCATCATGTGTGCATTCCAGTAGCCTTGAAAACGTTCCTCCATAGTCCAAAGATCCTGGTGGAATCGCTAGCTCTGTTCTTCACTCAGAAACC
The DNA here is from genome assembly GCA_013387265.2 of Cryptolaemus montrouzieri. Taxonomy (NCBI): domain Eukaryota; kingdom Metazoa; phylum Arthropoda; class Insecta; order Coleoptera; family Coccinellidae; genus Cryptolaemus; species Cryptolaemus montrouzieri. The sequence continues at coordinate 35,237,174 of JABFTP020000144.1, forward strand.
CAATATCAGCAGCAAAATAGTGTAAGTGGTTGTGAATAGAGTGTAACTTATTGCTCATGTTACATCCAAGAATTCAAAAGTGACTCATTCATTGTTCCACGTGTTAAGAATAACGTATGTCACAAAAGTCTTGGGAAAAAATTCGAGTAGATAAATTAATTACTGAAAAAAACCTTATTGAATTGATTATATCATTAAGACTTCACCTCATATCTAAACTCTATAAAATCGTATTTAAAGGATTGGTAGGGGTCCGTTCTGCTCAATGGTGCTCTTTTTCTCCCATCAGTCTTTGGACGACATCCACATCGATTTCTCGTATCTTCTGAAAGATTCTCTGTCTCAAACCTTCTTCGTTTTGGTCTTCCCATCCATTGTCATAGACATTCCTCGTCAGTACACCCCAAAAATCTTCGATCTTAATTGTGGAACGTTTGGGGGGGTAATCTCCGCGAGGTACAAATGGGATGTTATTAGCCTCTAACCAATCGCTCGTAACTCGCGCACAATGGCAAGACGCCAGGTCTGGCCAAAACATTATTTCGTCATCAGCGTGGTAGGTATTGATGAAATCTAACAATTTTGGGAGACATATTCCAGTATATAGGTTTGCATCAACAGCTTCGTCTCTATCAACAGCTTCAGAAATAGCACGCGAAACCAAAACCTTGTCATCAAAGTTTTTCTTTATTTTGAATTTTACTTCGTTTGGACAGTCTTCTATGTTATTTGTTTAGAAACCAGCATTACAGTTGATTTCAGAATGGGATAATGTAAAATATTTTTCATCATCCAAAATTATGGTTCTGTCATTTGCGAAGTGAATTCTTCTTCAGGCGCGGCAACGTCTGGGGTTATTTTCCAATTGATTCTGGGTGTATTTTGGACACTTACGCCTTTTACGATATTTACATCCCGCATTCAGTGATTCTCGCCTTATTGTCTCTTGAGAAGTACGAAATCTTCCGGATAATTTTCGTAATGGTGTTCCTACTGTGTCTCTTGCTCCTTCTAAGAGCCTGTTTCTATGGATTTAACTCAGAACCTTCGGTTGACCACTTTTTGGCAAATTCAAGCTTTATATTCCTTGCCCACATTCACTTATTACCCGATAAGATAAAATAGTTTTTGTGTTAATTCCTGTATTGTACATGAGTATTCAGTTTTTATTAGCTTGTTGTTGATAATGGACGTTTTTCCGAAACCGGTCCAACCAATGTAAAATTTTTTCATTCTTTATATCAATAAATTAGTGATAGTTAAAACATACTAAATTGTTTATTTTATTATTCATTATGAATATCAACTATCACGTAGTTCAGGCTTCATCGATCAATTATTTGAAATTATATTCAAATTGCGAGTGTGGTAAGGCTGACGAAATTATTCTTCAGTCTTGTTCTGTCTTTTTCTCTATATTCAGATGGTTTTAAACATATTCGTATGGTATCAAATTTTTTTCATTTCTAGACTCATACGATAAATTTCCGCTGCTTTCCTTTTCTTTTTCCATATTTCTGCCATCCCATCAGCTCACATCCATCAATCGAAATTCTGGTTGAAATGGTGAGTGGAACGTTAACACTATCATTCTGTTTTCACTTTTTGTTCACAACCTACCTATAAACTAGCTATTACTGATGTAACAACGCCGGGCCACTAGGGTTTGGAATTGATGTCGTTCCTTCTCCCGGTTCTCTCAAGAAATGGCGTATGGTTCACTCTTTTCTCCTCACTTTGGAGGGTTTACACTTAAGGGCGCTGGTGGGAGGCTAAGCACGTTTCAAATGATTATCTTTTCTACGTACTGTGCATTTGATTCACATCAAATTTTACACAAAGCAATATAGTTTTTCTTATCTTATTTTATGATATGCAATAATAAATAAATGCCTGAAAAGTAAGAGCTCCTCCTCAAGTTTGTGCATTCCTGTTTTCTCCAATAATATAAAATACTGCGTATGGTTCACCAATTTATTCTCCTTTTCCTGAGCTATTACTTTGAGTGCGATTGTAGGGGGCTTGGTATATTCTACACACTAAGCTTTCTTCTAACGCAACAAGAGTTTACATTTTGGCTTAATCAATGTAGTCCTCCATATTTTTCTTAACTCTCTCTTCAATTCAAATGAATAAATGAATAAATAACTCAAAAGTGATGATTTTTCTGAAGAACATTATGCTGATCTTCTTCTCTCATATAAACATCTACATCACAACTTCCCTCTTTGAACGAATATTTGTTCATTGGGAGCAACTACAAAATGGATGTCTACCCTATTCCGCTTTCCATTAGTTGACGAAAAATAACAACACTCCTCTTCATTTCCGTTAATACGTAGTTGTCGTTTGAATAATTTATAGAATTTAATAGAAATATATTGACCTTCAAAATTTACAAGACACTTCTGGCAATAAAAATACAAAACCAAAAATAACATGAAAAACAAACAGTTTTTGAGATATTCAGTCCAAATATGGATTGCAAGCTATTTTTTACAGCCTCCATCGTTACACGTCCTAAATTCTAACTAGAATCTACAAGATTCTTTTCCGGAGCCATGTCTTGTTTTGCCTTTCAAACTTTTTTGCATTACGCCACTGATCAGCGTACAATCAATTTTCGTCATCTTCGTTCAATTTAGAAACTTTTTTGACATCTAAAATTTTTTCGTATCTCCAACCGTTCTCGAGCAAAAAATTATCAAACGATTGTAGGCATTCCCTGAATTGAAAGCACTTCTAATTAAGAAGATGACTAGTAGGCTTTGATTTTTCTCATTTTTTTATTTTTGTTTTGACAGTTGCTAAAGTTGAACCAGTGTCAGCTCGAATTGTTCATTAAATTAACGATTAGTTTTAAGACTTTTGAAGTTATTTCTGTAAGAAAAAATGGCTAATTTTACTAACGCCGAACTGGCTGATATCCATTACATGTACGGTCTGGCTGACAGAAACACAACAGAAGCTAAGCGATTATATCGGGTGCGCTTTCCAAATCGAGTAACACCAAACAGGCGAACATTTTCGAATATACACAGAAGGTTGAGGAAAACTGGTACTTTTACCGCAAATAATCATTTAAAGGGTGCAACTCAAACTATGAGAACTCCAGATATTGAGGAAGCAGTTTGGAATTGTATTGATTTGAATCCTCATGTGAGTTCAAGAAAAATTGGAAATCAGTCGAATATTTCACATGTTCTAGTTTAGAGGATTCTCCACGACTTTTTATTGTACACGTTTCATATTCAACGCGTTCAAACTCTATTTTCTCGAGATTTTCCTTCGAGACTGAATTTCTGCCGATGGTTCTTAGATGAAATTAGAGAAAATGCTCATTTTGATAGTGAAAAATGTTCACAGACGAAGACAATTTTTCGAGAACTGCTTTCACAAATTTTCACAATAATCATTATTGGGCTGCGAAAAAACTCCATTTGATTGAAGAATCTCATCATCAAGAACAATTCTCACTAAATCGGAATAATTGGAAATTATATGATTGGGCCATTTTTGTTGCCTAACAGACTAAACGGCTCCGCTTATCGGCAATTTCTTTAGGAGGAATTACCTTTATTGCTCGAGGATGTGCCACTTTTGGTGAGAAACATGATATGGTTCATGCATGACGGGGCCCCAGCACATTTATGTGGAGGAGCTAGGGAATTTTTGAATGATACATTCAAAAACAGATGGATAGGTCGGGGTGGCCCAGAATCATGGCCTCCTAAGTCCCCAGACTTAAATAATTTAGACTTTTTCTTATGGGGATATCTCAAAAGTTTAGTTTATACCACTCCAGTGACTTCTCTTCATATCCAAGCAGAAATCGGACGCCTCACAGAATTCCTGAGAAACAGAAATCCCTCAAGGCGCTTGAAATCACATATACGCAAAATTTATAGGAAAATTGGTACGAACACAAAACACCCTGACCACAAACAACACATCGACGTGTATATGGACACTTTGAAACAGAAACTCCAAGCAAAATCAAAGAGGCTTTCAAGGTACGTCAAATGTACTGAAAGGAAACACCAAAACCAAAGGTTCCTCCAAAACGCAGCCAATTTTTATAAGGGAAATAACAAAACTGCGACCAACAATAACAGAGAAGTACCTGACGCACAGTGCTTGACCGACTATTGGTCATCACTATGGTCGAGCACCAAAGAACACAATAGACATGCGGAATGGATCACGAATGAAAAAGAACACCTCGATATCTGACATATAGACTTCGATGGAATAACGGAGGAAGAAATCACAACAGTAGTTCGAGCGACCAACAATTGGAAGGCCACAGGTATAGATAATATCCACAACTACTGGTACAAGAAGTTTGATACGCTCCATGGAGCCCTAGCGAAACAGCTCACGTATGTTCTTCAACATCCCAAGAAAACACCCACTTTCCTAACGCAAGACTTAACATATATGCTACCTAAGAGCGATAGAACACAGGATCCGTCTTAATATAGGCCAATCACTTGCCTGCCAATACTCTACAAAATACTCACCTCATGCATATCCAATCGAATATACCAACACCTTGACGACAACTATATATTAGCAGAGGAGCAGAAAGGATGCAGAAAAAAACACCACTGGTGCAAGGAACAACTCATCATCGATTCTGTGATAATGAAACAGGCACACGTAGGGTATCGGAATGTTCATTCAGCTTTTCTCGATTATCTGAAGGCATTCGATAATACCGCCCATTCTTGGCTTGTTGAAGTATTGCAGATATACAAAAATCACCCAACCCTGGTAGAGTTCTTGAAGACAACAATGACACACTAGCGCACGTCTCTGCAGGTCAACATGAACAATAAATCAATTAAAACCGACGAGTTACCCATACGCCGTGGAATTTTTCAAGGAGACTCTTTGAGTCCACTATGGTTCTGTTTGGCAATGAACCCATTGTCCTCAATGCCAAATAGAACAGGATACGGATTTAGGATAAAAGCAGAAAGGAATTATCAGACAATCTCCCACCTGCTGTATATGGATGACATCAAATTATATGCTTCGAACAAGAAGCAATTGGATGATTTGCTGAAAACTGTCAGTGAGTTCTCGGCAGATGTTCATATGAAATTCAGGATTGAAAAATGTAAGACCCTGAACATTCAAAGAGGGAAAGTCATAGATGGTGAAACACAACTTCCAAACGGTGATATTATACAGTGCATGAGAGATGGCGAAACATACAAATATCTGGGATACCAACAAGCCAGATTGCTAGACCAAAAACAATCAAAGGAGAAGTTTCGTTCAGAATACAGTCAGCGTCTGAAGTCTGTGCTGAAGTCGATGTTGAACTTGGGGAATCTAGTCAAGGCAATTAACACCTACGCCATTCCAGTGTTGCTCTACTCATTTGTAATAATCAGATGGGCTAAGACAGAACTGGATGATATTGATAGGCAAACCCAAACGATGCAGACAAAATACAACAATCATCATCCAAAATCGTCTGTGATACGAACAACTTTGAAGCGGAAAGAAGGAGGACGCGGATTAATAGATGTTGTCAATTTACACACCGAACAGATAAAAAATCTCAGAGAATTCTTCTCTGCAAAAGCTTTCACTTCTGACCTCCATAGAGTGGTATCTTTGGCTGATAGGGGATATACACCACTAAATCTTGTTACTGGAGATGACCTGCTGAATCTACCGTTCCTATCAGATACTGAAAAACAAGAGCAATGGTCAAGGAAGGATTTGCATGGACGACATCACCATGAGATTAATCAACCACACATCGACAAAGAAGCCTCCAACAAATGGTTGATGAAAGGAGAATTATTCGCAGAAACAGAGGGATTCCTTATGGCCATCCAAGACCAAGTGATCGCTACAAACAATTACAAAAAATTTATAATGAAAGACGAAACATTACAAACAGATAAGTGCAAAAAATGCCATATAAGATCGGAGACTATACAGCATATTACGTCCGGATGCGAACAACTGGCCAATACGGAGTATCTTCACAGGCATAATCAAGTGTGCAACATTATCCACCAGAAACTTGCACACAAGTACGGACTTCTGAACACCTTCCAGCCATATTACAAGTATCAGCCGGCGCCCGTATTGGAAAATGACTCTATTAGGTTATACTACGATTGGCCTGTTATCGCCATACCGAATAATAACAACGTGCTGAACAAGTTCCAGGAGAAAAAGTCCAAATACACAGACCTTGCTATTGAGATCAAGCAGATGTGGCACCTCGAGAAAATAGATATTGTTGCTGTCATCGTATCCTCCACTGGGTTAATACCCAAAACTTTGCATGATAGCCTTAAGAAATTAGAATTGCATAAGAATATCTATATAGAAATGCAAAAAGCTGTAATTCTAAATACATCTCTGACAGGAAATTTATGTCAAGTATTTTATTATCGAACCCTTTGATTGGTGAATCTGGGAAAGGTAAATTATATCCAGCTAACAGCTGAGATAGTGCATAAGTCCACAATAATAAATAATAATAATAATGGTGGTTCAAACAAAAATTAGAATTGAAAAGAATTAGAAAAAAAAGAATAATTGAAAACATTCTTTCTTCACATTTTGGAGAAATGATGTTTCATGTTCGATCCAATTACTCAAAATTAGGACTTCGGCGTTTAATCGATTTCTGTTCTTCGTTTTTATGTTCATTAAAGTGGAAAAGCCTTGTTTACACAAATATGTTGTTCCAAATGGCAGCCATTTTGTTAACTGTCTCTTCATGTGCAATTTTGAAAGCCTTTGCAGCTTTTGAAATCCAAAAAGTCGTCAGATTTGGTTTACTCTCCAATTGAATACGTGCTTCAGTATAAGATAGATATTATCTTTTGAGTGAGGGCTGCCTAGCAGCCCAGCCACTGCGACCCAGTGGTCTATTGTGGCACACTCTGTCCTAAATTTCATCCACGAGCTCCATCCTTCTCGTAAAAGATACGAGTTTCGTGGGTGAGAGTTTAATAAGCATAAGTCAGCTTCAGTTTGCAAGATCCAAATTCTTCCATTCTGACCCTGTCCCCAGCTGCTTCAGTATTAGATCGAAGTTCAAGAATTGCTTCTGCCAAACCTGAAATTTCTTCTGGTATCATAGCAATTTCACATTTAAAAGGATCTACAAACCAACTGATAGTACGTGTATCAAGATCTGGAAAGTAATCTGAAAACCGCACTTCGAGTTTGATAAGATGCCTTATAAATGTATCCTTGATGTCAGCAAAAGTAATATTTCGCAATCTTCCAAATATAAAGCTAACCTTGAAAAAGAAACTATCTTGTTCTGTTCTACTTTCTGTCTCCAATATTGCAGCTTTAATTCAAACACTGATACTATTTCTCTCGCTGAAATGATATTAATATTCTTTCCTTGCAATTCTTTGTTTAATATATCTATACTCTAAAAATTGTTAGCTGAATATGCGAGATATGCCACCCAGGAAGAGTTTTCAAACTTATCTGCGAGAATACTTTTTTGATCAACCATAAAAATTTCGACTTCAATTTTGAGAGTCCATACTCGATTAAGTACATTTCAGCGAGAGAGCCACCTTACTTCTGTATAATAAAATAGGTCCGTATATTCAGCTTCACCGTCCTGACATAACTCACTAAATAGCCGCGTGTTAAGTGCATGTCCCTCGATGAAATTCACAATCTTGATGACATCATGCATTACGGCTTCCAGTGTAGGTTCTAAATATTTGACCATAAGGGCCTGGCGATGGATCATACAGTGAGTAACTTCAATATTTGGGTTATTTTCTTTTACGAAAGCCGAAAAACCATTAATATGACCCAGCATAGCTTGAGCTCCATCCAAAGATACAGAAATACAGTTTTTCCATTTTAAACTTTGCGCATTGAAGTATTCATTAACTTTATTGCAGACATCAATTCCACGAGATCTCAACTCGAGAGGAGAACAAAACAGTAATTCCTCTTCAAAATTATCTGCACGTTTGTAGCGAACATATACCATTAGCTGTGAATTGCTACTAAAATCAGGTATCTCATCAAGCTGAATACCAAAATATTTAGCCTGTTTTATTGCGAAAATAACCTGTTCCTTCACATTTTCTCCTCATATAGAAATTCGTTCTTTCACAATTCTCGCAGACAAGGGCACTGAATTCAGTTGCTTCGCTTCTTTTTGACCACACATAATCTCTGCCATTTTGACAGCTGCTGGCTTAACTGAATCTTCACCAATAGTTTATGGTTTCTTATTTCAAGCAATCAGCCAATCTACTTCAAAGCCCTTGATTCTGAACGCTGATCGAAACCAATATGAATACCATACAAGTTGCTATTCAATATTTGTCTTTTAACAGATATTTTTAAATTTGCAAAGTATTCTCGTCTCCTACATCCTTCTCCAGAGGATCAAAGAACAAATGGAAACCCGATTGAGGCCAGAGCAGGCCGGTTTTAGAGCCCACCGATCCTGCGTAGACCACATTAATACGCTACGAATAATAATAGAGCAATCCTCGGAATTTAACTGCAAATTGTATATCATCTTCATTGACTTCAGACGTGCTTTTGATAGCCTCAGCCAGGCGGCTCTGTTTAACATTTTGGAAATTGTGGGTTTCCCCAAAAAAATCATTGACATGCTAAAAGAGCTCGTCGTACATTCTACATGTCGGGTCCTCCATAGGGGAAAAATCTCAGATAAGATCGCTGTAAAGGCTGGGGTTAAGCAAGGATGTCTATTATCGCCCATACTTTTCAACATAGTTATTGACTGGATAATAAGGGAAGTTAACAATGAAAGAAGAGGAATCACCTGGGGTTTGACCGGAAGACTTGAAGATATCTGCCTACTATCTAACACCCATCAAGATATGCAGAACAAACTGGACCGTTTGAACAGCATAGCCAAACGCACAGGTCTTCAAATAAACGTTGGCAAAACAAAGTCAATGCGTATAGGCACTGCAAACTCACAGCCTTTTATATAGATGCTATCCCCATAGAAAATGTGGAGACTTTTTGTTACCTGGGCAGCCTCATAACGATAGAAGGAGGGTCAGAGGCAGACGTCAAAAACAGAATAGCCAAGACCAACCAGGCTTTCGCAATGCTTCGCAATGTGTGGAGATCAAACGCCATTACCAACGCAACAAAATTGCGCATCTTCAACTCGAATATCAAGTCGGTACTCTTATATGGGTGTGAGACCTGGAAGCAAACAAGAACAATCGAGCAGAGCCTCCAGGTCTGTGTGAACAAATGCCTCCGTAAAATCCTACACATCTACTGGCCTGAACGGATAACCAATGAAGAGCTTTACAACATCACCCATCAGAGCAAAACTAGCCAAGATATAAAACTGCGAAAATGGAAATGGATCGGCCATATCCTGCGAAGGGAAACCACGGACACCACCCGGCAAGTGCTGTAATGGAACCCGCAGGGAACAAGACAACGAGGAAGGCCCCGAAACACATGGAGGAGAACAATTCTCGACGAAATATTACCAACTGGCAAGACCTGGAACCAAGTGAAAGGAATTGCCAGAAATAGATCCAGATGGAAGACCTTTCTAGAGGCCCTATGCTCCTTATAGGAGTTCAAAGGACTATATATATATAAAGTATTCTCGTAATTTGAAAGACAGGTGTGAATGCAAATTATCTAAATGTTTCCTCAATTGACTTTTTTAAAAGATTCTGAAGTCAGTACCTTTATACATACAACACAATGGGCTTTCATTTAACCATTGTCTTCCATTTGTGTAAAACCGTAATTAAGGAATTCGTCTTGGTATGTTTTTTTTTTCAATTTGATGCCATCTGAAGGGAGACAGAAAATAATATTTGTGAAATACTCAAATTAAATTTCTAAATTGTGGCTTTCCTTGATCGATATATCGATGATTAATGATGAAATGGTGGTCTCGTCAGCAACTAACTAGTAAAAACTCGCACTCTGACTCTTCAATGTATTTGTATCTTGGCGGCATGGTACGAACTGAGCAGGTAGCCGGCTGTGCTTTAATGCGCTAAGATATAACTCGAGAACACTCTAGTGGTGAGTAGTGAGATGATGTGGCCTGCATATGTCGCTAAATTGTTTAAGTTGAAAAAAATACAGGTTTATAAAATAGCAACTTAAAAATATATACTTTTTACTCACAATAGTTTCATTTTTACTCCCAATAGTTTCATTTTTACCCCATTTGAGGTAATTTACTCCGGTTCTCCGACCACTGATATAAGATGTTTTCACCTCGCACTTCAATTATGCTGATACGTCATAGAAAATGTTGATGAGAAAATGGAGATAATCTCTCTTTAGAAGCCAGTGCGAATAATTAGTGGATATTTTCTTCACACATTTTTGTAATGAACCAAATGACATAATGAAATTTTTTTGGGAATTAGGTATCCATTTTTTTTGGCTGTGTAAGTCTGTCTTTCAGTCTTTCATTTCCTATGATTTCAAACAAACAAGTCTTGTGAAAGTATGATGCGTTGAAGGTCGATTTGTTGACAACGTAAAAATTAGGTATAATTAACCGCACTCAAATCCGTGCAGGCATTGAAAATCCAACAAATAATCTCTTCCAACGACATTTATCCTTTTGTGGCGGATTAAAATCCGACAAATAAGCGATTAATTCGATGCAGTCAAGAGAATATTATCCAAAGAAATTAATTTGAAGTCGGACCTGCAAGAGAGTTATTTTCATCGATAAAAAATACGGACGAAAGAAAGTAAACATGTCGGCCTTGGCGCCCACAGATGTAAACCACAGAGTTGAAGCTGCGGTGGCACCTCGTTGTCATGTGTTCCTGAATGTCATAAATTTGAAGGCTGCCCCGATTCGACTGAGAATTTTGAAGTAACTGGAACAAAGGAAGGTATTGACAATTTGATCTTGTGGAATACTGAAAATTGGAACATTTATTTTGATTGAACGACTTATAATTTAAATTTGATAAATGTTGATCTCGACAAATCGAAGCTATGCCTTTATTTCATTTTTCGAATTAAATTCCAGTTATTTCAGAGTAACTATTTTAGATTAACCATCAAATCATTTGTTAGGAAACTATTGATACTTTAAATGCATTCTCTGAGCGTAATCCTATCTATTTTGATTTTCTTTCTCTCTTCTTTTTTCACCTTACTTCGATTTAGTTTTTTCTCCATTCCATTACGTTTTTTTGGTTTTGTTGCGTTATGACAATAGTACGAATTGGCTAAGTTATTGCACTGCTTCTCTTAAAGTATAGTTCACCCACCCACTGTGGAATTAGACTAGATGTATTCCTTATGAAGTCAGCCGTTAGATATGATTAAATTGCTTTGTGTCTTTTGGACTGGATCGTAGAGCACTTCCATCTATAAACATATAGGGACATATCGTTAATGAGTGAAGTGCATTATCGCTCCTCATTGCAGAATCGGTTTGCGTCATCGATCAATACGGTTTTCTTCGAAGTTGCAGCCACTGTTTTACTCTTCAATAAGGTGGACCTCGAGAGCCTGTAATGGGGTAGAATTTTTCCTTCGTCTTCCTAGAAAATTGATTATCTCGTTTTTGATTCAATGAACATCATGACGAAGAAAAGTCCGTGCCAGAGTGCTCCACCATTACCATAGGAATGATAGATGAGCTGGAGTTCCCCTGTATCCAGAAATATTATACTTCTGATTATAGAACACACGGCAATCAGCGTACAGGACTAAGGCTCATCACGCCACCAACGTCAGAGCCTCGGTTCCCGATAATGGACTTTCAGCCATAGTCTCTCTCAACGGTATCATATTCCATAAGCTCAGTAGGAAGGAAAGATTAAGACTACGAAGATGCAAGTAAGCAAGGAAATGCATTACTCAAAAATCACGCTCGTGGTAAAGAAGGTGGGGATTCCTTCTGTTGAGATTTTCTATGACTAGCACAATCAGACCTGTCAGACGATGCCCTGTACGATCGTTGGAACTGCTCCTTGCACATATACACAATGTATGTTTTCAAGTATACATACAACTACACTTGAAATAAAAGATGTTTTCTCGATGAGTTAAATTGTATGAAAATTATTCCCTTTTATTCCTCAAAGTATTGAGAAATATTCTCGCATACCTATTTTGATGGTTAAACGAACTTACCAAGAGAAAGCTTTTCAGCATTATCTAGTAGCAAGTTGGCAGAATATTTTTCGTATTGAAATATTTACGCAAACCTTTTTTCATGGAAACTATAAAAATTGAGATGATATTATCTTAAGACGAGTTGTAAAATGTAAAATGAAATGATAAATAAACCTAAATGCAAAATTTTTCATTTTGCCATAGACCTCTCAAATATCCTGTAGTATTCTATTGTTCAGAATTTACCGAATGTTATTGCAAAATCGGCGATGAGTTCGCGAATAAAACCAAACTTTTTTTCGATTTTTCGGAAATAATTAAATCACTGAATATATTTTCTCTTTCCGTGTTATAGTTCAGATGAGTGCAGGAAAACATTACATATATTCATATTCATATATATGCGATCCTTGAACTGTAGAATATGTAGATATGCTCGAAACTCGTATGAGGCAAACTGATAACATATAGAAATGAGATACCTCATAACTATTGAAAATAAGTCGAATTTGAAGTGGATTAAGATCTACCATTATTTTCACAGATGGATCACGATTTGTACTTGAGTTCAGATTCAAGACTACCTAAAGTATAGGGACTTCCAGATGATGAAAACAGCCTGCAAAAGAAGGGGAGTTAAAATTATAATTAGGGGTGTAATAATTTCAGAAGAAAGAGTGATTCTCGAATGTTTTTTACTGTATGCAGCGGCGTGATATGGAAACTTTTTCTCACGAAAGAATATTCACGTTCAGAAATTTCTCAAGGACTTTATATGAGAATATTTTGGACATTCAACCATAGCCGGACCAATTGACTCAAATCCAATTGATTGAACGTGAAGTATACTAAAAGAAATCAGTTTTGAACAGAGTTCGAAATGTTCAGAACTGTCAACAACAGTTTATGGCTATTCAAAACCCTGGAGATCTATCTCTCATGCAATACTCGATGCTCTGATAAGAAATATGTCAAGATGATTTTTAAATTCTCTTACAACTAATTTGGAGTGTAGCTTCTCAACGTCTTCTGCCATATCTATTGTCTTAAAATTCCCAGAGTTTGCTGAAAAGACTTCTTAAGTTTTTATACGTATGGTCGCTCCTTCTTTGATTTCGTTTCAGTCGAATAAAAACGTTCTTTAGAACCCAAACGAAGTTAATTACTTGTCCCCTCCAAATCGGATTCAACTTATCAAGGTCACCTTTTTTGTGCCTATCATATTCGAATTCAATTAATATTTTCAAGTTATACTTTCATAATAGAACTATTCTTCTACACGCATCTACCATGTTTCGATTAGGTATAATAGATTTGGCAACGCTGCTATCCAGAAAGCAAAAGTGGACATATATTTGTTAACAATGCCGAATAGAAGTTCCAAAGTCATATGACATTTAGTAAAGAAAATATGTTAAAAGGTGGTGATGACCTAAAAGGAGGTATACAAAAACCTGTCTGTAATTTATCATATTTCTCTCTGGTAGGAGTTCGCAGAGTAATTTTTCGAAGAAGACACGTCAAATGTATTTTTTTTCAGCTTGAATATCTTGTTATACTGAAACGAATTCTAGCAGGCGAAGTTTTAGAATAATTATTCAAATGAGTGTGATCAGAGGAGGCGTGAAGAAATGTGTCACGAATTATAGATCTTTGTTAATGAGAAAGTTGCATTCTGAATACTTCATCTCAAAGCAGTTTTTCTGGATGTCATAAACAATATTTGATCTGGTCGGCTGATCCTCAACGGGACTATTTCCTTCAGTGTTGGACTTTTTAATAACATGAACTGTGTAATCTCAATTTTGTGTAAGCCATTTTTTCTGTTTCTACTAGATGCACATATTATCTGCCATACAGACTGTTTGGTCATCCATGTTGTTGAGTAATTTTCTGAACAAGAAGTTAATGGTTGAAAATAAAGATAGTTCGAAGGACCAATACAGAATTTATTGTTAAAAAAGTACTCTACACACATATAAATGACAGCCTCAGTACTAAATTCAGTGAAGGTTACTCTGATACGCTAATACTGCTTCGACAAAACTAACGTAGAAACATATATAAAGTAAAATCTTACCAACTAGGGATGAATACCCTTACATTCGGCAATAAATTAATGACCATTTACAATGTTGGTTGTTCTAATACCATGAATATTGGGAATTCCAATCAATTGTGAACACTGGTCATTGCCTTCTTTAAATAAATTGAATGAAATACAAAAAAATTAATAACACAACATATACGAAAGGAACACTACACAAACTTAATATACGATCATTGAAAATCAAAGACAAAATGAATAATTTACAATCATATTTGTAAGAACATAACTATCCGGAATTTTTAATACTAACAGAAACCTGGCTAAAACAAGAGGACACCAAATACTTCAGTATATATGGCTATTGTGATGTGTTTAAATGTCGAACTTCTAGGGGACGGGGTGTTGTAATTTATATAAAGAAGGATATAGAGTATAAAGAAATAAATATAGAAGATTCAGAAGATTGCAATATAGCTGCCATCAAAATCAAAAAGCTTAAGTACAAGATTATAGCAATCTATAGAGCCCCACAAATTAACCCAGAAGATTTCTTCGAAAATCTTGATGAAATCCTTGGAAGATACAAAAATGCAATCATCATTGGTGACATAAACTTGAATATTCCCAATGTTAAGAACAACATAACGAACTACAAAGAAATTATTGAACTCAATAACTACCATATAAAAAACCTGACACAGAAGAAAAATATAACGCGAAAAAACAAACAGAATGGATCCATACTCGATCATGTGATAGATCTGAAAGAACTACAGTGCAAAATAAATGCTAAAGATACTGCGATATCTGATCATAAAATGTTACATGTGGCTCTTGATATTAATTCTGAAACTGAAACAAAGAAAGATAGTTATACCACAACGAAAATTTAAAAATGTTATAGTTTGTTGACTACAAAAAGTTGTATAAATTAGTTGAAGAAAAAATTGAAAGCTCCGAAATAACTCGCCTAGACGATATATCTAACATAATAAAACAAGCTGAAAATCTTAACACATCAACAAAACAATAGGTATACGATCAAAAACAACATACAATGGATGAACGACAGAATCTGTTACCTGAAAAAACGCGACAAAGCATACAAAGAATGGAAAAAAACAGTGAATCAAGAGAATTAGAAAATAAATTGAGAAAGCTGAAGAATGCAGTCACCAACCTTATTAGAAAATCAAAAAGAGGTTACGTACACAAAAAATTTAAAACTGCTGGCAACAACACCAGAAAAATTTTGAAATTTCTGAATGAATTCATGAACAAGAAAAAAAACCTCCAAATACATTTGAAAACAAAACTTACTACACCGACAAAGACATTGCAAACGCACTAAATGATTACTCACAAATATTGTACGATCCCTTCAAGACCAAAATATTATTATTAACACTTTCGATGAAATAAGAAATGATTCGACAATATATATGATGAAAGTATCCGAAAAAGAACTTCTTGCAATCATAAACTCCTTGAAAAATGATTTATCACCGGGCCCAGATAATATAACAGTCAAAGATATAAAATGCCTCCATTAGGTCATGAAAAAACCATTGCTAAAAACACTTAATGAACATCTTCGAGTAGGCACTCGTGTTAAATCTCTAAGATAATTCCTATCTACAAGAAAGGATATTCGAAAAAATTATAAAAAAATGTTTTTGCGAATTCCTACAATTTTCCTCTACTCTCTTCCAGGATAGGAGCTCAACCGTGGGAGCTGCTATGGATGTGATACAGCTACTGATCGACTACTTGGAAGACGGTCATCTTGCAGTTGCTTTGTTCATCGACTTACATAAACAATTTAACACAGTAAAACAGGACATACTACTGAAGAAACTCGAAAACATTGGCATACGAGGCCCAGCTCTCACACTCATGAGGTCATTTCTCACAGATAAAAATTAATAAACAGTTCTGAATGGAGAGATGAGCGAGCTGAAGGAAGTCAACACTGGTATTCCAAAAGGAACAGTCTTAAGACCAATCCTATACTTAATATACGTAGAAAACTTGTCCATGGTGGGTCTAAAGGCTGAGCCCTTCATGTTCGAAGATGATACCGTTTTGTTATATAATATAATAAGACAAGACTGTATATATGTGCCTCATCAGAAAAAAAACATCATATTCTCTGGACATTAAGATAAACAGAATACAATTAAAGAAAGTGCAATGTTATAAATACTTACGCTTGATTATTGATGAGAAACGCTCATGGAATGAACATATATATATATATATATATATATATATATATATATATATATATATATATATATATATATATATATATATATATATATATAGTTGAAAATCAGTCAAAAGAGAGCTTCTAACGGTGTTATGGGGGTCTAGAAAGCAGCGATCTTCCTGGAATCCACTTCTCAAAATAGGACGTTGTTCGTGAATATATGTTATGTCCAAAAAAATTCGGGACGTCTCACAAAAGATATATTTACTTCCAAGGGAAAATTGAGAACCGCCAAAGCTCAGATCCTTGAAGGATAATCCAGGTTCTTCCAAAAGTATTTGCTTATATATTTACTTTCATGAAAGTATTTATATTCGTTGAAACACAGCTTCTCCCAAAAAGCTCGTATGGATTGAGCGAATACGAGCTATAGTTTCACAAAAGTCCAAACTCCAAAACTATAATCCCAAAGGTGTAAAACTCAAAATCTTCGCAGAAAAGAAAGTTGTAGTTGAAAGGCAGCAACCAGAAATGAATCGCTGTCCAGTCGTTCCGAAATCAAGGAACCTATAACATGCGCAGGAGGGGCACGGAGCACAAGACCATAAGAAATACTGTTAGTACACGGAATAATAAATGGCGACTCACACCACATGTAATACCGGGTTTACACGGTCCGAATGGTATTGCTCAAATGCGAAATGGTAAAGGCGTAGCCTGTTAAATCAAAGTGACATTTTACATGCTACACACATACTTTCAATATGACCAAACTTGAGGCATTTGTAACATTGCTCCACGCGTTGGTCAAACGGATGAGCTTCTCGTATATAGGTAAAAAAACTAACTCTGTCAGGTAAAGATTGATCCTTGAAATATATTAATATTATGGTAGCAGGAAAGTAACTGACCATCTGAGTTTATAATTTTTCGCTTCAGTCTCGAAAGTTTTAATATTTCGAACGTATTACTAGCGATGGAACAAATGCTAGACTTTAGTTCTTCTTCCGAAATGTCTAAATCTATTGATCTAATGATGAAGATGAAGTAAAATATATTTTATACTTTCCACATTTTTATTTTCACAAACATTACCAGTTTCGACCGTCAAATCATTTTCAAGTGATCAACTTTTAACTTTAGCATAATCTTTATTTAAGTACCAGTTTTATAACTTCTAACTTTACATCTCTTTAGGTTTGAAAAGGGTAAATAGTGCAATTTATGGATTCTAAGCCGTGATCTGAGGGATCTGAATGTAACCTAAAATAATTAAATTAAGTACATTTCATTTTCTCGTCCTAGTGACGACGGTCTTAACATATTGATTTCACAAGATCCTTAAAGCTAATCCGGGTCTTCTCGAAGCACCAGTCTGAGTCTCTTGTATTTTCTCGATTCGTCTTCCTCGTAGTCTCCTAGGGTGTTTACCAATGGATTTGGGTGTCCGTCGACTGCTTGGAACGCTTTCACCGCTATCTCTCTGATGAACTCTATCAGACTCGGGATCTGGAGATCACGATGTAGCTGGGAGTTTCGCACGTACGTATGTGATCATTGGCCTGATGATGGTATTGTAGAGCTTCAGCGCGACTTATATTACTAGCCTAAATACAAATTGAGTAGTGGACAGGTATTACTATCTAGCTGGCTATAAGGGATCTCATTGGGTTTTTACAAACTGTATTGATTTCCAAACATTCCAACAGATTCGTTTTCTTTCCTTTGTCACAATTATGAAGAATTTTGATATTATCTAATATTTTGTGATTTTTATATTGTAGAATCATTATCAGACGATAGGTGTCCTTTAAATCTGGTTTCGAAATTCCTACCAGTCTGCCAACACTTAGCGCTACCGTACACTCATTGCGAACAATTTTGTAAACTTCTGATTTTTTGAATTTGTCTGTTTTTAGTTTAGCATTGAATAATAATTGGCTCAAGTTCAGACCACTTGAGAAAGAGGTGGTTATTTTAAATTGAAAATTGTTATCCAAGTTATTGGAGATAGACCAACTTAGTTGAAACTAGCGTATTTTTTCAAGCAAGTATCTTTCATGGAATATAATAATTGTGTTATTCAATGTTCTTCTTTACGCTGGATAATTTTGTCTATAAAAACCAGAGAAATTTCATTGTTTAAGGCAATTTTTCTGATGGTATTTATTCATTTTCGAAGTCCGTCGTTGTCACTGGAATGGAAAAGATCCCATGGAACATTGAATTATAAGCAACTGATTGGTGATTTAAATGATTGAATGAGTCCATGGGAATAGTTGAGTCTGTGAAGGTTTCTTTTCTGTAGATGTTATAAAAGAAATTATAAGTAGATTTTATTATTGTCCGGTCTGAAAAAAAATTATTGAGTTATTGATTTCTATTTCTACTGTAAACTTAATGGTGGTATGAACTTCATTCAGAAATTGCAGAAATTTATCAATTCACCTGTTTAAGTTATGAAAACCTGCCAAAATATCATCTATATATCGGTACCAGAACACTATATTTTTTCTTTGCTGAGTGGCTATTAAATATTACTTTCTATGTTATCCATGATTATATTGATTAAAAGGGGGCTTAGAGGTCATCCTAATGGAAAGTCCTGATGTTTGTTGGTGAAATTTATTTTGAAATTGAAATTATCTTGAAATAGGCTGGTTTTAAGGTTACAAAACTCATCAACAACGGCAGCATCTTTTTTTTGGTAAATATTTCTCTAGTTTTCGGAGGGCATTCATCTGTTGGAATATTTGGATGCATGTTTTTTATATCGAATGAGACTAATTTGAGATTTTGTGTGTTTTCGAGCCTAAAAAGTTTCTGTACGATATCAATAGAGTTCAAAATGGTGTGTTTGGAACGGAATTGATATATATTTCTGATTTAACAACTTTGCTAATTTACCTGAAGGTGTATTTATACATGATACTACTGGTCTAGCGGATTTTTCTTCTTCGTGCAGTTTATTATTCCATATAACTTTGGAAGTTGAGCGTTCTTCGGAATCAATTGTCTTTCTTCCCATTTTGTATGGGCTAGGTAATCTGTATGTTTCAATGCTTGTTTTATGAATGATAAGAAACCAATAAACTTTGTAAAATCCCAAATGAAATCACCCTAAATAACCAGCTAGATATTATAACCTCTCCACTACTCAATTTGTAATTAGGCTTAAAATATAATCAAGTACATTTTTTGTAGTTGACCACTTGAAAATAGCTGGACTGATCGGAACCAGCGTGTTTGTGAAAATAAAATTGTGGAAAGTATAAAATATATTTCACTTCATCTTCGTTGAAAATGAATGTCCATAAAATAAATGAAGCATTAACGTTACTCATTCGATCTAATGACGCCTTTTCTCCGAATCAGGAACTGAGGAATGTATGCCTCTAACTCAGGGTTGCTCAAACTTGAACTGCTGGCGATCTACCTCAATATTTTTAGACAACTTACGATCGACTCTGAGAGGCTGCAAATATGTGTGATGGAGGGTTGTCGTATATACACGATACACCCTACCAACCTACCTAGGTAGGGTGTACCGTAGCATATATAGATATTAGCTTTCCGCACAACATACATCAATTTACTCAAGGTTCGGGTTAGGTTTAGTTAGGTTATTCTCTATAATATCAATGAAAAAGCCCATAGTTATTTAAAATTGCGAGTTTATTGGTTGTTACAAAACAAAAGAGTTACATATGGTGTTAAACTTAACTAAGGAATGACTTGGATGTTGAAGTGTGGCACTGCATGTCCTCAGCATACTTTTCATAAGATGGTACGTAACCACTGAGTGCTAATCGCAAGCATGATGATATATGATCGTCAGTAAGTCGATTGCGTTATTTTGTTCTTATTATGTTCTTTCACAAAATGCAGACTCGCACAAGTAAGTTAACCCAAACATTACCGTCAGTTGAAGGGCGATTTGTCTTAGATTCGGATATTTATCTTCAGATATAAAACACCAGAAATTTGTATCATATGCTGTAGCTTTGAGATGTATATCTGATATAATGTGCACCAACTCATTTTCAACATGAGTTCATATTAGACTGACTTGCTATTTCAGTAGCTAATTCCTCAATGTTTTCACATGAAAAAGGATAACTCATAAATGATGCTATATTTGCCAATTTACTGCAATCAGAAAAACGCATTTCAAATTGTCCCAAAATATTTGATGATTCAGCCTCATACGTATCATAATTCAACTTAGGAATCCTTGCTTTCAAATACGGAAAATGTTTCAGATCCTTTCTTTTCAGTTGATCTATCATAAGTTGCAATTTACTTTTGAATGCGTTTACTGCGCTAATCATCACAACAATAGTTTTTCCTTTACCTTGAAGCTCCAAGTTAATGGTGTTAAAGTGTATTGTGATGTCATTCAAAAATGCCAAATCAATCAGCCATTTTTCGTTTTTCAACATTTGAGTGTCATCACCTCTTTCGTCTAGAAAAGCTGTTAATTTGAGTAATTATTCTTGAAACCTTTCTAAGACTCAACCACCTGACGTTCGTGTGAAGAACTAAATCAGTGTGTTCAGCTGACTCTCAATCTTCCAATTCCAACTTGAAAAGCCGCCGTTGCAAGCTACGTGCACGGATGGAATTCTCAATTTTTGTTGCAATGTCCATAATTTACTTCGTGTTTAAAACTTTTGACCACAAAACTTGTTGATGAATAATGCAACGGAATGATAAACCGAAAGGAAATCTTCATTAGCTCGACTCAATACCACAAAACCGGTTTTGTTTCCAGTCATTGCTGGTGCTCTTTCGGTTGTAATGCACACTAATTTATATATTGGTAGCTTGTAGTTTCTTACAAAATTGAAGAAAACGTCATATATATCTTCACCACTGGTCTTCCGTTTCAGAGGAATGATTGCCAAAAATTCTTCCTTAGCCAACATGTCATTCAATACCATCCGAATAAAAATACACAGCTGGGTGTAGTGTCTGTCATATCGGTGGATTCGTCAAACTGTAAAGAAAGTATGTACATTTCATGATATCATGTTTTAGTTTATCTGTCATGTCCTGACTCATGACTTCAATATGCCTTGTGACAGTCAGACGAGATTACTGAAGTTCTGTAATAGCAGAGATGGTTTCTGTTTCATTTTTAAAATCTCCTAATAAAGTCTCACCCGCTTAAATAAATGCTTCCTTCACAACCGATCCATCTTCGAATGGTTTCTTGTGTTTCGCCAATATATGAGATAATTTAAATGACGCGCTCGTAGCAGCTTTTGATTGTTTGGCTGGTCTTGTGAACATGGTTTGCTCTTTTTTCGAACAAGATATAAATCACGTACTTTTCGTTTCCTTAATTCACTCTGAAAAGATGACAATCCTCTTCATAGTTTTTATGAACCGTTTTATGATGCCTCTCTAAGTTACCACGCTTAGGTATTGCAATTGACGCACCACCAATAAGATAAATGCACTTATCCTTCACTATACAAAAAAAATTTCTTCCTCCCAATCGTTATTAAAACTATACGTTTTAGTACTATTTAATAATAAACTTTGTATCGACGTAGTATAGCCTTCAAATTACAATTCAGAATGACTCCAATTCCTGCAGGCGCAACATTTATATCGGCGTGAACGAAATTCTCGAATGTTCCCGTCAAAAACGAAAAGCGGCAAGAATAAAAAACGCAGCTTTACCTCGACAAGTACCGCGCGTCCCTTTGCTAAGCCGCCTTTTGCCGCTAGCAGTGTTATTTTATTACTAAAAAAATTTAATATTTTAGTTACATACTTATTAAAAATTTTTTTCTTCTCGAGATCTACTCAAAAAGCATTCGCTATCGACTGGTTGATCGAACTGTAACGATAAGACGGAATTGGCACTCAAAAACGACCTAGATGTTATGTTTGTTTGTTTGTTATTCCTTTTACGTGCTCTATTTCCGCCTTTCGGCCAATGACACGCCGGGGAATTCTGTCACCTCACTAACCCGGGAATTTTGCCGAACCCCTCTCGTGTCGAGGGAAGGGATCTTTAATGTCCAACACATCTCAGTTAGACAGGACCGACGGCTTTACATCTCCTCCGAAAGATGGATACTCAAGCGATTCCCAGAATCCGAAAAATCGCACCGACTTTGTGGGGATTGAACCCAGGTAACTCTGCGCAGGAGACGAGAATCGTATCCCCTACGCCACCGAGCCGGCGACCTAGATGTTATCTTAATGCGATTTTTGCCACGCTTTTCTATATAAAGTATATTAATGGACACTTTGGGGGAATTTCAATAAATCATTTCAACCAACGACATAGCATGAAAATTGCCTATATTCTTATCCAAGCTCTCAACGGAGAGCTCCAATCACTATTTTTAGCAGTTGATCTTGGATTGACCGTATTATTTTTATCGAATTTTGGTGACGTCGCACCGGAACTAGACGAATTCTTGCTCGAATTCGTAGTCGTATAAGTAAGGAACGGATATGTTTGCATTCCGGAAGTATTTTCTGGTTGAATAACTTGAGACTGAATAATTGATCCATCAAATTCCTCTTCTAATTCCACTTTGAATGTAAACCCATCGATTTCGAGCAAGTAGAATTTCATGAAATGAATAACTAATAACTATGATAACGTAGTTTTTGCAGCCAGGAAATTTCCAACATCTATTCGAAATCTGCAGTTAATAATTTAGGCTGATGAAGTTCACATCAGTAGTGATGGAACTTTCAATCGTCAAAATGATCATTGGTTGCCGGATCACATTGCCAATTCAAAATTCAACCTCAAGGCCGATATGGGTTCGAAGATATCGTAAATCATGGTCGCTTCGTTTTTACAAACGATATTATAATGACAGAATAGTTGTAACTTAATGATAAAAACATTGAATAATTTATCTGAATGGTCATTGCAAGAATTGATTTTTGAACTGTCATAAGGGGAGCACAGAACGTACTTAAGCTATTCCATGAAAATTCTGTGAATTAACTCGGAAACGACAAAATCCGGCCTGAATCTTGTAACGTAGTTTCTTACGTATTACATAATTGCGCTTATTGGCAGCTTTTCGCCAGAGAACAGTTGGGTAGTGGGTTGTATAATTTACAAAACTCTTAGTACCAATAAAAGAATAATTAAAATGAACTGGGCGCCACTTGATTTAAGCTATGAAATATAAACTTAATATGAATCGACTGATTGAAAATCAAGAAACAATCAGTGTTACTTTTAGGTAACAGTAAATGAAGAATATGATTTTTGATGAGAATATAATATACGTAATGAAATGCAATTTATAATATACGGAAAAATAAGGGGTTAGTAATCCACTTATAATATAACTTTAAAGATGATAAAAAGAAAACGGAGATGTTTGAGAAGGTAATACGATATTGAAGTTACACCAAATTCTTCTTTATTATTTAGCGTTGAAAGATGAACTGATTAATATAACAGTGTAGATTGATACTGGCCTTGATTTGAGAAGGTTCTATAGAACAACTGTACTTTGAAACAAAATGGCTTCAGCTTTTAGTGATGATGATGAGTGGCTGAATGTAGGTAAGCGTATTCGAAAATTCTGTCCTCAGAACGATAACCAAAACTCCAGTTGATCGGATTGGATTGAATTCTAGGCATTAACAGTAATGCTTTTCTTGCAGGTATGTATAAGAAAAAGAAATGCTATGCCTCCGGTAGAAGAAATCCTAAAATGTTTATTTTCACGTATGAAACAATTGGAGTTAGACTCGATAAACACTCACCTTTTATCAAAAAGGGTTTTTGAGATTCGATAATTAATTTGATACGGAATATTCTAATTCTGAATTTTGATTCTAATATTTTCTTATCCCTTTTCAGGTCGAAAACTAGATCGATTATGGTAAATCTGTAACGAATCTTATCTACTGCGCCGATAAAACAATAATTACGAGACATACGGACAATGCTCGCCACCTGTGATCCTTATGAATAATTATTAACCTTTAATGTTGAATTAAAACTGTTTGATTTCGAATTAATTTTGATTGATACCGGAAGATGGACATAATATGAAAAGAGGAAAACTGTTAAAGTGATTTATATTAAAAAGAGGAATTCTATACCGTTACACTACCCCTCTCCTAAAAAGAAAAAAAATTGATATAATTTTTTTTTTTGAAGTACATATTCAGTTCATATGGAATAGGCATATATTATTGAAGGCCTTACTAACCCCGTCATGCTGTTTCTCATCGTTTTTATTCCTTACAGCTAATTTTTGTTTTGTTGCGGCCACAACCCTAAACTAACTTATCTAGTTATAATCTAACCTATCTATCTACTCATCTAACCTATTTATAACCTAAATAATAACCTATAGCTAACTATACTACACCCATAGGTCAAATCCTGATAATGTTCAGAAACTAATCGATCGGAGGAATAATGAAATGAATACTTCGACAAGGAGGTATTCAACGACAGTGAAACTTTAAAATACTTGAGCGATACAAAAAATATTATGAAACGGAAACATCAGAATTTGAGCCGAAATATGGTTTTAGGTCTTTGACATGCCATTTACCGTCCGGTGAACCGTCTAAATTTACTAAATTATAACAAAGACCAGAAACTTTTGATAAACTCGACGCAATACATACTTTGGTGCAAGTTTTGCCGAGAATTTCTTTGAAGCATTTGAAAGGACTTTATTTCGTCGCCAAACCTTCTCTCCTACACCAAAATTGTAGTCCCGTCGACGCAAATTATAGGTTCGGGCATTTCTACTATAAGCCTTATGAAGCTTTTCCCGAATATTTCGAAAAATATCAGACAACGGTGCGATATCAACTGCGTAACTATCCCTTTTTCAGGTAACAATTGTATATCGTCAGTCAACTCTATTTCCCGTAATAATCTCCACTAAGCGGAACATATCTACCGAAATTTAGAAAAGTTGGTGAAAATCCTGTTACTTCATGTTTAGCGGTATTAATAGCGAAAGCAATTTTTGTAATTCTTTATCCCATTCCGAATGATTTTGTTCTTTATATAACAACGAATCGTAGTACCAACGGTTTGATTTGTTCGTTCAACAAAATCACACTGAGGTGAATATACCGGTGTGAACCAAATCTTCTGGACTTTATATGCTCTGGCCAGATTCCTCAAAGCGCGCCCTGCGAACTGTGTTCCATTATCAGCTATTATAAACTGTGGGATACCAAACTTTAAAAAGACATCTGATTCCAAAAATTTAACGACATTTTCAGCGCTAGCCTTACGCAATGGGTGTAAAATGGCATATTTCGTGAACCAATCAGATACGACCAGTAAAAACGTATTTCCATGTTTGGACCTGGGAAAAGGACCTACTAAATCTAACGCGATAATTTGCCAAGGAAAACGGACATTTTTCTCTTGCCCCATTAATCCTAAACCTGGTTGGTTATAAATTTTATTAGCTCCGCAAATTTTACAATTTTTCACGAATTTAAGAATATCGGCTCTCATCTTTGGCCAGTAATAAAGTTCACTTATTCGGGAGAGTGTCTTAAAACACCCGAGATGACCGCAAGTTGGTGGGTTATGGAACGCTTCTATTATTGACTTACGTTTCTTTTTCGGAACTACTACCTTCCACTCAGAAATATTTGATTGAACATGAATGTTCGACGGAACGAACTTGTAGAGCTTTTCATCTTCTACCTTCCACTGGGGATAGGAATTGCCCTTTGTTTAACTTTATTACGCATGCTAACATACCAATTGTCAAAATCATCGTCATAAAAGGATATTACATTAATCTCTTGCGATTCATGAATGCGGGATAAGAAATCGGGTACCACATTGTCTTTGCCTTTTCTATGTATAAGCTCAAAATCATATTGTCGCAGCCTAACTGCCCAACGAGAAAGTCTACCAGATGGATTTGTGAGTTTATTTAGCCATAAAAGCGAATAATGGTCAGTTATGACGGTGAATTTAACACCTTCTACATAGGCTCTGAATTTTTCCAAACAGAATATTAAGGCCAAAAGCTCGCGTTCAGTAACTGTGTAATTTCTTTCTGTTCTTGTGAGAGATCGGCTTGCATACGCAATAACTTTTTCTTCGCCGTCATGACATTGTGTGAGTACGCCACCGACACCGGTTGCAGAAGCGTCGCTTTGTATGGTAAAAGGGATATTGAAATTAGGGCATGTAAGTATGGGAGATGCCACTAGAGCCTCTTTTATTTTCAAAAAAGCTTCCTCAGCTTGAGGAGTCCACGTAATAGCTTGTCGTTTCTTTTTGCCTTTCAGTAAATCATTAATTGGTGAAAGTAAGGTAGAGAAGTCTTTGATAAACGCTCTATACCATGAGCACATTCCCACGAACCTCTTTATTTCTGTACTTGTATTCGGACGCGAAAAATTAACCATACAAGATACTTTCTCAGGATCGGTTCTTAAACCATTTTCATCTACAATATAGCCTAAATATTTTAATGAATTTCGAAAAAATTGACATTTTTTTAGATTAACAGTAATATTGGCTTGTTTTAGACGATCAATGACCTGCTTTAGAAGGTAAACGTGTTCTTCAAGAGTACCAGATATAATTATAATGTCATCGAGGTAAGCAAAATTTTATTTTCGAATTCGGGACCAAATAGACTGTCAACAAGACGCTGTTGTCTTTGCGCACTATTTCGCAATCCGAAAGGAACGACTGTAAACTGAAATAAGCCTCTTCCAGGTATACTAAAGGCGGTTTTTCTCTTGATTGTGGTTCCAGCGGAATTTGCCAGAACGATTTCTTTAAATCAATAGTACTAATGAATTTTGCTCCGGTAAGACTTCTTAATATGCAATCGATTCGAGGAAGAGGGTACGAATCGTGTTTAGTAACTTCGTTTAATTTACGCCCATCAAAGCAGAAACGATATTCATTATTCTTCTTCTTGACTAATATAACCGGACTAGACCAAGGTGAATTTGATGGTTCAACAACACCTAAATTCAACATGTCATCTAATTCCTCGTTAA
Organism: Cryptolaemus montrouzieri; assembly: GCA_013387265.2. NCBI lineage: Eukaryota > Metazoa > Arthropoda > Insecta > Coleoptera > Coccinellidae > Cryptolaemus > Cryptolaemus montrouzieri. The sequence goes on from JABFTP020000144.1 coordinate 35,264,581, forward strand.
GTATCTTCATCATATATGGAGACATCGGATATTGTTTCAGTCTAAAAGGTTTTGCGTCGCCAGTATCTATAGTAAGAGAGATTTTATCCGTTCGACCTAGACGATTTACACCGCTAACTTCTTCAAACGCCTGTAACAACTCATTGATCACAACCTTTTGGTTTGGGGATAAATTATTTTATGGTCCAGATTATTTTTGAATCGACTGAAGTAACCGTTACCAAGGAAACATTATTGTGTTGTATTTCCCAATTTCCTCAAGATAATCTATTTTAATTGCAAATTTTTGGCAAAAATCACTTCCAAAAATCAAATTATGACTCAGGCTCGGAACAACCAGAGCTTCTACAAGATGACACTCCTCGTTAATTTCAATAGGCAAATGTACAAGACCAGTTACATGTTGCCTTTTATTATCAGCAGTATGTACAAATTTCGAACTTGGACTAAAAATTTTTAAATTAAGACGTCGTATTAAATCAACGCCACCTTTACCGATAATTGTAATATTGGAACCAGAGTCCAACAAACCAACTATTTTATTGTCTAATACTTTCACCTCGATGTATGGTCTATTATCGTGTGTCATTTTAGTGAAAAGTCGTGAAGTTTGGAAATTTTCAAAATTATTTAATTCAGAAGCCCTCAAATGAAACGACTGGGACGAATCTCGGGCTTTTAGTTTCGCCCCAAAATTAGTTTTTTGACACTGTGAGCAGGTACGAACAGTAACGTTAGGTAATCCACAACGATAGCAAAATTTACTTTTCCTAGCTCTACACTCACTATAGAAATGTCCTTTCTTATGACAATTCCAGCATTCATCGGGGTTAACAGGAATATTATTATCTTTTTATCAATCGTTAATAATTTGGGTGAACGACTATAATGTTTTGAAATATTATTGTACGGGGAATCCTTTTGGATTTGAAAAATTACCTTTCGCAGTTTCAGCACGACTAGTCGAGGGCAACGAAATATTTATGTCCAAATAATCATTGTCTTCTAAACGTTTAACTAGCTTGTAAAGTTCGGAAATGGAAGAAATTTCTGTCATTGCTATCGCCTTACGATACTCAGGGATCAAATTATTTCTAATATATTTGAGTCTAGTGCTCTCCGCAGGGATTCGAGTGAGTTGATTGAACAATTCATTCATTTTGGCAAAATAAATAACGGCCGATTCATCCTTAATTTGAGTTCTACATTTTATAGCTTCCCAAAGCTCATCATCATGATACGGTGACCTAAAATCTAATTTTAATGCCTCAACAAGAGCATCCCAATCTTTAACATTACCTATAGTCTGTCGAAACCAACATCGTGCGTTACCGACAAATAAGTCTCTAGCTGATTCGAACAATTCTGTTTTGCTTACGTGTCGTGCCTTTCTTAACTCTTCTACGTTCTCTAAAAATGAAGATAAGGTGCTCTTATCGCCAGAAAATGTTTCACCCCATTTATAAACAGGTATGGATTTATAGTAAGGAGGATTTGGTAATGACTGTGATGTACCGGAGACACTGTGTATACAAGAATTCGATATACTAGATGCGTTATTGACAGTAGGTGCTTGATCAGTGATTTTATCATATAAGTCAGCTTCTAAACTGATACAAGTTGCAAAGGCTTCATTTTTAAATGACAAACGTTCTTTTCATCATCTCCAACGATAATAGGTAAACGTGAAATTCGCTCTGAAATGTGAGATAGACGTGATTTCGCTCTTTTAAAAGTCGAATCCTCTTTATTACCTTCGAACTCGATAACAAGTTGCGTTATAGACTCTAATGTGGTATTAATTTCGTTCTGTTCAGTAGTGAATGAAAATTCAGGATCGTGTAACTCTAAGTCTTTTACAGTTTTCTGACGTACTAATAATCTACGCAAGATTTTCCTCTTTTCATCTTGTCCTCTACATGATACAACGCCCTTATTCTCAATTCATAGTTGAGTTCATTAATCGACAAATGATTAGGATTAATTTCGATTTCCATTATTCACAACAAATATAAAAATTATAAATTCAACAACAACCGCAATACCTAGCACATATGTTGACAGTATCAAGATAATCAATCATCACACAAATTAAAAAGAGAGAAAAGTTTGGTGCATTACAGCTATCAAGAATAAGAAAATACAAAATACACTCAAAATATCCAATCAATATAGAATACAATAACAGTAATCAATAATTCAAAAAATTTCATACAATATTGCAAAGTAATCAGAAAAAATAGAACTACGGCCCCACGTTGGGCGCCAATTTTATGTAACGTAGTTTCTTACGTATTACATAATTGCGCTTATTGGCAGCTTTTCGCCAGAGAACAGTTGGGTAGTGGGTTGTATAATTTACAAAACTCTTAGTACCAATAAAAGAATAATTAAAATGAACTGGGCGCCACTTGATTTAAGCTATGAAATATAAACTTAATATGAATCGACTGATTGAAAATCAAGAAACAATCAGTGTTACTTTTAGGTAACAGTAAATGAAGAATATGATTTTTGATGAGAATATAATATACGTAATGAAATGCAATTTATAATATACGGAAAAATAAGGGTTAGTAATCCAATTATAATATAACTCTAAAGATGATAAAAAGAAAACGGAGATGTTTGAGAAGGTAATACGATATTGAAGTTACACCAAATTCTTCTTTATTATTTAGCGTTGAAAGATGAACTGATTAATATAACAGTGTAGATTGATACTGGCCTTGATTTGAGAAGGTTCTATAGAACAACTGTACTTTGAAACAAAATGGCTTCAGCTTTTAGTGATGATGATGAGTGGCTGAATGTAGGTAAGCGTATTCGAAAATTCTGTCCTCAGAACGATAACCAAAACTCCAGTTGATCGGATTGGATTGAATTCTAGGCATTAACAGTAATGCTTTTCTTGCAGGTATGTATAAGAAAAGAAATGCTATGCCTCCGGTAGAAGAAATCCTAAAATGTTTATTTTCACGTATGAAACAATTGGAGTTAGACTCGATAAACACTCACCTTTTATCAAAAAGGGTTTTGAGATTCGATAATTAATTTGATACGGAATATTCTAATTCTGAATTTTGATTCTAATATTTTCTTATCCCTTTTCAGGTCGAAAACTAGATCGATTATGGTAAATCTGTAACGAATCTTATCTACTGCGCCGATAAAACAATAATTACGAGACATACGGACAATGCTCGCCACCTGTGATCCTTATGAATAATTATTAACCTTTAATGTTGAATTAAAACTGTTTGATTTCGAATTAATTTTGATTGATACCGGAAGATGGACATAATATGAAAAGAGGAAAACTGTTAAAGTGATTTATATTAAAAAGAGGAATTCTATACCGTTACAATCTGTTCACAGTAATGAATTCCTAATGCAAAAAGAGCACGGAAAAGAGCTGGTCATTTTCCTTTATTCACAATATTTCACGTAGCTGTAGTACTAAAACGTCGCAATCTATCCACCCTGAATATGTTGCTATATTGTAGAAAATTTAAATATTGTGACATTGGTTTTAAGCTACTAACATCAACATATGACCTGAAACAGTCGAGAATCACTTATTCGCATACATCTGATAATTGTTAATGGCTGACTGTAGAAACTTATGCCATTCAATGGAATAGAGATTGCATAATTTCCAATCAATTATATTGAATGCCATCACAGGTATCAATATCACATCGACTTTCATTACAAAAAGATGGGAATAAATTATTGGTGTGGCGAAATTCAATTATGAAATCTTTTTCTGAGTTTTGAGCTAGGTGTAACGCTTGTTTTTTCTGTATGTTTATCCGTTAAATTTTTTCTAAACTACAGAACGAATTTTAATACGGTTTTCACTATCATTCATAGAAATTCTTCGAGATAATTTATTTGTACAGTGAAAAGCCGAGATTTTTAATTAGGTTGGCGAGTTTCTTGAAATTTCTTCTTAAATTATTCAATACAATTCTGTTATGAAATCTTGCAAAGCAATATTAGTCAAAAATCGCATTTTTATTTATTTGAACGATGCATTCACACAAGAAGAAGCAGATGTACTTAATAAACGAAGTGATGCTCAAATCAAAAGATAGTGGAAAACCATAACGAAAATGTGATCATTCTACACCAGTAGAGAGTATTTCTTCCTCTTGTATTGATAATACGTGGGTCGCCTTCTAAATTTTGCGCCTCAGGCACTTTTACCGTTGACACCACCCATCTGACAACTGCGTCGTTTATTATATTATATTATATCTGAAATTTACTTAATATTTTTGATTACATTATTTTCCTATCGCTGCTCGAAAATTCTTTTAAATTGAATTTTTTCAGTTCAATCAACAATAAAGGCATTTTTTCAAATTTTTGAAATAATTATAATTTATTTCATTCTGTTCAATTTAACAATTCGGCATAATTACAGAGGAAGACGACAAGCTCGAAGAAACGATACTCACCGATGAAAAATTCGATCAAGCTGAAATTATCCTCTAGTCTGAAACTCCATAACTCTCTGATTTATTGTCCGGTAGCCTCGAATTTAGGATACATCACAGATAATTTAACTCAAAATAACATTTGACATTGATAATGTGTGAAAATGCATTCAAAATAGATAAATATGAGGGTAAAAACAGAAATACTTCTTGAATTTTTGGATTGTGCTATAGAATTTTGTCCATCAAAAAGCTTTCTTCATTCTCAATAACGTAGTTCTTGATTCATGGCGCTAGCTGGTTTCTTGTTTTTTTCATTAGCAATGTCAGTAGATACAGCAAAAATGTTTATTTACGGAAAAAATTAGTAGTGAGCCAGTGGAAAAGAACGAACCGAAAGTTATTGAATAAACACTATCTCGAGCTTTAATGACGGCTTGAATCCACATTGTCATACGATAAGATTACGGATATGCCCTAGATCTTTGTTTGGCCACTCTTCTCACAAAGCCTAACCTACATCAGTCAAATTCTGCAGGTCAGTGGCACGCTTTCTTAACCTTCTATCCATCGTGCCCCACACATGCTCAATCGGATTGAGATCAGGTCTCCTTGTGAGCCGGTTTATTCTCAATATCAGAAGTCCATCACGGTAATCACTCACAATGCGCTCGGTATGAGGTATGGCATTCTCATGCAACAGCATGAAGTTTTCACCCAGGTTATGAGTAAATGGAATAACTTGAGAACCAAAAGCTTAACTTCCACTATGGATTCCCTATCGACTGTAATCAATTATGTTTTCTCTTCCATACTCTCATAGACCGCAAACCTTTACGGACCCGCCTCCATAACCGATTCTTATAGCAAAATTGTCTAGATTGAAACGCTCACCAGATATCTGGTGATTTAAGGCAAAACGTGGATTCGTGGAATGTTTCTCCATTCTTTATTGCCCCAATGCTATGGCAGATTCTCTGGCAAATTGCAGTGTATTCTATTCAGTTCTGCACCCGTTGCAGATCTTCTAGCACAAAGGCCAATTTCTCTCAAAGGTCTCCTTACTATTGTTTCACTTGCAGATACTTGCCTCACTTCATTCTATCTATTTCATTGCTGTACAGCGGTACTAGATCTTTCTCCCAAAACACCATGCCTTTAAAAACGATCATCTCAGGCAGTCGTTTTCCTTCTCCTTCCCGATTCTCTTCGCCTTATAAATTCACCACTCTGTTGGAAACGCTCTTAGGCCCTTCGCACGCTGCTTCTGAAGCACAAATTTTTCTATCGGTATAATTTTGTAATCATCCATTAATAATTAATTTTACTGCTCGAACAGAATCAGCTGCTGAAAGAATCATAGTTAGAGCTTCACAAATGGATTTTTACTTTTACTAATTGATTCAAATAGGTACGTCAAAATGGCATAAAGTTTGTTTTACATCGACTCGCATTTTCCTCATTTGAAAAATAATGATATTCTCGCTGCGTTGGAAATTATGGGATTTCGTATTTATTCTCGTAAATCTTCCACAAATGAAGCAAAAGCTCCATGAATTAAGGACTACGTCATTGAGGATGAATGTAGCTTTGTAATGAAGTGTATCTTCATGAAAAAATCAGCTCAGAAAATCTACAGGCGATTGAAAATTCGCGAATAAAAGAATTTTCGGTTTTACCTCGTATATTGCTATTTTAAATGCAGTTTCACACATTATCAATGTCAATCAATGTTATTCTACATTGAATAATCTGTAAGATATCCAAAATTCTAGGATATCGAACATTAAATCAGAGAGCTATGGACTTTCGAACTAAAGGATAATCTGCCAGTGTATAAAATTTGTAATTTACAAGTAGGCTGTTTAGATTAAAACTGACAATATGAATCACATATTTGGCCTGTATATTCTTCTATTTCAAATTTCATAGTTGCGAGGGTATAGAATCATAATCAATAATAGAAATGAAATATACAGGGTGCACACTTCGAATGGTATAGATTCGGATTTCATGAAATTACATGGAGCACGTCGATTTTAATTATAAGCCAGCTATGTTTTGCATGAAGTTCGTTTTTCTAGAGTGATGAAAGTACATCCCTCATTTTTTTTTCAAATGACAAGTTACGTCATTTTACACCTTGTTTTTGGAAACGTCCCTTAAAAAGAATGTGATGAATTATTAATTTCTAACATTATTACCAAACTATGTTATAATTTCCAAAAGTGTGAATTTTAAAATTAATTACACATTAATGGACTTAAAATTACTTCTTGACTCGTCGAAAACAAACTTCTACTGTATATAGCACAATACTTGAATTTGAAGAAATTTTTTCTATATGAGAGATTATTTTGATCGTATCTTCCAATGTCCAAACGACCACGTTTACTATGTAGTAGGAGAGTTGAATATCTTTTCAAATAATCCACCTAACCGAATCACATAGAAATCGAAATTTTGATGAGCATAAATCAAGCTCTGTTTCTTCGGTTATGTCGGAAGCATATCCAGATTCACCCCCAATTAGGTGAAGTATTGTAAGCAAAACTGAGGCACAACACCGGAAATGAGGATATGAGTAGCATATAACTGGAGAAAACAATATATTCTTCACTACGACAATGAACTGAATATTCCGATGACCATTTTCAAAAGCATTATATTAGCAATACCACAATATCAACATTTGTTCAAATGCATCTCTACAGAATGCAAAATGTAGAAATTACTTGAGGATGATTCAGTATGAGTGGAATTTTGCGAATACATGATGAAGTCCATCGATCAAACAGTCATACCCAATATCCAGAGAAAGCTAACGTGTGGGCAGTCATAATTGGTGACCTTGTTATAGATCCAAAATTCTTCGCTGACAATCTTACTGGAGAAAGGAACATGAAGAAATCTTTATCCTAATAAGATGAACACACACTGACATGACGAGTAGATTTAGGTTCAACAAGATAGAGCGTCTCTACACTATGTCTTGAATGTGCGTTGACGTCTAGATGATAATTTTCCTTACAAGTGGTATATCAACTTGATCTGACGCCAATAGAGTTTGTTTTATGGAAATATCTTACAGTTACTTTGAATAGTAAGCTTACATGGAATTTGCACATCAGAGACATAAGATACGAAGCTACACATTCTTTATGGGCATGTTAAATGACCTGGGAAAACAAATGAAGACTTGTCTCAAGGTAACTTGGTTATGTTTCGATGGTGAAGAGATCACGTAATACTAACGGCTGCATTGCTTGGAAGGAGTGCAGAATTAAAAAACAATTTCAACTCAAGTTCTATAAAATGCAGAGAATGGCCTGAATAATGATCACTGGAGCATTTCGCTCTACATCTACAGCAGCCATGGAACTGATACTGGACCGTGGTCCTCTGCACCAAGTAATCATATGAATAGCAGGAATTGTAAAATAAATAATCCATCATTTTTCCCGGAATGGGATAATTACGGTCAGCTTCGTGCGGTTTATATGCTGAAATTATGAACAACGGAATGCTGAATATGAAGTCTGTCATAACAATATCCAAAAGCAACATGATTCCAGATCATCATTTTTAGCAAATAGAAATAGGCCAGCTCCAAGTACAATCTACTTGAGGGTTCCTGTTGGTTCACAGACGCCTCCAAAACTGCCCAATATGTTAGATATGGTCTAGATGTTCTCAACGAACAATCCTTTGTCTTGGCGAGCGCGTGACTGTTTTTCGAGCAAAAATATTCGCCATCGACAACACCAGGTCGCTTATGATGCAACAATGTCTTTCAATCCTTGCCAGACTGGGGGAGAGAAATATGCTTTGCCTGGTTTCAGTCTCAAGCCACTCAGATATTGAGGACAATGAGAAGACGGACTCATAGGTCGTCTCCTAGAGACCACAAGGATGGAAAATAACTGGTTTTTGAACCTACGGGAGCACTGGCTGAGCCTCACAGAACTCAAATACTCTTGGCGGGTTATCAGTGGAACTTCCGCTCCAAGAAACAAGGCACGAGTTCTATCTGCCATATCAACAGGACAGTGTTGCCCCAACTCTCACTTCAATAAGTTAGGATTGATCCAGAATCCTTCATGCACAATATGCGAGCAGGTATAAACAATAAATCACGTCATGTGCGAAGGAAGGCCCAGCTGGGAACAGATTCAGATGGATTTGAATCTGAATCTCATAAATTGAAGCTGACTTAACATATCAAGCTCCCACTAACCTATCTTTTAACGTTTATAGAAGGATGAAGCATGGAGGTGAAATTTGAAGTAGAATGCGCCACAATAGACCACTGAGTCGCATCATCCCGCCTGCGAATCAGCCCGCATGCAAATTTGAATATCTATTTATCTATTAGAGGGACTAAAAGAGCCATAGGCCAATGTGTCGATATCCTTGAAGGCCCCCCTGATATAATCCCTTCGCTAAGTTAACTACACTCGGAGGCAAAATTAGCGGAACACTCAAAAATTTAACCAAATTCGAAGTTCGATATTTTTCCTAATTCTCAACCTCTTTAGATGATTTGTTCGGCAAGTTATAGATCAACTCTTCTGCTTTGTAGAAATTATAAGAGAAAATAAAAAAAATTTGAAAAAAAAATTTATACGGGGGCAAAACTAAAAGTGTTTTTTTTGTCAAAAATTCGTAACACACTGTGGAATTTCGTGGTCCGAGTTGAAACGTACAATATCATGATCTGTCAAGACACGTCTTTCTACAGTAACGCCCTTCTTGTTTCATGCGTTTATCTCTATTTTTGCAAAATATATTTAATTTCAAGTGGAAAATCACCATTTTGGAGAAATTCCATTGATTCAAGAAATTGTCATTAAAATTCGTCTATCAATTTGGAATTTTCTTATTATCACTCAGGCGTGTCTAAATTGTCGTTTGCGATTTTTATGTTCGAATTGCATTAGTTATTGATGACAATTTGGTTAGTTTGGTGAAAATAAGGAATTCATAGGAGATAACAGTCGGTAGGTATTAAAATACACAACCGAATTCTGGGACCATTGATAAAACTTTTCATTTACACATGTGCACACCTTTTTTTATCAAATATGAAATACAACACACGTTTTTTTGTATATGACCACATTTGCACTTGTTTAAATAATGAGAGTTTTCCATTCTTTGATATGATACAAATTCGATCGGTTGCGGTGTTTTGTGATTCTTTTACTGTTTACGATTCGAAACGGTATTTTTCATTCAGAATGAGAGATTTACCACCAACCTCAGTAGCAAGGGCAGTTACATTGATCGAGGAAGGGCGCACCTACCGCTCAGTCGGTACCATGTTGGGTGTCTCGACGTCGGTTATCCATCGAATCTACCGACGTTACAGGGAAACTGGATTGTACCTGAGGAGGCGAGGACAAGGAAGAAATCGGGCAACCCGCGCTATACATGTCCGTTTCATCGTCAATCAAACCATAAAAAATCCTCGTCCTACTGCTGTTCAGGCACGTAACCTTTTACAAGCAGTGGATAACATTAACGTCAGTGTGAGGACAGTCAGAAGACGATTAAATGAAGTTGGTCTGAGATCATGCGCGCAAGCAAGAGCACCAAGACTCGATAGAGCCCATCGGGTAGCAAGATTGGCGTTTGCTAGGGAGCATGTAGCATGGACAATCAATCAGTGGAGACGAGTTTTATTTAGTGATGAGAGCCGATATTGTGTGAATTTCGTGGATGGTAGAGATAGAATATGGAGGCATCGAGGGGAACGGTACAATCAAGCGAACTTCGCAGGAACTGAGCAATACGGTGGAGGGTCAGTTATGATATGGGGTGGCATATGCTTGGGAGTACGAACAGAACTGGAGATTATTGGCAATGGATCACTTAATGCCCATCGGTATATAACAGAAATCTTGGAGCCCCATGTTGTGCCTTTTGATCCTTACATAGGGGAAAATTTCCTTTTTATGCACGCGCGCCCTCATACTGCGCGCATAGTGATAGAATATTTCAATGAAGTTGGGATCACACGAATGGACTGGCCGTCGCGATCACCGGATTTAAACCCGATCGAACACGTTTGGGGCATTCTTGGAAGAAGGGTTCGACAAAGGAATCCAGGCAACGTTGAAGAGCTGACATTGGCTTTGGTGGAAGAGTGGGACAACATACCTCAACAGATAATAGACAACATCATTGGGAGTATGCGAAATCGTATGCGCGCTGTAATAAGAGCTCGGGGGTTAGGTCATACTCGCGACTAAAATCAAATGTTTTTTTTTTGTGGGTCATCATAAACATTTTTCCCAACATGTTCATTTCATTTCACGAGTGTATCGCCTGGATACACACCTGCTCTCAATTTTGGACAAGAATGATAATTATTATAGAGTGTCACACAAAAAAATTCAAAAATAAATATGCAAAATCAACGATTTTTCCAGTGTACTTCGAGTTCTCCCGGAGCGTGAAATTGGCCAGTGAATTTCAAAAATTTTCATTTCTTTAGATTTTCGCTTCTCTAATTTTGATTTTATTTTTTGGCTAACCTCCGATGTTATGCACCTACGCAAGATTAAAAATAAATTCTTGAAATTTGTGACTTTTCGCTTCAAATCAGATATCTCTTGTAAAATAGAGATAAATTCATAAAACAAGAAGGGCGTTACTGTAGGAAGATGTGTCTTGACAGACCATGATATTGTACGTTTCAACTCGGACCACGAAATTCCACAGGGTGTTACGAATTTTTGACAAAAAAACACTTTTAGTTTTGCCCCCGTATAAAATTTTTTTCAAATTTTTTTTATTTTCTCTTATAATTTCTACAAAGCAGAAAAGTTGATCTATAACTTGCTGAAAAAATCATCTGAATCGGTTGAGAATTAGGAAAAATATCGGACTTCGAATTTGGTTAAATTTTCGAGTGTTCCGCTAATTTTGCCTCCGAGTGTATTTGGTTTTTATAGTAGGAAATTCCAAGTATTATCATAAAAATAATTGAACTGAAGAAGGAATTTGGAAAGTCTGTAGGAAAATCAACAAATATTTCGAACGGATAGTAAGAATAAGAATTTTTCCGTAATAACACATTAATTATTTTTGTTGTTAACATCTATTGTTCTTACAGGATATCCTACATCCTCACAGTAGAACGCAGCGCGGCGTACTTTAAGCAGGACGACAAGGGAATGTTATTTTGAAAATTTTCGTTAGAGGATTTCCACTTTTCAAAAGATCTTAAAACTCTAAGTGAAAATTCTTTGCAAAAAGGTTTTTCATACAATTACACTTAAAAAAAGGTCCATTTGGCTCGACAACTGCGGTATACTCTGTCATTATTGACTTGAAAATATTGCTGTTCCTGCTGAATATTTGTTATTTCAAGAACGAACTTTCAATCATTCTTCAAACAACCGCAAACGAATGTCGCAGATAAGGTAAATAGTAAATTGTACATTCATAGGATTTGATAATTCAGTCTTATATACAATCGTTTTGATTCAAACTATGAAGTGAAGGGGATTCTTTCATCTTTTATGCAAATTATAGAAAGTCAATTTGTCTACTTGGGTGGAGGTTATTGCGATAATTATGAATATTGAGGTATCAATAATTCTAAATCTCTAAACTGATCCATAATTTAGTATTGAATACTTCTAAATCTCACCAAGTTTCAACAGTTTTTATAGCATTACCAATATCATATTTTCGAAATTCTCAACGGGTTTCTTTCTATCCCAGCTAATCAAGAAAAAGCAATAAGTCTCTCCTATTCTCCCAAATTCCTAACATAATCTGCACTAAAATCATAAATAGGCAATTAAAATAATTTGGTTAGGTTAGTTAATTTAACAAAAATACTTACTATCAAGGGAATATCAAACTAACTCTTGTAATCTATATTTCAGTTCAAACGCATAGCCGCTTTAGCGGGTGCATTATCGTTAGGTGTATAAAAAAGGACTGATCTATATGATTAACTCTTCTACATACAACATAAGAAAGACACAATTCAATAAGATCATGATTAACTGGAGTATAAATTTATAAGTTCTCAAGAGAACATTCTTTTACGGAAAAAAATTTAATGATTTTTATCATGCTGAAATTTCTTGAATTATAAACTTAAATCTCATTCTATCACAGAAATTATTGAGGAAAGTGTCACAATTCATTACCGATTTCACTCAGTTAATAAATATTTTCCTAGCTCTCTCGATGTGACTCTTTTTTGGATTTGATTTTGCATCATTTTAACCTAGAACATTCGAAACAAAATATATATAATTTCACTTCCTTCGAAGCCAGGATAAGTCCCTTGTTTCTTAATTACCAGTGATGATCCCCAAAATAAATACTTTTCTTGTCTCCCCCTTTTAATCTTTGCTTGGCCTAAATATGGGAACTCTTGTTCCAACAGTAATTAATCAATGTCATAGTCGATGTTTATCTGGAAATACCGTCAAATACTAGTTCAACTTCTTTATCAACAAATCGTCCACCAATTCTCCTTCGACTTCTGAGGTGGTTGAGTTACTATTCTTAGATGTAATTTCAGTTCGGTCTGCAGAATCTATATCTTCGTTTGACAGAATTTTCATCATGCTGTATTTGAATGCCTGAAATATGCTTAACGACAAACTAAAATCTCTGTAACAAATCATCCTTACTTATAAAACTCCATACGGAAATGTCCGAAGGACTAAGATCACAGGATCACGTAGATCACAGGCTCACGTGGATCACAGGATCACGCAGATCACAGGTTTGTCCTATAAAACCATCATCAAACTTGTAAATCAATTACTGGACGAAATGGCCTGCATTATGAGCAGGCGCGCCAGCCTGTTGAAACCAATTTTGTCTAGTTCTGCTAGCGGAAGATTTTCTAGATATGGCCTACCAAATCCTGTAAAAATAGCGATAATCGTTAAGGTCCCCATCATGTTCAAAAAGTTGTTTGACAAGGTGGTGGACCAGTGATGTTTTGAGGAAGGAATAGATCTTGGTGAAAGAACTGGCCTCATGAAATAGTTCTTCTAATAGTGGCATTTTACTCCCGAACAATGTCTGAAAATCCAACAAGATTACGCAGCTCTTCCGTGCTAAAGTGGTCACAAATGCATTGGAAGAGTACAATATCAATGTTCTACCGTGTCTATCCTGCTCTCCAGCCCATCTTGAGTATGCCAAAACGATGCCAAAGTATGATCAATAACAATGGAGCTCCTTTTGGATGCTGAACATAAGCAATGTCCATATATATATTACTCAAAATTATCTAAAGACATTACCTGAACCATGTTATTTTTGAAATGCTTCAATAGTTCTGAGTAACAAGCAAAAGATTTTCGTCGAACTAAAACATTTTACATAGAATTTGTCATGAGTTTTTCGAAGTCTTTATGAGTCGAAATCACCAAGGTGAAAAAAGGCATTGCCTCAATCAATATATCATTCAATACACTTTGAAAATGAAATGTATTCAATAAATCATTTGGGGAAAATGTCCATGACAATTCTTAAAACTATCACTTGAAATAATGAGAAAAATAATCGTTCACCAATAGTTTTAGGCGTTAATTTTATCCAATATCTGATTATTGAAAGCAGTTTTGAAGGAAGAAAGAAATAAAAAAATTAAATCAAATTATTGAGTTTGACAATATAAGCTTCATTTGAATAGAATGCAGTTTCGATTGCATTTTTTTTAACGCAACCTAGTTGTTTACTTTGCCAAATTTTTTTTAGCTAACTACATCGATTCTAGTCATATTATTCTTTTCAAAACAGATGATACCAATAGGAAATATCCTGCGAAATGAGATTTTGTTAGGAGAACCGATATCAAGAAATAAAGAACCATCCTTTCATTCTCATTCTCACATTCCTTAACTGAATGGAATAAATTCACTATTAAGAGCAAAGCCGTTCAGATCCGTTAAGAGACAGAGAATCTTATTTATATGCCAAACGATATACACTCAACGCCAAAAATTCGATCAAACAGAAATTATCCACTAATTTAAAACTCGTTAACTCCAAGGTTTATCGTTCGATATCCTTGAATTTCGGATATGTTACAGATTATTTAATGTAGATTATCGATTGACATCGGTTATGTTATTTCACAAATTTTGAATCTCTCGGAAGAATTTCTGAGCTGAATGTTGAAATTGAGATTCGCTTCATTACAAAGCTGCATTAATTTCCAATGACGTAGTATTTTCTTTGATTTATGGCGCTGTCGATTTTCATTGTAAAAAATATACCAGAATTCATACGGAATCGTAAATTTCCAACGCAGTGAGAATATCATTATTTTTCTAATGAGAGCTATGGAAAATGCGACTTTTTGTATTTTAACGAACACGAACATTTGAACCAATTAGTAAATGTTGAAATCAACTGCTGAAGATTTTCAACTATAATTCTTTTAGCAGTGGATGCTGCTCGAGCAGTATAAATAATGATCGATGGAATTATATCGCTCCAAAAGAAGCAGTGTACAAAAGACATGGGAGCGTTTCCAAAAGACTGGTGAATTTATGAGGCGAAGAGCATCGGGAAGAAGAAAGAAAAGGAGTGCTTGCGAAGATCGTTCTTGAGGCTTGGTATTTTTGAGAGACAAATCCAGTACCACTGTACAGGTAAGAAACAGGTTGGAAGAAGTGATACAAGTATTCTTTGGTATGGTAGAAATCGGCATTCGTGCCAGAAGACCTGAAACAGGTCCAGAATTAAAAATACGGGGGCACGGCCCCCGTATTTTTCGCTAGAGAACCATTGGGGCAATGCAGAATGAGGAAACGTCTGTTCTCTGACGAATCCAGGTTTTGCCTTAAATCTCCAGTTGGGCGTCTCAGAATTCATCGGCGAAGGAGTAAGCGTTTCAGTGAGGACAATTTTACTACAAGAATCGGTTATGGAGGCGGGTGCGTAATGGTTTGGGGTGGCATAGGTATGAAAGAAAAAACAGAATTGATTACAATTTATAAGAGATCCATAGCTGCTTAGAGCTACATACGGCAAGTATAAGCTCCTCAAGCTGTCCCATTCACGCATACGGATCTACGGCTTACAGTCAATATAGATCAAAAAAACATAAATAATCTTATATTTCTACTAACTAAACTTTTCAATTTATATATTAATAGTTTATTCCACTGGTCAAAAATGGAAATGTGGATCAGGTTGAAGACTATAGACTAATATCCCATGTTGCCATATATTAAAAAATATTTGAGAAGCTACTGTGTTCTCAATTGATGCGCTATTTTGAAGCTAATAACTTGTTCAGACCATCCCAATTTGGTTTCAGAAGGGGAAAAAGTGCGATGGATGCGATTCTAGGCTTTGTTGATCGGAATTTAAGGAGATTTAAAGAGGCGAGTTGTCATTTTCATTGTTCCTGGAACTAACAAATCATTTGACAGTGTTGCACCGTCGATACTGTTGGGTAAGCTAGAGGCGTACGATTGTTTCAGGGTTAGTTGTACTCTCGTAGATTCATACCTCTCAAATCGATGTCAGAAGTCCTTTATAATGGCGGCTGGTCGGATAGGAAATTGATATCTCTGGATGTCTCGTGGGGTTCCGTGCTTAAAATATTGTTGTTTATACTGTATGTGAACGATGTTCCAAATATTTTCAGCTGTTACACTACAGTGTTCTTTGGAAGTGATACTACAATATCAGTGGCTTCCACAAACTCACATGCTGTACTCAGGAAGGGAGACATCGCCAGAGCGAGGTCTAGTTAAAATCGAATTAGCTCGTCGTTAATGAAATAAAAACTGAATTTTCCCCCCAGGAAGGTTGATTATGAGGAGATTGTGGGTGCCCCCAGGTTTCTGCGAATGACTGTGGACTCTTGTCTCCTGTATGATGTACAGGATGGGCAAATTTCGATGTATTTGTACGACAGATATGTGAAATATTGCAGATAGAGAAAAATGAACCCTCCTCTCTCGATCTTGCTTTCAGGGACTAGTTTAGTGGTGCCAAAATTTTTCTTATATCTCTTTCCGTTCTGGATTTATTCAAAATTTCTCGAATTTTGTGAAAATCATCCATCGTGGATATCTCGATCATCATCAAAGTTACATAAAAATAAGTTTAACATTCTTTATAGGCACTTTTTTAAGTAAAATACAGTGCTGTATGAAAAAATTTTTTTAGCTCAGAGCTTGCAGAGTTTTAATGCGAACATGCTCTTTTTTTAATTCAAAACATAGGAAATTTTACCCCTATTGGAAGCAGTAGTTTTTCCTTCTCATAAATATAACACTTGAAGTCAATTATTATATTCAATAAATACCTTTTTTAAGAGAAAAACCTGAAATTTCCATAGTTCCATTCATTAGGAGCACAAATGTCATATCTTTCGAACGACTGTCAAAATTTTTTCGCAAATTTTTCTTTAAATTGAACAAGTTCCACGAAGAAATGATATATGGGCGATGTCAACCCAGATTATTGGGTCCATAATGATTCTAAAACATCTATAGATCATAAGCGGCATCACTTGGAAGACTGAACCTGGCCATCGGGGCTCTTTCGTTCAAACAGAGATGGAATTTGAGGAAATATCGCAGGTTATGTGTTTTCTTCTTCTCCTTAGTCCTTTTCATGACTTTGCTTCCCATGTAAAATCTTTTCTTAGATTTGTTTAGACATATAAGAAGTATGATTGTTGAAATATTTTCTGCTGGTTTTCTTTTTCCATTGTTACAGATTCCTGTCCAAACTCCCTTCCTTTCACCCTTGTCTTCGTTTCGTTTGGAAATCATGGAATGCAAGAGAGAGAATGAAGCGGCTAAGCAGCAATAGTGACAGGAAACGAGTTTTGTCCTGAGTTTTTCCACTCGTTTATTGAATCATATACAAGATAGTATAGGTATATCCTCTCTTTTAAAAGAATATATATATATATATATATATATATATATATATATATATATATATATATATATATATATATCTTTTTAAAAGAGAGGATATACCAGCAACGATTCATATTGTTCTATCACTAAAAACCACAGATTTTAAAGATCCTATCTAAGATCATGGTTATTTCTATCGTTTGATTCGATTTAGACCATAGTAAATAACCGTGGTATTAGAGTTCGACAATCACTTCTACTCTTCATAAATCGAATAACAGATGAACATTAATTTTATTGAAATTCGAAACTTGCCAACCCGGGGAATCTACGTAACATATGAGTCCATGCATGTTGCTTTGGTAATATTCTATAAGAATGATTTGACAGTTATGCGAGTAAAAAAAAATATTATTAGGAAGAACAAGACCTATGACATTAAACTTATCTCAAAGAAAAACCAAAAACAAATACGAGAGTCTTTAACAGAAACAAAAACTCCTTTATCGCAGATATTCAAAAGTGTTGCCATTGTTTTCAATGCATAAATTATATTGCCGAGAAACACTACGACAAGCATTGTAAATATGAATATTGCTAACAGAAGCAATTCTGTTTTAACTCTTCCAAATTGTTACTGTTCCTCTTATAGAGTGAATCCACAACATAACCCCAAAAAAAACGAGGCGGCCATCCCACCGGACCTTCAGTCCCTATCCAATTATGTCCAAAATTCAAATTCAACAGATCAGTGATAGCCCTTGTTTGGTGGAAAGGGGTACCATCGTGTTTGAAAAAAATATTTGATCTTTATGCTAACGGAAGTTGATCGAGAAATCCTTCAAAGATATTATTGTTCATGATTTCTTCATAACGTGCTCCATTCAAATTTTCATCAAAAATTTCAAACGCCAAAACACGACTATCTTTCAGTGCATACCACACTTTGAAATCATATCTTCCTTGATGCTGCACATCAATATGGCCTTGAGGGTTTACATCGGACCACAAATTTTCATTAAAGCGATTAAATATCCCATCGCTAGTCATTTGGACAGATGCGGACTTCATCTGTCCAAATGACTTCTCTAAAAAGTCTGGGCGTTCTAAGATATTTTCTAGATACCAATTGCAGAAATTTAGTCGGCGAGGAGATCCCCTGGCTGCAAAAATTGGGAAACTCGCATTTTGTAGGGTTTAAACTGGTTCTGCTTCAGAATGCAGAGCGCCCGGCGTTTCGAAATTCCTGTTTCTGCTTCTATTTGTCTACTCGAAATTGTAGGTTTTTCCGCTATAGCACCTATCACTTCTTTCTCTATCACTTACATGACATTTTTCATTCTTTGATTTTCTGAATGAGCCTCTATTGATAAGATTCTCTTTCACTCTTCGAAAAATAGATTCATTCACAAATACATCGAAATTTGCCCATCCTGTACATGCGGATCATCTAGCTGAGTTGTTGTTGAGATACAGAATATTGGCGTGAGTTATTTGCTTCTCCCGGCATTGTATTTCTGCCATTTAAAGGAGGGCGGTCAGATGTACTGATGGTCTGGGTTATAGGGAAAGCTGTAAGCATTTCGTAAATTTAATATATTAACCTTTCCTAGTCATTATAGTTCTGAGTCACTGGTCTACGCTTCGAAAATTTGATGTAGTAGATGGCTACGCCCCTAGCGTAGCCATCCTTATTATAACATATGTCATAATTATACCACGAGGGGTAGAAATCAATAAAGGCCCGATTTTTGGAGGCCTACCATGCACAACGAGCCCAATATATATTTTGGTTAAATTGTACAAAGGGATACACGTCCGTATCAGAGACTTGCCTTTAAAAAGCTTTAAAACTGTGGTGAAAGCATTATTCATAGATAAAACATTTTATGATGTCAGAGAGTTTCTTGTCTAAAATGTTCAGGTTCGTCATTTTCTAATATATGTATTTTTTTTGTAATCTCTTAAGCGATAAATATTGTACCAACTGTGTTAACATTCCTAAGTGAAAACATACAAATAAATTTGCTTTACTTTATATCATTCATAATATGGACGGAAACTTCATGCTGATGCATGATAATGACACACCTCAGGCTGCAAGAGTAGTGAGTGATTACTTTGATGGACTCCTAGTATTGAAAAAGACTGGCCGGTATGAAGCCCTGATCTCAATCCGATTGAGCATGTGTGGAACACGATGGGTAGAAGACTCAGAAAGCACGTTCCCGCTCCGCAGAATCTGAATAAATTAGGTCAGTCTCTTCAAGAAGAGTGTGCCAGAATAGACCAAGGTTACATCTGTAATGTTAACGAAGGTATGCCAGGGGCATTCAAGCCGTGATAAATGCTCGAGGGGGTAATACCCGCTACTGAATGGGTGTTTTTTAAATAACTTCCTGATCGTATTTTTCAATTGTTTACCATAATTTCTTCCTTGAATAAAAACTTTTGCTATACCTACGGACAATACTTATAAAAATAATGTATATCTTGAAAAATATCATCTTGTGCGACGAATCGACGAATCGACGACCATTATCATTGTGAGTGAATGTTGCTTCATAATCATAAAAAAATCTTGGTAAACCCTCAAATATTGCTATTCAAAGTGCTTGTTCACAAATTACCAATAATAATTGTTATTCTGCGTTAAATAATCTGTAACATATTCAAAATTCAAGGATATCGAACTGTCAATCAGAGAGTTATGAGGTTTAAAACTAGAGGTTTAAAACTAGAGGATAAGTTTTGTTAATGATCTGGTCATAACTGTTAAATGCATTGATCTCATACCAAGAGGTATTAAATACTATAAACGAGAATACCTCTGAATAAGTGTTTATATAGGGTGCGCCAGAGAAAACCGGTCAATTTTTTTTCCATTATAACTTTCGCAATTTTAGAGCTACATCCTTCGTTCTTGCTTCATTGGAAAGCCAAAGGACTAGGTTAGGTTAGATCAAAATTATTTCCATTTCAATAACAAATATTATACTATTGAAGACGGATTGATTATGGGCAATCCGTGAAGTCCATTGTTAGCAGAAATATTCATGAATAACTTAGAGAAATTAATTCATAATCATCCACTCAGTAAATATTGTTTATACTGGTATCGCTATGTAGACGATATCATTATTTGCTTCACAGGAATAGATAGACAGTTAAAAATTCTCGAAAATCATATAAATTCATTACATCCAAAATTGGATTCATAACCGAAATAGAAAGCAATAATTCGATAAATTTCTTAGACGTAACAATTTCGATTGAAAATGGAAAACATGTTTTCGCAATTTACCATAAGCCGTCACATACAGATATTATAATACATAACTCGTCGTGTCATCCATATCAACATAAAATGTCAGCATTCGATAGTTTTATTCATAGATTGATTAACATCCCGTTATCACCAGAAAATTTCAACAAAGAATTAAATTCGATTAAACAAATAGCCAAAAATAATGTTTACAATCCCAAACTAATAAATAATATTTTAAATAAAAACAAAGTAGAATCGCATTGAATGAAGTTTACCCTGTCGATAAATTGAAACAAAAATTCAACACCTTAACCTACGTTGGCATTACAAGTGAGAAACTGAAATCATTCTTGAGTAGCAATAATTTCAACATAGCTTTCCAAACTAATAATAATTTAGGCAAATATATAAAAATAATAAGACCAAACCAGGTAAAAACAATAAATCAGGTGTTTATAGATTGAATTGCAATGACTGTGATAATTTCTACATTGGTAGAACTCATAGAAATTTTAATATTAGAGTATCCGAACACAAACGCAGTTTTTCAAATAAAAAATCAGATTCAAATTACGCGAATCATCTCTTAGAAAATAATCATTCTTTCGACCCACAGTTTGAAATTTTTCATACAGATAATAAATATTGGAAGGTAGATTTTTGGGAAACTTTAGAAATCAATAAATACAAACACTCAGGTAGACTCATCAATGAACAAGTCGATTTAAGCCCTTCACCTCTATTGAATCTCGTCGGGGAGCAATCTATTCCTTAATTTTATTGGATATACCTGTCATAAATAACCACTTAAGAAGAAGCAACCCAATAAGCTTTTAATTACTCAAGAACATTTATATTTATATTCTCATTTATATTTTCTGTACATTCATTCGTCTGAAGAAGCTACGGTGTAGTGAAACGCGTTACAAATCGCAATTATTAAGTAAAATTCCTTAAAACACAGTACTTGTTTTTTATTATTGATAATGGATTTTTACCAAGTTAAAGCCTCCCAAATTCAAATGTTAATGAATCAACCTTAATTTTTTGCCTCAAGGGCTGCAATTATTTCTTCGCCAAATTTAAAACCGACAATCCTTCAGGTATATATAATCCAATCATAATAGATTATCATTCAAATCAGAGACTTTGCAAAAAAATATGCGTTGTCAGAATAAATACGGGCCAACTTGATAACTTCCTACATTTCTTGTCAATTACAAAGAAAGTTATAAAGAAAAATCATAGATTTTTATTACATCACACCCCACTATAATCGTTCAATACACGAACTACCATCTCGAGCATTATTCTTTCAGTAATAACTCAATTATTCTCTCACATTCCCGTTACTTACAATTCATATTTTTTCATGCTTTGTGCCACCCACAAACCTGTAGAA
This sequence comes from Cryptolaemus montrouzieri, assembly GCA_013387265.2. Lineage (NCBI taxonomy): Eukaryota > Metazoa > Arthropoda > Insecta > Coleoptera > Coccinellidae > Cryptolaemus > Cryptolaemus montrouzieri. Next base: position 35,286,574 of record JABFTP020000144.1, read on the forward strand.
TTTGTACAAATTGCAGAAGATCACTTTATCAACTCTTTCTCTCGTCAAGTACATTGTGTGACATTTGAAATTAATCTTCAGGTACTCAGTTCGTACGTAACACGGTAGAAAGGTCATCATGTGGCATAATTTTATTCAATATGAGAAGAGTTTATCTTTCCTTTTCTTACGTATTTGCATTCCGCCTTGATTATATTCTATAAATCATAATTCCTAAAATTGAATGATGATGAATTGAGGAATAATTGAAAGAATACTTACCATTCTCTAATTTCCAATTTGTTTCAAAAAATGCATCAAATACCGATGGCAGGGTAACAAAACTACCAAGCGAATTTCAAATTCTGGTTTAGGATAAATATGCCTAGCAGCTCTTTCTTTGACCTTAAATCATTATTTAACCTGTGCTTGAACAATGTTTGAGTTGACAGGGTATAAAATCAATTATCATAGTGTATAGCCAGTGCATTTGCTGTAAGTTGACGCCTCATGTTTTCCTGCAGATGCGTCTACAGGTCCAAAAGAATAATCTGGCTCTAATTAGGTTAGGTTAGATGCGTCTACAGTTCCAAAAGATAATCTGGCTTTAATAAGGTTAGGTTAGATGCATCTACAGGTCCAAAAGAATAATCTGGCTCTAATTAGGTTAGGTTAGATGCGTCTACAGTTCCAAAAGATAATCTGGCTTCAATAAGGTTAGGTTAGATGCATCTACTGGTCCAAAGAATAATCTGGCTCTAATTAGGTGTATCAGCCAGGATTACTCATAGATATTTAACTTCGTTCTTGAATACGATAGTTTCACCTCGTATAGTTAGTGGTATCAATCCGCTCAACTTTATTTTTCTGGTAAAGGATAATATAGGGTGCGCCAGAGAAAACCGGACAATTTTTTTTCCGTTATAACTCTCGCAATTTCACAGCTAGATCATTCGTCCTTCTTCACTGTAAAGCCAAAAGACTAGGTTTTTTCAGAAATTGTATCGAAAGAATTTTTTTCATTCTGATTTTCAGCTCAAATCGAAATATTTTTTCACCTCATGGGTTTGGCACTCCTAAAGTTGTTGTGTTTTTCATGGATGTTCTAAGAAGACAAAGAACCATGTTTTACTAAAACCAACCTAAAATTTGATTTCTGTTCGAATTCAAAATGGCTGACTTCCTCAAATATCAACAATTTTCCCCGCACATTAAAAAAGTTTTCGCGGTCGTAATGAATCAACTGCCTAATTCAATCACTAGATTGAACCTTTCCCATCATTTTGAGGGGTCGAACTCGAATATTGATTCAGAATTGTGCCAATGTCGTCAATAATATTTCTCTTTTCCACCATCATATGCACCTCCCGTTGTGAAATTCTGAACATAGACTGCATGCATTAACTCTATGATAAAATAAAAATAATGAAATGTCATCGAGTTTTAGACGACATCTGGTTTGAACTCGAATTTTATCTCGGTGTTGCTTGTTTTTGACGTTTGAAATTGTTAACCATGTAATCAAGCCTATTCCCTTTTATTGCTAAATCTGGGAAAGGTCAATTTTATCCAGTTAACAGCTGAGATAGTGCACAATTCCACGATAATAATAATGTTTATTTCCCAAGAAAATACAGTGTTAAATATTCAATTCTACCGTCAATCAGAGGAACAAACATTCAGATTCTCCCACAGACGTGTTGCCACTCGTGCGTAGAAAGCATATTCATATGTACTGTATTTCAATACTGCAACAAGAAAACTTGTGAAATTTGAATATTGCTGAAAATGGGAGCTCATTTTATATGAACGGAACAAGGTATATGAATGATCTTAAGCCCACAGACTTTTTGTCCCTTCGAACTATTATCAAAGTAAAACGAAATGAGACACTTTTGTCATTTTTCCACAATTTATTCAATAATCACGACCGGTTTCGACCCTACGGTCATTTTCAAGTGAATAAAATATAAAACATGTTAATCCTTCATAAATGTAACAAGGAGAGAGATGAATTTGTTGGAAAGTTTGGGGATCAACAAACTATGTAAAACCCTAGTTTACTACCTCAACAGCCAACTAGAGCATAATGGATCCCTACTACTCAATATTTAGGATAAATTTCATTCTCTACTTGTACTTGCATACTGTAACAAGGAGAGATAATGAATGTTTTATATATAATAAAAAACAAGTACTGTGTTTTAAGGAATTTTACTTAATAATTGCGATTCGTAACGCGTTTCACTACACCGTAGCTTCTTCAGACGAATGAAGTGAATGAAATTCCTTAAAACACAGTACTTGTTTTTTATTATTGATAATGGAATTTTACCAAGTAAAAGCCTCCCAAATTCACATGTTTTATATTTTTATTCACTTGAAAATGACCGTAGGGTCGAAACCGGTCGTGATTATTGAATAAATCGTGGAAAAGTGACAAAAGTGTCTCATTTCGTTTCACTTTAAAAATGAATTTCCATAAAATAAATAAATCATCGATACTATTAATTAAAACTATTATCAAATTGGTAGGACATAATTTATGAACATTCTCAACCTGGAGGGAGAAACCATTTGAATGATTATTACGTTGGAACTAATGACTCAACAAGGCAAATGCATACAACTTTTTGACATTGAATACATCAGTAGTTTCAAAGAGTTCTCTACTGGGATAAGTACGATATTTCTAGTATATTGTTTTCAAAATCCATTTTTGCATTACCTTTATGAGTTTACCATAATATTAGTCCGTATGTCAAGTGGGGTTGAACTGAACCATTATAGATTCTTCTCATTTCCTTCTCCTCACACATTTCTCTCAGAAATTTCAATTCTTGGTAAAAATTTCTAATTTTGTTCACGATAAGGTTTGATTGCATGAACCATCTCAGGTGTCTGTCGATTATGATTCACAGGTGGTTTATTTATCACTTGTCTCTATGTGAATGATATTGAAAACAACATCTATGGACTCAAAAGGGGGTAAGCTTTTATCGTAACTTGTGAATGGGAGGAATTTCGCTTGGTTAACATTAACTGTCAATTTCTTCGCTGTATAAAAACCCATTATTTTTGGAAATCGCTGTATTTTGAGTTTAGACCAAGAATCAGCATGCAGAAAAATGACAGTATCATATGCAAAGCTTATAGCCGTGCCTCGAAGTTTGATAGAAACAATTCATTATTATATAGGAGGAACAGTATCGAGTCAAGTACAGTACCCTGAGGTACTCCACTAGTAAAATGTAGCATCGATTTACACATTGGAAATTTCAAGAATCTGCCTTTTTCCAGTTAGATATCTGCCCATCAGTTTATAAGCTGTTTCTCTCCATCCAAGTCGTTCTAACGTTGCTGAGAGTTCTTCGTGTTGCACGGATTTTCCTATCAATGGCTTGTGTGTTTAGAGATACTAGTACCGTAATAGCATCTTACGTTGATATATTCTGTTGATATCCATACTGGTTAATAGAGAGTGATTGGAATCTACCAATAAACGAACTAATGTTTTTTCTCATAAGTTTTTCAAATATCTCAATGATACTGGATGTCAAATAGATAGGTCTGTAATTATTAACATCGTTTTTGCCTGAGGCCTTATGAACTGGTATCACAATTGCACTTTCTAGTACTTCTGTGGTTAGATAAGCAGGACCAGGAGAGGATCTGTTGCAATTATTTCATCCGAGCATAATTCCAAAAACACAATGGAACTACGGTTTCTGTATGCATTATTTGGACTGTCTATTACCGTATTAGTCTTTTTGAATTTTCTGGCGAATTTGTCACCAATGCAAGCAAAGTACTGATTGAATTCGTTCGCTGTTTTCTTTTTATCGGTCAAATTACTACCATTGGTATCTGGTATCCTTATCAGTTCTTCATTTCTTGGATTCAAACCTATCACAAACTTCCATAAACCTTTGGACCAGGTACTATTTCGTTCGATTTGACGATAATAATTATTTATAGCTATTTTTATAAGATGTTATAATCTGTTTTTGTAATTTTTGTTGTCAAATAGTAAATCTAAGTTTTGGGGGTTTCTAACAACTTTTTGTACAATTTGTTGTTTTCTTGAACAGATTTCAGTTATCAGTTCCAAGGAGTTCTATTGTTATTGGCTTTATTAATTTTCACTACTTTTGTGCAATTTTTCATATCAGTTTTTAGTCTTTGGAGAAACAGGCTTCACGCGTCATCCACATCATCCAACAAGTACATATCCATCCATTTTTCTTTTGTTAATATTTCTTTGAAATCTCTAAAATTTATAAACTTTTTGAAGTTATGGCTGTTGTCCCCTGCTTTTAATTATTTTTCCTCAAAGGAACGCCTTGAGAAAGCATCGAACCCCGACAGGAAGGAAGGAGTTTTGGACGAAATTGTAGTTTCTAACAAAAATATGATCAATGCAAGATTCCGAGACAACAGTGATCCGAGTTGGAACATTTATCTTAGACACAAATCTGTTATCTCCAAGAATCTTGTACACATCCGAATCATTTGTATTTTCGAGTATGTCTATGTTAATATCCCCCACAAACACTATCGTCCCTCTCTCAAGACCAATGAAGAAAAGGTCCAGATCATAATTAAATTCCGCAATAGACATACTAGGTGAGCAATATAAAGCAACTACTTTAACTTTAGTATAAGTTCCGTAACTGATTTCTATAACAAGAGCTCTTATTCTGCCAATGTTGATTAAGTTATAATCATGATATAATTTCGTCCTAATATAGACCACTACTCCATCGATCAGATTAAATGATCCACTTTTCTATATGATTTTGTTGCCTTCAATGTCGTATGAACATAAATCCTTAATCTTCTAGGTTTCGATTATAACCAGATAGTCAATAGAGTTCTCAATTTGGCTAAGGTGAACAAGAAACTCGTCAAAGTTCTTCTTAATACTTCTGATATTACCCTGTAATATACAGAATGTATGCGACTTTACCTTATCTGTTAGAGGTGACAGTTGCGAGATTGCATCGACTTCCAGTGTTTTAATTTTTTCCTCTTTCAAAGTCTCTAATATACTGATCCATAAAGTTAATAATAATTCATTCTAAACTATCATATAATCACACATCCTGTTTAAGCAGATTCGTGGGTGTTTCTCGTAAGTTCATCAATTTGGTCTTTATTGGAAAGGTGGATTATTCTTGAAGATTCTCCTCTTCGGCAGAAAATGTTCCCCTCTCTTGTCCAAACAAATCTGAAGTCTTTGTGAATTCTCTTGCGTGTCTTGCGTGGGTGTCTCTTGGTAACAAAAACCCATGGAATGATTATGAGGGACAATGAATTATTAAAAAAGAATTGATCTGGATGGAAAACAGTTGGTAGGATTAATTTGGTACTTTTTGGACATCAGCCTAGATATGATCCTTGATCATCTAGTGGATCAGAATTGTTTCATGTATAACCCTAAAGTTCAACGGTAGCGAGTTCTTTTGTAAATTCCATATTGGTTGAACCCCATTCTGTGATTCGATTTTTCCTTGGTTAAGATTTGTATGAACAGTGAAAATTTTCACAAGTGGATAGAACAGTTCAAAAGTGGTCAACCTTAGTGACTGGTGAGCATCCTTCTAGGTGACCAATTGTTTTTGCGTAATTATCTCCAAGAATCTAGTGTATATGGCTAAATCACCACTACTACAATAATTTCGCCGAATCACATCGCAAATCCTCAATTTACAATTGAAATTTTATTCATTTCATTGCCAAATTACCGCTGATCAAGAGCTAATATGGATTCTCATTCTCATTCACATTTATGCCAAATCTTTCTCGACTGAAAACGAGTTTGTTTTACATCAAGCCTTCTTTTGCGGATACTCTGTAGGACCACCTGCTAAGAGATTATCGTCAGCCCTATTGTCCTCATTGCTTTTGTGGATTTAAAGTCAGAAAAGTAAGTGCTCAATAGTGTTGTTGGGTAATATACAATTTCCGTTTCCTTGAGTTACCTTAATCATCAGTTTGCGTCGATTTCATCTGATTCAACACGAAAAAATCAAAAGATTCGCCATAGATCATGTGAGTTTTTTGCTTTATTCAAGATTTTTCTCTGGTCGATATTCATTTAGATAGTTGGTTTTTCTGATATAGATTTCCTTATATTGCTGAGGACATTTTTCCCTCTTCTTCAATTTTTTTATCTTCAAGCTTCATTTGCCTAAACAAATTTCATTTGCATTTTATTTCGCGTTAGAGAAATCATCATGCTAAGACAAAGTGGCGGATTTACAACGGAACATGCGAGTAATCTAGCAAACAGAGACTCATGGTTGCATTGGAATATTCCACTGACATCAGATTCATCATGGGCATTTGACGCTTGGATTTTCGATATTGGATGCCGAAGATCAAGGTATCATTCCATTTTCAATCACAGTGTATTTCAGGTGTGCAATCATTCAATTCTACAATAGATTCGTTATCAAGAAACATGAAAAAATATGTCCATAAACATATCTCCAAAAGTACTCCGTTCTTGAGATACAGGATGTTGAAGGTCAGAATTTTTACGTTTCTGTTGTTTGAGTCTTGCAGTTCTCAAGCGATCTAGCTCCAATTTTCAGAAAATAGAATTTTTACTCATCAATTAATTTGATGTGTCAAGGAATTGCGAAAATATACAGGGAGATTTGTTTTCAAGGTCATGCCACCTTTGATCCCCTCAAAATTATAGTGGAATGCGCCACTAGTCTTTTCAATGATATTAACTGAAAATCCTTTACAATTTCAAAACTTTTCTGTTAGTTAAAATTTTCTCGGAATCGCAGCCTTTTTCGACTAAAACAATGATTTACTTGAGAAGGTGCGTGTTTTTTTAATGAACCAAAGTGATCGTCGATAATCCTTAGTACGTACGAGCGATCGTAACTGTCCTCATAATTTTCACAAAAACTAGAAAACTGGCTTTTCAAGTAAGTTTTACGTCTTTTCAAGTTAAAATATGTAAGTGTTCATTTAATTTTGTGGAAATTCAAATGTCCTGTAACTTTTTAGAACATCATATCAAGCAGTTTTTCAAAATGAAAAAATGAACTAGCTGATGTTCACTCATTCTATGGCCAATCAGGTGAAAGTTCTGGACCCAATAGCCTTATCAGGACACTGATAAATGAAGAACTTATTTTGGATGGTTCATTATAATCCAAGAATCAGCACTCAGAGATTATTTCTATAGGTTGGCGTATCCATTTTTTTCGGACTGTTATACCCCTACAACATCTAGAGAATCTAAGCCCTCAAAGCTAAATGATCTTGCCAATGGCTACTACAACTATATGTTGAAAATATCTAATTTTGTAGTCATATTTTGTTTATAGACGAAGCATGGCTTAGGCGAGAGGGAATAATGAATTTCCACAACGATTGCATGTGAGCTAAAGAAAATCCTCATGAGACAATTGAATGTAGCTACCCAGAAAAGTTCCTAACAATTTTTGAGCTGATTACTATGATGGCAGATTGTAAGGGCCAGTAATTCCATTGAATTCGGTAGCAGAACTTTCAGTAGATATCCTGCAGAGCACTCTGGTTCATTTTTTCGATGATGTGCCTGGTGCGAATAGAAGAAGAATGTAGTTTATTCATGATTGTGTTCCCTGAATTTTGAACTAATAGTGAGGAATCATTTGAATCAAGCATATCCCAATAGATGCATTGATAGAGGCGGTCCTGTAGCTTGGCCTGCACGATCTCCCGATCTGAATCCATTAGACTATTTCGTTGGGGCATTTGAGAAGCCTAGCATACTACCAACCTGTTGCTGCTATACAGGAATAACATAAACACGTTTTTTATCGATGCGATAGAATAAGTAATATTCCAGGCATTTTCGATCAGGTGTTGGCTATAATGAATCTTCTACTATGTGTAGCAATGAACGGTAGTATTTTTCAACACTTATTACTTGACAAGTTTAAAAAGTAGGTTTTCTTCGTTTGCTGTGTTTTCTTTAAATGCCGAATTTCATCATCCATCAGCTTCGTTTCATTTCGTCATAGTCATATGTAATTCCTTATAACACATTCTTGTCTAAAATAAGAATGCGCTAAAATACTCACCCGAATTCTTTAATTACTCTGTATGTTCAAACTCAAAATGAGGTGAAAACTACATCTATTTTCCCAGTTCTTAGGTGAATAGTTTCGCTCCCACCTTTCAAATTACGGATTATCGAACCTCACTTCAGTTGATTTAAAGCCTGCCTTCCCATGTATATAATTTTTTTACTCGAAAACGGTGGCAATTTCGAGAAATTTTAGGAGATTTAAATTCGGAAGATCTTTTCAATAAATATTCTTACACTATGATTCTGATAGGCTCTGAAAAAATATATCACCCTGTATATTTTCACAACTACTGGACACATCTGATGAATTGATGAGTACAAAAATTCCTTTTCTGAAAATTGGAACTAGATTCCTTCTTAATTTCAAAAGTTACCAACAGCGACGTGAAAAAAATCTGATCTTCAACACCCTGTATCTCGAGAAGGGAGAACTTTTGGACATATGTTCATGGGAATTTTTTTCGTGTTTTCTTGAAGAGGAATCTCCAATGGAAATTAATGACTGCATACCAGAAATCTTCTGTATTATTATAGTTGAATTTATTATCAGTTCCTCTACTCAATAGTTGCATAATTTTATTCATGATTCTTTTCATACAAGTAATATTGTATGACTAATTAAAACGTTATATGCGGAACCCTTTAATTGCATTCCTTTGCCACCTACAAATCAGCATTTGATACGAAATCGTACTGGGAACTGAAATTGAGCATGGTAATTTTTGTTGAAAATTAAATTTGATAGATTTATTTCAATTTCGATTTATTTCTATAGTTATGTTTACCTTATCCTTAGCTTTCCTTTAATTATCATGGCAGTTCTCCTAACTTGGGAATCATTTTACATTAGGTACTTGGCATCCAACGAGGGGATATTAGAATAAATACTACTAAGATAAAGTTCTGAACAAGATGAAGTCAGCTTTGAGAGAGAAATGTCGTTGATCTCTGTTGAGCGGTGTGATTTTTTGGTAAGATAACTCACTCTGCTCATTAAACTGGTGTAAACATTATAAAATTGGGCTCAGATCTATCTCATCCCCCATCCGATTTATGTTTTTTTAATCCAGAAAAATGAGAGTATGGCAAAAAAACATGAGAAACAGGCCCTGACACGAAGATGAGAGTATTTTACAGTCGGTAAGGAAAAAGTGGATAAGTACATGAATGTAGAGACTAATATAGTCCCAATAGTTTCAATAAAAAGTAGACAATATTTTCTTTAAAATGAATAAAACTTTTTTCAGACCAAGTTATCTCTTTACTTATTGAATGTTCCTCGTACCTCTAAAATAAATTCGAACGCACGCAAAATTGCATTAGTTTTGGTAGAAAAGCAATATTAAGACTTAGAAAGTTAAGTACTGTTTCATTTTCTCATTTACTCTCTGACTGAATCGGATACTTTTATGTGATTCAAACTCCACATTTCGAGCTTGTGGATCTTACATCACCACTTCTCCGACCTAATATCCTGCAACTCTCCCACGTTTTCGAAAATTAATTCTGATCTTAGGCTACGTAAATACAGGTGAAATTTGGGAAGAATCGGCGGAATGTCCTAAATAATTTCAAGAAGTGTGTTCATAAATTACGGTAATTAATACGAAAGTTTGTTAATTTTCAGCAATACTCCACTGCGTTTTGAGAGAATGGTGTGCCGTACGTTGGATCAGATGACGAGTGGCCGCTATGTTTTACTGATTCTGATGAGAAGCTATATTGAAATTCTCCTTATCTTCATTCAAAATTCAAAAGATCTACGTAAAACAGAAAATTTGGTGTAATTTACTAATTCCAAAAATTTGTTAGTAGCACCTCGTATAATCCTTCTTTCTTCGAGCAGAATCCACAAGCGCAAAATAATATGATGATAAATAAGTTAAAGACACTTGTTTTCGTGACTCTGATCATTAAATTCCATAATATAATCATATCACCACATAGTAATTTTATTTATCTATTTACAGTTGTCTTAAAAGAAAGTACATAGCGTAAACAAAATAATTTAAAACTACTTAAAGTCTATAATCAATATATTCAACAACGTATTCGTAATTACTGAAAAATATGCAAGAACTTTTTTATTTGTATTTACATTACAGAAACAGTAAAAAGAATTATAAAAGCAGCATGGATTTAAGTAAAACCGCTATCTTTTTTGATGGGTTGTTCTATATGAAAACCTACAGAAACAATTTTCTTCGAATTTCATTAACTTTTGTGGTTAAACCTTCTTCCAGTCCTAGCTGGGGAAGCTGCTGGTGCTTCTTCTCTTTCTTCTTCGTTAGCAGATGGTTCTTTCTTTGGACTATTGAAACGTTTCCTACCTCCAGAACTAGGTTTGCTTTTAGAGGGAGCTGCTGCCTTCTCTTCAGATGGTGCACTCTCCTCTGCTTCGTGGTGAACAGGCTTTGGATTGTGTTTATCTGTAACAAATTGGATACTGGAAATTCTAGACAAAATTCACAAAAATGGAAGATATTCTTTGTGTTTTATTTATTGATGCTCTTTGTGGTAGACCTCCCTGTCAACCACTCTATCAATTGTGGGTTTCTTAGTTTAAGTATTGTGCTCCTCGTCGAAGATAACGCGCTTATACCAGAGCTTGATACAATCTTCCAAACATTCTTTTATGGTCAGAAAAACCGCCGCAGGGATATCTTGAGTCGATCAAAAAGAAAGGATGGGGAGTGTATTTTTGGTTGAAAAGTCGCTTATCTTGATAACATTAAACATTGAACTATTGTGGTGTCAAAACGTCGTGAACGCCAAAGGTGACTCATTCAATGAACGTTATTTACTTGTTTAATATCTGAATAGCATATTATGCTCAAAAACTCACGTTTCTCCTTCATTGGAACGGAATTCAACTTCGAACTTCAGTTTTGCAGCTTTGAGAAGATTCGAATAGAATGTTGGTATTTATCAGGAAAAGAAAATGAGGACTTCCTTTAATTATCCATAAAGTAAACATTTTGAAGTACGACATCAGTAAAATGCAACAATGACTAACAAATTTAATCATAACTTGCAACTTGCAGCCCGGTTCTGATGTAAATAATGTCTCTTGCGTTAATACAACATAGATATTCTCACCGAATAGGGTCAACTTTATGAAATACGGCAATAATAGTATTGCGTTAGATAAAATGATATACTCACTTAAAGCAGCTTGCTCTCTCCTTCTCTTTAGACTAGCCAGAAGGTCATCATTACTTCTGAAAGGTCTAACAATTCCACCTTTTATGAATTTCTTTGGCGTCTCTGTTGTAGAACTTGGTTGCTCTACTGGCTCTTCCTCTACTTCTTCTTCTTCTACAACTTCTTCTTCCTGAAAATAATCGAATTCACTGCTATTTTTAATTAGTTTTCATCTTGAAAATAATTACAAAATGAAATATTTGTTTAATCTATACATAAAATTTTATACTTTAACTTGTATAGGGTGATCTTTCAAAAAATTTCCACCGAAGATATCTCTAAACTATTGTAGTGCCGAAAAATTGTAGAGCACCTAAAGCTGAGTTCTTAGAAGTCGCTTTATGACTCAAAGATGAATGTGTTCCAACTCACTCTCACCCCCAACATAACTTAAAAAATTTAATTGGGAACATTCTCTTGTGACACATCATTGGATAGTCATATCTTCCTGAGCATTGTATTACTTTTGGAATGTGTTTTTTCTTAGCTGTACCGTTTGAACCTGTTGAGCAAATTCTAATTTTATTAAGGCAAGTAAGTTTACACTTGGAAGTTTAATTAATTTTTACTGGTTCAAATGTTCAACTTGAGTACCATTCTGCTCCAAATAGTAATACAAACGAGGCTCAAACTACTCCTGTACGCGCTGTGATTCGATCACATTCCTGAGTTATCATGATCATTATCATCATCATCATCATCATCATCGACCAATATCTTTGATCCACGCTGGGCATAGATATTTCTCAAAATTTTCTACGTCTCTCCATCATAGCATATCATCTTTCCAGCGAGTTGGCGAACGTCCTCTACTTCTTTAAGCTTCCTGTTTTGGCACCATTCCAGAAGACATTTTGTTCATCTTTGGTCTTTAAATCTAGCCAGATGCGCTGTCCAGTTCCATTTAAGTATTTCCATTTTTTTAAATACATCTTTCACCCTTGTTATCTTTCTTATAATGCTGTTTAGGATCTTATCGCGTAGATTAGTGACCAACATTGAGCTTTTCATTTCTACTGATATTTTATTTGTTGATTTCCTTGTTAGTGTGTGGAATTCAGCCCAATAAATTTGTACTGGTAGCACGCATTGATCAGAGACCTTACGTTTGAGGGAAAGAGTCATACCAGATTTCAAAACAGCCTTCAGGTTTCTAAATGCTGCCCAGGTCAGCTATTATGCCTCACATGTACGATATCGATTGATATGGGCTAGCTCAGAACCAGATTATTTTTCACGTATTTATCTCCAAGCCTACCTAATGGGATTCTATGGCTAATTTCGTCTGCAAAACGAGAGTGATTCAAATGTTTTTCCACGTAGAGTCCCCTTTCGTCCCAATTCAGTCTTTCAAACATATATTCCTCCAGAGATCACCCGCGATCTCCAACCGCTGGCTCTCAGAAGACAAGTTGCTGACCTTTCTCTGCTTTACAGATACTTCCACGGAAGATGCTCAGAGGAACTGAAAGACCTTGTTCTGGGAAAACTCATGTTTTGCACACTAGCCTGGTAATGTGGTACATTTAACGACCCCTCGAACCTCTCTCTATAAGAATTCCTTCGTTTACAGGGCCGGTGGAACTCGCTTCCGTCCAACATCTTCCCAGCATCCTACAATTTGGCACTCTTCAAGAAGCGAGTAAACAGACACCTCAATTCTTCCCAGGCGTCCACCCATGTGGTGTAACAGGTTCGCCAATTCCTGGGAAGCGCTCATAAAAAACATATCTAGGTGTAATACATAAAGGAATTATCGATTTTCATATCACGTGTTACAAGGAACTCGGAATTTAATAGGTGTCAACCTGCCAAAAAACCTCAAGTTTATACTGGTTTTTTGAACTCCATTTATTCAAAATTATGCCATAAAACAGGTCGGAATTGATTGAACTGCTTAAAACGCATTTTTTTATTATTGAAGGATGAGGAGGTGAAGAGGGTCCTTCCAATTCAGATACATATACGATTTTTTTCGAAGAAAATAAAGAATCTCTGGAATCGAACTCCGGTTTCAATAGTGACTAACGAGCCAATTCTCAATTACAGAAAGGCTATTTCGAAAAGTACCTAGATTTCAGAAGATGTCTCAGCAGCGAACAGAATGGTAGTTTTGAAAACAAACTGAAATGTGTTTCAGTCACCTGAGAAGGTTGTCGATGCTGATACTTTAGATATGAAAAGTTTCCATAAGTTACATATTATTTTGTTATTATCGAAAAATTACAGCAAAATTGTTGTAGATGATGTCGATGAGAAAGAAACAGTGATATTAATGAAACGACAGTTTCATAAATAATATAAAAATTTAATGACAGCAGCAAAAAAATCTTGTTCTACCCAAAGAAATAATTTCATTGAGTAAGATATAAGATGGGAAACGTTTGCGATAAATAAGACATTCCCAACAACAGGCCCTTGATAGTAACTCCACTACTTCAACTGCAAATCAGAGCACATTCCTGATGCCAACAGTTGCAAAAATTTCAGATACGATTTATCGAAATATGCCGCAGCTGGTGCGTCTGCGATTTTATCTGGTGTTGGCTTTGTTTCTATAAAAGATTCAATTCCAGGTCTTGATAAAAATGAGATCCATAGGCCTGTGTTTGAAACCCGGGTAGATGCTTCGAAATATATTTGAGATATTCCTAGAAAAGGCATTTAATTTGGAGAACGAATAGACGATATACAGAAAATAGTCAATCGTTACCACCACCAAGAGGTTCAAGAAAAACGCATCTCAATTCAAGCAGCACCTGCCAAGTCGTGGCGTTGCTAAGGGAATTGTATCTTCGATCACAACTCCTTCAGAGAGCTAAGGTTGGAATTTAGATATCGTGATTTGCGTAGGATGGGACAGAACTTAAATAAATACCGGCTGGGACGGTAAAGTGTATAGATATTTAGAGGAGTGTTTGAAGATACCGTTACAATATCTGTTGATATGCTCCAAACCAATGAGTTGCCTCTTCAACATTGATTTTTTCCTTCTATAGTTACACTTCTGGTCACGGTCTCTTTTTGTGCGGTGGCTTGTCTGACTTTCGAAAAATGTGGTCGATGAACTAAATGTTGATCAAAAAAATCTCTACGAGATATGTCGAGTATCAGAAGGTTCTGGTATTCTTGAACTGTTAAACCGTTAAGCTGTAAAAATAGCTCACATTCGCTAACTGTACCCAAAGACGCAAGTCCTCAGTTCCCATCAGATAATTTGGTATTGCGTGTTAACCTTATTATTGAGATATACACTCCGATTTAGATAGGTCCAAACATATTTTTCAACACATATTAAAATCTCAAATCGTACCCATAAATCTGAGACTTGTTGTGGATGATATAATCGAAAGAAAAGCTGACATCGCAAAGAATAATGAAAGTTAGATTATTGAAAAGTTACAGAAAACGCAAGATATTCAAACATCTGTAAATCAATTTCTCTGCTAGTGATCAGACCGAATTTTTTATGTGCCTCGAGTATCAGGCTACAGCGCCGCCGGTTCTCCGACATATGCCTAATGAAGAGCTTCAAATCATAACAAGAGATAAGAGCTTGGATATTGTTGACTTTGTTTGTTGTACATTATCTGAGGAAACATGTATTGAACGAGTAACTAAGACCTCTTAAACGGTAATTAACGTTACTTCTGAAGATAGTTGGATCCATGTTGCAATCTCGAGCAAAAATACATGATCTTGGCCAAAAATAAATTGAAATTATTAGTTTCCATCGTTGATTTTGGAGCTGTATTTTTTTTTTGTGGTTTTTTGAATATTAGAATACTTTTGAAACTTGGTTTTTCTGTAAAAACGCAGAATTTAAGAACTGCAAATCAAGTTTATCCGTCTTCTCTGTTTTTAGTTCGAAATTGCGAAATTGTGTTACCCCTTGCGATAGTGTAGCTCACCCCATATCGATTATGTCTGAATAATTAGATGCAAAAACATGTATGCCTATTTTCGTATGATCAATTCAATTTTATAAGTAGAAATTCCATGAAACCAACCAATTATTTTTCGGACGAATTTATGTAAATTCCGAAATCTTATTTGTATCACGTGCGAGTGTGGCGACTTTCCAAACTGCGTTTATTTTATCTGAATTTTTATTGACTTGCATTAATTTATGTCTCAAGGATTTTATATGGGATTACTTTGAATATTTCGATAGAAGTATGATTCATGTAGTGAAAACTTGGAGATAATAAACTTTTACCTCGCACGTGAAGTATGTTTACACATATGCAGTTTATTTACGTTGCTGCAACCTCTTTAGTCTAGACAATTAGCATTCCAATCGGAAAAAGTTTTGTCAATTATGCAGTTTCTTTACAAATTGTAATATCTAAATATAACTTACTTACTTATCAAAAGACTTCATATAAATTATTATCATGAAATTATTAAAAACAAATTGAATTTTTCCTTTGTTCTTTTCAGACAATTTTAGTAATAAAAAAGCTGACAACGAATATACTGAGTGGCTTATAGGAAATTTTCCACCAGGGTTAATTGTCGTCTAAATGAATAAATGAAAATTTGATCATCAACCGTAAATCTGGAGGACATATTTTAAACCTCCTCTGCCTTCAACAAGGTGGTTTTCACCTTCAAAATAACAATAGGGAATTATTTTGTAGAGGGTTGAATGGCTTTTATACTTTTCAAGAATTGAAATGTTAAACGACAGCTCTAGCCAGATAAATATACCAAATCGGCCCGAAATGGCAGACAACTTATTTTTCTATATCTACTTAAAAAACATGTGCGATTCATATCTGTTTGACCGCGGCACATCACTTTGATCTCGTAATATCTATAAAAGATTAGTATTCAAACTGACATCTCGGAAATCTAGAAACTTGAAACTGACGCTAGGTTTTAAGTGATTTTGTTATTCAATAAATAAAATTATTGTTATTATCATTTAGGTGTTCCTCTTGACTTACAATCACGAAAAAAACAATACGACGGCTACGCTTTATATTTGAAATACAAGAAATACGCTACGTGTATAATACAAATTGGTTTATTAATGTTCGAAGTAATTCCAACCTGAATCGATGCACCTTTGTAACCGAAGCTTTCACAACTAAAAGACTTGAAGCATCTTTGGGAATACTCTCAAAAATGTGTTGAACTGCCTCATGGATCTCCTTCTCACATAAAGGTTTTGTAGGTACCAAAAATCACTCATGGCAAAATCAGTAGGGTGGATGTGGAATGACTCTTATGTTTACTTAAAAAGTCTACTGTTTGTTAGGCCATGTGTGAGAATGAATTGTCATAATGCAACATTATTCCACGAATTCTGACAGATTCAAACACTGCAGGTAAACATTCAGTTGGCTGTCACTGTACATTGATTTTTAAGCTCAATTGCTTTCACTAAACCTGTCCGGTTATAATTTGCGTACTATAATTTTTGACAGATCTTTGCTTTTTTGCAATGGTTGGGGTTGAATCATCTTCATGAATTCACACATGACCCTCCAGACGGGTAGGAATGTTTCATCACCTGTTATGATTTCAGACAGAATGCGATGATCACCATTTTTCAACATTTCTAACGATTCACGTGAGGTTTTTACCCACTCTGCTGTTCGGAAATCATTCAGCGCATGGGGAATCCAACGCCTAACAACTTTTTCATATGAAGATTCTCATATGAAATTGAATTAACTGTTGCGGATCCAACACCAAGGGATACCTCAATCACTTGATAGGCATCTTCTTCGATCATACGTCGCGTTGGCTCAATGTTGTTAACAGTCACTGACAAACAGAGCCTTACCGTACGTGGCTCGTCATCAAGCGATATCCGTCTTCTTTTACATTCACTACACCGCCAAAACACAGTTTCCCGTGATGGGCTTTCAGCACTTAATGCGCGCTGCCGCCGTTTCAAGACTTCGTTCTTCATTTAAACCAATTATGTAATCTCTGGATAAGTCCATGTTTCGCTGAAAAATTCTCTTCTAACATTTTGAAGTACTTCTGGTGTCAAAAGTCTGCATTAGGTAACGATTCTTCATCGCAGCTCCAAGTTTTTAGGTTGTGTAACATAAACTCCCGATTCAAGATAACCCAATAAGAAAAAATCTAAAGGACTCAAATAAGGTGACCTGGCTGGGCACTCAACTGCTTCTCTAATGCCAATCCACGGACCTGAGAAACTTGCATTCAAATACTGTCGCACACGAACATCGAAATGAGCAGAAGCACCATCATGCTGAAAACGAATATCATTCTCTGAAAGAGTTTCATCATTTTCCAAATTTTCAGTGAGTCTGGAATTCATTGATTCTGACAACAATTGCAATTAAGTGCCTCCATTGAGAATACCTCCGATGAAGAAAGGTTTCCATAAAGTTCAGCCCAAGCATTCAATTTCTGGGTCGTTTGTGTGTATGCTTGTATGAACCAATAGGGATTGTGGGTATCCGAATATCGACAATTATACCTATTTCACTTCACTATTGAGAGTAAAGGTACTCTGTTCAGAAAAACAGAATATGTGGATTATTGGTAATATTTTCAGTAAAAATTTCACAAAATTTCAAACGGCGATCAGGATCTGCTTCGTTTATTTCATGAACTAGTTTAACGTTATAAGGGTGAAATTAATGATGTTTCACGATCCTGCAGATTGTTGGAGTTGATACTCCAGAGGTACGTAATAATTTTCTGATTGAAGTAGGGTGTTCTATTTGTAGGTGACAAAAAACTGCTACTTCAGTTACTCCGTTCCGTATGTTGAATTTCATGTTTCTTGGTAGCCACTAAACCCGTAGTTAAAAATGTATTCATCAAATATAAAACATACTGATGTTCTTCTTCTTTTTCTGATTAGTTCACATTGAAAATTCTCACTGTTTCTGTGGCACAACTATCATTTCAATAATAAATTGAAACAATTTCGACCCGCTCATCATTTGAGTAAACCATCCTCAACGTTTGTCTAACAAATGCCAACTGTGGTTAAAAGTATTGCGAAAATGAAACACAAATGTGAAACTGATTTAATATACCAGATGGTTGTGATAAAAACAAATGTGCGTTCCCTACGAAACATTTATGTGCTCAGAACAAGAATCGTCACTTGAGGATGACAGCAGAGAATGAGAATTGTATCATTCAATCAATGGATGTCGAATGAGGTGATTTTAAGAACTTAATTTTATTTTGAACATTGTCAAATTTTCCTTTTAAAACAAACTCTTGTTGTGTTAGGACTATTAGTATGATATTAAAGTTCATAGCAATAAAACTTTTTAATAGAAAATCAAGAGACCTTTCCAAAGATCCACTTTCCCAATAATAAATTTCAACTTAGGAGCTGCTGAGGGTAGGGGGTTGATTTCACATGTAACTCAGAAATTGGTACCCCTCCAATAAAAAATGACGTGTCTCAGCTCGTTCTGGTACAATCAGTCCTCCTCGACATAGAAGGGGTGCAAATTTTTGTTGGAATACAAACTTTCGTTGTGTTTGGATATCTGTGTGATATTAAATGTTCATAAAGATAATATTTTTAAATAGAAAATTGAAACAGCACTCGATTCACTTTCCCAATAATGATTTTGGGCTTATGTGCTGCTGACGGTAGGTTATAGATTTTACATCTTCCAAAAAAACTGAAAAATTCAAAATGAAGATTGAAAAACACTGCGAAATTACCAGATCTATACGAAAATCTTAATGTACAAATATCTATGGAAATCTGAATTGTATATATTATATTAGAGTTGAAGAATCCTCGGAAGATGAAAAATATCATTGGGGCAACGTTGATTACTTAAAAATTGTGCTATAGAAGGTATTTTTTTAACTTTGCAATTTGCACTTCAATGAAGCTGATGATAAAATCAGGCGATATTTTTCAAAATTAAACGTAGTAGGTGGCAATACGACAATCCCTAAATAGACGGGAAACGAGGATGAAATGTTAAGGATATATCAGGACGATTCATTATCATCATCGCAGTACTGCTTTCTAACGTTCTTCTCATAATGAACGCTCTCTAGTAAACCACGCATAATTAACGTTTCAGTGACGTCAACCACTGCTTTATGTCGAAAATCATATTGTGGCTTCCTCGACCAACATAGTAGAGGTCGTAGGCGTCGAGCTCATTTGACTAACCTCTCATATTACATTTCATAAATCACAATATATCTGTGTAATCTATGTATCACATTGTAATCGATCGCAAGAGTATCTTATTCTTCTTACACGGTGCCTTCATGGCCGCCAGCACTCAGACAGTTTATCCCATTGTGCTTACCGTGTTGTATTATTTTGTTATGTGTCCTGCAAAAACTTTCTGATCAAGCTTGTAAGACTGTTGTAGGGGGCCTCCTGGATCATCTAGGCGCTGGGTGTTTCAGTGCCCAAGGTGTTCAGCCTGGTCACCTTTTGAGCGGGACATTCGAAGAGTATGATTGAGGCCCTTTTATGAGCCCTTTTGACTGTCTCAGTCTCAAGGTTCCTGTCCAATGGTACAGTGCATCGGTGGTGTTACAGTTTTGAAAGAAAGAGAGCACGTGTGTCCATGGGATGATCAGGATTGGTTCTGGTCCCATCGGCCTAACAGCTGTCGCCTCTTTGGCAAGGCTGTCCACTATCTCGTTTCCTGCCATGCCTTGATGGGCCGGGCACCAAATCAGAGAAACTCTGTTTGTAGCATTGAGTTGTCGAAGTGTTGCTTTGCATTCGTCAACTAGTTTGGATGTAACCTTCGTATCTTTCAGATATCCAAGAACGTTCTAGCTGTCAGAGCATATGTAGATGTATACTTCTCTGTAGTTTCTGTGTTGGTTTTCCTGTACACACCGGAGAATGGCAAATATTTCTCCGTGTGTTACAGTGACATGGTCTCCCAGAGGAATCGTAATGTTTGCCCTCGGGCCGTGGACGCCGATGCCTGTACTCATCCCGATTTTGGACCCCTCCGTAAACCAGGTGGTGCCCTGTGAAGTGAGTAAGGCGTGGGGTGTGATCCACATTTATTTTGGTGGAATTACGATCTTGAAAGATTCTTCGAAGTGGTAGGTCATTTGATCTCCTGTTGTGAGAAGGTCAGGTCGGATTTCTCTCATCTTGTTCAGAGATGTGGAGTGTCCAGAAGTGGAATGTCTGTCCCTCCACATATCTCCTTCACACAGTCCCAAAGAAGCCCTTATGGCCGACTCCTCCACCGTGGATGTGGATCTCAATGCTCCCGTGATTGCTAGACATGCTTGTTTTTGGATCCTGTTTATTTGGTTCTGTTTTATCTTTTTGTCCAGAGCAGGCCACCTTACGATGGCCGCATAGGTCAGGAGCGGTCTAATTACTGTTGTGTATAACCAATATATTATATTTGCTTTGAGTTTTCATCTAGGGCCGAATAATCTCCGGCAGGCGCAGAGTGTATTTTGCGCTTTTTGCGCTTGTCTTTCGATGTGATTGTCCAAATTTAGTTTGGCATAAAGCATCACACCTAGAAATTTCACTTTTTTTACTAGTGTTGGTTCCTCGTTAACAAGAATGGATGCCTTAAAACGTGATTGTTTCCTTTTTCGAATGAATATAATCATGTCTTTTTTGTTTGGATAAACAGAAAGGTCGTTCTCTCTGCACCATTGTTCAGTCATCTGCAGAGCGTTCTGCGCTTTACATAAGGTTTTTCCATGAACAAAGAGGACGAGATCGTCGGCATAACCTACCGCAAAGTACCCAGCATCTGCAAGGGCCGCCAGGAACCCATCCAGCAAGAGGTTCCAGAGGAGAGGAGATAGTACTCCCCCCTCCCGGACGGTCGAGTCGTCGTCGCAAGAGTATAAGTGTTTACGTTCTTTCATAAGTACCTACTGGATACAAAATAAATACAGAGTGTATACAAAAATCCGAAAAAATTTGTAATATGGAGTCAAACATTACCTAAAATTTTGTGTTGATTGCCATTGCAAAAGTTTCCTATATATTTCAGTTTGATTAATATTCATATGACTACTTACAATCATTCTTCATCTAAGAGGCGTTTTGCGGTTAAACTCATGAATCGCGTTCGTCTTTGAAGAAGATAATTTGGAGGCCAAGTCAATATATTTATCCGACTAGATCATTTCAGCCTAAATTTTGAATAAATGATAAACATGCAAAAATGATTAATCTTATCAGTAGCACCCTGGAACCTCATTTTCTTGAAAAATCTGCCAATTATTTTATCTTTCGTTAAGAGGAAATCCACATTGAGAATTGGATTTTGTTTACTATTTCCTTTTGCTCATGAATTACGAATTTAGATGGCATACTCTAATCGAGAACGGGTTGAAATTAGATCAATTTTCTTCAGAAATAATGATTTTGCTATAGCTGTCGTGGCATCTTATAAAACCAATTCATCCCAAGACACAGTTGTCACATGCACGTGAATTAGAGCCAAAGTTTCGGGAAAGTGGATCTGTGTTACACGAGAAGACTTGCCATATGGCTCCTCGTAGGTTTCTGTTTGGGTACCAAGGGAGCGCCACACGTAAACATCTACGAAATGCCTTCTCACCAAATCAATAGAGTTTAGTTGCAATTTCACTTATTGACTTATTGAGAAGGCCTTCGACAAACTCTGGCACGAAGCAATGATAAATAAAATGAAAAGAACAAAGTTTCCAAACAAACTTGTGAACATAACGGCATCGTACTTAAAAGACAAGAAGTTCATAGTACGAATAGAAAATGCCAAATCTGAAGAAAGACCAATAGAGGCAGGAGTCCCACAAGGATCGATCCTGGGACTACTAATATATATCTCGGACATACCTGCACTAAAACACTCAAAGATAGCACAGTTTGCTGATGACACAGCAATCTACACATCCCGTAGAAACAAGAAATGTATAACAAAAATACTACAAGAAGACACCAAAAAACTAGTTGAATACTTTGAAAAATTGTGAACCAAAATCAACGCCAACAAGTCAGTTGCAGTTTACTTTGATTATAAAAACAGGAGAAAAGACACAAAAAAACCGGAAGAAATAAGGATAGCCAACCAGAAAGTGGAATGGAAAAATGAAGCAAAATACCTAGGAGTATTAATAGACAAAAACTTGAAATTCCACAGCCAAATGGAAGAAAACGCAAAGAAAGCTAGGCAGCTGCAAGGATATTTATATCCCCTCCTAAACAGGAGCAGCAAACTGTCACTAGAGAACGAAATGAAAATAATAAAAACAATAATAATACCAAGTATAACATACAGTGGAGAAATATGGTACACGACAACAAAATCCTACAGGAAAAGGAAATTACAAGAGACAATAAATAAGATAGTCAGGACAGCAATTGGGAGCCCCTGGTACATATCAAATGAACAAATAAGACGAGAAGTCAGTATTCAGACGATAGAAGAAACGATAATCAAGAAGACAGAAAACTTCTTAGAAAAAATAGAAAATCACGAAAACGAACAAATAAGAAAAATTGTTCAAATAAAAATAAGAAAAACTGACAAGCACATTTCACTGCTACAGTGGAAGAGAGGACAGGAGGACGAGAAAAACAAAATAAAAGAATCAGGATAACAGAGTCATCTTCACTCTATCCGAAACCTTAAAGAGAGGCTGGTGACCCAAGACCATAAGTAGGTGAAAGTAAAACTTCTGAAAATGAGACAATAGAAAGAAAACAGTAGAAAAAAGGCAAAATAAAGACGAAGAGGCGAAAGGAATGATTTTTCCGGACCCCGTCAAAATTGAAAGACCGCAGACTTATTGACGAAGGACATGATGCGTAAATCGGAGAACTAGTTATGTCAAGGAGGGATATTCAACAGCTCCTTGCCTTGAATAAGGTTCAAAAACACACAAATATCACAATTTATCTCATTGTAATATGAAGCGAAGGAATGCTGAAAATCTTTAACAGAAAAGCTGCAAGTATTGCAGTTTGGGACATATTGCAATCGATCCTACACCAAACTCTAGTGTAGAATATTACGTGTTTCGCGTAGAAGCATTCAGCGAATCAAAATAAGAATAAATTCAATCCCTACAAAATGAAATTGGTCTATAAATTTAAAGAAGATCATTGCAATTAACCACTTACGAATTTATAAGTGGAAAAATCATTCGCAATCCACAAATTATCTGTTTTTCGGATGAATGGTCTTCTTCTTCATGATTTCAACATAATTGTACAATTCATAGGATGTATACCTCTTATCTTTAAAAATTAAATGTATGAAATGGAATTTTTGAGTTTCCTGCTGTGTTGGTGAATTTTCTATCAGTGAGATATACCTATAATTCTTAGAATACCATAGTTACTCCGCTTCAACAAAGCAAATAGACGAAGATTAACGTTGTTCCTCAGCAGATGAGATGTTTCAACAAAATAAAGCACTCTGAGTGCCATGCAATTCCTGTGAAACAGTTTGTGAATGAATGACTTCCAATTAGAAGTATTGGGAGAACAGATTATTCTGAAAGGCTTGCAACGGCTTGATGAACGCCATTGAAAATTTTCCTTTTTCATTTGAGATTAATGCAGCTAAACCTTATGAGACATAAGAATGTTTTTGAGGACATTGTGGGAGCCTCCTCACCGAATTCGAAACGAAAGACCCAGCAGAATCTATTGATGAACTACCTGATTCACCAGGTTTGTGCGGGTGACTTTTTCTGATTCAGAAAACTGAATTTCGTGAAATCCTTAGTCTGTCGATAATACAAAACAAAATTAGGTATTCAGTGGAAATTTTAATTTATGCATCATATTATTATTATGTTTTTTATGTTTTTACCTCTGGTGGCGGAGGAGCTGGAGTTGTTGAGCTAGACTTTGAGTTCCTAGAAGCTAATGGATTTCGTCGGTTCAGAAGGCTACCTCTGGGTGCTACAGGTGTCTTCTTCGGTGGGGGTGCTGGTTCATCTTCATAATCCTCGTTGTCTCCGTTGGCTTCATCAGCAGGCCTTCCGTTACATAGTGCTACCAGACAGAATAACCCAAACAGTAACCTGCAGAAGAACGTGTAATTTAGCTTAGAAATCTGTTCAATAGACCGAACAGTTTTATCGCAATAATTAATCGAAGAATATTGGTAAAGACGCGCACGCCCACTTGCGGATCGTATTCCGCAATTCACATCGTGACCTATGATCATGTACGTACGCCTCATCCAAGCATCACCACTTTCACCTCTCGCGAATTCCACATAATATCTAAAGGTAGTCTTACACTACAAGCTTAATATCTATCTATTGAAGGTTAGAGCAAAGGCTCCAGCCTTCAATCAGGACGATTAAATAATCTTATGAACTGACCGATCACGACACATGATAACTTTGCAAAACGAAGCAACTGTTGCATCCTACCTAATAGAAACAAAGAAATATAATCATATTACAACGAAGAGTATCACACCTCTATTAAGGCTATACTCTAAGCCTACCAGGGTGGTATGTATCTAGTGGACAGATTTCGACGTTTCAGTACTGCAGCTGAGGGAAATATTGAGAATAGAGGAAGTTGACCCCGTTCCCCGTGTTCTTTTTGCTTGAGGAATTCATTGATGCAAACAGATTCAAGCTAGCTTTTTTTATTTTCGAAGTATTTAAAAATTTCAATATTTTCGAGATCAATCAAAAGCCAATATCCCGGTTTACTTTGAAGTAATGTAAAGTTGGTTTTGACTTTCTGAAGGCACCTTGTTACGTAGAATCGAAGTACCATGGTTTTTGAGGGATTTCTTTTCAATGTGAACCATAAACAACTTCGATTTTGTTAGATAGTTTTCTTCACTTTCCAGAAATGTCTTCTATGAGCACTTCAAAACCGAAAATTGTATAACTTTTTCCTAATTTTATGTAGTAACCCTATGTCCATCCACAGAATTTTCACTGAATAATTTAAATAGCTTAAGTATGTTCTGTGCTCTCGTCCGTAATAAAAAATCGGCCATGCTGTAAGAAAATTTTGAGAAGCGAGAGGAATAGATACAGGGGTATCTTAAAGTCTAGCGCTCAGTAATCTCAAGATGCGGAAAGGAGATTTCTGACATCGATTCGATTTTCGAAACTGATCTGCAGAAAATCCGAAGAAAATCCGCAGTTTTTCCGAGAAATTATTTGGAATGTTCACATCAGTAGTGTTCAATCGTCAAAATGAACATTGATAGTCGGATGTAAACACACATCGTCATATGATTATTCAACGCCAAGGCCGATTGGGTAATGTATGGTATGCATTGAAAGATAATCGCGGACTAGCTGGTGATTTTTGGTGAAAACCTTCGTGCTGAATTATATCATGAAATTGTAAAGAACAATATTATCGATGGATATTTTGATGAACTCTCTCTTGCTGAAAGAAAAAATATCCATTTTCAACATGATGGCGCTTTTCCTCATCAAACTATGATCGTGGCTGATTTACTTGATTGAAATTTTGACTATAATTGAACCTGGGGCGCCGATAAGATGGCCGGTAGATTTCGCCTCTAGACTTTTTCCTTTGGGGATGTATCAAGTATTTGTTAGATGGAAGAACACGTCGAAACATTGCAGAGTTGAAGCAAAATTTCAGACATGTTGCCTCGGTTCCAATATTCAAATTTCCAAACTGTGTCGAAGTATCCTCAAGGATTATGAACTATGCATACAAAATAATAGCAATGCATTTGAACACCTATACTGATTTCCATCAAATTTCATTCCATTCAATAGAACATCTCGTTAGTTTTCTGTTACAAAATAACCATTGCATGTTACTTACGAAATTATTGTTGGGCATGGTCGCTTCGTTATTACAAACGATAAAATTAGGAAAAGTTATTAGTTATTAAATTTTCGTTATTACATGAAAACACGTCCTGGATGAGAGATTTAATGCTCATGTGAGATATTCTTGAAAAGGCAAAAAAACTCCAATCAAAGAAATCTAAGTTACCTATAGTTCCTATTCAGAAAAATGCACTCCAACCATTGAAGAAAAAGTAAATTACCACACGTAGTTCGATTTTACTTAAAAAAGTGTCGAAACCATTTTTACATAACTTCAAAAACAACCCAGATATTGGCACATGACAGAATTTTTTAAATAACTCGAGAAAGAAAAAACCTAGGTTGGATCTGTTTGCGGCAATGCATTCCTCGCGTGAAACGAATACGGGGAATGGATTTTCCTCCGGTCACAGTATATCATATAGCTGCAATACTAAATCTGTCCACTCTGTAGACAAGATCCCAACAGTCGCAGCGCAATGGTTGAACCAATTCCAACTTAAAAGAAAGTGATTTCATTTATTTTGATATTCGTCATCGTTTCCCTTTGAATAGTACTTGCATCGACATAAGTCTCAACGTATACAACCAACTCCTGTACAGTACCTTGATTACCTCATTCATAGAAATCCTTGAAATATATTCTGGCTTCTCTTATACGACGGCAGAACAGAACTAATAAACATTAAAAAGTGCTTCATTAACAATTATCAATTCAAACCTTTTCTATCTTGGAACTGCTACACAAAGCATTTCACTTTTGAAACTTTCAAACTGTAAAACCTCCAAAAATAAATTATTTATAATGCCTGCAGTGTGACAGAGGTTTTTCAAGGCCATAAAGGAGTAGATTTCGATTATGAGCTCATTTTGAATAGTTGAGCTTTATAAATTAGACTTGGTCAATATGAAAGTGAAGAATTCATAAGATTATTATAAATCTAGGTCTGTTACGTTTTCAAGGCTAACCGCTAAATTGATTTTGATGAAATTTTGTATGGAGATACTACAGATACTTTTTGCAGAATTCTACCCTTCATAATAATAAGGCTCAAAAGTTTGTATGGGAATTCTTCGGGTTTTAAAGTGAAAGACATGAGAAAATATGAGAACCACCATTTTTTAAACAATCTGAGGGTACGGAATAACGATTGAACGATTTCTCCCATTCTTACAGTTTGCAAAAATGTGTTTAAAAATTGAATTACAAATGAGGAAATGGTGTTTCAAAATTTCTGGAAATACGCCTCTAAATGAGCAAAATTGTAGTGTTGTGTGGAATTCGCTCAGAATTAAAAAAAGGGACATGAAATTTATGTTTAAATGTATATTTAAAACAGGGACGCATAGTTTATGATAGATGAAATGTTTCCCTTCCAAATATCAGTTAGACATAATTATGAATATGAGTATAAGTTACTATCTATGCTAGACATCATCTAGCGCCACAATAATACATTTTTTGTGTTCCATGTTCCAACGGTGGCGGTGTGATTCATTTCACATTCATAGCAATACCCAAAATAATTATGGAATTGCCATTCGAGATTATCATTTCTAGCAGACAGGAATGGGTAAGCATCAAGATGAATTCACTTCAGGTCCCCTATTGGTTCACTGACGACTCTAAACAGATCAAGGAACTGGAGCTGGTGTATACGGTTAGGGAGTTGCCAAGGAACAGTTTATCTCTCTCGGCAGGTTTGCAACTATTTTTCAAGCAGAAATATTCGTCATTGACCACTGTGCCAATCTCAATTACCACGAAGATCGATAAAAATCATTACGGTTAGTCACTCTATGTCGCCTATGGTCCACGAAAGATTGGGGGAGGAAGCGCAGGTTGCGCCTGATGTGGTCACCGGCCACTCGGGTATTAAGGGCAATGAGGGAGCGATCTCTTTGACCGATCGTCAGGCTGCCTTATGATTCGCTGGTCTGCAGACTCGGAATCCCCCTCAAGAAAGGAAAATAACCTGGCTGAGTGCCACAGAACTCAGATACTCTCAGATTGCTATCAATGGTCGTATGATTCCTTCTTGAGAAGGTAATTGTATTCCCTATTAGTTATTAAATTTCTAAATCAGCATGTGACTAATTGAAATCTATCATCAATTGGAAAAATTCTAGGTTTTCATCAATCCGTTCGATCTCTGTTTGAGAAAAACAATCGATTAAAATCGATTTAGTTGAATCGGAAAAACTTTTGTTACTTCAGTTTCTTAGTCGTGGTACATTATTATCTCAAATGGGACCCCATTTACTTCCATGCATTGGTACAATCTAGATTGGAATGATTTCCTAATATTTTACAACATTTTGGTATCTATTGACATGCTTGAATAATCCTTTCTCGTAGTTCCTCAATGATTCGAATGGCATAACAGAGACTGCAGACTTGAAATAGCCCCACAAGAAGAAATGAAGAGACTTTAGATCGGAACATATAGCCAGCCAATATAAGCGCCTCTCCTACCTATCCAACGACCCCGAAATCTATAGTCGATAGTCCCGCACAGTGGCAGCATAAAGAGCCGTTGCTCCTCATGTTGATAC
Organism: Cryptolaemus montrouzieri; assembly: GCA_013387265.2. Taxonomy (NCBI): domain Eukaryota; kingdom Metazoa; phylum Arthropoda; class Insecta; order Coleoptera; family Coccinellidae; genus Cryptolaemus; species Cryptolaemus montrouzieri. The sequence continues at coordinate 35,315,183 of JABFTP020000144.1, forward strand.
ATAACGTTATGTATGTATGTTTGGCTAAATTTGGATTTTCTTTGATGATAACTGTTATGAGAGGGCCAATCAAATTCTCCAGTATGTTCAATTAGCTTTCGCCGTATAAATAAAGATTCTACAATATGATCTTCCAAATTTCCAACCCAAACATTAAATTTTTGAGGTCTTGGAATATGATTTTCTCTCTTTGAAGGGTAATTACTGTCACTTCAGACTCTACAGTTATTGCGATGCACCCCTGTTGAAAAAACAAATATTTTAGAAGAAATTCGGCTCGTTATTGATCCGCTTACTAAAATGTTCGCAAAACTCTAAGCGACAATCAAACTCATTCAACTCTATTCATTCAACTCTATTCAACTCGTGTAAGAGTCTAATTTCATATGGGTGGAATTGAGTGAAGAATCTTGAAAATACTTTTCCAACTCGGATTGTGTATTTTCCATCATGGCAACCTCACCTAAAACGGCCATACCAATTCCTTCGTCATTCACAACTAGGGTGGGGTTGTGTTTTGATTGATAACGCATCCAGTTTCCATGAATTTCTTCGTTAATTCGAGAAAGAATTTGTGCCCCAAATTTCTTCCATTGTTGTTTTCGTTCAAAATGCGCACAGTTATTATTCCTGAAAAATAAACTCACAACTTCAAAGCCTTCCTGCAGTGCTTACACCTTCTTATACTAAACCAGTCTTATTTCAGGTTATTGTTTGTTTGTTTGTTTACTCTTTTATATGTGCTCGGGAACTTTGCCCATTTACACAGGTAGACCTACAGTTTATAGTGGATTCCGAACCAACCTCCAAGACCGTGCAATGATAACTGCCACCACGTGGATTACAAGGAACCTGGTCTTTTATGCCCCTTTAGGTTAGGTTAGGTACTTTATATTATACACAAATGATTTATACCGAATTGCAGATAGTCTTGATTGGTTTCTTAAAAATCATTGTTCGAAACAGGAATTTATATTTAGAGCCCTTGTTTAATTTAAAAGTGATATCAATAGTTTGTTACATGGCGACTACTGTCGTCCGATTCTGTTAGGTCCTATAGTTGGTCGGGACTCTCGACTCGGGGAATTCCCTGTACATTGTTTGTTTGTTATTTCTTTAACGTGCTCTATTTCCGTCTTTTGACCAATGACACGTCGGAGAATTCTGTCACCTCACTAACCCGGGAATTTTGCCGAACCCCTCTCGTGTCGAGGGAAGGGATCTTTAATGTCTAACACATCTCTGTTAGAGAGGACCGACCGCCTCACATCTCCTCTGAAAGATCGATACTCAAGCTATTCCCAGGATCCGAAAAATCGCACCGACTTTGTGGGATTGAACCCTGGTAACCCTGCGCAGGAGACGAGCATCATATCCTCTACGCCACCGAACCGGCTCCCTATACATTATTTAGCTTTTCAATAAAACTTTATTTGGAATAATTTATTCACTCAGGGTTACGCTTGCCATAAAAAGAAATAGAAGGTCGTATTTTACATAGTTTCTACTTGATTTCAATTATCAACCACCTGTTATCTCGAGTTATAAGTGATAACCAATAAAATGGATAAGTTTATTTTAAATATATAGAAACTGAAAAAAAGACAGAAAATGTCTCGGTATGTTTTACATTACATACCATAAATATTTAGAATTTAATCCGAGTTAAAAATGTTGCACAAAAAAGTTTGGCGCTAGAAAAGTGTATAGGTTTTCGAACTTTCTTTTGTTTTGATAAATAAAAAATGAACTTAAGGACAGGCCGAAGAGAGAATACGTTCTTGATAAGTCGTGATTTAATAAGTAATGTGAATGTATGTATCTGTATTTGCTTTCCAACGTAAAGGTTTCTTTTCATTGGAGCGTTTTGACGCTGATTCGAAAGGTAACCTGATTTTCAGCGTTGACGCTAGAGAGTCAGGAATTTCCGAACTTAGAGGCAGACGCTGGAAGAGACAAGTGCCAGGTTTATATTTTCGGACTTCGAGGGTTGTCAATGTCAATTATTGCTTCATATCAGATTTTAATAATCACAGAATATTGATACAGACTTGGAAAAATGGATTTTGCCATACAAAAGATTAAAGCTTGTTGAAATGATACAAAATCAATACAAAATAGATCTTATATTTATTAATTAACTGTTTCAACCTGGAATAAAAGCAGAATGACACATTTCGCAGCTGAAAATACGTCTTCATGTGAACGTCAAGATAAGATGTTGATAAGGGAGAACAAAACAGGTAACAAAAAATGTCCCACAGTAATTTCAGTTTCAGGAAATTTAGAGAAAAATCAAACCAGCTGAGTTGTCATTGGAACACTGTATTAATTTTTGTGGGGTGGATTCAACAACCAAGTATGTGTTGTTAAAACTTATAGATATGAAGAGAGACTCTATACCTATTCAAAAATATTCTTCTTCTTCATTTAAATCAACATCTACAGATATATTTCAAATATGGAATTCGATGTTCGATATATCTTGAAAAATCTTTTTGTTTTGATCGCACACTAATTTTTAAATTTTTTTTTGTATGTCGTAGTATATTCTCATAAAATCCTTCTAATATTCATTGAAACGCAGTATAGGAAATGAAAGACATGGAATTTCCACGTTTTGCCTCTCCTTCCAAGAAAGAATTATAAAATTATGGAAGCAATAAATACAAATCTTGCAATGTAACATATATTTAGTCATCCACTACTAATTCTGTATACGAATATATTATTATTCCATGAATTATTCAGAAAATCATCTCATAATTTAAAAGATGAAGCAAATCATTCCGAAAAAATCACGGTTATACCAGAAGGTGAATCACGTGCAGATACTTTACATAACAAAATTGAAATGAAGATCAATGAAAAAAACGGAATGCAATAAAAACATTCAAACATATTCGTAGTCAATATTTAAAGTCTCATTTTAAATAAATGTCAAGGACGGTATTGAAATAGCAACGATTTTAAATGTTTTATACTAATTGAAGATTTTCAATAACTTTCACTTGAAAACTGGAGCGAATGAACTACAAGCAAGCCCAATTCTTATTTTACTTGTGATAGGTAATTATTCAAGCAATTCGTCCTTGAATTGAGTAAATTCTTGTGTAGACGTACCGGAATTCGGCGCCACTCTGAAGAACCTGACCGAATATTCTTGTCTCGCAATTAATGACTAATACCAGATTTCTTTTTTTTGTTGTTTAACAACGTTCTATTTCCTTGGATCTTTGACAAATTTCGTGTTTAAATTTTAAGCTACTTTTACTCATTTTTATTATAATATAATTGTTTAATTGTATTGGAGCCGAATATCTTTGCTTGAAACATTCTTTTAAAGCATTCAAGCACAGAACGAATAAGGTTATAAATATTTATGGAAGAATAAGTTTTAATTGATTTTTCAAAATATAACTATGTGATGAAGTTCGACTCAACTTGAAGGGTTTTGAGAGTGAATATTCAATAATGGGTAAGTGGACGAGAATCAGGACTGAAATTATATGGAAACTTCACGTTTAGGCACATTTCGTTACATGAGAATGATGAAAGATATGACAGAGATAGGAACGAAATATATTCCGATGGCAGGGGAATGGAGTGAAAGAAATATAGCCTCATACATACACACAACCAAATTTATAAGCAATCACTCGGTATTTCACATTATTGATTGTTTTCAACCATGGATCTTTGACTACTTGTGAAGGATGAAATTTTTTGTTGTAAAAAAACTGGATAGTATGATAAGAAATGTTGAATTATCACCACATGTTCGGGATATTGTACTCAGTCGTGATTGATATTTGAAACTGCGAATTTCACAATTTAAAAAAGCCTATAATCATAATTGAAAGTGCCTTACGTTGGATTGTCCGATGTGCGGAGAGGTCGGAATAATTGCTCTCGTTGAAGAAGGGATATCACAGAGGGATATAGCGGCCACAATGAGGGTATCACAGGAGTTGATTTCAAAACCTATTTCCGATACGTGGAGCTACAATCTCTGCAAAATAGGCCTAGAAGAACGCGTATGAAGATCACTCCTGAAGAACAAGACCGCTTTCTGTACCAAATTGCAAAAAGAGACCGTAGTGCGTCGCAACCCATAGTCCAAGGGCAATTTCTGGAAGCAACAGGCATCAGTGTATCAGTCGAAACGCTACGTCATAGACTTCGTTCAAGGGGTTTATACAGCAGATGGCCCTTAAGAGTTCCAGAGCCAACCAAACAACAAAAAATGAACAGACTCAATTGGTGTATCGAGCACCAAAATAAGAATATTGAGAATTGGCGAAATGTTCTTTTTCGGATGAGACCAGAATTGGTGTTCGATCAGATGACCGCCGGATTCGGTTTTTGAGGGGTCGTGGAAGAAAAGCTAGACTCCGAGCAGCAAGACAAATTCCGAAATACCAAAGGGGCAGTGTGATGTTATGGGGTTGCATTATACTGGGAGGCAAAACAGTTTTGATTTCGTTTCCTGCGAGTGTAACGGCTATAAATTGCGTGGACCTAGTGCAGAGCTCATAGTGAGACTCTGGCGAGGTGCCCACGGTGAGAATTTCACTTTTATGCAAGATAATGCTTCTCCGCATACAAGCAACTTCGCGCGACATTATCTTCAAGCAGAGGGAATCGTTATTTTGGACTGGTCAGCTTGCTCTCCGGACCTAAATCCTGTTTAACATTTATGGGATAATTTCTAAAGGAAAATTAGATCACGCCAGGATAATCCAAAAAACTCACAACAGCTTATCCAAGCCGCCACAGAAGAGTGGTAGAATATCACCCCAGAGGAGGTCGAAAACCTAATCCAAAGCATGCGTAGACGGATTCAGGCTTGTATCAGGATAAGAGGAAGTAATACAATCTACTGAGGTCGAGAAAAAAACACCTATTACGTCAATTCAAATATCTCAAAAAGGATCAATTCTAACAATCCTTCGAAATTTACAAAATCCTTGAGGTAATATTCAAACTATCGGGTGATTCCATATAAATTTGTTTGTGTGTACATATAATAACTCAGATACCACACATACATTCTATTGTTAATACACGCTATAAAAAATCATAGATATGACAAAAATTAAGGAAAAAGTAGGATTATTGTGTTAGATCGAGTTTCTTCTGAAACTTTGAAAAAACAAGTAAAAATTAATATAGACATTTATGTATTTCTGAGAAATATTGAATAAAAATAAAGGCACCAACCAAATTCTTGAAAAGATCAAATTAACCAGACTTTCGTTTTTTCCTTTTTAATAATTTGTTTTACCTCCTCGGACGTCTCCGACATTTTGACATCGTGTGAAGATTTTATTCGATCTCAAATGTAAGAGAATTCCGAGATATGACTTTGATATATACCTACTCACATACAGGGTGCTTCAATGAAAACTAAATAGAGGCTATATCTACCAAGATATTCATTTCTGATCAAAACGCAAGGGACATCTTTTGGGGTGCAAAACTTGCCTGAAATATCAACCCCTTAAGCGGGGGTTGCAATCTTTAAACATTTTGAATAGGGAAGATGGGTCGAGTGATGACTCAAAAATAAAGTGATATCTTTGTCTACATTGCCTTGAACGAATTTCCATTTTTAATTGAAAACTGTAAAAGATACAGGGTGAGCAACTGAAAGATAGGGAAGACTATTTCCCTGAGACTATTCAAGTTTCAGTGAAGTAAAATGGAACAGATTCATGCTGATCAATGGCAGTCATCATCAAGTACCATCCTCATCTCGAATTTCAACCTTGGAGCAGGGGTGACAACCCTTGAAAATTTGGAAGAGGGTAAATGGGTCGAGTGATATCTCGAAAGAAAGGTATTATCTTTGTCTGCATCCCCGTGACCGAATTTTTGTTTATGATTGAAAACTGTAAAAGATACAGAGTGAGCTACTGAAAAATAGAGAAGACTATCGCCCCAAGACTATTGGAGTATTAGTGCGAAAAACTGGAATAGATTAATTTTAGATCAAAAGCTGTCATCTTCCGAAATCACCCTCATCTCGAATTTCAATCCCTAGAGCAGGGGTAATATTTCGATCCAGTGATACCTCAGGGCGATAGATAGTCTCGTCTATTTTTCAGTAGCTCATTCTGTATCTTCTTCAGTTTTCAATCAAAAATGAAAATTCGTTCACGGGGATGCAGACAAAGATAATACCTTTCTTTCCAGGTATCACTCGACCCATCTACCCTCTTCCAAATTTTCAAGGGTTGTCACCCCTGCTCCAGGAGTTGAAATTCAAGATGAGGATGGTACTTGATGATAACTGTCATTGATCAGCATGGATCTGTTCCATTTTACCTCACTGAAACTTGAATAGTCTCAGAAAATAGTCTTCCCTATCTTTCAGTTGCTCACCCTGTATCTTTTACAGTTTTCAATTAAAAATGGAAATTCGTTCAAGGCAATATAGACAAAGATACCACCTTTTTTTTGACTCATCACTCGACCCATCTTCTCTATTCGAAATGTTCAAGGAATGCAACCCCCCCCTAGGGGGTTGATATTTTAGGCAAGTTTTGTATCACAAAAGATGTCCCCCTCGAAACAAAAATTGACCTATTTTTGCGTTTTTATCAAAAATGAATATCTTGGTAGATATAGCCTCTGTTTAGTTTTCGCTAAAGCACCTGTATATAGATATATATATATATATATATATATATATATATATATATATATATATATATATATATATATATATATTCATGTCACTTTGTGCTTGGTTTTCATACTGTCAAATGATGAACGAAAGTTCATGTTCATCATTCAATGATCTATTAAATTAATTTATCCGTTCGTAGTAACAACATGGCAAAAATTTTGTGTTTTTTAAATCATGCTTAACTACCAAATAGAAACGGCTAAATTCTTTGAGTTTCTTAACTAATTCAGAGAATAACAAATTATACTATAATGAAGTTCCATTTATTGTTTTTGTTCCTACGGAGAATTTTTCATTCAAGACAAGTTTGATTTATTCAATTTACTTTAAAGAGCAAGAAAACTTCTTGAATGGTCTTTTCATCTCTCCGGAGGTTAAAAACGTCTTTGATTATCAAAGGAAATATTTAACAGTTTTTGATTTTCTTCTTCTTTATAGTTTAAGGGTATTAAGCAGCTATTCTGGCAATAGGATTCGAAAAATATGTTAGTTTATATCTAGGTCTTATTAAATCATCATGGTTTAATAAGGCTCTTAGAATAATTTCTAAGAGTCTAATATTTTTCAAAATATAATGTTTCGAAGTGACAGTCTAACTTTAGTGGTAACTCAAATTCATTCAGTTCATGAAAAACAACATACTGTCTTTCTAAATTACAAAATATGCAATTTATTGCATATTTGAGTTAGATTAAATTTCAATAAATAACACCAGTTCCTATTAATTTATTAACCATTAACAAAATGGAGAAATGTTTATTTGAGAATCTATGCCCAGTAGGTCATTTTCAGGAAATAATTCAATAAATCCGAATCTAATGTTTGGTTACATTCACCCAGTAATCAGAAATATCAATGCGGTAGTAATTATACAAGGTTCCAGTAATAATAACCATTATCTACGCTCTTATTGCTACCGTTTATCATTCTTGGTCTATATTGTCCACAATTCTAATACCTGTTAGAAGCACTTTTTACAATGAAGGTCACCCATGTGGAAATGAACAGTTATTCCATGTATTCCCCTTTTTATCGCTTGGAAACTTACTCTTTTACTACCATAAATAGAGTGTCAACTTTATAGGAAGTACAGCACTGAATAAATCTATAGGAATATTTTATTATTATTTTTGATAATCACTGAATATACACTCTTGGACAAAACTAACGCAAAAATATATTCAATTTATAAGCGTATTCTTAAGGCTAGGAACAGAATTGTTGAAATTGTAAGAATAAAAATACAAGCTGATATACAAGTAGCATTGATATCTTTTATTAGAATGTGATTCATTGGCGAGTGATATTTTCTATTATATTAGTGTTAAATGTAGGATCCATGGTCCGATGGTAGAGCGTCTTGTAGTCACATTCAGAAGAGAGCATTTAACCCCTAAAGCTAAACAAATATGAAAATACGTAACAAATGTTGAGGTTTAGAATCAAGGAATGCTTTAATCGAATTGTCTGTTTCAGCAAGTACTTTTTATCTTCGGCAGATTCAACAGTATTGACGTAAATTTGGAGCCTAAAATAAGTTTACTCAAAATGGTGTTTAAATATATAACACGATTGATCGGAGACAAACCTTAATGAAATCTCAACGTTCAAGCGAATGGCGTAATGAATATTTAACGGGCATTAACAATATAGAGCAGAATATTATCGATTATCTACCTTCTCCGATACAGAAAGATAAGCATGATATGATTTTTCAGGAAAATTCCGACTGTTGAATGAAGGTAATCTTATCACAATAATACATGACGCTTCAGAAAATTAATTCATTTAAAACTGTCTGTTGCTTACAGCTAAAACGAAGTAGTTTCTGTCTAGATTACTACCAAGATACTTACGCACAACTTTTCGAAAATTAGCTTTAACATAAACATATACCTCGAAATTCCAAAAATGGACAAACTATAGCTATCATAGTTGGAAGTAAAACGCGTTCTTATTTTAAAATCAGTAATCAAAATTTCATGATTTGCTGATTTTCTGAAGAAACTAAAATAGATTTCTTGGAAGTAATGAAGGCTTTTTATTGATTTTATATCATTTAATTGGTTGGGCCGGTTTAGGTCTACATTCGTCGATTTTCTAGATTACTATCAAGATAATTACGCACAACTTTTCGAAAATTGGCTTTAACATGAACATATACCTCAAAAATCCAAAAACGGACAAACTATAGCTATCATAGTTAGAAGTAAAACGCGTTCTTATTTTAAAATCAGTAATCGAAATTTCATGATTTGGTGATTTTCTGAAGAAACTAAAATAGATTTCTTGGAAGTAATGAAGGCTTTTTATTGATTTTATATCATTTAATTGGTTGGGCCGGTTTTGGTCTACATTCGTCCATTTTCTAGATTACTATCAAGATAATTACGCACAACTTTTCGAAAATTGGCTTTAACATGAACATATACCTCAAAAATCCAAAAACGGACAAACTATAGCTATCATAGTTGGAAGTAAAACGCGTTCTTATTTTAAAATCTGTAGTCAAAATTTCATGATTTGGGGATTTTCTGAAGAAACAAAAGTAGATTTCTTGGAAGTAATGAAAGCTTTTTATTGATTTTATATTATTTAATTGGTTGGGCCGGTTTTGGTCGACATTCGTCCATTTTCTAGATTACTATAAAGGTAATTACGCACAACTTTTCGAAAATTGGCTTTAACATGAACATACACCTCAAAAATCCAAAAACGGACAAACTATAGCTATCATAGTTGGAAGTAAAACGCGTTCTTATTTTAAAATCAGTAATCAAAATTTCATGATTTGCTGATTTTCTGAAGAAACTAAAATAGATTTCTTGGAAGTAATGAAGGCTTTTTATTGATTTTATATCATTTAATTGGTTGGGCCGGTTTAGGTCTACATTCGTCGATTTTCTACATTACTATCAAGATAATTACGCACAACTTTTCGAAAATTGGCTTTAACATGAACATATACCTCAAAAATCCAAAAACGGACAAACTATAGCTATCATAGTTGGAAGTAAAACGCGTTCTTATTTTAAAATCAGTAATCGAAATTTCATGATTTGGTGATTTTCTGAAGAAACCAAAATAGATTTCTTGGAAGTAATGAAAGCTTATTATTGATTTTATATTATTTAATTGGTTGGGCCGGTTTTGGTCTACATTCGTCCATTTTCTAGATTACTATCAAGATAATTACGCACAACTTTTCGAAAATTGGCTTTAACATGAACATATACCTCAAAAATCCAAAAACGGACAAACTATAGCTATCATAGTTGGAAGTAAAACGCGTTCTTATTTTAAAATCAGTAATCAAAATTTCATGATTTGCTGATTTTCTGAAGAAACTAAAATAGATTTCTTGGAAGTAATGAAGGCTTTTTATTGATTTTATATCATTTAATTGGTTGGGCCGGTTTAGGTCTACATTCGTCGATTTTCTAGATTACTATCAAGATAATTACGCACAACTTTTCGAAAATTGGCTTTAACATGAACATATACCTCAAAAATCCAAAAACGGACAAACTATAGCTATCATAGTTGGAAGTAAAACGCGTTCTTATTTTAAAATCTGTAGTCAAAATTTCATGATTTGGGGATTTTCTGAAGAAACCAAAGTAGATTTCTTGGAAGTAATGAAGGCTTTTTATTGATTTTATATCATTTAATTGGTTGGGCCGGTTTTGGTCGACATTCGTCCATTTTCTAGATTACTATAAAGGTAATTACGCACAACTTTTCGAAAATTGGCTTTAACATGAGCATACACCTCAAAAATCCAAAAACGGACAAACTATAGCTATCATAGTTGGAAGTAAAACGCGTTCTTATTTTAAAATCAGTAATCGAAATTTCATGATTTGGTGATTTTCTGAAGAAACCAAAATAGATTTCTTGGAAGTAATGAAAGCTTATTATTGATTTTATATTATTTAATTGGTTGGGCCGGTTTTGGTCTACATTCGTCCATTTTCTAGATTACTATCAAGATAATTACGCACAACTTTTCGAAAATTGGCTTTAACATGAACATATACCTCAAAAATCCAAAAACGGACAAACTATAGCTATCATAGTTGGAAGTAAAACACGTTCTTATTTTAAAATCTGTAGTCAAAATTTCATGATTTGGGGATTTTCTGAAGAAACCAAAGTAGATTTCTTGGAAGTAATGAAAGCTTTTTATTGTTTTTATATTATTTAATTGGTTGGGCCGGTTTTGGTCGACATTCGTCCATTTTCTAGATTACTATAAAGGTAATTACGCACAACTTTTCGAAAATTGGCTTTAACATGAACATATACCTCAAAAATCCAAAAACGGACAAACTATAGCTATCATAGTTGGAAGTAAAACGCGTTCTTATTTTAAAATCAGTAATCAAAATTTCATGATTTGCTGATTTTCTGAAGAAACTAAAATAGATGTCTTGGAAGTAATGAAGGCTTTTTATTGATTTTATATCATTTAATTGGTTGGGCCGGTTTAGGTCTACATTCGTCGATTTTCTACATTACTATCAAGATAATTACGCACAACTTTTCGAAAATTGGCTTTAACATGAACATATACCTCAAAAATCCAAAAACGGACAAACTATAGCTATCATAGTTGGAAGTAAAACGCGTTCTTATTTTAAAATCAGTAATCGAAATTTCATGATTTGGTGATTTTCTGAAGAAACCAAAATAGATTTCTTGGAAGTAATGAAAGCTTATTATTGATTTTATATTATTTAATTGGTTGGGCCGGTTTTGGTCTACATTCGTCCATTTTCTAGATTACTATCAAGATAATTACGCATAACTTTTCGAAAATTGGCTTTAACATGAACATATACCTCAAAAATCCAAAAACGGACAAACTATATCTATCATAGTTGGAAGTAAAACGCGTTCTTATTTTAAAATCTGTAGTCAAAATTTCATGATTTGGGGATTTTCTGAAGAAACCAAAGTAGATTTCTTGGAAGTAATGAAAGCTTTTTATTGATTTTATATTATTTAATTGGTTGGGCCGGTTTTGGTCGACATTCGTCCATTTTCTAGATTACTATAAAGGTAATTACGCACAACTTTTCGAAAATTGGCTTTAACATGAACATATACCTCAAAAATCCAAAAACGGACAAACTATATCTATCATAGTTGGAAGTAAAACGCGTTCTTATTTTAAAATCTGTAGTCAAAATTTCATGATTTGGGGATTTTCTGAAGAAACCAAAGTAGATTTCTTGGAAGTAATGAAAGCTTATTATTGATTTTATATTATTTAATTGGTTGGGCCGGTTTTGGTCTACATTCGTCCATTTTCTAGATTACTATCAAGATAATTACGCATAACTTTTCGAAAATTGGCTTTAACATGAACATATACCTCAAAAATCCAAAAACGGACAAACTATATCTATCATAGTTGGAAGTAAAACGCGTTCTTATTTTAAAATCTGTAGTCAAAATTTCATGATTTGGGGATTTTCTGAAGAAACCAAAGTAGATTTCTTGGAAGTAATGAAAGCTTTTATTGATTTTATATTATTTAATTGGTTGGGCCGGTTTTGGTCGACATTCGTCCATTTTCTAGATTACTATAAAGGTAATTACGCACAACTTTTCGAAAATTGGCTTTAACATGAACATATACCTCAAAAATCCAAAAACGGACAAACTATAGCTATCATAGTTGGAAGTAAAACGCGTTCTTATTTTAAAATCAGTATTCAAAATTTCATGATTTGGTGATTTTCTGAAGAAACCAAAATAGATTTCTTGGAAGTAATGAAGGCTTTTTATTGATTCAATATTATTTAATTGGTTGGGCCGGTTTTGGTCTACATTCGTCCATTTTCAGCAATAATAGTTGGCTCATTAAACTCATATTTAAAATAGAAAAATTATAGACAAAATTAATCACATAATGCTGGAAATTAAAAATTTAAAAAGGTGATTGATATGTCGTTGTGACGGTTATCCATTTCAACTCTAGATGCTTTTGAAGTTTCGAAATTGAATATACCGTAATGCGCCTTCCTCTTTACTATTTTGTATTTGATCCAATTTAATCTGAATGTTAGATCAAATATTAGAGGAAATAGCACTCCTCCACATTAAATATATATCTAATAGAATTAACAAAAACATTACGACGAGCAATTTTGTTGTAAAAAGTTAGAAAATTTTTATTAGTTAAATAAAAACGTTCTAGCCTCAAAAATAATAATGAAGATAATAGTATTGATACAAAATTAAATTTGGAGTGAAGTAATTCGAGTTGTCAATACTGATATATTTTAATCTTGTCATGCGTAATTTTGATCATAATATTCAAAATTTTAATTGTAATATCTTGTGAAAATATTTCCTCCACAGTTGATTTTTCTGGAAGAAGTCCGTAGTGGTTTATATATACAGGGTGCTCGAACGAAAATTCCACCCCCGTCTAACGCAGAAGAAGGCAGAGTAAATGGAAAATGCTGAAACAGGTCGATTTTCGTTTTGAGGGGGAGCATAGTTTATCCCGGTTTTGAGAATGTCAGAACAACTCCATACCCCCACCACCCCCTACCTACATAAAGACCATAGGGAAAATGGATCAAGTGGCACATTTTCAGAAAAGTATTTCAATCATCTATATGAATCGATAATTTTTTCGAGTAAAATTTTTTATAAAGGGTGTTTCAACTGTAAGAAAACATTATCATATAATATTTGAACAATCCTTTGAACCCGATGTATTTTCAATAAATGGTAATACAGATTAGTATCAGTATTGAAGAATGCGTTTTAGCATGTTGATTTGAAAGTGTAGGGATCAGCCTACCCTCAGCATCCCCAAACTTGAAACTTTCAATTGCAAAGATTATCAGAGCATCTTGTAGTATCATTAGAAAGGTATCTTATTCTTGTGAACGAATTTAGTCCATACTTTGTGTTGGGAGTCTGAACAGGGTGTTCCAATTGGGTTTCAAAACCGTTAGGTAGCTGGATGCGTCGGGTCTATTGATTCAGATTCATTAAACAGAACCAGAAACTGGCAGCAGATTCTATAGAAAGACTTCAATTCGAAGAAGATCTACTTATTATATAAAATAATTGAAAAACTCTTTGCAATCAGCAGATCGATTTCTTAGACATGTTCTTCAATAATTTCCTAAAGCAATATTCCCATCATTCTCGCCATACAATCATAATCTGTTATTCCAATTAGAACTGCGTCACTCTTGTCCGAATCGAAAGCATGATTTAGCACGTCCAGTAAGAAATGAAGTTATTTAAGCTGCTGTATTGAGTCATCTACAAATGGACAACAGACAGTCTATCAAAAAAATATCCCACCAAACTGACGTATCAAGTGCACAATAATGAAGCATTACAAATTGAATCCCTTCAAAATGATATTGCAGCAAGAACTAAATTAAGATGACTCTGATCGTTACCTGCAATTTTGCGAAAATTTGAGTGAAAATATGAATAATAATCCCAACTTTCTTCAAAATCTTTATTTCTCTGAAGAGTGTAGGCGCAAGTGCCTATACTGGGACACAATCCTCACTTGTAAAGAGAAATTCAAACACAAACCCCAAAAAATAATGTTTGGGCAGGGTTGTACAAGAACCATCTTGTTAGACCGTTCTTCATCGAGGGTAGGCTCAATGGAGATTAATATCTTCAACTGCTAGACGAGGGCAAATTTTCGTTGGAACATCCTGTATAAATGTGACTGGACGTATTCCAGCGTCACGTCTTTAGTTGGAAAGACTCAAAAAGACCTACAGTTTTCAATTTTTTCCTAACGATGGCTACAACAATGGTTTTTCAAAGAAATCATCCTCGTATCACATTACATGAGAGAGAAGAGAATATGACGTTTAGGGAAAGAGTCGCGTGTTTGGGATAGTAATTAATTAATGCGTTTTTAATTCGGAATTCGAAAATAACCCTAGTTTCAAACCAACCTCACACTGCTCTTTGAAGTTTGAAGATTTTGGGAGAGGCACAATATGCATTAGCAAGTAGATAACTCATTATAGTGAAAGTCAACAATACTTCGATTTACAGCATTTATTCGCCTAGGCATATTTCCAATTGATTTTTACATGAAATCATGAGTAATTTGTTCCCATTTTGTGATAACTATATTTTCAAGCAGCTTCTGCGTACAATGCGCATGTTCAATTGCCATTATATAGGTTAATATATTGGGACAGTCCTGCATCTTGAAGCATATAATCTTATAAAACATTCTCTTTGGTCGTTTGTGCATCATTTGTGTCCTTGACCTCGCCGTCTTAATTAAGTTCCCAATTCATTCAACCGTCTTATCATACAATTTATTGTGGAATGATATTTGCGTAATAAATTAGCAACATAACACACTACCTCATGTTTCGTGAAATTTCTTTGTAAATTCACCTTTCTAATTCTTCAGGGACAAAATTAAAACACTCTAACAAACACTTTAATTCAAACTCAACATGGGCGATAACGGTTTTGGACGACAGACTTTCAGTGCTCCAGTAGAAGATCCAGAGATGATTAATTATGAGCAAGTATTGTTTTCCAAAAATTTGAAAACGGATACAAAGGAAGAAACTACATTCAATATCTTCGTTTTGTGCCAAAAGTGAAATTCATCTGAATGATATTTGGCCAGTTGCACTGGCTATTACAGCGCATTACAAAGGCTTCGTAACGTACCTAATTTCCTGACGACTTTACTGTTCTTTCCCTAATTCACCGCCAGTAAAAATTCTGAGTAAACATCTCCATTTGCCATCCTAAAATGTAATTCGATCATGATGTGTAATTTGTTTAAGATGTCTCAGACCAATGAAAGGTATTCGTCTCGTGGGATGTTGGAAAACATGTTATCTACATCCATACTGATTACATTGGACATCTTAAACAAATCACACCTCAATCCGGTTGAACAAAATGATTTCATGTTTTTGATCAAGTTGTGCCTACAACAGAATTATTTCAAATTCAACAACAAATTCTATGAACAACCTCATGATCTTCCGATGGGATTTCCATTGAGCCCTTTACTAGCTGAAATTTTCATGGCATATATTGAAGATATCATATTCAATTCCTCCAAATCAAAATTAGTACACTTTAGGTATAGATGTAGAAGATATACTGGCATGTTTCATAGGAACCGCCAGACAACTAGATCAATTTTAAACTTACATCATTAGCATTCATCCCAAAATTAAATTCAAAATAGAGAGAGAAGTCGATAATCAGGTTCCCTTTTTAGAACAATCACTCATAGAAATAATACACTAAGTTTTGATATATATCGAAAACCCACCTTTACTGATATTTGCAACCCTCATGGCTCAACACACCCAAAATCTCATAAATACGCTACGTTTAATTGAATGATTCATAGCTCTGCCAGTATCCGAAGAAAATATGTCCAGGGAAGTGTCAACTATTGAAAAAATAGCTAAGAGCAATGGTTGTCCCTCAAATATAATAAACGGAATGATCAAAAAGAAACAAACGCAAGTAGCACATCATAATACTTAGCCACGAAAGAATGAACTAATACAGATAAGTATATTTCATTAACATATTTTGGCCCAATGAGCAAAAAGGTTGCAGATGTCATTTCAAAAAAGCATAAACAATTAGCTTTCAAGACCACATGAAACTATCCCAGGAATTTTCTAATACTAAAGCTAAAACTGATAGATTTGACAATACTGGAGTTTACCAGTTGTCCTGTATGGATGGTGAAGGCGTCTATATAGATCAGGCTGGTGGTTCATTCAAAATTAGATACAAACAGCATCAATCAGTTACGATAACCAGAGAACCGACGAATCTAGTTTCGCTTCACATTGTATCGTAAATGGCAATAATTTTCCACCCATATATCAACTTCAAATTATTCATTGAATACCTAAGGGACGATTGTTATATCTCTCGAAATCTATCGAAATTTTCAAACTCCAACAAACCCCCATAGAGATAATCTTCTGAACGACCAGTATGGCCGGGTTTATTCGTCCTTATTTGATATCTTCAAATAATAGCTGCTTTTATCATAATAAGTTCATTTTCTCTTGTTTGCACTCTTATTAATTTTATATCTACCTGTTTATGTATGTACCATATGTATTCTCAACTTTATTTCAATATTTGTTGTGATTTGTTGTGGTCGAGAGACCGAAATTTCTTTGAAATTCTTGTGATAGTATAATATATAATTTAATTATTTGTCGTTAGATCAGTTTAAAAATGAGAACTAACTCGTTGAATGAATATTTCAACCGATTGCTGCTTCGCGCAAAGGTGCGCTATTTGTCAAAGAGTATATCCTTGACTCGATTTTAGTATCTGGTGGATCTGTAATGAAGTACCTAGGAAATGAAAACCCAGAATTACACGACAACCTCGTCTCATCAAAAAACGACATTGCGAACTTATCAGAACTGTGCAAATCGTTTAATAATGTCAATCTCCAACTTCAAGGTGATAACTAGAACTTGATTAAAACAAAAAATACCTTTGTGGCTTTCGTATTCAAAGTAGTATTACAGAAAATAAATATCTGAGGACGCAAATTTATGGGGAGAATAATTCATTAACGAGAGCTTCATTGTTTACTGTCCACATTTGGAAAATCTGCACAGAGAGAGGATAGATTCGAGAATATTTTATACCAGACTGGATTTTAGATTCTTTTTCGAATATTGATCAAAGCAGAATCATCTCAGTTAGTAGAAAAACTAATAGAAGAACCAGAATTCGATTTCATAACTGTTTCCAGAATTATAGATTGTTCAACGATTTCTGATAGCATTCCCATCTGCTTCTAAACGTGGATTCAGAGCTATATGTACTAATGTTGTTAACTGAGAAGATGAATCTGTTTCATGTTAATGAACGCGAAATACATTGTTAATAGCAACATATAACATAAGCTCAAGGACAACTGACGAAAAATTGGTGAAGCTAGAGGAAGAACTGGAGAAGATAAGATGGGACGTGCTGGGTCTGCCCGAAGTGAAGCGCAGGGGTGAACGGTGTGTGTGTGTGGACTTAGAATCAGGTAATAGACTCTACTATAGAAGCAAAGAAGAAGAAATATACGGAGGCATAGGTTTTCTCATCAGGAAAGAAATGAAGAAAAGTGCACGAATGTTTAAAAGCGTATCTGATAGAGTGGAATTCATAACGATGGAATTGAACGCACGGGAAAAAATCAAAATAATCCAAGTATACGCCCCAACCAGCTCATGCGAAGATGAAGAAATATAATCCTTCTACGAAGACCTAACAAAAGCAGTAGAGGATGAGGAAATAAAACCCACTATCATTATGGGAGATTTTAACGCAAAGTTGGGAAAGAAAATGGACGAAACTCGGAAATGATCGTGGTGAACACTTTATACAATATCTAAAACAACAAAGCTTATACGCAATGAACACATTCTACAAAAAGAGAAACAGCAGAAAATTGACATGGATATCACCAAATGGAAAAACTAAGAATGAAATAGACTATCTACTCACAGATGAGCGAAACATATTTGAAGATGTTACAGTGCTTATTAGGTTTAGTGCTAGTGCTCATCGATTATTGAGAGCAAAGATACATTTCAGCAAGAAATAACAGAGAAAGAAAATGAATTCAAAAACTACATCGATGATCACCTAAAAAATAAAATGCAACAGCGAGAAGTTCAGAGAAACTTTAACGAAGATCATGTCCGAAGACCGATAGCGACCAGACGAGGAAAAGCACGATATCGATAAAGTGAACCAGAAATTGATAAGACAAGCAGGTGAAAAAGTGGGCAAACCCGAAACCAAGAGAACAGATAAGCTCAATGCCACGACGAAGGCACTAATGGAGAAAAGAAGAAAACTCTGGAGTGAAGGAAAATACAAATCAGTTGAATATGCGGAACTCAATAAAACAATCAAAAAGATGATGGGAGAAGATTTGAGGAACATCAAGAAATGGAGAAGATTCTGAAGAGGAATAGGGGATTGAATTGCTTGAAGCCGTAACAAGGGAAACTTATTATTACAGCTTTAAAAGACAAAGACGGCAAGGAAGAAAGAGATATAGAAAAAATCACACATATAGTAGAAGAATTCTATAAAGACCTATACACCTCAGAGAAAAAGCCAAGCGATGAATCACAAGAACACATCAGAAGAGAAATAAAGAATGTGAACTCTGAAGAAAATTGCCCGAAATAGAAGGTTATGAGATCGAAGAAGCTCTAAAAGGCTAAAAAAACTCCAGGTCTCGACGGCATACTGTCGGAGTTGCTACAAGAAGGAAGGGAAATTATACTACCAACTTTGAGGGCATTATTCAATGAATGCTTGCATAGCGGTAGGATTCCAGAAGACCCGGCTAAAAGTGCTATCATTTTGTTATTCAAGAAAGAAAAGAGTGACCTAAAAAACTATCGCCCCATATCATTATTGTCACAGATCAAGCTATTCATGAATATAATCACTAGCGGATTGACGGCGAAGATGGACTCCTACCAACCCGTTGAACAGGCTGTCTTTCGAAAGGGGTATAGTACAGCTGATCACCTCCTTAGTATGAGAACTTTGATAGAGAAATCAAATGAATACCATCTGATTCTATACATCTCTTTAGTGGACTATGAGAAGTCGTTCGATATGACTGAGATATGGGCCGCAGAACAAGCTATGAACAACAGCAAAATTGATTCCAGGTATAGACAATTGATCCACAACATTTATCAACAATCCTAAATGACAATACGACTAGAGTACGAGACCAAACCTTTAAAAATCCAGAGAGGTGTAAAACGGAGACGTTATATCGCCGAAGTTATTCTCCTTAGCTTTAGAAGATGTATTTAAATGATTGAGTTGGGAAGGAAAGGGGATAAACATAAACGGAAAAACACTGAATGATCTTAGGTACGCCGATGATATTGTTCTGATTTCCACCTTTCTCGAATAGGTGCAAGAAATGACTACAGAATTAGATGAAGCATCGCAAAAAATTGGTTTGAAAATGAACATGCAGAAGACGAAAACCATGACTAACACAGAAGATAACAGAAGGACTACAGTTGGTGTACACTTTCTGGACATGGTGGATGAATATGTTTACCTAGGACAAATACTAAAACTTAATAATAATAAGAATAAGACTGTTTATTTAGCTGAAGCCAGAAACAATAACATAAAATACATTGACGTAAAAATACAAATGAAAATATTGAATAAATGATTTCTCATCTAATCCGAAACATACAACTTTCTTAGGCGTGATTTGAAAACACTTAGACTCGCGGACGTCCTCACATCAGAAGGCAAACGATTGAAACGCTGCAGACCGCTGACAAAGGTGGACTTTTGTGTTGAAGATAAATCAAATCTCTGAATGTGGTATTCAACGTTTGATCCGAGACCATAACCAATCATATTTGACCTTTTCATCAGAAACTGTTTTAGATATGAAGGCGTTTGATCATTTGTAATCTTGTAAATGAAAATAAGGTTTAACTGCTCAATCAACTGCGCCACATACAGAAAACCTAACCTCTTCAATATATCTTTGATAGGAGTGAACCTACTACATCCAAGAAGTATTCTCATAGCTCTGTTCTGAACTATCTGTAGCTTCCGAATGTCCTCCCCCGTCGAAGAAATCAGCAATGAAATGCAGTAATTTGAATGTAGAGCAATAATAGTGTTATAGACCACTCGTCTACACCATGGAGACAACTTTCTTGAAATCCTGCCTAGGTAACCTACTTTTTTTCCAATTTTTTTACATAAAAAATCAACATGTATTAAGAAGTTCAACTGCTGGTCAAATACGATTCCCAGATACTTCATCTCTTGGATGAAATCAATAAGCTGATCATCCATAATAATTTTGTAATTCCTATGTCTTAATAGAGAGAATCAAACAGCAGAAATAGCGAGAAGAGTTCGGCTTGCTTGGGCTGGATTTGGAAAATTAAAATGAGTCCTTCAAAGTCGTAAGATATCACAATACCTTATAACTAAAGTCTACAATTAGTGTATTTCGCCTGTAATCGCTTACGGCTGCTAAACATGGACACTAACTAGAGTCAGTATGGCAAAAATGTGAAAATCACAAAGAGCAATGGAACGCAGGATGCTTGGAATAAGACTAACACACAGGAAAACAAACACATGGATAAGGAAAGTCACGAAAGTTCGCAATATCAGAGAAGAAATTACCAGACTCAAATGGGGCTTCGCGAGTCATAATGCAAGACAAGGAGATGGCAGATGGAATGTCGAAATACAAAAATGGAAACCATATTTGGGCAAAAGAGGAAGAGGTCGCCCTTCAATGTGATGAGGAGATGACCTGAAACGCATTGGAGGGCTCAAGTGGTATCAGGTAGCACAGAACAGAGACCGTTGGAGAGAACTGGGCGAGGCCTATGTCCAGAGTTGGATGTCAGATGGCTGAAGAAGAAGAACGCGAAATACGATTCTTTCTAAGTAAAATCGAACGTAACATTAACTCAATCTTTAAAATGCAGAAATTTAATTTTCCCATTAATTATGTCATGAAAGTTTCTGATGAATAAAGTCTGCGTTTTAGTAATATGATATATAACTATAATAAGATTTTCATATTACACGTTAAAATATAATCGTGGCAATAGCTATTTCGAATTCGCGTCTCAAGAAAGCAAAGTTTGGAAAGACAACATATTCTCAAAGTGAGAATAGGCCAGACTAAGGTTGAGAAATATAAATCTGAACCAATGGTTTGGTTAGTGTCATCAACAAAAGAAATATACATACAAATATATAATATATTATATAATATATGAAAATGTACAAATATAAATCTAGTGTTCTAATACTCAATAAACTTTTTTTGATAATTTCACATTGCATTGAGTTTGTTCAGCAGTACTACCCAATGGTCTCTGAAGTTGAAAATATTTTTATTTATTCACTTGAAAATTTAGAGTGACCTATTATTAGAGTCTGATTTCGCAACACTCAATTGGGCAAATATAAAATTGAACAATCGTTTCCAAAGTATGAATCAGACCTCTTTTAAGTGTGACGACAATTCAATAAATCAATTATCCTTCGGTGTATGCAAAATTGAATAGCTGATTCTCAATCGTGAGATATAAAAGCTACACATCTTTTCCCGAAAGGTCAAAAGTAATGAATTTTATCTGACATAAAACCATGATTTTATATTAGCAATTATATAAGATTATTGCATGAAAATGTCTTTTATTCTAAGGAGTTACCTAGACGCTCTCAAACTGTGACACATGAACTTTACTCATGATATCAAAACATTTTGGTAACCACAGTGTACGTAATGTTGCTCGAAAAAAAATATACATATAATAAATTGAATGCTGAACAATCAAGACTATGAAAATCGAATCAATTTTTGCAATTGGGCAAGTGACAAAGTAGCGGAAAATCCAAATATGTTTAGCAGAGTTATTTTCTCGGACGAGGCAACTTTCCACAAGAATGCGCTAGTTAACAGACACAACTTTCATTATTACGCCACGGACAATCCACACCTCATGAGACAAATAGATCACCAGCATCGTTGGTCCTTGAATGTATGGGCAGCTATAGTAGATGGATATCTAATTGGGCCGTACTTTTTCGACGGGCACCTCAACAGTGAAATGTATTTATATTTTCTGCAAAATCATCTACCAATGTTACTTGCCGATGTACCAGAGCATATAAGACAAGATTTGTAGTTTCAATAGGATGGAGCACCGGCACATTACTCACGTCAGGTTAGGGAGCATTTGAATCATATATTTCCAAACAGATGGATAGGACGTGGTGGTCCTGTTAGATGGCCAGCTAGGTCTCCGGACCTTACAAGTCTAGATTTTTTCTTGTGGGGTTATATTAAGAGCATCGTTCACCAGATTCCTTCTACAACACAGTTGGATAAGAGACAGAGAATAATCGACACCTTTCAGTCAGTTAATCAGCAAATGTTGTCGAGAGTTCAACGGTCTTTCCTCAGAAGGATTGAGTTGTGTCTACAAAGAAACGGACAACATTTCGAACACTTATTGAAATAGTTCAACACCTTGTAGATCATCTCACCAAAAACCAATCTATTACGTATTTCATGCACGACTACCTTAAAATATCTCCATTTCTCTGATCAAGTATAATGATATGTACTAATAAACTCTTCTTTCGTAACCTCTGATTTTACTATTTTAGTTTATTTTTTCTTATTTCGAAAAAATCGTCTAAGATAAAGATAAGGTTACTTCTGCACATTATTTTATGCGTTGACATGAATAATAAAATACAGGATGTTCCATTTGAAAAAATCAAGATATGATATTTTTAAAATTAGAATATTCAATAATTTTTTTGTGTCACTCCTGTATAATCTATTTCAATTCATCGAAGAGGTTTCCTTGGGCAATAAGAAAACGAAAGGAAAGAAGTATTCACCCTCCTGGCCGAAGGAGTATGCGATGGTGTGAGAGCCTATTTTCAAGAATTTTTACGGAAAAAAATTATTGTGTCGAAACTACTCACCAAAAAAACTTATTACTTAAAGACTTTATAGAAGAGCTTAGGACGCTCTTGAATCTTCAACAAAAAAGTGGTCTTTCAATCTGAAAAAACCTCCCAAGATTTTTTTATAGAAAATTGGGACACCCTGTTAACTTCAAAATAAATTGCTGAAGTAGTTTTTCACTTTCTTAATACAATACTTTTCGAACAAAAATGAAATCTTCAAGAGTGTACGAGCTACAGAGCACTGGTGAATCCCCCAGTATATACATTAATGATAATATTAAATATTTCTCTGAAGCTATATTTGGTTTTGATATTTTTTCTTTCATGAAGATACGTTATAAGAGGAGCGTTTCTTTTTCAATTCTTTACATCTAACATATATCTAACCTCATTACAACTCAGATTACGCAAACTATTTCCGTTGAGAGAAGCATTCACCAGCTTCTATAAGATATGGATGTCATTCTAAATGTTTGGAAACATTCTAATAACTTTATAATAAAAGAATAGTCACCTTTTAACATTTTAGGCACTTTCACAAACATGCATTGAATAAGATAAGGATAAATCATTAAGTTATTAGATAATTACCTCGACTAAGATATTAATAATGTTATTAAATTTTAAACCGTAGCAACAGCTAGTGAAATTTCCAAAAAAAATGTCCAAAAGCACAAATTAGAAAAAATACCATAAAAGCAATTAAAAAAATCTTACACTATACTGATCTTCATTTTACACATAAGATGTTCCAAACACTGACGAAATTCAATAACTAGAAGCGGGCACCGAGTCCCACAGTCATATTTATAAATTCTTAGCCAGTTTTTCCCTTCACTTTATAGTGGACCAATCAGGTTTTATTGCTGTCCGCTCAATAGCGTGCAAATTCTTGCAATTGTATGTGAATATTGAATTGATCGAATGCTTCGTTCCCAGATTTTTGTGACAAAATTTCGCAAAAATCTTGGGTTTTTCCCATTTTTGATTTTTTCACAATTCCAACAGATTCGGATCTTCGAAATTGATTTCTACGTTTGCTCGTAAACATCTATAGAAAAATGGAAAATTGTGATCAGATTCAATTATTCTTCAAATCATTTCCCGAAAGCAATGTTATTGAATGAAAACGCTTTCCATTTTAACCGCGATTATTTCTTGCATGACCTGCCATCTCTGCTCGATCGGATGTATTACGAAAAATTACTCTGCAAGTTATCTACTTAACTCGTTGAAATTGAAGTATATAAACAAAATAGATAAAATGAAAGCTTCTACAGGACAGTCAGATATTCACAATAAAAATAGTCAATATAGAAGTCTAACTAATCACTCTGTGAAAAATTTTTACCAAACAATCAAACAAAATACTCTAGGCTTACGTTTCTCAGAATGAAATGATAAAATATGTTTGATATTTCTTTCGGGTTTCATTCCATCTTCAAAAACTAAGAGGAAATTAAAATATTACTGTGTATTATATACCTATGAAATAGATGAGAGAAGTGGGGACAAACGGAAATCAAACTGGTCCTTAGTTACGAATTCTAATAGATTTAATCTTTTTGTTATCTAAATGTGAAATTTGGTTTTTGTGAAATCTAAGTTTCTTAAAACCATTCGTTAATTTATTATGAATTATTGATTTTTACTCGTCTACTCTAATAATGTAGGAAAGGCCAGTTTAGCCTATCTAAAGAGCAGGACAATCATTACAATATAATTTATATACATAGCTTTTTGTCGCCTGCTTCAAGTCGATCTTTGTTATTGATCACGAGTGAACATAGATTTTTCTTATTCATAAATATTGTGTTGATTTTATTCTGTTTCAATATAAGGTATAATTTAGTACTTATTTATAGAAAATAATTTATATTGTGATATTTTATTGTTTCATGAACCTGAAGGGTCGAATAAATCGAGGATGATAATAATTTATATTCCTTTTTAAACTATTAATTTGTCTATGGTGTTATTGTATATACAGGGATATCCACCGGGACCGTCCGTTAAAAACTTTTTAAGTTCCAATTACAATATCAAGCTGAAATTTTATACGCGGCCATAACTAGCGATTTCCAATTGGAGTGAAATATTTTCGAAGTGATACCATTTCCGGTTATACCGGAAGTGGGTCATCACTTTGTTATTTCAAATGGCAATCTACCCTTTTCATTTAACATCTAGAACCGACATTTGAGCAAGGCATAAAATATCCAAGTTGTTGGCACTTATCTGTTAAAACATTAGACAGATTTAATTATTTTTGTTATAAACTCGATTTTTCAGGAACATTCAAAAAAATTGTAGCTCGTACATCTTTTGCACCACATACACAATTTTTGCTTGGGTGGATAGAAGAAGGATCAAGGAATTTTTTAAGCAGTCTACACATGTCAAATGTTCATTGTGTTTTTTTGTATGATTTTTTCAATTTGGCCTTTTTCAAACAGCAATAACTCAATTTTTTCAAATGGCACGTGCCAATTTTTATATCGCCATCAGATGAAGCGTCAAATTTCAGATGGAAATGTATAAGCATGTACTATACCCATCTCTTATAGTTCCGAAATAATTTGGGAATATATTGAATTTTGATGATTTTGCAAGAACAAACAGTGAATGCTTTGAAATATTTGAATCAAGTAGCTGAACTGGCTATGCTCACCTGACAGGTGCCTAAAATTAATGTACTTGTCGCTTCGTTCATTCGAATTTGATATTCAACAAGAAGTGTCGTTATTTCATATTGAAAATATCCAAAAAATACAACACATTTGGAATAAAACCACTGGTTATTCAAACGAAAATATATTTAATCTTTTTTTAATTCATTTTAGAATGTCAAAAAGTAGTGGGTAGAAATTGCAGGCAATCCAATAACCAATTTCCAAATTTACCGTCTATGAGTAAAATAAAATTTCGAAGCATTAGAATCAATTTTCTACAATTCGGATGAATAAAAATTGTAGGAACTAAGCGAAAACCAATCATCGAAGATAATTACATTAATACGAATAAATTATAGCAAACATCATAGGAGAAAACTAATTTACGATCTGAATAAATGCTCAATATGGGCCCCATTTTGCTCGATACACTTGACAGCTCGGATACGAACATGATGAGTTGCCCTCCTAGTTTCCTCAGGATCAATATTACGAAAGGCATTATGAATGCGCCCTAGTAACTCTTCTTTACTTCTTACAGGAATGAGATACACTTCACTCTTGATTTTGTCCGATAAATGAAAATCAAGGGGCGTCAGGTCCGGAGAACGCGGAGGCCATAAATTTGGTCCTTGATTACCCCACCATCTATCCTCGAACATTTCTGTTAGCTGCCGATCTACAGCTCGTGTTTTATATGCTGGTGCACCATCCATTTGGTAATAGCAATCCCTCAGAATGTTAAGGGGTAATCCATCCAAAAAATTTGCTAATGTTCCTCTCAAAATTTCCAGGTATCTGTGTCCATTAAGATTTTCCTCATAAATGTGATAAGCCAACAAATCATTCATTAAAATTGCAAAAACGTTCACGCTGAATTTATTTTGGAAATCAATAACCTCAATGAAATGTGGATTTTCTGTGGCCCAAAAATGTCGATTTCTGCTGTTGGTTATTCCACTTTCATGGAACTCGGTTTCATCAGACCATATAATTTTTTGCAGAATTGTCTCTTCTTCTCGAAGTTTTCACAGAAATTTAACCGCTTGGGAAGGTCAGTTGGTTTCAATTTTTGTAGTCTGATAAAAGAATACGGGTGCATGTTATGTTTCTTAAGGATCCTTTGAATGGAAGTATGACTCAATCCAATATCCATTGATGCTGACTTAATGGATACATGTGAATTGCCACGAAAATACGCTAGCGTATTAATTTGATTGTCGTCCTCCTCGAGAATTGGTTTTCTTCTAGTTTCTATGTATTTTGTTCCTCCAACTTGCAGAAAATTGCTTCTAATCCTTCGAAATTTTGTTTTACTCATAGGCGCCAAATTTGGAAATTGGTTATTGAATTGCCTGTAAGTTCTATCCACCACTTTTTGACATTCGCCATGAATTAAAAAGAGATTAAACATATCCTCGTTTGAATAATCAGCCATTTTATTATAAATCTGGTGTTTTTCAAAAATTTTCACTTCAAATTACCAACATTTCTTGTTGAAATATCAAATTCGAATGAACGAAGTGACAAGCACATTAATTTTAGGCACCTGTCAGGTGAGCGTAGCCAGTTCAGCTACTTGATTCAAATATTTCAAAGCATTCTGTTAGTTCTTGCAAAATCAACAAAATTCAATATATTCCCAAATTATTTCGGAACTATAAGGGATGGGTATAGTACATGCTGATACAATTCCATCTGAAATTTAACGCTTCATTTGATGGCGGTATAAAAATTGGCACGTGCCATTTGAAAAAGTTGAGTTATTGCTGTTTGAAAAAGGCCAAATTGAAAAATCATATAAAACAACGCAATAAACATTTGACATGTGTAGACTGCTTAAAAAATTCCTTGATCCTTCTTCTATCCACCCAAGCAAAAATTGTGTCTGTAGTGCAAAAGATCTACGAGCTACAATTTTTTTAAATGTTCCTCAAAAATCGAGTTTATAACAAAAATAATTAAATTTGTCAAAAGTTTTGACATATTTCAATAATCACGACCGGTTTGGACCCTACGGTCATTTTCAAGTGAATAACAATATAATACATGAGTAGGCAAGTACAAGTACAGAATGAAATTTGTCCTAAATATTGAGTATTGGGGATCCGTTATGCTCTAGTTGGCTATTGAGGGTAATAAATTGTGGGTTTTTACATAGGTTGTTAATCTCCAAACTTTCCAACAAATTCATCTCTCTCCCTTTGTTACATTTATGAAGGATTTTAAGATTGTTCAATGATATCGAGTGGTTAGTTGATTTTAATGTGTTCAAATATTGGCGAATTTCTATTTGAGGAAATATGTTCCTTAAATCTAGCTTCAAAATTTCTCCCTGTTTGTCCGACATAGGCTACCTGACGTTCATTGCATTTGATTTGATAAATTCCTGATTGCTTGAATGTATCGTTCTTTTGTTTGGCATTGAATAATAGTCTGCTTAAGTTGGGGCCGCTTGTAAATGAAGTAGTTATGTTCAATTTAGGAAAGTAGTTACTGATTTTGTTAGAGAGTTCGCCGGTGTATCTGAGACTAGTGTATCTTCTTTCCGGGGTTTCTACGATGCTATATTGTAATACGTTGTTCTTTGCGTTTAATGATTGTATTTAGAAAATGTTGTGGTGTGTTCTTATTTGAGGCAATTTTCCTGATAATATTAAGTTGAGTTTGAACATTTTCTGTCGAAAAAGGAACAGAGTAAGCTCTATGAATCATGGAGTTATATGTAGCTAGTTTGTGGCTTGAATGACGGAACGAGTCCATTGGAATCGATGCGTCTGTAAATGTTTCCTTTCTGTAAATTTTATAAATGAGTTGGTTATTTGAATTTGTAACGGTTAAGTCGAGGAAATTAATTGAGTTATTATTTTCTAATTCAGTGGTGAAGCTGATGCGGCAATGTATTTTATATTTTCATGTTTTTCTGTGAATCGCAATAATTTTGAGTTTTTAAATGAATATTTTACGTTTTTCAATAATTATTTCACGTTTTCGATAAACATTTCACGTTTTTCAATAAATATTTCACGTTTCTCATCCCTGTCTTTTCTTTACTATTTCATTTCAATTACCTCGAAAATCCGAATATTTCAGTAATCCGAACAAGCCCTGGTCCCATATTATTCGGATTAGAGAGATTGTACTGTATATACAATATGAATAATGTGTAAACTGAAAGCCAACCCAAATACTTTTTTCAAGAAATGAAGTGGAATATTTCAAATAAGAGACCTAACGCAAAGAAAATGAAGCCTACAAGTAAATAAACGCCAAAGTGAAGCGTACTTGTGAAAAGGTCAAAAATGAATACTAATCGAAAATTTGTCATGAAGTAGAGGCACATAATTCTTCTAGCCAACCCAAATACCTTTTTCAAGAAATGAAGTGGAATATTTCAAATAAAAGACCTAACGCAAAGAAAATGAAGCCTACAAGTAAATAAACGTCAAAGTGAAGCGTACTTGTGAAAAGGTCAAAAATGAATACTAATCGAAAATTTGTCATGAATTAGAGGCACATAATTCTTTTAGCCAACCCAAATACCTTTTTCAAGAAATGAAGTGGAATATTTCAAATAAAAGACCTAACGCAAAGAAAATGAAGCCTACAAGTAAATAAACGCCAAAGTGAAGCGTACTTGTTAAAAGGTCAAAATGAATACTAATCGAAAATTTATCAGGAAGTAGAGGCACATAATCCTTTTAGCCAACCCAAATATCTTTTTCAAGAAATGAAGTGGAATATTTCAAATAAAAGACCTAACGCAAAGAAAATGAAGCCTACAAGTAAATGAACGCCAAAGTGAAGCGTACTTGTTAAAAGGTCAAAATGAATACTAATCGAAAATTTATCAGGAAGTAGAGGCACATAATCCTTTTAGCCAACCCAAATACCTTTTTCAAGAAATGAAGTGGAATATTTCAAATAAAAGACCTAACGCAAAGAAAATGAAGCCTACAAGTAAATAAACGCCGAAGTGAAGCGTACTTGTGAAAACGTCAAAAATGAATACTAATCGAAAATTTGTCATGAAGTAGAGGCACATAATCCTTTTAGCCAACCCAAATACCTTTTTCAAGAAATGAAGTGGAATATTTCAAACAAAAGACCTAACGCAAAGAAAATGAAGCCTACAAGTAAATAAACGCCAAAGTGAAGCGTACTTGTGAAAAGGTCGAAAATGAATACTAAACAAAAATTTATCAGGAATTAGAGGCACATAATCCTTTTAGCCAACCCAAATACCTTTTTCAAGAAATGAAGTGGAATATTTCAAATAAAAGACCTAACGCAAAGAAAATGAAGCCTACAAGTAAATAAACGCCAAAGTGAAGCGTACTTGTTAAAAGGTCAAAATGAATACAAATCGAAAATTTATCAGGAAGTAGAGCCACATAATCGTTTTAGCCAACCCAAATACCTTTTTCAAGAAATGAAGTGGAATATTTCAAATGAAAGACCTAACGCAAAGAAAATGAAGCCTACAAGTGAATAAACGCCAAAGTGAAGCGTACTTGTGAAAAGGTCAAAAATGAATACTAATCGAAAAGTTGTCATGAAGTAGAGGCACATAATCCTTTTAGCCAACCCAAATACCTTTTTCAAGAAATGAAGTGGAATATTTCAAATAAAAGACCTAACGCAAAGAAAATGAAGCCTACAAGTAAATAAACGCCAAAGTGAAGCGTACTTGTGAAAAGGTCAAAAATGAATACTAATCGCAAATTTGTCATGAATTAGAGGCACATAATTCTTTTAGCCAACCCAAATACCTTTTTCAAGAAATGAAGTGGAATATTTCAGATAAAAGACCTAACGCAAAGAAAATGAAGCCTACAAGTAAATAAACGCCAAAGTGAAGCGTACTTGTGAAAAGGTCGAAAATGAATACTAAACAAAAATTTATCAGGAATTAGAGGCACATAATCCTTTTAGCCAACCCAAATACCTTTTTCAAGAAATGAAGTGGAATATTTCAAATAAAAGACCTAACGCAAAGAAAATGAAGCCTACAAGTAAATAAACGCCAAAGTGAAGCGTACTTGTTAAAAGGTCAAAATGAATACTAATCGAAAATTTATCAGGAAGTAGAGGCACATAATCTTTTTAGCCAACCCAAATACCTTTTTCAAGAAATGAAGTGGAATATTTCAAATAAGAGGCCTAACGCAAAAAAATGAAGCCTACAAGTAAATAAACGCCAAAGTGAAGCGTACTTGTGAAAAGGTCAAAAATGAATACTAATCGAAAATTTGTCATGAAGTAGAGGCACATAATCCTTTTAGCCTACCCAAATACCTTTTTCAAGAAATGAAGTGGAATATTTCAAACAAAAGACCTAACGCAAAGAAAATGAAGCCTATATGTAAATAAACGCCAAAGAGAAGCGCACTTGTGAAAAGGTCAAAAATGAATACTAATCGAAAATTTATCAGGAAGTAGAGGCACATAATCCTTTTAGCCAACCCAAATACCTTTTTCAAGAAATGAAGTGGAATATTTCAAATGAAAGACCTAACGCAAAGAAAATGAAGCCTACAAGTGAATAAACGCCAAAGTGAAGCGTACTTGTGAAAAGGTCAAAAATGAATACTAATCGAAAATTTATCAGAAAGTAGAGGCACATAATCCTTTTAGCCAACCCAAATACCTTTTTCAAGAAATGAAATGGAATATTTCAAATAAAAGACCTAACGTAAAGAAAATGAAGCCTACAAGTAAATAAACGCCAAAGTGAAGCGTACTTGTGAAAAGGTCAAAAATGAATACTAATCGAAAATTTGTCATGAAGTAGAGGCACATAATTCTTTTAGCCAACCCAAATACCTTTCTCAAGAAATGAAGTTCTTGACCCGAGAAGTCGAGCCAAATGTATGTCCCATAGAAGATGAAACCGGAAACCTCAGTACCAAAAGGGAAGAGCTGATTGAAATTCGGAAGTTATACTGCTAGCCACTTTATGCCCAGGAAGACCAAACAGACGACACATTGCAAACTGGAGATTTCGAAGATGAACCAAATATATTAGAATGTGAAATCGTGTCAGCTTTTCATGAACTGAAAAATCAAATAATAAGTGATAAAATAATATCAGAAATACTCAAAGCAATGGAAGAGGAAGGCATCCGAAAGTTTCACCACTTATGCAACAAAGAATATACACCAAAAAAATGGCAAGAGATTGGACACAAGTACTATAATCAGAATCTACAAGAAAGGAAGTAACCGGAAATGTGTAAGTTATAGTACCATAACACTCTTTCTCATTCGAGTAAAATAATGCATTAAAATCAGTCAAAGACTAAAAACAATATCAAATTCTGGACGAACAAGCAGGCTTTATAAATATCTAATGAATTTGAGACACATAATAGAAAAAGCTAGATAATTCAAAACCCTCCTTTATATATGCTTTATTGATTATAAAGAAGCTTTTGACAAAGTCAAATGGAACAAATTGTAGATGGTATTAAAAGACATAGCAGTGCCTGAACATCTGAGTGCCTTGATCATAACACAAGTCTGCAAAAAAAAAGTTGAGAGTTGTTTTGGTTTTTTTGTGTAATTCTTATGTTTTGGGTGTGCTGAATTCGAAAATGACTTTCATTTTGTCCTAGCACGTCACGTTTTCTGACAATGTAGGTGTCTATGCTAAACAAGTTATTATCTTAAATTAAAACATAATTTTTTTTTAAATAAAGTAATTTATAATTGCTTATCAAAACTTATTTTCTTATCTGAAATACATTAATTAGTGAGCACTGAACACATTTCTTTTTCCCAGTGAGACTCCTTTTGGTACATTTTCGCTTGTGGGAAGCATCTGGAAGGTCTCTTTTAAGCGTCGAACAGTAGTCTGCCATCATTGAGACGCTCCATCTTCCCTGGTATCTTTTTTCCATCTCCTTAATATCTTGTTGAAATCTATCACCTGGCTCTTCACTCACGTCTCCTAAATTTTTGGAAAATAGTCGAGGTCGGAATGAAGAATATGTACTTTTAAACTCATTGAGCAACCTAAAGCTTGAAATGCTTTTAACATTCTTTTGACGATTTGTTTGTAGTTAGGGCCTTTGTTATTGTCTAAAAATTTTGTTATAACTTCCTTAAAGGCAATCGACCCTTCTCTTTGAGAATCCGTTGTGAAGCAGAACTGCTTTAAGGCTTCTTTTTGAAGAATCTATAAAAATACGCCAATCTTCTGGGTCGTATGAGATCTTAAATGTATTCATCAAACCTTCAATATTGGTGCAATAAACCAACTCGTCCTCTTGGGCAAAGTAGGAAGTAAACTGCTTTTCACGATATCTGAACCAGGAGGAAGACACTCCCGGCAAAAGTAAGTTCCTGCTTTTGAGCCTTGATTCAAGCAACTCAGCAGCGTTTTTGGGAAGATTCAAGTCTCTTACCAAACCATTAAGCTCGCCTTGGGAAAACAATTTTGGACTTCTGTCATCTTCAAATTCAAAAGTTGACTGGTCATCGGGTGTAGGTACAGTACCATCTTCATCAGAACTTGGAACCTCTTCCAAGGTAGCAGGGACCTTGGCCACTGGTATTTCGGTCCCATGAGGGATGGGACGAATAGCTGATTGCAGATTGGGGTATGAAATTGACTGCTTTCGTTTTGAATTATACCCTTCCACCATACCATAGGAATCGCAAATCGGAAAGCTTTTCTCTTGCCCTTAAACCAATTTCGAAGGTCTTCAACACATTATTTGCAGACTTTATGAGGTGCTCATACTTTATCCTGATCTCCAAGTTTGAAGTCAAAATACGCGAAGTATACTTATTTTACAAAGTCAGTAATATTAATTTGTTGCTTTAATGTCATATATTCTCCACAAATGTAATAGAAACTTTCCGAAGAGTTCACACACTTCCGCACAGACGACATTGCACTGTATTGAACCAAGATCTATAAAACAATGTTAACACGTAATTGTCCCGCGACACTTCTACACTATCGGAGCGCGCACGTTCAGGTTACAACATGTTTATACTTGTAGGTCAAACAGGGTGTTCCTCATTTAGAAATTAATGATAGTTGTGTCCTGTAAACATTTTAAAACAGTAATCAAAATAAAATTATACCTATCATTTATACAAGTTAATCCCGTTTTAGCCCAAAAAATCCGTTTTTTGTAATAATATTTTGCTTTTTGTAAAATAACCTTACGTTCTGGAATTTTTTGAGTATGTTTTTGTTTTCAGAACACCTAAATACATAGAAATCAGTTGAAAATATCCAGACAGCATTTTTGTTGCAGACTTGTGTAATTACATACAATGACACGAGAGGCGTCGTCATAATATATGATACACTGTAATAATAATAATAATAATAATAAAAAGCCTCACAATCAGACATTTACAGTCTCAGTAAGTCAGCAGAGAAATATTCATCTAGTGAGTAGTAGGGGTTCTGTACAAGATGTTTATTTAAATTTGTTTTCAGTTTATTCATAGGCCAATTCTTCGCATGTAGGAGCAAGTGATCAAAAATGTTCGCAACTATGTATGAAATATTCTTCTGCAGGTGAGCAGACTTCATGTGGCTCCTCTATTAATGTGTGGATTAATTTCTTTTCTTCTAACAAATAGTTCTCATTATTCTTCATGAAAACAATGCATTCATATATATAGAGTCCAACAACTGTGAGCATTGATGTTCTCCCGAAATATGGTCTACACGATTCGGTCCGGTCCAGGCCCAGCATTGCTCCCAGACACCTTTTCTGCAGAATGAGCAGCCTCTCCACGTGCACAGAGTTTCCCCAGACAACGATGCTATACCGCAACCGCTGCTCACATATGCATGGTATGGCCAGCTCAGTCGAAAATCCACTGTCACCTTCAGCATCCTCAGACTTCCAGAGGTTGTAACCGTAGAGTCCCTACACTCAAATGTTTCGCTCTTGAAGTTCATGCCATAGGAAAACCTCAGCAACTGCGTCTTATCCTTATTCATTCGTAAATCACGGCAAGAAAACCACTCCTTCAGGTCATCCAGAGTCCCGCCCACTCGTGCATCAATCGAAGTTTCATCTGAAAGCATCAGGGTGATGTCATCTGCATACTGAATCATGGGCTCAGGCACCGCAGCAGGCTAATCATTGGTATACACAATGTACAGAAGTGGCCCCAAGACTGAGCCTTGAGGCACTCCAGTATCATCGAATAGTGTTTTTGACTTTACCTCCTCGCCTGTCTCTGGATTTTGTTCAGCAACATATTGAGTTATATCTGTTACATAGCTCTTAATAAGCTCTAGTAGCTTGCCCCTCACACCGACCGCGTACAATCTATCAAAAAGTTTTTCATGATTGACACTATCAAATGCCGTACTCAGGTCTACGCATGCCAAAGCAGTGACTCTACCACTATTTGAGTTCTTCAATATATTTGTAATGGCGACATATATAGCTCTTGTAGTTGATCTACCCTTTCTATATCCATTCTGACTTTCAGTGAACACTTTATACGTCTCGAAAAAGCTGACAATTCTGCTGTGTATTAATTTTTCAAATATTTTGCTAATATTACTCAAGAGCGAAATCGGTCTGTAGTTTGCCATTTCCTTTTGGTTGCTCTTCTTGAAAATTGCCTTTATCTTAGCTACTTTCAGGATATCAGAATATTTGCCCCTCTCGAACATCATATTAGCGATATGTGCCAATACCGGAGATATCTCCTGAGCCGCTGTCTTGATCAGAGCTACAGGAATCTCGTCAAAGCCGCAGGACCCAGAATTCTTAAGAGTCATTATAATGTTGAAGACTTCGGCTGGATCTATGTTCTCCAGTACCAGACTACTTGTAGGACTTCCACAGCCAACACCAACCCTGTCAACGTTACTGTGTCCACTCCTACCACTACTAACGAAATATGCATTTATCTGATTTAAGATGTCCTCACTGGTTTTGTCTTCAGTTGAGATCTCATTCAAGACGGAAACACTCTTAGGCTTGTTTCCTGTGTACGTCTCAATCAGTTTCCAGGTAGCTCTCTGTTTGTTGTTGGAATTAGAGATATACCTACTGTTATCCATCTTCTTTGCCATTTCAATAATTCGTCTCAAAAACTTACAGTATCTGTCATAATATTCGCCCCTGACTCCAGCCAAGTACATTTGCATCTTACGTTTACAGGAAACTTTAATGCCATTAGTGATCCATGATTTACTTGTCTTTGTTGAGCTAACTGCCTTTAGAGTAAAAATGCGATGACTTAATTCCTGGAAGACACTTAGGAATCTGTCATATGCCAGATCAGGATCAGACATCTGATACAAAGCTGTCCAATCAATAACTCCCAACTCAGATCTGAAGCTGATCATCTTTGACTGAGAGTACACCTTTCGCTTCACCAGTCTCCGCGCAGTAGACCTTCTTGGCACAGCACACAATCCGAAATACTAAGCCTCATGTGGAGACAAAGACGTAAGAATAACTTTACCCTGCGTCGACGTAGTATAATTCGCAAAGATGTTATCTATACAGGAACTACAGTCATTCATTCGATATGTTGGCTCGTGTATTTTTCTATGAAATCCATAAGTCGACATTAAGTCCAAAAACGAATCTCTTTGTCGCGATTCTTTGTCAAGGTTCACATTGAAATCTCCACATACTAGGACCCTGTACGTAGTCGACGTCGAAGTCTCAAGAGCATCATCAATTACTTGAAGAAAAGTATCAAAATCTCCGGCAGGCGATCGATACACTGCGATGACAATCCGCTTTTCATCTCTACTACCACCTGCAGAAACCTCAACCTGGTTCTCAAGACTGTACCGTACTATATCCTGCTCAGTCTCCATTTCTATTTCCGACACTGCAAATATACAGAATCCTCCATATCCAGCACTACGAGAAAAATGGGACACCAGCTCGTAACCAGGAATATCAACCACCTGAATATCGTTTTCTGCAAACCAGTGTTCAGTTATACATATTATCTGTGGTGGTATCTCATTATCAAGACATATCTCCAACTCCGTGATTTTGTTCTTTAATGATTAGATGTTTCGATGAAAAACATATGTACCCATCTTGTCTTTCATATCTAATTGTGCGTTGGAACCCAGTTCGAGGCCAAGTTCCAAAAATTTGGTTTCCAACCAGTCAGATATTTCTTATATTCCCTTTGTTTTAACTGTCATCAGAGTTTCATCCTCAATGAGGAATGAAAGAAGGGTGTATCCTTTCTCCGCAATTATTCAATATCTATAAAGGATACATAATGAGAAGAGCTTCGGACGGATATGAAGGCGGAGTACCAATCAATAGTAAATGCATTAATAACTTAAGATTCACGGACAATACTGTTCCGCCTAGTAACAAACGAGGAGGAATTGATTGAAGTCATTACCTAACTAGAGAAGGAGAATGTGAGCTTGGTCTGGCACTCAACATCTCAATACCGGAAGTTATAATTGTAAATAAAATGACAGGCAGCTAACTGGAAAAAATGAAAGTTGAAAGATTTGATATTGTCCAAGGTTACTTATGATTAGGATCAATTATATCGAAAGCACGGGATGTGGAGCTGGAAGTGAAAAGCAGATGCAACCAAACTAAGGTGGGTGCGAAAAAATTAATAAAATATGGACCTATCGTAGTATATCTATAACAACGAAGACACGACTTATGAGCTGCCTGATATTTCCAATACTGACATACGTTTTCGAATCCTAGTCCCTCCGAATGAACGAAAAAAGAAAAATAGATGCTGCAGAGATGTTTTGTTGAAGTAAAATGCTCAATTTAACATGGATTCAAAGAAGAGAAAACCTATCCATTTTCTCGTACGGAAGTCGAGTCAGCTATACTCGAAATGAAAAATAAAAATTCTTGTGACATCCATCCTTCCTGTGAAACTCTTGAGAGCCATTTCTTCTCGGATCGCCGATCCTTTAGCGGAGATTTTCAGCCGGCCTATTTTGAAGGGCAAATTTCCGGAATGACTCAAGGTTGCTTTAATTTAATTCATAAAAAGTCCCCTAGAGATTCGGAACTATCGTCCTATTTCACTCCTCAACAATATATCCAAAATTTTCGAACGATTAATGGTCAATAGACTCACCACATACTTAGAAAAGTACAAATTATTGTGTAAATTCCAACACGGTTTCAGGGTTGGTGTGTCGACTGAGGTGGCAGTATTGGAGTTTCTCGGTTATGTGTCAAAGAAAATGGATGAGGGCGAGCCTGTTGCAGCTCTCTTTTTCGAACTGTCTCGTGCTTTCGACTCCCTTAACTTGGACTTTATGGACAGAAAGCTCTGTGCTTTCGGTTTTAGGGGCTGCACGCTTGAAAGGTTGATGTCATATCTGAGAGCTAGGCGATTCAAGGTAAGAGTGGAAGGTGTCATATCGACTGAGAGGGATAGTGACATTGGTGTGCCTCAGGGGGCGGTACTGGGACCGCTGTTGTTCATCCTTTATGTAAACGATCTGAAACCGAGTATACAGCTGAATATCGCTGAATCTAAACTTGTACAATTTGCGGATGATTCATCAATTGCGGTTTCAGCGCCGACTTCTGACGCTCTTGCGGGGGTTGTGTCATCTGCCTCTGATGCATTCGCTGAGTGTTGTTTCCGTAATGACCTGATATTGAACATTTCGAAGGCGACTATTTTGCATTTCGGGAACGGACTTCATTCTGGTTCAGTGTTTGCTTTAGACGGTTCGGAGACTTTAGCTTCTCCTACGGTCAGACTTTTGGGGGTAGAGGTTGACTCTACAATGTCGACACATTTGGAAGCCGTCAGTAAGAACTGCGCTGCTGGTAGAAGTGTATTATTCGCTGGTATACTGTCATCTGTCCTATAATGTCACCTGGTGGGGTGATTGTGCTAACTCCTCAAGGGTTTTTCGTGCACAGAATCAGGTAATCAGGAATATTTTCAGATTAAGTAGGAAAACTTCATGCAGAGATATTTTTGTTCGAAACAGTATACTTTCCCTTCCATGCATCCATATATACAGACTACTGGTGAGTACCAGGAAGCGCTCTCAAAGTCTTATCAGGAATTGCCATTGCCATGAATACTCCACACGTCACAAAGAAAACTTCCTGCTTCCCCGACATAAAACTTCAAAATTCGAGCAGACTCCTGGATATGCGGGTTTGGTAATGTTCAATAAATTATCAGGAAAGTAGGAAGCTTACCTTTGAAACAATTCAGATCATCCATCAAAAAATTTTTAATTTCAAAATCTTACTACTCCGTGAACGAATTTATTAATGACAAAATTGTATGAAAATTATGAAACCTTTCTTAACGGTGCTTTTTGTTTTTCTATGTCGTCTGTCTTGCCTACATAGGCTTTTATTGTCTTATATTATTTGTTATTTATTTAAGTTAGTTGACGTGTACATCCTCCTGTAGGAGGCTAAAGTACTATGTAATACAATATACATGCTAGAGGAACTCCGAAGAAAACATGGAATATCAAGCCCTATTCAGCTGAAGATCTCAAAATATTTTGGACACGTGATGAGAAGAGGCTTGGAAAATCCAGAGAGAAAAAGGGAAGAAGGAATCCACACGTTGGATTGATCAACTCAAACAAAAAAAACAGTCTAGCCATACATTTCCTTGTAGGAATTATACAAAATATAACAAAAAGAAGAGATTCTGTACAGGACATTCCATTGGTCGCTACATCCACATCAAAGTTTCAAGAATGAAGAGAGAGATGTCTTTGTTGTACCCATTGTTTGACGTAAATGTGTTCAAATGTCTAATTTCCTTTCAAAGTTTTTTCGTGGAAAAGAAACCATATGGATGGGGAATACTATTATAGCTTAAGCAATCGGTGAACGTTGATGTTTTCGATAAATGTCA
Source organism: Cryptolaemus montrouzieri (assembly GCA_013387265.2). NCBI lineage: Eukaryota > Metazoa > Arthropoda > Insecta > Coleoptera > Coccinellidae > Cryptolaemus > Cryptolaemus montrouzieri. Next base: position 35,354,960 of record JABFTP020000144.1, read on the forward strand.
AACTCAAGATGATTATCTGTTCTCATAATTTGAATAACTCAGAAATATTAGATATTAAGTGTTCCGTGTGTTCCCTGTTTCTTTGTTTTTGAAGGACTATTAAATGGGTACACGTCTAACTTTTTTATATAAAAAATGTATAAAAATTACTGTTTTCCTCTCTTTAAACACCAAAACAATATTTAAAAAATATAATGTCAAGAATAGCCATTTCAGTACCTGTTGTAAAGTTTCTGCCGATATAAATTAAAATTTCTCGTTTTGGAAGCACCAGTGAAGCAGAAATAAATAGTTCTATACAGAATTCTATCCCCAAAAATAAAAGAAAAACGCACAGCTCGATTTGGAATCAATTCAGTATATTCTGCAAGGAATCTTCTATTGAAGATATTGCAGAAATTCTTATGGATTGGGGTTTCAATATGAAACAAATGAATGGACAAGATTACAAAGAATACATTGTCAAAACAATGTGGAACACAACTGCGAAAATGATGCAGAATATGTATTTCGAAAAATTCAACATGAGTTTCAACTCCTTTACCGATTCAGCATTTAGAAAGGCTCGTGAAGCTCACAATTCTAAAAGGAAGATGTAACAAGGGGATGTGGAAAAGAGCAAAGAAAGTTCCGTTGCATTAACAAGAACTGAAATTGATAGCATGGCTCGGTACTGGGACGAAAATGCCCCGATAGGTTTATTGAAAAAATTTTTCCATATTATTGCTTATGAATTAGCATGGCGTGGCGTGAAGCAGCAACTTGCAAGGTGCACTTTTTCAAAGAGGAAAAATTTAATAACGGAGAAGTGACTGGTCGTATTGAATATAACCCAGTATTCTCGAAAACTTGCCAAGGCGGATCAAAAAAATGCTGTGATAGTAAATGACTAGTAAAAAATGAGAAAAACCCAGATTTATGTCCTGTGACGTTGTTTCATAGGATATTGTCGAAAAGACCCGATCATATTACAAGTGATAGATTATTTCTGGCTCCCAATCAATTTTGGAAAAACAGTACTTCTAAGGGTTGGTACAAAAAAATGCCTTTTATGAAATATCCAAATGAACAAAAATTTCAGCAGAGAAAGTTGGACTGGATACGAAAAATAAAAAGATCACAAATCCTTCTCATAGATCCAGTGCTGTTTCGAACCTGTCTGAGGCAGGTGTTAGTGAACAAGAATTGATCAAACTAACCGGACACTCTACGTCAAGCTCTATTAAGCCCTACCTGCAGCTGAACAATGAGCATCATTTGAATCTTGTTTCAAATATTCGAAAAACATCTGCGACTGCTGAATCTTCCATAATTCCTCAGGCATCGTCCCATATAGAATCGACCTGGAGTGAAAAAATTGTATATAGTAATTGCATTTTCAAAAACTGCTCATTCCAATAATAACTAAACATGTTTGTAATGAATGCTTTATGATTTTCTCATTGAGTTTGTGTGCATTTCTCAATAAAGTTCATTTTGTACGTTTTGTCATTCGCGGAATTTTCTCAGCAAATACCACTCGAGCTCATATTTGGCAGGATATTTTTCTAAGCTCGTTTTCTCATACTTACTTTTCGGTAATTCAACTCGACCTGCTCGACAAAATCACGAGAGCGTAGCTCGAGTGATTTTGTCCCAGTTCTCGTTGAATTGCCTGCACGTAAGTATTCGAAAACGAGCATAGAAAAATATCCGGCCAAATCTGAGCTCTTGTGGTATCACTTACGACAGAATCGCGAATCAAGCCGCAAGTTTTTATGGTAGGCGTTTTCCTGTCAGAATACCGCTACAAGTCAGGAAGTTCAAAAGACTGAAGAAAATTTTAACAAAATATAGACGCTTTAAAAAGCCCAAAGTTACGGAACATAAATTCAATGAGGATAAAGAGTTGGATGTGCTGTTACAAGTACAAGAGATTTCAAAAACGTTGGAGAGATATCACTCAATTCGTAATCATCAGCAAATACAAGGGTGGTCCGAAAGTTTCCGACCTAACAAAGATGCGAGACTTTTTTCTGAATATTTCTCTGTATTTTTCAACATAGTCTCTTTTTAACTCTTTATACTCTTCCCAGAGATGTTCACACCTCTGGTACCCGTTTTTCTCTGCAATATAGTGGTGATTACCTCTTCATTTGACAAAAATCGCCGCCCTCCGAGTACAATTTTTAGACGAGGGAACAAAAAATAGTCACTTAGGGCTACCATATTCACATAGAGGTCGGAAACTTTTCAGACCAGCCTCGTATAAGTTCAAACCTTTCATTACGCAGAAAATTCATGCTATAAAAAACATTGTCCCAAATTGCATTGTTCAAATTTGTAGCTTTTATTTAAACGCACCGAAACAAAATCACGTTTCCATTTCCAGCATATCGATGCTGGAGTCGAGAAAATCCTGGATATGTAGTAGAAAACAATGTTCATGACAAGGTTAGCGTGAATGGTAGGTGTGCTATTTGCAATAATAAAATTTGGGCCTCATAGACGAAATTTTAGACCAAATTAAATATAATAATATATTAACTCAATACCTTGGTGACATTCTCTACAATATTCCGCTGGTGGAATTGATAGAAGTCTGCTTCCAATAAGATGGTAGCCCCCCCGCATGATGCAAATTTAAATACTAATAGTATATTTAGGAACAAATGAACCCTTTCAGTGATCTGCTCAGCTCCACCGCTACACCACCACTAACTGAAAAAAATTTGAGGCAAAGGATTGTTGATACTTATTCTGAAGTTCTTAAAAATTTAATTTTCAATGCAATAGATCAAGGGTGCTCAAACGGTCGATCGCGAGTGCTTTTTGAGTAGATCTCGGGAAGAAAAAAATTTTTAATAAGTAGGTAACTAAACTACAAAAATTTATTACGTAATAAAATAACACTCTGATAGCGGCAAAGGTGGCTTTATCAAAGAAACCCGCAGTACTTATCAAAGAAAAGCCGCGTTTTTTATTCTTGCCGCTTTTCTAGAAATTTCGGGTGCCGCTTTCGACGGCAACATTCGAGACTTTCGTTCACGCCGATATAAATGTTGCGCCTGCAGGAATTGGAGTCATTCTGAATTGTAAGTTGAAGGCAATACTACGTCGATACAAAGTTTATTATTAAATAGTACAGAATGAGTGCAGCGAAAAAATCTAAAACGTATCATTTTAATATCGATTGGGAGGAAGAATTTTTCTTTTGTACAAACCATGTACAAGACCAGCCAAACAATCAAAAGCTACTACGATCGCGTCATTTAAAATATCTCATATATTGGCGAAACACAAAAAACCATTCGAAGATGACTCGGTTGTAAGGGAAGTATTTATTGAAGCGGGTGATACTTTATTTGGAGATTTTGAAAACAAAACAGAAATCATGTCTGCTATTAGAGATCTTCAGTTATCTCGTCCGACTGTCACAAGGCGTTTTGAAGTCATGAGTCAGGACAAAACTAAAACATGATATCATGTAACGTACATACTTTTCTTTACAGTTCGACGAATCCACCGATATGATAGACACTGCCCAGCTGTGTATTCTTATTCGGATGGTATTCAATGACATGTTGGCTAAGAAAGAATTTTTGACAATCATTCCTCTGAAGGGGAAGACCTGTGGCGAAGATATATATGACGTTTTCTTCAATTTTGTAAAAAACTACAAGCTACCAATATATAAATTAGTGTGCATTACAACCGATGGAGCACCAGCAATGACTGGAAACAAAAACGGTTTTGTGGCTAATTAAGCTAATGAAGATTTCCCTTCATTTTTTCATTTTATTGCATTATATATCGACAAGTTTTGTGTTCAGAAGTTTGAAACAAAGAGGAATTTTGGGCATTGCAATAAAAATTGTGAATTCCATCCATGCAGGTAGCTTGCAACGGCGGCTCTTGCAGTTGTAAGATAGGGGTCAGCTGAGCACACTGATTTAGTTCTTCACACGGACGTCAGGTGGTTGAGACGCGGAAAATTCCTAGAAAGGTTTCAAGATGTATTGCCCGAAATAACAGCTTTTCTAGAAGAAAGAGGTAATGGCACTCAGATGTTGAAAAACGAAAAATGGCTGACTGATATGGCATTTTTGACTGACATCACAATGCACTTAAGCACCATTAACTTGGAGCTTCAGGGTGAAGGAAAAACTATTATTGAGATGATTAACGCAATAAACGCATTCGAAGGTAACTTGCAACTTATGATGGATCAACTGAAAAGAAAGAATCTGAAACATTTTCCGTCTTTGAAAGCAAGGATTCCTCAGTTGAAGTATGATACGTATGAGGCTGAATTATCAAAAATGCTGGTACAATTCGAAATGCGTTCTTATGATTGCAGTAAATTGGCAAATATAGTATCATTTACGAGTTATCCTTTTTCATGTAAAAACATTGAGGAATTAGTCACTGAAATAGCAAGTCAATTTAATATGAACTCATGTTCTGCTGAAAATGAGTTGGTGCAGATTATATTACATATACATCTCAAAGCTGGTGGTGTTTTATATCTGAAGATAAATATCCGAATCTAAGGCAAATCGCCCTTCAACTGACGGCAATGTTTGGGTTTACTTACTTGTGCAAGTCTGCATTTCCTGAAATCAAAAAAAAAAAAACAATCGACTAACTGATGATCATATGTCATCATGCTTACGATTAGCACTCAGTGGTTACGTACCATCTTATGAAAAGTATGATGAGGACATGCAGTGCCACACTTCAACATCCAAAGTCACTACTTAGTTAAGTTTAACACCATATGTAACTCTTTTGATTTGTAACAACCAATAAACTCGCTATTTTGAATACCTATGAGTTTTTTCATTGATATTGTAGAGAAGAACCTAACTAAACCTAACCCAAATCTTGACTAAAATAATGTATATTGTGCGGAAAGCTAATATCTATATATACGGTAGGTAAGTAGGGTGTATCGTGTATGTACGACAACCCTACATCGCACATACTTGCAGCCTCTCAGAGTCGATCGTAAGTAGTCTAAAAATATTGAGGTAGATCGGCAGCAGTTCAAGTTTGAGCACCCCTGCACTAGAGTGTATCAATTTTCACCTAATGAAATGAACACATTGTTCAGGGTTTGAGCACCTCTGCAATAGATGGAATAGAATTAAAGTGTCAGCATCAACGAAACGGTGATCATTTTGAACAATATCTATGAACGACTATTTAAATAGACATCAGTGGTTCTACATTTTCATTTTTGACTTGAAAATCGAATACTTATGTGTTACCCTCATTTTCAGATTGTTGTTTGTATTCTTTGACTGCACCTTTTTTTCTATTTTAATGCACAGTGCGTTAGGTAGCCTTTAGTGCTACTTCTCCAAGTAACGTTTTTTGATTGTCACATACGTAATAAAGCACGTCTAATTCTTTATTTTCATTAAATTTACGTTCTTAGCTTTGGGTTTTCAAAGACTCCGTATCTTTTTGAATTCTCCACAAGTCTTTCAAACTTCCCGTATTGTTGCTATCTTTTATTAAGAGTAGTCTGTTTGTTGTGAACAAAAAGTGGAATCAGTTAATTATGTAGACTAATGAGTAGTAATTTTGTTTCAAAGATAAATATCAATCGGAATTTAGACGATTGAGTTATTTATTTGAATACATAGTATAATTTATGTGATTTTTCAAGAATAATTAAATTAATATCTAATAAAAACTTCTGTTATATCAGCTGGATCATTGAAATTGTCATCATTTGCATTAATTATGAATCCGAAGAGTTCGTGGGTTAGACGGTATATGGGTGACATCAATAATTTTGTCTAAATCAATATACATGCTGGCACACTCTTGGTTGATAATTATAATAATAATCATAACCTGGCAGTAGGTATAAAATATCAATTATTCAATGATGTACAATCTAAGGAATAAACGGGTGAATTGACATTGTACCATCATAACCTCTTGTCGCGTTCAAGATTTAGGAGGAGTTCTTGTTCGGAAAGTGAGTTACAGTCTCCCTCGGTTAGCGACGGAAGCACCGTGATATCAAGTAGGGATACTGCAACACAAAACCAAATGGGAAACAACACCAATACCTCCCAAGCGACTCCTAATGTTTCAACGGTGGCGCAAGCCATTATGTCAACGACAACGAAAGCCGGACTCTCTAGGAAACCAATGAAGTGGACCCCAGAAATGAATTCCTTCATTATGCGTTCCTATAACAAGATTACAAACTTGGAATCGGAATTGACAGCATACAGATACGCGTTACATCCTGCGTTCGTAGAAAAATATCCGGAATTGCAGCACATATCTGAGCGGAAAATTTCAGATCTACGACGAATAATCGTTAAAAATAGACTACTTGTTTCAGAGACGCTGCAAAACATACGAGAAGAGGCCATAAGGGAACTCAGAAGCGAAGCTGGTGCCCATAACGGTATACCTGCCGGGGTCAATGAACGAACCTATGTATTTAGGAAGATCAGAGCTCAAAAGAGTAATAACTGAATTCATTGGTAGTAACCCAACAAAACAACCTAAACTACCCAAACTCAAGACGAACAAGAACACCAATATCATCCTAGCAAGTATAAACTCAGTGTTTGAAGAATACATTGACCAGAACACCTTGCAGAAAATTCACACTTCGATTTACTGTGGATCGGTAGCGGTTCTTCGACCACACATCAGAAAACCACCATGGCAAAAACGACTGGAGAAGGATACTGATAATATTAGAGCTGAAATCGATCACCTCACAAAATTCCTGAGAAACATAAAACCCTCGAGGCGCTTGAAATCAAATATACACGAAATTCAGGAAAATTGGAACGAACACAAAACCCCCTGATTACAAACAACACATCGACTTGTGTATGGACACTAGGAAGCAGATACTCCAATCCATAGCAAAGAGTCTCTCAACATACACCAAGTGCACTGAAAGGAAACACCAAAACTAAAGGTTCTTCCAAAGCGCGGCCTATCATAAGACAAATAACAAAACTGCGAACAATAATAACAGAGAAGTACCTGATGCACACTGCTTGACCGATTATTGGTCATCGTTATAGTTGGAACCCAAAGAACACAATAAAGATGCTGAATGGATCACGAATGAAAAACAATGCCTTGATATCATACATATGGACAACAGCAGTTAGAGCGACCAACAATTGGAAGGCCACAGGTATAGATAATATCCACAACTTCTGGTACAAGAAGTTCATTAAGTTCCATGGGGCCCTAGCGAAACAGTTCACGTATGTTCTTCAACATCCCAGAAGAACACCCACTTTCCTAACACAAGGCTTAACATATATGCTACCTAAGAGAGATAGAACACAAGATCCGTCTCAGTATAAGTCGATCACTTGTCTGCCAACGCTCTACAAATTACTCACCTCATGCATATCCAATCGAATATACCAACACCCTGATGACAACAAAATATTAGCAGAAGAGCAGAATTGATTCAGAAGGAAAAACCACGGGTGCAAGGAATAACTCATCATCGATTCTGTGATAATGAAACAGGCACACAGGGGGCATCGGAATGTTCATTCAGCTTTTCTCGATTATGTGAAGGCATTCGATAGCACCGCCCATTCTTGTCTTGTCGAAGTATTACAGATATACAACACCTCTTCAGTCCTGGTAGAATTCTGGAAGACAACAATGACACACTGGCGCACGTCTCTGCAGGTCAACATGAATAAGTCAATTAAAACCGACGAGATACTCATACGTCGTGGAATTTTTCAAGAAGACTCTTTGAGTCCACTATGGTTCTGTTTGGCTATAAACTCATTGTCTTCAATGCTCAATAGGACAAGATACGGATTTAGGATAAAAGCATATACGAACAATCACAAAATCTTCCTTCTGCTGTATATGGATGACATCAAATATCCAAACAAGAAGCAATTGGATGTAAGTTCTCGGCAGATGTTCATATGAATTTCGGGATTGAAAAATGTAAGATCCGGAACATTCGAAGAGGGAAAGTCATAGATGGTGAAACACAAATTCCAAATGGTGATATTATGCACAGTCAAAGGAGAAGATTCGGTCAGAGTACAGTCAGCGTCCGAAGATTGTGCTGAAGCAATTAACACCTACGCCAAATCCAATGATTTATTCATTTGAAATAATCAGATGGACTAAGACAGAACTGGACGATCTTCAAAGGCAGACTTGAACGGTGCTAACAAAGTACAACGATCACCATCGTACTTAATAAGAACAACTTTGAAGCGGAAAGAAGGAGGACGCGGATTGATGGATGTTGTCACCTTACATACCGAAAAGATCAAAAATCTCAGAGAATTCCTCTCTGCAAAAGCTCGCACTTCTGACCTCCACAGAGTGGTATCGTTGGCTGGTAAGGAATATACACCTCTGAATCTTGCTACCAGGGATGACCTGCTGAATCAACAAATGGTTAACAGAAGGAGAACTATTAATGGAAACAGAAGGATTCCTTACAATTACAAATAGATAAGTGCAGGATATGCCATATAAAATCGACTATACAGCATTTTACGTCCAGCTACGGACTATCTTCCAGGCATAATCAAGTGTGCAACATTATCCATCAGAATCTTGCACACAAGTACGGACTTCTGAATGTCTCAGCCATTACAAGTATCAACCGGCGCCCGTATTGGAAAATGACTCTATCAGATTATACTACGATAGGCCACTCGTCAGAAGAACGATTTTATACCTCTAAGATCGCAAAATTGAATAATAATAATGTTTATAAGTATCAACCAACGCCAGTATTGGAAAATGATTCTATCAGATTATACTTTGATAGGCCTGTTATCACTGACAGAATGGTGACGAATAATAAGCCGGATATAGTGGTGTATGATAAGAGACCAAGAACAGCAATGCTGGTGAATGTCGCCATATCGAATAATCACAACGTGCTGAACAAATTCGAGTGGAAAAGGTCCAAATACACAGACCTTGCTATTGAGATCAAGCAGATGTGGCACCTCGATAACATAGATATCGTTCCTGTCATCATGTTTGCATGATAGCCTTAAGAAATTAGAATTGCACAAGAATATCTATATAGAAATGCAAAAAGCTGTAATTCCTAATACATGTCGGATAGTGAGAAAATTTATGTCAAGTATATTGTAATCGGGCCTATTCCCTTCGATTGCTGAATCTGAAAAAGGTAAATTATATACAGCTAAAATATGAAATAGTGCACAAGTCCAGGATAATAATAATAATAATGATGTATATTTTTAGCATACCATACAGTGTAAATGGTATCGGATTTGTCAACACAATATTCAAAATTACAAGAACAAAATTACAAATTTACACTTAGTTAATACAATAAAATTAAAATACAGAAACATCAATATATAAAAAAATACCGAAACAGAGATTGTCATCACAGAGTAGGTATGCTAATTGATAACATCACTCAGAAATTCATCTACATCATAATAAGCCTTGGTCAACAATAGTTTCCTAATTGACATACAATACATTTTCAGACTTTTTATGGTTGTAATGTATCCTGGCATCTTATTAAAGACCCTAATACCCATATTCCTGGGTCACCTCTCATAAGCAGAAAAGGAATGATGTGGAGTTACCAGATTTTCAGAATTACGAATTGCATACTCCTGATGATAGTTAACACGCTGAAACAGTCCAATATTTTTCTTGGCATACATGAAGAGCTCAAGCACATACATACAAACCACTGGTAAGATTTCGAGTCTTTAAATAAAGCTCTAAATGATATACGTCGAGAAATACCTGATATACTTCTGATAACATTTCTTGCATTCTGAAAACTCTCCCACTATCTTGAGAGACCCTCCAGAATATAATCCCATACGAGATCCTGTAATGAAAATGGGCAAAATAGTAGCACATACTCGTCGACATCCATGCAGTCGATATATGGCATAACATACAGAACTGAACCTTGCACACAAATCTTCAATGTGAGGTTGCCAGTTCAGGTTCCTGTCCACTATGAGCCCCAGGCTCTTTATGCTCGCTACCTGTTCAATTGACTTGCCTCTAATTTTTAACAAATGGCTTTTATTTTTTTCTGCGTATTCTTCATTGCAAAGCTAATAAACATAGTTTTGCACACATTCAATAAAAGGCCATTTATATCAAACAAGTCGAAGCAATCAAGCTCCAATTGGCCGTTTTGATGATTGCATGTTCAGCCTTTCCCCTGCAAATAAGGGTAGTGTCATCGACAAACATTGTTAAATTCCGGAAGTTTTCTACACTAATGGCAAATCATGAATAAAAATCAGAAATAGCAGGGGGCGAGCACCAAGCCATGCGGCACACCAGAAGTTATGGGACGTCTGGAAGATCTTTTACCATTCAATTCCACAAAATGGCAGAGACAACTGAGAAACCATCTTACAAGTCAATTTATTTGACCTCTCATCGCAAGGCCTCCCATCTTATTCAAGAGTGGTTCATGAGTTAAAAGATCGAAAGCTCTACAAAGATCCATAAACCAAGCAAGGCACTCCAATCCATCATCCAGGATATAAACGCTGCTCAGAAAATCCATTAATGCAGACTCAGTAGATCTTCTATTTCTGAATCCATGTTGGCAGTTAGATAAAATATTATTTTCTTTGATGAATGATACCATTTTATTATATATTACCCTTACAAGCACTCTTGATGCAGCAGACATTATATCAATGATGTCGGGAAATAATTTTCCATTGAAGTTTTTTCACCCTTTTTGTAAATCATTACTACTTATGCTATTTTGAGAACATCAGGAAATGTTTCACTATCCAATGAGAGATTAATCAAAGAAGCCAGAGGTGCCGGTATAAAATGTGATATCTTCTTAAGTAGCTTGTTACCGATTCCATCAATGCGGAGAAAATAGATTTCTTCATATTATGAATAATATTAAATGACTTTGCTTTCAAAACTGGAGAGAGATACATTGTAGCATCAACGGACCGCACCCCACAGAATGAGCCATTGCCTGGCATGTCATGTAATTAAAATTTCCTAAAATGAAGAGAAGTATAGTCTCCTCTCAAAACAAAACATCAAATATACTGAACATCTTGCGGAATCAGTGTTGAAACAAGAAAAACTAAAACTCTCATTCCTGTCAGTAGGTAATGCATTTGAAAGTACGAAGTGGAGTAGTTTATTTTTCAATTAAATAAAACAATGATGTTCAGATTTTCATTATATTCACAAACTTTTGACGCGTTTCACCAAACTGTGGCTTTGTCAAATGAGTAGAATATTCAAAAGGAAGATGTGCCTTGTATATTACTTTGGTGAAAGCAGGTGCTTAGCTCAATAGGAAGAAAATCCAAACAAGGTTGCTTCACCAACTGAAGAGATTTAGTAATGGTGATGAATTTAGGTTTGATTGACCATTAAGTAAGTTTCAGGAATGTTTCTGTTTATTGATTATTAAACCGTTGTTGCACATGTGAATTTGATCATTTAAGTTGAAATAATTTTGTTCCGAACATTCTTCAAAAAAATGCGTTGGTTGTATCATGAGATTCAAATTTTTATTCTGAAGAGTTTAGTAAATCAATTTCAATGGATCAAAGTATTTTAGGTACGTGAACTGTTTTGCTATGATGTATAAGTTGCATATCAATAATCACATAAAGATTATAAGAATTTCGATTGCTAAATGCACTGAAAAATAAAGTATTTTCAATTGTAAATTATATGTTCTCTTGCCATTACAAAGTCATTAGATTTATTATAGAAATGAGGATGTTGAATTTTAATACGATCGCTATAAATATTAGTAGAAACAAATTAGATAACTATTTGACAATGTTATTAATAGGTACTTCCGAAGATACTAACAAAAATAACTGACTTTATATTATATTTTATTTCATTCTTATCTAAATTTTTTTTTTTTATTTAGAATAAGCGCATCAACCACGCAGGGTTATTAGCGCATCTTATCTAAATGGTTTATATCGTTTATGTAGTATTATTTTATCATTGGTTTTGTTTTGCACATTAAGATGAGGAATCTCGTATAGGTAAAATTAGGTACCAAAAATGAGCATTTGCAGTTCAATACAACGTAGATAAGTACGAATTGTTATTTATGCCCTGAAATTTCACATTACCAATAGCCAATAATAGCAACCTACCCTGACAACCTTTCAACTTTTCGTAACACGTCGAAAAAGCAACTTTGATAATAATTATTAACCATACCAGGGGTGTTCAAACTACTGCCCGCGGGCCAAATCCGGCACACCTGTGCCATCAATCCGGCCCGCTACAGCTTAAGACTAGTATCATCAATCTGGCCCACGACAGCCAATGTTTTACTGTTGTTACTATTGCTGCGATAAGTTGAATGGAAGAAAATTAAAACACAGAATAATAATTACTCTTTTTTATTTACTTGCAAGGTAAAACTTTACGACAGAAATTATCACGCAGAAACCTAAGCTTAAGTATATATTTAGAATAATTTTGAAGATGTTTCGAGTCATAGTGACGTTTAATGTTATATTCTTTGAGGACAACTATGGTTTCATTACAAATTAGACATAGTACCTTATTACTACACTCAATCACAAAATACTGAAAGTTCCATTTATCTTGGAAAGTTCTGCATTCACTATCTATTTTTCGCTTCTTTTCCATACAAATAAATCAAACATAAAACAAGTCTAATCAAAATACTCTTAATTATGCACAGATTATTTCAAGATAGGCAGTTTCGCTTCCTTCGCTTTTTCCACGCAAACCGACTCGCAATGGCGCCGCTAGCCTTTTTATACATATGCAATTACCACCATCTAGAAGTGATCGAAAAAACTAGCCAGAACCAGAACTTTCTCGAACCAATGCGGAAATTCTCAAACATGCCACCTGTTAGTAGTTAGTGAGTAGCCGAAACAGATAGTACCTGAATCACAGACCTGCATGGTATTACTACTCGCCACTAGATATCCCTACTTGTCACAATATGCTGAATACACAATCAATAGTCATTGAAATGCAAAGCACCAATGTTTGCTAAGGTGGACAGAAAAATAAAAATTGTTTTGTACCGAAAAAAATACCATCTGTATTCCCGTCAGCCTAAATACTAAGCAACGATGATGCGAATTCGAATCAGCTGGGTGCGTAATGTAAACAACAATCATTATTATTACTATTCTTGACGAAAAAGAAACTGTATACAGGGTGTTTAAAAAAGACAAGGCAATATTTAAGGAGGTGATTGCTGAGGTCATTCAATGGAAAAAGTTCTTCTAAACATAGATCCGCAAATACTTCGTTACCGATTTACAGGGTGTTAAAGTTTAATCGAAAGATGCTGTTAAATTTGAATTTTCAATACGAAACAATATTTTGGAATCACCAGTGGCGCGCGTATGGGTACAACGCTGGTTATTCTCAAATAAAAAACTATGACGCTCTCTTGACATTTTTTTTGTGCGATACCCAGTTTTTGAGTAAAAAATTGTTAAGTTTTCTAAGAATCCTTGCGATACCATTGATAATACCTGTCTATGCTCAGTCATAAATGTGTTCAAAGGTCATTTGAATATTTCTATTTCAATAATTTTGAATCTATTGAATTTGAATTTCAAATCGGCTATTATGAATCGTTATACGAATGCTGAGATGACCGACATATACTATGCACTTCCATGTATGGACGTGCTGACGGAAAAGCATTAGAAGCTCGGCGGTTGTACATTGAAAGATTTCCAAACTGTATTGCTCCCAATAGAAAAACTTTTAAAGCATTCATTGACTCCTATATGAAAAGGCACATTAAGACGATATGTAGGAGCAGGAAGGCGAAGGGAAGTAGGAACGGTAGAGCTGAAAAATCAGATTCTTTGTATAATTCAAGACGATCATGGTACTTCCATTCGAAAACTTGCTGACGCTTTAGGTGTCAGCAATAGAACTGTTTGGCAAATTCTACATGAAAATTTGTTGTATCCATTTCACCTACAACGCATACAAGCACTTCTTACCGATTGTCCTGCCCGTATTGCGTATTGTCAATGGCTTTTGCGAAAGTTGATTCAAATTTTTGAATTTGGGAGGCTTTTACTTTGTAAAATTCCATTATCAATAATAAAAAACCAGGTAAAAACAATAAATCAGGTGTTTATCGATTGAATTGCAATGACTGTGATAATTTCTACATTGGTAGAACACATAGAAATTTTAATATTAGAGTATCGGAACACAAACGCAGTTTTTAAATAAAAAATCAGATTCAAATTACGCGAATCATCTCTTAGAAAATAATCATTCTTTCGACCCACAGTTTGAAATTTTGCATACAGATAATAAATATTGGAAGGTAGATCTTTGGGAAACTTTAGAAATCAATAAATACAAACACTCAGGTAGACTCATCAATGAACAAGTCAATTTAAGCCCTTCACCTCTATTGAATCTTTTCGGGGAGCAATCTATTCCTTAATTTTATTGGATATACCTGTCATAAATAACCACTTAAGAAGAAGCAACCCAATAAGCTTTTAATTACTCAGGAACATTTATAGTTATATTCTCATTTATATTTTTCTGTATATTCATTCGTCTGAAGAAGCTACGGTGTAGTGAAACGCGTTACGAATCGCAATTATTAAGTAAAATTCCTTAAAACACAGTACTTGTTTTTTATGATTCAAATTCCTCAATTTCTTATGCTGATCCTGTTCACTGATGAAGCAAGTTTTTCAAGAGATTTCATAAGGAATTTTCATAATAATCATGTTTGGTGTGAAGAAAATCCACATCAAACATATGAAAATCGATTTCAACATAAGTGCTCGTTAAACATTTGGATCGACATTGTGGGTGACTGCCTAATTGTACCAGTATTTCGCCCAGGGAAACTGACGGAGGAGATATACCGCCACTCTTTGGAACACACGCTTCCACAATTTTTGGAGGATTCACATTTGGCAATAAGATAAATGGTGTGATTTATGCACGATAGTGCACCTGCCCATTTCAGATAGCTTGCTAGTGACTTCCTAACTCAGGTAAGGAAATCGCTGGATTGGTAGAGGTGGACCTCAATTTTGGCCTGCACTTTGGTTTACACTACACCCGTGGCAAATGTTGAGGATTTAAGATAGAATCATCGCTGGGTGCAACTCGATAAGAATAGATCCTGGTGTTTTTGAAAGAGTTCGCCAATCAATGAGGAGAATACTGGAATCTTGCATCAGGGCTGGAGGTCACTTTGAACAGCTTCTATAATTTTTCAAGAAAAAAAAAATATATATATATTATATATATATAAGCTTGAAAAGAAGAACGGATATGACAGTACCTATATGCGAAGACGGAGATAGCAAAAACTGTAGTAATTATAGAGGAATAAGCACAGTGGTGACATTATACGAAAAAATATTGGAAACGAGATTGAGGGCTATTATCGAACCGACATTACTAGAATCGCAAAGCGGATTCAGAGGAGGAAAGAGCACACAAGACCACATTTTTACTCTGAAAGAAATCATCAGAAGGACATTGGCTTGCGACAGAACATTGTACCTAGCATTATAGACCTGCAGAAAGCATTTGACAAAGTGAAAAGGAAGATGATATGAAAAATATTGATGAAAACAAAGGTAAATAACAGATTGATTGCGGCAGCCAAAAGTTTATATAAGAAAAAGGAAAATTGTGTGATCATAAAGAATGAGATCTGGAATTTTTTGGACTAAAGAGGGAGTACGACAAGGGGGAGGATTGAGTCCTCTGCCCTTCATAACATTCATGGATGAAATCCTCAGACAATTTAAAGAAAGAATCAAGTCGACACATGTGGGATACAGGAAACTTGAAAGTGTGAACATTTCTGAGTATTTTTTCGCGGATGATGTGGCAATAATCGCTAAGAGTGAGGAAGATTTGCAGGACAATCTTAACGTATGGCAGATGACCTTGCAGAAAAACGGCATGGTAATGAATAAAAATAACACGAAAGTAATATCGATATCGAGAGAACCGAAAGACATAAGATTGAAAATGAAAAAATAGAACAAGTGAAAAAGTACAAATACCTCGGAACTATAATAGATGAAACTGGCACACAAAATTCAGAACTGAATCAAAGAATAGAGAAGACAAACAAAGTATATTACTCAATGAATAAAGGGTTCATCAATCGAAAAGAAATCTCGCAGCAAACTAAAATGAAGATTTTCCGATGTATATTTAGACCAATCTTAACATACAGATGTGAGTCATGGGTGCTTAGTAAACAGGAAAAAAGCAGATTACAGGCCACTGAAATGAAGAACCTCAGAAGAGTTAAAAGAGGTAGAATAATGGATACGGTGAAAAATGCAGACATAAGACATTGGAATTGGACATAAAACCAGTATCAGAGTTCATCGAACAGAGGCAACTTGGATGGTGGGGACACCTGAAAAGAATGAAAGACACTGCACAAGTAAGAAGAGTATGGGAGGTAGGAAATACATTCAAAAGTAAAAGAGGAAGACCGAAAAATACTTGGGATGGGGAAATAGGAAAATTGTTGAAGAACAGAGGAATAAAATGGAAATAGGCGGAAAGAATGGCAGCAAACAGGAAGGACTGGAAGAAGCTGATACAATAGGAACTATGATAGACAAATGGGGGTATCAGCCTTAGAGTACACAAGGGAAAATAGATTTTATATATATATATATATATATATATATATATATATATATATATATATATATATATATATATATATATATATATATATATATATATATATATATATATATATATATATATATATATATATACCGATTACGCACTAAATGTACATCCGGTATAATTAACTAATTAGATGAAAAATAATCAATTCATCCATATAGGTTAAAATCTTAAATCACTTGACAGTTAAATATGCCAGATTTCAACTCACGCGGTTGTAATATTGCAAATGGACCATTAAACGGCGACAGGATATCCCAAACGTATAGTGAATTATTCGCATTATTTAAATGAAGCATATTTCGAGTACGTATACGTAATTTTTACACAGGGTATGTTTCTAAGGTTGAAGAAATACATTCAAAAGGGGAATTAATTTTTTATTACTATTATATTTATTTGGGCTGATATACTATATCTTCGAAATCTGGACACCCTGTACTCATAAAATACTTTTTGTTACAAAATCAAACCGAATTGTAATAAACATGACTTTATTTATTTAGTAAAAGACAACTCAAAAATCAAAAAGAAACCCAAGCTAAGTGAGAACATTTTGAAAAAAGAAAATCTTTATCCTAATATCACCCTTTCTTATCTTAGCAACAATCATAACATTTAGAAAATTGCAAATTTTAGATTGAATATAAACAACACTCATAATGCTAGCATGTATACTTAGTATAGTTTTGCATTCTCAAAAATCGCTTAATCCTATTCTGCATTGAAAAATCGAAATGTTTTCCACAATATTTCACAAAAATAAAAACAAAGTTTTCAACAGGCTATACAAGTTTTTATGCTTGAAATATATATAAAATTACATACCCACTTTTTTACGGTGAATTAAAATTCAATATTTTGAAGTTGGGGTAAAATCAAATTGTGGCGATAAAATAGTGATTTGAAAAATTAAGTGAAATATGAAACAATCTGAGAAACATCTACAATTCAAACTAATATATGAGTAGAGTGGCACTTTTAAAAATGTCGAGTTTTGAATTCAGCATATTTTATCACCTCACTAACATATAAATCTTACTTTCTAAACAGTCTAACCTACAGTTCAGCAGTAAAAACTTTATTAATTTTACAAAAATATCAAAAACATTCTTCTATGCCTAAAAAATCAAGAATAAATTTTAAAACTATAATCGTAGACAAAATCTTTACAAATCGAAAACAGCTACAATGTTTTAATTTTTCATTTCCAAAATTTCTAATCGCAAACAATTTTTTCAAGGAGCTTTTACTAGAAATCAATTCTACCATTGTCCGGCAATCCTTCAAATACCCTGTTTTAAACTTTTTATCGAAAATAACATTATTTCAATTCAAGCAAGTAAAATAAATATTTACGGAAGGAATACTTTGTCAAAACTTATCAAAACTATACCAAAACTTCATTTTCGAAAACATACTTCATAAGAGCTACCCAGTTACTTATACTATTCTTATAGAATCCCATATAAATTTCTTTTCTGATTTTTCACTCAGGAATGGGCGAGAACTAAACACTATCTTTGTTCAATCCATTGTTTCATTCCATCATTTTTGTACTTTCATGAAAAATGTAATATTTTTCTGTTTCAGTATTCTGACATGCTTAATCTGCCCTATTTTCAGGGATTGTAACGTTCTCCTTTCCTATTTTTTATGTTAACGATGGAAACTGAAACGTATTTTTGGAAATATTCATTATGTTGTTAGAACCCTCTAAATCTGACAGCCAAATGGTAATCAACTATAGTATGATACTCTATTATTGATTCATTACTTATGAACTTTCCATCAAATTTTAACAGCGCAGATTTCAATAATTGTACCTGTCAAACACTTGTATAAATCACACACAAATTTAAATTTGAAAAAGAATTAAGAATTTCAACAAAGATATTAGATTTAAGTTTAAGAAAAATTTTCTGTGAATATAAGTATACTGTAAATTTTGAAAATCAGTGAATGGAAACTGTCAAATTCTTTAAAATCAGGAATGTTAATTTCAAAGAAGCATCTTCCGTTAGAAATATTACTGAATTGGTTGGCCTACTTTGATTCCATACTTCCACAATGAACTAAATATTTTTAATTCCTTGGTATTATCGATCCGAAATAGGTTAAATACGAAAGAAATCTAAGGTCAACGAACATATAGCCCACTTTGAAGTAATGACAGAATAATCTAGTGTTAAATGCACTGGCTCTTGAACAAGAATGTTTATGTAGTATGAGTCGAATTGATACAAACAAGTTTCCTAGAAAATATAAATATTAATAAGGATAGGGAGGGGGTGTCGTTCTCCGCCCACTCTAGAGGTTACTGCTCCTTCCCCTTTCAGTAATAAGATGAAGAAATACATATATAATAGTTAAGCTTTGTTTTCTGCAGATAGCTAGAGGATATTCTTCCAAATAAAGTATTAGTATAGAGGTAATGATAAATATTGTTCATAACTGAATGCCAAAGGTTGCAATTTCCATCATGGTTACCAAAAACTTGTAATTGATAATATCTTATAAGCCTAGTTGTGGAAAATTCAATATACTCACATAGTGGAGTTGGGTTACAAATTGTTAACTGTACTCCAGAAGACTAAATACACATGTTCAGTCATTTCTGCAAACATACATCAATACTGTAATTTTTCATTTATGCAAGGAATTAAAATTCAAGTTCACACAGGTGCTAGGTCATAACAACAAAATGTCAGAAAGCTTATTCTCGCAGCTATCACAAGTAGCCTTTGAATGCTTGATTATGCGCATTAAACTCCTCTTGAAAGCTACAGACATTGACATTGCAACTAAGATACAAATATCCAGGGAGGCGTTTTGAATTTAACTGGACATAAAAACGAATTCGTTTAAAGTAAAGTCTGATACAATTTTTTTTGAGGAAATAGAAATAATTCTCCCCTCCACTCCCCTAAAACAATCACAAATCGAATAAAAACGAAAACATAACCGAGCCAAAGCGAGAGTTTCTGTACAGCTCCTATAAATACGAGAATATTTAGCACAATCGGTTAAGTTTCATTCAATTAACATGTTCAAGATACATTAATGAGAAAATCTTATCGTTTTACCCATATTAGTTTGGCAATTCTGAAATCTATCTCGAAACACATTTACTTATTTAGTTTTAAATATGCACACTTAGTGATTGAAAATTTCCATTTCTTGAGCAGAAAGAAGTAGAAGAGAATAACACATATCTGACTTTGTTTGAATTGTTAGGGATGTATTAAAAAGATAAAACTCCTGAAAAAACAATATGAACAGAGCAAGCACCTAAAAAACATATTCCAGTGTGTTTGGGTTACAACTACGAAGACATTCTTTCAGAATCCTCCTTATTATCTGTAAAGAAAAATACTTCCTATAATGGAAAAAGTATTAACTTGATTGAGTACAGGAGGTTATCAAATGTAAACTGTAATTTTACCCAGCAACATTTTCCTCGTTACTAATCTTAATCTTTTGCGATAGACGTATCCATGGGACTAGCAGGCTGTGGAGCAGGTATAGCAGGCTTTATAAACCTCTCCGAAGGTCTACGATGGGCGGGTGCAGGAGGACTGTTAGAACTGCCGTGGTGCAGAGAAGGCGGCACCAGCTGACCGCAAGTGTGGCACCTCAGGGATACACATGAACCCACCACAAGAGAATCTCGAGGTGATGGAGCTTGCATCGCTGACAAAGCTAGAAAATATTTCGTTCAAAATATTCACTGTTCCTTCTAGTTTGTCTTCTACTATTCAGATATAAAAGAACATTCGACTTATTCTACAAATTTATTCTGAATGAAATAAAGTAATAAAAGCACTGTTAACTTTTCAATAATTGATACCTGACATGATATTTCAATAGACAATTACTTTTTAGATATTATCAGTACACAAATTAAATAACACAAATTGTGTTCAACATAAATAAATGATGAATATTCATTCCAAATTTTGACAAATCTTTTCAACAGTTTTGAATATAAACTGTTCTAGGAATATTAGAGATATAGTTTATTAATGAATTTTTTTAACGTTGTGAAACTAATGCAGCCTTAATTTTTTTATTAACTGACATTCAAATGAAGAAAAGAATAGAATTTCCTAATGAGTCAAATAAACGTATATTGAATATTTCGTCATGTATAATAAGTATGATCTTCAGACCTCCACAACAGCTTTATGGTGGTGATAGTACAATAAATTATTTTGGACAGATTGTTGTAGAAGCTAAGTAGTATTCCTATATATGAGATCTTTCTGAAGTTATTCAATAATTACTTAACTAATCGGAAGCAAGTAACCAAAATTAACGCTAAATTATCGTCATCATTGATCCCTCAATATGTCCCTGATATACTAGAATGATGTCCACTCAAGGCATTCCTTTGATTTTATCAATGATGATTAAGATGACACGGTAATTTCAGTGCATGATTCTAGTCTACCTAATACTATATTCAGGATGTCCGAGTATTACGGGAAAAAATAGGTTGATTCCGAATGTTAGCAAAACAAGCTATGATTACGTCGGCATGTAGGAGGCTCTGCCGAATTGATATGAACAATGTGAGTTTGCAATGAAAAGATTGAGGTGGCGAATGAGTTGAAAGTATTTGGGGTTTATACTGAAAGACACCTCAACTCTAAATGCGCATTGCAATCTCATCATCAAAAAAATCTGAAAGAAACTCTATTTTTTTCTACAGGATTTCGTCTCACTTGTCCCAGTATATTCGAGAGTCTTTAACTCAATTTTAAGAACTCATTTTGAGTATTGTGCAGTTAAGTTATATATAGCTCTTTATTACGAGAATAATATTTTGTATTAGGATGTTCTATTTTAAATAAATTCTTCTTAAATCCAAGTAGCTAACCACACTCCGTAACCATTTTTTTTTGCACTTTTAAGAATAAACAAAAGCTGTGAAATTCAACTGACGGCAAAAACAAAACCAGTAGATGAATACTATACAATATAGCTGAAACTTCTCCATATATCTAGCGAGGAATAATACTCACTAACAAACATCTTGGAATACTACGCCACCACATGATTTTTTTGCATAATTAATTTAATGCACGAATCTTGTATATTCGAATGTCGCTCTAACTTCCGAGTTTCTGATCAAAAGTGATGGTTATTGAGGCTCCTCTAAAGCATATGCCATACATCTTTTGTTGAATTGCACAAGGGTCCTTGAGGGCAATGGGTTAGATTGGGATTTTCTGATTGTTCAATGCATTCATCGCAATAAAAGCTTCGTGTGCTTTCGACTTGTCACCCCCACATAAACAAAATTATCATGTATGATACCTCAAAAACTTGGCAGAATATTATTGATGGATTCGCGTTTGAAAATAATCGAAGCCATATAGCTTTTGAACATAAAGAGATTACATTTTTCCCCAAAATTGGGGTGATTCTCTTGTGCCAACTTTAAATTTAGTCGTTTTACTAGGTTAGTTCATACATGAAGGCGGCAACTATCTAAATATCAACCAATTGATGATTTTGCCCACTCTAATCTTATACTACTTCTTGAATAAGAGAGACATCAGGTATAAGACGCCTAAACACGTCGTATCTTTAAGCCTTTCTCGAATTGTTTCTTTTGTAATTGACCAGCGAAAATTAGGCAGACAGTTGCCAGCATATATTTAATGGCTGATAGGGCTACTTGACGTTGTTGTATTCCTGTCTTCCACTTCCACATCTTTCAGCTAAATCAACGGCTTCCTGAAATCTCGTAATGTGATATTGACTTGTGTGCCGCTTCTTGTTGTTGGTTGCCAGCATATAGAATTTCAAGGGCTGTTTCTATTCTCCGGACTCAATTTACGTTGAAACATTATACAAAATGAAAAACAATCCTTACTTGACATGAATCACCACAAACCCCAGTTTTTTGAACACAACTATCATTCGTCAAAATTTAATTACCATGTCTAACTCAGTTCGCCAATCCGTGGATCGCGATGTACCGGTAGCTCACAACATAAATTTAATAAATCATAGAATTTTCCAATAATTCCGAAAAGAAATCTCATAATAAAAATAATCCCCGGCAACACTACGGTGAAAGACCTGTTGGCGATGTCATCATGAGAAAACCGGCTAGAATTCACTAGGCCATCAGTGTTCGAGAATTTCTATTCGACATTAAAGATCCCTTCCATTGACAAGAGAGGGGTTCGGCAAAATTCCCGGGTTAGTTAGGTGACAGAATTCCCTGGCGTGTCATTGGCCGAAAGGCGGAAATAGATCAAATTAAAGGAATAACAAAAAATCTGGTTTGCTTTGACAGGGATAAATAAATACGCATGACATCGCGTTCAATTCAAAACTGAGCGGCATAGTCAACGTCCAGACGTTGGGTTAGTAAAGAGTAGAGAGCAATAAAAACATGGTAAGCAGTAGTAAGAAAAGTAGGATAAATAGATCGAAATTCTGAACCTAGATTCATAGAACATCCGTCCTCAGATAACAAATCCGACGTTTTTAAACATATTAAATCTATGAATCAAATGATTATATTAGATAATTCAAAAATTCTCCAGAAATGCAATAAAGAAATGACAATGAATATGTTGGAAAGTTTGGAAATTAAACAAACTCTATAATTAACTAGAATTGAATCACTCCCCATTACTCAACATTTAAAATATGTACAGACAGCACACTCTTTCTCATTACTGTCAGCTCTAGACACTTGAAAATGACATAACTGCCGTGTGTATTGGAAATAAACATTGTGGAAATCAGACAAAAGTGTTTAATTTTATTTATAAAAAAAAATTATCGATAAGTCGAAGTTTCAGCCTTGTCATTGAACATGCATTTTTCACCTGCAATTTTTTGTTCAAAATGGTGAGCCTCTTTTATGCTATTTTGTTCGCTTTCATTAATTCCTATGTGCCACTCTCGCGACATAAAATTTTTGTTTATTTTTCAAATACATACGATTCGTAGGTATAGATATAGTAATGTAATCTCAGAAATATTAGTTTTTCTGTTAGTAATTTATTATTAGTTAATTAGTGAAATAAATAGATGTATGTATGTCAAAAGCAACTGTGCATTATTTCATTTAACTCACGACTAAGTAGCTCACTGATTATCACAAAATTATCAAAGTAGCTAACTTATTATCACAAAATTATCAAAGTAGCCCAAAGTGGAAGAGGTTCTATGCTCTAACTCAATTGAAATAGTTTATTTCTTACATAATTTGTACTTCTCAAAAGTTTAGCAATTTTGAAGACGAAAATCATTCTTCTTTTGATAAAAATTTACATTGTCCAATAAAGTACACCTTTGTGTACAACTAGTAGGATGTGCACTAGTAAAGTATACTATTCAAACCTTAAGTGCACTGAAACTATCCATACTTTGGAGATACAGAAATAATTTGACACGCCATGAGATATTAGAACTTTACAAATACAACTACCTGGACTCAACGGTCTGCTCTGGTTAGGACTGGGGTTATACGGCACAGGTGACACATTATGCTGTCGCGTACCTAGAACCTGTTCGTTGAAATGTCTCTCCTCCTCCATTTCCAGCGAACTCTCGCTCTCTGACAGATGTCTACAGAGCGCCTCTCTACGTTCGACTTCCAGCTGAAGCTTACGCTGCAGTCTGAGATTCTCTTCTTTGATGCTACGTTCTTCCTGCGCGTAACGCTGCATCTTCTGGGTGTGCTCTTGCTGGCTGCTGGTTAGGGTGTGACGGAGTCTGAAACAATTTTCATTGTCTTCACCTGGAAAACCTGATATCTCTATGACAAATTCCGTTCATAATGTTTGATCACGTTATTCAAATAATCAAAACAAAAGACGTACGGTTGACATGTCGAAAACCACTTGATACCATTAATACATGCATATATATATATATATATATATATATATATATATATATATATATATATATATATATATATATATATATATATATATATATATATATATATATATATATATATGTGTGTGTGTATGTGTACCCAAGAGTTAAAATTAAGATATATTTATCTTCACTTAATTGATGCTTAGCTAAGTTTTATACAAAATATAATATTTGGATAATAATTTTCCCAAACCGGATGTTCAGTTTCAAATCTTCTTATAGTAAAATCTAAGAAATCAATTAAATTTCATTTCCCATTTCTATAGCAAACATTGTATCAGAGTGAATAGAATAGAAAATTTTAGTGGACTAATTAATTTGTAAAACAACGGTGTTATCAACAAGAAAACTATTATTGTTCATATATATTCCTCAAAAACTCAAATACTTTAGTTGCAAACATATATATTAAGTGAAAAATTTAATGAAAAAATAGTTGTTCCAAACATTGTCATAAACTGAAACTGCTTCTTTTTAGTAAGATTGTTGTATAAACTCAAAAACATAAGTCTCAATTTGAAGGATCAATAAGCAAATTATTTTTTATTCAAAGGAAAAATCAGAAAATTTGGTCAAACTGCAAATGTCATAATTTTTCAAGATATTTATAAGATACTTTTATTTATTCACTTTGATATCCATGGAATAATTCAAATTTACTTAAATCATCAAGGAAAATTCAACACATTTCATTATCTCTATCGTTATGCTAATTTTAGTTTTCCTGAAAATCGAGTCTGCTAAAATTGTTATGCCAAAGAGAACTAGTGATGTGTATTTGCTTATGTAACAAATGATATGCAGGAGTCAAAATGAGTGGTTAACTGAACTAGGTTTTTCTTCATGAGGTGATTTCAGAATTTTAGAAAATTTTCAGTATGTAAAGAATAATCTGTTTTAAGAATGTATTAGCTTCTAGAGCCTTTCTCAGAGGGTTGGAATATTTATCATTCAATTTAATCGAAAATGTATATCGATTTCTACCAAGCAAGTCTGACCAACCAACTATAAATGAAAAAATACTAGTAGACCTTCAAATTCCATTTAAATTATTGAAACAAGAATGTTCCAAATGAAAGAATTCATACTAATACTCTCACAGGTACAATTAAATCCCCAAATTCAACTATACTAGGTTTGAAGAGAACAAAATGTAGAAAACAAAACAAAGGGTACAATTGTATAAGTTTTTTCAAATACTGGATGCAATATAAATACTGCGATAATACATACTCAACATACATTAACCATGTATACATGAATATGGATATAGAGATGATATCAGAGACGGACATGAGCTAGTTTTTTTATTCAAAGTTGCGAAATAAGGATAAAAATTAATATGAGAAATTTTTGTTTTGAAATTGGAAACATAAGCATTAATATTTAAGATCTTAATGAATATAGTAGGAATTAATTAAGTAGTAAGAAGTACATGTACAGGAATTTCTGGAAACAGCACCCCCAAAGGTGAGAAATAGGAGTTCACAAAGAATGGGATTTTGCACTTCAAAGTTTGAGACATAAGAAATAGTGTTTAAGATATTATAAATTGAAGAGTAACTTTGTCTGTCAGTCGGTTACACTTCGTGTACCGCTTCGGGTTGCTTACTAATCGGCTTCAATCCAACGGAGATTTTACCGTCCTGTGCGAACCTGAGCGAGTCGTATAGTGGTGGAAATATTGAGTTGCTTGCTGAATCGGCTGGTTCCATTTCAATTGGTATGTTGGAGCTATACAGTGAGTACCTGTTGCAGTTTTATTAGAAAGTGATAATGTACACTATAAACTGATATAGGAAAGAACATCTCACGTTTATGATATTAATAGATCTCGATATAAAGCTGGTGACTATCATAGGTTATTTATACAACCTATGGCCCTTCTTCTTCACGTGCCATGCCCACCTAGAGCGTTGGCAATCAGAAGCATGACTTGAATTTTGTCGGCAGCTTTTCTGAATAAAGATGTCGTACTTTGTCCGAACCACTGGCGAAGGTTCTTAAGCCATGATGTACGACGACGGCCTTCGATTTTCCCCTGAATTTATTAGTAACATATTGTATTTGTCGTTACGCATAACATGACCAAAATATTCCAATTTCCTCTTTATGATTGTATTTAAAAACTCTGTTTCCTTATTCACTTGATGTAAGACTTCAATGTTTGTAATTCGGTCGGTCCATGAAATTTTTAAATTCCTTCGATAAACCCACATTTCAAAGGCTTCCAGTCTCTTACACATGGCATCTGTAAGGGTCCACGCTACGACACCGTATAGGAGGATACTGAATACGTAACACCGCAATAATCTGATCCTGAGGGAAACCTTCAGCTGTCTATTGTTAAGAACTTTTTTCACTTTTGTGAATGCTGGTCTAGCTTTTTCAATGCGGCTCCTGATTTCATGTGCCATGTCCCAATCCTTGTTTATATGGCATCCCAGGTATCTGTGAGAGGCAACACATTCTATAACTTCGTCCCCAACTAAAAGTTTCTCTTGGCAGTCTATATGTATTTTACTTACTGCTAGCCATTTTGTCTTTTTCGCATTCAGTTTTATTCCCATTGATTTACTGTGGTCCGACACAGCTGTTACGAGTTCTTCCAAATCTTTCAGGTTTGTAGCCAGTAGAACTGTCATCAGCGTACCTTAAGTTATTGACCGTGACACCACCGACAAATACTCCAACAGTTTTATCATCCAGAGCTTCTCCAAACATTCTCTCTGCATACAGGTTAAAAAGCAGTGGCGAAATAACGCAGCCCAGACATACCCCTTTATTTTTTTCTATTTCTATTTCTTCTGACAATACGGGTTGGCTATAATGCGAATATCACGCCCATCCAATCCCAGATCTTTTACTATTTCAACTATCTTATTATGTTTCACGGTGTCGAAAGCCTTTCCGTGATCAAGAAAACAGGCGAACACATCGACATTAACATCACGACAACGCTGTACAAGAACTTGTATACTGAAAAGGGCTTTTGTTGTTCCGAAGTCGCCCCGAAACCAAAACTGAGAATCGCTAAGGATTACTTCACATTTGCGATATACTCTAAGGTGTATTATCTTCAGGAGTATCTTTAGTACGTGACTCATTAAGCTAATGGTACGGTAGTCTTTGCAGTACTTTGCACTGGGTTTCTTGGGTGGGGTAACAGAAGTTGATTTTAACCAATCTCTGGGTATTATTCCTATTCTATAAATATTATTCAATAAATCCACCGGAGCCGGAAAGCCGGCTCGGTGGCGTAGGGATATGATGATCGTCTCCTGCGCAGAGTTGCCTGGGTTCAATCCCCACAAAGTCGGTGCGATTTTTCGGATTCAGTGTCCATCTTTCGGAGGAGATGTAAACCCGTCGGTCCTGCCTAACAGAGATGTGTTAGACATTAAAGATCCCTTCCCTCGACCCGAGAGGGGTTCGGCAAAATTCCCGGGTTAGTGAGGTGACAGAATTCCCTGGCGTGTCATTGGCCGAAAGGCGGAAATAGAGCACGATAAAGGAATAACAAACAAACTGGTACGGAGAGGGAGTTGTCTTCATTAATTACTTTTAGAACATCTACGTAAATTTCATCAGGTCCAGGTGACTTGCCGCTTTTTGCTACTGCAATAGCATGTTCTACTTCCGCTTTTGTTATATCGATCCCATCGTTTAAATTGATGTAATGGGATGCAGTTCTATCGTCATTAAAAAGATTCTGAATACACTGACTCCACTCTTTCAGTTTATCTTCTGTTGATGTAAGAATATTTATCCATTAGTAAATTACTTTTGTTTTTATAGTTACCTGCCGTTTCTTTTACTTTTTTATGCAACCTATGGCCCATACCTATAAATTTTACGAATATTTTCGCCTGGAAAAAGAGATATTCCATTATATTCAAGCAATAAAAAGTCTGCAATTTTATACGCACCAGACTAACATGGAACGGGAAAAAAAATAACAAATAACAGCAAAGGGATTAGCCTGTTGAAACAGGCGCAAACACTCACTATGGATATGCTCGCTCATTTTTTTTTATTTTTTTCTCCGCTAGTCCACCACGAGTAACTGTACACTATGATCGTATTTTCAGCTGAACAGATTCTGATAAAAGGAGACACCTTAAACTTCAGGGTAAGACTAGGTTTCAAAACTACATCCTTAAGAATGTGACTTAGGGGCTAAATATTCTTTGGATTTTTTTAAAGTGAAGGACATAAAAATTTGTATTTAAGATCCTAATTGCAATATGGGAATCAGAATTTTTAGAAAAACCACTCCTAAATAAGAATTAAAAAATTTGCATGGGAGCTCTCTGATTTTATAAAGGAAAAAAATGCTTCATAATTTTTGAATAAATTTCTTCTGAAGGTAAAAAATAGTTATCAAACTGTAATATGAATTTCGCCCAATTTTAATGTTTAACAGATGATTAAAACCATTTTGAAGGGTACACCAAATAAGGGAAGGAGTTTGTATTTGTCAACAACTAACACAATGATACAAACTAATATTACAGAAATATGTAAAAAAAGATGCTTTCCACGTAAATAAGTTAACTTAAGCAACCGTTGTGGCTGACTTTCGTTGTTGTGAGCAAGAGACCCTCCATGCGCCATACACTTTAGAAATTAATTTAAGCAGTAGGGATGGATCAGTATTTGTGTAACGGTGATTTTGAAGCGGTATTTGGATGGAACGTCTCGTCGCGTTACGAATCTACGAAGTAACCGGTTCCCGAGTAACACCTTCCCCCCAATGCCGCGTTCCGTATTTCCTTGCGTTGAATGTCCATGATGTGATGATGCGACGTTATAGTCGCATCAAAACAAAAGTCGTACGAAAGGAATCGCGCCGTCTGTCGTCACTGGCGGCTCGTTCCATGTTCCATTCAAGTTAGAAGAGTTGCAAACAGAGATAGTATGGTTGGTTGCAAGTCGTTATTTGGTATAGGTATTTTCTCTCTATGTAACGTAGATAGGACGTAGAGATGGAATATTACTATTGACATAAACATATTCATATCAATTCTGCTAGATACCTAGCTGTTTTCAAAATTAAAAGATGAAGAATAAACCTTTATTTCTATGAACAAAAACAATATCAAAGAAAAACAATGCAACGTGAAAAAATACGAGCTTAAAATGATTTCTGGGTTTAAGTACATAATGATATTAAGGAACTCAGTGTTTAGTCTCAAGAATGTAGAAAATGAATAAAGCAGCAAAATGCCACTAAATAAACAATAAATTCTGAAAAAGTACCTACCTAAAATATATAATATATATATACCTAGTATTGTTCTTATCAATAATCTGAACAATAGAGAATTAAAAAAAGATCACATCATTGTTTTGAGAACAATCGTTCGCATGGCACAGAAGTAGCCTCTGTCACGAATTTTTCCTTCACAATTTTACTCAAAAAAGGAAAGTTGTGTGAATTATCTTTCCACCATTTCATTGGATTATCATCCCTTGAAATAGCATATTCTTCCAAGTATCTCTGAACTTCTATGAGAGATCTTGCCGGTACCGAAGTTTTCGATTTCAGAGTAGCGACTTTCCCATCGAAATTTTTCCAAATACTACTTTTTCCTTTAGCACCGATATTATTGTTCATATTTGTTGTATTATCGACATTATCGTCAACATTATATTAAGCTGATCTTCGGATGCTGATCTTTGGTTGGTCGATTGTCTCATACATTCATTCAATGAAGCAATGGCAGTTTTTTTTGCCTTTCTGCGACACCTTCACAAGAAAATCCAACATCTCTGAACAGTGGGACCAAAAATGTCAAAATCAAGGAACTACTGTTTTCTAAATCTCCTAATCTTGCATTAAATTCATCTAATATTGAAGAAATAATTTTTTTTTTGAAAGAGGACCAAAATCTTCCTTAATTAACTCTCTGTATATATCTATCAAAAGTCAAAATTATTAAACTTGAACCAGTGAGATGATTTTCTCCACTCATATTCCTGGTGAGTTCCTCTGAGGGTCGAAGAATTTGAACCAGTTCTTTAAGAAATTGCCACTTTTCCATACTAATGACAGGTAATGTATGCTCAATCAGAGCCATTCTTATTCAAATCAGCTCCTCTAATTCAACTAATCTTTCAACCATGTGAAAAGTAGAATTCCACCTCGTAGCAACATGTTGTATAAGTTTTTAAACCTGCTGCCTATTCAAGTTCATTTGTTGTTCTATGAACTTCGCATATGCAGAAGTACTCCTCTTGAAAAAAGATTATAGATATAATATAAGATTGATAGTGTGCGCATAGCATCCAAAATGAATATATCTTAGAACATCTTTTAAGGCTTTGTTGTTGAAAGCGTTGTCTGAAATTATCATTATAACTCTATCCTCTAGATTCCATTCACGTGTAATTTTTTTTAGCTGTTAGGCTAAATTAACTCTCGTGTGACGTTCGCCAAATGATTCTCGATGCCCAAAAGCGCATGTTTCAATTCGAAATCATTATTGATGAAATGGGCGTATACTCCCATGAAGTTTTTCGTATTAGAAGACGTCCAACAATCCTTCGTAAGTGTGACAGATTTGACTTTGAACAATTTTTGTTCTGTTTGCAGGTAAACATCCTCATATTTCGCTGGCAGAAACGTAGTACTAAGAGTTTTCCTGCTAGGAAGCTGGTAAGTTGGGTTCAATGCAGACACAAACTTTTCGAACCCATAATCTTCTACAATGGACAATGCCTGAAAATCTTCTGTGCAAAGCAAGAGAAGCGTTCGATCTATTGTAATTTGGGCTTTTTCCCCAATTTTTTTTGGAATAAAAGAACTCACAGTAGTTTGTATTTTATGAAGGGTGGCTGATGCTGTTCGTAAACTGGACTTACTCATACCTGGAGTTGTCTCTTCAGGAACAATCTGCAGTTTCTGTTATGGTGTTGTCAGTTTGGTCAATAACTATAGGGGTATTTATTTCCTTTCTCCGTTCAGCGTTATAATTAACTTAAGGATGTTTGCGGTCTAGATGCTTCTTCAAGTTATTTGTTGTTGATTTGAAACTTAACGTAGTTTTGCAAATCTTGCAGAGAGCTATTTTTTCATTTCCATTTCCTTCAAAAAAATTCCAAAGATAAGAAGGTTCTTTCCTTTGATTTTTATTAGATGCAAATAATTGAACAAAAGTGACAATTTAAAATAGAACCAAGACATTTTCTCAAAAAATGTAGAGGTAAGAATATTCAGCCAAACATAATATGAAATTATTATGCTTGGCTGAATATATTATTATTATGAAATATATATATTATGAAAATACTTATTCTCGTACTTACACTATTTCCACACGATTGTAATCTCAACTCTTATCCAACATAAATTCTCCATCTTAATACTCCAAATACCAAAAGTTAAATACAGTTAATCAAAGGGCTCCGCTCCGCAGAAACTTCTTTTTCATGAGCCTGTAGCCATCCAGTCCTGGACGTAGACCTCCTTTTTCCCTTTCCACGCGGAGCGGTCTTGGGCGAGCTGCATCCACTCTCTCCCTGCGATTCTCCTGATGTCATCTCGACATCTTGTCTGGGGCCTTCCCACGCTACGTTGCGTCGTACGGGGTCGCCAAACCAGCAGCCGCTTGGTCCATCTGTCGTCGCTGATACGCGCCACGTGTCCCGCCCATCGCCATGCATGCAGCGCTCCATTGCCCTTTGTGTCACTCTCAGCTTTTCCGCACCTCTTCTTGTCATTATATAATTTATTGGTAACTTCCTATATCTGAGAATGTGTTTTAGGTTGTTGAATGCTGCCCAGGCAAGTAATACTCTTCTGTTCAGATCTGACGTTTGATTTTCATTGCCAAGCTGGATTTTGTGACCAAGGTAGACAGTCTTTTACGTTCTCAATGACTGAATTTTCCACCACAATTATATTTGGCGAACGGGTCATGACTTTTGTTTTACTTAGGTTCATCTTAAGGCCGACTTTCTTGAATGCATCATTTAGTTGTTGAAGCATGGTTTCCAGTTCTTTGCGGTCTGTGTGAATCAACACAATATCGTCAGCAAAACGCAGATGGTTTAAGTAAGATCTATCTATGTTAATTCCTCTTTCCTCCCAGTTCAGCTCCTTCATGGCGAACTCGAGTGCAAGGGTAAACAGTTTGATATGGTATCACCCTGACTCACCCCTCTCATTATAGGGATTTTTTCCGTCTTCCAGTCTTCATTAAGAGTGACTTGCAGGCTGGCATTGTTGTACATCTCTCTAATTAAATTTGTATACCTTGAATCTATTCGCGCTTGGTTCATACCTTCCAACACTGCCCAGGCCTCGATACTGTCAAAAGCTTTTTCATAGTTCACAAAGGCCAAGCTGAGTGGCATATTATATTCCACCAAAGTTCGCAGTGAATGAATATGGTCAATTGTGCTGAAACCGTTCCTGAAACCCGTTTGCTAGTTCGGCTGGTAAAAATCCAATTTCTTTGTTAACCTCTTGGTTAGTATTTTCGTCAGCAGCTTGTAGAGGACACTCAACAAGCTGATCGGTCGATAATTGCTTATGCAAGCTGCATCACCCTTCTTGTATAATATGACCACTTCGGCATTCTTCCACTTCTCAGGAATTCTTCCCTCTTCAAGGCACTTGTTGAACAGCATGCAGAGAGCTGTCTCCAGCTGGTCCCCTCTCTTTTTGAGCATTTCAGCGGTGACTCGGTTCTCTCCTGGGCTATTTCTACTCTTCATCTGGTTGATTGCGGCTCCGCAAAAACCGCGGCAAACAATTTGTCTCTCGAGCGCCGAGCCGGCGCTGCTAAGTGCCTAGCGCAATCGCCGACCCGTCTGTGTTGAATTCATTCTCAAAACCTCGTACCTTACGTCGTTACAAAGACTGGAACGCTATTCACAAGGAACCGTTACTCCCATTTCTATTAAGCAGAGGCGGAAGGCGCTAGGGCGTGGTAGTTCCAATAGCCGCACACACCAGACAGCAGATTACGTTACCGAGACTAAGCGATCTCTAAAATGTTGCGCTTTAACAAATTCGATTTCTCTACGAATTTTGTATTATCAGAAAAATATATTTAACACCGATCTCGAGAAAAGTGCCGTCCAATCTATGAATAACACGCAGCGAACATCGTCCAGCCATTGTAAGAGAATTAAACTGCACAAAAGAGAATTGACTGCAGATAAATTAGAGAAGAAGATACATTGGTCGTACCAATTTTGCAACAGTCTGCACTTAAGGATTAATGTCAAATGTGACTTAGTATATAGTTTATTGAGAAGTAAAATATTTTCTGAACCCTTTAATAACAAGCCAATGTATGGCCAAGACAATGGTCCACTAGTCTCTAATTCAAAAATTAAACTACTGAAATTTTTAACATCTCAAATGGACAATATTCAATGTTCATTAATTATCTCCAGAAGTATAGATTACAGATATAGAGTGGGGGCTGCCAAGTAGCCCGGTCATTGTGACCTATTGGTCATTTGTGGCATGATTTCCTGAAGTATATTATACAAAATAATATATTTTTATGAAAAATAAATGATAATACCTTGTAACTTCTGAACGTAAAGTCTGAATATGCGAGCTGAGATTGCTTGCAGTATCTCCATTGTTAATATCACGAGGACTCGTTGGATCGGAAACAGGTTGATCAAGTTTGATTTGCAACAATCTCTTCTCAGTTTCTAATTTGTCCATTCTCTTCCAAAGTTTGTTGACTAAGGCCTCTTGCTCTTGCTCCAATGTGTTCTCCAATTCAACCTTTATATTGAAAAAAAATTCGAATAAGTAAATATATTAATACAGAATGGGGTAATCCTGTCTTTAATGGTGACCACTTCTGCGCACCTGTAACGAGTCAGTCAGCTGTTTGCCGAATGCTTTTGAATTTTATAGTGTTGTCAGATTACTAACAAAATAATATTTGGACGCACTGGTTCGTCAGTATGCGAACACAATAATAGACCTCTAGTAGACCGTTTTTCTTTTCTAGTTTCTAGTCAATAAATAAGAAACTACTTCTCTTATGTCATATTGTTAATACCATAAAGAACAAAGTTTACGGGATAAATTATTAATTGAATATAAAGAAAAGAGACAAATCCAAAGTATTTTATTAGATCTCACTAATAGTTTATCAATCAAAATCAACTCTTTCAATTTGTGTATGAATGTGGGGAATGGACTTTTCCTTCACAAAATGGTAATTATACGGTAGTGTCGATAGTCAGAACTCACTGAAAAAATGTTTACTTACTAATTTTGTGGCCCAGAATCCAAATCTGGAATCGTTTTTGCCCTGGAAGGCTATCGTTGAAGAAAAAAAAACAGAATTTGTTATACGACGTACGGTCCAAAACATTGCATGAAAGAGATAGAAGTACTCACTATCTCTCTCGTTCATAACTGAGACCGAAATTCAAATGGGAATATTTCTAAACCTAACCTAACTAACCTAATTTTACCTAAAACTTAACTTACTAACCTATTCAATTCAAAATTATAAATTTAAATTAGGTTTGCGGTCCGATAAGGTTAGTTATGTTTGGTTTGAACAGATTTTACCGTTTATTGTGCCCAAACAAAACATATTATTACAGTAACTTACAAACTAATCTACATAGAAGGGACACAAATGGACGAGTTCAGTTTCCTGATCTTCCACTTATCCTGCCTAACGTTAAAATAGCAAAATAAAGAAAAAAACAAAATTAACAAACATAAGTGAAAAACAGTGGGACGAATCAAACATCGATGACCTTTCTCAATTCAGTTTTAAATTTTTTTCATTCAAATTTAAAATTGAAAACACCCTGTTAAGGAAAACTGGTGCTGTATACAAAAAGCAACCCTCAAACTTTAAATGTTACATGCATTGGAATCAAAAAGGTATCTCTTCTAAGAGGAACACCGCGTTCATCAGACCTCTTCCTAATGGTAGAATATAGGTAACATGGAATTTTTGACTTCAATACCTTGTACAAGAATATACAGTACAGAAAAGTTATATGTTTCTCCATGGGCAATACATTCAATTTTATGTAATGTGGTGTCATATGGTCATGTCGGGTAATGCAGTGTGAAAATCGCAAACAACAATTCTGCAACTTTCTCAATTTACTTCTATTTTCAGATGCCAAAAATAATAATAAACAGGAGCACAATACTCAATTTGAGGCATGATAAGCGTCCTCACCAGTTTCAGCTTTACCTCCAATGGGAGAACACGCTTGTATCGATACAGAGATTTCAGTTTATAAGACGTCTGGCATATTTTGTTAGCATGAGCAGTGAAATCTAGATCCTCATCAAATACTACCCCTAAGCTTTTTGCACCCTTCACAAATTTTATGGCCTGGCCATTCCTATGCACATCTGGTTGTTCTGTAATCAACATGCATCTTCGTCTAGAGCCCATAAGAATGGCTACACTTTTATTGGGATTCATTCTGAGTCCATATTTGGAACACCGCAGGAACAGGTTGCCTCATTCATTCTTTGCGTGGCTACCTCTATGTCATCTACAGGAAATCGCAGCATGAGCTGGATATCATCGCAATATAAATGACTAATGCTATGCTTAACAGCTGATGTAATTTCAGATATATAAATGCCAAATAAATGAGGACCCAGAACACTCCCCTGCGGGACACCCGTCTAGTTAGTTAGAAAATTGGACAAAATGCCATTTAATTTAACAGCTTGACAATGATTAGTTAAATAACTCTCAAACCACTTTTGCACATTTCCCTGGAAGCCCAAATAAGATAGGATGGCTAGAAGCCATTGTGTGTGGACTAGATCAAAAGCCTTAGTTTGATCCATAAACATAAACAAAAGTAGGCCCCCATCCAGAGCAGTGGCCATTTCATTAGCTACACTCATGGGAGCAGTTTTGGTACTAGCAGTTGTCTAAAGCCTGATTGGTTGTTTGAAAGCCAGTTGTTGACCTTTAAATAATCTGTCAATTGAGAAGCCACAGCCTTTTCAATGATTTTGGAAACAAGCAAGAGTATATTAATGGGTCTCAACTGGGAGTATTCAGCTGCTACCTCAACCTTAGGCACAATGATAGCCTTCTTCCATATGGAAGGAAATAATCTAGTGTTCAATGACTCATTCACAAGTTCTCTTAGTATGTCATTACAATAGGGTAGTAAAATTTTAACATTTTCAAACTGATGCTATCGAATCCCACTGCTCCTGATTCAATTGTTCCTAATATTTTAGGAATATCTTCATTTATAATGTCTTAGAAACTGAATGATAGGTTAGGGTTCAACTCACTATTCCTAAATCTATTCAAAATATCTGGGTCAATTGTACCATGGCCTATCGCATTAATAAAATAATCATTAATTTCATTTGGATCTTTGACTTTTTCAGATATAGTAAAGGGTCCTTTCTTTTTGTGAACATCTAGTTTGTCAAATTCTAACCATAGTTTTTAGCGTTATTCCTATTTTTGAAATCATAAACTTGAAATATGGTAACACCAGCTTCGTGTTTTCTATTTTAAGTAAGTAATGGTGAAAACGTTAATTGATCAAATATTGAACCTAGAACATTTTTGGGAAAAATGGACAGCTATTATAAATAGTAAGTGAAAATTTCTTATTCTGTTAAATTGTTGTCGATATCTACTAGAAATGGATTATCATGCTCTATTCCTCAATTCTAATTTGTTAGAAATATAGATAACGAAATGTTCTTATGATTCTAATGACAAGATGAGAATAATTCTAATAGAATAAGAATATGTAACGAGTCTGACAACCCTGTATAAAATTCAAATGCATTTGGCAAACAGCTGACTGACACATTACAGGTGCGCAAAAGTGGTCACCATTAAAGACAGGATTACCCAGAATAGATATCAATTCACCTTTTCCCTCCTGAGCTGCTCCAAATTACTTTGCTTTGCCAGAGTTTCTGCTTCCAATTTTTCTATTTTTCTCATAAGACGATTGACAAGGCACTCTTGTTCCTGTTCCAAAGTCTGTTCTAATCGGCATTTTTCTTGACGCAACTGAGTAAGCTTTCTGGACAGATCGTTTGTTAGACATTCTTCCTCTCTCTCATAATGATGAGCCAAAGATTCTTTTTCCTTCTTCAAGGCTTGAATCTTCTTGAGTAGAGTATTGGAAATGAATTCCTCTTCTTGCTCTGCTTTGGCTTGCTATAGATATAATAAAAAGAAATATT
Source organism: Cryptolaemus montrouzieri (assembly GCA_013387265.2). NCBI lineage: Eukaryota > Metazoa > Arthropoda > Insecta > Coleoptera > Coccinellidae > Cryptolaemus > Cryptolaemus montrouzieri. Next base: position 35,392,791 of record JABFTP020000144.1, read on the forward strand.
GTTACTGAACTAAACATGCCATATTCTTCAATAATTAGATGAATTTAACATGTCACATCACTGAACGAAAACCTTGCAAAGTGAACTCATACAATATCTATAAAATAGTCAATTCAAACAGGCCACACCTAGTTACATGAGATTGGTAAAATCATAAAAACACTTTAATCTTTCAATCAAAACAAAAACTTTGCTTTATATGAAACTAACTGAATCAAACCAATATGCTAGGAAGTAAAACTATAAACCTCAATTTGTAGAATTAACAACCTCTTATTACTAAGGATTGAGTTGAAATTAAACAAGTCAAATAAATGAATGATAAATGCAAGACTTACTATTATAACAGAGGCCTGGCGAAGTCCCTTATTTTCTTCTTGGAGAGCCTTCACACGAAGTTTATATGTATCCAACTCCACCTTCAAAACTCGATTTTGTTGCTGCAGGCTTTCTATTCTTTTCTGCAGTTGTTCCCGGGTTACTGGACTTGGAGGCATCATAATTGGACCTCCATCTATACTACTAGAGTCAGATTCACTAGCCGAATCAGCCATACCTTAAATAATATTACAAATATTTATCACCCATGTAGTTGCCGTTGTGGACCGGAAATTCTTATCAAATAATTATACTAATTGAAATGGATTTGAAATTTTCAATAACTTACTTAATAAATTACCGAATTAATAAGACTTTCGGTTCAGATTAATAAAAGCATTAAATTCTCAATACCAAAATTATTCAGATTCGACAGCCATACACTGGCAGGCAGAGAGATATTGTATATGACATTTGACAGCACCGTACCAGGCTTAGGGACGTTAAACTCTATTCTATGGATTGAGTATATTTATAAAATTAAACTTATACTGAAGGGCAAAATGGCAAAATTTTTATACTGCAGTGAAATTGTATGATTTGTTGCAACTAATAATAATAATGATAAACAAATGTCATCAGCTAATCATCAAAACTTCGTTTTCAAAAAACGTCGCTCTTTTCGAAAATTATGATTATCATAGTTTTCCAACCATAAAAGAATTTATAGATTGATCGATGTAGTCGAATATGTTATAATTGGGATCTAAATTTGTAAAATAAATGTTCAGACGATTTTGAAGATGATTCTAATGAAATAGATTTGAAAAGTGATTTGCTGATTATTATCTAAAATGAAGTTTGAAATATTCAAGTGCGTTTTTACATCTAATTTGATGGATTTTTATCTGTACCTCATTTGTTTTGTGCAAAGAAATCAATAAAGTGAAAAAATAGATTGATTCAGGAGGTGTGGCTGGGCACAATAAAGAATGACTAATAAAAATCTACATAAACCATTTAAAACACGGAAATTTAGTATGATCAAATGCTCAAGAAAGATGAAGTTCTTCAATCGTCATTTATTAAAACGAAACAATTATATTTATTATATTAAAAAACAGAATATAACTAATATAAATTTGAACAACACAATTCTCATTTTCATCACTTGGCTGTACAGTGTTATTGGGATATCCAATAAAAGATTTCTGTCCGAGACTTTGAGAATTTCGCTGTTTCAACTATAATAGCTTTGTGAAAAACGGTACTACATTGCAGCTCTCGTTCATAGTTGGCGGTTGTTCGCAGTTGAAGATTCAGATCGGATATTTCGCTGCTAGCACAACTTACTATATAGTAAGATGTGCACTTAGTGTCAACAACAAACTATAATATATCAATAATCGCCAACTTGTCAAATAATATCTGCCACAATCTGAATTTGTTGGTATGCGTTGTTCTTATAAGATTTTTTTTTCAAACTAGAAATCTGCCGTGGAACAGATCGACTTGTTCGAATAATTCGAGAAAGGTACTTTTCTTCAACGTTGTAACTGCTGACAGAAAACGGCAATATAATCTGTGAGCCAAGTCGATGTGTCATTTACACAGAAAGTTATGATTTCCAGGTTATGTTTGATTGTAACTTCATCAGAACAGAACTGTACCGGTGCTGGAACTTTTCATTTATGTTGTGTGTTTGTGGTAAAGTTTGAAATTAGAATAGTTCTCTAATTCAAATGATAAAAGTGAAAAAATCATGAATTTTTTCTTTCTTCAATTTGAGTAATATCTTCAACTGAAATGTTGGGTTTGGGAAAGAAATCGGCTAGCAGGGCTGAGGAACAACTCACTTTGCTCACATTTTCGATACTAACGTTAGCGTCAATATTGTGTAAGGAAAACATCAAAGAACGCCTAGTTAAGTGTTTTTATATCCTCAATTTCTTTCAGCCTTTGCAACAAGATTATTCTCTGTTTTGAGATTTGAAAGTGTTATCCATGAATTTGATCCTTACTTCAATTATAGAACTACTAAATACTTAGCTGAGAATGGATTCTATGCTTTCCACAATTGGTTTGATGATCGGGCTTGGTACCCATTGGGGAGAATTATTGGAGGTACATATATGATTATGGTTTTATTAATATAAAATGGATTACTTTTCAAGGTACAATCTATCCTGGTTTGATGGTTACATCCACAGTAATCTATAAACTTTGCTGGTTGCTCAATATAACGATCGATATTAGAAATGTATGTGTGTTTCTTGCACCATTATTTTCATCTTTTACAACTATTATAACTTACTTATTGACTAAGGAAGTTAAAAGTGAAGGTGCTGGCTTAGTAGCTGCAGCATTAGTTTCAATTGTACCTGGTTATATAAGTAGGTCTGTGGCAGGAAGCTATGATAATGAAGGAATAGCAATTTTTTGCATGCTTCTCACATATTATACCTGGATAAAAGCTGTAAAAACAGGGACTATCTATTGGGGGACACTTTCTGCATTAGCATATTTTTATATGGTATGTATCTTGATATTAATTTATAAGAAAAATGTATAATTATCTTATAAGTAATTTATATGATCTTAAGAAATTTATTCAAATTTAATGATCTGAAATATTTCATTTTTTAGGTTTCTTCTTGGGGAGGCTATGTTTTTCTGATAAACCTTATTCCTCTACATGTTTTAACATTGATGGCCACAGGCAGATTCTCACACAGAGTTTATGTAGCTTATAGTACCCTTTATTGTTTGGGAACCATACTTTCAATGCAAATTTCATTTGTAGGTTTCCAACCAGTTCAGAGTTCTGAACACATGCTGGTAAAATATATCAAATAGTCTTGATTATTTGCATTATTGATAATTTAAAAAAAATTTCAGGCCTTAGGAGTATTTGGTCTATGCCAAATTATTGCATTTATTGATTATCTCAGAAGCAAAGTTTCCAAAGCGGACTTTGAAACTCTATCTACTTTCTTGATGTACACTGTAGGTCTGATATTTTTGACAGGAGTTGGAATTCTAACTCTTTCTGGAAAAATTTCGCCATGGACTGGTAGATTCTACTCTCTGCTCGATCCATCATATGCAAAAAATCATATTCCCATTATTGCCAGTGTTTCAGAGCATCAACCAACATCATGGAGTTCTTTCTACTTTGATTTGCAGATACTTGTTTTTTTCTTCCCAGCAGGGCTGTATTTTTGTTTTAGCAAACTTACAGATGCAAATATCTTTATTATTTTATATGGAATCACCAGCATTTATTTTGCGGTAAGTGTCTTTATTCACCAATAATATTTGTAAGAAATTGATTTTGATATGCTAGGAAATAGAAGAATTTCAGTGATTGGTCTTCCTGATTAAGATTTCCTTTCAAATTATCAAAAATATTAATAGCAAAATGATTTTATGAACTTTATTATTTTATTATTCTAAAAATGTTTTCTTTCTGTTTATAGTCACTTTTAAATGTAGAATATTAGGAAAAGTATCTCACCTCAAATTAGTGATGTCTATTTAAACGAAATTTGGCTTTTGTATGCTGTAATATGTGGTATTTGCATAACACTGTACCTGGCTATTTAGTCTGATGCCTTGCCAACATTTGAATGAAAATGTTTAGGGTCATTGGAAATCCGTAGCTTACTATACACAGTATGTCGGAAGAGTTCCCGAACTTATTTTTTAGCGCCCATACAAGTGGCGCGATCTGTTGAACGACACCGGTATCATGTTGCTACATCCCAGGAGTGTCTGAGCATTTTTTCCTCAGAATCGGTTCATTAGTTCTCGAGATAGACGTGTTTGCGTGAACGTGTGTTTGGTACCCCGGTACAAGCTTCGCGTTGGATGAGAAATCCGTGCAGCGATTAAATTTTGTTATAAACTTGAAAAAACGTTCACGGCAACGAAAAAAATGAACGATTTGGCTTACGGTGAAGGTGTAGTGTCGCGTATAACAGAAGCGGTCGGCCGTCAACAGCTGTTAACGACGAAAACGAGGCTCGTGTGAGCGCGCTACTGAACCACGATTGCCACATGTCTCTCAGAATGTTAGCCGACGAACTGAACATGAGTAAGGATGGCGTAGCTTTGATTTTGAAAGAAAAATGTACCGTATGAAGGTCTGTTTTCTTGATTTGTTCCGCACTTCCTCACACACGAGCAAAAGCAGACTCGCGTCGAATGTTGTCAAGATTTTATCGAGGCTTGCGAGGCCACTCCAGTTTTTCTAACCTCAATTGTGACTGGTGACGAGACTTGGTGTTTTCAATACGATCCTTCCACGAAACGGCAGTCGTCCGTTTGGCTCAGTCCAGGCCGTGCGAGGTCTCAAAAAGTGCGCCAACAAAAATCACGGGTGGGACGATGCTCATCGCTTTCTTCGTCTCCGAAGGTTTGATCCACCAAGAATTTGTGCCCCCAGGCGTCACCGTGAATTCTGCGTATTACGTAGAAGTGTTGAAACGTCTGAAGCGCCGGATTAATCGCGTTAGGCCCGAGTACAAGGACCCGCGATCGTGGAGTTTGCTGGATAATGCGCTTGCTCATTAATCGAACATTGTGAAGCATTTTCCCGCCGAAAATCAGATTCCACGTATCAACCACGCCCCATACTCGCCATATCTGGCTCCAGCAGACTTTTTCCTATTTCCCAAGCTAAAAATGCACCTGCAAAGACGACTTTTTGAAGATTTACCGAGCATTCAAGCGGCTTGCACCGAGCGTCTCAGAGCGATCACTTCAGAGGAGTTCCAGAGAGCCTTCTAATCACTTGTGGAGAGCTCGAAGGAGTTTATATCTAGGGGAGGGGACTATGTTGAAAGTTAATTGGAATAAATTTCGTTAGATATAATTTTCGATTTTTTATTTCAAAAGTTACGGGAACTTTTCCAGCATACTGTTTATGCTAATAAATTGTTTCAATGAAATCACATAAGTGGCGGTTGCAAAACTATTAGAGATAGTTCTGGAATTTTTCAAAGGGTTCGTCAATCTTTGATGATTTGCAGCATTCATTATGAAGCTGAGATGAGGTATTTGGCACACTTTATATAATTTTTTCATTTATTTATATGGAATTGAATAAAATACCACTATTCTTCATTAAGTCATTATTTTACCACTGAAATCATCCAAAAGATGTGTTATTGAAATAGATGAACAATTCCTTGTAAAAGGATCAATAAATAATACAATCGCTTAGAACGACGGCAGCCTACTTGAATTTTCCGGTTCCAAGTTTCTCGAAAATTTGGTTGCAGGTGCTTACATATTTATTTTATTCCCAAAAAATATGCATTTATTCGGGAAAAACATAGGAGACAGAAAAGTTTTCTATTAACTAAACAGGACTAGAGAAATAATCACTCCAAAGTCAAATTATACTTTTCAAATAAGTTCTTATAAGAAAAACGAGGAGGAGATGCGGATTGCATCCATGTTCAGAAGAGGTGTATGGATGAATGAAAAAATATTGACATGTGCTTGTTTAACTGAGGATTTCTACAGAACATCACCTGAAGTAGGTCCACATACTTAGGGAACACCATGTATACATATACATAAATCTTTGTCAAAATACAATAAAATGCATGGTTATAGGGAATGCAACCATTTTGTGCGGATTTACGCTTTTTAAAGTCTTTCAAGACTAATTTTAACTATGTTAAGCAGGAATAAGTGTCCCATTACAAAACATTACACTTAATTCTTCGATTTCTTGAAACTCCTTGGAGTTCAACTACATATATCTGAATGTTCTTTGTTGCCTCTATTGTCGCCTCCTCAAATCTTATCACAATTTTTGGAATTACAGTGATGTCCCCTCATAACTAACCTCAGGTGAATTGCAATACGCTATAAGCGAACAAAATTTATGTAAGTATATTTACATACATATGTGCGTAAATCAAGAATAAACTTTTATTCTCTTAATGAATTACATTACAGAAAAATAATGACAATATAAAAAAGCACAGCATTAATATCAGTTTTGTTTGAAGTAGTAATTAATCATTATTTGTTTTATTTTTGCGCAGTATTATGTATATGTATACATGGTGTTCCCTATGTACATGGAGCTACTTCAGGTGGTGTTCCTCAGCTAAAGTGAAAAAGATTTGTTGAATAACTTTTCTTCTCGGGTCCCCTTTTTCCTAGCATGGCTTTTAATTTTTTCTTTGGAAACTCAAAAAGCAAACAATTTGACATTCTGTAGAAATCCTCAATTAAACAAGCACATGTCAATATTTTTTCATTCATCCATACACCTTTTCTGGACATGGATGCAATCTGCATCTCCTTCTCGTTTTTCTTATCAGAACTTATTTGAAAAGTATTATTTGACTATGGAGGAATTATTTTCTCAAGCCCTGTTTTAATTGAAAACTTTTTTGTCTCCTATATTTTTCCCGAAAAAATGCATATTTTTTGGTAATAAAATAAATAAGTAAGCAAGCACCTGCAACCAAATTTTCGAGAAACTTGGAACCGGAAAATTCAAGTAGGCTGCCGTCGTTCTAAGCGATTGTATTATTTATTGATCCTTTTACAAGGAATTGTTCATTTATTTCAATAACACATCTTTTGGATGATTTCAGTGGTAAAATAATGACTTAATGAAGAATAATGGTATTTTATTCAATTTTATACAAATAAATGAGAAAGTTATATCAAGTTCGTGAAACACCCCACCTCAGCACTATAATGAATACTAAAATAATCTTCTAAGGGATTGACAAACCCTTTCAAAAATTCCAGAGCTATCTCTAATAGTTTCGCAACTGCCAATAATGCAGTTTTATGGAAACAATTTATTAGCATATGGAAAAATATACGAATGACTCTGAACATTTTCATTCAAATGTTGGCAAGGCATCAGACTAAAATAGCCAGGTACAGCGTCTTGCAAATACTACTTATTACGGCGGTATATCTTCCAAAACTTCCATTGAAGCTCTTCTAAAAATTTTCTATATGTTTCCGCATTGATATTTAATGGAATAGAACTAGGGTCCTATTAAGAAATCATCAGATATTCCTATGTAAACATATAGAGAAAACTCGTACTGATGTCTGCCTTCTGTGATGGAATGTGGATTATCTTCCATCAATAAATCATTAATGTAGAATGCATAATTCCTAGGTAATTTTACTTCTGTTGCGTATATATCTTGTGCTATTTTTCTCGTACTTGTTTCTGAATTTCCATCAATAATATGCTAGACTTGTTCCTCAAGTTCTTCAAATATAACTGATCATAATCCTCCAATGTTATTGACGTTGGATTTGAAACTTCCAGTTACGCATAGTCTTACATGAAGTGTAGCAAAAATTTCGTTCAGGAAATCTTTCTACCTACCCTTGCTAATGTGGGATTTTGCATCAGATGATAAGAACACATAATGCATGTCAGCCTCTTCATGATATGGGTACATCTTATAAGATAAAGAACTTCATTCAACTTATTGTATTGAATGAATGAAAATAATCAAAAAGTCACCAGATATCACAAAAAACCGACTATACTTGCCAATAATAGTAGCAATCTACTTGAACTTTTCCTATTTCGAGATTCTTAAAACTTGGTTGCAGATGATTCATATTTTTTTTCTCAAAATATACATTTTTCGAGAAAAATACAAGAGAAAAAGTTTTCTACTAATACGGGTCCCTACAAAATAGTTATTCACGGTAAAATTATTCTTTTCAAAGAAGTTCTTATGAAAAAACGAGAATGGGTTGCGAATTTTACCCAATTCCAGTAGAGGCGGATGAACGAAAAAATTCTGATATAAAAGAGGATTTCTGCAGAATTCCAAGCTGATTACTACATGCGTAGAATGGAGAAAGAATGAAAACCACATTATATATCTCCACTCTGAGCATTACTATCTTAAAAAAGAGCTCCCTTAGAAAAAAGTTATTTGAAAAATCTTCATTTGAGAAATCACACCAAGAAGTAGTTCTGCGTCTCAGAAAACGCCCTTTGATTCAACTTCAGCCAGTTAATTAAAAATACTCTGAGATGTTTCATTTTGAGTAAACATAAAACCAGAAAAATGTCTTTATTTTTAATTACATCTAATAACATTCTTGTTGACATTAGCAATTGTCTCTTCTTCACCATCGTCTTCATTTCTTTTTCGTCTATTCTGATAAATTTGTTCCTGTTCACCACAACACTAGCTACAATGCCATAATCTTCTAAATATTCTGCATTGATTGCATCGCCATCCATATGAACATATTCATTTAACTTAGAATGTGTAAATTGCTGGATATCATCGTCTAATGCAGTTGGACTCTTATCATATGAATCATATGAATCAAACTTCCAACTCTGTAAGTTGAACATCAAATCCACCATGCTAAAGAAAATGCCTATTGTTATCAATCATACAATCATACATACTCATCTCGGCTCCTAACCCATTTTGACTGTTGCAAAATATCCATCTCGGCCCAGGGTTCCACAGGTAAAAGGTAGGGTGTAATCTCAACAAGCACAATCAATATTTCCTCATTATTTTACCTTTCATTTGTAGTTTATAAATATAACTGTAAATGAAAACAAAATCAATCAGATTTCAAAGTTATTGCAGTGTCTCATGAAAAAGGTGATGTTTGAAAATGATAGTGTTCCAAGTTTGAGTAAATTGCTCAAAGAGGAAAAATTCTCTTCGTTCATAAGTGTTTCAAATATATAGAACATAATCGTAAATTAGCATTAAGAGAAACTATATGGAGGTGCGTTAAACATAAATAGCCAGCATTTCTTCGAACAGTTGGTGAATCTGGAAGCCGTGATATAACGAATTCAAATGAAACCCATAGCCACCAACCAGAAGAACAACAACATAATGAAAAATATTTATTTTGCACGCGTGAACTGTTTCCAGCTTTAACAAAATGTATCAAAGAAGTTCATGAAGCATTAGATAAACTCAACCTGAAAACCAACAAAAAGGATGGAATTTTATTGATCAATGATGTTTCAGAAAATTTGGTAATTTTTTCGTGATATCAGAACCTAAAATTTTTATGCGACTCCAAAGTTATTTATATGGACGGCGTATTCTCATACTGCACCAAGTTTTTTTAAAAAACTGTCATTGCAGTCCTTTGGTACTTGTGTGTTAAAAGACAAATCTACTAACTCATATGAATTGTGCTTGTCAAAAATCAAAAACTACTGTTCAAGATTAAATAGTGTATCATGTCCAGCAGAAGAGGTGAAAATTTTTGAAATTACTATATATTGATTTCATCTCACACAAATTTCGTACCGCCAAATTCAAATTTTAGTGACTGAATATAGAGAGAATGCTCAGAAAAAGGCAAATGGCTCCGATATTGTTTTGGGCTTTTATTTTTGAAGCCGAGGGAGCGGATTATTTTATTTCCTCGAAATGTACAGGATCAAGCCACAAGACGAAGATGGTGCATCTGCTACTCAAAATAAAACGACAAATGCATGTGAATCATTCTGTTCTCATTTAAATAATTTTATGTATTGTACACACCCCTCGCTTTTCACATCTGTCAATGTTATTCTCATCATTCAATCTGAGGTTTTCCTGAAATGTAATATTCATCTTCCTCATAATTTTAAAAATATTGATGTTAGAAGAAAAACACGCCTTCATAAAAGAAAAAATAGAGGCTTATAAAAATAATGCTTTATCCATTAAAATTATTTCGAATCATCTCTGATATGTTGTAAAATTGTATTGTAACCTCATTTAAAATATCAAAATAGAATATAATAATTAATAAATATCACTAATATTCCTAGACGTGTTTTATTTCCTGAACCTACAACTGAAAAAAATATAATCATGAATATTAAATATTAAGTATTAAGGATATGAGCAAAGATTTTACATCTGAAATTTACTTGCGGTCGAGATGTGCACTTTCCACATGCTTATACCTGGGTCCTGGGCCGAGAATGGCACCATCGCATTTTGAAAAGCAAAAGATGCCTGTAATGGCTTTTTAAGTTGTGTATCACACCTTGATCTTAGAAACAGGTTTCTCCTATTTTTGCAACAAGGTTAGATTTAATAAATAAATAATTGCATAATATAACATAACATTAAATTCGTTATAAGCGGACATTACTGTATATTGGTTTGTTTTAATCAGAAATTTATTTCATGAAACTATATCTGAATGTTATTTATTGCCTTTTCAAATTTTACCATAACTGATTTTTCGAACTATACTCGTGTTCTCAAATCAGATATTTATTCACTGAAATTACATGAATTTTGTAAACTTGAATGAAGAAATCCATTATTATTATTCATTTTAATCAAAATTAATAAACATATTCAGAATTTTGAATAGAACCAACTTATAATACCATTCGACGCACTACTATGTACTATGTTTCATAAAATTATTTTTCGTTTTTCAAGGGAGTTATGGTACGTCTTATGCTAGTCTTAGCGCCTATCATGTGTATTTTGGGAGGCATCACAGTGTCCCATCTACTGAACAAGTTCATGAGGAACATGGAACAGACAAAACCGCCAGAAAACCGGAAAAAACAACGTCTGGAATCCAACTACATACTTAAAAATGAGACATCCTTAACGTTTGTTGGCATAATTTGCGTATTGTTTATATCATATACTTTTCACTGCACTTGGGTGACGTCTGAAGCATATAGCTCACCCAGTATAGTATTGAGTGCCCGATCGTATGATGGCGGAAGGATTATTTTCGACGATTTCAGAGAAGCTTATTATTGGTTGAAGATGAACACGCCTGAAGATGCCAGGATTATGTCGTGGTGGGATTATGGGTATGTCAGAATTCTTGAAATAATTCAAATAATTCAGTTGTTCTTCCGGAAAGATCATTGTACTATTTAGTTGAAGTTGTATTTTGTTTGATGATGCCAATACTGTTTCATGTTAATGAAAATTATAATATATATATATATATATATATATATATATATATATATATATATATATATATATATATATATATATATATATATATATATATATAAATAATATTTTTTATTGTGTGAGTGTGTGTGTGAGCATTGACGAATATTCACCTTCACAGTTACCAAATAACAGCAATGGCAAATCGCACAATTCTTGTTGATAACAATACATGGAATAATACACATATCTCAAGGGTAGGTCAAGCTATGGCAAGTTCCGAGGATAAAGCATATGAAATAATGAAAGAACTTGATGTAGATTATGTACTTGTCATATTTGGAGGATTAACTGGCTATTCTTCTGATGATATCAATAAATTCTTATGGATGGTTAGAATAGGTAGGATTTGGAATTATTCAGCAACTATGTATATTCAATTAATTTTGATTTTAAAAGAATAATTTATGTTCTAATGTCTATAATAAGATTGAGTATATTTTATACTGCCTAATAGATTTTCATGTTGTAATTCGATGGGCATTTTGTTTTAATTTAGTCATGTATTTCTACCAATCAAAAGCCAATTATATCTATTAATTTTGTTCATAGGTGGTAGCACTGACAGAGGTGCACATATAAAAGAATGGGATTTCTATTCATCAAACGGGGAATTTAAAATCAGCAAAGAAGGATCCCCTACTCTTCTTAATTGTTTAATGTATAAGATGTGTTATTATAGGTTTGGGCAACTGTATACTGAAGGTAATTTTCGTTACCTAGTTTGTTGTAAGAAATTATTTCATGATGTTTTAGGAGGTAAACCTCAAGGGTATGACAGAGTAAGAGGTGCAGAAATTGGAAACAAAGACTTTGAATTAGATGTTCTGGAGGAAGCTTACACTACAGAGCATTGGCTAGTTAGAATCTATAAGGTTAAAGATCTGCCTAACAGAGGTGTCTAAGAAGAGTAACATTTCAATTGTATGATGTAAATTTTTTTAACTGATCCTTAGAAATAAATTTTTTGAAATAATACTGTAAAATTATTAACACTTTCCTACAAAAGTAGCACAAAAAATTATAATAAAAAGTTTCATTCGTTTGGTATAAATGTATATTTTACAACATTATCTAATTTTCTTATTTCATTGTAAGTTTATCATAATTTACTAAGTGGAAGATATATGGAAATTAAGTTAAAAATTTTAGACTTGATACTGGTTAAAATCATATTCAAATAAAATGAGCATAGAACTACAATTGTACTTGACAATTTCCCCTCTACCATTAAACACCCACCAATCAAATCCATCCACATGTTTTGCAAATCGTTTTTCGACGTGTTGTATGTCATCATAAAGCGACAAGCGGTTCTTGTAAGGAAATATATATTTTCCTTTAAAAAGTGAATGAAACCCCAACTGTGATATGTCTAGTAAATAGATAATTCGAAATAGTAATCATGAATTCAAAAAACAATTTTCAACTACTAGTGTTAGTACTAATTTTAACAATAGGTGTAGTGATCGCTGGAAGAGACTTTTACAAAATTTTAGATGTAAAGAAGTCTGCAAGCTTACACGAGATAAAGAAAGCTTATCGCAGGTTAGCGAAAGAATTACATCCTGATAAAAACAAAGATGATCCTGATTCTTCAAGAAAATTCCAAGATTTAGGGGCAGCTTATGAAGTATTATCTGATGAAGAAAAAAGAAAAAAGTATGACAGATGTGGTGAAGATTGCTTACAAAGAGATGGTATGATGGATGGAGGAATGGATCCTTTCTCAAGCTTTTTTGGCGATTTTGGCTTTCATTTTGGGGGTGGTGAACAGAAACATGAAACTCCCAGGGGGGCAGATATTACAATGGATGTTCTAGTGACATTAGAAGATCTCTATTCTGGTACATTTGTTGAAATCACAAGAAATAAGCCTGTAATGCGCGCAGCCAAAGGAACAAGAAAATGTAATTGTAGGCAAGAGATGATTACTAGAAATTTGGGGCCGGGTCGTTTCCAAATGATGCAACAGACTGTATGCGATGAATGTCCTAATGTTAGGCTAGTAAATGAAGAGCGCACTTTAGAGATGGAAGTTGAACCAGGCATGGTAGATGGCCAAGAAACAAAATTCACTGCTGAAGGTGAGCCACATCTTGACGGAGATCCTGGTGATTTGATACTGAGGGTGAAGACCCAACCACATCCTGTCTTTGAAAGGAGAGGAGATGACTTATATACTAATATAACTCTAAGTTTACAGGTCAGTACTAACTTTTATCATAAATAGTTTATTGATTTACTCATAGTAACTAATCGGTTATTCTCTTCTAAGGATGCTCTAACTGGCTTCACGATGGAATTGAAACATCTAGATGGTCACATGGTATCAATAACTAGGGATAAAATCACCTGGCCGGGTGCAAGGATACGAAAGAAGGGGGAGGGTATGCCAAATTACGAGAATAATAATCTCCATGGCATACTGTTCATTACATTTGACATAGAATTTCCTAAGTCTGAATTAACTGATGAACAAAAACAAGGTAAAAGCTCTATCGACATTTGTATGACAAAATTTGAATTTCAATTGTGAGAATTTAGTAGAGTAGTTTTAATAATAATGATATATTTATTCATCCTTTAGGACATCATATGATGTATAGGACAAGTCAGAGGTACATACTAACAGAATATGATATAATATACATCTTACATATTTAACAAACTAACTGTAAAATCCAATATTCAAATCCCAAATTTTAAACAATATTTCAAAGACAATTTTCAACAAAGTTGAAAATTCTTTATCATTCAAATATTCCCCAACAGTGTAGTAAGCCTTGCGCAAGAGTGTGGCCTTAATGGTTTTTTGAAATACCGGCCCATGTAATCCCCTCACTGAATGAGGAAGATGATTGAACAGCAAAACCCCTTGGTAAGAGGGAGAAAGTTCATATTTCCTGCTTTTATGTATAGATATACATAAAGTGGTTATACTGCGAGTGGAGTGATCATAAAAGCTAGATAGTGAATATATTCTAATATTCTATGCAGTAAAATTTTTTCCATCACAAGATTTTGGTGATCAATGATCAATGAACTCAACTATACGACTGGAACAGGTTTCATCATTTTAGCTTTGTTAATACGCATAAAATAGAAATAGTGTACTTCTATCTTCTATTTTGTCTGCTGAGGTGCTTCAACCTGTCATTTGTTTATTGGTTAAGTAGTTTACTTCAAATAGCTAAAATACAATAGACTCATTGGCTTGGGCCGCTTCCTATTGTTTAAATAATAATAATAATAATAATCTTAGTCTAATCAAAGGGCAATGCTGTTGGTGTGAATTAATATCTGAATAGAACTAAGAAAAGAATGTGGTGGGAGATAATCATAATCAAATAAGTTTATTTCAAAAATTGACACTAATATCACAGAGTGTATAAAATGAAACTGGTCAATCAAAATTGAGTATAACTGGACAATAATGTCTAAAACTTACAATAACAATCAATCAAATAGTTTATTTGCTGCTATTATGGCTAGCATAAGCCGTACAGCGTGTCAATAAAAGAAACTGTGAATGTACAAATAAAATAATATAAAACATTACAAAAATAGTGGTATTCACCGACGAACAAACTTTCAAGAACATCATAATTTTCAGAATATACAATAAATTTAAGAAATTCCTAAAGGGAATCACTGAAAAAATCTGTCAATGAATAATAAGACTTCTTCAGGGGAAGAACATTTTTTTGGATGTATGTGTAGCTGTATCTCTCGCATAGTAGATCATTTTTCTTTCGGGTATTGTATTGATGATCTTGAGTGAGCTTTCCAAACAGATCCCTATTTCTACAGATAAACAATGCAGCCTCGTAAATGAACAGACATGGCAGGGTCAGAACTGACACCTGAGCAAAGTGAGGCTTACAGCTAGTATTCCTGCTGAGGTTGAGTATTGCCCTTATCATCCTTTTCTGCAAGATGAAGACTCTATTGAAATCTGCGGAGTTGGCCCAGAAAATAATTCCATAGCGAAGACGGGACTCGACAAAAGAATGGTAGGCGATGATGGCAGTCTCCTTACAGACCTCCATGCTCAAGATCCTCAGGGCATAACAGTACCTTCTCAGCTGCCCCATTAGATTATCTATATGGATCCTCCAGTCCATTTTGTGGTCAATCTCCATGCCAAGGAACTTAATGTGGCTCTGTGACTCCAGATTATACCCATCGAAGTTCAATTGTAGTTTCTCTTGATGTCACCTGTATGAATATTTCATGAGCTGCGTCTTCTCGACATTAAGTTTCAAAAAGTTGTTCTTGAAATATTATTCCATGTCGTCAAGTTTTCGACAAATTGCATCTTTCAGCTCTTGATCACTGTTCCCCGACATGTGACAGGACGTATCATCTGCAATTTGAACTGCTCTATCGTCCAGAACGGCTGGTCATTTGTATACAGAAGATAGAGCAGAGGCCCCAGTATAGAACCCTGAGGTACTCCTCGCTCTATAACATATGAATCGGGCACTACCAACTCTCCGCTTCTGTTCATCTCGGAAACAAACTGTCTTTGATCTTTGAGATATGATGACACAAGTTCTGAGGCTGTACCCCGTATACCATATCGTTCTAACTTTTTGACCAGTAGTTCAAAATTTACGCAGTCAAATGCTTTAGAGAGATAGACACACATCGACAAGGTAGGTTTTCCATCATTAATCATTCATTCATTATGTCATATAGTGCTTTGTATACTGCTCTAATTGTGGAACGACCTCGACGGAACCCATTTTGTGCTTCGTGCAGTATGGAATGCTTCTCCAAAAACGCCATGAATCTCTCATAAATAATTTTCTTAAAAATTTTGCTTAGTACATTCAATACCACAATGGGCCTGTAATTTTCAACCTTCGCTTTGTCTCCCTTTTTGTAAATTGCCTTTATTGTAGCGTTCTTTAATAAATCTGGGAATATTCCACAATGCATCGACATATTAACTATAAATGAAAGAGGCTGTGCGATGTACTTGGCCACATGCTTCAAGACTATAGTGGGAATTCCGTCCGGGCCCACAGATTTTGTGTTCTTCAGAGATAAAATCGTCGAAAGTATATCCGGCGGGTCTGTTGGGTACAAAAATAGGGTTTCATTGTTATTTCGTATTGAAGTGGGCTCGAATTTTTTATTGGTACTTTTCGGTTTGCAAGCATTAATATAATGGATGTTTACATTAGTTAAAATCTGCTCATCGCTTTCCCCCTTCCTACGAGGAATATTATTTAGCACTGTGATATTCCTTGCTCTTTTATTTGTACTCCTCAATAGTGTATGGTTCACAATTTACAATAAACGATAATAGTCTATTTCTAAATTTCCTCGTATCAGTTTCCAATTGAATGGTGTTAGGCAGCGAGTTATACAACCTCATGATCATATATATAGAGAATTGTTCTGTGTTAGGCATAACGAAAGCGAAATACAGAACCCTGAGAACAGCAGTGTTCCGGAAGCTCTTGTAATTCCTCAGAATAAAACCCAACATTTTTCTTGCTTGTAGGACATCATTCATTTGTTCCCGGAACGACCATTTCGAGTCGAGAAGCACCCTGAGATCACGAGAACAGAAAACACGTTTGAGCCGTGAGCCTGCCACCGAATAAGGAAAGAAACGTGGCGACTGTTTGCGCGTAATTGACATGTACTTGCACTTAGAGACGTTCAAAGGCAGTTTGTTTTCTAAACACCACTGGTGTATCATCTCCAACTATCTTCGAAGATTCAATTCTCAATCGATCTTATTTCTGTGTAAATCTTGAGATCGTCTGCAAGGGCTACGCCCCCAATGTTTAGTTTCGCGAGTAGGTCATTTACGAAAATTGTGAACAGAAGCGGACCCGAAACCGACCCCTGAGGACTGCCGAACTGGCTCCTAAATCCTGAGATCTGAATCCATTGTACATAACATATTGCTTTCGCTCACTCAAATACGAATTGAAAAACCTGAGAAGGCACGGACGGAACCCTATCTCCTTCATTCTTTTTATCTGAGCAACATGGTTCATGCGATCAAACGCCTTAGAGAAATCCGTGAAGATCGTGTCGACCTGGCCACCTCGGTCCAAAACCTCAGTTATGTTTTCCGAAAAGCTTGCAAGATTCGTTACAGTTGATCTACCCACTCTATAACCAGTCGAAATTGATTGGCTCAGCTGGAATGTTAAAGATTCATGCAATGGAAGCTCAAAAACCTTTGCAAAGGAGCCAAGCAGAACACAGGATGGTAGTTCGTTACATCTGTTTTATCACTGCTCTTGAAGATATGACAGATTTTCGCGATTTTCCACTTAGACGGAAACTGATTGTTCTACTGGCACAGATTAAAAATTAAACATGGCGGAGCTACAATCGCCCCTATGATATCCTTCACTATAAAACAAGGTATGTCGTCATCCCCAAAACTAGCTTTAGGTTTCATATTTTTAGTCACACGCAGAAAATCTTGTTCGGTTATTGAGGGAAAAAAAATTGAATTTGAGCCGCGACAATCAACCACGTCTTCTGAGATAATGTCATCAATATACCAACCCAAAAAACAAATGCAGAAACGATCTTCTGAGGGCTATCCAGTCTCTCACCTTGGTAATACATGACGCCAGGTAGTCCATCCGCTTTGCGTTTATTCTGAACAAAATACCAGGCTCCTTCCCAAAACTATTTTCCGAGCTATCCAAGTACTCCCTATATGCAGACCTTATCTTGGCTTTAACTGAACTCAATTCACGGTACAAATCGAGATAGTGATCGTTCTTTGTTTCAATAAACTTTTTGTGCATCCGATTCCTAGATTTAACACCATCATTGATTTCTTCATTGTACCATGTGGGGTACCTCCTATTTTGTTTACGATAAACTGGGACTGGTTTACTGATTGTATTGTATAGTTTAATAAAAATCATTCACTAGAAAGTTTATACTGCCTAGGCAATGCTGTCTAACGATGAATAGTTCACTTAGTAAGTCTTCACAGAGCATAGCTATATCGACTATGAAAATTGAAAGCTTCAAAATTCGAATTACGAGAGAATTTGACGCAACTGTCCGAGCCCAGGTTCGAATGACACAGCAGTGCCAGGTGATAGTTATCTTCCTTCAAAAAAGATGACATATCGCGGTCAACTCGGCAGGTTAGACAAAATCAAGTCCAAAATACCGTCGCTAGCATTACGCACCCTATTGTATTGACGCAACTCAAAAAACCTCAAGCTCCCAAATAGATCTGTCCAATCCTTGTGCACCCATCAATAACTTGTGGAACCCTGGCAAACTGAAGTCGCCCAACAATACAAGATTTCTTTCATAAAGTATTCCAATATTCAAAGAACCCCAACGCGTCATTATGAAAAAGGTGCACGCGGATAATTTGTGCAAGTGGAACAGCAATTGATAGGGATAGCAGCAAATGGCACTGTTTCATCCTAGCCCCATCATAACAGTTTGCCCTCCTCATCTCTAGACTTCTTGAAAATATTATTTGGTGTCTATTTTCTAAGCTATATTCATACATAAGTATTTAAAAGACTGGTTACAAAATAATTATGTAATTGAGATCAAAAATAATACTAAGAAAATTCAAATATTAAAATTTCTGAAAATAAGTCATTCCTTTTTCTTTGTTACAGATATTAAGAAGATCCTTAACCAAAGTTCAAATAATAAAGTGTATAATGGTTTAAGAGGTTTTTGAGTGTTTTGATGTGTGTATATAAGTGACATTCAATCTGATTGGGTAAAACTGTGTTCTTATAATGATTTAGAAAAATTATTTATTTTGTGTTTTTTGCGAACATCTGGTAGTTCTACCAGAAACTGTTTTGTAATATAGATTTACAACATGTTTTTATTTTCCTCCAGTCTTACACTACCTAGATTAATGTTTATACATACAAGTTGTTCTATCAAGTAAATTCTGGATCAAGACAGCAACATATAGTACTGAAATAATTTTATATAGTTCCAAATGATGTTTTGTTCAAAACAACAAATTTTCATTTTTCAATGTTTTTCTTTTAATTATTACTATTTACAGCATATTAGATAGATGTAGATAATTTTAACACTTGATCAATCTTTTAATTAGTCAGCATCAGCGAACCTATCAATATATTCTTCTAATGTTGGGTAAGTTTCACTGAATAAAAAATGGATACTGATTTCTACTGAATATTTGATTTGGAGATGACGCATTTTGAATATGCTGTGATCGGATTAAATATTCAGTATATATCAGTTTCCTTTTTTATTTGGTGAACATGAATTCCTATCAAGTGAATACCTCAACAATTGAACTTGGATAAGTTCAAAGGAAATTGAGATGAAAATATAATTTCTAAATTTTAAAAGGAAATATTCCAAAGATTATGAAAGTAAAATTCTGTGATCCTGTGTTCAACCTTTAACAGTTTACTATTCTTTATTACTGTCATAAATTCATAGGAATCGTGAAAATTCAAAGACAATTATTGTCAATTGACTATCTACTTCTCAAAATAAATATTACAGATTTTTTTTTTTAGAATTACTTTATTTCCCAAAAATTACAAAATTAAATGAAGAAGAATCTAAGAATAATATAATAACACAAATCCAAAGATAATCTAAAACTATATAATAAAGGGACAAAAGTACCCATGAAACCTCATATCAGCAAAGCTGTTCTAGAGATAAAACAATATTTGTCCTGTTGCAAAATAGGAATTATTTTAATTTTATAATAAATCGACCATATTTCTTTATTTGTCTTAACTCTGTTGGTAGCTGGTTGAATGCTAGTATACATTGGTCTATAGGATCATTATATCCAATTACAGTCCTCACTGGTTCTAAGAACAAGTTATCATTAATTCTGGTATTGTGTTTATGGATGTCTCGACTTCTTATTAATGTAGTATTGATTTTATGTTTTTTTTTGTGATGCTTTTTATATTTGTTTACATTGTTCAAGTTTTTTCAGGGATCTCAGTGGTAGTAAATTAAGTTTGTTGTATAGTTCAGCAGTGGGAGTTTTATAATGCAAATTGAATAGAACCTTTAGAAACTTGTTTTGAAGTCCTTGTATACTTTCAAATACTACTTTGGAACAATTTCCCCAGATTGAAATTAGATATCTGATATGAGAAACGAAATATGCATTATGTGTCTTATACTTTGAATTGTTATCAACGTGATGGAGGTAGCGATATATTGCTCCGATCATTGGAATAATTTTGTCCCTCAGATGTTCGCAGTGTTCTTCCCAGTTCAATTTCTCGTCTATTATTATTCCCAGATATTCAGTACTTGATACTCTATGAATCATGCTATTACCGATCTTAAGTTCAATCGCCTCTTCCTTTTTGTTTTTTGTTTAAATAATATACAGTTGGTCTTGTCTGTATTCATTTTGAGTTTGTTCTGCACGAGCCATGCATTGTATTCAATAAGGTCATTATTGACGGTTTGCTCAAGTAGTTCAAGATTACTGCCACTGTAGAAAAGAATGGTATCATCATCCTCTAAATTTGCAATTTTGAGACTCAAAACGTATAACTTGTACAGAAGCGGACCCAAAACTGACATCTGAGGCACACCACAAGTAACAAACTCTTCCTTACTGTATGTGTCATTCAATTTTACAATTTGTTTTCTTTGGTTCGAATATGTTTTCAAAAGTTCCAATATTTTCCCTCGTATTCCCATTAAACGAAACTTTTCAAGAAGTAGCCTGTGGTAAACAACGTCGAAGGCCTTCCTGAGATCCACAAAAATGCATATCTCACATTCACCCCTATCCAGATCCTTTGTCACAAAATGCCGTAACTGCACTCAGGGTGCTACTATCTTCTAGGAAACCATACTGGTTTTGATCGATTAATTTAAATTTTTTTATACATGACAGCAATCTTTTCTTGATTATTTTTTCAACGATTTTTGGGAAAAGGGAAACAACGGATATAGGCCTCTAATTCCCCATTTTCATGTGCGATCCACTCTTATGAATTGGGATAACCTCAATTAAAATATTAAATCAAAGAGATAAAAGATTCAAGTTGTCTTCAATCTCAAGCAAGCAAGTCACGATCTCACATAAAGTCGAAATACATTTTGGGTCAATCATCACCTTCCTACTGAAGACCATGAAGGGACTAGTCGAAAGAGATCCCAGGGAGAATATCCTAGAAGAACGCACCCTGCATATCTTTTTCATGCACATCGCACTTATGGGCAGCATTCAGGCCTATTGTGCTTGTCGTGTTGTGTTGGTGTTCAGTCTTGCAGAAACTTTTTAATGCATTTTGCGAAATTGTTGTAGAGGGCCTCCTTGGTCCTCTGGCCACTAGGTGTTTCTTATTTTCCATGCAACGAAAGACAATCTCATTATGTGTAGATGTTTATTGATTTGATGATATCCTGTTAGCAGGCCAACTACCATCCCAATAGACTTCTTGTTAAGGGACCCTCTTCTTTGATTGGGACCCTTTGATGAGCCTTAGTTCCGAAGTGCCTGCCCATTAGTTCTGGACCTCGGTAGTGTTCTAGTCTAGGAAAAAGGCAAGCATGTGGCTCTATGGGATAGTCAGAATCGATTCTGGTCCTATCAACCTAACAGTTGTTGCCCTTTTGGCTGCCTTCTCATTCCCTTATGAGCTGAGCACCAAAGCAGAGTAACTCTGTTTGTGGTACTATTTCTTCATGGAGGAGTTATGTATCCTCTTCTCCAGAAACTTGTGCTGGACGGGCTTTTGAAGAGCATTGGCGATGCCGGGCACTCTGCGGAGGATTATGCCGACGACCTTGTCCTCCTTGTGGATAAAACCACAGCATCATATGCGAAATAACGCACAATGCTCTGCGAATGAGCAAGCAATGGTACAGAGAGAAAAATATGTCTTTAAACCTCAACAAAACAGAGATGGTCATATTCGCTCTTTTAAAGGAAACTACCGGAATTTAAAGCACCAAATTCTCCATCGAGAAATTAACACTACTAAAACAAATAAATAAATAAAATTCTTAGATGTGAAATTAAATTGGGACAAGTGCGGAGGATGAAAACACCTCTGGACTTGTTGCAAGTTATTTGGGATCAGATGCGGCGTGAAAACAAATATTGTGTTGGTAATACACGACAGTGATTACACCGCTCCTGACCTATGCGGCTATCGTACGGTGGCCTGCACTGGGTAAGGAACCTGAACTAAATAAAATACACAAGATCCACATGCAAGCGTCTCTAGCATTTATCCGTGAGATGTCTGTTGGGCCTTCTGCTCTACACATAATTGTGGAGGAGACATTCATGAGGACCTCATTGAAGCTTAGAAAGAAAGCATGTGGGGGCACAGGAATTTGAATTCTGGACACTACATCCTTCAATAAAATAGGACCAATCCGACCTGTTCTTCTCATAAGGGGGGATCGAATAGGAGTCATTCATCAATTTAACGAACCCTTCAATTTCGTCGTTCCACCCAAAGATTTTTGTTTATATTCCACGGGGCACCATGTGGTTTGTAGACGGGTCTAAAAACGGGAAAGGCATCGGCATCAATAACACCGAGGCAAACATTATGATTGCCCTAGAGGGCATATTATCGTATGGCACACAGAAGTATATGCTGTTTTCAGATGCATGCAGGAAAACCTTCTCAGGATCTGTAGAGACGCTTATATCTGCATATATTCTGATAACCAAAACAGCCTGGGACACTTTCAAGATCCAAGATCACATCTAAATTAGTTGACAAATTCAATAGAGCATTAGGACAAATTAGTTCAACAAAGAGAGTTGCACTACTCTGGTGCTCAACCCACCAGGGCATCAAAGGGAATGAGGAATCAGACAGCCTTGCCAAAAATGTAAGATGTCAAGCCAATACCGGTTCCTATTTTGACCATCCCTTGGACCCACATGCTCTTGTTTTTTCAAGACTGAAACACTACCAAGGTCCTGAAATACTGGACAGACGTCTCGAGATTGAGACAGTCAAAAAGATTCATAAAAATGCCCAAATCAAAGTAGCGAGGGTTCATAAACTATTGTTTCTTAACAAGATGGTGGTTGGTCTACCGTCGAGACACATACTCAATAAACATCTTCACATTATGAGACTGTCAAAGACCTCACAATGCAGCGGTTACCTAAAAACTGATGCACTGCAAAACATAATATTCACGTGTCTCGCTCATAAGGCGACCAGACTGGAGACATTATGTACTGAAGTGCCTAATGCCTATACGGTGCAGTAAACCCCCTACAACAGTCTCACAAACTTCATTAATTTAAAATTTTCTGCAAGGCTGAAAATACCAAATATTACACAGCAAGCACAATCAGCCAAGAGGTCAGAGGGTTGCCCATAAGGAAGTCGTACATAAAAAGAAGAAATCAAAGCGATTCCAAAACTAAAAATATCAACCTAGATGAACAAAAATGCAAAGCAATTAATTTTAAATATTGCAGCTAAATATAGGTAATTTTTGTATCCAAATTTTGATTAATAGTTGTCCAACTACATACCATTTTAATTTGTTGGGAAAAGAATAATGTGAGAAAAATATAAACCAAAAAACTAATCGCTCAAACCCAGCTGAGGTGCCTTTATGTGAATATACGCAGTATTCGTGGAAAACTTGAAATGTTTGAGGCTGTGATAAGACTAGATTTGCCACAAGTGATCTTTGTAACTGAGACTTGGTTGTACGATAATGAAATTATGGGTTTTTTTATCGAGAGATATAGCGCTCAATATTCTTGTCGAGATAGTGTAGGTGGGAGCGTAGCTATTTACTTAAAAAATTACATTAAAACTGATGTTATTCTGAAGGACAGTTCGCACCCATCGCGTAATTTTCTTACCATACGTTTGAGACAATATAACCTGAAGCTATGTGTATTCTATCGAAAGCCAAACATCCCAATTGGGGAGGTTAATATGAGAAGTAAGTGGCATAATGGAGGATCACAAAAAATATAGTAATAGTTGGAGATGCAAACTTAGATCTGTTTGAGGATAAGCCTGAAAACGTATACATTGATATGATACTTAGGAATGGATTTCAAACCCACAATGAAATTGATAGGGATTTTCCAACTAGAATAGACAAACGAACTGACAGGAAGTCAATAATTGACCACGTTATTTCGGACATGAGCATTGATCCTCTTACTTTGATCGATCATTCGCTGTCAGATCATAGATTAATTACGTTCACCATAAAACTACCTTCGCATTCAAACCCCAAAAAACAATTATATGAAACTAAACAAGTGAATTATGGAAAACTACAGAATGAGCTCCAGAGTAAGTTGAAATGCATGAAGCAGGAGGAAATGAATTTTGACAAACTTACCGAGATTATTACAGAAGAAACTCTCAAATGTACCACAGTAAGAACTCGAAACCACACCACAAATAACTCAGAAGGATGGTTCATGGGAACTGAAAGAACTCATCAAGGAAAGAGATAAAAAATATGTTTTGACAAGGAGATACCCATAGATTCGAGGTTGAATTTGCAGATCTACAGAGGCGAGTGAAAAATCTTATTGAGTACAATAAGAAGGAGCGCTTTGAATCTCAATTGAAAGACTGTGAGGGATCAATGAAAAATACATGGGACACAATGAAAGAAATGACTGGACAATGTGGAAAAAGAAATCAATGTGATATCTTAATGAATGATAGAAAAAAATTACTCAACCTGAAAAAATCGTAAATCTTTTGAATGATTATTTCACAGAAGTGGCAGAGAAAATAATTAGAAAGAGAAATACACATCATATCAATAACAACCTTGGTAAGCCAAATGTCTATACATAGCTAAAACTAATGAGAAAGAAATCCACGGCATTATAAATAATCTGAAAACAAATGCCAGTCCTGGAATTGATGGCATAAAGCCTAAACTAATCAAGGACATGACAAATGAAATAACTCCGGTTCTAGTTAAAATCATCAACACTCATATAAGCTCAGGTACATTTTCAGATGTCCTGAAAATTGCGAAAATCACCCCAATATATAAAAGTGGCTCTAAAATGGATACTTGCAATTATCGATCAATCTCTGTCCTACCAGTATTTTCAAAGATGCTGTACTATTTAGGCGTCTACTACAATTCCTGCACCAAAACAAGATTATAACAAAGAAGCAACATAGATTTCTTAGCATGAAAAGCACACAAACAGCGGTTTGCTCTGTCTTAGAATCAATTTATACCAATGTGGAAGCAAGAGCATTTGTACTGGCAATCTTTCTCGATCTGCGAAAAGCCTTTGAAGTGGTAAAAAGAATCATTTTAACATCGAAGATATATGGTATGGGTATACATGGTAAGGCACTAGAGATTTTCCAAAGTTACTTGGAAAACCGACAGCAATATAATTGTATAGGGGAGACAGTGAGTGACAGACACTAATAAAATATGGAATACCGCAAGGCTCTATCTTAGGACCGATACTCTTTTTGCTATACATAAATAGTATTGCAAGTCTCTCGCTTACAGGATCCCTAACTTCATTTGCAGATGACTCAATGCTTTTATTAACAAGCAAAGATAATCAGATATTTCGAGATGCGCAGAGAGATCTAGACATTACACATGAGAACAATATAAGTCTCAATGACAGCAAATGTAATTTTTAATTATCAGAAAGAATATACAGATGTAGCCTTAAAAATCAATAACAAAATTATACAACAGGTTGATAGTTCCAAATACTTGGGGTAGGTCATAGATTGCAAACTGAAGTTTAGAGAGCATATAAATCACATAAAAAATAAAATCGATGTGTGTTACCTTTTGCGAAAAAACTTTAAATACCTGAATACAAAGGCTAAATATAACTTATATTACTCGTATGTCCATTCACACCTCTCTTAATTGGCTGCATTTTGGGGGCAGGGACTTGAAACTGATCTTAAAGATTTGCAAGTATCCCAGAATAAAGCAATAAAAATTCTTTTTGGATTACCCAAAAGAACAAGTACCTCAACCCTATACAAGAGTCTAATGATCCTGCAAATTAAAGAAATAATGAGACTAGATAGTGTGAAATTGGTTCACAAAATTATGAAGCATTCAGTAGATATAGATCTAGAACTTATTCTTAATAGTGATAAGCATGCATACAACACTAGAACCAAGCATCATTTCCACATTATGCCGTCTGCAACTAACATAGGGCAGAAAAGTCAAGCAATAGTATAGTTCAATATACCGCAATATATAAAGACTTCTCCAAACCTATGAAGACCTACTTATTTAATATATAAATATATATATATATATATATATATATATATATATATATATATATATATATATATATATATATATATACCTAGACATCTTGGAGGTCGTGGATTAACTGATTTGAATAATCTTCATAGTAAACAGATTCTTCATCTACGTTCTCATTTTCAAGATAAACAGAGAAATTACATGATATTGTTGTTGCTTCAGATTATAATCTTACACCTCTGGACTTGACAATGCAAAAGGTAGATTTTGATATATTTGATGATAATTCTAAAAGAGAAAGTTGGATGCAGAAGGAATTACACGGAAAGCACCCTAAAGAATTGAAAAATGATTATATTGATAAAATCGCATCAAATAAATGGTTAGTTTCTGGAGAATTGTTTGCTGAAACAGAAGGCTTGGCAATTGCGATCCAGGATCAGGTTGTTTTCACGAGGAATTATAGAAAACACATCATCAAACAAAATACAGATGATTCTTGCAGTAGATGTTTTTGTTCTTCAGAAACAATTTTTCATATACTATCATCTTGCTCAGTCCTTGCTTCAACAGATTATTTAGAAAGACATAATGCCGTCGCTAATATTATTCATTTCAATCTAGGAATTAAACATGACCTATTTCCCAAAAGAAAAAAATTTACAAATATGAACCTGAGATTATTTGTGAAAATGACAAATATAAACTTTATTTTGATAAAACAATTCTTTGCAACAGAGCTGTAAAACACAATAGATCAGATATCATTCTTACTGATAAACAGAATCGAATAACATATATAATTGATATTGCTATACCCGATACACATAATATACCAAATAAATACAATGAAAAAATTTCTAAATATATGATGCTTGGCGACGAGATTAAAAAATTTGGAAAATGAAAAAATTTTATTCTACCTATTATTATTTCCACAACAGGTGTTATTCCTAGGAATCTTCACAAAAGTATTGAGATTTTGGGGCTGAAGAAAATTTATTTGAACAGTTACAAAAGATAACAGTCATCAAATCTTGGAATATTCTTCGTAGGTTTCTTTCCGAAAAAAATAATGAGGTAGAGTCATATGTTTTCTCTTCAGTTCATACTGCTTAGAATCTCATTTCATATTTCATTTATTTGTATATATAAATGTAATATAATTAACTGACAATTTTATCATATTTATATTCAGAGCATTATTCTATTCGATCGTTCATCACTTCACACAAAGGAAACTATTGATGAGTAACATTCAGTGTTACTTGACTAAGGTCCGTACACTGGATTTTTCCGGGGAGAAAGCCTCTGACACTACTCGTTGGTACATTGATGTCATTGTCTGATGATGCTATATATATATATATATATATATATATATATATATATATATATATATATATATATATATATATATATATATATATATATATATATATATATATATATATATATATATATATATATATATATATATATATCATGGTTACTGCTAGAAACAATTCAATTTTTTTCTCTTTATTATATATTATTGTTTCTACATTTGTAAGACAAACCACAATTATATTTACTTGTTCCTATGTCTCTGAGACCCCTTTGGGTTCGAAAATAAATAAGTAATAAGAAACTAGTACTGTGTTTCAAGGAATTTTTTAATAATTGTGATTCGTAACGGGTTTCACTACACCGTAGCTTGTTCAGACGAATGAATATACAGAAAATAAGATTCATTCGTCTGAAGAAGCTACGGTGTAATGAAACGCGTTAGGAATCACAATTAATAAGTAAAATTCCTTAAAACAGTACTTGTTTTTTATTATTGATAATGGAATTTTACCAAGTAAAAGCCTCCCAAATTCAAAATACAGAAGAAAAAAACAACTTGAGCTTTTATTAATCAAAGTAATCTTCAATATCTATATCAGGATTTAATATATCATCTCCATAGGGGGACAAATCCAACTGATTCAAAATAAGGTTTTCACACATCTCTTCTAAGTCTGTATCTCCAATAAGCAAAGCACCTTGAAGTTTATGATTTTTTAGAACAAATTTCACATACTCTTGGCGTTTAGTCATTCTTAAAAGAATTTCATAATCGGTTCCCAGTTTTTGACCATTAAATAAACCTAATAAAATAACCTTGTATCCAAAAAGTTTTGTAGAATGTGTAAAAATCTCAAAACAAAAATCTTGCAACACAACTTCATTTTTCAAATGACCCAACATACATTTAGCAGCATAACATCCCATTTGTCTTGCCTGTGTCCACAATTTCATCTGGAACCAATGTTCAGCCGGTTTCCAATTAGCTTCACAAATATCTCCTGCTGCATAGATATCATTTACAGAAGTTTTCATGTATTCATTCACCTTTATGAAACCTTCATTGGATACATCAAGTTGGTTTTCAGAAAGGAAATCACAGTTTGGGGTAACTCCTGTTGCAGAAACAATAAGATCACACATTATAAGATCCCCATTAGTAAGAGTAATTTCTAAACATCCGGAAACTGTATTTTTAGAAACATTGATTACTTCTGCTTCATAATGAATGATTACTTGGTTTCCGCTATCTGTTCTGGATCCAGATATACCAAGATTTTTATACCAATCAGGACCTAAGGCTGCTCCAGATTTTGGTATATTTTCTTCTGTATATCTCATTCTTTTACTTGTTGGCTTAATATCATCTTTATCATTAGACAAATCATTTTGAAAGAATTCCGATGCACCTGGATCTACAAAAGTAGCTGATATATGTTTATCCTTAATTATCCAGTGGGTTTCCACATTCTTAATTTGATAAATTAATTCTGTTGCTATACCACCATTGCCAACAATTGCTATCTTCTCAGCTTCACTCAATTTTTCTATTAATTTTTCTACTGAATCTGTATCTCGAATACCTAAGATTTCAGAATAAGCATTTGCTTGTGGTATTAATTTAGGAGAAGCTCCTGTACATATACATAAATATTTATAACCAATAATTAAGTCTCCTTTTGTTTGAATAGTATGATTCTCATCATTTATTTTGATTAAAACATCATGAATTACCCTTATATTCGGATATCTACTGTGCAAATTAATACAATTATCCTCCTTAACATCAAAACTAGTTAAAGTTCTTGTAATAGCCAATACATTAGTTGCAGTTTTTATCAGAGCTGATTCACTGATTAAAATGATTGAAGTATTGGGTTCCAATATTGATAAAGTTTCAGCACAAGTTACCCCTGCTATACCCCCTCCTATTATTACAAATGTTGCTTCCATTATTTTTCACTTTCCTTATAATAATCAGAATAATCGTACTCTCGAAATGGAACATCAAATGTGATGAAACCAAAATTGTATGCTCTTTTTACAGCAACTAGCAATTCCTTGTATTTATTCTGGCATAAACCGGTCTTAGAATAGGATAAAATCTCGCCTGTATGTGGGCAAATGAATTGTTTCAATAAGTCAACGTTATGTTCGTTCAGTACTAGGTACTCATCTCTACATATAGGGCAAGGGTTACCAGTAGAAATTAGTCCTCCTCGAATGCAAGTTTTCCTAGTTTTCTTGGGTGGAATACCTCCTTTGTGATTTCGTCGGTATTGCTTCCAAACAGGTTCTTCTCCGTACGTTTGTTTGTAAGCAGTACTCTTCAAATATCGTATACTGGTTTCTACAGGAATCTCTTGAGATCGATCCTTGGTTATTTCTCTATATTCTACGAATATCGGATTTTTATTTTCGTTTCGTATAATGGGGGAAGTAAATATAGCCCTTGAGCTAATTGACTTAGTGATGATGTTTTTTACTACGGATAACGAAAACATTCTAATCAAAAAGGAATCACGTTACGTGTGTCGCCGGTGTCACATCAAAGTTAATTTTTATACTTAGTGAATGGTCGCATGCATGCTCAGTCTTTAACCTAGCGTAATTGATAAATTGCACTATCCTCTGTTCACCAATGATGATTTATATACTCTCCTATACTAGTCTATGTCTCCACATAACAACTAACAAGGCGTTTTTCAATGACTTTATATACCTAGCGTTTTTATGAAAATTATGAATTTGAACAAACTAAGGTGTTATTGCACCATTTGTGTAGATAACTACAATACAATCAACATGAAAAGATAGAATCATATATTTATGCGTTATTATTATCATTTTATTTCTATTTATTCTATATTAGAATTTTTGAGGTATTAAATTATAAAACATACATCTGACAGATACTTCTTATTATCGTCTTACAATAACCTAATTAGATAGATAGATAGATAGATAGATCATTTTATTTGTTCAATTTGGTACATATGCGTACAGTTAACGTGTCAAAAACATGAGAAGAAACAAAGACAATGTATAAATAAAAGCATGAAACAACATTACATAAAAAACAGCAAATACAATAAAATCAATCATTTAATGAGTCGTCTAAGAAATTCTGAATTGCATAATAAGCCTTCACCAAAAGTTTTTGTTTAAGATTTCGTTTGAATGCTGAAAGTGGCAGAATTCGCAATCTTACAGGAATTTTATTATAGAGTTGAATGGACATGAACACTACAT
Source organism: Cryptolaemus montrouzieri (assembly GCA_013387265.2). Classification (NCBI taxonomy): domain Eukaryota; kingdom Metazoa; phylum Arthropoda; class Insecta; order Coleoptera; family Coccinellidae; genus Cryptolaemus; species Cryptolaemus montrouzieri. The sequence continues at coordinate 35,423,921 of JABFTP020000144.1, forward strand.
TCTTCTGCAGATATGTGTAGTTGTGCCTATAGGTTGTTGTACTGTAACGTATAGTATATTGATGCTCCGCGCCAGATGCAGTGAACAGGTGTAGGTTTCTTTTTACAAAGAGACAGCACTCAAGAACAAAGAGACCGGGAAGAGTGAGAATCCTCTGAGTGACAAAGTGCTCCCTGCAGCTTTCTCTTGGGTTCAATCTCAGTAAGCTCCTAAGAGATTTCCTCTGCAGAATGAACACCTTATCACTCATCATCGAATTTCTCCAAAATACAACACCACACCTAAGGTGGGACTCTACATACGCATGATAGTACAAAAGCGCTACCTCTCTATTAACCATTCTTGACAATACTCTCAGCGCATAGCAAGCTCTACCTATGGTCTTCGTAACATGGTCCACCTGGCATACCCAGTCTAACCTGGAGTCGATCCTTACTCCCAAGAAAGTAACAGTATCCTCTGCAGTTATAGTTTAATTGTTATATATACTATGCTTAGTTGTTTTGTTGGTTTTCTGAATCCAAAAGAGATTATTTGAGTTTTAGATGTATTTAGTTGAAACTCAATCTGTGAGTAATAATTTTCCAGGATGTTTAGGGTATCAACTGATTTTGTTTTGAGGGCTTCAACATCATGTTCAGATAAAACCAGTGAGGTGTCGTCAGCATATTACTGTACAGTGTTCTGTAGTTCTTCAGGTAAGTCATTCGTGTATGTACAGGAGAGGTCCCAATATAGATCCCTGAGGAACACCCTTATAAATTCTCCAATAGACGAGGTTTCAGATCTCATAGTCAAGTTCATTCAATCTTCCAATATTAAAATTTAGTCTGCTTTGCATGGTGCTATTAATTAATATTTAATCTTAAAAATGCAGTGTCAGTCAAATATTTGCCCTTTCCTTTCAGTGTTACTGTCTTACTCACTGTTACCTCCCCACGAACACAGTCACGGATGATAATATACGACAATAACCTAATTTACAAGAATTAGTTACGAGAAATAAAAGCCTGAGGAATAGGTGCACCTAGACTCCTGGATCTCTCCAGGATCCACAATAGGCTCTGATTGGAACTCTATTACAAAGATTGGGTACATAGCCTTAGTTGCTGGCTCAGGCTAATCCCAACCCCCCTTATAGGAGGAATGCTAGATTGGGATGGATAAGCAGAGAATAGAAGAAGAAGAATAACCTAAAATAGCTTGGTTACAATAAAAAAACGCACAATTTTCATTTCAGTTATGTGGGGAAAAAGTAAGGTTAGAATGAAATAAAAATGCTCAATGAGATTGTGATCCATTAGAAATTATTAAATATTTTGAACATTCATTCAAAAATGTCCCATGTTTTATGCAACGTTTTCCATAAAAGGGCAATCACATTATTAGAGGAGAAGTTTCGCGCTCTAATGTGATTAAACTATTGTGTATTCTCCTGATTATTTTAATGACATTCTTCTGTTTTAGAATCACAAACAATGAAATAATTAGAGACAAATATACCGTTGCTAGACCAAAATTAAGAAATCCTACATGGTTCACGAAGAAACATCGCTCAGTAAGTATTTTAGTATAGCTCTTATAAAATATAAATTCCCATAATATCTCATTTTAAGCTGGAACCAAATTTCCTCACCCATGAAAATAGGGAATTTCTTTCCGAAATAATTCAGGATAGATACAATCATATAAGACCAGAAAGCGTTATAAATACAAACATTGAATGGAACCCAAAATTGAAGAGATCTGGTTTGATTGGGAGAAAAATTGGTGTTTATCCATTGTGGTTAAAAAATGGTAGAAAAATTGCAACTACACTCATACAGGTAATATAGAATCAATTTCTAATTAATATTGGTGTTATCCTTTTTCTATTTGTAACATAGGTACTAGATAACCATGTAATTAAATATATTCCACCAGAGGAACATAATCCGCCTAGAAAAAGGGTGAAGCAAATTATCAATAAGAAAGGTTGCCTTTTAATAGGGGCAGAAGCTGCAGATCCTTCTTTGTTCACAAAAGAATATTGTGGACTTTTCAAAAATAGTGGAGTTATACCAAAGAAAATTTTGGGCCGATTTCTAATTAGTCCAGAAGGCATTTTACCACCTGGAACATTATTGAATGCTATGCATTTTCCGGTTGGGCACTATGTAGATGTTAGAGGTAGAACGTGAGTAGTTACATCATATTTTGATAGAATGAGAATATTTGTTGCTTCCAGTATTGATAGAGGCTTCCAAGGTGTTATGAAACGTCATGGTTTTAAAGGCATGCCAGCATCTCACGGTGTTACAAAAACTCACCGTAGAGGTGGTAATATTGGTGGTGGTGGAGAAAAAGGAAGAGTTTGGCCTGGTACAAAAATGCCTGGCCATATGGGAAATCGCTTTCGCATCGCAAAGGGACTAAAAATATGGAGAATAAATACGAAGTATAATGTTTTGTGGGTCTCTGGTCAGGCAATTCCTGGAGATTGTAATTCAGTTGTTTATATTTATGACAGTTGCTTGCCAACTAGGAAGCCTAAGGAACCCATACCATTTCCCACTTACTTGTTAGAAGATGAGTTACCTGAGGATATTTATGACAAGGAACTGCATTGTTTTGATGAGCCTAGTATAATATTTGATGGTTCAACTTGATTAGTATTACGGAATTTTGAAACTATTTTGTTGTATAATATAAAATGAATATTTCCTTTACTGCTTTCAATGAATTAACATAAAATAAGGCTATTTTGTGAACTAAAGCTTATTCAAAGTTTTCCTTTTGGAATTTTTATGTTAAAAATATACATTCTTGAAAACCTACTCATTGGAAATAGGAAAGCTGTCATACAAGTTTTCAACTCAGCTCTGAAAGATGCTGAGCCTTGACACTAAACAGATAACTTCTATGCAGGGTGTTACATAATAGTATGTCACATTTTGAGGGAGTAAATCTACATGCAATTTTAAGAAAAAAAGTTCATATAAACAGGTCCGCAAAAGCTTCGTTACGGAGCTACAGGGTGTTGAAATTTCTGGGAAAAAATTGTTTTTTCTTCAAAACTCCTGCAGTTTTTGAGATATTCAGCCCAAATTTGGAATGCAAGTTATTTTTTACAGCCTCCATCATTACACGTCCTAGATTTTAACTGAAATTTAAAAGGCATTCTCTTTTCCGAGGCCATGTGTTCCTTTGCCCTTTCAAATTTTTTTGCAGTACGCCACAGATCATCGTAAAATCAATTTTCGTCATCTTCGTTCAATTTAGAAACTTTTGTGACACTTGTAATTTTTTCGTATCGGACTGTTCTCGAGCAAAAAATTATTAAACGATTGTATGCATTCACTGAATTGAAAGCACTTCTAATTAAAAAAATGACTAGTAGGCTTTGAATTTTTTCATTTATTTATTTATTTTGACAGTTGCTAAAGTTGAACCAGTGTCTGCTCGAACTGTTTATTAAATTAACGATTAGTTTTAAGACTTCTGAAGTTATTGCTGTAAGAAAAAATGGCTAATAATTTTACTAACGCCGAATTGGTTGATATTCATTACATGTACGGTCTGGCTGACGGAAACACAACAGAAGCTAGGCGATTATATCAGGTGTGCTTTCCAAATCGAGTAATCCCAGACAGGCTAACGTTTTCAAATATCCACAGAAGGTTGAGGGAAACTGGTACTTTTACTGCAAATAATTATTTAAAAGGTGCAACTCAAATTATTGAGATATTGAGGAAGCAGTTTTGAATTGTATTGGAAATCAGTTGAATATTCCACATGTTCTAGTTTGAAGGATTCTCTACGACTTATTATTGTATCCGTTTCATATTCAACGCGTCCAAACTCTACTTCCTCGCGATTTTCCTTCGAGACTGAATTTCTGCCGATGGTTCTTAGATGGACTTAGAGAAAATGCTCATTTTGATAGTGAAATAATGTTCACAGACGAAACTAACTTTTCGAGAACTATCACAAATTTTCACAATAATCATTATTGGGCTGAAGAAAACCCCCATTTGATTGAAGAATCTCATCATCAAGCCTCTAAATGTCTGGGTCGGAATAATTGAAAATTATTTGATTGGGCCATTTTTTTTGCCTAACAGACTAAACGGTCCCGCTTATCGGCAACTTCTTGAGATGGAGTTACCTTTATTGCTCGAGGATGTGCCACTTTTGGTGGGAAACATAATGTGGTTCATGCATAACGGGGCACCAGCACATTTCAGTGGAGAAGCTAAAGAATTCTTGAATAATACATTCAACAACTGATGTATAGGTCGGGGTGGGCAAGAACCATAGCCTCCGAGGTCCCCAGACATAAGTAGTTTAGACTTTTTCTTATGAGGATATCTCAAAGGCTTAGTTTATACCACTCCAGTGAACACTGTAGAAGAATTGAAAAATCGAATAATAACCTCTTGTGACACGATAAGAAATACCCCAGGAATATTTCAAAGAGTGCGTGATAATATGCGTAGAAGGACAGAGGCCTGTATTCTTGCAGGTAAGGGACACTTGCAGCAATTTATTTAGTTTTTAATTGTCCTTTTTTAGTTTGATATTGATTAAGTATAAGTTGAGTCTCAGAAGACGAGCTATCAAAATAAAACCAAGTTATGGGCATACCTATCGAGTATTTCTATTATTTTTTTTTTCATTTAGCGAATAACATACAATTCAAATTCAATAATTTTTCACTCGTAAACGGTTGGAGGTACGAAAAATTGTGTCAAAAAAGTTTCTCAATTGAATGAAGATGACGAAAATTTATTGTACGCAGATCAGTGGCGTACTGCAAAAAAGTTTGAAAGGGCAAAAGAAGACATGGCCTCGGAAAAGAAAATACCTTGTGAATTGTAGTTAAAATCTAGGACGTCTAATGGTGGAGGCTGTGAAAAATAGCTTGCATCTCAAATTTGGGCTGAATATCTCAAAAACTGCAGGAGTTTCGAAGAAAAAACTAAATTTTTCCGGTAATTTCAATACCCTGTAGCTCCGTAACGAAGCTTGTGTGGACCTATGTTTATATGAACTTTTTTTCTTAAAATTGCATGTAGATTTGCCCCCTCTAGTTATGACATACTATTATGTAACACCCTGTACAGAGTGTTATTTAACTATCATGAATGCTTGAAACGAAAAGATTTATGTATTTTTCTGAAATATACTTATACATACAGATCAACAACATTGATGTCTCAATTCTGGGAAATATGCGGTAAGTACTAATTGATTGTCAAGATGTGACAATGTGTTGATGTTACACACATCTCAAAAGAAGTTTCTTCTTTTGGTAATGACATCGAAACCAAACCTGATTTCAAGACCATTCATTTTGAATTTTATTTTGGAGAAGGATAAACTTTTAGTTCTATATGGTGGAGATGATAACTACCTCATCTGAATCACATTTTGTGCTAAAAAAATATCCTATGTCGACATAGAATCGTTTCTTATTCAACAGAGAACTAACATAGGTTTACGATAAAGAGGTATAACCTATTACTATCCTGCGAGTAGAAATCGGTAATTTCCAAATTCACACAACCTCACCACCTTCAAACTATAGTAAAAGTACCTTTTGTGCCGTGGAGAACCCGTGATTCGCCCTTATTGGCTGATGAGAATCACGTGTTCTGCTGAATTTCCGAATCAGTCAATAATGACGTATCCCCGTTTCTTCCAATATCTACCACACTAAAGGTAGCTTAAGAAGATTGCAGGTTCATGGTTTGTTTGTAGGGAAGAAGGACACTTTGAAGACTGTTCTGTGGCAGTAGGAATCAGCAGTGAAGCAGATAGCATCTTGAAATTCGAAGACACAGAACTTAGAATGGGGACAATTAATCAGTGAAGAATTTATTTCTTTATGGATGAGTTGAAGGTGTTCAATTTCTATCATTCAGTTGGATGTGAATTAAAAGTTTGATGATCGTTGTTGATCGAATCGAATATATATATATATATATATATATATATATATATATATATATATATATATATATATATATATATATATATATATATATATATATATATATATATATATATATATATATATATATATATATATATATATATATATATATATATATATATATATATATATATATATATATATATATATATATATATATATATATATATATATATATATATATACTGTGCATTGCACGACGTAGCTTGCTCAAAATTAGAAATTGTCCACTGTCATAGACTAATATAGATATATCAAAGATGATTTATATACTACTATACTATATATTAGTCTATATATATATATATATATATATATATATATATATATATATATATATATATATATATATATTCACGGACCGGCGAGAGATGATCTACAAGTGTTAGAATTTTTACGTTCTCACATTGGTCTGTTATTGTTGGTTGCTTTTCTGGAACTGCGGTAGTAGGTAACCGTCTCGGACCATAGAGGGGACTCTCGTATATGTACGTTATGCTTCCTTTCTGGAATCTTTAGGGTATTTGGATGTATTTAGCTAGGATACTGAGAAGCGATATGCGACACTGATAAGCTCCTAATAAGGACTAAACTGCAGTCTACCGCTTCGTGCTGTGGATCAAATCTAGTCATGAGGTTCATGAAACCATTCATTATTTTATATAGATCTAAAAGTCTATTATATATATATATATATATATATATATATATATATATATATATATATATATATATATATATATATATATATATATATATATATATATATATATATATATATATATATATATATATATATATATATATATATATATATATATATATATATATATATATATATATATATATTAATACATTAGAATTAAATAATCACAAAATAGTCAAACTGTTGGAGCAAATGCAAAATAAAACTTAAAATACTGGGAAATGTAATAATTTGATATAGTAAAAAATAAGATTTTTATAATCAACTTCTTGTTTGTAAATACTCTCTACTGAACTGTATATTTTTTTATGTTCATCAAGCTCAAAAATATAGTTTTAGATAATTCTCAAATAATTTCAAACTCTTGAGCTCAAAAATTAGTATGTTATTTTAAGAGAATAGTTTGTCAGAAATATTTAGACATTGATATTTTTGAATATTACTCAGTTTTATCCAGTTTGCGGCATACAGCGCAAATTTTTCAAACACAAAAACTGAATTAGTCTAAAATCTACCCATTCAAAAAATTGTTATTTTCGAAAACCTGGTTTTCGGATATTTTAGACAACAATGTCTTTTTAAAACTTCTCAATTTTCTTAAAAATTAGTTAAAGGGCAACTTTTTCGATTAAATGAGGATTTATCTATCAATGTTCAATTCAATTAGGATTTTGGTCCATCTGATTGTAATTGATTTTCTCATAAGCAAATTGACATGCATAATCTGAAAAAATTCAAATCAAAATTCGTCAAATTTATATTACGTATTTTTTAAACAGTTAGTATAGATAAAATAACTTAGTACAAAATATTAAAGATCGAATGTTACACTCTTTGGACAACTTTTCAAACTGACACTATTCAACAATGCACTTTCGTACTTTTGCAAAGACTTACTTATTTTCGCATACAATAGACTTAGCGTTTCATCATCGTCTGGAGGTAACAAATCTGAAAATGTCTGATAAATTGTATTCATAGACTTTAAAATATCTGATTTACAAAGAATTTTGTGTGACTTGTTAATATTCCAAGTTAAATTACTTATAAAATCACCAACATCCTTATATTTAGTTAGATTGTCCAAATCACTTGAAGTTACAACAGTTTGCTTATTATTTTTATAGTCAATTAGTAGAAGAGCATTTCGAGAAATCGAATAATTCAAGTTGTTTCTCTTACACCATTCTGTCACAATTCTGAAATTGTGGCATTCGTCAATGTTTTGTGCATTTTCCTCTAGGAGAACACCTTCAAGTTCTTCAAGAAAATTGGTTCGATATGGTGACAAATTAATACTTCTATCTGCATTTTCCATTATTCGAATTCTCGACTCCAATTCCTCTTTTCTTTTTTCAACTTCTGCCAGCTGTCTTAGTTGTGATGCCCGATTTTCCATGAATCGTTTTTCCCAAACTTTTTCGGCTTGGAAGAGTTTATTTTCAGTTTCGTTCAGTTTGTTTCTCAATTCTTCTAACTCTTCGAAACCGCTTATATTACTTGCATTTGAGTGTAAGGAAGAATTTGAACCTATTGAACTACGTTCGAAGTTTTTCTTTAATGACTTGAGCCTTAACACTTCAGATCTTAATTCTCTTATCAGTTTTTCATGTGGATTTTCGTTGACTCTAGCCCGGTTTACAATAGATCTAGCCTGGCATGCATAGCGCAGGGTAGCTAAGGTCTCGTCTACATGCAAATTTGCTGGTGTTATTGTGGCCAACATAGTTGTCATGGAATTTCCTCCCAAGCTTTCCTGTAAAAAAATTGATGTATCAGAATGACCTGGGCAATTAAAGGGAAACACCTGGTTCCCCAAATGAATGAGCCAATTTCATCATGTATCATCACATGAAAATTGTGTGAACTTAGTTTGACATTAATCGATAACCTGTTAACATATAATAAATATAAATATAAATCTGTCCCTCCATTTAAAATTATACTGTAGAATATACAATTAGGCACTTACCCTTAATAACCAAGTAAGCACAGAATCTCTGTAAGGCACAAATTGATTTTTCTTCTGATCTGCTAGAGATGAAATAACTTTACCCAATGTCAAGAGTGATTTGTTGATACTGACACCTTGTCGAATCTTTTCTTCACTATTATGAGAATGACTCAGTCTTTCACTACCTGCTAAATCTACCAAACTGACTCTACTCCTCCTTCCACTTCCATCAGAATTTTCATCCAACCCATCAGTTAAACTGAGCTCTATGGTGAAAATACTATGCGATCTTGAAGATTTTTCATTCATACTTGTTGCTGCAGTAGCACGATTTTTATTACCTAATAATAACCAACTTCTCAGTTCCTTAAATGTTTTAACTGAATTAATACTTAAATTTTCAACATACGGTCCAAGCATAGGATGTTCCCGCACTTTCAGAGCAGTTTTATTCACTGTTTCTTGTGTCAACAATAAATCGTGAATTTTCTCGTTATAAATCTCAAAATAACTAACATCTAGGGTAGCAGAACAATTGTCTGGTAATTCTCGAATATGAGAAAATAAAGCCTTGCAGAATCTAGGAATAATACCGGAATATTCTTCAGAATCAATATCAATTTCACTTCTACCCATCATACTGAAACTTTTTCCAGAACCAGTTTGTCCATAAGCAAATAGGCAAGCATTATATCCTTTAAAAGCAGATTCTAATAATGGTACTCCTAATGTATTAAATACTTGCTCTTGAGTTGAATACTCAGCAATATTTTCATCACAGGACCAAAATACATGGTCATATTGAAACATATGATCCATACATATGGCTGAATTTCCTATAGGGCTTGACTTTACAAAAAGATTATTATCTTTTACATTGACGACATTCGTAGATCCTACGTGTGCTAGTTCCCTAGTATTCATAGGACGAACTCGAACCGCTACTGTCAGATTACTCAGTTCATCACTTTTCTCCCGATCTCGGCTAGATCTATTTCTTTTAGCAGAACTAGGAGTTTCAAATACTACATTAGTGAAACATTCCGGTGTTCCTGCAGCTAGAGGATTCTTTGGTGTCCTTTTAGGAGTTACTAATTGAGTTTTAGGTGTAGATGGTGGCATAAAACCATATTCTTTAACGGTTCTTCTAGGAGTAGAACTATTCTTTGGTGTATTTGGTGCAGAAAGGGCCATCTTTGAGATATTTATTTATTACTGAAGAAACTTAGTTCATTCTTTGTCAATTCATTGTGAATATTTGATTTGAAAACTCCAATATTTTTTTTCGTCTTTTTAAATGTTGAATTGCTAGTGTTAACTTAGTTAAAACCGTTACAACTTGAAGAAATCTACCGTGGGATAGAACTACTATATATGTATATATATATATAGTTATCCGTACGAACTGAACCATAGAAAACAGGAGAAAAAACTCCCTTTCTAGTTTCTACTTGGAAATGTCAATGAAAATAATCAAATTCTCTGCACTGTCTGTGTCCTTTGTAAGGAAAATGAAAAATCGAAAAATGATGAGAAAAAAATAAAAATGAATACGTTATCCGGCACTTCAAATTACCAATTTTGTCAGCGGTTTATTCTGAATGAATATTTATATATCGAAGTAAATGGCATTTCCCAGAATGATTTCACTATGAATCGTCGAAAAAAGAAACGTATCTCATGAAATCATCAAAAATGTATACCTTTTCTGCAATTCTAATATTTTGTACATTACGACTTCCTATTATAAGATGCTCCATCCCGGAAGATTATTTGGAGTCGCCCCTATGCTGCAATTTGACGTCTGAAAATGTGAATGCTGAATACTCATCTAAACTTGTAGACAATGAGTATATTGTCATGTTCAATAATTACTATAAACATAATACTAGAGCTAGCTATATCAACTCTGCCCTAAATATGTCTGGCATAAAGAATTGGAAGATACTTTCAAGAGAAAATCCCTCTAGTGATTATCCAAGTGATTTCGATGTGGTTATAATTCAAGAAACAGACCAACTAGCTGGATTAAATGCTTTGAATGAACATCCTTCAATTAAACGTGTCACCCCTCAGAGAATGGTGATGAGGACTTTAAACTTTATTAATGAAGATCATGTTTGGAATGGTAGAAGAAGTTTGAATCTGAAAAATCAATTTTGGCAAGCTACTGGTCGACATACAAGTCGAAGATTGTTAAGGGCTGTACCAAGACAGATTACTTCTGTACTAATGGCAGATTCCTTGTGGAATATGGGTATTACTGGTAAAGGTATCAAAGTTGCTATCTTTGATACAGGTTTATCAAAAACACATCCACATTTTCGTAAAATAAAAGAAAGAACAAATTGGACAAATGAAAAAACATTTGATGATGGTATAGGACATGGAACATTTGTAGCTGGAGTAATTGCATCAAGTAAAGAGTGTCTTGGGTTTGCACCAGATTCAGAATTACATATTTTTAGAGTTTTTACTAATAATCAAGTATCTTACACCTCTTGGTTTCTGGATGCTTTCAACTATGCAATCTTAAAGAAAATCAATGTTTTAAATTTAAGCATTGGTGGACCAGACTTCAAAGATCATCCATTTGTTGATAAAGTGTGGGAACTTACAGCTAACCGTATAATAATGGTATCAGCTATAGGAAATGATGGGCCTTTATATGGTACCTTGAATAATCCGGCAGATCAAATGGATGTAATCGGTGTTGGAGGGATTAATTTCGAAGATCAAATTGCAAAATTTTCATCGAGGGGAATGACTACTTGGGAACTTCCAAATGGATACGGAAGGGTTAAACCAGACATTGTGACATATGGGTCGGGTGTGAGGGGATCTAATGTGAAGGGTGGATGTAGAGTTCTTTCAGGAACCAGTGTGGCATCACCGGTTGTTGCAGGAGCTGTGACACTTTTGGCTAGCGGGGTGCTTCATAAAGGAGAAGATATTAATCCAGCAAGTATGAAACAAGCTTTAATGGCGTCTGCAAGAAGGCTTCCTGGTGTTAATATGTTCGAGCAGGGGCAAGGTAAGCTGAATCTTGTGAAAGCATATCAAATTTTGAATAATTATAAACCTCAAGCTAGTCTGAGCCCGAGTTATATAGATCTGAGTGAATGCCCATATATGTGGCCTTATTGTACTCAGCCTTTATACTACGGAGCTATGCCAGTTATTGTGAATGTTACTATATTAAACGGTTTAGGGGTGTCTGGCCACATAGTGGAAAAACCGCAGTGGTTTTCATACACTCCACAACAAGGTAATCTTTTGGAGATATCAATTTCTCACTCTGAAGTACTTTGGCCTTGGTCTGGTTGGTTGGCTGTTAGTCTCAGTGTAGCTGCTAGTGGTTCCACTTATGAAGGCATAGCGCATGGACACATATCATTAACAGTTGAATCACCAGCAGGACCTGGAGAGTTGGAGCCCAGAAGAAGTACTGTAACCTTACCAATCAAAGCAAAAATAATTCCAACACCACCTAGACATAAAAGAATATTGTGGGATCAATATCACAACCTACGTTATCCCCCAGGTTATTTTCCAAGAGATAACTTAAGAGTTAAAAATGATCCCTTAGATTGGAATGGAGACCACATTCATACGAATTTCAAAGACATGTATCAAAATTTAAGGAATGGCGGCTATTACGTGGAAGTATTAGGAGCTCCTTTCACATGTTTTGCAGCATCTCAATACGGCACTCTATTAATTGTGGATCCTGAGGAAGAATTTTATCCAGAGGAAATATCCAAATTGAAAAGAGACATAGACAGTGGTCTTTCAGTAATTATTTTCGCTGATTGGTACAATACAACCATTATGAAAAAGGTGAAGTTTTATGATGAGAATACTAGACAGTGGTGGATGCCTGATACAGGAGGTGCAAATGTTCCAGCATTAAATGATTTATTAGCTGCTTGGGGTATTTCTTTGGGTGATCGAGTATTCGAAGGCGACTTTAAAATAAACAATCATGAAATGTATTATGCATCAGGAAGTAGCATTTCGAAATTTCCGAGAAATGGTTTAGTTATATCCAGAAAGTTGAATGATCAGGGTCTCCAGATGCTAGGAGAGCCAGTAAATGAAAAGTTTGAAGTTCCCATGCTTGGCTTATTGCAAACAAAGGCTACCAATTCTAGTGGACGCATAGCTGTTTATGGTGATTCGAATTGCATTGACGCAAATCATATGGAGAAAAGTTGTTATTGGATGCTGGATGCCATATTAGAGTACACATCCACTGGTCATTTACCAACGGTATTCTCCGATAACCATGTTGATAATTGGGATGAAAAAGTGGAAACTGATGTTCCAGTTCGTATGCCTGGTAACAGGTTGAATAAATTCTCTAAAGTTCTTGAAGGAAATTTAGGGGGTTCCCAGACCAAACCGTTACCTCAATGTCCACACTTGGCATGGACTCAGCCAATACCCCTCAACATAACAGCACCTCCTAATTTATTCCAGAGCCAAAAACTTTTGAGTCTTGATGACATCGACTCTCTTGGTATTGAAAATACCATTAAAGATGCATCTATGGAAGATAGTAACGGTCACTCTAATGTGTGGCGATGGAGGAACAAATCTGTAGAAGATATGAATATAAGTAGTGATAAATTTGGTTTTACGCTGAGCGTTATGCTGCTGGTCATATTAGCCGTTTTATATTATATTTTTAAACATAGGTCGAAACCAAAGAAAAGAAAATTATGCAAGAAGTTAATAAACTTTATCTCCTTTAGGAGAATGTCATCAGTATAGGTTTTGTACTAACTTATTTTTCATCGAATTAATTTCTGTACATCATAAGAGCAGCAAGTTATGAAATTTTTCCTGTTATTTTTTCTTACTACTAAGCATATGAACACAGTGAATTATTTATATTCTTGTTTAACAATCTGATACTTAAGTCTGATGAAATTCTAGTAATTGTAACAAGATTAAGTAGATTAGTTCAGTGTCATTATTTAAGTTTTGGATTTCATGTTTGAACTTGTATAACTTAGCAAAAAGAGAGAATGGACAATTTATCGATCTACAATTTGTGATACTTCTTTGTACATATAAATATACAAATATAATATACGTAATTTAATTAATTGTTTTATTTTATAATATGTATTATCTATTTCAACTATTTTTATTGAAGTGTATGAACGTATTGAACACTCATATTCTGCAGTTTTTAACACAATTTCATTAAGCTTCATTTGTATCTTTTCTTAACAGTATTCTCAATATAATATGGAATTGAAACTCGGTATGTTATTAAAGGACCGACAATACAATACAGCACAACTTGACTAGTCCGGACATTCGCTATATCGAGCACTCCAGTAACTCGGGCATGCGACTCATTCGGGTACTTTGAGAATTTTACCTCTATAATCAGGGCACGTCGACGCCTGCTGATATACAAACAATAATAATTTTTCCTGTGTGTACATGTATGTATGAACTTGTACTATCTAAGAGTGGCGAGTATCGTTCTACAGTTGCATTTTGCTTTTCAATCTCGCCGGTAGTGTGCATAATGGCTCCAACCAAGATAAATCATAAGACGCTCACACTAGCAGAGAAATCAAAAATAATAGATTTTATTGATGATGAAATGAGTACTCGTCGAAAAGCAGAAAAGTTCACTATTCCATAATCAACAGTGCTTGACTTAAAAAAGAACAAGGACAAAAAAAGGAAATTTGTATACAAATTATATCAAGGAACAGGTAGGAATTAGGAATGCTCCAAGTAAGGGGTTTTCAAAAAAAGCCGAGTACAGAGCTCTCGGTCAAACAAAATTACTGCATACCGAGTATCACGGCCGAGAGCTCGGCTGGCCAACCGGGCCCTCGGTGCATTCCTAGTAGGAATATTATTTTAAACTTTTCTCGAATTTATCCTATGCAAGGTATTTTTGTGGGAAAAAGAAAAATTATTAGAGAAGCTGAGAATCCTGATGTTGAAATCGCAATGTATAACTGGTTTCATCAACAACGTAACGCACACGTACCAATTTCGTCAGACATATTGAGAGCAAAAGCCAAACCGTTTTATGAACAAATCACAGGAAAAAAAGATTTTCTGGCAAGTTCGGGATGGTTAGATACATTCAAGCTTAGACATGGAATTTGTTTCTTGAAGGTTTCCAGTGATGTTTCTGCTGTGATACAATTTAAGGAAAAATTTCTATCGGTTGTTGAACAGATGGAATTAAGCAAAGAATAGGTGTAAAATGCTGATTAATCGGACATATTTTGGAGATGTTTACCAGACACAACTTAGGTTCATCAAGGGGAAAAATCAGCACCAGGTCGAAAAGTGTCAAAAGACCGCTTAACATTCATGACATGCTGCAACGGGGCTAGAACTCACCAATTACCTTTACTAGTCTTGGGAAAAGCGGCAGTTCACAACCAGTTGTTTACAAAGCATCTACCAAACGGTGAATGACCAGACCATTATTTAATGAATGGTTTAAAACATCTTTTATCTCCGAGGTGAAGAATTTTTTAACTAAGATTAACAAGCCCTCTAAAGCTCTGTTGTTGATAGACAATGCACCATCGCACCCACCTGAGGAAGAGGTTAATACTGATCGAAACTTCAGAGTTATGTTTTTGCCACCCAACTGTACTGCCATTCTTCAACCTATGGATTAGAATTTAATTCAAAACATTAAAGTGTCGCATAGAAAATGCCTTCTTAATGATATCATTTCGCATGAAGATGAAGAGATAACTTCCATATGGAAGCAGTATAATTTGAAAGATGCTGTGCACAATCTTGCCCAATCTTGGAAAGCCATTACTTCAAAAAATATTAGAAAAAGTTGGACAATTTTATGGCATGACACTACAGAAGTAGAAGAATCAGATGATGAAAATATTCCACTCTCAGAGCTTCAGAAGAAACTTTGTCCAATTAGTGAAAATGATTTGAAAAATATTGCCGAATCATTAAGGGTCATCGATCCAGAAAATGACTTAACCATTGAGAACATTACCAACTGGGCTGTGGGAGACAAAGAGTGTGTTATCAATTTGGATGAAGAAGAGCTTATACAGGATGCTCTAGGAAGGAATCTTGAAAACGTAGAGGAATCTTCTGACTCAGAGGATGGTTTAAATAGTATGGTAAAAGTGAAACATGCAGATACTGTCAATGCGTTCTTCCTGATTATCAGTTGGGCCGAACAGAATAATCTTCCTATAGAAGACGTATTGCTCCTGAAAAGGCTCAAAGAAAAATCAGTTCAGATGGCAGCATCGAGAAAGGTTCAGAGTAAAATCGATAGATATTTTAAACGTCATAAGGAATAGCATGCTGTTTATGTACACTAGCTTGTATTTAAATTCTATATTTTCTATGAGGAAAGATTATAATGAATGGAAATTCTATAATTTGATTCTGTTTTATAATAGAAACTATTTTTTGTTCAACTTTTCGATATTTTTATAATAAACTCGGCTTTAACAGATTTTGGGTTGTTTCTACTTTGAAAATGAAACAAATTCAAGTCACAATTCGGGCATTTCGATAGTCCGGGCATGCGCCGGAACGATATCCGCCCGGACTAGTGAAGTTGTACTGTAATTTAATAAGTTTGTTTCAATATCCTGACCAGGGGAACATCAATATTAATGATTGGTGCTATTTGCTGTTAGCATGCAACACACACTGTTTGTGTAACTAGTACTGCATATCGCATGCTATTATTAAATTAGCACATAATATTTGTTTCTTGCTTAATATTATTAGTAAGGTAGGATTTGATTCATCAAGTCAACTCTTCAACTTACTAGTAAATTTATGTTCGTTTAAAGAAGCAAAAAGAAAGAATAAATTTAAAATACACTCTCAAAGCAAAAGTAGAAGAAAAAATTAATTAATAAGTTTCTTTAACACTGAACCTACCGACATTTCATGTAAAACTATATGTATCTTAGTAAAGTAGATAGTAAACAAAATATTTTTCTGATGCTACAATAAAAACTCGTTCCCTGCTTTTCGATATTGGACCCCATTTCGTGTTCCATAAACATGATAAATTAATATTTTTTGCCTCATATGCGCCGCGTGCATATAGAAGTCCAATAAATGCATATAATTTTGCGATAAATAAATTCCATTTCGTATTCAACACTCAAAATGCCTCCGATTCCGTATATTCTCTTACATGCTCAATCATTTTATGATCAATAGTCAAAGAAAATGCTGATTTAACTGTGCCCTTCATAATATTTCGTATAGCGTATCCTGTCGGTCCTGATATTTCCTTGAAAATATTATAAATCGATGTTCTTCCTCTTTTAAACCCTTCTTTTGTTTTTTGCCAAACAGTTCCGTCCATAGCAATTTCAATCTCTTCCTCATTTTCACTTTCCAAAGTAGCTATAAATCTCGTTTCTTTTTTGTCCTCTTCGTATATTTAAAATATTCTCTTCGTCCGTATCGCTTTTAAATAAGTCACAATAATTTCATGCAGTATCATCATCAATATCGTAAACTTCTTGATCATCTTCCGAACAATCCTCGTCGATATTATTTATTTTGTCTAATAAATCGATATTCCTCGAATGTCTTGACATTTTGGGGGATGACTATACAAATTATAACGTAACAACTAAAATATAACGGGGCAAAACATTGAGACTATAAATAAAAGTATCGCAAGACCGTACTGTCGTTATTGCCCAATAACAACGAAAACACCATACATTGATTCTAATCGCACATTTGTCTACAATGCAGACTCATTGATTAGATTGTAAACTCGTAAAATAATTTCACGAATGCGATTATCGAAGAATATATTCGTAAATAACATAAATTTTTCAAACGGTCAAATGACCGTTCGTGGTAGACTAGACATGGTTTTTTTTCGGAAAATAAACAATAAAAAAAGTTGCAAATATTGAAAAATAGGTTGTATGTATATTTTAGGAAAAGTCAATAAGCAACATGATGATACAGTAATGTTGGTTGCGAGAAATTTTAAACACGGTCATTTGACCGCGCATAGTAGGTTTAGTGTTAAATGTCCATAAGTTAAGTTACTCAATCTCTGAATATATACTATAAACACTGTTCATCCACAAACTTTTTGTAAACCAAGTCCAAATACATAAAATACTTACCTGCAGTGCCTGAATCGGTCAGGATTCACGGGATAACGGTGCAGCACGGCATGTGAAAGACATTCCACATCCGCCCTACTCGCCTGATTTCTGGTTGTTCTTTAACCTAGAAAAACACATACATGGTCGACATTTCACGACGGAGTAGAAGATGGATGAGGCAATTCATTACTTTTTCGAGAGCATCCCCAAAGATGACTGGCTTCGAGTCTTTCAAGTTGCGAAAGCTTCTGTTAGAAAAATGCATTGATGTAGGAGGGGATTACTTTGAACATAAATTAACTAACTTGTATCATACACCTCGTATATTTTTTGTATCTCACAATATACAGCGTAGTAATTTAATAAAATAATGAAAAGTGCATGCTTTATTGAAGACTTTTAAATTAACTTTAATTTAAGAAATAGCTTTTAATGAAATATCAATGGCAATCGATATGACATATTTTTAATTTTTCAAGTTATTTTCTTTGCTTTCTTAGACTTTGAACTTTGAACGAACATAAATTTGATAGAAATTGGAAGACTTGGTATATTGGTAGACCTTAGGTTACTTACGAAAAAGTTTATTGATAGCAGCATAAAGCATTTATAGCAAAAAATGAAAGCTTGTTAACAATTTGAATTTTCTTCGAAAATATAATGCAATTATTTTTTCGTAAAAATATAAACAACATGAAATATTGGCAAATGAAAGTTTTCGTATGAATAAAGAGAAAGTTATGGCAATTAGTATTAAAATCGAAAAATGTTGTACTTCAAAGTTCAATATAGGGTATGATTAAGTGTTAGATATGATTTAGATTAGGATTTGAGCATGCCAATCTAAAACATTTATTCCATTCATATCTAGATGTTCTTTAACTATCGAAGCAATATGATGGCGAGCATTATCATACATAAAGATGTAATTTTGTGCTACTGCATCTGGTTACGGAAGAACATATGTTTCAAAAATGAAATCCTTATAGATTACAGTGTTAGCAAATCTCTCTAACAAAACTATCACATACCATCACTGAGCATCCCTGGTAGATGTGCATCTCCTAAGCATTTCTCAATCAGTAAATATTTCCAGATTGTTTTCTTACATGAATATTCCTTGTGTCTATTCTTCCTTCTTAACAATATGTAAACACTTAATGAACAATCTTGAAAAATCTATATAATCAATTGTAAGTTCATGTTCAAAAACATACGATTTCTTTATGAAGATACGTTGATCATATCCTTGAGGGTTTTCAACGCTCAAACAGATAAAAAGATTCGTTTTATATTTTCTCAAAAATGCATAATAAAATAACCTTCACTGCTGGAATTCAATAAATTGCCTAGACTTAACCATCACTAAACTCAATAATAATCTCACCTACAACATATATAGAAAAGAAATATTTACAGACTCAACAACCCCAAAGGATTTTTTAACCACATTCCATATAAATTGTGCGCTTATAATTCAAAGATTGATAGAGCCTTTTCTATTTCCCTATCCATAACGGACTTTAATACAGAAATCAATATCAATATCATTAAGAGAATTGCATCAAATAATCATAATCCAGTCTCCCACATCAACAGAATACTGTTAATAATAATTAAACGCAAAGAACAAAAACAAATTTCTCAATTACTATATTCCATTATAGAAAAACCAGAAAATGAATACCTCATCTCTAACTAACATTGATCCCCTTTCTTATAACATTAGCAATAATCTTTCCAAATTTAATTTAACCTCCTTATTTTCCCGTGCTCCCAACATTACTATTTAATGTTTCCGCAATTTTTGAACATATTAAACCCACAAATCACATTAGATCACCGTAGACACCAGCTCCAACACCTTTCGCAGTCTTTGAGCCATCCGTATACCAACAGGGACCCTAAAGTAGACGGTCCTTGGAGCTGATCCATTCCTGTCAATCGGGATTGATGATCTGGAATGGCCTCTCCATGTTGGTTTTAGGTGTTGGTATGTCCGACCTCATACTCAGCACTTCATTGTCCTCAATTTCAGACTGTAGGGCGCCAGACACAAAGCCGAAGTTACCCGCTTCATTACGGAAAAGATGATGAAATCTGTAGAAAGCCATTCTAGCCACTCCTCTTATCACAAGATGAAGAGGGGCAAGGCCCAATATCAGTTCCATGGCCGCAGTGGGTGTAGAGCGAAAGGCTCCTGAAATCATCATGCAGGCTGTTCTCTGTAATTTAGAGAGCTTGAGTAGGCATTGCATCTTAAGACTGCACTTCCACCAAGCAATGCAGACGTACGTAATACGTGGTCTAACCACCATCACATATAGCCACTGGAGTTGATTTGGGGCAAGACCCCACTTTTTTCCACAGGTCCTTTGACATGCCCATAGGGAATGTCTAGCCTTGTGTATTGTGTTTTCCAGGTGCGAATTCCACGTTTACTATCCAGGGTTATCCCTAGATATTTCGCTTCTTCCACAACCGGAATAAACACCCCCGCCCAGGGTCGAGGGGGAAACAAATATCCTCCTCTTCCTGGTAAACGGTACCATAAGGGTTTTGTAGGGATTTATGCTAAGTTTCTCTCCTTCACACCGCCCCTGAATTGCAGACATAGCCTCCTGTAATCTGTCGGAAACATCGCTATCATCTCCAACAGCCAGAATGACTATATCATCAGTGTATACTTGTACATAAACATCCAGTGCGCCAATTATTGCCAGAAGGTCATCAACTAGCAGACCACAGCAGAAAGGATAGTACTCCTCCCTGTGGGCAGCCCCTGCCAGCCACAAAAGTGACTACTTTGACCATAGAACAAAACAATACTCAAGAGTTGGACGAACAATAGAGACATAGAGAACCACAAGAGAACGTAAACTAGAAAATGATTTAGTCGATCTTGAAACAAAACCAAGCAGCTTGTTTGCTTGAGCAATTATTGAAACGAAATGAGGGGTGAAAGATAATTTGAAACGAGGAACAGTTTCAAGAGGAGTCCCATCAAGTGTATATGTAAAACAAGGTAGTAAATTTGACTTTGCAATGTTAAAAGTCAATCCATTAACCCTACACCAATCGTGGAACGAGTTCAAACTCTCTTGGAGAACAATCGGATCATCAATCATGCGAATGCATTTGAATATTTTGCAGTCATCGGCAAAAATGAGAAACAAACAATCTTTAAACCCCTCTTTAAGGTCATTAACAAATAAAGGGAACAGAATTGGTCCAAGGTGAGTACCCTGACCAACCCCAGATGTGACATCAAAAGGAGCAGAATAGAAGCCATTACAAGTAACCTGCTGAGATCGACCGGAGAGATAGTCCCTCAAACATGACAAGAGGGGGTCATGAATACCATACAATCGCTCCAACTTGAACAAGTAGGAAACCAGTACACAATCGAATGCTTTTCTAATGTCAATATATATGAAAAAACCATTCTCAATACAGGCATTAACATAGTTTGTAAAAAAGAAAAGATTAGACTCAATGGATTTGCCTCGCATGAAACCATGCTGCTCGTCCACTATCACTGACTACATAAGATAAAAGAATTTCTGGGAGATTTTTTTTTTTTCATTTAATATTCCACAGAAATTAATAAATTTCTATATTCATTTTTGCTTGTTTTTTGAAAAGTTTCAGATTCAACACAATAATTTTAGTGATTCCTTAAAATTCCATTCCCTTCTTTCTTGGAACAATGTATTTGTGTTCATTTGATTAGATTTGATCATGTATGACTATTTAATACCGTTCTTCTGATAAGTTGATATATTTGAGTATTTAAATTGTGTTCAAAACGTATTTTGGCACACTCAATCATATTTTGTTGATATCTACGAAAATTTTCATAAATTTTTTATATTAGCTCTTACTGCTGAAATTATTTTATGGAAACCGTGCAAACGTTACTGAAATAGAATTTTATTATTATTTCAAATGAATAGATTAAATAATTATCAATAAAATTATGAATCATTTCCAAGGTTGAATGTGAAAAAAACAAAGTGTATTATATGTTTGATCTTTAATTACAATTTATACATAATTTCCTTCTAGATTTCAAAACGATAATTATGCATAATCAGTTAAATTTGGTAAAAATATAAAGTATATAAAAATGCATCACTCTACATGAGAAAACAGCCAGCACAAAATTAGACAACACAAAATTCCAAATGTTTCTTCAATAAAATAATTATGAACTAAAATGATAATCAACTTCGAAATGTTACTTTAACTTATCACAGATATGAAAATTAATAATAATGTTCTGGTTCATCATCTCTTTTCACATAAACTTCCCGAATTTACACATATACTTACGTATATAATCCCTTGCTTTTGCTTTTACATTGTCGCTGCAAATTAGTTCTTCAATTTCAGAAATGTACTTCATTTCTTTCAACATTACAAAATGGGTTAACTGAAAAAGAATGAAATCATTGAACCCAATAACAATATTTTGGTTATAAAAATTTTTTCAAGAGCATCTGAGATTCTCAATTTTTTGATTTCTGTCTCTGGTTGTGGTACAGAGAACTTTAACATTTAATGAATCGATTGATGGAGGGCTCAATTTGTTATTGTTCAATGTTTAGAATTCAAGATTGATTAGATGTTAGTTTTCTCATTAAAATAACATTGATGAGTTAACAAATACGAAACTGACAAAAGAAATTTCAATACTGTGGAATTAGCAAGTAGAAGTAAAGTCAATGTAGCATTA
This sequence comes from Cryptolaemus montrouzieri, assembly GCA_013387265.2. Lineage (NCBI taxonomy): Eukaryota > Metazoa > Arthropoda > Insecta > Coleoptera > Coccinellidae > Cryptolaemus > Cryptolaemus montrouzieri. The sequence goes on from JABFTP020000144.1 coordinate 35,446,430, forward strand.
ATACTAAGTGAGGGAAATAGTAGCTTTGAGATGTTCAAAATATTGTGGGATAAAATTGAAAGCCACAAGGTTCTTCAAGGTACTCTTGTTATTCTAGCAGAATGGGAAACAAATATCTACTCAATGATGAAAGGAACAGTTGTCTACATTAGGCTAAACTGTGGAAGTTAAAAAAGGGGACTACTCCTAGAGATTTCACACGTTCATATCTGTCAACAGATTGGTATGACTAATGATCTAACTGAGGATTTTCGAAGAAATGTACACAAAGGGACCATGGAATGTAGATGATTTGACGCTAGCGCCAGCTTCCATTACTATAAAATACTGAATGAGGCAGCATCAATAATACTTTTATTCCACTTTTCAGATAGATTGGCTAAATAACTTTTAATGCTTTCAAAAATAGACTGGCTTCTGGTGGTTCCGCTTATTTTTATCTAAATGCTCGTCGTTATAACGTTTTGGTTTTTCATCTTTTGGTTCTGCTTAATTAAATTTTTTTTAGCTTTTGTCCTCAATGTCAATGTTCATTAAACAATTACAATTTTAAAGGAAAAACATTGGTCAAATGAAATAACTTTGATAAATAGATTAAGTTGCAAGATAATGTATTTTTGATATTTTTCTTATTGTTCCAAAGTTGTTACAGTCTGTTAGGTAAGAGCGTATACGGCCGTATTTTTTTTTCAGTTGGTAAATAGTAAAACCCTGATATTTTTTAACAAGTGGACATAACCTCTACCTTTGACGCACTTATGAGAAAGTTCCATCGAAAGTCAAAACTTTTTGAAAAAAGTACGTGGCGAAAAATGAGTGCAGCATACGCCGAACGCTTCGAGGCAGTTTTCCTCTGCACCCATTCAAAAGGGCCAAAAATGTCCTATGCAGCTACGTCAAAGTACTTGAAAAAGTCAAAGGCTTTTATTCAAAAGTGGGTGCAACGCTTCAAGGAATCGAAAAACGCCGATGACCTTCCCGATCGTGGCTCAACAGGGCTTGAGCTTGCGTGAAGGGCGAGCGAAATTGAATCGAAAAGGTTTTAATATATCGCACGTAACTATTCGTAACTATTTGCGTGCAAATGGTTTGAAATGGCGAAGCACAATGAAGAACCACTGTTGTCTAACAAGCTAGGCGTTACTAAACGCCTAGCTTGTGCAACAGAAAACATTGATCGTGATTGGAATAACGTAATTTTCTCCGAAGAATTTTCTATTTGAGGTTACAGTGTCGTACCACGGGCTTGGTCTTCCTCCTCCAGTATTTTTGTCTAGCGCACCGTCAAACATCCCATAAAAATCATTTATGGGGATGCTTCTCGAAAAAGATTTTCGGGGCTTTGTACCTCTTTACCGTGAACCTGAATGCTGCTGGGATGGTCAAAATTTACGAAAAAGCTTTAATAGCGACTGCCAAACGTCAATTTTCGATGAAAAACGATGACTGGATCCTACAGGAGAACAACGACCCCAAGCACCGCAGCCGCCTCTGTACCGACTGGAAAAGCGAAAAAGGCATTGTCATCTTGGACTGGCCTGCACCTGATATCAATCCTATTGAGAACGTCTGGGCCGGCATAAAGCACAAGCTTCGAGGAAGACCCACCTTCACTCTCAAACAGCTTTCCCGAGAAGTTCGACACATTTGGAGAGCATTTCCGTCGAATATGCCGAAAACTTGGTGGAAAGTATGCCAAGCAATTATTGACGCTGGCGGTGATTGGATACCTTATTGATGAGATTGCGGAATGCTTCGTAAAATGTAAAATAAATTTATTTGACGAGGGGTCTTCTTAAATCAATTTTTGGATAAATTATGCCGTATACGCTCTTACTTAACAGACTGTACATAAATTAAAGCACGTACCTTTCTGGCTAGATGCTTAAAGTCCTCGGTATTCGTAATGCGTCCTTCCTTACAATCTGGCTTTCTATGAGCATTCAAAGCACTCACTACTGTATTGGCCATGGCGGACCTGAAAGTCTCCTTGATTTTTTTAGCATTTTCTGAATTGGAATACTTCATTTCCCTGAGCTTGGCTTTAGACTGTTGCAGTCTCAACCTTTTTTCCTTGGCGTGTTTTTTCGTTTGCTGCAAGATGACTTCCTTTTGTTTCTTCAACATCTCTTTGTTTTCTTTGTACCGTTTGAGTTCCTCCCTGAACTGTAGTTTATCTTCTTCAGTTCTTGGCTGAAATGTTTAGATTTCGAGTAAGATTATAACAAAAACACTGAATATTAGAAGTTTAATTTCATTTTAATTTTAAGCTAACAAGGATTAGAGAAGAATCGCTTACACTAATTATTATTTCCTCTACCAACGAGGGCTTTTTCTTCTTAGCAGGAGGAGTATCATCGTTCAACAAGTTAAACTGCTCTTTCAATCTTTTATCTATGGAAGATTCCACTTCTACACCCTCCAGTTGGGAAGAATGGGGCTCGGTATCTTCCATTTCAGTTTTCACCTCTACAATTGGACTCGATACATCTTCTGCAGTATGAGATATACTTTTTGGAGCCGACTTTTTGGTCGGAGTGACGGCCTTGATCTGCTTATCCATCTGTCTTCTGACCTGCCTCAACAATCTGCTATCGTTAATGATTTCATTGTCACTGTCTGAATCGTCTGTGCTCGAGTCTGAACTAGAAGAACTCGATTCTGAACTGGAACTCTCTGAATCTATAAAGGACAGTTCAGTAGATTCTCCTCATTTTCAAGTGGATGTTAAAAAATATATGAAGATCTCTAATATGTACCTTGAATTGCTGAGCGTTGATCATTTGACGCTAAAGGTTTGTTCCAATTACTCATTTTAGAAGGATCTCGGAACGGTTCTAGAATCGTTAAAACTAGTTTCATGCGCTGGCGCATATATAATCTTCGTGGTTGTCTACCATTCGTTTTTATTTCTTGTGATCGCCATTTATTTATCTACTCTTTTACTTTTCAATTCATTCAATTTTTGCCTTTTGTTCATTTCTATTTCGTTATTATTCAAGTATTAACTAATGTTCGGTTTTCCAGAGTTTGTGTATTAAAAGAAAATATACAACATTATCCATTTTGCCACAATAAATTGAAAGGATGTTAAAAAATATATGAAGATCTCTAATATGTACCTTGAATTGCTGAGCGTTGATCATTTGACGCTAAAGGTTTGTTCCAATTACTCATTTTAGAAGGATCTCGGAACGGTTCTAGAATCGTTAAAACTAGTTTCATGCGCTGGCGCATATATAATCTTCGTGGTTGTCTACCATTCGTTTTTATTTCTTGTGATCGCCATTTATTTATCTACTCTTTTACTTTTCAATTCATTCAATTTTTGCCTTTTGTTCATTTCTATTTCGTTATTATTCAAGTATTAACTAATGTTCGGTTTTCCAGAGTTTGTGTATTAAAAGAAAATATACAACATTATCCATTTTGCCACAATAAATTGAAACCATAAAATTAAATATGTGAATGAAAATACTAATCAACTCAAAAATAATGGTAATAAATAAATATACAACACTATCCATTTTGCCACAATCGATTGAAACCATAAAATTGAATATGTTAATGAAAAATACTAATAAACTCGAAAATAATGGTAACCAATAAGCCCTGCTATTGTTGGTTACCGTTCCGGGACCGTTCTCATACGATCCGCATATGATTTGGTAGAGAAATGGAACCATTCCAGAACGATATCCATTGCAATTGGAACGATTTCAGTTAAATGCGCTCGCGCGGGACCGTTCTCGATTGGGTCTGAGCTTTTTGAACAAACCTTACGATTAGAGTAAAACTGAATGCTTACCATCCTCAGGCTCAGCAGCTGGAGTTTCATATGGAGGCGGTTCCCATTGACTCTTTCGTAACCTTATATGGTAATAGTAGGGTCTTCCATATTTATCCTTAGCACATTTCCATTTTGGCGGCAATTTCACTGGAGGTGGAATGGGTCCCATGAACTTCACGTCGCCTATCATACTGATAATTTCGTTCTTCTTCTCTTGGTGGTATAATACAGGAGACTGCGATTGTCCCACCATCATTTGCGGCGAATATCCAGTTGCTTGATACATGCTCGGAACACCTAGGGGCAAAGGGGGAGGAGTTTGTGGCACGGTAGGAGGTGGGGGCATGTTAGTATTGAGTGGAGGTGGAACAGACATTGCATGGGAATGGTGAATGTTTGTGGTTATAGTATTAGTGGGAGTCATTGGGTGAGGTAGTGGAGGTGGTGGTGTTGGTAGAAGGGGCCTACCTACGGACATAGGCGACACCATATGGGCAAGATTCCGGTTGGTAGAAATTGGTGGCATAGGTACTTGAACTGCGTTGGGAATCTTGAAAAAAAAATTACGTTAAAATATTCAAGAGCATTATAAAACAGCTGTACGTTTACCTGAATTTGAGGCATTCCATACGGATAGCTAGAAGTAGGTGTCATATGCGGTGGCGGAACATTAGTATTAGGCAATGAAACTTGCACCGGCATATTAGAGATGGCGTTGTACCCCAAAGGGCTCTGCACAGGCAACTGATTCTGAGGTGGCAACGGATAGTTTTGCCACTGACCAATCTGCGGGTTCCAGATGCACTGGAACCCCCGAGTCGGGTCGAAGGGAGCTGTGAATCTTGGATCCGTGCCGATGAGCATGCAGTTCCTCTCGTGCTGTCTCCATAATTCCCTTTGTTTCCTCCGCCTTTCCTCTTCTTGTTGTTCGACTTGTAAAGCGAACAATTTTCTTCTATTGTGTTTGCTGAGAGTGCCCTGGTGATGGCCACGTTCTTCCGATTTGAAGTTTTTCTTGTCTTGGTGACGGGACCTCTGCATACCTTGGGAAAGAAATCGCTTTACTGAATGGGAACCTTTGGCGAGATCAGAAAATGGTCCAGTATGCAAAGTACTAGAGTTTGAATAGATTCCACTTTATTAAATAACGATACTAATGATTAAACCTAGAACTAAAGAACTTTGATGTGTATAAGGCAATGCTCACTTCTTCATTGGTTTCAGAATAGTCACTTACCAAAACTATTGGCGTTATGTTGATAGTTTGAAGAGGATTACTTTCGCTTGATTCATCCATTATGCAGCATGTACCAAACCTTCTGTACTTTTGTTAACACACGATTTAGTTAGAAATGATTGGTTTGGTTAATTCATGTTCAAGAAGGGCAATGTTATCAACCGAAGATGGATATTTGCGCAGAAATAGTTGTACTCACCTCTATATCTGCTTTCGTTTCTCTTCTCAGCATATTGCTCGAGCCCTAAGCCAGCAATGTATCCCTTATTTGCCTCCCTTTCGTGCTCTTTCATCTGTTCTATCCTCTCCTTCTTCGGTATCCTGAAGACCTCCTTTAGATTCAACCAAGCTTCCAATAATTTAGAAGCTAGAGCAGTGATTTCTTCCTCATAGTTGGGCAGTTGAGCTTTAATTTCGACGGGTGCCGGCTTTGGTTTAGGGGAAGATATGTATATCTCGTCTTCGAAGATATTCACAATTTCCTCAGCCAAAGCGGCTCCGCTAGTGTTCTTAAAGTAAGAATATTCGGTCTTGACCTCGTCCATTCCTACCGACTTCCTTATAATGTCATCTTGTTTATCTTCAGCAATATCGTCATTTGAAGATTTCTCGTCGATATTTTCTTTGACTTCTATGGGAACGGGGATAGGAGTAGGCGGCTGGCTAATTTCCGCATCTACTCTGGGAGAGTTACTCTCTGAATCTAAGGGAGAGCTGCTGGATAGTGGTATAGACCATTTCTCTACCGTTGGAAGAACTTTGCTGTCTTGAAGCATTGTTTTATTGGGAATCGGGAGTACTGCCAACGTTTGAAGCATTTCTAACCTAAAAATGAAGAAAATTTATTTTAGTTCTCAACTGTTGGTAGCTGAAAATTTTTAATTGATGTTGATTATTTCTATTATAGGTTAGGTTAGTTACTATAAAGGATCAAAATATGATCTGCAGAAGTTGATTATAACTGGACCACATTACATTATAGGAAGAATAGAAAATGCCGCATTTAGTATTTCTGGAGGCACTGTTAGGACAATATTATATTTTGATGTAAATATTTTTTCATATTGTCTTTTCACTCTTAAGAAGGAATATATTTAGACATAAAATAACAAAAAAAGGGATACTCACCTTAGAGAATCGTATTTCTTGTCACTTTTGCACAGATATTGTGCATCCGTCATATATCCGTGCATGAGACGCAAACCATGATAATCTAAGAAAAGTCTTCGGCATGGCAACTCTCCTCGCCTGAGAACCTTCAATAATTTGGTCCTTTGGGCAGGTTCTTTAGCTCTCAACATTAATCTGGATAACTTAAGAGTGTGAGCTTGATTTTTCAGGCCAGTAGTTATTAACATTTCGATCTCTTCGTCCAATTGCTGAAAAGAGAAAGAGAATTTTTCAAAATAGTAACTAACAAATCAAATTACTTACATCATCTTCAAACAGTTCTTTCCTAAGTTTTCTTCTAGGCTTGGTCTTCTTCACTTTGGGTGTAACTACTGTAGGTGCTGGTTCCACTATTTTTTCTACTTTTGGGATATCGCCTTCAAAGGTAGGCTCTGTGGGTTCCGCTTTGTTTTCAATCGGTTCGACTGGTTTTACTGCAACTGTTTCTTCCACTTCTTCGTCTTCCTCTTCCTCCTCCTCACCTTCTTCATCGTCTGGCTCCTCTCCTAGCCAACCACGACAAGAAGGTGCCTCGCAAAAGCATTTTTGGGCCTCCTTTCTGAAAAGATATAAGGCATCGAATTCACAAAGCGAGATCAAACAAATCTTGAGTTTCTTCGATATTTTCGCGAAATAACTTTAACTCACCCATATCTTTCGAATCTGTAATCGAAAGTTACCTCTTCCCAGCTAAAATTGTCCTCGTACTAAAAAAGCCAATTCTAAGTTCACCATTTACGGTCCATTTTTGAGTTTCGGCATTTGGCTCACAAGAATGATTGATAAATCTGGATATGTTTCCTGAAATTTTTTTATGGAAATTCATTCAATATTTCTCTTGAAGGTGGGAAGGCGTGATTTTTTTTATATTACTATTATTAAATTTTTTTTATTAATCATCAACTATTTACATGATACGTCATTTAGAAATGTAAAAGTGGCGGACATAAAACCGCCGTGTAATACACGACATACTATAAACTATAAATCATAGTAAACAGATATTTGTAAAAAAATAACATGATATGACAAAATTAGATAAACAAACATGAATGTGACTCTATCAGACACCCCTCTCCATAAATTCGTCAACTGAATAAATTGTGTCCTCTAACAGCAGTCTTTTAATTTTTGTCACGAATTTGGTCCTATCAGCATTCTTAATTTCATCAGGTAGCCTATTGAAAAGTTTCATACACAGGTAATTGACTCCCATTTGAGTCTTTTTTAGTCGGTGATGTTTAATAATGAGGTAATTCTTTCTCCTGGTATTGTAGGTGTGAAATTCTGCATTGGACGCAAATTTTTCTTTATTATCATATACATATCTTAGGCAGCTCAGTAGAACACAGAAACGACAGTAAGTATACCCTCAGGCCTAAAAAGGGGCCGGCAACTTGTCATACTTGAAGCACCACATATAGCCCTGACTGCTTTCTTCTGCTTCAAGAGCACTCTGTTAATTTCTGAGCTGTATCTCCACAACAATATACCATAGGTGTCGATGGAATGAAAGTTAGCATAATATGTCAGCTTACATACTTCATGTGTTGATACAGTCCTCATACGCCTTATTGTGAATACTGCCATGCCTTATTGTGAATATTGCCATGCCTTATTGTGAATATTGCCGTTGACAGCCTCCCTGACAGTGATGATATGTAGGCTTGCCAATTAAGGTTACTATCAAAAGTTATTCCCAGGAGGCTAGTGGTGTGATTTTCGGAAGCGTTAGTACCAAATTGAATTCTTTGGGTTTTATCTGTGTTCAGCTTGAGTCCATTCATACTGAACTAATGTTCAGCATTTTTGAGAGTCTCCAATGCCTGTCATTGCAACTCGTCGCCCGATGGAGCAATTTTCATAAAATTGGTGTCATCAGCATACACACTAGTTCTCTCGCAGGGTACACCATCTGGGATATCGTTAATATATAAAATGGATAGTAGAGGCCCCAGGATTGAGCTTTGGGGAACTCCAACCTCTACTTCCACTTTCTCTGACTGACAGCTCCTCCACACGACCAACTGTGTCCTATTTGATAGATACGATTCGAATATAGACAAAGCTGTTCCCCGAATTCCATAAAATTCCATTTTATCCAGCAGTAGGACCCTCATCACGCAATCGAAAGCCTTACTCAAGTCACATGATAGGATCTCCGAACATTGGTGGTTATCCAAAGCTTCAGCTAGGCCCTCCAGCAAGCCAACCAAAGCCATCGTCGTGGACCTGCCTGATCTAAAGCCATGTTGGTTATCATTTCATCCAAGAAATCAATCAGCCTTCGTCTCAGAATTTCTTCGAAAATCTTCGATATTACTGGTAGAACAGATATTGGCTTGTAGCTGTTACAACTGTTTATATCGCCTTTCTTGTAGATTGGAACCATTTTTGCAATCTTAAGTTCTTGGGGAAAAACACCCTGCTCCAAAAACTGATTCACCATTCTACACATAAAATTTGATATGGAAGGAAAAATTCTCTTTAGTATCACAGCATTCATTCCATATACATCCGACGAATATTTGCTCTTCAAATTTTTAACTACATCAGCCAGCTCCTCTTCAGTAGTCGGGCGAATAAACATGGAATTCGACAAGAGCGGCGTATGTGTTTTTCGATTTCTAATCATCTCCATTGATTTTTCTTTGGATGGCGAGCACTGGCTTTGTATAGATTGTCCGACTGAAGAGAAGTAGTCATTCAGTTGACTCGCTGTCAAGGTGCTTTCGCTTTCACGTGTTAGACGGGTTTTGCCACTCTCCTCATTTATCACCTTCCAAACTGCTCTTGTTTTATCATCTGCTGCCAATATACGTTCCACATTATGGATTTTCCTTGCATTCGTGTAACTTTCTCGAAGATGCCGTTTCAGAATAGAGAGTAGTTGTTCTGATTCTGGAGTCTTTTGGAGTCGGCAAATCATTTGGGCTGCTTCGACTGCTTTTTTCAGAGTTAAACTGGCACTACTTTCTCTATATGCTTTACACTTTTCAGACATCTTTACTTTGACAATTTTTTTGAGGAATGTTATCTCAAAGCATTCTCGGCATATTCGGTGGAAATTTTCATAAGACTTTTCCGCCTTCCCATCCATAATGAATCCCATTTTATTTCATTCAACCTATCAGTAAATGCTCGAATATTTAAATGAATAAATCAATATAACTTCATTAAAATTATTACATTCATTGCCCTAGTACCATCCGAAAATTTTAGTACCCTGTACGATATCACGTTCTATACACCACACTTTTGGTGACAATTCAAATGCCAGCCACATGAAATGTGCACATCAACATAATAGTCACATCTGATTTATTGAAATCATTAAAAACGTGCACCAGTTAATTTCAATTTGTTATAGGTTAGACTTCTGGTAATTTGTATAGAGAAAAACATAGTTTACCCATACATAGGCTGGTGAGAAAACTAAACTTAGACCTAAAATTATTTATAATTACATTATATAAATCTATATAACAACGGTGTAACGGCGATAAATAGAAAATCATCGATTTTTAAAGATGATTCTACATAATATTCAGAGATCATTATGATACGATGTACCCACATTGTCATTAACATAAATGCAGCATTAGTCTAGAAATTAGACCTAATCTAATAATCAAATTTGGTTTCATCACATGTTGACTTATACGCCAAATTTTGAAATCGTTAGGTAGCTCGTTAAACATTCACATTGTTATGATATAACTATTCTTATTCTTAATAACCTTAATGGTTTTATTGATTTTGAGTAGGGGAATGAACTTATTCATCGTATTCGTTCCTTCGGGTTGTAAATATTACTCAAGTTAGCATAATGGTAAAAGATAGCTTTGACGGCAAGAATTTGTTCCATGTTCAATAAGTCTCATGTACCCATATAATTTCTTAAGAATCTTCTCTGAACTTTTCTTATAAATGTCTATGTGACATTGCGTTGAGAGCAACTATATATGGTATGTATATTCTAAATGGAGTCTTCATAGTGCATTGTCAATAACGATGATTGTGAAAATCCCTAAATTTTTCACTGTTTCTTATGACAACACCCAGCGGTCTATACGCTCTTATAACTATATATGTGAAGTGAACTTTATACCAAGGTCTTTAACTTCATTCTTTCATCCCTCCATTAAGAATACTTCATGCTTTATATGATATTGTTATTGTTAAGGATATCATTTTTATTTCTGGAAAAAGTCATAACTGAACATTTTTCACATTAAAAATATCTTGTTATCATAAAATCGCCTTACAACTTTATTGAAGCCCGACAGAAGTTTCATAGCATCCTCAGAACTTGAAATGATCCTGAAGAGCTTGAAGTCATCGACAAACAAAAGAGTGATTAAATTGGTTGTACACTCAGACAAAGAATTTATAATTATAGCAAATATCAGTGGGTCGAAGTATTCTTCAAAGAAACATTCACTCACTCTCACTTCTTGCTATCTACTAACAAGATGTCTTAAACATGTGTGTCTCCTCTGAAAAACCTGCAGAAATATGCTTATCTAGCTCTTTCACGTGGTCTATCGAATCGAAGGCTTTTTAACCATGTGTAAACAGATCATATTTTTTGGCTTCAATTGCCTTGGCTACACTCTGAGAAAAGGCACACAAGTTAAAAACGGTGGATCAACCTTTAACAAAACCGTGTCGCACAAGAGTTATTTAAGAGTCAAACTCAGGTTTATAATTAACGATTTTGTATATAAATCCAGGTATATTGTCAATATCAGTTGTTTTTTAATTTATTATTAATTCATTTTTATTGCCCTATTGACCAGTCTACAAATTCAGGGAAGTTAAATGAGTGTTCAAAGGCAGATGGAACATATTCAGGTGACTACTCCGAAATTTGGACTACTATAAGACTGCTTTTCACCAGTAGTTGGAGTGCTGCGTCGTCAACGGCGGGTTTCATTCTTAATATCTTTTTGGTCTTCTGTGAAGAGTTTATACAAGTATAAAACCTTTTTTTTCGCTAGACAATGGCCGCAGTCAACATTTTACGAATTTCCGAGCACTTGATTCTTATTTTTCATATAAAATTTAATATTACTTTTTATCTTCCGATATCAAAAATCTCTGAGCAACCAAAACAGGCCAGATTTATATACTGGGTGATTCATCAGTGCTCTGTAGCTGGAACACTCTTGAAGATTTCATTTTTGTTCGAACGGTATTGTATTTGGAAAGTAAAAATCTACTTCAGCAATTTATTTTGAAGTAAACAGGGTGTCCCAATTTTCTATAAAAAAATAAAAAATTCTTGGGAGGTTTTTTTCAGGTTGGAAGACCACTTTTTTGTTCAAGATTCAGGAGCGGCCTAAACTCTGCTATAATGTCTTTAAGTAATAAGTTTTTTTAGTGAGTAGTTTCGTCACAATATTTTTTTTTCCGTAAAAATTCATGAAAATAGGCTCTCACATCATCGCATGCTCCTTTGGCCAAAGAGGATGAATACTTTTTTCCTTTCGTTTTCTCATTGTCCAAGGATAGCTTTATTGATGAATTGAAATAGATTATCCTCATTTTATACAGGAGTGACTCAAAAAAATTATTGAATATTGTAATTTTAAAAATATCTTATCTTGATTTTTCAAATGAAACATCCTGTATTTTATTATTTGTGTCAACGCATAAAATATTGTGCCATATTTTTGCAGAAGTAACCTTATATTTATCTTCGACCATTTTCGAAATAAAAAAATAAACTAAATTAATAAAATCAGAGGTTGCGAAGGAAGAGTTTATTAATATCATATCACATATAATTATACTTGATCAGTGAAATGGAGATATTTTAAGGTAGTCGTGTATGAAATACATAATAGATTGGTTTTTGGTGAGATGATCTACAAGGTGTTGAACTATTTCAATAAGTGTTCGAAATGTTGCCCGTTTCTTTGTAGACACAACTCAAATCTTCTGAGGAAAGACCGTTGAACTCTCGACAACATTTGCGGATTAACTGTGTTGTAGAAGGAATCTAGTAAACGATGCCCTTAATATAACCCCACAAGAAAAAATCTAGACTCGTAAGATCCGGAGACCTAACTGGCCATCTAACAGGGTCACCACGTCCTATCCATTTGTTTGGAAATACATGATTCAAATGCTCCCTAACCTGATGTGAGTAATGTGCCGGTGCTCCATTCTGTTGAAACCACAAATCTTGTCTTATATGCTCTGGTACATCGGCAAGTAACATTGGTAGATGATTTTGCAGAAGATCTAAATACATTTCACTATTGAGGTGCCCGTCGAAAAAGTGCGGCCCAATTAGATATCGATCTACTAGCGGCCCATACATTCAAGGACCAACGATGCTGGTGATCTATTTGTCTCATGAGGTGTGGATTTTTCGTGGCGTAATAATGAAAGTTGTGCCTGTTAACAAGCCCATTCATGTGGAAAGTTGCCTCGTCTGAGAAAAAACTCTGCTAAACATATTTGGATTTTCCGCTACTTTGTCACTGACCCAATTGCAAAAATTGATTCGATTTTCATAGTCTTGATTGTTCAGTTCCTGGTGCAACTGTACATGATATGCATGAAATTTATACACTTTCAAGATTCTCTGGACGGAAGTTTGACTTATATCTGTTAACTGAGAAATCTCTCTTTGGCTTTTATATGGGTCCTCTGTCACTGTCAAGAAAACTAATAACTGGTTGTCTTCAGCTGTAGCAGTTTTTGGTTTTTCATGTTTTTTGTAAGCGATATTACCCGTTTCGATCAATCTAATTAGAAGTTTTTCAAAGCATCTTGCATGAGGATGCCTTTTATCAGGAAACCTTTGTGCATAAACTCTACTTGCCAACAAAGAATTTCTATCACACTCACCCAGAATAAAAATCCTATCAACCATTTCTTCTTTGGAGAACCAATTAAAAAAATTGGGTTCAAACCTCACTTTAACAATGTTTAATAACGAAACACTGATAAGTTCACCATTTAAAATGCAGAATATGATATGTCCGGACACCTGACAAAGGTACAAATAAAAAAAAATGTCAACACATACCTCGATTTACGTTTTAATCATCTTGATGTTATCGTTCGTTAAAAGAATTATCTTGTTTAGGTTTCATTTTTTACTACTTGAATCATTACAGAAAAAAAGAACTTCTGTGCGAATAATGATGCATGTTGATGAGTTTGATACGGTTTGTAGAATTTTCATCAAAATTTTTTGAGCCACACCTGTATAAAATGAGGATAATCTATTTCAATTCATCAATAAATCTATCCTTGGGCAATAAGAAAACGAAAGGAAAAAAGTATTCATCCTCTCTGGCCGAAGAGGCATGCGATGATGTGAGAGCCTATTTTCATGAATTTTTACGGAAAAAAAATATTGTGACGAAACTACTCACCAAAAAAACTTATTACTTAAAGACATTATAGCAGAGTTTAGGCGCTCCTAAATCTTGAACAAAAAAGTGGTCTTCCAATTTGAAAAAACCACCCAAGATTTTTTTATAGAAAGTTGGGACACCCTATTTACTGCAAAATAAACTGCTGAAGTAGATCCTTACTTTCTAAATACAAATACCGTCAGAACAAAAATGAAATCTTCAAGAGTGTACGAGCTACAGAGCAGCCCGCGACTGGTGAATCACGCAGTATATCTTCAATCACTAAATAGCTGATTGTATCAGTCAGACGCTTCTATACATCTAGCCGTGCTCAGTTGGTCATAGTTCCTGTGGTCTGTAACGCCGCCAATTGCGACCGGCCTTTAGATCTTCAGTACGCGAACAAATCATGAATTGTACGGTCCGCTTTTTTTTTCGACGATTTATCGTAAAATTCCATATGTCTATGTACCTACACTAATATATAAAGATGAAATATTAAACTTTTTGTTACCGATTAACTTGAGATTTTTCACCCATGGAGTGCCACATTATATGTGAGTGCATTAACTATATTTAAATCTCAAAGAAGGGGATCCCTACGAAAATTACAATAAATTAACCAAAGGTATCAAAGTTTTGCATATAAGTAATTAATTGTCATGCGCTGGGAGACAAAAAAAGTCTCAGAGGTCATATGTCTAACTATTATAGTTAAGCCAAAAAAACCCGTTTGTTGTTTTAATTGGTCGACTTATTCGTCATATTATTTTATTAAGAGGGGTAAACTATTTAAATATTCTTCTTAATTTTTTGTCATTATTTCTTACGATAGTACAACATCTTAAGATTGTTTTGTCAAAATTAGAAACCAATCGGGGAAAAACTAAGATAAACTATAAACTTCAACTGTTCGTTGTTCCGATACGCGTTAGTATACATGGCAGCTTCGTTGCACACTTAATTTGTATTCTTAGGATCCCTACATTTTTTTATTCGTTGATGTGGCTTTGTAAGTTTTTTAATGCATACTAACAGTTTGTAGTAAATATAAATCAGTTTAGAAGTACACATTATGTTGAGCAGTTATAGACGACGCTGAAATCTATGTGTGCGTGTTTGTTTATAGTTATAGCGCTGCGTTTCGTTTGATATTTTCAGAAATTTTAAACTTATAATCAGAAAAATGTCAAGAAAATTAAGTAGAGAAGAACTGTAGAATCCTGGTGCTAATTTAAATCGACTGAAAAGAGAATTATACCTCCACAGAAACGGAAGAAAGACAATGTGCCATGTAAAAATATAGAGCCATACTTCTTTCGAAGCAGAAGAGGATTTGGAAAAAAATTACAGGATCATGAATATATATTATTATTTTTTTCTAAACGATTTCTGCACTAGCTGAGTATGTAAAGTGTGGTGAAGAACTTACTTTATGCAAGACATGACACTAGGATAGTAATCGGATCAGCAGAGCGGAACAACCAGCTGCACACGACAGCAAAGATAGCTATAGAATTTTAAGAAGACAACAAAAAAAATGCTCTAGTTATCGGTACTGATATTGCTACACTTTATGTACCACAAAACATGTTTAATATTAATTGAATACTAGTGGCTGGTACTCTTCTTTAGTTATTTCAATCACCAACAACTTACGATCATGAAAACATCTTTAATTTCATCACATAAAAGATATCCGCAAAATATTTCCTTAAATATGACAGTCTCACCTGATTCTGGCGAAGAAAACGAGCTTTATTTGGTCAACATGGTATTGTGAAAATATTATGTTCAGAATGTTGAATTCAATGTTCAAACAGTACCTTTCACCATAGAACTGATAAATTTAGTTCAAAAAGCAGGTTCCGAAGTCCTTTGATAAACTCTGATAATCAAAAAATTCAAATTCAACATTGGAGGAAAACACAGTATGCCGAATGGATAAAAATGCTAAACACCCTAAGCCTTCCACGCCTCTAAGGCTACGGAAAATGGAAAGAAACAGATAAACTTTATGTTACGGAACCACCAAAGAGTACTCATTACCAAATTCAATGATCTTCAAGGCGTTCATCAACTTGGGAAATAATTTATTATAAAAAAAGCATACTAACTGAATCATAGAATCCTCTACCATTAATCTCAAACGCCAAAAAGTCTAGTTGACAACATATTCCATCATGATATCCACATAATATTTCTATCTCCTAATCGTATTTTCCGAACTTTTCCTATGACGAACATATAACATGAGCAACATTTTTTCAGTTTTGTATTGATTCTTCGACATGATTTCAGTGGACAATTCAAATATTTAAATTACTTGTACTGGATCGATACCTTTGCATTCTTTCGAAATGATATTTCCATTAAAATCAGTTAACCCTCAGGAAAAGAATATACAGGAGTATACAGATACAGAATTTCAATATAAACACTTCAAATAAGTCTAGGAACACTTACCAATATCTTTAAAATATGAATTTGATGATTCGGATTTATAGAAATCTTTCGGTTTTGTTAGGATGCATTGTATATAATGTATTCTCAAGAAAACAAAATAATATTTGACTTCTCCAAAGCACCTATTATAAAAAAAATTTGAAATTTGAAAATGACGAAATTTGGTAAAACAAAAAAATCCTGAACTAATATTTCCGAAACGATATGGAAGCACTTATATTTTTCAATACCCAGAAGGTCCACCTCTGTTATTAATGACACTTTGGCATTGTCGCGGCATGCTAAATATTAAATTGTCTATTACATTTTGGCCTAAGTCATTCCAAGCCCCCTGAACTGTTAATCGAAGCTCCTATTCATAATGGAAGACGTTTTGACGCAGCAGATTTCTTTTTAGGGTGTCCCACACATGCTCGATGGGATTCAGATCAGGGGAGCAGGATGACCACGGTAGAAGATCGATATCATTCTCTTCAAGAACGTTCAAGACAACTCTTGCACGATGAGGAGAGGCATTATCTTGTTGGAAGAGTGGATTTTGACTCATTGTTTGGAGATACGGTACCACTATAGGTAAAACTATCTCATTTACTTAAGAATTTCCCGTGAGGTTGTTCTGTATGAAAACGAGGTCAGTTCTTCCACCAAGGCGTATACCTCCCCAAAACATCACTGATCCGCCTCCCTGTCTAACAACCTCTCGAGCATACTGGAGACGGTTTTGCTTTCCAGGTTCCTTCCATATTCGAATTCTTCCCGAATCGGGATAATAACTAAATCTAGATTCATCACTGAAGAGAACTGTGGCCCACTTCTCTTGATCCCAGTTTACGTGTTCTTGGCACCAAGCTAAACGAGCAGCGCGATTTCCATGGGTCAGTTGTGGAACTCTTAAAGGAAGTCTGGAGTGGAGTTGACCTTCGTGCAGTCGATTTCTCACAGTTTGGTCGGAAATTTGTACATTATGAACTTGTGATAGCTCTTGAGCTAATTGAGATGCTGTGGTAGTACGATCTCTTCTGGCTTGTAAAACCAAAAATCGGTCTTGGGCGACTGTAGTAATCCTGAAACGACCTGTATGGCGTTCTTCTACGCTACCTGTTTCATTGAAACGCGACCATACACGGTTTATGACACTTGGGCTACTTCCCAGAACCCTGGATACTTCCCGTTGTGAGCTCTCAGCTTGGAGCATGCCAACGGCTCGTAACATCTCTTCTCTAGTCAAATGTCGTCTTTCCATGGTCGAATCACAAACCTTGAATCTTTTATTTGTGCTTACAACAGAAACAAAGTGCCAACTAACTGATTTCAAACACTGAATACATGAAATGATTATAAAGCAGCGTCGCATCTGCTGCATTTTTAGTTTTTTATGAAAAAAAACTGAAATCTGTTGCGGCACTCTACATAATCAATCATCCATATTGATCGTTCTGGATACGATATATCGATATTCAGAAGTGTTCCCTAGACTTTTTTGAGGTGTTTATGTGAGTAGGTATATATCAGTCATATCTCGGAATTCTCTTACGTTTGAACACATTGGATTCAGATCACATGATGTGAATTAAATTAAGAGCAACTAGGTTGCTTAAAAAAGCTTAGGGTATCAATGTTAAACTGTGGATGTGCTTTGTATGTTTTGCACTTTACTGAACTTCTTAAGTGTTTAAAATTGGAAAAAAAATTTATTTATTTCCAGCAAGTGAAATTTTGAATAACTGTTGTATTTTTATTTTTGTACAATTCTCTGATATCTGTAATTGTTTGTAAATGGGGTATCCCGTTAACTGACTAAATAAATAAATATATTCAATTTAGATCAAAAATCTTCAGAAAATTTTCAAATATTTCCAGAATTTTTCTAAATAACAACTAATGGAAAAAGTAAATATGCAATAATAAGGAAAATGTAAACCTGAACTTGTATGCCAAATTTCATCAGAATCCAATAAAAATATTCAATCGACTTATTTTCAGTCTCTTTTAATAGCTTTAAGGCAAAAGTAGGTTTCTTAAAAAGCCAATTGTGAACATGTATTCGTTTCGTAGTAGTTTTTATTTTGTTGTTACTATCTTTGTTATCAATGTATTCCTTGTAATTTTGTTTTCCCGTATACTCTTATACAAATTGATGTATACAATTTTGTATTTGAACTAAATAAAAAAATGAAAAAACGGGACGCTGCCGCGTTGTTGAGCATGGCTAGGTAGTAGAGAGAGCTGTGTGCCTGCATATCTTCTTTTTCCTGCACGGCACCCTTATGGACAGCACTCAGGTCCTTTGGCCCACTGTGTTTTCTGTGTTGTGTTATTTTGTTATCAGTCTAGCAGAAACTTTTTGATGAAGTTTTCAAGACTGTTGTAAGGGGCCTCCTGGATCATCCGGGCACTAGGTGTTTCAGTGCCCAAAGTGTTCAATCTGGTCATCTTATGAGCGGGACATTCAAAGAGTATGTATTCCGTGGTTTCGTCATTTTCTAGGCAACCACGGTACTGTGTGGTTTCCGACAATCTCATAACATGTAGATGTTTATTGAGTTGGTATCCCATCAATAGGCTAACTTCCACCCCAATAGACATTTATGAGTCGTTTTGACTGTCTCAGTCCCGAGATGCCTGCCCGATAGTTCAGGGCCTCGGTGGTGTTGCAGTTATGAAAGAAGATCATGTGGGTCCATGGGATGGTCAGAAGAGGTTCTGATCCCATTAGCAAAGCAAGGCTGTCTGCTTTCTCATTCCCTTCGATACCCTGTTGGGCTGGGCGCCAAAGCAGAGTAACTCTCTTTGTAGTACTGAGTTGTCGAAGTGCTGCTTTGCATTGGTCAACTAGTTTGGATCTTTCAGGTATCCAAGGGCGTTCTGGGTGTCAGAGCATATGTAGATGTATGTGTCTCTGTAGTTCCTGTGTAGGTTTTTCCTGTACACACCGGAGAATGGCAAATATTTCTGCGTGTTTTATCGTAATGTTTGCCCTCGGGCCGTGGAGGTCGATGCCTGCACCCATCCCGGGTTTGGACCCGTCTGTAAACCAGGTGGGGCCCTGTGAGATGAGTAAGGCGTGGGATGTGGACCATACTTTTTTTGGCGGAATGACGACCTTAAAGGGTTCGTCAAAGTGGTAGGTGGCTCTCATCTGATCTCCTCTGGTCAGCTCAGGTCGGAGTTCTCCAATTTTATTGAGGGATGTTGAGTGTCCAGAAGTCGGATTTCCGTCCCTCCACATACCTCCTTCCCACGGCCTCAATGAGGCTCTCATGGCCGTCTCCTCCAGTACCATGTGTAGTGGAGGGACGCCCAGCAGACATTCCATGGAGGCCGTGGGTGTGGGTTTCAAGGCTCCCGTGACTGCTGGACATGCTTGCCTGTGGATCTTGTTTATTTTGTTCTGTTTTGTCTCCTTGTCCAGTACAAGCCACCATACGATGGTTGTGCGCTTGTAATTCGATGTGATTGTCCAACTTGGTTTAGCGTTAAGCATCACACCTAGATATTTCACTTGTTTTACTAGTGTTGGTTTCCTTTTTCGAGTGAATAGAATCATGTCTGTTTTATTTGGATTAACAAACAGGTCGTTCTCTCTGCACCATTGTTCAGTCATTTGCAGAGCGTTCAGCGAAATGTCGCATATGGTCCTGAGGTTTTTTCCACAAACAAGGAGTACAAGATCGTCGGCATAACCCACTGCAAAGTGACCAGCATAGGCGAGGTCCACCAGGAGCCCGTCCAGCTGGAGGTTCCAGAGTAGAGGAGATAGTACTCCCCCTGAGGTTATCCCCTGCTGGCAGTCCCAAAGATGGTCGACTCGCCGAGGTGAGCCTCGATGCGCCTGGTCGACAGCAGACATCCCACCTTGCTATGGTGATCTTCGAGACGTTCATCAACTTGAGAAATCATTTATTATAAAGGCATACAAACTGAATCATAGAACCCTCTATCATAGTAATCTCAAACACCAAAAAGTCTAGTAGTCAACGTATTCTATCATGATATCGACATAATATTTCTATCTCATGATCATATTTTCCGAACTTTTCCTATTATGAATATATAACATGAACAAAATTCTAGTTTTGGATTGATTCTTCGACATAATTTCTGAGGACAATCAAAATATGTAAATTACTTGTAATCGACCGATACCATTGAATTTTTTCGAAATGATATTTCCATCAAAACCCGTTCACCCTCAGGACGAGAGTATACAGATACAGAATTTCAATATATGTGAGTAGGTATATATCAAAGTCATATCTCGGAATTCTCTTACGTTTGAGCATATTGGATTCAGACCACATGATGCGACAAATGGGACGTTGCTGTGTGGTTGAGCATGGCTAGGTAATAGAGAGAGCTGTGTGCCTGCATAGGTTTAGTATAACAAACTGTACAAATGTACTTAGCCTGCGGAATTTCGAAAAGTCGCGTTTTGATTTGAACAGGCCTCGTATATGCCTTTTTGTTTACTATGAGACATAAACAACCTCTGAAACTAGTACACTTCAAAATAAATAATCTTACATTATTAACAATAAAAATCTCACACCTTTAACTCTATATCCAAATGTGATAATAAGAATGATATAAGGAGTACTTAGGTAAGTTTACCTTTTTGAGTAGCATCTATGATGGCATCAGCACGTAATGACATGAAATAATAGTGCTGATTTTTATCTTTAGAGTACTCCTCAGCCCGTTTGTCAAATTCTTCTGCATTCAATACCTCTCCAACATATTCCAAGATAAACTCTCCACTAGAAGTATTCAATTAAGTAAAGTATATAGTAATTCAACATGAATATTTTTACTTACTATGGAATATTAGCTGCAGCTCTTAACCCAAGACCTTTCTTATGGGTGTTGAAGACTTCTACAGGTGCGAACTGGCCTTTCTGAAACTTTTTATTAGCACACCGTTCGCCAACTTGACACAAAGTTCCACTAAAATTTAATGAAATGAAATAAATGAAATAAATGAAATATATATATATATATATATATATATATATATATATATATATATATATATATATATATATATATATATATATATATATATATATATATATAGATATATTATGATTATTTACATGTCAAGTGAAAAATTAATAGAAAATTTAATAGAAGTATGCCTCGTTTACGTCGCCGATTCAGAGAGAAATTCCTTCAACTCGTATATAGTCCTATGTAGAAGTAGGACCCCAGTAATCAACACCCTGTTGTAGTTTAGTTTTGCTATGAAAGGTCGTCCTCAGGTCTCCCTTACTCCTCGTGTTGAATTGATGGAATTGACAATTTGTTTCAAATTCAGGTAAGTGCCTATGTACATATCTCACACATTCCATAATATATATTGATGGTAGGGTCAAGACCTTAAGTTATTTAAAAGCCTCTCTGCAACTGTCTGTTTGTTTCAGGCCTATAATAATTCGAATAGCCTTCTTCTGCAATAGAAAGAGGTCTTTGGCTCGTGGAGAATTGCCCCAAAGAAGAACGCCATACGAAATGATAGCATGAAAATACCCAAAATAGGCTGTAAGTACAACTTCTAATGAACTTTTTTTTTTAGTGTTCTTAAGGAAAAGAGTGCTGCTGTTAGCCTGCTCGCCGTTTTATCTATATGAGATTCCCAGTTTAACTTTGTGTCGATATACACTCCGAGAAATTTTAGGCTTGATATTTCCTTAGTGGGAACTCCAAACCTGATATATTGTGTTTTGTCATCATTAATATGTAGCATATTACTCTTACACCAGTTGTCAGACATGTTTATCACCTCATCCTCTATTCTTTTCAATTGCTCTATTTTTATGGCCCTCAAGCTGTAGGTGGTGTCATCAGCAAACAAAAATGTTGATGCAGAAGCATGGCTACCATTGATGGTTATGTTCATATCGTTTATGAATAAAATGAAAAGCAATGGTCCCAAGACAGAACCTTGGGGAACTCCAAATTTGACTTGCTTTTCCCCTGATAATGAATGTTTCCACCATACTTGCTGCGTTCTTCTCTCCAAATATGTATGCATGAGACGAAGAGATGTTCCACAAATACCATAATACCTTTGCTTTCTCATTAGCAATCCATGATTTATCGAGTCAAATGCTTTTTTAAGATCTCTTGAAATTATTCCAGATAGATTTTTCTATCACTTGAACTTATGACTTGACCTATTACTTTGAGAGGAGCCGTGGTTGTCGATCTTCCATGCCTAAATCCGTGTTGTTGATTATTCATTAAATTGTTCGATTCTAAGTAGGAAGTCAGTCTGGTTTTGACAAGTGTCTCTAAAATCTTCAAAAACACTGGCAACACAGACGCACAGACGATTTTTTGCCGAAGGATTTCCTTGCATTTTTTATATACTACATAAGCTCCATTTAAGCGAGTGACTTTAAATATTGTATCGATAGCATCAAGTGTATTTCTTATTTGTTTTACTTCACCAGAATCGAATATAGGATATTTATTATTATTAATAGCTTTTTTCTTTCTTTCTGGAATATAAACGTCAAATCAGTGTTTCAGTTTATTGAAAAAGTGGTTGTAAGATTCTTCCGCTGATTTACCAATTAAAATAGAGTTCCAATCAGTGTTACCCATCCTTTGAATTACGTTGTGAATGCCCTCAGTGGTATAATTATGTATTTTTATTTTATGAGTAGGTTTTGAATGATTTTTATTTTCAGATGGAAGAGTTATGTATTGGCCCAGATGATCTCCTAGATGCAGATTTATTGTAGATGTACTACACACATCAAAATTACAGAAAATGTTGTCAATACATGTGGAGCTATTCTGAGTTATTCGTGAAGGTTCAAATAGAGTGATTTTACTATTATAAGATCCAAATATGTTTTTCAATTCTTTCGATTCCCTTGTATTTTCAAGAATGTCAACATTAAAATCGCCTGCCAGAGCAATTTTGTATTTTTTATTTTGCTTGCAATCTGTAATGACAGTGAGAGATTCATCTATCTTCTGTATGAACTTGGTTATGTCCGCTTTCTGAGTTCTATAAACACATAATACTATTAATTTTTCGTTTGGAATATGCACTACTGATATCTCCCCCATCAATTCTTCTTTTAAGGAATCTAACAGTGTAACTTGACGAAATTTCAATGTGTTTTTTACCAGAATAATGAACCTCCATGTTTTTTTGTAGACCTATTGAATGTGTATGTGCAGTTTTTCAAGAATGGGTTTACTACGTTCAACTATCCAATGCTCTGTTATACAAACTATGTCTGGCTGATGGTTTTTTAATGAGAGATTTAAGTCATGCACCTTACCTTGTAGGGACTGTATATTGACATTCAAGATGCTAATGGACGATTTATCGTTGGCAGCCCCCACGTTGAGAACTTTGGTTTCTTTTTCCAGCTAAGGTTGCCCTTGGCTGGGCACTGCCAATTGAAAATTTGTTTTGTTCTGATTGGTACCAGTACTACATGGTTGTAAGCTGAAGTTATATCTTGAAAAGAGGACTCCTGTAGGCCAGAAACTGTTCTCATATACGGTATCCTTAAATTGAAATGATACACCTATTTGAAAACATTTGTTGTCTTTAACTTTGTGGTAAGTTTCGATATTTTGAACTATGACTTCCTCCTTACTATTTAGATTCAATCTTTGTACAATGTGCTGCTTTATGATATCTTCAGTCACAGTATCCTTAACTCTTGAAAGAAATATCCAGCCTCGCTTTTCTTTCATCCTTCTTCCCTGAAACTCTCCCGTACTCACACTCATTTCCTTGGAAGTTCCAATCTGACACTGTGGAATAATATTTTTTTGTTTATTTTTTATTTGGGTATTATTCTGTGCATTTTCTGTTTTCTAAGGTTTATAACATCTTTCATAATTAACAGCTGAGTATTTTCCATGTCTGTTAAGGTGGAAGATTTAGTATTAAGAGTTTCTCGGTGAGCCTTTTCTGTGTGTGTGTGTTATGTTTACCTTTATTTTTTTTTCCTGTCTTTCTGGAACAGGAGGAAAGGCTCTCTTCAATTGTTGAGCGTATGTGTTAGCTAACCGAGTTTCGAGATCTAGATCTTTCTGCATGTTGATATTTTTTATTAAATCGTATATGATGTCAAGCTCCTTTTTTATTTTGCTAAACTGATTATCGACGTCTGTTGTTTCTTTTGATTTTCAATTCTGATATTTCCTGTTTGAGAATTTTTTTCTCTTCCAGAAGTAATTTGTTGCTTTTTGTTTGTTCATTTAACATTTTTAGGTTGTGCTCTAATTTTTTTCTAGTATTTTTTTGGCTTCGTTTAATGTTATGTTTAATTCTGATTGCGCTTTTAATTCTAATTGAAGCTTCGTCATATTAGATTCATGTTCCTTCTCAAGTCTCTGCTATTCTTCACTCATATTGTTAGGCTCGGAATTAAGAGATATTTCATTCAATTTTTCTTTAAGTTGATCGTTTTCTTTCTTGAGTTTTCTGTTGTTACTCATTATTGTAGAATTGTCAGATAAGCAGGTGTTACAAAATACTTTAAGTTTTCTATATTTCTAAGCAACGCATCTCTCTTCTGTTATGGTTAAATTTGAGCACTTGTTGCAATATATGAAAGCACAGCTATCACATTTGTAATGTGTCTTGTTGTCTCCTTTCGATTTACAATTTGTACATTGCGAACTTGAGAAATTGTTAGTTTAAGGAGAAAACGCGCACTCTGGCAACAGTGGAGTGTTATTTATTTGTGAAATGTTTTAATTATAAATCAAATATATGGCTGTTTTTATCGGTACACAGGTGTTTAGGTCTAGAGTTTTTATAAAATGATTTAATAGTTTTTTACACTTAATGTTATGAATTGTCCAATTTCATTCGCCGTTTTGGCACTTGTGCCTAAAAACACTTTACACAGTGGGGCACTACATTTTAGCATATTTTTAAGCTTTATTTTGAACTAGTTTTCGAAACTATTTGATCACTTTTTCATAAGCAACACTTTGTATTAAGCGGAACCACAAAATGTGTCTGTTCTGTTTGTTAATCTAGAATTGAATATATAATGAAGTTACCATAAAAAAATAAGTGAAGTCGAAAAGAAAATATATAAAATAGAAAAATGTGTTTGTTAGAAGGAAAAACTTCACTCCTTAAAACTCAAAAATACTTGAACAAAATTATCTCCATTAAGATTATGAAAGTTTGACTCACCACTCAATCATCAGCAACCTATTCAGACAATCTTCCCCACAAGCCATCTCTCCCCTCTGTATCTCTTCCTGTGTCAAGAAACAATCACAAGTCATCTTTTTCGCTTCTTTACAAATGAAACGTTCAGTCAAATATGAATTCTCCTTGACATGAATAAACTGTTTCAATCTAGTTTCTACCATTTCATCTTTTACTGGCAAATTGGGCTTCTCCTTTTCTAAATAAGGCCCAATACTTTCATTTGGCTTTATATTAGCGTTAAGGATAACAGAAGAGTTAGAAACATTCATTTCTAATTCACTAGATCGCCTCCATCGAGATTTCACTTTTATCGGTTTATCAGTAGATTCATTGGAAGTAGGCATAGACTGAAGGATTTGCGTTTTCTCATTATCATGTTTGGTTTCCAAAATTTCAAATTCTTTCACTTTAACAAGTCCATGACCTACAGATGGTTTTTTTAGAACGCTTATTGATTTTATCCTGCTAGATCTTCTAATGGCACTATCATCTAACTCTTCAGATTTAGTCTTAGATATACTTTTATTTTTGGGTGATTTTGTTTTTTCCTTCTTTTTAGTTTCTTTTCTTGGAGCTTTTGGTGATTTATGTTCATTTTGTTTTTTACTTTTACTTTTAATAGGCTTCTCTACTTTGATTTCTGTTTCAATGTCTTGTGTATTTCTTTCAGTTGTCTGTTCCTTCATAACTTCTTCTGTTTCAATATGAGAATCTGGCTTCGTTTCAGTCATATTTACTATATTATTTTTAACTTCTGCATCAAGATCTTGATTCATTTCAACATCATTTTCCATTTCGGCATCTTCTATTTTTGTTTTGACATTTTCCTGTGAAATGACATCAGTTTGACCAAGTTCTTCATCATCATTCATCATCACTGATAAATTATGTTCTATCTCATTAATAATATTATTAGTTTTCTCATCTTGGCATTCTTTTACAGATGTTTCAAGTCCAATTAATGAATTTTCATCGTTACTAACATCTGGTAGAGGAGGGTTGCCTATATTACTATCATTCTCTATTTCTAGTGTAACTTCCTGACTAATATAATCTACTGTAACTACATTATCTACAGAATCAAATTCAACTATTTCCTCTATATTTGTTTGTTCTTGAACATCTAAATTTTCTAGTTGTTCAGTTATTTCATATGTACTTGAGTCTTCAGTTTCTACAACTTCAGAATCCATTGGAGTTTCAATAGAGTAATCGAGACTTTCTGAGCTTCCATCAAAATTTGTAGATAGATTAGATAACAGCTCATCACTTTTTGTTTCTATAATATTTTCAACAAATTTTTCAAAGTTTTCATTAGACTTAACAATAGGTTCTTTTGCCTTTTTTACATTTCTCGGTTTTCTTGCAGTAGGTTTTTTAACAGGAACCTTCTTCTTTGGGTTTACTACAACTTTTGGTAGTTTTGAACCTTTTGTTGCTTTTTTGGTATTAACTTTAGGTGCAGCTTTTGCTTTGACTTTTGGTGCTGCAGGAACAGCTACCTCACTAGCTTTTTGAGCCTTTTTCTTCCTAGGGGCCATATTTATTTATACGTTGTTGTTTCAATTATAAATTATTATTACACGAAAGGTTATAAAATTTAATGAGTATAGGACATCTATACTCATAACTGTCTTGCTTGAACACACTCTGTTGATAAGTTATTCAATAGTGTATCTAATTCCAAGTCTTCTGTTTGCTATATTACAATATTCTGTTTTTCTTCTTTCAACATTGTTGAGTAAAAAAAATATTCCAGAAAACGAGATGTATTTATTCTAAAATTTAGTCTAACCTGATAATCGGAAATCGGATAGTTAGATAATGTACTTCTTCTTCTGTTCTCTTTTTTCAATGAGCTTGACTTCTAAGGTCTTTTACTCAGTCCACCATTTATGATTAACTGGATTCGCCTTGTAGGGTCGGGTCTTGGGTATACCAATGTCCAGTTATTTTAGTACTATTACTTTATTTTTGTTTCACTCTACCTTGTTTAAATTTTAGCGTTTCTTTGTTTACTTGTTACTTGCATAAGAATAAAGGTAAACGATTTCTTAGATGGTATTAGGCTAAAACAAACACAAGGAGGGTATAAGGGTTTTGTAACATACATAATGTTAGAAGGATATCAGATTAAGGTGAGAAGAATAACCCATGAAACTTGTTTAATTTCAGTAAATCTTCTAAAAAATTTTTGCAATTTTGAGCATTATCCGGGCATGCAAAGAAAATGTGGTTCAGATCACCTATCTTCCCACATGCACAGTTTTCAGACTCCCTTACTTTTATTTTGTATAGGTGTCACGGAGATAAACAGTGAAGTTATCTCATACTGCACAGAGTGGTGATATAATTTCTGGGCAATTCCATGGTGTGAAACCATGGTTTGTGAAACAAGTTATCATTAACCCTCATACTTGGATAAGATTTTCCCTTCACTCTTCCTATTAAGGTCCATTATTTTAAAAGTAGGCCAAAATTCTTTTATGTTACCTTTTGTTTCCGATGTTATTTCTAAGGACGTTCCCACTTTAGTGAGGTAATCTGCTTGGTCGTTACCAAAGATATTAGTGTGATCAGGAATCCATAATAATTTAATTATAAACTCCTTGTTTTTGAGGTTTCTTAACTTGTCTCTTACTTCAATACATATATGATCATTATCAGCTTGGATTATCCAATTTGTGATTTTTTTCTAATGCACTTTTGAAATCTGACAATATTAAACATTTTTTTAAATTGTTTTCCGAAATCATATCAATGCCCCTACTGATCGCCAACAACGCAGCAGAACAAATGGAGAAGTAGGTGGGGATGCTTTCAGAGTACTTAATTTTTTTTGAGCAGTATATGCCTATTCCTACTTTTTGGTTTTCATGTTTCGAGGCGTCGGTATAGACTCTGGTGTAACCAGGAAATTTTTGTGCGTATTTTTCGAGGAATGACGTTGAGTTATCTAAGGAGCATTTTTTCTAGGCCAAGAAGATGATATTTTATACTCTGATAATGAATGGAGATGATTCGAAGCATGGTACACACTTGAAAACATATTTTCTGTATCTTTTAGAACTTGTAAAACTTCCACTATAGCAGGGGCATTCTTCTTGCTTGCTTGCATCTTTTAACATGTGCTCGGGACTTAGCCCATTTACACAGCTGGACCTACAGTTTATAGTGGATTCCGAACCACTCTCCTAGACCGTGCTATGATAACTGCCACCACAAGGATTACAAGTTATCTGGTCGTCGGAAGTTTATGCCCTCTTTAGGCGACTCTTTCAAATTCAGCACTTTTTTGTTCAGGACAACATCCATAACCTGACCCCGGATTTGAACCAGGAGCCTCGACTAAGCAGTTCCAATATGCTTGCTCACTAACCGTGCAGGCACCGAGGCGGTTCAGGGGCATTTCTATTCGTTAATGTAATTCCTACCTTTAGCTGGGCGAACGCTAGAAATAACTACATATATGTGGAACTACATAATCTAAAATATCTAAAATTTCTCATAATACATATATCCGAACGCATCGTAGTTGACTTGTAATGTAAATTACATTGAATTACAGAAATTTGTGAATTATTGAGTTTTTCTTTTTCAATAGTCTTAATCGTAATGAAATAGCCGTAGCCTCTTTCCTGTGGAGGGACTAATAAAAAAAGGAGGAAATCAGGGGAAACGTAATTCCCGATGCGCATTAAGCGTGTGAGTGTGCCTTTGACTTTCATTGAATTCTCGCGTCTGCCCGTTTCGATTCTATATTGTCCCTACTCTCATCTTTCCGATTCTATGACCTACAAAACCTCTACCTCTATCGCTTTCGACATGTTGGCCTATTAGTTGATCTTCCTTTGTTCCCATTTCTGTCAATTCTGCTGTTATTCGTTGAGCGAGCACTTGAGCAGTAATATAAGAGCGTATAACTGTGTAGACCTTTGATTTATTTTGTATATTATTAACGTTTTTTATTTCAATAAAATGATGAAAGCGTTATAGAGAGTTCTGTAATATAACTGTATTAAGTTGATCGGAAATATATTGGTTGTAGATTGGAAAGGAACGTTGACAATCACAATTCGTTTTTACAAATATGGACGACAAAGCGTTATGGATTAATCAGCTGGTTTTACGCTGAAATAATTTAGTTAAATAGGACATTTTAATTTAATAGGTATTTGTCGTGGAATACAAAGCTATTTATTCGGATTTAACAAGATTTTGAAGCAGAATCATCCTTGTGCGTCAATTTTTGTTTGGAAGTTTCAATATGGTAAGGTATTTGCAAATTATGTGGCAATAAAGCTGTGTTCAATGTGTTTAATATCAGATTTTTCATGCTACTTTGAAGTTATAATTTGTAGTTTCATGAATCAGCTAAATTCATATTTGGAATGAGCAAGGCAACGCCTTGATGACGTCATACAGTCGTCGCCATTATGCATTATCGATTAAATTTCATTTTATTTATAGCCAAGAATAGATCCCCTGGAACTTTTAAAATGCTTGTCAGTGTTATTATCCCCAGAAGGAGGTATTATGTCCAGAGAAGAAGTTCCGAGAATTGTTAAGTAAGTAAACGCTTTTGAAGTTATTTCACATAATAATTGGCATATTCTCTCCAGTTTGATGACGAAATTTTCGAAGAAATTGGTCAGCAAGTGCGTTTATTTATTGATTTTGAAGAGTACCGAGGTTACTTTGGTTGATATGTTCATGGCTTCAGGAGGTTGGCTTTTGATTCATACATGGCTGCAGGAAGCAATGGCTTCTTCAAATTGGAATATGGTTCAAGAGGTGCTAGAATTACTGTTGGTTACCCCAGTGGATTCATCAAGGTTACGATTGAACAATATTCCAAAATTGGTGAAAACATTGTCAAAAAGGGAGGATCTCGGAGGTAAGTTCATTGACATTTAGAGCTATTAATTTGATATGTTCTGTAGAATGTCTCATTTCTTTATCAATTTTTGTATTATTCTGTTGTTTCTTTGAAATTTACACAAAATTTTTGAGCAATATTATTTCTGATGGTCAGGCATAATAACTAGATGGTCAAAATGTTTGAATGAATCTGTGGTTTGAAGGGGAGCCAAAGTTATCATATGATATGAATATACATATTTTTTCATATTAATGTACTAAAATGTTCTGAAGGTTTATGATTTATTCATTTAGTCAAAATTGATTTTTATTACAATAATAGTAATTAATATTAATTTTCTACAGATGTAAAAGAGATGGCAGCATTGTTAGTAAACAACTGGCTAGCCATAGTGAAAAACTCTACCCCTCCTATACAAGATCCGGAGAAACCCGAAAAACGCGTCGAAAATCCTATTGAAATTAATGAAATTGAAACTGATGAAATAAATGGGGAAGGGGATCCCGAACCAGAAGTTTACAATGAAATAGAAACTGTTGAACTTCCGGAACCTCCTGTAGCAGAAGAAGAGCCTGCAAAAATGGAGGTGGAAGATGAAGCAATTAGTCCAGGAATGTTTTATAAAATAACGGTGAGGGATGGAAAACAGGTCATAACAAAACTAGCCAATTCAGATGAATTGGAAGAGAAACAAATTGTTGAGGAGACTGAAATAACACCAGCAGTAGATATAGAGAACAAAGAGGATGATAAAGTGAAGAAAGAAGAGGATAGCAAAGATAACAAAGTGAAGAAAGAGGAATTGAAGTTGAAAAGTGATGGTAGTAGTAAGTCGAAGAGTGGTGGCAGCAGCAGTAGTAGCAAGAGAAGTTCTTCATCATCTAGTCGATCGAGCAGTAGCAGTACTAGCAAGGATAAAGACAAAAAACATAGTTCAAGTTCTAAACATTCTTCTAGGAGTTCTAGTTCTAGTAAAGATAAGGATAGAGACAGGGAGAAGAGTAGAAAGGATAGAGATAAAGAAAATGACAAAGATAAGCACAGAAGTAACGGTTCCATTAGACATAGTTCAAGCAGTAGTAAAAGCAGCAGCTCGTCCAGCAGTAAAGATAAAGACAAGAAAGAATCAAAGGAACCAAGAGAGAAGCAGGCAGATAAGGACAAAGATACCCTAGCTAAGCTAAAACCGCAAGCTCTGGATAAAATCGGAAGAATACCGAAAAAAACCGGATCTATCGAAGAGAAGGATGCCGACGCGAAGAAGAAACCGTCAATGTCCATCGAGCCCAAGAAAAAATCTGAGGACCGACCCAAAACCGTCAAGATATTCAATTCCAAGATGCGCTCAACCGGTCTGGAAGAAGAGGTCAAGCCGCCTCCGCCCAGAAACGCAATAAAGAAACCCGCCCCCGTCATACCACCCGCGCTCCCATTTCCTGCCAAACGGGCGTCGCCGCCCAGGGATACTTCGGCGACTCCGCCCGAGAAGAAGCTGAAGATTGAGCTACCAGAACGGGTCGGCGCCATCAAGCTAATACCGCCCAAACCAAAACGTAAGTGTATTTTCGAATTTTACTCACATTGTTTTCGTTTTTCAGGTGTCTGCTGCGGCCCAGCGAAGTCAGGCGCGGAAAATGTGAAGTCGAGCGAAAGCTTGTGTGGAGTGTTTTCTTCCCTGGCCCGGCTGACGGTGTTTGCCAATGCTTATTCATTCATCTTGTGTGATATTTCATACTTAATTATTTAATTTTCTGTTACAGTTCCATTTAGAATACGCCAAGAATTCCTGAAATGTGATTTTTGTTATTATTTTTTTAAGTTTAGATTTTTCTAAATTTACGAACGGGTCAAGTGAGATTGCATTGAAAACTTGACGATTTTTAATGCATTTCAGAATTTTTTATTCAATTTTCAAGTCGCGATTTCAATTTCGTATATCAAATCAAGTGGTCAGGGTGTGCGCGCACTTCTAGATGAAAGGCTGTGTGATGATTTATTTACCTGAAAAACATGTAATTCGAAATTTGTTCTCTTAGGTAACTTAAATGATTTGGCAAGCCTGTGGTAAGTTAAGAAATTATTTTTTAACTTTTCTTTTCTGTACTGAGAGGTTTGAATAAAAACACGTCACATTATCAAAGGTATATGCATAGGTCCTTTCCTTCCTGTGATGTGCAATAGTGAAATCCAGAGTTCCAGGAGAAGGTCAGTAAACTTGGTAACAGTGGAGCGAGTTCTCAACTGGGTTAGTAACGCGTCAAGTGACGTCAGGCCTACCAATACACGTGACCTTGTGTGTGTAATGCCGAATAAAGGCATAAAAAAATTGCGTAATACTTTTTATTTGCCACCAGGACCGTACTGAAAATATAAGGCACTAAGAATTCATCAGAGAGAATTAACAAAAAAAAACGGGCTGAACAATATGACACAAATTTAATTGTGTAAAGTGGAAGCCAAGATAAAAATAAAAAGATAGTTATTAAAAATTTAGTCATTTGTGACTAGGTTGACAGTATTTTCTTTAAATGAACCAATTTGAAGACAGGGCCGAACTTGAGTCACTTATGACTTCGCAAGTCCAAACGGATTTTTGTGCTCAAATTATTTCAAAATTCAATTGAATTGGCTTGTATCATTGAAAATTAAGAAGAGAAAAAATATCAATTGAAATGATACTATTAAAACTCAAGCAATTTTCGACCAAAGTATTAAAAACATAATTTTGATTTTTCAAAATTTATATTAAGTGAAAGCTTGACGAAGTATATAAATTCGCTCATAAATAATATAATTCAAGGCAATAATTATTATTAATTTAGAAGAATAAGTATGGAAAATACAGCCGAATTTCAAGTCATCCATGATTCGACAAATTCGAATGTTTTCTTCAGATCAAATTATATCTTTTTCAATTCTTTCAAATTTATTCCAATGGCTGAAAATATAAGCATATTATTAACTCATCATTAGTCGCCCACGAATCCAAAGGTGCGATATTAAATCGTAATTTTTGTTTATTAGCTTAGGAATGCTGGGCTAGGTACCTTCAACTTATTTCATAGTGCACCTGTACACTTCACCTAGGCCATTTCGTCTGAGGCGTTTAAAACAGGACTGACTTGTCAAGTGTCGTATTTGTTTTTCTTTTGTGATAGGTTTAATTTTTAAAGGCTGATTACAAAACAGTTATGTTTCTCTCAGAACTCTTAAAATATTTTCACAAAAGAATAATGATTAGTATTTCTGAAAAACTATGTTTGATGGTATCCATAAAATATATGCTTTGCTAAGTTTTCTTTGACTAAATGCTGAAAACCATTTCTACTTGACATTTCTAGATAAACAAAAGATCTTTGATTCAAAACAGTATATTTTGTAACTAAAAACATCTGTATGATGTATGGCCTAGCGTGCGACTGATGCTTTTATAAGTTAAGTGCGATTACTTGATGGTTATTTATTATAACAGAGCCGAACTTAGACATTCGTGACCAGGCCAATTAAAACAGTCGAAATCATCTTTTTTAAATTGATCGCAGATAAATTCAATGAAATTTTGAACGCAAGGCAAAGGATTTAAGGCAAGAAAATGGGTATCGTAAAAGTGCCGAACTTTGATCATTAGTAGCTAGGCGAATAATTGAGGTTTTTTTTTGTTTAGAATGGATCTTAACATTGATTTAAGATAAAAAATAAAGGATTTGATGATTATATAATCAACCAAACCACGAAGAATAACTACTAAAGCAGGGCCGAATTTTACCGATAATTTGTAAGCAAATTAATGCAATCCGATTTTTTTAGGCCAAGTTCATATCAAAAAATTGACTACATATAAAATATCTTCTAAATTCATAAAAATTTGATCGTATTACTGAAAATCTAGGCCAAGAAGATTATGGTTAAAGAGTTAGTCTGAAAATAGTGCAGATTCTATTTTCATTTGCGACTGGACTGAAATACTTTCTTCACATTAATTTATGTTCAAAATTCATTTGAGATTTAGATATTTTTTATTTTAATCTGACTGAAAACTTACGGCAAATAGATCTGTAGGTTAGAACTATGAATTATAACTTGAGATTTCTGTCATATAGATAGGTTGCAACAGTTGGTCTAATGGTCATACATTTGAGGCTAAGATATTTTAGAAGGAATAAGAGCAATAGGAAATCCGATTGATCTAACTCGGATCAAGTGAGGATTTTTATCCAGATTTCATACTCCCTTTGTTCGATACTTAATGGAAAGATTAACCTGCTCATTTCTTAATCTTTAATTTCGCTGAGCAAATCGAGAATCTTGAACAAATATCATCTTTGAATTTTTTTTTCATCAAATTTCGTCAGGTTTCGTTTAGTCTAATGAATTCCTCAAGTTATATTATTAATATCGAATTCTTGTATTTCAAATTTAACTCTCTGCAGTTGCGAATTAATTTGATTCATTCTGCTCGAATGCAGAACGTTTATCGGAAAATCAGAAATCATTAATGTGATAATATTAACAAACAACCTTGTTGGTTGTTTAGTAATGAAATATTGAAGTAATGAGGGCGAACTTAACGTTAAATTGAATAAAGTTCTGATTCGAAAATGGTTAGAATTGATCAAACGGAAACTTCGTTTTTGTTTTATTGGTTTGTTGCCGGATTTAAATAAGATTTATTTAGAACTTAATATTCACAATATTATGGATATTATACAATCTAGTTGGTTTTTCAGAAAATCATCCATAACTTTTGAGCTTTTTTAAGGATTAACGCGAAAAAAGAAATTAATACAAATTTACGGCTATCATTCGGAAATACAATGGCGCCTTGAGGGTATAACTTCCTCTGCTTCCTCTCATGACAGAATGTAGCCCTAATTTTAAGTTAGTCAACAATTTCAAGTCTTATAAATATTTTGATTCAGGAGTAAACTACTGTTATGATAATCTCAATAATTGAGAAAACTTAAAAGAGGATGCCTTTAAAAAAATTGCGGATGCAGTAACTCAAATACCTGAAACTTCGATGTACTTGCCGAAATTTGTTATCAATTATACTTATATAGTATTGAATGACAAATAATAGATTAGGGTTAATAATAGTTTAAGAAGTTCAATCGATTAAACATAGTGCATGTTCCGGGCGTTACTGACTTTAATATTAAAAGAAATTTCGGAATGGGTGAAGGACTTCACTAACATTCCACAGTATAAATATCAGACTTAATCTAGGAGAATGTGCATGTATGGACGAGGCTTGTTGCACAAGATTTTCATAGTTTGTACTAACAAATTTTTACTTAACAGATAATCCTGACAGTTCAGTTAGGTTTATATAGTACGACTAGAAATCATGCTTTTAGCTTAATATGCTAATACGCTAAATTTAGTTGAAAAAGCTGATATATTCCTAAGAAAAGGAAATGTTTATGATGAAGCATTGTAGAATGTGTTTATTAATGCTAATTGCATTAATAATTGATTGATTAAATTCGTACAAGAAGCATATATTTGATTCCACAGAAGGAAATGCTGGCATTGTAAATGAATTGACCGAACTACGCAACTATTTGAAAAAAACACTTTCATACGCTAACACACATAACAAATAAAAGCAATAAAGTGATTGTTAAAATTAATTGCGATGGATTTCAATTAGAGAAGAAATATTATTATAGTTTTATTATGTTGGTTTAAATTCGGCTAAATTTCTGTCTGGAAAAATAACATCTCGTAAGATGCATATTTTATTCAGAAGTTGTTAAAATTTTACATTGCATTCTGTTACTTGTTTAAATAGCGTTATTTTAGAATTATGGAATAATTGTCCTGGAAAATTTTTGGGCGAAAATGATACTCCATAGATTTCGATTGCAATTTTTATTTCAAATCGCGCGTTTGATAAAATACTGAAACCTTTGTCCTGAAAACATTTTGATAGGGAATGATCTTATAAGATGATCAAATCCTTTTTTTATAAAAAATAATTGAGAAATGTTATATTGCATGGCGTCGGAATTGCAATTCTAGAAAGTTATTGCAACGCCACGATATTAGCAGAGAAATGTTATCGAATATAAGGTTTCAATTTCAACTAAAAAATTTTGGAACAAGTATCTTAAAAGAATTATAAAATCATGCTGAAAAAAATGCCAATCTAAGAATAAATTCACCATATATGACGCCAAAAATTTGGAAGAATCATTTACGTATCAATATGTTCGTTTTTCAGTTTTAAGTACTTTCAAGAGATATCATTTTTACAGTATGTTTTATTAATAATGATTAAATACAAGGAGAAAAAATTAATTTCAATATATTATAGTAGTAGAACGGATTTTAACAAAAATACATAATAAAGATAGATTAATTTTATTTTGGAAAGTAATTTAAATCGTGTTTTAATAGATAAACTTACTTTTTTATAAAGATCAATTTTAATTTCATTCCGTTGAATGTTATTTTAAAATTATTGACCAGTTTGCTCTACAAAGTATTCGAAAAGGAAATTCCCATGCTATAATATATAAAACTAATATTTTCAATGAAATAAAACTAAAGTATATAGATATTCACTATATTAACAAAACTATGACCGGTTTCACCACACTGTGGCTTCATCAGATAGGTATATAGATTGTATCTATCTGATGAAGCCACAGTGTGGTGAAACCGGTCATAGTTTTGTTAATATAGTGAAAATCTAAATACTTTAGTTTTATTTCATTGAAAATATGTATATCGATTTTCATCAAGTAATGACCTCAATCAAATTAATAAAACTAATATTTTTCTATTTGTATAAAAATAATATTAGATGCAGTCTTACGTAAAACAACATGAAGGGTTATAAATTAACTGTTTTTAAGAAAATTTTTATAGTAAAGTCGCGCTAAAGTTAAACCATTACGTTTTGAAATTATATTCATAGGCTTCAATAATATTTTTTATATTGATGGATCATCTCCCATTATACATGCTAATATTTTCATGGAAAGCCTTGCTTATTTCTAACCTGTTTACGCTAGTTGGAATTTTTTATGCACCTGCATAAATAAATTGCATCCTACGAATAATCAGTAGAAAAAATCACTTGGTTATTATATCACACAGTAAGAGCTTTTCGGAATATTTTCTGTATGCGATTTATTATTTTAAATGGATCATCTCCCATTATACATACTAATATTTTCATGGAAAGCCTTGTTTATTTCTAACCTGTTTGCGCTAGTTGGAGTTTTTTTTATGCACCTGCATAAATAAATTACTTCCCTACGAATAATC
Organism: Cryptolaemus montrouzieri; assembly: GCA_013387265.2. Lineage (NCBI taxonomy): Eukaryota > Metazoa > Arthropoda > Insecta > Coleoptera > Coccinellidae > Cryptolaemus > Cryptolaemus montrouzieri. The sequence goes on from JABFTP020000144.1 coordinate 35,483,837, forward strand.
AGTAGAAAAAAATCACCTGGTGATTATATCACACAGTAAGGGTTTTTCGGAATATTTTCTGTATCTTTGAAGCTACAATTTAATTTTACATAAAATATCTACATCTTTTGTCTAACTGCATATTTTATAATGTAAAAATTTGTGGAAATAAACAGTTGACTGAATTTATTCACAAGTCACTTGAAATTTTTCTTTGTTATAGAATAGACTAGATTATTTCTCGTCTAGAAAAAAATATTGACAAATCGTTTGAATCAGTTATTTCTTCGTATTATTGTAAGAAAGTTTTAATTTTATTTCTTTTTTATCTTAATTATAATATCCTAAACCCGTGACTCCGCTCGCACTCAACGAAGTCATGCGGCAGGCGGAACGACGCATGTCTGAACTACCTGATATTCACACCAAAAATATAAGATTTTCCTATTTTTACATATATCTTTCGCGTTTATAATATTAGTTGTAGCCAAATACAAATTCGTCTCCCTAGTTTTACTCTGTCATCAAATTTGAAACTGATCGTAATATTTCATACAACATTTAAACCCATATTTCGCACCTTTAATGGTGGTTTGTCCAAGCATTATGAAAAATTTTTTTCCTTTGTAATCAAGATTTTAAAACACAATTTTTCGAACTTGAGTAAAAATTGCTTACAAGCCTTTCTGTGTCTATTTCTCGCCCTAAGAGGTGCTTTTTTTAGAAATGGCGATGCTCATATATTTACTTAATTTCTAATTAAGATTTTAGATACTAATTTCCATGTTCTGCACTTCAAAATTCCGAAATTTTGAAATTTTTCGCATCCTCAAGGATAGTATTTTCAAAAAAATGTCGATGAATGGATATGTCGTGTAATTCGCTTCTTCATAATCCCCCAGGAACCTGATATTTTCGATAATAAAAAGCATCGTATATGTTAATGAGCTACCCATGTGCCAAATTCCATCTAAATTCGTTTACCTGTTTTAGCAACATACAAACTTTCATATGTTCAATACTAATAGAACATTATTCAAAAAAATTGAAGAACGTTATGTCATTGGAATTCTTTAATCGTCTTTGATATGAATCATCATTTATTAAATTCTGTTTTACCTTTACCAGGTTGTTATATTTCAAAATTAATTAGTATAAAACTTAATGTTCATTATAATTTAAAATAACGATTGCTGTAATTGTAATTAACCAATTATTTAGTTCCATTATTTATGAAAATAGAAATATATCAAAAGAATGTTTCTGTAAATTGCAGGCTAATTTGTTTATAACTATACACAAAAAGTTAGAAATCAGTATATTTCACACAGATTGCCCCAATTCCGCGCTCATAATTTTCAATTAAAAATCTATTAATGAATTTACTTATATTAAATCGAAAAGGTTTTTCATAAATTCTGAGCCCGTCTCTGTAGCATTGCGTAATGCAACACTTTGGATTTCTACGAATTCGCGTGCTGAATTGAGCAATTAAGACAGATCCGTATTCAGTTTGAAATTAATCCAAATGAAATCAGCCTATTGCAATTTAATTAATTGATTTGAGCGTCACCATTAAAACAAATATAATTTTATTGATTGCCCAGGTACCAGATACTACTTCGAACAGTTTTATTTTCGGGAGTTGAAAACTTTTTCTTGACTATAAAAAAATATGAATAACAATTTCTGATGAACATATTTTATCATGGATAATATGGGTAAGTCCATATTGTCAAAAGATGTTGAATGTTACTGTTTTGAAGTAAATTGATGTTTTTACCGATTTTCCTCTTGAATAGCATTGGCAAACACATGGCCTTGTTTGTTTTACTATAATTTTTATTATTTTAGAGATAATGATTTCCATATGCAATATATTTATGAAATATTGTAACGAGGTTTTCAAAGTCATATTTTTCCAGCACCGGTTCTTCAAGAGAGCGATATATTCATGGATGCCCTTACAGCCGCTACATCCAAAAAGGAACCAAAAAAACGAAAGAGAAGGCCTAGCGTATCAAAAGAGTCTCCCGAAAACTCTCCTACAGTACAACCGCCAGGTACCTCTCCACTTGGACTGAAAAATTTCTCGCCTGCCAACTTCTATCAAGACACCCTTGAAACTACGGAGGCAGGTCAAGAAGTAAAAGAAGAGAAAACCGAGGAAGCAAGTGAAGAACAAACGGACGAGGAAAAAATTGTGAAGAGTGATGTGGCAGAGGAGAAGACAATTAGTGACGTTTCTAGTGAAGTTTGTGAACCTGTTACAAGGACGAATAGTGACGGACTAAAAGGTGTGTTGGTGTACCTGAAACGAAAAGGGCCAAAACGGTCGTTACGGTGGAAAGATGAAAAAGACTTGGTTGAAGTTAGATACTTCGAACTAGACGAAACGGAACGGGTGAATGTATCACGAACAAATTTCACCGATATGGCTAAGATGGAAATGAGTAACGAGAGGGAAGCTTTGATGGGACGTAAATTGATGAATGAAGATCTTATGGAACCAACTACGTTGTGGAGGATACCTTATTTGATTGATCAACCCGAGTTACCTGTCCAACCTGGTTCTAAGAGTTTAGAGAAAGATATACAATATGCTCGAGAGAAGAATATCTTGCAAGCATTATATTTTAATAAAAGCTTGATTCCAGATACTCCAGCGGAACCAATACTGGAAAACCACCCAATGGTAGACCCAGTAATTATACCTTTAGAAGACACTGAAAGTCAAAATATCTACGACCTCAGAAACACCCCATGGCCTGAACCAAAAGGAATGGCTCCAGTGGAGCCACCTCCAGTCAATATACAACCAATGTTTCAAAATATGCCTGGACCATACCCCAATTTCCCACAAATGGGTCCACAAGGATTCCCAGGCCTTCCTGGACCTGGTTTCTGTCCTCCAAATATGATGCCTAATGGACCCAATATGATACCCAATGGACCCAACATGAACATGATGGGTAATCCTAATATGAACATGGGGGCACCGATGGATATGATGAATCAGGGACCTATGAATCCAAACATGTTTGTTCCTGGTGGTCCTAACATGGACAATTATAACCCTATGATGAATGAGAATCCAAATTATCCAATGCCTTTTAACCAACCAAATATGTTTGTACCACCTAATAATAATTTTAATAATATGGATAGAGGCGGTGGCCATCGAGGTAGGGGTGGATTCAGAGGAAGAGGTCATAATAATAATAATTGGGGTAGAAATGGACCTAGAGTTAATAACTGGAGGAATAATAGAGATGATCACCGCGGAGGAACTGGAAGAATTTGTAAAAACGTTAAGAACCATGGATATTGTAGGAATATAGACAATTGCCCTTTCGTCCATCCTAATTAGACTTATAAGGGTTGTTTCATAACTGTTGTACATGATTTATTCAAACCCCCAGAAACCAATACTTGGTTGAAATTGTGATATTAGAATTAGTTTTATTTCACTTTGAGGACTAAATTTTCAATTCTGAGTCTGCGAATTATTGAGTTGTTATTATTGAGATGATTATGAAGACTCCTGTATATTTGTATATTAGCAATATGTTATATTCTCATGGCGATCAATCTATTAATTTTTTATTTTGATTCAGCATTGTCGATTTAAGGAAGACGTGTTTAAGACTTTTGTAATCGAGATATTTCATATTTTTTAATAAAATGATTTTCTTTGAAATTTTTTCAGATAAATTTATAGTTTATACTATTTTACTTATACTCTTCAACCTGTGATAAAAATCAATTTTTGACTGCAACCATATAAACTATTAACGAGTAATTTTAATATGTCACCTCAGACGGTAATAACCTGTCATTAGGTTTTAATGCTACTATATTTATGGTGCATTGTCTAGAATAAAATTTAAGTTACTTTCAGAACTGTTTTTAACAACAATAGGGCTATGAATATAATTTATCACAGCCATTTAGTTCGGGAAATTAGAGAACATATTCATAGTGTATTTCTATCTCGCTTTAATTAGTCACAGTTTTTTGGCATTATCTTAGTCTCATCAAAGAAACTTCATTGAACAGCACTTGGAGGTTTTTTGAATAGTTTTCAAACACAGAAAGTGGCAAGATTGATAGTACAACAATGTATCAAATGAAGATATTTTATGAATATTGTTGATAGGATATTCGCTCTATGAATATAAAGAGAGTGTAGAATTCATTTAACCCAAAGTAGGTTTTTGAGCGAATAAACTCGGTTCTCAATTTATGCAAATATATCATGAAAATTATTCCAGACAAGTAATGTTTCTGTAAGTTATATGAGTAATTAGTTGACCTTGAGAACATTCCAGTTCAGGAATTAGAATTTTATTTTGTAATAAAGGTAGTATCGTGATATCCTGTATCAATAGTTGTTCTTTCAAAATTCAACATCATATTTTGGTGGCTTAACCCATAAAGACCTGGCAATACCATATGGTAACGACTAACGTAGCTTCCATTCCTTTTTTTCTAGTTGAAAATTCGATCACTAAACGGTAGATGGCGCTATATATGCGTTGTAAAAGGACGTTTCAAAACAGTTATCAGTTCAAGTTGCAGGTATATTCTGGTTTATGTGGGACGTTGTTTGAGTGTCTGTTAGTGATCGGTACGAAAAATGGACAACATACGATTTAAGTAAGTATATTTTTCTTGATTTTACGAATATGAGGGATATTTTTCTTTCTAATGCTGTCCATACATGAGTATTATTTCAAGTTCTTTTAGTTTTTCATATCAGTACTGAAAATTTTTTTGTACAGTGTTTTGAACTTTAGCGTTATCAACTGGTAACGCTAGGCTCTTACACTATCAAAATTAGTTTACCGAGGATATTTACGAATTTTTGTTTCAGACGAGTTTTGACATTGCAAGCTGCTTTAGAATTGGCCTATTCAGAGGATGTTGATTCAATTTTTATTAAACCACCAGAAGCTGATGTCCTTACAGACGAAGATTCCGGTGATGAGGACGCAGGGGGTATGATTGATAATCTTTCTGGCCGGCAATTACGAGCAAGAGCGGAGGTGAAATTTGCAAATCACGTAAGTGATATTGAGGAAACTGTTGCTCCAACCGTCGATGTTCCTGCATCGACAAGATCTACGAAATGTAAGAAAAATTATAGTTGGGTTGAAGGCGATTTAGAAGCGAAAATTCTAGTTTCCTGATTCCGGTTTTCAGAATATAGGGACTTGTCGCCTATTCAACTTATCGAATTATTCTTCGATGATGAAATGATAAATTTTTTCATTGAAGAAACATCCCGTTATGCCCTCTTCAAAAATTTTGACGGCCTCAAACTTTCTAAGGAAGAAATGAAATGTTCCTAGCCATACTTATAGTCAGCGGCTACTCAATACTTCCAGGAAAAAGGTATTTCTGGGATTCACAGGAAGATATGAACAATGCAATGGTCACAGGAGCGATGCGACGGGATAGATAGATGCGGATAATTCAAAGCCTGATCCCGATTATAGAATTTGGAAACTCAGACCATATGTAGATGCTCTCAAATCTAAATTCTTACAGCATTACCAACCAGAACAGCATATGAGTTATGACGAGAGTATGTTAAAATATTTTGGTCGGTACCCTTGCAAGCAATTCATTCGTATAAAGCCGATTCGTTTCGGACACAAAATGTGGGCTCTCAACACAGCATAAGGGTATCTAGTCAACTGTGAACTGTACCAGGGTGAAAATAGTCGCAGGTCATTACCATACGAAAATGAGTTCTGAAAAGCTGCAGCACTATTTGTGTCAAGGTTGGACGATTTGGGAGGTGTGAAAGAAAGGCGCTATAATCTATATCTAAAAGAAAGAGGTTATCAAGGCACAGGCACTGTTCGCGATAATAGCATTCTAAAGAACTGCCCCATAACTGCCAAAAAAACATTGTCGAAAAGCGAAAGGGGCACATATGAAGGAGCTATCGAAAAAGAAACAGGAATCATGGTTGTACGCTGGGTAGACAACAATGTTGTAACAGTTGCCTCGGCATGTCATGGCATTTCCCCCATATCGAACGTAAAACGTTATAGTGCTTCACAAAAGAAAATTGTAATGGTTTCATGTCCATGTATGATAGGCGAATACAATTTGCATATGGAAGGCACAGACCTCATGGATGAAAATTTAGCGCGATACCGAATAAGTATTAGCAGTAAAAAATTGTGGTGGCCAAGTTTTACATGGTTCATCGACGTCGCGGTAATAAATGCCTGGCAATTACATAAAAAAGTGGTGGGAGACTATCGCAACTTGATTTTCGAAGAGATTGCAGAGTTTTGGAACCAAAGCAAAACCGGGGGCCGAAAATATCGAAGTCAAGTGTTTCACTGAATAGAATTTCAGATGACGTGCGATATGATGGAACCAACCACTTGGTAATAGAGTTCCAAATGCAATGTAGGCTTTTGTATTCCTTGTTTTTTTGGAATTATATATTTAGTAATTATTTTTTTATAAGAACAAAATAAATTAGTTATTCGTTTGTCAAGTTCATGAAAATAATAACATGTATACGTTGAAGACTAGCGTTACCATATGATAACGGCGTTTTTTGCTGAAACTGACAGAAAAAATTGAAAAAATTCAACGAATTACTGTTTGAAACTAAGAAACACATTCAACCTCAAAATTCAAAAATTGTAAAAAAGAAAACATCGGCTTTAACGGGTTAATAGCGTTTGTTTCATTAATAGTATCTCTTCTAATTTAAAAAAGAGTTTTTTTTCTCTTGCTGTATAGTTTTCTTTCTTGTTTGCTATGAGGATTGTTCATCTAAATATTCGGTCGCTCGTTCCTTGTATGATCCATTTGAGGCAATGGGTAACTGAAAATGACGTTGATGTGGTGATTATTTCGGAAACATGGTTATCGCCGGATATACTCGACACGGATATTTTCATACAAGGTTACAGAATATTTCGCTTGGACAGAAGTGTTTCTGGGGGTGGTGGGGTTTGTATATACTGTCGTGTGGCTCTGAGGGTTGTTGAAAGTATACCTTTTCAATCTGTTCATTCTGAGCAGCTCTGGTTAACACTGAAAGTAAACGGAGAAGCATTCGCATTGGGTGCTTTGTATAAGGCTGGCTCGGCGTATGTGGACTTTTTCGGGGAACTAGAGGAGTGTTTGGGTAACATCCTTTTGACTCACACCTATATTATATGTGCCGGTGATTTCAATATTGATCCCTTTCAGGATACTTGCCAGGCCAGATATCTTACTAACATAATGGAAACTTTTGCATTGGTGCAGCCTGTTGACGAGCCGACGAGAATAACAGAACTCTGCTAGGACAATTGATTTATTTCTTTGCTCTGAGGACCTCACTATAAGTGATTGTCGAGTTACAGATTCGAACATAAAGACGGATCACCAGATGATTCATTTGAGTTTAATTGTAGATGAGGGTGTGAAGCAGCCAGAATATCTGAGTTTTCGTGATTTTAGGAATTTCAGGAGGGATTTGCTTTTGCAGGATTTAGCGCTCACAGATTTTACCCCTATGATCAGAGATAGTAATATTGATAGCAAATGTCGATTTTTTGAAAATTTAGTCTTATCCCGCTTTGATAAGCATGCGCCAATTAGAACAATTATTATCAAGAAACGTAAAACCCCGTGGCTTACTGACAATGTGAAATTACTCATCTCTCTCCGCGATAAAGCTTTAAATAACTTTAAAAAATCGAGACTCCCTAAAGATTTTGATTATTATAAACAGTTGCGAAATTTCACTAATACAGCCATCAGAAATGAAAAGCGTGGTTACCTTCGTTTTAAAACTGGGGCCAATACGAATCGTATATGGAAACATTTACGAGAGTTCTCAGTGGGAGTGCGACAGAAGGGTTTAATTCCTGAACCGATCAGTGACGTGAATGAGATGAGTAAATATTTTTCCAGTGTTTTTGCTGACAATCCTGTTCCAAGCTTGGAACTTTTGAATAAGTACGGTAATGGTAAGCTGAGGGATTCTATATCATTTCAAGTGTCAATGGTTACTGAAAGTCAGGTTTATGATGTTTTAACTTCCATTAAGTCTGCCTCGGTGGGTTTAGATGGTATAAGTGTCAAGATGCTTTTGTTGTGTTCACCTTTTATCCTGAAGTTCATATGTCACATAATAAATTATTGCATCGAGAAGTCAGTTTATCCAAAGTCGTGGAAAATGGCTCATGTCATTCCGATTCCAAAAGTACGCGATCCTAAGGATTACAGGGATCTCCGACCTATAAGTATATTGAGTGTATTGTCCAAAATTTTTGAAAAACTTGTCGCTGTCCGAATAAAAGCGTATTTGGAGTCGGAGCGTATTTTGCCTGATATCCAGTTGGGTTTCAGGGGGGGTCATAGCTGTACCACTGCCCTGCTCGCAGTGGTGGATGACATCATAAAGGCTGTAGACGATAATGAACTTTTGTTGCTCGTCCTACTGGATTATTCGAAGGCTTTCGATAAAATTAATCACGATTTGTTGTTGGCAATCTTTCATTATATTGGTTTCACTGAAAATACGGTTTTATTGTTTGAAAGCTATTTGACTGGCAGAACACAAAGAGTTTTGTACAGAAAAATTAAGTCTGATCCTATAGAGATCCCATGTGGCGTTCCGTAGGGATCCATTCTCGGACCGATATTTTTTATTATCTATACCTTTCAGCTCATGTGTTGTATAATTTTCTGCTCGGCTCATTTATATGCTGACGACTCACAGCTCTATTTACAGTTTTCGCGCGACTCATTTGATGAAGCTCTAGAAAAAATTAATATAGATTTGGATAACATCTTTAAGTTGTCGGAGAGTATGTGTCTGAGCATTAACCCTTCAAAAACTATAGTTATGCTATTTGGAAGGAAGGTCATGAGAGAGGCATGTAAAGATCTAATTAAGATATCTGTGAATGGCGCAGTTCTTCCTCTGACTAGCGAGTGTCGTAATTTGGGTTTGATTATGGATAGCGATTTGAGGTTTGATTCTCACATAAACTTGCTACTTAAAAGAGCTTTCGTGAATATCAAATTGATTTATGGTTGCAAAGAATTTCTGGATATTCGACAAAGAAAAATGCTTTGTGAAGCGCTAGTGTTGTCTCACCTCAATTATTGCGATACCGTATATGGCCCATGTCTGACAAAACAGAATGTGGCCCGAGTTCAGAAAATTCAAAACTGGTGTGTTCGAATTGTTTTCAACCTTAGACGCACAGATCGCACGTCCTGCAGACTGCAGCAATTGGGTTGGTTGAACATGGCGAATCGAAGAAGCCTGCATGTGCTGAGTATATTTTACATGATTTTGAATGAGAAGAGACCCTCCTATCTGCACCGACGAATCAAATATAGAACAGACGTTCATAGCATCAACGTCAGGTTCAGACATAAACTTGCCATACCGCGTTATCGTGCTTCCATGTTTCAGCGTTGCTTTTCTTATATTATTGTAGATGAAATCAATAAAATACCGAGTAGTCTTTTAGGTTTGAGTTTGGATGCATTTAAGAGGAGGGTGAGGCATTGGCTTTTTGAGAGCCAGTTAAATGAGATGTAGTCTTTCCTTGTTTCCTATTTTTTTTTTTCACCAAGAAGAAAAGATCTTATATATGGAGTGCACGAATTAATTTTGATTTATTTTAGTGTTTAATTCTTGTTTTCAAGATGAATAGTTGGTAAGATTAGTGATAAGTATCTCTTACATAACGATGTTTCCGTATAATTGTGGGTGCACTTGTCTAGTATTTGTTTCTATTTTATTCAGGTTGGATTAATCAGCTATGCTGTATCCTACCTTTTGGTATCTCTCAATGTACAGTAACACTCACTCATAATAAGTTTAAGGCCTTTAATGTAATTGATAGTTATAATTCTTATTTCTGTACAAGATGCCAATAAAATGCTATTATTATTATTATTATTATTAATAGTTTAAAATGATTTCCTCTTCACCTGAAATAGCTTTACTGGGTGTAAAAAGTTAGGATATTAAAACATTTTTTAAAGAAGTGAAAGTACTTCTTTATCGCTGTATACTATTATTTTATATTATTGAAGTAAAGTAAGAAAATTCTAGAACATTAAAGTAACAAAAATAGATGATATAACTGACAAAGCGAAAGAAGAAATTCTATGTTAACAACTTCATTAATTTTAGTATTTCTTCCCCTTACACTGATAAAAGCGTTAATTATATTTGGTTACAGCGGTTTAAGTCGTCTATGTGTTCTTGTGCATTATAATAAAGAATGCCAAAGAATTTTGGGTGCGGCAGATTGTATTAAGAGCTTATCCTAGTTTCGGTAAATAAAATAAAATATATATTGGGTGGGATTTAGATCCAAAGAATAGGAGAAATCAGATTATGATCACTTTCGTGATACTACATAAACCTGATATGAATTCGTCTTAAAAAGTAAGAAATTCCATTTTTCTTGTCAATGATGGTGTTCTCGTGTTCATCGTAAGCCTTGGTTCTCCACTACCATTTCTGAAAACAACTTATTGAAGATTGCTGAAGTTATCAATGGACTTTGGGCTGTACCTAACGCATTTTACACTGGGTTTCACCTTACTGTTTAGTTGAAGTAACGATAGTTTCGATGCATTATACAACGTAGACGCCCAGTTTTAGCTTTTTGGCTGCTATACACTTTCTCAAGAACCGATTCCACAGTCTACTGGTCAGACTTTCGCCAACACCAAGTGTGTTTCTAAAAGACTATGTAACAGGTACTTGAGTACCAAGAGCAGAGGGAAGTGAGGGTGTAAGAGCTGCTGGGTCACGCATATATAAGGATCACGATCGCGACGTTAGGGGATTATTATGATTATTAAGTTATTTTTCCTCAGATACGCAGTGATTCCGTTTTTCAGTTTTCGAAGCTCAGTGAATTAACTCACTCGTGTGAATCAGAATTGAATTTAAAGTTAATTAATCGTGCTTAACATAAGTTCTGAAGAATGGAAGACGCAGATTGTTCCTCTCTGAGAAGCCCGACAAGGGAAGAAAAACACCGTTCCTGCTGTGTCCCACAGGTGATTACTTTCTGAATTTCCTTCAATATTTCTGTTCACTATTAATTTTCACGAATTCCTTGGAGTATATGCTACGTAATTTCTAAACGCACTGAGGGCGAGTTGAAATAATCACTTCTCAAATTCCAAATTGTTTTCACATATTTTGTTTTGTCAAATGATCTATTTGAACTGCACTGAAATTTTCTAATATTTATTTCTAAGAGTTATTTTCATAGACTCATTTAAAATCTTTGCTTTCGTAACTTCGTAAAATTTGAAGTGTACTGAAATTATTTTATATTGATTTCCACAGTTGTTTTAACTTTTCACATTATTTGAAATGTACTCAAATTCTTTAATATTGATTTCAGCATTTGTTTATCTAACTTGCAACATTATTGAAACCCAATTAACTATTGTAAACTGATTCCAATAACTTGGTAACTATTTGAATTTGAAATGTTGTGAAGTTTAATATTGATTTGAAGCTTTACTTATTGATCTTATTGAAATGTTACTAAACCATTTTGCCAATCCAAATCTTTTGTTTATAATCTGATGAATGTACATTTGAATGTGAGAACATTTAATATTGATTCTTATCCTTGCTTCTATAAATGGGCCAATTATCTATTTGAAATGTCATAATCCATTTATTCAGTATTTCTATTTATTTCATTTCATAACTTAGCAGAACATACTTAAACTGTAACGAAGATGTTCATATTTGCATTGTATCCAACTATAGGGAAGATCTCACTTTCAAATTATTGATTTGATGTCCGATACTCTTAACCTCAATAAGGGAATATTCCCTGCCTTCAGGTGTAATAACCGCCTACGAATTATCTCATAACTCATTAGTATAAATAAATGTCGGTATGAAAGTTTTGAAGAATGTCTGAGTTGGTGGAATGTATGTGATGTTTGTGGACATACAGGTGTATGATCAGAGGGCATGATTCCCTGGTTGGCAAATCCGCTATATGGGAATAGAATATGATCCGCAGTCAGTGACACAATATAATTAATATTGCGCAAACAAAACAAAACTTTACGGGCTTACCTCTAGTGCCATATATAACGTTCTAAATACTATACGAATTACTGAATTCGATTAAAAATACGTGAGCGAATTAACGCTTGCAAGTTGTCAGCTGTGGACGTGTTACTCAGAATTTTAAAAGCAAATCTTCCAGAGATTTGAGTATCAGGGCAACGACCTACTCAAAAAACATTATATCATATTACCAAACTCTAAGATAGAGTCAGTTACCACTCATAAGATGGGTGAGGGCCGGTTAGGCCTGTCTATAATAATCTCATATCCAAATTCCATTCAGAATATGGGTGAGGGCGGTATAGTCTGTTTATAATAATTAAATATTCCCACTTCCACTCGTAATATGGGTGAGGACCAATTAGGTCTATATATAATAACCTAATGTACAAACTTCCACTCAAAATATGGGTGAGGGCAAGTTGAGCCTGTATCTAAATGATCTGATATTTCATTGAATTCATTCAAAGACGCCAAAGAATGCAAGGATAAGAATTTAATACAAATGCTGCAAAGATCAAATATACGATGTTACCGAATCTGTTTTTGATTTTCTAATTTCCTTACCTATGGTATAAACGACGAAGAATTGGTCGTATCACATCAAACCTCACATAAAAGAACTTGGGTAGGTTACTACAAATACACAACACAACAAAGAAAAGCGTCTTATTTTATAAAAAGAACTTCAAGGCAAGTTCAGGTATTAGACGATCACATGGCTTTTCATTTGACCGATTTTAGTCGGTCTCAGGTGTAATTAATATAGGGAAGAAGATAAGATAATTCAGGTATTGCAATTTACATGAAAGCGATTTGCATCGTCTTTCATAGACTGGGGTTGGGGGTATTTCAGCGTTAAGCTTCATTTTTGACTTGAAATAATTATAAATAAGTAATGTTGTTTTAATGGTTACATTTAAGGGCACTTTAATTATAAATATATAAAATCATATAGTTTGGTAGAGTCTTATCTTTCCCTGTTCGCAATGGGTTAACAAATATATTACTGCCTATAATTATAATGAACAACAACAAAATAACTATTATCATTATTTAGATATTTCAAGTCTTCGATGAAAGCTTTATCATACATTGTCATGGACTCAGTCTGTAATTACAAGTTAACCCGATTATTTCATATTTCATAAATATCATATACATCATATATACATAACAATTGAACAAGTGATTTAGAAAAATCAGACGTGCATTGTTAGCCATAGAAGACTTGAGTTCCGACAACAATGAACATAAGAGTTCCAACTACTATTCAAAAGATTTCATAAATTACATTAATAGAAAACGGTTATTTAGAATTCATGTTTCTAATTTGAAACTATTCAAAACTGTAAGTGTATTAGGAGAAGCAATTGAATTGGTATCCGGATGGTACCTCTACAAAAACAAGAATCAGAAATTTGGTCAATAGTATTGATATTCCTGATCAGAAACAACTTGAATACAGATTTTGCGTGTTTGTAACTCTTGACATGGTCATTTATAAGTTATTGTTGGAGATTGGGAAAACATAGTAGTCACTTCAGATAATTAGCTAACAAAGGTAGATGGTACATCTTTGAAATGAGGCTTTTAGATATTCATGAAAAATAGATACAGGTGGCTAACGCGATAAATGGCAATGCAACTAAATTATGTAATGGTTCATTGATATTTCGGAAGGTACCAACTAAAGAAAATAGTAAAGTGATTTTACTGTTTCTTTAAACTCTCTGGAAATCATTTAATTTTATCCCAATAGTTGCCATTCTATCTCTGTTAGATAGCTTATCAATAACTGAAAATTTTTTCAAACTTTTAGTTCGGCCTGCTATAAAATCATGTTTTTTTGGTTTTTGAAAATATTATTTACTTTGAATTTTTTAGTTCGATCTGCTATAAAAGCATAGTTATTAGTTTTTCAAACTATATTCATTTTTTAAATATAAAGTTAATTAGATGTTCATATTTCTACTATTGACAAGTAGTCCGCGCGCTTCGTATTTCAGCGTCCTGTATTATTACTGATGTTTTAGTTTTAGTTCGATCGTTACCAGATGACGTTAGTGGTTTCTGGTAAAGGTTATTTATTTCATAATTTTTTAACGTAGGATATTGGAAAATCTTATCGAATTATTGTATTGTCATCGGTTCTTGATAAGTAAGCAAAGTTACATTTGAATTGAACTCTTAAAGTGTGCTTAAACAACGTTTTAGTATTATGTTACATAGATAGATAAATACAGATAAACTAACAAAAGCGTATTAAAAATAAGAAAATATATTAAAATAATATCAGTAAATTTGAACCAACATTAAAATATATAGTGATAATTCGTTAATTGGAAATAGTCAAAAAAAATTTAAAAATATAATATATATATATATATATATATATATATATATATATATATATATATATATATATATATATATATATATATATATATATATATATATATATATATATATATATATATATATATATATATATATATATATATATATATATATATATATATATATATATATATATATATATATATATATATATAAATTTTAAATTTAAAAAATAAATATATATATATATATATATATATTTATTTTTTTGACTATTTCCAATTAACGAATTATCACTGAGTACCTTTAATGTTGGTTCAAATTTACTGATATTACTTTTAATATATTTTCTTGTTTTAATACGCTTTTGTTAGTTTCATCTGTATTTATCTATCTATGTAATATAATACTAAAACGTTGTTTAAGCACATAATTTTAAGAGTTCAATTCAAATGTAACTTTGCTTACTTATCAAGAACCGATGACAATACAATAATTCGATAAGATTTTCCAATATCCAATATCCTATATATATATATATATATATATATATATATATATATATATATATATATATATATATATATATATATATATATATATATATATATATATATACCACAACTGAGTGGTGCTATGTTTAACGGATACTAACCGTAAATTTCATCCTCATGATCAATTTGGACAAGAATATCATGAGAACCAAATGGGGAATTACCAATGATTTGTGCTTTTACCCTGTGACATTGCGTTTTTGCTTGATTTCGATATCCAATGTTTGAAATTTCATCACGCAGGTTTTAGTTTTTTGATTTCTAGATCTAAGCTTCTTAGTGGGGGATCTTCTCTTCTTCTTTTAATTAATACTACACGTAGATCTTTGGTTTCGGTCAGCATTGATTATTGTGTGGTAAATCCTTGAAAGTACATTTGTTATATGAGCATAACCTATCAACTACAGTGTAGTAAAAAAACTGGTCTAGATATAAGCAATATGAGATGTGTATGTAATTCGAAACGAAAAATGTCTTCGAATTTATAGATTCCTGTAAAATATATGACTTTCATGAATTTATTACGACGAAACAAGAGACGAAATGAAAGAGTTACGTTGGTTAAAGATGCTACAGAAGGATCGGAAACCTGAGGAAATGAGAACATTGGAGGTAATGTTACTGTTTATTCGATGGACACTGGGTAAATATGCATGAAAGCTATTAATGATGAACAAATAGAATGTACCTAATGATTCAGCACGTCTCTTTCAATATCAAGAGATTTATCTGCACCTATTAAACGAAATCCTGTTTCAAAATTTGATCACAACTTTAATTTAGTGATAAATTAGTTCAATTGACGAGGCTTTTACGTGATAGTAATCCATTTTCACAAATACAAGTAAACGATGATTTCTACTAAAATATATTATTGAATGCTCGACGCGTTTCGATACACAGTTGTGCATATTGCAATTGGGTTTATAAAGGTAGAACAGGAAGAAATTTTAATGTTAGAATCTCTGAACATAAATGCAGTTTCATCAATGGAAAAACCGATTCAAATTATTCAAATCAACTTAGGGAAAATGGTCACTCTTTCAATTCAGAATTTAAAATCCTACATTCTGAGAATAGAGGTATAAAACTCTACCTTCTGGAGTACTTGAAATTAACAGATTTAGGTATTCACCAGAAATTCTCAATGATCAGGTAGACATAAATAACTCACCCTTATTAAATTTATTTCCTAAACATTAGTTCAAGTACGGATAGCTCTGAGTGGATTGCCTCTTTAGTATATACGAAAATTTGTGAGCAAGATATATTTGTAGTATTCATTCGCTCTTGATAAAGATACTGTGTATCGAAACGCGTCGAGCATTTAATAATATATTTTAGTAGAAATCATCGTTTACTTGTAGTTTGTTACCTATCTACCTTGTAGTTAGTTACCTATCATCTAGATTTGATAGTTTTAATATTTCACTGCAATAAAATTATAAAGATATAAAGGGCCTGAAATTAACTATTGCAAAACTTTAAAAACAAACGAAATAATAAAATTCCTTTTCAAACTTCCTATTCAAAATGTTGATATTGAATTTGTTTGTCACTTTAAGAGTTCCAAGTTTCGCCACCAGAGTATTGTTCTTGAATCGCCAAATAACTGAATAATATTCTCTTTGTCGTTAATAATGTCCACAATAAGTATTACGTTTTCATGATGGATTGAATCCATTTTGAATATAGATTTAGATGGAGCCACCTAATGAAACCACCTGTTTCATGATTATTGAATTTTATTAGAGTCAAGCTCGATCCATTTACATCATTTTTTGGTATCGTATGGCAACTTATTTAGTCCATAATTTCAAAAAACATCGTAGTATTTTATCATTTTTCGAATGAAGCATCCTCATATTTGTACCTTTATTCGAAAATTTGATTTTGGTTCGATTCCAGTTTTCTCATTTTGTCTAGCATGAGAGCGGGGAACATGATTGAATTGAAATCGATTTTAAAATGCCAGGAAAATGGAGTAAAAGTTGAATGTGTATAGGTATATCACAATTCGCTAGTTGTCAATATTTTAAGTTTTCTCATTTGAAAATTCAGGCTAGAAGTTAAAAATAGAATTTCAATTGTCAGATTTGCAATTTAGTTGATTAGAGAACCTTAATTAATTAATCACGACAATTAAATTCTTGATGCACTGTTTATGATAATTGCATTTCAAGAAAACTTTCTTTTCTTCTTCTTCTTGATTCTTCCATTGGTTCATAGTCGTATTCGGAGTCCCCCTCGATCCATAAACTCGGAATGGGTTCAATTAAGAAAATTTAGTAATCAAACCAGAGAATATAGAATTCTTTCAGACAGAATTCTGTATTCCGTTCCGTTTAATATTTGAATTCCACAATATGCTCTTTGGGTTGTATTCAATTCTATCTGCGTAATTGAATATATAAATATCTATACTTAAATAATAAACATGTTCGTTCAAGCATTCTCCAAAGGAAATGAGATTATATTAATTTTTAATTAATATAAAACTATTCTTATTCTTTATAATCTTGGCCTTACCTTTACGACGCCAATGAAAACTTTATTGTTGTGATGTGAACAGGATATAATAAGTTGTTTGCTAATTTACGTAATTAAACCTTGCGTTGCGACGTTGCGAGTTTCAATTGCTCTTAGGTAGGCATAGTCCCCCTGAGTGAGGATTTCACGACCGCAGTTTGTGCTTCGTAGGTTAACGTTTGTGGATCATAATAATGAGCATATAGCGCATAATCATATAAATAAGAAATATAAACATAAACGTTAAAACACGTTCCTGTCTCTTGATCAAGGATAAATACGATAGTCACCTCGATTTGTTGTGGAAGTGTTTCGTTCTGTGATATACACTTAAATAGTTTAAACTTCAAGGCTCAAGCCCAAAGTGCATAATGTCCATATCTTCATTTAGGTGACAATGATTTCCAATATATGCCTCATTGTTTTATGTGATAAATATACAAAGTCTTAATGCAACTGTACTGACTTTTTCATTGTCAGTGTCAGTTAGGAGAGAATCTGTGATATTTTTAACAATTATTCAAGTCAAAGAGAAGAAAATGCAGAGGTGGTTCTTTCTAGAAGACCCAGAAAATGCTCAGGCTAGGTACCATAAGGATGAAACACCAAGTGAGTCCCTCAGAGCTTCTTCGAAATTCATTTACAGAAAATGGTTGTTTCGAGTTCATGCTCTTGATATAAAACCAGATGAAACTGTATGTGTAACAGGTAATTGTATGGAGTTAGGAAGCTGGTATCCAGATAAATGTGTACCATTAGAAAGGGAGGAACCAGAAATATGGTCTATTTGTATGGATATACCAGATCAGAAACTGGTTGAATATAGATTTTGTGTATGTGTAGTTCTTGAACAAGGTGTTCAAGTTATTGTTAGACATTGGGAAACAGCTATCCATCCCCGACATATAGATTGCGATGCAATAAGTCCACTCAAAGAGGATGTACCTTTAACATATGGACATATACATAATTATGAGAAGATTGATAGGGGATGGTTGAATAAAGAAACTGTGGTGCAGTTGAAACTATGCAATAATCCATTGACCCTCTGGAGACCAAAGTATTTGAATCGAAAGGTGTATATTAAGGTGACCCCAGTGAATTTACAACGGCATTCGAGTAGTTCAAATAATAACTCTTTGGCATTTGAAGATTCCTTGAGTGCTGATACATTGGATGGTGGAGATGGACCAAAACATTCGTATACAGAGGTGGCAAGTTTGCAGGATGAAGATACTAGTTTTCATTCACAAGATCAGTTTGGAAAAGAATATCATGAAGATGAAATGTTGATATTTCAATCAACTGTACTTTTTCCAACTAATATTGCATTTTTAATTGATTTATACATCTACAGTACTCATTGCGCAGAGGGGGAACCCCCGTATCATGCAGGATTTAGTTACCTATTACCAAGTGTTTTGCTCCAAAGTGAAGGAAGTGCCGTTCTCCCTGTAACTAGTACAAAACATAGGCCTTTAGGCCAGATTCGTATTGATTATCTTGTGATAAAACCATTGCCATATCCTTGTGATATGAGCCTAACTTACCAAAGACACTGGAATAGAAGAAGAGCTGGCCTGGATGTTGGTCATAGAGGATCGGGATCTAGTTTCAAAACTAAAAATTGTGCAGAAGTTAGAGAAAATACTATTGCAAGTATGAAAAATGCTATTCATTTTGGAGCTGATTACGTAGAATTCGATGTACAGCTCAGTAAAGATATGATTCCTATAATATACCATGATTTTCATGTATGCATTGCCATGAAAAAGAAAAATACGATGGGTGAGTCAGATATGTTGGAACTGCCAGTGAAGGAGCTGACATATGAACAGTTAAGGATGTTGAAGGTATGTTAGCCCATACAGTTGAATTCTTATTTTTCAGAATTTTCATTTCCTTATTAATTCCCATAATACTATAAAAACTGATTCTCTTGGGGTATCAGTTTTCTATTTTCATTTGCTTTTTATGACAGAAATCCTAAATTCCAATAATACTCTATTTGGTTAAAATAAAATTTTCAATGCTTTGAATAAGCTTTAGTTTCTTAACTTATATCTTATTTTTGCTTGATACCTAATATCTTAAGAGCACTACTGAGCAAAGTAAGAATAAATGTAATAGTTCCATACTTATGTACAGAAAAAATAAAATAATAAAATAAATTACTCGAAGCTCACAGTAATTACCGGAAATCAAACCATGCATTTAGTATTTTATTTTGTTCAACTTGAATATATATTAAAAACTTAAACTATCTTCATCTATTTGATATTTTTCTTCTTCCTGCTCGGCGTCCTTATGGGCGGCAATCACGTAATTTGGCCCATTGGGCTTCTTTTTCTTGCACAACGCCTTCGTGGGCAGGACTCAGGCTGTTTGGCCCATTGTGCTTGTCGTGTTGTGTTGTGTTGCTATTTGTCATGCAAAAACTTCTTGATGAAGCTGGCAAGACTGTTGTAGGGGGCCTCCTGGGTGTTTCAACGCCCAAGGTGTTCAGTCTGGTTTTCTTATGAGCGGGACATTCGAAGAGTATGTGTTCTGTTGTTTCGTCTTTTTCTAGGCAACCATGGCACAGTGTGGTTAGTCTCATGACTATGTAGGTGTTTGTTGAGTTGGTGTCCAGTCAATATGCCAATAGAGTCAACAAGAATTGTCATATTTCTTTGCTGTCAGAATTATCTATGAAATTGTAGGAGTTGTTAGCGCATATCTAAAAAAACTTCTTCAAGGTGCCTAGGAGTTACTGTTGATGTTGACGTCTGCTGCAAATTGCCTTGACATTTAAGACTGAAGATGCTCAATGCATTTAATGTCTGTTGAACCTGTAGGCTATTCACTTCTTTGAATTCTGTTTAAGTTCAGCATCAACTAAATAAATCACAACAATCATTGTTGCATTTCGCAGAACGATTAAGTTAGGAATAATTTGAACCTACATTAGTGATACCCAATCTGAGGTCCGCGGTAAAATTGATTGTAATTTGAGATACAAAACAAAGCACTCACGTTTTTACTACAACTTACAACAATCAAAAACTAATAAAGAATAAGAGAGATTGTAGGTTAATCTTATGCAGTTATGTTCCCCGCTTTCATGCCAGACAAAATGAGAAAACTGGAATTGAACCAAAATCAAATTTTCGAATAAAGGTACAAATATGAAGATGATTCATTTGAAAAATGAGAAAATATTACGATGTTTTTTAAAATTATGGTCTAAATAAGTTGATAGACTAGCTAAATCCATACTTCATGCAGAAATAACAAATAAAATCCGAACTCAATGCGATACGATACCAAATCGAAGAAGATGAAGTTGCTCCTGAAGTAGATATCTTTGTAGGTATTCCAGAAGATGCAGTAGATACAGACTGCGACAGTGATGCAAGTGATGATGAGCACGAAGCGAATTCGAATCATTTGGTATCGAAAATATTATCTACAGTCTGTGAAGTAAGGAAGCGGAATGTAGATAATGAACCTGCCAAATCTGATTGGGACTTGAGCGACGAAGAACCTTTAATTAATTTTGTGAGAAAACTACAAAAAAGAATGAAAAACGTCGAAAGTCTGTAAATAACATAGAATGGAAAACTACACATGCAAACTTCAAACTAAAAGTCGATTGCGAAGTGAAGCCAACTTCAGTAGAAACAAATTTTTTTCAACTATTTTTCACAAACGATTTGCTCGCTGAAATGCTACATCAAACAAATACCTATGCGTCGCAAAAAAGTTAGCCACTCAATATGACTTTGGATGGGATATGCCAAGTACCCAAATAAAAGGATGTATTGGTCTAGCTATGATGATGTTCCTCAAATATTGCAGAATAGCATCAGACTCAACAGATTCGAACGAATATTGCACAACTTCCATTTGAATGATAACTCGAATATCGATGAAGATGATCGGTTATATAAACTACGTCCAATCATAACTGAATTGAATCGCAATTTTTTGACACATGGGGGACTAGATGAAAATTCATCTATAAACGAGAGCATGATTCCGTACTATGGGAAACACTATACCAAATAATATATCAAAGGAAAACCAATCAGATTTGGTTTCAAAAATTGGACCCTCTGTTCAGCAGAAGGATATATGATAGCCTTCGATATATATACAGGAAATACAAAGAAGGGAAAAAACATTCGGATTGGGAGGAGAAGTTGTCACAACGTTGATAAACAAGGCTCAGATACCTCCTAATGAAGGCTTCAGGCTTTTTTTTCGACAATTATTTTTTATCAGTTGCACTATTTTTCCATTTAGCAAACATTTGTGCTGTGCAACATGAACTATTTAGGACGGAAGAACTTTGAAATGTCCTCTTCGAAATAAAATGAAATGCACAAATTAGCAAGGAGAACATTCGATTCTCGGAGTAATAAAGAAGGAAGTATTTCACTAACAAGGTGAAAAAACAATAAAGTTGTTACTTGCATAACAAATTTCAATGAAGCTGAAATTGAAACGTGCTCTCGTTGGTCTAGAGAAGCTAAGGGGAAATTAGCCGTTCAACAGCCGAGCGTATTCGCGAGCTATAACAAAAATATGGGTGGGGTTGATAAAATTGATCAACTGATTGCTGTTTACCGTTCCAGAATACGCCAAAGGAAATGGTGGTGGCCTATTTTTGCCTACCTACTTGATGCATCTGTAGTAAACGTCTGGATACTCATTCGACCAAATGATGCTAGAGCCTTCAGCTTACTTCAGTTACGCAGGAGTATAGCATACACTTTTCTCTCCTCACATGGAACTCCCTCATCAAGGGGCAAAATACCCAAAGCAATGGATGAGATAATATATGATGGCCGTGACCATTTACCAGAATATGTATCAACAAAAAAATTATGTAGAAACTGTATGGGCATAAGCCATTTTATTTGTATCAAATGCAAGGTCGGCTTGCATCCCAAAATTTGATTCAAGACTTACCACGTACGCTAACAACACTCCAGGTATAGTATCCGTTAAAACGGATCGGAAACATTTTTGAGTTCCTTATATTTTTTAAGAATGTTATGTAATTCTATTGAATAACAATCTCAATGAAACATTACATTTCACAATTCCATTTAAAGAAGATAAACTGCACATATTTTTAATATATATTCATCCATATTCAAAATTGAGGAAACTATATTCACTAAAGCAGCTCTGTACAAATACTCTATAATAATTGGAGACTTCAACCCCAACCAAATGAAAAATAAACAAATAAATAAGTTTCTCCAAAATGGTACCTTCAAAAATACATTACACCACCAACGTTTTTAATGGACAACAACCCGGACAGTACCCCAGATTTATTACTCTACTCCACAAATCTAAAAAATAACATCAAAGATTTACAACTTGTGCCAGATCTGGGTTCGGATCACTTGGCGATGCTGATCACATTGGACTTGGATACTCAAACTGAAGAGACCGTATTGAGAAAAACCTTACAATTCAATAAATGCAAGATTAATAAAATAAATGAAGAGATCACTAACTTTATAAATTCCCACAAACATACAAATATGAACGAAGATTACATCACATTATTCAATAACAAACTCTCCAAATCCATTCTAAAATATACACCCACAGCAAAACACCATCCATTTCTCCACGATTTACCACCTTTCATTGTTAATATGATCAAGCAAAAACGAAAAATGTACAGAGAATACAGGCGCTGCCCAAATCCTAATTTTAAAACCAAACTAAATGAATACAATACTAGTATTCACAATATGATCAGGCAGTACAGACTTCATAGATGGACGGAAGCGTGTAAAGCAATCAGAGAAGCCAAAGGGAGAAATTTCTATCGGCAAATAAACAAACTCTCCAAGTACAAAAATTTCACAAGATACCCACTATTCTAGCCAATAATAGAGAATACAAATCTGATGAAGAAAAGGCGAACATATTTGCAGAACACTTCAAACAGGGATACCAATATGACAAGGACAGAAACTATGATACTGAAACAGAAACAACGGTAGAATCTTGGTATACTGATTGCTTCACCGATGTCCAGAAGGAAAAGAATCAGTGCAAATTGAGGAAGACACGTATTATGAGATTCTGCATAATACTAAAAACAGTGCTCCAGGGACAGATAACGTTCCATGGAGTATAGTCAAACAATTGAACCAACAAATTCACGAACACATAATGATGATGTACGAATGGTGTCTGAATAATCAAACCTTCCCAAAAATATGGAAAACTGGTACCATCATTCTAATAGCAAAAACTAATAAAGATCACAAAAAAGTTGAAAACTATAGGCCTATAACACTCTTGCCAGTACTAGGAAAGCTACTAGAAAAAATAATTAAAGTAAAACTTGAGGAACACTTCCATTATTCTATTCCCAAATACCAATTTGGTTTCCGCAGAAAAAAAGCTACAGTTCACCCTCTCACAATTTTCATCTCTAACCTTCAAAATGCACAATTGAACAAAAGGAAAACAGCAGCAGTATGTATGGACACTAATAAAGCATTTGATAGTATGTGGATAAAAGGTTTACTTTACAAAATGTTCAAAAGAGAAACTCCATCATATCTTATCCAGATAATAAGATCATATCTTGAGAATAGAAGATTGAAAACAAAAATTGGCGACTCAGAATCTGACTTCTTCACTTCCATGCAAGGTACACCTCAAGGATCACCACTCTATCCTCTTCTATACAACATATATTGCAGTGACATGCCCACAATTCATAATAAAGATCAATATATACTACAATACGCAGATGACACTATAGCAATCTCACACGGGAAAACATTAAAAGAATGTATGGAAAAACTTCAAAAGCACATTAACAACATCACATCATTGTTCGCAAAGTGGAGATTGAAGGCCAACCCAGAAAAATCACAGCTCATTATATTCAATCACAACATAAATCACCATTCCCCAGTTATTTCAATAAACAAGAAAACAGTGAAACCAACACCATCAATAAAATACCTAGGAATTCAAATTGACAGCAAAGCCAGCCTGAAACTTCATGCAAACACCATAAAAAGAAAATGATCGCTAGAGCTAAACACTTTAGATGTTTGACATACAATAATCAAGGAATTGACATGAAAACAGCAACGGTCATTTACAAATCCATATGTCGACCAATAATAGAGTATGGACATCCCTATATGCGAATTGTAGAGAGCCAGTGATCAAAATTCTGGAGGTTGCTGAAACAACATCCTGAGAGCAATAACCAAAATGAGGCATCCAAACAACCCATTACACAATCCCCAAATCACCTTTTGTACCAGAGAACCAAGATAGAACCCATAAGAGAGCGCATCAAGAAACTGAATACCAAATTTATACAGAGACTGAGTGAATTGGATGACATAAGAGATCTCCTGCACGACAAACCAGCAGAAAACCCACTCAGAAAATTTCCAACCTGTACATTACTTCAGAAGCTAAAAAGTTACCAAAATTCCTAAAGTACTAATTATTAGAGATTTTTTTTTTTTGTAATTATTAATATTTTAGAAATGTATTTCAAACCCATTTGGGCTGAAGGACTTTGGTCGATGGCCTCTTGATATTATTATCAATAAAGAACAGTTATTATTATTTTTATCTATTTTTATTTGAACGTTATTGAAAATATTATCACGAAAAATATATTTTCAGTTCCATCCGGTAATTTCATGCACTAATGGGTTAAGCTCTTATCAAGTTTGTCCCAGCATGTTCGATGAGATTGAGGTCTGTACTTCGTCCAGGTCTCTCCATTTAAGTGATTACGCGATCTTGAAGGTAGTTACTAACGAGATGAGTTTGGCGAGATCTAACGTTATCATGGATAATTCCATGATGCCGTAAATGGAACAATATGTTCTTTTGAAATGTCTGTAAAGTACCTCTGAGCATTCAGGTTTCCATTATTTACGATTTACTATTATTGAACCTCCATCAAAACCATAGGTCGGTAAAAATTGAACTATTTGAAAAACTCTCTAGCAGTCAGCTTTTCACTACTTGACATATTCCCTGATATAATTCAATTGGACTCTTCGATGTGCTGCGGTTAGAGCTGGGCCTCGAATTTGACTCGATGCCTCAATCCAAATTCACTGAGACATTGTCGAATCGTTTCAGTGCTAATTATCTCCTTAGTCCCTTTCATAACCTTGCTTGCTATGTGAAATCTTTTCTTAGATTTGTTTAGGCAAATAAGAAGTTTGATTGTTGAAATATTTTTCTGCTGTTTTTCTTTTTCCATTGTTACAGATTCCTGTCCCAAACCCCCTTCCTTTCACCCTTTTTTTGGAAATCATGGAATGCAAGAGAGAATGAAGCGGCTAAGCAGAAAAATCTTTGGTCCTCTTTATGTACACACGACACTATTGCTAGTGCAATTGCGACAGGGAAATGAGTTTTTTCCTCAGGTTTTTTCACTCGTTTATTGAATCATATACAAGATAGTATGGTTCCCCTGTTACATCTCCTGAGCTCACACTTGTGTTTTTTCTGACACAGACCAAAATTATAGATATAAGCATTTATTGTAGATACAATTATTCAAATTTTTGTAAATCCTCTCTTTTCAAAAGAATATATATATATATATATATATATATATATATATATATATATATATATATATATATATATATATATATATATAGTGCTAATTTGCACTCCAGTATTCTGTCGAAGCCGTATTTGTAGGGCCTAACAATAGCTAACCGTTGCTTCATCGAGGAAATTCTTAGATATTGGTTATGGATTGCGGTTGTTTGTTGCTCGAGGTCGTTCTTGCTCAGGTCTCCTTTCATGACTACTTGTCTCTCTGTACCTGCGGATTATTCTGGAAACAGTTGAGTGGGACACCCATAGCCTTTGGCCTATTGCATAAGTTCAACTTAGCTCATCTAACACATCTGCTTCAGCACATTCTGCCGGGAACAAATTTCGTGATACTCGTTGCATTACTATCGAAAATTAAAATTTTCAAGAACAATAAACGTTATTCGCTAAAATCGATCAACAACTGCTGTTGTCAATATGTCAAGGTTATTTGCAAAATTCAATTTATTTCATTTTATTTTTCAAGGGGGGCAACATATGCGCCAATAAAAAATTTTGTTGCCATATGTCCGGACATATCTGAAAAAACATGTGTTAGTATTTAGTTGCCTACCAAAAAAGAAATTTGAAATATTAAAATTGTGCGTTAATTTCTTGGAGCAGTGTATAATACATGCATATTATACAAAGTGCGGCAGCATAACTTTCTTTTCTCAAAAGTAAATAAAACCCTTTGTATGAATCAGGAAATTTGTATTTATTTTGTTGTAATGTAGACACATACATTAAGTTTTATTTGCTTAGTTTCGAAGATCAAATCAGGTAGGTGACGGCCCCCATTCTCCATACATTTAATAATAAACCGATTTTTGGCGTTTGTCATGACTCCTGCCAGCATTTCAGGCGTTATGTTGGCTATTTCTTCCTCCATGTTGGTCTTGTAGGGTCCTTGGACTGTTCAGATAAAAAAGGGATTTCAAGAAACTCCATAGAAAAAAATCGCAAGGGGTCAAATCAGGAGAGCGAGCCGGCCACTCCAAATCGCCCCTAATTGGGATTAGGCGTCCTGGTAGGTGTTCCCTCAAAACAGCCATCGATGCTCTGGAAGTGTGTGCCGTTCCACCGTCTTGTTGGAACCAAGTGTCCCCTAAGTCCAAATCATCTAGCCGTGTTCCTGTAGCATATTTACATACCGGTCTGAATTCACTGCCTGTATGACTTCATTTTCCTCAGAAAACCAGGGACCAATAATTCCACCTGAGGAAATTGCACACCACACTGTGACTTTAGGTGAATGTAAAGGCTTTTGATGCAATTGTCGAGGATTTGCGCATGTTCTGTTCATTGACGGATCTATACAAAGGAAAATGGGCTTCATCACTAAAAAATAATATTGTCCTCAGGAACGACTACCAGAAGAACCTCTAACGCGTACCTCCGAGAATTGAAGTCACGTTCAGAAAGTTCCTACACAATTGCCATCTTGTATGGATGGAAATGAAGAGCATCATGAAGAATTCGTCTCACAGAACGATCGGAAAATCCAAGGGTAGACGCATGTTTGCGCGCAGAACGCCGTGGTGATCGCAACATTGAACCTCTTATGGGCTATCGCCCATAATTTTAGGATCTTTTTCAAAATTAAATGTCGATTTGAACTTCAGAAGTTGACTAGAAAACTGGCCGGACTTCTTCAATGTAATTGAAAGTTTATTGAGATAGATTATTTTTCTTCGTTCGATTAACTGCTTGACAGAATAATTCTGGTCTAATTTCAATTCGTTGATAAAAACCGTTTTCACCTGATAATTTCCTGAGGACAATGTCGTGTGGAATATAAAATTAATTTCCTTATCTGAGTATTCTAATCGATAAAAATTGAATGTAATCAATTTTAAGACGACATGAAACCAAGGTTAGATATCCATCCTGGGTTTCTTTAATAAAAATATGATGCTTGAACTTTTATAATTGTTAATTTAATCAATTTATTTTTCATTTATCATCCCAGTTCTTAAACATGATCAATTTCGTTTTGACTTTGAATAATATCACACAAATATAAGTACGTACAAATTTCAAAATAAACGTAGTGCTATTATATGTCGGCAACTGCCAACTGGATAAAAAATTCCTTGAAAATGTTCCAACCAGTTTCAACACAACTGATATTTTTAGAATATGATTCACGCAGTGGAAAAAATACATTTAGTCGATTTTTTTTCATGAAACGAATCAAGGCTATCATTTTTGTTCGAAATATAGTCTTGGATGATCGAATTTAATACTTTCAAATATATAAACGAAGAAAGTTGCAGCAAATCATATTTGAAAATGGAAAAAGATGATTCGAAACAATTTTAATGTAATCCATCCTGGATAAAAATTATTTTCATAAGCCTCTATTTTTTCTTTTATGACGGCGTATTTTTTAACTTAGAAAATTTTAAATTTATGAGGAAGGTGAATACCATTACATTTCACACAAATCTCAGATTGAATGCTAATAATAACATTGACAAATATGAAAAACGAGAGGTGTGTACAATATACAGGGTTAGGCAAAAGTACCGGAACAGCTAATTATCTCAGTTATTTACCTAGCGATTTTTTTGAAAATTAGTATTCCTACATTGTGAAACATAAAGAACTCAGTGTTAATATTTTGTGGGTCAATAGTGTTTCCAGTGTAGCCGGAAATGACCACAACATGAGAATTTCGAATAGAACACCCTATATGTTTATTTATTTTTAGATTCAGAGGAAAAAACTTCCTTAGAAACAATCAAGAAAAATGATGTCTCCAAATTTTTTCTTTGTTTTGAATTTTACGTCGTTTGGACAGTCTTCTATGTTATTTGTATAGAAACCAGCATTACAGTTGATTTCAGAATGGGATAATGTAAAATATTTTTCATCATCCAAAATTATGGTTCTGCCGTTTGCGAAGTGAATTCTTCTTAAGGCGCGGCAACATATGGGGATTTTTTCCAATTGATTCTGGGTTTATTTTGGACACTTACGCCTTTTACGATATTTACATCCCGCATTCAGAGGAAAAAACTTCCTTAGAAACAATCAAGAAAAATGATTTTCTTCTAATGTCGTGTTCATGAAAAAATCAAAATGACAATAATTATAATCACCTAAATAAAATTACTCTGGAAGTCATAACCGATGTGACAGGTTGACAATTATTGTCAAGTATTTGTTGAAGTTTTGAAAATGAGTTCCTTTCACCTCCTGACAATAAACTGAGAATGGAATGATCCGCATGCGTTTGTCGTTTTATTCAAAGCAGCAGATGTCTCTGCCCAGATTGATGGTGGAAATCTAAATAGTTTTCAAACAAATAATCCGAAAATTGCTCTTGCCTTTCATCTCGTAGTTTGATTGCGTATATTTCGAAGAAATGAAAATCTTCCATCTCGTTGGGCTCAAAAAGCGAAAGCGAAAAACAATATCGGAGCCAGTTGTCTTTTTCTTAGTGTACCATATCCGGAAGTCAAACCTAATATTTAAATTTCGCGGTATAGCTTGTGTGATGAAACCTACATCCTGTAATTTTTGTATTTGGCCAAACATTGGGGGAGGCATTGTGAATAGCAATTTCAAAACCAATCACTACTGTTGGAGATGATTTAATATTTAATATTGAAGAGAAGTTTTGCATTTTTGATAAGCATAATTTAAATGTGTAAGTTGGTTTGACTTCGAACAGACAGAAAACCAAATGGATGTAATGACCATTTAAAAATCCGTGGAAAGTGAACAGTTATTTTAAAAACTTGGTACAGTATAGAAATTGAAATGAAACTAATAAAGAAAAATGTAGAGCTCTTGGAAAAAAATCAAATTCCCGAAAAACCTATTACCACTGGATATTTCCGACCTGGCGAGAATTGCTGCATGACA
The DNA here is from genome assembly GCA_013387265.2 of Cryptolaemus montrouzieri. NCBI lineage: Eukaryota > Metazoa > Arthropoda > Insecta > Coleoptera > Coccinellidae > Cryptolaemus > Cryptolaemus montrouzieri. The sequence goes on from JABFTP020000144.1 coordinate 35,513,837, forward strand.
TCTACTATTCATACTCACAATCAATGACTTTATAGCATTCTGATCCATTCCGTCCCAAATTTCGGTTAGTCTGTATCTTGTTCACGGTAGCTGACTGGTTTTGCGAGCTTCTTCTTCTAATGGGAATGGTTGAGACATACCATTGAAGTGATTTCGTGATCTTGAAGGTAGTTAACGTATGTTACAAAAGTCTTGGAAAAAAATTCGAATAGATAAACTAATTACTGAAGAAAACTTTATTGAATTAGGATTTCACCTTATATTTAAACTCTATAAAATCATATTTGAAGGATTGATAGGGGTCCGTTCTGCTCAACGGCGCGCAAATTTCTCCGAACATCTCCCATCAGTCTTTGGACGACATCCACATCGATTTCTCGTATCTTCTGAAACATTCTCTGTCTCAAACCTTCTTCGTTTTGGGCTTCCCATCCATTGTCATAGACTTTCCTTGTCAGTAAACCCCAACAATCTTCGATTGGTCTTGCTTGTGGAACGTTTGGGGGGTTATCTCTGCGAGGTACAAATGGGATGTTATTAGCCTCTAACCAATCTCTCCTAACTCGCGCATAATGGGAAGACGCCAAGTCTGGCCAAAACATTTCGTCATCAGCGTGATAGGCATTGATGAAATATAACAATGTTGGGAGACATCTTCCAGTATATAGGATTGCATCAACAGCTTCGCCTCTCACATGCCCTACATGTGGTCTTGGAACCCCAGCTTCAGAAATAGCACACCAAACCAAAACCTTGTCTCCAAATTTTTTATTTGTTTTGAATTTTACTTCGTTTGGACAGTCTTCTATGTTATTTGTATAGAAACCAGCATTACAGTTGATTTCAGAATGGGATAATGTAAAATATTTTTCATCATCCAAAATTATGGTTCTGCCATTTGCGAAGTGAATTCTTCTTAAGGCGCGGCAACATCTGGGGATTTTTTCCAATTGATTCTGGGTTTATTTTGGACACTTACGCCTTTTACGATATTTACATCCCGCATTCAGTAATTCTCGCCTTATTGTCTCACGAGAAGTACGAAATCTTCTAGATAAGTTTCGTAATGATGTTCCTACTGTGTCTCTTGCTCTTTCTAAGAGCCTGTTTCTACGGATTTCATTCAGAGCCTTCGATCGACCACTTTTTGGCAAATTCAAGCATGGTATTCGTTGCTCATATTCACTTATTACCCGAAAAATAGTTGTCTTAGAAATATTCTGACCACGAATGTTGATGATTTCACGCTTAGGAACTAGCCCAACTAAATTGTAAATACTTCTTCGAAGTTCTAATTTGTAAGGCATTTTAGCGAACTTTCAGACTTTTGACAGAAGGAATACTCAATACAAATCGTAAATTACATCAATTAGATCTTCCACGAATTGTGGGAACTATGCATGAAAAAACTTTTTCCCAAGACTTTCGTGACATACGTTACTAACGATATGAGCTTGGCCAGGGTTTCATTATTCACGATGACCAGATCAGTTCGGGCGTTCAGAGGAATTTTTCCCCACGCCATAATTGAACCTTCGCCAAAACCATAGGTAGGTGAAAAATCGCACTGGGTATATCTCCCATTTCGACGTCTATACACTAGAAAACGTCGATCGCAATGAAAAAGGCAACATCTCGATGCATCTGTGAATTCTCTCCCAGTTAGCTTCTAACCAATTGAGATGTTCCCTGGCAGAAGTCAATCGGGCTCTTCGATGTGCTGCGATTACAGCAGGAGCTCGTGCCTCAAACCAAATTCCCTGAGACGTGGTCGTATCGTTTCAGTGCTGATTTGCACTCCTTGCAGTAGCGAACCGTCGTTGCTCCAGATCGCCGTTGCCTTCTTTCATGCCACCAGTGCCCGTGTACCTGCGGATCATTCTGAAAACAGTTGAATAGGGCGCCCCAGGCCTTTGACTCATTCTTGTATAAGTCCAACCTAGGCTAGCTGCTTCAGCATATTCTGCCATGATTCGTGTTGCTTTATTACCAAAAATCAAAATTTTCAAGAAAGAACCAACGCTACTCACAAAAATTGTTCATTGTTTATTGACAGATTGAAAGATTAAAATATTAAAAATATATATAAAAATTAGGGATGGAACCGGACCGGACCGAATCTATCGAGTCCGGCGATCCGGCCAATCTGGCCGGAATTCTGGTCCGGCCGGATCTCGAACGTCGATCCGGCCTTTTCAATGAAATTGAGTCTTTTTGTGAGAAACTAATTTATTTCAACAGTTAATGATGAAAAATTCAACAAAAATCAACATAAAAATGAAAAAATCAAAAATATAATATAATAAAAAATAAAGATATAACAGTCATTCTCTCTTAAATAAACTAAAAAGAATTTCCCGAACTTACTGATATTATTCAATATCTTGGAATCACATCAGTACTTGAAATTGAGTTTTCCCAAGTTATGGTGAAGAAATACAATTTTTTCGCCATTCTGCGGCAATAGTTTTGATCGATTAGGATCGTATATGTCACCGAACTCTTCTGAAAATATCCTCTCTGAATAAACACTTGATGGAGGGCTACTTAAGTATTTTTTTCCTAGTCGTGAAAGGGTAGGAAAAAAACTTTGTGATTACTCCACCATGTAAGAGAGTTTTCCTTCTCGTCTAATAGGGCAATTTTGACAAAGGCTTCAATTTCTTGCGATACACTTGTTAAAAGCGCGGAATCTTCATTCATGCCTGTGTTATCAGACCAAGACGCTGATTTGATATCTACTAAGCATTTCCATAGATTAGGTGATGGTTTCCTGGAAATGACATCTTCATATTACAATTTGAAAATCAATGAGAAAATCAAGGAAAATAACGAAAATCAGATACGCAAAGCAAGCAACAAATCCAGGGCAATGTGGAAAATAATAAAACCTGCAAAAGGAAAAAGCGAAGAAGAAAAAAGCAGTTTAACGGCTGGAGAAATGAATGAATATTTAGCGGGAGTGGGGCAATCCACAGCTCAAGAAGTTGATCAAACTTCAGTCTCATATGCGGATTACCTTGAAGACTTAAAGTTGGACACTAAGTTGAGTTGCTTTCTCTTCGACTGCACAGGAACAGAAATCAGGAAACTTTTTGCATCATAAAAAGGTAAAAATACAGTGGATAGCTACTATGTTTCCAGCTCTCACCTGAAGCTACTATCAAAAGAACTTGCAGAACCATTAAGCATTCTAATAAACAAAAGCTTTAAGGATGGCTATTTTCCTCGAGAACTCAAAAAATCAAAGGTAATCCCAATATATAAAAAAAAGGAGACAGAAGCCAATGCAACAACTATAGGCCAATTTCGATACTTCCTAGCCTGTCAAAAATCTTTGAACTGGCAATAAAAAATCGTATTGTTAAGTTTTTAGAAAAACACCAATTACTGAACGATGCACAGCATGGATACAGAGCGAAACGAAGTACCTCCACGGCATTAACAAAAGTCATTAAATCGATAACATCAGCTCTGGATAATGGAGAGATACTAGAAATGCTAAATTTTGACTTAAGCAAAGCATTCGACTCAGTATCACATGAAATTCTTTTGTCAAAGTTATATTTTTATGGATTTAGAGGTATAGTTCACAAACTTCTCAAGTCTTATTTGCAGAGCCGTAGCCAGAGGGTGTTCTGGAAGGGCAATTTCTCGGATGAGGTGGAGGTCGAGTATGGAGTTCCCCAAGGATCAATACTTGGACCAATCCTGTTTATCCTCTATATAAACGATCTAACAGTACCAGAATCAGAGTTTACTTGTCTTTACTGCGATGAAACATCGGTGTTGATTAAAGGTAAAAGCCCACTGGACATAAGCACACAAAACTGAAAGCTTTAAAATACATAAAAGAATGGTTCGCTGCGAACAAACTAAAACTGAATGAAGACAAAACGGAAGAACTTACTTTCAGGGCAGGTCCAAATGATAAGCAAGTAAAATTTCTGGGAATTACTCTCCACTCAAAGCTGAGCTGGTCTACCCACATAGATAGCATCTGCAGAAGAACGTCTAAAGCTCTATACCTCCTTAGAAAAATGAAAACGAGTTTCAACTTATGAAGTAGCAAAAACGGCTTACTATGCATGCGTACATAGTGTTCTTTCATATGGGATACTTCTTTGGGGACAATGTTCTAAGCAAGCTTTCACATTGCAAAAAAAAGCCATCAGAATTCTTGAAGGCTTAGGCCAGAGAGAGAGTTATACTTTGTGTCCAGGAAAGTTGCGAAAGCGAAACATTTGTTTTCTTTGATTGTGCCGAATCTTTTCAATATTCCTCGTTCTAATTGTTCTCTTAGAGTGCCAGCACCTGGTGCATTTATTTCTCGAAGGTATTTTTTCAGAGCCTCCATTGTTGGGATCACCTCTGATATTAAAGCCTCATCTATACTGGAGGTAGTGATTTGCTGAAATGGCTTCAGCAAATCGAGGGGGGAATTTGGAAGGTTCCATTGTACATTATATTGTACCCTCATTCTCAGATGCAAACACCGTTAGAGATCGTTTTAATGTAAGAAGACGTTCAATCATATAGAACGTTGAGTTCCATCTGGTGGACACATCCTGTACTACTTTAAAAATCTCCTCATTGCATTCTTCTTGGATTTTCTCCAATTTTTGGCAACTCAATGAAGAATGATTAAAGTGTGTAGCTACTCTTTTGGCACAAGAAATTGAGTCTGTAATTGCCCTTTGACTTTTGTGTGTATCAGTTACAACTAATTGGAGTTTGTGTATAACACAACTTTCACTACCAATTTCTGCTTCCGAAATTCCTTTCACCAAGTTAGCTCCACCGTTCCTTAAAACTAAGTGAATTTTTTCTTTCGGGATATTCCACTTTGATAACGATTCATTTATGTTTTGGGATATATTATTCGCACTATGGTTTTCTGGAAAATTCGTGCAGTTCAGAAGATAATGATGCTTTTCCCATTTTTCAGTTATATAATGTCCGGTTACGCTAATGTATGATTCATTTTTATTGATAGATGTCCATACATCTGAAGTTAAAGAAATATCTGAAGTTTCCTTCAATGAATCGACTATTTTTGAGGAAACTTTTTCATATATATCGGGGATAATATTATCTCGAAAGAAATTTCTTGAAGGTAATTTATAATTTGGAGCGAGATTCTCTACTAATCTCTGAAAACCGATGTTCTCAAGAATCGATAAGGGTTGGTTGTCTAGACAAATCATTTCACCAATAAAACCATGTTCTTTTGAGACCTGCTATCGGAAATGTTCCACTTACTTGAACGCTCTTGTAAATCCAACAGGGTCGGCTGATGGCTCACATTCTTTTTCTCTTCAAAAGATGAACTGCATATTGTTCTTGGTGGTGGCGCCTCAAATGATTCAACAAAGGGCTGGTTGAAGCACTTTTGCCGGTCCCCCCTCTTGACACTGAGGTCTTACAGATATAGCAAATTGCGTTTTTATTGAACTTGTCCACTGTATAAAATTCCCACACTTTACTTCGTTGTGAACGTTGCGTCGACATCTTGATAAGTTATAAAATGAATACAAGTGCTGCAATACTTCAACACGCATCAGAAACAAGAATATGCAGGCAGGATTAAACGACGAAACGAGGTGCTAGGCGCCGTCGAGTCGCGTGATCGTCTACCGAACACGTTTGTATTTAGAGGGTGGGAGAAGCGATCCGGCCAGCGATTCGGTCCGGCTGGAAAAAGGCGATCCGTTCCATCCCTAAAAAATGTTTCACAATAGTTAATTAAGATGTCTTAATAATAGTTTCTTTTTTTTTCTTTACTCTCTCAAAGCCTACAATAAACTTGAATACTATTAAGAGCACCTAAGTAACAATAAGTTACTTGTGTGTGCTTTATTCTGAAAAATTTAACAATAATAAAATACATAAAAATTCCTTAATCTTGAAAACACTATCTACGATACTGCCGCCAAAAAAATACGTCCCCACAAAAAGAAAAACAAACTGCAACCTAAATAGAAAACAGCCAAGACCACCCACATACGACCCTTACTTAAACAATTTCTATAGATTCTCTGACTCACTGTGTATAAACTTTTTACACTCAACCTTGAACTTATGTATAGTTTTCAACTGTTTTATTTCAGTTGGTAACCTATTGTATATCTTAGGTCTCAAACAAGCTAATCTTCTAAGATTTATATGCTTATGGCTTATGGGAATAACAATGTCCTGATTTTCGTTGGAACGTGTGGTGTAGAGGTGATTTACCCTATTCAATTTTACTTTATTCTTATGAACGAATGTGGCTGCTGCCACCATAAACAAAGTTCTAATGTTGACTATTTCACCGTTGAATAGTAAATATGTTGGAAAAAGTCTTTTCTTTTTGAGAATGATTTTCAATATATATTTCTGTGCAACATTCAACCTATTTGTAGATACCATTCAACATATCTTTGAAATTTGTTGCCCTCTTATGCATAGTACCAATTATACCCATAACAGGAAAAACTGGATTACTCCAGAAATTGTTTTGGCCAAATGTGACCTACAAAATCTTCATTGGTTACATTCTAATATAAAAACTCAATCCTCTAATGATTTATATAAGAAAGCCAAATCCTATTATAAATCCTTAATCCTAAGAACCAAATACAATTTTCACAGTGAACTTATTGATAAATCTGTAAATAAAAATAGAACTGTGTGGAATCTAGTAAATACTATGACTGGTCGAAAACGTATGGAACAAAATTCTATTGCACTGGTTATTGATAATGTTACGCATAACGATCCCAAGGATTTGGCTGAGATTTTCGCTAATCATTTCACTACAGTTGCCGAATCTTCCCTCAACAGTTATTATAAAGACTCAATGTCATCCTCATGTACGACGTCACGTATGTTAGACACAACCTTTTCTTCCACCCAGTCCTGGAGCATGAAATCCATGATGTTATAAGATCACTCAAAAACAACAAAGGTTCTAGTGTTGATTTCATCTCAGCACGAATTCTGAAGATGATAGGTACCGATATCAGCCGACATTTCGCTCATGTTATTAACCTGTCAATTAGCACAGGCGTATTTCCTCGTATTCTGAAAAAGCAATCGTCATTCCTATTCATAAAAGGATGATGTACACGATATCATGAACTATAGACCTATATCTATCTTAAGTGTCTTTTCCAAGGTTTTTGAAAGAATAGTGTTTGATAGAATGATGAAGTACCTAGATAAATTTCAAATACTTGATACTGCACAACATGGTTTCAGAACCGGCCGCTCGACTCAAACTGGAGCATTGCAGTTCGTGGAGTTCGTCTATCGTTGCCTTGATAATGGTCAATATGTTGCTGGATTGTTCTTTGACTTGTCTAAAGCGTTTGATAGTCTTGCTATCCAGTTTATATTGGATAAATGTTATAATCTTGGTTTCAGAGGCGTGTTCTTGAACTGGATTCGTAGTTATCTGGAGAACAGAACTGCCTCAATCAGGGTTCATGACTCGTTCTCAAATGAACAGTACTGTAAATTAGGAGTACCCCAGGGTTCTGTCTTGGGGCCACTTCTATTTCTGTTATTCATCAACGATCTGCCACCAAATTTGAAAAAAATATTCTACAGAAAATCTAATATTCGCAATTTATTATCAAAAATAATCTGGTTGATACTGTTCGCTGATGACTCTTCCATAGCTATTACTGCTGAGACTCTTGAGAAGCTTCAAAAGTTAGCGAGCTGCTGGTGGAGAGTTTCGTAGAATGGTGCCATTTCAATGCTATTATGATCAATGTCAACAAGACGGAATGCATTCACTTCACTCTGTCGTCTTGTGATCAGGGTAGCATAACAATAAGGTATTTAGATACAGTCATCTCTTCGAAGGACACCACTAAATTCCTCGGCGTTCACATCGATAGGAATCTGAAGTGGAGTGCACATATCGATGCGATTTGTAAGAGGCTGAATAGTTCCTATTATGCCCTAAATAGAATCAAGAGTTCACTATCTCTAAGTTCCCTTGTGAACGTTTATTACAGTTTGGTATATAGTCACCTGTCCTATAATATCTTACTGTGGGGAAATTCCTCAGACGTAGGTAGAGTTTTCATCATCCAGAAAAGAATTCTGCGAATGATGTTCGATACAGCTCCACAATCTTCATGTAGACCGTTGTTCCTGAATAATGGTATCCTCACATTGGCATCTATTTTCATTTTGAGATGCCTCGTTTATATCAAAGAGAATGAAAGTAACATGACTAAACTTTCTAACTTTCATTCCCACAATACTAGAAATAAGGAAACATTATGTATCCCTAAACACAGAACTTCTAGATTTGAAATGTCGCCCCTGTACCAGGGTATCAGATTGTTCAATCATCTTCCACGGCATATACAGGGTCTAAGTGTAAATAGATTTAAGGTAGCAGTTAAGAATTTACTTTTAGCAAAATGTTTTTATACTGTGAATGAGTTTCTATGTGTTGATTTAGATAATGTCTAAATGTCTTTTCTATTGACCTGTCCTATACATACTTGTGATGTCTTAAGGGATCAATAAATTATTATTATTATTATTATAGAGTGCATTTTCATATAATCCACCCCAAACCAATATTCTGTATTTAATTAATGACTCAACCAGAGACTTGTAGTTAATGAAAGGGCCCGTGCACCTAAGACCTGTCTGATAAGGTAAAACTTATGAAACAATTTACGGATTCTATTTGACAAACACTCCATATGTGGTTTCTATTTCAGAAATTGATCTATCATTACACCCAGAGACTTCGTCGCAGCAATCTCCTTGATGCTTTGATTATCGATTTTAAGTTCCGTGAAAATAGGTCTACTTGCGTTAGTCAACAAAAATGCTGTATAGTTCGTTTTCTTCAAATTTAAAGACAGTTTATATGAGTCCAGCCAAGTTTAATTGATTTTCAGACCTTTACACATTTTACTTTGTACCTCTTTGTTGCACCCCAAAACACGATGGTAGTATCATCCGCATAAGAAGTCACCAAACCGCCGAGATCAAGGAATAACATATCATTAATATATGCCAAAAACAAAATTGGACCCAGGACCGTTCCTTGCGGTATACCTATCTCTACAGGAGGCATACTGCTTAAAGCCCCATTAATTCTTACTGCTTGTTATCTGTCTTAAAGATAATTGCGAAATAATTGCCAGACTGTACCTCGTACTCCGTAGTGTCATAAAACATTCAAAAGTCTATCATGCGGAACCGTCTCAAATGCTTTTGCTAAATCAAGAAAAACAGCTGTGCACTTATTCCCAGAATCATGATGACTTGTGATCTCCGATATCAGTATATTCATGGCGTCTTCCGTACTACAACCCTCTTTGAACCCAAACTGTTTTTTGAAAGAATTTCATTCTCATCGAAAAAATTTACAAGTCTCTTCTTCAGGCACTTCTCAAACAATTTCGCTAGACAACTGATTAAACTTATAGGTCTGTAATTTTTAACCATCGTTCTCACACCACTTTGGTAAACCAGTATTACAATTGTTGATTTAAAATGCTAAGGCACAATTCCAGTTTCAAAAATGCAATTAATGATATGTAGTAATGGTTCGATAGTGAGTGGGCAAGGCCCATCTTCGATTTTCCATTATTTCTTCTCGGCTGCTAAAACGCGTTATCCGGAGCGGCTTCTTAAGTCGACCGAACAGGAAAAAGTCACAGGAAACCAAATCAGGTGAATTGGGTTGTTGTTGGATGGTATTGGTGCTGTTTTTAGCCAAATGGTCACGGATAATGAGGGAATTATGAGACGGCGCCTTATTGTGGTGTAGAATCCATGAGTTATTTTGCCACAATTCTGGTCGTTTTTGGCGAACTGCTTCACGCAAACGCCTCATAACGCCCAAATAATACTCCTTGTTGTTAGTTTGACATTTTGGAAGGAATTCATGGTGAACAACACCATGGTAGTCCATGAAAACCACACGGTAACAGAGTCGGGAACTTTTTGATCAAGGTGGTATGTTAGTTCGCTTTCACTTATCGGTGACAAAAACAAAGAATTTTTTACTCGTCCCCTACTGTTCAACCTCCTAGCATCTAGAATGGATTGTGCCATTTTGGCCCCTACGCTCACAAAACAATGGTTACAATAATCAGCTGCACCCACAGCTGACTCAATTGCTAGACCCCGATCATCTGTAAACTTAATACACCTCATCTTACCTTTATTTTCGTGGAAACCTCATTCACCACTTCATATATCTTCTTCATATCGTTTTTATTATTATCCTACAGTGTTTTGTAATAATCAGTGTTTCGTTCTTGAATTAACTTATTCAGTTGATTATGATATTGTTTATATTTATTCTCAAGTTACACGTTATAACTGTTCAATAACTTTCTTTTCATTCTATCCCTATGCCTTATAGAAGTAATAATCCCACTTGAAATCCATTTTTTATCTTTTTATGTGTGTTTATACCCAGTTGTTGACTTCAACATCAAATTTTTGAAAGTTTCAATGAAAAGTGTACTAGAATTTTCTGGATTTGGGTCATTCAGAACTAGAGTCCAGTCCTGTTCTGCTAAATAATTGTTTAACCTTACTTTATGAAATTTGGTTTTTCTCACAGAAGATTGTCTATCAGTGCAAATTTTTTTATTCCAAACTATATTGATCATTCTTGGACCGTGGTCCGTTATATGAGTGTCCAAAACATAAGTTCCTACAAATTGATTAACAACTCCTGCTATCAATATGTGGTCGTTTCTTGCATAATCTAAATTTGTTTTTTTTTATTTCATTTCTCATGAGAGGAACATGTGCACCTAGAAAAAATATTGAATTATTGAAGGAGGGACGTGGACATACTTTCCCACGCCCGTCCTTCCTTGACCTTATAGACCATGGTTTTGTCCTTTACGACATTATTCCAACAGAGTAATTTGTGTAGACCAGATAAGGGACAAACACAACACCCAGGCTTTTGCCGAAATCGAACCAACATCGAATTTTGTAGACATGCTTGAACATATCCGGAAAAAAAATATGTGTTGATCATTGGTTGTCTATCAAGAAAGAAATTTGAATTATTGAAATTGTGTGTTAATGGGCGTGACGATAGTATGATATAATCAAATATTTAATGACTTTAGGGGAAAATATACATTCAACGAATTTAAAAAACTGATTTAGTTTTATTCAAAAAATTGACATTAATAAGATTTTCAATGAAATAAAAGAATAAAATACTGCAATCGGCCATTTTGACTGAAACGCCAATCACAGCGCAGGACGTCATACTTATGTAAGCTTCACTGTGTTTTGATTACCTACTACTGATTGCGCGTTACGATTGATTTTATATTTGTTTTTGTGATTTATCGACTTCACAACACGAATCTATCTATAACAATGGAACCAGGTTTTGTTAAGTCAAACAGCCCAAATTTGCCCAGGATCGATTTATTGATGTTGGGCGAGTTCCTCGCAACAAATAAAAAATTTTGCTCGCCCGAATTTAGAAACGTGAAAACCTCTTTGTAAGTATATTTTATTTGTATTTATCTTTAACACTAGATACAAATATGACCAAGTAGTAATCAGATTCGTTCTCGTAGAATTTTATTTTGTTTTACTTTCATGTAGAAACAGAATGTAGACACGTCTTTAATGAGGATGTCATCTGATTCACCAAATTAACTTTTGTTTGGTTAGCTTTACTTCTTAATGTTTTACATATGTACTTGAATTGCTTTATCCAACATTTTTGGTGGTAATTGGGGAACTTCTTCAACAAATCGGCTGAACTGTAAAACAAATGTTTTGTTATTTAAGTGCAATGTTATAATTATGAACACAAATAGAAAATTACAGAATGTATCTCAAATGTAGATCATTTCTTGAGATTTGTACAGAGGGATGCCGCTATATAAGATAATCTGTAATACGGGCCTAAGTATACCAACAATGTATGCAATAATACTGAATTAACATTCTAATAAATAAGTTAGTAAACTATACCTGAACTACAAGATGCAATTTCTTTTGAACTTGATGACTCTTTAACTATAGTACTTTCTTCAAATTGCTTTTCACACTCTTCAAGAATCATCATCCTTCGTTTTTTAACTATATAGGGTCGCTCTGTTGTGTTAGATGTTTGAGTTTTCCTGTCTGGTTGGCAAGTACATTTTGTGGGCATACATCCTGGTTTCATAAGTACTTGTGATACCGACCCATCACATGGTATTCCATATAATTTTCCATATCATTTGGCAACTGAAAACTGCAAAGGTAACAATTAAAATTGATAATAAGAATGATAACCAAGACTAACACAAACATGACCTCAATAAATGACTAGTTATTCCATAGCCTCTACATTTCAACTATTTCACGTCAAACAAACATTAAGTTGAAAATCTATCAATACATGATAACATACTCACATCAAAGAGATCTTCACAGAAAAAAAAGTGGCGAATTTGTCTTCACATTGTTCGGGTTTAGCCGTGCAAGCTTTAACCATTTATCTCTATGTACGAACACCTTGTGGGGTGTCGTTATTGATGTATTTTTGCACTGAGGTACTGCACACCACTTATAATAAACTTTAGAATTCATTTTTAACACAAGAAATACGCAACGTTTGTTTACTTTGCTGTCTAGCTGCGCGTAAACAAATTTGACGTTTACGTAAGTATGACGTCACACACGACGCCATGACACGGCGAGTTTTTTTATGGAGATTAAGGAGAGATTCTCAACTGATTCGAAGTCCTCTCCACAACAATGACTTATTTCGAGTACTTTGGGAAAGACTACTGGAAAACGGTATTAAGAACCCCCAACATCGCCAAGTGTATAGCATTAAAAATGATTTTATTGATAAATAAATGTCACCCAATAGGTAAAAGAAATTCCTTGTTTCATTTTTAGTAGACATAAAAAATGCAAAAAAATTCGTCTGAAAAATGTGGTGTAAAAGTCAGAAAATAAATAAAATTCAACTTGAGTTAGCCGGCTCGGTGGCGTAGAGGATATGATGCTCGTCTCCTGCGCAGAGCTACCTGGGTTCAATTCCCACATGCGATTTTTCGGATTCTTGGAATCGCTTAGTATCCATCTTTCGGAGGAGATGTAAAGCCGTCGGTCCTATCTAACAGAGATGTGTTGGACATTAAAGATCCCTTCCCTCGACACGAGAGGGTTTCAGCAAAATTCCCGGGTTAGTGAGGTGGCAGAAATTCCCGGCCTGTCATTGGCCGAAAGGCGGAAATAGAGCGCGTTAAAGGAATAACAAACAAACAAACAACTTGAGTTAAATATAACAAAAATTAAATTTGAGAATTCGTACCTTGCGAATATAAATATTTTATAAATTATCATAATCATAATCAGAAATTCTATTTTATAACATTTTTATTAATAATCTTTAAATATCAATCGATTGAACAACAACAATTTGGATCATATTCGGATTATAAGTAATAACATTTGGAAGTGATGATGTATCTTTGAAGACTGTTTACAAATGGTTTAGGTGATTTAAGAGTTAAATGAGTCTATTGTGGACATGGAACGACCGGGACGGGACATCCGTAGAACCTCAAAAACAGATGTTAATGTATGAAAACTGACCAAACTTGTTCATTCAGGCAGGCCAATGACCATTAGAGAGCACACCGAAGACATCTCATATGGCTCTGTGCAAAGCATTCTAATCGATGATTTGCAAATGAGACGAGTGAGAGTCAAATTTGTTCCCAAGTTTTCATGGCCAAAATTGTTCCTGGAGATGAAAGTTGGCTCTTTGGCTTTGACTCTGAGAACAAAATTCATCGTTCTCAATGGAAAGTAAGAGACTCAAAGTAGAATATCATGGTCATTGTTTTTCGATAGTTGAGGATAGTGCGATTAGAGTTCGTTCCAAGGGAAACAACTGTAAATTCCGAATTTTACAAAAGGACCCTGGTACGTTTTCGAAGAAACTTGAAAAATGGAACAAGGTATTTTTGCTTTATCAATTATACCTTGTGCCATAACACAAATTCGGGAATCACGAATTTCTTCTTGGACGATAAACGCCTTTGTCAGTCCATATCCGCTTTACTCACCAGATTTAGTGCCATGCAACTTTTTCCAAAAATGAAAAATGTGCTGAATGGAAAACGTTTCGATACCATTGTTGTCATTCAGACGGCTTCAACCGAGCAGCTGGAAGCCATTCCTAAATAAGTCTTCAGAAATGTTTGCAATCATGGATTCCAGACTAGGATAAGTGTATTAGTAGCCACGGACAGTACTTTGAAGGAGATTAATTCAATTGTTTTGTAATCTTAAATAATTCACCGTATATTTTCCTCACATCTTGTATTTCTTCATTAATATCAATTTAAAAATTTCGTTGACCGGTTGTTTCCTTCTGGAAATCGAAAGGAATATAAAATTGTATCAAGTTGCTACATTTGTTGGCCAAGTTCAATTTCGACAGTTTTGCATGCAACCTTGCGGCGTTCCACAGCTTACTTGTACTTCCGTGATATTCATGTTCAAAGGAAACAGGATTTCGACACGAGAATTATCAAGGAAATGAAAGAGTTCCTTCTTATGTATCCGGAATAACAAATATGAACACATACATTTTGGTGAGTATACCTTTTTTTGAAGAATTTTTCAACGATTCGTAAAATAAATGGTTCTATTTGAGATTCGTATTATCATCGGCTAATAGGCATAAAGCTATTTAGAGCAGCAATTGCTCTGAAGAATTTTTGTCAGATATTTAAATGAATTCCAGTTGAAAGTATTTAATGACATTTTTCAGTCGATATTGTACACAAAAATTTGGAGATACTGAAATATTTTTTTAAAAAGGTGAAAGTATTGCTTTATTTGACCTATTCGATATTCATTGATAGAAAATAAGAATGTTCCAGAATTCTTAGTTACAAATGAAGCATTCATGATATTCGAATAAAATAGAAATGAAGTATCAAGAATAAATGATAGAAGAGTAAATTTTGTATTAGAAAATTAATTGATATCGGGCTTTTCTAATTCTCAGTCGAGGGCTTTATCCCGGAATTTGAACCCATGAGAATGAAATGGAAGTATCTTTGATCCTCAACGTTTTCTATCTGTGGTTGCTAGTCACAAAGAGCTCTTCTCAATAAATGCCAGGCTTTACGATGGAATTAAGATCTGGATAACGTGGGGGAAGTTGGTCTTGATCAATTTCATGATATTGTACGGCGTTCACAACTTGCTACGTGGGATGGGGTCGTTGTCGTCCATATAATTGAAGTTTTCAACAATAGCGGCTTCGAAATTTGGTAAAATTGTCTTACTCGGTGTGGCCGTAATTGCTTTTCGCTTTTTTTTGCTAAAGAAAACATGTTACATGGATAGTTAAAATTTATTCATTGGCCATTTGATTCTATAATTTTTTCCATTTCTGGCAATTTATGGATGCCATTCCATTTTTCCATTGAGCTAAATTTTTCAAGACTAACTTTTTCGATATCGGCGAAGCGGTAGCCGAATGGTGCCAGGCTTGAGAATATGGCGGATGCGATAAAAATTTCAATCCAACCTCCACAACAACAACAGGAAGGTATCACCTGTGAGAGAATTGTGGACGTTTTTAGATCATTGATAGTTCACATAGATCATTTATTGTCTGTGTTAAATGTTTTTCCAGGTTTTAAGAGTCGATAATATACGAAACTTACCTGGTCCCACCAGACACAGCATGGACCAAATCGATTTAGCCTTGTAGTCGATGTTTTTCATCACCCGTTTCTATTTGATGCACAAATGATTTCCTGCCTTTGTATCAGCATTTTACTAACGAATTTTCGATTTGCCGATTGTCTGTCGTTCGATTCAGTTAACACTCATCTTCCTATCTTTCAGATCTTCCCATCGTTCACGAATTGCTACTTTTCTGCCAATTATTCTTGGGTTTATGTTGGGCCATCATCTAATGACTCCTGCAATTCAGCATCTACCAATGTTATCGAAGCCACATCGTATGGTTGGAGTATGCTCACCGAAGTCTACCAATAAACGATGACTTTCAGCTGCCTTTTTCTTTTGATGAACAAGAAAAGTGCCCCTAATGCATATTTTCGGGCACAAAACTCAATATTTTCAACAATTTATGAAGTTATTTTCGCGGAACGTAACTTGTGTAGTCTTGAGGTTAATGTTAGTAGAAAAATGACACTTGGTTAGATTCATAATATTCCATACTTTTGGTTTACGATATCTGTTACAAAAAACGGAAAGGAATTACCGACACACCTTGTAAGTGCACGTAAAACTGTGAATAGAATAACTAAATCGTCCATACCATATACCAGCATAAATCATCAGTGAGTCACTCTGAAATCGAATGTACTTTGTATAAACCATTGTTGGTACCTCTTCTCCTTCTTCTCCAGACACTAAAACCGTGATAGCTACACAAACAAAATGTTCATTCCTTTCTAACGAGTGCGGAATTCCATTCTATTTGCCAATGTTGGTGTTTTCGCGACCATCGTAAACTAAATAATTCATAATATTCCATTCTTATGGCTAGTGAAATCTGATATAAAACTGCAGAGGAATAACCGCCACTCCTGGTACGCGTACGTATGAGTACCCATTGATTATTCCTCTACAAATAACTGAATCTGTTCTACTCCTAAGTATATACACACAACCAAATTTATATGGAATCACCTGATATTTTGAATATTACCTCAGGTATTTTGGAAATTTTGAAGGATTGTTAGAATTGATCCTTTTTGAGATATTTCATTTGAAAAAAGGTTTATTTTAAGAAAGAAACAAATAAAAGAAAATAAGATACTCTTCCCGCATGTAGTAAAAAAATTGGAAATTGTTTTCTCACGGAGTAGGTGTTTTTTCTACCTCCGTAGCTTATATTACCTCCTCTTGCTCTGATACAAGCCTGAATCCTTCTAGGCATGCTTTGGATTAGGTTTTCAACCTTCTCTGAGGTGATATTCTGCCACTCTTCTGTGGCGGCTTGGATGAACTGTTGTTGGGTTCTTCGATTATCCTGGCGCGATCTAATTTTCCTTTTGAGATTATCCCATAAGGATTTAGGTCTGGAGCGCAAGCTGGCCCGTCCAAAATAGCGATTCCTTCTGTTTCAAGATAATGTCGCGCGAGGTTGCTGGTATGCGGAGGAGCATTATCTTGCATAAAAATTAAATTCTCACCATGGGCACCTCACCAGAGTCTCACTATGGGCTCCACTTATCGGGCTTAGGTTTTTGAAATCACCCCATGTGATACCCCTATTGTGGCCGCTATATCTCTCTGTGTCACTCGTTTTTCAACGAGAGCTATTATTCGACCCCTCTGCACATCGGACAATCCAACGTAAGGCATTTTGAATTATGATTATAGGCTTTTTGGAATTTCGAAATTCAGTTTCAAATGTCAGTGACGGCTGAGTACAATATCCCGAACATCATACTATCCGGTTTTTTACAACAAAAGCATTCTTCACAAGTAGTCAAAGATCCATGGCTAAAAACAATCAATAATGTGAAATACCGAGTGATTCCATATGAATTTGGTTGTGTGTACTAGCACCCAGAAATCGAATGTACTTTGTATAAAACATTGTTGATAACTCTTCCCCTTCTCCTCCAGACACTTATGCGGTGATTATCGCTATACAATCAAATCGTTTCCAAAAATGGGGAAATCCATTCAACTTGCCAGCTTGTGATCATCATAAACGAGGTGCATGATCCTCATTTGGGAGCCTTGGTGCCCACTATAGAGGATAGGATGGCTTGACAACTGCCTTGTCTGAAAACGATTTCGATTACAACACACCTTATTGACCTTGGGCTGCTTGCTTCTCACTTGGAAAGCCAGTAGAAATCAATGTTTTGAGCCTTTGTATGCTGTTCATGTCTAATATTTATACGTGTTTTCGATTTTAAAGTCTACGTATCGCATTTTAGCTAACTCTAAGCTCTTCTTCTTCACTGGTCGGTTTCCAGCTCGAAATATACCAATTCCCCGATTTGCACCTCCTTGCGGCAGCAGACTCATTCCGTTATAGTTAAATTTACCGCATCATTGTATCGGATATTTGGATATTTGAAAGCACCACTAGGTTTAGGATTTCCTGTCACTAATCGAATATTGAGATATTGGGAAATTGAAAATTTGAGGTAATTTATACACTCAAATTCAACAGAGTTACCTGAAAATGCTATTTCAATGTTTGTTTATGAAATTTGTATCTACCCATATACCGTTCTGTGTCTATTCGAATACGTTTCTTTCGTTTTAGGTCTACCACCTGACGGAAGGCAAGTCGAAAAACCCCAGATTCTTCGATGACGATCAAGAAGAACACCAACCATTTCCCACCTTGCAGCAGGTCTTAGAAGTACTCAATCCTCACGTGGGTTTCAATATAGAGATTAAGTGGACAATGCAACTGCATGATGGTTCTTATGAGCTGTACCATCCTACCGATGTGAATCTTTACCTGGACACTATTCTCGAAGTGGTACTCAAACATGGTGGCACCAGGAGGATTGTTTTTTCGTGCTTTAATGCCGACTGTTGCACCATGATACGGTGAGTTTAGTTATAGGGAACATTAAAACATTCTTGCTTGAGGCACAAATTTCCTCTTGCACTCTTCCAAAACATCTACACATATTCATCATGAAAATACTTAATCGAAAAATTCTCGAGATATATTAGGTGCGCAGCTAAGTTCTCGCTGTTTGTCAATGATGGCTCCAGCAGTAAGTGCTGGTCGATTTTTACATATCAAGAACGTCTTGAATAAAGATTAGACATATGGTAAACAAACCACTGTGACACATTAGTGATTTTGTTTTTGCGTCATATACTTTTAGTTGTGAGGAAATGTCTGATTTTGTGCCAAATAATCGTAATTTGCGGGAAGTATTGATTTTCTTCTTTCCTTCACCAAAAAGGAAGCTGAAGCTCATAGAGAGCTCTAAAGAGTTTACGGAGATACTGCTATAAGTTAAACAACGTGCCGGGATTGGTTCCGTCGCTTCAAAAACGGTGATTTCGATGTGGACGACCGTCATCGTGAAGGAAGGTCAAAAATCTTCGAAGACGCTGAATTGGAAGCATTTCTCGATGAGGATCCGTGCCAAACGCAAGAAGAGTTTGCTTCAGCTATATGAGCTACCTGCCAGGCCATTTCCAAGCGATTGCAAGCGTTTGGAATAATTCAAAAGCAAGGAACTTGGGTTCCTTATGATTTGAAGCCAAGAGACGTTGTGGGTCGTTTTTTCGCTTGTGGACCACTGCTCCAGCAGCAAAAAAGAAAGGGTTTTCTTCATCGCATCGTAACGGGTGATGAAAAATGGATTCATTACAGCAATCTAAAGAAAAAAAATCTGGTCATGCTTCTACGTCATCGCCTCGGCCGAATATTCACGCTGCGAAAGATATGCTGTGTATTTAGTGGGAACAAGTCGGTGTTATTCATTATGGCTTGTTGAAACCGAAAGAAACCATCACTGGAGAACGGTATCGAACTCTATTGATGCGATTGAGTAAAGCACTGCGCGAAAAGCGGCCACAATACGAGCAGATACACTAAAAAGTAATTCTACAGCATGACAACGCTCGGGCTCACGTTGCCAAACCCGTTAAAACGCTCAAATGGGAAGTCCTACCTCACCCGCCATATTCCCCAGAAATTGCACCATCCGATTATTACTTGATCCGTTCGTTGGCACATTGTCTGGCTGATCAGCAGTTCCGCTGATATGAAGAGCTCGAAAAATGGTTTGATTCGTGGATAGCCTCAAAAGACGAACACTTCTACCGTCAAAGTATTCGAGCCTTGCTCGAAAGATGGGAAAAAGTTGTAGCTAGAGATGAGCAATATTTTGAGTGATTCATTTGTAATCATTTTTCTCAATAAAGTTGTATTTTCATAAAAAACAGCGAGAACTTACTTGCGGACCTAATAACGTGCAACTTCTTTTTTCAAATGTGAGCTATAGGAAATTGTTTACTGAAAATGCTTAAATGATTAGTATTAGAACTATCAACATGTTCATTTGCGAAGTCCAAATAGTTCTGAAGGTACAAATAGACGATCGAATATGGTGCTAACGACGTACCAATCGTTCAGAAGTCATCTGGTCATGTAAATAATGGAACCCTGAATGCTCAGGGGTACGTTACAGATATTTGGGGCAAACATGGCAGAAAACTTCTTGTTTATACAAGGTAACGCCAGACCTCACCAAGCTCATAATGTTAGGAACTACATTCAAGACCACGAACTCATTTCAATGGTGTGGCCAGCATGAAGTCCAGACCTTGATTCCATCGAACATGTCTGGGAGATTCTCAATAGGAGATTAAGAAGCCAGCAAAACCATCCAGCTACATAAATGAGATTTGGAGAGACTGATCAAAATTCGGGACGAAATGATTCAGAATGCTTAAGGTCATTGATTTTAAGTATGAATCGTAGATATCATGTAGTAATTCTCGTCAGCGGTGCAAAAATCAGGTTTTTGGGCACTTTGATTTTTTCCAAAAGTTCAACATATTTCACTCTTAGTTTTTTTCTATGAGTACTATTTTCACTTCGATTATTCTCAAGCATTCCTTAGTGCTGGTGGATTTCTTCAACATATCTAAACCTCTTCTGAATAAATTAGAATTTTTGAATTGTGCTTTAATTTCTTGGCGCAGTGCAAAACTTGGTATTTTGAAGCAGTTTGTGGAAGCCCTTAATAAAGATGGTGAATGTTTAGCTCATCTGTCGAAAAAAAAATGTTGGACTGTGAAAAGAAAAATTGAAAGAAGACATTTTCAATGTTGAATAACATGAAATCTATAAAGGGAGAACCTGGAAATGGTTCGTTTCAGAGACTTTCTTTAGGAATCATAAACTAATTACAATCAGTTAACGATATGTTGATTCGAACGGCAACAAAAAAATGTATTCAAAATTGACGTCGAAGTTAAACCTTGAAATTGTCCTCGACCTTCATTCGCAAACTTCAATCGAAATATCCATTTTTGACCTCATATTCGGATAGATCATGAAATTTCACGTTCAAAACCATATCTATACTTGAAATCCTAAGGTCATTGGAATGTTAGAATGAGCGATCATCAAATTGACTCTGATAGTAGTGCTATTGTACAGAAATATCTGAATTACTTCCGCAAACGATATCATCGAAAAATGACCTGTACGAAAGTTGAATCTGTACTAAAAATGTTTTTAAAATTGACTTCACAGTTGGCCACAATCTTGACCTTGACCTTAATGACCTCATGCCATCGTTACTATAAAGATAAAAAGAATCCACAAAATCAAATTTTTTTCAAACTTAGGAATCCGTAATATTTGGTTTAGATAATGTAAAAAAATAAGAAATTGTATTCAGAAACTTTGTTTCAACATTAAGTACAAACTTTGAATTGTTATATAATAGAAGAAATCTGATCATACTTTTCGAGGGAAAATAGAACAACATAAAAACGCTTCGTGTAAATTCTTGCTGTATTTAGTTTTAACGCTCTTCACAAAATAACATCTCAAGTTATGAAGTGCTCTCCTTGCAATCTAACGGTTAGGATACACTCGATTCGAGAGAGCATGCACATTCCTTACATAATGAGGTGGAGCTCCCTTCTGCTGAAATCTAACCAGGTCTCTAAGAAATTATCACCCACTCTCTCTTATGTGGGAATAATCGAATTTTGTAATAAATTCTCGCATTTTTCAGTATAAGTCTCCATAATTAAAAAAAAAGACCGATTAAAGTATTGATCAAAATGCCAGCCAAACATTGTTTTTTTGTGGGTGCTGTGTATGGTGTTTCAGCGGATTTTTGTGGCACAGTATTTGCAGTTCTGTCGATTATCATCACCATTCAATGTAAAAGTTGACTTTTCGGAAGAAACAATTTTATGGTGGGGAATCGGGTCCCTATCAATGCGATTCATCACAATGTCTGAAAACTTCAGTCGCTTGTAGCGATCGTCTTCATTATGCTTTTGAACAAGATAGATAGAATGTGGGGATGGCATTTGATTAGTCCCAAAATTTTATGGAAACCGAAATAGCATGATTTCTCCTTTTTTCGCGGAGTATAGTTTGCGGGTTATCAACAAACAATAAAGCCACTCAATTTTTTTTTTCTTATCAGTTGTAGATACAGGCCGTCCAGGAATTGGTCGATGTTTGACTCTATCCGTTTTATTAAATCGTGATATCGTTTGACCCTTGTCGCGAAATTAATTAATTCAATTTTATTATTAGACCGTCGCGATTCTCCCAACCTCACATCATCAAAAGCGATATTCTATCGGGTTCTGAAAGATGTTCAGCCATGATGAGAGTTCAAGAAGAAATGTAAATTCAATGGAACTGCAAACACTAGAAATTCAAATTAAAAAGCACGGGAATAATGTGGGAGTTGCCAAATTTTGTTGTTAATTGCTCCCTCAGTTTCAACATTGTAGTTAAGTAGAAGGTCAGTTTCGAGTTACTCGCTTTTTCCCAAACAACATACTCTCAGAATATTTCAAATATTATTGTATCGACAATCACTATCTATCAAACTCTTCTCTGAGTTATTTTGGGGGAAAGTTTATTTCTAATGCCAAGTGAGTATTTTTGTACATTACAGTATCATAGACTGAGACATAGTATTCATACTTGATGATTATTTGTATGACCTTTCAATGACCTTGGTATATCAGGTATGGAACAGGTTTTTAACCAAAAATTGAGTGATCATTCTAAATATCAGGTCAAAAATTGAAGTTTTCATTCAAGTTTCAAAAGTTGATCTCAAAATTAAGGCCAAGGTCAAGTTCGAGGTCAAATGTGAGGAAAGTTTTAATTACATTTTTTGTACCAATTCAGCTTTTGTGCAGGTAATTTTCCAATAATATCGTAATTGCCGAAGTTATTTAGATATTTCTGTACAATAGTACAACTATTAGAGTCAATTCAAGGATCGCTCATTGGTGACGTTCTAATGACCTACCTATATGTTCGTGAAGTGCTGATTTTTATTTCAAAATCTGATTATTGTTCTAATTCAAAATAAGAAAGATGTTTGTTATATATCAAGCATTTTTCAGGTAAATTTCTTTCATGAATGGCGTTCTATTCGTTTCGAAAAAAGTCCTTGTCAAATTCTGTAGATATTTGAAAAAGATTTAGAGATATCGGAAAACGGTTTTCATTCTTCCGCGTTTTTCAAAAATCGAACCCCTGAACTACTATCGCGCAATTTTGTTTTGTACAGGGTGGACATATTACATTTTAGTACTGCAGGTATGTGAAATATTGTGAATAGAAATTCATTGCCGCAAACAGATTCAATGATTGATTTATAATACAAATTTGCGTTTGTTCGAATATTCACCATAGGCAACATTGATTTCGTTGAATAGAGTTTTTTCTCCTTTTCAAAAATATATCATATGAACACTCAATTTTTTCATCCAGGACATGGAAAACCTAAAATTTTCCCTAATTTCATCTAGTAACTATGTCCATTCATAAAATGGTGGTTTCAATCAACAATGACAATCGTTAATGCGCGATTATCTTTCAATGCATACCATATGTTGAACCCATATCGACCTTAACGTTGAAAATTAATATGGTGATGTAAATTTCTTCAGTCCGAATTATTTCTCGGACAAACTGCGGATTTTCTTTAGGTTTCGGCAGAAACCAGTTGCAAAAATCGAATCGATGTTGGAAATCTCCTTGCTAAAAAACTGGGATAATGTTTATAAGGTTTATATCTGTTTTCCTTCAGATTACTGAGCGCTCGACTCTCTGATACCCGTTCCCATTTTGATTTACCTGCTCGAAATCGATGATTTGGAAGTTTGCATGTTATTTTTCAAAATTTTCGTACGGCATGGCCGCGTCGTTATTATAAACGATACTTCATTCACATAAAAGTTGTAAATTTATGAAAAAACATTAAATGATTTATCTGAATTGTCATTGCAAGAATTAATTTTCGAACTATTATAATGGGAGCGCTGTACATACAGCTATTTAAATAGTTCCGTGTAAATTCTGTGAATGGACAGAGTTACTAGATAAAATTAGGGAAACGGTATACAATCTTCGATTTTTCATGAAAACACGTATTGGATGAATAAATTGAGTGCACATGTGATATATTTTTGAAAAGGAAAAAGAACTATTCCACGAAAACAAAGTTACTTATGGTGCATATTGAAAAAAAACGCAAGTTTGCATTCTAACTCAAAAATCGTTG
Organism: Cryptolaemus montrouzieri; assembly: GCA_013387265.2. Classification (NCBI taxonomy): domain Eukaryota; kingdom Metazoa; phylum Arthropoda; class Insecta; order Coleoptera; family Coccinellidae; genus Cryptolaemus; species Cryptolaemus montrouzieri. The sequence continues at coordinate 35,538,124 of JABFTP020000144.1, forward strand.
GACAAAAACAATTCCGCACGTTAAAACGTGTTTGTAAAATGTTGAAACCATTTTTACATAACTTCAAAAACAACCGAGATATAGGCATTTGATTGAATATAATTTCCAAATAACTCGAAAATGAAGAAAGCTAGCTTGTATCCGTTTGCGACAATGAATTCCTCACGCAAAAAGAACACGGGGAACGGGGGAGGTCATTATCCTATATTCACTATGTTTCACATAGGTTTAGTATTGAAACGTCGAAATCTGTTCACCCTGTACATTGTTCCTGAAATTATTCAATCTTAGTTACTCGGTGGTAGGACCCCTACTTTTGTGAATAAAAACCAGGACCTCGTTAGTTTATTCCCTTTTCGTAATTTAATGTTAGGTGACTATGTTATATTTGTAGTTTTCTTAAGGAGTTTGTGCTCAATTGTGCCTCATAATTGGTCTGTCGATGTTCTTGTAAGTAAGATTGACGTAACTTTCAGAATGAAGCAGAACAAATACCCCGTCATGTTTCTTACTCAGGGAGAGACTGTCTTGTACCCAAAGTATTACGATCCCAGATGTTGGTCGATTAAATCGGCAGCGCAGTACGCCAGCATGTTTGAAATTTTGGGAATAAATGTGCACACCGAAGACCTTCTCCGGGACCCCTCTCTGGTGAGACAACTATTGATAATTTTTAAGTTTAATGTACATTTATTAGTTCCGGTGTCATATGTGAGGCGATAGATTCATTAACCCGTTCAATCAATTAAATGAATTAGTCTGTCTAAGATAAAATGTGTGCTCAGACAGATATTGTTTATGGAGAACTTGATAACTGAGCCTATTATCTTTACATATTTGTTTATTTTTTTATTGTTGCATTTTGTTATCTTATCATACCATGTCTTGTCTTGCTTACATCATATTTGTACTACAGGATATCTTTTTTTCAGTATTTGCTGAGCTAATTTGGTTATAATTGGTTTCGAATATTAATTTCATTAATTTAATCTAATTGTTCTACATCAGCGGTCGGGGAACTTATTTAATCATTTCCCCAAAATATTTTTGTGTAAGTTGATATTACCCCATGGCGAAGAGTAAAAAAAACGAAATCGCTTCTTTTAGCACCTTTCATATTATAGCCCTCATGATAATTTTGAAAAGAAAACAAAACAATAACTAAAAATTTGATTTAAGCATCATTTATTCAATTGATCAATGTAATACCTAGTAATACATAACGGTAATAATAGTAATATAAGTAATATATATATATATATATATATATATATATATATATATATAACAAATTGAAACCCATTGGGGTACAATTGAGAGTTGACAATTCGGGGTACTGTAACAAATTATAGTAATAATAATATAAATAATGGTGGTACCAACAAAATTAGGATTGAAAAATTAGAAAAAGAATGATTGAAAACATTCTTCCTTCACACGAAATCGCTTCTTTTAGCACCTTTCATATTATAGCCCTCATGATAATTTTGAAAAGAAAACAAAACAATAACTAAAAATTTGATTTAAACATCATTTATTCAATTGATCAATGTAATACCTAGTAATACATAACGGTAATAATAGTAATATAAGTAATATATATATATATATATATATATATATATATATATATATATATATATATAACAAATTGAAACCCATTGGGGTACAATTGAGAGTTGACAATTCAGGGTACTGTAACAAATTATAGTAATAATAATATAAATAATGGTGGTACCAACAAAATTAGGATTGAAAAAATTAGAAAAAGAATGATTGAAAACATTCTTCCTTCACGTTTTGGAGAAATGATGTTGTTTTATGTTCGATACAACTGCTTCAAAATTAGTGTTTTTTGATGTAAGAGCGATTTGAATACAGTCTACGTCGTTAAATCGATTTCTGTTCTTCGTTTTTATGTTCATTAAAGTGGAAAAGCCTTGTCCGCACAAATATGTTATTCCAAATGGCAGCAATTTTTCAACCGCTTCTTCATGTGCAATTTTAAAAGCTTTTGAAATCCAAAAAGACGTCAGATTTGGTTCACTCTCAAATTGAATACGTGCTTTAGTATTAGATCGAACTTCAATAATTGCTTCTGACAAACCTGAAGGTTCTTCTGGTATCACAGCAATTTCACATTTAAAAGGATCTACAATCCAACTGATAGTACGTGTATCAAGATCTGGAAAGTAATCTGAAAACCGCTCTCTGAGTTTGATAGGATGCCTTACAAATGTATCCTTGATGTCAGCAAAAGTAATATTTTCGCAATCTTCCAAAAACAAAGCTAACCTTGAAAAAGAAGCTATCTTGTTCTGATCTACTTTCTGTCTCCAATATTGCAGCTTTAATCCAAACTCTGGCACTATTTATCTCGCTGAAATGATATTAATATTCTTTCCTTGCAATTCTTTGTTTAATATATTTATACTCTCAAAAATGTCCTCTAAATCTGAGAGATATGCAACCCAGAAAGAGTTTTCAAACTTATCTGCGAGAATATTTTTTGATCATCCATAAAAATTTCGACTTCAGTTTTGAGAGTCTATACTCGATTTAGTACATTTCCGCGAGAGAGCCACCTTACTTCTGTATAATAAAGTAGGTCCGTATATTTAACTTCACCGTCCTGACATAATTCACGAGGTAGCCTCGTGTTGAGTACATGTCCCTTGATAAAATTTACAATGTTGATGACATCATGCATGACGGCTTCCAGAGTAGGTTCCAAATATTTGGCCATAAGGGCCTGGCGATGGATCATACAGTGAGTAACTTCAATATTTGTTTTTTTTACTAAAGCCGAAAAACCATTAATATGACTCAGCAAAGCTGGAGCTCAATCCAAAGATACAGAAATACAGTTTTCCCGAGATCTCAACTCGAGAGGAGAACAAAACAGTAATTCCTCTTCAGGACCTTTGTAGCGAACATATACCATTAGCTGTGAATTGCTACTTAAATCATTTGTCTCATCAAGCTGAATAGCAAAATATTTAGCCTGTTTCAATGCGAAAATTACATGTTCCTTCACATTTTCTTTTAATATAGAAATTCTTTTTTTCACAATTCTCGCAGACAAGGGCACTGAATTCAGCTTCTTCGATTCTTTTTGGCCACACATAATCTCTGCCATTTTTACAGCAGCTGGTTTTACCAAATCTTCACCAATAGTGTATGGTTTCTTATTTCGAGCAATCAACCAGGCTACTTCAAAGATAGCCCTTGATGCTGAACGCTGATCGAATTTACCAAACAAGTTGCTATTCAATCTTTGTCTTTGAACAGATATTTCTAGATTTGCAAATGATTCTCACGGTTTGGAAGACAGGTGTGAATGCAAATTATCCAAATGTTTCTTCAATTGACTTTTTTTGAAAGATTCTGAAGTCAGTACCTTCATACATACAACACACTGTGATTTCATTGTACCATTGTCTTCTATTTGTGTAAAACCGTAATAAAGGAATTCGTCTTGGTATGTTCTTTTTCTATTTGATGCCATCTGAAGGGAGACAGAGAATAGTATTTGTAAAATACTAAAATTGAATTTCTAAATTGCGGCTTATCTTGATCGATATATCGATGGTTAATGATAAAATGGTGGTCTTGTTAGCAACTAACTAGTAAAAACTCGCTCTCCGACTCGTCAATGTATTTGTATCTAGACGGCATGACACGAACTGAGCTGGTAGCCGGGGCTGTGCTTGACTGCGCAAACATAACTCGAGAACACTCTTAATGGTGGGTAGTGAGATGGCGTGGCCTGCATATGTCGCTAAATTGTTGAAAAAAATACTGACAGGTTCATAAAATACATAGCAATTTAAAAATATATACTTTTTACTCAGAAGTTTCATTTTTACCCCAAAAATTTCATTTATCTTGATTTCAAAGGAATATGTATTTGGTATTTCAACAAATTGATCATTCAACTTATTGATGAATGTCAAAATCTGACGATTAAGACGAGATATAATCATATTTCCATCTTCAAGTTCAACACAATATCAGCAAATTTCTAGAGGAGTACATATTTTTCATTGGAGATGTTTATTCAAATTGAGAATCTCTTCCATTTTGAGAGCAAATAAGATGGTATTTCTGTTAAGACAGTATACCAAGAGCTTGATTTTCTTTTAAAGCATCAATATATTGTGTACAGAAAAATATGTATGTTAGGAATTATGAAATTGTTATCGAGAGGTTTCTATTCCGGTATTTTTATCTTCTATAATTGTTTAAGAAGAAACGAACATATTTTTTGTGTTTTACACAATAATTCCTTGTTAAAAACTTATATCAAGGAAATACTATTACTGATTTAACGATTAGTTTTTCGTATGTTATCTCAACGATAGAAAATTACGACATATTTAATTAAAATGAATGAAAGAGGTGTATTGACGTAAACAAGTTCGAATCGGGTAATTTCAGTGTTTCAGGTTAGAAGTAGGCAGGTGGATGTTGTAAAAATACTTGGTGTTAGCCAGAGTGTGATAGGTAGGCTGTAATCAGTGCTTGGAAACAAGTACACTTATCCAAAGACTCAAAATTTGAAGTTTACGTTCAACACCCTCCATTCCAAACGTAACCGAATTGTTTAAGAAAAAAACGGTACTACTACTTCCATCTGTTGTAATATTGTATCTGTCGATAGCTTGGTGAACAGCTTGAGTTGAGTGTGTCATGTTTGTTAGTGCGTTTAGTACATCGGTTGGAAAATGAGTTTTGTACAAAGAGCTGCAATTGAGTTTTGTGTTAAACTTGGTACATCTTTTACCGAAACGCACCAAATGCTACAAACTGCATATAGTAATGATTGTCTATCCCATAGGCAAGTGTACGAGTGGTTCGAGCGATTCGAATTGGGTAGAATGATTTTGATTGATGACGAAAGATCAGGACGTCCTGAAACTAGATTATCGGAAAAAGATATCGAAAAAGTGAAAAGTGAAATTAATTGAAAAGGAATTAGGTATTTATCAAAGAACTGTATATCGTATTTTGACCGAAGTGTTGGCTTTACGAAGGGTAATTCGAGGATTATACCTTCTATATTATAAAGCACAGATTAGACCTGCTTTGGAATATTGTTCCATTTATGGGGATCTGCCCCCCAACATTCGTTGCAGATATTGGATAGTGTGCAAAAACGGGCTGTGCGCCTCATCAACCACTCGGAGATCACCCGCTCTCCAACCGCTGGCTCGAACCTCTATAAGAATTCCTTCGTTTACAGGGTCGGTGAGCTGTGGAACTCCTTCCGTCCAACATCTTCCCAACATCCTACAATTCGGCCCTCTTCAAGAAGCGAGTAAACAGACACCTCAATTCTTCCCAGGCGCCCACTCATGTGGTGTAACAGATTCGCCTATTCCTGCGAAGCGCGCATAAAAAAAATGGAGGGAATTCTTCCTCTTTAACTGAGCATTTCAATCAAACTTGGGGCACTATTATTCTCATTTTTCGCGTGGTACTTAACAATAATTTTATAAATCTGATTAATTTTGTTTTCATTTTCTCTCATATTTATAAGTTACTGATGAACAGTAAAATAATGAGAAAATTACCTGTACCGGTAGAAATCTGTGCCGAGATGAGTATTTTCCAAGAGTCATTAAAAGGTTTAGGGGCCAAGATGGTTTTAACAATGTGGAAACATCTATATAGCTGAAATATTTCCATGTAAGCAACGTGACACTTTCTCGATTTTGTGTAACGAATGTCTTTTTCGACAATTATTTTTTTCTCCACAATTTAATTTTTTATCACAATTGTTATAAAAGTTTACCTGAATAATCTAAAGGAGAGTGATGAATAAATGATACTAGTACAAATAGGTGTCATTTTAGTACAAAAAATCCTTTAGGCACTTCATAAGTTGCTGCGGAAATATACCCGAAAGAATCAAATACAAATTAGGATCTTTAGACCCCAATTTATGCACGTCAACTATACCTATGTTGGCTTAAAACTGCTTCTACGTGTTACCATTCCTATAGAATGATTTGGCTTAATTTTCTAGCATTCTTTGAGGTGGAAGGAATTCGTTGGTCTACATGTGATGATTTAATTCCATTCAATCCTATAGAGGCGTGAATTTTTTTTCTGAAAGAAGAATTGTGTTTACGTTTTTACAATATTGTATTGAGATTACTACTATTTCCACTGCTAAAAATTTCTCATAAAAAAGCTTGAAAACACTAGACTAATTTTCTTTATCAATTTTGATTCACACTGTTCATGTCTGTGTAACATGTTATAAATTTTATATGCAATGAATTTATGATTTGTGAGGAATCAGTAATTTTAGCGTATAGTTAATTTTTTATGAGTGATATACTTTATGAGTTGGATTTTTGAATGATTTACGGCTAACCATCTCGACTGTCAAGTTGAAATTATGTTTATTGTTCACTGTTATTCTTTATCAATATTGTGTTGCTTATCGGCATATTTATTAGCCAGTTATGTAAGTTAACCTTTGTATTCTTTTGTTGCCAGTCTTAGGTTATGTTGATACGAGTGTAAGGAGTTTCGATGAATTATTCATGAATAATAAAAAATTATTATCAATAATGTTGAATGGAAGAATTCGAGGAAATATTTATTTTCATTTACTCTGTGATATAATGAGTTAATGATGTTTTCGAATGCTTCTGATTTACTTGGTTCATTCTAAATTAACAAAGCCATTGTGACTTCCAGAGAATATATGATATTAGGTACTCTGGAAGTAGAGCTATAACATTTGAAGTAACTGTCTGTTTGTGTCATTGGTACAAAAATTAATATTAAACTAAAAGCCAATTTCAAGTTTTATATCAAACTTCAGGTCTCTTTCGAAATGGCGCCCTTTCTACTTCATGGAAGAGGTTATAGAAACTACCCATCTAATTTTCGAATATTTACTTCATTTTGTATTGGATTTTGTCAATTTTAATATAGTTTCTTACTTTGTCACATTCAATTTTTTATATTGATTCTAAATATCAATTATTAATTTAAATATTATGTTCTGAAAGTGTATCAATGAATTGTTTTAGAATTAATTGTAATCACATTAATTGCCTTCTTCCTAGCTTTGGTAGTTGGTTATGTAATCATAATAAAATTCAGGGTTATTAACTATTATTAAAGGCCTTGAACGATTCCTTATGAGTCCTAATCTTACCCAAAAGTCTGAACAATAGACTCGTACAGAAAAATAATCTTTATACAAAATTAAATCTGAAAAATTCTATACTCTAATTGTTCTATTCATTCTTATCGCAGGACTCATGCGTTTCCGAATTTTTGTCCCAATATATTAGATTTACTTCCTGATTTACTTACTACAAGTGCCTTTTATTTTCGTTCAGTGTTGTACACTGAACGAAAATAAATACACATTATAAGGTTTTTTCAATATTTCATATTACACACTTTTATCGCTTATTCTATTTTTTATATTTTGTAAGTGATAATAATTTTTGTTTATCGGAGTTCAACAAAGATAAAACATCCATACACCTGAAATATTTCCGTGTAAGCAACAACATTAAATTATTACTATTTTGTGTAACGATTGTCCATATTTCGACAACTATTCTATTCCTGACCATTTACTTAGTTAATTCCACTTCAGAATTATGAAGATTAACCTAAAAGAATCTAACAGAAAGTGAAAAATGAAAAATAGGTGTTGTTTTAGTGCAAAAACAGCCATAGGCATTTCATTGCGATCATCACTTTGATTTTGATCTTTATTCTTTGTATGTTTTCAATCAAAGATTTTTGTATTCTCTTTGAAAATCTTGAGTCCATATATAAATTTTTTCATATCGCTTTGACAATGGAATATAGTTGGTAAGCAATTTGGTTTCATATGTACCTGATAAAAGGTACCTTTTAACCCCACCTCCTCCTCGACATTCATTAACGCAAGTATAACAGAACCGTTTCAAACCATTTCGAATACTTAGAGATTTTTTCCTCTGATTCCTCTAATTCGGTTGGTTCAATTAATTGGTTTATTTGGCCGATATTTTAACTGATTTGATCTTTTGCTTGATGTTTGAATTTGGTTAATGCTTTAATTATTTTATGTATATTCAATTGAAAGTTTTCATGAATTCATAACAAAATCCATTTCGATCAATTTGTCAAATTCTAGTTGTCTCAGCATTTTTCATGTGAGTGGTATATACAAGAGGGAAATCTTTTCATAGAAATTCATGAAAATCGAATTGGGTATATATAAAACTCAATTTATTGTATCAAAGAGGTGCAAATCGTGTTTTGGGAAAACATTATTAAGATCTTCTTCGATAAAAAAATACTCATTTTCAAGGATCGCTTATTTAACTGAATCATAGGTATTCCGAGAAAAAGGCTTATTCTATTTTTTATTTACAGATTAGGCATGCCACCAACAACGACCTTGTAATCTTCTGCTGGGGCGACGACAATTCCAATCCGGATACCATAAAATTCTTGAAAGAACTGGGTCTACACGGTGTCATTTATGATAAGATGTACCAATACAACGCCAAAGAAATCAAAGAAAGTATTTTCCTGGCTGAAGCTCGCGAATCCCAAAAAGCTTTCTTGAAGCTTGCTGCGCATAATGCCGAGAATCCCATTTCGCCACCTCCTCCGCATGGCGTGAAGCAAGATGGCACTTTCGATATAGATAAAATCAGACAGAATATAGGCGACCTACTGTCGACAGCGACTTCTTTGGAGAGTTTAGAAAGCCGTATGTCGGATTACAAGTCGCAGGCACCTTAGATGTTGACCTACCGAAACAGTTTTATTCTTTATCCACTGGCAAATAAATCTTTCTTAAATATTTGCATTCATTGGTATTTAACGTGAGTGTTTGAGGAAGAACGAATGTGAAAAAATAAATATAAATGAATCACTCCCAACAAAATTTTGCTAATGAATACACTTGAATGAATTACGATTCAAACACTTTGAAAAAAGTTGTATAGCCTACAAATCAAGTATACATCGTCGCATATTTTTGAAGTAAACATAAATTAGGAGTATATTATATTCGTGAAGCTTATACAGTACCTTGTGTGTGTACTTCTTGGCACTTTTGAACTTAATCAGTATGACAGCTGGAAGCATGCTGTTGCCATAATGTTAGAAAATTAATGTTTCATTAGAAAACTAATGTTTGTTTAGAAAAAGTGTCATGCTCTTTCAAATTTTCAGTTACAAGAGAAGCCTCTTACAAGCATTCAGTGTACAATATAAGAATTCAGTGCTGCAACAGCTTAAAATTGATATTTAATCAAGTAGCTTGTGCTTGGAAAACTACGAGAAGGCTTTGATAATGATAGTATCTCACAATGTTCTGATGTTTATAATGTAATAATTTAGATTTTAGGGATAAAAACGTATCTATATATTGCTGATAAATCAAATGAATGGAACATCTAGACCTAAGTAAAGTTGGTTTATATTTCACTAAGACAATTAAATCCATTTCATTTGATTTATTCCAGCACCAATAATTACAAATAGCTCGGTGGTTTTATTACTTGCCAATTACTTGTTAGATAAAATCAAAATCTAAATTTGCAAAATCTCATTGATGAAGAACACAAGTGCATATTTTATCAAAAAAAAGGAAGGTAAGAAAATATGTGATATATATAGATCATTACCTACCCGTTCAAACACAATCAATCGTTAATAACCTTAATTGGGTTTTGATTTTATTTCATGTAGCAAAATAACATAGTCCTCTCAACTTTTTGCCAAGCAATAATTTTCTAATTGAGAATGAAAATGATAATGAATTTTCTATTGAAGAAAACAACCATAAGCCACTTGTTATAATTTTCGGCAAGCAACTTCAGTAACAGTCACATTAATCATCAAAGCCTATATTTTTTTGTAGCACAGGCTACTTGGTGAATTATTTATTTAATTCATGTTTGAATTTAGAAGAGTTATTGTGATGAGTCTTAGTAGATGATGATATATTTGAAAAGCTGGGGATGAGACAAAAGATTTCTGCAATCATATAGGTGAATTATCTCGAGGAAATACATTGTCAAAGTTCGTGAATAAGTCATAGTGAATAAAAATGCGTGAAAACTTAACTTAGTTGGGGACTGGAATCTTCGGCGTGTATCACACAAAAAACACTACACCACTTGACTAAAACTTCATTTCAAAACTCTACACACGTTTCGCTAACTAATTTCGCATCATCAGGTGAATGTACGCGCATCGAGTTTTGGTGAAGTGGTGTACAATGCTTTAAGTGTGCGAGAAAACTCTAAAATTCTTGTCTGTTACCTTAGAAGCTTAGAATGAACGCCACTAATCGATTGTTTCATGCTATTGAGGCTTTTTGAATCTCTACTCTTGTCCAATTCATTCCCAGACAACCTTCAGGTCATAATTGATCAAATTTAAAAGTGCCTGTGACAATATACCAAAGTTATCCAATTTGACAATTTGGTGATTCATATTGAAAATTGGCGATTTGTGTAGTGTAAGATACCACAAGTATCACAGAAATTATATTTCCAAATATTATAGAAGTAGTGGTCATACATTTTTCTTTGAGTGTTTTTCTATTATATATTCCATAGTAATTGTTTTATTCCTTTATTTTATTGTTATATCCAATTATTTTATACTAAGTAATTGAAAACACCCCAAAAACTTTTAACAATTCAAAAGGTTATAAATATGCGAGTAACGAAGACCAATGTATTTTTACATTCAAGTAGTACCAGTTAACTTCATTTGAATTATTTCAATTGTCATTTACTTCTTTATTGAATTTATTTGAGTATTGATCTCACATATTCCATCTAAGAATTCCATCTTGGATTTGAATGGAATACTCTTAAATTTATTACTTTCAAGAAGAAAATATTGTTCTCATCAACAATTGTACCAAAAATTATTCTCAACAATATTTTATATCTGAATTTTTATTCCTCGGAATTCTTTGTTTCAAATTTTGTATGTTTATTAATTCTTTGTTCTTGAATCAATTTTTTTAGGAAATCTTGGCTGAACCTTTATTATATGTATTTGTACACAGTCCCAGAACTTTTCTTCATTAAAATATAAAAGCAAAAAAGAAATAAGTATTAGCACAAATTAATTCAGATTTGTTTAACTTCTTCACACTATTAACAAACTGTTCGAATTAGAAGTTGGTTAAAATTTTAACAAATCTTAATGATTTTGAAAATATTTTCACCTTCAGAAATCGTTTTATTATATCCATCAACTTGAAAAACAACACTAAATTTTTCATTTGTTTATTTTTCTGTTTTATTCCTATAATTTTAAGTCAGTTCATAGAAAACGTGATTAGTTTGGATAGAAATGATATTGTCTAGCGGGTATTAATTAAATGAACGGAAGCTATGTGTAAGTACATCCATTGAATCGCTACTTTTGGATAGTTCGAGCAATAACTGAGGATGAAGAAAAACGAGAGGATTAATATTTTTATAATCTCTTTTTAGGAAAAAAATGAAAATTATTTTTTTTCTTTATCGCAGGAGAAGAATTTAAGATGTTTCATTCAAGTTGAACCCTACTTCTCATATGAATGGAGTTGATTTTGACCGTAAACGTAGAGATATTTAAATTGAATAATAATCTATCAGAAAATCAAAGTATTATTCGAGTCAATTGATTTACTGGATGTATCACTTCCCAATCAATATCAATATAGATAAATTAAATATACAAAATATTATAGTTGTAACTTATATTATTAATATAATTCATAGTTTCCTGTAATAAAATTAGGGATATTATATACTTTTTAAATTATACTAAGTCACAATAGGAAATGATATGCAATAATTTGTGGAGCACATTTGAAATTATTCAAGATATGTAACTCTTTTCGATTGCTTCACATCAATTGTACAAGTAATATATTTATACATACATAAATATAGGAGGTTCTGAGAATTTGTTTACTTTACAAGCCTTCAGAACCGAAAAACTGTTGGTTGACACTAAAAATATTCGCAACTTCGAGATTTCAAAACGGATCGAATTGTTTTAGTGGTGGTTAAGTTTTACAATCACAGGTAGCAAAATAGGAACATAACTGTTAGGATGGAAAATCTTTCCAACTACTTCATGTGGTTTTCAACCACATATTTTAATTTTATGAAAATTATATGCCATAAAAAAATAAAAAATTCTCAGGTTAGCTTACCACTTTTTCGATATAACATCTTTGAAGTTTAGGCGTTTTCGAGTGTTCCTTTTTCAGTTTTAAAGTTTAATTCATCACATTGTTTTAATATAATTAATACTATTCTGTGACTGGTTTTATGGAATTTAAAACTTAAATACGTCAATTTATGCTTTCAGCCTATGAGGAGGATATTGAAAAGGTTGATGAGGACTATTATAGTCAGTGATCAAGATGCTCCATCTGTGATATGAGATTTGTGATAGAAAAAAGATTTACGTTTAATTGGTACCTCTATTTGATGCATAATAAATTATTCAGTTTTAGATGGTGTTTTTTTATTGGCATTGAGAAAAGTATGTCTAGTGAACTAGGTTATATATATATATATATATATATATATATATATATATATATATATATATATATATATATATATATATATATATATATATATATATATATATATATATATATATATATATATATATATATATATATATATATATATATATATATATATATATATATATATATATATATATATATATATATATATATATATATATATATATATATATATATATATATATATATATATATATATATATATATATATATATATATATATATATATATATATATATATATATATATATATATATATATATATATATATATATATATATATATATATATATATATATATATATATATATATATATATATATATATATATATATATATATATATATATATATATATATATATATAGTTGAATGGTAATAGCAAATTGGTGCTTTTTAAACTACCCGATTCGAAATTATTCATCACCTTCTGTAACAGTATTACTAGATTGCTAGTAGCAGTGGCAGATCTTGGTTGAGGTGTCCCACAACCCTTCAAATCGGCAAAGTAAGTTTTAATTCATCTTGAATGACATTCGGGTTGCTAAATCTGGCTGCAGGTTTCTTAGTGGTCTCCTAACCATTAGTAGCAGCGGGAGATATTCTTTCAAGACTGAATTTCTGCCGATGGTTCTTAGATAAAATTAGAGAAAATGCTCATTTTGATACTGAAATAATGTCCACAGACTAAGCTAACTTATATATATATATATATATATATATATATATATATATATATATATATATATATATATATATATATATATATATATATGTTGTTTTCCCGGAACTCTAACCTTCCAGTCATATTTTTACTGTACGTTTTATGTTCCTTGAAGGTTAGTTGAATGTTTCATCATTCATACTTAAATGGATCTTGTGAGTACACTAAAAAACCATTAGAGTTGGTAAGTTGGTTCGCCGTTCAGCGATTGCGCTAATGGTTTATTAATTCCTTCCAATTTGCGAATAGCGAACCTCAACGTAGTTTCAGCAGTAATCAAATTGGAGTCTTGACTACATATCATCACATTATTTTTGGGTCCAGTAACTTAGTAGTCTGCATTTGTACCAAGCCCTAAATCGACTAGAGCTTTGGAGAAATTACTATCTTATTTTGATGAATATTGTTATCACTTCGTACAAACTAGACCATCTTGTTCTACAATCGAATGCTTTTAGCATTTATTGTGTAGGTTAGGTTAGATTAATTATGGTCTTTCAGCAAGTCATCTTCACAAACAACTACAAAAAATTTATAATTGGATGTTGTTATGGCTGACGGAAACATTATATAAGCTAGGCGATTATATCAGGTGCACTTTTTAAATTGACTAACACCAGACTGGTGAATTTTTTCAAATATCCACAGAAGGTTGAGGGAGACTGGTACTTTTACTGCAAATAATCATTTAAAAGGTGCAACTCAAACTATGAGAACTGCAGATATCGAGGAAAAAGTTGTATTGATTTGAATCCTCATGTGACTACAAGAAAAATTGGAAATCAGTTGAATATTTCACATGTTCTAGTTTGGAGGATTCTCCACGACTTTTTATTGTACCCGTTTCATATTCAACGCGTCCAAACTGTACTTTCACGAGATTTTCTTTCAAGACTGAATTTCTGCCTATGGTTCTTAGAATTCTCTAAAATTAGAGAAAATGCTCATTTTGATACTGAAATAATGTTCACAGACTAGGCTAACTTTTCGGGAACTGCTATCACAAATTTTCACAATAATCATTATTGGGCTGCGGAAAACCATTTGATCTCACCATCAAGAACAATTCTCACTAAATGTTTCATCGGAATAATTGGAAATTATTTGATTGGGCCATTTGTTTTTACCTAACAGACTAAACGGTCCCGCTTATCGGCAATTTCTTGAGGAGGGGTAACCTTTATTGCTCGAGGATGTGCCACTTTTGGTGAGAAACATAATGTGGTTCATGCATGACGGGTCACTAGCACATTTTAGTGGAGAAGCTAGGGAATTCTTGAATAATTCATTCAACAACCGATGGATAGGTCGGGGTGGGCCAGAACAATGGCTTCCTAGGTCCCCAGACTTAAATAGTTTAGACTTTCTTATGGGGATATCTAAAAAGTTTAGTTTATACCACTCCAGTGAACACTGTAGAAGAATTGGGAAATCGAATAATAACCTCTTGTGACACGATAAGAAATATAATTCAAATAATTCAAATTCAATAATTTTTCACTCGAAAACGGTTGGAGATACGAAAAAATTACAGGTGTCAAAAAAGCTTCTAAATTGAACGAAGATGACGAAAGTTGATTGTACGCTGATCAGTAGCGTACTGCAAAAAAGCTTAAAAGGGCAGAAGGAGACATGGACTCGGAAAAGAAAACACCTTGTGAATTTCAGTTAAAATCAAAGACGTCTAATGATGGCGGCTGTAAAAAATAGCTTGCATTCCACATTTGGGCTGAATATCTCAAAAATTGCAGGAGTTTTGAAGAAAAAACCAATTTTTTCCTGAAATTTCAACACCCTGTAGTTCCGTAACTAAGCTTTTGCGGACCTATGTTTATATAAACTTTTTTTCTTGAAATTGGACGTAGATTTACCCACTCAAGTTGTGACATACTATTATGTAACACCCTGTATATATTCAAATAATTTTATTCATTATAAAATATTATATTGAAGGTAAAGTTAAGGGTGAGGACTTTCTTTCATAAAATTTGTGGATTATTTTTTGAATTTCGAAAATTTTCCATATTTTTCGAAAGAATCAAATTCACTAAACAACCCTTTTTTTCACTTAATTGCTTGAACCTTCTGTAATTTTTTTCAACCCCTTTCCCGTTCTTTTCTTGACGTGACGATATGAATCGAATTACGCCATGCGCGAAACTTTCGGAGAATCTACTCAACTTTAATTTAAAATGCTACATGTGAACCAGACTGATATGCGTGAATACATTGAAGATTTTCATTCTGGGGACAATATTCAACCTTCTGTAAACTTTTAAATATCATTTCCTGAAGGAGCTGATTTTTCAATCCACTCTCCATAGTCATTGTCAACCAGGGCCATGTGTAGTGGTACAATACGGTCGGATGTCATGTAAAGGAGCAATAGACTGCAGTTTGGGTCTCGCTTGACCTAGTCAGTGTTGCACAACAATTCACAACACCAAGCCAAGCTACTTTTGTTTTTCATTGTTTCTCGGTGACCCTGGTAGTAGCATCATCATCAGTTCGTTTGAGGGCGCGAATTGTATATGTATACATATACATTTACATCACGCGCTCCAACGGATGAGACGAAAAGGTATCATTATGCCTTGTTATGAATGGCTGTGCAACACTGACAAAGTATGACGGTATAAAATCAAATAGTCAAACATGTCTGGTTTTTGACTCTCTCGTATGAAAATATTTTTGTTTCTTCAATATATAGGCATAATCCTTATATCATGAACCAATGTAGATCTCAGAAAATTTTCCCTTTATTCCTTTTCAGTGGTTTGATTATTCTTCCATCCTAAAATTTGTGATTTTTATTTTATATTATTTTTTATATTCATACCATTTCGTTCTCAATAAAAATCGATAGGAATTCTTTTATACTCAGAAAATTATAATCAGGGCCCTCGTGAGGGCTACTGGCGCTTATGTGCAAAAAAGGATTTTGGCGCCCCTTAAGGCATTTTGGATCGTTTTTTTTAATTATTTTTGAAGGTAGGAGGTATGTAGGTAGGTGTTTGAAGTACTACTTTCTACTTATACTTAGATATTTCAAAAAATATGCAGATATTTCTAATAACAAATACCTAGGAAACTTCGTTTTAAAATCAGAAGTGATAGCTAGGTCTAGGTTAGATTTTAGCTATTGTAGTAGCGATATTTTCTGAGATTTTGCTGTTGCAAATTCATTAGTTACATCGCTAAAATTTAAACCGTCAAAAATTTCTTGTTCAATTGCTAATATTGTTGGCCCAAACAAACTTTCTTGAATCATTGTCGATCTTAAATAATTTTTAATGATTTTTAACTTTGATACAGATCGCTCGCCAGAAGCTACAGATACAGGCCATGTCAAAAGAATTCTTAGTGAAATGCTTACGTTTGGAAAGGTGGAGATTAAATTGTTTTCAAATATATATTGTAAAATACTTCAGTCAGAGGTCAGTATCATCAGGTAATGAAAACAACCTTAACGCTTTAATTTCGTTAAACAGATCATTGGAGTCTATATCCTTATCATCCTGATCTGTCAATCGCTCTTCAAGAATAGAACAATGTCTTGAAAGATCGCTGTCACTTTATTTGAATATGTCGCTAAAAAATCCGAAAATATTATCATACTCATTTAATAAGTCAAATCGGTTTTTTAGAGAGCTTATAGTTTGATCTATAATTTTAAAGAAAAAACTAATTTTAAAGGCGGTTTTTGGATCATGAGTAGTCTCATCTCGGTGTTCATAGTCAAACAGTTTTGGTTTAAATTTCCTCCTAACCGTTGGTAATGCTGGAAAGTCTTCTTCAATTACGAGAGAGGATGCTACTTCCTTAGCTTGCAAAAGAATTTCTTGATTCGTCAGATCTATATTGCTGGGAGTGGTCAACTAAATTTTTTAGGTAGGTTTGGCATACTTTAATATTAATTGTAGACAATATTTATATGAAATAAAACGTCATGCCAAATAATAATTCCACAAATAAATTGAAAATTATCTTCAGCCACTTCTAGAACACTTTCGCAAACCTTAATTAAATAAACTTTGAGGGGCTTTATTGCGTCAATTCTGCAGGACTATCTATTTTGTCTCACTTAGAGGCTTTAAACTTAACCCGGGGACATTTTTTCTCAAAACATACCAAATTTTTGTGGATGACGAAAAAAAAAATGTATAACTCTTGCACAAGATTAAAAAAGTTTATTGTAGCACCTGACACCTGAAAAGCGTCATTTACTGTTAAGTTCAAAGTATGAGCCGCACAAGGTACAAAAAGGGCTTTCGGATTCGCACCAAGAATGTGTTTCTGAAGCCCAACATGTTTTCCTTTCATATTTGTCCCATCATCATAACCTTGTCCCCTAATGTGTTTTAATTCTAAATTTAATTTTTTCAAATTTTCTATCACAAATGTATATATCCCTTTTTCTGTAGAGTCCAGTATTGGATTAAACGCAATAAAACTTTCCTTAACTTCAACCTTTTCTGAAGTGGTGTTAAGGACAACATACCTCAGAACAACACTAATTTGCTCAGTATGACTAGTGTCTGGTGTACAATCTAATATTATTGAAAAATATTTTGAACTGCGAACCATTTCTGAAATATTATTTCTTACTTTGGAAGACAATAATTCCATTATTTCATTCTGTATTTGCACGCCTAAATAATGAGTCATTTTAACAGATTTTTTTTTGGGAGTTATACACTCGGCTAACGTGCGGTCTCATCACTGAATCAAAAAAGGCAATCATTTCAACAGATTTTAGAAAATATCCATTATCATGTTCGTGTTGCCAATCAGATACTCCATTTGTATCAGAAAAAGCGTTAGGAGTTTCACATTTACAAAACAACTTACAACAAAAACAAAATACAGAATCTTTAGAAATAGAGTAAATAAGCCAAGCTCTTTCGACTTTTTCTCAATTTGCTAGATTTCTTTCAAAGTATTTGCACGAGAACTTTCTCTTATCTTTATTACTAGGAAAGTTGAAACTGATGTCTATCAAGGGCGGACTACGTTTAACCAATATTCAAGCCATCTCATTGGTAATTCTTTCGGGCCACAAACCGGGGTCGGACGGAATTATATCGATACCAGCCTCATTACAGCCTTCATCGAAAGTGTCACTTGCAGCAGGTATTTTGGCAAACCGGGGCCGGACGGAATTATATCGATACCAGCCTCATTACAGCCTTCATCGAAAGTGTCACTTGCAGCAGGTATTTTGGCAAACCGGGGTCGGATGGAATTATATCGATACCAGCCTCATTACAGCCTTCATCGAAAGTGTCACTTGCAGCAGGTATTTTGGTAGCTGACATTACCGAACTTTTTACACAAGCTGCATTATCTGAAGTGCATTGTTTAAGTGCTGTAGACGAGGATGGTGTCATCGCTTCATCGGGATCTGCATCAGTAGAAGCTGTTTTGCTGCTACAACCGCTGTCACTTGTTGCAGGACCTGATGTTACTGTTGAAATTTCAGATGGTCCACTCAAGGTTATTGATATTACGGATTTAGAATCTTGAGATTCGGACGATTCGGTCGCACCAACATCGATAGTCTCCGTGGAATCACGATTGTTTTGTAAGAAATGCTTTAAAGATCCAACCATTTTTCCCCTTTCTTGTAGTCTCAGTTTCTTTTGCTCGCGAAATTCGCAACTGAAGGTCCCTTTCTTTCATCTTGAAAAAACAAATAAATAATTAGTACTCATGGGAATTAGGAATTAACTTCTAAAGTAACCACAATAATAAGCACCATGTGGGTAGGGTAGGAAATATTCTTAAAAAGTTAACGAAGTAGCCAATAGTTTTCAACCCTTTCTAGGGCAGATTATTATTTAGTGAGATATGGCCGATTAAAGTTTGCATATTTGAGTAAAAAGCAATTTGTTCAAACCCTTTCAGCTTGAACCCTTTCAAAAATAAAGGCAAAAAGATATTAAACTAAATTGATAATATAGCTCTTAAGAAACCCTACAAAATGGTTTCTCAAAAAGATCAATAGCATAAAAACTAAGCGAGTTATGGATAAAACCAGTTGCTTTTTTGAACTCGTACATGACATTTCAATTATTAAAAAGATATTTGGCTGAAAAAATGAATTATAACCAGTATCCTATAAAGGGTTAATGTTGAAATTAAGGAACACTTACCATTTTATAAAAAATCAAGCCGTTGAAATTGCAGTCAGCAGGTATTCGGCACTTAATTAAAAAAAAAGTAGTAAACAAAATATTACACAACACAACACCACACTTGACAAAATAAAAATAAAATAGGATTACTTGTTTTTATTCACTTGTTGCACGGTCCAGTGAACTAACTGATTTAAAAACGCCTGTGGTAATGCATCGCTTTTATAGCGCTCCAGGCGTTATTCATGTCTGAACAGGAAAAATCAAGAAACTGCCGCCTGACATATTCTCGCAACATAGGAATCGACAGTAACTGGATGATATACTAATGAAATTTCGTGTGCGTTTATACCTAATCCTATTCAATTTCTCAACTTTTATTTTAATATTTTTTTTGGACCCTGGGTTTTGGCGCCCGTGTGCATTGCACACTTTGCACATATGGTTGCGGGGGCCCTGATTATAATTGTTTAACATTTCATACTCTGTATTTCAATAAAATCGATAGGAATTCTTTAATACTCAGAAAATTATAATTGTTTAACGTTTCATACTCCGTATATGACTTGCGGGTGTAAAACATTCCAGCATCATTAAAGCAATTATAATTTAATTATAATGAAATGTATTCCTCCTTAAACTTCAACTTTTAACTTAATTGAGGTTAAAGATTTTCATTTTCTCTTGCATGCTGCACTGCTCTGAATAAGTTATTTTCTTTTCTGATGCGGAAAAATTGCCACCGATGATAAAGACGCATTTATAATGAACATGCAATCGGTTTGTTTAATTAAAATTTGTCTAGATATTTACTTTTTATGTTAAATGTTGTGTAAGTTTTGCCCGTTTAGAATTTTCTAATATACAAATTAATCTCGTGAGTATTTCCATAAAACGTGAACAGTGTTTGATATATTATATAAATAAGTCCAGATATGATACAAATCAGTATTTAAATTGAATCAAATAAGACACTTGAATCCTCTATGAAATTTCCTATGCGAAAATATACCTGGTATCTCAAAATAAGAAAGCAATACCCTGAATATGATAGAACTCGTCATAATGATAATAAAAACATTTTCTCTCATGACCCATTCTTGCTGAGATATTCACCCTTGAAGTTAAAGAAATAAACATAATTTTCAACCGATGAAACTTGTTTCATTAAACGGATTCAGATATATATATATATATATATATATATATATATATATATATATATATATATATATATATATATATTTAAATGTAGATTGAAATTTGATTGTCACATGTTTTGTAGTCCTTCAAGAGAAATACACATATTATTATTATTATCGTGGACTTATGCACTATCTCAGCTGTTAGCTGGATATAATTTACCTTTCCCAGATTTAGCAATCAAAGGGAATAGGCTCGATTACAATATACTTGACATAAATTTCCTAACTATCCCACATGTATTAAGAATTGCAGCTTTTTGCATTTCTAGATAGGTATTATCTGTTTGTAATGTTCCGTCCTTAATAATAAATTTTTTTGTAGTTGTAGCGATCACTTGATCTTGAATGGTCATAAGGAATCCTTCTGTTTCCGCGAATAATTCTCCTTCCATCAACCATTTGTTGGAGGCCTCTTTGTCGATGTGTGGTTGATTAATCTCATGGTGATGTCGTCCATGCAATTCCTTTCTTGACCATTGCTCTTGTTTTTCAGTATCTGATAGGAACGGTAGATTCAGCAGGTCATCTCTGGTAGCAAGATGTAGAGGTGTATATCCCTTATCAGCCAACGATACCACTCTATGTAGTTCGGAAGTGAGAGCTTTTGCAGAGAAGAATTCTCTGAGATGTTTTATCTGTTCGAGGTGTAAATTGACAACATCTATTAATCCGCTTCCTCCTTCTTTCTGCTTCAAAGTTGTTCATATCACAGACGATTTTGGATGATGATTGTTGTACTTTGTCAGCATCGTTCGGGTCTGCCTTTGAATATCATCCAGTTCTGTCTTAGTCCATCTGATTATTCCAAATGAGTGAAGCAACACTGGAATGGCGTAGGTGTTAATTGCTTTGACTAGATTCCCCGAGTTCAACATTGATGCCAGCACAGTCCTAAGACGCTGACTGTATTCTGAACGAATCTCCTCCTTTGATTGTTTTTGGTCTAGCAATCTGGCTTGTTGGTATCCTAGATATTTGTATGTTTCGCCATCCCTCATGCACTGTATAATATTACCGTTTGGAAGTTGTGTTTCACCAGCTACGACTTTCCCTCTCTGAATGTTCAGGGTCTTACATTTTTCGATCCCAAATTTCATATGAACATCTGCCGAGAACTTACTGACAGTTTTCAGCAGATCATCCAATTGCTTTTTGTTCGAAGCATATAATTTGATGTCATTCATATACATCAGATGGGAGATTGTATGATAGTTCCTATCTGTGTTTATCCTAAATCCGTATTCTGTTCTATTGAGCATTGAGGACAATGGGTCCATAGCTAAACAGAACCATAGTGGACTCAAAGAGTCTCCTTGAAAAATTCCAGGACGTATGGGTATCTCGTCGGTTTTAATTGATTTATTGTTCATGTTGACCTGCAGAGACGTGCGCCAGTGTGTCATTGTTGTCTTCAAGAACTCTACCAGGGCTGGGTGAATTTTGTATTTCTGCAATACTTCAACAAGCCAAGAATGGGCGGTATTATCGAATGCCTTCAGATAATCGAGAAAAGCTGAATGAACATTGCGATGCCCTACGTGTGCCTGTTTCATTATCACAGAATCGATGATGAGTTGTTCCTTGCACCCGTGGTGTTTCTTTCTGCATCCTTTCTGCTCCTCTGCTAATATATTGTTGTCGTCAAGGTGTTGGTATATTCGATTGGATATGCATGAGGTGAGTATTTTGTAGAGTGTTGGCAGGCAAGTGATTGGCCTATATTGAGATGGATCCTGAGTTTTATCGTTCTTAGATAGCATATATGTTAAGCCTTGTATTAGGAAAGTTGGTGTTTTCCTTGGATGTTGAAGAACATACATGAGCTGTTTTGCTAGGGCTCCATGGAGCTTATCAAACCTCTTGTACCAGAAGTTATGGATGTTATCTATACCTGTGGCCTTCCAATTGTTGGTCGCTCTAACTACTGTTGCAATTTATTCCCCCGTTATTTCTTCGAAGTCCATATGATTGATATCAAGGCGTTGTTTTTCATTCGTCATCCATTCAGCCTCTTTATTTTGTTCTTTGGGGTTCGACCATAACGATGAACAATAATCGGTCAAGCACTGTGCGTCAGGTACTTCTCTAATATTGTTGTTCCCAGTTGTTCCCTTGTGAAAATTGGCCGCGCATTGGAGAAACCTTTGGTTTTGATGTTTCCTTTCAGTACACTTGATGTATCTTAAGAGCCTCTTTGCTTTTGCTCGGAGTTTCTGCTTCAAAGTATCCATATACACTTCGATATGTTGTTTCTGATCAGGGTGTTTTGTGTTCGTACCAATTTTTCTATGAATTTTGCGTAATTGGGATTTCAAGCGCCTTGAGGGGAATTTTGTTTTTCAGGAATTCTGTCAGGCGACCGATCTCAGCTCTAATATTGTCAATGTCCTTCTACAGTCGTTTTTGCCATGGTGGTTTTCTGACGCTTTTTGGCTCAGATCGAATCAGTGTGTAGTCGAAGAACCGCTACCGCTCCACAGTAAATCAAAGTGTGAATTTTCTCCAAGGAGTTCTGGTATTCTTCAAACACAGAGTGTATGCTTGCTAGGATGATATTGGTGTTCTTGTTCGTCTTGACTTTGGGCAGTTTAGTTGGGTTACTACCACTGAGTTCAGTTATTGTTCTGTTGAGTTCTGATCGTGCTAAATACATAAATTCGTTCTGCTGGTTCGTCTCAGGGGGACGCTCTATGTTGATATTCGTTTCCATGGCTTCGATGTAATTTGCACTTTCATTGACGGTAGGTATACCGTTATGATCATCTTCTTCACTTTTGAGTTCCATTATGACCTCTTCTCGTATGCTTTGCAGCGTTTCTGAAGAAAGTAGCCTGTTTTTAATGATTGTTTTTCGTTGATTCGAAATTCTCTGCTCGGATATATGCTGTTATTCCGGATAACTTTCTACGAATGCAAGATGTAACGCGTATCTGGAACCTGTCACTTCTGATTCCAAGTTCGTAATCTTGTAATAGGAACGCATAATGAAGGCATTCATTTCTGGAGCCCACTTCATGTTTTTCCTAGGGAGTCCGGATCTCGTGGTCGTAGGCATAATGGCTTGCGCCACCGTTGAAACATCAAGAGTCGGTTGGGAGGTATTGATGTTGTTTCCCACTTGGTTTTGTGTTGCAGTATCCTTACTCGATATCACGCTGCTTCCGTCGCTAACCGAGGGAGACTGTGACTCACTTTCCGAACAAGACCCTCCTCTTCCTAAATCATGAACGCGACAAGAGGTTATGGTGGTACAATGTCGATTCTCTCGTTTGTTCCTTAGATTGTACATCATTGGATAAGTTGCATTTTATACCTTCTGCCAGGTTCAGCTTGGGTACCTCGGGTTCGCTAAGCCCGTACTCAAAAACAATGTTCCTGAGCCCCTGAGGGGTCATTATTATTATTATTATTATTATAGATTTTTTACTTTATTTATCTCTTTTAAAATTTTTGATTTTAAAGATAATTAAAAAATGGAATATACAGATATGAATTCGTGACGCTCTTCAAAGAAAGGGTCTTTAGCGTCCGAACGTGAATTCGTTACGAATGAAAGTGAAAGATACAACTCTTCTAATATTTCTTTCTCCGGTTACTTTGCACATGCCAGGCAATCAGGAATGTATAGATAAAGAAAGACAACTCTCGACGTTCAGCTAAATGACAGTTTACAAAGACTCGTATCGAGCGAAATATTTAATATAGAATTTTTCGGACTTCACAAATTGAAACAGCGATGTCCGATTGATATAATACGCTTGAAATCAGAAAATTGATTTTTGTGCGCTAAGGGCTCTTTCTTCGGAGCGAGTCACATTAAATGTTTGGACTAGCAATTGGTTATGATTTTGGACCTAGAATATTTTATTCGGGGAGATTTCCAAACAGAAGAATACTTTATGGGTATACTTTCGTTTTAGAAGCGGTTGCTGAGGAGCCATGTATTAGCACTTGAAGATGATCAACTCAATTCTATCTATGTAAAGGTAAGATCCACAGAACTGTAAGGAAACAACTATTTACCGGACGATTAATTTCATTCTGAGCCATTGTGATGTTGAATAACCAAAGTTATTTAGGTACTGCATTTTTATGTGGAAAAAATGCTAGAATGATAGAGACAGATTCTTATTTGATCCAAGAGATTCGAGTTCGAGAATTTTCCAATGAAATATCTTCTTGTGTGCATTTTCTGGATAATTCCATAATGTTCTAATCGGTATTTGGGTTCAATTACCGGCAATTTCATTTTAATATTTCGCGGCATTTTACATTTTTTGAGTCCATTCTCTTGTTATGGCTAAGTTTTTCAACATCTAACAAGAACACTTAAGGTGTAAAGATATAGAAGAAATTTAATTTGATTTGTGAAAAATTATTCTCTTCGACGTGAGTGTTGGGGGTAGTTTATCCCTAGCGCATGGGGAGCAACTGATGAACGAATACCTTGTGGAACTTCATTTTTATCAAAATTTTTTAAATTTCATCAAAATGCATTAAACGAAACAGGTTTTATTGTTCAAAAAGTATTTTTTCTTTTCTAGCTCTTGGGTCAATATCAGTAAGGGAGATCATACGAAAAAATGCTAGATGGAGTTGTCGAATTATTTCTTCATCAGATTCTGAGAGTATCATATTGAGGCATGTTGTCAATATTTCAAGAACTTAGAAAAATCATGGCTCAGGATATTATGTGAAAATATATTGAAAATATAATTATATGAATTGATGTTTTAATTTTTTCATTTCTTGTATCATTTCGCAGAAGTCGAAATACAGGCATCAAAAATGACGAATATTCTTATCTGTAGCACAGAATCTATGACATCTAGAGCTTAGGCTTTGGCATCATAAAAAAGTTATGGTATCGCGAAAATTATCCTACTCATAATCGGGAGACTGCGCAAAACATAGAAAATAAGACATGCTGCACAAGGTGGGTAAATCACTAAGTTTAGTACAGCAGCTAGGTGAAATATTATAGTTAGAGAAAAATGACCTTTCCCTCCCTCAATCTCCTTTCCAGCTATTTAAAATATTCCTCAATTTATGGGAAATTGTCATTTGAGGAAATGTCGCTTATTATCAAATTTACATAAAGATCAGTTTGACATTCTGCAAACACTATTCTGATTGAAATTCTGGGGTGTGGAATTCTAGTCAGTGGTTTTCGATTTATATTGTAAAGATACTTTTTATCAATAATGAATCATAGCTGATTTAACTTTTTCTGGATGCAGCCTTATTTAACTTTTCGAAAATATATAACAAATGTTGAAATACATCTATTTAATGCTTTAAAATGAGTGAACAATATTTGATTTCAAGTAAGTGAAATTAGTCTCAAAAATCATTTCTAGATCATGACAATCATAATGAGGAAGACTTAACGATATAGATATCTCAGATATTTCAGTGGATCTTGTTTCTTCTGTCGAGATGCTGCAAAATTTTATTTTCATTAGTAACTCTGCCGTATCATTATCACAACTCATGCCAATGGTATGAAGTTAGTCTGAAGTAAAAATTTTAGAAAATTTCTTTCAAATATTTGAGTATTTTTCTTGTACATAGTTCCGAAAATTTTGATAAAAAATCATATCTCAATGGTGGTTACTTTTAGATAGGACAAATCTTAACAAATTAACCTTGTAACCAATGTCCAGCACAACCGGTAATGGTGCCGCTCTGAAAATAATTGCAAATTGTTGATCGGCATCCATTTACTCTAATGCCAAAATTTGAAATTGATCGATAAACCCTTCTCTCAGATTCTTCTAATGCTCAGATTCTTCAGCGAAAACACCCTGTTTATGTAGAGAAAACAATGTAGTTTTATGCATTCGTTAGAAACCTCTCCAATCCTCATAATCATGTAGTTTCATCGTTAGATTTGCTTGAGGAAGATGAAAATCTTGAAATCAATTTTCGTTTCTCAAGAATTTTTACAACTTCGAACAAGCTGTTCGAATTTGATATTTGGAAAAAATGATATACTTCAAAACTGAAATCGTAAGTGATTATAAAATTTAATTGTGAAACTCTAAGACCACAGAAAATTACTATGAATTTAATCAAACTATAGAAACAACCATGGTCGACGACAGGACCTAAAATCCGTGTTTCTCATTCATAGAACAACATGAATCGTTGATGTGCATGCATCGAACTTATGAAATTGCGAAAATTTAGGTTTTTCTTGAAAAATGGTAGTGAATGCAAAAATTGACCTCATGTGTTATAAATGTCTGAAAACTGAAAAAATACTGTATCCAACAAAAGTAAAATTACCTAGGGTTTGTAAATGAAAAAACCATTGCATTAAAACTCAATAACCGTTGAAATGAAAAATTTTTTTGCACACATAAATTTCCCTCAAAAAGTGAAGAAGAATAAGAAAATCATTTTAATGTAACTTTGTTAATAACTGAAGTATCCGTGAAAAGATGATTTCCCTAAATTCGAGAAATTTTGAATAACTCCGGCGAGATATATCCCCTGATAAAGGGACAACGAAATTGCCCACCTTTCTTTTGTTTAACATTATTTTACCTAATATTTCCAAAATTTGGTCTGAAATATCACTGTTTCTTTTCGATGAACACAGTCTTCCTTCCAAGACTTTGGACAACTTACGAAAAATCGTTTTCTCTTAATCTTTAAAAGGCCTACTTAGAACGATTTCAGATACACCTCTTCCATTCACTATTCATCTAGAGGAAAAACACGAAAATAACACCCTTGCACTTCTTCATTAAAAGATGAAAACAATAACTAATCTAATAATTTTCTAATTAATCTTCTCGATTCCCCATAATTCTCCATGCGTAAAGCCGGTCAGTGAATTCGATGCATCTTGCGGATCTACGAGGAAAATAGATCATAAACGCAAGTGAGATTTATCCGATAATAATTAACGATCATGCCATAAGTATAAAAACAAAGACAGACCATTTAGAATCTCACAGTGTTTCGATATTTCGATCAATACGGTTCTATTTTTAATCAGATATGTGGATTAAATCAGTGGTAATATTCTGTGTTATTCTCAGATCTGTTGTGTTTTGCTACTATGATCCTGAAGAAAAGATTGTTATGATGGCTATTAAGAAATGTGCCGAATCGCCTTCCAGGCTGGAATGTTTTGCTGGTAAAGCAGCGAATGTTTTGGAACGTTTTATGAAAACTGACTTAACTCTGTTCGATGGTATAAAGCTGCTAAGAAATTCGGAGCCTGTTTATAACATATCAACGTCGAGGTCTTTGTCACCTTTCACTAGGTTTACTAGTGCATTGTACAGTTTTCTGGATACACATACGGTTTCTCTGGATTTAACTCAGGAATCTAGATCTGCAAAGGACGAAGATGATGGAGAACCCAGTGATAAAGGTCAAGGAGGTGGTGGCGGTGGCGGCGGTGGTGGAGGTGGTGGAGGTGGTATGAATTTACTAGGAGGTCTCAGCGGTTTTGGAGGATCTGGAGGTGGTGGAGGCAAAGGAGGAAAGAAGGCCATGTTACGAGAAATGAAGTACGTCAAATACGCATTCATGGTTCTTCTTGGCATATTTGGCTTAACTGGTCCTATCTTCATGAAAACTTTGGCTATAATAGCAGCTAAAGCATTAATTGCAAGTAAGGCAGCTCTTATCATTGTGGGCTCAGTAGCGCTGAAGAAGATTTTCCAGAAAGAAAGCGAAAAACCGTCTGTGCAGGTGCATACGGTTCACGATGATCACGATGATGATCATGATAGACTTTATTATAACCAAATACCTTATAATTATTATGGAGATTACCATAGTAAGCCAACGTAGGAGTAGGATTCAACTTATTTATTTTATTTATTTATAATTTATTATATTAATAAACTCGGTATGAATGATTCGTTTCCTGATTTTTCTGTAGAATGTGAAACTTTTTCAAAATTCGATTCCTTATAA
Source organism: Cryptolaemus montrouzieri (assembly GCA_013387265.2). Taxonomy (NCBI): domain Eukaryota; kingdom Metazoa; phylum Arthropoda; class Insecta; order Coleoptera; family Coccinellidae; genus Cryptolaemus; species Cryptolaemus montrouzieri. The sequence continues at coordinate 35,566,728 of JABFTP020000144.1, forward strand.
AATACTGATATGATATTATAAATAAAAGAAAAATTGATTTAAACCTATTAATATACCCGGTGTCCAATCAGTGAGTAACTCGTCAATAGCATTTGTTCCTGTAGAATATATGGAAGAACTTTTTATTGAACTAGAACCTTTTCTCTATATAGCCTCTGATTTACGTTTTGTTGAACCTATATTTTTATTACCTGGAGAAGGTTTCATGATATGTTCTGACAGTGGCAAAGCACCGTCTTCTGAAACAACATAGAATACGTCTTTGTTCGAACGTGGTAGAGTAACGTGGTAAATAAATTTATTGTATTAAGACAATTCCTAACCTCTGCCCTGGAATCGTATGTCTGCAAATACAGGGTGCTTCAACGAAAACTAAACAGAGGCTATAACTACCAAGATATTCATTTCTGATCAAAACGCAAAAACAGGTCAATTTTTATTTCAAGGGGGACATCTTTTGGAGTACAAAACTTGCCTGAAATATCAACTGCCTAAGCGGTGGTTGCAATCTTTGAACATTTTGAATAGGGAAGATGGGTCAAGTGATGACTCAAAAGAAAGGTGGTATCTTTGTCTACATTGCCTTCAACGAATTTCCATTTTTAATTGAAAACTGTGAGAGATACAGGGTGAGCAACTGAAAGATAGGGAAGACTATTTCCCTGAGACTATTCAAGTTTCAGTGAAGTAAAATGGAACAGATCCATGCTGATCAATGGCAGTCATCATCAAGTACCATCCTCATCTCGAATTTCAACCCCTAGAGCAGGGGTTACCACCTTTGAGAATTTGGAAGAGGGTAGATGGTTCGAGTGATACCTCGAAAGAAAGGTATTATCTTTGTCTGCATCCCCTTGAACGAATTCTCATTTTTGATTGAAAACTGTAGAAGATACAGAGTGAGAAACTGAAAAATTGAGGAGACTATCTATCGCCCTGAGCTATTCAAGTATTAGTGCAAAAAAATGGAACAGATTCATTCCAGATCATCTTCCGAAACACCATTCACATCTCAAATTTCAACTCCTAGAGCAGGGGTGACCACCCTGTGTTATTTTTAAAGCAGAAGTTAGGCCAAGTTATAACCTTCTGAGAAAGGATTTTTGTTTGTCTCCACAATGGTGTGCAAGTTTTCGTTCTCTATCAAAATTACTGGGTGAGCAGCTGAAACATTGGAATGATTATGAAGAATTATGAATCTTGAAAGAAAACGATAAAACTATCAGTCATAGTAACTCCATTGATCTTTGAACATTCGTTGTACGATATGCGAGCAATGCATTTAGAGTTGGGTTCACATGTACATGCGTTTTTATTAGTTGACTAAAAGGAAACTTTTTTGTTTTCACAGGTGATACTGCATGATCATCGTCATGTGAAATGGCTCTTATTTGACGATACGAATCAACACTACGAATCAGGAACGCAGATGTTACAATGATCAGATTTCTTCAACAAAGAAATTGATTCTCAATGTTTTCGTACTTTTTGTATTCAATTTCAGCGTACCAATTTTATTCCACATTAGTTGTGAAAATTCTGTTGCATTCATCACAATAGTTTCTCTTCTATTCGAAATTTAGTTTTCATAAAATCGTCATTCATGGTTCACTCGATAGCTGAGAGGGTTGAAATGATTGAACTATTTTTCAGTTCGGATAGTTGCGCGAACAGGACAGCCAATATCTTCAAACAACGCCACGAAGGTGCTAAAGTGACTTCGAAGTATGTGCTAGAATTAGTTGCCAAATTTCGTGAAACTGGATTGGTGCAAAATAAGAAGCGCGTAATGGAGCGGCCAGTAAGAAATGAAGCTGTGGAAGTGGCGGTGCTTGGTCAAGCGGTGGTTGATCCTACCCTAAGCCTGCAGAAATTGGCAGATATAAGTGGTGTAAACCAAACGAGTATTTTCCGCATTCTGTAGGGGCATAAGTTTCATCCATATAAAATCAAATTAGTTCAAGAACTGAACGAAGATGATTTCGATCGAAGACTTTAATTCTGCGAGACCATAAGTGAGAGAGTCATGAACAATCCTCATTATTTATTTCACTTGTGTTTTTCGGACGAATGTCCGTTTTTTCTGAATGGAACCGTATACCGCCATAATTGCCGTTATTCGACAGATTCTAAGCCGCAATATATTTATGGAGATCACCTCATTGGACCGTTTTTCATTTTTGGAAATCTTTCCGGAGAGTTGTATTATCAACTATTTGAAGAATTTATCCACCCAGCAATAACGGAGATCATGGAGAATGACCCCTGCTATTCGGAGAACGAGGTTGTATTTCAGAAGGATGGAGCACCCCCACATTTTGCACAACAAGTTCGACTATTTTTGGATGATCATTTTCCTGGTCGTTGGATTGGAAGGAGAGGCCCAACGGAATGGCCCCCACGATCTCCGGATCTCAGTCCATTAGACTTTTCTATGGGGCCACCTCAAAAGTATAATCTATAAAACTGAACCTGCTGATTTGAACGACCTGAGACAGCGCATCGCCAATGAGTGTAACCAAATCACACGTGAAATTTTACAGAATGTCCGTGAACGTTTCACTCAAAATTTGTTTATGTGCATGGAGGTTGGTGGCCAACAATTCGAACATTTACGTTGAGTTTTAGTGACTTCAGTTCCGTTCATTTTATCGGGTAATGAAGTAGAACTTCTCCTTGTTTTCAGCCATTGTATTAGTTTTTTATCTATTACATTTGAAACAGGATGTCTCAAACGAGTAACTGTCTTTCGAAAGGTGTTTATTCAGTGAAAAATCAACCCCTGTTTGATACTGGTCGAAGATAGATGGTATACCATCCATTGCATCTTCAGTCACTTTTCCGTTTTGCATCCTCTATTTCCTATGGAACTCAATGAGAATAGAATTATTGTGAGCAGTCATGACGGCAATCGAAATCCTTTACTTGAAAGGTATCACTGGATCGAAATATTACCCCTGCTCTAAGGGTTGAAATTCGAGATGAGGGTGATTTCGGAAGATGACAGCTTTTGATCTAAAATAAATCTATTCCAGTTTTTCGCACTAATACTCCAATAGTCTTGGGGCGATAGTCTTTTCTATTTCTCAGTGGCTCACTCTGTATATTCTACAGTTTTCAATCACAAATTAAAATTCTTTCACGGGAATGCAGACAAAGATACCTTTCTTTCGAGTTATCACTCGACCCATCTACCCTCTTCGAAATTTTCAAGGGTTGTCACCCCTGCTCTAGGGGTTGAAATTCGAGATGAGGATGGTACTTGATGATGACTGCCATTGATCAGCATGGATCTGTTCCATTTTAGCTCACTGAAACTTGAATAGTCCTCCCTATCTTTCAGTTGCTCACCCTGTATCTTTTACAGTTTTCAATTAAAAATGGAAATTCGTTCAAGGCAATATAGACAAAGATACCACCTTTCTTTTGAGTCATCACTCGACCCATCTTCCCTATTCAAAATGTTCAAGGATATTTCAGGCAAGTATTGCACACCAAAAGATGTCCCCCTTGAAACGAAAATTAACCTGTTTTTGCGTTTTAATCAGAAATGAATATCTTGAGAGATATAGCCTTTGTTTAGTTTTAGTTGAAGCACCTTGTATAAAATTATAACTACTGTCAACTAAAGCCAAAAACATTAAGGCGTAGGTATAGAAGTCTCGCTACTAAATATTGTAATTAAATAATCAAAGAGAAAATACTAGGCTCAAGTTTCAAAAAATATAATGAATAAAATTATGTTTTAAAGTATTAGAATAGAAAAGAATATAATAGAATACAATTTATATTCGAGATCATTACAACTAAATCACAGGAACAAGTTACGATGAAAGGAAAATCGTCAGGTCAAAAAAGAAAGGAACTTAAAAAAATGAATGCAAGATATCATCTGCTTTTATGCCAGAAATATTCAAACTCGTTAATGCTATATGGTTCATATTCTTTTATAAAATTGTATATACTCTACTTGAAAAGTCGGGAATTACCAATATTTTGAAGCCTTTTTGGAATGGCGTTGAAAATTTGTATAGCCCTATAGCTCAAACTTTTCTGATGTAGAATTAATTGGATAGAAATATGGATCAATTTTGCGAGTTCAATTGGTGTTTCTGCAGCTTTAAAAATACTGGCAATCCCCATGGATAAACAGGAGTAGTTTGTAGATATAAATGCCATATACTGTCAGTAGATTGTTTCCCTTAAGGACCTCGGCCAGATTCTCTGAATTTCAATCCGAAAATGGTTCTTATTGCACATTTCTGTGCAACAAAAATATCATCAACGAGAGTACTGCTGCCCCAGAAAATTATTCCGTAAGTCATGCGAGACTGGAAATTGGTTTAATAAATTATTTTTAGAACTTCTAAATCAACTTGATGTTTTAAGACTCTTAGGGAAAAAATTTTGTAGGTACTGTACTGATCCAAGTTTATCCCCAAGAATTTGATGGTCTGCTTAACCTGAACATCCCCACCCCCAAAAAGCAATGACTCTCTACCAAAAGACCTTCCTATATCTCCAAAAAATACACATTCCGTCTTTGCTGTGTTCAAAATTAAATCATTTTCAGTACACTATCTGTCAGCATTCAATAGTGCAGAGGTTGATTTGTTTATCGAGGAATTCAAATTTGAAGCTGTAACCAAGATGTTAGTGTCCTCTGCAAACATAACCATTCTCTAAGTTTCTCCCTCAATTATAGCAGGAAAATCATTCATATAAATCACAAAAAGAAGCGGCTCTAAAATGCTACCTTGAGGGGCTCCCGCAGGCATGAGCTCTTCCTCAGCTGTGTAGGAACTACCATCTACATTTATCGTTACTTTCCGTTTCCTATTACTCAAATAACTTTTAATCAGTTTCTATTGATTGTCTCTAATGCCACACCTCTCCAGTTTAACCAACAACAATTTATGAACCACACAATCAAAAGCCTTCACTGAATCCAAAAAAAGTCCCACAGGGTATTCACCCTTCTGTAATGCTTAAACAATGGCTTGGGTTAATTCAAAAATTGCTATATCGGTGTTTTTATCTTTTATGCTAGCTGATTTTTAGTTAAAATGAAAAATTTTTTTAGGAACTGTAGAATTCGCCTGGCGAGAATCTTTCCAAATAGTTTTGAGAATGAGCTTAACAAACTCATAGGTCGATTGTTTCCCAATTCATTAATTTCCCTTTTTTATACAATGGCTTGACCACCGCCAATTTGAGGGCATCAGGAAAAATTCCTTCGTTAAAAGCACAATTCATAATATTTGCCAAGGGCAATCATGGGAATAGTTTTTTCAAGTACCTTCAGTGGGATCTCATCGAAACCTGTAGCGTTTTTATTTTTTAATGACCTTACTGCGTGTACTATTTCTTCCTCTTCAACATCAAATACATAGAAATTATAGTAAATAAAATCTGATTGAGAAATTAATTGAGTTTTGTGGTTATTCATATATAAGAAACAGATAAAAGAAGCTGGACTAACGGAAATCGAGCTGGTCGTCAGTTACCTATTGCTATGTTTTTGTAACCTGAATGTAAAATCTAAGAAATGATTCTCGTATATATAATGTTTTGATAAACCAGTATTGGTTTTTATGATCCTAGTCTAATATTGATGAAATGACTAGTTTGATCTATTTGAAAATCCGAACAATCATTATTATATATTTTATATACACCAGTTTTTTCACCTGTATCAAGTCGATATTTGTTATTGACCAAGAGCGAACATCGACTTCTCCAGGCCCGCCGTAAGCGGGTGTGCAAGGCGTGCAATGCACGCGGGCGGCGCATTCAGGGGGGCGGCAAATCAGACAATCATCGACTAAAATTCAGACATTGTCACCTCACAATACTAAAAAGATTATCCTTATAAAAATAATATGATGAACGGCGCCCAAATATTTCTTTTATATCGTAGCATTACATAGCGCCATCTATTGAAATTCATGAGAACAAAGTTAATCCGTATCGTGCTCTATGCGAAATAGGGAAATCCCACAGATATCAGGGGAAATCCCCTTAAAACGATATACTCATTTCTTTGTTTTTATTTATTTAACAAAAATGCGAAAGTGATGTGAGTGAACAACAAACTTCAATTATTTGGTTATAGCCCTAATGTGAGATCCAGAAACGGTCCAGGGTACTTAAAATTAATAATATTCTGTATATTTTTGTGCGAAGTGTGACTATAAAAATAATTTAGAAAATTATTTATATTATCCGTCGGCGCAAAAAATCATAATTATGGTAAGTGTCTTTGTTTAATTTATCAGCATATGGACGCATTCATATAAACAGCAGGTATTCATGTAAAATTTAAAGGTTATTTTACTGAAAAACTTAAAGTAAAGATTTATTAAAAAATGTATTAAAATTAATACAGAGTGTAACAAAAGTAACTTAAGTAACGAAAGGGGACATTCCATCTAATCAATACGAACAACTTTTACTATGGGGTCAACTCTGAAGTCACGAAAAAGAATTAGTTATTCCATTACATTTGTGTGCAGTAGGTATGAACATTTTTTTTCGCAGTAGTATTGTGATTATTATTGTGATTTAATAAATTAAAATTTATACCTATACAGGGTGTAACAAAAGTAACTTAAATCCCGAAAGGGAGTCATTCTAGACATAAATACGAACAACTTTTACTATAGGGTCAACGGTGAAATCGCGAAAAAAAATAACTATTCCATACAAAATGTATGGAAAAGCTGATTTTTTTTCGCGATTTCAGTGTTGACCCCCTAGTAAAGGTTGTTCGCAATAATGGGTGGAATGATCGACCCCCTTTTGGGATTCAAGTTACTTTTGTACAACCGTATACTAAACTTTTTCAAAAAAATTCCAGGAACCGCAAAAAAGGAAAAAAAATTCAGGAGCTCAATTTCGACGGCAAAAACGAGAAAAAGATACAGAGAAAAAAAACTAGCGGGATCTCTTGGGAGATTTTTTAGCAAGCCAGAAAACAGGGACTCTGAATGTCAAGAGAATGTTGACGTAGATGTTATGGAGGTATCTGAAGAGAAAAATGTTAGTCCTTCAGAAGGAGACTCCAGTGAATTTAAAAAAAGAGAAAGTAGTGCTAAAGAACCTGTAAGCAATTTATCGTCATCAAATAGCTGTTTAGATTGTGGTGATGATCCCGGTTCGTGGCCCGCCAGTATGACTAATGATATTGTTAATATTTTGGTTAGCCGTGGTCCCGTGCAGCTGTTTAACCACAATTTTCCTGCTAATATCGATAGAAGAAAATTTGCAAACAGTTATTACTGTAGAAATCTTCCTTATGGAGAAAAAATTAACAGAGAATGGCTTGTTTACTCTACATCAAAAGATTCAGTCTATTGTTTTTGTTGTAAAATATTCAGTAAAACTGTAAGTAGTCTGTCAGCTCCAAGCGGTTTTTCCGATTGGCAACATCTGTCATCTACCTTAAAACGACACGAAACAAGCATTTCCCATAGCGAAAATTTAAAATGTTGGGTCCAACTAAATCATATGTTAAAAAATAAAACTACTGTAAATTAAATGCAACTGAGACTATTAGAATCTGAAAAAACAATGGTGTGATGTATTGGAAAGGATCATAGCTGTTATAAAATTTTATCTCATCAATGTCTGGCGTTTAGGGCTCGTCCAAAATATTATATGAGCATGATAATGGTAACTTTCTCAAAGCAATAGAAATGATAGCATCCTTTGATTCAGTTATGCGTGAACATATTCACAGAATTCAAGCCTCGAAATTCGATTCAACTCGCATGACTCACTATTTAGGAGATCAGATTCAGAATGAAATCATTGATTTACTCGGCACGACCAAAAAAAAATTATATCCTGAACAAAGTCAGAGAATCAAAATATTTCTCTATCATATTAGATTGCACACCAGATGTAAGTCACACAGAACAAATTACAGTTATACTAAGGTATGTTGTTTTAAACAGTGAAACTGTTTACTTGAAATATCAGATAACAATTCGTCGGAATGGGATTGTACAACAACTCACAAAGCACATTCGCTTGCTTTGAATATTCAAAATTATAGATTTATTTGCTTAGTTGTAATTTGGTTTGATATTTTAAACGAAATTAATGCTATTAGCAATATGATGCAAAACCCCACAATAAATACTCAAATCTGCATGAATTTGTTAAATAAATTGATTCATAAATTCACCGAATATCGCACAGATGAGCATTTCGGAAGGGTGTTAGAAGAAGCTACCTCTGTGGCTCGGGAACTTAATGTAGATGCAGATTTTCCGCCTATAGATACCGTTCGTCCACGAAGAAAACCAACTCAATTTCAGTATGAACAGAGTGATGAAGTCTTACTAGACCCTAAAACAAAATACAAGGTAGATGTTTTTTTTAGGATCCTGGACCAAACCTTAACTTCTTTAAAACGTAGATTCGATGAGTTGGAAACTTTTACCGACGTTTTTGGCTTTTTCACCAATAATAACTTGTTTAGTTACTCCAAAGATGATTTAATGAAACATTGTGAAGATTTGAATGTGAAGCTAAAAGATAGTTCAAAAAGTGACGCAGATATTGACGGTATAGATATGTTTAATGAAATCAATGCTTTAAAGTTGCATTCAACTTAAAACCAGTCTAATGATCCACAAACCCTATTGCAAAACATTTTTGCTAATGAATTAATGTCAACATTTCCGAATACAGCAATAGCGCTAAGGATACTACTTACATTGCCGGTTTCAGTTGCATCTGGTGAAAGGTCATTTTCAAAGTTAAAAATAATAAAAAACTATTTGAGATCAACTATGCACCAGCAAAGACTAAGTAATTTAGCAATAATTTCAATTGAATATGAAATTCTAAATAGACTAGACACCAAAAAAATTATAGCTAATTTTGCCAACATGAAGGCAAGAAAGGTGCAGTTTCTGTAAAATAACTTAATACCTATACCTACCTACATAATATGTATAAACTGCACCTTTCTTGCCTTCATTTTTTCATTTAATGTCGTATTAGTGTATCTATCTTGTATAAAATAACCTAATATAACATAGTTTTTCACTGTACAGCATTTTTTTTCACATTTTTATAAACACCTAGGTTTTGTAGTTAGATAGGGGCGGCACGATAGGAATTGCACACCGGCGTTCAAACCGCTAGCGGCGGGCCTGGACTTCTCCCATTGGTACAACAATGATTTTATTCGGTTTTCGTATATGGCATAATTTAATTTTAATTTGTGATATAATTTGATAATCTTGTGATGCTTATTGTTTCGTCAATCTAAAGGGTAAGGTAAATCGATGATAATAATAACTTGTGATGTTTTTCAGCTATTATTGTCAAACCTGTTATTTGTCGCTATTTTTCGTGAATGGACATATTGAGTAATCTATGCATAAATATATGAAACGCGGACGTTTTTAATTTGGTTTGATCATTGGTTTTCGATAAGTGGGTGATTCTCAAGAAAGATGTTCAAATGACCATTACGTTATTGAATTTTTTTTTGGAAGAATGAGAATTGAATATTTATGCAATCATACTAACTGTACAACGGCTCGGTGTGGGTTTTCCCTGTTATTCATCGAACTTGTTCTACGATTTGTTTATAATACCATACTCTTCATTCAGTTTGTCATTCTTGATAAAGCTGCTGTGTCAGCGAAACGTCGTCGAATTTTTTCAAATAAAGTGTAGATTAAAGTTAAACCTTATGTTTTTAATCTCATTTATATCATGGATCTTTATCCAGTAACGGCCTCCACAATTCAAATATTTATGCAATCTATAGACATTGCGTTTTAGTGTATTGTGGATCTATTGTTTAAGCACTAGTCTTTTTTCCTCGAAAAAATCGGATTTTCAGAATGCACGGAGTGTATAGTAAACGATAAATATCAAGAATTGAAAGGAATTACGTCCGTTTGATAATGTTTAATTTTTTGAGATCCCATTTTTGTACTTTTTTAAACTAGAATATGACTCACTCAATGCCAAGAAAATAGATTTTGTTCCCGAAAACATGTATTTGGTATTAGGTATTTCATCATCAAAATGGGTCAACTTTTGTGAATATAAAATATTACAACACAACCCTGGTCTAGATATAGTTAATGTATTGATACTGAACATAATAAAAAATCAAGTTTCATTCATCAGCAACTCTGATAAAATCACTCACTAATATGAAACTTGAGATCCAAAAAAATTAAATTTAATACTTAGGATACGTATCACAAACAATGAAAGGAACTGGCGTGCTTCTGCCTCAGAATAAAATCAACATAAGTCGTGAAACAAACTCAAATCTGCACTGAACATGTATTGATCTCTCTTTTTGATCAAGGGTGCAGGAAGAACTCTAACTATATCACGGCTGTTCACTAAGGAAACATCCTCTGTGTCTGGAAATTAAAATTTGTTTGCCTTATTGCTTTTCCTTAAAAATTTTATATAAAATTCATCTGGGAACTCATCAGAAAAATTCGCCTCAATTACTCCAACAAAATGTGTGATTGATTTCTTTCCACAAAACTGTACCACTACATAATCTTTTTTGGTTTGGGCTTGCAACTACTTTCGACTTGCATTGATTGTCCGAATCTTTTGGTCAATTGTATCAATGGCACATCATCTTTATCCGAACTGGAATAAACTTCTTCGTATTCCAGTCATGAATGCAACTGGAGTTGATTAGCTAGAAATAATGGTTGAGGAGAAAGCACAAGGTAATTCTAAATTTTTATGCTGATAGTTAAATTGAATACAAAAAATAAAAAGGAAACGTTGCTCAATATGGTAAAGTCCGAGAGCATTAATGAATTCTTCTTAGCCCACGTGACTTTATGGCTCTGCACTATACCTCTGAATTTTGGCAGGTTCGATGGTATATATGATTGTATTGTTTCCAGAACAGGCTCTGTTAGTTGTATTTCCATAAAATTTATACCTTCACAATTATTTTGCACACAGCTTATAAAACTTTCTGAGTCAGGAATATCACTTCCTCTAGCTGCTAAAGCGTCAAGTGTGCGCTTAACTACACCTCCAACACCATCTGAAGCACCTTTTCCATTCCCTTTTTCAGTAAAGTGCCATCTTTATTTTACAGATATGAAGTTTGTGACATGGTGGAACATTTTGAGACTACGGATTGATTCGAAAGTCCATCACTTAAAAAATTGACATTTCTCAAGTTGCCTAAAGTTCTTTCCATGTCTTCTAGTACGGGTACAAGATGGGCACATATTGCCACATGATCGTTGCGCAAGTTCTCCGAAACTGTGGAAAAGCATTTTTTTCTTAAGGAGCCTGAGGAAGTAGTTTTATAATATGCTAGTTTTATAATATGCTACCACTGCATGAAGACTAATTTGTGGTTTCGATCAACCGAAGTGGGCAGATTGGACTTCCTCTCCGTAGTTGCAAAAATAATTCTCCGAAAAATCCATGTGGATCAATACTTCTTCTTTTCCGAGTATCTCTTTGACTCTTTGAATTTCTTTGTACTGGTGGTTTATGTTTCGTACGTGTAAGGGAATGGTTTCAATGAATTTCTCAAAAGTGAAAGAATTTCCCCTTTGGTACTCACGACCTTTTCTTTAATTGTTTTCATGCACACTTTTCAATACCTTTAACTAATATTTTAACACGTTTTGAGCCCCATTTTTTGTAGACAAGAGAGTCTGTAGAATTGAAGCTATTCAGTGTTATGTCTCTATCTTTACAATCTTCACATTTCCTCTCGAGACATTCATCTCTGGGAAAGTCGCCTTCACAGCAGATAATTTTTCCTATTTCCTGGTAGCTGTGCTCCTTCATTATATTGAATGCTCTCAGTTTTTTATAATTAAATTTATATTAGTATGCGACATATACAGATAAGTATTCCTGTCTTCTACCTTCGCGTAACTTATCTGTCTATTATATATGATTATGAATTTTCTATGAAGATTTTTTAAAGTTTCATCTAGGACTCTTTTTTGTTTCCTGATATTATTTCTCTTTACTAAGTTCTTTTTCCAGGACAGAGCCTACTCGACTCATTTTTCTCCAAAAACTCTATGATCTGTTTTCTAACATTTTCGTAAGGCTTCATTTTCCTGTAGTTATTTTTATTCAGATATGAATGAAGAAGTAATAGCTTTCAGTAATTTCATCTTCTTGTATTTCTTCACAACATTACCACTGATGAATGTCCAACATTGTCGTTTCTCTTTTGGTTTTTTCAAACTCCGATAATTTTCAGCTAGCTGTTTTTGCATAACCTTCAAAAATAACAGTTTTTTCTTCACCTCAAATTAACATTCTGCAATTTAAATAAAGATTCAACGTTGTTTCTTGGGGAATTCCTTTTCCTATCTGTCTGCACCTGCATATGTATCATCTTTAATCTCATTCTATATTTGTTCTTTTTTGCGCTTTCTTTTTTCAGTTTCTCTTTCAACTCTGCATTTCCTCTCTTTAGGATTTCTATATTTCTCTCTTTCCGTAGTCTCCCTTGTCTGGCTCTACCATGCTCATGATTATGACAAGGCACGTTTTGTACTGCTGATCGGGTGTAGGTGTAGCGGGCGGTGAATCATTTCGTAATCTATCTTCCAGTTTTTTCGTTCCCCTTTTCCTTTCGTTGTATACCTAACGTCTTAATCCCTATTCTTTTGTTTGGTTTCTTTTTTCTCTTTTCGACATTAGATCAATGGTTTTAATTTTACCTTCTTCTTTCCGTTTGTAGTATCGCACTCTTTCTTTGCGCTTCCCCTCCTCATAAATTGTTGAATCGGCTTTTCTTTTTTGTCGAAGTCTCCGCATAGCTTCTCTCAGCAGTTTTTTCTGTTTCTCATGATCTGCCTTCTTTTTCTTATTGTCCATAGCTGAAAGAAGTATTGAACATGTTTTTATCTCTCAGAGAGAAAAAATTGTCACCGTCATGAATCATCTTTCAACTCCGTGAATATTCGCTTCACGGAGTTAAGCATAAAGGAAGTGTTTTTTGTGAGTACCTGATCTTCATAAAATCTTGAAGGGCTGATACTATGAATACAATGAAAGAAAAGGAATATCTATCGAATTTGATAAGCATCTTGTAGGCAGAATTGGTCATTACCTTTTTATTTTCCTTCACGTAAGTGATATCCTCAAGATGCACTGTCGAAACCGCAGCACGAATTTGGCTCACTCAACGACTCCTCACTATGTGAGATCCAAACAACAATTCATTTTGGAAACAGAATGAAAGGACGGAAAATGCTCTTCAAAGAAGACACCGAATGAGCAAATGCTTTCGCCATCTACAGACCAAAAGCTGAAATGAGTAAAGCTTCACGGAGTTGAAATCTGTTTCTAGGAACTACTTTTCACCTTTTCTTGAAAATGAAATGTTGTGATTCATTCCGTATTTTAGTTACACATGCACAGCTTTACCTTCACTCCTCTATAGAATACCTATTATTTATTAATTTTCAGATCAGTTCGCAAACTGATGAAAATGAAATTTCGAAATACACAGAAGGAACATTCACGGAGGTGAAATTCTCTGATGTTTTCCGAAAAAATCTGTAATTCCGTATAACAAGGAGAGTATGATGATGCCGCATTTCATTAAAAACAGATAAATGAAGCTTACTGATGTAACGAGTTGGTTTGAAATTCATTTTTCACATTTTTAAGCGGTGTGAACTAAAAAGATTCACTGTTCGTGAGAATCACAAAATGTCAAATTCAAAATCTCATAATTTGAATATCTAGGAATCAAGTATTTTGAATATTTTCAATTTCTATAGTGAATATGATCGTATCGTAAAATGAATTAAAGAATTTAAGAAGGGTTTTAATCTTTCAATATACAAATATATGTATCAACATATCTTTCCAGTAAAGAGCAGTTATCAAATGAAATATTCTAAGAAGAGAAAAGTTTATTTTCAAGACTGGCCATAAAGATTTCGCTCGGAAGAGGGAACCCATTGAGAGACCATTTAGTTGTTGGTAAAGTTCATTATTGAATTTGAAATAACTCTTCAAACAAACTTCTTCTAAGAGCATCGTTTCTGATCTGATTTGAGAGGTCAATGTTATATTTATATTTTTATTTTATTTAATATATAACATATTTTAACTAATTGGTCGTCGATAACAACTTTGAGCTCTTTATTCAGTGTCGATGGGAACAAATGTAATATATATAAAATATATATTTTATATTTAATTTATTATATACGAGAATTTTTGGAAGTTAGAAGAATTCTAGGCTTTATCACCGTTAGAGAGAATTTTGATTTTAATGACTTTTTCACTTTTTTTTTTGAAAATTCACAGTTAAATCGACTATTAATTCAAATAATTTTATTGAATCTAATAGTTTTAGGTTTTATCTATATAAAAGGATTGGTTCAAAATTGTAACTGTATTACCTCAATCAACTTTCGATATGACTAATTTATTTTCTGTGAGTTTCATTTTGATGTGAGAAGTAACTTTCATTTCATCATTATTCCTTTCAAGACGGGATAAAGTAAGATGCTCATTTTCTGAAAATTAAATTGTAATCGTAAGTACAATGTTCAACAAGTACCTACATACTGTAACAATATCCACGAATCCATGAAGCCGACCCTGACACGGCCTGGTGGACTGACGAGTACGCGGGAGACTTCGAGAAAGATTTAAAGGTTTCAGCGCGCCGTATTACGAATAAATCACTTTTTTCGGAAGGTTCTCGAACGAAGATCTGGAACAGAGCCGAAGTTACGCAAATGTTCTAGAACAATTCTTACTTGTATATAAGAAGAGAGCGCGAAGCGCAGATGATTAAGTTTGAATGCAGAGCGCGAATACATTACATTCGTGAGGGTCGATTGGCTTTGCAAGCCTTTCCAAACTGCGACCAAATTGATCTTCTGTTCGTTACCCTTCTTATTCATTTCCCTGTAGGTCTAGATCCCTTACAAAATTAAGAATCTCCCTGGGAGCTTTCGCTTTTACTTCGTGCGGCTCTAGTTTATCGCTACCGAAATGTATATGTCTTCGACGGACAGTTGCGACGCAACTGCAAATAATAAGTTCGGCAGTTTCATCGCCCTCTTTACACATTCTGCATGTTGCCGTTTCGGATTTGCTCATTTTATTGAGATGGTATCTCAGTGGGCAGTGTCATGTAAGGAGGCCTGTTATGATCCTCAACTCGTCCCTAGAGAGATCGAGAAGCTGTTTTGTCTTCTTTGGCGAATAGTCAATGAACTTTTTCGCTTGCTTTTGGCCTGGAGTTTTCCTCCAGTATTCGTTTTTGCTAGATTCTTCCCATCGTTCCAGTTCCTGTCGTCTGTGCGGCTTACTTGGACCGCAGAACGGTTCAGGTCCGGTGGGTGGGATTCCAGCAGCTGATTTGGCCAGTTTATCAGCGGATTCATTTTCTTGTATACCTTCGAGGCCAGGCACCCACCACAGGAAAAGTTTGTTTCCCTCAGCAAGTTGCTTCAATGGATTGACGGCATTCCCAGACAGAGATGTTCCGATAACTGTAAGAGTTTAGAGCTTTTATCACTGCTTGACTGTCCGTTAAAATGTAAATCTTTGCCCCTTTGAGTTTCCTTCGTAGTCCCTCCTGGCAGCAAAGGTTTACAGCAAGTGTTTCTGCTTGCATGATTGTGGGAGTAGAGCCCAGAGGCACTGATGAAGAGTACTTGGGTCCATATATGCCTGCTCCTGTTCCATCAATCGTTTTTGATCCGTCCGTGTACCAAATGGAGGATTTTTGGACTAATTGATTCATTTTTCCCTTTACGATGGTGCGGTCTTCTATGACCACTTCGAAGGGTATGTGAAAATCAGACTTAAGCGGGATTATATCCGATGGTTGTGATAAGATTTCTGGCGCTATGTAACCCAGAATCCCCAGGTGTCCCTTCAGATCACCAGGTAATAGTTTTTTTTGTGTTGGAGCCGTAATGCCGCCATCAACGCCTACTTTTTCAATTTCATATGAAGAGGGGGGAGATTTGGGATTACCTCCAGGGCAATAGTCGGGGTGCTTCTCATAGCACCTGTTATGCCCAAGCACGCAAGGCGCTGCAGTTTTTGCAGCTTGTTTTGCGTAGTTATTTCTGATGTTTCGTCTACCATACTAACGATGCATATGTGACAATGGGTCTTATAACCGCTGTGTGTAACCAGTAGGTTATTTTTGGCTGTAGTCCCCAGGTCTTTCCGAAAAGTTTACGGCATGCCCATAGGCACGATGTAGCCCTGGAAAGAGTTTTGTCAATGTGTAAATTCCAGTTTAGTCTCTGATCTAGGGTTAACCCTAGATACTTAACCTGTTCCGAAAATTTCGGAGTATGTCCATTCAGAAAGGGGGGCTTTAAGTTCAACTTTCTACGTCTTGTGAATGGAATTAGAATGGTTTTGTCTGGATGGATGCAGAGCGCGAATAAGTGGACAAAGATAAATTAAGCAGTATCGATTGTGTTATATAAATTAATCATTTGGTTTAGTGTTATAATTGTTCAGTATACGTGTAAATAAACCAGTTAGAGTTTTGTAACGTTGAACTGTTTGATTTGAACCCGCAAATAATTTCAAGGACTAAGAAACCTTCTTTATTGACAATATTCTAATTTCAAAATATTCAATTAAATTAGTTGTAATTGATTGATTATTTGAATGAAAATCAATAATATGTAATTCACACTGATATTTTATGATAAATTTAAAAATTCTAGAATGTTTTTAACAAGAATTCGATCAAAGGGTTTTAACCTATTAGTTGAAAAACAGTTGACATGGACAAAATAAAAAGTTAACAATTAGTTGAGTTTTATGTAAAGCAAATACTGAAATAACATTGATATGATAGCTGATTCATTCTTAACTTCTCGTTAACTGTTTCATGCAACTCAAATATGAATTTAACATGGAGTTGACAAATTGTCAAACTTGACAATTAGTAGTTATATACAACTGGGCCTCTGTATCTCAGATCGATCAAAAATTGGATTATTTCATTCGAAAAAATCAATTCTTCAATTAATCCATTTTATAGCGACGTTCGTAAAAATAATAACTATTTCATTCAATATTTCTCGCTTTCTTTCCAAGTCATCCGAATTTCAAGAAAGTACCGCGAGATAAACACGTTCTTGGTGTTAATCGTTCTCGATGCAAAATCCTCACGGTTCGGAAAATTATCCTCCAGAAAATTGCCGGTCGACGTCTCACGCACGTGCACGCTCCGATGGGATTGAACGGAACCGCGCACCGGAAATTATATTAAGCCGTTTCCGAATAATCCTCTGCGTTATATCTCCCGTCATCTCCCGACGGCTCCACAGGCGCAAAACAAAGTTGCATTTCGAATTTCGAGGGCGCAAATTAAATTTTAAGAGAAACGCGTAATTGAATGGTGAACGGCGTTTTATACGTTTCCTGCATTCCACTTATTTCCGCCGGATGGCCCGACCGCAAGTGAATATTCCGGGGGATATACCCGGCTTCGGGTTTTCTCAGCCGGAAAAGGGTTGTCTTTTGAGGAATACGATGTATAGAATTTTTGGGCACCGTTTGAAGGGAAATGATGAAATATTTTCGTTTATTCTTCTCTTTGATATTCTGAATGAGTGTGGAAACATTCAGTTCTAATTTGGATTTGTTTTATTATGCAGACTGCTTGAATGGAGTATATTCAGTTGAACATCAGGCGATATTTTTTCAGAAATTTCACAAAACACGCCAAATTTCTTTTTCAGGCAGTTTTCATGAAGCGTTGGAAACAATCCTTTACTTTTATTTTGCAATTGGAATAATAGATCACGGTAAACACATCATTGGAAAGGTCTCTTCGAGATAAATGTTGTTACTGAAAGTGATAAATTGAAATGGCGATCTTTAACCTTCATAAGGTCTTCGGGTCAATTTTGACACATTTTGAGATAAAAATGTAATTTTCTCAGCAAATAGGCATTCAAGAAGTTTCATATTCTATGACTCTTAATTATTCGTTTCAATTTACTTATTATTGGAATACGTTTATCAAAAATTATTAAAATAGTCCACATATGATTTTTTACTCTAACGGTCTTCGGATCAGAATTGACCGCAACTAATAATAAACGCACAACGCATCTGTTATCGTCCTTATTGTTTATGTATCGTATAACTTTTGAATGAGACATTCTTTTGTTCAACCCACACCAGTCTTAGTGTTATATATAACATCAATCGAACAACACGTACCCTTGTTTACAGTGGTGAAAACGTTATTTGCTTATAAAACATGATAGACAATCAAATAGATGAAATGTTGGATTGTAATGAATCTTGTTCTGAAACAGAAGATTATATCGAAGAAGCTGAACCATCTGATAGCTTGGATAGTGACAGTGAATTAGTGCTTGTGCCAACAATTACGTCAAAAAATGGACAAATAAAATATTCCAGAAACCCCACAGTCTTATGGAAGAGCTTCCAGATAAAACATAATGAACTTGATGCCACGTTTGACACGATACTCTTGCTCAATGATTACCTTAGAAGAAAAATCCAGTTTTGAATTATTTTCCCTCCATATGGTGATACACACCATATTGAAATATACAAATTTGGAAGGTGAGCGTGTTTTCGCTGATGATTTGAATGACATTTACGATATTGATTTGTTCGCATACATTGGACTACTATTACTATCTGGTGTACTTCGTTCAAATAATGAAAGAACCGAAAGCTTATGGGATAGTGAGAAAGGCAGACCTATTTTTGGGGCAGTCATACCACTAAAAACTTTCAAAAAATAGAGAAACTCGATCCGAACGGCGACTGCTGAATAAATTTACTCCAATTCGAGATCTGTGGAATCAGTGGGTTGATCTTTGGCCAAAATTTTATAATCCTTGTGAAACGTTACAATAGATGAGCAGCTTGTAGCATTCAGAGGAAGATGTCCATTTCGACAGTACATGCAAGGCCCCCGCAACCATATGTGCAAAGTGTGCAATGCACACGGGCGTCATCCTTTAGGGGCTCCAAAAGCCAGGGTCCAAAAAAAATATTAAAATAAAAGTTGAGAAATTAAATCGGATTAGGTATAAATACACATGAAATTTTATTAGTATATCCTCCAGTTACTGCCGATTCCTATGTTGCGAGAACATGTCAGGCGGCAGTTTCTTGATTTTTCCTGTTCAGACATGAATAACGCCTGGAGCGCTATAAAAGTGTTTTTAAATCAGTTAGTTCATTGGACCGTGCAACAAGTGAATAAAAACAAGTAGTCCTATTAATTTTTACACATAAAGTTATTTTTATTTTGTTAAGTGTGGTGTTGTGTTGTGTAATATTTTGTTTACTACTTTTTTTAAATTAGGTGCCGAATACCTGCTGACTGCAATTTCAGCGGCTTGATTTTTTATAAAATGGTAAGTATTCCTTACTTCATTCTATCAACATTAACCCTTTATAGGATACTGGTTATAATTAACTTCTTTTAGCCAAATATCTTTTCATTAATTGAAATGTCATGTACGAGTTTAAAAAGTAACTCGCTTAGTTTTTATGCTATTGATTTTTTCAAAAAACCATTTTGTAGGGTTTCTTAAGGGCTATAAGATCAAATTAGTTTAATATCTTTTTTGCCTCTATTTTTGGAAGAATTTAAGCTGAAAGGGCTCAAACAAATTGCTTTTTATCCAAATATGAAAACTTTAATAAACTTTGATCAGCCATATCTTACTTAATAATGATCTGTCCCATAGAAGGTTAAAAACTATTGGCTACTTAGTTAACTTTTTGAGAATATTTCCTACCCTACCCACACGGTGCTTATTATTGTGGTAACTTTAGAAGTTAATTCCTAATTCCTATGAATACTAATTATTTATTTGTTTTTTTCAGGATTAAAGAAAGAGATCTTCAGGTGCGAAGTTTCGCGAGCAAAAGAAACTGAGACTACAAGAAAGGGGAAAAATGGTTGGATCTTCAAAGCATTTCTTGCAAAACAATCGAGATTCCACGGAGACTATCGATGTTGGTACGACCGAATCGTCCAAATCTCAAAATTCTGAATCCGTAATATCAATAACCATGAGTAGACCATCTGAAATTTCAACAGTACCATCAGGTCCTGCAACAAGTGGCAGCGTTTGTAGCAGCAAAATAGCTTCTACTGATGCAGAGCCCGATGAAGCGATGCCATCCTCGTCTATAGCACTTGAACAATCCACTTCAGGAAATTCAGCTTGTGTAAAGAGTTCGGTAATGTCAGCTACCGAAATACCTGCTGCAAGTGAGACTTTCGATGAAGGCTGTAATGAGGCTGGTATCGATATAATTCCGTCCGACCCCGGTTTGTGGCTCGAGAGAATCACCAATGAGATGGCTAGAATATTGGTTAAACGTGGTCCGCCTTTGATAGACATCAGTTTTTGCTTTTCTAGTAATAAAGATAAGAGAAAGTTTTCGTGCAAATACTTGAAAGAAATCTAGTAAACAGAGAAAAAGTCGAAAGGTCTTGGCTTATTTACTCTATTTCTGAAGATTCTGTATTTTGTTCTTGTTGTGAGTTGTTTTGTAAATGTAAAACTCCTAACGCTTTTTGTGATAGAAATAGAGTATCTGATTGTCAACACTTGTCTTTGCTAATTAAGAGACAGGAAACGTCAATTTTACACAACAGGTATATAAACACTTGGGTGAATTTAAAAAGAAGGTTGGAGACATCTATGACTGTTAATACTCATCATCTGCGGATTTTAGAAACGGAAAAAAAATATTGGCCAGACGTGTTGGAAATAGTTACTGCGATTATTAAGTATTTATTTACACTTCTCAATTGCTTTTCGAACATGATAATGGAAATTTTCTAAAAGCTGTTGAGATGATAGCCTCTTTTGATTCAGTCATGAGACAGCACGTTAGCCGAGTGTATAACTCCCAAAAAAATCTGTTACAATGACTCATTATTTAGGCGTGCAAATACAGAATCAAATAATTGAATTATTGTCGTCCAAAGTACGAAATAATATTTTAGAAATGGTTCGCAGTTAAAAATATTTTTCAATAATATTAGATTGTACTCCAGACACTAGTCCTACTGAGCAAATTAGTGTTGTTCTGAAGGTATGTTGTCCTTAACACCACTTCAAAAAAGGTTGAAGTTTTATTGCGTTTAATCTAATACTGGACTCTACAGGAGAAGGGATAGATACATTTGTGATAGAAAATTTGAAAAAATTAAATTTAGAATTAAAACACATCAGGGAACAAGGTTATTTTAATGAGACATATATGTAGGGAAAATATGTTGGGCTTCAAAAACATATTCTTGATGCGAATCGGAAAGCCCTTTTTGTACCTTGTGCAGCTCATACTTTGAACTTAACAGTGAATGACGCTTCTAAGGTGTCGGGTGCTACAATACACATTTTTGATCTTGTGCAAAAGTTATATAATTTTTTTTCGTCATCCACAAAAAGGTGGTATGTGTTGAGAAAAAATGTCCCCGGGTTAAGTTTAAAGCCTCTAAGTGAGACAAGATGGTCCAGCAGAATGGACGCAATAAAGCCCTTTAAAGTTTATTCAATTAAGGTTTGCGAAAGTTTTCTAGAAATGGCTGAAGATAATTCCTTTCGCACATTCACATTGATGCAAGACATAAAGCGAGTTTCCTCTTAACGTCTGTACAAAATTTACAATTTATTTGTGGCATTATTATTCGGCATGACGTTTTATTTCATATAAATATTGTCAGCAACAAATGCAAAGTGCTACAATTAATATTAAAGTATGCCAAACCTACCTAAAAAATTTAGTTGATTACTTCCAGCAACATAGATCTGACCGATCATTTCAAGAAATTATTGTGCAAGCGAAAGAAGTAGCATCCTTTCTCGAAATTGAAGAAGACTTTCCACCATTACCAACGGTTAGGAGGAAATTTAAACCAAAACTGTTTGTCTATGGACACCGAGATGAGACCCCTCATGATCCAAAAACCGCCTTTAAAATTAGTTTTTTCTTAAAAATTATAGATCAAACTATAGGCTCTCTAAAAAACCGATTTGACTTATTAAATGAGTATGATAATATTTTCGGATTTTTTAGTGACATATTCAAATTAAGTGACAGCGATCTTTTAAAACATTGTTCTATTCTTGAAGAGCGACTGACCGATCAGGACAATAAGGATATAGACTCCAATGATCTGTTTAACGAAATTAAAGCGTTAAAGTTGTTTTCATTACCTGATGATACTGACCCCTTAAGTATTTTACATTATATATTTGAAAACAATTTAATCTCCACCTTTCCAAACGTAAGCATTTCACTGAAAATTCTTTTGACATTGCCTGTATCTGTAGCTTCTGGCGAGCTATCTTTTTCAAAGCTAAAAATCATTAAAAATTATTTAAGATCGACAATGATTCAAGAAAGTTTGTTTTTTTTTTATTTCAGATTGAGTGCTTCGATTGCAAGAACCATTAGCACTGACGGTACATATTTTTATAAGTTTGTTATGGAAACTATAACATATCATATAAATTGATGAGTTTGAAATAATTGAGAGTATCATATATATTGGTGACATTGTTCCCAAGAGCATCTTGTAGTGTCGGCTTTAAGTTTGAGTCTCACCTGGTCATATTTCGGACATTCTACAATGATATGCCTGATGTGTAACCTTACGTTGCATAGCTCACAGTTAAGAGGAGGCTCCTTCGCCATTAGGTGTTAGACGAGTATGGCCTAATCGAAGTCTCGATATTTTAACTTGATCTTTCCTTTTCTTTGGTGAATCAATTATTTCGTAGCTCCTTGGTTTGATCAGTTTCAAAAATGTCCCTGATTGGGACCATTGGGTTTGCCAAATTTCTCGGACTTTCTTCTTGGCCATACACTTGAAATCACCTGGAGTTAATAATTTGAGATTAGGTGTTCCTTTGGAGGCATTCTTTGCGGCAATATCGGCTTTATCATTTCCAGTAATTCCAACATGTGAGGGCGTGAATACGAAATATAATGAGCAGGTGAATCTGATGTCTCCGTTGGTTTATCTGTTGCACCAAAGCACAGTTTGAATATAACTCTGATAGCTTCTGAATTGAGTTGAGTGAATCAGTACAGATGCAGTATGGACATTTTGGGTTATTCAGAATATATACCAAGGCCTGGTTAATGGCTAGCATTTCTCCAGTAAAGACAGTACTATTTTCAATCGCATATGTTTGGGTTCCTTCGGGTGTAACAACAGCAAGGCCCACCACACCTGTGGATGTATTTAGCGATGCATCGGGGTAGATGAATGTGGCTGGGCTAACAATATTAGCAAATGAACAAGAAGTTTTTGACGGTATAAATTTTAGCGATGTAATTAATGAATTTGCAATACCATTATCTCAGAAAATATCGCTACTACAATAGCTATCTTTTATTTTTCTATTGCACCTAAACCTAGCTATCATTTTTGATTTTAAAACGAAGTTCCTTAGGTATTTGTTATTAAAAATATCTGCATAAGTAAAAAAAAGTACAAGTAGAAAGTAGTATATATATATATATATATATATATATGTAGACATTAGGCAATATTTCCGTTATTTGTTCCTAAAAAATGCGATTATTAGTTTTAGGTTATTTTCTAGTATCTATAAACAACGAGACAATGTGTCTGTATCCCATTACTGAAGTAAAAGTTTCAAAATGGGCGTGAACAAGAATTTATTTTGTTATGATTTTGTTCTGTTTGTTTCATTCTGATATTTCAGTCTACAAATAAATATGACTTCTAAAGTTCAGTTTTTTGCTTTACTTCAAGCACCTACCTACCTGCCTCCTACCTTCCAAAAAAAATAAAAAAATTAAGATCCAAAATGCCTTAAGCGGCGCCAAAATCCTTTTTTGCACACAAGCGCCAGCAGCCCTCACGGGGGCTCTGAGTACATGCCATCGAAACCTAAATATGGCATCAAATTTTGGGTTTTATGTGATTCTGAAGTTACGTTAGGAATACCCCACCCTACACGGGCAAAGAAATAGGAGATGGGCCTGAAAAAACCAAGGCATGCGTGTAGCTCATCAGCCAAATGCCGTACCTGAACATCACTCTTTAAACTATGGGAATATACCCGAAAAGAGCACCAAGAGAAGTTCTATAACAACCCAGTCAGACAGGCGAACATTTTCAATTATTCACAGAAAGTTAAGGGAAACTGGTACTTTTACTGCAAATAATCATTTAAAAGATGCAATTCAAACTATGAGAATTCCAGATATTGAAGAAGCAGCTTTGAATTGTATTGAGTTGGATCCTCATGTGAGTACAAGAAAAATTGGAAATCAGTTGAATATTTCATATGTTCTAGTTTGGAGGATTCTCTACGACTTTTAGTGTTTCATATTCAACGCGTCCAAAATCTACTTCCTCGAGATTTTTCTTCAAGACTGAATTTCTGCCGATGGTTCTTTGATAAAATCAGAGAAAATGCTCATTTTGATAGTGAAATAATGTTCACAGACGAAGCTAACATTTCGAGAACTGCTATCACAGATTTTCACAATAATCATCATTGGGCTGAGCAAAACCCCGTTTGATTGAAGAATCTCATCATCAAGAATAATTCTCACTAAATGTCTGGGTCGGAATTATTGGAAATCATTTGATTGTGCCATTTCTTTTGCCTAACAGACTAATCGGTCCAGTTTATGGGCAATTTCTTGAGGACGAGTTACCTTTATCGCTCAAGCATGTGCCACTTCTGGTGAGAAACATAATGTGGTTCATTCATAACGGGGCACCAGCACATTTCAGTGGAGAAGCTAGGGAATTCTTGAATAATACATTCAACAACCGATGGTCGGGGTGGGCCAGAAACATGGCTCCTAGGTCCCCAGACTTAAATAGTTTAGACTTTTTCTTATGGAGATATCTCAAAAGCTTAGTTTATACCACTCCAGTGAACACTGCAGAAGAATTGAGAAATCGAATAATAACCTCTTGTGACACGATAAGAAATACCCCAGGAATATTTCAAAGAGGGCGTGATAATATGGGAAGAAGGACAGAGTCCTGAATTCTTGCAGGTGGAGGACACTTCCAGCAATTTATTTAGTTTTTAATTGTTTTTTTTTAGTTTGATATTGAATAAGTAAAAGTTGAGTATCAGAAGACGAGCTATCAAAATAGATGGAAATTTTGGGCATACCTATCTATTATTATTTTTTTTATTTAGCGAATAACATACAATTCAAATAATTCAAATTCAATAGTTTTTCACTCGAAAACGGTTGGAGATACGAACAAATTTTACGTGTCAAAAAAGTTTCTAAATTGACCGAAGATGACGAAAATCAAAATTTCAAACAAAAAGTTTGAGAGGACAAAAGAAGACATGACTGCGGGTAAGGTAAAAATAATTTTACTTTTCTACGAAACCCCCAAATGATTTATAGTAAGCCTTCCATATACATTGGAGCTCGGTGCGTTTGAAAAATCGCTATTCAGTCCACCCTTGCTGGCGAGTATTAGAACGAGAGTTAATCCGAATGACAGACAGGGGATCGAAATAGCCAAGTAGAAGAGCATAATGGTCGCAATTAGATTATACGAGGGACAAAGCAGTTCTTTGTCTATATTTCTCCTAAATAGCACCTAAGAGAATCCGACCTTCTGCAGTATATACGGATCAAACTAATTGCAACCGGGAAATACCTTTCCATAGGATGAAGTACCCCTGAGTGATCGATAAATCCAATTATAATGGGCTTCGGTAATAAGATATGACATGACGAGTTGTTTTTTTTCGGGTGAGTAGATCAGTTGACCGTTTTCATTTCGATTAGAGAATGATTCTTGTGGTCGAATGCCTTGCAGCAATAATCACTGTTGAAATGAGCTTGATACGAGAACCATTGTCTGTTTATTAATACTATCGATGGTAGATTGGCCTATGAATTATTAAGATTATTTTGGATATGTGTAAAGTTTTCTTTAGGAATCATAAAGCCTATATAGAAATTTATGAAAAGCTACCTTAACATTTGAATTAAACTTAACATAACAAAAGCAAAAATGAGTGAACTTTGTCAAATATATACTCAAAAGTGGAAGTGCATGCGTATAGATCTATAAGGGGTGTTCCCCCGCCCTTTCAAACCCAGAAGAAAGCAGTGTCGATTTTTGTTACGAGGGGGACCATTGCTTATGTCAACTTTGAGCATGTAGATTAACCCACTACCCTCACCAACCCCTACCTAGAAAATCGTCATAGCGAATATGGGTCAAGTGACACATCGTTCGAAAGGTGTTCCGATCATTTGTAAGAATCGATAATTTTTAGGAGTGTAAGATTCTAAAATCGACATTCTCTACAATTTGCTTACTTTCAACATCTTCATTTATTTATTTTATTTATTATACTTTAATACATCATAATTGACATTATATGTGTATAAAGTTGAACGGGAAACCATCCTAATGTCGAATAAAAAATACATAACAATAATTTCAACTATTGAATAAAACATAACTTTACATAAAACAGCATTAGAAATTTTCAATGACAATCAATAAGACGCGAAATGAAAGCAAGCAATCAAAAACGAAAACATGAATGCCATCGCTACAAAAGGAGTGAAAATCGCCTTTTCAATGAACGCAGCGAAACGGCAAAGAGATCAACCTGAGTGTGTATTTTGTTCGCAATAGCAACCGAGCGATCTGTGAAGAAGTTCTTTGAGTAATTCGTTCGGCAAATTCTTTCCCTAAACAATGGTGTAAACCTAGTTATTCTAATTGGAACATTGAAGTTGAATAATATTAATAGTTCAGGACAATCTATTAGACCATTAAGACTTTTATATAAGAGACACACATCAGAAATGCTTCTACTACATTCGAGTGATTTCAAGTTATATCTTTCACTCATCACAATTATTTAGCGCTCGCAGATGGTCAGTCCAGATCGAAACGCCAAGTATCGAAGACATCTTTGTTGCACCCTTTCCAGGCAATCTATGGAAACTGAGGTATGTGGGGACCAAACCATGCAACCATATTCCACCACCGAACGTACAAAGGAACAGTATAATTTCCTTTACCACTTGAAAAATAAAGGTGAGATTTCAACAGGATATCACGAAAAATATTCTGGGATATTGAAGAGAGTTGTCAGAGGAGCAAAATTACTGTCGAGTGAGAAATATGTTTTAGAGGCAAAGCAACCTGGACCCTTATATAGCAACACATACAGACCAACATGAAGAGAAATACATCAATTCTGGAAGAAATGGACAAACAACTTAGTTCTAAAGAAATCATGAACACGGTTAATGAGTTCTTCTTGAGTCAGGGTACAGCCTCAAAGATGATTAAGGAGCCTAGTAAGCAGACAAGTGAACAGATTTGCAATAGCATTGTGTTCTTGCTAACTGATGCGATGGAAATCGAGCGAATAATTTTGGCTTTGAGAGATGTGAACTCGACAGGCTACGATGAAATACCAGTCAGACTGTTGAAGCATGTAGCACATGAGATAGCGGAGCCTTTGTCATTGATAATAAATGTCTGCTTCGATACAGGAGTATTTCATGACCAGCTCAAAAAGGCTAAAGTTAAGGCAATTCATAAGAAAGGGAATAAAGAAAGTATTGGAAGTTACAGGCTCATTGCTCTTCTATCAAATATAAGTAAGATATTCGAAAAATCGATTAATGAGCGTATTGTGGATTTTCTTGAAACCTACAAATTTCTTTCTGTTCAACAGAATGGTTTCAGAAGAGTCTCCTCCTGCAGAAGCTGCACACATTGGGTATCAGGGGAACACCGCTTAAACTCATGAAATCGTATATAACGGGAAGAACACAAACTGTTATAGAACACAATTCAGCCTGGTAAATTGGTTCAATCTTCTGAGAGAGAAGTTACGAAAGCGGTTCCTCAAGGCTCAATACTTGGCCCACTGCTTTATATTGTTTATAGCAATGACCTTCCTGAGGATGTGCCAGAAGATATGGTGGTGTTTGCTGATGATACATCGTTGGTTTCCTCTGCTGACTCCGAAAGTATATAAGATAAGGTATTTGGAACCCTTACTAAGCTGGACCTCTGGTGTACTGAGAATGAGCTTCTGATGAACGCTGGAAAAATTCAGATAGTTGAATTCAACTACAGTGTGAGTTTCAAGGGAACAGTTTACAACAAGAGGAAAGTAACAGCAAACTTAGAGTCGTCTGGGAGTGTATGATTTCTGGGAGTGCATTTAGACCATAGGTCGAACTGGAAAGTTCACATAGATGTTTTGTGTGGGCACATGGCACGATATGCATATGCCTTCAAAGTTCTGACATCCACAGTAAGTCGTAGAGACGCAATGATGGCTTATCATGCCTATGCCCACAGTAGGCTTCGGTATGGCATTATTATATGGGGAAATGCCCCTGATATCGAGAGAATATTGATTCTGCAGAGGAGATGTATGCGTAGTATCCTGTGCTTACCTTCATACGAGAGCTGCCGCAAACATTTCGTGGAAACGCCAGTGCTCACGATAATAAGCCTATACATATATGAAAGTGTTGTGTTTGTTCTCAGAAATAGTGAACTGTTTTCACAAGTTGGAAATAAGCTCGGATATGGCACTCGCAGGGGCTATGATCTGGAGACACCTAAACTACAGTTCTCCTAAATTCAAAGGAATGCCACCCATATACTTGTAAAAATTTTCAATAAATTACTAAAGGAATCAAAACTACTGCCTGAGAAAACTTCGAAATCGGGACTTTTTGCACTTCTGAAAGACTATACTATACGCTCACCGAGTACCTAATTGACAATCTGTGATATTTTAATTGTGGTATTGTAAATGATTCCAGTATGTTTTTTTCTCAGAAATTTGTTTTTGCATTGTAAATGTTTGTATAATAATACGCTTTCGTTTCTATTTTCGGACAATTCGTTTTGTTTTTTTGCTGTTCGTGATTGATATTTTGATGTACTTATATACTTATTGACTGGATCTACAACATGTACAATGTTTTATGGAACGAATAAAGATATTATTATTTTTATTATAATTTTAGAGATTAATAAATTTGTCAACAAACTCTGTTATTGCTGCGACGTTACCAGTGAAGTCAATCGTTTGTTGAATACTGATTTCAAATCGAGATCATGTGACGTAGACCTTCACGTCCTAGTTCGTTATCCATTAATCTTTATGATGCAATAGTTGATTTATTGTTTAAAATTGACTGACGATATGGGATTACGTTTGTTCCATCTTGGCTTGTTTAGATATTGTTGTTGACTCACGGTATCAGTGGAATTTTAGGTGGACTTGGCAATGGCACCTGTTTCGTTTAGAATTCTAACGTATTTTCTTATTCTTTTTTTTTCAAATGTGTAAACGAATTAACAGTTTCTGTAAAGTTTTGTAAAGTCGTTTAAAAGTATTCAAATTCAGGTATTCAGAGAGTTTTGGTTTTGTGATAATCTGTATTCTGACGTTCAGGATTTTTTCTGGAGCGGATTACTTGGCTAAATATTCATTTGGAATTCTTGGAACTCGAAGAATACGACTTTTGAACTTGAAGGAAGCACGTTTACCCTTTCAACATCTTGGGGAACTTGGGTATCCTACAACTGGGGTATTCTGGAACTCGTGTATAGCAGGAACTGAGTTATTGCGGAATCCGAAAAATACACGAAGTAGGAATATACCGATTGGAGTTTTTTCATATTTGAGAAACTATAGGATGGTAGCTACATAAAAATGTAGGATTGGATCTTCAGGACGTCTACAGATAAGCAGCAACTCATTTAATTCTAATTGCCAATTTAAGTTCATTTTTACCTGATTTAAACGATATCACACTTGTTTGTTTTTAATTTGAATTGTAGAATATATATACTGTGCGCCTTTTGTCACCACAAATTGACCCAATCGATTGAGCAAGATCAATTGATTGTTTAACTTTCTTTAGATAGTAGGAGAGATTTTGAGATTTTGTCTTATTGTTGTCGCAGTTACCGCCTATCACAGTTGTATTGCATTTATTAAATTTAGAGTTAGTTGACAAATAGGTTTTGATTTTGAGTTACACTGACAACGAGACGATTTTTCCACTTTACAGTCGTCTATCAAATGTGGTGGCGCATAACATCATATAATTGAGTTGGTTTAATCTACCGCTTCTCCACATGAGCTAAGCTGATAAGTTATCAAGAGACTCAAAATTGAAAGGTGATATTATCAAACTCATTCTTGTATTGCTTATTCTTAATTCTTGCGCCCGGGGTAATTCCCTGTAGTACAGATTGATAGCAGTATTACAGAACCTGTTTCAGCATTTCGAATTGAAAGTGTAGGGCAATCCCCACCTTTAGTATTCTCAAACTTGAGAATTTCAATTGCAAAGAGTATCATGTGACTCCTCACTGAAAAGGTATCTTGATGCTCTGATTGAATTTGTTCAAAATTTCGTATTAGTGGTCTATACAGGTTATTCAAATCGAGGTATTCATTCTGTTTGTTAGGTAGCTGGGTATGTCGGGTCGATTGATTCAGATTCATTTGATGGTATTCTTCAATTTGCTTTGTTACTGGAACTAGAATCTGCTGACAGATAGCATAGAAAGACTAAAATTGGAAGAAGATCCATTTGTTATTAAAAAAAATTGATAAAATAACTGCAATCCGCACATTAATTTCTTACACATGTTCGACAAATTTTTTTCCTAAAGCAATATTTTCATCATTCCATCATTCAATGATCAATCTGTTGTTCCTATCAGAAGTGTTTCAGTTCTTCGATACTCATGAGGTGTAAGTCGAAAATGGTAAACTCAATTGATGAAAGAGTAGAAATCGTACCACTTTATTTTCAAAATAACAGTCGCGGAAAAGGAACAGCAGGAATATTCAACACAAAACACCCAGAGAGAGAAGTGAGTAACCATATGCCAAATTTCTGATACAAATTTTTCAGGCAACTTCGTTTTTTGGGACTCTTGGGAGGAGGAGACGCCTGTCATATCACAGGCTTGGCCGCCCAAGATGATTTAATTTGTGTGTTTACTCGTTTCTTAAAGAGGGCCAAATTGTAAGTTCTCGGAAAAATGCTCCATGGAAGCGAGTTCCACAGCGTTCGCAGGTTCAGTAGCGAAGCGAAATAATGAAGCACGTCCTGTGAGAAATGAAATTGTTGAAGTTCCGGTATTGGGTCATCTACAAATGAACAACACTCAGTCCCTTAGGAAATCATTCCATCAAACTGGTGTATCAAGTACAGCTGTCTACAGAAGAATGAAACACCATAATTTCATCCCTATAAAATAAGATTGCACCATGAACTGAATGAAGATGACACTGCAATTTTCCTAAAATTGGAGTGAAAATATGAATCGTAATCTCAACTTTCTCCAAAATATCTGTTCTTCTGACATGACAGCCTTCATGCTGAGTAAAGGTGATCAAACACAATTGCCGATACTGGGACACTCATAGTCCACACTTGTACAGGGAGATACATACACAAACCCCACAAAAAAGAATGTTTGGACAGGGTTGTATGGGAACCATCTTGTTGGACCATCTTATCGATGGTAATTTCAATGGAGATAGTTTTCTACAACAACTAGAAGAATTAATATATACCAGAATTATCGAAATCTTGGAAAACGATCTCATACTCTCAGATTATCAACTGCCCTTCCAACAAGATGGTGCTACATGCATTTCATACTCAAGGGCGAGATTATAATTTTCCAGGAAACTGGATTCGTAGGATGGGACCAATTGATTGGCCAGGATGTTCATCGAATTTAAATACTCTCGATTTCTTTATGGGTAATTCAAAATCGAAAATATATCTACGCTGTGTAGCTTTGGACTAGCTGCGGAGGAGAATTGTGACAGAATCCCGACTATTAACATCTAATGGCTTGGAGACATTTAAGTAGCATTTATACCATTTTTCGGTAGGAAGGGGTTATTTTGAATAGTTTCTGTAGTAACTATTACCTCACTTCCTACAATACGCAAAAATTCAACATATCATAGATTTATTTGTTTCCCTGAATGATTTTTGTTTAATATTCTGGCACAACTGATATTTCGAAAATGAATAGTAATAGTTTTTACTTTGTCTCCTGTATATTACAACTTTTTCGAGTTCTTTTTGCTTCAAATATAATTCTTCAATTGAATATGTTGTTACCAGTGTTGACTAAATTCGTTCTGAGTATTAAAAGACATTTCCAATGAGCTATCACAAGATTCCCCTAAGATTGACATTTTCAAGTTTGGGGATGCTGAGGGTAGGAGATCGATTCCTACACTTTCAAATTAACATGCTGTAACACTGATATCATGTACTCCCATTTATTCAAAATGATCAGGTTCAAAGGATTGTTCAATTATTATGTAGTTATCTGTTTTTAAAGTTAGAATACCCTGTATCGAAACTTCAACTCATAGAAACTATCGATTCGTAGAGATAATCGAAAACATTTCTGATGATGTACCATCCGACCCATATTCGCTATGATTAGTTCAATGATAGATGATGGGTATGGTGTTGATCTGACATGTTCAGTATGGTCATAGAGAATGGTCTACCTCGAAACAAAAATCGACTTATTTCAGCATTTTGAGCCTTGATGAGAGTTAGAGATGAGGTCAAATTTTCGTTGAAACAGCCTGTGTATAAATGTGAATTTCCGCACTTTATGATGTCCAAACCATAACACGGGGTGACTTTGAAATGTGTAGAGTTATTACTTTATTTCTAAGAATAATTATGGAAACGGTTTCATTCGAAACTCATCCTCGAAATATCGAGAGGGTGTATCCAAAACTTCAACAGTATTACAACGAGATTTGACAACTGACATTAGCAGCGCGGATGCGCTTAGTACCTGGATTGATGATCGCTAGGAATGAGGGAGTGATCAATATTTTGACTATTTTGGTTTATTTTACTGAATACATGAATATCTTCTTCTTCATTTGGGTAATTTTGAACAATTGAATTTCACATGATGCTTGCAAGAGGTGTAGAGATTATTTGCATACCCTATTATTGTAAATCGATGTTCGTATCTCTATCGTAGTTGTTGAAATTTTTAATTATGTAGTTTTTAGACTTGTGTGCATACAGTGTGATAAAGACGGCTCTATCTCAAAGAAATGGTTAGGTTCGGTTAGATTTATTTATATATGTAACAGAAATTATCATGAATTTTCTCTTATTGTTGTTATTGTTCTTCATCTTCCCAATATACTTTTCTTAAGAAAGAATATAGTCCATTTGCGATGAGTAGTATCAAGAAATTAAATTGTGAACTGAAAATAATGAGTGAAAAGTACTAAAATTGCCAGATTTTAGATGGTGAATGTGATGGTTTTAAAAGTTGTTGATAGTGAATTTGGTAGGACATCCAAAATTGTAACATTGAAAAATTGTTCGATATTCATGAAAATTTTAGTATATAGTATATTTGAAAGATGAAGAATTATCGGAATGAATAATAAAATAAAACAGGTTACTATGTTTTAACTATCACTAATCTATTGATGTAAAGAACGACAAAATTTTACATTGGTTGGACCGGTTTCGGATATACGTCCATTATCAACAACAAGCTAATGAAAACTGAATACTCATATACAATACAGTAATTAACATCAATAAAATGCTAGTAGAGGTCACAGTAACTTGAATAATGGTGATTGGTAGGTAATTAAGTCTACCTGGTCGTTAAGGATCTCAACCCTTTCTACCCTAGATGCCCTGAAAATTTCCATCGATTCAAAGAAATTGAGTTTATGAGATTTATCACAGAAATGAAGAATTTTTAGCTGTTGAAGTTCTGGAAAAGGATGGCATTCATTCAGACAATGTGCCGCTAAAGCTGAATCATATTTCTGATGTAGGAATGACCGGAAATCTTTGTATCTAGCCTTGAAAGAGCGTCCTGTTTGACCTATAGAAAAGGAATAGCACTCGAATTTCGTATGTCCGAAACCGGTCCAACCAATGTAAAATTTTGTCATTCTTTACATCAATAAATTAGTGAGAGTTAAAACATAGTAACTTGTTTTATTTTATTATTCATTATGAATATCAACTATCACGTAGTTCAGGCTTCATCGTTCAATTATTTGAATTATCGGAAGATACAAATGGTGTTTATGCGAGTTTAGTGCCTTGCTATTCGCACTGTAATGATGAGAAGATCAGGAAATATTTTCCAATATAATTCCAAAAAATTTGCTCTCGTACATCCTAATCTTTGAATAAAAACTTCAGCGGTGAGTTGATACTTGATAAGTGAATGTGAATGGAGAGTGACATTTCAGGGACGTATTGCGTTACATGAGAGAGAGATAAAGAACAGAGCGCTCGGGATATTGTCCATTTGAAGCAGCTAGAATTATGCTTAAAATGATCAAAAGGGTTCGCTTACTTTCCTAAACTACCTACCGCTACACATGAGGTTCGTTTTCTGAAAGTGCGCAAAGTTGTAAGCTTCGATGGTGATGGTTTAAACAATGAGTATTTAGTTTGAAACTAGTGAGTAGAATATATGATCAAGTTTTAGATATAGCACTATCAATATATTTGGAAGAAGAGGAACCGTCGAAACAGGAAAAATATAGTTCGAAGGAAAGTGAGTTTAGAATTTAAGAATCGTGACTGTTTTTCCAATTTTATGCCATATTCACTTGATGAGAAAATCAAGTAATTTTTCCAATATCATTTCACGAAATACTTTTGATTGAGCTTCTTTACTATCACTACTTTTTATATTGTATAATTTGCCATGATCATCTTACTGAATCAATGATATCTTCATTTGTCTTTTAGACGAGAACAAAACTACAAGGAAAAATAATAATTCAACAAAATCGAATAGAATTACGATAATGCTTACCGCTCACTAGAAGAAATACGTTCAGCAACCGTGCATCATGTTTATGCACTGCCATCCACGAGGTGTGAGTCGGTTAGGGACGGGAAATGACTGGGACGTTAGATAAAAATGAGATTAAATTGACTATATCCAAGAGCTAATTGTAGATCTTAATACTAGTTCGGAAAGAAGAAATACATGAAAAATAGATCTATGGTTCTCTTTTTCATCACAGTTCTCGAGTTTATGGACGATAAACGTCTTCTTGTTCATTCACATCCAGCCTACTCACCAGATTTAGTACCGTGCGACTTTTCCCAAAGATGAAAATATATGATAAAGATGCAATTTTTTCACATCATTACAGCCATTGCGATGGTTACAGAGTACAGAAAGCCATTCCGAAGAAGGCTTTAACATTGGGATGAATTCATTGATAACTAAGGTCAGTACTTGGAAAGAAATCAATTCAAATTTAATGTTACCTTCTTACTTTATTTCTAACGAAATTCAGATCAAATAATCATTACTTGTACACAATGCTACGGGTTTTTGACGTACT
This sequence comes from Cryptolaemus montrouzieri, assembly GCA_013387265.2. NCBI lineage: Eukaryota > Metazoa > Arthropoda > Insecta > Coleoptera > Coccinellidae > Cryptolaemus > Cryptolaemus montrouzieri. The sequence continues at coordinate 35,602,190 of JABFTP020000144.1, forward strand.
GCTTACTATCAATCCATGATTTTCAGACACATGAAACAGGTTTTTCTATGTTTGTATCATCTAAGTAAGGAATTTGCAATCATGTATATTTTGGATTAATGTCGCATCGTCTAATCCTTCACACAATTTTTTTTAGAATACAAGGAATTAATCATGTTGATGAAGTCGTTTGCTGAACAACCTCAAATCTTTCACTGCCTGATCAGGAGCAACAAGATTGAGGTTGCAAAGACACCATACTCTAACAAGAAGTAGGTAAATTGAATTTTTTACACTCTTTCACACTATTGGTTTGCATAGTCAACGTTTCAGTGCCGTTATCCATAGCTATATATAGATAAGGTTGTGAGCATAAGTTTCACATTTTCTCTGACTAGTTATCGTATTTCGATCATACGAGGTGTGATAGAAAATTAAGGTGAATTATTTTATCAAAAACAAAGTAGAACGATTGCATACCATTTTGTGTAAACTCTCATGTACTGTTTTTGACAAGCAATGTAATTATCCCAACGTTCAGTTCATGACTGGAAGTATTTCTTAGGAATGGCTTTCTGTTGCACTATTATAGCCTTGCTCATGGCAGGAATGGTGTCAAAATGTAATCTTCTTAAAAACATTTCTTAAATTTTAAGAGGAACCAAAAATCGCATGGTGCTAAAACCGGCGAGTCAGGTGGACGTGGACAGACATGATGAATATATTGGGTTTATTTCCCTAATATTCAAATGTTGAGTAGTTGTGACTCATCTCAGTCTACGGTACGAGACTAAGATGGATAAAACTGTAGAAAATTTTAATCTGCGATGAGAGACTAAGAGTCAGTAATAATTTGGGCAGAGTGACGACTTGAATGAAATATATATATTTTGTGATCGTTTATTGTTCAATTTGAGTTTACTTATATATTACACGTAATAGATTGATGTTTCGAGTTCCGCGCGTGGTTCGTTTGCACGGGAAATCCATCAGACGCTAGCTTGCAGAATTTTATTCCATATTTTTCGTCACAGGTCGTCGAATTGTTGATGAAATTTTAAGGGTGAAACCAACATCTTGGCTCGGCCACAGGGATGTAGGGGATGCTCGTCTAAGTGCGGGATGCTCGTTGCGCCTCTCTGGATAGCGCCCGCATTTCCATGCCCACTTCTTCTGTTGATTCTTTTCGCAGATAAAGACTTCGAGGGATGAAATTGCCGCTTGAATTTGAAGATGAAAATCGTCAGCGAATTGTTGCAATTATAATGAATGTAGTCGAATGTATGGTAGCCCGTCTCCAGCGATATGTTGTGAATTCTTCATCGCTATCAAGACGTGATATCGTGTCTGGAGCATTCAGGACTGGCTCTTCGTCGATATCTAGATTCGATGAAGTTTGATGTGCATCTTTCTGTGGTTCTGGGTTCCAAAGACTGAGAACGTTTCGGTTGCCTTGGATTGAAGCATATTTAGTTTTTATGATACAGTGTGGTGCGACGAGAAGGATTCCAGTATTGTTCAAAGTGACTTCTTGCCTTCTGCCCTCGCATATTATAGCTGCTCTGAAATGCACGTTAGCAATGAAAAGCCAGGTGTTTGGTTTGTGAAGTTCCGTCCATGCAATGGTTTTTACAGTGTACAGGGTGTTTTTGCAGACAGGTTCGTCTACTTTTCGGTAGATCTGATCAATTATGCAGTTGGGATTCTTATCCATGATTTTTATGATGATCGGGTCGTAGATTGTTGCTATTTCCGACAGAATTCCTCTGTTTGTAATGTTTGATCCTTTTCGGATGTTTATTTTGTATTGGAAGGTGTCTGGTTGAGGGGACCAGTAAATTCCCAATGTTTTTGAGTTTGGTTTTCCTTTTCGCCTATTTCGATGGGCATTGTACTTTTCCATTTTCCTAAGTTGAAATTACTCTTTTTCATGAGCGTTTTCATTTCTTCTTGAATTTGGAAAGTTTCTTCGAATGTTTCGGCTGCTGACAGTAGGCCATCTACCCAGAAGTCGTTTCCTGTTATGTGCGCTGCCCTTGGATAGTTTTCTCCTTCGTCCATCGATAGCTGATGCATTGTTCTGGTGTTGAGGAAAGCTGCTGGAGATGTACCGTACGTCGGAGTATTCAGTTCGTATTCTTTAATGGGTTGATCTTTCGAAAACCTCCAGACTATGGTGTGTAGTGGCTTGTCTTCTGGGGATAATCTGACTTGTCGATACATTTTCTCCAGGTCGGCAGTTAATGGAACTTTGATGGTAGTGCAACTTTCAAATCGCTCATTCTTTTTATGAATAGTCTTCAAAAGAAGAAAAGTATTTATGCTTTACGACAATCACGGCAAACAAGATGAGATTGTATGGGCTCTAGAAGCAGAACCTCCAAATTGTCGAAAATTTCAATTGTGTAGTTTGTGTATGTGTGCTCATACATCGTGATAAAGGCAGCTTAACTCATTAGTGCATGCAGTCCTTTTGAAAGAATCACAATTTAAATGCGTGTTGTAAATGAGTGGTGGGGAGCCAGCAACATGTGCATCTTCTCATGAGACCTTTCTCAGAAGCATTTAGTCTTTGGCACGACGTGAAATACGATAGTGTTGAATTCATTGACGACCATGGATCCCAGTTTATATTCTACTAAAAATGACGGGTAAGTAATATTCAATTATTATTTAACAAAAATAGTTTATTTGCTATTGAAAAATTCCGATACATTATGGTCTCTTGTTTACAACTTGATGTTATTCTCATATTTTCCCACCAAGTTTTTTTCTAATGCAAGTTTTTCTCGGCGATCGGCTTAAAATGACTATATGCACAGAAGTAATTTCTGTTTCCATTTCAGATTATCTCTTCATCAACTTTTGGACATCGTATAGGGCGATGATTTCTATGAAAGTAATACGAAAATATATATTGAACCTTTCAATCAAAATACAGCAGAATCTAAAGAAGACAACGATGTTTCAGACCAAGAAGCTGGTGATATAAACCACCTACCCAGAGGTATTCTGGGTCAAGGATGCGTAATTTCTTTCGAAGATAGTGAAGATGAGAAAAGTTATGAACAACTTTCTGCTAGAACAAGTTGGCTTCAAGCCACCACACTTTCCCATTCATCGGAGAGTGATGATGAAGAAAATATATCACTTTTTGTTATACAACAGTTTTCCGGGAAGAAGAAAGGTAAAACTGTTCGAAGAAAAAAAAGAAAAATTCATAAGTGGACGGGGGATACACCCAAATATTGTATGAGCACCACTTGTGATCCTGTGCCTCCATCTTCAAACTTTTTTCACGGAGGCGATCATGGAAAATATCGTTCACCAGACTAATTTGTATGGGTCACAAAAAACATTCTTTAAATTTTTTTTATGGATAAACTGTATGTAATCGTTGGAGCTTTATTGCTCAGTGGATATACCAAGTACCCTAATAAACGCATGTATTCGAATGCCATTATTGATACCCCTTCAATACTTCGGGACTCGATGAGACTCAACCATTTTGAGCTTCCCTTACGTCATCTTCACTTCAATGATGACAACAATGTTTCGCCAGACAAACTTCACAAATTGAGACCACTTATTGACGGATTGAATCAAAATTTTCGAGAGCAAGCGGTATAGATGAGCATCTATCGATTGACGAGAGCATGGTACCATACTATGGAAAGCATTATGCGAAGCAATATATCAGAGGAAAGCCAATCAGGTTTGGTTTTGAAAATTGGGCCCTTTGTCAAAGCGGAGGGTATATGTCAGCATTCGAAATATACACTGGTATATCTGATAATGAAAAAGACTTTGGTTTGGGTGGCGATGTTGTTTTATCTCTAATTCGATTAGCAGGACTGGAAGAGAATAATGGTTATAAACTTTATTTCGATAACTACTTTACTGGTATTGATCTAATGTTCCATCTAGCGGACCGCAATATTTGTGCCACTGGTACTATACTCCAAAATCGTTTAGAAAGATGTCCTTTTCCAGAAAAGAATGTATGGAATAGAGAAAAAAGAGGATCTTTTCAGTTTTTATCGAACGAGAAAATTCTGATGGCTCAATGGAAAGACAACAAGGTGGTAACGATGGCCATCAACTTCGAAGATTAATCTATGATGACCGCTAGACGTTGGTGCCAAATCCAAACAAAATGTTCCCTAAACAAAAGTGGTATCAAATTACAATAAATACATGGGAGAGGTTGATGAGATGGATGGATTAGTAGCTGCGTACCGATCGAGAATGCGGCAAAGAAAATGGTACTGGCCCATTTTTCAGTATTTGTTCGATGTGATTGTGGTAAATGGCTGGATTTTGATGAAGAAACTGAGACCTGAAGATCCATACTGTGCAGATCTTCTAACATTCAGACGTCGCATAGTTGTGAGCTTTCTGGAAAAATATGGGGCCAGATCAGTCAGCAACTGCCGACAGTTTGTCAACAATAACGATGTTAGATTCGATAATGTGGGACATTTGGTCAAATACTCTGAAAGTGACAGGCAGGCCCGCCGCTAGCGGTTTGAACGCCGGTGTGCAATTCCTATCGTGCCGCCCCTATCTAACTACAAAACCTAGGTGTTTATAAAAATGTGAAAAAAATGCTGTACAGTGAAAAACTATGTTATATTAGGTTATTTTATACAAGATAGATACAATAATACGACATTAAATGAAAAAATGAAGGCAAGAAAGGTGCAGTTTATACATATTATGTAGGTAGGTATAGGTATTAAGTTATTTTACAGAAACTGCACCTTTCTTGCCTTCATGTTGGCATAATCAGCTATAATTTTTTTGGTGTCTAGTCTATTTAGAATCTCATGTTCAATTGAAATTATTGCTAAATTACTTAGTCTTTGCTGGTGCATAGTTGATCTCAAATAGTTTTTTATTATTTTTAACTTTGAAAATGACCTTTCACCAGATGCAACTGAAACCGGCAATGTAAGTAGTATCCTTAGCGCTATTGCTGTATTCGGAAATGTTGACATTAATTCATTAGCAAAAATGTATTGCAATAGGGTTTGTGGATCATTAGACTGGTTTTCAGTTAAATGCAACTTTAAAGCATTGATTTCATTAAACATATCTATACCGTCAATATCTGCGTCACTACTTGAACTATCTTTTAGCTTCACATTCAAATCTTTACAATGTTTCATTAAATCATCTTTGGAGTAACTAAACAAGTTATTATTGGTGAAAAAGCCAAAAACGTCGGTAAAAGTTTCCAACTCATCGAATCTACGTTTTAAAGAAGTTAAGGTTTGGTCCAGGATCCTAAAAAAAACATCTACCTTGTATTTTGTTTTAGGGTCTAGTAAGACTTCATCACTCTGTTCATACTGAAATTGAGTTGGTTTTCTTCGTGGACGAACGGTATCTATAGGCGGAAAATCTGCATCTACATTAAGTTCCCGAGCCACAGTGGTAGCTTCTTCTAACACCCTTTCGAAATGCTCATCTGTGCGATATTCGGTGAATTTATGAATTAATTTATTTAACAAATTTATGCAGATTTGAGTATTTATTGTGGGTTTTGCATCATTTTGCTAATAGCATTAATTTCGTTTAAAATATCAAACCAAATTACAACTAAGCAAATAAATCTATAATTTTGAATATTCAAAGCAAGCGAATGTGCTTTGTGAGTTGTTGTACAATGCCATTCCGACGAATTGTTATCTGATATTTCAAGTAAAGCGTCAAATATTTTTTCGAGGTGATACCGTAAAGGTTTGACTGCATCGATTCTGCTAGACCATCGCGTGGCACTTAATGCCTTTAGTTTTAAATCAGGTAAATGCTTGCAAATTATGGACCACCTTTTGGTAGAAGACGAAAAGAAAACGTAAATTTCTTGAACTAAGTTGAAAAAGTTGACCGTGTCGTGCGTTATATTTGCCGCATCGTTAACGACCAAATTGAGACTATGCACCGAGCATGGAACGTAAAATGCACGATTATTCATTTCCAATATTATTTTTTGTAATCCATTGTGTTTTCCACGCATATTAGAACCATTGTCATAACCTTGGCCACGTAAGTTTTTAATATCAAGGTTTAATTGCGAAAATAAATCTAAAACAAAATTTAATAATGAATGATGATTTAACTGAATCAAAGGATGCTATCATTTCTATTGCTTTGAGAAAATTACCATCATTATGCTCATATAATATTTTGGACTAGAGTAATAACTGTTTGCAAATATTCTTCTATCGATATTAGCAGGAAAATTGTGGTTAGACAGCTGCACGGGACCACGGCTAACCAAAATATTAACAATATCATTAGTCATATTGGCGGGCCACGAACCGGGATCATCACCACAATCTAAACAGCTACTTGATGACGATAAATTGCTTACAGGTTCTTCAGCTCTACTTTCTCTTTTTTTAGTTTCACTGGAGTCTCCTTCTGAAGGACTAACATTTTTCTCTTCAGATACCTCCATAACTTCTAGATTTAAAGCTGCGCTTGTTGAAGCTACATCTATGTCAACATTCTCTTGACATTCAGAGTCCCTATTTTCTGGTTTGCTAAAAAATCCCGCTAGTTTTTTTTCTCTGTATCTTTTTCTCGTTTTTGCCGTCGAAATTGAGCTCCTGAAATTTTTTTCCTTTTTTGCGGTTCCTGGAATTTTTTTGAAAAAGTTTAGTATACGGTTGTACAAAAGTAACTTAAATCCCAAAAGGGGGTCGATCATTCCACCCATTATTGCGAACAACTTTTACTAGGGGGTCAACACTGAAATCGCGAAAAAAAAAGAGCTTTTCCATACATTTTGTATGAAATAGTTATTTTTTTTCGCGATTTCACCGTTGACCCTATAGTAAAAGTTGTTCGTATTTATGTGTAGAATGACTCCTTTCGGGATTTAAGTTACTTTTGTTACAGCCTGTATAGGTATAATTTTAATATTTTTTTACTTCACTCTTAAGTTGTATAACAGAAAAAATACCCTTTAAATCACAATAATAATCACAATACTACTGCGAAAAAAAATGTTCATACCTACTGCACACAAATGTAATGGAATAACTAATTTTTTTTCGCGACTTCAGAGTTGACCCCATAGTAAAAGTTGTTCGTATTGATTAGATGGAATGTCCCCTTTCGTTACTTAAGTTACTTTTGTTACACTCTGTATTAATTTTAATACATTTTTTAAATAAATCTTTACTTTGAGTTTTTCAAGTAAAATAACCTTTAAATTTTACATGAATACCTGCTGTTTATATGAATGCGCCCATATGCTGATTAATTAAACAAAGACACTTACCATAATTATGATTTTTTGCGCCGACGGATAATATAAATAATTTTCTAAATTATTTTCATAGTCACACTTCGCACAAAAATATACAGAATATTATTAATTTTAAGTACCCTGGACCGTTTCCGGATCTCACATTAGGCCTATAACCAAATAATTGAAGTTTGTTGTTCACTCACATCACTTTCGCATTTGTGTTAAATAAATAAAAACAAAGAAATGAGTATATAGTTTTAAGGGGATTTCCCCTGATATCTGTGGGATTTCCCTATTTCGCATAGAGCACGATACGGATTAACTTTGTTCTCATGAATTTCAATAGATGGCGCTATGTAATGCTACGATATAAAAGAAATATTTGGGCGCCGTTCATCATATTATTTTTATAAGGATAATCTTTTTAGTATTGTGAGGTGACAATGTCTGAATTTTAGTCGATGATTGTCTGATTTGCCGCCCCCTGAATGCGCCGCCCGCGTGCATTGCACGCCTTGTACGCCCGCTTACGGCGGGCCTGGTGACAGGATATGTAAAATGTGCCATAAAAATTCGAAGTTCATATGTGATAAGTGCAATATTGGTTTACACCCTAAAAACTGTTTTTTCGATTTTCATAAGAAATAATGACGAAAATTATGATGTTAATGTTATGGTATTTAGTTTATTCAAATGCGTTACTATCTTCAGTATTTCATTCGTAGGAAAAAATAAATGATATTTTGAACCAAATATGCTCTTATGCATATAATCTTTTAAACGGATCACCTTTTTTTCTAAACTGAGAGAAAAATTTAAAAATAGCGACAGAACCACGTTTCAACAGTAAAATTATATCCATTTCAAGAAAAAATTATAATCAAATCAAAAATTTTTTTCCACATGCACTAATGGTTTAACACCAACGCAATATTCTTACCCTACCATACTCTACTATCACGCGAGCAGAGCCTCTGGCTTGGGCTCTATGGTTTGTTTAATTTTTGACAATTGTTGGATATAAGTAGAACTCGATTTTCTCCGAGTTTAATGAAGTAATTATAAACACAACGAGTTTCTGAAATTCTAAATTTGAAATTTTTTGTTGTTGTGTTGAATTATAAGCGCTAGTAAAAAGGAGCTTTTAGATGTTACGAATTTACGCCAAGGTCAAACGCTCGTGTGCATCAACAAGTGGTGCACCAGGTGCCATCTGCCGAAATCGCCAGCTTCCTAGGCGACGGCGTGGCTACCCACGTGTTTACGTGCGACGCTGTCTATCGAATCGATTAGAGCGTGCATACTAATGCCCAGTGCGAGGGAGTTAGTGCCGCGACTGTCCGTCGGTTCGACGTCCGTCGCAGCGTCGGCCCTTCTGATTTTGCCTTCACACCTTAAATTACAGTAAGTGCCCACATAGTCTTGCTCTTACTCTTGCATTGTCCTGCGCCGTTATGAACTTGGCCGTCCAATGACGATATATACGATATGATATGAATGCGACGTTGCCGTCGCGCTGTCATATTTGGTCTTTCGAATCGGATCGTGACGGTAGGGGGAGAAATGAGCAAGAGGAACAAGCGAGTGTAGGTTAGTATAAGTATGTAGATTTTAATAATTTCATGCAGTGTTTGTATATATATTATACGCTCCATATGGAATTTTTTTCGCGAATTTTGGTTGTCGACGTGAGGAATGGTAACTATGATTCATATTTAACTGACATTAAATAGAGTAGTATTTATATTCAATACTTATTTAAAGAAGGCAAAGTAACTGTCGTCTGTCAGTTATGTTTTGACACTAGGCGGATTTGGATGAAATTTAGTATGGAGATACTTCGAGGACGGACATAGGGCTAAGTGTGGTATATAGGGGCTGGAAGATGGGAGATTGAGACATGAAAAATTGGGTCTAGATCTCGATTAAAATAAAATTATTAAGTTTGAGATTTTTTGGAGAAACGATCATTAAATATGCTAATAAAGGTTGACATTTTGTATGAAATTATTTCAGCTTCAATATTTGAAACATAAGAATCTGAATTTTAGGTCTAATTTATAAAGTGAAAACTAGTGTTTTAACATTTGAAAGCATGCTCGAAATAGGAAGATGAGGTTGTATTGGGCAAGTATGAAAGTAAGATTCCAAGCTCATATTATAATATGTTGTCGTTACGAGCGTAGGGCCCGCCATGCATTACACACTTACTACCGAAATGCAATGTTGTGGTAATGTAGTCTATGATGATTTCTATATTAGGCAATTAGTACCACACACAAAAATCCTTTCAGTTCCATGAGTTTTTGATAGTTAGCGGTGTGAATTATTTGAAATTACTAACTACATTCAAACATGACATAAATGAAATGTAAAATTAAAAACTCTTAATGAGTAGTGCTTAATTTCGAATTGGGAGCGCTACGATAGGAGTCAAGGACTGGGCAACGTTCGACGGGTCTGTAGTACATTAATTATATTTTACATTTAGGTTCTATTATACTTTTTTTATTCTGGACATAAATGGTATCTAAAGTTTCTCAATCGAAAAAATCACTACTTATAGCATTTATCTGAACAATTGTTTATGAAAGAAATTCTTTCTTTGAAATAAATAAGAAATCTTAAACTTGAAATTATATTTGATTAGTAATGGTTACGGAATGTTGCCCAAAAATACTACAGAAAACAGATAGAAGGACAAAAATCAGTCCAAACAGCGAATTGTGAAGAACATCAACTCCTAGTTATTTTTCGAAAACCGATAAACATACATTATACATAATATTCCCCAGAATTTGACTTTTATTAATTTTTGATGGAAATAGTTCCTAAATCATAGAAAAATGGATAAATCCGACAACGCTGCCGTATATATGAAACGCACGTGTATATTGATCGGTGCGCCAACAAACCGACGCTTCCTTATCGCCCTATTCGACGTCGGTCCTCTATATTATTTCATATTTTCATCCTATTGGTCGACATAAGGACCCTTCCGCCAATGAGAATCCCCTTATTATAATTCATAAAGCTTTTATGATTGGTGGCGCGTTCTGGAATTTCATAAATCGACGCCATTCCCCAGCGTCGGCAGGCGTCGTTTTCGAAATAGACGTCGAACTTGATGCGCGATATATTTATAGTTGACCCCTTGCTCTAGACTTGGTGGTATGTTTTTGGTTTTCGAATTCGTTTGGTGTCTACTAAAAATACACGGTTTGTAATGAAAATAAACGATGGCGATGCTGAGATAATAAAATTGATGATGGAATGTTGCATCTGTTTGTAATAAGAGTTCATATTTTGTGGTTATTCGAGTAAATTAGACAAGAAGAGGATAATGAACCTGCGTTGTTAACTTCCAGAAATGAATCGGAGTCTACTTTTATATTAAGAACGTTCATTCGAAAGATTAGTTCTATTTCAAAGAGGGTAACGTTATTTGGGAGTATATGCATTAAGTTTTAATTCTTAGGATATTTTTATTGATCCAGCACTAACTTTTCTCGATGAAAACGTAGTTTTTATGGAAGAGGAAATTCACATTGCTCAATAGATCATAGGAACACAGAACCAGTTTCTTACAGCGATGTTAAGATTTGACAATCTGTCAACTTTAATATTAAGTTAACAGTGAAACAGAAGTTAGGCTGCCACGAGTTGACATAGCTAGATTTGAAATACACTCCCCACAAAAATTGTCGCATCACCCTACTTTTACGACAATACTATATAAACTTTTAGATTGGTCATTCAAGAGTCGCTTGGTAACTTTCAGAAGTGTAAAATAAGATATCATTCAAATGAGATGAGTTTATGATGGAAAATATCAACAATTTTCGAGTTAATGAAAAATTGAAAAATTCTACCATCTTCAAATATTCGCGAAGAGTGTTTCCTCTCCGGGCCCTAATTACTGCCAGTATACGTCTCGGAAGACCCTCAAACAAATTTTGGATGTACTCTTGAGTTACTGAGTTCCAAATTTTAGGAAGCAGATTTTCTAGTTGTTGGAGTGTTCTACAAGGCCTCCTACGTTGCTGAATTTGCCACCCCATGTTGTCCCAAACATGTTCTATGGGATTCAAGTCGGGACTTCTGACTGGTCACCTTAAATTATCAATTTCGGTATTTTGTAGAAATTCTGTAACTATTCTAGCTGCATGAGGACGAGCATTATTATGCATATAACTGAAGTTTTCGCCAATCAATGGGCGAAAGGGTACAACATGGGGTTCAAGGATATCTGCGATGTATCTGGCCGCTGTCATTCTTCCATTATTCACTAGTACTAACTCAGTTCGATCATGGAAAGAAATACCACCCCACATCATGACTGAGCTCCCTCCGAAGTTTTCGGTTTGCCGGATATTGCATTGCTGATACCGATCCCTAAGTCGTCTGTATACATGCATGCGTCTATCATTTGATACTAGACAGAACCTGGACTCATGGGAAAAGAGAACATTCGACTAATCTGGAATATCCCAATTTGCATGTTCCCTTGTAAACTGAAGTCTTACAACTCGATGCTTTCTGGTGAGACGCGGGCCGGTAGAAGCCACTCTTGATCTATTATCGTCTTCTCTGAGCCTGTTCCTAATAGTTTTCAATGAAATATGCACAATTCTGCAAAGTGCAAGTTCATTTTGTAGCATTCTAGCCGTACAGTGCTGAACTCCTAGTGCAATTAAACGAAGCCAACGATCATCAGCTGGTGTTGTTATCCAATTTCTTTCCTGACCGTCCCTTTTTCCAAACTCCCCTGTTTCGTGGTACCGATTAATTGCTCTTGAAATAGTGCTTTGGTTAACATTCAACAAGTTAGCCACGTAACGTTGGCTTCGCCCCTCCTCTAGAAGTGTTACAATTCTTACCACATCATTATCACTCAAATAGCGTCCAGGACGTTCAACAGCCAATACAATAAATTCAAAGATTCGAAAATCAACAAGAAACACAGAAAACTTGCATAAATTTAGCGTGAAAACTGAAGATAAATTGAATGAATACTGATAGTCAAATAAACTCATTCTTGTTTCAGACGTGTTTGAGATCATATGGAAACAAATGTTACTACATAGATAGGATTTTTTTCCCCTCATATGTCCAAAAACATATGTTGACAAAGAAACTGCGATCGAGCTGCCTGATCGATTGTGGAATTCAGAATAGCAGGTGATGCGACAATTTTTGTGGTGTATGTATTTATTGAAGTCTCGATATTCCCCTGGAAAAACATTTTCAATAAATAATCGAACAATTAAAAACACGGCTTGAGTTTCACCAAATATAATGAATGGAAATGTGTTTCATTTATGTTTCGATTTTTATCCCATATTCAAAACCCAAGAGGAAATTAAAATATTACAATTTAATCCTAAGAAACAGATACGAGAAATGGGGATAAACGATAATCAAGCTGGTCGTTAGTTATTGGTAAACTAAGTTTGCTATCTAATGAAATTTTTACGAATTCTAATAATTATTGTCTCTTGCTTTTGCTACCTGATCGTAAAATTCAGAGAATCTATGATATGATTTTCGTTTACACAATGTAATGAAAATCTAGTTCTTCGTTCATTATGAATTCTTGATTTGTTATGCTCGTTCACTCTCATATTGATGCAATGACCGGTTTGACCTAAATAAAATGCAGGATAATCATTACAATATAGTTTATACACACCGCTTTTTTTCACTTGTATCAAGTCCATCTTTGATATTGTCCAAAAGTGAACATAGATTCTTCTGATTAGTGCATATTGTGTTAATTTTATTCTGTTTTAATACTTATATGGTATAATTTGGTTGCCATTTGTGGGACATAATTATTGCTGTGATACTTTATTATTTCGTGAATCTGAAGAATGGAGTAAGTCAAGGATAATAATAATTTGTGTTGTTTTTCGATATTAATTTATCTATGATATTATTGTCGTACCCGTTATTTGCTAATATTCTCAAAGTTCTTATTTCTTTTACAAATAAATCTAGATTGATTCAAATCATATTAGAAACGTTGTTGTTGATAGAAGTTTGTTTGAAGCAGAGCTATTTCAAATTCAGTAATTAAATTCAACAACTAGATGACTCCCAATAGGTCCTCCTCTTTTGAGCGAAATCCTCTTGACCATTCTTGAAAATGAACTTTTCTCTTTATATAATATTTTAATTGAAAAGGTTCCTCACTGGAAAACAAATGTGAATGATATATTTTGTATTTGGACAGGGACTGATAACATTTAAATCTCTTGTTGAAATTCTTAAATTTTTTTGCGATACGATTCAATTCACTATGGAAATTGAAAATATGCAGAAAACACTTAATTTCTCAAGTATTCAAATTATGAGAACAGATAATCATCTTGAATTTGATATTTATCGAAAATCTATGTTCACTGATACCTTGATCCATAATAGAAGTTTCCATCGGAAAAAATTAAAATGTCTGCGTTTTATACATTTGTGCATAGATTACACATGGTTTTCCTTTTACGAAAACCCTTGAAAAAGAAATTGGAGTATTGAGAAAAATTAGCGTATATTAACGGGTATAAGAAACTAATAGCTGAAGACAACAAAATTATTATTATCCTCGATTTTCCCTTCCTTCTGATTCGCAGAAAACAAATATATACCGTATTTTTATGTCTTAAAAATAAGTATTAAATTATGCCATATATTGAAACTTAATATCACAATAAATCGGAATTGAAAAAATCTATGCTCTTTCTTAATAACAAAGATCGAATTGATACAAATGAACAAAGCGCTGTATACAAAATATATTGTAATTATTGCCGCCTTGCTTTTTGTAGAGTTGAAATTAGTCATTCTATCAATATAAGAGTAGACAAGTATGAAAAATCAATACTTCATAATGAAATAACAACCGTTCTTCAGAACATTGAATAAACGACAAACATTTCTTAGATTTTACTAAAACCCAATTATTAGATTAGCTTCATTACAATTCGTAGAAATTTTATCAGCTCACAAACATAATTTACCAATAGCTAACGACCAGCTTGATTTCCATTAATCATCTGTTTCTTAGATATAAATGACATTGTAATATTATAATTTCCTCTTAGTTTTTAAAATGGAAACATATTTCATTTATTAAATTTTGAGATTTAAGCTGTGTTTCTTCTCCAACTATTTAATTCTTTACTCAAAAATATTGCTTGTGATCCACAAATTTTATGGAAATAATAGCTGGAAATCCTTGCAGTAGAGAATATGGAGGAATATCTTTCAACACCAAAAAGCATCAGCATCAAAAACCTTGAAAGTTACAAAAGTAACAACCTAAACTAGAATAATAGGACACGCTCAACAAGGCGCAATGGTCTGGGAATCTCATCTAGTAAATTATGAACAGTTTGAATATCTTATTTCCGATTGTTTCAAAAAACTCGTCGACATTTGCTCAATTTTTTACTTGGCGTTTACATGATTTTGAATGGTCTAGCCTGTGGCAGTTTAAAAGGGTTATTGTTTCTGGGTGTGAATTGTATATGTCGAGTTTTGTTCATTACATTATGTTGTCATAAAGGCTGGATATGTCTGTAGGGAAAAGATATAATTTTTCAGGCTTATGAATATATTTAATATTGTTTGGACAATTGTATCGTTTCTCCCTAATTTTCGTTCCCATAACAGTGATGCGAGAGCACCGTGGTATCTATTTCTAGCTTGTTTGCAAGAAATTGTACCAGTAGTAGTATAAAATCAACATCCAGATGTTCGGGACAAACCCCCTAACTCTAACTCTGGAGCGAGCTTACTCTCTTCGCTTTGGCTTGGGTGAAAATATTGGCCCTTCCACTCTTCTGTAGCTGTTCACATTCGGATACTGAGATATACACATATACTATATATATACGCATATATACATATATATTATATAGGTATATATGCGTACAACAAAAAAACGTTGATAGTTTTTGACACGACAGGTATTTCATGTGACATTTAAGTGTACTTGATTACTGACATTAAACTGTCAAAATAAAGACAATTTATTGAAGTGATTTCACTACCAAAGTCAACTAAATTATAAATTATTGTCGACTATTTTTGAGTCAAAACTTGTAACATATATAGGGTGGTGCACCGATAACTTTCCATTCATTATTTGACCTGTAGAAGAATGAATCAAAACTTAATCTTAGTTCTAAAGAAGATAGCCACCCTTGTTTTACATGAATTGAATTTCCATTATGATAATGTTCATGGTATTTGATTCTTTGATTAAGTACTTCTTTAAAGAATGAACTGTCAAAGAAATTTGTTCGTGAATTATAAAAAATAAATGATACAAACACAGAAAGACTAATCTTATTAGAATCGCCTGAATTTCACATGTTCCGGGAAATACCAGCTGTTGTTAATTTGATAAAATGAAATCTGTTATAAGAACTGATCTTTTTGAATATTGTTAGCTTTTTCGCTTTGTTAATAAATCCCGGATTGAAATTACACTATTTGAAAGTAATACGCTTTGAAAAAAAAACATAGTGCTAGACCAGCCGCTGGATACATTATATCCAATATTCATTTGCCACATACTCAAGTACAGAAATTACTAGCAAAATTAATGTTTAACAAAAAAAGAAACACTGAAAATTTTGTAACGCGAATTAGTGAGTGGATCACTCCCAATCAGCTATTTTCTTTCTCAATATTTTGTTATTTGTGATGTTAATCGTGATAACTGTAGGTAGTGATTGATTTCCAACTCCAGGAGTTTTAGGGAACTGAAAAATGCAACGTGAAGCCTGGAATTTTTTGGTATCATATTTATCGATTCATTTCATCTAATCATCTTTTTACCGGTAAATGACCTACAGTAAATGGAAAATAATATTTACTTTGCTTTAGCGAATGATATAAAAGAAGATGAAAGTTATATTTGAGTGAGCATCTAAAGCATTCATTTAGAAGATTTGAACAACGAATAATGAAAGAGCTCCATTAAATAAATCCGGAAATGCTCCAAAGTGCTCGCGAACATTTGGAATAGAATACTGAATTTTCAAATGCAAGGAGGAGGAAACTAAACATTTTCAATATTTACTCTCATTGTATTTTTTGGGATAAATTAATTTGATTTGAACAGAGGAGAGTAACATATAAAAGGTAATTCAATCGAATCAATCAAATGAAAGCTACTTCGCCTGAGTGGTTTAATTTGCTTAGGTATAAAATCGGAAACCATGTCCTTCTTAGAATTGTAGTTTACATGTCCGAGTGAAACTTCATTTACCTGTTTAGGAGACAATTAACATGGGTACAAAATTTCTGATGCATTACCTATACACAATACAATAATTTCAAGAAAATGGCTGTAAAAAAAATTCTTATACCTATTGCTATATTGATTACTTCGCCAGTTTATCATAAGAGTGTATTGCCTGGAAAATATATACGAGGATTGTCCCAAAAGTAGCCGACCTACTTTCACTATTCTTTCACGGTCTACATTGTCTGGTTCATGGCATCCTTCTTATTTGACCCCATTTGATTCAACAATATTCTCCCAACGTCTGTTTCAGTTTTGGATGCAGCCCTGGTACCTACTTTCCGTTTGTCGGCGCTTTTAGCTTCAAATGAGGCAAAAATCAGCTATATCAGACCTTATGCATTATTAAATGCTGTATGAGTTTTGATGAATGTATTTGTAGGTTATCGTGATAAAGTAGTCAATCACCGCATGGTGATCGGTGCACAAGATAATTATAATATATATATATATATATATATATATATATATATATATATATATATATATATAATATAATTAAAATAACAAAGACAGACAACATTGACTTGACCTTGCCCTAACTTTGACGTATCTTGTTTGGTAGTGACTCAAATGGAAGTTTCCTCTGAGCAGATGGATGTTGGGTTTCGAGATAATAAATATAAACCCATGAGCATTTCGAAGTTGTCCTGAAGGATTCCAATGCGACAGTTTTTCTACTAATTCGTCAGAACTTTTGGAATGATAATAAAGCTGAGTGAAACATCATGAATATATAATCAATTGAACACTCACCGTTATATTCAAGTAAAATTAATTATTTTTCAGTATTGTAGTACTCTTGCTATTGGTTTAAAAACCTGAAATATGTGGAGTATTTTGATATATTATATATATATATATATATATATATATATATATATATATATATATATATATATATATATATATATATATATATATATATATATATATATATATATATATATATATATATATATATATATATATATATATATATATATATATTTGAGACAAGAATTATACAAAAATCCGTAGATCGATGAATAATCCTTCCTGACAAGAGCTAGGTCCCAAATCTGCCTGCCATGCACGCAGCCCCCAAGATCCACAATAGTGCAACCAAGAAGGATGCTGAGAAACGAAGCGGCAGACTGCAGTTTCGTCCTTATTAGGAGCTCATCAGTGTCGCATATCGCTTCTCAGCATCCTATCAAGCTACATCGGAGTACCGCATCGATTCCAGAAAGGACGCACGTACGTATGAGAGTCGCCCTCTATGGACCGACACGGCGAACCCGCTACCGGACTTCGAGAAAGATACGAACAATAACAAACAGATGTGGAAACGTTAAAAATTCCAAACATTTGGGAGACATCTTTCGCCGTTCCGTGAATCACATAAACGGTAGAAAACGAGCGAAATAATCCCGCTGGAATAGTGTTCTTAGCCTCTGTATCCGAGATAAAACCTCCCGTCAGTAGATATTTGATGGGACAAATATCTTCCACGATAAACTTCGCGGGGAGTCTACATATGTAAACTTGAGACAAAGAGAATTATACAAAAATCCGTAGATCCTTCCTGACAAAAGCTAGTTCCCAAATCTGCCTGCCATGCACGCAGCCCCCAGGAGCCACAATAGTGCAACCAAGCAGGATGCCGAGAAACAAAGAGAATTATACAAAACGAAAACGAAACGGATGCTGAGAAGCGATATGCGACACTGATGAGCTTCTGATAAGGGCGAAACTGCAGTCTGCAGCTTCGTTTCTCGGCATCCTGCTTGGTTGCACTATTGTGGCTCTTGGGGGCTGCGTGCATGGCAGGCAGATTTGGGAACTAGCTCTTGTCAGGAAGGATTATTCATTGATCTACGGATTTTTGTATAATTCTTCTTGTCTCAAGTACATATGTAGACTCTCGAAAATTTTATCGCGGAAGATATTTGTCCCATATATATATATATATATATATATATATATATATATATATATATATATATATATATATATATATATATATATATATATATATATATATATATATATATATATATATATATATTTATATTGGAATTAATTACGATTTTCTGAGCTCACATTCTAGTTTCCGCATACTTAATCGATGATCTTCATTATTTATTGCACCCAAAAATCTATTGTTTTTGATGACAGAGTATGGCTCGCTTTCAACAATACTTTCGAATCGTTTATCTAACCCCTCTTTTGTTTGTGTTTTGCCCATACACTCGTTCCCAGATGCTATATTCATAATTTCTATAATTTGCGTCTACTCTTTTCTTGTTTCATTAATTGTTTCGATTTTTTCGCCATTGCTCGCAAAAATAAAATATGAGTGACTCAAAAAAGACTCTAAACAGTCGAACACGGTTCACCAACTAATGTGCGCGTAAGGAACGTCTTTAGGTAGGTAGGTAGCATTGATGATTTGTAGAATCAACAAAATGGCTCGACGAATTTATTGAATGAAAAGTTTAAAGGTTGCATGATTATTTTTTTTTGATTATGAGATTATCTCGAAAGCAAAACTAAACCACAACAACCCATAGACGATTCTACAGAAGGAACGCCATTCATGGTTCTCTTAGCAAAAGAGAACTTAAATTTCTAGATTTTCCACAATTATTCTTTCGATATACCTCACTAGGTATAGACCATCGCCAAAGAATCAGAAGCAATTAAAAAATCAGGAAATATCAGAAGTTTCAAAAAAAGTGCGAAGCCGTGGATCCTCGAAACTGGAAGAGTTGCTGTTTTTTGAATGATTAATAACTAATCCGACGATGAGGAAAACTGTGAGTGACATAATATTATTAAATAGTGAGTAGAATACCTGAACAAAGACATGAAATATTTAACAAAAAAAAAACCCAAAATTTGACAGCAAACCACGAACATAGAATTCAATCCTGAATATGAGACATTAAACCTAAACATGGACAAAACTGAATCGGAAAGTGTAATTGAAAGCGAAAAATTTGTATTCAATTATATTTAAAATTCAAGGTCATGAAGAATTAAGATTTTTTGGTTGTCAACATCGTGTACAGACAATAATCTCTGCGATTATTTGTTTATTCAAACTGATTTTTTGTATTTTCAATGAATAAACTTATTCAAAATTATTATTATATAAAATTTGTATTAAATTGAGAACTTCTGATTTAATGATCAGTTGGTCGTAGGTTATCTGTACGATAAGATATTGCGATAAATTCAATTAAAGCGGTAGGAAGACACGTACTATAGCAAGCAAGTGCAAATTAAAATAATGGAATGTTTCAGTCTGGAAACCAATAGGTATTGCGAAAGAATTTGATATTCAATGCCTAATTTCTTTTTACGGGCTGTCCACGTGAACATGACTCACATGCATTGATAAGTCTACAATTTATGTGCAATAACTTTCGGGAATGTTAGTCGTCAAACTGTTTTTCATATTGATTACCTAGTCTCTTGAATACGGACCATGAGGTTAGTTTATGATGGGCGCAACAGTACCAACATTGTGCAGAAGAATAGAACTTCATACTTTTTAAATAGGAATCAACATTTGGTTCTTGTTGTGATAGTCGACCTGTTCGTGTCTGGCGGAGAAGGGGGAAAAGTATCAACAACGGTTTATGTTATAGAAACAAACAGGACGGACTATAGATTTAGTTATTATTAGATGAACAATAACTAGGCAGATCTTCACTCAAGTCATTGTGCTATTTTACCAAATTTTTAAGATGATTTCTGTTACGAAATAAAATAAAGAAGACAGTACTCGCCCTCTTCGCACACGGTATGTTGTGAACGCCTAGCTTAATCACGGAATTGATCCTGATCCGCATCCTACTCATTCTCCAGAGCTAAAATTGTCAAACTTGAGAGATTTATCGGACGAGCTTTTTGAGATCATTAGTCATAACTAAAAAACTTTGAGCAGTATGGAGAAGTTCTTCCATTATTATGGACTCAGAATACTTTGCATAGAAATCCTTATTCTCAATACGCCCAAAATAATTAATTTATTAGAAATCTTGATTAATTTCCCAACATATTTTCAATTAAATAAAACTAAAGTATTTAGATTTTCACTATATTAACAAAACTATGACCGGTTTCACCGGTCATGTATATCGATTTTCATCAAGTAACGACCTCCTCTATCAAATCAATTTCCCAACATTTATTTCGACATATAATCTTTCTTTCCACAATTAACCTATTACTTCCAATTTGTCTGAAATAGCAATAAGAGAAATAGATGGTTGAACGCCAGCGTAGTGAATTTATAGTTTGAAACGTCGATTTTTCGGAGCTCTTCTTTCGTTAGAAATCGTAATAAACGTAAGTAAACGTTGTCAGAAGCACTTAACATCCCGGTCGTGTGCTGCCCGTCCCCCAGGAATGCACAAAGCCAAAAGAAAAATGGAGCGTTTTAGATTCGACGTCCGACGGTCAAAGGAATTGTCCGAGATGGACTAGGATACGATGTTGATATTGCATTTCTCATTCTTTATAATGCAACAGGAGACCCTAACGGTAGGATGGGATTAGAAGCAGGACAGTAACGGAACATGTGAAATTTTACTGTTGGCGTAAGATTTGAATCTTTGTATTAAGATGTTAGATAGGATGATTTTGGAAATAAGAATTATTTCTTCTTTAAGTCGTGACGTTAGAATGTTTGATCGTATCACTTTTTTCGAAGAGCAAAACTCTGGTTGGTATTCAACTATATTTGCTTATGCTGTGACATTGTTGACACTGTTGTTCAAGACGACGCAATGTGATAAGGTACTTTTCTTGGAATAATATTTGAATATTGATCCTCGAAATACAATCGAAAATTTTTAGAAATTCAGTTGTTTTTCTATTACTTACCTAATATTTTCTAATATCGGACTACTCATTCGTTTTCATTATACACACAGGTTGGGACATGAAATTTAATGTGAGAAGGTTGTAGATAGTTATAGTGAGTAGAGAGAATATCAAAACATTTCCACTGTCATATTTAATGTAATTAAAAATAATATCAAACATTTTAATTATTTCAATCGTGAGTTTCGACCATAAATCATAGAAAAATCTCATAAGTTAAGATCTTTCTCAAAAATTTTCGATAAATTTTCTCAATTTTTCTTCTCATAAAAATTATTAGGAACACTTAAAAATTAAAAGTGGGCTAATGGATTAAGTCTTTCTCAAGTGATGCACTTACTAATGAATAGATTCTATCTTTATTTCTATTCATGTTGATAATATTGTAACAACGTACTATGAGGGAAAATTTCGAGGGAGTTCATTCAGCAGTTTACTGCCGATGCGGTGAATGCTGTAGTAGTGCATATAGGAAAAATAGAGATATATTCCTTTCATTGTTTCATTCGTACCAAGTAGAGATCTACAAAAATTAGAATTATATATTATCATTGATTATGTCATAATGCAAAACTTGATCTGAGTGAAAGCATAACAGGAGGAAAGAATAGCATGAAAAATGGATAAATATTCATAATACGAGGGTTACGCTGTATATTTAGAGATACAAGAAATATACGAGGCGTATGATGTAAATTTGTTTATTTATGTTCATCACCCTACCTACATCAATGTACATTTGTAACCTAAGCTTCCACAACTGAAACACTTAAAGTCAGTCATCTTTGGGAATACTTTAATGAATTGCCTTATCGATCTCCTTCTCCGTCGTGAAACATCGATCACGAGAATGTTTCTTTAGGTTAAAGAACAACAAGAAATCACACATGGTCAAATCAGGCGAATAAAGTGGATGTTGATTGGCTTTCTCTTTATGCTCACGTAAAAAGTCAATTGATTGCTGTGCGTGTTTGACGATGCATTGTCGTGATGCATAATAAACATTAATTCCCGAATCCTGACTCATTGAACTATTGCCGGTAAACATTTTGTGTTGTACCAGTTGACCATCACTGTACTTCTACTTTCAAGCTTAAGTTTTCATTGATCCTCTACTCCTAGAACTGTGTTAATAACTATTTTGACAGAACTCTGCTTTTCGGCATGCTTAGTATAGGGGCATCTTTGATAATCCACACACGGCTCTCCTGGTGGGTAGGAAAATCGAAAAATGGAATGTATGTTTCATCTTTTGTAACGATTTTAGACAGAATACGATGACCATTATTATTCAACATTTCTAACTTCCTCGTGAGATTCTTGATCGCTCGTTTTTTTCAAAATCGTTCAGTGTACGGGTGCCCCAACCCAGTGGCTAAATTTTTTTTCCATATGGAGATGCTCGTGTAAAATTGGATTGACTATTGCGAATCCATCTTGGATCTTATTCGATCATACGTCACACGCGCTCAATGTTCTTAACAGTCTGTGACGAACGGGGCTCACCAACATGTGGTCCATCACTAAGCGATATTCGTCCTCTTTTAAATTTCCTATATCACCGAAACATAGTTGCCCATCATGGACTTTTACCACAAAATGAGTTCAACCAATTTTGTAACCGTTGGAGACTATCGTGCGTACATGTTCTCTGGATAGCTCCATGTTTTGCTAAGAAATAGTCTTTACCACTTTACTCTGTGGGTGAAGTGACCCAACTGAAGTCCGACCATTACTTATGGAGGATGAGGGTTTTAAATAATGCAATACTGCCCGCTTCTACCTGTGTAGTTTTGTGGCATCTTGAAATAAAATGCGTAGACCTCATATGCGATGCCTTCCCAGCTCGCGCCTAAAATTTAAGCTCCGAATATTGAGATGAGAAAGATGAATCTTATTTATTCTTTCATATGGTTCCAGAGATCAGGGGACAAAAACCTGAAAAAACCCTAGTCTGTGCACTCACAGACTAGGGTTCACAACACACTTGTTGTGAACACTCTCTCCATTTTAACCAGATCTGCTGAATAGAAACAAAAGGCAGCAGTAAAATTGAAGTAAATGGGATTTGAACCATCAACTTGAACACGGATCAATCTTGAAAGCTCATGTATACACTATAAAACCTTGATATCGAAATATAGCATAGTCCATGACTGAGTATATCTTACAGTTCCTTCTGCCTTTGTGACACTAGTAAAAGACTACAGAATCGCTCTTGAAAAGGAGAACCTGCTTTCAAATATTTCTGGGTACACCAAAGCTTTCTACTGAGATCAAAACCAAAAAGCTTCTGAGGAGGATCGGCATCGAAAGGAGTGTACAGAAAAATAAGTGATTAAATCAGATATTTCGATGTCAAAACAGAAGGACTTCGAAGTTTGTGAATGCTTTCCGAAAGAGAGTGATACTTATTCCAGATCTCCTTCCAAACTTACTGTCCCAAGACATGTGGAAGAATTATACATTGCAGAGCACATAAAGCCAGGGTTAGATAGATGGCACCGACAATGCCGTGCCGCTTCTTTATTGAAGCTACTTCTGCTTTTGTTTGAACAATGGATGAAAACGAATATTGAGGTGTTGGTCAGACTCTGCTCCATTAAACAACAAATGAAAGGTGTATGCGGACTTTCGGCGAAGTCGAACAATTACGATACTGAGCGCTCTGATCGACCATATTCGGCAATTGTCCCAGGAAATATGAAAAAGTGAATGAGATAGTTTTGGGCGATCGGAAATTGAAGTTGCTTGATATAACGAGAGAGTTTAGATACCAGAAGGCAGTGCATTCACTATTTCGCAACAATCCCTTGTCCATGAAAATGCTGAGCATAAACAAAAACGCATCGTCAACCCGGTATCTAAGCGGAATAAGTAGGATTTTTGTGTCAGTATGTGACAATGGATGAAACATTGAAACAGGGGTCCGTTACTACACACCTGAATCTTAAATAATCATCTGAGTGGAGAGCAGTTATCAAAGTTATAACAAAGATAAAATCATCAACAGTAAGTATTACATACCATTATTGGATATATTGAATGCAGAAATAAAGAACACAGCGGTGCTTCATGAAGACGAGGTTCATATGCAATAAATCGTAGAAAACGATGGCTAAACTGATTTAATTGGTCTTCTAAATGCTTGACCAACTAGTGTATTCTCCAGATGTGGCCTCCAGTTACTACTAGCTGTTGGAGGTTCTAGGAAAGGAAATTCAGCATCAATTGCTGAAATTCAAGTTCAAATATATTTTGAAAGTTAAGACAAGTTGTTGTAGAGAAAAGGCATTGAAAAGTTAGAGTGTTGGAGTATGCATATTATTCTGGTAGGGGACTTTGTTGATGAAGTAGAATTTTGCAAGAAAAATGTGATTTTACGTTCTGGGCCCGAGGCTTACTGAGAGATGAATATTTTCACTTTTTAATTCAATTATTTATTCATTATATCATATGAGTACTATTTAACCAGACAGAACAATAGTATCCATCTGTAGAAAAGACTAGACAAGAAGTATTAATGTGAGCATCTCGAGTGAAGATAATTTTCGTTTTTTTTTTGATTTGGTCTATTGATGTGGAATTTCTCAGTCAGCGAGGAGTGTATGATACCAATTTATTTGGGACAGGAATTATAACTCACTGGAGAATCATTAAAGAATATCCTGAACTGTCTATACTTATAATAATTATTTAGATGAAAAGATGATTACTCAGTATATTTGGCATAAATTAAGTTGACCACAAATTGCAGAAATATCACTTAGTCATAAATTGACTTTACTGGTACAAGACTATTATTGAGAATGTTACATATATATATATATATATATATATATATATATATATATATATATATATATATATATATATATATATATATATATATATATATATATATAGGTACATTGATATCATTGTCTGATGATGCTATAGTATGTATATATTCTGGTAGATTGATATATTCTCATAACATTTAACGTTATCCTAATATATAATTACTCCAGGATATGTTTTGATTATAATCATTGCCTGGCAATGGTATTAATAACCGGGTGGTGGATTTATATTTTTTATGAAATCAGTTTGATTGCATGAACAGATATATGGGCAACTCGTCGGGGTAAAACCCCTATATATATATATATATATATATATATATATATATATATATATATATATACATTTTTGGAGGAGTTCATTTCTTGGATAACCACCAACCTCCGTTATTTTTAGAAGAGATCGATCTTTACCTTGGATAGCCATCAACCTGCTGAGCTACGGTCCATTTTATGTGCTAGCACATCACTATAAAGATAAGTTCATTTCTCAAATTTTGTGAAGCCTAGATATTTATTAAATAGATAATTTTAAATATATTGTGTTCATTTTATTGGGCAGAAACTGTCAACATTGGATGCTTGAAGGGAACTAAAATCCACGACCCATCGCAACGACTGAGTAGGGTTAACCACAGAGTGTGAACCTATTCTAATTAAAGTCATTATTATTAGTTTACTTCCTATCAGTAATTGGGTAGGTTACGATATGTCTATAGATGGCAACATTGTCATTGAAATAGAAATTGGAAAAATTACTATACATAATAATTTTTGTATTAATTTGATGTTCATGGCAAATTTCTGTACACCTTTTGTACAAGTTGGTACTTATAAAGATATGAAGGAAGAAAAACCACCGGGCGAGCAATGAACTTTCGCCGTCACAATCCAAATCAAGCAGGATGAAAGGAATAGGCTTCTAGTTTAATTGAAAGAATGAAGGAAGAAGGAACAGATGAAATAGTAAAATGAATTTTAGTTTCAAAAAAATTAAAAAAGGTCATTGCTTGATTCGTATTCCTTCTCGCTTGTGTATTCCTGACCGGCGTCGTTGTATTTTGCTTCTGATCTCCAGGTTTCATGGAAAACAATAAACAGGTGTAGGCGCTTCTGAAAGGCTGCTACACCGTTTCAAACCAGTCTTTGTGTAGAATATTCCAAGCATTTTCAATTGATTTAAGTTAGTCGATTAGGCTGACCATCGAAAAATATTTGTACTATTTGTACTCTTTCACTTGAACCTGTTGCATGCAGTTCAAAACCGGTCTTTGCAGCGCATCCCAACCCTTCCCACTTAATTTAAGTCAGTAGATTATGCTGATCAGCTAAAAATGTTTTCACTCTTTTACTTGAACTTATTACATGCAGTAGGTCAATAGGTTGAAGTGCTTCATTAACATAAGTTTTAGTATTTGAGAATTGGTTCAACAGAAACAAGATCAACCTTTCCTCCGAAACTCATTCCACCCAAAATCATAATTATACTTCCTCCATAAGAATGGACTTGTTGAAAATTTTATATCTAGGTTACATTGCATCAGAAATTTCCACATTCTATAACATTTTGAATCTAGATGAGACCATAATGTGATTCACGATTCATCTGTAGAAGGAATAGACCATTGTTTTATAGTCTACTCTAATGGTTTTTGAATCCATTCATTGAGTTCGATTTTCTTCTGTAATTGGAAGTCTGAGGGGTCACCTGCATCCCAAGTTGCCTTCTCTCCTGGTAATTGATAGGAGAAATGGTCATTGCAATGATTAACTCGATATTGGTCGGTATGTCGGGTTGCTATATTTCAATACAATTTTTCTTATCACATCGGTTTGGTTCATTCCAGTCTCAAGCATTCACTACTACAACTGCTATTATGCATTCTCGACATAAATGGAGTCTTTCCTTAATGCCAATAATCAACTATGAAGGTAGGTATCGACAGTGCCTTGTAGCTTGCTTCGAATGACTGAGGGCACGTCGATACTCAGAGACCGCTTGCTATAAGCCGCTTCGCATTGCGGGATAAAAAAGAAGAGATCCGTGGCGGTGAAAGTCCTCATCACTATATGTTTCTATGGAGCAGTTGAAAAAGAAGATTTATCGTGTTCAAATAGCCATCCCATATTCTTACCTATTTCAATATATTTTTTGGCCTATTAACATGGCTTACTTCGCCTTTTTGGTTTTTTCTATTAATTGTATGCAATACAAGCAGAGACAACAATCTGTACGTAACTCGGAAATGACTCCGTCTTGTTTATTGACTAGTTTTAATTTTGGTCGTTCGTTTGTTCGAATAAGGCAGAGTCAAAATATATTTCAATAGCGAAAGGAGATTGAGTGAAATTTCTAAAACCGAGGATTCTCTTTTTGAAATAGGTGTGAATCTTAAAGATTTCGGCAAAAAGAGTAAATGAAAGAACTTCATTTACAATATATACCTGCAAGTAATTTATCTTTATAAAAATTTCACCTCAATATACCTGGCGCATTCACCATTTCGTAACCCGTTTAATTTCGGTGGTCGAAGTGAAAGTTTTAGAAACAAATAAATATCAGAAAAATTATGTTGAGTCGTCTTCACGTCTTGAGATGTTGCTATTTCCGAACTGACCAGTCCACCTCTGTCCGAGGGGCAGCTGCCCCTGGGAAAGCGATGCGTGTGTGCATTGCCAAGTGTTTGCTCAAAGATGTTATTGATTTTCAAGTTGAGAGGGGCCGTGCGGGGGTGGGGCGGTGGCGGACTTCATGTCCAGCAGCTCGCCGGGCTCCATCAGCGCGCTAAATTGAAATCTTTCAGATGCTGCGAGGAGAAGCGGACCTCTAAGGCTTTGTGTCATGTCTATCCCCACTACCGGCGAGATGGACTGGGCTATGTTCTCTCCCTTTTCTTTCTGGACTGAAGCGGCGGCGGAGGTGTTCAAAACCTGATTGTTAAAAGGGGAAGGAATTAAAATGCTCTTACGCTATCACATTTTGATGATATTTTAGATAAACTAGATTTAATTAAGCGGAGATAAAGTAGATTGAATTTTTAAAACATCTCGTATTTTTCGAGTCGATTTTACTTTAGCTGTGAAATATGATCTTGCGTATCAGAGGATAGATTAAGTTTTGTTTTCTTTTTGAGTGAAGTAGTAGAGTATATATTGATAAAATATAATGATAAATATTAATAATAATATATTAATAAGTAATATTCTCTTTTGATGTGAGTGATAATTTAAATTGTTATCATAATTGATGTGAAATTCGAAAAAATAAAAGCACTGGTTTAAAAATAATGCATTTGAATTTGGGAGGCTTTTACTTGGTAAAATTCCATTATCAATAATAAAAACAAGTACTGTGTTTATGAGAATTGTTAGAATATATATATATTATATTCTCATTTACATTTTTCTGCATAATCATTCGTCTGAAGAAGCTACGGTGTAGTGAAACGCGTTACGAATCGCAATTATTAAGTAAAATTCCTCAAAACACAGTACTTGTTTTTATTATTAATAATGCATTTCATTATTGGTAATATTCGAAACTAGATTTTGAATATGCTCGATTTGGGAAGATACCAAAGCAATCAAAAGAAAAATGATTTGATGTAATCACGTTAATTTTGTGTTTTGGGAATAATGTGCATTCCATTTCAGTTTAGAAGTATTGACAATAAACAAATTATTTTTTTAACGGTATGGTTTTGTTCGTTCCAACTAAATACTGACCAATGAAAAACTACTCGACCATATTTCTGCAACATTCTCCTATCTCTAGATATTTATTGTTCCGAGCTCAGCTCGGTCAGAACAGAACAGAAATTTTAATCAAAAGAGTATCCTACTGGATGGTTTCAGAGTAAAAAATCCGCAATTTTTTGAAGGAAATTTGTTTGGACACGTAGTGTTCAGAACATGATACTCGAAGCATTTGAACTGAGAAAGATACATTTAGACTCTCAGTTTATATCTAAAACTATAAATTTCCATATCAATATACAGGATGCCCCAAACTGCTCGATTTCGATTATTTCAACTACTTCTAGAGGGGAGAGCGAAAGATTGTTTCAGAAATTCATGGTTAGATTTTGAGAAAATAATGGTGAAAAGAATTTTTCCGTTACCTCTAACCGTTTTTCTGATATTGGCGGAAACTGATATTTAACGAAAAAATGTTATAACGCTTTTGGTTTTTAATATTTTCAAAACAGTTAAAATATTCTACAGGTATTTTCTCAAGACCAATGAAAGCTGTTCTCAAAAATTTTCACTCGAAAAATTCTCAAGTTATGACACTTTTGATTTTGAAAGGAAAAGAAAAGAGTTAACTTTCAAAAACAAATATTTTCTTAATTTTCGTATTCGAAGTTCAAAGGTGCGCGATATTATCTATAGACAAAAGTGGTCATGGGGAGAACACAGAAACAAAATTGAATATGAAAAAAAAAACAAGATCAGAGGGGATGTTCGAATTATGTTCCTATATAATCTACACAGATTCCACGTCCTTTGATTGAGTTCTTAGCAGTTTGGTCAGGTAAATAATAATAATTCCGACAACAATGCCAATGCCTGTTGTTTTCGTCTTCACCAATGAGATTTAGTTATTCAGCATGTTGATTTTGAACATGAAAAAACTCCTCAAAAAACCTAGGAAATAAGAATAACAAGCAATATTAAATGTATATAACTTGAACAATTAACTCCTTAAACCTAATAACCCATAATTTCAGAACCAATAACCTCATAACCTCATAATACCACAACCTCATAACCTCAAAGATCTAATAATGAGGATTTTCAGCATTAAATGCATGTAACTTTATAATTCGAAGGTGAAGCCCTAGAGCCTATAAATTCATGACCCCATAATCTCGAGATCCAATAAACATATAACCCCATGATGAATTATGACAGTTCGTAAATTTTTTGTTTAAGCAATCTTTCGTTAACACTAATCGAAGAACAACTGAAGCTTTTTTCATGTTCTAGCTATTGCTTTTTAAGTGAACTCATTATCTTTACTCAGGGCTGATTTACGGTCAGGAAAGTGTGAAACAAATTTCATGTAGAATAATTTTTTTTCTTTTTTTATGTGCGCCGTATTTGCGCTGTAGCTTTCACTAAAGTGAAAAATTCAAGGATCCCGCGAATCGAACGTGTGTTTCAGTGTACTAAAGACAATGGTTTTTCACAAGAAAGTATTTATTGCGAATGTAATCTTCAATGAAACTTTTTAATTTTTTTGTTAATTTAATTAAAATTATATTATAGAAAAAGGCGGACAAGTGAAAACTTTTACACTTAGAATATCATACAGGGTGAAACGTCGCGGTGAAACTTATTATTCATTATAATTATCATATAATTTTAAAAGTTATTTCCTATCATCATCAAAAAAACAAAACTATTATTCTTTTGAAGTTTTAAAGGAATCAAGCTCTCAATTCTGAAAAATCCTCTAGAAGTAGGCAAAACCGACAAAATTAAGCAATTTGGGATACCCTTTGCAATACTGAACTTTCAAGGTGAAGTTTCCTAGACCAAAAAAGTTTTATTTAAAAAATAAGCAGTAACTAAAATTTCTGAGCTTGAATTCTAATTTAGCATTAATGGAGTACATCGAATTTCATAATTTCAGTGTTAAATAAAAATATTAAGGAAAAAATGTTTCCAACGAGCTCCCTTTTAAGAGGCCTTTTTCCTTTAAGAATTTTTTTGACAAATATTCATAAGAATAAATCATAATAAATTCCCAAATTTTTGCCCGTATATGTAGATACACCTTTTATATGATAAATATATATAATTGACGTAACAGTTTTGTGACACAGATAATGTATTGATGTAATCCATGTTTTTGTAGAAACTTCAACACATAAAATTTATTAATTGTTGTTGTTTATTTAGGTAAGTATGGATTTTATTCATTCAAAAGTATGATAATCAAATCAAGTTTAGTGACCAAGTTATTAAATTTCTTATCAATGAGCAAAGGATTAGTATCTTCCCGTGTGGATGGTGATAATCCTAAAAATAATGAATAGTTTTACTTTGTATAGAAATATTCCGATTCGTGAGAAAACGGCCCATTGGTCAATGAATATCATAGTTCGAAGAACCCAGCCCTCCCTCTCAAAACCGCGAAAGGCGAACGCAAGAAAAAACAAGGATCGCGAAGCGGTGTATCCCCGTCTATTTTGGCGGCGGGCCAATGAAGGCGCCGCCGCTTATTACTTCCATAAATCCATCATATTCATAGCTCGCGGGGTCAGAACTTTCCCGATTGGCTCACGTGACGCAATGCGGATTTCTTCACTCCTCCCCACAACTGGTGGCGGTTCTTTTTACGGAGTTTCTCTATATTAATATCGAATTTTTGCGCTGCGAGATTTCCCCTCACCATGTGCGCACGTCGGGGGTTGCCGGACAAGAGCTGGACCCGCGGATCGCATGAAACGAAGGAGGGGAGGGATATCGATGGATAGCCAAAGATTCGTCGAGACGTCGGGAGGGAGAACCGAGTGGGTTACATCAACATTTCGTATTTCATAATACGGGGAGGCTAGCAGGAAACATGACCTACGAGTGGCTGGGAGTAAAATCTCGATTGATAATTTTGTGCATCAGCAACAGCAATTACATCCTCTGAAGGCTTTCGCAATTCAGCAATTTTATTTAAGAAAATGTATTATATGCTTTGATTTCGTGATGGTGAGGTATTTTTTTACGTTTAAAAAATTAAACCTAACAAGAATATTTGAATGTTGTTCTAATTGATGAATAAATTTGATTGTTTGATTTAGCGTCAGGTATTGCTGGTTGCCATCTAGCGAGTGTATCTTCACTTCTCAGATGCGAGTGCCGACGAGCAAAAAAAATGTCGTTCGTGAGTTTTTTCGGGTATCGTATATCAAGAGAGATGATAAAATGCTCGATATTCCACTTCGTTCAGAAATTTTTTGTTGGCTGGTGCTAAATGAATGAGAAGTTAATTCCATTTTCCTGAAAGCGAATAATTAAGTATTTGAGAAGTTGGTGTGCCCATATTCATGCAATATTCAGTATTGTAGTTTAGGATTGTTTTTTGTTCCTGCAAAAAATCCTGTAGTATCAAAAACTTCCAGAAATAATTTGGGAGTTTTTTTGCCTGTGTGGCATATTAGTTTCGTACATTCTTTTGGTTGAGAATCCTGATCGGCCCGTCGTTTTGGCTGTATAGCTGAAAATTGAACTTCATTCTCCACCACATAGTGAATTCCTTCAAGTAGCTGTCGCCTATACATATATACAGGGTGTGGAAACACATCATCGCTCTGTTTCCTTTATCGTGGGACCTACACGCAAGTAGGAAAATATAATCCATTTCCGAGACTGGAACTTACCTTTCAATATTAACGTATTCCGGTTGAATAAGATTTTTTTGTATATATTATATATGGGTGGTTGAAAAATTTTAATCATAATTTTGAACTTCAGAATTTACGGTTCTGTTTCATATTTTTTTTTATTATTGAGTAAAGTAAACTGACGTTTTAGTATTTCTCAGCTGTTTATTATTCTGTAATGAACTTGTAAGGGTTTTGGCCAACACTTCACAACCTATCAATTGTGAATTGATGGTTCAGCTTCATTGCACCTTTCATCTGCTCGAAACAAAATAATACTTAATTCATATTACCTTTATACATTCCATCAAAGTAAACATATTTTTTTTTAACATTTGATACACAAGAGCTACATATTGACAGAAAACAAAACTGGTGGCGCTCGACAATTTTGTATTTAGTAGTTTAGGTGATATTTTAATTTTTTTTGAATATAGATTCTTGGTGAACTTTCTGCTTATTTTGATATTTCCTGAATATACTTGTCGATTAGATGTTTTTTGTTTATTTTTTACGAAAACTTTAAGATAAGAGACCCCACGCCTCTAGCTGGCATTCAACTACAGCAAAAATTATTCGTAATAATTTATTATAATTAACATGAGTAAAAAATAACATAAGTTGCTATCAATTGGAACCTGTAAGCTTCTAAATAACCTTTCGATAATAAGCAATTGGATTTTTTCGATTTATACTGTTACATTTCCTCCAATATGCAAGGCTTGTAATTATATCCATGTGTTTTGGTTGAATGAAATACTTGTTCAAATTCGGACGAAAGTCTCGATTTGTTTTTGAAAATAGACATCAGTATTTTAATTCACTTTATACGCATGCGCAAATTTTGAAATATTTGCCAGTTCTGAGGATATGTTAGGTTAGCTTAGGATAGTTAGTGTTTTATAGTATATCAGGGGTATATCGGTCGATGGCGACCGACCAGTCGATCACGAGTGCTTTATGAGTAGATCTCGAGAAAGAAAACATTTTTAATAAGAGGGCAACTAAACTATAAAAATTGTTTACGTAATGAAATAACACTCTGCTAGTGGCAAAAGGCGGCTTTATCAAAGGAACGCGCGGTACTTGTCAAAGAAAAGCCACGTTTCTGAGTCTTTACTCTTTTCTAGAAATATCAAGCGGCACGTTTGACGAGAACATTCGAGACTTTCGTTTACGCCAAAATAAATGTTGCGCCTGCAGGAATTGGAGTCATTCTGAATAGTAACTTGAAGGCAATACTACGTCGATACAAAGTTTATTATTGAATAGTACAAAATGAGTGCAGCGACGAAATCTAAAACGTATCATTTTAATAACGATTGGGAGGAAGAATTTTTCTTTTGTATGGTGAAGGATAAGTGCATTTGTCTTATTTGTCGTGCGTCAGCAATATCCAAGCGTGCTAACTTAGAGAGGCATCATGAAACGGTTCATAAAAACTATGAAAACCCGATTTGATATCTTGTTTGAAAAAAGAAACCATGCTTACAAGACCAGCCAAACAATCAAAAGCTGCTACGATGCGTCATTCAAAAAAATCTCATATATTGGCGGAACACAAGAAACCATTCGAAGATGGATCGGTTGTGGAGGAAGCATTTATTGAAGCGGGCGAGACTTCATTTAGAGATTTTAAAAATAAAACAGAAATAATGTCTGCTATTAGAGAACTTCAGTTATCTCGTCCGCCTGTCACAAGGCGTATTGAAGTCATGAGTCAGGTCATGGCAGATAAACTAAAACATGATATCATGAAATGTACATACTTTTCGTTACAGTTCGACGAATCCACCGATATGACAGACACTGGCTAGCTGTGTATTTTTAATAATTTTATTGAGGAGGTCGTTACTTGATGAAAATTTGTATACATATTTTCAATGAAATAAAATTATGGTATTTATATTTTCACTATAATAAAACAACTATTACCAGTTTCACCACACTGTGGCTTCTTCAGATAGATACAATATAATGAGCAGAGTTATTCCTTATATAATAATCTTATTTCCTACTTATTATTACATTAGGTACAAGTAAAAAGGGTAAGGTGGAAAACTCATCGGAGTTGCTTACTTTATGTATTGAAAAGATTGAGTAATGGAGAAGGATTTAGACCTAATTGACTATTATATAACCTACCTGAATTCTTTTCCTTGTTAATCTCTAAAATTTTCCATATATTGAGTTTTTGTCTATTATTTTTATTGTGTGAAATTTTGAAATTATCATTAAAGCTATGGTTTTCTTCGTGTAAGTGATTAGAATGATGGGAATCTGATTTATGATAATTAAAACTACGTTTATGCTTTATCAATTTTAGATTTGCAGTTTTTGATATGTCGGCCTAAAGAGTTATCAGTTCGGAATGCTATATTGAAATTATAATGCGAGAGGAATGATTTTAGTTTCAGGCTAGGATTACCAATATAAGTTGAGCTGTTGTATTTTGTGTTAGAACATTTTTTGTTAGAACATGTTAGATTGCATTTTGAAATTTTTTGCGTGAAATCATGTTCTCAATCATACTAGGACTGTAACATTTATTGACTGCTATTTGTTTAATTATATTTATCTCTTTTATGAAATTATTTTGCGACATTGGGATATTAATGAGTCTATGTACCATACTATTGTAAGCTGCTAATTTATGTGGATGAGGATGTGTAGATGAGCTGTGAATAGTAATATCTGTATGCAATGGCTTATGAAAACAGAAATATCATGTTAGTTTTGTTTTAATTTTAGTGATAGTTAAATCCAGAAAGTTAATGGATTTTTCTGTTTCTATCTCTAACGTGAATTTAATATTATCGTGAATTTTGTTAATGAATATTTTGAATGACTCTAATTGTCTGTTTGTGCCAATGAAACAACAAATGATATCGTCGACATATCTAAACCAATAAATAAAATGTTTGAATAACGGATGTTCTTGGATAGTTTTTCAATAGTATCCATGAAAATTTCAGCGAGTAGAGAGCTCGGAGTATTACCCATGTTTAAACTTTTTTTTACTATTAAATATTACTCCATCGAAGTTAAAATAATTTTGTTCTAAAAAAATTTCTAAAAACTGTAAGATTTCTGATTGAATTACCGGATCGACTTCATCAATTTGAAGACCGTTGTTGATGAGTTTCACCGAATCACTACGTGGAACACTGTTCATTAGTTTGTAACTCTCTGATGAAGCCACAGTGTTGTGAAACCGGTCATAGTTGTGTTAATATAGTGAAAATCTATATATTTTATTTTATTTAAAATATGTGTATTTTTATTCGGATGGTATTCAATACCATGTTGGCTAAGGAAGATTTTTTGACTATCATGGCTCTGAAGGAGAAGATATATGACGTTTTCTTCAATTTTGTAAAAAACTACAAGCTACCAATATATGAATTAGTGTCCATTACAACCGATGGAGCACCAGCAATGACTGAAAACAAAAACGGTTTTGTGGCATTGTGTCGAGCTAATGAAGATTTTCCTTCATTTTTTTCATTTCATTGCATTATATATCAACAAGTTTTGCGTTTAAAAGTTTTAAACACGGAAGAAATTATGGGCATTGCAAACAAAAATAGTGGATTCCATCCGTGCACGTAGCTTGCAACGGCGGCTCTTTAAGTTGCAGTTGGAACATAGGGAATCTGCTGAACACACTGATTTAGTTCTTCATACGGACGTTAGGTGGTTGAGTCGCGGAAAATTCTTAGAAAGGTTTCAAGAATTATTGCCCGAAATAACAGCTTTTCTAGACGCAAGAGGTGATGACAATCAGATGTTGAAAAACGAAAAATGGCTGACTGATTTGGCATTTTGTACTGACATCACAATGCACTTAAACACCATTAACTTGGAGCTTCAAGGTAAAGGAAAAACTACTATTGAGATGATTAGCGCAGTTAACGCATTCAAACGTAATTTGCAACTTATTAATTAAAAACAATTATGAGATGATTAGCGTAGTACAAGCATTTAAAAGAAGATTGCCACGTATGATAGATCAACTGAAAAGAAAGGATCTGAAATATTTTCCGTCTTTGAAAGCAGGGATTCCTCAGTTGAATTATGATACGTATGAGGCTGAATTATCAAATATTTTGGAACAAATTGAAATGCTTTTTTATGATTGCAGTAAGTTGGCAAATATAGCATCAGTTATCCTTTTTCATGTGAAAACATTGAGGAATTAGCTATTGAAATAGCAAGTCAGTTTAATATAAACTAATGTTCTGATGAAAACGTGATGGTGCAGATTATATCAGATATACATCTCAAAGCTATAGCATCTGATACAAATTTTTGATGTTTTATATCTGTAGATAAATATCCGAATCTGAGGCAAATCTCCCTTCAACTGACCGCAATGTTTGGGTCAACTTACTTGTGCGAGTCTGCATTTTCTGAAATGAAGATAATTAAGTCAAAATATCGCAATCGGCTAACGATCTTATGTCTTCATGCTTGCGATTAGCACTCAGTGGTTACGTACCATATAATGAAAATTATGCTGAGGACATGCAGTGCCACGCTTTAACATCCTAAATCGCTCCTTAGTTAAGTTTAACATCATATGTAACTCTTTTGTTTTGTAACAACAAATAAACGCGCAATTTTGAATAACTATGGGTTTTTCATCAATATTATAGAGAAGAACCTAACTGAACCTAACCCAAACCTTGACTAAAATAATGTATAATGTATCATACATACTTGCAGCCTCTCAGAGTCGATTTTAAGTAGTCTAAAAATATTGAGGTAGATCGCCAGCAGTTCAAGTTTGAGCACCCCTGGTGTATATGATTCAGAACAATAACACCTACTTATGGCTCTCCAAGAAGTCTGGAGAAACTTTAGAAAGAAACAATCGAAAAAGACAAAAGAAAATTTTCTCTCAATCACTTGAAATTTGAATTTATATCTCTATTTTTCATCTCAAATAATAATTCTCAAATTTATTAAAACATATATTTCGTTACCTATGAATTATTTTATTCGGAGACCTTTATTTTTATACAAATACGTAATACTCAAAATAGACTGAGCGAGAAATTAACACAGAAAATCGAAAACTACAATTCATTCAGAAGAAGTTTAGATATGTTGAAGAATTATTTTTATCAGTAATATTGATGCATTATTTATTTATGGAAATTCCTTTTCAACGAAGATGAAGTAAACTATATTTTATACTTTCCACGATTTTATTTTAACAAATACTACAAGTCATTGATGATCAGATGTGAACTACAGAAAACGAACTCACTTCTAAAGATACTAGCCTAATTACAAATTAATTAGTGGAGAGGTATTGCTGTCTAGCTGGTTATTAAGGGTGATTTCACTTGGGTTTTCATAAAGTTTATTGATTTTCAAACATTCCAACAGATTCATTTTCTCTCCTTTGTCGCAATTATGAAGAATTTTGATATTATCTAATGTTTTGTGGTTTTTATATGTTTACATGTTGGAGAATTATTATCAGAAGATAAGTGTTCTTTAAATCTGGTTTCGAAATTCCTACCAGTCTGCCCAATATAAGCTTATGGAATGAGTGCACGGTAGCTTATATTGGGCAGACTGGTAGGTCAGTTTCTTTAGTTTTTATCGATATGAGCTTAGTGAGGTGTGGCGTTATGATGCATAAATAAAAAGTTTTCATCAATGTTTACTAAATAAAACATGTTCTTCTGAAATATCTGTAACGTCTGATTCTTAGAATTCAGGGTTCCATTATATACCATGACCAGATAAGTACGAGCATTTAGGAAAATTTTATTACACCATAATTGTACTTCCTCTGAAAACTAAAGGTAGGTAGAAAATTGCACTGGGCATATCTTTATATCTCTCATTCCGATGTCTGTACGATAGAGAACGTCAATCCCAATGAAAAATACAAAACCTGGACTAATCTGTCTCTTCTCTAGTCAGCTTTGAATCAATTCACACGATTTCAGGTAAAATTCAATCGGATTTTTCGATGAGATGCGGTGAGGGCGGAATCTCGAGCTGTGACACAAGGCCTAAAACCCAATTCCCTGAGACGTTGTCGTGTCGTTCAGTGCCAACTGTTCTGTTGGAGCTGCATTTGAAGATGCCAAGCATTAGCGAACCGTTGTCTCAACGAAGAAATTCTTAAATAACGGTCATGGATAGCAGTTGTTGCTTGAGGTCGTCCTTGCCCAAGTCTCCTTTCATGAATACAAGTCTCCCTGCCTCTGCGGATCGTTCTGAAAATAGTTGAATGGGACACCCCAAGCATGTGGCCTATTCTTGAATAAGTCTAACCTAGGTCATTTAACACCAGGAGCTTTAGCACATACTGCCAGAGTAAAATTTTATGATTTGTATGCATTGATAACGAAAATTGAAATTACCAAGAAAACCAAACGTTAGTCGCAAAAAATGATCGAAAACTGCTGTTATCAATATATGGTGGTTTCTTGCAAAATTTCAATTTATTTCTTTCATTTTATTCCCTATGTGTGGAATATGTGCTCCAACAAGAACATCGAATTTTGGTGGTATGTGTCCGAACTTATTCGAAAAGTACATGTTAATTATTGGTTGCCTACAAAAAACGCAATTTGAAATATTAAAATTGTGTGTTAATTTCTTGACGCAGTGTATCATAAAAAAGTGAAGGTTTTGCGGAGTTTTCCGTTATAAGTAAAGATGAAAATCAAAGATTCCACCATTAATTTCATCCTCAATGTTTAGATGTTGGGTTACAGTGTAACGTGCTAAAATCACGTCACAGCTTTTTGAATTCGAAACACCTAATTCCAATCAACCCTCCATCTATGCCCAAACGTTACGCCACTGGCTAACAGTCAAGTGCGCATATTTAAATATCAGATGTTATATTCCATTAGACTTAAGAATCTTCACTTTCCTTCTTTCGACTGCCAACCTTCAAATTAATGAGTTCCACTTGAAAAATCTTCTCTGATTGTATTTGAAATAGTTAAATTATATAAAAGTTCTCGAATGAAAATTAAAGATATATTTATATCTTGAATATTGTGTATTGTCCGATATCAAAAATATAGGGTAAGTTGAAAGT
This sequence comes from Cryptolaemus montrouzieri, assembly GCA_013387265.2. Taxonomy (NCBI): domain Eukaryota; kingdom Metazoa; phylum Arthropoda; class Insecta; order Coleoptera; family Coccinellidae; genus Cryptolaemus; species Cryptolaemus montrouzieri. Next base: position 35,641,929 of record JABFTP020000144.1, read on the forward strand.
TCATCTAGCAAAATGCCGCACTTAACCTTGAAGATGTGATTTTTAATTTTTCCTTACAGCATTTTTTCCTATTAACTGCTTGAATGCCTTACAGTAGCTATTAGAAATTCAAATTCTGCTCTACAGAACTTGTATTTTTCTCACGTATGGTTTCATAATAGTATTTCTTTATTTCATACAATTTTTTATAATGAACTTGATAGATATCTCATTACTAAACTCGATCAAAATAATTTTTCTGTGTAGAAAACGACAAAAGTTACTCAAACTCCAATATTCAATCATTATTTCCTTCATTTTCGAAAAGGTTGCCAAGCATCTGTAATTTTGTGTAAATAGTTTTTGTAGATGCTTCCTTGCTTTTTATATATATATATATATATATATATATATATATATATATATATATATATATATATATATATATATATATATATATATATATATATATATATATATATACCCACTGTTCAGTCCGTCGAGAATAGTTCGCCTCTAGGTGTTCGCGGGACGTCTCCTCTCCGTTTTCCTTGGGGTTCCATTCTAAGGCTGTCCTAGCAATGTTTCCATCGGGTCGTTTTAGTGTATGCCCGATCCATCCCCACTTTCGTCTGCGGATCTCCTTCTGGACTTCTGTCTGCTCAGTTAGGTGCAGAAGATCGCTGTTGCGGATTGTTTGTGGCCAGTGTATATTAAGAATCTGCCGCAGGCATTTGTTAACGAAAACCTGGATTTTACCAGCTGATTCTTTGCTGATCTTCCATGTTTCACAGCCATATAGAAGCACAGTCTTCATGTTAGAGTTGAAAAGTTTTATTTTAGTTATGGCTGTTATATGTCTTGCGTTCCAAATAGACCTCAGTTGGGCAAATGCTTGTTGTGCTTTTCGTAGTCTTTGTTTTATGTCCTTTTCCGCCCCTCCATCTTTTGTTATTATGCTGCCCAGATATGTGAATTCGTCCACGCCTTCAATTTGTCTTGTGTTGGTCTGGAAAGGGTCTTGCTTCGTCACGTTTATGCGCATTGATTTTGTTTTATCGACATTTATACTGAGACCACATTTGGACGCTTCCTCTTCAACTGCCTTGAGAATAGATCGCATATCTTCATATGATTGAGTGGTCAAGCAAATATAATCGGTGTAATCCAGGTTCGTGAGATACGAGGTCATTGTCCAGCTTATTTCGCGTTTGTTTTTGGTCGCTCGGCAAATTATCCAGTCCAGTACTATGTTAAAGAGTAGGGCCGATAGGATGCATCCCCGCCTAAGCCCTCTGGAAATGCTGAATTCGGCGCTCTCATGGCAGTTGTGGAGCACGGTACAGGCTGTATTTTCGTAGAGCTGGCGCTCTACGATATATATAATAATAATAAATAATAATAATATTATTTTATCAGGTACTCCTCTCTCCCTCAGTAAGTTCCAGATACATCTTCGAAAGATGCTGTCGAAAGCTCTTAGAAAGTCGACAAATACCAAGTAGATAGGAGAGCTGAATTTTACAGATTGTTCTATTATGATTCTCAATGTGCCAATCTAATCAGGAATGATTAGGCCTAAAGCCAGCTTGGTTGCGTCTCATCAGCGGTTCTAGAGTTGTCATGAGTCGACCGTGTAAGATATGTGCGAGTACTTTATTTATCGTACAGAGCAGCGTAATTCCTCGCCAATTTGTGCAGGTAGTTTTATTATAAGACCTTTCTTCCATTGATCAGCGATGTTGTTAGTTTCCCATATTTGTCTCATGATCGGTTGAAGGGTATCTGAAATGGTGGTATGATCGGCCTTCATCAATTCAGCTGGAATGTTACCTGACCCAGCAGCTTTGTTTGTTTTGTTTTTAAGCGATCTTATGGCCTTGAGAATTTCTGCTCGGTTAGGTGGGGCGGTGCTGATGTTTCTTATCAAGATGGGTGGTTGTTCTTCAAGTTCTTCGTTTTCATTGCAAGTATCTGGTTCGCTGGATGACTCCATGAAATATTCCGTCCATCATTCCAATTGTTGTTCGGTGTTTGTAAGTATTCCCCCATTTTTGTCTTTTACTAGGTTGACTTGTCAGTTCGTTTTTCCACTCAGTTTCCGCGTAATTTAGTAAAGTTCCCTCATGTTTCTGTTTTCAGCTGCGTTTTGTGCTTCTTTTGTGAAATGTTCTGCCCACTCCCGCTTATCTTCCCTAGCTGACCTCTTCACCCATTTGTTTAAGTCTTGGTATTGTTTTCGTCTTTCTTCTTTCTCTGCGCGTGTTCTTGCTGTGAGGGTGTGTCTTCTTGTCTTTTATTTGCTCTATCAGACTCCATGTTTCGTCTTGTATCCATTCCTTTATTTTGTTCTGTTTATGTCCCAACACTAAAAACGCGGTTTGCTTCATCGCTTCTTCCAGACTTTCCCATCCATCAATGGTTCCTCTTGTCCTTTCTCTAAGTTCGGTTGTACTGTCTTCTAGTATTCTCATGATTGAGCTTCCCCAATATATACGCTTTTTATGTAGCTCCTCTTTTAATTGTAAATACTTTCTCGCTTTTTATGTAGCTTATCTTTTGATTCTATGACCTACTTCAACAGCTAGCATCAGTTTACTTTTTAAAATCTCTGTAACTTTTCCTAGTAATTCTTATTTTCAAATGATGTTAGACTCACATTATTTTGTTTCTTGGAATTCACTGAAGCTGGTTGTTCGTTAGGGCATAGAATATCTTGGTGATATATGTCTAACTAGTGAAATTCAGTCGTAGGTGGAGAGTCGTAGGTGGAGCCCAGAGGTCGAGATATAACTCCTATCTGAAACCCTGAAGTATAGATGAATCCAAAGTTGAAATAAAAGTTTTCACTCCATACGCTGCACAAAGAATACAAGAGACTTTTGGAACTTGAACTCACATAGATGACTTCTGCCTCATCTGTCACTACAGGACCAAAAATTTTTGACTATCACCAAGATGAGTGTTTTTAATTGTACATATAGAAAGAAGCATTTGTTGGTATTGTTTACTATAAATTTTAATGAAAATCATAATATATAATTAAATAGCTGAGTAGAACTACCTAGACTTTTTCTTCCCAGACCTCAGTGACAAATATTGAACTAGAGCCTCAATGCTCAAAATTTCTCTGTGTTTACCCAGTGGGATAGTCACGTTTCAACAGGGTGGTTTCGATGATTTGTCATTTTCATACTTAGCTTGTAATTTGTGAAATACAACATTAAAGGGTATAGTTTCTAGAAAAAATATTATCAGGAAGAGTTGTTTTGAATGCTTTGGGTACAATAATTCGTTTGTGGATTCGCTACAGGCAACCTGGTGATGTCAGAGATCAATATATTAGTCGTACCAGAGAGACTGCAGCAGAATACAGATTTGTGCTATGACACATAGGTGATCAATTGAATATACGGCGCAAAAACTTTCATTAAATGAAACAATGTTCAAAGTTTCACTATATTCACAAATTAATGAGGCGTTTTACAACATTGTGGCTTCATCAACTAAGTAGTTTATTCAAAAATCACGAGCCTTATATAATACTTTGGTAAAAGGTACTCAGTTCAAGAGGAGAAAAATCCAAATAAGGTACATTCTTTCAGAAAAGATTCAGTAATGGCGACGAATATAAGTCTAATGTACTAAGTAAATTTCTGGAATTTTTCTGTTTATTGATTTTCGATACTGTCAATAGCTTAAGTCTGTTATTTTCATTATGTAAAATATCAAAATAATTTATGGTTTGCTTCAAGTAGACAATTTGAATGGTGAGAACTAGATTTTTGTTTGCCAAAACAGCGTTTGTGCTCTGATAACATAATAGTGGCATTTCTGAAGGTTTACCGATATAAATTCTATTACAATTTCCGCAGAGAGTTTATAAACACGTGTTTTGCCACCTTTATGTATTTTAGATTCATAGTTTTCAATGCCATACATTTGTAAACCTCCCTAAAATCCAAAAAGAAAACAAATAAGGTGTTTTTGAGCTCTCTTGTGGAAGTTGGGAAATTTATAACGGTAGAAATTTTGAAAACTTCAAGATATGATTAACAGAGGATAAACTCAATTTTGGCAGACACAAATCAGATTCTCACTATGCAAATCTGAATATATATATATATATATATATATATATATATATATATATATATATATATATATATATATATATATATATATATATATACTGGGAGAATATCGTATCTTCAATAATAATTTTGATATTTTACATAATGAAAGTAATAAATTGAAATTCAACATATAAAAAGCATTGAAAATCAATAAACATGAAAATTCAGGAAATTAATTTAATAGTCATTTAGTCCTTAGCACGTCAACATCACTAAATCTTTTCAGTTCCTAAAAAGCAATCCCGTTTGGATTTTATCTCATAGATCTTAGTACCTCATTTTCTAATGTATAAAATACTTATCTGATGTTGCTACAGTGCATTGAACGCGTCATAAGTTTGTTAATATAGTAAAAATTTGAATATTATTATTTTATCAAGATGACTGCCACCCTAGTGGGATTTTGCCAATTCGGAAACACAATCATTTTCTTCCTCTAAAATATTTTCACAAACAGAATATCTTTCCGATCGGGATGTCCGATCTTTCAGGTGATAATCCCTAATATTTGGTTCAACGAGACCTTTCCAGAGAGGTGTAACATGACATTTCATGCCATTTGAAAAAAAATAGCAGTTTGTTTTCGTCCCTTTTGTAACTCAAGAAAAATGAAATGACATGCAGAAGATAACGTACTAAAAATGAAAATCAACGTGCCTAATGTTTTAATGAAAATTATATCCAGGGTGTTCGAGCTAAACGTCCCATCAGAATGATCTGGGGAATGGGTTAATCACTCAATTTCAAATTTTGAGATTAAAGTAAATGGATACTCATCTACAGTTTTCAAGAGAAAGTTTTTTCAAATACAAGTACCTATTTTTTTCACTTTATTAAAACTGTATTTCGAATTATGGAATCATTAGGCCGTGGAACAAAGAGACAGCCACAGTTCTGATGGGAGTTTTTATGTTCTACGTAAGGTTCAATGAATTTCGGTCTCAGTTTGAAGTTTGGAAATTATTTAAAAACAGCAACAACATTAATAGTGTTTGAGTGTAGTTTTTTGTTAAAATGGCTGATAAATACTCAAACATGGATATTATGAATTCATTCATTATTCATGGTCATTTTGTCGTTTATGAAAAATACAATTAAAAAAAAACAGTGAACATAAGAACATATAAGAATGAAATCAAATTGAATGTTCAAATCGTCCACCATTGTTTTCTAAACGATTTTCAATCCACGATCGCACTTCATAGTTACATATGATTGGGATCGATGGTGTCAAAGGCACATCTCACTTTTTATTCGAGATACTTCCGCAAATTTATCAGCGAACTATCAATTTTGTTCTTTAGGTACCCCCACAGACAAAAATCTTAAGATGTAAGATCCGGAGATTTCACAGGCCAATTTCATGGACCAAGTCTTCTTATCCATCTGTCTCCAAATAAGCTGGTTAATTCTCCCGATACTTGAGTTGTGTAATGGGTCGGAGCATTATCTAATTGGTACCAACATAAAACCCGCGCATTTAACGGGAAATTCCCCAGAAATACCAAAACAAATGTAATTAAATCTCCAAATATTTCACACAATTTTAAATTTTCTTCATAAATTAAATATTGACATTGGTTTTTGTACATTAAACTGAATACATTAAGCCTAGAAAATGTTGGAAAATTCGCTCCCTTGTTTGATGTGGATTTTCGATGTCAAGATATGAGAGTTATGTCGAATAAAAAAACCTTCTGTTGAAAATTTAGATTCATTGCTCCATATAATGTTTTGTAAGAAGTCTGTGTTTTCTTTAATGTGAACCATTAATATTTCGAAGAAATTAATTCTAATCCAGTTCACGAACAGAATATCTTTCCGATCGGGATGCTTGGTTCAACAAGACCGTTCCAGCGAGTTTAAACATGACAATTGATGCCATTTGAAGAAAAAAATAGCTGGTTGTTTTCACCTCTTTCATAACTCAAGAATGAGATGACATGCAGGAGATAACCAACTAAAAATTAAAATCGACGTACCTAATGTTTTAATAAAAATTTTGCCATATTCAAGGAATCCGAGCTAAACGTCCCATTAGAATGATCTGAGGAACGGGTTAATCAATCAGTTTCAAATTTTGAGATTAAAGTAAATGGATATTCATCTACAATTTTCAAGACAAAGTTTTGTCAAATACAAGTACCTATTTTTTACTTTATTAGAACCGAATTTCGAATTACTTATGATTGGTATTGAATTTCTGTGTACCAAAAATTGCTCGTTTGTATTTCATTCGCGATTATAGCACAGATCGGCAGTTTCTTGTGAAGATTGAATCATTAAGCCGGGGAACAAAGGAACAGCCACAGTTCTGATGCGAGTTTCTATGTTTCACAATGTTCTACGGAAGGTTCGGTTAGAAATTATTTAAAAATAGCAATAACACTAACATTGTTTGAGTGTAGTTTTTTTGTCAAACGAAATGGCTGATAAATACTCAAACGGCGATATTATGAATTCATTTATTATTCATGATCATTTTGTCAGTGTGAAATACAGAAAACTGAAATTATTAGCGTTAGCTCACTTTGAACGATAAAGATATCATTTTGGCGACATGAATCATGATCAAAATTTCAAAAAACGTTTATAGAAAATACAATTAAAAAAAAACCTTGAACATCTTATCCATCTATCTTCAAACAAGCTGGTTAATTCTCCCGATACTTGAGTTATGTAATGGACTGGAGCATTATCTAGTTGGTACCAACATAAAACCCACGCATTTAACGGGAAATTCTCCAGGAATTCCAAAAACAAATGTAGTTAAAATCTCGAAATGTTTTACATAATTTTGAATGAACTTCATGAATTTAATATAGGCATTGGTTTTTGTACATTAAACTGAATACATTAAACCTGAAAAAAATGTTGGAAATTCCGCTCCCGTGTTTATGTGGATTTTTGAATTACCAGATATATTATGCCGAACGAAAATACCTTTTGTTGAAAATTTGGATTCATATAATGTTTTGTCATATCGAAGAAATTAATTCTAATCCTAACCGTAGCGCCTCCTAGATACATCTCATAATAATGAAAATTAATCATATTAATGATAATTATTTATTTCTCATCGAAAAACTTACATGAGACGTCAACCTACATACATAGAATCTCAACATAAACTCATCATAAAGAAAAACGAAAAACAGATAATATAAAAAAAGTAAACAATGAAGATTGCAAATTTCATAGAACTATTTGATTACAGATATTCAGAAATTCTTCTATTGAATGGCAGATATTTTTGAGCAGGAAACCTTTGAAGGCTTCAATTTTTTTACGTTCATTTCTCGGACTGCAGCTGCTAACGCGTTCTAAAGTTTTATGCCAATATAGTGATAGTTTTTTTTCTGTGAGGGAAAGTCTATGATTGGTGTATCATAATAGTGTAAGTTCTTCTGAGTCTTGAGCGAGCCTCTACGATCAGGAACATAACACCGACATGCCAAGACGAAGCAGGATGAAACCGTGAGTATATTATATTTTATGAATAAATCAGGACAACTATGTTGTTGATTGACTCCGGCTATAGTCCTGATGGCTCTTTTCTGTTTCAGGAAAATTTCAGGTGCTTCGGTTTCTGCGCCCCGAAGAAGGATGCCATAGGTGGCTATGGTGTGAAACTTTGCATGATATGTGAGTATAGCTGCTTTTTCCCCTACTATTTGGTTTATTCTCTGAATAGCATACACTGCATATGACAACTTCTTTCTCAAGTTTACAATATGACTAGCTCACGACAGTGTACCATCTAATAAAACACCAGAAGTTTTATCGGTTCATTTTCTTTGTCAAGTCTTCTTTTTGTGATAATAAGTTCCTGAGTCTTTTCCATATTCAGACATAATTTATTTGCTTCGAACCATTTTTGAGCCCTCTTTATCGAACTCTCAGATTTGACATTCAGGTGATTTCTGTCTTGATCTATTAAGGTTGTGTCGTCAGCAAATATAGATACTTTGCCGGAACCCACATTTGATGGTAAATCGTTTATATATAATAGAAACAGAATAGGCCCCATAATTGAGCCCTGGGGTACACCTGTTCTGACTTCTTTTTGTGGTTTTCCCATTCAACAGACTGGAACCTTCCTTCTAAATAAGATCTGAGAATTTTGCCGATAACACATCTGAACCCATACTTTTCGATTTTGAGAAGATGAATGTGGCGGTTCATGCAGTCAAAAGATTTTCCAAGATCGCATTTAATGCTTGCTTTTTTTTGCCTTCCAAATTTTCCATCAGAAACTCGATTATTTCCATCAGGGCAGTGTAGTTCGATCGTTTATTTCTGAAACCATGTTGAGAGTCGTTAACTATTGTGATTTTTTCCATAAAGTCTACCATTTGAGTTTTCAATAGTGCTTCGAGTATTTTTGAAATGTTAGGCAAAATTGAAACTGGTCGGTTATTTCCGAAGCTTTTCTTATCACCTCTTTTGTATATAGGAATGACTTTTGCCACTTTTAAACAATTTCGAAAAATACCTTGGGTGAAACATAAATTGATTAGGTCACTCAGGGGCTCAGCTTCGTTGATACTTATTAATTCGTAGAGGTGGAAATTATTTTCGCCCAAATTTTAATTAATTCATGTAGGTGCTACCACCAAATCTTCAACAAAAGCACGTACATGCAAGTTCTGATTTGTGTAAAAATAACTAAAGACGGTAACTACAATGTCAGACCTTTTCGTAGTCTGTTTTCCATAAGTGACGAAATTTGATTATAGTTTTCAAAATTGTTTGCTCAAATTGGTTTTAAATTTGTGTACTTTTCGTAAAATGATGCTCTTAATGGGTTCTCTATCGCAGACACCCTCTATATTATACTTCGCACTTTGTATGAGTATCAACTCCTACTTTTCCAATATTTTCGCAGTAGCTCAGTTAGTTTCTGAATCACTCTGTAGCTCAGAACTATGGGAGCTTAACTAAATCTGTTTGTAGCATTTTTTTCCTAAATAAGATCCAACAGTAACCAACCTTTACTTTATACCTTCTCTTCACCGGGAAAACACATAAAACCTACAAAATCTCCTTCAATTCTTCCAACCATCTGGAAAACATAAAAACCTACCATTGAAATTTATCTTTTCAAATTACGTCCGAATTGGATTTGACTTTTGTTATTTAATCGGTCGTGAGTAGCCATGGTATCGCACAGGAAAAAATAGTCGTACTTCCATTAAATAGATTATCTAATTTCATTCGACTGCATTAAGATATTAAATAATTATACTCTTCTTCAAGCAAAAATGTTTCGTCGAGAAATTTGACCAGTTGGGAATAATTCGCAATTTCTCCTTTGTTCGCATGATTTGCATACCGACACGCCACCACTGCTGGGGGAGGTTGCACTGACCCCTTAGAAGCTCAGAATGATTGCTCTTAATTTACTTGAAGATGCTTCTGAGTCTGGGTTGGGGAATTCACGTGGACTAATTCCGAAGTCCAAGATAACCTACTTTCATGTTTAGAATGAACGAAAATCATGATGAAGTACGGTCTTCTAATGTTCGTAAATGGTGAAAAAGTATAATGTTATAATGAAAGATTAAAGATCTTTGAAACTAATAGAAATGCTAATTTTGTAAAAAAAATGGGTTGAAATAGAATAATTGTCTTGAGTAGAACTGAATTGGGAAAATGGTTTAAAATTATTCAAAACTTGTTGACCTGACAGACTTGACTTGTTGGATTACTATACAGGATGTTCGGGATGAATGATCCATTAAAAGTATCTGGGGAACGGATTTATCAATCAGTTTTGGCATTAGAATAAATGGATATTGGTTTACAATTTGCAATTGTGTTCAGAGCGGTACCATTTCCGGTTATACCGCATATCGATCTCAACTTTGCTATTTCAAATAGCCTAGTGTACTTTAATTTTTATTAAAGGGCATCCTTTTTCAAGCATCTTTTGTTGTGATTTCTGAAATTAACTACCATTGAGATATGATTTTTCAACAACATTTCCGGAATTATAGTGTCACCACCTTTTCCGAAAATAATTGACTCAGATTTGAGTAAGATTATAACTTTTTTTAAGTCTAACGTGTTTTTAAGTGTTATTTTTGAGGGCAATGTACTATCCGATGCAATTTTATATACAGATTGTTCAAAAATCTCTTGTCAATTCTATAAAACTAAATTATCAGAGAAATTTTTTCAAATACGACTAGTTATTGTTTTTTTCACTTTATAAGAACCATATTTTGAATTAGTATTGATTTGTATTACGTTTTCCTATGAATATAATGCCTTGTCCTCGTTTTATTCGCGAACCTGTAGTTCCCTGTTTGTTTGTTTGTTATTCCTTTAACGTGCTCTATTTCCGCGTTTCGGCCAATGACACGCCGGGGAATTGTGTTAACTCACTAACCCGGGAATTTTGCCAAAACCCTCTCGTGTCGAGGGGACAGATTTTTAATATCCAACACACCTCTGTTAGACAGGACCGACGGCTTTACATCTCCTCCGAGTGATGGATACTTAAGCGATTCACAGAATCCGAAAAATCACACCGACTTTGTGGGGATTGAACCCAGGTAACTCTGCGATGGAGACGAGCATCATATCCCCTACGTCACCGAGCCGGTTCCTTCTGAAAATTCAGATTAGGCTGTGGAACATAGAAACAAGCAGGGTGGATTTAATTCCAGTTTCTATGTTCCACAATGTTCTACCAAAGATACTATGAATATCAGTCTCAGTTTGAAGTTATTCATAAATAGCACAATTTTTGCATTATAGTTGCTGTCTTGGGTTATTTTTCAATCCGTAACCGTCTGCACATGCCGTTGCGCAGATTTGGGGAAAGCAGTACAGAGTGTCCCAAATTCTATGGGTAGCTATGTGAAACTTTGGAGATGACAAAAATGACCTCACATTTCTCGGTCGGGTTTTGAAGAAAACCTTATTGGTGAAAACAAATTTTAGTTGTCATTTTTCGTTTTCGAGTTATTCTGGAATTTTCGATTCTCCAGGATTTGAGCAATTTACGGGTAGAAACTAATTCAGTAACGTAAAAAATTCTCATATTCTTTTAAGCTTTTTTCAAATAGAATCTTAGCTTGTTTTTTTTTAATCCTAAGCATACGTGAAATTTATCGCGTTGAGTAGGGCGTTTTTTCCTTTCCGGAAATGTATAATACGATAGAAATATTAGCATAGAATATTTTTTAAAAAGGAGGACTAATTTTTTGCCATTCGTAAAGTAATTCTCTATGGAAATATTAGTATATCTATGAACATGGAGAGATCACAGAATTATTCGGATGAACTATCGATACTGAATAGGAAATGATGAATACCACAGAACACGTTTTCGTTTTGTAAGCTAGATTTCGTGAAATCAGGAAAAGAATTCCGTAGTATAAGAACGACAAAAAATATATTATAAAGAAATTGAAACGAACGTAGTTGTAGCTGTAATCGAAAGTCCTGAAACATCGACGAAAGAAACAGCCGATGTTAAGTAATGTTAACCAGATTTCCAGAATTTATCATTGGGCAGATGAAAATCAAGAGAAAAATCGCCAAGGTCGCTTGGGCTTCAATACGTGGTTGGCAATTGTTGGGTAACAAATGATACGACCATATCTTGTGAGGAATCCGCAAACGCTAAAACATATTTGAATATTATGACCGAATATGTTGAGCCATATTTAGAAAAATGTTCCACTTGTAACCCTTCCAATCAAAAAGATATCAGCAGGACGGTGCACATGCGCATAATGCTGTTCACCTACCGTACACAAATTGAATGACATTCTGGGAGATCAATACATAGGCACAAGGTCACGTTGTATGGCCCGGGTGATCGCCTGATTTCAGCCTGTTAGAGTTTTTCATATGAGGTTTTGTCAACAGCAAAATTCAACTCACGCGGCCGGAAAGTAGGCAGGATTTGGTTAATCGATTCCAGGATACCATTGACCAAATTCGTGGGATTCAACTACTGAATGCTGTGAATTCGGTAAGCACAAGATGATGCAGTTATGTATAGAGAATTTGGGAAGGGAGTTAGAGCATTTCCTCTGAAACAGCCAATATCAATATTCAAATTATAAAGAAAATTTGAATTGTGTGAAATATTCAGAGATTTTACCTGTATGGTGCTCTGGCCTATTGCAAACTTCAGGTATTGGAAAATTTGATCAGCTTGTTTGACGATAGATCGATGAGAGACTGGGTAAATGAAATTGGCCTGCAAAATCTCCAGATCTTACACCTTAAGATTTTTATCTGTAGATAAAAAGATAAAAGATAGAGTTCGCTGATTTCCGTTCTCACTACGTTGTTTATGTTTACGGTATGTTTGAAATTTATGTTTCATACTTGTTGGAATTTTTTTTCGACATTCATGTTGCCGAAACGACATTCTTATCGTTTGAAGTGGGCGAAAGCTGCTAATTCAAGTTTTCTGCAAATTGCTCGTAAATTCGACTACTTTTCGTTAAATGTTCTGTAAGTGCGAGTTAATAATTGATGACTTAATTGAGTATTCGAATATTCATTTGCCATTTTATTCAACAAAAAAGCTATACCCAAACAGAATCAGAGTTCTTGTTATTTTAAAATCATTTCCACACGACAAACAAAGACCGAAATTCATAAAATCTCGTATAGAACATTGTGGAATATATAAACTGGTATCAGAATTAAATCCACTCTGTCTTCTTCCATGTTTCACAGCCTAATTATTCAATTTTCTGAAGGAACTGCAGGTTTTTGATAAAATCGCTAATGAAATTAAAACGATTCATATTAGATATAGAGAATACTAATACCAATCCAAGTACTAATTTGAAATACTGTTCTGATAAAGTAAACAAAATAAGTACTCGTATTCGGTGAAAAGGTTTTTTCGACAATTTAGTTTTATTAAGTTGGCAAGTGATTTTTGTGCACCCTGTATATAAAATACAATTGGAAAGTACGTTCCTTGAAAAATAACAACTTTCTTGTTCAAACACTTTCTCAAATCTGAGTCAATTTTTTAAGGCAAAAAAAAGAGATTAGAATTACAAAAGTTTTGATGAAATAATCATAGCTCAATGGTAGTTTAGTGGTCTAGTTTCTTCCCTTAATGGTAGACAACCTTGTGTCTAAAAAACTTTCGCAAAAAGCCTAAACCAGTATTTATTCTCAGAAGAGTTCTGACAGCCACACACATCAATATTTCTCATTAACCTATTTCGGTCCAATTTCTAAGAAAATTGAAAATAACATCCAAATCCCCAATGTAAAATTAGCCTACAAAGAAGACATGTCTCCGGAAAAGAAAACACCTTGTAGATTCTAGTTAAAATTTAGGACGTGTTATAATGGAAGCTGTAAAAATAGCTTTAATTACAAATTTGGGCTGAATATCTCAAAAACTGCAGGAGTTTTGAAGAAAAAACCAATGTTTTCCGGGAATTTTAACACCCTGTAGTTCCGTTACGAAGTTTTTGCGGGCCTATGTTTATATGAACTTTTTTTTCTCAAAATTTCACGTAGATTTACCCCCTCAAGTTGTGACATACTATTATGTAACACCCTGTATAGGAAAATTGTTAACTTCGTATTTTAGTTTTGAACTCATACTTGTCAGATGATGAGCGAAAGATCAAAATAACTATAACGTTGAATGAACTTTTCAATCTCAAACAGTGATATTTTTTACGTAGTTATATTCGCAATCCTCATAATGGAGGATTTTGTTCAAAATACGAAAAGGAGAACCCATTAGACCATCTACTTTTTGGTAAATTTTATCATTGAATTTAAACTAGCTCTGCTTCAAACAAACTTCTACTAATAGTATCATTTCTAATCTGATTTGAGGGTCAATGTTGTATTCTCAAGTAATTGGTTGTTGACAAAATTCTATTTTTACGTAGTAATATTAGCAATCCTCATAATGTCAATTACATATCACATAGTAACGGCTGAATCTATTTTATTCTTGAAATCTCCTAAACTTTTCTCTTTGTGTAATATTTTACTTAAAGACGTTCTTTACTCGACAATATCCAATTATGAAAATATGCATAAAACACCTAATTTCTAAGCTATTTAATGTATGTGAATGAATTTGACATTTATAGAAAACCTACGTTGACTGCTCCATTATCCATAATAGTAGTTTCCATCCCTATAAAATCGAGACATTCCATATCATTCATTTGTTCATAGATTTCTCACGGTTCGAGGAAAACATATTGAAATTTTAAAAACATTTAGGCCAAATAACGAGTACGACAATAATATCATAGACAAATCAATAGCTAGAAAACAACACAAATTATTAGTATCCTCGATTTGCCCCACCCTTCAGGTTCGCGAAAGAATTAAATAATAACGGCATTAAATATGTCCCACTAATAAGTACTAGATTATGCCATATATTGAGACCGAATAAAATCAACAGAATGTAAGAAAAATCTATGTTTACTCTTGGTCAATAACAAAGATCGACTTGATACGAGTGAAAAGAAAACAGTGTACATAAATTATATTGTAATGATTGTCCTTTTTACATAGGTCAAACTGGTCGTTCGAATTGGTTCAAAAATATCCGGCAGAATATAACCCTTAACCCAGAATACCGCCTTCATCCCTGAAGATTTGCCACAACTCTCTCACACACAGAATAATTTTTGAACGTGCAAACGTACGATTTGCTAAAGCCAGAGTCTGTTACTTTCGGTGAAGAATGTCTGATGGTTTGATTAGATTTATACAACAAAAAAAGCTTTAAAAAGATCGGCTTTTATGAGTTTAAATTGAAGATATTAGGTTAGGTTATTTTTTTAATTAAGTTCGTTCGTAGACGTATTATATTCCCTTTACCACTAATCATTTCATTTTAGATAAATATTATGCAAGAAAAACTCGAAAAAATGTGAAACCTCTCAGATAGTTCGCCAACATCTAAGGGATTCGATAAATTCTTGGTGTAGTACATTAATTTCCTTAGACCAACAAGTCAAATTTTGAAATTACTTGTTGGACATATCATCTTATACTTTGAACAAATCAGCCTAATACTTTTGAATAAGAATTCATTTCTTTCGTCTCGTATTAATTGAGAAAAATATTCAAAATATTCAGAAATTTCACGTTATAATATACATGAAAAACTCAATACAATTCACAGATAATTACAAAACCACTTTTTGCTATAAAACTCTACCAATTGCCTTGACGTATATGTTCTCAAATATTCCATAATCTTCCAAAATCTTTCAATTCAACAATAAATTATATGGACAACCGAGTTATGAGGTCAACCACATATATTCGAATATTCTGTATACTATTTTGATTTGTAACGTCAATTCGATTCTGAATATTTGTCATATATTTCAATTTCCTGTCGAATAAAATGGCCAATTTAATATTATAAACGTAAAATCAAACAGCAAATAAACACAAGGAATATAGTGGAGTCCAGACTGTTCCCGGCTCTCGCTCAGGCTGTAGCTTAATGGCCGGATCCCGGAAATTGTGAGCACATATATCTCGAGCCAGATTTATGAAAGTACTTTTCTTCCGAAAGCTGGGCCAGGGGCGAGAAAGAGGAAGAAATATATACAATAGAGGGGTCGCGGCCCCACCTGCTGCCCCCTAAGCGCCCAACGGATGGAGTGGAGAATGGCAGATGGTCAGTGAAATAACGTTATTTATTATGGCTGAAAATACAGTTTTCGTTTATGGGAAATGGAAACCCTCGACGTGCAACTGGAGCTGAGAGCAACTTTGTCTTTATAGCCTGTTTTTTTTTTGAAAGAGAAATTTCCAACTTATCCAGTGCCTTTTCGGATAAAATATTCACAGTGTTTTATATTCAATTTACTCATTTCTTTCTGATTTTCTGATGTTGAGGTTAACTCCAAATTATGCACACGCAATAGAGTCACTTTTAGTAAATCGACAGTTATTTATTATACTTAAATAATATTAGAGTGCTATGTTAAGGAATTGGAAAATTGAAACGATTTTTTTTTATTAAAAAATCTTCAACTATTGTTTTACCTCTTTCTTTGAATCTCAATTGATTTAATTTATTAGTACCGACACTTTTCCAATCTTGAGAGTACTTCTAGAATTCATCATGCAGTATAGCGCACAGTTCCTTCTATTACACTCGGAGGCAAAATTAGCGGAACAATTTAATTTTAATTTAATCAAATTTGAAGATCGATATTTTTCCTAATTCTCAACCGATTTAGATGATTTGTTCAGCAAGTTATAGATCAACTCTTCTGCTTTGTAGAAATTATGAGAGAAAACAAAAAAAATTTGAAAAAAAATTTATACGGGGCAAAACTAAAAGTGTTTTTTTTGTCAAAAATTCGTAACACCCTGTGGAATTTCGTGGTCCGAGTTGAAACGTACAATATCATGGTCTGTCAAGACACATCTTCCTACAGTAACGCCCTTCTTGTTTCATGCGTTTATCTCTATTTTTGCAAAATATATTTAATTTCAAGTGGAAAATCACCATTTTGTAGAAATTCCATTGAATCAAGAAATTGTCATTAAAATTCGTCTATCAATTTGGAATTTTCTTATCATCACTCAGGCGTATCGAAATTGTCGTTTGCGATTTTTATGTTCGAATTGCATTAGTTATTGATGACAATTTGGTTAATTTGGTGAAAATTAGGAATTCATAGGAGATAACAGTCGGTAGGTATTAAAATACACAACCGAATTCTGGGACCATTGATAAAACTTTTAATTTACACACCTTTTTTTATCAAATATGAAATACAACAAACTTTTGCACTTGTTTAAAGAATGAGAGTTTTCCATTCTTTGATTTGATACAAATTCGATCGGTTGCGATGTTTTGTGATTCTTTTACTGTTTACGATTCGAAACGGTATTTTTCATTCAGAATGAGAGATTCACCACCAACCTCAGTAGCAAGGGTAGTTACATTGATCGAGGAAGGGCGCACCTACCGCTCAGTCGGTACCATGTTGGGTGTCTCGACGTCGGTTATCCATCGAATCTACCGACGTTACAGGGAAACTGGATTGTACGTGAGGAGGCGAGGACAAGGAAGAAATCGGGCAACCCGCGCTATACATGACCGTTTCATCGTCAATCAAACCATAAGAAATCCTCGTCTTACTGCTGTTCAGGCACGTAACCTTTTACAAGCAGTGGATAACACTAACGTCAGTGTGAGGACAGTCAGAAGACGATTAAATGAAGTTGGTCTGAGATCATACGCGCAAGCAAGAGCACCAAGACTCGATAGAGCCCATCGGGTAGCAAGATTGGCGTTTGCTAGGGAGCATGTAGCATGGACAATCAATCAGTGGAGACGAATTTTATTTAGTGATGAGAGCCGATTTTGTGTGAATTTCGTGGATGGTAGAGATAGAATATGGAGGCATCGAGGGGAACGGTACAATCAAGCGAACTTCGCAGGAACTGAGCAATACGGTGGAGGGTCAGTTATGGTATGGGGTAGCATATGCGTGGGAGTACGAACAGAACTGGAGATTATTGGTAATGGATCACTTAATGCCCATCGGTATATAACAGAATTCTTGGAGCCCCATGTTGTGCCTTTTGCTCCTTACATAGGGGAAAATTTCCTTTTTATGCACGATAACGCGCGCCCTCATACTGCGCGCATAGTGATAGAATATCTCAATGAAGTTGGGATCACACGAATGGACTGGCCGTCGCGGTCACCGGATTTGAACCCGATCGAACACGTTTGGGACATTCTTGGAAGAAGGGTTCGACAACGGAATCCAGGCAACGTTGAAGAGCTGACATTGTCTTTGGTGGAAGAGTGGGACAACATACCTCAACAGATGATAGACAACATCATTGGGAGTATGCGAAATCGTATGCGTGGGGGGGTCATACTCGCTACTAAAATCAAATGTTTTTCTTTGTGGGTCATCATGAACATTTTTCTCAACATGTTCATTTCATTTCACGAGTGTATCGCCAGGATACACACGTGCTCTCAATTTTGGACAGGAATGATAATTATTATAGAGTGTCACACAAAAAAATTTAAAAATAAATGTGCAAAATCAACGATTTTTCCAGTGTACTTCGAGTTCTCCCGGAGCGTGAAATTGGCCAGTGAATTTCAAAAATTTTCATTTCGTTAGATTTCCGCTTCTCTAATTTTGATTTTATTTTTTGGCTAACCTCCGATGTTATGCACCTACGCAAGATTAAAAATAAATTCTTGAAATTTGTGACTTTTCGCTTCAAATTGGATATCTCTTGTAAAAATAGAGATAAATGCATAAAACAAGAAGGGCGTTACTGTAGAAAGATGTGTCTTGACAGCCCATGATATTGTACGTTTCAACTCGGACCACGAAATTCCACAGGGTGTTACGAATTTTTGACAAAAAAAACACTTTTAGTTTTGCCCCCGTATAAAATTTTTTCCAATTTTTTTTTGTTTTCTCTTATAATTTCTACAAAGCAGAAGAGTTGATCCATAATTTGCCGAACAAATCATCTAAATCGGTTGAGAATTAGGAAAAATATCGGACTTCGAATTTGGTTAAATTTTCGAGTGTTCCGCTAATTTTGCCCCCGAGTGTATTTAGTTTTCTCGGCAATGGTGGTTAAGGTCGCCTTGTAAACGTTATAACTTATGTTATATTATCCATAATGTTAAGGTTAATGATAACGTTGAATTTTTAATTCAAGCTAAATCATAGTGTCTGCAGAATATCTGCGCTAATGGGGGAAAATGTTCATCGATCAATTTCAAAGTTTTGGATAAGAGTTAATGGATATACAATTTGCAATTGTTTTCAGAACAAACCACTTGCGCTCATATCGAATATGGACTACAACTTTGTTATTTCAAATAGCATGGTATTATTTTTAATTTTTTTATGAAATGCATTCATTTTCAAGCATCTTTGGCTGAGAATTATCTAAAATTAACCACCATTGAGCTATGATTTTTCGTAAAACTTTCGGAATTATAATGTCATCTTTTTGCCCAAAAAATTTACTCAGATTTGATTAAGATCATAACTTTCTTTAATATAACGAGAAAAGTGGTATTTGCTTAAGAAACATTTCTCAACTCTCAATTTTCAAATACGAGTACTTTTTTTTTTCACTCTTTTAGAACCATATTTCAAATTCGTATTGTTTGGTATTAGGTTTTCCTATACCGAAAACGGCTCATTTTGATTTGATTCGCGATTTTATCAAAAACCTGCAGTTTCTTCGGAAAATTAAATGATCAGGTCATGGAACATCGAAACGAAATTCAATTCCGATGCCAGTTTCTATGTGCCACAATGTTTTATATAAGGCCTAACACTAATTTTGTTTGTGCATGGTTTTTTTGTTGTATAATATTAAATAAATACTCAAACGAGGATATCATGAATTTATCCATAATTCATGGTTGATGTCAACAAATAATAAGTCGAATTCAGTCACTTATGACTAGTAGCGAACTTCAAACGATAGAGATGTCGTTTTGGAGACATGAATCATAAAAAAAATTTTAATATTTATCAATAAAATAAAAAAAAACGTAAACATAACGTAGTAAAAATGTTCAAATGTTCAAATCGTCCACCAATAATTTCTAAACAATTCTCATTTCGCGAGTGCACTTCATTAATGGTTGCTTTTCTTAATTGATCGATGCTGTCAAAGTCACATCTCACTGTTAATTAATATTTCCGCGAATTTATCAGCGAACTATAAACTTCGTTCTTTAGGTACCCCCATAGATAAAATCTCGAGGGTTAACATCTGGTTATTTTGCAGGCCGATTCCATGGGCACTTTCTTCTTATGTGGTTAATTTTTCCGATACCTGGGGCGTGCAATAGGCTGGAGCACCATCTTATTAGTACCATAATGACCCACGTGTTTTAAACGAAACAAATGTACTTTTAAAATCTCTACAAATTTTACATCATTCAAATTTTCATCCGTGAATTAAATATTGACATTGGGTTTTGTATATTTAATTGCATACATCAAAGCTAAAACGATGTTAGAAATTTCGCTCCCGTGTTTGATGGATTTTCGATAGATATAAAAATTAGGCCGATTAAGAATACCTCCTCTCAAAAATTTGGATTCATTGCTCCATATAATGTTTTGTAGGAAGTCTGGGTTTTTTCTTGAATGTGAACCATCAGTATTTCGCAGAAATTAATTCTAACCGCCGCGTCTCCTGCACTCATCAATAATATCAATGAGAAGTTGTAGGTGTGAAAATTATTTCTGTTCAAAATTTTATTAATTGGTGTATGTGCTATCCCGAAATTTGCAACAGCAGCACGAACAAACCCATGCGGATTGGCATAAAAATAACCCAGGATACGATGTCTTCATCATTGGTAATGAAACTGACTCTACGCCATTCCGCTGTGTATTTTCCGTAAGTGATAAAATTTGATTGTAATTTTTTGAATTGTTTTCTGAAAATTGTTCGTAAATTTGGGTAGTTTTCGTTGAATGTTCTGGAAGTTTGACTTGTTATTTCTTGATATTGACCGTGAATGATAAATAAATTCATAATATCCTCGTTTGAGTAAGGTACTTGAGGCAATTAACGCCCTCTTTTCAATAACGCCCACTCTACAGAAAACGTACTTTAATTAGTTTTATTCGCGTCAACGCTCACGCACAGTCAGAATACACCAACAGGAACACATCAACCGCGAGTGCTAGCCGCTCTCGGCTCCATCTTGCCAGTGACCCGCTGTGTTTCCGAGACTCCGGTCGTAGACGCCACTGTTGTAAAAATTTGCTCCACAAACTGTAAGTTTCTAGATGTTTTATAGTACATTTCCTCTGCTTTTATATTTGTGATGTAGTGTAGGTAGTTCTTCTTATATCTTGTTCATATTTTAAAGAGAATTGGTATAGTTTAATGAAAAAAATTCCTCATACCATAAACCTTAACACGGGTATTAACGCCTTGTCAAATGACCGTTGGGCGCTATTACCATACGTGGGCGCTATTGGCCTTTCTTACGCCATTGAAAAAGTAGTAGATACTTACTTTAATTCAGTAGTAACTCTGGTCTGACAACGCGTACCTACTTATATCTGCATTTTAAAATTAAATCTTCAGTAAAAATACATGTCCAGAATCTGAATTCAATGTTATCTTAAATTCACTTATTTTATTATTCTGCTCTTACCTTTTCTTACAGCAAAGTATTTAGTTAATAACTATGTACTCATTTTACAGAACACCAAAATGACACCAGCTAGCCCGACGAGTAGAAAAAGAGGGAAGCCATGGACAGAAGAAGGAAGATCTCATAATATTTTAAGTACTTAATAGTGTAGATTACAGTTACTGTCATTGTTGGGCATGATTTTCCTGCTACCTCACAGCGCTATTGACCATTTTCGTTTAATAACGCCCATTATATGTTTATACATAATATAAACATTCGCTATGCTATTATTTTTTATAATTGTTGATGTCAGAACTTAAAGTTGTGTGAAAAATGATTACAATTAAAAGTTTCAAGTTACTTTGTGTGTGTTAAGACATGTCGAAGTTTTTAAATTAAATGATCATTTGCTACATCTCTAGCTATCTAATAAAGAAATTTATACATGACCCTTATGTTTCATTAGATTATTCAAACACAAAGATTTTTTTATTCTTGTAACATCTGATTTTGCAAGCGGGCGGTAATCAACATAGTATTTTCAATAATAATATATAATAGTAAGGTTATAAATAATAATAATCTGAATCTACCATTCCTATCAGATACTGAAAAACAAGAGCAATGGTCAAGAAAGGAATTGCATGGACGACATCACCATGAGATTAATCAACCACACATCGACAAAGAAGCCTCCAACAAATGGTTGATGAAAGGAGAATTATTCGCAGAAACAGAAGGATTCCTTATGGCCATCCAAGACCAAGTGATCGCTACAAACAATAAAAAAAATTTATAATGAAGGATGGAACATTACAAACAGATAAGTGCAGAAAATGTCATATAAGATCGGAGACTACCCAGTATATTACGGCCGGATGCGAACAACTGGCCA
This sequence comes from Cryptolaemus montrouzieri, assembly GCA_013387265.2. Classification (NCBI taxonomy): domain Eukaryota; kingdom Metazoa; phylum Arthropoda; class Insecta; order Coleoptera; family Coccinellidae; genus Cryptolaemus; species Cryptolaemus montrouzieri. Next base: position 35,664,106 of record JABFTP020000144.1, read on the forward strand.
ATACGGAGTATCTTCTCAGGCATAATCAAGTGTGCAACATTATCCACCAGAAACTTGCATACAAGTACGGACTTCTGAACACCTTCCAGCCATATTACAAGTATCAACCGGCACCCGTATTGGAAAATGACTCTATCAGATTATACTACGATAGGCCTGTTATCACTGACAGAATGGTGACGAATAATAGGCCGGACATAGTGGTGTATGATAAGAGAGCCAGAACAGCAATGCTGGTGGGTGTCGCCATACCGAATAATAACAACGTGCTGAATAAGTTCCAGGAGAAAAAGTCCAAATACACTGACCTTGCTATTGAGATCAAGCAGATGTGGCACCTCGAGAAAATAGATATTGTTCCTGTCATCGTATCCTCGACTGGGTTAATACCCAAAACTTTGCATAATAGCCTTAAGAAATTAGAATTGCATAAGAATACCTATATAGAAATGCAAAAAGCTGTAATTCTTAATACATGTAGGATAGTTAGGAAATTTATGTCAAGTATATTGTAATCGAGCCTATTCCCTTTGATTGCTGAATCTGGGAAAGGTAAATTATATCCAGCTAACAGCTGAGATAGTGGATAAGTCCACGATAATAACTAATAATAAAGGGTTTTACTATAACGATATTAGCGAGGAAGTTTAAAATAATTACACTTCGTAACTATCATCTTTCAATTCAGAAATATATGTTTAATTTTCACATGACAAGGTTGAGTCCATTTCAAAAGTTAGGAGGGCGTTAATTACATGAGGTACCTTATTTATTTGCCATTTCATTCAACAAAAAATTTCACACAAATAAAATTAATTTTATTGTGATTTTCAAATAATTTCCAAACGCTGATATTCATAGAACATTGTGAATCATAGAAGCTGGCGTCTGAATTACATCCACTCTGTCTGTTTCTATATTCTACGGAATCAATTTTCCTAAAAAACTGTGGATTTTTGATAAATTCGCGAATAAAATGAAGAGAAGCCATTTTAGATATAGGGTAACCTCATACCAATCAATACTAATTCGAAATAATGTTTTAATAAATTAAAAGAAATTAAGTTCACGTGTTTGAAAAAAAGAACGTTTTCATAGCAATTCAGTTTCAATGAGTTGACAAGAGATTTTCGAACATCCTGTGTATAAAAAAGCATCAGTAAGTCGCCCTCAAAAATAACACTCTTTTCGTTATACTGAAAAAAATTATAATATTACTCATATCTGGGTCAATTTTTTTGCCAAAAGAGATGACACTATAATTCTGAAAATTTTGTTATAAAAATCATAGCTCAATGGTAGTTAATTTTACAATTAACAAAAGATGCTTGAAATAGAACGTCCTTTGATAAAAAAAAAAATTGAAAAGTACACCATGACTCTTGAAATAGTAAACTTGTAGTCAGGTAGTGGTATCGCGCTGAAGAGAATTGTAGACCTATTTCCATTTACTCTAATGTTAAAATTTGAAATTGATCAATAAACCCGTTCTCCAGATACTTGTAATGGGTCCTTTAGCGCGGACACCCTGTATGTAATTTAAGGCAGGAAAAAATTATTTATATCTATAGCTCACATATGAGACGTCACAGAAACAATATACAGAAACATCTTACTTTTTACCTTCTGGTACTAGTCTCCGGCATTATATGATTTAATGGTACAATTGAGGTGAAATTCTGTGTAGGTCTTCAAGTACTGTATCCTATTTGCATTTCAGTAGCCAAAATGTTAGATCCTAATCATTATATGAAGGCATGTTCCATTGAAAGTCCAGCTTTGCAATACGGGATCCTCGCTACGCATCCGAGAAGAGGTGTAAATGTTTGTGATAATCCAGTTTCATAATTAGTTGTTGGATGAGTTGAATGTACTGTATAGAGCTGTCCAGGATTATGGCCAATCAACCTGCATTTCACGTCGGAGAAAAAACATTTAATATTGAAACATTTATCTCTTGTGAAGCCTTTAGCCTATTATCTCAACACCATGTATTTGACAAACTTTTCTTTAAACGTTTTTCGATAATTCACAGATTACTATAAGAAACGCAATTCATTTTCGATGAATTTAACAGAAAGCCTGTGATAATTATATCACGTAGCGAAGTTATATACGTTAACATTTTCTGAAAATTGCACGAGTCTATTCTATCCAGTCAACACAAAGTCTGTGTCCATCCTAAAACTTTTATCACAAGCTTCTGAAATCCCTGAAAGTTAGTTCTTAGTTCGTTTCGTCGTAGGGGAAAACGGAGGACGAGGGACGAGAACATACTCGAGAGAAAGGTAAATAAAGAGCGAGAAGGGGTGAGCGGGATACGAGATTTGAGCCAAGAATCTGCGGACACATAACGCCGCTGTCTTAAATAATCCAATGTTGGGGACGGCGACTGCATATTGTGGAGGGAATCCCGCAATTGCTTGTTTTTGGCTGTCCGACTTGTGCATGTATTTCTTCGAGTCCGAGTTTAGAGATTTCTTTTAGCTCGAATGAATGTGACCAGATTTTGTTGCACGGAAAAGTTTCTTCTTTTCTGGTGATCGAAAATTGAAAATTCGAAAAGTTTCTGTCCATGAATGCTTAAAGTTGGCTATGAGAGTTACGTAATGGACTGCTCGGATTTGGGTCGAAACGATGCTGGTGGTAAAAATTGTTTTAGGTACGAGGGGAGGTCAGAGTTCAACAATGTCATCTTTCAATTACAAATCGTTGCGTGCGTGACGGTTGAACACACACATCGAAAGAATTTAAGTATAAAACAAAAACCTGAATTGTCCTGAAAAAATATAATTGGTTTTGTTTTGAGAAAACATAATGGGACATCAGGTCATTTGTAGCATTCTGCCAGCGGTATCTGGACGAGTATTTGCATGCGAAAAGATGAAATGTTTTCCTTCTGAAGCTGCATATGGTGGAACCAATGGTTAAAAAAGCAGGTTCTCATAGCTTCCAGCGTTTACACATTTGTTCTTCCACCAATGCTCATGCCACCCCAAACGAGGAGACAATGCCTGTCATGCCACAGCTGTGACCGCCAAAGATTATTTAATGTGTTTGTTCACTGGCTTCTTGAAGAGGGCTAAATTGTAACTTAGAGGAGAGATGTTCGATAGAAGCGAGTTCCACAGCACATCAGCTTGAAAACAAAAGAAGTTTTATAGAGAGAGGCTGTGTTAGTTGGACCGTCCGCTGATGAGAGTTTGCCGCACGCCTAGTATCTCTTTGGAAATGGATTCTATCTGGGACCAAGCCCAAGTTCTTCAGAACATTTGCCATGGAAGTATCTATGAAAAAGAGAAAGATTAGTAGCTTGCCGCCTTCGAACGAGAGGTTGGAGATCACGCGTGATCTCCAGGTGGTCAATCAGGTCAACTGCTCTCTTCTAGACACTATCCAATAGATGTAATGAACGCTTGACCAAGTTCAACCGATCCCTCTCTGATATTTTTTCCAAGTCTGAATTTAGTGACATGCTCTGTTGGTATCTTTGTCGATGTATCTCCTCAGCAGTTGCAGGACGCTGAATAGAAAATGAGGGCACCAGGGTGCAGTCGTCCTCAAACTCAAACTCAAACATATTCTGTTTTCGTTGGAGTGAAGCAGATCATTAATCTGCAATAGAAAAAGAGTTGGTGAGAGTATGGAGTCTAGGGGTACTCCTGCAATACCCTGAAAAGATTAATTCTTTACACCATTAACCACCTCCTGAATTTAGTGAAGACAAAGCTAATAACTCAAGCATGAATTTTGCAACTAGCTGGCTCGGTTGTAATGCGGAATATTCCTGGAAGGCGTTGGATCTTTATTACGTGACTATGTGAAGTTACCAATGGTATAAATAAGGTTGTCGTCGGAGTTGCCTAAGGGTGGTGGGACCTGTAAACGAAAATCGTTTGGATCGAAACGAGAAAGAGAACGAGAGAAAATCGGTTATATTATCAGGAAGCCTTGTAGGCTCGTCGACAAGTTGCGTCAACTTGGATCGTGTCTACCATATCGCCTCGATACTGAAACAATCTAGAGTAGTTGTTATCGTTAGGAGATCGATGCAGACAACATAGAAATATGGTTTTGTTTTGTAAACAGATGTAAACCATGCCAGGTCGAAAGCGTTGTCCTTTAAAGTAAATTCTCTTTCAAATGCGACGTCCGATTTGGAAAAACATATGGCCCTCTCTTGAACTGAAGCTTTCAGTTCAACTCATATCCATTGCAGCAAAAGTCGGTGATGTTTTCGACATTATTTGAGTTTCCGTTGGAGCTAGGGCATGTCTTGTATGTGCTGGTGTACTGCGTTCACATTCATGTTGGTGGTCTTCCTTCGTTGCCAAACTCAATAACGAATTGGTTTCTCCCATAATATTCTGGGAGATTCTGTGCATCCGTCAAATAACCGTTGTTAGTCATCATACGCCCCCAAGCCAGTACACCAAGGAGATCCGACTGGGCAACGAGTTTACCTCTGGATATTTTTGTTTCAAAAGAGCTCATCATGTCTTCAACTCTGAGGACCTGACCATCTGTTGAGCATCCGAAACTTTGTCACAAATGACCAATTCATGGAGCCTATAGCATGATGTGGTATTACCACATCACGGGCGACGCGACTGGGACCGTCTTCCACCTTGGTAGTTGTCAATTTCCTGGGTGTTTTTCAGTCTTCAAATATTTCCAAGATGCCTCAATAAGTGGAAACGTCGTTGGGATCGTAAAACCCATTTGGATTTATCGCTGTATAATACATGGCTCAAGTGTTCAACAGTTCATTAAGTGTGATCTCTAATCCAATCTATTCTTGCTTCTCAATGTGCTCTTGGTTATGTAGGAATCTTTGGTGGGCTCTGACACGTTGATTTGTATGTATTATTTGATCGTTTCTGAGCTGTATATCAAGTTGACTAGTGGTGAGAGTGGGATTTCTCAAAGCAGTAAGTTTCATCAATCTGCAGTGCCTCCCTGGTATAACTAGTAAGTTGCTCTCTGACATCGCCAGTTTGGTTGTAGGAAATCCACAAACGATTTTTGAAAGACTTGTAAGTCCCACAAGTATTCGCGTCTGCTATTTGTAATGAACCAGCTTTGAGCATACCAGTTGTTCAGGTTTATCAAAATAACTGTTTTTTATTACGAAAAAGCAGAATTCACTGTAGATTTAAGAATATTCAACGACACTGTCAAATACCAGCAACTGATTCAACTCGAAACCTGTAATACAAGCTGTATAATCCGGCAATTGTTAAAATACATTACACTTGTAACTTTTCCACTAAAGATCTCGACTTGTAATTACCTACACAGCACCAGTAAATACGAAAGAATTTCCGCATATGTAAACTATTCTTTAACAAAAAGTTATCACTTGTGTAGAAATTTCCACAAGTGTAGAGCATATATTACCTATCTTCATGCACAGTGCTACATTTTTTTAATAATTTGATTGAGGAGGTCGTTACTTAATGAAAATCGATATACATATTTGTATATACATTATTTTATATGCAAAGAGCACTACGTATCTGTCTGTAATAAGTGGTCAAGTGATTCGAAATGAGACTATAAAGATTTGTCTAGACAATATCGGTTTAATGTGAGACTTCGATTTTCTCACTGATAATGATTTCTACGAAAGGTTTTGTCTAAAGCGATACCAATGTTCTTCGGGTTTACCAGTACTAAGTAGGAGCATTACTGAAGTAACAGATTTGTTGATTAACCATTTACTACAAAGATATGTTAAATTTCCTACTGGTGACGATCTGAAGCTATGACAAGCAGCTCTTCACTTCTTCACTTCACACAATTGAGTGGAATTACTAATTGTGCTCATATAAAAATGATAGCATGTCCACCGGGACCGTCCGTTGAGTTCCAATTACAATATCAAGCTGAAATTAACTAGCGATTTGATACAACTTGGGTATTTTATGCCTTGCTCAAATGACGGTTCAAGATGTATAATAAAAAAGGTAGATTGCCATTTGAAATAACAAAGTGATGACCCACTTCCGGTATAACCGGAAATGGTATCACTTCGAAAATATTTCAGTCCAATTGGAAATCGCTAATTATAGCCGCGTATAAAATTTCAGCTTGATATTGTAATTGGAACTTAAAAAGTTTTCAACGGACGGTCCCGGTGGATATCCCTGCACAATAGATAGACATCTCGTGTATCCAGATGGACCGTATTTTAATCACTAAGAATACTGCAGTATAAATTCGTGAATCATTAGTGACTCAAAGCTAAATATTATAAATATGAATACTAGAGAGGATCAGATAGTTCCACAACTGACCCATGGAAATCGCGCTGCTCGTTTAGCTTGGTGCCAAGAACACGTAAACTGGGATCAAGAGAAGTGGGCCACAGTTCTCCTCAGTGATGAATCTAGATTTAGTTATTTCTCCGATTCGGGAAGAATTCGAATATGGAGGGAACCTGGTAAGCAATACCGTCTCCAGTATGCTCAAGAAGTTGTTAGACAGGTAGGCGGATCAGTGATGTTTCGGGGAGGTATACGCCTTGGTGAAAGAACTGACCTCGTTTTCATACAGAACAACCTCACGGGAAATTCTTACGAAAATGAGATAGTTTTACCTATAGTGGTACCGTATCGCCAAAAAATGGGTCAAAATCCACTCTCCCAACAAGATAATGCCCCTCCTCATCGTGCAAGAGTTGTCTTGAACTTTTTTGATGAGAATGATATCGATCTTCTACCGTGGCTATCCTGCTCCCCAGATCTGAATCCCATCGAGCAGGTGTGGGACACCCTAAAAAGAAATCTCCTGCGTCAAAACGTCTTCCATCATGAACAGGAGCTTCGATTAGCAGTTCAGGGGGCTTGGAATGACTTAGGCCAAAATGTAATAGACAATTTAATATTGAGCATGCCGCGACGATGCCAAAGTGTCATTATTAACAGAGGTGGACCTTCTGGGTACTGAAAACTATAAGTGCTTTCATATCGTTTCCAAAATATAAGTTCAGAATTTTTTTTTGTGTTTTACCAAATTTCGTCGTTTTCAAATTTCAAATTTTTTTTTAAAATAGGTGCTTTGGAGAAGTCAAATATTATTTTGTTTTCTTGAGAATACATTATATACAATACATCCTAACAACAACCGAAAGATTTCTATAAATTCGAATCATCAAATTCATATTTTAAAGGTATTGGTAAGTGTTCCTAGACTTTTTGAGGTGTTTATATTGGAAATTCCAAACTTTTAAGGTGTTTTTGGGAGATTGTGAAAATCGATATCCTTAAAACTTTAAGAAATGTCATAACTGATAGTCAGAGCACAAATAAAATTATGACAAACAAAAATTAGTTTCTCTCTATACAAATCATATGTTTGTGAATATAGTGAAAAGTTGATCACAATTCTTCCATCAAATTGAAAAATGTATATCAATTTTCATCAAGCAACGAGCGTCTTAATCAAATTATTTAATAATATCGAGTTCGTCAATGTTCTATCGTTTAAAAATCACCCCAATAAAGATGATTTATTTTAATTGTGGTAGCAGCAAAGTGCGTGTTTTTCAGTTTTTCCAAGTATAATTCATTCTGCCGTTATTCTATCAGGTTCATATCCATTTTGAAGACTGCTGGAACGGCCAATCCACAGAATGTTCATGCCGGGAATTATTCTCGGTCCGTGATCATTGATTGTCCCAAGGAGAGCGTATTCAAAGTGCACCGGGGCAAATGGCAAATCGAAGGCGGCGGATTAGCATAACGGTAGACCACCGCCGCCGCCGCCCTACCTGATGCGGCGGACCGCGGCCCAATTGGCCGAAGACGGGAATTCGGCGGACCGGAAGTAAGAAGCGTGGAGGAGCTCTATAAGTTTCGTCGGTGCAATCTGCATACCAAGACGATGTAGGGTGATTGAAATTTGGACTGACCGTAGAAATATGCGAAGGGATTCAATCCTCGTTTTGGCGGTCTTGAACGTCTGAGAAAATACAGTTTCATGAAATTTAAAGGAGCTATCAATATCACCAACGTTACTATAGCTTTTATTTCATTAATCATTATTCAACTCAAATATCGATTTCTATATTGCATGAGCCTTATAAGAATCGTGATCTATGAGAATAAACTATTATACAGGGATATCCACCGGGACCGTCCGTTAAAAACTTTTTGAGTTCCAATTACAATATCAAGTTGAAATTTTATACGCGGCCATAACTAGCGATTTCCAATTGAAGTGAAATATTTTCGAAGTGATAACATTTCCGGTTATACCGGAAGTGGGTAATCACTTTGTTATTTCAAATAGCAATCCTTTTTTATTATACATCTAGAACCGACATTTGAGCAAGGCATAAAATACCCAAGTTGTTGGCACTTATCTGTCAAAACTTTTGACAGATTCAATTATTTTTGTTATAAACTCAATTTTTGAGGAACATTTAGAAAAATTGTAGCTCGTAGATCTTTTGCACTACAGACACAATTTTTCCTTGGGTGGATAAAAGAAGGATCAAGGAATTTTCTAAGCAATTTTTTTTTCAATTTGGCGAACGATTTCACCAAGTTATTAAGGAGATGGAAAAAAAAGATACCAGGGAAGATGGAGCGTCTCAATGATGGCAGGCTACTGTTGGACGCTTAAAAGAGACCTTCCAGATGCTTGCCACAAGCGAAAATGTACCATAAGGAGTCTCACTGTGAAAAAGAAATGTGTTTAGTGCTCACTAATTAATGTATTTTAAATAAGAAAATAAGTTTTGATACACAATTATAAATTACTTTATTTAAAAAAAAATTATGTTTTATTTTAAGATAATAACTTGTTTAGCATAGACACCTACATTGTCAGAAAACGTGACGTGCTAGGACAAAATAAAACTCATTTTCGAATTCAGCACACCCAAAAACATAAGAATCACACAAAAAACCAAAACAGCTCTCAACTTTTTCTTGCAGACTTGTGTTATTGAAAGGGCGCCACCTAATTTAATGATGAAGTTGACCTAATCTTGAGTACTAAAAACTGAATGCTCAATTCTCTATCAATTTTCTCACTAGTCTGAATGAAAATACGAATAGTGTTGGTTTGTTTATATATGTATCTACAAAATGTACAATACCTTTAGTGAACCAAAATAGAAAAGGTATCCTTAATTAAACTCAAAACTTATTAAAATATTGGTTACTCTACCGGAATGCACCTATACTTGAAACACCAGCAAACTATGTGTACGTCATTTTAATTGACCACGAAATTATCCGAAATAAATGATGTAAAAATGTGTGAAACAAACTAGATAATGTACTTACGATCTACAGGCAGGGCAATTTAATATAATTGTTAACAAAATAATGTAATAAATGCAAAACTCAATCGTAGTTAGACTCAAAAATGAAAATAATGACAAGTAACACATGATCAAGAGAATATGTACCTTATGTTTCTGTACATCGATGTATGGAATTCACAGCCTCCAAATCATACCAAATTAAATTTCGCTTAAGTTAAGATCTAAACTTATGAACTAAATAGTCATACCTCGTTTAAGTTGATTACAATAAGGCAAAAAAAGATATTAATATTTTATTCATTTTTCTGAGTAGATGTAGGTTGTGACTTCATCAGGGTAAGCGGTAAGATGCATCCAACATTTCATTAGAACATTCAATCCCAGCGTAACTTCATATTCTTCTTTTAATCATAACAATGACACGGATGGTCGACTTGACAGCTGTCTCCAACTGATAGGTGGCAGGAATGACAGGACCCCGTTTCAAAGAATCTCCAAAAGGGCTTCTTATCTATTCAAATACGTTCATCCATACAACTATACCACAAGACCTCGTACCAAAATTTTCCAAAATGTGTGCACGGAAAGACCATACAAAAGAGGTAAGACTGGTTCGAAAATATAGCCCATAACAATACGATCATGAATACTGTGTACTCACTACGTGAACGCCAACTCATCAGAGAAATACAAAACAGGTACAGTGTTAAAAGAATTTTCGAGACCGAATCCGGACTCCTCAGAACTATCTTTCTACTCCACCTTTCTCGACGTTCAGGCAGGAAGTGGGCAGAGTACCAGGCGACGCTCCTCTATCAGGATGCATGATCGTTCAACCGTCAAGCGTTGTCTGAAAGAAGTACAAACTTCTAGTTACCTTCCATTTATGTTTCACCATATTGTTTATTGTCCCAGCTCACGCCAACAGATGTATGACTCCACAATTACCTGATCTACGATTGATTGAAATTCTGGGAACGCTACAAGTATTCCTGAAGTCTTCATCAATAACCATTCAGTGCCTTCCTGAAGAAGTTTCTGAAGGTTTCACTATAAATCCATTTTCAGATTTTATTTTCCTAGAGAAGCTTGTATTTTGTGGACTGTTCAATTCCTGTCATCTCAGAACACTTTTTAACATTTTCATCGATTGAAGATGATTTCTTTAAAGCGTCGTATACATTCAATATAATTAATTTTTCACTTTGGGAAAGTGGTATATTTTTAGCACGTTCAACAGGGATAAAATTAGAAAACTTTTCCATTAATAGTGAAATGAACAAAACACTTTCACTAATTGCTAACTGATGCATACAAATGATGAAACTACTTCAAGAACTCTTCTTAATATATATCTATGTATTAATTACCTTGGGGTTAAATTTGGAGACTATACTCAATAATCCTCTTCAATCCTTATCCGAGTGGCACGCGTATGACCATCCCGTCACTTAAAGATTTATTATTCTACGGCTTTACCAAATCGACTATAGTTCATCTAACACCAAAGATTTAGCAGATTCTGGCGGGGTCAAATTTTGTGATTCGCGTTTCATTATTACCGAGAAAAATTTCGAGAAGGCAAACGTTACTTGCAAAATCACAATTTATTCCTTTCATTTCGTTCCTCATGAGAGTAACATGTGCGGCAAGAAAACACTACGATTTTGTAGGTATATGTCCGCACATATTCGAAAAACATGTGTTAATAGTTAGTTGCCTACCAAAAGAGAAATTTCAAATATTGAGAATTTGCCTCAATTTCTTGGCGCAGTGTATAATTGCATATCATTCAGCCTGCTCCATTAGAGAAATCAGTAACTTTAGGGTCAAAACAGACTATCAAAAACTTCGTCTGATAACTTATCACGAACTTTTTTAATTAATAAATGCTTTAAATTATTGAATTTTTATTAGTCCTTGGCTAGAGTACATACAATCTGTCAAAAAAATGCAGGGAATTGGTTTATGAAACAAAAAATATTTATTTTTTTTTCCAAATTTATTGTATCGCCTTCAAGGTAGGACCCTTCCGAAATAACTCATTTATGCCAATAAATGATTCAATCATCAAAACATTTCCTTTTTCGGGAATTAACTTCAATTCTCGCCGCGAATTCCCTTTTATGTCTTCTATCGATTCAAATCGGGAATCTCGAACTGGTAATTTGAGTTTTGGAGAAGAAAAAAGTCGATTGGAGCCATATCAGGTGAATACGGTGGTTGATCGATAGTATTTGTTGAGTTTTTGATCAGACATTCATTTACAATGATAGCCTTTTGAGATGGTGCATCACCGTGGTGCAAAATCCATTAGTTTTCTTTCCACAAATCTGGATATTTTTCGACCTAAGTAATACTCTTTTTTTTTACCGTCCGACCTTCTATCAAGAATTCCGAGTTCATAACACGATAATGAAAGAAAACACTCAACATTTCTTTGACTTTTGATAAACTTTGACGAGGTTTTTTTCGGTTTCAGTCCGGTTAGAAGGCATTGTTTCGAAGCTTGTTGACTGGTTTGCTTGTCAAACTCATAAACCCATGTCTAATCACGAGTTACAATGCCTTTGATGAATTTGGGGTCGGAATTTACTTGTTCTACCATGTCTTCAGCGACCTTTACGCAATTCAGTTTTTGAAGAAAAAATTCAGGCCTTTTGGAACTACTCGAGCGGAAACGCGTTCAATGCCCAGACAATCGTCCAAACTGGTACGAATTGATTCGTGAGACACATAAAGTTCATTGCCTATCCCTGTATAACTTAAATGACGATATAATGAGTTGAAAATTTTGATGGCCAACCAGAGCGAGGCAGATCTTCTACCATATCTCGACCGCTATTGAATGCACTGTGCACTCAGATGCACGTGTTTTTGATGAAGTCGATTCACCGTAAGCCTTTTGTAACATTTTCAGCGATCCGGATAAGAAATTTCATTTGCAATACAAAATTTGTGACAAATTCTTTGTTCGATATTTTCATCCATTGTAAAAATCGTAAAACACAGTTTTGGAAAGTGACAAAATCGTGCACTGTAATCAAACTAAATGACTGTATAGAAAAAAGTTGTGCGTAAATTAAGCAACAAGAAGTATTTTGACAATCGTATTAAGCAGATTTTTTAAATAAATAATTCACGGTATTTATTTGACAGAATGTAGTTTCAATTCAATTAGACGTTTTGAAGCTGATGAAAGAAGATTTGAAGAACCCCTGTAAAACAAAAAAAATGACATATTAGTGAAGGGAAGTGATAAAATCACGTTAAAGAAAGTTATTGAATTCCATATGTGAATTAAATGAGTCTGCAGTAGTGAAACTTCTAAATCTGGCTATGTGTATGATACCAATGTTACCAAAATTTTACTTGGCATTTTTCATCAGTTCCATCGGATTTGAACGAAAGTAAACAATAGGAGAAACCTTAAAACTTTTCTGCAAAGCCTCTCAATTATTCCGAAATTCTTCAAATAGCGAAAATATTTCCGTCGAGTATTATTTCAAATTAAAACCGGAGAAAGACGACGGCGGTGGCGCCCCGGCAGATTGAATTAAGAGACATTCCCTAATTTCCATAAAGAACGAAAGTTATTAAATTGAAAAACTTATCAAAGTCGTTTGCATATCGATTCGTTTTTCAAAGACGGGCAGGAGGCAGAGAGACAAGTGTAGCCTCTTTGTGAATTGTATGCTAGCAATCCAGGACGTCTCGGAATTAAAATATTTACATCTCATCTCTGTTGATTACATTTCCAATTCTGAAATTAATTTTCCCCGGCTAAAATGGAAAATCACAAGCAATCTCGAGACTCGGAAAAACGAAATTATCTTCCGGTCCCGTTCACTTTTCACTTTGTCTAGAGGAATATAAATACTCAATCATTCATGGGATCAGAGGCGGATTTGACACGAATGTTTCAGATAATGAACTCTATATTTCACTCCGAAAAGTATTAAAATTTCTGCTTAAAAAATGGGAATTAGTTTTACAGTTCATTACAAATTGACATTGTGGATTGTGAGCGGTTTTGTGTTTAGCGGAATATAGAATGTTGTGCAGTGAAGGTGTGCATTAATGATCGGCATAAATTCTGTGTTGTGTGTGTCTACAGACCTCCAAATGGTAACCTGAATCTTTTTTCAATCAAGATGGCAGAGGTTTGGCTTCATTGTGAAAGGTATAGTACCAGCATCTATTTGTGCGGGGACATAAATGTTTCCGAAAATGTCAGCAAGCTCCTTCTAGCTGACTTATTTGAAAGTTTCAATCTGAAAACAACTTCGTATGAACCAACTAGAATTGTACACAGTGATGTGGACAATATGACAACTGGCCCTAAAGTTGACTACTTAGTGACTAATGTAGATTATAATGACATGAAAACAAAGGTTGTACAGCCCAACCTTGGCGATCACCTGGCCCTAATTCACTCGTTTTCAATGGAATTCTGCAAATCGGATATGCCAAATGTACACCTGAAACAATTCCGAATCTATTCTGCATCGAACTTGAACAATCTAAATTTTGCTCTTGATCAACATTCTTTTGAGAATATTTATAGAGTAGGTCAAGATGTGAACAACGTATATTCAGAGATTATTTATGTATTGTCGAAAGCAATTGATGTTAACTGTCCATTTGTGTCTGTAAATGTTAATGAGGGCCCTGACAAGAAATGGGTTAACCAAAATGTGGTAAAAGCGGGGAACGAACTGAAAAATTTATTCTGGATGAAAAAAAAATGAATGACAATGCTTTGTCTGATCTTTATGAAGTAAAAAAATAAAAGAATACAAATTTCTATTAGAGAGAACAAAAAAGAACTTCTATAATATCAAAATTCAAAAAAGTTTTAGTAAGCAAAAAGAAATCTGGTCATTAACCAGAGCTAATATGCTCGTTTCCTAAGAAGAGTAATGCCGATAGTTTTCAAGGTAGAGGAAGTTATACAGGCCTTCACGAAATGGTGTAATACTAACAATTTGATATTGAATGTTGGAAAAACGGTTGTGATCAATTTTACGTGCAATAGAATATCCTGAAAGGTGGACTTACACCCGTTGAATTTAATGAATGGAGGTAGATTATTAGGTTTAGAGGTTGATGAATTCCTAAATTGGAATAATTATATTCAGTATATCCGCAAAAAAATAAACTTATTATGCCTCAACCCAACTAAAACAGTGGAACAACGAGGACTCATAGACACATACTTCGCTCTTATATACATATATTACCTTAACTGTAACGTTCTTCTTTGGGGTGACAGCTCACAGAGTAAAAGAATTTTCATCTTACAAAAAAGGGCCATAAGATTGGTCTTTAAACTGTATAGCAGAGAAAGTTGCAAACCCTCTTTTATCAAACATCGACCTTCCCTTGTATTTATATATATCGAATGCTTATATATATTAGGATGCACTCCGACGGCTTTCTCAGAAACTCTCACTATCATCAGTATGAAACAAGAGCTGCAGATTTGTTTGTTACCGATAAGCATTCACTAAGCAGGTTTGAAAAAGCTCCAAGCTATATCGGAAAGAAATTCTTTAATAAGCTTCCCTCGCGAATAATGGACCTAAGACCTGAACAGTTCAAGTTTGCGGTGAGGCAACTGCTTATTAGTAAAGGCTACTATTCTGTGGACGAGTTTCTGGGCGACGGTCACACTTAGAAAAAAGCAGGAACCGAACTGTTCCTATAATTCCATTTTATACATTGTTTGTTAGTTAGTGATTAGGTATTAAGTTAAGTTTTAATTATAAGATTCTCAATTGACGAGTTAATCCTACTGTGGCCAACATACAAATAAAGATTTATTATCGTGGACTTATGCA
The DNA here is from genome assembly GCA_013387265.2 of Cryptolaemus montrouzieri. Classification (NCBI taxonomy): domain Eukaryota; kingdom Metazoa; phylum Arthropoda; class Insecta; order Coleoptera; family Coccinellidae; genus Cryptolaemus; species Cryptolaemus montrouzieri. The sequence goes on from JABFTP020000144.1 coordinate 35,679,229, forward strand.
CTATCTCAGCTGTTAGCTGGATATAATTTACCTTTCCCAGATTTAGTAATCAAAGGGAATAGGCTCGATTACAATATAGTTGACATAAATTTCCTAACTATCCTACATGTATTAAGAATTACAGCTTTTTGCATTTCTATATAGGTATTCTTATGCAATTCTAATTTCTTAAGGCTATTATGCAAAGTTTTGGGTATTAAAACAGTCGAGGATAGGATGACAGGAACAATATAGATTTTATCGAGGTGCCACATCTGCTTGATCTCAATAGCAAGGTCTGTGTATTTGGACTTTTTCTCCTGGAACTTGTTCAGCACATTGTTATTATTCGGTATGGCGACATCCACCAGCATTGTTGTTCTGGCTCCCATATCATACACCACTATGTCCGGCCTATTATTCGTCACCATTCTGTCACTGATAACAGGCCTATCGTAGTATAATCTGATAGAGTCATTTTCCAATACCGGCGCCGGCTGATACTTGTAATATGGCTGGAAGGTGTTCAGAAGTCCGTACTTGTGTGCAAGTTTCTGGTGGATAATGTTGCACACTTGATTATGCCTGTGAAGATACTCCGTATTGGCCAGTTGTTCGCGGCCGGACGTAATATGCTGTATAGTCTCCGATCTTATATGGCATTTCCTGCGCTTATTATTATGTAATGTTCCGTCCTTCATTATACATTTTTTGTAATTGTTTGTAGCGATCACTTGGTCTTGGATGGCCATAAGGAATCCCTCTGTTTCTGCGAATAATTCTCCTTTCATCAACCATTTGTTGGAGGCTTCTTTGTCGATGTGTGGCTGATTAATCTCATGGTGATGTCGTCCATGCAATTCTCTTCTTGACCATTGCTCTTGTTTTTCAGTATCTGATAGGAACGGTAGATTCAGCAGATCATCTCTGGTAGCAAGATTGCTTCTTGTTCGAAGCATATAATTTGATGTCATCCATATACAGCAGGTGGGAGATTGTATGATAATTCCTTTCTGCTTTTATCCTAAATCCGTATCTTGTTCTATTGAGCATTGAGGACAATGGGTTCATTGCTAAACAGAACCATAGTGGACTCAAAGAGTCTCCTTGAAAAATTCCACGACGTATGGGTATCTCGTCGGTTTTAATTGATTTATTGTTCATATTGACCTGCAGAGACGTGCGCCAGTGCGTCATTGTTGTCTTCAAGAGCTCTACCAGGGCTGGGTGAATTTTGTGTATCTGCAATACTTCAACAAGCCAAGAATGGGCGGTACTATCGAATGCCTTCAGATAATCGAGAAAAGCTGAACGAACATTCCGATGCCCCACGTGTGCCTGTTTCATTATCACAGAATCGATGATGAGTTGTTCCTTGCACCCGTGGTGTTTCTTTCTGCATCCTTTCTGCTCCTCTGCTAATATATTGTTGTCGTCAAGGTGTAGGTATATTCGATTGGATATGCATGAGGTGAGTATTTTGTAGAGTGTTGGCAGGCAAGTGATTGGCCTGTATTGAGACGGATCCTGTGTTCTATCCATCTGAGGTAGCATATATGTTAAGCCCTGCGTTAGGAAAGTGGGTGTTTTCTTGGGATGTTGAAGAACATACGTGAGCTGTTTCGCTAGGTCTCCATGGAGCTTCTTGTACTAGTAGTTGTGGATATTATCTATACCTGTGGCCTTCCAATTGTTGGTCGCTCTAACTACTGTTGTGATTTCTCCCTCCGTTATTCCTTCGAAGTCCATATGTCTGATATCGAGGCGTTCTTTTTCATTCGTGATTCATTCCGCATCTCTATTGTGTTCTTTGGGGTTTGACCATAGTGATGACCAATACTCGGTCAAGCACTGTGCGTCAGGTACTTCTCTGTTATTGTTGGTCACATATTTGTTATTTCCCTTATGAAAATTGGCTGCGTTTTGGAAGAACCTTTGGTTTTGGTGTTTTCTTTCAGTGCACTTGACGTATCTTGAAAGCCTCTTTGCTTTTGCTTGGAGTTTCTGTTTCAAAGTGTCCATATACACGTCGATGTGTTGTTTGTGATCAGGGTGTTTTGTGTTCGTACCAATTTTCCTATAAATTTTGCGTATATGTGATTTCAAGCGCCTTGAGGGTTTTCTGTTTCTCAGGAATTCTGTGAGGCGACCGATTTCTGCTCTAATATTGTCAATATCCTTCTCCAGTCGTTTTTGCCATGGTGGTTTTCTGACGCTTTTTGGCTCAGCTTGAATCAGAGTTGTGGAGATTTGTTGTTTGTGAAGTCGAAGAACCGCTACTGCTCCACAGTAAATCAAAGTGTGAATCTTCTCCAAGGTGTTCTGGTCGGTATATTCTTCAAACACTGAGTTTACGCTTGCTAGGATGATATTGGTGTTCTTGTTCGTCTTGAGTTTAGATTTTTTAGTTGGGTTACTACCACTGAATTTAGTTATTGCTCTGTTGAGTTCTGATCTTGCTAAATACATATATTCGTTCTGCTGATTCGGCTCAGGAGGGCGTTCCATGTTAATATTCGTTTCCGTGGCTTCGATGTTATCTGTATAGAAAAATAAAGATTAATATTATTATTATTATGGTGAAGATTATTATTATTACAAAGTTCTACTATATTTCAAAATAGTTCTAATTCAAGCGGATTAGAAGTAATTTGAAATGTAATTAATTTTATTAGGCTATTTTTATTTTAATAGATGTATTATTTGGTGGAAGAATTATATTGCAGATGATATGAGGTCAGGGAATTGGATTTGAAATAATGGTACCACTTATAATTTTCAAAGCAAAATTCAATTTGGAATCAATTCTACTCACATAAGCACTATTCCACCAGACAAAACTAAGCTGTAGAAAAGACAAGAGCAGCAGTTCGAAGGGTGTTAATATCAGCAATACAAGTGAACCCAAATAATATTTGCAGAATATTGTATTTCATTTTTATTCAGTTGATTATTATGGGATTTGAAAATCAATGTACAGTCCAGTGTGACACTAAGATATTTGAGATACAAATTATGATTCAGTGAAGAATTATTAAAAAATACAGTCAATTCTCCATCCTTTTGATAATATTTCAGATGAAACCAAGATGCCTCAGTTTTCGAATGATTTAGGGTCCCAGAAGAGCTCGTTCAGAATATCTTAAATGGCAGTTAGCACACTCGGTTTCGAAGTTTCGTGATGAGAAAATATAGCAATATTGTCCGAATAAGTGAACTTGATAGATCAAAAGTAAGAATAGAAAATAAATAAATAAGGATAAACAGTGTTCCAAGAATCAATATCTATGGATGACTATTATTTTACAACCCAGATAATTGGAGAAAAAATATCAAATACAGGAAACTGATCAAAATTGGAGCAGCTACTGAACCGCTTCAAAAAGCAGTCAACGCAGCGCACCACAACTTGCAGAGGTCTGTTCATATCACACAGAATAGTTACTGTTGTAGCATTTTACATACTTACCTGTCCCAAATCCGTCTACAAAAACAAGAATCACAAATACATCCTGAATGCTGAGAATCTTGCCTGAAGCTAAGTTCCTCAAAGAGGTCCGAAAAATCTTATTGTATAACCCGTTCTACTCTATAGATGAATTTTTTAATTTTGAATTTTAACTGTGCTTTCAATTACACTTATTCGTATTTTATATCTATTTACCCTTTATATAATTGTTTGTGAAAATTTCCTTCGTGCGTGTTTTATATTGTCATAGTTCCTTTTTTTTTGACGTACCATGTAACATTTTTGATGGCGCATTGAATGATTGATTGAAAAAAAACTAAAACCCACAGTCTTCAAACAGACAATATATTGACAATCAGTTTAGGAGTTTCACTACAATGAATAACTTTATACAGTGTTTTATCAGACAATCTTTTTACACTGTATATTCTGCAGAAAAATCTAGAAACACAACACCTAGTTTTAGTATTCTCTCAAACTCTGACTCAATAAATTCGGATTTGCGAATTAAAGAAAGCTTCATCAATAATCATTTGTGATCTTTGTTATATAATAGAATTCTATCTGATATTTTGCCAGAGACAGAAAGTAGATTATAGGACGATAGCTATTCAGATTTCCAGAATTTTAAATAGTTAATTGATTCCGCCGTCACTACGTGATAGTTAATGATCCATGATGACAATAAAGAATTAAACTAAGTATCATACTTAGTTTAATTTCTTATTATCATCCAGAATTTTGAGTTGGTTTCAAAATCGCTTCAATCTTGGCTTTTCAGCAACCTACAAAAATACTACTTGAAGCCAGCAAATTATTGTAAAAAGATAATAGCAAAAGTGAAGCATTTTTTCCGAAAGGTTAGAAGAATTCTGCAAATATATCAATATATATATATATATATTACAATATGAATGGTTTAGATGAATTCACATCAGAACACGTTTTTATTTGTTTATGATGAATGCGTTTAGTACATTTGGTATCAATCCCATTTAGATGAACACTATTTGAAGCAGTGACTCAAGTTTAAATAATATTTTAATAGGATTGATATGTGATCGATGTTTGGAAGTTCTTGATTTTCCGAATGACTTTGACTAGAATGACAGACCTTTATGTAATTCTTCAACTCATTCTATTTTATCTTTCTCTAATTATTCAATGAACTGAAAAGGCAATAATCCTTTTTGTTTTGCTGGTGCAAATTCTAATATAGAATGTTGGATTTCTCTGATAAACCAACAGTATAGGTTCAAGCGGAATCTTTCTGAGGATGAAGTTTTCTCAAGAACGCTAACAAATCTTGAATAATAATGGAGGAATCCTTTTCTTGTTTAGGAAAATTACTCCAATCAGTTTCCATTAAACTTCTCCAGCAAATTCAGATAGGGAAGTTGAAAACCGAGCAACAATGAACTGGTCTAGGTTGACTATGAAGAAATTCTCGATTAAAAGGTAACGGTACAGATTCTATATCGTTCGTAACTACGCAGATATCAGGATTATACTCATGATACCATCTGGAAAAATGAAGAGTAGCTCTTGAGTGCAATAGATCGCATGAGTTGGAAATCATATATTTCCTACCCAGTTGATAGGAGAAATACAATTTCTATAATTCTCAGTATAGTCCCATAAACGGTAGTAATAATGATAACCCCCCATAAAAGTGATATTGAGACCAATTGTCTATGTCGAGCCAGTGTCAGATGGAAAAGAACGGAACTCATCTCTCAGAAGAGTCAACTTGACACATAGCAAACTTGTAGATAATAATTACACTACCTTTGTATCATTCATAAAGGAGAAGAAGATGCAAAATAAGTTCTAGAGATTTTCAAGAACACAATACTCAATGGAACACTAGATGATTCTAAGGCAACTGAAATATATTATGATGCAGACCCAGACCTCAGATGAAATCAAGTTAACACTAAGCTTTGACAGGTATTAGAGTGTTAAAATTTCCTCAAAGGAGAACCCAATGGCTCAGCAAATCCATTGTCATAACTGTAATCGAAGTTTTTGGCCGGAATATATTTTCAAGAAATTTGTCCATAATCTTATCGATCACAACACAAAATACTGAAAAAATCAATCAACCTTGTTATTCCTTCAATAATAATCGAAAGTAATCAAAACATTTCAATTTTTGAAAGTCGTTCGAATTTTCCGACTCTCCGTATTCGTCCTGAATATCTCCTTTCTCCGGATTACTAAGCACAAACCAAACACAATCATCTGAAGTGCATACCTTTTGTAACTGAGCTGTTTTCTTTCTGAAAACTTTTCTTCGATAATAACAGACATAACAAAAACAACAAAAAAAGAATTCACTACATTAATTTTTTCATGTCAATTATATAGGTTACAGAGTGCATTCGAAACGTTTTCATAGTTAGGTCGAGTTTTCGCAGAATTTTCGCCATTTAACTGTTTTTTGAAAAAAAGCAGTTTTTTGTACTCTTATTTCAAGTCGTGAGTTCTACTATTTAATTAATTAAAATCCTATTTTCAACTTCTTTTGAATTCTACAATTTTCTTCTGTTTTGTTTTTCGAATTTTTTTTGTGTAAAACTATTAGTAACGCAAAAAAAATAGTCAAACTGAGGTCTGACTGTTATCTTGTCGATACGAAAACTTCGTTTATTTTTTATAGATTGCAAAAAGTGCATATGCTACTACTCATTTCACATTTACTGAAAATATCATCTATCTGGGTGCGTGGTATCACGATACAGTGAAATTATAAAATATATATACAGTGAAGGTTGATACAGCAGTGGGTAAAAATTCTTGTTTATATTTTATATGCTATCAGTTCATTGATTTTGAGTATGAAACGTAGATATAATATAATAATTCGCACTAGAGATGGAGATGTTCGGTATTTAGAGGTTGATTTTGATTTTTTCAAAAGTTTCACATTTTACCTTATACGTAATTTTCATTTCAATTTCTATAAAATTTCCTTTCGATTACTCTCAAGCATCTCTCAATGCCGGTAGATTACTAAAAAATAATTTGTCAACATATCTCAACTTCTGATTAAATTTGAAATGTCATGCTTGAATTTGATAATAATTACCGTTGTTAATAAATCTCGTTTTGAAAATTGCTTAACGAATTATGTTTAAAAATATTGTTGCATGTAAGACGATCAACATTAACACATCAACAAATAACTAGCGGAATAATCGATATTTTGCTATTTTCAAAATGGACATTCGAATTTCGGTCATTACATGAAATAGGCTAATCAATCTTATTAAACGTCGAGGCCTTTATAATAAGAGCCATAAACTACAGGAATATGCCATTGACAACATGAAACGGGAATGCCTTAATGACATATTCTATGTTCAATTCGCGTATGTTATTACAGGCTAAGCCGGGAGATTAAGCAATAACTGGAAAGGGATCATTAGAGGGGATCTGACCACTGGTCAGCTTAAATTCCGGAGAAATAATAGGTTTTTCCGACGAAAATTGACCGCACGTCCCTACCTCCATTTTTGTCTTACTTTTGTCGAACTGGTATACGTATTGATTTAGGTGCGTTACGACGTGAAGGACGTTTTATTGTTTTCGAAAACAAAGCACAATATTAACCCCAGGCCACTATTCCACTCTGCCTCTTACAGTTTCGCACAGATGTTGAAAATATCGTATATTATTCATACCCTTGGAGATGTCACTTCGATGTTTATAACGTCGTTCGTACTCTTATTTTTAATTGGAATGATTCACGGCTTTTACAGGAAATGGGAATTTAGATGGAAAATCTGGGATGGTGCATGTATGTGATTTATTATTTGTGATTAAGCGTGGGATATATTTTCACAAGTAGATCTTTTGTGAATAGAAGTTATATCGAATTTGGTAAATCTTTAAATTTTAAACTCTACACATATATCAAATGTTGGGAAATTGAATATCCCATATCTCTAATTATTTATTATCTTCTCTAATGTGTAATAATAATATGGTAGTTTTACCATAATAAAAGAATTGTTATAATATTCCGCAGTGAAAATATTTCAGTGCTAATCTTCGAGAATGCTTGGGGCCGTAATTCTGCAAGCTAATGTAGCTAATGTAATGGGAATCACTCAAAGCGTTATTTTCCACCTTCTGGAATCGTTATTACGATAGCGGAAGTGTACCATGAAGGCATTTGCAGCCATTTGCAGATAGAAGCTGTTTCAAAATATGTTATCAATAGAAGATTGAGGAAAAATGATTATTATTTATTAATAAAAGATTGATTAATAAAGGATTGATTTAACAGAAAGCCTACGAAAAAGCAGTATTAGAATCTGGTGAATCTGATCACTCGATTAAAATTGAACAAATTCATTGGAGGGACGTTTTATTCGCTGATGGATCTTGATTTGGTTTAGTTTTAGTTTCACGGAGTGCCAAGAGTTTGTCAATAATCTGGTACAAGAAATTTCGTTTGGTCTTAGAACAGAGCTGGATCGATTATGTTAAGAATATTCTAAGACCCGGTGTTATGTTATCCACAAATATTTCCTAATTAAGCTTCATTTTGGAGCACACACAAATTTTGATACGAAAGGGAGTATGTTTTTTTGGTTGATTTAGAGTGTGCGATATGAACCTCCCGCCCCTAGCATCCTTCAACTCGAAATTCATTATAGAAAAAGAGGGCTGACTGGTACTTCATTGTTTTTGGTCATCTTTGGATTCTCTGCTCAAATATGTGATTTCAAAACGTTGTATGGTCAGTCAAATTACCTGATTTTGTTCTCTAAATTTTCTTCCTATGGCCGTCATCTCACATCGAAAGATAATGCCTCACAACTTGTAAATCTGGAGTAGCTGCAAAGAAGAATCATCATCAAATGTGGATTCTTCAATCTGAGATTTTTGGAATTTTTTTGGGTGTACCTTCACTGTTTCATATTCCTGAAGAAAGGAAGAAAGTGTGATAAAGTTTTTTCCTATTGTTTCAATAAATGAGCGAAACATTACTCCTATCTCCTTTTTCTTTTCTCCTATCTCCAGTTGTTCTGAAATGATTGAACTGAACATTTTGAAATAAATAAATATATATATATATATATATATATATATATATATATATATATATATATATATATATATATATATATATATATATATATATATATATATATATTTATATATTTCAAAATGTTCAGTTCAATCATTTCAGAACAATATATATATATATATATATATATATATATATATATATATATATATATATATATATATATATATATATATATATATATATAGGATGACCCATGAATCACTGGAAGTAGCATAATTCCAAGAAAACGAAGGATTTTGAAATTTTTTCGCAAGATGATGATTTTCTGTTACGGTCACAATTTGAGGATAATTTCGTATATACAGGGTGTTCCGTTTCTGAGGAACAAATCAAAGTTATGTTTTTTGAATAGAACACCCTATATATTTTGATGATTTTAGCTTTGTGAGATCAAATCAAGGCGACTTTGTTCGATATTCTCTATACCTAAGTTCAATGGTTTTCGAAATATTTGAGGTTGTTCGAATTTTAATGACTTTTTTGAAAATTTCTTTTTTTCTCTCGTTGTGACTTTCCGATTGTGATTTTGCAAAAATTATGTTACTGATACTCCATTCCTGAGTAACCATCGTTCCGAAACTCTGAAATTGATACAGGGTGCAAAGTACAAAATTTCCGATTCTGCCTTTCTTCAAGCCTCATTTTTTCAATTTTTTCTAATGACACATCCTGTATCTTATACTCAGTAATGATCGGTTATTTTTATACCTATCGAACAATACCCAAGTTCTCTATATCTTTCTTTAACGGTTTTCGAGATTTCTCGAACTTTCCGATACTTTGTGTCTCAATATTCACCTCGAAATGTTTTCCTTCGTTTTTGAAGAGGCATGTCACTTGATAAGACAAAAGTTTGTACGATGTGTTATTCAAAACACCAGTTTTAAGTCTATAAGTCGAAAATGATCAAAAAATGTCTCCATGAACCGATGTGAAGGCGATGAAAATGAATATTTTATGGAATTCAGTTTTGAAAAATGCAGTGATCGGAGCAGTTGAAAATTGTTCAATTCGAGCCTATTTCTAATTTTCCTCCTTGTAAACTATTTACCTTTTCATCAGGGGATGATCAGAAGGTGTGAAGTCAATGGAGCAGTCTGGTTGCCCAAACTAACAGGGAAATATTGGATAAAATTTTACCTAAGAAGAAACACGTTATGTTTCTCTATGGTGAAGAAACCGCATACCCCTCGAGTTGATATCAGAAATTCGTTGAGATATTAAATATAGGTGCACTTCTCCAATTAGTGTACCGACGAAAAAAATGAGGTTCTATGAGTTAATAGTTGTACCGTCACCGTCACCAGACATTTACAGAAAATTTGTTCTGTGAATAGAGTCAAAACCTGATATAGCGACATTGACCATATACACTCGGAGGCAAAATTAGCGGAACACTCGAAAATTTAACCAAATTCGAAGTCCGATATTTTTCCTAATTCTCAACCGATTTAGATGATTTTTTCGTCAGGTTATAGATCAGCTCTTCTGCTTTGTAGAAATTATAAGAGAAAACAAAAAAAATTTGAAAAAAATTTTATACGGGGGCAAAACTAAAAGTGTTTTTCTTGTAAAAAATTCGTAACACCCTGTGGAATTTCGTGGTCCGAGTTGAAACGTACAATATCATGGTCTGTCAAGACACATCTTCCTACAGTAACGCCATTCTTGTTTTATGCATTTATCTCTATTTTCACAAGAGATATCCAATTTGAAGCGAAAAGTCACAAATTTCAAGAATTTATTTTTAATCTTGTATAGGTGCATAACATCGGAGGTTAGCCAAAAAATAAAATCAAAATTAGAGAAGCGGAAATCTAACGAAATGAAAATTTTTGAAATTCACTGGCCAATTTCACGCTCCGGGAGAACTCGAAGTACACTGGAAGAATCATTGATTTTGCACATTTTTTTTTGAATTTTTTTGTGTGACACTATAATAACTATCATTCCTGTCCAAAATTGAGAGCAGGTGTGTATCCTGGTGATACACTCGTGAAATGAAATGAACATGTCCATGCTACATGCTCCCTAGCAAACGCCAATCTTGCTACCCGATGGGCTCTATTGAGTCTTGGTGCTCTTGCTTGCGCGTATGATCTCAGACCAATTTCATTTAATCGTCTTCTGACTGTCCTCACACTGACGTTAATGTTATCCACTGCTTGTAAAAGGTTACGTGAGAAAAATGTTCATGATGACCCAAAAAAAAAACATTTGACTATAGTAGCGAATATGACCCCCCGAGCCCTTATTACAGCGCGCATACGATTTCGCATACTCCAAATGATGTTGTCTATCATCTGTTGAGGTATGTTGACTCACTCTTCCACTAAAGCCATTGTCAGCTCTTCAACGTTGCCTGGATTCTGTTGTCGAACCCTTCTTCCAAGAATGTCCCAAACGTGTTCGATCGGGTTTAAATCCGGTGACCGCGACGGCCAGTCCATTCGTGTGATCCCAACTTCATTGACATATTCTATCACTATGCGCGCAGTATGAGGGCGCGCGTTATCGTGCATAAAAAGGAAATTCTCTCCTATGTAAGGAGCAAAAGGCACAACATGGGGCTCCAAGATTTCTGTTATATACCGATGGGCATTAAGTGATCCATTGCCAATAATCTCCAGTTCTGTTCGTACTCCCAAGCGAAATTCACACAATATCGGCTCTCATCACTAAATAAAACTAGTCTCCACTGATTGATTGTCCATGCTACATGCTCCCTAGTAAACGCCAATCTTGCTACCCGATGGGCTCTATTGAGTCTTGGTGCTCTTGCTTGCGCGTATGATCTCAGACCAACTTCATTTAATCGTCTTCTGACTGTCCTCAGACTGACGTTAATGTTATCCACTGCTTGTAAAAGGTTACGTGCCTGAACAGCAGTAAGACGAGGATTTCTTATGGTTTGATAGACGATGAAACGGTCATGTATAGCGCGGGTTGCCCGATTTCTTCCTTGTCCTCGCCTCCTCACGTACAATCCAGTTTCCCTGTAACGTCGATAGATTCGATGGATAACCGACGTCGAGACACCCAACATGGTACCGACTGAGCGGTAGGTGCGCCCTTCCTCGATCAATGTAACTGCCCTTGCTACTGAGGTTGGTGGTAAATCTCTCATTCTGAATGAAAAATACCGTTTTGAATCGTAAACAGTAAAAGAATCACAAAACACCGCAACCGATAGAATTTGTTTCAAATCAAAGAATGGAAAACTCTCATTCTTAAAACAAGTGCAAATGTGGTCATATACAAAAAAACGTGTGTTGTATTTGATAAAAAAAGGTGTGCACATGTGTAAATGAAAAGTTTTATCAATAGTCCCAGAATTCGGTTGTGTATTTTAATACCTACCGACTGTTATCTCCTATGAATTCCTAATTTTCACCAAATTAACCAAATTGTCATCAATAACTAATGCAATTCGAACATAAAAATCGCAAACGACAATTTCGACACGCCTGAGTGATAATAAGAAAATTCCAAATTGATAGACGAATTTTGATGACAATTTCTTGATTCAATAGAATTTCTTCAAAATGGTGATTTTCCACTTGAAATTAAATATATTTTGCAAAAATAGAGATAACCGCATGAAACAAGAAGGGCGTTACTGTAGGAAGGTGTGTCTTGACCGACCATGATATTGTACGTTTCAACTCGGACCACGAAATTCCACAGGGTGTTACGAATTTTTGACAAAAAAAACACTTTTAGTTTTACCCCGTATAAAATTTTTTTCGAATTTTTTTGTTTTCTCTTATAATTTCTACAAAGCAGAAGAGTTGATCTATAACTTGCCGAACGAATCATCTAAATCGGTTGAGAATTAGGAAAAATATCGAACTTCGAATTTGGTTAAATTTTGGCTCCGAGTGTAGTCTCCGACGTTATGTCTGATAGATGTTATAAGCAATACATACACACAAGTAGTTATATTATCTAAATAATCTAGATAAATATTCCTTCAATGCTTTGAAATAAGATCTGAAATCGTTCGTATTGTTTTGTTTTGCTGGGACAAGTAAGCAGTTCGTCGTTATAGTCGATTTATATCGATAAAGTGTTGTCGTTATAAGCGATATGTCGCTGTATCCGATGTTGTTATATTTTATTACTGAGTTATTTCCTAGAGATTTGGCCGGGGTTAAGATCTGGTCGTAATAGCCGATCGGTCGTTATGAGCAATGTCGTTATAATCGGTTTCGACTGTATTTTGTAGAATTTTGTAGGAACTCTCTGTCGCCCAATTGTAAGAATTTTTGGAATTATGTATTCCATTCCGAAATATCAGAGATTTCTAAAGAAATAGAACTCAACTAACAGTTCTCCTGTGGTATGTTATTCATCTTCCGAATCCAACATGAGGTATTTCATCACCTTTATCTAAGCGCTGAACTAATTGAGCGTGATAGGTTAGGTTAGATTAGATAAGATTAAATTTGTTGAGTGTTCTCCACGCTACAGATGAAGGAACTTTTGTGAGTGTCCATTTTGTTACTCTTTTCAGACTTCTCACGAACATATTGTCTTCAAAAATAGTTATCGGATCTTTTAGCGTTCCAGCTTCAAAGCGCTTCTGGATCGATCAGAAAATCTATTAGTCATATTAGTTGTGAATTAACGAAATGCATAAAAATTGGATGTGATCATTTTAAGAACCTAAGGTTGTCAGCTTTGTATACACGTCTTCCGGTAATAATTATTTTTTACACATCTTTGAAGAACAACGTTTCTTTTCGAAAATCAGACAACGATTATGATAAGATCCTATTTTTTGTTCGGACCACTGAATTTATGTCCTCCATTGATTCAGAAGTTTACTTCTTCAGATATTTTCGATAAGAATTGTTTTTCTTCTTAAACAATCAAAATCAAAATCAAAATAACTTTCAGGTATCAGTGGTGAAAACGATTTCTAATTCTGGAATCATATTATGGTGCCAAACAATATCAAAGGCAGATTATATGGCCTAGCCTATGGAGCTTTCCTGACAATTTAAAATTTGATATCGTTTTGCAGGTTGAAATTATGAATGAGTTCCAGAAATCCGAATTTTTTCAACTAAGCCATGATCTTCTTTTCCATATAGAAAAACTTCATTGAGATTCAACAATAATAAAGTCACAAAATTCGAATGAAATCGGACTAATGGTTTGAAAGATTTTTTCCATTGAAATATCGACAGAACCCAGAAATCAATATCGAAAACGAAAGATTAGAGATAGAAATCTAACCTAACCTTGAGTTAGTCACCGGATCGTTTTATCACCAGCTAAAGCAGTTCCGTTTATTGCTAAAGTACCCGATATCGTTATGTTATTCATTTTTTCTATTTCATTAAATACTCGTCATTAAATACTCGTCCATTTGTTGATTATTAAACTGCTAGGCAAGAGGTTTTACTTTACTTTACGTTTAAGGGATTTAGGGTCTCATTCCTGATCATTTTTTCCAGTGACACAACATAATTCTGGTACTCCTGTAATGGGAGAAAATGCGCTTTCAATAATTGAACATTAGTGAACCGAAACAATCGACGATTAAAAGATTACACACACAGAAATAACTTTTTAGAAACTGAAATTCCCTGCAATAACAAAACAACCGACGTTCATTCGGTAGATTATATCTCTGGAAAAACGTAAACCCATTTTCCTTTGTGCATATAAATATTCGGGCGCCGGCGTGGCATAATATTTACGGTTCTAGGATTCCTAAAATTGAAATTAATGCTCTCGTAAATAACTTGCACGTTATTGATTCGATTGTGTATTCGATATTGGAAACGCAGTTACCTCGGAATAGAACGTTTTCGTATTCAAATATTATCTTTCGAGATTAATGTGTCAGACTTGAACGTGCTGCTACTGCTATTGCAGCGGCGTGCGTAGAAATCGAGGCTATTCGGAATGAGTTATTCGAGTTTGAACCGTTTGATTTCTGTTTGAAATAATCATCGAACCACATCGCTTAGGAAGTAAGGTAATGGCTCAAAAGAACTGATTTTTTTCATGAAAGTATTAAACTCTAATTTCAGATGAGAATGTTATATTGTTATTATTCTGTACCCCTGTACCCCAGGAACAAGTATAGCTGTAGAGTTGAAATTGATACCTAATATTCTTCGGCAATCCTTTAAAGTCGTGAAGAAATCAAACTTTCGAGTTAACCCATATAACCCTGAAACTATCGTTTTTTCATAAATTGAACTTTTTTCGTGAATTGAGGTTGAAAGGGGGATTATAAAGTATAATCCACCATTTTTTTGAAATTTCGAGTATTGCTATTGGTCGAAACTATGCCTCATTTTAAAAGGACAAAAGTACTATAGCATACTTATGAAATTATCGATTGATTTCAAACAAACTCTTTATTTTCATCAAAAGAATATCTAAACATTAAAAAGTATGTTAAGAAACAAAACAATTTTTTGGAAGCAAGGCAACATCACATTTTTGGTAGAGGAAATTTGTTTTCTTAGGATACTGCACACCGTCTGATTGTTGTAATAAACAATGAGATGATCCAGTCTATCATAACGTGAACACTCGTGTGAATTTCTAGGAGCTTTGGAAGGTCCTTTCGTCTTCATTCTCTTGTTAGATAAAGACAAAGTACAATAATAAAATCTAAAATCGTCTGTAATAAGAACAACTCTGAAGCGGAGGAAGACGCGAATTGATGGAAGTTGTCAACTTACGTACCGATCAGATCAAAAATCTCAGAGAATTCTTCTCCTTAAGAGCTCGCAAGGTCTGACCTAACCTCCATAGACTGGTGTCGTTGGCTGATAAGGGATATGAACATCTGAATATTGCTACCACGGATGACCTGCTGAATCTACCGTTCCTATCAGACACTGAAAAACAAGAGCAATGGTTAAGAAAAGAATTGCATTGACATCACCATGAGATTAATCAACCACACATCGACAAAGACGCTTCCGACAAATGGTCGATTAAAGGAGAATTATTCGCGGAAACCGAAGGATTCCTTATAGCTATTCAAGACCAAGTCATCGCTACAAACAACTACAAAAAATTTATCAAGGACGGAACATTACAAACAGATAAGCGCAGGAAATGCCATACAAGATCGGAGACTATACAGCATATTACGTCCGGCCGCGAACAACTGGCCAATACGGACTACCTTCACAGGCATAATCAAGTGTGCAACCTTATCCATCAGAAACTTGCACGCAAGTACGGACTTTTGAATGCCTTCCAGCCATATTACAAGTAGCAACCGGCGCCCGTATTGGAAAATGACTCTATCAGATTATACTACGATAGGCCTGTTATCACTGATAGAATGGTGACGAATAATAGGCCGAACATAGTGATGTATGATAAGAGAGCCAGAACAGCAATGCTGATGGATGTCGCCATACCGAATAATAACAACGTGCTGAACAAGTTCCAGGAGAAAAAATCCAAATACACAGACCTTGCTATTGAGATCAAGCAGATGTGGCACCTCGATAAAATAGATATCGTTCCTGTCATCGTATCCTCGACTGGGTTAATACCCAAAAGTTTGCATGATAGCCTTAAAAGATTAGAATTGCATAGTTTGGAAATTTTTGTCAACTATTAATCGAGCCTATTCTCTCTGATTGCTGAATCTGGAAAAGGTAAATTATATCCATCTAACAGCTGAGATAGTGCACAAGTCCTCGATAATAATAATGTTTCTAATCAAGCCGCATTAAGGCGATTTCTGAGGTAAGAAATGATAAGCATAATTATCGAAAGCCATGTGATAAATAACAACAAGTTGAAACAACGAGTTAAAACAATCAACCAAGCACCGTTTTTCCAATTCCGATGTTAGTACATACAGATGTTTAGGAAATGTACATTGGCGGTATGTAGGTAGGTAACTGAAATAAATAATTTGATTTCATATAAGATTTTGGAAGATGTTTCGGCGAGAGAACTGCGTTTCAACGTTTGTCAGTTTTACTTTTCATGGTTTTGATGGAGTCCCATTTTTTGTAGGTTCTACTTTTATAGTCAATAGTTCATTTCATTTGAGTTGTATTGATGGTAAATTTCACTTAAAGGGAATAAGAAAGATGATAGATAAAAGAGGTTTTCTGACATAAGATTTCGCAGTTCAAATAAGTACATCGTAGATAAGTATGGGTTGTTGAATATAGCAAAGAATATCAGTAACCAGTACCGGTTGGAGGTTAAATATGAGGTGAATTCAATAAAGATTGTGTATCCGCTCAAAATTTTGACCATCGGTCAGTGACAAAGTCGGAGGACTTCGACTTGCTATAATTCGTGAATAATAAGATATAATAGTTTGAAATTTGGAAATATGGCTACTTTTAGTGAGTTTCCTTTGACACTGTAAACTCAGACTTCTATCTTTATTCACAAGGAAGTGACAAGGAAGTCTAAATTCTGCTGATTTATTAAAGAAAAGGATACAAAGGCTGCGCTTTCGACTTGGCGGGGGCCATGTACCCAGATTGGTAATAATAATTGGATTACCATATCAACAATCGAAACTAATACTGAATTTGAAGATTATGTGTCCGCTAAAAGTTCTTTAAAATTTTGATGATCGTTGAGTGTGTCAGTGGCAAGTCGAAGAAATTCGACAGGCGAAAGTCTATAAATTATGAGGGATAATAGTATGTATTTTTGAATGTGGCTTATTTCACTAAGTTCTCTTTGATACTATTATGATTACCCAATAACAATAATTGAATTATTATATAAATATTTGAAACTAATATTGAAAACGCTAAATATGTTTGGAAAGCACCTGCACCGACCTCTTGCCATTGATTGTGAGCGAAGGAGGCTGCTGGTTTAGGCTAATTAAAATTTTATATGGAAAAAATAAAATCCCAGGCGTTAGGGCCTTTTTATGGGAAAATTCGTTCAATAATTTTAGAATTGTCAATCGTTTTTTAATTATTAGCGGATATATTCATCTCAATTTGTTCATAACTTTTGCAATTTCTGATGTTCTAGTGAAACATTTAAAAACGTTCTCTATACATAATTTAAAATCTAATGAGCCATCAGTCATGTTTTCAGAAACATATAAATACTTCTTCGAACATGTGAACTAGGCTAAGAAGTATATTCTAATTCCGCTATGGAAAGTAAAACACAACCGCTATCCGTTTATAATTACTGAGAACCGAGTGTTATCTGGTAGTTTATAGACGTCTAGAGTTCTCTTTTATCATCAATGCCTTCATAAGTATAATCAACTTTTAGAACGCCTAGTTGAAATAAATTAAGTAGTTCTGGAGGCAGATGGTACTACAGGCCATTTATTACAAATTCTAGAAGAGGGATGCATACAGCCCTGCAAAAATACTCTTGAGCAGTTTGAGCAGGCTGGCAATTGACTCTGTTTGTTTGCCTTGATGCTCTTCTGGAACATTCATTTTCATCGTCTAGTTATTCAGCTTCTTTTGTGGAGGCGACGTTACGATTGGCGTCTTTTTTTGCATGTAATTCGCGTATGTGGCCGTTATCATACAAACTTTTAATTTTATTCAATTTATCAATAAGCTTATGAAAAGTATCTATAGTTGACTCACTCTAGGAAGGTGTCATTCCTCAATGACTTCACCCCCTGGATGGCCCAGGCGTAGATATCAGTCTATGTTTCTTAAATTTATTTGGAGAGAATGATGATGCCATTTGATTTTTATGAATTTTAAATTAGTCCTGACGAATTAAAGATCAATTAATTATCAATCTACAAATCTTCGGAGCTCTGATCTTTTCACTTTAGGAAAGACACAGAATTCCAAGAATTTGCCGATTATTTCGCTTGAGCCTTAGACTTCTATCAGAGGCACACCCTATAAAGACAACAGAAATATCAATTCGCCCGAGGCGAACACACGTTCCTCCCCGTTATTAAATTTCTGGCAGACTTCACCTGAGTCGCAGGCACCATCGTTTCCCGTTCCTTTCTCTGTCTTTCATCATCCGAAGTAATTGATTTGTGGTTAAAAATTGAACGGCTGAAAGTGACGGCTTTGGAACGAACGAAGTATCTACAGCTACGTCGGTCTGTGTTCTTTTCGAAGGCTGCGCCATCTATTAATAAAATCATGACTCGGAGAGATGCACGCCTGCCCCTCTGTTCTTGACAGAATTAATTTACTTTTGAAGCAGCAATTTCCTTTGATATTTTTTGAAATTTCAGGAAGGAGACTTGTTGTAATCGGGACGCTCTTATTTACGGATGCGTTTTGTCACTTGTTTTAATGTCACAGGGAATTAAGAATTCGGTTACAACTAAATGATGACTTTGCAGAGACTTTAAAATGCAACACAATATTTACGAAAGAAAAAATAGAAAGTTAATACTTATACAACATACAATATCGAATTAGGTGTTCAAGATGTTACTGTTGTTAAACCTCGCTATTTAAAGAGATAAAAGAAAGGTATCAAAAATATCGTTGGGATTGAATAAGTCTTTTGTTTGTTTCAAATGATTCATCCAGTTTATAATTTTATTATCTTGTTTATTTGGCTATTTTCAATACTGTTGTATACTTTTATTTATTCATGTCATTTTTCACAGATCTGAAATAACTGATTAAATTCCAAATATCGATAAATTTGATACGTTGCGAATATTAAAATAATGTTGATATATAACAAAATTAAAATATATTATGTTTAGTTCTTTCCACCTCATCAATTGATCAAAAACCAAATGAGAATATGAATTAGAAGAAATTAGTTAGAATTAAAATTATCATCCACAATTGAAAACTGTTACCGTGATTTCGAACTCTCATTCATTGTCGGACAGTATGATAATCAACTACAAAGTGACATGAAATGTACAAGGTGTTTCATTAACAATTGGAAATATTTCATCTGTGGAATTCTGGTCTAAAAATATTAATATTTAACCCAACTCACGATAAAACGTCTTCATATTGGGATGCAGGAGTCAAAGTATCTTAAAAAAATTGGTGTTTTGTTAATATCTCGATGATCTTCTGTTCGATTTAATTGAAAAACAGGTAGTTATATTCAATTTAACAAGAGGCTTATTTCACTTTCATTTGTTTCGACTCGTCGACTTCAGTGGCGTCCGGGCAGACAGGTCAACCAAAAGTTGCGGAGAAAAAACAGCACGCCACTCATTTTTTTATCAATTTTTATGAATTTCAGATTGATCTACTCAAAATACAACTTTTTAGTTAAGTAAGTTTTTTTACGTACCTGTTTTAGTTTGTACTGAGTACAGAACCCTGAAACTCGAAACAGAGGCACATTTTAGACCAAGACCCAATACAAAAGTTGTTAACAATTGTTCAAACTATATACTATATTTCAAAATCAGAGAATTTAACCCGTACACTTAAAATTAAGGTAAAAAATTCTATGACAACAAACTTCTATTTGAATGCGCTAAAAAGAAAAAATAAACTTTTATACTAAAACTTTTACTGTTAACTTATAACGTCATTTCAAATTCAACACATTTGACACAATTTATATGTTATAATATAAAAGCTTGTCGCGAGATATAAGTATCCGTATTTATTGGCTGCCTATTGAAAAACTATATATATATATATATATATATATATATATATATATATATATATATATATATATATATATATTCTTTTGAAAAGAGAGGATTTACAAAAATTAGAATAATTGTATTTCCAATAAATGCTTATATCTATAATTTTGGTGTGTGTCAGAAAAAGCACAAGTGTGAGCCCAGGAAATGTAATAGGGGAACCATACTATCTTGTATATGATTCAATAAACGAGTGAAAAAACCTGAGGAAAAAACTCGTTTCCCTGTCGCTATTGCACTAGCAATAGCTTGTCTGTTTATGTTGTGTTAGTGTCGTGTGTACAAACAGAGTACTCAAGATTTTTCTGCTTAGCCGCTTCATTCTCTCTTGCATTCCATGATTTTCAAACGAAGACGAGGGTGAAAGAAAGGGGGTTTGAGACCGGAGTCTGTAACAATCTGTGGAAAAAGAAAACCAGCAGAAAAATATCTCAACAATCATACTTCTTATATGTCTAAACAAATCTGAGAAAGGATTTTACATAGCAATCAATGTCATGAAAAGGAGTAAGGAGAAAATAAAAAAAAATACATAACCTGCGATATTTTCTCAAATTCCATCTCTGTTTGACCGAGAGGGCCCCGGTGGCCAGGTTCAGTCTTCCAACTGATGCCGATTATGATCTATAGATGTTTGAGAATCATTATGGACCCAATAATCAGGGTTGACATCGCCCATATATTATTTCTTCGTGGAACTTGCTTAATTTTAGGAAAAATTTGCGAAAAAACATTTAAATTGTGTCAAATGTGTTGAATTTGAAATGACGTTATAAGGATACAGTAAAAGTTTTGGTGTGAAAATTTATTTTTTTCCTTTTAGCGCACTTGAATAAAAGCTTGTTTTCAAAGAATTTTTTACCTTAATTTTATTTTCTAGTTATTTTTGGAAAGCCCTTTCATTTGATACCCATATTTTAGGAACGAATAAACGAAAATTATCCGCCATTTTGGGTGTTCCATAATAATGATAATAAAATCCATATTGGATTAAGAGTGACGTCACATTATTTTTCCAGTTATTCTTGGCAAGCTCTTTTATTTGATACCCATATTGTAAGAGTGCATTAAAAATAATTGGTACGCCATCTTGGGCACGCCGCAAGTGCCTTAAAATTGAGTTGTAAGATTTTACCCGAACATACAAACATACATACATTGTAAGTTAAATAAAAGCTTCTAAATTGAATTTAGTATTACGGACAGGTTACAGAGTGGTTTTTATTTTATATCTCGAAAACTAAAATAGATACGCAAAAAACTCACAAGACTAAAAAGTTGTATTTTGAGTGGATCAATCTGAACAAATATGAAAATTGAAAATAATCAGTGGCGTGCTGTTTCTTCATCGAAAGTTTTGGGGATCTGTCTGCCGGAACTCCAATGAAGTTGAAACGAATGAAATTCAAATTAGCCTCTTGTTACATTGAATATCACTACCGATTTTCAACAGAATCGACAGAAGATCATCGAGACATTAACAGAAAACCAATTTTTTCACGAAACTTTGACACCCTGCATCTCAATAAGGAGAAACATTTTATCAACGTGAGTGGGATTGAATCTTAATAGTTTCAGCTCAGGATTCCACAGTTAAAATATTTCCAATCGTTAATGAAACACTCTGTATATGATTAGGTCCGTATTTGGATTTGGAGAAACCAGATATAAGGATTATATTTAACAATTATCGATAGGGAGTTATTATTTGAACACATCACATTTTTGGAATTAACATGTATCAGTCTGGTCGTTCATTATTTGTCATTGATTTGAAATTTCAATTGATTTTATAACTATAAATAGTTAGTATCTAAAGAATCGTTCGCTGAAACAGAAGGCTTGGCAATTGTGATCCAAGATAATCAGGTTGTTTTCACAAGAAATTATAGAAAACAAGTAAATTATAGATTATTCTTGACGTAGATATTTTTGTTCTTCAGAAACAGTTTATCATATATCATCCTTGCTCAATACTTGTCTCAACAGATTATTCAGAAGGATATAATGCCGTCTCTAATATTATTTATTTTAATTCAGGAAACCATTACCTCATTCCCAAGGAAAGCAATGTTACAAATATGAATTTAAGATTATTTGTGAAAACGGCAAATATAAACTTGCAACAGGGCTGTAAATCACAATAAGCCAGATATCATTCTTACGGTTAAACAAAATCGAATAACATACATAATTGATATTGCTTCACCCAACGCACATAAAAACAAAAAAAAAATACAATGAAAAAATTTTTGAATATGCTTGCCGACGAGATAAAAAAGTGGAAAATGAAAAAATATTCATTCTACCGATTATTAGTTCTACAATAGTAGTAGTATAGTAGGAACCTCCACAAAAATATTGAGATTTTATATCTGAAGAAAAATATTTGAACAGTTACAGAAGATAACAGTCATCAAATCTTTTAATATTCTTCGTAGGTTTCTTTCCGAAAGAAATAATGAGGTAGAGTCATAGGTTTTCTCTTCAGTTTATACTGATCAGAATCTTATTTCATATATTATTTGTTTGTAGATATAAATGTAATATAATTAGCTGACAATTTTATCATTTATGTTCAAAAGAGTATTCGTTTCGATCGTTCATCACTTCACACAAAGGAAGCTATGAATGATCCGCATTCTGTGTCATTGACTAAGGTCCGTACACTAGATTTTTTCCGGGGAGAAAGCCTCTGACACTAATCGTTGGTACTTTGTTATCATTGGCTTATAATGCTGAAGTTTATGTATATTCGAGTAGATTGATATATTTTCATAATATTTAACTTTATCCTAATATATAATCATTCCACGATATGTTTTAATTATAACCATTGCTTGGCATTGGTATTCATTACTGGGTGGTGGATTAATATTTTTTCATGAAATTTCCTTGATTGAATGAACAGACATATGGTCAACTCGTCAAGGTTAAACTCCTTTTTCATGTATTTTTTCTTGGTACAGATACCTTGATGATATTAAATGCATAATAAAATAACATTCACTGCTGAAATTGAACGAAACAATGCAATTAATTTCCTAGACATAATCATAACTAAACTCAATAATGATCTCACCTACAACATATACAGGAAAGAAACATTTACAGACTCAGTAATTCCATTAACCACATTACATATTGAAAATTGGTCGTTTATAATTCAATGATTCATAGAGCCTTTTTCGTTCTCCTATAACAGATTCAATACGGAAACCAATATCAATAAAAAATTGCATGAAGTAATTATATTTCAGTCTCGCACTTGAACAGTACTATTATTGAAAGCAAAAAACTGAAACAATTCTTTCAAGTACTCTATTCCATTATAGAGAAACCAGAAAATAAATACGGATGTCTAACTTACATCGCCTCCAATCGATAACATCAGCCATTACCTTTTCAAATTTAATTCAATAATTTCTTTTTCTGTGGTCCGAGACTAAAGCAAAATAATGCTCAATGCCAAACAATATACTAATAAAGTGGAACAGTCTGGAATATACAGAATTAAATGCAAACCTAACAGCTTACGTAGGACAAACAGGTCGAAATTTCGAATCAGGATTCAATGAATATCTCTCAGATAAATCCGTAGTCTTCAAACATATTAAATCTACAAATTGCATAACTACATCAGATTATTCAAAAATTCTCCATAAATGCATTAAAGGCATGACAATGAATCTGTTGGAAATTTGGAAATCAACATACTTTGTGCATTCCCAAAAATCACCACTCTCTAGAACCAACTAGAATTACTCACAATTCAACATTTAAAATTGGTATAGTTAGCATATTCTTGCTCATAACAGTTAGTTCTATACACTTGAAAATGACGTAACTGTCGAAACCGGTAGTGTGGATTGAAAATTGATAAAGATTGTGGACATCAGACAAAAGTGTTTCATTATTGATATCAAAATGAATTTCCATAAAATAAATCAACAATATCATTTCTGATATCCATGTGACGGAATGTATTCCAACTCGTCCTGCTCTGGTGGCATTAGGTTCTTTTTGTCCCCACGCTGGAATAACTTGAAAGGAATAACGAAATTAAGGAGGAAAAATGAAGAAATACTGAAACAACAAGCAAGGAAAAACAAGATGTGAGAACACTGAGCGAGAGATCACCTACCAATGGAAAAGAAGATGGAAGACCAATGAAAAGCACTAGAGGTGAAAATTCAAAAAACTAGGAATAGAGGCAGGGGGAACTACAGGGACGACGAACACTGCAAAGATAATGGAACATGAGAAAAACAAATTGGAAAAGCAGAACGTCAGAAGAAACGAATAAATATGAAAAACACTAGTAGAAATGAAAATGAAGAGCACCACAACGCAATAAGAAATCATTGAAAGAACAAAAGAAACAAGAAATAAGAATTGCTACATGGAATATCAGAACGAGGCTTGCTCCCGGTAGAATGCAGAAAATAGGGGAAGAACTGAATATGTACAAGATAGACATGGCTGCCCTACAGGAAATTCGATGGAAAGGCAACGGGAAATAGTTAAAAAATACTTTTTACTCCAATATTCAGGAGCCATGGAGTTGCATTCATAATAATGAAGAGATTGAAAGACAAAGTTATAGCATTCAAGCCCATAAATGAACGACTGGCCTAGTTAAGAATAGAAGGAAAACCCTTCAATATGTCCTTGCTCAATGTCTATGCACCAACAGAAAAAACTAATAAAAATTAAAAATAAAACTATTATGAAAACATTGAGGATGAAATACAGAATATACCAAAGGAGGATACAATCGTATTGGGTGATTTCGATGCGCAAGTAGGGAAAGAGGATTACTCAACACACATTGCAGGCAAACACACTGTGCACGAGAAAACAAACGAAAACGGACAAAGATTATGTAATCTTGCAGCAGAAATGGATCTGAATGTGAGCAGTACGATGTTTCAGCACCCAAGACATCACAAGGTAACGTGGACAACTCCAGATAGAACGTACACGAATCAGATAGACCAGATATTTATAAATCGAAGAAAACAGTCTTCACTTACCGTTGTGAGGTCTTACAGAGGGGCTTTTGCAGATACAGTCTATTTCTTAGTTATGGCGAAAATGAAACAGAAGCTGAAAATTATGAAGACGAGAGGAATGAGTAAAACACAGTGGACTATTGCAAAACTTCGAAATGTAGAAGTGAGGAATGCTTTCGCAAATCAGTTTGACATGAGGTTAATAGAAGAAAACACATTTGAGAATGTTGAAAGAGAATGGAATGAGATAAAACAATGTGTGGAAACAGCAGCTAGGATGCAATTGGGAGCAAAAAGCAAGGAAAGAATAAAAGAATAGACGACGACGAAGAATGCAAACAGGTATTAGTAGAAAATGCGAAAAAAAGGGTAACACAGAAGAAAAATGAAGATTTAGAAAAGTACAAAAGAAAACGAGCGAAATGCACAAAAATATTGAGAAAGAAAAAGAAAAGGTGGTTCGAGAGAGAGGTAGGAGAAACCGAGTACGCAAAGTTTAAAAAGAATACAAGGGAATTTTATCAAAAAATCAACCAGCACAACAAAGTTTATAAAGATAAAATTAGCGGCATAAAGGATGAAAATGGAAAAGTGGTGGTGGATGAAAATGAGTACAAGCAGGTGTGGAAGGATTACTTCACAGAACCTCTATCAGGACAGTACGAGGAGGTGGAAACAGGAGAAAATACAGGAGAGGAAGAGGAGAAAGAACCATCGTGGAAGGAAATAAAAGAGATAATTGAAAAGGCTCGACACGGAAAAGCGACAGGAAGTGACAATTAAAATATGGAGTTGATAAAATATGGAGGTGAGAAATTGAAAAGGAGTATATTCTTATTAGGAGTGGAATATGGGGCAGATAACAACAATTCATGAGAAAGGAGACCAGCAAATATGCCAAAATTATAGAGGAATCACATTGTTGAATACAGTATACAAAATTTTATCTTCGGTTGTACAGAAAAGACTGGCAGTGAGTGCAAAGAAAATAATAGGGCAATACCAGTGTGGTTTCACTAAAGGACGATCTACAGTAGATGCTATTCATACACTCAAACAAATTATGGAAAAAGTGCACACGTACGAAATAGACATAGATATGCTTCTCGTTGATTTCATGCAAGCATTCGACTCAATTAAAAGGAACAAGCTTATGCTGATCTTAGAAGAAACGGGTGTAGAGACGAAAATGAGGAGATTGATGTGGATGACACTGAAAGAAACTAAAACAAAAATGAAAACTGAGAAAGGAGAAACAGATGAATTTATGTTCAATAAAGAGCTATAACAAGGAGATGCTCTATCAGCGACCCTATTCAACATTGTACTCGAATACGTTGTGAGAAAAACTGGTAGAGGTAACCTGAGAACTGGAGGAAAACAGATAATAGCCTATGCAGATGACAGATCAGGAAACTGAAGATCACAGGGTATGAATTCGAGGAAGTGACAAGTATAAAATATCTAGGCGTAACGATAACAAATGACGGAAAAACAACAACAGAAATAAAGAAGAAAATCATAGCGGCTCATTAGGCTTCGTACACCAATGAAAAACTACTGAAAAATAAGATTTTGAAGGAGAAAACAAAGATGAATATATAAGACAATGATAAGATCTAGTTTGATGTACGCGGAAGAAACTATCTCTATGACGAAAAAGGTAGAAGAGGAGCTCAAAATTGCGGAGAGAAAAATACTTAGGAATATATTAGGTCCTGTTAAAATTGGACACAACGAATTCAGAATGAGAATGAATGATGAGATTTATAAAGAACTGGGTGATGATGATGTGGTAAAAAGAATCAAACAACAAGAAGCGAAATGGTTGGACATGTGTGGAGAGCGAATGCAGGCTCAATAATATTTTCATCAATACAATGGGAACCAAGACAAAGAAAAAGACAAGGTAGACCAAGATTGAGGTGGCTATAGGAAGTAGAGCGTGACATCAGCAGGGCAGAAATCAGAGGATGATAAGAAAATGCTTTAGACAGGAAAACATGGTAGGAAATTACAGAAAGAATCTGAAACCGGAAGAAGGGGAGTGATTTACCCCAAAATAAAGAATCTAGAAAGCTTGAAGCGTTGCAATTCCACGAGGAGTGTTAAACCACTATGTATAATAGGAGTGAGTATATTTCTTAAACCTCTAGTTTTCCTTCTTCTTCTTTGACTGAGAGTATAGTGCATATGTGGATTGCCTGATCGATAGGTGAATTGTTACTGATGAAGTAAAATGTTATTGCTTAAATTTTGCCCATTGATTTTAGGAGAAAAAGGGTTGAGATTATTGAATCACATAATTTTGGTTTATCTGCAGACATTTTACCTATTTTTTATATAAATAGAACTCAAAGTTTACTTCATGACGGGTGAGTAACGCACTGAATTGTTGGCATTAAAGATTGCATGGGGTTATACATACGTTCAGCCTCTTTGTAATTACTAAAATATTCCGACAGATTCTGGATATTCATTGGATTTCAAGCTTTTGGAGACCCAATTTCTGCTTTCTCTGTTTATAAGGAATATTTCTCTAGCATGCTTTTCCATTTGTATCTCAATTAATGCATTATCTGTATTATGGTTAGATGTAACATGGAAAAACGGGTTGTAGTTTTGCCCTTGCTTACGATATTGCATACTATTTTCAGACATATTCATAAAATTATATACTGTTTTCTCTGCCATTCTACTTGAATTACTTATAAATTACAAATATTTGCCAGAAATAAAATCGGCAGCGTTTTTCGTCACTGTCCTTAAGCTCTTATGGCAACTAAATTAAATTTATCAAGTCGGTTCATCTCGAGTTCCAAATTTCAGATTATTGTCTACACCAAATAATACGCTAACTTTCCCCGTAGGAACGCCCAAGAGGAGGTTTTATAAAACAATAAAGGAATGTAAACGTAGTAGAAATAAAAGAAAAAACTATATATCCAGGTGTTTGCCGACGGATCTCGAACAAAGTTTTGTTTCTGTTATTTGCACTTTTATCAAGAAAGTTGGGTTCGTAGCTGTGCCCGAGGCGGTATAACCTGGGGCTAGAACATCAAACTTTGATAAGTTTCCGCCTTGAAAGAAAGAGGAAGAACTGCTCAGCGGTCATTTTTCTTTTTACGCAGTTTTCCTCATTTCCTTTGTTTGAGAGCGGCAATTGGGAAAATATTTCCTTTGCCGATCTTAAGTTTTCCTGTATTACTCATTTTTCAATTCCTTTGGCTTATGATATTGAGATTTCAAGGAAAAATCGAAATGTGAATAAAAGAAAAGAAATTCTGTTTTACACACTAACATATTTTGCTGATGATACTATGAAAACTTTGTATTTTCCATGGTTGGCTGAAAATTTTCAGTGTATCTCCCTATTCTACTCAGAAAAAATGTCATCTAATTCATGAATTTTCTTATCTCTATGTGTTAACTAAAATATCTTCGAAAAGCTATCCCCGAAATTACGCAAAATTTTTCAAATTGTGCATGACAAAAATATAAATTGAAAGTTGGCTTCCACCAAATTTCGAATGAAATAATCCCATTAAAAAATAAAATATAAAACATGCCACTTTTCGCAGCGCAGTTCCCTCGCAGCAAAAATATATGAAATGTTAGAGAAACCAAGTCAGTCTTTCGAATTGGTATCTATGAAAGCATTTACTCAATAATTTTTTCATAAATTTTTATCTTATCAGTCACCGACCACCACTCATAGTGACTGTATCAAAGTTAGACTTCTTTATTTCGATAATAAATATAACGACCTAGGCAACCGCATGGCAACATAATTACACATACGAATACATGAATTTCCATTGCTAGTAAAGTGCAACAGATACTCATTTTATATTTTACTATGTCGCAAGCCAAACCATTTCGGAGTTTCCTTTCTCTTGGAGCATCCTCTTTTACAACAGATGGTTTAAGTTGCTTGTGTGGTATGTACTCTTTACTTAAAGTAATATGAGATAGATAAATATACCTGAATTCTCCAAACATCCAATTGCTAGCAAATAATATTGTAGAAAATATTGGCACTTGAATTTATGGAACGAAAATCTCGAAGAACCTTTTGAGGTCAGATTTTCCACTCTCGTCATTGTCCTTCATCGACAAGTTCACCGTTTCATCTGATTTTTCTTATCGAAATTAAAACAAGCGTTGCAAACACAAAAGTATTTAATTTCCATTTCAGCAATTTCTCAGAAACTGAATACAATGTTAGATTTTTATATAATGCCTATAATTGACTCCCGAAATAAAGTTGAGTGCACGAGCTTAAAATATTCCCTGGTTATGTCCACGCAAGGAAAACCTTGTGTGTGGAATGTTTAACCAGGTTTATCTGCAAACCATGCTCTTATTCATACTTAAATATATTCTTAACCTCAGTAATGAAGGAAGAAGTGAAAACAAAACTCAAGAATACATCGCATTTGTGAATTTACTAATTGAAGCAAACAATTCAATTTTCTCAATACTCACTCAATACAATAATACAATTAAGCTACACAAGACTTGAATTCTTTAAGTCTATGTATTCTGCAGTATGTGAGCGGGGACACTGAATATCCAACCTTTAGTTTCTCTCTTAAAAACCTCTCGTCTGTCTAATTTTTCCAGATTGAAAGGTAACAGATTGAAAGTCCGCGGAGCCAAATACAAAAATGACCTCTGTCCCATCGTTTTTACCATTCTTGGCAGTTCGTAACTGTACTATGTGTAACACGTTTCATAGTGGCGTAAAAGTCTGCTGCTACTATTATTCTGGAATTGATGGAGAACAACTTTTAAGAAATATAGCTGTCTCAAGTTTAGGATTTTTGATTCTATATATAATTGATTCGATGAAAAAGCAGCAGTCTTACCCAGCATGATCTTTAAGAAGCGCTTCTGCAAAACCTCTAGTTTGCGGAGGTACACATTTTCTACACCACCCCATACCAGAATTCCATAGCACAATACAGATTGGACAAGGGCGTAATAAATTGTCTAGAGTTGTTTTATTGTACAGAAACCCTTACACATAACGAACAGAGGTAAAAGACACCTTATCTTTCGCACCAATACTTCAACATGACCGTCCGATCTTAGGTGACGATCTATCGTCACTCCGGGATATTTAACTCTTTCCGCTTGATTTATTTCGACTATGTCGTGTGCCATATATACTGAAAGCTTGCTGAATGGGGACAAATTGGATACGTAACTAGTGAAAGACAGGTAAGTTGTTTTTTGTGGACTGAAGGTAAGCAAATTACACCGGAAAAAGTTGAGGATCATTCTGAAGTCATTCTCTGCTTTCAGTTTCAATGATTGCCATGAATTATCTCACCATATGCGGGTAAGTGAAACAACTCATTTACATAAATGCAAAATAAAATTGGGCCCAACACAGTGCCCTGTGGTACATCATAATCAACAGGTTGCTTTGAACTTTCCACACCGTCACGACGATCTGATCTCTTTTTTCTTAATAACTTCTCATCAATTTGAGTGTATTTCCTCTGAACCCAATATTCTCTACTGTTTGGAGCAGATCGACGTGAGAGACGGTGTCGAAAGCCTTACTCAGATATATATATATATATATATATATATATATATATATATATATATATATATATATATATATATATATATATATATATATATATATATATATATATATATATATATATATATATATATATATATATATATATATATATATATATATATATATATATATATATCTTATATATATATATATATATATATATATATATATATATATATATATATATATATATATATATATATATATATATACAAAGTGCAGGAATTCCACCATCCAGTGCTCCACACCGTCACGACGATCTGATCTCTTTTTCTTAATAACTTCTCATGAATTTGAGTGTATTTCCTCTGAACCCAATATTCTCTAGTGTTTGGAGCAGATCGACGTGAGAGACGGTGTCGAAAGCCTTACTCAGATATATATATATATATATATATATATATATATATATATATATATATATATATATATATATATATATATATATATATATATATATATATATATATATATATATATATATATATATATATATATATATATATATATATATATATATATATATATATATATATATATATATATATATATATATATATATATATATATATATATATATATATATATATATATAAAGTGCAGGAATTCCACCATCCAGTGCTCTATAAACCTTTGACAAAAGAATCGACATAGCATCCTCTGTAGATTTTCCTTTCCTGAACCCAAATCGCTTGTCGGAAAGTATTCTGTATTTATTCAGATATTAAATATATAGGTTTATAGTTGGATGGCAGGCCTCCATCACCGGACTTAGTTTGAATTTAAACATATATTTAAGACTTGTTTCACTGAATAAATCACTGCAGCTTTTGTCAATGACGATGTGACACTGAATTAGTGGATGTCTTACAAATTTTCTCTAGTTTGAAACCAAGTAAGGAAATTGACCACACATTCATATATTCTGAACCGACAGTAAATCAATCCCCATTGTTATTCGGTTATAACGATAATATGTGCTTCCCTAGAGAGTAACTGAAATAGTTCTCTTGATGTTGTAAAAGATCTTACAAAATTTTTCAGTAAGAGGACTGCTTTCCGAGGCTTTTTTATATTTTTGATAAGATTCCATTTTCATTCGTAGTTTTCATTTTTACATTGAATCCTTTATGTGTAGTATTCAAAAATGAAATAGATTCGGCCGTTACTATGTGATATGTAATTGACATTATGAGGATTGCGAATAATACTATGTAAAAATATCACTGTTTGAGATGGAAAAATTATTCAATGTTATAGCTATTTCGAGCTTTCGGTCATCATCAAACAAGTATCATTTTAAAACTGAAATACAAATTTAGCAATTTCCTTATATAAGTGAATATATATTAGAAATTGACGTTGAGTACTAATTTATAATTGTGGACTACTTAAAATCTCAAATATTGGAGAATAATATAAATCAGTCAGGTCGTTGAGTAATATTTGATTGTCTGTATTGTGTTTGGCTTCAAATATTTCAAAGGATTCAAGATAATTGAGTTTTATACCTTTTTGTGCTTGCTATAGGATCTGTAGATTGTCTATTGATGGAAGAATTTTTTTTCTATATGCAATGCTGTGCAAAAGTGAAATCTGTTTTGCTTTTACAAAAATGTGAATGATGTTCCTTATATCTACTTCTAAACGACATTCATGTTTCACCAATATAAATTCCGTTACGATTGGGACATGTTAGTTCATCTCTTCTTCTTTCATGTGCTGTGTCTGGTTTCCTTGACGTTAGCCATCACTTCTGCAAAGGCATTCCGATCTTTCGCTTTTCTGAGGAGTTATTCGCCCTTCCTATTCCCGTCCAATCTCGGAAGTTCTTAAGCTTAAGATATCTGTTTTCTTCCGACTCTTCTACGTCCCTCTATCGTTCTTTTCATTATCAGCTGTAGTAGTTTGTACTTAGATCCACGTAATATGTGTCCAAGATAGCTAATCTTCCTACATTTGACATTTGTTAACAGCTCACGGTCACATCCTGCTTTTCTGTGTTAGTTTTTCTAGCTGTCCACGGTATTCTGAGCATTCTTCTATGATCCCACATTTCAAAAGCCTCCAATTTATTCAACTTCTACTCCATACAAGAGTACCGACCATACATAGCATCTGCGCATTCGTTGTCTTAGTTTAAGCTTCAAATTGTCGTTACAGAACAAAGTTCTCATTTTAATAAAGTTGATACGAGCTGTCTCAATTTTATTTCTATGTCTGGATTCACCTCTTCTGTTATATAAGCTCCCAGATTTTTAAATTGTCTCACGCGCTCAATCCGTTTGCATTCAGTTGTAATTCTGCTTCATTATGACTTTGTTTTCTGAATACCATAAATTTGGTCTTGTTGACATTTATATTCATACCCATTTTCTGGCTGATGCTGTTGATCTTGTTCAGTAGTTCTTGGAGGTACTTTATATTTTCAACTAGTAAAACCGTATCGTCTGCATATTTTATGGTGTTGATAGGTGTTCCGTTTACTCTCACTTCTATTATAGTTTCTTATATGGCTTCCTTGAAAATCTGGTCTGTATATAGATTGAAAAGTAAGGGTGAGAGTACAGACCCTTGGAAAACTACTCTGTTAAGGTTCATATCCTCGAAAGTTCATCTCCTATTCTAATATTGGCTTTTTGGTTCCAATATAAATTTTGCATTATTCTGATGTCCTTGGTGTCAGTTCCAGTTCTCTGTAGCATTTCAATGAGGTCTTGGTGTCGTACTCTGTCGAATACTTTTTCATCGTCGACAAGGTATTCGAATACGTCTTTTCTCTGGTGGCGACATTACTGCAATGGTACATTCATACCAAACAAAGCCTCGCGTGCTCCGAACACACTCCTGAAGCCAAATTGGCTGTCGTCTATGTCCTGTTCACACTTGTTCCTGATGCGGGGGTGGATTATTCGCAGGAATGTTTTCAGCAAGTGACTCGTAATACTTATCAGCCTGTAGTCTTTGCATTGTTTAGTATATTGTTTTTTAGGGATAGGTACAAAGGTTGACTTTAGCCAATCATTGGGAAGTATGCCTGTGTCGTAGATGGCATTGAAAAGTTTAACAATGAGATCTATGTTCTCTTCATTCATCAATTTTAGGACCTCCATTGGAATGTTGTCTACTCCAATTGCTTTTCTATTTTTACCTAACTATAGAGCATGCAATACTTCTAATTTAATTATTTCCGGTCCTTCTGACATTGTTGCCATATCTATTTCAGGTCTGTCGTCTCCGAAAAAATCTGTGATGTAGTTTTCCCAAATTCGACGTTTCTCCGCTTCATTTAAAATTATGTTATTTTTTTGATCTGTTAGCATCGGTGGTGATTGTTTTTTAAATGTTCCAGCTACTTCTCTAAATTTTTTGGGCATGTTAAAAATGTCGTGTTTAGAGTCTAGGTTCTCCATCTCCTCACATATCAGGAGAAATGGATCAAAGAATTATGATTCTTTGATCCATATTCCTTTCGCCAGTTTTATCTTTCCTTCTATTGAGTTTTACAGTTGTCGAAAGGTTGTTGGCTCATATTTCGCCAAACGTCTCTTTTCCATCAGCTCAAGGATTTCCGTTGTCATCCATCTCTTCTTCTTAATATTCATAGTTGTGTTCAAGTTCTGAAGGCATAATTAATTGATCGTCTCATTAAGTCGATTCCATTGCATTTCTCCATTGTTAGATGAGGATCTCGTTAATGCATTAAGTTCGCTGTTTAAATATTCTGTGGTTTTGTCTCTCGTTCTGCTATCTTGCAGTCTTGTGGTGTCTATTTTAGATGTTTGATAGTTTTCAGGTTAACTTAAATATTGGCAACTGGGGGTTGTGGTCTGACCCTATGTCTGTACCAGGATACGTTGTGACCTTTTTAATGCAGTTTCTGAAACGTTTGTTAATCAGAAAGTAATCTATCTGATTTCCAATTGGTGTTGGGCTGTTTGGTTCATCAGCTGGCGTTCTCCATGTGTAAAGTCGACGATATGGCAATTTAAACCAAGTGTTACATATAACCATGTTTTGCTCCTGGCAGAATTCGTAGAGTCTGTCTTCGCGATCATAGGACTCGCCTAATCCATAATCCAATCTTTGCATTGAAGTCCCCCAGTAAAATTTTGATGTCATTATTTTTGGTTGTTTTCAGCAATTTGTCAATTTCTACATAAAGCAGTTCCACTTCATCATCATCATCATATTTTCTCTCTACAGTAGGTGCACTTGGATTATATTAATTTTGAAAGGTCTTTCTTGCAGTTGTATGGGCATTAACCTATCAGATATTGGTACAAAGCTGGGACATAGTTGGTACATTGGGCAGTTACAAATATCCCAACTCCATTCCTATGGTACTGTCATTTTCATTAATAACAGAGTAGTATAAGGTATCGTTTTCGTTGGTATATGTTCCATTCCATGGCCATCTCAATTCACTTATTCCGAGTATTTGAAGCTTGAGTCTTCTGATTTCTAATTTTCCTGCGGTGAACAGGCTCTTAACGTTCCATGTTCCTATTCGAATTTTGGACTTCCCTACTTTGAGCCGGGGGATTCTTCGCACCTCTTGTCCATTTAAGGACTTCCGGGGACTAGAGGCCATTTGTTGATTCCTCTCCATAGTGGTTTCCTGGGAAAATAAGTATCCAGAGTGGTTTCCCGTTGCTTTCTCTGGTTTTAGATCAGCCGACCCTCTGGATGCAGACGCTGTTTACCGCCGCCCAATTTGGGTTCAGACGCTGCGTGTTAAGTTTGGTCCGCCCCGGGTATTTCATTTCCTCGGTACTACCCATTTCTGGGAAGGGTTCCCCTATCCGCCACCTGGGGAGGCGCCCGATGGAGGACTATCAACCCCACACGAGTTAGTTGTTAGTTTATATCCTGGATTATCTAATTTCCTAGTTTTATATTTGGCATTGAAAAATATACTTCATGGACTCACAAAAAACCATAGAGAAAACACTCCGATTCGTCCTGTTGTCTCATATACCAGCTTACCAACATACAGGCGGTGCCTACTGCCAGCTAAAAGTAATCAGTAGCGTAGCGTCCCATTCTTATTGTGAATCTAGAACTGGTCAAATTATTTAGTTGTGAAAGATCTATTGTGAAAATGGTGTTGATAGTAAATGTGAAAAAAATCATTGTTGATTTAATTTCATTTATCGAAAATGAACGGTCTAATAGTTTGAGCTCTCCATTGAACCAAGTTATAAATCGTGTGTGTAAAGCTGTGAATATATCTGCCAGTACGGTAAAAAGAATAAAAAAGGAAGTGCTTTATGTATTAAGTGGTGAAGCATCGGACTTTTCTCCGTTTTTAGTTAATCTTGTTAATTTTTAATCTTTTGAAATTCCTTAAGAAAACCCAAGGTAAGGGGAACTTTAAAAATCCGGACGAATAAAAAAAGAAATAGTATCAGTATTACAAATCAGATTTTAATGAAAGGATAAGGTATAATTTTTATCAAAATTAATTTTCAGCTTTATGTATAACCAATTTTTCATTGATACAGATGGAACAAAAGTCAGGAAAACAGAAAAATTTTAATTGAATCACTGGATGTTAGGACAAAACGACTCTATTATTTAAAAAGATCGGGATATATAGATGCATACTGATAAAACCTAAAGAAATCTCGATATCAGAGTCAACGAACATTATCATACTTTCATCAATGAAAAAACTAATTATCATTACGTGAACCATTTAGTCATCACAATTTGAACCAAAATCTAATGAAAAACCTTGATATAAATTTTTGGGAATCCCTTGAAATCTAGTAGATATAAACTTTCCAACAAACTATTGAATATCAGAGGCCAACTCCAAAGAAGGGGTAACTAATAAACTCCTTGAACAGGCGGGACTAGACAATTCTGATCTATGGTGAAGACTGTCAGTGCCAATTTCTGCAAATCTGCGTTTTCGCCTCTTGTTAGAGAAGACGGAAGTATAGCATCATCCTCGAAAGAGAAAGCCGATCTCTTTGCTCTCTTGTTCACAAAGAATTCTGATTCATCTAACGCAATACCACCGAACATTCCACCTATAAATTCTTCCATGGCAGAAATCAAGTTCAGAGTTCGCACTGTGAAACGGGCTTGTGAGCAGCTGAACTGCAAGAAGGCAGTTGGTCTAGAGGAAATACCGCCAATCGCCCTGAGAAAGTGTGCTCTCGAACTGGCATCCATTATTAACCGTCTGTTTCAGATTTCAGATTTCTAAGATAGGAAAGAAGTGCTTACCCCAAAACTACAATCCTGTTGCACTTCTTCCCATTATGTCCAAAGTGATGGAGAGAGTCATAAATGATAAAATCACAAAATATCTTGAGTTGCAGGGAATTATTAACGACCGTCAGTATGGTTTCCGTAGGCAAAGATCGACAAGAGATCAAGAGATCTGCTCGCCTACGTCACTCATGTTTGAATATCAACAATGGAAAAGCATGGGGAATCTAGAGCAATAGCCCTCGACATCTCTAAAGCCTTCGATAGGGTTTCACATGCAGTCTTGTTGAATGAACTTGCTGCATGTGGGCTTCCCGAAAAATTGTGGGGTTGGATAAGTAGTTTTATTTCAAATGGATTAAAACAAGTTGTTTCCAGTTGCAAGCAGGACTACCTCACGGATCCATTCTTTCGCCAACCTTGTTCGTGTTGCAGATAAACGATCTTGTCATCTACAGAGAACAAGATCTTCGGTTTTGCAGACGATTGTACACTGGTTTCGTCTTTCAGTAGTCTGCGGCCGTTTATAGCTGCGGAATCTCAGCTTCAGAAATGTCAACAAATTAACAACTTAAACTCTGACTTACAGAGTTTACCTGAGTGGGGTCAGTTGAACCTGGTGAGATTCAACGCAAGCAAGACGCAAGCAAGACGCAAGCAACTACGTTTTCTAGAAAGGTCCCCCCTGGAGAGCCTGCTCTAATGATGCAAAGCCAACAAATTGCATCCTTCCATTAGATGCACCTTCTTGGAATAACGATCAACTCCGGGTTATGCTGGCATGAACATGTATCAGCAATCTCTGTTGGCATCAGCCAAACTTTTTCTTCTTTTCAAAGCCAATCGATACTCACGTCGTCTCAGCTGTTGCTTCTATATAAGGCGCATATTCAACCAGCTTTGAGATATTGTTCCCATGAATGGGGATCTGCGCCTAAACATTCATTGCTATGTTGGATAGCGTGCAAAAACGGGCTATGCGCCTCATCGACCACCCGGAGATCACCCGCAATCTCTAACCGCTGGCTCTCAGAAGACAAGTTGCTGACCTTTCTCTGTTTTACAGAAACTTTCACGGAAGATGCTCCACAGATCAGCACAACTTTGGAGCTCTCTTCCATGTAACGTATTTTCCAATGACTACAATCTGCTAGCCTTCAAGCGAAATAGTAACCGTCTCTCCTTTTCAGGTACTCGCGGTGTCGTCGAGACATAATAGGATTCAGTTTCCTTACGCGAGTATCTCTAATATAAAAAAAGGAGCTGAAAGACACCTCAATTCTTCCCAGGCGCCCACTCATGTGGCGTAACAGGTTCGCCTATTCCTGGAAAGCGCGTACAAAAAAAAAAGAATGAACAGGTAGATTTTGACAATAATTTCCCTTCACTTAACTTGGTTCGAGTTACTTAGATTCTGTGAATTTGTAGGTAGTTCTACTGACTTTTATTGATTAGTTTTAATTTTTTAATTGCCTGATGAAGGCTTAGTGTAGTCGAAACGCGTCACAAAATAGTAAATAAGTGTATATCAAATCTTCTTATCATTTGAAATGGATTTGTATCAAGAAACGGCCACTTGTGATCAATTTCGAATAATTAAATTAAATTAAATAACTGTGGATCGTTTTTAGGGTTTCGTACTACAAAAGACAGAACGGAACCCTTAAAGGATCACTTTGTTCTCCATTCGCTTGTCGTCTGTCATGATTCATTTACTCAAGAACACATGTCATGTTTTGATGCATATTTTTTTTTGATACTCGTAAGGAAATCAACACCTATAGAGCACTTAACATTGACCTACATGAAACCATGAAATTCAGCGATGTCTTCTAGAGCGGATTTAGGAAGAAATCAGAAAACTATGAATTCGTAGTTACATAATGAGAATTTTTTTTTGATCTAATGAACTTCGGCTTCCTTGAAGAACGTGTAGATTTAACGAGTTGAAATTGATATCAGACATTCAGATCTGTAGTCTCTTGGATCTCTAAAATCAAATTTCAAGTCACGGCAATCGGAAAATACGACAGTAAGTGACTCTAGCAAGGGATTCAAAAGTTTCAGGGTATTTCCTTCTATTCAAAATAATGAAATTTTGCAAGAGTCCATTGTATTCCTTAACTAGAAGAAGAAATACTAAAACTTTTATTCAATATTTGATTAATTATCCCGGTTGTCCATAAATCGTGGAATTCTGCTATGTCTAAGAGCGCTATTGAAGAAACAATCCGAAAACCAATAATTTGTAGTTTTGAAACAGAAAGAATAATGAAATTTTTCAAAATTCCTCATTCACGAAGGATAATGTTCCAGATTATGCTGTGACTATTGAGATTACTAAAGTTAGAAGTCAATGTGATAGAGTATGAGAGAAGGAAGGAATGCCTAACTGTTGAACCACATTTTTGCCTAATTATCTAGAGTTTAAGGGTATCATCGGCGATCGACAATACGGTTTCCGTAGACAATGATCAACTAGTGATCTCCGTGCATACGGTGTACATTTGTGGACATCAACAATCGAAAAGCGT
The DNA here is from genome assembly GCA_013387265.2 of Cryptolaemus montrouzieri. Lineage (NCBI taxonomy): Eukaryota > Metazoa > Arthropoda > Insecta > Coleoptera > Coccinellidae > Cryptolaemus > Cryptolaemus montrouzieri. The sequence continues at coordinate 35,718,768 of JABFTP020000144.1, forward strand.
GGCGAATCAAGAACCATTTCTCTTGATACCTCTAAGGCCTTCGACAGGGTTCAGAATGCAGCCTTGATGAATAAACTTTCTCTTCAGTAGATCGATTTAGGTGGTGGTTAGGTTAATGAAGGAGTACTACTACTACTCCCAAATTTTTTTCTGTTGCAGATTTATGATCTGCTCTACTCCACCGAGAACAAAATAATTATGTTTGCCGACGACTATATGAATGCAGTCCTGGTGTCCTCATTTTCTAGCCAACGTCCTATAACTGCTAAAACACATGAATTCAGACTTGGATAAGATATCAGAGTTGAACTTGGTCAATTTCAACGCGAACAAGACACAATCAACAACGTGCTTCACTCCTAGACAACCTCCTTCAATCATGCAAGGAGTATGACCATGTATCAGCCATTTGCTTCTGCTAAACTCAGGTTTCTTTCGGGGGTAAGCTGTACTTCACGTAATAACAGTTGATGCTTTTATGTAAGGCACAGTTGTGACCTGATCTAGAATACTGTACTCATATGTGAGACTCATTCATTATATCTATGGTATAGTGTCCAGAAGAGAAGAATACGCTACATCGACCACCCGTACATCGCTCGTGAACCCCAACCTCTCTCTCAAAAGCGGCAGATTGCTAATCTGTTTTTTCACAGATACTTCCATGATAAATGCTCTGAATAATTGAAAAGCTTTGATCCGGAAAGAACCCAGTTCCGAAGTAAAACCAGGCTTGCGGAAAACTCTCATTAGGGGCCGGTCCAACTAGCAACGCTACGTACCCTTCTCTATGAAAATTCTTTTTTTTACAGGGATAGTGTACTGTGGAACTCAATTCCATCAGAAATCTTTCCGATTATTTACAATTTGGCTCCCTCCAGGAAGCGAGGAAAACACACATTAAAACATCTTGGGCGCCAACAGCGGTGGCATCACAGACATCGCCGCCTCTCAAGAGTTGAGAAAGAAACAAAATGTATTTATTATTCTTGCTCTTTTCTTTTCCAGTTCTTTTCTAAAAATTAGTTCTCAAAAGTTTGTTCAATATCAGCTCAACCAAAATTGGATATTAAAGTTATTTCATCACTTGACTACTTAAATTTTCATGACTTACACATCAATCAAGTGGGTACCAAAACACAAACAGAAGAAATTGATGAATATTATTGGTGTCACTCTGAAATTCTCCGATAAAATCCGATATGTCAAAAATCTTTGATATATACCGTGAATGATATCGCTAAGTTGCACATCTGACGCCGATGTCAACCCTATGTGTTGACATCGGCGTCGCAAATATGATGCTTGTTTATTTTAACTCGTTATTTATTACATGGCTTTTTATTATTATTACTTCATTCCATCGAAAACCGAATATCTGTTCTTGTGGACGACTGTATCATGTGTTCTCATTTTCCAGCCAGCTTTTCATAACTGCTGAGGAGTCACACCGACAAAGATACGAACAGAGCATGTTCATGAATTCAGATTTGGAGAAGATATCAGAGTGAGCCGGATGAACTTGGTGAGTTTTAACGCGAACAAGACGCAACCAACAACGTTCTCCTCTCCTGAAAATTTTTTACTGGAGAATCTCCTTTAATCATCCAAGGACGTAAAATTTTCTCAGAACCGAACATGCATCTACTTGCGTCACAGTCAACACCGGAGTCTGCAGGCATGGTAATATGTCAGCCATTGCCAAATCTGCTTCGGCTGAATTCAGTTTTCTTTTCAGGGCTGAGGGGTAATTCACGCCATTGCAGCTGATGCTTTCACACAAAGCACAGATGAAACCTGCTTTGCAATACGGTTTCCATATGTGGGACTCCGCACCCAAACATTAGATAGTATCCAGAAGAGAACAGTGTGCCTCATCAAACACACGAAGATCATGCATGATCTTCAGCCTCTCGATCAAAGACTTTGCTTATCTTTCGCTTTTCTACAGATATTTCCATGGTAAACGATTTGAAGAATCAAAATCCTTGGTTACGGAAAGAATCCAGTTTCAAACAAAAAACAGGCTCGTGGAAAACTCTCATCAACGGATGGTCCTCCTAGCAACGCCATGTACCTTACTTTACAAAAATTCTTTTGTTTTCAGTGCTAGTGTGCTACGGAACTCGAACATCTCTCCGATACTTGGCTCTCTTAAAGAAGCGAGTCAATACACATATCAAATCGTCTTGGGCAGCCACAGCTGTGGTATGACATTCGTTCTCTCAAGAGTTAAGAATAAAAAAAAGGTGAAATAGGCAAATAGTACGAATTTTGCGGCGCCGATGTTAGCATATATGGATGATTTAGACAGATGTGTAACCCAGCCGAATAGATTGACATTATAATTATGTTAAAGTTATCAGATTTAACGGATAGTTATTTTCAAGGTTGACATTAATACTATTTATTCGTTTCTTAAATAAGTATGTGTTTTGACCCAATCTGATTGTTTCGATGTGTCAGCGATGAAAACCGAAGTAGATTATATTGATTTGAATGAATAAAGTTGTATTTTTTATCTTCCAAATCTAATTTCATGAAATTTTTCGATTTGAGTGGTAGGCATTTGAACTATTCATGGAATTCGTCAAACTGCTTCAAGAAATTACGCCGGGGCAAGACCCTTACCACCATTCGCAAAGAACAACGCTCATCCAGCCAATTTCTAGTTAAGGAAAGCCATAAAATATGAACGAGCCGAGCTAAAGCCGAAATTGCAGTGACATAAAAACAAGTTTCGGGACAAATATAATTTAGGTAGGAGGATTTATAACTGGCGAGTTTTACAATCGACGTTAACATTTAATGAGGTGATGCCGTGGGGAAAATCTCATTGCAGTGCGCCTGTATGTGCATAATTTAGATGTGTCCCTTCAGCATTTTTCATATGGGATAATGTCCGGCTGAGCACCGCATTTTTATTTCCGTTTCGGACATAAATTCCAGTCGTTTTAGCGAAACTGCAGGTATAATTCACAAATTAAAATACGCCGTTTCCGCCACGGAGATGGACGTCCGGCGAATGTGTTCCTGTCAATTTTTCGACCTCGTAGAGTACGAATACGAGATCAGGATTGTATCAGTGTAATTCGCTTGAAAAATTAATTTTTTGTTTCAGTATATACGTCGGAAAAATGATTGTTCATTCGTTGCAAGATTGTCCGTTAATTTTTGTTAATTAGTTGTTAATTTGTCAGTTGATATTTGGCTTTTGGAGTAGCCGGACGCGTTCAGAGCTTAATCTCTGTCCAAGCATAAAATGAACTGGTTTCATCAAGGGAACACTTACTGGAGCGTTTTCGCAACTGTGTACCTTCATTCGAAAATATAACCCTGACCTTGCTTTGAATTACAAAAGCTTTGTTTTGATAAAGGAGAATCAATAATGAAATTTATACGGCGCACTTTAAATGAAATGAATTTATTGAAGGCAATGATTTTTGGGAATGTGAATAGTTTGATAACGCAAAATGCTCTTTTTTATTTGTTCATGTTCATTGTTCATCAAAAATTTGACTTTGTACTCGGAGCTGTGTACAGGCCACAGGATGTTGATACTAATTCATTCTGCGTAGGCCTGGATCAAAAACAACGAACTATATATATATATATATATATATATATATTCATCTATGCCAAGGCAACACAATTCCAGTGCAAGATGGATTTTATATGAAAGGTCTCGATTTCCTAAAATAGAATACATGCGTTTTGAAAAATTTTCAAACGAAGATATAACATCAGTTATTAAACACACAAAAAATTGGAAATATCTACGTGTTGATGGTATTCATAATTGTTGGTTCAAAAAATTCTCTTGCGTTCATGAAAAATTGGCTGAATATTTTGCATTTATATTAAAGAACCCCGCAGCTACTCCTTTATTATTCACACAAGGAATTACTTATTTGAAACCGAAAAGGGCTAATACTATTGATCCATCTCACTGTAGACCAATTACTTGCCAATAATATATCAAATTCTAACTGCATGTATTACCCAAAAAATTTTACACATTTGGAGAATTATAATATTCTTTCCGAACAACAAAAAGGATGTAGAAAAAAACACCTTGGTACTAAAGAGCAACTTGTAATTGATTCTGTTGCTTTGAATCAAGCTCAAACTAAGAAGAGAAATATTCATCTAGCCTTCATTAATTACCAAAAGGCTTTTGATAGTTTTCCTCATTCATAGCTTCAAGAAATTTTGGAAATTTATAAAATTGATAAGACACTTCGTCTTTTTCTTGAATTTGTAATGAAAAATTGGAGAACCAATCTCCATTTACATATTTCAAAACAATCGTTAACATCCGAAGTAATTCCAATCTAAAGAAGCATTTTTAACGGTGATTCTTTGAGTGCTCTTTGGTTTTGTCTTTGCCTTATTCCATTATCTCATGAATTAAATGCTACTAGTTTCGGGTTGAAAATGTCTATCAGCTGAATTCAAACTAAGTCACTTAATTCATTTAGATGATATTAAATTATATGCCGGAACTAGATCTCATTTGAAAAGTCTACTTGAGATTACTTTCAACTATTCCATTGTATTCATATGAAATTTGGGCTTCCAAAATGTAAGAATCTTTCTATTGAAAAAGGAAAGATCACATCTGATTATATAAAGATTTCCAATATCGAAATCGAGCCAATGCATCAAGGGATACATTTAAATATCTTGGATTTGTTCAAGAGAAGACAATTAACACCATCAAGAGTCATTTAACTAGTAAAAACCTTTTCAGAGCTATCAAATCCTAAGCAGTTCCTACTCTTACATTTTCTTTTGGAATTATTATATGGTCTGAAACTGATCTGAATGAATTACAATGTCAAACAAGGAAAATGTTTTGTAAATATCATAAGCACCACCTAAAGTCAGCTATTCAAAGAGTTACACTACCTAGACTTCTTGGAGGTCGTGGACTAACTCATTTGAACTATCTTCTTAGTAAACAGATTTTTCATCTACGTTCCCATTTTCATGATAAACAGAGAACGTCTAAATAATATGATATTGTTGTTGCTTCTGATTATAATCTTACAGCTCTGAACTTGACAATGCGAAAGGTAGATTTTGATATATTTGATAATAATTCAGGAAGAGAGAGTTGGATGCAGAATGAATTACACGGAAAGCACCCTGAAGAATTGAAGAATGATTATATAGATGAAATCACATCAAATGCATGGTTAGTATCTGGAGAATTATTCGCTGAAACAGAAGGCTTGGCAATTGCGATCCAGGATCAGGTTGTTTTCACGAGGAGTTATAGAAAATACATCATTCTTTCCGACAAAAATAATGAGGAAGAGTCATAGGTTTTCTCTTCAGTGTATACTGCTCAGAATTTCATTTCATATTTCTTTTATTTGTATATACAAATGTGATATAATTAGCTGACAATTTTATCATATTTATATTCAGAGCAGTATTCTATTCGATCGTTCATCACTTCACACAAAGAAAACTATGAATGAGTACCATTCAGTGTTACTTGACTAAGGTCCATACACTGGATTTTTCCGGGGAGAAAGCCTCTGACACTACTTGTTGGTACATTGATTTCATTGTCTGATGATGCTATAGTTTGTATATATTCTGTTAGATTGATATATTCTCATAACATTTAACGTTGTCCTAATATATAATGATTTCTGGATAAATTTTGATCATAATCATTGCCTGGCAATGGTATTAATTACCGGGTGGTGGATTTATATTATATATATATATATATATATATATATATATATATATATATATATATATATATATATATATATATATATATATATATATAATCCAAATTTTTCCAATTCATAAGATTCGCCGTAAAAACTAAATGAACTTCCACAAACATGCCCTGTACCTGAGATTTCAAGTTTTCAAGTTATGGAGATAAAACGAATTTTACGTACCTACCTGAAGTTGGCAAAGGCAGCTTAGATTCCTGCACGTGCATAGACAGTTCCCAGAGTATTAACAAATTACTGTTCTTGTGTCATTGGATAATTGATCAAATTAAAAGAAAAAAATGTGAAACTGCAGTTGTCGAAATTCCAAAGTCAAAATCAAAACAAATTAAACTCTATTTCCCCAAATTTCATAGTAATTGTTCAGAGTGATGACCATTCACTTCTAGATATAGTTCTACTCGACTCATAATACCCTGTGATATGGCTCGCCTCAGTTCATCCTTATCCAACTGCATGAAAGCATTTTGCAGTCTACTATGCAAATCATATCTTGAAGTCACAGTTTCAGAATTAATTTTATCTTTCAGCGTTTCCCAAAGATAAAAATCCATAGGCGTTAGATCAAGGGACCTTGGAGACCACAAAGGCCGAACGTTCGTTACAATCCATCTATCTTCAAACATATCAGTTAAAATTGGATAATTTTCATTTGTGCGATGAGCTGGTGCTCCATCGAGTTGGTACTAACCTTGATTCAGCTACTGATCAAAGTGTCAACGAAGTCACTTACTTCAATCCTCAAAATCTCCATATAAAGTTCACCATTGAAGTTTTCATCATACATAAAATACGAATATCTGTTGTCCTTCAAAAATGCAAACACATTAAAACTAAATTTATTTTGGGGATTTCTTTTCCTCGTAATATAAGGATTTTGGTTGGCCCAAAAGTGAGAGTTATTCTGGTTGAAAACCCGCTCATTAGAAAATTTGGACTCATCTGTCCAGATAATCCTTCTGAAAGAATCAGGATCCTCTTTTGTTCTGAGGAGAAGGATCTCACACAGTTTTATTCGAAGCTGTGGATAGCCAGCTTGTAGATTTTGGACCAATGAAAAAAAAGGTGCAGGTGTTTTTTCAGAATTCTCTGAATACTGCTATGAGGTAAATTCAGATCATGCTACGCTATTGCCAATGATGCACGTGCATTAACATCAAAATAAGCTAGAACGGTAATTTCATTGTCTTGATTTTTGACTACAGGCAATGAAAATATTGTCTTATTCTGGACCGTTCCATCGAAAGAACTTATCGTCTAAATTTTTTAGTTGTCATAGACAGCATATTTGGATATAATTCGTTAAATCTCCCACAAGTTCTACTCACATTGCGTCACTCATCCCCATGAATGAAAAGTAAATTTAGTATTTGCTCCTTTGTGTAGCTAGCCATATATCTAAGCCTCCTTTGCTAACTTCAGGTAGGTACGTAAAATTTGTTTTTCCGCCATAACTTGAAAACTTGAAATTTTAGGTACAGGGTATGTATGGGGAACTTCATTTGTATTTTTACGGCGAATCTAATGAATTAAAAAAAATATGTGTTACAATTCGAAAAAACGTAGTTTTCGTTGTTTTTTCGTTTCGGAATGTGAGGCGGAAAAAAAGAGCACTCTGTATTCTGACTGAGATTCAGACGGATATTAGTTATGTCTCGCATGGTTTCTAGTTTGCGAAACATTTTTCATTATTTTGATAGCTCACGCTGTTCTCGAGATATATAAATTTCTTCAAAAAATAGATAATTTTCAAATAAAACTAGGATATTTCATTAACGAAAAGAACTAGACTTATGTGTTAGGTGTTTTTGTAATTACAATTACAAGTGCTATCGAACCTGTCATCAATATACAGGGTGTTTCATATTAAATAACAAAGTTGGTTTGCACTTCTGGTATAACCGGAAGTGCCATTTGAGCGTTTCCAAGTAGGTTTTAACGGGTTTGGCAACATGAGGCCGAGCGTTGTCATATTGTGTGCCGTTTTTCGCACAGTGCTTTACTTAATCGCATCAATTGAGTTCGATACCGTTACCCAGTTATGCTTTCTTTCGGTTTCAACAGCTCATAATAAATAGCACTGAATTGGTACCACCAAATACACAGCATAACTTTCGCAGCGTGAATATTCTGCCGAGGCGATGACGTAGAAGCATGACCGAGCAGTCCCCAAGACTTTTTTCTTTGGATAGCTGTAATGAATCCATTTTGCATCACCCGTTACGATGCGATGAAGAAAATCCTTTCATTTTTGCTGCTGAAGCAGTTGTTCACAGGCGAAAAAACGACGTCCAACGTCTCTTGGCTTCAAATCATAAGGAACTAAGTTCCTTGCTTTTGAATCATTCCCACCGCCTGCAATCGCTTGGAAATGGCCCGGCGGGTAACTCCTAAGGCTGAAGCAAACTCTTCTTGCGTTAGGCACGGATCCTCATCGAGCAATGCCTCCAACTTAGCGTCTTCGAAGATTTTTGGTCTTTCTTCACGGGGACGGTCTTCAACATCGAAATCAACACTTCCTGCAAATGACGATTATTTGGCACATTTTCTCATAACTGAAAGTATATGGCGCAAAAAAAACAAAATCACTAAGGTGTCACAGTGGTTTTTACCATATATATATATATATATATATATATATATATATATATATATATATATATATATATATATATATATATATATATGGTATTAATTACCGGGTGGTGGATTTATATTTTTCATGAAATCTGTTGCAAATAAAAAAAAACACAGGAGAGGGATAAATACAATAGTGACGAAAAAAGAACCCAAGAGTACAAACATGAAAATAACCAACAATAAACACTAACAAAGCCAAAGACCTTGAAAATCAAATTGGAACAACAGATTTTGTTCCACCTGTTTTGGAACCTATTTATTGTCTGACCACCTGGGAACTTTTGACTCCCGAGGAAATTCATCAGATTATTCGTCACCTAAAGGTTAGTACTTCTCCCAGTACAGATGGCTTGAGTACTGATAGTCTAAGAGAATTTGAAACTGAGATATTTTCTTTTCTGTGCAAACTTGTCAATCTAACATTTTCTGCTCCATTCCAAACATCATGTTTCTTCTGGTAATAATTATAGGCCTATAAGTGAACTCCAACAATTCGGTGCTGTTCGCACCACCGCCATGTTGATACCAATGAATGTATGAATCAAATAAAAAACACATTTATATATTCTTCAATTTTCATTAGGGATATACATCTTTATACTCATACATTTTGAATCATCATCTGTATACCTACATATGTATCTATTTGAAAAATGAAGTTACTTTAGTTTGAATTTCTTTTGGTGCAAATTTGCAATTACTGCTCTTTCCTAAATTCAGTTTGAAGTCGTCATGTCACTGACATCAAAATTTTCTCGTACTGTTCATTATGAAACAATTTTGATAGCTGCAATAGCTTCGGAGTGGACAATTATTTGTTGTGATATAATCAAAGATTTACATCTTCAGAAAAATCACTCTCGCCATCTGATCTCAGGTAAGTGTTATCATTTCAAATGTCTCCATTTCATTTTTCAACATCTTGCATTGTGTATTCAGAAGGTGCAAGATCATATAATAAGTCAAGAGTATCGTTAATCACGGTTCCCGGTAAATTGCGTCTCTAAATTTCACAAAGCCTAGCTAAAGGTTAACCTTCATTATCTTCATTGTTTTTTTGTAAAATATTATGGCAACACTTCACAATCAATGCCCTTTTCAGTCGTTTCCAAGTCCTCTTTGAATTTATAGAAGCATTTTTCAAAGTTATTGTCTCAAGAGCATCTGCTACTTCTTTGAATATAATAGGGCTAAGCAAGCTTTTTCTGTATCAAAGTTTAGTAAGTCTCACTGAATTCTGATCCATAGGTTGAATAAGGGGTGTGACATTAGGTGGCATAATTTTGACCAAAATATCACCGTCGGTTGATAAAAAAAAAACTAAGTTAATGATTATTTCCGTCAAAGGTACGTAAGACGGCTTGGATCTTAGAGTGGGTGATTTTGATCTCCAGAGAACGAATTGTTTGAAGTATCTTGGATTACATATCGATTTCAAACAAAACATATTATGCCAGTAGGTAGAAAAATTGCTCCTTCTATACGAATGTTAGATAGAGTTGCAAAATATTTAACAATGGCTTATCGCAAGGGGATATATTATTCTCTTATATATTCTCAAATTTTATACCTACCTTTAATATGGAGCACACACACACGCTAATAAATTACATCCACTCACGGTTTAATAGAATGGAGTTTTGAAAAACAATTTCAACAAAATCCAACAAAAAGATTTCCTCCTTCTAAAGGAGATGCTCAATATTTACTCACTTTATATTATCCAGACATGTGTTTTTCTTCTTGGCTGTCAAAGCTCCAATATTCAGATATTGGGAGGCAGAAAACCCCGGCGAACTGCATCAATCCCGACTTCACAGTGAGAAAGTCTCCGTTTGCTGCGCATTGAGTCGTCTTGGGGTGATTGGACCGTATTTTGTTGAGGATGAGAGAAGGCCAATCGTATTGCGTCGACGAAGAATGAACAGAAGAAATGTTTAGTTCCAACAGGATGGTGCCACGGCACATACAGCCAGAACATCAATGGAAGTTGTGCGTGGCATTTTTCCTGGTCATGCAATCTCTCGTTTTGGTGATGTGCCGTGGCCCCTTCGTTCCCGGATCTCACTGCTTGTCATTATTTTTCGTGGGAAAACCTGAAGGATAAAGGGCTACGTGGATAAACTTCGAAATCTGCAAGAGTTGAAAGTTGAAAGAAGGTCCTATGTGGTGTTTCAGTTTTGGAAGAACGAGGGCGTATGTGTCAATAGAATAATTAGAACAGGTACTGGTCCCATCAGCCTAACAGCTGTTGCGTTTTTGGCAAGGCTGTTTGCTTTTTCAGCTCCTTCGATACCTTAATGGGCTGGATACCAGATCAGAGTAACTCTGTTCGTTGCACTTAGTTATGGTACTACTTCTTTGCATTACCACCGTCTCTGCGTTTCTGTAGTTCCTGTGTTTTCCAGCATGCATCTTAGAATAGTGTATACTTCTACGTGTGTTACAGTGGCATACTCTTCTAAGGTTAATTTTTATATTTGCCCTGGGACAGTCGGCACCGATGCCCTCCATCTCAGTTTTGAACCCGTCTGTAAACCAGAGAACCTATGGGATGAGTAACGCATGAGAGGTAGATCAAACTTCTTTTGGTGGAATGACGATCTCATGGGGTTCGTCAAAGTGATAAGTGGTTTTTATTCGGTCTCCTTTTGTAAGAAGATCAGGTTGGAGTTCTCTAATTTTATTGAGTGATGTAGAGTATCCAGATTTCAATACATCCACATTCCTCCCCACCTCACAGCCTCAATGAGGTCCTCATGGCTGTCTCCTCCACAATTGTGTGTAGATGGTAGAAACCGAACAGGTATCCCATGGAAGCAATGAGTGTCGATCAAAATGCTCCCGTGACTGCTAGACATGCTAGACATGCTTGCATTTGAATCTTGCTTATTTAATTTCGTTTGGTCTCCCTGTTCAGGTGAGGCCACCGTACGATGGCGGCGTAGGTGAGGAGCGGTCTTATCACTTTCGTGTATTACCAATATATTATGTTTGGTTTGAGTTATCATCTGGACCCAAATACCTTGCGGCAAGTCCAGAGTGTGTTTTGCGTTCTTTGCACTCTTGTGTTTCGGTGAGGTTGTCCCAATTTAGTTTGATGTCAAGCATCCCACCTATATATCTCACTTGTTCCACTAGTAATTATTCCTAATTGAATAGAATTGGTCCCTTGAAAGGCTGTAATTTCCTTCTGCGGTTAAATATGAACATATGATTGTTGGAATTAACGTGCAGGTTGTTGTTTCTGTGAAATTGCTCAGTCATTTGCAGATCATTCTTAGCGACTTCGTATATGGTGCTGAGGTTTTTCTACGAACAAGGAGTACGAGATCATCGGCATAATTCACCTCAAAACATTGTCGAGGTCAGTCAGGAGCCCGTTCAGCACAAAGTTCCAGAGAAAAAGAGCCGGTACACCCCTGAGGACAGCCCTTGCTGGCGGTCCCCAAAACGGTCGAACCGCCGATGTGAGCCTTGATTCGCCTGGTTAATAGCAAATGTTCTATCCACCTTGCAATGGTGTTATCTATCCCTCTGTTTATGATAGCTCCTTCTATCGGCCGATAAAGTCTGTTGTTTAAAGCTCCCTCTATGGCTTGGAATATTCCAAGAGTGATTTCGCCTTGTGCCACCCCATTCTCAGAGTGTAGTGCTGTGTCGACTGATCTATCTGGCATGTTGAGCGACATGTAGAGTGCGCTCCTCAAGGAAATTTTTCCTGCGATATATTTCTACTAGTCCCTCCATGATCTTCAGTAGGAAGAGGTTAGACTAATTGGTCTAAAATCTTTAGCAATTTATGGATGACCTTTCCGGCTTGGGCATGAAGGCGACCCTAACCCTTTTCCAGGGGTCTGGTGCGTATCTCAAGGCTAAGAATGATATGAAGATGCGCATTGTATGCGCAACTATTTGGTTGTCCTTTTATTAGATATATAGGATATATATCATCTACTCCTGGTGCTTTGTATGATTGAAAAGTAATTATTAATTAAAATATTAATTATTAATTATTTCAGTTTGTTATGTCTGCATGTCCATTCGACTTGGTTGTCTTGTCGAATATCTAGGACATTCTCCACGGAAGATTAAGAAGCCAGCAAAACCAGTCAGTTACCGTGAATGAGGTTCACAATAGACTGCTCGAAACTTGAAAGGAAATGGATAAAAATGCTATAATGTTATTGATTTTGAGTATGAATCATAGATGTTATACAGTAATTGTCGCCAGGGGTGTAAATATTCGATGTTATGAGATATTTCTTGGAGGCTTTTAATTTCTCCAAAAGTTTCACATTTCAATTCACAATTTGAGAGAACCAAAAGTATACGAGCTATATAAATTGAAATGAGTGAGCTTCTTTATGAATAATATTTAATTGCATCCATTCCAAATGAAATTCTATTACCCACAGTTCATCTTGAGTTCCTCCTTCAACTAAGGTTACCTTTTGTTCATTTTATACTATCGCTAACAATTTAATATCTGAGAAAGGGTATGCCATTTTCACGAGCGAATTCATTTCATCCAAGCGCTTACTTGAGTCGTAATAATTTCAAAGATGTTGCAGGAATGCGTGCAAACATTCGAAATCTTAATAATTTCGACTTCATCGTTATGATGGCGACGGATGGAGAGGAAAATAAACTTACGTTGGGGTAAATTTTCATTTGATGCTGGTGCTTTGAAATTATCTTGGGGTGTTGGTTTAAATTTGATGAAAGGGTCTGCGATTAGAAGTGTGGAATTAAATCAGTAGATTATATCGAAATGATGTTGATATGACGACGCAAAATATTATAAAACATCATATATTGAATTCACACTTGGTGGATGAATATGTAATTAATTAAAACACTTGGTGAAGGTTTCACAAAAATATGATAAAATACTAGACATATGTTTCAGGTTTTCAGCCCATTACAATAGGAATATAATCTATGAAATGATTTTTATCCATATAATGGCTAAAAACATAGTAGAATTTTTGTTTTGAATAATGGATCTTTTATGTTCTTCGATTCTCTTCTCAATACATCCTCCGCTTGAGTCTATGCAGGAAGTCTCGCATTTACTGCAGTGTATTTTATATAGACCGCTTTTATCCAATAATTAAATTTCATCTTTATTATCAACTTACAATGAACCAAGATTCTTTTTGTAGAACTGATGGTGTCCATATTATTTTTGAGCAATCTATTATCTATCTATTTTGTTTCTAATATTAGGATTAAATTGAAAAATTTCCATTCGATTTCTCAATATGCAATGGATTAATGCTATGCAGTAAAAGTTTTTGTTGTTTTTGTTTTATTAAGGTGTCAATTAAATTCGGTGCATAGCCGTTATTCTTAGCTATTAATTAGTATATTTGAACTTCATTCGCTAAATCAATAGTTGACGAAGGATTAGAGAGTAATCTTTGAATAAATGAATAAAAAGCACTCAACTTGATAATCTGGAATTGCGAACTTCTGTTATGTATCAAACTATCTGAATAAGTTGGTTCTCTGTATATTTTTAATGCAAACGATTTCTGAGCCCTACTAATTGACAATTCCAAATGGCTCAAAGATTTTCATTATATTCAATTATCATTGAAAGTTGAATCGATCGATGAAAATAAATTGAAAATTGTAAGGAACTATTCAATGATCTGTCTGTGTCAATCCAAATATAGAATCACTTGCCTCAATCAATCAAACATCAACTTCAATCGACTAATATATAGATCAAACTCCACTTATGTAGAAGAAACTATATCACCCCCAAACCTAAACACCTCAAAAAAGTCTAGGGAACACCTCTGAATATCGATATATCAGTTAGTTGGCACTTTGTTTCTATTGTAAGCACACATAAAAGATTCAAGTTTTGTGATTCAACCATGGAAAGACGACATTTGACTAGAGAAGAGATGTTACGAGCCGTTGGCATGCTCCAAGCTGGGAGCTCACAACGGGAAGTATCCAGGGTTCTGGGAAGTAGCCCAAGTGTCATAAACCGTTTATGGTCGCGTTTCAATGAAACTGGTAGCGTAGAAGAACTCCATACAGGTCGTTTCAGGATTACTACAGTCGCCCAAGACCGATTTTTGGTTTTACAAGCCAGACGAGATCGTATTACCACAGCATCTCAATTAGCTCAAGAGCTATCACGAGTTCATAATGTACAAATTCCGACCAAACTGTGAGAAATCGACTGCACGAAGGTCAACTCCACTCCAGACGTCCTTTAAGAGTTCCACAACTGACCCATGGAAATCGCGCTGTTCGTTTAGCTTGGTGCCAAGAAAACGTAAACTGGGATCAAGAGAGGTGGGCCACAGTTCTCTTCAGTGATGAATCTAGATTTAGTTATTATCCTGATTCGGAAAGAATTCGAATATGGAGGGAGCCTGGAAAGCAAAATCGTCTCCAGCATTCTCGAGAAGTTGTTAAACAGGGAGGTGAATCAGTAATGTTTTGGGGAGGTATACGCCTTGGTGGAAGAACTGACCTCGTTTTCATACAGAACAACCTCACGGAAAATTCTTACGCGAATGAGATAGTTTTACCTGTAGTGGTACCGTATCTCCAAACAATGGGTCAAAATCCACTAACAAAAACCGAAAGATTTCTATAAATTCGAATCATCAAACTCATATTTTAAAGATATTGGTAAGTGTTCCCTAGACTTTTTTGAGGTGTTTATGTCGCCAGTAAAGTTATTTCTAGTTCAATTAAAAAACTTATCAACACGAAATTTTACTTATGGGCGTTCATTGTTTCCGTTGTTAAGTGAATCTTTTTTTTTATATAGAAATTTACGTGTCTCGACATCATGGTCATTGACACGGGAACTAGTAAGTTACATTCTGAGTTATTAGAATATTACATTTTGTGTTCTGTTAAAATATATAATAAGGTTTCTGTATTGTAATACTAGATGCTATGGTATAGTTGTATACCTTTGAGGTAGTTCAGTGTATTCTTCAGTTCTCGGGTGTTGCTGAGTATTGTACCTATCGTTCCTCGGATGTTGTGCTGTTCTCTTCTTTCAGAGTAAATAGGGCATTAGGCAATGATATGCTTGACAGTAAGAATTGTGTTAGAACATGATCTGCATTGAGGGGGCGGTTCATTCGTCAGTAGGTACTCATGAGTGGATTTCGTGTAACCTATTCTCAATCTTCTGATTTTTACTTTATCTTCTCTTGACATTTTTGGTTGTTTGATTGAAGGTAGGGTTGGCTGGATTTCTCTGAGATTGTTTTGTTCCGTGTTCCAAGTTTCTTGCCATTATTTTTTTTTGTTTCTCTTTTTACATAAAGTAATTGGGACATAGACGCTGCTTTCGCATCCTTGTCTGTTCTCTCGTTGCCAGTTATGAGTGTAGTTTTAGTGTTGTGTCTTGCAAGGTCATTGATTATTTCATGTATTTGTTGAACTACTATATGTTTCGTGTAAAAATCTTTTATAGAGTCGATGGATTCCATTGAGTCGGTGTTTATTGCTACATTCTTGGTTTTCGGTGTGACAGCTTTGGGTGCTTGTAGAATTGCAAAAAGCTCGCCCGTGTGTACGCTGGTTGTTTTATTCAGCAGGTCTTTCTGTACAGTACTGTCCAGGCTAGTGACTTCTGAGCCCACTCCATGTTCATTTTTGGAGGCACCCGTATAAAGAATTCTGTCAAACTTTTTTAGGTGGAGTATATCAATAAACTTCTGATGAAGCATGTTCGTCGGGACCTTGGAATTGTGAAACTTACAGAGTGTTGTGTTGATGTTAGGTAAGATGTTGGTCCATGGTGGCATAACTGAGTGTCTTATGGTACCAATTTTTGATAGATAGTTGTCTTCTATGTAAGGATATAACGCTTGAAATACTGATTTGGGAGATCTCGATATCACTGTATCAGTATCATCTGGGCGCAATACTGGGGATGTGAAGAGTTTGTGGACAGGATTATGTACATTAGAAAAGAGATTGGCTGAGTCGGATAGTAAGAGGTATTTCCGTCTGAGCCATAGTGGAGGCTTATTCGCTTCACAGTATAGACTTGTGACAGGACTGGTTCTGAATGCACCTAGATAGTTTTGTCTCTGAGTTTATGTGCTATGATATTTGCTATGTCACAAAATACACTGCAGTATGTGCCAGACTTTCCACATAAGCACAACCGGAAGATGCATCCAGAGGAGAATTGAAGAACATATATATAAAGGTGATAAAGGTAAGAAGTTGGACATTTTCGAGAAGATGGAAATTACATGCGGTCGTAAAAAAAACTAACCAATTTGTAATGAGCAAACAGACCTCCGTTTATCTCATGTTGTAATAGTCATTATTTTTAAGTAAAACCTCTCATTTTCTTTTCCCCTAGTGTATTATTCTTGATGATGGGCTGATAACCTGAAACATATGTCAAATATTCTGATATATTTCTGTAACCTTTGCCAAGTGTTCTAATTAATCCTCTAGGGAAATCGATTTATGTAAATGGAACCTCATTTGAGACGACCCAAATTAAAAGAGCGGAAAATTTCAGGTTCGAATATGACCTTGACGATGAATTTAAAATTCGAATTGAAGCAAATCACAATCATGAAACAAGTAACACAAAAAAATCGAATAAAGAAATTTCCTTAGTTATACTTTGACCTTGATTTGAGTTTTCCGAGTTTAACATATAACTTTTCATTCCATCGAATGATATTGGAGTATCAGATCAACGCTCAACTGTACATGACTCCCCTCAGTGAATAAAATCGGAGATATCGTCGGGTTATTTATATATTTAATTGATTCCTCCTGAATACAGGTCGACTTATTATTTTGGAAACTCAATTTCTTCCAATGGTTTGTTTTGGAAATTTTTCAGGTTATTAGAATTGTTAACAAACTCTGGTAATACCAAGAGGTTGCCGGTGGAAATAACTTCTTCTGAATAGTGATTTTAATCCTGAACCATGTGACGAAGACATTTACGTTCCACTCGATTCTCCATTGATCTTTGAGATGGAATAATTGATTGATTGCACAGGCCTATAAGGATTGTGATGCCGAGGATTTCAGATCTGTTTTTAAGAATACATGGTAGCGATATTAAACATATTTTCGTTTTTTTTGTTAGCTCTAGTTCCCGAAATGAAAAATTACACTTTTCATATAAAATAATATTTTATTGGCATTAAACATCAAGAAATTACCTTTTGTGTGATTTTCTATAATGAACTGACTTGGGCAATCTAGCATGTTTCCCTAGCAATAGTCGGCCATCATATGAGTGTTCCACCTTCCTTGGTATTTTCTCTCCATCATTTTTATGTCTTGGTGGAAACGTTCTTGCTCTTCGCTTCGTTCTCCTGAATTGTGTTAGAATCGATATAGATGACTAATGAGATTGTAATTTTATACTCATATTACAGATTAATTCTTTGAAACGAATCAGCATATCCTGTAGTAATTCTACATAGTTGTCAGCGTTATGAGTGCTGAGGACATTACGTGCAACTGCAAAAGATTCGACTTAAGCCTTTCCAGATCCTTCACATAAGTGTCAAAATTAGAGGTGTCTTTCATTTATTGACGTATTTGAGGTTCATCAAAGATACCTGCTTTTAGTTTCAGTTTCAGGAAATTTCTGCGAAATTATCTGAAAATATTGACCATTTCTGTGGAGAGCCTAAATTATTTCATTAGCCCTAATTTTATATTGAATACCGAAATAATGATATTTTCTTTCGGAACTAAGAGTTCATTTATACATTTATATGTAGATGAACTGACTACAAGAGGATGAGTTAAAATGTGGTATGACAATATGACTATAGATACAAAAAGAGCTGAACCAGAAAAAAAAATGTAGGCTTGTATTTTTGTTGATTGACTGATATTGGTGAGGTCTGGGGATATGTTGTTGGCCCTGATTAGCTTGATCTAGAGCGTCCCTGACGAACTAGTAGGTAGGATTCATTTTCGACATTGGATTGGAAATATCTTGCAGCAAGAGGTTTGAAGGATTCTAGTTTCTTTCGAATTTCAACGTCTTCCATTTCCGAATTAGACTTGAAAAGAATGAGCATTTATTGTTATGCCTCATTGTTTCAAATGTACGTAAACCCGGTATAATATGGATAGTTTTGATTGTGAGACAATCTCTATTCCGAAACTCAGGATTTACTTCGAATTGGATTACTTTGCCTACACTTCATCAATTGGAGTTTTTGGAAATCTTGCTCTGGCCATTATTTTGAACTTGAATATTAATTGGAAGTCTCTAACCTAACCTAACCCCATTTTGTACACATTATACTTGAATGGATTGCTGCTCATGCAAACAGAGGGCGATATTATTAGTTATCCGGACGATGCACTTATTTTCTATAGACACCTAGAAACCATACTTTTTCAGGAAAAAGTATATTCTCTTTTTGCATACATCGGAGGTCTCCGCCGGTTGGCTTACCCCTTTCTACTAACGACGAAATATCTACACTTGAGTCCTTTATACATATGAATGCGAGTACCTTGAAGTGATTATTGACTCGTATTTAATATGTAATGCACATATAATAGACTAATTATAAGACTCGGGGGACTAGTACCTAGATTCAAGTATCGTTCGAAAATAATCGATATAGATTACCTAAAATTTATTTATCGGGTACTTGTTGAGTCGCAACTGCGTCACGGAATTATTACCTGGAGTGGTGTGTATAATAATGTTTTGAATAAGTTAAATAACCAAAAATGGATACTAAGAATTATGTTTGAAGAGGACATCACTTTTCCATCTAAATTACTGTGTGAGATTTCGGGTTGATGGGGTAGTAGGTAGCTATTTTTCTCAGCCTTTCAAAATTATTCACTACAAAATGTGGGAAATCGAGTAGTAATCATACATGATCCTAATACTAGATATAATAAATTTGTATTAGTTATTCCAAAAATGGTTGACACAATAAGTCATAGAAGTCACTTCTTTCTTGGACTCAGAATATTCAATAAACTACCTTTGAATTTGAGGAACATGAACAATATAAAACAATTTAAAACCAACATAAAGAATAGTATAAGTACTAAAGATTGAGATTATATTACTATATTACTAGTTAAATAGATTTGAGGAACTATGATTCGTTAACATTAACTATACAAATAACATAAAAAAATGAATAGAATAAAGTGAAAAAAATTGATATAAAATAGGGTAGTTTGACACTGGTTTTAGCATTTTTTTCTGTGTGCTATTATGTTTTTGTTTTCCGATTGAATTCTCGAAAATGTCTATGTTCATATGTGCTGGTCCAGTTTCTATAGAGAAAATTTAGAGACTAATAGAGAATCGAAAAACAATATGAGTTTGCTGTATGAATTGTATTCGAAAATGCTACATTGAAGAAATACAGGGTGTTTTACCAGTGGTGTCCGTACTAACACGTAACTGGATTTTTTTGAAGAGAAAATTGGTACGCCACTATTTTCTCACAAAATAAAACTCAGTCTTCAATTCACCATTCAATTTGAAAAAAAAAATCTTTCAACTTTTCTGTACGACTCTGAATTTGCGAATAAAAAATTAAAATTAGAATAAGAAGAATTTTTATGTTAATGCAACTACAACAAGGACAACCGATTTAATTAATGTCGTTCAACAACAAAATTAAATAAATGAAAATTTTGAAGAGATTGCTCGAAATATAGCCAACACGTGTCGATACTTTTGCGATAGCGCCTAATTAATGAATTTATTGCAGCAGATATTCCATCGGACTTTGATGCATATCATACAGTCTTGCTGGATCCTTGAAATTAAGTCGTCTCTTGTACGTCTGAAGTACTTTTATATTTACTCAAATATAAAAGTCCATTGGATAAAGATCTGGTGATCTGGGTGACCAGGCCACTTGTTCAATGTCTTTAATCACTTCGCGGGGGGCTCCATTGATTTGTATCCAACTGTAGTCCTGAAAGTTATTTGTGAGAAACTCCAGAAATAATTCTGAGCTTGAACTTGGGGGTAAAAATGTGGATTATAAACATTGTTATCAAAAAACTCTAACCAAACGTTTACCGAAAATTCATTTTGAAATGATCTTGTTCGAAGTTTCCGAGGAGCCCAAACATGTATATTATGGTAATTCGTGGCTCTACGTCTAGTGGAAAAGATTCATCACTCCGAAGAATTTCACAGAAACAGTTAGGATTTCCTTGTGTCGAATTCAAAAGCTTCTGCAGAGTGTAAATCCTGAACGGGCTGTAGGTGATATGCATGCATGTTGGCCCGAACTGTTCGTATTATTTGAGACTTAGGTATTTGGAATTGCTGAGCTGCCCTAAAAGAGCTGAGTCTTGGATCAATATCAAAGATACGAAGTATGCGATTGTGATTGTAAATTCGATGATTACTGTTTTGTTCATCATTAACATTCCGACAACAGCTACAAAATTTCTGATGTGTTTTAACTAAGACACACAACAATAACAATAAAACAAAGCAAATTACTAGAGAGCTAGTTTTGTTCAATTGTTTTCCATAGAGCACTTTTTTCATTTTCTACGTCATTCCTCTTGATAAAAATAAATACGCAGATATTCATTTTTGATGAGTACTTTCTGATGAAAATATTGTAGTTCGTGACTATCGAAGACGCTATCTAACTAGAAAAAATATTGTAGAGAAACGAATAATGGTAATTGTATACAATGAAGATATTATTATTATCTACAGTATTGCCAATGTGTTAGATTTCCGCTTACTAGGTTTGTGTAAAGTTGTTTCAGCGTGAGTTTCTCTGCAATTATTGTTATTTCTCTGTTTTTGCTCTGACATATTGCATCATATTTCCGCAACCAGGCCTATTAGCTTCAACCAGTTGCTCCAGACATTCGTAACACTTTTTAACTCTTTTGCCTATGGGCATGATGAACACATTTCAGGCTCACTGCTTAGTAGTTTTCATCTCACTCGCCACATATAGGGCCCTGATAATCCTATAAAAGAGTAGGTGTTTTACAATTTTATTGGCCAATTTTGCCTTCCCTTTTTGTCATTGTCATAAGAGCAGTCGATTTACTCAAGTTCTGATTTTACCGTAGCATTTACGACAATGACTCTATCTTTTGAAAAATTATCTTGTCGTAATGACCAACATAGTGGTATCTAGGACAATTAGAATTTTCGTCAATTGGGTTGCATTCGATTTTCTATGTTTTCACTAAGTCGACTTTGTTATCGCTGGATAGAATGCTTCACTGATGTCTATAATGAGTTCAAAACTCCAGTTTAGTTCTCATTGCTGTTATATCGAATTAAATGTGACCATTATCATCGACGTTGATATTGTTCAAAGATTTGACAACTATCTTCTCATGAAAAATTATTAGATGATTTACAAATTAATGGACAATTTTCCTTGATGAGGTTTGTATTTTTTGTAAAAATGTTTGCAAAAATAAGGTAACATAATTTATTATGTGTTGTTTCGGTATGTACACTTCCACCAGAGTATCTATGGGAAGCGGTATCAGTCACTCTATACGACTACAGAAAAGAGTTACTCAAATTGTTCAATTACTCAGGTTGGGATTCTCTATCTCTGAAAGGGTTAGCTTCTAGATCAAGGCTTGTCAACTCAAACTCATCATATGAAACTACCAAATTTATTCAAGCTGATATTTACTCGACAGCCAAAATTCAACTAGCAAAATTTAATACTAAAAATAATAAATTAGATAAGAAAACTCATGAAAGGGTAACTTTAAAATTGACTAAATTTGAAGTAAAGCGAAATATTAAATACAAAGTAACGTTTAACAAGTAGGCATCTACATACACAAAATTGACTAATCTAATTATACTAGCGACACAAATGAATAAATAAATTAAAAAAAAAATGGTGACAGACGCTCTTCAAACAGGCAAAACAATTCAAAATCTTTATCACAGTAATAGTTGAGAACCATCTGTAGACTTCAACTCTCTTTCCATACAACGTTAAAATTCTTTACTACACTCTTGAAAAAAAACTAGCTTACTTCTAAAATTCTAAGGAATAATTAATTCTCTGATGGTTAGAAAATTACTTCTGAGCTGAATAGAATTGAAACTCAGCAGAGGGTGGGTAAGAGGTGAGGTGAAAAAAAAACGGTCTCAAAGTTCTATGTGATCGGTTTCTCCAGTTACAGAGTTTACAAGGGTTCCAGAGGTCGACAGATTCAAGAGGTGCTCAGAAAATAATTGACTCCAAGATCCCTGGTAAAAGTTCCTTCAACCGTGTATTCCACAAATCTCTGTACTCTGTAGCATAGGCTATCCTGACAAGCAGATTTAAACTAATGTCGCCTAACAACCTGAATTGTTCGTTGAATCAAAGAAATTTCTCACAACTATCGAACTTTTCACTCGGGCTGCAGCTACCAGGTACTTAACGGAACACGAGTTGTGAGCTTTACAAGATGGTTGAAATGGAAAGAGGACGTTTCCTCATTTCCCAAGGAATACATAAACTTCAAAGTTAATAACAAACCATATTCGAATTTGACCGGATGCACGAATGACGAACTTTCAATCTCAATCAAACGTCAAAATCAAACAGCTCAACAAACTTCTGAAAGAATTTAATGGGCATAAACTGAAATCAATAAAGCCAAAAGTATGAAAGTGGTGCCAAAAAAAAAGTGTTAAGGAGTTAATTCTAAAATTTAGTGAATACTTGAAAAGTGTCTATGGGTATTCAGCGAAACTGAATTGAAATAATTCTTGAACTGAGTTGAAAAATTATTTATGTGACCACTGAAACCTTCGGCAAGTTACTTCGTAGTTCTTATGTCAGTTAGTTGAAGTGAACTGAGAAAGACAACCTAGAACTACCGCTATCAAGGTAAACGAATTGTCACCACAAAGAACTCAAATAATCTTACTTTAATTCTCGAATAGAATGAAAGGAAAGAAAGGTAGGGATTTTCACGAAAGGTTTTACTAATGATTAGTCACTTGATTTTATTTATTTTAGGTGCAGTGAATGAGAAAATAAATTTTGAAGGAGCTATGGACCAGAATAACTAACTATGTTGTGCATTGAAGTTACTTTGGAATGATCAGTTATATGTAAATGAAATTATTAAAGAGATTACTGGATGTGTATACCAAACTGCAAGGATTGAATTTTTACTGTATTATACCTGAATGAATGGTTGAGACTTTGAAAATTTGAAAAATTACTTTTGAAACATGGGCTATATTTTTGCCCAAATCAAAGGGACTGTGTCTGTGAAAAATCGAAATGTATGAAATTTCCAATTTGATTGGTTTCAATCCTAAAATTACTAAATTTTTCACATTCCTGAAGAAACTTTGGCAACTCAACTTTCCATTTACCTTCAACATGCATCACGACGTTGCCACACTTCCAACGGAGAAGACTTTCTGACAAATTAAGCCGCGTTTCAGTTTCCCCGGCGGAAGGAAGATGGATTAGGTTAGTTATAAATGTGAAGCTTTCGCGCGATCTGAAAGATTTCTCAGACGAGCGCTTCTTTTCAACGTGAAACATCCTGGGAGATGGCACCCAGTCGTCTTTTTTACCTCGACCCTTATCGGTCCTCATTTCCATCATCTCGAACGCGACGCGGAGACGGCCCTGATTGATGGGCACTCATCACTCCTTGTTCCGGCTTAGCGACTGAAAAAAAAACGAATATGGTGACACGGTTCGATTCGAAATTCTTTCCTATTGCACGAAGATTATATGTATTGAAATCTGCCTACAGACTTGAAATTCGGAAAGTTCACTTGTACTAAAATAGTGCTTCATCTAATCTTAAATGTTATTAAGAGACTTCAATTTTAGGATGAAAAAATATGTGTTGCCTATCTCGACCCCAAGTAAATTTCAGAATTTCAGGTGTATGTGTATCGGAAATAAAACACGCCTAAGAAAATTAGTGATATTTATTGATTATTACATTCTATTTTGAAATTTTAAATGAGGTTACTATATTATATATACACTATATATATATATATATATATATATATATATATATATATATATATATATATATATATATATATATATATATATATATATATATATATATATATACTATATTACAACATAGTACTGAGATGATTCGTAACAATTTAAATGTCATCCATCCTGGATAAAGCATTATTTCGTTGAGCTTTTATTTTTTCTTTTAAGGAGGCATGTTTTTCGATATTTTTAAATATATAAGGAAGGTGAATACTATTACATTTCAGATAAACCTCAGATTGAATGCTAAGAATAACATTGATAAATGTGAAAACATGGGGTGTGTATAATACTTACAGGGTGTCTACGTGAGGTGGAGCATTAAAAGTATATGGAGAAAGGAATTGTAGACATTTTTGTCTTGAATGAAAATATATGTCTTGAATGTTATTCGAACTGAGTTACGGAAATCATTTTTGTTATTTCAAATAGCATGATGTATGTACGCTATAGTCTCCATGCATAGAGAAAATGACAGAAAATACTAGAGGGAGATTGACCTAAGTCAAATACGCTTTCGCGGACGGAGGGCCTAATCAGTTACCAGGGAACACGGTCTTCTGATGATATCATACTTTGGTTTATAGTTTGATAGTGTAGGGACTGTAGGGTTCTCATGACCTGTTATGTTTGCTCGAAGGTTGCGAGCCAATTTGAAAGTAATGTCGGTAAGAGATGGCATACCGAAGTCTTTCAGTACGTCGGAGTTTCGAACGTACCATGGAATGGCGGGCGATGCTCGCAACAGCTTGAAATATGTGGATTCTAATCTTTGGAAACGTTTCTTCGGAGCTGTGCCGTAGATTGGAATAGCATATGTGAATATACTGCGGATAATTGCATTGAAGGCAAGAAGTTTGGTTCTGTGGTTTACTTTCGTATTCCGGAAGAAAGGTTTGAGTTGGACAAAGGCAGCTCAGGCTTTATTTTGGACAGCGGATATTTATTTGTTCCATGTGAGCCGTTTGTCGACGTGAACACCAAGATGTTTCACTGAGCATTTCCATGGAATATTAGAATTATGGACTTTGAAGTTGGGGGGTATCTCATTTTTCTAGAGAAGAAGGTAGCTTCAGACTTGGATTCGTTAATCTGGAGGCGCCACTTGGGCTACCATTCCAGGAGATTAGGCAGATGATTTTGGATCCGTGAGCTACCATGAACAATTGCTTTGCTGCGCGATAGAAGGGCAATGTCGTTTGCCATTAAGGCTGTAAGAATATTCGGGTCGGATGGAATATCCGACGAAAAAATATTGAATAATGTGGGCGAAAGTACAGATCCTTGAGGGACGCCGGCTGAAATAGTTCTTGGGTATGATATGCTGTTACCAACATAGATGAGATTTCGTCAGTCGTTGTTGGAATGAAGTCAGGGGCGACTTGCTGGTATTGACGAACTGTACTCGTAACACTGACGTAGAACGCTTGGAAATTAGGGGAACTTGGTACCGAGAAACGGAAGCTATCGTTATGGATTTCGGTGAGCCGATCTCTGATCTCGCGTTGCTGACTATTTAAAAGAGATTTAATGTCTGGATCGCGTGTTCGTTGCCAATTGGTTCGTGTACAATTTTTTTGCTTTATCATTTCGGTCACTTCAAGAGGGAGAACCATGTCATCAGATGGTATCTGTTGACGTGTTGTCGCTTCTTCGGTGGCGTCAGTGATATGCTTCGTGAAATTTTTTATCATGTTATCGATATCAGAATTCGGCTTACCGGTACTGAAAATGCTTGGCAGTGGTTGTTCAAGATAGAACTTGATTTTGAGCCAATCAGTTTTTGAAGAAAGTTTTGGATCGTGACTGAAACAGGTGTTTAGTTCCATAAACACTGGATTATGATCCGAGGATAAATCTGATACGGACCATACCGAGGTATGTGTATCCACATTTTTAGTTCGAATAAGTCAAGTACACTAGGTGATTTTCGATGATTACCAGGAATATGCGTTGGTTGAAGGGGGGCATCGATCGTTAGATTGTGAGAACGGCTCAAGGCGAGGAGAGAGCGACCAGACATATTATTTGAGGTACAGTTCCATGAGGTGTTACGAGCGTTCAGGTCTCCAGCTACTATAATGGGGGTACGATCGTCGAATAGGTTAGCAAACGTTTTCTTATTGAGGTTTTGGTTAGGTTGATTGTAAACAGCGATGACTCTGGGATGACGCGACTGTGAGACTATTGTTATGCCAATTACTTCCAACTTTCCGCTATCAACTTTATGGGGTTGATGTCGGATAGTATTCTTTATGAATATCGCGACGCATCCATGGGCGGTACCGTCGGGATGGTCCTGGCTGTGAATACAGTAACTTTTGATGAAAATTTTCGACTTGCTTTCAAATGCGTTTCCGTAACGCAAGCTACATCTATTGAGGAACGGGATAAAAAATCTTGAAATTCGTTGCGTCTCGAAAAGAAGCCGTTTGCATTCCATGTGACGATTTTTTGGGGTCATTTTGTAGTTCTTTAAGAACTGAGACACTGCAGCCGTGACGAGTTGATTCAGTTGCGGAAGAAGAATAGCAGCGATCGCTGCAGTTAGGTCATTGCCATTTGATTTCACAGCTTGTGCGTAGCTGCTCACTGGGCGTTGAGTTGTATTCCTAGATGTTTGAGGGGGCGTTTCCTTTTGAGGCGGCACTAGCAGTTTGCTCTGGTGCTTCGTTGGTGCTCTTGTGGTTCTTGGAACCACGCGGGTAGCTTTTGGTGTCTTAGGGTAACCAAGACATGTCGCCCTGTGTTCTCTTTGGCAGAAGACACAGCATGGTTTGACTTTTCCATCCTTCATCTTCCTACAATCGAAGGAAGGGTGTTTGTTACAAATGAACGAGCAGCGCCAAGGCGCGTTACAATAGTTCTGGGTATGTCCAAATGACAGGCAACGTTGACACTGCGGGATTCTGTTGTCCGCCCGCTTTTTCTCAATTTTTACATCAAGACTTCCAATTTTCTTGATGTCGAATATGGATTTGGCTTGTTCGGTTAGGTTTGATCATTTCAGATCGATTATTTATAACTTTTTGTAAGTGAAGAATTCTGCAGAATTCAATGCATTTGGAGATTTCACGATATACAGGGTGTTTCCAAAGGATGTGGCAAATCGTGGTACATTCAAAGGTACAAAAGTCCTTTTTTTTCAAATTAGACTTCCTGTTTTTGCACACATCATTTGACTTGTACTATTAATAGGCATCGATCTGTTATAGATTTCTCCATATCTAAAATGCACCGTTTCCAAATTCGCGATCTTATCTCAAAAATTACGATTTTTCGCGCGAGGACCCTCAAATTCGCAGATTATATGACCGAAAATCTTTCAAATAAAGCATTTCGATCTCCAAATACATCTCAAATTCTTCATCAAAGTAATTCTGGTCAGAATTCCGAGAGAAAAAGTGCGAAACTATTGAAGTGGATTGAATCGGACTTCTCGTTTTTCTTCTTTTCTAGTAGGTATTCTTGATTACATCTGTTACTTATCAGGAAAGGCATCTTCCAATAATCAGAAATGCCTCGGTGCATGTCGATTTTTTTATGGTTAGATGTAGATACTTTTCAAAATATTGCCAACCGAAAAAACCATAGACGTATCCTTCAATTATACTGAAAAATATCAGAGTGATATTTGACTTGTGAAATAATATTTGAATTAATCTTTTCATATAATTTGTGGATTTCAAAACGTCTAGATCTAGATTCAATATTAATTCTAGGATGACTTTCCTGACAAGTAACTGATGTAATCGAGAATATCTACTAGAAAATAAGGAAAACTAGAAGTCAGATTCAATCCATTCAATAGTAATTGATTTCGCACATTTTTTTACTTTGATGAAGATTTTAAGAAGGGTCTCATTTTGAAAAATCGAAATGCATTCATTGAAAGATTTCCGGTCATATAATCTGCGAATTTCAAGCTCCTCGCGTGAAAAATCGTAATTTTTTGGGATAAAATCGCGAATAACTCGAAAGAGTGTAGTTAAGGTATAGAGACATCTATAACAGATCGATGCCTATTAATATTACGAGTTAAATGATGTGTGCAAAGAGAGGTAGTCAAATTTGAAAATATGGACTTTTGTACCTTTGAATGTACTATGATTTGCCACATGCTTGGGAAACACCCTGTATATCGTGAAGACTCTAAATTCATTGCATTATTCTGAATGAGCCTCTTTACTGAAAACGAGTTAGAAATAATCGATTTGAATGATCTTTAGTATTCTTATCTTCATAAAAAGAAAAAATTCCGATTGAAAAATTCATATCTTTCTTTTGATTGATTTTAGGTGGCAATGATATGAGGAGAAATTGTTCAGAATTTCATTTTCTATAATAAAAAAAAATTTAAATATACATTATGATATTTGAAATATCAATTTCTGGTATAACCGGAAGTGCCACAGCATTGAAAATACAACTCCCCACAAAAATTGTCGCTTCACCCTACTTTTACGATAATACTATATAAACAGAACAAACAGCTTGGTCATTCAAGAGTCGCTTGATAACTTTCAGAAGTGTAAAATAAGAAGATATCATTCAAAAGAGATGAGTTTATGATCGAAAAAATCAAAAATTTTCGAGTTAATGAAAAATTAAAAAATTCTATCATCTTCAAACATTCGCGAAGAGATCAATCAACTAGCATCGAATGGTTACTAATTATTTTCAAAATCGAGTGTTTCCTCCCCGGGCCCTAATTACTGCTAATATACGTCTCGGAAGACCCTCAAACAAATTTTGGATGTACTCTTGAGTCACTGAGTTCCAAATTTCAGAAAGCAGATTATCTAGTTGTTGGAGTGTTCTACAGTGCATCCTACGTTGCTGAATTTGCTACCCCATGTTGTCCCAAACATGTTCTATGGGATTCAAGTCGAGACTTCTGGCTGGCCATCTTAAATTATCAATTTCGGCATTCTGCAGAAATTCTGTATTCACTCTACCTGCATGAGGCCGACCATTATCATGCATATAAATGAAGTTTTCGTCAATTAATGGGCCAAAGGATACAACATGGGATTCAAGGATATCTGCGACGCATCTGTCTATCTTCCATTATTGACTAGGACTAACTCAGTTTGACCATGGAAAGAAATGCCTATCCACACCATTACTGAGCCCCCTCCGAAGTTTTCGGTTTGCCGGATATTGCATTGCTGATACCGTTCCCCAGGTCGTCTGTATACAGACATGCGTCTATCATTTGATAGTAGACAGAACCTGGACTCGTCGGAAAAGAGAACAGTCGACCATTCTGGAATAACCCAATTTGCATGTTTCCTCGCAAACTGAAGTCTTTCAACTCGATTCTCTCCGGTGAGACGCGGGCTGGTAGAAGCCACCGTTGGTCTGATATCATCTTCTCTGAGCCTGTTCCTAACAGTTTGCAATGAAATATGCACATTTTTGGAAATTGCAAGTTCATTTTATAGCATTCTAGCCGTACAGTGCCGAACTCTTAGTGCAGTTAAACCAAGCCAACGATCATCAACAGGTGTTGTTACCCTTTTTCTTCCCTGTCCGACACTTCTTCCATATATGTTTCGTGGTACATTTCAATTGCTCTTGAAATAGTGCTCTGGTTAACATTCAACAAGTTAGCCACGTAACGTTGGCTTCGCCTTTCCCCTAGAAGTGTTATAATTCTTACCACTTCATGACCACTCAAATAGCGTCCAAGATGTTTAGCAGCCATTACAATAAATTCAAAGATTCGAAAATCAACAAGAAACACAGAAAACTTGCATTAAATTAGAGTGAAAACTGAAGAGAAATTGAATGAGTTCTGATAGCCAAAGAAACTCATTCTTGTTTCAGACGTGTTTGGGATCATAAGGTAACAAATGTTACTACATAGATAAGATTTTTTCCCCCTCATATGTCAGAAAACATATGATGACAAAGAAACTAAGATCGAGCTGCTTAATCGATTGTGGAATTCAGAATACCAGGTGATGCGACAATTTTTGTGATGTGTGTATTTTCGAAACTTATTTCGAACAACATTCAAGACAACAACAAAAATACACGTTAAATGTCCCATCTCGCGTGGACACCCGCGTGGTATAATGAATAAAATGAGAATGGATTGATTCACATGCAATTTTGGTTTTATTCAAAGCAGCAGATAGCTCCACAATTTTCTGAACATTGTGCAAAAAATATGTAAATCTATTTTGATTAAGTGCCCACATTGATGATGGAAACCTAGAAGAATTCGTTCAATAAGTTTGGAAAAAGTAATCCGACAATTGCTCAAGCCTTTCATTTTGTGGTTTGATCTCGTACATTTCAAAGAGATAATAATATTCCACCTCCTCGAGCTTCAAAAATAAAAGCCCAAAAACAATATCGGAAAAACTAACCTAATCTTTGAAATTGGCGATACTGAACTCAGGTGAGGTGAAATCCATCCTGTAATTTTTGTATTTGGCTAAACATTCAGCGAGGCATGGTGAATAGCATTTTCAAAAACGTCAGTCTCTACTTCAGCTGGAGATAATACAATATTCAATGTTGAACAGTTGTTTTTGATTTTGGTAAGCGCAATTCATATGTATTAGTGGATTTGTCTGTTAACAGAAAAAATTAAAGGAATGTGATGATGGTTTAAAAATCCACCAAAAGTAAACAGTTGTTTGATAAACTTGATGCAGCATGAGAATATGCCCTCCATACAAATAATTGTGAAACCGCATAAAAATGTTAGGTTCTGATCACAAGAAGAAATTACCAAATTCCAATGAAATATCATAGATCAATTTAGATTCATCGCTTATGTTGGTTTTCAGGTTAAGTTTATCCATTGCTTCATGAACTTCTTGGATACATTTTGGTGAAGCTGGTAACAGTTTACGGCGTGCATAATAATTCTTTTCCTGACGCATTATAGATCATTCGTCGTTTTACAGGTAATGTCAGCATCAGTTTGGCACATTTCTGGTCTTATTTTCGACGGTTATTCACATATGTACATTTTGCCGTGCCGTTCATTCAACAGAGGAGCTCATATTTTGTTGGTGTATATTTTTTTTTCATTTAAGCTTACCCAAGGCTTATACAGCTTTACAATATTGATTTGGCACATTTTTGAACAAGCGAATACTTACATTCTATATTCAAAGGTGAGTATCAAAGATTCGTTATAATGATAAATTACATTCATCTAGATATAAACATATTATTTTTATCGCGTAGATGTTACATTCGGCAAGTATACGTTTAATGCTCTATGGTAGAAACATTTTAATATTTATCAGTTTTTGAACTAGTTTTTCACGAGCCTCATCATGTAGTGGACAGTTCCAAAAGATGTGGTTTAAATCTTGGCATTCGTGATTACACTCACAGTTTGGGTTTTCAATGACTCCTTTACGAAACAGAGAGTAGTGCAGACTATAACGGTCAGACCTACACCTGCTGATAATAGTAATCTGTTTTCTTTTTAAGTTCGTTTTTGTGAACCAAGAGGAGGTTCTCGTCTTGTAATAAAGCTGAAAATATTCTCTACCTTTTTGTCGACCGTTGTCAAGATTTTTCAATCCCGAAGACTTGAGGCTTTTATTTTTCAAATAACGAGCTAAAATCCGAGAAGAGTACCAAGATTTCTGGGTTGGGGGCCTCCCGTGTGACCAACCTATTGACGGATTTGTTTCCCCGGACTCCTTTATGAGCAGGAATCCAAACGAAACGTATTTCAAGGCTTTTTTGTTTATTGCACTGGAATGGCAAATATTTTCGTCTGATGTTTAGTATATAAGGGTTAGTGTTAGCTGAGTAGGATGTACTTTCTAGGGCTGTCGAGGCACTCAGTGTATCAGATAGAAGGATGTGGTTATACTCTGGATTGCTAAGTGCGATATCCATAGCAGTTCCAAGTGCCCCCACTCCTCGGTGAAAATTGAAAATTCGGGATATAAGCTTTTACCAAATTCAAAGCCGAGCGCGGGGCAAAACACACCAGATCCCACGGACATCGCTCCCACTACCTTGTTTCCATCTGTGTATATGTATATTTGTAAGGCCTAGTGACCCACAGTATTCTGTAAGAATCGGGTTTGGATTAGGTGAGTATTTTAATTTTTTTCCTATATCTACATTTATGTTTAGTGTTGTAGTTAAGTCACAATAATTGCCGTTGAAAATTTTGTAATTTTGTTTTTAGAGAAGCTTTTTCTGAGTTTCCTGCATATTTTGTTCAATGGTCTGAATCATTCTTCTTCTTATTCTTTTGCTTTTACTACGGGATGTGTGGTACTTTTGTATATTTTTTGCAACCATAAGTTCAGTGATGAATTTGTTGCTTTGAAATTCGACTTGTTCTTCAATATGGGGGTAAGCTTGATTCTTCGTGAACTATATTCGTGGGAGTGTTAATTTTGTACCCCATTGCAATGCGAGAGCTGAGAGCTGATGTTCTTCTAGTTTTAGAGCCGAATGTTTTCTATTGGTTAGTATATTAGGTATCCGTATTCGATTTGTGAGCGAACAAGGCTCTTATAAAAAGAAATGAGTGTTCGGGGGTTTGAACCCCAACAGGTAACACGTAAAAATTATAGAATATTCATTACTCTTGAACATTTTTGGGTAACAAAATTGATGTGTCGTGAGAAAGACAGCGGGTTATAAAGGTGACCCCTAGAAAGCGAGTATATTCGACGGATTTCAGTTTTGTGTGGTCAATTGTGATTTCAGAATCACCAGGCAGAATTTTATTATGATTGAAATGAACAATTTTGTTCTATTAATGCAAAGTTCTAGTCCAAGTGCATCCAAATTTTGCCTGAAGGTTTCAGCTGCTTTTTCTATTGTTCTAGTACTCAGATTGAGAGAATTACTGCTAATGTAAATAGCAATATCGTCCGAAAATTGTGATACATGAATGGTTCTGGGTCAATTATGGCTGATTCTAGATACATATACGATGTAGAGTAGGGGTGAAAGGACTCCTCTCTGTGGGACTCCCTTGTAAACATTTCTGATGATTACCACATAATTTGGAAGAGACTGAACTCTCATGAATTAAGAATTTTGATGAAAGTAATAAGTCTATTTGAATATCCAACCAATAATAAGATTTCTGATAATATTTCAAGGCTGACATTATAAAAGGCTCTAAGTACATCTAAAATTTGGCAAAAACAAAAATTCTGACAATCGTCCTAAGCAGTTTCCTAAATAATCACTTCCTGGTACTCTTTTGACAGAATATATTTACCCTGAAACGAACACCATTCTATTTCCATGAAAAAATTTATGGTATGAATAATCTAAATGTTGGAAGCTATTTTTTATGTAAAACACATCCATATATTGTCAAACGAATCAAAATACCTTATAATCAAGAGTTAAGAATTATATTAGGGGTAGATAGATCGATATTAAAATCAAGTGCGGACTGATTGACAGCCCTGCTATTGCAGACCAGAGGTCTATTGTGGCACAGTCTGTCCTGAATTTCATCCTTCTTGTAAAGGCTACCAGATTTGTGGGTGGGAGCTTAATGAGCTCAGTTGGTGCCAGTTTGTTAGATCCAAGTACCTCAAGCTGGATTCTGTTCCCAACTCGACTTTCACACATGACGTTTTCTATTGATTTTACCTACCCCTTACTTTGTCTGCATGAAGGGCTTTCGATCGATCCAAACTTATTTAGATGATTTTTGAAGCAACATTGCCCTGTTAACTTGGCACTTTGAAGTCTCAGGTCTAGTCTGAGCCAAGCCTTGGCTCTCGCAGTGAAAGATCCAGTGATGCCAAGCCGAGAGTGTCGAAGACCTGTGAGTGCTTCTGTACCTTCAAGTCCAACCACCGGTCAGTGCCCATCTTTGTGGTCTCCAGGAAAATTTGAATTTTCGGCTATGGTCCAGTGAATCCCAAGACTATTTCTCGAGTGACCATTGAATCCACCTTCTCATTGCCTTCAATGCCCCAGTGTCCTAGGGTTTACATCAGGTGGGGCCCTATTTCCTTGTCTCAATTTGGCGAGGGTTCCTGCACAATGAGCGATGTGAAGTTGTCGGATGCCGAAGTCATCACTGTAGTTTGGCTTTCTATGTGTGAGAGGCTAACAAATAATTCAGGACTGAATTTATTGCTCCATGTTTGAGAAATGAACGTATGACAATAAATCTGAATGAATCAGAGAAGTCTGGTATAAGTTGAAATAAAATAATTCGAACTGAATCTCTGCGATATACCTGTGTCCATTTAAAATCAATTCTCATTTCAGTTTCTCTGAAATGAGGTTGGTTTATACGATTTTTTTCATCCTTTAGCGTGCTCTATTCCTGTCTTTCGGCTGATGACACGCCGGGGAATTATGCAACCTCACTAATCCGGGAATTTTGCCGAACCCCTCCCGTGTCGAGTGAAGGGATCTTCAGTATCCAACACATATCTGTTACACAGGACCGACTGCTTTACATCTTCTCCGAAGAATGCACACCCAGAATCCGAAAAATCGCACCGACTTTGTGGAGATTGAACCTAGATAACTCTGCCCAGGGAACGAGCGCTATATCCTCCACGACAAATGAGGTCTTGAGAGTATTCTCTGTGCGATCAGTTTCCTTTAAATGAAGATTTTATAGGGACAATAGAGGCTGAAGAAGAAAGTGTATGGCTACAAACTTTGGAAGAAATTTAGATTTTTAGGGTATCATAATCCAAAAAAAAAACGGAACCCTTATGAAATCACGTAGTTTTCCGTCTGTTCATGTCTGTCAAGACTGTATAGCTATAGAGTTGAAATGGTAACAGAATATTCAGAGTTGCAAAAACAAATCAAGTCAACGTAATCAAGTGGTATAATTTATTAGCTTTTACTGAGGTACGCGTAATAGGATCAAGTTGAGATTGATTTGAAATATTCAGGTAGGCAATCGCTTGGAGTTATGGAAAAATCAAACTCTTTCCTCAACGTTAATGCCTCATTCTGCTGCCTAATTTGAAACTCGCAAAGGAAACAAAACCTAAAGGGTGCTTTCCATTGACGTAAAAACATGAAATATGGCGAGAAGTAATGTTAACTGGAACGGATAAAGGAAAAATCAGAAAAAAAATTGTAGTTCGTGAAGTTTTGATATTTTTGCTGTGAACGCGTAAAGGTATAGACTTTTGTTTTGTGTTACCGATGAGAAATGAAAATAATTCCGTGATAGATTACTGAATTTTCAGACACGAAATCAGAAAAATGGGAGCTGAAATTGTTGGAAGAAAGTTAAAAATATCGCCACAACACTTCAAACGAAAGTGATCTGATCGACTCACTAGAACAACAGAATAATAAGGAACCAATCCGTAGAAATAGTTTCAAAATTCCATCATGACAATAATAATAATGAGGGACATTTCTCACATTGAAAATCAATTAGTCATATCGAAAGCCGATAAAGGTAATACAGTTATAACACAAATCTGTTCATACAGATGAAACGAGAAGACTATCAGATTCAACAAAATTCGTTGAAGTTAAAGTCGATTCAGCTATGAACTTTCAAAAAAATCTTCTACAAGAGCCATTTAAAACTGTCCGAATGTACTCTCTGAAATAAATTATCTTTAACGGATAGAATTCCCTTATTTCCGAAAATACATAATGAAGGTTAGGTTAGGTTAGATTACATCGGATGGAGCCAATTGTTTCATATACTAATGATTCTTCCTCAAAACTTCGCAACCATGTTAACAGAATAAAAAAAATTTAACTGAACATCACATACTCAGTCGAAAATACTTTACAACTAACAGAATAGTTGAAAATACGCAATATTCTCTCTAATGCAATTTCATTTGGTTCGTAGATTTGTTCCCATCAACATCGAATAGAATATTATTAACAATCAATTACTTTAAAATTTAACATTGACGTCTCAAATCAGATTAGAAACGATGCTGTTAGTAGAAGTTCGTTTGAAGGAAAATTACTTCTCTCTAATATGCTAATTAATCAATGTCTATACTAGATATAAATGTTGATGATATATTTTGTATTTAGGCAAGAATTGATAGTCAATTAAATCTTTTTCTTAATTCTAGAATTCATTTTACGGTACGATCAAACTACTTAAAGAAATTGAAATAAGGCATGAAACACCTCGTTTCTTATATACTCACATTATGAGAAGAGATAATCATCTTGAATTTGACATTTATCGGAAAACAACTGGTACCTTAATCTATAATCGATTCGTTTAAAAGCAAAATGGCCGCTTTTCATACATTTGAACATAGATTACTCACAGTTCTACTTTCACGAAAAAACTTTGAAAACGAAGTTAGAATTTTGAAAATATTATTGTCTAATAACGGGTACGAAAATAACATCATACTTAAACAAATTGATAACCAGAACAACACAAATAGTTATCATCTCCGATTTACTCCATCCTCCAGGTTCACGTTACAATAAAATAGTACAGCATGAATTATATCCTACAAATAGGTTCCGAATTGTATCAAAATAATGAAATCACGAAATATGTACGAATAAGAAAAATCTCTTTACTCCTGGCATATGTATAACAAAGATCGACTTGATACAGGTGAAAAAAAGTGGTGTATATAAATCATATTGAAGTTGTCCTGTTTTCTATATATGCCAAACTGTTTGTTTCATAAATATTAGAGTATTAGAGTAGACGAGCATGAAAAATCAATCCCACCAAAAATATTCTGTAAAAAACTAGCCAAGTCTCGATGGAGCTGCTTGTTTATCTCTAAAAGTAATGAAATCTAGACAAAGTCTAAAGTTCCTTACTGTGATTTCTTTATTATTATAGTTGATGTTGTGTGACTTGGCCGTTGAACATTCTTTATACGTTAGTGCGTAGGTACAAATCAATTTTGCTTACACGTAATGTTATATCTGTTGTAACAAACCTATGTTTGTTAAGCCAGACAATAGCCCATACTGGTATTGGTAATCAGACGCAAGTGTATTATTTTAGGTTGTTGTTGATTGTGCAGCACATGCATTCAGCATTGACAATGCTAACTTCTGCTCTTTTCTTTTTGGAGCGTCAAATCGGCCACCGATCTAACATAAAATAGACGTACAGACGGACGTCTATCAATGATTAGAAGTCCGTCTGTACTGGAAATATT
Source organism: Cryptolaemus montrouzieri (assembly GCA_013387265.2). NCBI lineage: Eukaryota > Metazoa > Arthropoda > Insecta > Coleoptera > Coccinellidae > Cryptolaemus > Cryptolaemus montrouzieri. The sequence goes on from JABFTP020000144.1 coordinate 35,756,319, forward strand.
TTCTTATACTGTTTATTTCAGGCTCGCCTATACATAAGTATTATTGGAATACGCAGATTTATCAAGCCTTCAATTGACTGGTTATTCAATTAACTTTTTTTTTCCAAGTGGCAATTTTCCATCGTCAGTAGGTACCGGTTATGGGGACAGATTGGTGCAATGGTGTCATGGAGCACCTGGTTTTGTACCCTTTTGTACGTTTCAACGGCTAAGTTACACAACATTAACTATAATAATAAAGAAATAGCTGTAAAGAACCTTAGACTTGGAACGACTTTGTCTACATTTCATTACTTTTTAGAGATAAACAAGCAGCTCCATCGAGACTTGCCTAGTTTTTCACAGAATGTTTTTGGTGGGATTTCACTTCTTTTTGCAGAAACTTGGGCATATTGATTTATTTTATCAGATTTTCTTATTTGACATTTTTTTTTCTTTTAAGGAGTAATTTTTCTATATTGCAAATCTGTCTTTTATTTTTTCCGGTTCTGATTCTTGTACATTAGCAACAGTTTTTAGTATTGCCCATTTGCTATTTCTTTTTGTAAACTTGTATGAGTATAAAAGCCAGTCTAGTCTTATCCAGAGTTTTCCTTCAATTTTATTTATATACGTATTGAAAGCAGAAGGGGAGGCATTTGCTCATCACTGACTGTGGGACGCTATAGGCTAGATTGAATTAGAAGATGTGTCTCACTACGCTGGATTTTTGCAATGACAGTCGATTTTTTTTCCGCTGAGACAAGATGAGGGTTCTTCATCAGATACTTCAGACCTTTGATTTTTGACTTCAAATGAAGGGGCCCAGCAAGTTGAATATTCTTTGTAAAGGCGGTATGTCGATCTCTAATAGTTTGGTTGGGCCCTTGTGTTTTCTGATCAGGGTCACCAAATACTACAGATCTCCGATCTTCCTAGTTTTTATAAAGTTCCCTTTATGTTGCCATTAAACCGTAACTCTGTAAATTTCATCTCTCTGAGTTTATGGGAAGTACTAGTTCTATTCTGATGATCATGATTGAGTGGGTGAGTGTCATAAATGCGAAACTTTCTTTCGCTTAACTTCGGAACTCAATGACCTACAGACCTACATTTGTATAAATGAAAACCATTTCCTAGATTTCACAAAAACCCAAATTTTATATTCACGTAATAAAACCAATATATTTGATCAATTTGAATTCGCAGAAATTTAATCAACCTACAAACATAATCTAACAATGACTAACGACCAGCTTGATTTTCGTTTGTCTCCACTTTTCTCATCTGTTTCTTAGATATAAATGGCATTGTAGTATTTTGATATTACATATGTCGGATATATATTGAAGTTTTGTATTTTGTCAAACTCAAGCCTAGTTTTTTTCATTTATTCAATTATTTTGTATAAACATCAAATGAATACTAGATATTGAGGTCTACGATCCCTCGGATCTGTGAAAAAGAGAATCGAAAGCTATAGTGTAGTTACCGTTTATTTAGAACGATGAAATTCGGCAAGAAGCAAAGTCTTACATCCTAAGTAATAGCAAAAATCGAAAACTGTTGATGTAATTACATGAACGTAAAAATTTTCGCGATAATGAACTTATTCGCATTTTCTCAGGAACATTATAGAAAAAATATTCAAATTGTGGTTAAATACTCCTCTATTTCGTGGGATAATAATTTTCTGATTCGTGCTTGAGTGCATTTTAAAGTGAAAAATTATAAATATCATAGTTGTAAGCGATATGAGGAATTTCGTGTTGGAACACGTGGCATTTGCCGAGATCGGCGTAAATGAATGATTAAGACATATGTGCTACTCAGCGATATCGATTGGCGGTATATATCAGAGATCGTTGAGTTATCAAATTTTACCGGAGAATTAAGAGATTGATATCAATAATATTCATTAAATTTAAATGGTTCACTACTTGTCCTCGAATAACGTCATGTACAGATACAATGCACTAATTTGAAACTTGATGTGGTTAAGCTTCAATGACCTAAAGTTGAGTGTTATCTTGCAAGATATCTTATTAAGAAAGGTAATATTGATTGTAAATATTAGTGAGACTTGCTTTTCAGGAAGTTTGAAAAAGAAATCTGATCTAATTTGATTTTTTTTCTCACAACTTCACATAACGGTGATCAGTTCTGATTTACCCATAAACAGTACAAACGAAAGTTTGATCGGGGTTATGAGGACTGCAGTAATCGGCTGTATAAAAATGCCGTTTTACTCTGCGAAATAGCGAAATGAGAATCTAATTGTGAAATGTTTATATCACCCATACGAATTAAGTAAGAAAGGAAAAGACAAAAACTAAATTGAAGCCTCCAGCTAGAGTTTTGTTTTTCCAGAGTTTGACCAGGATGAAAAATCTGATGAAACAGTTATTGCAAAATTTAGTGATTTGAGAAACTTATATGAAAAAGAACCTAAAAGTTATTGAAACCGCTTCTAAATTAAATGACAAATCCAAAAAACGGATACTTCTTTTACTGTACTTTAAACTATTTACCTATTGTTGTTTTCAGTTACCTATTACTACTAAGATCATTAATATTTTTCTTATACATTTCTCTGTCATTGTGAGTGCATGTTTCGAAGTGATTTCATATTATAGTATCATTTAAATGTATGCGAATTCAATTTAAAATACCCGCGCCATATAAACTTTGTGCTGGTTCGATGTCAAGTAACCCTGTTAGTGTGATGTCAAGCGCTGTTGCCACATGAGGAGCTCCGGCCTTGTATAGAGAAGGCCGTGACTGCACCCGTCAGAAAGTCCAAGTTCCGGTGACTATGTACCGTCGTTCGTCATAATCGTGTAACTTTCAGTCTCTGCTGATGCTGCACCACTGAATCAGTCTAGCTCTAGTGAGAGAGTAAGAAAAATTATTCATTGAATTTGACTCAACTAGCACAAAACGTTAGCAATTGAATATAGTCTGCGCCTCTACTACATTAACATCGAAGTTTGTCACAAACATATCCAGGATCAAGTAGGTCAGCATTTGTGCGGCTAGTTTACTTTTCGAAGAATACACCATATTTCCTGCAGGGGGAAATATCGTTTATATTGAAATTGAATAAATAAATTAAACATGAATTTGATCAAGATTATCATCAATGAAAACTAATTAATAAATTATTAACTTAGATACAGTTTTCAATAAACTTAAGGTGAATATACATGCAGAATATACCAAAACACATCTTTTGGAGATTCAGCCTCCTGCAACACAAGCAGCTGCAATTGTGTCATCTCCATACTTATTATCTTTAGGCAAGCAAAGTACGGTTCGGTTATACAGCCCCTGTGAAAGCTTACAAGCTAACAGTCTTGCAATATGAGGTGCAGAGGTCTTTGTGATGTAAATCCAGAGATGTCCACGAGACAGGCTAGTTTCTAATCAAGTCAAATGAGGGCCCCATGAATATTTACAACCTAATTCGATATTGCCTGGAGATAATCACGGTATCCTTCCTGAGATCGTTGGTGCACAGATCATGGACCGACGTGGCTTAATCTATCGGTGATTATGCCGCCCATTCGGCCTCAATATCGCGCCGGGACTCCCACGGTGACATCCGGGAATTAAAAATGTATATCCCGCCGAGGATGGAGCATAGAACAAATTGATACCTACTGTGCAAGCTGTTGGTCCAATTATTACATATTGACAAATTTGCTGGCTTAGTTTGCTCAGTGTCACTTTCAATAACGATCTAATTGAAGAATGAATTCGAAATACACCCGTATAAGTTAGTTTTATCTAGTATAGAAATCTTGAGGTTAGAATTTTATTAGTGATTTTGCATTTTTTTCCAGAAATTTGACTGTTGGTAATTATGACATAGAGGAAAAATGAGGGACGAGATTGTGAATTGTTGAAACGGTAATAACATTCGCTCATGCCATTTTACTTATTTATGTTCTATGAACTTTGGAGAACAACTGAGGATATCGATATTCTTGTTGGAATTCCGAGAAAAAAATTATATTCTTGTAATAGAAGGGTTCATTGATCAGAATGATTTATCAGTTTTGGGAAACTGTTATCATTTCGAAAATTTGAATTTTAAAAACAGGCTTGAAGCTTAAGATTTGGTAATTTTGAGAAATCTCTATGAATACTGAAATAATGTTCGGAATATTTTGGGAATATATATAAAAAACTATTTTGCTTAGTATTCAGTTTTGATGTGGGTCAAATACACGATCGGGTGGGAGCTTAGTATGTAGAATGGATAATTATTCATAACACGTTGAGCTTATCACCATCGCCCAAAATGTGTAAGCTCCGAAAAATGGGGAGAACGAGGTAAACCATATGAATTTTATTTATATATTCAGGAGAACAGGAAGAAATAAGCTGAGGAAAAAGCTCGTTCCGTCCATCGCTGATACATCAGTAACAGCTACTGTGTAATTGTGTTATGAACACACAGTTGAAAAGAAATGATGTGTTAACATTTCATCCCTCATATAACTCAATATTTCAAATGGTGGATGTGGTATGATAGGATCTCAGAAATCTAAAAAAATACAACGAAAAGCCGCAGTGAAAGATCGTGCCAGTAATTCTAAATGAATTTCAATGTTTCATTCCAATTAAGAACCATATACATATATACTGGGTGATTCACCAGTGGCGCGGTGCTCTGTAGCTCGTACACTCTTTAAGATTTCATTTTCGTTCGAACGGTATTGTATTTAGAAAGTAAGAATCTACTTTAGAAATTTATTTTGAACTATACAGGGTGTCCCAATTTTCTATGAAAAAATCTCGGGTGGTTTTTTTAGATTGGAAGACCACTTTTTCGTTCAAGATTCAGGAGTGGGCTAAACACTGCTATAATGTCTTTAAGTAATAAGTTTTTTGGTGGGTAGTTTCGTCACAATATTTTTCTTCTCGTAAAAATTCATGAAAATAGGCTCTCACATCATCGCATGCTCCTTCGGCCAGAGAGGATGAATACTTTTTTCCTTTCGTTTTCTTATAGCCAAAGGATAGCTTTATTGATGAATTGAAATAGATTATCCTCATTTCATAGAGGAGTGACTCAAAAATATTATTGAATATTGTAATTTTGAAAATATCATATCTTGATTTTTTCAAATGGAACAGCCTGTATTTTATTATTCACGTCAACGCATAAAATATTGTGCTATATTTTAGCAGAAGTAACCTTATATTTATCTTCGATCATTTTCGAAATATTCGATTATTTGTAAAAATTTTTGTTGAAAATTATACAAACCGAATCAAACTCATCAACATGCATCATCCTTCGCACAGAAGTTTTTTTTTCTGCAATCATTCAAGTAGTAAACAATGAAACCTAAACTAGATAATTCTTTTAACGAATGATAAAATCAATATGATTAAAACGTAAATCGAGGTATGTGTTGATATTGTTTTTATTTGTGCCTTTTGTTAGGTGTCCGGAGATATCATATTCTGCATTTTTCATGGTGAATTTATCAGTGTTTCGTTATTAAACATTGTTGAAGTGAGGTTTCAACCCAATTTTCTCAATTGACTGCCATGAGGTTCCCAAAACAAGAAATGATTGATATGATTTTTATTCTGGGTGAGTGTGATAGAAATTCTTAGTTGGTAAGAAGAGTTTATGCACAAGGGTTTCCTGAGAAGAGTCATCCTGATGCAAGATGCTTTGAAAAAGTTCTAATTAGATTTATCGAAACGGGTATTATCGCTTACAAAAAACATGGGAAGCCAAAAACTGCTACAGCTGAAGACAACCAGTTATCAGTTTTGTTGACAGTGACAGAAAACCCATATTAAAGCCAAAGAGAGAAGTGAATAAATTTCATGCATATCATGTACCGCTGGATCAGGAATTGAACAGTCAAGACTATGAAAATCGAATCAACTTTTACAATTGCGCAAGTGACAAAGTAGCGGAAAATCCAAATATGTAGATATCTAATTGGGCCGCACTTTTTCGACGGGCACCTTAATAGTAAAATGTATTTAGATTTCTGCAAAATAATCTACCAATGTTACTTGCCGATGTACCAGAGCATATAAGACAAGATTTGTGGTTTCAACAGGATGGAACACCGGTACATTACTCACATCAGGTTAGGAAGCATTTGAATCATGTATTCCAAAAAAAATGAATAGGACTTGGTGGTCCTGTTAGATGGCCAGCTAGGTCTCCGGACCTTACAAGTCTAGATTTTTTCTTGTGGGGTTATATTAAGGGCATCGTTTACCAGATTCCTTCTACAACACAGTCGAATGTGCGACAGAGAATAGTCGACGCCTTTCAGTCAGTTAATCCGCAAATGTTGTCGAGAGTTCAATGGTCTATCCTCAGAAGGATTGAGTTGTGTCTACAAGAAACAGGCAACATTTCGAACACTTATTGAAATAGTTCAACATCTTGTAGTTCATCTCACCAAAAACCAATCTATTACGTATTTCATACACGACTACCTTAAAATATCTTCATTTCTCTGATTAAGTATAATGTTATGTTCTTTCGCAACCTCTGAATTTATTATTTTAGCTTATTCTTTTTTTATTTCGAAAATGGTCGAAGATAATGATTTCTACAAAAATATAGCACAATATTTGATGCCTTGATATTAAAAATAAAATACAGGGTGTTTCATTTGAAAAAATCAAGATATGATATTTTTAAAATTACAATATTCAATAATTTTTTGAGTCACTCCTGTATAAAATGAGGATAATGCCCAAGATTTTTTTATAGAAAATTGGGACACCCTGTATCTTCAAGAGTATACGAGCTACAGAGCACCGCGCCACTGGTGAATCCCCCAGTATACACTGATCGCTAGATTTCGATCAAGCAGAAATTATCCTCTAGTTTGAAACTCCAGAACCCTCTGATTTATCGTTCAATATTCTAGAATTTTTGATATATTGCAGATATTTAGCTTTTTACAAGGATGAACAAAAAATGCTCATTTTCACGAATTTCGAATCGCCCTGTAGAATTTATGAGCTAAATTTTGTCATGAAGCTACACTTAATCAAAAACTACGTTCATTCTGATTGACGCATCATTTGTAAAAAATATACAAGAATTCATTATGGTTCTTTCAGCAGTTAATGCTGCTCGAGCAGCATAATTAATGATTGATGGAATATCACAAAACTATACTGCTGGACAAATTGGTGCTTTAAGAAGCAGCATACAAGAGGAGTAAGAGCGTTCCCAGGAGACTGGCGAATTCACAAAATAAGGCGAAGAAAATCGGAAAGAAGAAGAAAAACTACTGCTCGCGGTGATTGTCTTTTAAAGCTTGATGTTTTAACCGACAGATCTAGTACCGCTTTAAAGGAAAGGAACTGGTTGAAGGAAGTGAGGAAAGCATCAGTAAGTGAGGCAACAGTAAGGGGGCGTTTGATAGGATTTGGCTTTCATGCCAGAAGACAGTTCTTGAATTGAGAAGAACACATGCACGGCGCACAATTCGCCAGGGAAAGGTTCTCTTCTCTGGCGAATCCAGGTTTTGTCTTAAATCTCCAGATGACCTTTTCAGAAATGAATTGGCGAACTAGTGAGCGTTTCAATCGAGACAATTTAGATATATGAGAATCGGTGATCGAGACGGGTCGATAATGATTTAGGTTGGCATAACTATGTAGAAAAGAGAAATATCATACATCTGCCGCCTTTGAACGAGAGGCTGGAGATCACGTGTGATATCCAGGCGCACTGCTCTCTTCTCGACACTACCCAATAGATGCCCTACATATGACATTATATGACAGTATTCAAGACTAGATCGCACCTGTGATTTCTATAAAATCATAAGATGTGGTGTGAAGTGTTGTATATTTTATATTGAGTAGTGTATGTTGTTTGCCGTCTAAAAGAAGTTATAATATCTTTGTCATTATGCGCATGATGGAAATTGCACATGTCTTAGATCCTCCTAATGATCATTGTACAAGCCACGATTATTAATTAAATAGTCAGTTCAATAAGTCGTAGTCATTCCATATATTATCCCAATTGTCTGACCGCTCCAAAAGTCAGAAATATAAAATAGAATATATTTATAACATGGTGTCAGAAGTAGGGTGTTCGTGAAATATAAATACAGAAGATATCAAATTAAAAATATTGTTATCTGTTCAGAAGAAACACATTTCACGTTCACAAAATGTCCGACGATGGTGAAGCGAGAGTCGACCATGTGCCGCATTTAAAACCGATCAACGAATTGATTATTTCATCTAGTGAAAATAATGCATCGAATTGGAAAGAATGGTGGGAAAATTTTGAAATATATCTAATAGCAACAGGATTGATTGATTCCTCAGATTGTCGAAAAATTGCAGTAATGTTACATTCAATTGGTTCAAAAGGTAGGCAAATTTACAACTCATTCAACTTGAAAATCACAAACACAACACTAGAAGATGTTAAAACCAAATTCGATAAGTACTTTGAACCTCAAAAAAATCTCACGATGTTACGTCATACTTTTTTCACTAGAACACAAAAAGTTAATGAAAGTATAGAAAATTTCATAACTGATCTCGAAAACTTAGCATGAAATGCGAATTTAAGGACCTTCGAGAATCTCTAGTCAGAGATATATTCATTGCAAACATGAATTCCCATCTGATGAATATTCGCCAACGTCTACTTCAAGAAGTCGATATTTCTCTACAAAAAGCCGTCGAATTAGCCAAGTCTGTAGTTATGGCTCAGCAAAATTCAGATAAAATCCAGAAGGAGCATGTAGGAAGTTCTGATCAAGTCTTATACATCAATAAAAGAAGTTCTACATCAGGCTACAATAAATTTGGACAATCAAGATCCAGAAGTTTCAGTCAGTCATCCAATGGGTCCAGACGTGAATACCAAAATAGAAGACCATCGCCAAGTGACAACATTATATGTGGAAAATGTGGACAACAGCATAGATACAAGTGTCCAGCTTTAAATGTCAAATGCAGGTTATGTAAAAAACAAGGTCATTTTGCAAAATTATGTTTTAAAATACAAAGTCAGTCAAAACTTTAGAATCAGAAGATAATTCAACTTCTAATTTAGTCTTTCCTTTTGTCGGTATGATAGAAGATACTATTATAAATAAGGAAAAAGATTCTTGGTCTTTGAATATTTTCGTCAATAATTTCATAATTAAGTCTATTCTTGATTCAGGTGCTGATGTTAATGTCATGTCATTTCAAACCTTCAGTAAATTAAATTTACCAGATTCAGTCATTGATAAATGTCAATTTTCAATTAATAGCTTCGGAGGAAATCAAATACCAGTAATTGGAAAATGTGATCTCAAATGTTTTTTCAATAATACATATGAAATGATTACATTTATAATAGTCGATATATCTTGTCAAACTGTCTTGGGTCTACCAACATGTCAAAAAATTGGTATTTTAAAAGAGTTTTAATATCACAAATAATAATAATGATTGTAATGTGGATGAATTTTTAGTATATGGTGCTACTTTAGAGATACATAATAATCGTCTTAGAAAAGTTCTACAAAGAGCTAGAGAACTCAATCTTAAATTTAATAGAGAAAAAGTAAAATAGCTGTCACTGAAGTACGTTTTTAGGTCATATATTCAATAAAGATGGTATTAAAGGAATGATTAACTTTTTAGGCCCTTTTATCAATAATCTGTCGCAAAAAACAGAAATTCTTCGAAATTTATTGAAATCTAATAGTCACTGGATCTGGGATGAAAATTGTGAAAAGGCATTCTCCAATTTGAAAGATGTTATAACGAAGTCTCCAGTATTAACACATTATAATCCTAATTTACCTTTAATTTTATCTGTTGATAGTTCACAATCCGCTATCGGAGCAGTCATAATGCAAAATAATCGTCCTATTGCCTATAGTTCAAAAACTTTAACTTCCTCACAAAAGAACTACGCACAAATTGAGAAAGAATTATTTGCCATTCAATTTGGTTGTGTTAAATTTCACCAGTATATATTTGGCCAGAAAGTCATAGTCCATACAGATCATAAGCCATTGATATATATTTTCAAAAAGCTCTTTTCAATATTCCTGCTAGATTACAACGTATGATGTTAGCTTTACAATCTTATGATCTAGATGTTATTTATGTACCAGGAAACAAATGTATATTCCTGATACATTGTCTAGAGCAGCATTACAGGATAATTTTATTCCAAATTATGAGTCTGATATGCCATATCATATTAATATGATTTATTCAAATATAGCAATAACTGAGAATTATCATAATAAAATAAGTCAAAGTACTGAGTCAGATGAAACTTCAAAATTCTCAAAAATACTATTACGAAGGATGGCCTGATTCCAAAGATAAAACTAATGTGCTTGCAAAACCTTTTGGAATTTTCAAATGAAATACATGTCATGAAAAATTTACTTTTCAAAGGAACTAAATTGATTGTCCCGGTAATAATGCAAAATGAAATGCTTCAAAAAATTCATGAAGGTCATCAGGGCCACAGCAAATGTCTAAATTTGGCTAGGAATCTTTTATTGGCCTAATATGTCGTCTCAATTAAAAATCTCATTGATCAATGCTCAGTATGTGCAAAATTTAGATCTTCTAATCAAGCAGAGCCTCTACAAAGTTATAGAATAACTTATTTTCCGTGGGAACCAGTTGGGTTGGATTTCCTCGATTTCGATAATAAAATTTATTTATTAGTCACAGATTATTATTCCAAATATATTGAAATAGCTTTAATGGACCATGGTTACTCAGCTCAAAAAGTCATTATCAGTCTTAAGTCAATATTTGCACGTCATGGAATACCAATGCAGCTAGTTTCAGATGGAGGTCCACCTTTTAATTCACTCGAATTCAAATCTTTTTTGTTTGATTGGGATATTGAACATTTTTTTTCAAGTCCCTATCATCCCCAATCAAATGGTCAGTCTGAAAGTTCAGTCAAAATAATTAAACAAATTCTTAGAAAGTCCAAAGAATCTAAAACTGATCCATATTTAGCTTTGTTACACTACAGATCTACTCCTAAATCGAATTTACCTTCACCTTCTCAACTACTAATGTCGCGAAATATAAGAAATAATCTACCAATTTTAACGAAAAAATTAATACCAAAAGTAGTTAAGTTCAAAACATATAAAGACAAAATCATACAATCGCAAAATAGTCAAAAATATTACTATGATAAAAATAAAAAATCGTTACCTCTTCTCTATCCAAATGACCATGTATATTTTAAGAAAAATAACAAGTCTGATTGGTCTCCAGCTACAGTCAAAGAGAGACTAAAAGCTCAGAGATCCTATATAATTCAAGATACGAATGGAATAAATTATCGTAGAAATAGAATACATTTGAAATTCAGATCGAATGATAGTTGCCATAGATATGATGTCCATCCTCAAAATTCAACTGAAAATGTATTGAACTCTGAAGAAAATAACGAAGGTATATATAAAACTAGATATGGCAGGGCAGTGAAACCTCCTGATCGACTCAATATTCAGGAAAGTAAAATGTAATTGTACAAATTAATTGAAATTGTAAATAGCTAGATATAAAACTTAGAATTAAGGATCTAAAATAAAATAAAATAATTAAAAAAGGAGATAGAATATAGAATAAGTAGAAATAGAATAATAGAAAGTTTAAAATGCATTTACATTTAAATAAAATGACAGACATTTAATTGTAATATCTTACACTTAAGAAAAGGGATGTTGTATATTTTATATTGAGTATGTTGTTTGCCGTCTAAAAGAAGTTATAATATCTTTGTCATTATGCGCATGATGGAAATTGCACATGTCTTAGATCCTCCTAATGATCATTGTACAAGCCACGATTATTAATTAAATAGTCAGTTCAATAAGTCGTAGTCATTCCATATATTATCCCAATTGTCTGACCGCTCCAAAAGTCAGAAATATAAAATAGAATATATTTATAACATGAAGTTCTGCTTAGCCCTGAATAGAAAAGTTAGTTTAGGACAAGCAGATTTGGTAATGGCTGCATGGTCTTGCCAGTAATCTCCGCTGTTGACTTGATGCTGGGCATGTTCTTTTCTTTTCAGCAAAAAATCAGCTGTATAAATGAAAAAATACATTATTGATAAAGAATGTTGCTTTGTGAAGAAGTGTATCTTCAGGACAAAATTGCTCAGAAATTCTTGAAAAAAAGCATTTTCGTCTTTACTTCGTAAATCAGTATGAAAAGTGCATATTGTATGAGTGAGTATATGTTCAAATCCATCTGAATATCGAGATATAAACTGAATAACTAATAGTTCAGCCTCTGCCTCACCACACAGTCTCAGCTTCGCCATACTATCTACAAAATTTCATTTGAAAAGCATACTATTACGACGCCCATGACCTATTCTTGAGCGATCTAAGCACAATGAAATTTTCTTCTGAAACCTTATCCTCGAGCATTCTGAGAAGGTTCTTGAATGAGAGATTTATTGAAAAAACAACCTCATTTCATTCACTTTTCGAACAGACTAAATCATCGAAAGGAGCGCGCAGAAAACCATGCGATCAAATCGTTTCCGAAACTTTAATCTCAAAACAGCTAGACTCTGAAGTTCTTGGATAATTGGAAGAAGTTCCTGAAAAGAGTGATACATGTCCCAACTTTCAATGCTGATTGTCTGTGCATATGTGGAGGAATTTTATTCCTGATATTATGTAGCCAGGAAATTGGAGACAGCACTCAGCTGTAGAAAAGCCCTGAGCAGGAGCAACAGAATGAAAAGTTTCAACATCGGTACCCAAAGTGAAACCACAAGGTTTATGTAGAATATTAGTCTCTGTTTTGAGCCTTCGACTCAGTTTATTGATGTGCAATTTGGAGGTTAATGAGTACTCCAGGGTGACATCACGATATTCGGAAAAGATTTATTATATAATTTATATTCAGTGGAGAAGCATTGAAAATTACCCTTAATTGTCTATCCATTTGATTATTATTCAGATGAAAATAAGATTATTATCACCCTGAACGGATTTTTCTCTTAATTGATAATAATACATTATTGCATCTCACATTAATATTAGTGGAAATATGGAGGGCGAGAAGTTCAGCAAAAGCTGTTCTGCCACTCAAACCCACAAAATACAATAAACATACACGAAAAAAAATGAATCCAATGTACTAATTAAAGGAGAAAAAGAAGGATGAATAACTGTTTAAATAACAACAATTTCTGAATGATTCAAATATAAATTAAAACAGCATAAAATACATATTCATCACTTTTTTCGAACAACTATCAATACCAAGAAAGAAGAAAAAGTAAAATTATTAAAAAAGTGATTACATTCTTCTATAGTGTTCCTCTAATGCTTTGCCTATTAAATTTGTGTAAAGGTTTTCTCAGAATCATTATATACAAATAGATCGAAATAACGGATCATGATTGTGGCAACTATATATTCAAAACCTCTTTCAAATTTGGACCTCATGTGCACATGTCTAGATACACGCTGCCTAAGTCGGGTTTTCACACCATGATATCGATTTCTTCTTGAAATTAGTTCATATAAGTATGCAAGAGCATATTGACAAAGAAGGCAAGTCTAAGAATATTCGTTTTGTGGCATTCAAAATTCAAATCAAATAACGCACTTAGGTTCTTAACAACATCTTGAAAATGAAGCACAGATCCATTCAGCAAAATATTACAATTCCCAGGATTGAACGTTTTTTGTCTCAAATTTCTTGCATCAAAACAAACTGCTAGACTTTTGGTGGGATTGAGCATTGGACCATTTTGATGAAACAGGCAATCGTTGAAGGTTGTTCCTAATTTATGAGATCAAGTTGAGTATTAATCTCAGAGGGAAAAACTATTTATAAATTTGTATATTATGAGCGTATTAATCTGACATGCTGTGTCTAATAGAGCCTACTAATATTTATTAGCAGTAAATTGAGTGGATCAAGAGACCCAGTACACTATCCTGCAGCAATTCCCTGGATAGAGGACGGATTGACGATAAAAAACTGCCGATGTTCACAAACTGTTTCCTCTCAGACAAATAATTAAGAAAAGAATCTGCAACCAAAGGGTGATAGGAAAAGTATCGCAATTTGGTAACAGAAAGTTGATGGTTCATTGAATCAAATGCTTTGCTGTAGTGGAGCAGAATCAATAATATCAACCTTGAATCATAACTAGCTCTTACTACCTAGCCATTGGGGCTCTCTCGGTCAAACAGAGAGGGAATTGTTTTGTTGAGTTTGAATATTGAAAGGATTTTGCGAGATTTTACTTCAAAATTGGCAAGCAAGAAATGATTATGTTTCAGGAGACGCTTATCAACTATTCTTAAGCGATCTAAGCACAATGAAGTTTTCTTCTGAGACCTTAACCACGAACATTCTGAGAAGGTTCTTGAATGAGAAATTTATTAAAAAAACAACCTCATTTCATTCACTTTTTGAAAAGACTAATTCATCGAAAAGAGCGCGCAGAAAACTATGCGATCAAATCGTTTCCGAAACTTCAATCTCAAAACAGGTAGACTCTGAAGTTCTTGAATAATTGGAAGAAGTTCCTGAAAAGAGTGATACTCAACTTTCAATGCTGATTGTCTGTGGGTATGTGGAGGAATTTTATTCCTGATGTCATGTAGCCTGTAAATTGGAGATAGAAAAAACCTGAGCAAGAGCAGCAGAATGAAAAGTTTCAACATCGGTACCCAAAGTGAACCCACAAGGTTTTTGTAGAATATAAGTCTCTGTTTTCAGCCTTCGACTCAGTTTATTGATGTGGAACTTGGAGGTGATTCAGTACTCCAGGGTGACACCACGATACTCGGAAAAGAATTATTATATAATTTATATTCAGTGGAGAATCATTGAAAATTGCCCTTAATTCTCTATCCATTTGATTATTATTCAGATGAAAATAAGATACCTCAGTTTTCGAAGGATAAGGACGTAGACGAATCTTTTTGAAGAACTTCCAGATGGGCAGTCAGAACTTGTTAGTTCAATACTTTTAAAGTTATCATGACGAAAAGATAGAGAAATATTAGTATCACCATGAACGGACTTTTTTCTTAATTGATAATAATACGTTATTGCATCTCACATTAATATTAGTGGAAATATAGAGGGCGAGAAGTTCAGCAAAAGCTGTTCTGCCACTCAAACCCACAAAATACAATAAACATACACGAAAAAAAATGAATCCAATGTACTAATTAAAGGAGAAAAAGAAGGATGAATAACTGTTTAAATAACAACAATTTCTGAATGATTCAAATATAAATTGAAACAGCATAAAATACATATTCATCACTTTTTTCGAACAACTATCAATACCAAGAAAGAAGAAAAAGTAAAATTATTAAAAAAAGTGATTACATTCTTCGATAGTGTTCCTCTAATGCTTTGCCTATTAAATTTGTGTAAAGGTTTTCTCAGAACCATTATATACAAATAGATCGAAATAACTGATCATGATTGTGGCAACCATATATTCAAAACCTCTTTCAAATTTGGACCTCATGTGCACATGTCTAGATACACGCTGCCTAAGTCGGGTTTTCACACCATGATATCGATTTCTTCTTGAAATTAGTTCATATAAGTATGCAAGAGCATATTGACAAAGAAGGCAAGTCTAAGAATATTCGTTTTGTGGCATTCAAAATTCAAATCAAATAACGCACTTAGGTTCTTAACAACATCTTGAAAATGAAGCACAGATCCATTCAGCAAAATATTACAATTCCCAAGATTGAACGTTTTTTGTCTCAAATTTCTTGCATCAAAACAAACTGCTGGACTTTTGGTGGGATTGAGCATTGGACCATTTTGATGAAACAGGCAATCGTTGAAGGTTGTTCCTAATTTATGAGATCAAGTTGAGTATTAATCTCAGAGGGAAAAACTATTTATCAATTGTATATTATGAGCGTATTAATCTGACATGCTGCGTCTAATAGAGCCTACTGTTATTTATTAGCAGTAATTTGAGAAGATCAAGAGACCCAGTACACTATCCTGCAGCAATCCCCTGGATAGATGACGGATTGACGACCTAGAACTGCCGAAGTTCACAAACTGTTTCCTCTCAGACAAAAAATTAAGAAAAGAATCTGCAACCAAAGGGTGATAGGAAAAGTATAGCAATTTGGTAACTGAAAGCTGATAATTCATTGAATCAAATACTTTGCTGTAGTAGAGCAAAATCAATAACATAAATCTGGAATCATAAATAGCTCTTACTACCTAGCCATCGGGGCTTTCTCGGTCAAACAGAGAGGGAATTGTTTTGTTGAGTTTAATATTGAAGGGATTTTGCGAGATTATATTTCAAAATTGGCAAGAAAGAAATGATTATGTTTCACCGACTCACACTGTGACGGAAAAACATCTCCGCGAAAGAGGAAATATCGCAGGTCATGTACTTTTTGATAAGCTCCTTAGCCCTTTTCATGGCCTTGCTTGCTATGTAAAATCTTTTCATAAATTCAAGTGTGTCTAGACATATAAGAGTCAGGTATGATTGTTGAAATATTTTTATGCTGGTTTTCTTTTTCCATTGTTACAGATTCTTGTCCCACACCCCCTTCCTTTCACCCTTGTCTTCGTTTGGAAATAATGAAATGTAAGAGAGAATGAAGCGGCTAAGCAGAAAAATCTTTGGTACTCTTTATCTACACACGACACCAACACAACATAAAGAGACAAGCTATTACTAGTGCAACAGCGACAGGGAAACAAGTTTTTTCCTCAGGTTTTTCATACAATTATTCGAATTTTGTAAATCCTCTCTTTTCAAAAGAATATATATATATATATATATATATATATATATATATATATATATATATATATATATATATATATATATATATATATATATATATATATATATATATATATATATATAATATAATTATAATTGATATTGCTATACCCGACACACATAGTATACAAAATAAAAACAATGAAAAAATTTCTAAATATATGATGCTTGGCGACGAGATTGAAAAAATGTGGAAAATGAAAAAATTTTTATTCTACCGATTATTATTTCCACAACAGGTGTTATTCTAGGAATCTCCACTAAAGTATTGAGATTTTGGTTCTGAAGAAAAATTTGTTTGAACAGTTACAAAAGATAACAGTCATCAAATCTTCGTAGGTTTCTTTCCGAAAAAAATAATGAGGTAGAGTCATAGGTTTTCTCTTTAGTTTATACTGCTCAGAATCTCATTTCATATTTTATTTATTTGTTTACATAAATGTAATACAATTAACTGACAATTTTGTCATATTTATATTCAGAGCAGTATTCTATTCGATCGTTCACCACTTCATACAAAGGAAACTATTAATGAGTAACATTCAGTGTTACTTGACCAAGATCCATTCACTGGGGTGATATATATATATATATATATATATATATATATATATATATATATATATATATATATATATATATATATATATATATATATATATATATATATATATATATATATATATATATATATATATATATATATATATATATATATATATATATATATATATATATATATATATATATATATATATATATATATATATATATATATATATATATATATATATATATATATATATATATATATATATATATATATATATATATATATATATACCTCAAATGCTCAAAAGAAATTTTAAGCGAAGCAGTATCTTGCGATGTGCTCTTGATCCTAACTGAGCACGATGATGTACCTTATTATTGAGATATTCTATTTAATGTGCCACTTTTTCAAGATGCAATTGGCAAGATACTGATTGAACGCTGATCGGGTGGTCCATTAGGCTAAGCTGTTTTAGAACTGACTTGATAATGGTAATCTTGTATATATTATAGTGCTATCCCTGTGAACAAAGAAGCGTTAATTTTTATGTTAAATGATCGACGCAGTAAGGTAATATCAATTTCCACATTCGTATATTTAGTTGGTCCCATCCTGTTGCATTGAGTCGAAGAGTTGAGAATGCTCTCTGAATAAATCCTCCTTCCACTTCAAAAAATCGCACTCCATCCGGAAATCCTTCCTTTCTTGAATTTGAGTTAAAGTGAAATAATTGTTCATCAATGAAAGAACTACCTAATGTAAAAATTATTAAGATCCTCCGCTTTTAAATAATTAGGATTAAAAGGTACCTCTTCACTTAAGTGAATATTAAATCAGACCAACTTTCCACACTGTATTACATGCTGCAGACAGATCCAACAATAAACCTCATGTTTTTAATTTACTCCGACATGAACGTTGTTAGACTACAGACTTCATTTAGACAAATGAAGTTTATTCCTAAACCGTCTTGCGAATGAGACAAAGTGCGGTTAATAAAAGGTTTTTACCTTTGACATAGAAGGTATATTAGCCTTAGCATCATAAAAATAGCCCAGCCAACATAAAGCATTTTTTCTGATGTGTTTGAAGAATTCCTGAAACATGTCATCAAACTCTGCAAGCTTACATATCATTGTTGATTTCAAATTTTAGCTCTTCTAATTCGAGTGGTTTAGATAAGATCATAAGAACATCATGAGACTAATTTTTTCGTTTTTTATGAGGAATTCCTTCACTACACTTGATATTGTATGAATTATTCCCAAGTTTAGATGATATTGAATCTGGATTAATATTGGATGGTCTTTTTGAAACAGGATTTGCGTTGCCCATTTCCTCAATACTTTCCAAAAAAGTCTACTAGAATGACTAAAAATTCTTGTTACTAATTAACTTATTTTATTTATTCTTCCTACCAGAATTGAGTACGTATAGAGCATCAGCCTTATCTTTGGATCGATTTCGTTGATATTTTCATATAGAATATTAAATTGCACTGTATATAGGTTCTGCGGAATCATTTTGGGATAAAAATTTTAGCTGCATTTTCCATAACGCCAACAAATCTAGAATTGCAATGAATTTGAAATATGTTCAAGAGCTCAGGTAACGTTGGTGAATATTCAGTTGAGATATGTTATAGATTTTATTATTATTTTTATGAATACAATAAGAGTGAGGTCTTTAAGACCTATAAAACTAAAAAAACTCAATCAATACAATCAAGTAATTTAAAGTTAAAAATCGAAATTTCATAAGGATAAACTAAACCAAAAAAACCAGCCTAGCATAATACAACTAACTCAACTAGTATCTATCCAGTCTATTCTTGAAGCAGTTTATCGAAGGCGCATTTACAACATCCTTTCGTACATATCAGCGAATTTAGATGGACCTTCAAATTTCCAGGAAGAAGTCAAAATTTTCAGAAAATTCTATGAAATCTATCTGAGAAAATAGTTGAGGATCAACAAATTCTGGATGGAGTCGAAAAAGAAGGAAATATTTTAGATATTTATGGAATAATTAGATTTGCGTACTTGAAACAAAGGTCTTTTCAAATTATTTGGAAATTTGTGATATTTTTGTGAAGAAGTTGGGACTATTCGAAGAAAAACATAGAATTCAAATCAAGACGCGTTGGAATTTATTATATTCAAATTTTTAATCTAATTATTGAAGTTCCTATTGATACGTCTGAGCCTTTTTAGATGATAATTAGAGGAGGGATATTAATGAAAATTCTGAGATTTCATTACTATTCTAAGCGAACAGAAAGACACCTTAATTATCTCCAAAAAGATGAGTTGCTCGAAATTGAAAAATGAAGTCGAAGAGTGCGTCAGATGATCTCTCTCCCTTCTGAAGTTCAATACTGTGCTACAAAAGATATAAAACAATCCGTTTTTCCATTTTATGGGGACCAATGAAAATTGAAAAATCTGAATCCATACAGGGAAGGAAAAGCGTGCGTGCTCGAGCTTGCAAATCGCAGCACCTACGGAGTTTATTTTTCCAATTTCGTGGGGAAATCTCCCGTTATTGCCTCCCTATCCTTATATCGAATCCACGAAATATGTTATCGCTTCTCATATCCAGATCTAGATTTGCATACGCCAAAGATAAAACCGGCAAGCGGGAGACATAGGCGGAAGATGGTTTTGTTCATTGGCGGCTCGTCAATGGAATAGTGGATTCGAGATGTTTTAGAATTGAAAGCGACGCATATTTCAGATGTTTAGTCATTTTCTTGGTGATGTAAGTGAAACTCGGTTTATGGACAACAAAGATTGTAGGAAAAAGCACTTATATAGGCGAAATATTTCGTTGAGAGGGCAGAAATATTAACATACTCGTATAAGCAATAAAGGCAAAAGCCTAATCCTGCCTTATCAACTTGTACATTGAGATTGAAAGATCTACATTGATATATGCTATTCTAGCATATTTAAAAGCGGGTAATCACGTCAGGCGATAAATTATTGTCGAAGATTCATTCAACTTTTTTATGATAAAGTAATTGTGGGTAACATGTGATTTATAACAGTTAATGATTTATGCGAGTTTCCGTTTCAGTTTCAAGTTTTTTAGAATATGTTACTTTTCGAATTACTTCAGGAATATTATCATCGAATTCTGACGATTCAGATTCAATTTCATTGCAGTGTTTGATGTGAAAGAAAACTGCTTCGAGACTTATTTCACAATCTGTAATCACAGGAAGTTTTTCTCTATACAGTGCGTCCCACCCTGAACACCTCAGCTGCTTTGCTTGTCAAGAGGGGTCGCGTGTCCCTTTTTTGAAAAGGTGCTCCAATTCTCTATACAATCACCTAAATATTTAGTTTCTGAAATAACAAGTGACGATTTGAAAGCGAGCATTGTTTAGAAAATTTCCAAGTGTTTATCAATCCGTTCGATATCTGGCTTGAGGAAAACACTTAATTAAAACCAGTTCTGTTAGTTCAGACAATTTTTTCTCTCTTCTTTGAACGATTGCGCATCATCCCCCATACTGCTGTCAATTATCACCCCGAAAACTTCCATATGAGAAATGATTGTGTCATACCTCTTTAAAACGTGGTTCAATTAACTGCATTTTTAAAAAATTCATCGACCATCCCCAACCTCCTAAATTTTATGTTAACATCTATCAAATCTATTTTGTTTCGAAGAGTTTATATTTCTGCTGATCTGGAATAGGAAACAGAAAGCGTGCGATATTCTTCTCTCAAGAAAAAGCTAGATTTCTTCTGTTTGAATCAATGAATGAAAACGATATTTCATTTTGATCTCATGTGTCGACTTACGATTAACTTTACGGTTTATTATTAACTTTCCAATGTTTGACAATTTTTTCCAGTTCTGCTAGATTCAGTTACATTTAATTATTTGTTGAAATACAAAAGACCTTCGTTGGTAGTATTTTTCATGGATAACCTGAAATAACAGTGATTCAGTAGAAGGTGTATACGCTGCAGCAATGGATTGAAATTCTGATTTTATCTTCAAAGATGATGCGCTAGATGTGAATAACGAAGGAATTGGAGTAGTGATTCTGGGTAAAGTTGCCCTGAAGGAGAATACCCAATCTGTAAGGAATCGTCGCAAATATCTGGAGTATGCCTAACAAGTATTTTCAGGATTCTTTACAAGTAGTAACCACCCATATAAAATTAGCCTTGTACACGAGCATAGAGTTCAGTGAACATTTCAGTGATCTGAATTTCCTTCAAGTTTGTCCTTCTAATGAATCGAGTTTTATTTTTGAATGGCGAGATGCATCGCCATAGCTATCGAGTCTGGATTGACACTAGTCCTCAGTTAACGGAGGAGAATCATACTCAAAGGCCTCCTTAATGTTTGCTCCACACTTTTGGAAGACCATATTGCAGAACCCTCATTTGTACAGGAAAATACACGGCGAAAGCTGTTTAAACAAGATTGAGAATTTTATTGATCCTCACATATCAGTTATCATCGATGGAACATAACGTTATGTATCAACATGATGCTCCCACAGTGCGGTACAATGTAAACAATAGATTTCCGGATCGTTGGATACGTAAGAGAGGCGCTATAGAATGGCTTCTTGATCGTGCGATCTAACGCCTCTTGATTTTTTCTTGTGGGGCTCAAATCTGAACTCTATGTTACGGCACCAGAATCGTGGGGAAAGAAAATAGAAATACGAGAAAGATGCAAGCATGTCAGCAGATAACACCATAAATAATGCAAAATGTTAGCCAATCATTCAAAACTTGATTGTACCAATGCTTGAAAGTAAATGCCCTGCTAGCATTATGATCATCGAATAAATCATAAAATTTGCACGGAATTCCAAAAACGCAATGGCCAGAATGTTCACCAGATATGACTTATATGGAACATGTTTGGGCTAAGATATCGAGGTAATTTACTATTTTTCAAAATCCTCGAGCCCCTTTCTGACAAATTGAAACAAATATTCTGAAGATTTAGTCAAAAATCTCCCAATAATTCAGAGACAATGGGATTCTTGGAATGCCAAGACGAGTTATGGCATATTTTCGTGGGTGCCTGCATGATATTAGGACCCCAAAAAAGTAAGGCAATTTGTTCAGAATCCTAAGATTATTCCGAACAGCTGCTTTTATCATGCATTTACAGTCCATATTTCACATTCTAATTGAAATATTTAGTAGTTTCACCATCGACGGATAATAATAATTAAAGCAGATGAGTGGACGAAGACAGTAGGCAGATTGAAGCCCAGTTTGGATTACACACACACCCACTTAACCGAGAGTAGGTAGATTGAGGCTCGGTTAAGACAATACACTTTCAACTAGGAGTAGGCAGATTGAGACCTAGTTGGCAGCAACACACATCAAAAGATCACAACAGATCTAATATTCATGGTCCTTTGGGACGGATTTATAATCATGGTCCTTCGAGTAGTTGTAGGGTAAGAATCTACAGGAGAGATACCTACTACCAAAGGATTCCATTGAGGAGGTATCCAGAAAGCGACACTTCCACAAAGTTACCTGCGTATTCATATACAGGGGAAATTCCGACGACCAGACGATTCCATACAGGGGGCATCCAGAAAGCGACGCTTCCAGACAGTTACCAGCGAATTCATCTGCAGGGTTTCCACGCGAGACACTCCGGGGACCAGAGGATTCCGTACATGGGGCAACTAGAAAGCGACGCTTCCACACAGTCATCAGCGGATTCATCTGCAGGGTTAGGTTAGGGGTTCCACACGAGAAACTCTGACAACCAGAGGATTCCACATACAGGGGGTCATCCAAATGTCATACCTTCACCTAGTACCAGCAAACTCATCTGAAAGGGTTCCACACGAGAAACGTCGACTATCAGAGGATTGCATACAGGGGGCATCCAATGGCAACACCTCCACCCAGTGATAGCGAATCCAGTTACAGGAATCGTCCGTTCACGAGATTTAAATAGAGGATTCCATACAGACGGCATCCCAAACAGCGAGAAACCCTGACCCAGAAAAATCCAAACAGGGGAAATTTATAATCCGAGGCACTCATCAACGTCCGAATCATCTACAGGGGAATTTAAGGAACAAGTCGTCTTAGGCAGATTGACGCTAGGTTAAGACAATAAACTTTCAACTAGGAGTAGGCAGATTAAGACCTAGTTGATATCAATATACCTCAGAAGATCACAACAGATCTATATTCACAATTGCAGAATACATTTTTTGTTCATGAAATGTTGCATTTTCTATCATTTTGTGTTTACGTTTTTTTCTCTCTTAAGTTTCATTCAATTTCATCATTTAAATAAACTGCAAAATTATTGAAAATATCTCATTTATTTATGAGCATACGAAATGTCCAAAATTTCGACGAATTTGAGTTGATCTTTATTAATTGTTGAAGACTCCAGCTACTCCTCATTTGAAGTAGCGCTTGAACATCCTCGAAGTATCATTTAACTCCCAAAGCATTGATTAAATTTTTAACTAAAAACCAATTTGAAGGTACGTTGTTTTAGTTGTTTATTATATTGGAAATGAGTACATGGAGCAAAAAGCGTTCATTTCAAATTCTTTACGGTGTTTTCATCTAAAATACATACTCTCCCCTTCTACATTATAAAAATTTGAGAAAATAAGTTTAAGAGTTAACCCATCAACGCTAATTCCGGTTTATTTCGATTCTCTAGGATAACTGGGGAACTGTTGTACTGATTTTGACCAATTACAAAAAGATCTTTTACATTCTGTGCCTGTTATGAGCTGGCCAGTTTTTATTTCTTAAAATGGAATTTCTTGTTATCGTTTTTGAATGCATCGGTACTACTCTCGTCTTGATATGACATCTTGTATCCCAGAAATGGATCTAGAGAGGGGTGTTGTGAATACATTCAAGGGGTAAAGGGTAGTCAGAATTTTCGAAAAATCTTTGTTTTTTCATTTTCTGATGTATAATATCTTAGAAATATTCTCTGAGAATTAGAAGTGAATCCGACAAATACTTTTTGAGTTATTCGATAAGTAGCCAAGGGTTCTCGGGCGCTCCGAAACGTTCGAGAGCAGGTAGCTAGCAGCAGTTCAAAGCGACTGGTTTTCGGTTTCTATTGTTATGATTGACTCACAACTTTGATGTGTATATACTTATACCTAGCTTTATAAATATCCAACTGTATATTTACAATTCTCAGGTATAAGAAGTGTTGAACATTATTAGTTTTTTGCCAGTATGCTTTTGGTAATTGCAATAAGCAGTCGATAGTTGTGTGTTAGAATGAATTATTTTCCAAGTAGTTTTCAATGGGGCGTGATTCTAGAAAAGTTTCAAGGGAACTTCGGAGTTCTCAAAATATTCGTAGTCGCGTTCAGTGAAAAGAAAAATTGTATTCAATTCGAAAACAGCGGAAAGTGGTGAAAGTGTCCAGAGTACATGTTTTGAAAAATCAAAACAAAACACTGAAAAAGATTTACCCGAAAATTGCAGTACTGAATTTCGAATAATAAATTTCATTACGGTATGCACTGGAATTTTTACTCTTGTTAAGAGTAGAAAATGTGATAGAAATGTGCAGGTTCAAACAGCAAGTACATGTGGGCTCGGATTCAAAATTGTACTTACATGTGATAATTGTGGAGATGAATATGTTCCTTCCTGTTCTAACGTAGAGCATTTTTATGAAAAAATAGATGGTTAATTTTGTGATGAGAATACTAGGAATAGGATACGAAGGGTTGTGCAAGTTTGGTGGCCTGATGGACATGCCGGATTTTTTGGTAAAAGTACGTATAAAATATTACTTAATCACGTGTTAGACTGTAGTAAAACCGTCACAGAAGCCTTGATGAAAAAAAGCTGTGAATGAAGAAAAACAAGCAATGACAACAATTGAAAATGAAAATACTAACGATTTAACTGTATCAGGAGGTGGAACCTGGCAGAAATGTGGACATATATCTTCATTTGGAGTTTCTTCTATAATTTTCTTTTTAACTGGAAAGATTCTTGATGTAAACATTAAAAGTGCCTATTGTTAGCAATGTGATAATTGGAAAAATAAAATAAATACAACTGAATTCGCGGAATGGTATGAATCACATGGAGATGGTGTAGTGCTAATCACAAAGGGTCTTCTGGGAAAATGGAGTTGGATGCGATGGTCGAAATGTTTCAGCAGTCTGAAACAAAATATGAAGTTAAATATGCAGACTACATTGGCGATGGTGATTCGAAATCCAATTCAGGAATTATAAAAGCAGATCCTTCCAAAAATACAACTATCATAAGAAGCGGATAGGGAATCGATTACGTACACTGAAAAATGAACTGAAAGGTCTTGTTGGTAGAGGTTAGCTCACAGAAAAAGTAATAGACAAATTAACTGTGTACTATGGTTTATCAATACGTCGACATTGTGATTCTATAGATGTTATGAAATCTGCTTTAATGGCAACTTTTAATCACTACGGCTCAAATGATAAAAATCCGAATCATAGTATGTGTCCGAAAGGCGAATATTCATGGTGCTGTTATCAGCTTGCTGAAGCAAGTGGAGAGCTTGCTAATTATACTCACGGCTATTCTCCCTTACCTCCTGATGTTTTGGAAGCTATCAAGCCGATTTATGAAGATCTCAGTAATGACAATTTACTTTCAATATGTGTAGGTGGATTCAATCAGAATAATAATGAGAGCTTCAACCTACTAGAGTGGAAAATATACCCAAGTACGATAAATCTTAGTTTTACTGTTGTAAAAATTGCTGGATATATACCTACTGTTACATGTAATGAAGGTACGAAATCATTATTGATCATAATGAATACACTGGAACTTGATTGTGGGAGTAATTCTTATCGGTATGTCGAAAAAACCGATACTGCACGTGTGAAAGTGGCAGATAAGCGCGCTAACGACAACACTCGAGAAGGTAGAATGCTACGTAGGCGACATCGAATAGATATTTTGGAAGCTGCTACAACTATTATATGGCCCTGGAATAGATGACTCGGTGTAAGTAATTAAAGAATATGAATTATTTTACTTGAATTGAGTGTAAAACTTCATATGTGTTTTTCTCAAAACTATGTTTTCTGAACTGGTGACCACTGTAGCTCGAAAACCGCTCGATAGCTTTCAATGAAATTTATATAGCTATTTTGAAATATGAAACACTAGTGCCTGATAGAAGGATGTTTTTTCTTTTAATTTCGATTTCTTATAAACAATTAGCTATTGGTTTTTCCCGGAAATTGGAAAAAAATTTCTTGAGAGTGCCGTTCTAAAAATTAAAAAGCTTCGATCAGGCACTAGATTATCTATTAACAAAACTAATTGTGTTTGTCTGATTGATTTTAGATGAACCTGCAAGGATAAGTGATGACCTCCGCAAACCGCTTCGGTTGGAACTGGATCAACCTAAACAGCCAATACTTTTAAAATTATTAATTTTATTTTCTAAAATTTATGTCATGGTAAGTCGAAACCTTATTTAATGATTCTGTGTTTTTACATTTATAAAATAAAATAATTTACTAGCACAAAAATTATTGAAAATTGTCATTTTTTCATGTCACTGATTACACCTAACCCCATTTGTACGTGGTAGGCATACACAAGCAAGACATTATCTCATTGCATATTGAAATTTTTTCGGCTCGATTCAGAAGACGAATTTCAAATTTAAATTGTATGTGTTTTTGTTTCATCTTCGCGCAGAATGGAAAAACAACACGTCAGTTAGATGGTGTGAAATATTTTCCACGCCCTAAGGCCGAGGGGGTACGTATCAATATACAGAATCGAAACGGATGGATAGATATTCAAATATTCACCGTCAAACGCACATCACCCACCCCAATTGATCAATGACACCCTTAAAAACTTGATGGACATGCGGGCGGCGGGTTTGCGTGTCTGTTTCAACCGTTTCCTTGACGTTTAATAGGCAAATGTCAATAAGGGTATCATTCGGACCTTGGATTAATTATGAACCGAAATTGGAATTATCCGGCCGTCTTGATTTACTTTGAAGATTGGTAACGATGTACACGGTGATCTAAATTCCACGTTTCCGCTCAAATGTGAGACAAGGAAAAATAGTTGGTAGCATCTGAGAAGAGGTTTTCGAATAGGATTTTATATGAGTATGAGTTTAAAACTGAAATACAAAGTTAGCAATTTTCTTATACTGGGTGGCCCACGACTCACTGGAAGTATCATAATGCCCAGAAAACGACGGATATCGAAATTTTTTCTCTTGCAATGTGATGAACTTCTGTTACGGTCACAATTTAAAGATAATTTCGTATACAAAGGGTGTTCCATTTCTGAGGAACAAATCAAAGTTATGTTTTTTTTTAAATAGAACACCCTATATTTTTTCATGATTTCAGCTTTGTGAGATCAAAGATGACTTTGTTCGGTATTCCCTATACCTAGGTTCAATGGTTTTTGAAATATTCGAGATTTTTCGAAATTTGATGACGTTTTGAAAATTTTTTTCTTCTCTCGTTGTGACTTTCCGATTGTGATTTTGCGAAAAATATGTTACTAATACTCCATTTCTGAGTAACCATCGTTGGGAAACTCTGAAATTGATACAGGGTGTACAGTACGAAATTTCCGATTCCGCTTTTCTTCAAGCCCCATTTTTTCAATTTCTTCAACTGACACACTCTGTATCTTATACTCTGTAATGATCGGTTATCCTATCGAACGATAACCATGTTCTCCATACCTATCTTTAACGGTTTCCGAGATTCCCCGAATTTTTCGATACTTTGTGTCTGAATATTCATCTCGAAATGTTTTCCTTCGTTTTGAAGAGGGGTTCATGTCACTTGAGAAAACAAAAACAGGAGTTGGTACGATGTTCTACTCAAAACACCAGTTTCAAGTCAATAAGTCGAAAATGATCGGCCTGCATGGACCGATGTGAAGGCGATGAAAATGAATATTTTATAGAATTCAGTTTAAAAAAATGCAGAGTTCGGAGCAGTTAAAAATTGTTCAATGCGAGCTTATTTCTAATTTTCCTCCTTGTTAATTATTTACCTTTTCCGGTGTTAGGTATTCATAATATTTATTTCTTAATTTTTTTCTTTTTTGCTCATATAACTATTGTTCGGAAAACAGATTATTTTAACGGAAATAAATATGCATTGAATGAGTGAAAATGTTTGACAATGGGGAATATTACTACAAATCACCGAAAAAAAAGATTGCATGAATAATTGAAGCAATACAAAATGTTACAAAAGATGTTCAAAATGGCCTCCATTCTACTCTATGCATAAATGTATTCTCGTTTCTGTGAACCCTTACTGTGAAAACTGTGGTCATTCGTGAACTGTGTGTTCTTGAATTAATTAATGTTGACATATGATATGATTCTGACCGTTGGAGAAGCTATGGAAAACGGTTTGTTAGCTAAAAGAGTCTACGCTGCAAAATATCCGGACCGAAGACACCCGAGAAAAGAATCATTCGAAAAATGGCTACGACAATTCCGAGCCACTGGTAGTGGTCCGATGAAAAACACCACCGGCAAAAACCAATTGTTCGAAATACAGAAAATGAACTTAATGTTCCCCTCGTCTGTGATAGAACAACCAAGTACAAGTCAACAGAACATTGCTCAAGAAATAGGTTTGAGTAGACGAAGTGAGGGAAGAATATTGAAAAACCATGGTTTTCATGCATATGACCCATCAATAACTGCCACAAAGAGATCATGAACGATTATTCGAATTTTGTATGTGGATGTTAGAAATGGTCGTAGAAAATGAGGGTTTCCCGAATTCAATTCTATTTTCTGATGAAAGTAGATCCCAGAATGATGCTCTAGTAAACAGACACAATAATCATCATTACTCTGACGCTAATCCACATAATTTTCGTCAATCCTTCAACCAACGCAGATGGTCGGTCAATACATAGGGAGCAATTATAGGACCTCATGCAGTACGCCCTTTTGTTTTCGATGGAAACCTTAATGGACAGATGTACCTCAACTTTCTGGTCAACGACTTACCAGAGCTGTTGGAAAATGTGCCTCTTGACATGAGACAACGAATATGGTTCCAACAGGATGGAGCCCCAGCGCACTACAGCCAACAAGTGAGAGATCATTTAAATGAGAATTTCCAGAAAAATGGATCGGAAGAGAAGGACCCTGAAATTGACTAGCGAGATCATCAGATTTAACGTCCCTCGACTTCTTCCTGTGGGGACATGTTGAATAGTTTGTTTACCGTACGCCGCCAACTACACTGGAAGATATGAAAATAGGATTAAGGAAGCTTTCCAGACAGTTACGCCAGAAATGCTGTTAGGAGCAAGGGCATCTTTCGAAGGAGAATACAATTATGTATAGAGCAAAACGGAGGCCATTTTGAACATCTTTTGTAACATTTCTATTGCTTCAATTATTCATGCAATCTTTTCTTTTCCGTAATTTGTAATAATATTATCCATTGTTAAACATTTTCATCGGGGCTCTCTCGGTCAAACAGAGAGGGAATTTGAGTAAATATCGCAGGTTATATATTTTTTCATTATCTCCTTAGTCCTTTTCATGACCTTGCTAGCTATGTAAAATCTTTTCTTAGATTTGTTTAGACAAAGAAGAAATATGATTGTTGAAATATTTTTCTGCTGGTCTTCTTTTTTCATTGTTACAGATTGCTGTCAGAAACCCCGTTCCTTTCACCCTTTCACCCTCGTCTTCCTTTCCTGAGCTCACACTTGTGTTTTTCTGACACACGCCAAAATTATAGATATAAGCATTTATTGTAAATACAATTATTCAAATTTTGTAAATCCTCTCTTTTCAAAAGCATATATATATATATATAAAATATATTAAAGATATTGGTAAGTGTTCCTAGACATTTTCGAGGTGTTTATATATATATATATATATATATATATATATATATATATATATATATATATATATATATATATATATATATATATATATAAATTGATATTTTAACTGATTATTGGTCTTCAATTTGGGCAGTGCCAAGGCAACATAATTCCAATGCAAGTTGGATTTTAAATGAAAGGTCTCGATTTTCTCAAATAGAATGCATGCAATTTGAAAAATTTTCAAACGAAGATATAACATCAGTTATTAAACACACAAAAATTGGAAATCTCCAGGTGTTGATGGTATTCATAACTTTTGGTTCAAGAAATTCTCTTGCGTTCATGAAAAATTGGCAGAATATTTTCATTTATAATAAAGAACCCTCAGCTACTCCTTTATTTTTCACACAAGGAATTACTTATTTAAAACCGAAAAGTGATAATACTATTGATCCGTCTCAATATAGACCAATTACTTGCCTTCCAACAATATATAAAATTCTAACTGCATGTATTACCCAAAAATTTATGCACATTTGGAGAATTATAATATTCTTTCCGAACATCAAAAGGATGTAGAAAAAACACCTTGGTACTAAAGAGCAACTAGTAATTGATTCTGTTGCTTTGAATCAAGCTCAAACTAAGAAAAGAAATATTCATACAGCCTTCATTGATTACCAAAAGGCTTTTGACAGTTCTCCCCATTCATGGCTTCAAGAAATTTTGGAAATTTATAAAATTGATAAGACACTTCGTCATTTTCTTGAATTCGTAATGAAAAATTGGAGAACCAATCTTCATTTAAATATTTCAAAACAATCGTTAAAATCCGAAGTAATTCCAATCAAAAGAGGCATTTTTCAAGGTGATTCTTTAAGTGCTCTTTGGTTTTGTCTTTGCCTCAATCCATTATCTCATGAATTAAATGCTACTAGTTTCGGCTTCAAAATAAAGAGTTTATTAACTGAATTCAAATTAAGTCACTTAATTTATTTAGATGATATTAAATTATATGCCGGAACCAGATCTCATTTAAAAGTCTACTTGAGATTACTTTCAACTATTCCAATGATATTCATATGAAATTTGGGCTTCCAAAATGTAAAAATCTTTCTATTGAAAAAGGAAAGATCACCTCTGATTATATAAAGATTTCCAATATCGAAATCGAGCCAATGCATCAAGGAGATACATATAAATATCTTGGATTTTGTCAAGAGAAGACAATTAACCATAGCAGCACTAAAGAAATTATTAGAAGTTCATATTACAAAAGACTAAGAATTATCATCAAGAGTTATTTAACTAGTAAAAACCTTTTCAGAGCTATCAACTCCTATGCTGTTCCTATTCTTACATCTTCTTTTGGAATTATTAAATGGTCTAAAACTGATCTAAATGAATTACAATGTCAAACGAGGAAAATGCTCTGTAAATATCATAAGCACCACCCAAAGTCAGCTATTCAGAGAGTTACACTACCTAGACATCTTGGAGGTCGTGGATTAATTGATTTGAATAATCTTCATAGTAAACAAATTTTTCATCTACGTTCCCATTTTCATGATAAACAGAGAACGTCTAAATTACATGATATTGTTGTTGCTTCAGATTATAATCTTACACCTCTGAACTTGACAATGCAAAAGGTAGATTTCGATATATTTGATGATAATTCTAAAATAGAAAGTTGGATGCAGAAGGAATTACACGGAAAGCACCTTAAAGAATTGAAAAATGATTATATTGATGAAATTGCATCGAATAAATGGTTAGTATCTGGAGAATTGTTTGCTGAAACAGAAGGCTTGGCAATTGCGATCCAGGACCAGGTTGTTTTCACAAGGAATTATAGAAAACATATCATCAAACAAAATATAGATGATTCTTGCCGTAGATGTTTCTGTTCTTCAGAAACAGTTTTTCATATATTATCATCTTGCTCAGTCCTTGCTTCAACAGATTATTTAGAAAGACATAATGCCGTCGCTAATATTATTCACTTCAATCTAGGAATTAAACATGACCTAATTCCCAAAAGAAAAAAATTTTACAAATATGAACCTGAGATTATTTGTGAAAATGACAAATATAAACTTTATTTTGATAAAACAATTCTGTGCAACAGAGCTGTAAAACACAATAGACCAGATATCGTTCTTATTGATAAACAGAATCAAATAACATATATAATTGATATTGCTATACCTGACACACATAATATACAAAATAAATACAATGAAAAAATTTCTAAATATATGATGCTTGGCGACGAGATTAAAAAATGTGGAAAATGAAGAAAATATTTATTCTACCGATTATTATTTCTACAACAGGCGTTATTCCTAGAAATCTTCACAAAAGTATTGAGATTTTGGGTCTGAAGAAAAATTTGTTTGAACAGTTACAAAAGATAACAGTCATCAAATCTTGTAATATTCTTCGTAGGTTTCTTTCCGAAAATAATAATGAGGTAGAGTCATAGGTTTTCTCTTTAGTTTATACTGCTCAGAATCTCATTTCATATTTTATTTATTTGTTTATATAAATGTAATATAATTAACTGACAATTTTGTCATATTTATATGCAGAGCAGTATTCTATTCGATCGTTCACCACTTCTCACAAAGGAAACTATTAATGAGTAACATTCAGTGTTACTTGACTAAGGTCCGTACACTGGATTTTTCCGGGGAGAAAGCCTCTGACACTACTCGTTGGTACATTGATATCATTGTCTGATGATGCTATAGTATGTATATATTCTGGTAGATTGATATATTCTCATAACATTTAACGTTATCCTAATATATAATTACTCCAGGATATGTTTTGATTATAATCATTGCCTGGCAATGGTATTAATTACCGGGTGGTGGATTTATATTTTTCATGAAATCAGTTTGATTGCATGAACAGATATATGGGCAACTCGTCGGGGTAAAACCCTATATATATATATATATATATATATATATATTCCCTAGACATTTTCGAGGTGTTTATATATATATATATATATATATATATATATATATATATATATATATATATATATATATATATATATAAACACCTCAAAATGTCTAGGAACACTTACCAATATCTTTAAAATATGAATTTGATGATTCGAATTTATAGAAATCTTTCGGTTTTGTTAGGATATATTGTATATAATGTATTCTCAGAAAACAAAATAATATTCGACTTCTCCGAAGCACCTATTATAAAAAAAACTTGAAATTTGAAAATGACGAAATTTGGTGAAACACAAAAAAATCCTGAACTAATATTTTCGAAACTATATGGAAGCACTTTTATTTTTCCCAGAAGGTCCACCTCTGTTATAAATGACACTTTGGCATCGTTGCGGCATGCTCAATATTAAATTGTCTATTACATTTTGGCCTAAATCATTCTAAGCCCCCTGAACTGATAATCGAAGCTCCTGTTCATGATGGAAGACGTTTTGACGCATGAGATTTCTTTTTATGGTGTCCCACACATGCTCGATGGGATTCAGATCTGGGGAGCAGGATGGCCACGGTAGAAGATCGATATCATTCTTTTCAAGAACATTCAAGACAACTCTTGCATGATGAGGAGGGGCATTATCTTGTTGGAAGAGTGGATTTTGACCCATTGTTTGGAAATACGGTTCCACTACAGGAAAAACCTATCTCATTTGCGTAAGAATTTCCTGTGAGTTTGTTCTGTATGAAAACGAGGTCAGTTCTTCCTCCAAGGCGTATACCTCCCCAAAACATCACTGATCCGCCTCCCTGTCTAACAACTTCTCGAGCATGCTGGAGACGGTTTTGCTTTCCAGGTTCCCTCCATATTCGAATTCTTCCCGAATCTGGATAATAACTAAATCTAGATTCATCACTGAAGAGAACTGTAGCCCACCTCTCTTGATCCCAGTTTACGTGTTCTTGGCACCAAGCTAAAAGAGCAGCGCGATTTCCATGGGTCAGTAGTGGATTTCTTAAAGGACGTCTGGAATAGAGTTGACCTTCGTGCAGTCGCGACCTACCATAAAAGGTTTATGACACTTGGGGTACTTCCCAGGACCCTGGATACTTCCCGTTGTGAGCTCCCAGCTTGGAGCATGCCAACGGCTCGTAACATCTCTTCTCTAGTCAAATGTCGTCTTTCCATGGTCGAATCACAAAACTTGAATCTTTTATTTGTGCTTACAATAGAAACAAAGTGCCAACTAACTGAATTCAAACACAGAATACATGAAATGATTACAAAGCAGCGTCGCATCTGCTGCATTTTTAGTTTTTTATAAAAAATTACTGAAATCTGTCTGTTGCGGCACTCTAGATAATTTGGTGAGAAATTGATGCAGGTGTTCATTTCTTGAAAAATATCATCCATATGGATTGATCTGGATACGATATATCGATATTCAGAAGTCTTCTCTAGACTTTTATGAGGTGTTCATATATATATATATATATATATATATATATATATATATATATATATATATATATATATATATATATATATATATATATATATATATATATATATATTATATACTCATTCAAAGCATATTTTTTCATTAAAATATTATGTTTGTCGAGAAATAATTATATGAGCAAAAATGAAAGAAATTTGAAAAAAATATTATGAATACTGTCACAGGAAAAGGTAAATAGTTCACAAGGAGGAAAATGAGAAATAGGCTCGAATTAAACAATTTTCAACTTCTCCAAACACTGCTTTTTTTATACTGAAGTCCTTGAAAAACTCATTTTCATCGCCTTCGCATCGGTCCATGCAGAGATTTTTTGATCATTTTCGACTTATAGATTTAAAACTGGTGTTTTGAGTAGCATATCCTACAAACACCTGTTTTGTCTTATCAAATGACATCCACCCCTCTTCAAAAACGAAGGGAAACATTTCGAGATGAATATTCAGACACAAAGTATCGGCAAATTCGAGAAATCTTGGAAACCGTTGAAGATAGATATAGAGAACATGGGTATCGTTCGATAGGTATAAAAATAACCGAATAAATCATTACAGAGTGTAAGATATAGGGTGTGTCATTTAAAAAAATTGAAAAAATGAGGCTTGAAGAAAGGCGGAATCGGAAATTTTGTACTGTGCACCCTGTATCAATTCCAGAGTTTCCCAACGCTGGTTACTCAGAAATGGAGTATTAGTAACATAATTTTTAGAAAATCACATTCGGAAAGTCACAACGAGAAGGGAAAATAAATTTTAGAAAAAGTCATCGAATTTCGAAAAATCTCAAATATTTCGAAAACTATTGACCTTAGGTATTGGGAATATCGAACAAAGTCACCTTCATTTGATCTCACAAAGCTGAAATCATCAAAATATCTAGGGTTTTCTATTTGAAAAAACATAACTTTGGTTTGTTCCTCAGAAACGGATCACCCTGTATATACGAAATTATGTTCAAATTGTGACCGTAACAGAAGTTCATCATATTGCGAGAAAAAAATTTCAAAATTCGTCGTTTGCTTGGCATTATGCTACTTCCAGTGACTCGTGGGCCATCCTGTATAAAGGTACAGAGAAATTGGTTAACAGAACATGTAAAATACATATGAGTACATTGGATACTAATTTATAATTGTAAACTACTTAAAATTAATAAAAATATTGGGAAATAACATAAATCAGTCAGGTCGTTAAGTAATATTTGATTATTGTCTATATTGTGTTTGACTGTAAGTAGTTCTTAAGGTAGTATTTAAAGAGGAAATGACGAGTATTCATAAAAATTAAAAGGAATTAAAAGGAATGCAAATGTTTGTGTCGGTAGGCTTACGATATATATCGAAGGTTAGAAAATTGGTTAGTCTAGAAATGGTTAAATCTATATAATTAATTTGGTGGTTGATTTTTCTGGTTTAAATTCAACTTTGAGATGAATATAACTAACAAAATTTAGAAAAATGTCTAATTGTCTTGAAGCACCTTAAAAACACACAAAAATATCGTTAACATAGCAATACTAAAATATTATATGAGACGCTATGGGTAATTAAAGATTATATTTTCGATGTTATTCATGAAAACTTTTGGTAGGAGTGGCCTAAGGGTTGAACCCATAGCCAGACCTACGGTTTGTTCGAAAATTATATTGTTACTGAAAATAATTCTGATTGAGGCATACGTTTACTAAAAAGATGAAATCACTATGAATAAGCGGGTTGACTTGAGCTTTGTATAAAATTTTGAAGAGTAGAGTTGGACATTCAGTAGTAGGTATTTTGAATACATGTCACCTGCGTCAAGAGATATTGAAAAAGGCTTTAGAGGAACAGAGATATTCTGCAGTTTGTTTGTGAGTTCAAGAAAGTTATCTATTGAATACTTGGAGGAAAATTTAGTGAAATACTTCAAAATATCGTTGAGTTGTTTTGACTGTCTGTAGGTTGGGCAGCAGGTATATGAGACATGCCTCATCTACCAATTCAATGGTATTTTAAAGCATCTCACTAAATTTTCCCCTAAGTATCCAATAAGAAACTCACCTGAACTCTCAAATAAACTGCAGAATATCTCTGTTCCACCAAGTCTTTTTTAATATCTCTTGACGTAGATGGCATGTATTCAAATATACCTAGAACTAAATGCCCAACTCTAGTCTCTAACATTTTGGACAATTCTCAATTCCACCCGCTTGCTCATAGAGATTTCATCCTTATTAAACTTTTGCATCAATCAGAATTATTTTTAATTTATTAATATAATTTTCGAGTCAACAGGAGGCCTGGCTGTGCGTTCACACCTTAGTCCACTCCTTGCAGAATTTTCATGAACAACATGGAAATTATAAATTTTAATTGCCTATGATAATAATAATAAAATAATGATATTCAAAGGCAGACCCGAACGATGCTGACAAAGAACAACAATCATCATCCAAAATCGTCGGTGATACGAACAACTTTGAAGCGGAAAGAAGGAGGAAGCGGATTGATAGATGTTGTCAATTTACACACCGAACAGATGAAAAATCTCAGAGAATTCTCCTCTGTAAAAGCTCTCACTTCTGACCTCCATAGAGTGGTATCGTTGGCTGATGAAGGATATACACCTCTAAATCTTGCTACCAGAGATGACCTTCTGAATCTACCATTCCTATCAGATACTCAAAAACAAGAGCAATGGTCAAGAAAGGAATTGCATGGACATCACCATGAGATTAACCAACCACACATCGACAAAGAAGCCTCCAACAAATGGTTGATGAAAGGAGAATTATTCGCGAAAACAGAACGATTCCTTGTGGCCATCCAAGACCAAGTGATCGCTGCAAACAACTACAAAAATTTATTATGAAGGACGGAACATTAACAACAGTGCCGAAAATGTCATATAAGATCGGAGACTATACAGCTTATTACGTCCGGCTGCGAACAACTGGCCAATAAGGACTATCTTCACAGGCATAATCAAGTGTGCAACATTATCCAACAGAAACTTGCACACAAGTACGGACTTCTGAATACCTTCCAGCCATATTACAAGTATCAACCGGCGCCCGTATTGGAAAATGACTCTATCAGATTATACTTCGATAGGCCTGTTATCACTGATAGAATGGTGAGGAATAATAGGCCAGACATAGTGGTGTATGATAAGAGAGCCAGAACAGCAATGCTGGTGGATGTCGCCATACCTAATAAAAACGTTCTGAACAAGTTCCAGGAGAAAAAGTCCAAATACACAGACCTTGCTATTGAGATCAAGCAGATGTGGCACTTTGATAAAATAGATATTGTTCCTGTCATCGTATCCTCGACTGGATTAATACCCAAAACTTTGCATGATAGCCTTAAGAAATTAGAATTGCATAAGAATACTATATATATATATATATATATATATATATATATATATATATATATATATATATATATATATATATATATATATATATATATATATATATATATATATATATATATATATATATATATATATATATATATAAATGCAGAACGCTGTAATTCTTAATACATGTAGGATAGTTAGGAAATCTATGTCAAGTATATTGTAATCGAGCCTATTCCTTTTGATTGCTGAATCTGGAAAAGGTAAATTATATCCAGCTAACAGCTGAGATAGTGCATAAGTCCACGATAATAAATAATAATAATATGCCTTTATTGCACAAAATATTGTTGTACATTTGCTTGGGCGAGATTTAGCCAAAGGCTATTCTTACAACTAACCCCAAATTATAATAATAATAATAATAATTATGAGAATAATATGATTAGATAAATGCAAACTAAAAATGAAATTCAATATGTGAAAAGTATACAAGAAAATAAAAAAACAGAAGTACAAGTACTTATGAGAAAAGAGAATCTGAATCAAGTGACACCCCCCATGACAAATAGAAGGAAGCATAAAAAAATTCGAAATTAAATAATTATATTAATATATAATACAAGATGAAAGTGTTTGGCATAATCGACGAATTCAGACTCAGTAGGTGCTTTTTGAGGACCTTTTTGAAAATTGAGGTACTGGGTGACTGTCTGATATTCGTATCCAGATTGTTATATAACCTAACTGCGTTGTAAGAAAAGCTACGATTGTTAAGTGCTGTGACAGGACGAGGCATAGTTAAGTTATGGATGTTTCTGATATTAACACCATATGTAGCTGTTCGAAGAATCAATTTGTTTTTCAAGTACAATGGTGAAGAACTAATAATTACTCTGAAAACGAAGATCAAAAAAAGGTATTCGAAGGTAGTGGTTATATTCAGCCACCCAGTCTGGGAAAAAAGCTTAGGAAATATGATCAAACTTTCTGAGTCCATTCACAAACCTACAACATGTCTTTTGCATAACCTGTAAACGGTTTTGGTCCACTACTGTCAGACAAGGACAACAAACAACAACTCCATAGGTCATTCCCGATATAGCAAGACTTTGACAGAGCTTAGCTTTAGTGGATTTGACGCGAAGTATTTGTTTGTTTGCATAGAGTAGCCGGAGAGCACCATGACACTGCTGAAGCACATAGTTAACATGTTTACTGAATCTCATTTGTTCATCAAAATATAATCCCAAGTTTTTGGAAACACACTTATTAGGAATAATCTCTCCTGATAGCATAAGTACTGCTTGAGACTTTATATAGTCTTTAAGTTTTTGCTGGCAAAACATAAGAAGCTTTGACTTAGAGGCGTTTATATGCAAATTGTGAACCGAAGAACGAGAACTGATTCGACGCAAATCCGAATTCAACCTCTCCACAGCCT
The DNA here is from genome assembly GCA_013387265.2 of Cryptolaemus montrouzieri. Classification (NCBI taxonomy): domain Eukaryota; kingdom Metazoa; phylum Arthropoda; class Insecta; order Coleoptera; family Coccinellidae; genus Cryptolaemus; species Cryptolaemus montrouzieri. The sequence continues at coordinate 35,795,852 of JABFTP020000144.1, forward strand.
CCGCACAGTCACCAGGCGAAAAGTCGTAAAAAAATTGCGTGTCATCAGCAAACAATTGAACATTAGAATATATTATTTTTCTATGAGAATCCGAAATGTAAAACAAAAAGAGAAGCGGCCCAAGGACCGAGCCCTTAGGTACACCCGATTTGACTCGAATCGATGTAGATCTCTGCTCATTAATTATAACTGACTGTGTTCGCCCACATAAATATGTTTTAATAAAATTGGGTGATACATTATCAAAACCAAAATAATGACATTTAGCTGCGAGAAGTCTATGATTGATCGTGTCAAATGCTTTACTGAAGTCTAAGAGAAGAAGCATATCATCTCTACCCTTAGCAATACTGTTGAGAATGTTATCACTTTAGTAAACTAACGCTGTTGAACTGCTGCAGCCTTTCTGAAAACCTGACTGGTAAACTGGAATTATGGTATTCCGACGGAGATACTCATAAATTTGGAGATATGCAGCACGCTCTAGTATCTTAGAAAACAATGGCAACAGACTGATAGGACGCAAGTCTTTGTGTGAACTTGGTTTTGAAAATTTGGGTGAAGGTATTACCTCAGCATGCCTATAAGATAGTGGAAAATAACCTTTTTCCAAGCACGTGTTAATGATGTGCAGCAAATATATGTCGATGAAACCAATACCCATTTTCAAAATTAACATATTAACCCCATCCCGACCCCCAGCATTCTACTTAACACCTTATAAAATTGAAATATCAATCGCACTGAAACTGAATTTCGCACCACTACCTATTATTTCTATAAAATAATATCGATTCATGACATCTGCCATCGCTTTCCTGAAATACAGAAGAAAAATATTCGTTGATTTCAAATGGGTAAGAGAGATTTGTTAGGATATCATTAGTAGATTGAATTTTGATTGATTTTAATGTTTTATAAATTTACTTGAGGATGACTGGTTAGACAAGAATTGTAAATAAGCAGATTTTTCTCTTCTCCAGGCCAGAGCAAAATTCCCAAGATTTTTGTAATGATCCCAGCTTATTGAATTTTCAAATTCTTTTGAATTGTTTCCATCAAATATTTTACATTTTGCGAGGGACGCACCCCGTGCCACAAATATTCGAATTATATGGTTGACTCTCCTAGGACCTCTTACCACGAGTATATCCGTTTTGAGTGGTCCTCCAGCCATGTGGCCGCTCTTTGACAGTATCTTTTGCTCGGCTCTTTATGTCATGCCCGCTATCCCCTTCTACGAAGAACAAGAGGTCATCTACGTACGAAAGACTGTTGACGTTTCTCTCGTATTCCTGCATCCCCTCATACTGTATGCTCCAGGCATGTAGGATCTGATAGGTACGCCTCTATACATTGCTGAGATAATGTGTTGCCGATTCGCCATATTGAACTCTCTTTCGATATCGATGGCGATTATAACACACCACTTCCTTATTGTTGATATCTTCATCTCTCTCAGGACCAATATTGCTAAAACAGTGGACTTTCGTTTTTGAAACCCATGTTGGTGTTCTGAGAGTACCGCCTTTACCATAAGGTCATCCTCCAAGCGATTCAGCATCAATTTTTGTTCAATTTCCTAGTCATATTCAGCAGGCATATTGGTCTATAGCTCGGTGCGTGGATCACTACTCGTGTGGTCCTCCAGCAACTGGGGAAATACTTTCTGCTGAGTAAAGCGTAATACAAACTCAGTATCTTTTCTGGGATTACTCCATATGTTATTTTCAGGGCATCCGGTGTGAATTCGCTCGACCCTGGAGCTCTGACTTTATGGACCGTACAACCTCTTTTAGCTCTTGCTCTGCAAAGGGTTCTCAGAATTTGTAGGCTTCATTTCTGCTTCTCTGAGCTGTGCTCGCTAGAGAGAAGTTATCAGCATGAATAGTCTTCACTGTTTTAACGGGTGATTTATTAGACTGCGCATATCCCCTTAATTGTTGAGTTTTAATTTTTATCTTTCACCCCATATGTCTCCGTCTATTCCTTGTACTTTTTGAATCTCCTCGTTGTCCCATTAAAGACTTTCAGTACTCTGAAGTACATGTTGACACTATCCTTCCAAAACATCTTATCCGAATGCTTTTCATAGCTCTGTGCCAGAAGTTGTTCCTCATTGGATATGGCTTCTTTTGCTCTATCACAAGGGCGATGCGTCCTGATCTATGTATGGATTAATATGGGAGACTTATTAATCTTCGACTTTTTTTAATTTGGGATCGCCAGGCAAGGTAATATCTATGGCGGTTTCGGAGAGTCGTCTCTCGAAGGCATGTTGGCCGTTACTTGATGTTCCCCAATGTATTCGCTCCTATGGTTCGCCTGGAGCGATATTGGTGATTTGGCAATGAGATTGATTGCATTGTTTGGACGTCTAAATTCTTCCATGGTGGCCTTGTACTCATGTATGGGGATATTAGGAGGAATATAAGGCACATGTACAAGTGCAATCTCCTCTATATACTCGGCTGTTTCGCTTCTCTTCTTAATATCGCTTACTGTGAGGTCCATGTTGACTATTCTTATGACCATGTTCTTCTTTTTATCTGCAATTTTACCATACTGTGCGCATATTTACTTATTTGACTCAGACATTATCATCACGTCACTCTTTCTGTAGCAACTGACCTACTTGAACTATATAGCCTACTTATCATACTTTGGGTAACTCCAAGATCTTCTGCTATAGTCACCTATAGCATATATAATAAGCCTAATGCATCCTAATTGCTGATTCGCTTAAACAGCAATAACCTAATCATGAATGTAATTCCTAACAACTCTATATTTTTGTGTCACAGTGTATTTAGTGGGGCTACTGAAATATAACCAATTCGGATTATTTACTAGAAATAAATATAAATCAACGAAAATATATGTTTAAGGGTTATTTTTATCTATTTCTCGAAAAAAATTATTTGATTTACAAAGGTCCACTGTGAGTGAATGATGGTTTCGTGTATTACTCCATTGCCCGCATGTTTGCGATAAATTACGAGTTGAAAGAATCAAACAAACATGGATTCTTAGAATGCCAGCAGATTTTTAAAACAGATGTGTGATGCTTTTTGAATCATCGATTCTCATCCTAGAATTTCAGAGTAAGCGCAAATATTATTTATTAATTCTTAAGTACTTTTGAATATACCTTTATACTTCTACGGAACCCTCGATGCGCGAGTCTGACTCGCACTTGACAGATGTTTTCGGAAACTAAATAATTTGTAGTGTAAGTGTAAAAAGGTATGGTCTAGCAATAGACCATACTGTAGATAGGATACACTGTATACAGTGTGTTCCAACGAAAATTTGACCCCCCCTATAACTCCGAAATGAGTAACATTAGCGAAAAACACCAAGACACGTCGATTTTTGTTTCGAGGGGGAGCATTTTTCGAAATAATTCGAAACTTCTCAGATCAACCCCCTACCCCCAGCAACCCTAACTTTGAAATTCATCATAGGGAATAAGGGTCGAGTGGCACCTTACTGAAAAGGTCTGTCAATTCTCCACCTTGATTTGTCATTTTTAGAATTTTAAATTAACATACAGGGTGTCCCAACCAAGGGTGAAGTTGAATTCCTGGAAATCCCAAATACTAAATGAAATAGATTTATTTTGGCATAATGCAAGCGCAGGTTTATGCTCGGTCTAGAAAAACGACCTACACTTGTGAATTTGGAGTTGGTGCAATCAACCCCTATTTCCAGCATCCCCAACTCAAAAATCATTCGATCGATAATAGGTCAAGTGGCACCTCGTTGGAAAGGTACTGCAATTTTCTCTTCGAATTTGGTATTTTCGAAATTCAGAATCATCATACAGGGTGTCCCGAAGCAGGAACATTGAAAATCCAAATAACTTTTTGAAACTGGTTCATTTCGGTATACGAGAACATGTTTGATCCGAGAATAGGACTTTCTTGTGTGGTTATAGAATTTTTGCAATCAACCCCTTCCATTCAGCATCCCCAACTTGAAAATCATACGAATAATTCAAGTGGCAATCTTCAGAAAGGTTTTTTGAATTCCAGAATGATTAAAGCATTTCATTCAGTTCGGCTCTCCATACAGGATGTCGCTTTCGAAAAATTCAATATCGTCATTTGAAATTATCAACTAAAATTAATTCGAAACTGTTAAAAGTATTGGGGTACGATGTGTTGAGCATCAATCACGAAGAAATAAAGCTGATTTCTGCATTGAAAATGTTCACATTTTTTCATTTCCATCTGGCGTGCAGTCATCTGTTATTTCTCATTTTGCAATGAAATATTATTATTATTCAGATCAGTTCCTCATTATTGTTGTTGTTCGTCAGTTGAAATTAATATGAAAATGGTTTATTCCACTAAGGAAAAGGTCGAAATTGTATCGACGTATTTTCGAAATAACAGTTGTGCCAAAGAAACGGCAAGGATATTCGATAGGAACCATCCTGAAAGAGAAAAGGGAGTCAGTCACCAGTACGTTAAATATTTGGTTGACAAATTCCTAGCTACGGGTTCGGTGGCAAACAAAAAACATGAAGTGGCATGTCCTGTCAGAAATGAGGCAACGGAAGTGGCAGTAGTGGGTCATCTACAAATGGAGAATACTACTTCGATCAGAAAACTATCTCGTCTGACTGGTGTATCAGCTACAACTGTCCATAGAATCGTGAAACATCACAAGTTTCACCCCTACAAGGTAAAATTAGTGCATGAAATAAACGAAGATGATCCAGATCGTCGTTTACAGTTTTGTGAAAATCTAAGTGAAAACCTAAACGCTAATCCAAATTTTCTGAATAACATCTGTTTTTCTGATGAAAGCACCTTTATGCTCAGTGGTGAAGTGAATAGACATAATTGTCGATATTGGGACACACAGAATCCTCATTGGTTTAGAGAGGCCCACACGCAAAGGCCTCAGAAGTTGAACGTTTGGACAGGAATTTTTGGCAATCATCTAGTTGGGCCTTTCTTTATTGGGGGTAATCTGAATGGAAATGGCTACCTACAGTTGTTAGAGGAACACATACATCCTAGATTGACAGAAATTTTACAGAACGATCCAACTCTTTCTGAGGACGAAATGCGTTTTCAACAAGACGGTGCTCCTCCGCATTATGATGCTCGGACCTGTTGAGTGGCCAGCCAGGTCACCAGATTTAAATCCCCTAGATTTTTTTTTGTGGGGCCATCTAAAATCTAAAGTTTATGCCACAAGACCAGAAAACCTGGAGGAGCTGCGGATGAGGATTATCACAGAATGCCGACTTTTGACTCCTGAAGTTTTCGCTAATGTGAGAAGAGAGTTCGAAAATCGTCTGTATAACTGTATGGAGGTGGGCGGAGGTCATTTTGAACAATTGTTGTAATAATCAAGTTAGTTTTTTGTTTTCAATTGAATACAAGTTCAATAAATCTCGTTTTCCTGTTTAGATGAGCATCCAATCAGTTTCTCCATCATCCCCTCATCCTGATCCTCACGCCAGAAAACCTCGATTGCCAAACTGAAACCAATGCCTCAGTGATTCAGAAAATAGAAAAATCTTTCTGGAACTTTGCCACTCAACCTGTATTCACTTGTATGATTTTTGAGTTGGGGATGCTGAATGGAAGAGATTGATTGCAAAAATTCCATATTCACGCAAGAGAGTCTTATTCTCGAATCAAACATAAACATGTTCTCGTATTATACCGAAATGAACCAGTTTCAAAAAGTTATTTGGGTTTTCAGTGTTCCTGCTCCGGGACACCCTGTATGCTGATTCTGAATTTCGAAAATACCAAATTCGAAGAGAAAATTGAAATACCTTTCCAACGAGGTGCCACTTGACCTATTTTCGATCGAATGATTTTTGAGTTTGGGATGCTGGAAATAGGGGATGATTGCACCAACTCCAAATTCACAAGTGTAGGTCGTTTTCTAGACCGAGCATAAACCTGCGCTTGCATTATGCCAAAATAAATCGATTTCATTTAGTATTTGGGATTTGCAGGAATTCAACTTTACCCTCGGTTGGGACACCCTGTATGTTAATTTAAAATTCTAAAAATGACAAATCAGAATGGAGAATTGACAGACCTTTACAGTAAGGTGCCACTCGACCCTTATTCCCTATGATGAATTTCGAAATTAGGGTTGCTGGGGGTAGGGGGTTGATCTGACAAGTTTCGAATTATTTCGAAAAATGCTCCCCCTCGAAACAAAAATCGACGTGTCTTGGTGTTTTTCGCTAATGTTACTCATTTCGGAGTTATAGGGGGGGTCAAATTTTCGTTGGAACACACTGTATATAAATTAAGTAGGTTAAATTAGAATAAGTTGGTTTTGATAACATGGGTAACTGGTAGCATAGAATTTGGGCAGAAGGTATTCCAATTGTAACTATGGTACTATCGAGGCGTCTTGTAATAATCCGTAAATTATGAGTGACGTGTTTCATTAGTTGGCTTGCCAACACATCAAGCTTCACCCTAAAACCCAGGACATTACAAATTTCTTTACGTCTTGTTTCAGTATACTGATTTCAATGAAGAAATAATTCACGGAATATTTTAGTTTTATTTAGATCGAGAATCAAAAGAATGTTTGAGCAAGGTGCCAGCGAACCCATCTTTCCAATTTAGAGCAAGAATTGGACCGAAGTTGATGATTTAAGTGCTGCGTCAATTCTTGTTGAAATGTGTTTTGTATATTATTACATTATTGAAAATTATTTAACTTGAGACAAACTGTATATATACCTTCTTATATAAAGTAGAGTTAGCCTTGAATTGATGTATTTAACAAGAACTTTTATCTCTTCCATGAAATAATAGGACCGTTCAGAAAGTGAACTCTCGAAAAAATTAATAAATTTGGAGTGTAAGAGACAAGAGACAAAGCTGAAGAAATGAAACAGGATTTCCTAATGAGGACTGGCTAGTTTTCTTAATCAGGGGCATGTTCCCATCAGTTTTTACGGCTCTATAGTAGTAATAGAAGGCCTCCAAGGATAGTGAAAGCACATAAAACTACGAAACAGGCTTCGAAGGAGCAGAGCAAAGGGAAAATCCATTTTCCCGTTTTATCTCCTGATGAACAATAGTCCAGAATCCGTTATAGTTGCTTTGTTGGCACTCCGGCGGTAGACCTGGGTATTGATCAGAGAGAGAGAAAGAGTCCCCCGCCCCCGGGCCTCTTCCCCCTCGGGGACTGACCGGTGGCCTGCCTGGCCGCCTTGCACCCACCGCACTATGACAAATGCTCTGGCCCCAATCGATATATAACTGCTATTGACGGACGCATCGCTCTCTCCAATTACCCGGTATTAGATTATGGGGGTGCAGGGGAAGAGCGTGCCGATGGAGATGCTATCGCGCGTCTTGTGGTTCGAGACATAACTGGACGTCTCGTTAGGTCCTGAAGGACACGGATAACGGACGAATTCACATTTTAACCTCATCAAAGAGAGTTCAGCACCTTAATTTCTTTAGCTTGTTTATGGGTGGAAACATTCACCTGTCGTTAAAACGAATTTTCAGCTAGAAAAGTGCAAGAAATGTTAATTTATTCAAAAGAATAATTATGATATAATTTGTGAAATATCAAATATACTTTGAAGTGTGGCGTGTGGCCGCCTTGTTTGCTTTCTCTTTCAAATCACTCTCTCCCGATCGACGAATGTAAGAAGTGAAATCCTGATGAAATTTGACGATTTAGGAATTACTGGATAATTTCCCTTGAGTTTTATTGTTGCTGAGAACCAGAAATAGCCCTTGAACTGAATATACAAAATTGGCCAAGGGTCCGTCGGGCCTAGCGCTGTGTAGGGTTCAGTATTTGCAAAATTGTGTATGTATAAGTCAATGTTATGACAAATAACGTTAGAAAACTAGCGTAACTGAAAACAGAATTATAAAATCCAACTTTATAAGAAAATTGGGAAAGCATGTTTTCAATTATCTATAGCAGCACTGTGCAGGTGTTTGTTTATTATGAAAATCAAAAGTAGTATTCTGACGGAAAATTTTTTTTTATTAAGATAATATCTTGCATTTCAATTTTTGCAGTGGAAAAGTTCTATTATTCACAGTTTGAATTGCTTCTTCTTATTTCCTATTCACCTATCATTAAACGGTTTTCTTAATTGCCTGATGTAAAAATTGCTTACGCAGGATGGAAATTTATTCAAAATGAGAATTATTTTGCAACTAAAAACGTCAATTACTGTTTTGACTAGTTAAATACATGGGAGCATTACTAGGAGAAATGGAAAGACCTACAAGGAAACTTTGAGAAAAATAAAAACTTAAATAAAAGTGTTTTGCACCTTTTATTTGTTTGAGACCACTGTCGTGCCGCGAACTCAAAATTTATTATTGCGAAAGTGAGCCGAGTTCTACTTCGTTCAAAAAGCCATTTTTCATCAGGTATTCAAATACGTTATGTCAAAATGCTGATTGACCTGTTAACCTCCGGATTTGAGGATCTCAGTTTTTATACTACGGGATCATCTCAAATCAAATTTTAAATTTGAAAATTCTTTTTATCTTTCTATGGACACCTACATGCATCAAGACCCATTGTTATGATTATTTGGTATTTGAATTCTTTTGTGTGCCTTTTTTTGTTTCATTTCTAAATGAAAGGAATTCCGACAAATTTTCTCTTCAGAATTTCAAGAACAGGGCAGCCGACGTGAGTCTTATCATTTTTTTATATCCTACAGGATGTTTTCGGACGAAAGGGTCATACTGTAATGGGGAATATGATAACTCCAGGCTTTTCACGCATGGTGTACGACAGTCATCAAAGCTTCTAGATTTTCACGATAGGTACAGGGTGAATACTTGTTTCAAGTCAAATATTTCATCATTCCGAAGACCCGTTGACCAAAACTGATGAAATTTTACACATTCATTAGGCTCATCCCACTAATTCGATTTATGAAACTGGCTCTATTCAAAACTTTGGTCTTTATGAACGTTAAGTATCATACAAACAGTTCAAACACAACTCAAGTTTATTCAAAGCGGAAATTTGACAATGCTTAAAATTGGTAGACCGGTGTGATGGGTTCAAAAAATCGATTTTTTTACATTTTTCGAAGGAACCATATTTCAAAAATATGCTCTTAAATTTACAATATTTTCAAAGTTATAGGCAAAACGAGAGAACGCGCCGTAGTGAGTATGAAAGTTTGTTGAAACGTCAGCGGAAGCTGCTCTGGCCGTTTCCCTTTTATGGCCCTTCCAACCATTTCGCTCCGAAGCATATTTTTACTGGGAAAACGTTTTCGAAATTGGTACTTATACGGATACCTTCATCTTCAATGAGGGTTTTCCACCTGTTCTCAAAGTTATGGACGTGATGGGCGTCATAATAGGTCAGACAGCCAGGCATTACGCAGACAATGTTGACAATGCACGGATTTCAAGGACGGAAAAAAACTGCAAAATCCAACTGCAAAGAGACCCTGCGAACCTTACGCAGGGCCCTCAAAGCTGCTGAAAATGACAAACTTTGAGGAACCGGAAGGATTGCCCCATGCCACAGCTGATTAATGGATGTAAGTATTGTTTGTTGTCGAAGCTTTGAACGCGTTGTTCTCAAAACTATGTTTTTTAAATTTCGGAGAAGCACTGACTCAGAACTATTTAACCGATTTGGCTAAAAATTTAACTATTTATTCTAAAAACACATATCTAAATACATAACCTTCAAAACATTCAATTTTTTAATATTAAATTGTTTTTTTTTTCAATTTCATCAACGGGAAAAATTCGGTTATGTATATGGTTTGTTAGTTCATTAGAATAGGGTCTCACAATAATAATTTCTTTGATTTTTTTATTTCAGATGACTACGGAAGGCTGTGCATTTCTCCGAAACGCCTCACAATTTTTTCGAGGACTCTACTTTGACGTCAAATAATGTTAATAAATTAATGAAAAATTAGGTTAAAAAAATTGAAATAAACATGTTGAAGTTACAAAACGATTGCATATTATTTTCTTGTTGAAAAAAACTTAAAAAAAACGTCCAAATTGCGGCCGTTACATCGGTGGCTCTATTACCTACTCTCATAATGACATCATCCGACATTCATTCTATGATACGATTCTTATTCTTTGCTATCATTCTCAAGTGAGGAATCTTTTCCTCAGTACTTCCAAGTTTTTAATTCTCAAGGAAAATCAACAATTATAGATATTGATAAACATCAATATTTTGTAGGGAACACACAATTGCTTTTATCACAACCATCTGGTAATGATAAATCTGTTTCACATTTGTCTTTCATTTTCGCAATACTTTTAATCACTATTGTCGTTTGTTAGACGAACGTTGAAAATGATTCACTCAACTGATGAGCGGGTCGAAATTGTTTCGATTTATTATCGAAATGATAGCTGTGCCAAAGAAATGGCAAGGAATCTCAACGTGAAATATTCAGTAAAACAGGTAAGATGCCAGTTTGTCTTATATTTGATGAATAAATTTTTAACTACGGGTTCTGTGGATAACAAAAAAAAAGAAGTAGCAAATTTGGGCCACATAGAAATGGAAAACAGTACTTCTATTAGAAAATTTTCACGTGTGTCTGGTGTCTGAAACATCACCAATTTCATTATTATAAGGCGACACTAGTTCATTTTGAGGCAATTAAATTATTATTTTAATTAATTGATTTAGAATTAAATATTAACAATGATTCACATATTCTGTATAGTACCTGTTTTTCTGACGGGAGTATGTAAGAGAGAGTTTTAATAGTGAAGTTACTAGGCACAATTGTCGATATTGGTATGCCTAGAATCCTCATTGGTTCACCAGGCATGAGAACCATATTGTGGGACCTTTCTTCATCGAAGGTTATCTCAATTTAGTTGTTGGCCGAATTGATGAATCCCAGGCTCACTGGAATTTGGGAAAGGATGAAACTCTTTTAGAGAATGGGAAAAGTTTTCAGCAAGATGGTGCTTTTGCTCATTTTGATGTTCGCGTGTGACAATATTTGGATGCGAATTTCCCAGGTCGGTGAATTGTAAAAAGAGGAACAGTTGAATTTAATTTGATTTTTGGTCTTGTTTTTGAACTCTACAGGATAGTGAAACATCACAAATTTAACCATTGTAAAGTAAAACTAGCTCACTTTAAGTGAAAATATTAACAATGATCCACATATTCTGTATAATACCTGTTTTACTGACGAGACTTCGGTTTTAATGGCAGAATTTTTGATATTGGGATACCTAGAATCCTCATTGGTTCACATAGGCATACTTACAAACGTCTAATAAATTGAATGTTTGGGCTGGAATTGATGAAAACCATATAGTGGGGCCTTTCTTATTCGAAAATCATCTCAATGTAGTTGTTGGCCGAATTTATGGATCACAGGCTCACAGAAATTTGGGAAAGAGTGAAACTCCTTCAGAGAATAGGAAACGTTTTCAGCAAAATGGTGTTTCTGCGTATTTCGATGTTCGCGTGCGACAATATTTTGATGCGAATTTCACAGGTCGGTAAATTGGCAGAAGAGGAACAGTTGAATTCAATTTAATTTTTGGTCTTGTCAAATTTTCGTTGGAATACAAACGTTCGTGTTTGAACTGTCTGAATGATAATAAATATTCATTAAGGGGTTAGGTGTAGTCAGAATTTTCAAAAAATTGTTTTTTTGTTTCATTTTCTTGAAGTATAATATCTTAGAAGTATTCTCTGAAAACTTAAAGTGAATCCGAAAAATAATTTTCGAGTTATTCGATAATTAGCCAGGGGTTCTCGGGTGCTCCGAAACGTTCGAGCTGCAAGCGACCGGTTTTCAGGTTCTATTGTCATGATTGACTTACAGCTTTGACGTGCATATACTTTAACCTAGCTTCATAAATATCCAACCTTATATATTTACAATTTCCAGGTACAATTAGTGGTGAAAATTATTTGTTGGTTGCCAGTATACTTTTAGTAGTTGCACCGAGAAGTCGATAGTTGTGTGTTAGAATAAATTATATTTGAAGTAATTTTCAATGGGGCGCGATTCTGGAAAAGTTTCAAGAGAATTTCGCAGTTCGTAAGTCGTGTTGAGTGAGAACAAAAAATGTATTCAATCCGAAAACAGCGGAACCGATAAAAGTATCCAGAATATATGTTCTAAAAAAATTAAAACAAAACACTGAAGAAGATGTACCCGAAAATAGCAGTACTGAATTTCGAATAAAAAATTTCATAACGGTATTAACTCCAATTTCTACTCTTGTCAAGTGTAAAAAATGTGATGGAAATGTACAGTTTCAAACAGCTAGTACACGTGGGCTGGGATTCAAAATTATGACATGTGAAAATCACATGAAGATGAGTGTAGTGCTAATCACAAATGGGCTTCTAGGAAAATAGAGTTGGATGCGATGGTCGAAATGTTTCAGCAGTCTGAAATGAAATATGGAGTTGAATTTGCAAACAACATCGGCGATGGTGATTCGAAAACCTATTCAGGAATTATAAAAGCAGATCTTTACAAAAATACAACTTTAGGCGGATGGGGACTCGATTACGTACACTGAAAACTAAACAAAAAGGTCTTTGTGGTAGAGGTAAGCTTACAGAAAAAGTAACAGACAAATTAACTGTGTACTATTGTTTATTGATACGTCGACATTGTGATCCTATAGAAGATATGAAATCTGCTAAAATGGCGACTCTTCATCATTACGGCTCAAGTGAAAAGAATCCGAATCATATTATGTGTCCAAACGGCGAAGATTCTTAGTGCTCTTATCAGCGCTCTAAAGCAAGTAGAGAGCTTGCTACTAATACTCACGACTATTCTCCCTTGCCTCCTGATATTTTAGAAGCTATCAAGCCAATTTATGAAGGTCGAAGACAATTTACTTTCAAGATGTGTTAGGTTGATTCAATCAGTATAATGATGAGAGTTTCAACCAACTAGTGTGGAAATTATGCCCAAAAACGATAAATACTAGTTTTACTGTTGTAAAAATTGCTGCATATATATCTACTGGTATATTCAATGAAAGTACGAAATCATTATTGACATGATGAATACACTGGCAATTGATTATGGGCGTAATTCTCATCGGTATGTCGAAAAAACTGATGCTGAATGTGTGAAAGTGGCAGATGAGCTCTCTAACGAAAACACTAGAGAAGGTAGAACGCTACGTAGACAACATCAAATAGATATTTTGGAAGCAGCTGAAGAACTATTATATGGCCCAGGAATAGATAACTTGGTGTAAGCAATTAAATAATATGTATTATTTTACGTGAATTAAGTGTAGAACTTAATATGCGTTCTTCTCAAAACTATGTTTTCTGAATTGGTGACCACTGTAGCTCGAAAACCGCTCGATAGATTTCAATAAAATTTATCCAGTTTTTTGAAGCATGAAACAGTAGTGCCTGATCGAAGGACCTTTTCTTAAATTTCTATATTTTATAAACAATTAACTGTTGTTTTTCCCGAAAATCTTGAAAAAATTTTTCGAGGCCGCCATTTTAAAATTAGAGAAAAAAACTTCAATCAGGCACTAGATTGACTATCAACAAAACTAATGTTTTTGTCTGATTGAATTTAGATGAACCTGCAAGGAGATTCGGTTGGTACTGGATCAACATAAACAGCCATCACTTTTGAAATTATTAATTTTTTTCATATATATATATATATATATATATATATATATATATATATATATATATATATATATATATATATATATATATATATATATATATATATATATATATATATATATATATATATATATATATATATATATATATATATATATATATATATATATATATATATCTTTTATATATTCTTTTGAAAAGAGAGGATTAGAGGATTTACAAAATTCAAATAATTGTATTTACAATAAATGCTTCTATCTATAATTTTGGTGTGTGTCAGAAAAAGCACAAGTGTAAGCTCAGGAAATGTAACAGGGGAACTATACTATGTTGTATATGATTCAATAAACGAGTTAAAGAACCTGAGGAAAAAACTCGTTTCCCTGTCGCTATTGCACTAGCAATAGCTTGTCTGTTTATGTTGTGTTAGTGTTGTGTGTACAAAAAGAGTACCAAAGATTTTTCTGCTTAGCCGCTTCATTCTCTCTTGCATTCCATGATTTCCAAACGAATACAAGGGTGAAAGAAAGGGGGTTTGCGACAGGAATCTCTAACAATGGAAAAAGAAAAAAAACCAGCAGAAAAATATTTCAACAATTATAGCAGCAAGCAGCTGAAGAACTATTATATGGCCCAGGAATAGATAACTTGGTGTAAGCAATTAAATAATATGTATTATTTTACGTGAATTAAGTGTAGAACTTAATATGCGTTCTTCTCAAAACTATGTTTTCTGAATTGGTGACCACTGTAGCTCGAAAACCGCTCGATAGATTTCAATAAAATTTATCCAGTTTTTTGAAGCATGAAACAGTAGTGCCTGATCGAAGGACCTTTTCTTAAATTTCTATATTTTATAAACAATTAACTGTTGTTTTTTCCCGAAAATCTTGAAAAAAATTTTTCGAGGCCGCCATTTTAAAATTAGAGAAAAAAAAACTTCAATCAGGCACTAGATTGACTATCAACAAAACTAATGTTTTTTGTCTGATTGAATTTAGATGAACCTGCAAGGAGATTCGGTTGGTACTGGATCAACATAAACAGCCATCACTTTTGAAATTATTAATTTTTTTCAAATATATATATATATATATATATATATATATATATATATATATATATATATATATATATATATATATATATATATATATATATATATATATATATATATATATATATATATATATATATATATATATATATATATATATATATATATATATATATATATATATATATATATATATATATATATATATATATATATATATATATATATATATATATATATATATATATATATATATATATATATATATATATATATATATATATATATTTGTATATATTCTTTTGAAAAGAGAGGATTAGAGGATTTACAAAATTCAAATAATTGTATTTACAATAAATGCTTCTATCTATAATTTTGGTGTGTGTCAGAAAAGCACAAGTGTAAGCTCAGGAAATGTAACAGGGAACTATACTATGTTGTATATGATTCAATAAACGAGTTAAAGAACCTGAGGAAAAACTCGTTTCCTGTCGCTATTGCACTAGCAATAGCTTGTCTGTTTATGTTGTGTTAGTGTTGTGTGTACAAAAAGAGTACCAAAGATTTTTCTGCTTAGCCGCTTCATTCTCTCTTGCATTCCATGATTTCCAAACGAATACAAGGGTGAAAGAAAGGGGGTTTGCGACAGGAATCTCTAACAATGGAAAAAGAAAAAAAACCAGCAGAAAAATATTTCAACAATTATACTTTTTATATGTCTAAACAAATCTGAGAAAAGATTTTACATAGCAATCAAGGTCATGAAAAGGACTAAGGAGATAATAAAAAAAATACATAACCTGCGATATTCCCTCAAATTCCATCTCTGTTCGACCGAGAGGGCCCCGATGGCCAGGTTCAGTCTTCCGAGTGATGCCGATTATGATCTATAGATGTTTTAGAATCATTATGGACCCAATAATCTGGGTTGACGTCGCCCATATATTATCTCTTCGTGGAACTTGTTTAATGTTAAGAAAAATTTTTTTTTTTTTAAATATATGTCAAGTCAAGTCGAAACCTTATTTAATGATGCTATGTTTTTACTTTTATGAAATAAAATAATTTACAGGCAAAAAAAAATAATTAAAAATTGTCATTTCTTCATTTCTCTGACTACACCTAACCTCTTAAGATAAAATTCTATACTTTAATTAAAAGACCTTTCCAAAGATATCTCACTCGAGCCACTTCTCCGAATCAACTCGGAATCGGTCCCCCACTAATAGAAAATTGACGTGCCTCAGCTTTTTCCGCTACAATCAATCATTCGTGACATAGAAGAGATGGCCAATTTTTATTGGAGTGCAAAGATTCGTTGTGTTTGGACTTTATGTGAGATATTAAATGTTCATAAAGAAACTATTTCTGTATGAAGAATTAAAGTACCTTTCCCGAGATACGTCACTCGACCCACTTTCCCCATGAAAAATTTTGACTTATGTGATGTTGAGTGTGGGGATTGATTTTACGTGCTCCAAATCTACTCAGAAATCGGCCACCTCGAATCAAAAATTGACGGGTCTCAGCTATTTCCGCCAAAATCAGTCCATCTGGAGATACAGGGGGTTCATACTCTTGTGAATAAAGATCATTTCGTACTAAAGCTGTCCACATTAATGCAATTGAAGGAGTATCAAACATATTTGACAGCCTTTTTCATAAAAACAATCGGAAATCTGGTCCAAAAATAGCAAACTAACAATGTATCTAACGTGAGTTTTACTGTATGAACTGAAAACTGCCGACCATCATATTTTCATTGTTCATTTCATTCAAAGTGTAAATAGTGCCATGTCTATATTATTCGTTTTCTGAAAACATAAAGTTTGGGCTAAGTACGGACCTTCAATCTGTTTTTCCTTCGTCAATCGCGTTAGTAAGACGAGTCTAATAATTTTGTAAAATTTCATTAATTTTGGTTTACGGATTTTCGAAATATAAATAATTAAATATTTGAACAAAAGCAACAAATTACCCTGTATCTTGAAAACCCGGAAGCTTTGAGGACAAATTCTGAAAAGACTTGAGTTACTCTACCCCCATTACAGTATGACCCTTTCGTTTGGAAACATCCTGTATTACCAGGATACTTACCGAGAAGTTATTTGGAATCGATTGATCTTTCAAAATAGTTAAATTATCACTCCGTTGAGGAGTTATTTTAATAATAATTTTAATTAAGATATCAAATCATTAATACATTTTTGAGTCAATTTGTTGACTCAAATGGCAAACGTTGTGTGTCTCTTGAGGAACGTCTCTGAAAGTTGATGTCATAAGTTTCTTTCCAGAACTTTCTGCAATCTCCCCTAATTTTCTCCAGTTCCACACGAAAATATTGCAAGCAACAAATCTGGTGAAAGCTTGAAGCACTGATGACAAATCACCGAAATGACACGGGGTTAATTTGAAACATGAACCAGATAAATGTACTTAATATGATAAAGCTTGTCAGATCTACCCTCTCCTCCCCACCCCATTGCTGAATAATTCCGCACTTTGTCAAAGACGTCGGGGCTCCCCCGTAATATCACCTCGAATCGGCCGCATCGAACAGTTTATCATTATTAGGACCACGCTGTGTAAGGGTGCTAGGGTAAATTTCATCCGTAGCATCATATTTTCTACTTTGTTCGACAGGAGGGACGGTCCTGAAACATGTTGCCATGAAGATGACTTTTTAAAACCAATGGTGGACCAGATTTCTGTTTATTGGCGGGTAGAGGCTAGAGCGAAATGGAAAAAATAGTGGAAAAATTGGGGAAGAATATACTGTTATAGGAATTCATTGAAATATAACAAGAATCCAGCACAACGGTTCTTATGAACAAATGTACACTTTATCAAGGTGACATATGTAACAATTTTTTGATATTCTGCAATAAGGGTTTTTTCTCTGTCTGTCTACAAAGATTATCGTCGACAAGGACCCGAATTTGGTTAAATGGCACAGCATGAAACGATATAACTTGCTATGACTAGTCAATGAAGCTTACTGTTCTCTTAAATATATGAACTTGACCCAATTTATAGTATACAACAATTTATAGGTGTTATTCTAGGGTGGATAATAATTATTGTATAATTTATACATTTTAAAGTAATCTCCAGTGGTTCTATATTTTTCGATGCATTTTGCCATGATATCGAGGCAGAGTATTGTTTTTCATTAAGTTTTCGACTTTTATTTTAAATATTATTTCGGAGAAACAAAATCTTTTGTAGTATCACTGAAATGCTTAGAAAGGGCTAAATTAGACAAATTCTGGGTTGAATGCAGAAATGCATTTCCTCTAACTCTCGGAAACTTAGAGCAGCGTAAACCAGTCAATTCTGAATGATATATAACCATTTGTTTACCTTAAGTGTGCGATGAATTGAGGACATCCAATCGAAGAACTAAAACTAATCTGCATCATGACAATGCAAGCTCTCACATATCTGCGTATACGGCGGAGTATTTGAACACCTAAAACATTGAACTAATGGGCCATCCACCTTATAGTTCCGAGTTGGCACCTAACGACTTCTTTTTGTTTGTGCATATCAAGAAAAAACTTCGTGGCCAACGATTTTCGATGGCCAAAGATGCAGTTAAAGCCTTCCAAAACTATGTTTTGGAGTTATCTCATTCGAAAATTGTTTTTTTTGTCTAGCGCAAAATTTAAAATGCAACCTACGTAACAGGTGGTGTACAGATTGGACAGAATTCGATGTTTCAGTACTGCAGCGATGAGGAATATTCAGAATGGAGGAAAATAGCCTCATTTGATACATGTTTTCATGAAAAACTGAAAATTATATAAATTTTCCCCAATTTGATCTAGTAACTCTATATCCATTCACAGAATGATTGAGCTTATTCTGTGCTCTCATTATAACAGTCCGAAAATTAATTACTGCAAAGACAATTCAGATAAATTATTTGATGTTGTTTCATCAATTTACAGCTATTGTGTGAATATAGTATCGTTTGTAATAACGACGGGACTATACCGTACGAAATTTTGAAACGTTTGAATATGATTGAATGTTATATGAAACATAATTATGAGGCAGAAGCTTCTTATTTGGCATTGTTCTTTTAATGCCCCATGGAAAAAAGAATATGAAGTAGTTGATGAAAAGGAGCTACAATTGATGTAATAGATAATGCAACTGTCATGCCATCCATTTTGATCAGGCGAACTGAGATGGGTACAATGGTATCTAAGAGTCGGGCGCTCAGTATTCTTGGGAGAAATAGATATAAACATGATAAAATGAGAATATCTAGTTTTTGCAACCAAGAGATCTCAAACGTCGACTTAATTTTTGCAACTGATTTCTCCACATGTCTGGAAAAACCGGCAGTTTTTTCGAGAAATAATTTCGATTGATGAAATTCACAACAATAGTGATGAAATATTCAATCGTCAAACTGAATATGGTTGGTCGAATGTAAAGTCAACTCGCCATATTTATACTGAACGTAAAGGCCGATACGGGTTCATTATATGGTGTGCATTGAAAGTTATTCACGAAATATTATAGGAACTGAACAAGAATGAAATTTCTCCTCTGACATTCATAAAAATAACAAAATTATAAATTTTCTATTATTGTAATCATTTCTTAGCTCCTTTATTCGTGAGATCCTCTATAAATTTTCGTAGTTACACTTTTATTAACAGACTTGCTTGTCTGTTATGTTATGTTTAGTTTCCTAATATAAAAATACACATAACAGCAAGTCTTCTGAAAAAGTGTAAACTATGAATATTCATAGAGGATCTCACAAATAAATGAGATGAGAAATAAATGAGATCGCAGAATGATGTTTCCTTATATATCTTTTGAATCAAGCAGAAAATTAAAGACGTTGCAAATTTTGCTGTTCACGATTGTTTCTCTGAGAATAACAAATCAAAGGTTATTTGACTTAAACAAGCAAAATAAATCAAAAATGACATACGAAGTTGGCTCACAGGAGATATCTGTGGTCTATCAATATCTTTTATGGTAAAAAAGAACTACCTTTAGAGTAGTACTGTTCCAGGAGTATATACTTAAGCAAAGTATGCGTAGGTTTTATTAAAAACTTCTCGGTGTTTGAATAACTCAGCAAATAAGTTGGTCTTAAGTTTCTTTCGTCCATATTCCCTTGGGACAATGATGAGATTTTCATAGCACATTTGTTTAATTATTGACCAAGGTTCAGCACCCCTTCAAGTTACAACTTGTTCTGGTATATTGCGACTGCGTCAGAACAAGATATTTGGTTTATAATGAGAAATACAAATGGCTTATAACAAGAAGTCTTAATTCAGTTTTCTGTTCGAATCTCAAAATAGGGTTTTCGCACATGTATATTCAAGAAGTTGCATGGATGGGGCATAACTCTGTTTCGTTATAGGCGAGTCACTGTTACTCCAAACCCCGTTTACGAACTTCGTTAAGAACTGAAAGTAGGTGGGGACATTTTTCCTTTTGACTTAGATCATCTACATTGCTTTTTATTATGTAGCTTGGAACCTATCAATTCTGATGAAATATTTTTATATACATAGATTCAATGAATTTTCTATACTGTTTTCCTCCCCTTGTAAAAAGAAATACTTGTGCAATTATCCAATGAAAGATTCAGCTCGAGTCATTGCGCAACTTTCAAATTGAATAAGAAAAAACTGCGCTCCCTAGGAGAGTGGCAATCAGTTATGCACATATAATTATATTGCCTCTATGCATAAACATAAGCACAAATGCTCTACGATGCGGAAATCAGCATACAGTAAATAACATGAATTAGGCATTATATCAATTTTGCGCGTGACGGCTCAGATAAAGTGACAGAAGGTCAAATAACGTATCGAGATGCCAATGGGGAATATTTCACCCCTGCTGTGCAGGGGATTCTGGATGCACCCTACGCTCGATTATTCTGGTAGAAAACAGGCGAATTACTTTATTACTCATTTTCTGATAAGCGTGGTTCGTCAAGTCAATCTTTCGTGAAATTATGTGCAGCTTTACTATAAAACAGCCCATGATTTTGGTGCCGAGGAAAAGTAATGATTTTCAGTCACCTGGAAGAAGGTGAGTCTGTGAAAAGGCTTTGTTCTATCTTATTTTAATACTACCAAAATAATATTATCACCATCGGCACTAGTGAAAACAATTTGTTAAAATGAAACTATTGGATAAAAGCGGAGTATATGAAATACACTACAGTGAATTCAAGACTCTCTATATAGGCCAAACTCCGAGATATATCGAAAAGATGATTGAAAAACATAAAAGATCCATTGTTCAAAACGAAAATTCTTCTGGGAAGGAGATAGACATTTTAAAGATTATGGAAATCACGTTCCCTCGTAAGAAAAACCGGCCAATTCGTTATGAGCAAATAGTCTTCAATCTATCGCCTGTTATAAATGCCGTTATATTCAAGTAGAACCACTCATTTTATTCAGTATTATTCAGTAATACTTGTGATAATAACCCGAAAAATATGAGGACTATTTTAATATATTTTTGTGAAACCTTTGTTAAGTGTTCTAATTGATTATTTATTCATTATATTTCAGCAAGAGTTATGCGAGAATCCTATACCGGGTGAGTCAATAAGGCGAGGGACTTCTATATCTCGGAAACTATTTGAGATAAAAGCAAAATTTTTATCTGATTATTGTTTTATAAGTATGTGTGCATTCTTTTAAACTATTTTAGTACATACAGGGTGTTCCATTTCTGCTCCAGAGACAAACATAGATTTTTTTTTAAATAGCACGCCCTATATTTTTTATCATATTCTGATTACAATTTGGATGCTCTCTTCAACGATATCTGTTTTGTGCCCAAACAAGTATCGGTAGATTTTAAATTAAATAAAATATCGATAATTTCGGGAATTTGGAAGTTTTTTCAAAAGTTCTCAAAATTCTCGTTTCGCATAATTTACGCATGATAAAAAGTGTTGTACCTTATTATCAAATGAAGAAAAAAAAATTTATTTATACCGAGTGTTCCTAGTAACCCGGCAAAAATGAAATTTTTCAAACATGAAAAATTTTTTTTTAAAAGTAACACCCTATATCTTTTTCACGTGTTTTGTATCCACTCGAATAAGCTTTACAACGATACCTTTTTTTTCAAAAATCCGATGGTCCGATGGAAATTTACCAGAAAATTTCGAAATTAGTGTGAGGATTAGGTATTTCTTGCAATAAACATGCTGTTGATAAAATTCAGACATTGAAATATGCAAATTTCAACACAAAATTAGATTCTTTGCTGTTCAATGAAACTTAAACATCAAAACTGTCAAGGTATATCGAAATTTCTTCACAAGAAAGGATTTATTTGCGATTTTATCAGTTGTGCTCAGAGCTAAGTCTTCATTTAATCGAAATTACTCAGTTCATGAGAACTATTGACCACCAACATCGTTGGTCTCTAAATGTCTGGGGTGGTAAAATTGATGATTATGTGATCGGACCATTTTTTTTCCAAGAACATTTGAACGGCGAACGTTATTTGAATTTTTGCAGCATGATCTGAAGCCTTTGCTCATTAAGGTTTCCCAAAACATAAAAAACAATATGTGGTTTCAACACGATGGGGCACCAGCACACTACAGCGGTAATGTCCGCGATTTTTTAAATGATAGGTTTGAGGGCAATTGGATAGGCCGTGGAGGTCCTGTACGATGGCCTCCTAGGTTTCCGGACTTGAATAATTGGATTTTTTTTTTGTGGGGGTATATTAGAGAGAGTGTATATCGAGACCCTCCAACAACCAGGGAAAGTATGATGGAGAGAATTACAGAAGCATTTAGGTGTATAACGCCGAATGTTTCCCAGACAGTGGCCGAATCATTTAACAATCGTGTTCGAGAATGTATTCGTCAAAATTGGGGAAATTCTGAACATCTAATTTGATTTGAAAACTTATTGAAATATAATTAAATTGGTGTTTATGGTTTTGAGTTGCATTTTTTTTCAGTGGATGTTTCATTCACGACAAGCAGTTCAATTTCGTTTCTTAAAGATAATTCCGGAATATTTTGGGCAATTGTAAAAGTAATACAAGTTCAGTGAAAAGAACAGGGTGTTACATTCAGAAAAAAGTTCTTTTATCTCGAAAAATTCTATTTTCGTTGGATCACCAAGAACACTGGGTATGAAAGAACAGTTATTTTTTCAGAGAATAATTATTTTCACACTCAAATGATACGGAATGAAGAATGTGAGAAGTTCTGAAAAACCTTTCAAATTTTCGATCTTTTTGATATTTTGAGTTTTTGGATATTTATTGAGATAATTTCGAACAGAGTAATTTCAATTAAGTGAAGACTTAGCTCTGAGCACAACTGATGAAATCGTAAATAAATCTTTTCTTGTGATGAAATTTCGATACCTTTGAAAGTTTTGATGTTTAAGTTTCAGTGAACAGCAAAAAATCTAATTTTGTATTGAAACTTGCATATTTCAATGACTGAGTTTTATCAACAGCATGTTTATTGCAAGAAATACCTAAACCTCACACTAATTTCGAAATTTTCTGGGAAATCTCCATCGGATTTTTGAAAAAAAGGTATCGTTGTGAAGCTTATTCGAGTGGGAACAGAACACGTGAAAAAGATACAGGGTGTTACACTTGAAAAAAAGTTTTTCATGTTTGAAAAATTTTATTTTCGCCGGGTTACTAGGAACACACGGTATGAAAAAAATTTTTTTCTTCACTTGATAATAAGGTACAACACTTTTTACCTCAAGAAAAAAAATATTATGCGTAAATTATGCGAAATGAGACATTTGAGAACTTTCGAAAAAACTTCCAAATTCCCGAAATTATCGATATTTTAATTAATTTAAAATCTACGGATAGTTGTTTGGGCACAAAAAAGATATCGTTGAAGAGAACATCCAAATTGTAATCAGAATATGATAAAAAAAACAGGGTGTGCCGTTTAAAAAAAATCTATGTTTGTCCCTGGAGCAAAAACACCCCATATGTACGAAAATAATTCAAAAGAATGCACACATACTTATAAAACAATAATCAGAAAAAATTTCGCTTCTACCTCAAAAAGTTTCCGAGATATAGAAGTTCCTCACCTTATTGACTCACCCTGTATAGGATTCTCGCATAACTCTTGCTGAAATATAATTAATAAATAATCAATTAAAACACTTAACAAAGGTTTCACAAAAATATATTAAAATAGTCCCCATATTTTTCCAGTTATTATCACAAGTATTACTGAATAATACTGAATAAAATGAGTAGTTCTACTTGAATATAACGGCATTTATAACAGGCGATAGATTGAAGACTATTTGCTCATAACGAATTGGCTGGTTTTTCTTACGAGGGAACGTGATTTCCATAATCTTTAAAATGTCTACCTCCTTCCCAGAAGAATTTTGGTTTTGAACAATGGATCTTTTATGTTTTTCAACCATCTTTTCGATATATCTCGCATTCACTGTAGTGTATTTCATATAGTCCGCTTTTATCCAATAGTTTCATTTTACCAAATTGTTTTCACTAGTGCTGATGGTGATAATATTATTTGGTGCAATCTATTACACATCTTGTTGCTAATATTAGGAATATAATTGGTTGGAAATTTTCAATTTATTATATTCCTAATATTAGCTACAAGATATCTAATAGATTGCACAAAAAATATCAACTCCATCAGTACTAATAATCGATCGTAGGAAAAACTAACTAATCTCGATTGAGCAAACCTACTTCAGGCTATTTCCTCTTGTGAATGCCGATATATTTAAGTAAAACCACTTATTTTGTTTTTCAATATGATAATGGTTTGATAACCCTAAACATATGTCAAATATTTTAATAAATTTTGTGAAACCTTTGCCAAGTATTTTAATTAATTATTATTAATCAAATGTTTTGCTTTTCGGATTTGGCCATCGTCAAATTGTAATCGGTGGTTATTTCGAACATTTATTATATTAATATTAGATGCTTAATTAATTGTTCACACTTCTCTTCGATTCCATTATTGATTGTTTTATTTTGTATTCTTTTCTTGTTCTTTTCAAACTATCGGTTCTTGATATCCATGATTTTTTCAAGACAGAAAAAAGATCATGATTATGATTTATTATAGATCTTATACAGAAAGTTTCAAGAAAAAATGCGAACCTTTCAATGGTATTTAGGAGATGCTAGAAGTCAGAAATGCACATCGGAAAATGGGTAACGCCATTATCAGATTCAGCTTATTTCATGAATTTGCGCCATTATCAGATTCAGGTTATTTCATGAATTTGAGTTCAACATTTGACTAGCTTTAACTCCTGAATCGTTCCATCGATTTTCGTCAAATTTGGTACAAGTCTCAACTGCAGACACATTGAGAATATTCTCGAAGTTGAATGAAATATTCCAGAAACGGACTGAGGAAATTCTTTATTACATGAAATAACGAATCAAACAACTCGTATATAATAATATTTTGACAAATTTTGCTCGCGTTCGAACAACCACAAAAACTCTAATCTTTCAAAGGTGTCAACTTAATTGGGACACGCGATTGAAGGAATTTATGGAGAATCTGATGAACATGTTTGAAAATACTCCCCCTTGTTCTATATATTTTTAGTTCTTAAACTCAATTTTCCTACCTGCGTATAATATCAGGCTGGTCTCTAATATGTTCTCAACGCTCATTTATTCTCTGAATCAGTTCTTCTCTATTCACAATTTCTTCTTCGCCGTAAAAAGATTTGATACGTACTCATAAAAAGAACTCAAATACAGCTGGACCAAACATGTGAATTTCGGACATGAAAATTCGCTCTCTGGTTTGTATAAAATTCTGAAGATGTAAGTGGTTCCGAAGTGTCCATCTACAGAAAGTCAATCTGACGAATCGGCCTCTTTCTTCCAATGAAGGTATTCTACGAATACAATTTGTTGAATTTTATTCTATTTTACCAATCACATTCCTTAATATTGGTTAATGCAACCCTTTCCCTAGATGAATTCAAAGGAAATTATCCACTTTCTCTCAAGCATCGGTTGATTTTTGAAAAACTTCCAGGATTGGGGATTCTCTAGATATTCTTCGGTACTCCCTCACGGCTCCTCAAGAATTATAATTTGTAAAACCATACACCAGGGGTGCTCAAACGTTCGACTGCAATCGACCAGTCGATCGCGAGTGCTTTTTGAGTAGATCTCGAGAAGCAAAAACTTTTAATAATTACGTAACTAAACTACAAAAATTTATTACGTAATAAAATAACACTTTGCTAGCGGCAAAAGGCGGCTTCATCAAAGTACTTGTCGAAGAAAAGCCGCGTTTTTTATTCTTGACGCTTTTATAGAAATTTCGGGCGGCGCGTTTGACGGGAACATCCGAGACTTTCGTTCACGCCGATATAAATGTTGCACCTGCTGGAATTGGAGTGATTCTGAATTGTAACTTGAAGGCAATACTACGTCGATAAAAAATTTATTATTAAATAGTACAAAATTAGTGCAACGAAGAAATCGGAAACGTATCATTTTAATAACGAGTAGGAGGAAGAACTTTTCTTTTGTATGGTGAAGGATAAGTGCATTTGACTTATTTGTCGTGCGTCGGTTGTAATACCTAAGCGTTGTAACTTGAAGAGGCATCATAACACGGTTAATAAAAACTATGAAAACGATTACGTGATTTGATATCTTGTTTGAGAAAAGAACAAACCATGTTCACAAGACCAGCCAAACAATCAAAAGCTGTTACGATCGCGTCATTTAAAATATCTCATATATTGGCGAAACACAAGAAACCACTCGAAGATGGATCGGTTGTGAAGGAAGCATCCATTGAGGCGGGTGAGATTTTATTCGGAGATTTAAAAAAAATAAAACAGAAATCATGTCTGCTATAAGAGAACTTTAGTTATTTCGTCTGACTGTCACAAGGCGTATTGAAGATTTCCAGATCATCATTTCCGATAGACAGAAATAAACCAGCTCCAAGGACCGTCTACTTAAGGGTCCCTGTTGGTACAAGGATGTCTCAAAAACTGAAAAAGGTGTTGGAGCTGGTGTCTACGGTCGAGGTGCTGCCAAGGAACAGTCGAACTGTCTTGGTGGGCATGCGACTGCCTTTCAAGCAGAGATATTCGCCATTGATCACTGTGCTAACATCTTGCTTGCGGGGGACTAACAAATAGGTCAATTAAAATCCTGACTGATAGCCAAGCTGCACAGAAGGCATTGGCATCCGATACCTATACGTCACTTATGGTGCAGAAATGTCGCTCCACTCTTGCCAAACTAGGACAGCAGGCTCCGTCTGATATGGGTTCCTGGTCACTCGGACATTGAGGGAAACGAGAAGGCGGACTTATTGGTCACTCGAGAAACTGGCCTGCGGTTCATAGGACCGGAGCTTAAGCTCGGAATTCCCTGAAGTCTGCAAGTATGGAAAACAGCCGATGGCTGGACCTGAATGTACGTGAGCACTGGATGAGTCTTTCAGGTCTCAGACATGCTCGACGTCCCATCAGTGGACCATCCACTGCGAAAGCTAAGGCTCTGCTGAAACCCTCTAGGTTGGAACTAAGAGTTTTAACTGCCATATTAACGGGGCACTGTCGCCTCAGGAATAACCTAAATAAGCTAGGATTGATTGAGGATCCTTCATGTAGGCTATGTGAAGAAGATATTGAATCAATGGAATTTGTTATATGCGAGTGCCCAGCAGGGAACAGAGTCAGAATGGAAGAACTTGGATCTTGCGAACTGATCCTGACTGAGCTTAATAAGTTCTCACCACGAAACTAGTATCGTTTATGAGTAGGATGGAGCTCGTGGATGAAATTTACAATAGACCACTGGGTCGCAGTGGCCGGGCTGCTAGGCTGCTCTCACTCATATAATATCTATCTATAAGTTTAAGCAAAATCTTAGTCATTGATAATTCCTCAGTTGTAGATACTGAGATTTCATCATTATATAAGATTGAAATTTATTTTTTATGATTCTCGAACCGAAGATTTCAAGACTTCAATTGCAACTTCCTCATTATCTTATACATTGTAACTTTGTTCTCTGAGTGATTTTAAAGAACAAGTGTTCATGATATACTGTTTCTATATTTGGATTATAGACGTCGTCTCCTGTAAGGAAAACGAACAGAATAGTTTTCTGAAGCTGCATCATATCTTTTCTCACCATAACATTCTAACATGTCGAAATTTTCAAAGTTTCCGAAATTTCCATAACATTTTTCAATAAAAAAGTTTTGAGCAATTTTTTCTTATCCTTATCTCTTTGGAGGAGGCGATGTCTGTCATGCCGCTGCTGTGGCTGCCCAAGATGATTTGATGGGTGCTTTCACTCGCTTCTGGAAGAGGGAGTTGGATAGTCCGTTGCTAAGAGTTTTCTGCGAGCCTAGTTTTTCTTTGGACCTAAATTCCTTCCGGAACCAAGTCTCTCAGTTCTTCGTAGAATTTACTCTGGACGTTTTAAAGAATAAAGAAAGATCAGCAACCTATAATCTTTGAGCGAGAGGTTGGAGATCACGCGTGATCTCTGAGTGGTCAATGAGGTGCACTGCTCTCTTCTGGACGCTATCCAATAAATATAATGTTGGGTGCGAGGCCACACACATGGGAACACATGATCACATGACCAGGTCGCACCTGCGCCTTGTATAAAAGCATCAGTTGTGATGGCATTAAGAATAGTTTTGCCTTGTAAAGAACATTGAGTTCAGCAGAAGAAGATTTGGAGATGGCTGACGCATGGTCACTATGAGAATAATAAATTCGATGTCCCTAGATGATTGGAGTAGGTTCTTCAGCAGTCCTCGTTTAAATTGATCAAGTGCATGCCTGATATTTTCTTCAAGTCTGAATTCAGAGACATGCTGTGTAAGTATCTTTGTCGGTATGTGTGCTCCGCAGCTATGCTATTCTTGGGAACTCCATATGCGTTTAGTTTTCACAATGAGAATTAAATACTGGAATAATTTCAATATTTATTGTTGTTAGCATAGAATCGAAAACATTCGCGTCAATTCGCGTCAAAATACTGAAGGAAACCACAGAGTATTCAAGCAATTTTCATTTCTGAAAAAATTTACATTCTTGAGGAAATTTGTAAGGCATGTAATATATCGGGTACCCATACGAGATGAGGCATATGGTAGAAAGGAATGACCGATTGGCGAAAGTTTTTATAGTTGTCTTGAATATTATTTGAACGGCGTTATTTGTCTAGACTCTAAGTAATTTTTTGTTGATTGAGATTGATTCCTTGTTTAACACTGTTCATTTACACATATATACATTTGACGATACATATAACGTTGTACTGAAAATGGACTGTATTGACAATACAATAAGATGAGGAATAGTGAATGAATATAATTTAATGTTCTTAGTTACGACTGATACAGAGTTTAGTTACAGTGTGTGTGTTACATAATGAACGGTAGATACTGAATGATAGATCGATGATGAAAGATAGATGATCGAAGAATGATAGAAAAGTAATGTGATGATAGATAGATGTTCGAAAAGTGATGATAGATAGATGTTAGAGAAGTGATGATAGATAGATGTTAGAAAAGTAAAGTGATGTCTCTTGGATCTGTGCTTTTTCTAAATACTGTAGAAAAGGGGAAAGAGGATTGTAAAATTCAAAGATTCTAAGACGGGTTTACCGCCTCGATCTATAGAGGGCGACTCTCGTACGTATGTACGAGACACGTCCTTTCTGGAATCGTTAGGGTACCCCAATGTAGCTGTTAAGATGCTGAGAAGCAATATGCGACACTGATGAGATCCTGATAAGGACGAAACTACAGTCTGCTGCTTCGTTTCTCGGTATCCTGCTTAGTTGCACTATTGTGGCTCTTGGGGACTCCGTGCATGGCAGACAGATTTGGAAACTAGCTCTTGTCAGGAAGGATTATTCATTGATCTACTACTACGTGTTTTGGAATGATTCTTTCTGTCTCAAATTTACATATGTAGACTCGTAATTTTTGGAATAAAGTCGCGAATAACTCGGAAACGATGCATTTCAATTGAAGGAAAACCTATAACAGATCGATGCCTATTAATATTACGAATTAAATGGCGTGTGCAAAAATGAGTAGTTTAATTTGGGAAAACGGAGTATTGTACCTTTAAATGCTAGTTACCTCCATCGGGCGCGTCCCCATTGGAATTGGGGAAAGCTAACCTGCACAGCAATCCAGCTGTGTGGGAGGGTAGTGTAGAAAAAGAATACTTACCGTGAAACAAAAACTGGACTGGTCCTCCAGATTGGGGGTTTATGGGCAAGGTTAGGAGCCTACCCATAGGAAAAAAATCTTTATGTTCAAAGAACCGGGAAACGAGCCTCGGAAAATGGACTGCCTACAACGATGAAGATCAATGCACGGAATAGGAAAAAAGGTTATTGGAGAAAAAACACAATCAGGATTGCATGCGGGAACTTAGCCTCTCGGAATAACAAAGATCAAGAAATCATTATTGAAATGAACCAACATAAGATAGACCTCTGCTCGATATCGGAGACTAAAAAGAAGGGTCAAGGAACAAGTCGATATAAGAACTATGTATTTATATTCAGCGGCAAAAAGAAAGAAGAACGCGTCTCCTGTGGGAATACTGATCCATGAGAAGTTCAAACAGGATATAGACGATATACAATATATCAATGACAGAATCCTCAATACAAGTTGAAAAATACCTCCTTGCATAAAATATCTGTTTACGCACCAGATATAAGCAAGCCTAGAGAAGAATCGGCGAATTTCTTCGGAGCGTTACAGAGCACCTTTGATCAAATACACACATCCGACAAAGTTATAACAATAGGAGACTTAAATGCAAGAATTGAAGATCAAATTATAAATGGAATAAAACAACGTTTTAACGAATGAGTGACCAACGAAAATGGGGATCTACTAACGGAATTCTGCGCCTTCAACGAACTACGGATTAACAAAGCCTTCTACGATCATAAGGAATAATATAAGTTCACTTGGTCTAACACCCAAGGACATCGATCAACCATAGATTACATACTGACAAATAAGGTATTCCATCCAAGTCAGATAATGGATGTACGTGCTCTGACATCTCCCATCATCGGTTCAGACCATAATATGGTTCTGGGAAATTTACGAAATATTATAACCCATAGGAAACAGGCACCAACGACATCAAAAACAGAAAAATTCAATACGGAAGTACTCCAGCACACAATGACTCATTGGCTGTTCAACGAAAGACTCAAGACCAAAATAACAGACAATACAATAAAACACGAACAAAATGTTGATGATAGCTAGAACGATAAAAAAACATTCTGGAGGCTGCAGAGGAAACGCTTGGGACGAGAATAGTTAGCAACGCCACAAAGCACAAGTCGACACCATGGTTTACAGAGGAAGTAAAAGCTTTAACACAGGAAAAAAGAGAAGCATATTTGAGATACAGAAGTATGAAGACTCAGACAGAACACAGATAATACATGGAGGCACGGAACAGAGTGAATACACAAATCAGGGAAATGAAGAGAGAACATTGGAGAAAAATTAGCAAGGAAATGGAGAACGATATGTACGAAAATAGGAGGGGAATATGGAATATGCTTCGAGCAAGAAAAACCAGTAAATGAATATGTCCAACTGAATCAAGTAGGCGCGAAACAATGGGAACAATACCTCACAGAACTCTATAATAACGAATGAAGCGAAAACGATAGTGCGAGACAAGCGGATCAGCTTGAGGAGGATGAAATTGTCGTTGTTGTGATCTCTAACGAGTCAAAAAGCACCAGAAATAAACAGCATCACTAACGAAATGATTTAATATGGAAAAAACACTCTAATGAGCGAAATCAAGGCTTCATCTGGAAAAATCCGACAATACCAGTGTGCCTACAGAGTGGAAAAGAAGCCTTTCTAGCTGTATACAAGAAGGGCGACAAAAATACTACCTCAAATTACTGAACAATAACTCTGCTAGCGGCACAAACCAAGCTCTTTACCGGAATTCTATGAGACAAAATAACAGAAGTGATAGACATCAACGAAGAACAATAAGGATTTAGGAGGAACAGAACAACAACAGATGCAATCTTCATAGTACGACGAGTAGTACAAAAATCTCTGGAATACAACAAACCCTTATACATCTACTTCATTGACCTCACAAAAGCCTTCGATCGTGTAAGAGTGAAAGATATGCTGCAGATACTAAGAGAGGAACAGATCCCGGAATCAATCATTAAAATTATCGAAGACCTGAACACTAACAACACCACGAAAATGAAATCTCACGGTAGCCTTACATCAGAAATACGTGTCACTGCGGGTATAAGACAAGGAGATAGTCTCATCCCTCTTCTGTTCAATTTAATAATGAAATAATCATCAACAAAGGTAAATCACTAGGAAACGGATACAGGACGAGTACGGGAGGACTTAAAATAGTATGCTACGACGAGACGAAGATAGCTACCGAAAAACAAAGAGCATGGGGATATCGAAGGAGCCAAGAAGATGTAATCTGGCAATTGATGATAAAACTGTAGAGCAGGTAATCTCCTTCAATTACCTTTGGGTGTGAATGAGTAGTAACGAGGATTTAGCGAGAGGAGGTAAATAAAGCAGCAGCGGTTTCCGGATGCCTGATAGATGTCGTATGTAAGAACGAGCATATGAGCATTGAGTGCAAAACGAGGATTTACTAAGCGTGTGTACGACTTATCGCCACCTATGCGATAGAAACTAGGGCCGATACCTTCAAAACCAAAAAAATTCTAAGAACGTCAGAAATGAAGACGCTAAGGCAAATATCGGGAAAATCGCTCAGAGAAAGAATTTGAAACGAGCTTATACGAGAAATATGTAACACTGAAGATATTGTACGAAGGGCAAGAAAACGCAGACGAGGATGGAATGAACATGTAGATAGGATGGAACAACACAGACTAGCACGTATTGTATGAGACGGAAAACCAATAGCAGTACGTCGGCCACCAGGAAGGCCCCCCAAATGCTGGAAAGATAGTTGGCAGTCCATCTCACAAGAACTCTGGAAAGAAACAGACTAATTGAAGAACAAGAAGAATGTACGATGTATGCCACATGCTTTGGAAACACCCTGTATACCATGAAGTCCCTAAATGCATTGAATTCTGCAGAATGAACCTCTTTACTTTTAACGAAATAGAAATAAACGATATTGAATGATCTTTAGTATTTTTATCTCCTTCTAAGAGACAACCAAAAATCGCAAAATTCCAATTGAAAAATTCATATCTTCCTTCCGGTTGATTTCAAGTGGCAATGATATGGGAAAAAATTGTTCAGAATTGAATTTTCCATAATAAAAAAAAATAGAAACATTCAATATGCCATTTAAAATAATAAAGGTGGTGTCCACTTCCGGTATAACCGGAAGTGCCACACTATTGAAAATATGTTCGGAACTCAGTTCGAATAACATTGAAGGCAACAAAAAAAACTACCCAAATCGGTAATTTCTTTTTCCATATACTTTTAATATCCCGTCTCGAACATCCGGTATATTTGGAAATAGGAAAAGATACTTTTCACATTTTATTGAAATTTGCCAATGGGGTTACTTAAAAAACACGAAGTTCATACTATAACTCAAAAAACATACTTCAGAAATTTTTTTTAATGCATCTCTGCATTCTACCCAAGTAGTACCCACAGCTGCCGTAGAAAATTATCGAAAAAGGGACACCTATGAGAATTCTTATCTACGAATTCGTACAAGCTAAGTTTAGGATCAATCACAATTATAATTTTTGGTAGAACAATCACCTTCATTCGAAATCGTTTACCTTCAATGGGGGAAGTGAAGAACCAATTATATATTATTTGTATAAAATTGACTTTCAATCATATCAACATGTACTTATTTATTGATATTGAAGCCTTTCGTGACCGGAAATAACCAGTTGATGTCCTAAGGATAGTTACCTTTGTCACGTAACGATAACTACAGCATTTTATTATCATGCTATATTCTCAACACAGAGTCGTTGTTCCCTTGTTATTGAACGCTATTAGAATGAACACAAAAACGAATTATTTTCATTATTTTTATATTGAAATAGACTAGATTATTCGCAAAAAAACTTTCTACATTTCTACTAGAAACTGATGGAAAGTGTTTTATTCATTAATTTACAGAATTTTATTGACATTATTCTTTTCATCACAAATGTCAAGTATTTTGTCCTGAATTTTTAGTGTAGTATTTGATTCAATAAAAACGGGAGATAACTTTCCTTTTGGGGTCTATAATATTTCTGTTGATGTAGTTTAACATAATAATTATCACCTAGAGCATAGGTTCCCAAACTTTTTGTGTCGTAGACCCCTTGCCATGTTTTTCGGGTTTGAGTAGACCTCATTACCTGGAGTGTTTGTAAATTTCTGATTGTATTGAAGTTTAATGTCAAAAACTTAAAGTGAAAACACATGTTAATTTATACATTTATTAATTGAATTCAAATTAAAACTAGTCAAAATAAAATTTTGTATTCGTTATATAAAATATACGTAACATAAAATAAATTGAGAAATAAATAGATATTTTCAGTGAGGTTAGATTAGGATGAACATGATGCTTTAATAATCAATTATCAACATTTGGCGTCAATTTTGTATGGGTTAATCTTAAGTCTCCTCGGCTTATGATGTCCAGTCTGTTTCTTTTTTTGGTTAGGAGATTAGTAACAGCGCTGAACCCCCACTTGATATGACGATGGAAAGGAAATTAAAAATTTCCTCGCTATATTCATAATACAGTTCAGTTCCTCTTGTATTATGACATTCGTATATATTCGTACATATGTATTAATTATGCACGGTGATATTACCATGGTCGAAACATCCTCAAACCTAGCATCAAAATCTGAATAGAGGGCATTCAAATGTTGAACGTAGGTTGAAATGCGTCTTCCTGGCAGTTTGTCTGTGACAAACTGGGGAATTGAGAAATTTCGTTCCATATTTTGCTTCATTAGTTTAACTCTGGCAAGAAACGCTGATAAGATGGACTTTGTATTAATCAAATTCCAACTGTCGCCTTGTAACTGCGAATTAACCATATTAGATTTTGCAAACAAATCTGTTAAATAGGCGATTTTTGTTTTCCACCTCATTAAATTTTCTTTTGAAATTTCATCTTCAGAAATTCTAAAATAATCTCAAAAAGTGCAAAAAATCTTGGCAAACATAAGCCTTTCGACAGCTAGCGTACTTCGGTGTGAAGGAGTAATTGAGGAAAGTGTTCGTCGTTTTCTTCATAAAACTATGCAAATAACCGCGTATTCAATGAGTTGCTTCGAATTCGGTTTACTGCATCAATGACTAATTGAAGAGATTCATGCAATCTAACAGTCTAATTTTTCGCAACTAAATGTTGTTGATGGATGACGCAATGTATTGCTAACACCCCTGACACATTTTGTTTTGAATAGCTTATGAATCCACGATAACGTCGAACCATGGCAGGAGCTCAATCTGTAGCTACTGATATTATATTTTATAAAGAGATTGCTTTTTCAACGTTATCCTTCAAAACATGAAATATTGATTCACCTTTAGCGTCGGTTATCTAAGTTCTTACGAAGACCAGTTCCTCGTAGATTTCTTGACTCATAAAAAAACGAACATATGCCAATAATAATGCTGCATTACCAGGTAAAGTTGACTCGTCCAGTTGTATAGAGAAATGGGTCGTTTGCAAATAATTGCACAAGAAGCTTTCAATATCAGATCTCATTTCATCAATACGTCTTTCAACAGTATTATTGCTTTTAATGATATCAGATGCAGTATTGTGTAAAACAGTTTTTAAAACCTCTTCAACGCCTGGCAAAACTAACTTCTCTTCGATAGTATGCGGTTTTCCGGATTTTGCTATAAGTAGCGAGATATTGTAAGACGCCCGCAAACCATCATTTGTGAAGTCGAAGCAAACCTTATGTCCAGTGTGGGTCTCTTCTGAATCTTTATCTGTTTTATCAGGGAGACATCTTCTCGGATGATCATGCAGCTCAGATGGTTTCATAGCGCCATTGCCCAGAACCTTGTTGCATAAAAGGCATTGTCCGACAATGATGGAATGAAGGCAAATTTCAAATAATCAACACTGTACTGTCTACATTTCTTTTAAGATTCGGACATGGCATCAGTCACCTCTGGACAAAATTACAATATTTAAATAAGACATAAATAGCAGCAGCTGTATATTAAGAATTTTTCTTAGATTTTTCCGAAAGCATTCCATAATCCGAACACCTCATTGCAGCAATTAGTTCGTATTATGGAGATTGCACTGTAAGTATAATACCCGATTGCTAAAACTTTCGAAAAGAAATTATTGAGGAGTACTCATGTAATTCTGCATGATTTGGTATTAAAATACTAATAACTGAAGTCATGATTGGCGTAATTTATCAATCTTTTCTACCTACGAGTACAAAACTAAATTTCAATAAAAATAATGTAGTTATTTTTCTCCGGCACTCTCAAAAAAATAACACTGTTTAACTGTAATTTGTGTGATAAACTACCTGTTTATATTTTTCAAAATATTTTCTTACCACTTTACTTTTAAAGATTCAGGAAACGAATAAACGTATTCGTCCCACATTCGTCTTTATAGAGTGACGAATTGAACAAGTCAGTGCAAGTTAGCGAAGCTCTGAGATGCTCGTACAAGATGATACTGGTATTTGATTATGTGCAGGTTTTTACAAGTTCAAAATGTATTGCGACCACAAAGCGAATGCCTACATCCTACAACTCACACAATTTTATAAACCTATATAATCAATTTTTTACTTCATAGGAACTTGATGTATATGTCTTTATATTATAAGTATGATGTAAGTAAATAGGTACTATCTGTGTCTATTGAGATTACACTCAGCGGCTCTCATGCTTCACTATCGTGGACCCCCATTTTCATTTCATAGACCAACAATTTTTTTTGACGTAGACTGTTGTCATAGACGTAGACTACCATTGACCTTCATCATTATGTTGTCAGATAGATAGAGAGTATACTGTGTTATTGAGTTAGTATACTTAAATGAAGTATTGTCTAGTATTGGTTACGTTAAGAATCGTCATATATTCGACTACATTGGGAATCATTGACCTAGAAGATCATACCTGGTTATTATGACCTTCCTGGTCGGAGATAGATAGAGAGTATACTGTGTTATTGAGTTAGTATACTTAAATGAAGTATTGTCATAGTATTGTTTGTTACGTTAAGAATCCTTTGTCAATTATATTCGGTTGGTAAGAAAGAATTTTTATTATTCACACCACCCTTCCTTTCTTATTTTCCAGATTACTGACATCCCAATAGCAACTGAATATCTGGTTAAAATGAAGAAAGAAGCGTAAATACAACAATTCTGATTTCAATTTTTGCTTACAACACATGAACCGATCAGCGGTTATGGGTGAGTAGTGTTATTTTCTACGACTAAAATTGTTTTTCACTCGAATAATTCAATCGAGTCATTCCATCAAATATACGACTCGGATTCCATTTCCAAGCTTATATACGTCGCCCACTTCTGCGTCATTTACATGGCATTAAAATCTGTCTCTTTCTCTATATATCATATCTTTCTCATGTAACGAAATGTGGTTTTAAGTGACTATTTTTAACATTTTACCATCAGTTTCTCACTTATTGCCTATTGAATAGCCATCTTGGATGTTGCATTTCACAAAATTAAATCGAAATATATGCACGGGTGGTAAAAAATGAAGAGCAACTTTATGTACTAACGTTTGCTGGAGTTTTGCATTGTATTTAACTATATAATCCTTTTCGATATTGAATTGATATTGACAATCAATTACTTCAATATTCAGAAAGTTTTTAAATACTACCAGATTTTTTATCAAAATTGGAAAACATTGATATGTTGCTTCAATAGGCTCTCAGACGATAAATATTTGTAGATATCAGAATATTCAAAGATAAAATTGCAATATTAACACGTTTTTAATGCATACTTATTTCTTTGTAAATCTAAATGCTCTTTTGAATTACTTGTTAGTTTTTCCCATACCAGGCTACTTTTTCTCATCAGGTTTTTCTATAAATCAATTATTCGACGTCTCGAATGGTTTCATGGCTTGAATTGCTGTGTTATTTGAGAGTTTAGTTAGTCTTCTGGGAAGTGAATTTGGTTGGCAGAATAACGAAAATGCTCGGGACGACGATTTTCTGTCACGCCCTGATGAGACGTTTAGTGGAATTTTATTGTGCAACGTTATTGGTGGAATCATTGACATCTGTTAATGATTGCACTAATTTAAATGCCATAATTTTAACATGAATTTTCGATGTTTTTATGATTTAATGTTAGTTTATCAATTATGGGAGAAGGTAACCGTTTCTGTGGGGCCCATGATGTTTCGGATTCTGCAGTCAAACATAATAACCATCACTTGGAAGACCACACTTGGTCCTCAAGAGCCTCACTTGTTGAGTTTGAATATTGAATGTATATATTTCAAATGTGTGGCAAGATCGTGTTTGGAGCAGAAGTAATCATTTTACAAGATACACATACTGCTACTGAAGATCAGCTCCATGAGAGGAGGAATATTGCAGGTTATGTATAGTATTTGATTATATTTTTAGTCCTTTATGGTCTTGAATGTTGAGTTAAAAATTGTTCATTTAATTAATATATTAATATTCGGTTGTTACGATAGGATATTCTCACCGATGTATCTTTCATAGCTTTTCAAATATTTGGTACTTCTATCGTCAATATTTATTATCCTTCTAGACTGATCTAGTCGATTGATTTTTATGTGATTTCTCCTCATCTAGCTTCCTATTCAGGCGATTTTAATAGTCCCCCTTTCATGGAGATATACTGAAAATGAGAGAAATGGTATTTTCCTTGTCAACTGGATCGAATTTTATCAGATTTTCTTCGCTGTCAGCGTCAAGCATTCTTACTTGCGTTGGGTTTTCACCTTCCTGTTCTGAATCTGATGGAGAATTCTAGATGAAATTCTTAGGAAGCTGATTAATTAATTTTCCTAACCAGGTAAATACCGTCTTGAGATGCATTTCTCTATTATCCAGGAATTATTCAATATTTGTTGGCGTTATTATTGGCTGCTAAAATGTTTATTCTTTAGGGATTCCGCAGAATCTTTATTCCTGGCTGGTCAGAGTTAATGAGTTATGTGGATTTCTGTCTGTTGATGAAAAAAAAATGTATAAAATAGAAACTTGTTTCAGAAAGTCATTCTTTTATTAATCCTAATTCTACATTATCTAAACTATCATAATGCGTACTCCAACCGTTATTTAGATGAGAATGATATCAGGCGTACTGAACGCTTTTTTTTATAAACAATGAAGAAATTCGTCTCCAGATGTTATCTCATCAAAACAGTTCCTATTAGAAGACTCAGAATGTGTTTTAGATTAAGTAACAGTTCATGAATCTGCAGGGTTTGATTGAATGCAGATTTCAAAAGAGCCAAGGTTACCGCAATTCTAAATGCAGCTTGAAATTCTGGAAATCTGAACCGATATCGTGCTCTCAAAATATTAGAATGACGATTATAGATCCTTTGCTCTATCCGCACTTTTGTTTTAGGACAAACTTCAATTGTTAGATGATGTCCTCCATGTTTATTGAGTTGGGATTTCAGATTAAACAGGAGTTCTGGGATCTTCTTGTAGTATATGATATAGTGTGAAAAGATGGTGTGATTAAAAATCTGTATTAGGTTGGTCACTGAAGGACAACTTTTGATCTGTTCGAGAGCATGTTGTCTCATAGAATGCTTCGCGTTTTCTTTCACAATGATGTGTTCTTACACCTTTATTATTCAATTTATTTATGAGTATTATTTCTACAATTTCTTCTAAAAAGTTCATTTGTGATGATGATATAATATATATATATATATCTTTTCGTCACAAGAACTTCGAAACTATTGAACTAGATTCGACCTCAAAGTTCCTCAGAGAAGTCAGTGTTCTATTCTTTCGAAAATGTTGTATGTTGTATTCTGTTCATCTCATTAATCGTCAGAAGAATGGAGAACTTTTTAATGAATTTCCACTAAATCATGATTTCTATTCCATATATCTTGGGTGTCACCCTGGACTCATCATTAATCTTCACATCTCATATCAATAAAATGAATCAAAAGCTGAAAATAAGAAATAATATTCCACAAAAACCAGCATGGTCCATTTAAGGTGCCGTTTCATCACTCGTGAAGAAAAGAAGAATTTCATTGCTTTCTTCAGAAGGATTATAAACAATTTCTGTAAAAGAATCAATTCAACAGCCTGATGATACATCAGATATGCCAAGTGAGGGACTGAAACTTTTTAAGTTGTATCACACTAAAACACTATACAGGATAAATTTCGACGTTCCAGTATTGCAGCTATGTGAAAGATTGAGAAAAGAGAAAAATAACCCCAACTTCCTTAATATTTTTTGCTTGTGAAACTCATTGCCGCAAACAGAAAATTTGAAAATTATCTGTGGTTTTTGCACTTATGTAAAAATGGTTTTGACACTCTTGAGACATTTCTCTACGTAGAACTGAATTACTTGCAGATTCTCTTTTGCTGAACGCGTTTTGAGTTATAAAGCAAGTTTGCTTTTTTTAGATATGAACTATAAGTAACTATCTATCTACTACCCTATGTACATTCACAGAATCTACATGAAATTATTGAAATAACTTAAATATGTTCTGTCGCGTAATAGCCTACGAACTATGTTTGAAAGGCAATCGCTTATTTTTCTATTGTAGCGATATTATCCCCGAAGTTTTGCATGATATACCTAAGCAGCGAATCGTTGAGTATCAATTGCCATGAAGGATGAATTAACAAATTACGACGCTACGACCATTTCGTTCAGATCCTTCAAAACAATTTTCAAGTTTCAAACTTCTACACAAGATTTACTATGTAAGGGTTCCAATGGATATTGAGATGACATCATGGTGGATCAGGTTTTATTCTCAACCTCCAGCTTTTTGTTTAATGTATTTATATCAAAAATCATTTCACTTATATTTTATCTCCCCACTGAAGCTGCAAATTAAATTCATTGAGTTTTTCCGCATCGTTCACAAGAAAATCAAAACCTCTAACCAGAATCGGAATCGGTTCATCATCATATTCGAAACAATGAACTATGTCAGAGAGGACATCATTAAACCAATTTAGCACTCGTAATATACTTAACCAGCGGAGTTCAAAGAGAATATTCCTCCCCATATTGACAATCAATTTCATCGGCCAAGGTTTTGAGTAATATTCTTTGCAATGCGAGAGATCGAATATTGTTGGTAATTTTGACTACAAATTTCATAACTTTATTTAGTTTTAGTTAATTTCCACTCAATGCCTTTTGATGGATAATACATTGGTAAGAGAGAAATTGAAAAAAAAACATTCGTTTTTTTGACATACCACCATTATAATAACCCATCATAGAAGGAAGTCATTGGTTGCCAATCCCATCATTTTTAATAATGAAGTTTTCTCA
Source organism: Cryptolaemus montrouzieri (assembly GCA_013387265.2). Lineage (NCBI taxonomy): Eukaryota > Metazoa > Arthropoda > Insecta > Coleoptera > Coccinellidae > Cryptolaemus > Cryptolaemus montrouzieri. The sequence continues at coordinate 35,837,151 of JABFTP020000144.1, forward strand.
GAAGATATAATATTTTTGAGAGGAGAGAACAATTCATGTCTGTAGTATGTCCTTACAGTAAAATAAACTGAAAATTTTTTCTTGAAATATAAAAGCAAGAAAGGCCATCCTGACAGTGTCAACAACATTTGACGATACATCCAGTTGGAATGAAAAATGAATAGTTTTTTTTCATCCATAACTCTTGGTAGAAAGCGATACCTATCATACCACAGGTATGGCCACCCAAGATGATGTAATGTGTGTGTTCACTTGCTTCTTGAAGAGGGCCAAATTGTAGGTTATCGTAAGATGTACGATGGAAGCGATTTCCACAGCATACTAGTCTGAAAACAAAACAATTCTTATAGAGAGAGGCGATACGTGGTGTAGCTAGTTCGCCCGTTCGCTGATAATAGTTTTTCGCGAGCCTGGTTTTTCTTCGGCACTGGATTCTTTCTGGAACCAAGCCTTTCTCTTCTTTAGAAAATTTGCCATCTAAGCATCTGTAGAAAAGATAAAGATCAGCAACTTGCCGCTTTTGAACGAGAGGCTGGAGACCAATTAGATCTCCGAGTTGTCGATGAGGTGCACTGCTCTCTTTTGGATACAATGCAATAGATGTAATGAATGTCCGGAGCCCCACACATAGGAACAGTTCTCCAGACCGGTTCACACATGTGCTCTGTATTAAATCCTCAACTGTAATGACGTGAAGTACTGCTTAACCCTGAAAAGAAAACTAAATTTATCTTCTATTTGGCAATGGCTGACACATGGTCATGCTGTGATGCCTAGTAAATGCATGTTCTTTTCTGAGGAAATTCGATGTCTTTGCATGATTGAAGAAGGTTTTTCAGCAATGACTTTTCTGGGAAACGCTGTTGATTGCATCTTGTTCGCTTTGAAATGGACCAGGTTTAACCAGTCCTACTCTGATATATTCTGAATTTAGTGATATACTCTGTTGCTATTTTTGTCGGTGTGACTCCTCAGTAGTTAAAGGAGTTACCTCAGTCAGTTCTCAATTGGAAAAGAATATCAGTGCTCAATACTTTCAATTTCAAGTTGTCATCTAACGAATTTGCAGCTTTCAAAATCGCCTGTTTTACCATTTCTCCCCCTTCATATGGTTTCATCTTTGGTGCAATCATCTGGGACACGTTATAATGCTACAGTTGTAGCCATGTTTGGACCAACTATTCTTAAAAATATTGATTGTTGTTCCATTAAGGGGTTCTTCAATTATTTAAATTTTTCTCTCTTGGTGATAGAAGGTGAAGGAAATGTTATTACAGAATTCGAATGTACAGTTTTATGATGACTCTCAATATGCCTTTTTCAGCAACCAATACATGATATCACGTAACGAACATACATTAAGAGCTTCAACTTCTATTAGGAAATACTGTTCTTCTATAACCTCACTTTCTTACTAAAACTTGCCATATTTTCTTTTTGCTCTCTACTCCTTTTAACCAAACATCTGGATATTGATTGTGTCGTTCAGTATCAAACTGAGCGCCATATCACCATGTGTATTAATCTATTCCAAAGCAACTCAGATGGCTCGCGAATTTCTCCAATGCTGACGCCTTGATTAATTCTAGCAGATTTAACATGATGACGTCGGCAACATGTCTCTCAGCGCAGTTTTGCCGCTGCGTGTTTTTATTATGAGAATTTCTTCCGAAAATTATAGAAAATTCTATGATCTTTAGAAATCATGTTCATAATTACCAGAATGTCCTTCGCGACCTATCGGCAGCGGTCACCGATTTTAACAGTAAAAACCTTCGAGCTATGGACCACTTGCTTCATTCTTCTTATTCGGCAATAAACGACTCTTATCTTTTTAACGAAATGATTTTGCCCTTAAAAGAAAGCTTCGCAATGACGTTAACGTAAACGTTTAGCGATCATAATTCGACATGGTGTTTGATCGTGCAGATCGCTTCACCTAATGCGAAACAGACAATTTAGAATAAAATGAACCCTGTTATTATTTAGAAAAAGTCTTGTTTACGTTTGCAATGTATCTATGTTGCCTCGTCTAGTTGTTGGTTTTAGATATCCGAATATTTTAGCATTCTGACTAGCAGATGCATTTACATGAGATACAGCGGCGGGCGGGGGTTAGGGGAGTTCGATCGGAATTTATCGTGCCATGTAGCCAATAAATCCCTGTAACTTTATTAGATATCTTTCTAATTTATAGGGTTTGTCCCGCGCCTGACAGTACAAATAGCGTTGATTTGAGCGTTCTATATCAGACCTCGTGTAATACTGTTCCCATCTTTCAACCTCCCTTCCGCCTCTGATATTAAATGTCACCCAGTCGAAGTCGCGCCGAGACATCTCTACACATAGTTTCCGAAGTTTTGGGTATCTCGGTCGGAAATTGTCCCCTAAGAAAAATTCTTAATTGAAAACAGAACTCATTTGGTATGTTAAATGGGGGCGACGCGAAATACTATCATTTGAGACAATTGAAAATTTCAAATGAAAAGTAAATTGCTTCCAGGCTGGAATATTTGGAATCTTGTCTCGTCAGGATCGAATGGAACTAGTTATGTCAAGCTTAAATAATTATTATTATCATTAGACTATCTGAAATGATAAGGGTGAAAACACTAAACGAAAATAAATACATATTAATTATTGCAGGGCAAGACATCGCGATCTCCTAAATATTCGGACATTAATAAAATGAGATTTGTGTGGACGGTTTCATGTTGCTCAGGGGTGCTCAAACGGTCGATCGTGAGTGCTTTTTGAGTAGATCTCGACAAGGAAAAAATTTTTAATGAATAGGTAACTAAACTACAAAAATTTATTACGTAATAAAATAATACTCTGCTATCGACAAAAGACGGCTTCATCAAAGGAAAGCGCGGTACTTGTCAAAGAAAAGCCGCGTTTTTTACTCTTGCCGCTTCCTTCACGCCGATATAAATGTTGCGCCTGCAGGAATTGGAGTCCTTCTGAATTGTGACTTGAAGGCAATACTACGTCAATACAAAGTTCATTATAAATAGTACAAAATGAGTGCAGCGAAGTAATCTAAAACGTATCATTTTAATATCGATTGGGAGGAGGAATTTTTATTTTGTATGGTGAAGGATAAGTGAATTTGTTTCATTTGTCGTGAGTCAGTTGCAACACCTAACGTGGTAACTTAGAGAAACTTATAGTTCGACGAATCCACTGGTATGACAAACACTGCCCTGCTATGTATTTTCATTCGGATGGTATTCAAGGACATGTTGGTTAAGGAAGAATTTTTACAATCATTCCTCTGAAGGGAAGATGCTTGGCGAAGATATATATATGACGTTTTCTTCAATTTTGTAAAAAACTATAAGCTACCAATATATAGATTAGTGTGCATTACAACCGATGGAGCACCAGCAATGACTAGAAACAAAAACGGTTTTGTGGCATTGTGTCGAGCTAACGAAGATTTCCCTTCATTTCTTTCATTCCATTGCATTATACATCATGTTCAAAAATTTTAAACAAATGGTGAATTCCATCCGTGCACGTAGCTTGCGACTATTCTTTAAGCAGCAGTATTCCCCATTGACCAGTATGCTTACCTCCTGCCTGCGGGGAATTCACAAGTAGCCTAAAAAAGTCATTTGCGAAGCCAAACTGCACTATGGGCATTGGCATTCGACAACTTCACGTCACTTATTGTACAGAAATGTCGTTCAACCCTTGCCAAACTGTACAAAAAAATAGGCTCCGTCTGATATAGGTCCTGGGCCTCTTGGGCATTGAGGACAATGAGAAGGTGAACTCATAAGCTGCTCAACGATTAGCCTCGGGATTCACCGGATTGAAGCCCAGGTTTGGAATTTCTCAGGAGACCGCAATGATGGAAAATTACCGATGGCTGGACCTAAAGGCACTGGCTGAGCCTCACAGGGTTAAGTTCGCTAGGCTAGACCTAAAAATTCTGATTTCGAGTTAACTGGGCTCTGTCGCTTCAGAAATCACCTGAATAATCGAGCACCCTTGCAGACTATATGAGAAGAAATAAATCACGATATGTGCGAATTCTCAGCTGGAGACAGAATCAAGCTAAAGGAACTTGGATCTACTCACAGGAGCTCACTGAGCTTATTAACTCATTAGTGCATACAGTCCTTTTGAAAGGATCACAATATGAATGCATGTCGTAAATGTTCAGAGAGTTGTTGTGGAGCCGGCAACACGTGTATCTTCTCATTAAACCTTTCTCAGAAGCATTCATGTCTTTGGCACGACGTGAAATACGATAGTGTTGAATTCATTGACGACCATGGATCACAGTTTATATTCTACTGAAAATGGCGGGTCAGTAATGTTCAATTACTACTTAACAAAAATATTTTTGGAACTCCATTGAAAAATTTCGACGCATTACTTCAACCTCAAGCCACCACACTTTCCATTCATCGGAGAGTGATGATGAAGAAAATATACCAATTTCTGTTATACAACAGCTTACCAGGAAGAAGAAGGGTAAAAGTGTTCAAAGAAAAGAAGAGAAATTCATAGGTGGACGGGAGATACACCCAAATATTGTATGAATACCACTTGTGATCCTGTGCCTCCATCTCGCGATGCACAGTCGGCCGAATCGCCAGCCGATTTCTTCAAACTTTTTTTCACGGAGGCGATTATGGAAGATATTGTTCACTAGACTAATTTGTATGGGTCACAAAAAACATTTAAATTTTTCTATGGATGAACTGTATGTAATCTTTGGAGCTTTATTCATCAGTGGATATGCCAAGTACCCTAATAATACTTCGGCACTTGATAAGACTCAACCGTTTTGAGCTTCTCTTACGTCATCTTCACTTCAATGATAACAACAATGTTTCGACAGACAAACTTCACAAATTGAGACCACTTATTGACGAATTGAATCAAAATTTTCGAGAGTAAGGCGGTATAGATGAGTATCTATCGATTGACGGGAGCATGATACCATACTATGGAAAGCATTATGCGAAGCAATATATCAAAGGAAAGCCAATCAAGATTGGTTTTAAAAGTTAGGTCACTTCGTCAAAGTGTAGGGTATATGCTAGCATTCGAAATATACACTGGTAAATCTGATAATGAAAAACAATTTGGTTTGGGTGGCGATGTTGTTTCATCTCTAATTCGATTAGCAGGACTGGAGGAGAATAAGGGTTATAAACTTTATTTCGATAACTACTTTACTGGTATTGATCTAATGTCCTATATAGCGGACTGCAATATTTGTGCTACTGGTACTATACGCCAAAATCGTTTAGAAGGATCTCCTTTTTCAGAGAAGAATGTATGGAATAGAGAAAAAAGAGGATCTCTTCAGTCCTTATCGAACGAGAAAATTCTGAGGGCTCAATGGAAAGACAACAAGGTGGTAACGATGGCCACCAACTTCGAGATTGATCTATGATGACCGCTAGACTTTGGTGCAAAGGAGCCTAATCCAAACAGAATGTTCCCCATCCGAAAGTGGTATCAAATTACAATAACTACATGGGAGGGGTTGATAAGATGGATCGATTAGTAGCTGTGTACCGATCGAGAATGAGGCAAAGAAAATGGTACTGGCCCATTTTTTAGTATTTGTACGATGTGAGTGTAGTAAATGGCTGGATTTTGATGAAAAAACTGAGACCTGAAGATCCAAACTGTGCAAATCTTCTAACATTCGAAATATGGGACCAGATCAGTCAGAAACTGCCGATAGTTTGTCAACAATAACGATGTTAGATTCGATAGTGTGGGACATTTGGTCAAATACTCTGAAAGTGACAAAAAATGTAAAATGTGCCATAAACATTCGAGGTTCATATGTGATAAGTGCAATAGTGGCTCACAACCTAAAAACTCTTTTTTCGATTTTCATAGGAAATAATGCCAAAAAATATGATGTTAATGTTATCGTATTTAGTTTATTCAAATGTCTTACTATCTTCAATATTTCATTCGCAGAAAAAAATTAATGAATTTTTGAACCAAATATGTTCTTATGAATATAGTCCTTATAAACGGATCCCTTTCTTTATCTAAACAGAGAGGGAAAATTTGAAAATAGCGACAGAACCACGTTTCTGAAGCAAAATTATATCCATTTCAAGAAAAAATTATAATTAAATCAAAAATTTTTTCTCACAAGCACTAATGGGTTAAATTCTAATCCAGAAAGCTCATTAGCATTTACGAGAAGGTTCGAGCTTGCAGGTGAAATTTAGGGCAGAGTGTAGCACAATAGACTACTGCGTCACAGTGGCAGGGCTGTCAATAAGCCCACACTCAATTTTGATAACTATCTTATTGGACAGCATCCCTCGACTACACATAGTGGTGGAGGAGGTGGCCATGAGGGCCTCTTTGAGACTGAGAGGGACATCAATTAGATCTCCGGACACTCCACATCCCTGAACGAAATCAGAGAACTCCGACCTGACCTTCTCACAAGAGGAGATCAAACAAGAGCCACCTGCTACTTTGATAAAACCTACAAAGTAGTCATTCCACCAAAAGAAACTTGCACTACATCCCACGCCTTACTCATCCCACAGGGCCCCACCTGGTTTACGGATGGGTCCAAAACCGGGACGGCTACAAGCATCGGCGTTCACGGACCTAGGGCGAACATTAAAATTGCGGAGACAACGTTACCGTAACATACGCAGAAATATTTCCTATTCCCCGGAGCGTACAGGAAAACCTACATAAGAACTATAGCGACGCATACATCTACATATACTCTGATAGCAAAAACGCCCTTAGATATCTTAAAGATTCCAAGGTTACATCCAAACTGGTTGACGAATGCAGAACAGTACTTGGACAACTCAGTGCTACAAACAGAGTCACTCTGATTTTGTGCCCAGCCCATCAGGGCATCGAAGTAAACGAGATAGCAGACTGCTTCGCCAAAAAGGCAACAGCTGTCAGGCCGATGGGACCAGAACGAATTCTGACCATCCCATGGACCCATGTGCTCCCTTTCTTTCAAAACTGGACCACCACCGAGGCCTGAAACTACTGGGCAGACATCTCGGGACTGAGACAGTCAAAAAGGCTCATAAAAGAACCGCAATCAAATAAGAGGGTACATGAACTACTATCCCTCAGAAAAAGTCTGTTGGGATGGTAGTGAGCCTTTTAACGGGACACCAACTCAACAATTATCTACGTGTCATGAAACTATCGGAAACCACACAATGTCGTGGTTGCCTTGAAAATGACGAAACAACGGAACACATATTCTTCAAATGTCCCGCTCATAAGGAAACCAGTCTGAACACCTTGGGCACTGAAACACCTAGCACCCGGATGTTCCAGGAGGCCCCCTACAACAGTCTTGCAAGCTTCATCAGGGAGTTTTTGCAAGACAAATAACTCAATAAAACACGGCAAGCACAATGGGCCAAAGTGCTGCCCATTTGGTCGCTGTGCAGGAAGCAGAAGAAGAAGATTGGACAGCTTTAAATATAAAAATCTCACTAAATTGATTTTTAGTAAAAGAATAATCGTTTATTGTGTCGTTAAACATAACATAAGTATTGTTTTACTCTCAAGAATGCATAAATTGAAATAAAAGAGAAACCAAACAACAACCAAAAAGATTCAATAATGAAAGGAGAATAATGTGTTGACGATTAAGTAGAAAAAATCTCGAAAAATGCTCAAATTGAAGACCATTGAAAAATGGCAGTGATCAAATCTAGAAACAAATTCTCCTTGAGCATTTCGTATCTCTGCAACAGAAATATTTCATTTCTTTATTAATTTCCAAACTCAGATCCTCATTATCTAAACAATCTCTCAAAAGAAATTCAGGAAGGTTGACATAAGGTTGGTTGATAATAAAGATAGGATAATGAATCTCTCAGCCCTGAAGAGAAAACTGGGCAATCATTGAGTCATCAAACCAGTGTCCAGTGATTATAACCAAGGTTTTTAAGAACAGTCAAGACACTTTTGGGAACAACTATGTGGTTCATGGTAATTACTGAATATTATACCGGTTTCCCATGTTCTCAGATGTTAGAAATCATTTTTTTTTTAATTTGAACAAGAACACTATTTCTGCTTCATCATCTTATTAATAAGAAAGTTTAAATTACGTTACTTATTAATAATCTTGTAACAGTTAGAATTTTATATTCCTACATCCGGCTTTTCATTAAGAGCCATCGTTTTCGACCCCACGAAGGGCGTAAATAGTAATCCATAACTGCTGAAAATTAATCAATGGTCACCTCGACGCAATTCCAACGTCGACTTATATTGCCGCTATTAATTTTGTCTCAGTGCCCCACGCCGTCCCGAAGGTCCAGCATTCATACCTTAACCTAACTGTATCACCGGGAAATAAATGACGCTGCGATACATTTATTATGGTCTGTATTGTGAAGTTCTGTCCGTCGGTTCGTGGCAATGTACGTATGAGCTATGCTGGACCAGATACGAACGCTATATTTCACTTTGGAGGGCGTGAGGAGTATTAAAAACTGGCTATATATGGGTGTTACGATTCGAATGAGAAGGGGTTGAATGAATTTAGTAAATAATTGGGATGGGGAAAATAAATTTCACAACACTTCAAGGAAGTCATGTAGATTACCACACTCATAAAAATAATTTAGGTATATTCGAATATCGGGATTGTGTATATAATCGACATTTGAGTTTCTGTTTTCTCCAAAAAACTTTAATATTCATTCTTCTTCAGAACAAAAACAGAATACAGTTCTTACACTTTGTGATGCAATTTCAACACTTGGAGAGAAAAATGAACTATACTTAACAAAGAATGCAATCAAACAGAGAGAAAAAAGCTCTTCAAAACGTATCTTAGTTGTTCAAGGCGCATGGTAATACGAATCTAGTTTCGACGCCTTTTTTCCCTCTGGCCAGAGTTCTCCTTGGTGGGTGGTTGAAAATGAAGCATTTTCTCAGAATTTTAGGCACTTTTCCTTGTCGAAATGAACATACGACGTGCGATTGGAGCGAGTTCGAAACAGAGTGTTCTTCGCTCGTACGGCGAATATACAGGGTGCTTCAACGAAAACTAAACAGAGACTATATCTACCAAGATATTCATTACTGATCAAAACGAAAAAACAGGTAAATTTTTGTTTCACGGGGGACATCTTTGGGGGTACAATACTTGCCTGAAATATCAACCCACTAAGCAAGGGTTGCAATCCTTGAACATTTTGAATAGAGAAGATGGGTTGAGTGATGGCTCAAAAGAGAGGTGGTATCTTTATCTACAACGCCTTGAACGAATTTCCATTTTTAATTGAAAACTGTAAGAGATACAGGGTGAGCAACTGAAAGATAGGGAAGACTATTTCCCTGAGACTATTCAAGTTTCAGTGAATTAAAATGGAACAGATCCATGCTGATCAATGGCAGTCATCATCGATTACCATCCTCATCTCGAATTTCAACCCCTAGAGCAGGGGTGACCACCCTTGAAAATTTGGAAGAGGGAAGATGGGTCGAGTGATACCTCGAAAGAAAGGTATTATCTTTGTCTACATTCCCGTGAACGAATTTTCATTTTTGATTGAAAACTGTAGAAGATACAGAGTGAGCTACTGAAAAATAGAGGAGACTATCTATCGCCTGAGCTATTCAAGTATTAGTACAAAAAATGGAACAGATTCATTTCCAGATCAAAGGCTGTCATCTTTGATATAAATGAATCTATTCAATTTTCACTAATCTCAATAAAGTCTTGGGGCGATAGTCTTCTCATTTTCATTTTCTTTGCAGTCATCAAAGACCCATCTTCCATATTCAAAATGTTCATGATTGCAACCCCGCTTAGGTGAGTTAGTATTTCAGGCAAGTATCGTACCCCGAAAGATGTCCTCCTTGAAACAAAAATTGACCAGTTTTTGCGTTTTGATCAGAAATGAATATCTTGGTAGATATAGCCTCTGTTTAGTTTTCGTTGAAGCACACTGTATAGTAAATCATATACAAGATAGTATGGTTCCCTGTATAGAGATAGTTTTGAAGATATTGAATAAAATGAAAATGACTTGATGCGGAGGTTGAACAATAAGTAGGTGTGCGGCATATTTAATGGGTGAAATTGTAGTGAAAATGAAATGAAAGGAAATTGATAAATTGAATTAGAAAAAAATTGAAATCAATTAATAAAATGAATATGTATATTGCGGACGCAACACTTTGATGTACTGTACTGCCATGGATGTACTTATGCCTACAGTGCATTGCTATGACGGACAGAAATACGTTAATATAAACCGTGTTCAAGAATATTATTTTGTCTGATAGGCAGTATGTCTGATTCAATATCTGAAGAAATAAACGCATCTTAAGTCTAGAAAATGAAGATGAAGCTCTTCACATAGGAAAAGAAATTAGAATCTATCATGGAATTCAGAGCTTGGTTTTCACCACAAGTGAAATTCTTGGCCGAATTTAACTGGAATGCATGCTTTGATGGAAGACTCAAGAAAGCCATTATACGACAATGGCTAAGCTCTTGGAAAAGAAAGATGAAATCCTAGTGTGGATATACACTTTCATCAATCTTACCTATGAAGCCGCCGTCTGGTGATTTAATGTGAAACTGAAGACGGTCAGTTTTTAAGCCTGGTCATGTTTAAAGAATGACCTGATTGAATACAGAATAATGCAGACGACAAAATAATGACCAATAGATATCGTGCTGTGTTCGCCACCAATCAATCACTTTTTGTAGAGGAGTAGGCCCTGGTAACGATACTACACTTATACACTCTGCGTGATTTATCAGATACGAGCTGCTTAAGCTGAAATTAGGCATTAACATCATGCCAACCCAGTTCATATTCGACAAACCAAAAGGCCTCTTACAATATGGTGAAAATAAGACATACAGTGAAAACGAGACTGCTTCTGAAGGATAAACCTTCGTAGATGATCAAAGAACAAAGTGGGATCAGGATGTTGGTCAGACAGGAAATCTCTGAACTTACAACGGGCATAGATTACAGATGGACATAGCAATGTCTTAAGCACAAAGCTGATTAGTTCATTGAAGCTGACACGAGGAGACATAATGATTGAAACCGTAAGGGATAAAAAGTCGATACCATCCTTACAGAGATATCGACTAACCCTGGCTTCATGAGAATGTCAACAAGTAGTGACAAAGGTCGTTCTCATAAAAAAAATTCGTTAAGTTGGGCGAGGGGACACGAATAGTAGAAGAGCATCATCAAGGCAGACTATTCAGTTGAAAGGGAGGCTAGGCAAAAGATCTAATCTAACCTAACCTAGGCGACATTCACTTTTAAAGGCACTTTCTGTCTGAATGTGAAAACTTGATCTTCACTACCTCTAGAGTATCTATGTACGAAGAGAAATGACTCTGATCTATCCACAGAAATGCCAACTGGGTAACATTGCGTTATTCATTGAGAATTAAGGGTGGTTGAAGGTCGAGATTTCTGTCACTCTCATTCAATGTATTAAATTACAATAAAGAATAAGTGGAGAACCCATGATAAACGTTGTAGGTATGCTTAAGGATGGAATGAGGCAATCTGATGTGACAAAAGAAATAGGTGAACCATAAAGAGTAATTTCAATTCTCTGCTCATTATCGCGAAATTGATTGGATTCTTCTGATGTTGCTGAAAGTCATGCATGCCGACACTATTCGACTTCGGATCAGCAGAAATGTATTCTCCAATTATCTGTCAAGTGAATTCTCACTATGATAGCACCACCACTATAGCGTCAGCTTCAGGGAATACATATTTCATCAAACAACTGATATTTGAAAGAGTCTACTGAAGGTCTGGATGTACCTTCAAATATTGAACTCGTACAAGTGGGAATCAAGCTCAACTTTTATTATGCGCCCAAGAACATGTAACGTAACAATGATTTTCTATATAAGTTTCCACATATGAATCAGAATTCAGGATGTTCCTTATGACGTACCAGAGACTTTCAGACAACGAACTTTCTATGTATAATGTACAAAAAGAGTAAACAGACACCTCAATTCTTCCTAGGCGCCCATTTATGTGGTGTAACAGGTTTGCTACTCCTGGTACGCGCGCATAAAAAAAGGCTAGATAATGTTTTATTCTATGCAAGATTTGCTGGCCGAATTATCCATCAGTTGCTTAAACTGCTTTGGCAGTTTTGTTTTTATATTCCATCAAGAAGAAGTTGAAGTAGGCTCTGCTATATTTCCCTTTTACAGGTTCAATTATGGCAGGTCTCCTTCTATTTCCAGAATAATTGATAATGTTAACATCGCTTGGTCTGCTGGCATTGACTTTTTCACTCTACCATGTTGAAATATTAGAAATTTATCAGAGAGGTCTTCATAGGTTAAGCTTCATTGAACTTCTGTTTATTCCTAGCTTTTAATTTACAAACTAATCATTCTGGAAACTAGTTTTTTGGTTTACTATAAATTGCTTGATTATTTTGTAAACAACGGTTCACCCATAAACAATTAAATAATTACATATCTATGGGATCTAGTTAACATTACTCCACCAATTAATGATGAAGATTTGGGGCAAAGGGTTCTATTTTGATGCAATCAATATAGTAGAAAGAAGGAGTCAAGGGTATATTCAATAAAATAGCGGTCATTTGGAACAATATTCATATACGATAATTCATATAGTCATTTATTGTTCTATGTTTTATTTTCGCCTCGAAATCTCGAGTGCCTATATATATATATATATATATATATATATATATATATATATATATATATATATATATATATATATATATATATATTACACTCGTTTCCAGAATAGTGTATTCTTCTTCTTCATTTTCATTAAATTTTCGGTCCTTAACATGATTTTTAAAAGATTTCTTATCTTCTTAAATTCTCCTCCAGGTATTTAAACATTTCCTTTTCTTGTTGCAATATTTTATCGGTAAAAGGACTAATATCAAGACGTGGAGCATGATAGAGTTTTTAATATATTCAGAATGGAAGTAATAACGTCTCTATTTGTCAGTGTTTTCACTCAATTGTTACAAACAATTAAACAACGAAAATAATTACTCATATTAAATTTTCAGCAGAATTAAGTGACAATCACAATTTACCGAATTTCTTCGAAAATTATTTTTGTAATGAATATAAATAATATTAGTTTGGTGTATAAAACCAGGATAACAGTTAATTTTTTCATATCGCTATATTTGAAAAATATTCTCTACAAAAAATACAACCATGTATGTTCCAATTTGAAAGAAGTAATTCTTTAAGAATCTTTCTTTTATTCCGTAAAAAGTTTGGTGCACCCATGCAATAATCCTTCAAAATTCACTGCAAATGTTGAAAATTCAATTCACTCTAACTCGAGTTTATATTTTTTTCTCATCGATTACCAGACTTATAGAATAAGTATTATTATAATAGAAATTCTACTATTATAATAATACTTATTAAGTTTAGGGTGCGCGAGAGAAAACCAGACAATTTTTTCCGTTATAACTTTCGAAATTTTACAGCTAGATCATTCGTTTCAGCTTCATTGGAAAGCCAAAGTACTAGGTTTTTCGGAAATTGTATGGAAATTTAACTTCCGGTGAAATCCAATATGACCGACTCATTCGAAAATGAGGAATATTTCAAGATCGCTGGCACGTTTTTTCTCCACTAAAAAATGAATGGGGCAATAAGTCAATAATTCATTCTTTTCTAAACAATTTGACTTGGTAAAATTGTAGTGCGAAGAATCTTTTTTATTCTGATTTTCAGCTGAAATCGAAATATTGTTCTCACCTCATGACGTTGGCTCTCCTGAAGTTATTGTATTTTTCATGGATGTTTTAAGAAGACAAAGAACCATATTTTACTAAAACCAACCTAAAATTTGATTTTCTTTCGAATTCAAAATTTCACCCCGCGCATTAAAAAATTTTTCGCGGTCGTAATAAATCAACTGCGTAATTCAATCACTAGATTGAACCTTTCCCATCATTTTGAGGGGTCGAACTCGAATATTGATTCAGAATTGTGTCAATTGTCGTCAAAAATATTTCTCTTTTCCACCATCATATGCACCTCCCGCTGTGAAACCTCTAAACTTAGACTGCATGCATTAACTCTATGATAAACAAAAAATAATGAAGTGTCATCGAGTTTCAGACGAAATCTGGTTTGAACTGGAATTTTGTCTTGGTGTTTCTTGTTTTTGACGTTTGGAATTGTTAACAATGGTTTTAATAAATGAGGATAAGCGTTTCATTGAATGTTCATTTGTGTACTGCTAGGCAAATATTACGCCAGTTCCAACCACTAGTTACAGAAGAAGTACAATCTATGATCTTGAGGAAACATTTCAGACAACAGGGTCATTAGGAAGAAGATCAGGTACTGGTGCAGATAGAACTGTTAGAACACAGATACTCGCCTTTTTCATAATCTGTTTCAAGCATCAACTCCAAATTTTTTGTATTATAAACTTAGTCAGCCCTATCAGAACTCCAGGAACCAGCTGAAGAAGCTGCTGAAGAGCGCAGATTCGAGCGATTCAGAAATTTATTCAATAGATTTAAAACACGCAGACAAATCGAAAATATCTGGTTCACAGATGAAAATATTTTCAGTATTGCCCCAACAAAAAACAGCCAGAATGATAGAATTTTTGTTCCGATGAATGAAATTAATTCGTTTGCAGAGGGAAAGACAAACATTTTCCAGGCATGTAAAGGTCTCTGCCGGTATTTCGAGGAACTTTAAATTAAATATCACTTTTATAGAACAAGGCATAAGATTAGATCAGGAAAATTATTGTCACATATTTCTCGATCATATGTTACCAACTATTGAGGCGTCAACTCCTCAGTTCACTTTCATGCAGGTGAATGGTTTATGTTTTTCATATGGCATGAATAAGTGCAGTTGCCACCAGCTGAAAATGAACGGGTGAGAAATTGAGTAGCTTTTTGGATGTTTTTTTTTGGTTCAAATCTTCTTTGGAATTTTACAATTTCTTCCATATTCTTCTGACAAAGTTTGTCAAAGAAATAAACATCCAGTACTATTTCACAAAACCGCTACTTACTCTCAACTGGCTGTCAGTGTACAGGGTGTCCCAATTTAGATGTATCTAAATGAAATCTATTTCGAATGATTTTAGGATAGAACCAGATGTCATACCAGTCATTTTACTATAGATTATCTAAAATAACGCGTAGACGATATCATCGAACTAGAACAATGGCCCCGAAATAGTCCCGATCTTAATCAATGCGACTATTTTCTGTGGAGTCATTTGGTGTATGAAAATGGTATCATTTTCAGTAATTGTGACATTATTTTTTGTTTATCATAGTGTTAATGCATGCTGTCTATGTTCAGAGGTTTCACAACGGAAGGTGAAACATTATTGACGATAATTCGCACAATTCTGAATCAATATTCGAGTTTAACTCCTCAAAATGATGGGAAAGGTTTAATATATTGATTGAATTACGCGAAAAAATATTTTTAATGCGCGGGGAAAATTGTTAATACTTGAGGAAGTCGGCCATTTTGAATTCGAACTGAAATCAAATTTTAGGTTGGTTGAGTGAAATATGGTTCTTTGTTTCCTTAGAACATCCATGAAAAACACAACAACTTCAAGAATGCCAACCCCATGAGGTGAAAAAACTATTTCGATTTCAGCTGAAAATCAGAATGAGAAAAATTCTTTTCGCTACATTTTCACCAATTCTTGGAATATTTTTAAGATCAAGATGTCAAATTGTTCATAAAATACTGAATTATCGACTGAATGTCCCATTCGAAATTTTTAGTGAAAAAAAGTTCCAGCGATCTTGAAATATTTCTCATTTTCGAATAAGTCACCCATATTGGATTTCACAGGAAGTGAAATTTCGATGCAATTTCTGAAAAACCTAGTCGTTTGGCTTTCCAATGAAGCAAAAACGAATGATCTAGCACTAAAATTGCGAAAGTTATAATAAAAAAAAAATTGTCCGGTGCATTTCTGAGGGTTTCGAAGGATTCTTCTATTCACCTAGGATAATCAATAATCTTGATTTTAGTTCTCTACTGAATTATTTTCAGGTATTCCTAGAATAAAAAGCAAGATGATTCAATTCTGAGGAGCTAAAAGGCCATTAAAATCTACTCATCCACCGAGCATGGTACTGCTAATTCAGAAGTTTTCTAGCTCTCAGGCTGAAAGCGTAGAGCTTCTATCATGCATAAACCATAACAGCTATCTTGATAGGATAGGCATAGAAAAAATGATCCTATGAGGAAGCCATCAATTATACCAGCCCTAACACTAACGGAAAATTAGTGCAAGTGAAAATTTCTCATATTTCATGTGGACTTTCAGAAGCTCATACAGGATAATTGTGAAAATTCTGAAAGCTATCAGGTGAGTTTGCCTCGTTAAGATGAAACATTTTTAGATCTATGCTTTGTTTTTCATAGACTCACGGAAATGAAAAATTGGACATAAACTAAAAATTAAATACACTGCGGTTGATTACGACATGTGAATAGAATTCGATGAATAACATTAGCCACTGATGAGGTTAGTTTTGATTTCCGGTTCTGTAGAAGCGTAGGTTCAGAACGACTGATAATATTTGCTGAATATCGATCGACTAAGAGTAGGTATTCGGATACAGAAACATTATTGGGCACCTGGAACTGTAACTGCTTTATTTTGACTTCAAATATGCAACAGCCCATATTGAACATTTATTCAGATCGTAAATTAGTTTTCTCCTATGATGTTTACTATCATTTATTCGTATTAATGTAATTATCTTCGAAGATTGGTTTTCGCTTAGTTCCTACAATTTTTATTCAAATTGTAGAAAATTGCTTCTAATGCTTAGAAATTTTATTTTACTTATAGACGGTAAATCTGGAAATTGGTTATTGAATTTCCTGCAATTTCTACCCACTACTTTTTGACATTTTAAAATGAATCAAAAAAAGATAAAAAATAACGGCAATTCTTGTTGAAAAATCAAATTCGAATGAACGAAGTGACAAGTACATTAATTTAAGGCATCTGTCAGGTGAGCATAGCCAGTTCAGCTACTTGATTCAAATATTTCAAAGCATTCTCTGTTAGTTCTTGCAAAATCATCAAAATGCTATAAATTCCCAAATTATTTCGGAGCTATAACAGATGGGTATAGTACCTGCTTATACAATTCCATCTGAAATTTGACGCTTCATCTGATGGCGATATAAAAATTGGCATGTGAAATTGAAAAAATTTGAGTTATTGCTGTTTGAAAAAGGACAAATTGAAAAAATCATACAAAACAACGCAATAAACATTTGACATGTGTAGATTGCTTAGAGAATTCCTTGATCCTTCTTCTCCCCACCCAAGCAAAAATTGTGCCTGTAGTGCAAAAGATCTACGAGCTACAATTTTTTTAAATGTTCCCCAAAAATCGAGTTTATAACAAAAATAATTAAATCTGTCAAAAGTTTTGACAGATAAGTGCCAACAACTTGGGTATTTTATGCCTTGCTCAAATGTCGTTTCTAGATGTATAATAAAAAAAGGTAGATTGCCATTTCAAATACCAAAGTGATGACCTACTTCCGGTATAACCGGAAATGGTATCACTTCGAAATTTTGTTACTTCAATTGAAAATCGCTAGTTATGGATGCGTATAAAATTTCAGCTTGATATTGTAATTGGAACTCAAAAAGTTTTTAACGGACGGTCCCGGTGGATATCCCTGTATATATATATATATATATATATATATATATATATATATATATATATATATATATATATATAAGTTGTCCAAGTAGACATTTAAAAAAAAATTTGCAAATTACTGAATTTTGCCCATTTCTAAACAGTATACGATGCAACATTTTGGAAAAAAAGGACTCACGGAGCATCGTGTATCAGCCGTAATTTATACCTAGTATCACCAGATTATTTTCGTATGCAGTTAGTTGATTTGAACTCTTAATGGAGTAAATATAATCGAATTGTTGGAGTAAATCCCAACACCAAAAGTCCACTGTCATCTCATCAAATTCCAACAAGAGAGAGCTCTCTCGCTTCCTCCACAATAAAAAAGTTTTCGAGACTCAGAAACGAGAATTAAGCATCCGATATCGGAACATCTCAGAAACTTCCGTAGAGAAGTTATCATTATTTGCGAGATTGGAAAACTTCTGACGTCTGCCGCATATCGAAAACGCATGGAGAATAACTCACAATGAGATATTATGGATAGATTGATCGTTCAACTTCCGGTGGATTGCGATTTCCGTTTCCGAGGCGGGATTTGATGGCAAAAAGTCCTTGCTCCCGTCCGCTCCTCTCGCGTTCCCGGAGTATTCAAAAGTCGACGGGGTGAACCGGCTTATTGTTTCAGAACCGCTCCGCGAAATCGATTTCGATAAATAATGTATAAAAGAGAATTGGAAAAGATTTGCGTTTGTTTAAATATTGCAAAGTGGCTCGTTCGGAATGAAAGGGTTTTAGATTCTCTAAATTTTGCATTTTGTTAAATCAGAGGTGTCATTTGTTCTTTTTCTTTCAGGATAATATGTTGAAATATCATTTGAATAGGAGGAACAACAAATTTTCAAGTACGATGATAGACATGTTTTTTTTTTATAGTTATTGAGAGAAATACCGAAAGCAGAGAAAATCTGAAAATATAATCAATTTAATTGTCATGAAACATTGAGAAGTTGTTGATTACATATCCACGGTGCATTATCAGAAAATTTTGGAATTCTGAAAAAGTGTGCACAGAAATACGAAATTATGATTACTTGATTACTATACGCACTTCCTCTTCTATTCTTTCTTCTGTAATGATCCACTAACTTTAAAAGAAATGGTTGCAATCACGAGAAAATTGCAAAAAAACTTCAGAACTTTTGAGAATAACTGATAATAGAATTGACATTTTTGATTCTTAAGTTGTGTTGTTCGTTAACTCCCTTTAATGAGTGAATTGGAAAATGGCGTTAGTAATTCACTGAATTTCGCTAATTTTCATACTGAATTCATTGATATTGATATAGATATATCATTACCATGAACTAGCCTAAGCCTGCGGCTTAAATCGTATGATAAAAGACTATGATAGAAACCATATTGTGTTGTTGATGGACCGTCTTCAACACATTTGCAAGTACAAAAACTACACATTACAAATTTCCACCATTACATTCAGTACGAGTTTATTTGATCTAGTGTAATGTGCATCGTCGTGCGATAAAGCTCGATGCGATCGTTTCCTATATTGAGGTAATTTTTTCCGAGAAAGCGGTTCCTCAAATTCACCGACCTATAGAAGAGCTGCTTCGGTATTAATACGACGCTTATACAGGGTGCCAAGCTGAACAGCCCATTAAAAGTATATGAGGAACGGGTTTATCAAGCAATTTAAAATTTCAGGATTAGAGTGAATGGATACTGAAATTTGTAATTGTTTTTAGAGCGGTACCACTTCCGATTATACAGGACATCTACTTCAACTCTACTATTTCCAATGACATGGTGAACTTTTTAGTTCTTTTTCTTCATCTTTCGTTAAGATTTGTCCTATCTAAAATTAACCACTATTGAGAAATAATTTTTTAATCAAAATTCTAGGAATTATAGTGCTATCTTCTTTGACCAAAAATATTAACTCAGAGTAGATTGAGATTTTATTTTTTTCCAGTTTAACGAGAAAGGTGTTTTTCTGGGGGAAACGTACTTTACGTTGCTATTTTATGGGCTCAAAAATCACTTGTCACATCAAAAAAAATTTTTTTTCGAATACGACTGCCTATGTGTTTTTAAATTTAATTGAAACCGTCTTTTAAATTACTATTGATTAATATTAGGTTTTCCTATACCTAAAATAGCTGGTTTTCATTTTATTCATGAATTCAGCAAAAACCTGCAGTTATTTCGGAAAATTGAATCATTAGACCGTGTCAAACGAATTGTCAAAAAACGGACTCAAGAAAGATTATATATTTTTTGAGTTTAACCAGAAAAGTGCTATTTTCAAAGGCAACGTACTTTCTGATGCTATTTTATATACAGGATCCCCAAAAATCACTTGCCATCTAAAAAAATTCCAAAAGAAACGTTTTCTTCGAGTATCTATGTATTTTTTACATCATTAGAATCGTATTATAAATTAGTATTCATTAGTATTAGGTTTCCGTATTCCTAAAATGGTTTGTTTTAATTTTATCCGAGATTTTATCAAAAACCTGCAGTTCCATCGGAAGATAAAATCATTAGACCGTGAAACGTGGAAACAGTCAAAGTGAATTTAATTCAGATGCCAGTTTCTATGTTTCACAATGTTCTATGTAAGGTTCAATGAATTTCGGCCTTAGTTTGACTTTTGGTAAATATTTAAAAATAGCAATAACACAAATTTCGTTTTGTGTATAGTAAGATGAAACGGTCAATAAATACTGAAACCACGATGTTATCAATTCATTTATCATTTATGGTCAATGTCAACTTGATACTCTTTTTCAAAGCTAAGTGCTTGCGCATATTGAGGTGGATAAGAGGTCAGTAAATTTTGTTTGAGATAATGGTACCATTTATAATTCTTGGAACATAATTCAATGAGGAGTATGTTGCTTCTACATCAATACTCTTCAAACAGACATAATAATAATAGGCAGCTGCAGAAAAGACAAGAGCAAGAGCAGCAGTTCGTAAAGGGACTCTAATTGAACCAAACTAGTTTTTGCAAAATAATAATATACTTTATTGGTTATCAAACAATTACATAACATAAATATATAAAATTAATAGAGAGGTACATTGATTTTACAAACTCTCAAATATCATACAAAGCTTTACTCGTGTGATAAGTGTGGTGGATCCGGTATGTGAGTTTCGGGTTGGACACTTATGGGAGTCAACACTCTTTGCGGTTAACTGTCTTCATTCATGGATATACAGAAGTGAATAGTATAAATATATACACCGCAATATGAGTAATTTTTTGATATAAAGTACTCTGTAAAGGAGGTACTAAGTGATAACTGAAGTAGAAGTCTCAGTATTCGCTTCTGTATAACAAAGATTCGCTCACAACCAGTAGCTCTACCCCATACAATGATATTAAACCTCAAAAAGGACAGAATGTTCGAATGATGAAATTAAAAGGCATTTCAGTACCCATGCACTTCCTTCCGACGAGGTTTTAATTGGTCTGTTAATGAAAGAGAATGTAAAATTCTTCGGCCTTTTATGAAGACTGAAAAATGTTCACACATGTTGTCTCCTGTTGTTGAGCATCAGGCGGTTCCTGCTATACCACATCCGAAACTGGGCAAGAATTTTATTGCATTACTCTTGTAGGCGATAAGCAGATTTGTGTCTGATAACAGTGGTGACATCGTCGACGTATAGGAAATCTTCACCCTTAGGTAAGTCATTTACCAAGACTAGAAAATGGCAGCGGCCCCAACATGCTGCCCTGTAGGGTGCCAAGTGGAAGCTCACATAACAAACTGTCTTTCCTCGGAGAAATACGGAAAAAAATATTGATGGGAACTCGGATGCAATGTATGACACACAAAGTCTGTTGGACTGTCTCAGTATCAACCGTGTTTAATGATCGTGATGCCCTAAAACCATGTTGTGAATCTGTAAGTAGAAACCTACTTCAAAAAATAGCACCAGGCAACTGTATATTCCTTCTCGAAAATCTTCGGACAAGTGCTGACAGTAGTATTAAGCCGATAATTTTCCATCTTTGGAGCATCGTCCTTTTCGAAAATAGGGTTTGTAAGACTCTTCTTCAGTACTCTCAATGTAAGAGTCACCAGCCATGAGACTTCTTTGAATTCTCCCAACATATTTCTGATGGTTTCAGAATATTTACTGCTCCTGTGATAGCTGCACTGGGTTACCATTTTCAAGATAGGACTAGTCACCTTAAAACATCACAGGTAAGCTCTGTAAAAGTCTTCAAATATTCTCTCATGTTCGGGACCGGTAAACCTATCGACAGTTTGTATACTCCGAGATAGCAAAAAACAGGAGAACCTACTTAAAAATTTTACTATCAAAACATTAAGGTTTGAGAAATCTGCATAGCAGTAAGGCAAATTCGTCATTATATAATCTACACTCATTCTTGATGCCACTGCTACGCTATGGGTAAAAATTGTTGTGTACGAACTGATAAGCTATCTCAAATGAAATGCCTCTAGTAAATCCAAAGAAATGCTACCCAAAAATCATTTGGCGACAGCTTATCAACATTGAAATCTCCACAAATGAAAAAAACATCGTCGACAAAATAATCAATAATTGAGACAACTAATTTTCAAAAATCTCATAATCGCTTTTAACTTAACTGTATATATAGACGATCCCAGTCTTGTTCTGAAAAGACACACCACATCACCCAAATGAGAGATCCCCACTTAAGTCATTCTAACACAGTCATTCCTATTACGAGATTGTACGAAAATTGGAGAGCCACCATGAATAAAATTTCTCATCTAACCCAAGAGATTAAACAGATTCGTATCATAATTTTTACATACCAGGTAATCCGTTATAGAGATAAAGTCTGGGTTACAAATATCAGTCAATAAGATTTCTATCAGATTATATTCATTTGATAGCCCCTGAACGTTTAAGTTAAGTATTTTAACTCTACCATGGCATTTGAACTCCATATTACAGTCAAGAATATCAAATCTTTCATTAACAAGTTTCTTTTGTACCGTTCCTAAATTGTCAGTACTAGTTATTTCTTCTGCACTGAACATTCGAATCTATAAAACTGTATTTAAAATTACCGGTTTTAGATTCCTGAAAATACCTCGACATCGTTACTTCTGGAAATTTTTGTTTCATTCATACAAGCTAGATAATAAGCGCCAGTCTTGGATGTTTCAAAGGGAAGAAACACTGACAAAAGTCATCCGTGGCCGATGTGTCTCCATAAGGATGGTCGTAACGCTTGTTTCAGGAACAGGTCACGTAGCAACAATTTCTTGACAAGATCAAAGAACAATTATTTCCGATTGGTGAACAATCATTTATTTACCACAAGTCGTTAGTAAGCTTCGAGAAACCAACACCAAACGGCGAATGATGCTTCACCAAGACGATGCAAGTTCGTACACAGCCCTGAAAACAATTGATTATTTGACTAAGAAAAGATCGAATTGTTACATCATCCCGCGTACAGCCCGCACCTGTGGCCCAATGATTTTTTTACTTTTTCCAGAATAGAGAACGGACTTCGTGGTTGAAGGTTTCAGTCTTCAGAAGAAGCTGTTGATATCTTCCAAAAGGCCATTTTGAATTTAGCAGCAAACGCTGGGAACAACTGCTTCCAGAATAGGTTAAAACAAATGCAGAAGTGTATCAATCTTCGCGAAGGATACTTCGAAGAACAATTAAGTCTTCAAAAGCTCTCAATTGTTTCTTTCTTGCTCTATATGCAGAACATAAAGACATCCCTCGTATCAGAGCTTCAAGTCAAAAAGAAATTTATCTCACCCCTTACCGAGTTGAGAACAATTTCACTGTCAGATCCTTGCTTTTAAATTCTAGTTGATTATTGGCTTGAATGAATATCTTCATCACGCGTATCTTGAGGCACTATTTAAATCTGGATTACTGCAAGTTGTTGGATACCAGTAAAATAATTTTGTCTTAGTATTTTCGTTTGTTTTCAGCTTTTTATTCAGTTTGTTGATATGAAATTTGAAAGCCAGTGAAGAGTCCAGTATGACACAAATATATGAGAATCAAATCATATGTAAGGATGTGAGGCATTTGATAAAAATAAATTAACTCCTAACACATATTGAATTCCATAACAAACATTCCTTACGACCGTGATGAAATCAATGTGCACCCAAAATAGTGTATCTCGAATTGAATAAAATGAAAATTGAATCTGATCTGGTGGATGATCGTGAACTGGTTATGTAAAATTCTGCAAATAGCGAGGGGAGAATCCGCTCGGGAACAGGCCATATGCATATCGTCTTTGCAAACAAACTGGGGTATGGCACTTTAATAATGCAACACACCCTGTGATTCATTGGGTGAAAGAAAGTCATTACTTTAATACGTGGTCGATTTGCTAGCTGAGGAATAGATTGCATTTTCACAGTTTAATCTTCGTGGAAAAATTCGGGATGGAAATATTGATTTGAATAATTTTTTGGCTTTGGATCGGAAGAGCAGTTTTGATTGGGAAAAAGTTTTTCAACGACACGTTCAAATTATAAATAAAAGAAAATTTGATTTACACTTATTTACTATTTCGACATCTCGCCTCCATCAGTATGATCAAAATTAAAACTAAACTTATTATATGATCAACAACATTCGATTGAAAGTGAGTAAAACCATCTAAGACAATTCAGAGAACTCAAATCTAAATTACTCAGCCGGCAATAAATTAAATAAATGGGTATTATTGTCAAAATCTACCTGTTCATTCAATAATATGATGAAAAGTTCAATCCATTTTCGAGGATTTCTAAAATTCATATCAAGTTTTTCAATAGAGGATTATTTCAAAATTTTGGTTGAATTAAGATTTTCTTCAACCAAATCGTTCGCGTGATTAGAGTTACTCCTTTTATTGATGAAACTGGGATAGTTACTGTAGGTTCTACCAATATATATTTTGCTAGAATTACCGCAGCTAAGTTTACATATACTACAGCATAGAGTATAATATACTGTGTCCAAAAGTAAGATGACTCAGCATTCATTTCGAAGAATCTTTTTTTTTCTTTCAAATCGATATCATCGCCTCCGAAGTATTCCCCTCCAGATGTAATGCCTTTATGGGAATGTTGGGTGAGGAGGAGTGTATGACTCCCATGTTGAACAACCAAATATTTTGCAGAAATGGATCCTGAAAATCATGTATGGAAAAGGGCGCATATTTTCGAGTGAAGAGATTTTCGCTTTGTCAGGAATGCTTGACATTAGACAGTTGTATGCTCTGAAACTAGTAACTCAAGTATTTACGAATAAGATGAATGTAAACCCCATTGGTCATAAATATGATACAAGGGGAAAAGTCTACAAAACACTACGCTCGAATAAAAGAATAGTACAAAGATCCAGCAAACATCTGGCACCACGAGTATTTCACGTATACCCGTAGCCTTGTGAATCTTGAAAAACTACAAATGTTTCAAAAAGAAAGTGGAGCTATGGATTCTTTGTGCCGGAAGAACAGAAATAGACAACTTAATTAATCAGCGGAAAAACGAAAGTGTTTAGAGACTGAGTTCAGAAATTTCGCGGAGTGACTAAAAAAAAAGAGAGAAAAAAATATCTAAATTGTGAGAAGAAAAACTTAAATTGTGACTAAAATATCCGAAATTGTGACTAAAATACCGGATTTGACTAACGCCCGATTGTGAAAAAAATAAACCTATCGTGACGAACAATTCAAGAAATATAGTGACTCTTTGTTTCCTAATTACGCACTGTGAAACTAACTTTACTTTAAAATAGAAAAAAAAACTTTCCCCACAAATGAAGTTGTTATAAATTTAAATTTAACAAAATATACCTATCTCAGAGGCGAACAAGCGAGACCCACTTCGGAATGATTAAGCCTCTGCTTTTTCATTGTTTATTACTGTGTATATATGAAATCAATTGTAATAAACTTATTTATTATCGTGGACTTATGCACTATCTCAGCTGTTAGCTTATAATTTACCTTTCCCAGATTCATCAATCAAAGGGAATAGGCTCGATTACACTATACTTGACATAAATTTCCTAACTATCCTACATGTATTAAGAATTACAGCTTTTTGCATTTCGATATAAGCATTCTTATGCAATTCTAATTTCTTAAGGCTATCATGCAAAGTTTTGGATATTAACCCAGTCGAGGATACGATGACAGGAACAATATCTATTTATTCAGGTGCCACATCTGCTTGATCTCAATAGCAAGGTCTCTGTATTTGGACCTTTTCTCCTGGAACTTATTCAGCACGTTGTTATTATTCGGTATGGCGACATCCACCAGCATTGCTGTTCTGGCTCTCTTATCATACACCACTATGTCCGGCCTATTATTCGTCACCATTCTGTCAGTGATAACAGGCCTATCGTAGTATAATCTGATAGAGTCATTTTCCAATACGGGCGCCGGTTGATACTTGTAATATGGCTGGAAGGTATTCAGAAGTCCGTACTTGTGTGCAAGTTTCTGATGGATAATGTTGCACACTTGATAATACCTGTGAAGATAGTCCGTATTGGCCAGTTGTTCGCATCCGGACGTAATATGCTGTATAGTCTCCGATCTTATATAGCATTTTCTGCACCTATCTGTTTGTAATGTTCCGTCCTTGGTCTTGGATGGCCATAAGGAATCCCTCTGTTTCCGCAAATAATTCTCCTTTCATCAACCATTTGTTGGAGGCTTCCTTGTTGATGTGTGGTTGATTAATCTCATGGTGATGTCGTCCATGCAATGCCTTTCTTGACCATTGCTCTTGTTTTTCAGTATCTGATTGGAATGGTAGATTCAGCAGGTCATCTCTGATAGCAAGATTTAGAGGAGTATATCCCTTATCTGCCAACGATACCACTCTATGGAGGTCAGAAGTGAGAGCTTTTGCTGAGCAGAATTCTCTGAGATTTTTTATCTGTTCGGTGTGTATATTGACTACATCTATTAATCCGCGTCCTCCTTCTTTCCGCTTCAACGTTGTTCGTATCACAGACGATTTTGGATGATAGTTGTTGTACTTTGTTAGCATCGTTCGGGTCTGCCTTTGAATATCATCCAGTTCTGTCTTAGTCCATCTGATTATTCCAAATGAGTAAAGCAACACTGGAGTGGCGTAGGTGTTCATTGCCTTGACTAGATTCCCCGAGTTCAACATTGATTTCAGCATAGTCTTCAGACGCTGACTGTATTCTGAACGAATCTTCTCCTCTGATTGTTTTTGGTCTAGCAATCTGGCCTGTTGGTATCCTAGATATTTGTATGTTTCGCCATCTCTCATGCACGGTATAATATCTCCGTTTGGAAGTTG
This sequence comes from Cryptolaemus montrouzieri, assembly GCA_013387265.2. Classification (NCBI taxonomy): domain Eukaryota; kingdom Metazoa; phylum Arthropoda; class Insecta; order Coleoptera; family Coccinellidae; genus Cryptolaemus; species Cryptolaemus montrouzieri. The sequence continues at coordinate 35,864,204 of JABFTP020000144.1, forward strand.
TGTTTCACCATCTATGACTTTCCCTCTTTGAATGTTCATGGTCAATCCCGAATTTCATATGAACATCTGTCGAGAACTCACTGACAGTTTTCAGCAAATCATCCAATTTCTTCTTGTTCGAAGCATATAGTTTGATGTCATCCATATACAGCAGGTGGGAGATTGTATGATAATGCCTTTCTGCTTTTATCCTAAATCCGTATCCTGTTCTATTGAGCATTGAGGACAATGGATTCATTGCCAAACAGAACCATAGTGGACTCAAAGAGTCTCCTTGAAAAATTCCACGACATATGGGTCGTCGGGAAATCTCGTCCATTTTAATTGATTTATTGTTCATGTTGACCTGCAGAGACGTGCGCCAGTGTGTCATTGTTGTCTTCATGAACTCTACCAGGGCTGGGTGAATTTTGTATATCTGCAATACTTCAACAAGCCAAGAGTGGGCGGTACTATCGAATGCCTTCAGATAATCGAGAAAAGCTTAATGAACATTCCGATGCTCTACGTGTGCCTGTTTCATTATCACAGATGAGTTGTTCCTTGCACCCGTGGTGTTTCTTTCTGCATCCTTTCTGCTCCTTTGCTAATATATTGTTGTCGTCAAGGTGTTGGTATATTCGATTGGATATGCATGAGGTGAGTATTTTGTAGAGTGTTGGCAGGCAAGTGATTGGCCTATATTGAGACGGATCCTGTGTTCTATCGCTCTTAGGTAGCATATAAGTTAAGCCTTGCGTTATGAAAGTGGGTGTTTTCTTGGGATGTTGAAGAACATACGTGAGCTGTTTCGCTAGGGCTCCATGGAGCTTATCAAACTTCTTGTACCAGTAGATGTGGATATTATCTATACCTGTGGCCTTCCAATTGTTGGTCGCTCGAATTACTGTTGTGATTTCTTCCTCCGTTATTCCATCGAAGTCCACATGTCTGATATCGAGGCGTTCTTTTTCATTCGTGATCCATTCCGCATCTCTATTGTGTTTTTTGGGGTTCGACCATAGTGATGACCAATAGTCGGTCAAGCACTGTGCGTCAGGTACTTCTCTGTTATTGTTGGTCGCAGTTTTGTTATTTCCCTTATAAAAATTGGCTGCGTTTTGAAGGAACCTTTGGTTTTGGAGTTTCCTTTCAGTACACTTGACGTATCTTGAAAGCCACTTTGCTTTTGCTTGGAGTTTCTGTTTGAAAGTGTCCATATACACGTCGATGTGTTGTTTGTGATTAGGGTGTAATAAACTTTATTATTATTTTTATGTCAACAGATTTTCTAATCTTCAAAATAGTTATTAGATTCGATTTCCGGGATGGCCTTGTATATATTCTATTGACTCAAAACAGTGTCCACGGAGCGGCCTTTTGAATTTGCTGAATAACCAGAAGAGGTGCGGTGCTAAATCAGGTGAATATGGTGGTTGTGGAATAATATGGGTCGGGTTTTTGGTGGAATCGTCAGGAAGAATGTTTTTCCAGAAAATTCAGTGTTTTCGGTTCCAATCGAGATTTGACGCGTCAGAGGCACATACCAAATGGTATTCACTGATCCTTTTGAAAAGTCAACATGATCAGAAATCTGTGATTTTTTGGACGTGAGCTTCGATGGTCGATGTGACGCTGTTCATCTTCTGTTTGGAACTCTTTATACCTCTAGTAAACATTTTTTTCTGACAGAGCCTTATCACCAAAGGCTATTTGCACCGCCCTCGAAGAATCAGCAGCAGAAAATTCCATCCGCAAAACAAATGTCCAAATGTTTTGCTCAACGAATGCAGACATTATAAAACTCGAAAAATTCACTTCTGGGAGCTTACAAAACAATGCGTACCTCAAACACTAATGAATATTTTGATGTGACCTTTTGCACAGATATCGAAGATAGTCGTTTCAACCTGAAAATAAGAGTACTGCACCAAATCTTTTTGCGTGTGCATTTTAAATTCAAATGTCACCTTACTTTTTGGACATAGAAGTACCAAGTTTTTTTCCTTTCTTTATCTAACTCATCATTTTCAATGTGATTGGACATATTATTATTGATTCCGAAAGAGATGTGTAATTGGAATTTTTCCAGCAAATGTTTTGAATCATGGGTAACTCTTCCAATATATGTGACACATTTATATCTGTGCTGATCTTCAAATTTTGAGTTCCTTATCGAAATTATGTGAAGATAAAGAAACATTTAATCATATGTGGATCATGCTATGGAAAACTCATTTTAAATTGAACAGGATGAAACGACATATTCTAAATTACGATGTCCGTATGGGACGGTTTATGAAAGATGGCGAATTCATGTCTATCATTTAATTCTATGATAATCAAATCTAAAAAGCTGATTGAATCGATTTCTCAAAGTTTGGTAGTGAATTTTATTTTCGGATGAATCGAAATTTTAAACTTCTCGAAAATATTTAACTGTGGTTCAGTACCAGTGAAACATACAAATATATCATTCACATAACGTAACCAATATAGAAACTGTTCAGCTAAAGGATTGTAATGTATTGTATTCTATGAGTTATCCATGAAAATTTCTGGTAATAAGGAGCTGAGTGAATTTTCTATGATTATACCTTCGCCAGAACGTTGAAATGAAACAAAGTAATTTTGTTTTACACAGATATCTATTGATATCAATATTTCGTGTTGAATTAATTGGTTCACTTTATTAAGTTCCATACTCTCTTCATAATACCGATGGGGCCTTTAGGACATCAACAGGTGCTATTATATCCGCTCGGTTGAAAAGTTTGCGGGGTGACAATTATAATCTAACATTAATGAAATTGTAAATATGTTGAATGATGATACACCTTCTACAACATTTATACGCAAGTGGACTTTGAGCGTTTCAGCTTTGGCATAGTCTAAAAGATAATCATCGATCAGGACGAGCAAAAAGTGTTGGTACTGTAGAAACGATTGTTGAGGTACTGGGTGAACAGATTTCGACGTTTTAGAACTGCAGCTATGTGAAATATCATGAATAGAAGAAACGTACCCCCTTCCCCGTGTTCTTTTATCTTGAGGAACTCATTGCCTCAAACAGATTCAAGCTAGCTTTTTTTATTTCCGATTTTTTTTGCAAATTTTTAGAAATTTCGGAATCAGTGAAGTGCTAATATCTCGGATATTTTCGAGGTTATGTAAGAAAGGATTTGACAATCTACTGGCACTTTTTTATGCAGATTCGAACTACGTGCGGAAATTTATTTTTCTCCCATAATATTTAACTTATAATGCAAATTTGCTTGAAACTAATTTAGTTTTCAAATCTAATCCTCGTCCCAGATCTATTATCGAATCAGAAGTAAGTCGCTTCTACGTGAGATAATTTTTATTCACTTGCAAAGTTTGTTACACACTAGTGATGACACTAAAAGCGTGTTAAAAGTAGACAAACAGTTGTATAAAAAACAGGTCTATTGAACAAGAGTCTCATTCTAACAGATTAATCGCGACTGGGTCCAGAGATATTATTCTTCGATTAAATTCTCTGAGCATTCAGTTTAGTAGTTCCTCCCAACAAAAGAGGACGGTATGGTACAATCTCATTAAGGTGAATGGTACCCCTAAAATAGGCAACATATTCTACAGTTTTCTGAATGTATGCTATCTCTAGGGGTTATTTATACCTGATACAATTAGTTTGGGTTTGAAAGTACCATTCAACTTAGGTTCCAAACGACCCATTCAAGATTATCACCTTGAAAACTGAATTATTTAAGCTACTAGTGAAAATATTGAAATCGTGTTAAAAGTTTATACAATTTTCGTATAAAAAACAGGTCAGTTAATCATGAAAGTACTCTTTTTACACATCTTAATTCCGACTAGGTATCCAGAGTCTTCGATGGATTTCTTTGGGCATTCAGTTTAGTAGTTCCTCCCAACAAAAGATGACGCACGGTACCATTTCATCGTTGTTAATGGTACTACTAGAATAGGCAACACATTCTACAGTCTTCTGAATGAATGAAATCGAACCTTTATGTCACGAGGGGTTGTTTATGCCTGTTATAATTCGTTTGTGTTTCCAAATGAGCCATTTACGGTTACAACCATGAAAATTGAAATATTTAATCATGCCATTTGTTCCCTCCTAGGTCCGTTGAAAAGAATTGCAATATGCTACCCAAATCAAAGAAAATATCGAACTTGACGCTAAATAATTTTATTCCACGCGTCGTGAAATCAAGCTCCGAGATTGGCGAAATTTCTGCCATAACTCAGCCACGATTTTCTCCTAGATTTTGCATGTCCGTGATGCCCGAGACGCGAAATATATAAGGCGCCGCGACGCATTCAATTATAAGTTGGAAACGAATTTCTCATTCTCCGGAAGAGACAATTAAGGGGCATATTATAGTCAGCGAAGCGGCATGACGTTCTGAGCGGCGTTGGATACAGCCAGGCCCACTCATCTCCGCAAATTATACTTCGGGGAACATTAATTTTCGTGATGGAAAGCCCGGGACCTGTTCTTCTTCTTCTTCTTGCGCAAACGATACTTCAAGATTCAGGACGACGACGGTCCACTTACTTTGCTCGATTTGAAGGGTATTTCGAAGAAAAACGATTTTTCAGGGAGAATTTCATGCTCAAAACATTATTTCAATTTAAATCTCTGATGAGATGATCGGATCTTTGGGTTCTTTTTAATTCTTTCCGGCAAAGCCGTTTCCTCTTCATAAGTGCATGGGAATTTTCAATTTGATAATGAATAAAGTTTGCAAATAAATTATTTTAATGTACAGGTTGGCAAATTGGGTAGGTACACGCAATATTGAAGCAGAAAATATAGAAACCCCTTCACCGAGCTCTTTTTCGAGAACAATTCATTTATGAAAAACCATTTCGGCCAATACATTTGATTTCCGAATCATTCTAAGATTGTCAAATTTTCGACTTCTCACCGGTTGTCGATATCTCGGTTCTTATAGAAATTTCTCATTAGAGTGCACACAGTGACATAAAGATACACTTTTCTTGTTCAAAGATTTTTGACCTATAATGCAAAGTTTTTTTTATTTAACAATTATAAAATGTCGATGGGATCTTTAGAATTAGGTAACTTTATAACGAGAAATTAGCAATATTGCAATTTTTCCTAGTGAGCGACGTCAACATAAGAGGTGTGTAAATGAAGTAATCAGACTGATTTTTATCAATTTTTCATTCGAATATTTATTTATTTATTTATTTATTCATTTTGGGATACGAACAGGAAACCCCAGCAAAGTGTCCACGTTTTACAAACATGAGCTACATTAATTGCTTATACTATAACTAAATCTTTATATCGAAAAAGAAAAAGAAAAAAGCAAACAACAAGAAAACTAATGATGATTATTCCCTAGAGTATTCTTCAGAAATCTTATCAAGGAGTACAATGATACCACAAAGAAGTCAATATTCTCACAATAATTATTACTCGATTGAGCGTTCTAGACATGGGAGAGTTGGAGGAGCTATTTGTGTTGGAAAAGGCTGTATTGAATAACTTGAAATGTCTCAAACTCCTCTGCGGAACACTGAAAGCAACTAGAGCACAAGTTGGTTGTTATTTAATAAATTGTACAAGTTGAGATATTAACAAAGATTTATCAATAATGATATTGACGACCGAATAAAAGACATACAATATTAAAATGACACCTTATATTTGAATTAAGATTATAATGGAATGATAAAATTTAGTTAAATGAATACGACTGATATATATATATATATATATATATATATATATATATATATATATATATATATATATATATATATATATATATATATATATATATATATATATATATATATATCTTTTGAAAAGAGAGGATTTGCAAAAATTTGAATAACTGTATTCACAATAAATGCAAAAAAAAACACAAGTGTGAGCACAGGAAATGTAACAGGGGAACCCTACTATCTTGTATATGATTCAATAAACGAGTGAAAATACTCGTTTCCCTGTCGCTATTGCACTAGCAATAGCTTGTCTGTTTATGATGTGTTAGTGTCGTGTGTACATAGAGAGTACCAAAGATTTTTCTGCATAGCCGCTTCATTCTCTCTTGCATTCCATGATTTCCAAAAACAAGGGTGAAATGAAGGGGGTTTGGGACAGGAATCTGTAACAATGGAAAAAGAAAACCAGCAGAAAAATATTTCAACAATTAAACTTCTTATATGTCTAAACAAATCTAAGAAAAGATTTCACATAGTAAGCAAAGTCATGAAAGGCACTAAGGAGATAATAAAAAAAATACATAACGTGTGATATTTCCTCAAATTCCCTCTCTGTTTATCCGAGAGAGCCCCGATGGCCAGGTTCAGTCTTCCAAGTGATGCCGATTATGATCTATAGATGTTTTAGAATCATTATGAACCCAATAATCTGGGTCATCACTCATCGCCCATAAGTTATTTCTTCGTGGAACTTGTTTAATATAAAGAAAAATTTGCGAAAAAATTTTGACAGTCGATAGCCTGATAGCCTTCTCATAATAATCATCAGTCGTTTCTCAAATGAATTTTTGGCGATTCTTTATATTTTTATTATGAATATTTTTCGGTTAATAAATACTTTGAATATAGACGTAAGTATCTATTCGAAATTCTTTCATTTTCTCAAAAAGGCACAAAAATATTAGGATGTGGACTATAAAATGAATCATTGAATTTTACCTGAAATGATTGACAAGTATCTATGATACCAGTGTTGCCAAACTTTCGACCCACATTTTGGGGAGGGGATTTAAATATTTAGTGATATAATTATCGGTTAAATCACCTGCGTATTTCTGAACTCTTTGACAATTTCCAATTTCAAATTGTCTCAAAAATGCCTAAAGCCTAAAGGTCTTTCTTCATTATGTTTCTATAATCTTCAGTTAAACCGAGATTTCAAATTCTTCTGAACCTAGCCTGCGAAAGATGGAATCTACAACGGATAATCTTTGCTGTGGGCCAAACTTGTTCAATTGCCTTCTGAATGCCAATTTCAAAATCTTCAACGATTTCAGAAATATTCCCTGTATGTTTCCATTTTCCTGTGATCAAGGAGAACATTGTTTTTTATATCTGTCTACCTGTTCATTTAGTAACAAATAATATAATATTGGTACGCAATGTCCTTTGGGAAAGCCATGTATCGTGAAAAATTGGCAAAAGAAACTAAGGGAATAATCAAATGTGCCGTTCCATATACAGGCCACATTTTTCGAGAAAGAAAGATTAGGATCAAAAGTGAAACCTATTATATTGTCTATTACTATGGCTGGATTTTCGGAAAAATGGTCAACAGATTTTGTCTTGCATGCTAAACTAGAAATTTGGCGGTTCAAAAATTGTGATTTGGAGTCATGGCAATGTTCTGAGATATGTCTGGCCAAAGTTATATTGGCATCCACTGGCCTCAATGTAAGAATAAATGACTTACAATTTGCATTCATACAGGTCCATCGTTATTCGCCTATTGCTTTCAAGATTTCTTTAATAGAATATTTATAGTTGTTGTTAGTTGTTGGTTAGTTGACAACCAACCACTGCTTTCTCCTTCAATTTAACACAGTTTTAACACTCATAATTTCGTTTCTCTCAGACGGTGCTGGTGTAAAAATTAGAATTGAAAAATAAGGGGAAAACCGATTTCATCATTACTTGGAAGAGTCTATTACAGGAGAACGTAAATACAAAATAGATTCTAGTTGGACCATCAAACAATATCCATTGCATTTCATTGGTTTCAAGAAGAGACCTCACGGGGATTATTTATTCAATTCCGAAAATTCAAAATCCCCAAAACCACTATATCTACGTTTCTAGGGCATATTATCTCATTGAAGTTCATTCCACATGCATTGTCTCTTCCTCAAGAAGAAAAGCTCGGGAGGGCATGTAAATGTTCATCATTGCAATTAGACAAGAACCTTTCTGGTCGCTAGCAAGTAAGACCGAATTTGCCACCGTCCTTTTTTTTCATATGAGCCTTTTGCAACGTAATTTACATTTTTAATTACTACATCTAAAGTAAGTTACATAAGAAGAATTTTATATATTGCTCGACCCAAATTACTGCCACCATTACCAACGAGTATTTTTCTGTACTAAGCAAGATAGACATCCGAACGAGCCGAGGTGAGGAATTTTTATGCATACAGTATGAGTTCCTTATTCGCGGGGTATATGTTTTGTAGATATGCAGCGAATACAGAAACCGTGAATACGAAGTGGTAATTTACATAGGTCACAGAATAAAAAATAAATATGCGAAAAAATCAATTCTATTGAAGTTTTTGACCATATTGATCAATTATTATCTTCTGGCTTAGGCAATGGATTAAAGTATTCGGTTATTTTTTCTGGCTGGACAGTTTTCAAAAGCTCCTTGAATTCAGACTGATATTCAGCAGTAACTTTGTCAACTTTCCTCTTAAAAAATAAGATTTCTTTCCATAGGCGGATCAATTTTCATAAAGGAATCCATCGCAAAGCTCATTTGCCGTTCTTAAGCCTTCACTGAGATTTTTCAACTCAAATGTCACATTTCCAGTGATTGATGAAGCCTCGTCTTCAATAACCTGTGAATTTAACCTTTCCTCCAAGTCAGTTTCAGTCAAATTTTCATCTTGCGGTTCAAGCAACTCCTGAATGTACATTGATTCTATCTGTTCGAAACCATCTCGTCCTATTCCATTCCCAATTTCGGCAATGTTTACGGTTAAAATTTGAATTTGCACAGATTCTTTTTCTTCCGCAGTCAGAATAGGCCACAGTTTTTTCCAGTATGATTCAATGTATGTGGTTTCAGTTCTTCCACTGATTATTCTATGTTTAAGGTATATTTTTCTATGTCGAATTTCGTCCAGCATTGCATAACATTCATGTCAGGATCACATTCTATAGTATCCAATATGATTTTGAAGGTTCGTCTTATGTAATAGAGCTTAAAGGCCTGGATTATTCTTTGGTCCATAGGTAGAAGCAAAGTGTTGGGAGGTAAAAATGACACTTTTACAATTGGATGCATAGTTTCAAGTTTGCGAGGATGACCTGGTGCATTTTCCAAAACTAGAACAGCTTAAAAGTCTAGATTAACTCTTTTGAACAATTCCGAAACTAGTCACAAAAAAGGCTTCTAATCCACACTTTCTAATTAGCATGCCAAAACCCTGTCATGTCGATCTTGTTTTGATTTTTCGAAACACGACGATTTAACAATCGGTAAAATATCAGTGATTTGATGACACAATCTCCAGATGCCTTAGAACAAAGTAGCAATGTAACTCTATCATTTGCTTTCTTCAATCCAGGAACAGACTTTTCGCTTTTCGAAATTAATGTTTTTTCAGCATTCTCTTCCGAAACAGTGCAGTTAAGTCTGCATCAAATACTTGCTCAGGTTTGAATCCTTCTTCAGCCACTAGGTTAGCAAATTCTTCTGGATATATTTATGCGGCAGCAGTGTTAGCAGATGTAGCTTCTCCAACGATTTTAAAGCCATACAATGTTTATAGCACCTTAAATTTATTGAATCAACCTTCCGATGCTTGAAATCCTCCACTACCAGAACTACCACCAGTAATCTAAAATGTGCGTAGTAACACTCAGCGGCAATATTTATTGGTTGCGGTCTTCGATCCATAATGACAACACAACTACCAGGCGAAAAAGATCAAGCATTTTTTTAAGCTGCAACATGATATTTTTCGTATTGAAACTCGTTTTACAATTTTTTAGGCGACATTATAAATCAGGAAGACAACGAATGGAAATATAAGACAGTTTTTGCAAAGCGGTTTTTACTAAAGGACAGAACATTTAATATGTGGCAACAACAAACAATATACTTTATGCATTGAGTACTAAGGTCGCTTTACATTCTCACGAACACCGATCGCGGCAAAAGCGGCTTATGTTAAAGGAAAAGCTGAACCAATACAGCGGCGTTATCATTTAACAACACACTTTAGGCGTAGTAGTAATAAGGTTTATTTTACTTTTTCATTGAACCCCTTCAGGACGCGTTTGTTTATAATGGATATCGAATTCTATTTATTTATACATATGTATGTACCGATGTACCGATTAGATCCGCGAATATAGGAACTACGTCGCATCAGTTTCATTCGCGAATAGTGAAAACGCGATTGTAGGAAGCGCAATTAAGTAGTTTTTACTCTAATGAAGACAAGAATATAATAATGAAACTTCTTCAAACATTTTTTTTACAATTTAAGAATCGCATATATTTGAACGGTACATAATTCTGTTTGTTTCGTTTGCCAAATTTTGTCCATTGGCTTTTCCAATGGACATTACGTATCAATATTATATTGTTTGTTACAAAATAAGTAGGTAGATACATATAAGAAATTGTTGTCCTTGATAATGAGGAAATCCAAAATGAAAACATATAGGCGATTATTTATGAAGTGGTGGATTTCAAAATTGGCATTCACAAGGCAATTGAAGAACAGATTATAGGTTGTAGATCCATCTATCGTAGGCTAAGTTCGGAATATTAAAAAACCCAGCTTGACTCTAAAGGTTCAAAAAAACAAAATGGTTACGAATGACCTTTGTGCTGCATTTTTGAATCCACATGAAGTAGGAAATTGTTTTGTTCGTGATTTGCTGCTTGTATGCACTGGCGATCAAGGAGTTCAAAAAATCGCTGACTATTTAACTGTTATAGCAATGAAAATGGACTATTTTCTCTCGAAATATAGGCCGAAAGTTCGGGATCACTTGGCCGAACCTAAAATACTTGTACGTGATTATATCGAAACTTCAATGATTCATTTTATAGTTGACATCAAAATATTTTTGGTTTCTTCAAAAAGCTATAAGAATTTTATATAGATATCATATTAAGATTCAAGATGTATCTTTACCAAATAAGATTCAAGATGAAATTTTAACGTATCGCTTAAAACTCATTTCAGAAATGATTGATAATTATTGTATTTGTAATTGTAATTTCTTTTAATTGAATGTTTATTATACCACTGTGATCAAAATAAAAAAACTGTCACTGCCATATTATATAACTTTTATTTGGTCGCAAATTTGCATATCTAGAATCCCTAAAATCTGCGGGAGCGAATTCACTTATGAATTTTTGACCCATAGTATTTGCAAGGGAATATACATGTTACAAACAACTTGAGAAACTTCGGTGCTTTCTTCTTTTATCTCAATTTGTTGCAATTTTGTATGCATTCGCAGAGCATTTTAGTACATTTTTTCTCCACATTATTCCAAAATCAATGAGCTATCCCTCAAATTATTCAGATGTATCGAGAGAACTAGCACATATTTCAGCTTGGAAAAAAATTGGCATTCACGAGGCAATTGGAGAACAGATTATCGGTTCTAGATTCATCAATCGTAGGAAAGTTCAGAAAAATTCAAAAACCCAGCTTGACTGAAGATTAAAAAAACAAAATGAGTGAAATTGGATCATGGTTACGAATGACCTTTGAGCCTGCAATTTTGAATCCACATGAAGTAGGAAATTGTTTTGTTCGTGATTTGCTGCTTGTATGCACTGACGATCAAGGAGTTCAAGAAATCGTTGACTATTCAACGATTATACCACTGAAAAAGGATTATTTCCTCTCGAGATATATGCCGGAAGTTCGGGATCACTTATCCGAACCACAAATACTTGTAAATAATTATATCGAAACTTCAATGATTAATTTTATAGTTCACATCCTAATGAATTTGTTTTCTTCAAAAAGCTGAAAGAATTTTATATAGATATCAATCAAGATGTTTCTTCACCAAACAAGATTTAAGATGAAAATTCGAGCTTTCGCTGGTTAAGTTCAGAGAAATTCAAAAACCCGGTTTGACTGAAGATTTAAAAAACAAAATGAGTGAAATTGGACCATGGTTACGAATGACCTTTGAGCCTACAATTTTGAATCCACATAAAGTAGGAAATTGTTTTGTTCGTGATTTGCTGCTTGTATGCACTGGCGATCAAGGAGTTCAAAAAATCGCTCACTATTTAACTGTTATATCAATAAAAATGGACATTTTCTCTCGAAATATAGGCCGAAAGTTCGGGATCACTTGGCCGAACGTAAAATACTTGTAAATGATTATATCGAAACTTCAATGATTCATTTTATAGTTGACATCCTAATATTTTTGGTTTCTTCAAAAGCTATAAGAATTTTATATAGATATCATATTAAGATTCAAGATGTATCTTCACCAAATAAGATTCAAGATGAAATTTTAACGTATCGCTTAAAACTCATTTCAGAAATGATTGATAATTATTGTATTTGTAATTGTAATTTCTTTCAATTGAATGTTTATTATACCACTGCGATCAAAATAAAAAAAACTTTCACTGCCTATTGCATAACTTTTATTTGGCCGCAAATTTGCATATCTAAAATCCCTAAAATCTGCGGGAGCGAATTCACTTACGAATTTTTGACCCTCAGTATTTGCAAGGGAATATACATGTTACAAACAACTTCAGTGCTGTCTTTTTCTAGCTTAATTTGTTGCAATTTTGTATGTATTCGCAAAGCATTTTAATATATTTTTTTTCCACATTATTCTAAAATAAATGAGCTATCTCTCAAATTATTCAGTGGTATCAAGAGAATTAACACACATTTTGGTTAGGATTGATAGTTTGAAGGGTGAATATTACGATCTCTACCTTTTCTATTAGTATCGTTTATGGTATTTTATATTGCAGGAATATTGAAACGTGCAATTTGATCACCCCGTATACCTCGACGACTGTATGCTTTCATTTCCATTTATTATCCGCAAATTTTATTCGTATTTTCTGCGGATCATTGAATTTCCGCAGTTCATCATTATCATTTTTCATCCCCTCTTTGGGAAAGTGAATCACACACGTCGTTTAACTTCTCCGCTGGCATCGCGACGAAATATACTGAATATAACCAGCCATTGTTGATCGTTACGTTTTATCAGAGCGCCATATGGAATACTGATTTCCAAATGACTCAAAGCGTTTCGTTTTATTCTAGCAGAATGGTCATTACTTGTAGAATATGTCATTTCATTAAGTGTCGGTTCATTGAGAATGAATAAAATGGATACCGTTCGTTTTTATTTTGTGGCATCTATTTATAAGAATTGACATCTTTAATTATCCCATGAATGATATGAGAATTAATCAAAAAATCAACTCCCTCATGTTCAATTTTACTGTACTGGAATGTACACGATTTCAAAGTTACCTATCGTATGGGTTACCTATACCTATTTTCAAAGGTTCTCGAATTGAGAAGAATTATTCATTTATTTAGAAAACTATTCTCGAAAACGGACTTTGAAATCAATTTTCATTAATGAAAAATTCTTTGAAAACTAGAATGAACGCTGGAAATGTCTACCCTCTTCTTAGACACACTTTTTGTGTCGATTAATATAGTTCCTTAGAATGATATCCTTAATAACAGGAGTTATTTTACAGAATGCTTCATAAATCCTCTGGTTCATATCGTCAATAGTGGTAGGAGAAGTTCTTTGAACTGTTTTATCGCTCTGAAAAAAGACTATTGACGAGAGATCTGTTGATTTAGGAGGTCAATGGATAAGCGACTTTTTTTGCTGTAAATTGTTCATTCCGGTTGAAGTGTGGGTTTTCTTGACCAACAATGAAAACTGTGTCTATTCACGAATTAATTTTCATGAAAAGTGTATTCATCAGCAAATAAGATGAATTTTTAGAAATTTCAATTATCTGCAACCATTCTCGAAACCATATTCTTTCCGTGAAATCATCCTACTCCACTAGTTTCCCGTATATTTATTCACTGATTTTCTACCACAGCCAATAAAATTCGCAGTTTATTCTCTTCATTCAACACCGTTTTTGTTAGAAGTGTTTTTTCGTAATCATCGCTTCAAATTTATAAAAGATTCTACTCGGGGATGTCTATTTTCTGGATATGTGGTCGGATACCAACTTCGAAGTTTTCGATGAATTATTTGTAGAATAAGTGGACTCTCCTTTTCTGGCAAGGAATGATTCAGAATTAGATGGATGGATCACAATTTTTCGAGAGACTATTGAATACCCAGAAAATATTGCGATATTGTGTGTGAAATTCATTTTTGAATTGAAAAAAATACGAATCTATGAGGCGAAATTTGATGGCCTTTATGAATTACTATATATAAATAAATAAATATATATATATATATATATATATATATATATATATATATATATATATATATATATAGGGGTTTTACCCCGACAGTTGCCCATATATCTGTTCATGCAATCAAACTGATTTCATGAAAAATATAAATCCACCACCCGATAATTAACATTATCCTAATATATAATTATTCCAGGATATGTTTTGATTATAATCATTGCCTGGCAATGGTATTAATAACCGGGTGGTGGATTTATATTTTCATGAAATCAGTTTGATTGCATGAACAGATATATATGGGCAACTTGTCGGAGTGAAACCTCCTTATATATATATATATATATATATATATATATATATATATATATATATATATATATATATATATATATCCCAAACTCCGCTCAGATGAAGAGACAACTCGATGTTGTTTCAGTTGTGTCAGCGTTCAGCAGTGCGATTAATATGGAGATGGGGATGGATAAGTGTACGGTTGTGAACGTCCAAAGAGGAAAGGTTAGGTTAGGCTAGTTCTTAAATACATCGAAATCCCCACGCTAGGCCCAGAAGACATCCGACAAGCGCTCAGATGAGGTCAAATCTGGATTCAAACAAAAACAATACCACCGATTGGAACTCAACCTACAGAGCAAACATTAAACTTAGCTCAAAAGCCATGTTCAATGCCATAAACAGCTAGGCTCTACTGAGTATATCATACACCTTTGGAGTACTTAACTGGTCTGTGAGCGACCTCAAGGCGATGGATTCAAAAATAACGACAATGTTAACTGAGTCGAGATACATTAGCCCCACTCAATGGTCAACCGTCTCTATATACAAAGGCATTTGGAGGGACAAGGCCTTATTTGTTTGGAAACAAGTCATAATAAACAGGTCCATAGCCTACAGCAGTACTTCCAAAACAATAACTCACCTCTTAATCTCGCTGTATACAGAGCCGATGAAGACTATAGCCCTCTAAGACATGCTGAACGTGTTCCAGCTCCGAACGCAGCCACTCAGCAAGAACTGGTACATAAATGGCGAGGAAGGTCCCGCCACGGACGATACCTGGGACACCCGAAAAATGAAAATGTTAATGAGGTGGAATCACTGAATTTTCTGAAAGCTGGTTACCTCTTTCCGGAGACTGAGGGTAGAATACTCGCCACTCAGGACTAGATTGTTCGAACGAGGCATATAGGAAATAAAACCTTACCTTCCGATCAATGCCAAAAGTGCGGGAAATACCTGGAGACCATACAGAATGTGACATCGGGATGGCTAATCCTGGCTTCTGTTGGACACCTGCAGAGACACAAGGATGTCGCACAGCTTTGGATCAACAGTTAGCGCTAAAATATAGCCTGTTAAAAAAAGCTCTGTGAATTACAAATACTCACATGTAGTGTCCTTGAAAATAGCGATTTTAAATTTTACTGGGACACCACTATCATAACAGATAGACGCGCAGCGCATAACATGCCCGACATTGATCTTTTTCTATGGCGGGAAAAATGAGCAGTGTTGATGGATGTGACTCGATGAGAACCTCGAAAAGGCGTACGCAGAAAAGGTGATGAAGTACCAGGATTTGGCTGTCCAACCAAGGAGATGTATTTTAAAAGAATAATTTCCAGCTCACAGAAGGAGGTGCTGCTGGGTACCGCTCGGATTGTCCGAGGTTTCCTCGTTGGTTTTAGGTGACCTTTTGACGCTTTATGGTGTAAATATATATATATATATATATATATATATATATATATATATATATATATATATATATATATATATATATATATATATATATATATATATATATATATATATATATATATATATTTGGGAAAAACGTAGGTAAGAATCAAAAAAAACATCTTCAATACATGTTTATTTATAATCATTTATTCAGACAAGAAAAACTATGCTGAAACATATGCGGCAATAAAAAAATGAAGAGGTTTAAATATATATATATATATATATATATATATATATATATATATATATATATATATATATATATATATATATATGTTTTTTGGTATTGAGTGGTTTTCCTATCAATGTCCATGGGCAATTTTTACACTTTATTTCATATGTACAAATTCATACTTTTTTATATTTATTTCTTTTTATAATTATCGAGAAGTCTAAAATGTACCCTTTCTCGATAGTCGACGTCACCCTATTTTTTCATGAGCGAAGCAGCCGAGTGGAAGAATGTAACACTGGGTATCACAATAATAGCGGGTAGTAGCCCGCGGCTTCTGTTTACATTGACAAGCCCTGTCCTGGGGGAATATTTCACGAATCGATGGGCACATTCAGCGACAAATGTCATTTAATCTGTTCATAATATGGCAAGGAATACATGCCATGCCGGTTTGGGCATCCCTTTCGTTTTTTATCTTCCTTCATACCGCTTTGTAACCTATCTACTGAAATTTTAAGCTCTTATAAAAATGAGTAACGGTTTTGTACCATTCTAGGGCCTTCTAAGAGAGATAGCGAATAAATTTCAAGATTATCACGAACCAGAGCTGGAGATTGCAATGTTTTCCTCATTTTTCAACTGAAGCATATATTTATGTGTTGTGAAAATGTGAGATATATATATATATATATATATATATATATATATATATATATTTGAAAAAATATATAAAAGGGTTTAACCCCGAAGAGTTGCCCATATATCTATTCATGCAATTGAACTGATTTCATGAAAAATATAAATCCCCACCCGGTAATTAATACCATCGTCAGGTAATGATTATAATCAAAACATATCCCGGAATGATTATATATTAGGATAATGTTGAGTATTATGAAAATCAATCTACCAAAATATATACAAACTATAGCATCATCGGCCAATGACATCAATGTACCAAGGAGTAGTGTCAGAGGCCGGAAAAATCCAGTGTACGGACCTTAGTCAAGTAACACTGAATGTTATTCATTTATAATTTTCTTTGTGTGACGTGATGAACTATCGAATAGAATACTGCATTGAATATAAATGATAGAATTATCAGCTAATTATATTACATTTATATATGCAAATAAATTAAATATGAAATAAGATACTGAGCAATATGAACAAAAGAAAAACCTATGACTTTACCTCACCTGATATAATATAAACTTCTAATATTTTCTTTAGTACTGCTATGGTTAATTGTCTTCTCTCGAACAAATATGTAGATATGTATCTCCTTGATGCATTGGCTCGATTTTGAAATTGGAAATCTTTATATGATCAGAGGTGATCTTTCCTTTTCAATAGAAAGATGTTTACATCTAGGAAGCCCAAATTTCATATGAATATCATTAGAATAGTTGCAAGTAATCTCAATTTAATATAATCTTAATAAATTAAGTGGGTAAATTTGAATTCAGTTGATAGACTTTTTAATTTGAAGCCGAAGTTAGTAGCATTTAATTCATGAGATAAAGAATTAAGGCAAAGACAAAACCAAGGAGCATTTAAAGAATCATGAAAAATGTCTATTTTGGTTGGATTGACTTCGGATATTAACGATTGTTTTGAAAAACTCAAATGAAGATTGGTTCTCCTATTTTTCATTACAAATTCCAGAAAAAGACGAAGTGTTTTATCAATTTTATAAATTTCCAAAATTTCTTCAAGCCTTATGCGATGGTTCAAAAATTTCAGGTTATTTGAATTTGCACTAATTAAAATGAACATTCTGATATTCAAACTCAAAATGACTTAAGAACTATTTCAAAGGTCTATTTCGTAGCTTTTGTGAAAACTATGAGGACATTTCCGATCTCTCGTTCGTATTATCGACCCTCACTTCAGTTCATTGAAAAACTCGTGCCTTCTCATGGAAATAATTTTCTACTCGAAACGGTTATGATTTTGAAAAAGTTTTCGAAGGCGAAAAAGTTTCAAAATTACATGATCTTTTCAATGAACATTCTCAAAACGACCAGTGACATGATTTTGATGGCGTCAAAGGAGCCTGAAGAAAATATCACCCTGTATATTTTCGCAAATACTAGACACATGATCAATGAAAAATTTCGTTTTCTTTAAATTGGAGTTTGATTCCTTGAAAACTACAAGAATTACCTACAGAAACGTGAAAAAAACTGAACTCGGGCATTTTTTCGTTTTTCTAATGAATAATCTTCTGTAGAAATTAATGACTGCATACCCGCAGCACCCTGTATAAATTATAGAATTTCACTTAATGGTCTCATTTCATTTGATGATTGAAATGGATTCTCATAAAATGAACAAATCATTAATATCATCAACTAAAGCTTTTCTAGAACCATAAAGAACAAGATTCGATCAAATATATCATATCGTTAGTTATGATCGATGATAATAAAATACGATTTATTAACATTCTTCTTTCTTTTGATTTGAGTCCGTTTCCCCACCCCGCCGCTGGTATTTCCCCAAAGTTATATACATTGTCGAAACAATAGGTCGTGATCCCAAGACGTCGCTCTCGAATCTTCTTATTTGCATATACGTACGTCGAAAATCGCCAATAAAAACTAATAAAGCGAAACATAAATTTATGCGGCCGCTTTTCATCCCCCTTTCCTCCTTCACAGCTCACCACGTTTGTTCCCATCTTCGTGTACATCTCCAATTCCGAATAATTGGAATTCTTTTCACACGGAGTGTCTGATCCATTCATCTTTGGGACCATAATTTCCGTTCGTTATTATTTCGATCATTTCTTTTCGGAGAGCGATGCAGCTTAGAAGGTGGGAGTTCAATGGAGGCCGATTTTTTAACAGGGGCGGCGAGAATCTCCTCATTTGTTTTTCCAAGGATTTTTCTCATTCAATGTTTAAGTTTGGTATACTCAACAACGTGAACGTTAATTTACGCACATCTGTATAGCTTCCAGTCCCTATAATGGTTAGAAGCAGCTAATACTCAATTCTTAGATATTACTTGCACAATCAACTATGTACATACAAATTTTGATGTCTTAGTACAGCCGCGCCATATATGTTCGCCGAAAAAAGTAGAATGATTTTGTCTGGGGGACATTTTTAGATGCATATTCGAGGCTTTTAGCAGCAACCTCTCAAAATTGAATAGGGCGAAGGGGTCGAGCGATTACTCATTTGAAAACTCTTCCAGTCTATTTTGATAATGGGAACACAAATCAATTTTTGTTTTGAGGGTAGTTAGCGCCTGCGTGAATTAACCAGAAAATTTGCGTACTTTGAGGTTTTACACGATAAGAAAAATGGGTTGTTGCAATGTCTATTGAAAACCCTGTTAACACACTACAACAATTTAGAAAAGATTTTTCGTTTTATTCGAATTGCAATTTTTTCTCTTTCAATGAGAAAAAGGGTCCCAAACTATGTATAAGTAAAATAAAAGATAAATGAAAACATTTGTTTTTGACCATAGAAGCAAGGTGTTTATCTGATAATACGTTTCTCGATGGTTAGGCACATTGAAAAGCAAAAATACTTTTTTGTTGATGTGGTTAATATTGAAAAATACGCGTTGAGATGGTAAGTTTCACTAAAATCAAAATTGTGCATGAGTCCCATTAGTGCATACAATCCGATTCATCGGATTCATCAATTAGGTAACCAAACATGCACAACAATATAACCTTAAAATTATTACCACGTGCAATATCAAACTGAACGTGTCTTGTAATAGTTTTGGGACTTTTTGAAGTGACTGAGTGAACGAAAGAAGAGAAAATAAAGTTTGAACAGAGATCTAGCCCTTTACTCAAAAAACGCGGGAGGGTAAGTATATTCTGATTTCTTTACCTTTCCTGTGTTTTCTAAAACCATTGGATCAATGTTTTCATTTTCAGACTCTCTCTTGCTGAACTGTTGGACATTGTAGAAAATTATGATTTTTATGATGGAATGGATATATATGCTGTTCAACCTGAAGATGTTGAAGATACTGACTGTGATTCAGATAGCAGTGATCAGCCTGCTGAAAATTTGAACCACCTAGGACCGAAAATGTCGAGTACTCAATGCGAATATTCTGTGAAAAATAAAGAAAATGATTCGAATGACAACCACCTTCCATCACAATCGGTTGAACCAGTTGCTTGTACCTCCACTAACTATGAATATGACTCGAGTGACGACGAACCCTTAGCAAAATACCTACGTATCGAAAATCAAAAAGGAAGGTATAGCACTAAAAGATCTAAACCGGAAACGCTGCAATGGAGGAAAAAACACCCCGAGTTCGATGCGAATGTAGCTTGTGTGGAAAAGCAACCATCAGAAAATGCGAAACAGGCAACATCTGCCTTAGATTTTCCAGCCTTTTCTTCAACAGTGAGCTACTATCACAAACTTTGAGACAAACAAATGCTTAATCAAGCTAAAAAAAACAATCCTTCGAATGTATCCATGAAGGAGTTGCTTGTGTTCATAGGTGGTCTTTTATTTTTAGTATATGCGAAATATCCCAACAAAAGATTGTATTGGTCCGCATTGGATGACGTGCCTCAAGTTTTACAGAAAAGCATGAGACTAAATCGCTTCGAACTGATCGTTAAGCATTTTTACTTGAATGATTATTCAGCCATTGACAAGGACGATCGTTTGTATAAACTCTGACCTCTCAAAACATCTTTGAATGAGAGTTTTCGAGACCATGGTGGATTACTGGACAATATATCGATAGACGAATCTATGATTCCACATTATGGTCGTCACTTTGCCAAAAAATATATAAAAAGAAATTTGGTTTTAAGAATTGGGCACTTTGTAACAGCGATGGTTACTTGGTTTCTTTCGAGTTATACACAGAAAAAGTGACAAGGTTAAAGAATTTGTAATCGGCGGCGATATTGTTCTTTCTCTAATAGATAAAGTGTTCGGCCTAATCAAGGATATAAGTTCTTTTTTGACAACTACTTTTCTACAATACAGTTATTTCAGCACTTGACATCGACTGGATACTGCGCAACTGGAACTATCCGTGATAATAGAGTTGGTAAATGTCCCCATACAGAAAAACCTGTTATGCAAAAACAGAAGAGGGGTACGTATGATTTTAGGACGGATAATCAAAACAGAATGTGCCTTGCCAGATGGAAGGATAACAAGGTAGTTATTTGTGCCACCAATGTCGATACCATTGCAGAAACAAAGCGTTCGGGATGATCTTAAGGAAGTATAGGAAAAATATCTGTTACTCGACCAAACCTTTTTAAAAACATGGCATGGGTGGCGTCGATAAAATGGATCAATTTGTTGCAAATTGTAGAACAAGAATGCGTCAAAAAAAATGGTGGTGGCCAATATTCTACTTCTTATTGGATGTATCGGTAACTAATTCCTGGTTATTGATGAAAAGAATGTGTCCAGGAGAAAAGGATTGTGCTTTTCTTCTGATTTTTAGGAGGAATATAGCTATGTCTCTTCTACAAACTTACGGTGAACAGTAAACAGCAAAAAATAAGCTGATGAAAAATCAAATGAACGATACTTGTTACGAAGGTCTCAGTCACTAGCCAGAATAGATTACTACCGAAAGACTATGCAGATTTTGCGGTGGAAAGAGCAAATTCATTTGCACGATATGTGAAGTTGTATTACATCCCAAATTATGTTTCAAAAATTTTCATACATTTTAAGTGACTTGTGCGCACAATCCGATTTATCGCATGACGCTTAATTTTTTTCATATGAAAGTTAAATGTATTTTGTTTGTTGATTATATTATTACGACTACTAAATACTACTGAACCATCATTATTTTTCAACCTTATGCACTAATGGGTTAAACCATATGTACGTAATGAAATTGTTATAAAAATTTATTGGGACGGATTCAGTGATGAATAAAAAGGGCGCGCATTAGAAATGTGAATGATGAAACAGATGGTGTGGTGGAACATGTCGAACTTATACCAAACACGCAATCTGTACGTACAACTTCTGCAGTTTCCAGTGTTAGCCAATCTAACTTAGAGTAAGTTTTACATAAATACAAGTTCCATCCGTACAAAATTTAATTAGTTAATGAATTAAATAATGATGATTTCGATCGAAGGCAAGAGTTTTGCGATTGTATGGCCGAATAAATCAACAATAACCCGCATGTCTGATTATTGTTGCGGATTACAATTTTGCCGGTTAACTGGCATAATTGTAATTCTGGAACGATGAATCTTCATGTTTTTCCAGAAACCCACATTCAATATTTGAAGAAGAAAAATGGTTTGGTAGGAATTTCGGTAGATCACCTCATTGATCCGCTGTTTATTCCTGGATGCGATTGATCCACTGATAAAAAAAAATATACAAAACGATCTTTTACTGCCTGAACAACAGTTGCATTTCCAATAAGACGGAGCTCCCTACTACGACTCCCGAGTTTGCTAATACCTCAATTAGCTATATCTAAATCGTTGAATTGGAAGAAGAGGTCGTATGGAATGGCTTGCCCAATTTTTTGAACTTTTCCTTTGAAAGTTTTCCTTGTGGAGTCGCCATAAGTCATCTTTCAAAGATTGTTGTAGTTTTTAAAGAGAGCATTCAAAAGTCATTGCAACAAAACCTACTTTCTATATCATCGAAAACTTCAAACAACCTTCAAAACAAAATTGATTTGTTTTTCTTCTTTCAATTATCTCTATTCAATCATGAGGTATTCGAAGTATTTCGGAAAATTATTCCAATCATATGTGGTGTTTTTTTTCGGAGGCCATGTCTCCTTTTGCCCTCTCAAACTTTCTTGCAGTAAGCCACTGATCAGCGTACAATCAATTTTTGTCATCTTCGTTCAATTTAGAATTTTTTTTGACACTTGTAATTTTTTCGTATCTTCAACCGTTTTCGAATTATTGTTATGTTATTCGCTAAATAAAAATGAATAATGATAGAAAAACTTGATAGGTATGCCCAAAATTTGTTTTTTTTTAGATTGCTCGTCTATTGCTGAAAGTATCTTCCGCCTGCAAGAATACAGGCCTCTGTCCTTCTTCGCATATTATCACGCACTCCTTGAAATATTTCTGGGGAATTTTTATCATGTCACAAAAGGTTATTATTCGATTTCTCAATTCTTCTACAGTGTTCTCCGGAGTGGTATAAACTAAACTCTTGAGATATCCCCATAAGAAAAAGTCTAAATTATCTAAGTCTGGAGGACCTAGGAGGCCATGGTTCTGACCCACCCCATCCTATCCATCGGTTGTTGAATGCATTATTGAAGAGTTCCCTAGCTTCTTCACTGGAATGTGCTGGTGCCCTATAATGCATGACCTACATTATGTTTCCCACCAAAAGTGGCACATCCTTGAGCAATAAAGGTAACTCCTTCTCAAGAAATTGCCGATAAGCGGGACCGTTTAGTCTGTTAGGCAGAAAAAATGAACCAATCAAATAATTTCCAATTATTCCGACCAATACAATCAGTGAGAATTATCCTTGCTGATGAGATTCTTCAATCAAATGGGGTTTTCCTCAGCCCAATAATGGTTATTGTGAAAATTTATGATAGCAGTTCTCGGAAAGTTTGCTTCATCTGTGAACATTATTTCACTATCGAAACAAGCATTTTCTGTAATTTTATCAGAGAACAATCGGCAGAAATTCAGTCTTGAAGGAAAATCTCCAGGAAGTAGAGTTTGGATGCGTTGGATATGAAACGGGTACAATAAAAAGTCGTGGAGAATCCTCCAAGCTAGAACATGTGACATATTCAACTGATTTCCAATTTTTTTGTACTCATATGAGAGTTAAAATCAATACAATTCAAAACTGCTTCCTCCATATCTGGAGTTCTCATAGTTTGAGTTGCACCTTTTAAATGATTATTTGTAGTAAAAGTAGCAGTTTTCTTCAACCTTCTGTGGATATTTGAAAATGTTCGGCTGTCTGGTGTTACTCGATTTGGAAAGCGCACCTGATGTAATCGCCTAGCTTCTGTTGTATTTCCGTCAGCCAGACCGTACATGTAGTGGATATCAGCCAATTCGGCATTAGTAAAATTAGCCATTTTTTCTTACAGCAATAACTTAAAAAGTCTTAAAACTAATCGTTAATTTAATGAACAATTCGAGCAAGCACTGGTTCAACTTCAGTAATAAAAATAATAGTCAAAATAAATAAATAAATGAACATCAAAGCCTACTAGTCATTTTTTTAATTAGTAGTGCTTTCAATTCAGCGAATGCATACAATCGTTTAATATTTGTTTGCTCGAGTATTTCTATTATTTTCTCCTTCTTTAGCGAATAACATACCATTCAAATAACTCAAATTCAATAAAACACTCGAAAACGGTTGGAGGTACGAAAAAATTACAAGTATCAAAAAAGTTTCTGAATTGAACGAAGATGACGAAAATTGATTGTATGCTGATCAGTGGCGTACTGCAGAAAAGTTTAAGAGTGCAAAAGAAAACATGGCTCCCGAAAAAAAACACCTTGTAGATTCTAGTTAAAATTCAGGACGTATAATGGTGGGGGCTGTATAAAATAGCTTGAATTCCAAATTTGGGCTGAATATCTCGAAAGCTGCAGGAGTTTTGAAGAAAAAAAACATTTTTTTCCGGAAATTTCAACACCCTGTAGCTCCGTAACGAAGCTTTACCAGGCCTATGTTTATACGAACTTTTTTTCTTAAAATTGCACGTAGATTCACCCCCTCAAGTTGTGACATACCATTATGTAACGCCCTGTATACATAACATGACTCACAAATTTGTTCAAAAATGTGAATTTTTCGGGAAATGAAAATTCTTTGTACATTCTGTGGCCTCATCTAATAGGCTGATAAAGATTAACTCAAAACATCGCAAATGTTTTCCATTCTATGCTCACAATAATGTAGCTCACATATAACAGGAATGAACGAAAGGTTTTTATTAGTCATGAGTAAAAAAATATTAAAATCATGTGTGATACAAAATCGAATAAAAACTCTCTTAAATATTCAAAAGTTTTTGCATTATTCAAAATGTAGGTATTGCAACGTCCAGAAGCACTTTTGTGTGCATTTTGAATTTGAACATTGGTCATTATAGGTTTGTCTATTTGAATCCTTGACATAGCTTCAGAGGAAGAAGGGGTTAAAATCTGGTAAACGAAATAACTATCTCACGGTCCTGGAATGATACTAACCTTTCTTCAAACTAAGATAACTTCAATCAAAAATCCTTCAAAACTGTTTTCATTTTTTATATTATAATAAGGTTTCCTAAGAAAATTTTCTTCTAAAATGACGTACTGCTAAACACTGTGGTTCATTAACTCGTACATAACATTGAAATCGAATCAATCTAGGTGTTGAACATTCCGCTGGAGATTAACAGCGGCCGGTAATATTCGTTATTGCAATTGAATAATCCGTCACTGGTCACCTTTACTTCATAAGTCCATGTAGCATACTGGTGGACTTCGGGATTTTCTCTTCAGTTTCCATGATATCATCACCAAAATTGTAGCCGTCCGCTAAAATTTCTTTACTGTAGTAACTGAGATTTTCTCATCATATAAGGTTGAAACTTATTTTTTTTTGTGATTCGCGTAATCTCAGATTTTCGTATCGCACTTTCAAGTTACCAACATGCAATTGAGGAATCCGCAGTAACTCCTTCCGAGACTTCCATTGTAACTTCGTCATTATCTTTTTTATTGTAACTTTTTTCTTTGAGTCCTTTGAAGGAATCAGTGTTTATCAGGTTCTACTTCAAGGTGTGACGTTGCCTCCTGTTAGGGAAACCAACAGAATCATTTTTTAAAACTGCATCAGAATTGTACCCATTGTGAACGTAGCATTCTAACATGTCTATATTTTTAAAATTCACGAACATTTTTGAATTTGAATCAATGTGAATTGAATTCTGGATAAATTTTGTCATTTATTCCTGTGAGCATTGAAAAGACAGGGTGGGTCGTGGAAGGGCGTTTTTGCTGAGGTCATTCCACTCAGGAGGAGTTACTATTTAGTTCACAATGGTCATCTGGACAAGAGAGCACCTGAAGACTATTTACAATCGGAAGAGTTTGTCATTGTCGTGCAGCGGCGCTTTCACCAGCGCTTCAACAGTGGTCTTAACGCTTCATTTCCAAAACGTTACACAATCATCTGATGAGTACAGAATTTCACAACGACTGCATCAGTAATGAATCCGAAACCTCAAGGTTGTCCTCGAAGTGTAAGGACACCAGCTTCCGTGGAAAGAGTAAGACAAATTATAATTCAAAGCCCAGAGCGTTCCTTCGAGAACGAGCTGCAGCACCTCAAATGAGTAGTTAAACTGTTCGCAGGATTTTACACCAAGACCTCCGCTTTCACCCCTATAAGCTTATGGTTGTCCAGCATCTGAATGAAGAAGATTTTGCACAACGCCAGCAGTGTTCCGAGATAATGCAAATGGTTATCGCCAATGAAAATGAACCAGTGATAATGATGAGTGATGATGCCCGTTTTTATTTGAGCGGTTCGGTTAATAAACAGAACTACCGACATTGGGTAGCAGAAAACCCCCGCGAACTGCATCAATCTCCACTTCACTAGGGGTCTAGGTGTGGTTGGACCGTATTTTTTCGAGGAGGTTGAGAGAAGGGCAACCGTAACTGTAAACTCTGAGCGAAATGTTTTCATGCATGAGAACTTTTTTATCCCAGAAATGTTACGACGACGAATGAACAGAAGAAATGTTTGGTTCCACCAGGATGGGGCCATGGCACATACAGCCAGAGACTCAATGGAAGTTGTGCTTCGCATTTTCCTAGCCATGTAATATCACGTTTTGGTGATGTGCCGGCGCCCACTTGTTCCTCGGATCTCACTGCTTGTGATTATTGTTTGTGGGGAACCTAAAAGCTAAGGTCTACGTTGATAAACCTCGAAATTTGCAAGAGGTGAAAGAAGCGATCACAAGAGAAGCTGGGCAATCGAAATCGATTTGTTAGAGCTTGTGATGCAGAACTTTGAGGATCGACTACACCAATGCATTGCGGAACACAGACGCCTGATGTCATTTTCAGAATATGATTCTTTTCACTCTTTTTACACTAAATGGTAACATTTAAGATTCCATTTTACGTAGTTAAAAATGTTCTACGTTGAAAAACAGCTGAGTTATTCTCATTTCAAAAACTCCCTTCCATTATGCCCCACCCTGTATTTAGAATGTTTCGTGTGAATTTGCATCAACATGCGAATTTTCAAAAAACTTTCATTTACTGATATTTTCACATTTCTGATGAAATTTAACAGGCATATTATTCACAGTATGTGGAAAAAGTTCCCGAACAAATTTTTTAGCGCCCATAGAAATGGCGCGATCTGTTGAACGATACCGGTACCATGTTGCTACATCTTCAGGAGTGTCTGAGAATTTTCTCTCTAGTATCGGTTCATTAGTTCTCGTGATAGACGTGGTTCAGTGAACGTGTACTGTACCCCGGTACAAGCTTCACGAATGGGTGAGAAATTTAAATACCGTGCGGCGATTAAATTAGTCGCGTACAACAGGTTACACGTGGTTCAATGGGTTTAAGAAGGGTAGAGGCTTGCCACATATCTCTCAGAATGTTAGCAGACGAATTGAACATGAGTAAGGATAGCGTAGCTTTGAATTTGAAAAAAAATGAACTGTAGGAAGGTCTGTTCTCGATTTGTTCCGCACTTCCTCACACACGAGAAGAAGCAGTTGCGAGTCCACTCCAGACTTTCTAACCTCAATTGTGACTGGTGACGAGACTTGGTGTTTTCAATACAATCCTTCCACTAAGCGGCAGTCGTCCGCTTGGCTCAGTCCGGACAGTACGAGGCCTCAAAAAGTGCGCCAACAAAAATTACTGGTGAAGATGAAGCTCATCGCTTCCTTGGACTAAAAAGGTCTGATCCACCAAGAATTTGTGCCCCCAGGCGTCACCGCGAATGCTGCGTATTAGGTAGAAGTGTTGAAACGTCTGAAGCGCCGGATTAATCGCGTCAGACCCGAGTACAAGGATTCGGAATCGTGGAGTTTGCTGGATTACAATGCGCCTGGTTATTCGTCGAACATAGTGAAGCGTTTTCTCTCCGAAAATCAGATTCCACGTATCAACCACCCCTCATACTCGCCAGATCTGGCTCCAGCAGTCTTTTTCCTATTTCCCAAGCTAAAAATGCACCTGAAAGGCGATTTTTTGAAGATGTACCAAGCATTCAAGCGGCTTACACCGAGCGTCTTAGACTGATAATTTCAGAAGAGTTCCAGAGAGCCTTCCAATCACTCGTCGAGCGCTCAGAGGAGTATATATCAGAGGAGTGTATATCTAGAGGAGGGGACTTTGTTGAAAGTTAATTGGAAAAAATTTGGTTAGAAGAAATTTTCGATTTTTTATTTTAAAAGTTCGGGAACTTTTTCGACATACTGTGTATATATTTTCAAGAAACGAAAATACTCTTCCTATTTTATTCAAATGCACTTGAAAAAACAAGAGTTTATATTTTATTTCGAAAACGGTAAAAAAAAAATATTGAATACGTGACTGCATTCTACTCAAAATAGTACCCTTAGAATATCACAATAGTATTCATCGAACTTTGATATTACCGAGATATTACCCATTCTGAAGCATTGAAAATGGAACACCCTGTACATTAGTTGAAACTTACTCAATATTCACCATTGCCTCAATAGGGATTAGTTTGAAGAACCTCAAAAAATAGAGGTGCTACACAAATCTGATCTTTGAGATAAGCATAACCAAATACATCGAATGTGATAATAAATAATATTTCAGGAAAGTTTTTCGTGCGTTCGCCAGTGTAACCAAGTTCAATCAAATTCGACATATATTCAACATCATTGATGATTCACAAACGGTTTATTACCGAGACATTGGCATTCTCTTCTGGAAACATAACACCGAGAATAAGAAGAAGTAAAAAATACAACAGAATTTTACGACAGGGATGTAAGACAAGAGAGGATTACGTCCAGAAATAATAAGACGACGCCTGAGGTTCAAGGCAGAACGGACCAGCATCAGGGACCATCATAAGTAAATCTCCGAATGTCGGGCTGTCAGAATTGGACTTTTAAAAGCTTGGCATCAAAACAATGAGGAGTATTTCTTTTTTCGTTTTTGCCGTTTGTTCGCTAAAAATAATATTGGCCGTTGTTTCTCTGGAACATGGCGATAATGCACTACATAGGATCGTTTTTGGTTTTTGTTTTTCGACTCGATCCACTCTCTAACGCGAATTCTTCGAATCAATATTGCATTATTTAAAGAGGAGAGTGGAGTTTATTGAGTCTAGTAAGCTGCAACATTGGCACGGTACAGAGACGGATTCGCTAAACAGTTATTAGATAACTGGTTTCAAAACCTAATTAAAAAAAAAGGTTCGATGAGTAAAGGTCTTTTTGGTTAGCAGCTTCTGATTTGTCGATTTACCTACAGTTTTAGAGAATTTGGATGAGTTTATGAGTATATTACAAAATCAAAATAACTATTTATATTACAGCTGAATACGAGGATATTGTCTTTGTTTACGGGCATTGTCATGGTTATACTTTCAAAGAGAGGCGTCTGTGCCCTGATCCTTAGAAAACTGAGGTATATTGTTTTCATCTGAATAATTATTGAAATGAAAGACAATTGAGGGTATTTTTCAAGGATTCTCCACTGAATCATAGTTTCTTTCTCAAATATATCGGTGTCGCAATGGACTCTTTTTTAACATTCAAATTCTATATCAATAAACTGAGGTTAAAACTGGAAACAAGAAGTAATATTCTATAAAAACTGGCAGTGTCCAGTTGCGGTGCCGATACCTATACTCCGCTGCTCTTGCTCTGGTCTTTCATTTTGTACTGTTGAATACTGTTATTTCGTCTGGTTAAATAGTGTTTATGTGCATAGAATTCATTCCCAATTAAATTATAAGTGGTATTATTACCTCAATCCCAATCCTATTTGTGTAACATCCGGTGTGCCCCAAGGGTCGCATCTGGGTTCACTGTTATTTTCTATCTATATAAATGATATTTCGGAATGTTTTCTGAGTACGCGGCATGATCTGTATGCCGACGATCTCAAAAATTTGTAGTGACATACGGTCCCATGACGATATTGTGATGTTTCACAGAGATCTGGACAGACTTTTCTCTTTTTGTCAGACCAGGTATTTTTTATAGAAAATTATAAAATGCAAACATATAACTTTTACAAAAACGATTAATGTCTTTGATTCTTCTTTTTCTGTTGATGGGCTTGTCATTTCGAGGGTAAACTGGATGAAGGACCTCGGTGTATATCTCGATTCCAAACTGTCTTTCGAGTATCACGTGGATCATATCGTTTCGAAGGCTTTCAGAATGTTGGGGTTCGTTCTTAGAATAACCAGAAGTCTTAGTGATGCGAGATATCTGAATCAATTGTACTTTTCGTTGGTTAGAACTAATTTGGAATATTGTGTGCCTGTTTGGTCCCCTCACTGTCACAAGTACATTGACAGAATTGAGCGGGTTCAGAAAAACGTTACAGATTTTAAGCCTGGAGCAGAGAAGAGTGCTTTTGGACACAGTTTTCCTTTATCGAATATTAAATAATTCTTTCAATTATCCGCTAGTCAACTATCTCACTTTCAGCGTTTCAATATATCCTATCGTCGCAATGCACTCTTGCATGTTCAAATGGCACGTACTAGTTTGTTTTATCATTCTGTGTTCTTGAGAATTGTGCGTTTATATAACTGGCATATTGCCGGCATTGATATTTTTCATGTATCTTTCTCATCATTCAGAAATGCAGTTATCACATACCTTATTAGATCTGAATCAGCATGATCTTCGAATTTTGCTGATTCTCACGAAAATTTCCTTGATTTTGTATTTTTCAATAGCTCATTTATTTCACTAAAAGTTTTTCTTTTTTGACTTCATTTTTGCTTAATTTAAGTTACTTATAGTTAATATTTCTCAAGATATGTTTCACATCTGTACAATTTTCTTGTTATAATTTTTTATGAATTCTGTAATGGGCTTTTTCCTGTTGGGGTTCCTTTGTTTCATTCAACAAATAAAAATAATAAATAAAACAGGTTTTTCCAATTTTCCACTAACTTCAAATTCGGTTTTCGGCGCACTCCTTCCGGTGAGTTAGATCTTTGAAAAAGTGAGCCATATTTTTCTACCACAACATATTTGACAATTTACGGACACAGTTGCCGCTTTATAGAGAGAATATACTACTTAGTCCTCTTCCATTTTCACGCCGACCCCTCAGAGAATTTTTCAATTCGACAATCCTTCCCAAGATGAACATCATCCATATCATTTTGAGGTATTTCCATAGAGTATCTCAGATATACTAATAATATTACCCAGTTCCTCTGGGAATATTATTCTAAGGTATTCTGGATCCCCAATGTCTCCTCTCTAAGTGTCCTGCAATCTAATTGGTATGCTGAAATGATTCGTTTGAAACGTAGAGTTACTTTAAATTGGAGGATTACATTGTTTACGTCATAATGGCAAATTCTTATGTAAGTTACAAAACGGTCAGAGGAAAGCACAGTATGAAAAATTTATGAACATTCAAAACACATTGAACTATGATGGTTCTGCATTCTAACTAGATCTTTAGTTGCTACTGGGACTGAAAAAGAGAGAAACAGAAATGAATGAAACTGAAAAACATGGTGTGAGTGAAAGATAGTCTTTCGAAACGACCAAATATATTAGGTGGAGAATTCATTGAAAACTTTCATTCAGGGAACAATCTTCCGTAGAATATTTTTTCCTGAAGGAGCTAGTTTTCCGTTCATAGTCATCGTCAACCAGGGCGACACAGTAGTGGTGCAGTCCGGTCGGTCGTCATGAATAGGAGCAATAGAGTACACTTTCAGTCTCGCTAGTATTCACATCACCCGGCCAGTGTACCAATTACTCATCTTAATCCGTTGGAGCACATCAAGACATGTAAAAATATTGGTGCCCTTCAACAAACTATCATAAAGACCACCAGCGCCACCGGGAAACCATGAAAATGAAGGGTAGATCAAGCAGAAAACATCAAAAGCTCTTACTGGTTCGACTATCTGCCGCAACGCCCGACATTGTGTCAGCAAGATACGATTTGTCTGAAGGCTAACACTCCTTATACTTATCTGGTTGTCAATCAGAAATACATCACTAATGATAACATGCGAAATTCATCGCTATATGTGTAAACACTTTGAAAACTTTTATTCAGATAACAATATATACCTCCCCTAGAATGTTAATTATCCTTCACTGAATGAGCTGCCCTTACGATCCACCCTTCATAAGCATCTTCAACCAAGGCCACATATTAGTGGTACAGTTCGGTCGAATGTCATGAATGGGACTGCAGTTTCAGTTCCATTGCACACCTACTCACAACACCAGACCAGACAGAGTGTGTAGCGTTGAAGTAGATAGTCGAACTAGTATGGCGTCTTGAAATTTCCTTTGATCTACTCTTTATTTCCATGGTTTACCGGTGGCACTGGTATGTTCGTTGGAGGGCGGCAATACATATCCATGTCCTGATGCGATCCAACCGATTGAGATGAGTAGGTGGCAGTGTGGTCTAGTGCTGTGGATGAGTGTGCTATACTGACGAGGTCACACGAGACCGAAACTGCAGTCTCTTGCTCCTATTCATGGTATCTGACCAGACAGTACCACTACTTTGTAGCTCTGGTTGATGATGATGGGTGGATCATAAGAGCGGCATCCTTTAGTGAAGGATATTTAACATTTTACAGGTTTGATATTGTTCCCTGAATATAAATCTTCAATGTGTTTTCAGACAATTTTCGATAAATTAAATTTCGTATGTTATCATTTTTGAGAAAAGAAGAAACCTTATCGTAACAAGCATGAAAATGCAAAGAACTTTGGAGGAAATCAAACAATACATCACCTGCGGTATGCTCCTCTTAAAGTATTGAACTTCATTCGCACTTATTGTTTTTATATTGAGATGAATACTTTCGCCCCATGAGTTATTGCTTATTTGGAAACATTATCATATTCGTATTCTGAAATACCGTCAATGATTTAAATCAATGACAAAATTTCCTGTCTTCGAAAAGACGGGTCATCAGATTCGGTCTTGCCAGGCAAGTATGTAGGTTTAACTACCGAAGAAAAAACATAACAAGCTTCAAAAGAGAGGTTTTCATGTGTCATATTCCTTTTACAAATGTGACGCCCTCCGAAAAATGGGCATTTGCCATCTAAAAATCGATTTTCTGCTTACAAGCGTATTATATCAATTGAACACGGCTCCTACATTGGTGAAGTCAGAAAAATTCTGTTTAATTATTATGTGTGATATGGGCCTTTTCGACTGGCGCTTGGCTAATCTATCCATATCTAGCACATTCATGTTTACTGCACCTGTACGAGGTAAAGTTAATCGGGTCAATCGCCTTTCATTTTCATTCCTAAGAAATTCTCCCTCGGATGTTTTCACCGGAGCACGCCAGACATATTAAATGAAAAATTCGAAAAATTGTGGATAAAATTTTGACATTTGAAATAATTGTTCTTTAAATTATCAACGTCGTATATTTCCTTTATGATACATTTGGTTAGTCTGAATTTTCATAAGTAGTTACGATCTTCCACGGCATGGTTTTCTGTGTATCATACGTCCGTTGTCGGTGTCACTTACTCCACTTAAACTTTCCTGTTTACATTGATGGGGTGTATAATTAATAGGCACTGCAAACCCCCTCGCTATCCTCGATAACTATACACGAACATTTGGACCGTATTTGTAATTCTGCTTTTCAATCAGCATTCTGTCGAACGGTCGAATCGATTCGAGGTTGTTTCTACACGAGCCAACATGACCATGCCATCATTTTCAATTCTGTTGACTCACCAAAGAGACGTATGATAAAGTTTGCGCATAATAAAAGCCGTTTGAATATTCTAAAGCAACATAAGGAAAATGCGAATACGAATACGTGAATTAGAATCATTAATTGATGGAGATAGTGATATGATTGATATAATCAGCTTGAAATTGTTGATTGATGGCCAGTGAATAATTATGAACCTGGAAAGTATATAAACATGAAGAGGGCCATCTTTTGAAAACTGTTGGCTCAAGATATCTCAAAAACTATTGCAGAGCCAAAAAATTGAATAAACATGTCAAGTTAATGACTCGAAAATGAATATGTAACACCTTTGTCTCATCCCCAGCACCCAAATTTAACAAATTTGAATGAGAACACTCCTCTCATGTCACATGTATCTGTTAGAATATAAATATACATTACGTGTCAACTTTTGAAATGTGTTTTTCCTTGAATCCACCGTTCAAAATCGCTATACTCAAGCTCAAGATCACTCTGATTGAAGTACATGAAATAAAAAAAAATTAACGTAGAATTCAGGGAAGTTTTTTGATTATTACTGGTACAAATGTTCAAAGTGTTCATATTTCTGCTCTAAACAGTAAAACAAACGGGTCTCAAACTGTTTCGTGCGCTCTGAAAGGTCTCTGTTGTGATTTTTTTCACACTCCTGAGTTATACGTTACCGCAAATCATCAATATCCACTGGTTGTGTTTTATAAACGACATATTCTAGATGTCTCCAAAGAAAGACATCCAAGCTTATCAATTTTTTCCTTATTACAATATAGATAGCTAGGGTTATCTCAAGGGCCCTTTTACAATAAAATGTATTGTTAATATTGAATTAAATATAGGAAGAACAAGAATTGAGAATTATTCCAAGAAAATTGAAAATTATTTACAACGAGATGAGTTACATTTTGAAGAGAAGAAACCTTTAGCGGAAATGAAGAGAAAAATGAAGTGTCTAGACCAAAAGGAAGTAACTGAAACAATACCATTCACTTTCTTAGGCAAGGCAAACCATTCCATTCTGAAAACACCCTGTTGCATAAGGAATCCTTTCTGCTTGTTGAGACATACGGTTCTCTTCTCAACTCTAAGTGATGGCCGCGTATCCAATGATCACCATCGAGAAACATGTCTTTTGAGTGACAGAAATCATTCCACAACACTCTATATATGTAACAATTGAATCACCATGGAGTCGGTGTTGCTACAAAGTAACGAGTTTAGCTGTATTAAGTCTCTCATAGCAGCTCGGTCAAGTTGACCCGATAGCCAGTCGACTAGCACGTCCTTGCACATTTTTTGAAAGGTTCCTGTTGTGCACAAGATCAAGTGACTACTCTGTGCCAGAATATTCAACTATTGGAGGAACGTAAGTCTTATATAGTCTAATCGAGTTTCCAAAGGTTACCCACGAAAATGCTCTACCCAGAAGGAACACCCTACTATCGACTTTTTCTACAATATTGAGTTTTAGTTCCGACCTTCGTTCACTATCACTCTAAATTCATAGTAACATCTAAACTCTTCACAGAAACCTTATCTAGATGGCACGTGTCTCAAGGATTATTCTTTCCTATGTGCAAAACAACACATATTTCAACGTTTAGTGGTAAGTTGCAATCGCAACTCCACTCATATATTGCAAGTAGATAATCTCTGAGCGGCTGATGGTAGGTTAATGGATCACAGAATATTTCTGTATCATCTGCGTAAGATTCAGTTTTATACCCAACGACACTTTTCCAATTCACTAGTATAGGCAATGAACAAAATTAGCCTCAAGACTCAAGAGTTCTGCGGCACACCGCTCAACACTGACTTCTATTATCACACAGGTATGAAGCAATTGTGACACAATAGAAAGAATCTGTCAGGAATGAGTGAATCCATTCGAGCAAACCACCACGAACGGAGGAGTCTTCTCTACTGTACGCGATCAGAGGTCTTGGCAAAGTCTATATATATTACGTCCAAAGGCCTTCCCTTATTTTATGAAGATGTCCACTTACTCATGCACCAAAGTAAGTCAGTAGTTGTTGAGACGAAACCATGTTGTAGTTCTGGAATAATATTATTATTTGAGAGGGAAATTAAAAGATTTTTTACCATTATGGATTTCATTACTCTGCAAACAATGGGTGTCGAATTGATAGACGGAAGTTCTTCAGTTCTAATTCATTTCTTTTTTAAATGTAGGAGTTACTAAAGTAGTTTTTCAAATGGATGGCAGAATATTCGTACGAGAGGAAGTGGACATACATATCGACGCGGGGAAGGTTAAACTCACGGCACACTTGATCACACAATTTGACCGAGGCTGAGTGAAGAATTATGTTTTAAGTTTCATTAACTGATTCATGATCAGCTCAAAAGAAAAATGCACATATCCTAGAGAAGAAGGAATCCTAGATATGGTTAGCAGATTATAGTTTAAAGGTTCAGTGCAGAACGCCTTAGGAAAATCATCATCAAGATCTCTACAGCCTCACAGTCATCTTCACAAAAACCTTTAACGGCCCTTTTCAGCAGGATGGAGACTGGAAATGCGAGTGAGAATCGAATATAATTGAGATTTTTCTTGAGTTTTTCGCTTTCTGCAATCTTCTTCGTGTCTGTATGATATTCTTCTTTAGACTTCTTACAAACATTTTTGGTGTATTCAGGTCAATCTATATTTGTATCTCGAAAATAAATAGATAATTGGGATAATAACCAATATCATTGAAAATTTCATTGACGATCTTTCACTGACAATTATATCAAATCTGTTTTATTAAATGGACAGAGCGCTACCTCTTTGCACAAAACCAATTCCTAAGTTGAGGATCCGTGATCGGAATATGGCTCTGGCCTCCTCGATCCCCCGATTCGACGCCACTGGATTTCTTTATCGTGGAGTTGAATGAAGGAGAACGTTTACGTGAGTGAATTCCGATACCTGCAAATAATCAGTATACAAATGAACTCTCTAGGACCCCATGAAATATGAAAAGCCAATAATACGAATGTTGAGAGATAATTAATTAGTATTTGAATCAAAACAGGGCAATATTTAACATCTTTCATAATTTGATGTTATCTATCGTATTAGGATTTTCAGAATTTTGCTAATGATGAAAATTGAATATTTCTGAGAGACTTTCATCTAACTGCAATTCTTTCACTTCATAACTATTACATATAGACATGGGAAATATTCTTTTTGTATGCATTCGTTAACTCTATTTCAGTTCATAGGCAAAGGAGACTTATGATAGATTTTTGGTAATTCACCAGATTTTCTGAATACACACAAATAACAATAAGGACGAATACAATTTCAACGATGTGAAAGAAAAAGATTGAAACCTTGAAAAAACGAGGTTTTTTATGTTGAAAGTTAGTAAAGGTGGCGGTTGATTTTTGAACATCCCGTATAGTGCAGAACTCGGGAGGTTTCACATTTCCAATCAACTTAAAACCATTTTACCTCTGTTGGTTGGGCAGGAAAATAATACTTCAAATGAATTTAGCAGATATTAAAATTCCTAAGACTTTCGAGAAAAATTAGATCTTATTTTCGGTTTTCGTAAGCTGTAACAAATTTCCAATGAAATTGTTCAGAAATTATTCTCTGGAAGAAAAAGATAGATGAAGTGCCTCGATTATGAAATTTTTTTTCACAAAGTCAAAAATATTTTAATAGTCAACTTAAAACAATCATCTGCTATTTTGATCAACTCATCCAATGAAATTTTAAACATGATTTCTGGCAAGATATTTTGAATTATGGCCAAATATATTTTTTTGTTAGCATATAGCAAGCCACGTTAAAACCGAGCTTGTTTTACATGTGAGTTATGTTAATTGCTCTGAGGTCAATACGTAAAGTGTAAAAACATTAGATTGGCGAACACCGGAAGCTGCAGAAATTTGTTGTACACATTATGTGTTAGACGTAAGTTGGACTTATCGCCCCCACTTCTGCCTTCATCATTCACAACTCCGATGGGCGCCAACTTTTATGAATTACTAGACTCGTCTCAATAAATTTAAGTATCAATTCCATCACGTACTTATGGTGAACGTTGGGTTCAAGGTGGTTTTGGTTGAACATCCTTGCAGCCAGTCGGGCAAAATTTTCATTTTGGTAATAAAAGCATACCAGTTTAACACGTTCCTGTATTTTTAATTTTTTTTATTAAGTCATAGTTTGGGAGCATTTTTCCTATTAAATGAAGATAAATTGCATTCAGAATTATATTACATAACATTACATTGGTGGGGGTCGTTTGGCTTTGCAAGCCTTCCCGAACTGCGACCTAGTTGGTCTTTTGTTCGTAACCCTTCTTATTCATTTCCCTGTAGGTCTAAATCCCTTACAGAATTAAGAATCTCTTTGGGAGCTTTCGCTTTTACTTCGTGCAGCTCTATCTTGTCGCTACCGAAGTGTATATGTCTTTGACGGACAATTGCAATGCAACTGCAAAGAATATATTCGGCAGTTTCATCGCCCTCTGTACACATTCTCCATGTTGCCGTTTCCGATTTGCCCATTTTACTGAGATGGTATCTCAGTGGGCAGTGTCCGGTAAGGAGGCCTGTTATTGTCCTCAGCTCGTCCCTAGAGAGATCGAGGAGCTGTTTTGTCTTCTTTGGCGAATAATCAATGAGCTTTTTCGCATGCCTGTGGCCTGGAGATTTTCTACAATATTCTATTTTGCTAGATTCTTCCCATCGTTCCAGTTCCTGTCGTCTGTGCGGCTTACTCAGACCGCAGAACATTTCAGGTCCGATGGGTGGGATTCCAGCAGCTGATCTGGCCAGTTCATCAGCGGATTGATTTCCTTGTATGCCTTCGTGGCCAGGCACCCACCACAGAAAAAGTTTGTTCCCCTCAGCAAGTAGTTTCAATGATTGACGGCGTTCCCAGACAGAGATGCTCCGATAACTGTAGTAGTTGAGAGCTTTAATCACTGCCTGACTGTCCGTTAAAATGTAAATCTTTGCACTTTTGAGTCTCCTTCGTAGTCCCTTCTGGCAGCAACGGTTTACAGCAAGTTTTTCTGCTTGCATGATTATGGGAGTAGAGCTCAGAGGCACTGATGACGAGTACTTGGGCCCATATATGGCTGCTCCTGTTCCATCAATCGATTTTGATCCGTCCGTGTACCAAATGGAGGATTTTTGGACTAATTGATTTATTCGCATTCGGAATAAATCAATAAAATATTTTTCTAGATTGTTTTAGGCTTTCAAAATACATCTCTTCGAAACTTACTTTCCCTTTCGTCTAAAACCTCAAGATGAATGAATTTATTGTTTAATGCCTATTAGCTCTAACTACCCCCGATAGGTTTCTCCTTCAAAAAAAATTGATTTCTTTCCCTCTTCTCCATACATAGCCATATTATTTAATTGAGACAATTTTTTTTTTTTTGCAAAAAAGAATCATCACAATAACTTTTCTCATACACTGTTATGAAGAGGCGTCAAAGAGCTTTCAAATGATCTATTGCTCGACCCTTTTGCTCTATTCAATTCTAAGAGATTGAAGCGTCCCCTCGAAGTGG
The DNA here is from genome assembly GCA_013387265.2 of Cryptolaemus montrouzieri. Lineage (NCBI taxonomy): Eukaryota > Metazoa > Arthropoda > Insecta > Coleoptera > Coccinellidae > Cryptolaemus > Cryptolaemus montrouzieri. Next base: position 35,903,808 of record JABFTP020000144.1, read on the forward strand.
ATTGCTCATTAAAGCCTCAAATATTCATAAGAAGATGTTCCCCAAACAAAATCATTCGACGTGATTCGGAATATGCCTACAATCACTACGAGATAAGAAATACACAGGGTGGCTCGTATTGAGATGGAACAACCTGTATATGTTGAAAATTGGGAAATGCTGATGTAAGATTCATCAGACCATTTAATTTCAGTGCGGAAGGATGACTTGCGATTGTCGACGGAAATGATTCGAAAAGCGAAGAGTTGCCCAATTTTTCATAGAATTAAGATCTTATAAATAAATCGATGAGAAGAAGAAGAAAAGCAATGAAAATCCAAAATTTGAACAGTTCTAAGAATGGCTGGATATGGTGCCGATCAGTGTGATCGCAATGAAACTGTGTATTTTTTGCCTTTTTGATGTTTAATTCAATATACGGAAGCGTCAAATATAATGTGTTTCAACTGTAAAGACACATATAGAATGTGAGCTTTACGAAAGCTCAATATTCTGTTTATTGGAATGAATAACGTGTTGATATTACCGAAAAAAGAGTAAGGACTACAGGTTCATTTTAAATGATCCAAACTATCCTAAACAGAAGGAAAATTCCGTTGTATGCTATAAAGAACGTTCGGAGCAACACTTGCAATACGTTCTAGAGTCTAGGCACCTTTATTTGTTAAAGCACGCAAAAACTCAACGCATCCACGAACACGTTGTACCAAATAATAATGGATTTTTCTTGACGTTCGCAACATTTTCCATATTCAAGAATTCAAGTCTGCTGATGATTTAAGGAGCCGAATGTTTACAAGAAAAATTATACTGATGTCCATTTTTCAATCAAACTTATTATCTCCATATTTAAAGTAAGAGGGAGCAGACATATTCACGATATACTATCTGAAAGTCAAAGTATTTGAATATGGTGAATATTGAAAATTTTTTCAAAAACAAAAAACTATTCGGAAAACATTTAAGTTTGCTATAAACAACAACAAAAGACAACATTAAATAACCATCCTCGGCTGAATATCGACAGAATCGTTAATGGATGATTTCCGTAAGTTTGTATTAAGCGCCGCCACTATTTTAGCCATAAGAATAAGCCCCCATCTTTCACCGACATCAGCCAGGTTCACGATTCACGGATAACCGAATCGTCCCTATTCAGAGATACATCAGCCAGGAAATTCATTTTAATTGATCCGATTCAAACTGAATAGGACGTGGAGGAGAAGGTAGAGGCGGCCGGCGAACGTGGGGCGGCGGAGAGCGGCGAACAGGTCATCATAAGTATGTATCGGCCGTACCGCACCGACGGCGGCAAGAACCAAATCGACGCTTATACATCCGTTTGAGATTGCGTGATGGCCGTCCGTCTAGGCCCCCGCCGCCTCCGGGCCCCCTCGCTCACTGCCCGGGCCTGCCCAGTGGCCGGCGTCGTCATGGCGACCACCTCGTCATTAACCATCGCCTTATCATAACCGCCGGTTCCCCTGCCGCTCCCCCGGCCATCTTGGGGGGGCGGCGCATGTTCTCGCGGTTATCATCGTTTGTCATTCTGCGGGGTCTGGGGGGTGGTTTACAGACGATGTAGTGGACGAAGAAAGGGAGGTTTTGGGGGTCAAGACGCACTGCGATGAGAATAAATGCAAGACAAGCATGATTTTTGCTGGAGGGTCCGCAGTGAAGAGATATGTGACCAGAATTGAGGAATGTGGAATTGATACTCTGAAATGAGGTGGCGTAGCTGTAGAGAATAATATCAGGAAGTAGGAGTATCATGTGATCAAGTAAATGATATACTGGGAACATACAAAATACAGGGATGTAGGAATTCACATACAGGGTGTTTCGTGATTCATTCAAGAGATTTCAGGGGGTAATTTTCAGATTTTTTTTTCAGTTCGGTCTTCGCTGATATCTCTCTCTCAATTCTCGATATAATCTTACACAATTCAGTTAGTTTTTCTGATCTGTTTCAAAAAACTAGAGGGATTATGTGTTCTGGACGTATACATCGTTTTCAACTCCCCAAATTTGTTTGCAGTACACTTATGACAATCTCATTTTGAATGATTTGTTTTTTGATATATTTGGAAACTGTCCAGCAGGATTTTTGTATCAGCAACAATTTTTCAGAAAAACTCGAACATTGCCCATAACGAAAAGAAAATATATATATTCCTTATTAATCATCAATATACAAAATCGACATTATTAGATTTGAACTTGAATTGAGACAAACACTGTGTGTATAGATTACGTCCGAACAAAATGGCAAACATACATCAATATAAACACAAAACAGTCAGAATTGGAGTAAAAACAAAAACAATCAGAACATGATATAAATATAGAGACAATCAGAGCGAGGTATCAATACAAAACGGTAAGGATAATATATGAAAAAATACAGATCGAAACATAAATATAAAAACAATCCGTTATCGGCATAAAACACTATGAAAGTCTCAAGAATTCATCTACTGAGTAAAGACAGGTATTTTTGAAATATTCCTTTGCCGTTTTCCTAAACTTATGAACTGAAAACTGTCTCCTCTTTGCCGGGAGTTTACTGTATAATTTTAGATTTAGAGAGTTTTTTGCAGATCTGACCTGTCTGTAGCGTGGGATTACCAAGTTTGTTCTATTTCTAGTATTATAATTGTGATAATCACTGCTTGTCAATTCGCAGGGAGCACGACGAAAGCGACATCTGATGGTAGCGTAAAATCATGCTCGGCAATGGTATGACATGTGAAAGATCCGTATAAATAACAGTGAATTGTTTCAAAAAATGAATTTAAAAATAAATATGTGTCATAAAAATCTGTGATCGTGATTTTTAAATTGAAAAACTCATTACGATGGAAAAAGTGTGTATAAAAAATTAAGGAAAAAAATTCTTTGAAAACAAGCTCTCGCTTGTCGCGAGATATAAGTACTCGTATTCACTTTATCAGTTTGAAATTTTAACAGGTAGGCATAACATATAAATTGTGTCAAATGTGTTAAATTTGAAATGACGTTATAAGTTAACAGTAAAAGATTTAGTGTGAAAGTTAATTTTTTCTATTTATTGCATTTAAATAAAAGCTTGTTTTAAAGAATTTATTCTAAACTTAATTTTATTTTCTAGTTATTCTTGGCAAGCTTTCATTTGGTACCCATATTGTAGGAAAGAATAAAAGAAAATTATCCGCTATTTCGTTTTGCATTAAGAATAATTGGCCCACCATCCTGGGTACGCCGCCATGTTGGATTTAGAATGACGTCACACAGTTTATCATGCATTGTCATCCAAACTAAACGTGTATACAAAATTTCAGCTCAATCGGTTGCGATCAAGTGCCTTAAAATTGAGTTGTAAGATTTCACCCGAACATACAAGCATACATACATTGCAAGTTAAATAAAAGCTTGTAAAAATGTTTATAAATAACTAAGAGAAGTTTTAGAATCCCATGGGGTTAACCAGTGAAATGTAAACAAATTTAATACATGACAACTGCAATAATAAAATTACAAAAATAGTTGATTATTAATATGATTTTCAGAAATAAAATAAAAATTAATGGCAATGTAATTGCGAATCGTAATTTGAACATACATTACCCTAGTTGCATTGTTACTGAATAATGTTACACACTTCTTTGTTTATTCTTTTAACATCATTTATCCATTTACTTCTTTTATCCATTTATTTCTTTCATCCATTTATTTCTTTCATCCATTTATTTCTTTCATCCATTTATTTCTTTCATCCATTTATTTCCACTTGGCCACTGGAAATGTGTAAAATTTACATTTACTGTTTCTACCTGTATTTTTGCAATCAACAACACAACAACTATTTTGGATCATTTTTTATTTAATGTTAACGTGTTTATTTATGATAAAAGCATGATTTAACGATAATTTGACCACATCGAGCGCTGTGATCGATTCAGTTGTCCCCACTATATACTCCGCTCCCTGCCAATAGACTACCTGAACGAACATGTATCTCTGTGACAGTAGTATAAACAAACAGCGATGGAAAACTCATGATTTTATTCGCAACAAATAGTGGCTTACAGTCATCATCATACTGCGCACCTGTAATAACTCTAACAGCAGATTTTTGAAGTTTAAATATTTTGGTAGCATTTGTACAATTTCCCTATAGGTCAACTCCATAGTATAGAATGGAATAGAGCAAAATATGTAGTTCTTATGTGCCGGCTGTCCTAGTTATGATGTTTTAAATTTCGTAACAGAAAAATAACATACAACAGTCTGGGATCAAGGAATCAATATGCGACTCCCACGAGAGCGTCCAGCACCATACCCAAGAGATTGACACTAAAACCCGACGCAGTAGAGCTGTCCAATAAAAAGAAGATCGTTTGTGTCTTTGATCTGTTCAGCTTCAGAAGATTCATCTTGAACCAAGGCTCAGCCCTGGTAAAAGCACTCTCACTATTTAAATTCGAGGACCACTCATCGACTCCAGTGCAACATAGTGTTGCGTTGTCCGCAATTATCTGTTGGGCTCATGAAAGCGGGAAGACCATTCACGTAAATCAGAAACAATAGAGGGTCCAAAACCGCACAGATATCCAGATGAACCTCCCGCAATGCAAACAAACTGACATATACCCCCACGATAAGACCGTAGAAAGTCATACGACAATCCCCTGAAACCACAACACGCGGCTTTCGCCAACAAAATCACATGCGAAACTAGGTCGAAGGCCCTCAATAGATCGCAGAACTTTAAGAATGAACACCGCTTCATTTCCAGAACCCGAACCACACACCCCACCACCCCCATCAGTGCACCCGTTGTCGATTTCCCCGCTCTAAAACCGTACTGCGCTTCTGTGATAATTCCATTTTTCTCCAAGAACGGATAAATTCGATCCTTCAGCAGATGTTCAAAAATTTTTGCCAGAATAGGAATGATGGAGATTGGTCTGTAGTTACTAGGATCATCTGGATCACCCTTCTTGTAGACCGGCAAAACCTTTGCAACCTTGAAGGCTCTGGGAAACACTCCTCTCTCCAGGCATTGATTATAAAGACAACAGAGAGCTTCAGTAATCTGAATTGTGTGCTTCACTATTTTGCAGTTCATTTCATATACGTCTAGGCAAGTGGAGTCTGACATTCTCCCAACAGCTGCTTGCAGTTCATCCACGGCAATAGGTTTCAAAAATAAAGATGAACTCACCGATCTGACATGTCTCATCAGATTGTCACCCGAGTTTCTGGGTGAATGAGTCATAATTTCTGCAACGGTTTTTTCTTCTTTTGTTGAAAAATATACATTTAAGATCTCCGGGTACAAATTTCTCATTGTGGTTGTTTTTTCTATTTCTATGATTATTGATGAGCTAAATTATTTGACTTCTGAAAAAAACAATTCCTGTCATCGGACTTTGTCCTTCTCAATTGCTGTCTGTAGTGTCTTCTGTGTTGAAGAAAGTGTGCCCTGCTCTCAGGTTGACCGAATAAATTTGGTAGTAGTATGAGCTTAATTCCATTAGTGGTAGAAGTTTGATTCTAATAAGATTCAAATCCATTAACAACTGAACACTGATGAACGTAGAAGTGCATTAAGAAAGCAGTATTTCTTGAGATATGATTTCATTTTGAATTTAACAGAAACGTAATAATTGGTGGAATTATATCAACCATGTAGTCTCAATATAGAGAGAAGTCCAGACTGTTGAAGTATAGACATGAGAGGACATACTATGGATTATTATCAAAGATACGAAGTATGCGATTGTGACTGTAATTTCGACGGTTTCTGTTTTGTTCGTTATTAACACGCAGACCAAAGTTAAGAAGATGTATTCTGTTTCACCAGGCGCAGAGTAATGAATTACTATAATTTAACACAAAAATCCTTCAGGAATAATAGCAAAAACTTAAGAATAAACATAAAATTCTTTCAATTTTGATTTTAACTTTTCACTCGCGACTGCTTAGTTGTACAGAAAAATCGAAAGAGTGCTTTATTCGTGCAAATCAAAAGGAAAATCTAAAACTGAATATGATTCTGTGAAAAGAACAGTGGCGTACCAATTTTTTCACAAAAAAATTCAGTTTCGTGTTAGTGGAAATCACTGGTAAAGTCATAAATAATACTTTAATTGCAAAACTTTATGCCAGTTAACGCCTACAAGATTTCATTCAAATATCTGCAGTCGTTTGGCAACAATTTATAAATTTAATTTTTTTTCCAAACTTGAACACTCTGTATGCCTTTAACCAAGCATTTCTGTAATATAGTTCATATAGTAAACCCATATTATTTTTCGATACTCTATTGATCTCATAATTTTCTTCTATAGGAACTAGGCCACCCTGTAGAACGCTTCAACGCCGTTGAAACGTAAGTAGTGAATATTATATAATTATTGGGATTTACTCTTCAACCCATTTTGTTCTCCAAGTGTTAGGTATATCCTCTAATAGGGGAATGCATCTGAATAGCGAGTCAGATTTGAAGAAATATTTATGAGAGTGCTCAGCTCTATATCGTTTACAAGAAATAACTTTTTAGATTTCTGTGAAAATTTATTAAAACAGCACAAATCTACTAGTGGAAAAACCGAATTCGATATTTTATTGTCTTAGAAGATTCACTCAAGAGGATTCTGATCAAAACGATTTGAATTCTTGGTACGTTTTTACAACGAAGTCACGTAGAGCCTCATCCAGATAATTCAGCGGATAAATATAGGGTAGTTCGTTTGTCCACTAGTTTTCCAAGGGTGTACTCTACTCACGACTTAGGAAAACTCACTTGGTTTCTACGTATGTATGCAATTTATTCACGGGAGGGGTGTGAACAAACTTAGATTTCTTTAATTATAGATGCAAATGAAATAAAACGTATTAAAGTAAGTTAGTGAGTAAAATGGTTATGTGTTCAAGTGTGTGAATTACAACATAGTGTTAAAACAAGTACAAAAGTAATAATAGTATTTGAAATTTGATCGACTGTCTGCAGATATTCACAATATAAAAATAGGCACAGAGCAGTTAATCAGTGAATCAAAGCCGCTCTCTCATGTAGTCTTAGATGCTATAATAGGTTTTTTTTCAACACGCCACATAAGTATTTCCGTAGAGGTTTTAAGCTCTTATTTTAGATGGTAATTGGCAATTTCTTGTAGATCATTGTGACTGTGTGTTCTGCATTTTTTGTAGGTAGATAAAGTTGTATTTGTTTGTTTGTAGGTTTTGTCGATGGCGTTACATATGGGTGATTTCCTTGAGAGAAGAGGTCAAAGTTTTTTTTAGCAAACATTGCAGCTTCGTAAGCATTTCCCTAACTGACCTGCCAGAGTTTGGGTATGATAGTTTCAGTCTAGTCAAGAGCCGATGTATAAATCCAAGAATTGCAGTTGTTCTGTTCATGTAATAGTGTTACAACTGTTGTGGAATAGTAGGTGGTTGTCTTGTATCCTCTGGTACTCGAATTTCAGGAGTTGAGGCTTCTCGAAATTTAGCTTTAGGTTTTTTTGAAGTAGTTTTCCAGATCTCTCATGTTGGTCTATATTTTTTATTCTAGTTAATTGCATTCATCTGAGCTAGCAATGATGTTTGTATCGTCTGCAAATTGGATTATTCAGTCATTGGTAGGGCATGCTATATCATTTGAGTAGACCATGAACAAAAGTGGTCCTAGTATTGTGCCTTGCGGAATTCCTCTGACTGGTTGATTTCCACTCGATGATATTGTTTTACCATTTTGGTCTCTTTTTGAAGCATATCGAGTTCTACTTGAGAGGTAAATGTTCAACATTTCTAACGCTATTCCCTGAATACCATAGTACTCTAATTTTGTCAGTAAAATATGCTGGTCAATGCTGTCGAAGGCTTCGCTCAGATCTAATGCCATTGCAACAACGTATTTCCCTTCTTTAAGCGAGTCCAGGATTCCACAGATCGCCATGTATATGGCTCTGATTGTACTTCTTCCTTCTCTAAAACCGTTCAGAGACTAGGAGAATATCATTTTTCCTCAAAAAACTCAACAGTCTGAGGAATATAATCTTTTAAAATATTTTACTAAAATTATTCATTGATGAAATCGATCTACAGTTACAAGTATCTATCCTTTTTTGTGAATCGGCACTATTTTAGCATTTTTAAGGGGGTAGTCTGGTCTAGAAAATCAAAAAAAAACAATTTTTTACATATTTTCAATGTTTGGACTTTAAAAAATATGCTCTTGAAAGGATTTTTCAGAATTCGAATTAGTTTGGGAGATACAGCGGATTTTGTGACGCAGCACCTAAGCTGGCCGTGGGTTAATCGCTCTGAACTAGGAGCTTCTGCTGCTTCGAAAGCAGGCAGAATACCTCGTTTAGAAGAAAGAACTTCATAAAAACTCTATTTTGAGACAGAAGAAGGTCCAATCTATGGATATGGGATCGCCGATTAATCCAAAGTGAGTATTTCACAATACTTCTTTTGTTGAGGTGGTTGACACGATATCTCAAGTTCTATCTGACCGATTCCTTAGAAATTTTGTGAGAATCTTCTTTATCGCTTGGACCTTGGATTTTGAAAAATTTCAATTTGAAGTTTTTTTAAAGAGTTCGTAAAGGTCTAACAACATAGTTTTTTTTGTTAAATTTTTTTCGGCCAAGGCCCAAGAGATTTTTACTAATTGAGAATTTTTTTGTTTCTTCGATTTAGATCACTACAAGGGGTTGAAATCATGTCAATCACTGAGCACCGTTTGACTGGCAACCACCACGTGACCAGCCTGCTGTCACTGGATGAATTTTTGATTTTTTTTTTAATTTTTTATAATATTTAAAAATCAATTAATATTGTATAAAAAATGGATAGTAAAAATGTTTTAGTTTTTCTCTCCTAGTTTGAAAACTACCCAAAAAATAGGGCTCTATACCAGAATACCCCATTGGGCAAGGTTCCTTCTTGAATGCATAGATTTTTTATATGACACAATGGGCGAACAATAATTGGGGCAATATATTTCATCAATTTTGTTGGTATTTCATCAGTACCGACCGAGGCTGTGTTTTTCATGGATATAATGATGTTGAAGACTTCCTCCGGACTTGCTGGATTGAAAATTTGGACTCATTATTTATTTTCACGTTGTTCAATTTAAAGCAATCCCTTATAAGTTGAGGACACATATTTAAATAATGGTCATTCATTTTGTTCAATGTTACCGCATAGTCATTTCCAACTCTAAGATTTTCCAGTGCATTTTCTTTTTGTGTTTGCCTATTCGTGTATTTACTTATGACTTGTCAGGTAGCTTTTCCTTTGTTTGGAGCCTCTGAAATCAATCGTTCAACAGATTTAATTTTAGCCTATCTAAATACTCTTTCAAGAAACCAGCAGTATACATTATAGTATGAGTTTGATCGAATGTTGATAAATACTAGAAAGTGTAATCTATTCATTATTCAAGATGCACGATATTTTAATAGAGTGCAAACATTAAATGGAATAAACGAATAAATTCAGTAAAACGCCAGGCGATATTTCTTAAAAAAATTCATGAAACACGTCAATTTCTATTTTTAGTATATTATTATGTTCTTCTTAGGTCATCGCTGGGATGGAACATCTACACATCTTCTTTGAAGAAACAAGTTACGTCATGTTGTCGATGTGAAAGTTTCTTCAAGACAAATGTAATAAACATCAACATAAACTCAATTGATTAACTTAATTAATTCCGAAAAACGTACATTTAAAAAATGAATAAAATGTCCTCTGGTTAGCCAATGTACTACGAGCAAAACTGAATCCACTAAGGATACTTGTGGTGTACCTAGAAAAAGACAATCCGATGTGGACTAGGATAGTCACCTGAATATTCTGTAGACCAGGGGTGCTCAAACGGTCGATCGCGATAGACCGTTTGATTTTTAATAAGTAGGTAAATAAACTACAAAAACATATTACGTAAATAAATAACACTCTGCTAGCAGCAAAAGGCGGCTTCATCAAAGGAACGCGCGGTACTTGTCAAAGAAAAACGCCTTTTTTATTCTTGCCGCTTTTCTACAAATTTCGGGCAGCGCGTTTGACGGGAACATTCGAGACTTTCATTCACGCCGATATAAATGTTGCGCCTACAGGAATTGGAGTCATTCTGAATTGTTACGTTACTTGAAGGCTACTACGTCGATACGAAGTTTATTATTGAATAGTACAAAATGAGTGCAGCGATGAAATCTGAAATGTATCATTTTAATAACCAATGTAAGGAAGAATTTTTCTTTTTTAAGGTGAAGGATAAATGCCATTGTCTTATTTGTCGTGTGTCAGTTGCAATACCTAAACGTAGTAACTTAGAGAGGCATCATAAAACGGATCATGAAACTATGAAGAGGATTTTCCTCCGCAGAGTTATTTAGACAACGAAAATTACGTGATTTGATATCTTGTTTGAAAAAAGAACAAACGATGTTCACAAGACCAGCTAAACAATTAAAAGCTGCTACGATCGCGTCATTTAAAATATCTCATATATTGGCGAAGCACAAGAAACCAGTCGAAGAAGGATCGGTTGTAAAGGAAGTACTTATTGAAGCGGGTGAGATTTTATCAGGAGATTTTAAAAATAAAACAGAAATCATGTTTGCTATTAGAGAACTTCAGTTATCTCGTGCGACTGTCACAAGGCATATTGAAGTCATGAGTCAGGACATGGCAAATAAAGTAGAACATGATATCATGAAATGTACATAATTTTCTTTACAGTTAGACGAATCCACCGATATAACAGACACAGTCCGCTGTGTATTTTTATTCGGATGGTATTCAATGACATGTTGGCTAAGGAAGACAATCATTCCTCTGACCTAACCTAACAAAGATGTATATGACGTTTTCTTCAATTTTGTAAAAAACTACAAGTTACCAATATATTAATTAGTGTGCATTACGACCGATGGAGCACCAGCAAGGACTGGAAACCAAAACGGTTTTGTGGCATTGTGTCGAGCTAATGAAGATTTTCCTTAATTTTTTACATTCCATTGCATTATAGTTTTGTTTTGTGTTCAAAACTTTTAAACAAGGAGTAAATTATGGGCATAGCAACAAAAATTGTGAATTCCGTCTGTGCAAGTAGCTTGCAACGGCGGCTCTTTAAGTTGCAGTTGGAAGACAGGGAGTCAGCTGAACACAATGATTTAGTTCTTCACAGGTGGTTGAGTCGCGGAAAATTCGTAGAAAGCTGTCAAGAATTATTGCCCGAAATTACTGCTTTTCTAGACAAAATAGGTGATGATATTCAAATATTGAAAAACGAAAAATGGCTGACTTATTTGGCATTTTTGACTGACATCACAATGCACTTAACACCATTAACTTGGAGCTTCAAGGTAAAGTAAACGCATTCAAAAATAAATTGCTCATGATAGATCAACTGAAAAGAAAGGATCTGAAACATTTTCCGTCTTTGAAAGCAAGGATTCCTCAGTTGAATTATGATACGTATGAGGCTGAGTTATCAAATCTTTTGGGACAATTCAAAATGCGTTTTTATGATTGCAGTAAATTGGCAAATATAGCATCATTTATGAGTAATCCTTTCTCATGTAAAAACATTGAGGAATTTGCTACTGAAATAGCAAGTCAGTTCAATATGGACTCATATTCTGTTGGAAAATGAGTTGGTGCAGATTATATCAGATATACATTTTAAAGCTAAAGCAGCCGATAGAAATTTCTGGTGTTTTATATCTGTAGATGAATATCCGAATCTAAGGCAAATCGCCCTTCAACTGAGGGCAATGTTTGTTGAGTCAACATTCTTGTGCGAGTTTGCATTTTCTGAAATGAGGATAATTAAGTCAAAATATCGCAATCGACTAACGGACGATCAAATGTCATCATGCTTGCGATTAGCACTCAGTGGTTACGTACCATCTTATGAAAAGTATGCTGAGGACATGGAGTACCACGCTTTAACATCCGAAGTCACTCCTCAGTTAAGTTTAACACCATGTGTTTTGCAACAACCAATAAACTCGCAGTTTTGAATAACTATGAACTTTCTCATCAATATTAAATAGAAGAACCTAACTAAACTTAACCCAAACCTTGACTAAAATAATGTATATTGTACGAAAAGCTGATATCTATATATGCTGGGGTACACCCTACCTAGGTAGGTAGGTAGGTAGAGTGTATCGTGTATGTATGATAACCCTGCATCACACATACTTGCAGCCTCTCAGAGTCGATCGTAAGGAGTCTAAAAATATTGAGGTAGATCGCCAGCAGTTCAAGTTTGAGCATCCCTGCTGTAGATCATTTAGGATAATCCATTAGCATCTGCTCAGCTCGTGACTATAACGTCCGCAAAATACTATAATGAAACTATTCATGAATTAAAGATGTATCCGTATAAAATGCAATTTGTATAGGAAGTTAATTTAGATTGATTACACCGGCGAGTGGAATGTTGCAAATATTTGATGAATTCCTTCGATCCAAGCAACCTAGCCATGGAATGGATACTTCTCTTGGTTGAAAGATGATTTCTACTAAATGGCAGATCCTCAACACTGCCAGTTACTCTGAAGAAAGTCCTGGATTGAGAAAACTCATACACAATGTTTAGAGAACGTAAACGTGTCCACAGGCAAAATCGGTGAACGTCTTATAAATAAAAAATTCTTCGATGACAATTTCACTGGTGGTACCTTATTTTCATACAATAAGATTCGATCGATCTTTATCCGCTTTGTTTCTTCAGACTTACTTGACGAGAGAATTTGGTTTCAACAATATGGAGCACCTTCACAGTATGTCTTAAATGTGCGGAGATGTCTGCATGATAATTTTCCTGATAAGTAGACTGGAAGAAGAGGACCAAATGAGTTGTTGCCCAAATTACTGGATAGTACGGCATTAGCCTTTTTTCTCTGAGGATACCTGAATTTAATCTGATTATATTGAAGCTCTTAAGAAAGATATAACATACTAAATTAAGAAAATCTCACAAGAAATATGACGAAATGCAAGTCATCCTTCCCGCATTTGATAAAAGATGTCGGTTCTATTGCAGTATCATCAAAGAAAAGGCAAATGTTTTCGCAGAATTCTGTTTTAGATCATCAAACGCAGTGTCATCAAGCATCCCATATGTTCAATCAACTATGTCTGAAGTGATATTCAGAGTGCGTACTGTAAGGCGCACAACTAAAATATAAGGAAGCAGTGGGCATGAATACCGAAAATTGTGTTGGAAAAATATGTTTCAGAGTTACCACCTATTTTAAATCGTTTATTCTAGGTTAAAGCCAGGTGTTTCCGGAGTGTTGGAAAGTTGTACAAGCGATTACAAAGAAAAGAGGAATGTTGGAAAGAGTGATAAACGATGAACTCATAAAATATTTTGAGTTGAAGGGTATCATCGGTGATCGATTTTCTGTAGACTACCTGCAACTGGTGATACACTTGCATACGTTAGGCATTTATGGATATCAACAATCTAAACGCATGGCGATTCAAAAGTCATTGCTCTTAGTATGACGAATGAATCTTTTCAGGTTGATGCAGGAGTATCCCAAGGCTCCATACTCCCGCAAACCCTTTTTCTGTTGCGGATTAATGATCTGCTCCATTCCACCCAGAAAAAACTGTTTGGGTTGGCAGACGGTGTCCTCATTTCCTAATCAGTATTCCATAACTTCTGATATTTTTTAATTTGACTTTGGAAATTTGACAACTGCAGTTTCGTATTTTTTCCTTAATTTATCAACTATTCAATGACAAAAGAACAGTTATTTGTTGATGCTCTGGGAACTGTTTAGGCATATGCAGAAATGAATATGAAACATAAGCCTCCTTTGCCAACTTCAGGTAGCTACGTAAAATTCGTTTTTTCGCCTTAACTTGAAAACTTGAAATCTCAGGTACAGGGTATGTATGGGAAACTTCATTTAGTTTTTTACGGCGAATCTAATGAATTGAAAGAAATATGGGTTACAATTTGAAAAAACGTAGTTTTCGATGTTTCGTCGTTTCGAAATGTGAGGCGGAAAAAAGAGCACTCTCTGTACTGGCTGAGATTCAGTCGGATATAAGTTATATCCCGCATGGTTTTTTGTTTGCAAATCACCTTTTATTATTTTGGTAGCTCACGCCGTTTCGAAGGATTGTTAGAATTGATCCTTTCTGAGATATTTCAATTGAAAAAAAATGAATTAAGGTTTATTTTGAGAAAGGAACAAATAAAAGAAAATAAGAGACTCTTTCCGCATGTGGTAAAATAATTAAAAATTATTTTCTCACGGACTAGGTGTTTTTTTCTCGGCCTTAGTAGCTTATATTACCTCCTCTTGCCCTGATACAAGCCTGAATCCGTGTAGGCATGCTTTGGATTAGGTTTTCAACCTCCTCTGGGGTGATATTCTGCCACTCTTCTGTGGCGGCTCAGATGAGCTGTTATGCGGTTCTTGGATTACCCTGGCGCGATCTAGTTTTCCTTTTGAGATTGTCCCATAAATGTTCAATAGGATTTAGGTCTGGAGAGCAAGCTGGCTAGTCCAAAATAGCGATTTCCTCCGTTTCAAGATAATGTCGCGCGAGCTTGCTGGTATGCGGAGGAGCATTATCTTGCATAAAAGTGAAATTCTCAACGTGGGCACCTCGTCAGAGTCTCACTATGGGTCCACGTAATTTCTAGCCGTCACACTAGCATGAAATGGAATCAAATATGTTTTGCCTCCCAGCATAATGCCACCCCAAAACACCACACTGCCCCTTGGTATTTCGGAATTTGTCTTGCTGCTGGGAGTCTAGCTTGTCTTTCACGTCCCCTCAAAACCCGAATCCGGCGGTCATCTGAGCGAACACCAAATCTGGTCTCATCCGAAAAAAGAACATTTGGCCTATTCTCAATATTCCAATTGTGGTGCTGGATACACCAATTGAGTTTGTTAGTTTTTAGTTTTCTGGTTAGCTCTGGAACTCTTAGTGGCCTGCTGTTTAAACATTTTCAACGAAGTCTTTGACGTATCGTTTCGATTGATACGCTAATGCCTGTTGCTGCTAGAGATTGCCTTTGGAGTATGGGGTGCGACGCACTAGGCTCTCTTCTTGCAATTTTGCACAAAAAGCGGTCTCGTTCTTCAGAAGCGATCTTCCAACGACTTCTTCTAGGCCTATTTT
This sequence comes from Cryptolaemus montrouzieri, assembly GCA_013387265.2. NCBI lineage: Eukaryota > Metazoa > Arthropoda > Insecta > Coleoptera > Coccinellidae > Cryptolaemus > Cryptolaemus montrouzieri. Next base: position 35,918,979 of record JABFTP020000144.1, read on the forward strand.
GCAGAGAATGTAGCTCCACGTATCGGGTTGGGGTTTTTGAAATTACCCCCTGTGATACCCCCATTGTGGCGGTTATATCCCTCTGTGTCAATCCTTCTTCAACGAGAGCAATCATTAGACCCCTCTGCGCTTCGGAAATCCAACGTAAGGCATCTTCAATTATGATTATAGGTTTTTGTAAATTTGGAAATTCACAGTTTCGAATCTCAGTGACTTTTGAGTACAATATCTCGAACATGTGGTGACAACTCAACATTTCTTATCATACTATCCAGTTTTTTTACAACACAAAACTTCATTCTTCACGAGTAGTCAAAGATCCATGGTTAAAAATAATCAATAATGTGAAACACCGAGTGATTTCATATAAATTTGGTTGTTTGTGCTTCCTAGGTGGCATTTTCTGGTCTAGAAAGATTACCAAAATCAGTTAATCCAGTTTAAGTTTTTTTTTGTGAATGGATATTGAGTTATGATCTTTGCTTCGATCATTTTTTGAGAAATATTGTTATTTGATTTTAACAAGTTAGGGTAGATCTAATAAGGGCTCAACTACGTGCAATTTCAAGAAAAAAGTTTATTTAAACATAGGACCGCAAAAGCTTCGTTACGGAGGTACAGGGTGTTGAAATTTCAGGAAAAAAATTGGTTCTTTCTACAAAACTCCTGCACTTTTAGAAATATTCAACCCAAATTTCGAATGCAAGCTCCATTATTACACGTCCTATATTTCATTTGAAATATACAAGGTGTTTTCTATTCCGAGGCCATGTATCCGTTTGCCCTCTCAAACTTTTTTGCAGTACGCTGCTGATCAGCGTTCAATCAATCAATCGTCATCTCCGTTCAATTTAGAAAGTTTTTCGACACTTGCAATTTTTTTGTATCTTCAACCGATTTCGGGTGAAAAATTATTGGATTTGAATTATTCGAATTATATGTTATTGGCTAAATAAAGAAAAATAATAGAAATACTCGATAGGTATGCCCAAAATTTGCTTTTATTTTGATAGCTCGTCTTCTGACACTCAACTTATACTTATTCAATATCAAACTAGATAAAAGAACAATTGAAAGGTAAATAAATTGCTGGAAGTGTCCTTCACCTGCAAGAATACAGGCCTCTGTCCTTCTTCGCATATTATCACGCACTCTTTGAAATATTCCAAGGGTATTTCTTATCGTGCCACAAGAGGTTATTATTCGATTATTCAATTATTCTACAGTGTTCACTGGAGTGGTATAAACCGAACTTTTGAGATATCCCCATTAGAAAAATTCTAAACTATTTAAGTCTGGGGACCTAGGAGGCCATGGTTCTGGCCCACCCCGTCCTATCCATCGGTTGTTGAATGTACAATTCATGAATTGCCTAGCTTCTCCACTAAAATGTGATGGTGCCCCGTCATGCATGAACCACATTATGTTTCTCACCAAAAGTGTCACATCCTCGAGCAATAAAAGTAACTCCTCCTCAAGAAATTGCCAATAAGCGGGACCGTTTAGTCTGTTAGGCAGAAAAATGGTGCAATCAAATAATTTCCAATTATTTTTACCTAGACATTGAGTGAAAATTGTTCTTGATGATGAGAATCTTCAATCAAATGGGGGTTTTCCTCAACCCATTAATGATTATTGTGAAAATTTGTGATAGCAGTTCTCGAAAAGCTAGCTTCGTCTGTGAACATTATTTCACTATCAAAATGAGCATTTTCACTAATTTCATTCAAGAACCATCGGCAGAAATTCAGTCATGAAGTAAGAACTAGAGGAAGTAGAGTTTGGACGCGTTGAATATGAAACGGGTACAGTAAAAAGTCGTGGAGAATCCTCCAAACTACAACATGTGAAATATTCAAGTGATTTCCAATTTTTCATGTACTCACATAAGGATTCAAATCAATACAATTCAAAACTGCTTCCGCAATATCTTGAGTTCTCATAGTTTGAGTTGCACCTTTTAAATGATTATTTGCAGCAAAAGTACCAGTTTCCTTCAACCTTCTGTGGATATTTGAAAATGTTCGCCTGTCAGGTGTTACTAGATTTGGAAAGTGCACCAGATATAATCGCCTAGCTTCTGTTGTGTTTCCGTCAGCCAGACCATACACGTAATGGATATCAGCTAATTCGGCGTTAGTAAAATTAGCCATTTTTCTTACAGCAATAACTTCAAAAGCCTTAAAACTAATCGTTAATTCAATAAACAATTCGAGCAGAAACTGGTTCAACTTCAGCAACTGTCAAAATAAATAAATAAATGAAAAAAGTCAAAGCCTACTAGTAATTTTTTTTAATCAGGTGTGCTTTCAATTCAGCGAAAGCATACAATCGTTTAATAATTCTCGAGAACTGTTGGAGATACAAAAAAATTACAAGTGTCAAAAAAGTTTCAAAATTGACGAAAATTGATTATACGCTGATCTGTGGCATACTGCATAAATGTTTGGAAGGGCAAAAGAAGACATGGTTCTGGAAAAGAAAACAGCTTGTAGATTCTGGTTGAAATTTAGGAATGTGATGATGGAGGCTGTGAAAAATAGCTTGCATTCCAAATTTCGGCTGAATATCCCAGAAACTGCAGGAGTTTAGGAGAAAAAACCAATTTTTTTTTAAAGAAATTTCAATACCCTGTAGTTGCGTAACGAAGCTTTTACGGAACTAAGTTTATATGAATTTTTTTTCTTAAAATTGCACGTAGATCTACCCCCTCAAGTTGTGACATACTATTATGTAACATCCTGTATTTACGAATCGGTTGTCTATTGAAATTTGTATTTAAAATAAACAGATCTTGTAATTCACCTCTGGCGAATCGCTACAAATGTTGTTCGGTACTTTCTTACGCCGCTTTCAGAATTTTGACAACACCGCCGACGATAATTCATCCGCTACGCTTTAGGAAACCTCGCGATCAATTCGAACGGCGGCGGCAGAGGAAATAATTAATGGCGAAATGGCAAATACGTCGATTTATCCTTTGGCGCAAAACGGCGCGGAACGCTATTTTGAATATGAATCAAAATTCATTCGTCATCCAAGTAGGCCGCGGAGTGAAAATCGTTGTAAGTCATTTGTTAGCGCGGCGAGATGCATGGCCCGTTCTCCCTTCTGCGCGATGCGGAACCTCCACCTGTACATTAATAAGTTATTTGGACCGGGCGTTTCTCGGTGCTCACAATAAACCCGCTCATTTATAAACATCAAGAGGGTTTTACGATTGCAATTATTCTGAATATAAATTTCGGAGTCGACAACGCCGATCTACAGGCCGTTTTGTCGAGGCCTGCTATTCGTCGCAACGTCATTTTGCTGTCGACAAAAAATCTAGGTCCTCGTTATATCAATTGGACATATCCGTCTGGTCTCTTTTCTGTTATACAAGAAGGTTTGGTATAAAATGCGAATATGAGTATAACCATTCGTGGTCATACGTACACGGTGCAGCACCGAAAGCGAAATACAGACATGGTGGATTTACTTCCGATGCCAGTTTCTATGTTCAACAATCTTGTTTGTGTGGTTTTACGAATTTCGGTCTCAGTTTGGCGTATTGAAATTAGTTGAGAATATCAATAACATTAATTTTGTTTGTGTTTAGTTTTCTTTAATTTTTACTACGTTGATTAGGTTGATCCTTGTTCGTGTGTCCAAGTCTAAGTCACGCGATTTTTATTTGTGATTTTCGATCAAGTGGTAATCTCGACCATGGTTTTACGAATGGTTTCACTCACCAGAGTTTTGAGGTCGTGTTCGACCACTTAAATTGCCATGCAGAATTCACTTTTGATTTTATTAACTTCTTCACGTCACTAGTCACTAAGTCTCTCACCCGAACTGCGTTTTCGTCACTGATGGATTAACGAGCGTGTTTTCAGCTTCTTCGTTGCCTGGAATTCCTATGTGTGATGGCGCCCAGATGAAAATGATCTCTTTCGTTCGGGACTTTTCTAAAGTGTCTGAAGGAAGCTGAGTTAATCGGTTAGGATGATGAATTTTTCATCTTGAGAGGAGTTGATCTGTATTAAGGCTTCAAGTATAGCGAACAGTTCAGCAGTGTACACGCTGCTTTGTGATGGTAAAGTGAATTTAAGCACAGAATTAGATGTCACAACCGCTGATCGTACGCCAGTTTCGGATTTGGATGCGTTTGTATGTACTTCGGTATAACCCTCGTAACTATTCACTATGCTTCGCAGATTCTGTATAATGATGTTATTATTTGTTGAATATTTGTCGAATTGTGTCGGAGTGGTAATTATATTTGGCTGTTTTATAGTCCAAGTAGGAGAGATTTCACGCCTTAAAGGTAGACAGGAAGGAAGAGTGATGTTTAGTGTTGAGAGATCGGACCCCACTTGATGATAAAAATGTTAAGGTGTTTGTTGGAAAATAAGTTTATGAATTTGTCATTGTCTTCATATTTATATGTAATATTTTTCGGATCTGATTGACTTTTCATTCCTTATGTGATTCTAAGGTACGTTCTTCTATCATGGAGAAATGGTTCACCTGCTTCGCAGTATAAGCTCTTTATAGGGGTTGTTCTGAAAGCTCCTAGTGTTAACCTTAATGCGTTGTTGTGTATTGTGTTCAGAATTTTGAGTGTTGAGCTGTTTGCGGAAGAATATGCTATTGAAACATAATCTAGCTTAGATTCATATCGCCAAAACGACATATTTATCGTTTGAAGCGAGCTTGAGTTCTCTTTTTAGTTTTCTGTATTTTAAAGGTGATAAAATTTTATTGTAACTACAATGTCTTCATCGTTGGTGATGAAACTTACTCTGCGCCTTCCCGCTCTCATTTGTCATAAGAGACAAAATTTGATTGTAATCCTTTAAATTAATTTTCTGCAAACTGGTCGTGAATTCGAATACTTTTCGTTGTATGTTTTGCAAATTATTTATTGACATTGACCATAAGTGATAACAAAATTCAAAATATACTCGTTTCAGAATTTATTTGCCATTTTATTCAAGCAGAAAAACTATACACAATTGAAATCAGTGCTATTTTTAAATAATTTTGAAACTTCAATCTGAGGCCGAAAGTCATAATGATCCAGTTCAGGTGTAGGGAAATACCAATGAGTAATAATTTAAAATACGGTTCAAATAAAGTTAAAGAATAGGTACTCGTATTCGAAAGAAATTTTTTGTCGACAATTTAGTTTAATGAGTTGGCAAGTGATTTTTGAGCACCCTATATATAAAATAGCATCAGAAAGTAGGTTTCCCCCAAAAACAAACCTTCTCGTCAAACTAAAAAGAAATGGTAATCTTACGCAAATCTGGGTCAATTTTTCTGGGCAAAGAATATGACACTATAATTCTGGAAATGTTGATTAAAAAACCATAGCTCAATGGTGATTATTTCTTGATAGGAGAAATCTTAACAAAAGATGTTTGAAACACGATTCCCTTCAGAGAAAAAGATTTTAAAGTACTCCATGCCATTTGAAATATCAAAGTTGTAGCCGATAACCGGAAAACCGGAAGTGGTACTGATCTGAAAACAATTGCAAATTGTAGATCAGTATCCATTTGATCTTATGTCAAAATTTGAAATTGATTGATAAACCCGATGCCCAGATACTTCTAATGGGCCCTTTAGCGCGGACACCCAGATTATCAAACTTACCCTTCAATTATTTTAATAGGGAACGGAACACAGGTACCTTGTCCGAACACATGATTATACAGGGTGTTATTTTCGTTGGTGTTTCAGAGAATTTCATTTATGAGTACAGATAGAATGTACTTGCTACTTCTTAATGAAACCAAAAATGCCATAAATATTCTGGGTGATTCTATCATGCTTGATGATTTTGAAAATTTGACATTTTCAGACACCATCTTGTTATTGTTGTTGTAAGTGAAAGATCTGAAGATCGTGGTGGTTATCGAAAAACTAATTTTTCCCCATATATTTTCTGGTAAAATGTTTGTGGACCTAGTTCACGAATATTCAGATATTGGATGCCAGAGGCCCGACTTGCTGGAGAAATATCTTCAGAAATTCTAATAGACTGCTTCTAGACTTTCGGAGTGTTTATAGGAAAAAAATTTCCTTCATAATTTTGAAAGATTATTTTTCGTTTGAGAATAAATAAAGCGGGAAACATTTCGTGATTCGTCTGGCTTCAAAACCGAAAGTTATGTCTATTCATAATTCCGAACTTGTGAAATGTGCTTCATCTGACCAAATTATCTTTTATCCAAAACAAGATCTTTATTGGTGAACCAATTGCGAAAGTTGAATCGATGCTCAGTATGATCAGAGTGCAGGTGATGAACAAGTTGATGTTTGCTAGCTATAAATTTTCATTTCTTTTAAATGCTGTGCGTACGGGTTTCCGGTATTCCTCTTTTTTTTTCTATTCTTCTGCCAGAGATTTCAGAAGTTGCTTGAACAAAAGCCAGAAGATAATTCTTTCGTTTTCATTGTTGTTAACTTGCGATCGAGATTTACCAAAAGATTCATGTTAGCAAAGATTGGTTCTTGTTTTTCGGAATATTCTTATATCTGTTGTTTTTTTTTTGAAGTAGTCTCAATAAATAATGGGAATAATATATTCCTAAATAGTATGAATATTGAAAGAAAAAGAAATGAGGCTGTGCCGCCCGATCGAAGTTTTCATGAGATGATATGAATCATGCGAAAAATTAAAATTCCTCAAAATATTCAAATTTTTAGGTTTTTTACCTCTTGAATTTTCAATTAACTATGATCAAATTGGCTGGTTTTTCCTACGAGTTCAATATTCTCGAAATCTATGAATCATAGGTTTCGAGAATATGGAACTCATGCATCCAGGTAATAAAGGAAAAAGTATGGACATCTTAGAGATTATTGAAATTACGTCCACTTCAGCCAATTTGCAACGACCAACTAGACTTCAATTTACCTCCTGTTGCGAATGCTGTTATACATAACTGAAATCACTCATTTTGAATTTAGTATTGTATTACTCTTGATAATGGGCTAACCACCCGAAACATATGTCGAGTATTTTTAATAAATATTTGTGAAACCTTTGCCAAGTGATGAACGAATCATTTATTCATAGCTAAATTTCAGAAACTTGAATTCAAGCTCATAATCAGAAGTTATATTCTCAATGGAAAAATAATTACTCATCAGTTCGTGAACAACAAACGAGTATTTCTTTTGAATTTCATCATTCTATATGATATATCCTATATATCAGGTAGGGCAGTAACCCTTGCCCCTTTAAAGCAAGCGCCACAGTAGTGAAAAAGTCTTTCTAACACAAAGAGTTTCTGTTGAAAGCAAAGTCCGGTTTGTACTGTAATCTCCCAAGGAATAAATGGAAGTTGCTGATAATAAAATATTTTGTTAAGGTAAACCGTGAAAAAAAGGTCACCTCAGGAAACAAGCTTAAGAAAATCCGGATGTCCTTAGCAGGATGGAAATTTCGAATAAGTCTTATTTTCAAAGCAGGACGCAACCTAAGTGCGAGAAATTGAAATCAGATTTATTTGAAAATTATTGAAGTGGTGCACGTTTGTACGCGTCATGAAACTACTAAGAATTTCTCTTCATAATTAAACACATATACTAAAGGAATATGTTATAATTGAAATAAAGAAACATTCACAACAATCCCTATCTCTGAAAATTAAAATGACCTCTAATTGGAATTCATTTTCAAAATTTCTTATTTTTAATTTGAATATAAGACTTACGCAATGTAAGTAAAAGGAAGAAACTCATCCTAAGGCCGTTCATATTTTTTTCGTTATCTGTAAATCAGGTTATAAAATATGTTCAATTTTGAAAACAATGTTCATTGAATATCATATCTCTGAAAGGGGTAGTTTGGCTTCAGATTCTTTCCGAACTGCGACCAGTGTAGAATTCATAACCCTAATCTAATTCTTTCCGAATAGATTCTTGGCTGTTTTTGCTTCTACTTCGTTCGACTCTAGTATTTCGTTGCCAAAAGGTATGCGCATGTCTCTCTGAGTAATTGTCATGCATCTAAAGAGGATCTTAGAAGACATCTTAGGAGTCCAGTATTGGTCCACCATTAGTTCCTAGATATGTCGAGAAGTTGCATAGTCTCCTCTAGCGTTAGTCGATTAACTTTTTCTCCTATTAGAAACCTAAAGTTTTTCCTCCATTGTTGTCTTTTGTTTGTTCTTACTACCATTTCCATGATTGTAGGAGACGAACTCACAGATGGTGATGCTTCATACTTTAGGTCAAGTTTGTCCGCGACTATTATCTCAATTAGTGTGAATTCATGAATTTACTACATAATTCATCTCTGGTCCAGTTTGCTCCTCTGATTTATTGTGATATTCAATGACATTTTCAAAGAGGATATGAAAGTAAAACTTCAGCGGCGTAATTCTATCTGGAGCAATAGAGCTTAGAATCCCCTGATGTTCTTTCAGATCAATAGGTAGTATTTCTCTTCACTTGTATGTGAAGGGAAGGGATATGACGGATTATTTCTAGGATTGTTTTCATAGATCCTGTTGTACCCATACAAGCTAAAAAACGGCTTGTTCGGAGTGGTAGTTTCTGCTGTCATCGTCCACTATATCATCAATTTATATGAAACGATTGGTCTTATAACTGCCAATAGGTTATCATTGGCTGTAACCCCAAAGTCTTTTCAAACAGTTTACGACAAATTTTCAGACACATTGTAGTTGAAGAGGAAAGAGTTTCATCAATATATGACCCACAGTTTAGTATTTTATCTTAGATTACCACAAGATATTCAGCATCATCTAAGAATCCTTTAGTATTACCCTTCAGATATTAGAGCTTTCATGTATATCTTTCTCCTTTTTGTGAATGCAGTAAGCGTAGGTTTGTGTGAATGCCCCCCTTGGGCACACCCTCAATTCACGACCGTCTAGGGCTGTTGTACTAAGTTCGATATGATCTCACCATGCTTCCCTATATTGATGATAACTATGTCTTTAGCATAGCTTGTACATTATAGCCCGAGTTGTTCAGTCTAGCCAAAAGTTCATCAACAAATGTTAACCATAGTAGCAATAAAAACCTGCTTTTTGGATTATGATGATTAAAATGTATCATGAGAACGCTGCTGGAGATTCAACAGTCAACAAGGAAATTTATGTAGAAGTTTCGAAACGATTGCGTAATTCTATAAGGAGAAATCGACCAGATTTGACTTCATCACTTTAACGTGCCAGCACATTCACGAAACCTCGTGTAGCAACCTTAGACAAAGTATAATTTCCTACAGCAACGCAACCTACATACAGATCTGATATAGCGACCTTTGGTCCTTTTAAGGTTAGAAAACAAATGCAACAAATTCTTCGAAGGCGATATGAAAAAGCAAGTACCAGAGCTGCTTCAGAATTGAATAAAGCATTGCGAAATAAATAAAAAAAAATAAAATAAATGGGCATAACTTTGAAGAATGACTCAAGTCAACCGTACAATAACATCGGGGAAGAAGTGTAGATGTTGGTTGGATAGTTTTGGAATAATTCTAGTAAAAGCAATAATTTGAAGAATTAACTTTTTAGTATATCATATCTAGCATAACTAAAAAGAAAGAACATACCTTACTATGCAAACAATATCATCAATTTAGTTTAAAAATGAATACTACAAATGAAAATGAGATCACACTGCCAAAAATAGCCAAGTTCTGCAGCACAATCTTTTCATCGTATTCATATTGAATACACAAGCACCTAATGTATGTTACATCACATTAAATAGGATGAATCGGAAATTAATTGCTGATCGTGATTATCCTTGCCATGATATGAGAAGAATTTACTGAGCTCTTTTCACTGTAATGTTCTTGATAGGTGTGCACAGATTCAATTTAATCTAACGCATTCAGAATTAGAATTGAAGTTACTACACAAATAGAGGGGGAGCATATCAAAATCAAAGAAATAAATAGGAAATGTTCCAATCCATTTGCAGGTAAGTCGAGAAGAATTCATAAATAACAATAAGAGCGAATATTTCCTTATAGAAAAGTACGATGAAATCATCTTTGAGGAAAAATAAAAAGGAAATGATCACATACAGTACCACAATCCCTATTTGGTATCGGAATAGCTGGGTGTATGTTCAAGTTCTAGATGATACATCATAATACCTTACACATAAGATAATTACGGAGCATTCCTACTTGGAGTCCAATAGCTGGAGATACTTTGTCGGTAACTTTATGGACAGGCTGAATGAATGAGGTTTTTATTGTTGCTGAACACCTGTCTTGGGCGTCTCACGTATTTCTTTTTATTATTATTGGCATTATTAACCGCCCAATATGACAAAAACGATAACAACTTGAAGTGAATCAATAAGCCTCCGTGAATCTTCTACAATATTCTATACGAAAGTGCGAAATAATTGTTGCTATTTCATCAATTCTTTTAGTTTCTCATATATATTATCACATATAGCTTTTTCTTCGAAAATTCTCCTAACATTCACTCGATTGCGCGCTTGGGTCGTTTCCGCCTAAGAGTCTGCATACTGCATACAAAAATGATTTGAGATGGGTCCCCCCCTTGGGTAGAAATTATTTCCGGTTTATAGGAGTTGTCAAAAACGCTGCTAAAAAACATATTCCCAGAGGCTTTCGAAAGGATTATATACCTGGGTGGTCAGAGGAATCAAATGTTTTTTATAAGAATTATCAGCAAAATCCTTCCAGAGAGAAAGCCGATGCACTCCTTAGTTCTTTGAATGATAGGAGAAAGAATAAATGGAATGAGTTGATGAATGGTGTGAATTTTCGTCATTCTAGTAAAAGTTCCTGGGATTTGTTGAGGAAATTAGGCAATGCTGATCCCGTTTCAAAAACTCTGTCTAATATGAATCCGAGTTCTGTAGCATCTAGGCTTGTTAATGTCTCTAATAGTGTGAAGAATAGTAGATATGACAGGAGTAGAATGAAACGAATCTTACATAAAAGGAGGAGGGATGCTATCACGGTTGAGGATTTATTGAATCCTTTTGGGGAAGAAGAGCTCAAATCTGCAATAAAATCTACTAAAGTTCGTGAAGCTCCAGGATTTGATGGCATTTTCCCTGAATTTTTCAAACATCTAGGAAATAACGCTAAAAAGTGGTTACTATCCTTTTACAATGACATACTCAGCTCAGGTAGTATTCCCGTTGAATTTAAAAAGGCTAAAGTTATTGCCATTCTCAAACCTGGAAAAAATTCAGAACTTCCTAGTAGTTATCGACCTATCAGCTTACTTTCTGTTTCTTTCAAAATTTCAGAAAGACATCTTCATCAGAGCTTAGAACCAATCTTTGACAGAGCTCTGTCCACTTCTCAGGGAGGGTTTCGAAAAAACTGGAATTGTTCTGATCAGGTTTTAGGTTTATCTACTTTCATTGAGATAGGATTTCAGAGTAAACTTAAAATAGGCGCTGTTTTTGTAGATATCGGCATATGACACAGTTTGGAAGGATGGTTTAGTTTATAAACTCTTTGAAGTAGTTCAATGTGGAAAAATTGTAAAGTTGATTGAAAATATGTTATCTGATAGAAGACTTCGAGTTTTCATCGGTGAGAAAAGCAGTAGATTTTACACTCTCAATGATGACCTACCTCAGGGATCTGTTCTTGCACCTCTTCTCTTCAATTTATGTGTCTGACATCCCTGAAACTTCCTCTACAAGGTTTATTTATGCTGATGATATTGCTTTGGTTTTTCGACACTATGACTTCGAAACAATTGAGCAAACACTGACTTCTGATTTAGAAATTCTGAACATTTTCTACAAAAAATGGCGTTTATGTCCAAATCCTTCAAAAACTGAGGTTTCTTGTTTTCATCTGAATAATCATGAGAAGGATAGGCAACTAAGAGTATTCTTCAATCAATCACTATTAATTCATAATTTCACTCCAACATATCTTGGTGTAAAGCTTGATCGTTCTTTGACTTTCAAATTTCATATTGATACATTATGTCAGAAGTTGAGAACAAGAAACAATATACTACATAAACTAGCTGGATCTAATTGGGGCGCTGGAGTCTCTACTTTGCGAACTACTGCTTTAGCTTTACTATATTCAGCAGCAGAATATTGCTGTCAGGAGTGGTTGAATAGTGCTCATGTCAATAAGATTGATTCTCAGTTGAACTGTTCTATGAGAGTTATAAGTGGATGTATCAGTTCAACTGCTACCCCATGGCTTCCGGTTATTTGTAATATAGTTCCTTCCCATATTCGCAGGAAATTAGGTCTTAAATCGTCTTGGGATAAGTATCACTCATTTCCAAAAGTTTTCCAATAATACACGATCTTCAAAATCTACTTAACCTGAGATTGAAATCTAAGAAACCTATTTGGTCGATTGACTTTTTGCGTACACGGGTAAATGCTGTTGATCTTTGGAAAACTGAATGGCAGGAAGTTGATGTTTTTAATAAAGTTCTCATAGAGGATCCTTCCAAAAGGGTTGCAGGTTTCGATATAAGTAGGAAAAATATGTGTATATTAAATCGTCTCAGGACAGGAAATGGTCATAATAATAGTATGTTGTTCAAATGGAATACTGTAGAACGTCCGGCATGTAAATGTGGCGCAGCTGAAGACATTTAGTCCTCGATTGTCCTATTTACCATTTTACGGGTGGTTTTCAAGAAATTCATTCCTTTTCAGATAATTTCATCAACCGGGTAGAGAACTTTAAGTCTACTTAGGAGATTAGTTTTTGCTCCCCCTTAGTGTTTTTTCCCATGGTGTATGTTGATAAGGCAAGGGCTACACCCATGTAGGGCTTCATTCCCAAAAGGTGTATGAGATGTTCCCTGTTGAAAAACAGAGGAGCATTAGTTAAGTTCTCAGATTCAAGTGAGTTTAAACATATAAGAGTTAGGTATGTTTTGATAAAATTATGTTCTGCTGGTTATCTTTTTCCGTTGTTATAGACTTCTCCAGTCTCAATCCCCCTTCCTTTTCACCCTTGTTTTCGTGAAGAAGTACTGGAAATCATGGAGTGCAAGATGACAATGAGAGAATGAAGCTGCTAAGCAGAAAAATTTTTGGTACTCTTTTTGTACACACGACACTAACACAACATAAACAGAAAAACTGTTGCTAGTGCAATGGCGACAGGGAAACGAGTTTTTTTCACAGGTTTTTTCACTCGTTTACTGAATCATACACAAGATAGTATAGTTCCCCTGTTACATTTCCTGTGCTCACACTTTAGGGGCAATCGTAGGAGACATGATGAGAGTTTTGACGCCTGATCAAGGAACGGGAATGGTCTGTTTTTTCTGCTGGTATTCTATTTATTCGCTTGTTTTTTACGATTGTGTTTTTCTGACACACACCAAAATTATAGCTATAAGCATTTATTGTAAATACAATTATTCGAATTTTTGTAAATCCTCTCTTTTCAAAAGAATATATATATATATATATATATATATATATATATATATATATATATATATATATATATATATATATATATATATATATATTCATACATAATACCTATGTTGTTCAGTGTATAATTAAATTTGACAGGTGATGTTATTCTAGAGTAGGTCATAACTTAGTAGGAATGAACTGTTATTCATGCACCATTCCGCGAGCCTGTCAAAAGCATCATGTAGGATGCCTGTGTCACAATCGGTTCGTATTACTCGAAACAATTTCAAATCATCAGCAAACACTTTTTTTCGGGAATTCATGACAAGGCAGAGATCATTTACAAATAGAAGAAAAAGGAGTGGACCTAAAATCAATCCTTGCGGTACTCCAGATGGTGCTACAAACTCAAAGCTTCTTGTTCCCTTGTGCTTATGCTAAAAGATTTTGAATTTGCTTGGAGCATCCAAATGCAGGAAGTTTATCTATGAGATGGAGGTGAGAAACTTTGTCGTATGCCTTACTAAAGTCAGTATAGACCACATCAACCTGGAATTTATTGTCTAAGGCGTCCGATACGAATTGGGCAGAGGTGCATAGGTTAGAAACAGTACAAGGTTTTTTCATGAAACCATATTGATTTTCAGACAGTGACGTTCTGGCATGGTCGTAAATGATATCCGAAATAATTATCTCAATCAAATTTGAGAACACTGATATTAATGTAACAGGTCGGTAATTAGTAATATTTGCGGCAGCACCTGACTTGAAAACAGGACAAACTCTTGAAATTTTCCAGATTTCTGGAAAAGTTCCAGATTTCACAATTTTGTAAAGAATATAAAGTGGGTGAAGAAATTGATCAATATTCGTTTTATTGATCCGTACTGGAAAATTGTCTTTGCCACAGGTTAATTCATTTTTCATTTTTTTGGATGCGCCTTTTATTTGTTCTGTTGTAATTTCTGAGATATCCAAATATTGAGAATTATTATGTGCTAGGTGATGTGGTCCAGCTTGACTTTCAGCAGAGGGAGAATAAACACTATTGAAGTGGGTAGCAAAAGCATTCACTACAGTTGAAAATATATCATTATTGTAAAACATCTCTCCAGGAATTCGAGTCTCATCCTTTTTTGTAATGATGAATGACCTAAATTCCTGTGGGTTAGATTTGAGAATTTTTCTTATTCACTGATGAAATTTTTGTAGGTTACATTTAAATCTTTCTTAAAGGTACTTCTCAAATTTTTATATTTCTCCAGGTAATACAAAACAACCTCGTTTCTTGTACATCTTGAAATAATGCTTTTTCATTTTAATTTCATTGATAAGATTTTTTGGGTACCAAAAGGAAATGATTTCGATTGGTTTTTCACCAGAGGAGTGCATTAAGTGATTATCGATTGGACAGTCCCGCCAAATGTTACACAGGCTCAGTTCACTTCATCCAGCCCCTCCAAAACATGCCAGTTGACTCTGGCTACATCAAACAACTGAATTTTCGTTTATCCATATGCCTTATGTAGAAGAATTTTTTTTTGTTTGTGTACTCCATTCCGTAAATCTACTGTACACGAGATCGTATAGCCTTCCAAATTGGAAATGACACTTTCTAATATGACTTGACATTGCGTTTATGTTGGTATCATTCACTTTCTGTGAGATTCTACAAGATGCGAGATGATTAATGTGAGTAAATCACCGTTATCGATAATGAATCACTTTATCACTCAACCCTAGTGTGGAGCGTAGATTCTGAAATGAAGTATATCGTCGTTTTAGTTCTAACTCCGCGTACAAAAGATTGCCATTTCGACTTTTGAATGTCATTCGATAGGGAATCGAAAGACGCATATCTAGACCAATCAGAAACGAAGATTTCAATCAATAAGAGGGTTTTATTTTGAAAACAAATACGCAGCGTATCTACGTGCCGTGGGAATCGTCATGCAAACAGCGCGTAAGTCAGTTTACTTTCGAATTGTAACAGGTCGCGACTTGTGCTCCGGAGAAATACATCGTAAATCAAGGTATCATTCATATTCATAATTGTGTGTGTTCATTTGAGGGATTAAGTCTTGTTTTTTATTTTCAAGCATAGTTAAGTCGAAATATAATGTGTGTGTTTTCAGAAAACAAGATGAAAATGTTATTTTATTTTGCTTAAGTCAGAATTGACTTACATTATATTATATAACGAATTTTAATACAAGTTTTGAAATTTGCACATTTACATGCACCATGGACTACGACATGAGTGATGATGAAAATGTTGATGACCTATGTAAACTACTCGGAATAAAAATACTACCGAAAAAGAAAAATGAAAAATTCTCCAACAAGGAAAATTTCGTCATTAACAACTTGCATGTTGTTATAGTACCCGACAATCCTAACGTAAGCGGCGAGGTGAGTGGACAGGACCTTTCCAAATGCCATGTGATGATGGTAGAAGCTGCAAATCACTCGCCTGTGTTACCAGCGAATATCGAACCAGCTAATATTCATTATGAACCAACAAGTGAAATAAAATAATGGAAGAAACAAACGACCTCCCGTTACCGATTGCGAATCCCTTGCTAGTGAATGACGAGGTCGAACATGATGATCTTAGTTCTGGTAGAAAAAGATGCTCTAAGGGATATTCTTAGCATAAAAACAAGACTGAAAAATAATAAGAAACTAGAATGGAAGGAAAATAATATATAGGGTATCGACGAAATGGCAAGGGACCAAATGTAAGTGTATTACATGATACTATTAGGCCAGCCCGAATAATTGCCCCTTCATGTAGGTACTTCGTGCTTGTGATACAATACGGGGTGAGGAACGTAAATCTTTAATGTCCAATTACTGGAATAATATGACTTGGGACCAGCGAAAACAATACGCCGTATCAAATGTTCTGGTATGCCCAAAAAGGAGGTTAAGTCTAAAACATCATCATCCAGGCGATGTGAGACTAAAGAGTATCTTTTAGAAACTTCAAATGGACGTGTTCAAGTCTGCAAGCATACTTTTTTGAATACGTTCGGTATCAAAGAATGGTTATCGACGCCTGATCTTGGAATGACAAAGTACCTCGAAGTTACTCATAAGGTTTTAGAAGGACACTCAAAGAAAGATAAGATAGCTTTTCTAAAAGACTTTCTAAATTGTTTGCCAAAGGTACCTTCTCACTACTGTAGAGCTACTTCTTCCAGACAATATTTAGATCCTATTATCGAAAATAAAAATCATTTTTTCAATATTTATTGGGATCAGTGTAATTCAGTTAATAAAGAATCCGTAATCCAAGAGACAAAAGTTTTGAAGAAAATAATTTGAGTTTATTCCGACCAAAAAAAGATCAGTGTGACACGTGCTGTGTGTTCAAAGCACTAATATTAGTGGAGACATCTATCACAATAATCTTATTCGAAAAGAAACAGCCTGAGAGGAGAAAAAGGTAGATAAGGACCGAGCATTAGCAGGAGAAGTACACGTATTTACGCACGATCTCCAATCTGTAAAATTGTGCCCGATGCTGCAGGTTAGTGCTTTGTATTATAAAACAAAACTCTGTCTACACAGTTTACTATGTATAACCTACACAAAAGAAATGTATATTTTTGCTGGTTTGACAAACATAATGCAGGTTTAGTAGCTTCTGTTTTTGCATCATGTATCATAGATAGCTTAAGAAAGACTCTTTCAGCGATACATCTGCCAATTGTCCTCTTTTTTGAGGGATGTACTTCACAAAATAAAAACGTAATTTCAGCGAATGCTTTATTACATTTATCCATGGAATAAAACATAGTAATAACGCAAAAATTCCTTGAAAAAGGTCAAACCCAAATGGAGCGTGACTCTAGCCACAGCGAAATCGAATGTAGGCTTAAAATTAAGGAGATATACTTACCTTCCCAGTATGCTTCGATTTCTGGGGAAGCTCGACCAAAACAACCTTTTGTCGTTCAACTCTTATCTTATGATTTTTTTTATTACTCAAATAGAAATGATTTTTGTATGAGTCAATCCGCGGCCGAGCCGCAAATGATCCTACAGTCACACATTTGGGAGCTTTGTAGGTTAATCCTAATGGCATTATTAATTATATGTTAAGCTTTCATGATGACTATAGAAATTTGCCCAGAAGAGCTTAAAACAATAAAATAGCCTCGGGCCCAAAGTCTAAGCTTTATAATACTCATCAAAACATAAATAAATCTAAATGGAAACATCTACAAGAACTGAAGTCATTTATACCTTCTTCATTAAGGTTTTATAATAACTGATTTATATTGAATTTTGATAAAATTATGTTCATAAGATAGGACTGATTTAGCATTTAAGTACTACTGATATTCCTTCTTCATGTGATTTTGTACCAAATAATTGTCAATATATACAAACCTTGAAATAAAGTTAAATTGATAATTAGTTATAACTAAAAGTTCTGTCCAAAAATTCTAGGAGTTTATGTTTCATGTTTTATTTTTATATTCGAAGAAGTTATGAGTCTACTCGTTATTTTTATTCTATTTGCAATAAATAAATCATTTGAAGATATTTACTGTGTATTTATAACTCGGCGTAAGTCTGCTCATATTCTATCTTATAATGTGTAAATACCGCGTATGTCAGAAAAATAATGTAAATAATATTCTTTTGTTTCAACTGATTCAAAAATCTTGAAATCGGTCAGTTTTATTAATTTTAAAATAAATATATAGGTATTATGATCGTGATATATAAAAAGGCATACTTTTTTGCTTTCCTGAAAAGTTGTCATTTTTGACTTATGCGGTGTTGGAACTTGAGGAACGATATTTAGCTTTCCATCGGTGGTCACAATGGCTACAGTTTTCCGCACTTGTGCCAAAAAATTATACTTTCGGCACACTTTTTGTTCAAGAGATAAGCGATCTTTGAATATCGTAGTTAACAGTCGTAGTTAAAGATTTCTCTTCTGGTGGGACGTAAACGTTTGGGATAACCTTTAAGTCTGCTATGAAGTGTAATTTTCCTTCAAAAAATCAATTGTATGGAAAGAAGTCACAACATTCTGTTTGGCCACTTCCTCGAAACACGCGATATAAATCCGGGAAGCTATCCCGCAATCTGGGCCGATAAGAATAAAAATCAATTCGGTCCTCCTGGCCGTTTGTCTCAATCAGGCTTAGCCGCGTCTTGCAAACAATGCTCAATGCGAAATAATGAGTGTAATTAATTCAATTAATCGCTAATTGATGGCGTCGTGTGTTTGCTCTCCAGGGTTGGGACTTAATGGACTTTTGAGCCGGCAATCAATATTTTCGGAGGATACGCAGAATGAGACAAAACAGCTCTTGGGTGTTCGAGAGTGCTGTCAAAATATTGTCGTTGCATTATTATTTTACCGGCCACTGCATATACTGAGGTTGTCATTTTCTAAATAAAAACTGAAGCAAGAGATGAAATGAATGCACTTCTTGAATTCAATAAGGGTGATATCCTAAATTTTTTTTCAAAAATTTAATCAAACGTCGATATCGCTGATAGATTTGTTCAAAAACGATACAGCCAAGAGTCATAAAATAAGAATGAGGGTAACTAAGACCGATACTTGCAGAAGAGCTGTTTTCTTATAGATGTTTAACACATTTCCCCAGTTAGTGGAGAAGAAATCAGTGATAAATTGTAAATTTTTGAATTTAGGAGGCTTTATTTGGTAGAATTCTATCATCAATAATAACAACAAGTAATGTTTCTTGAGGAATTTCACTGAAAAATTGCGCTTCGTAACGCGTTTCACTACACCTTAGCTTTTTCAGACGAATGAATGTACAGAAATTATGACAACTATATATAGATGAAAATGCGAATATAAACACAAATGTTCTTGAGTAATTGAAAGCTTATTGAGATACTTCTCCTTAAGTAGTTATTAATGACAGGTATATCGAATAACATTAACGAATAGCATGCTCCTTGAGGAGATTTAATAGAGGTGAAGGACATGTATCGACTTGTTCATTGAGGAAACTACCTGAGTGTTTGTGTTTATTGATTTCTAAAGTTTCCCAAAGATCTACTTTCCAATATTTATATTCTATATGCAAAATTTGAAACTATGACGATTCGCGTAATTTGAATCTGATTTTTATTTGAAAAACTGCGTTTTTGTTCCAATATTCTAATATTGAAATTTCTATGTGTTCTACCAATGTGGAAATTATTACAGTCATTGCAATTCAATCTATGAAAACCTGATTTATTATTCTATCTGATTATTCTACTCAAGAATGATTTCAGTTTCTCACTTGTAATACCAACGTAGGCTAAGGTGTTGAATTTTTCGAAAATTTTCAACTGTTCCTAAGAAGCAAATAATGATATCGTCTACATAGCGATACCAGGTGTTTTATATTCATTGAAAAAACTGCATAAACCTAATTACAGTACTGATAGGGTCTATAGCTGTTGTTTTTTATGTAATGGCACCTTCTTTGAAACTATAAAAATTCCTTAACGACTTTCTCATAAAACATTGCAAATTTAAATCTGAATTTTCGCTCAAAATGCATACGACCAAATTGTCAATATTAAAGATACGATTATACCACCTAATTCCAAACTCATTTCATAAAAAATCTATTTGCTAACATTCCCGCGAAAGATACGTACTACTTAGTTAAAGAATTATCAGAAAAGAATCATAACAATACAATCATTAAATCAGATATTCCTTTATTATTACAAATTTGTTTAAAACAAAATTATTTCCATTTCTATGACAAATATGATAGAAGTGAAGACGGCTTGATTATGGGCAATCCGTAAAGTCCTTTGTTGACAGAAATATTCATGAATAATTTAGAGAAATTAGTTCATAATCACCCACTTAACAAATATTGTTTTAACTGTTATCGCAATGTAGACGATATCATTATTTGCTTCACAGGAACAGATACACAGTTGAAAATTTTCGAAAACTGTATAAACTCATTACATCCAAATATTGAATTCACAACGGAAATAGAAAGCAATAATTCAATAAATTAATTTCTTAGACGTAACAATTTCGAAGGAAAATGGAAAATATCTTTTCGCAATCTACCATAAACCGTCACATACAGATATTATAATACATAACTCGTCATGTCATCCATATCAACATAAAATCTCAGCATTCAACAGTTTTATTCATAGACTGATTAACATCCAGTTATCACCAGAAAATTTCAACAAAGAATTAAATTTACTTAAACAAATAGCTAAAAATAATGGTTATAATCTCAAAATAATAAATAACATTTTGAATAAGAACAAAGTAGAATCGCATTGAATGATGTTTACCCTGTCGATAAATCGAAACAAAAATTCAACACCTTAATCTACGTTGGTATTACTGAAATCAATCTTGAGAAGGAATAATTTCAATATAGCTTTCCAAACTAACGATAGCTTAGGCAAATTATAAAAACAATAAAACCAAATGAGATAAAAGAATTAAATCAGGTGTTTATTGATTAAATTTTAATGATTGTAATAATTTCATTGTTAGAACACATAGAAATTTCAATATTAGAATATTGGAACATAAACGCTTTTCAAATATAAAATCATCTAGAAAATAGTCAATCTTTCGACCCATGGTTTCAAATTTTGCATACAGATAATAAATATTGGAAAGTAGTTCCTTGGGAAACTTTAGAAATCAGCAAACACAAACACCCAGGTAGACTGATTAATGAACAGGTCGATTTAAGCCCTTCACCTCTATTGAATATCTTCAGGGAGCAAGCTATTCCTTAATTTTATTGGATATACCTGTCACCAATAACCACTTAAGAAGTAACTCAATAAGCTTTTGATTATTCGAGAACATTTGTATTTATATTCTCATTTTTATCTATAGTCGTATAGTTGTCATAATTTCTGTATAATCATTCGTCTGAAGAAGGTACGGAGTAGTGAAATTTCTCAAAAACATTACTTGTTTTTATTATAAATTGTAAAAGTTGAAATATTTCTTGAATAATGATAGACAACTTATGAAAAGATAAGGAGTTTCATTAATAGCAAAAAAAAACAACCTATACTAAAATTAATTATATGTATTTAACTCTCATAGAGAAACTCAAATCTGATTTTCGAAACACACTTCGCAAACAATTTCAATTTGTTTGCTGTTGTGTTTCGTCATATTCAATTGCAACACATCGTTCAGTATTCTTCCATTAAATGTCGAGCAAAATTATCAACACCGTGTTGTACCCAAGAAAAAATCGAAGAGCAAATTTCAGAAACAGGATGATCTCCTCAATTTGAACCACAGGAAATATTACTGATAGATAATTGATTCTCAAAATAAAATCAGTAAAACTGATCCAAGCTCCTCCAGCCAGATTGTATCCACTGCAGGGTATTCGCACAGGACGTGTTCTATTGATTTATTTCCCCCTTACATAGTCTGCAGGAAGAGTCCTCGATCGATTCTAACTTATTTAGGGAATTTTTTCATATGGCAATTAGAATTCTCAGATCTATCCTGAACAGTTTAGGCTAAGCCTTTGCTTTTGCAGTAGATAGATCCCTGATGGAACTCGGGAGTGCCTGACAAGTGTGAGGTTCAGCCAGTTATCCCGTACCTTAAGGCCAAAACACCAGTTATTTTCAATCATTGCCGTCTCCAGGAGATTCCAAGCCTAAGTTTTGAACCAGTGAATCTCAAGGCTAATTTTTGAGATGCCATTGAGTCCGCCTTCTCATTACCCTCAATGTCCGAGTTAATCGATTCAAACATCAGACTCACAATATACATTTCTTTCTTTCAGTTTGGCGAGAGTTGAACGACATTTCAGTGATGTGAAACTGTCAGATGCAAATGTCTTCAGTGCAGCTTAGTTATCCTTGACGATTTTTATTTACCCACTTGTCCCGCAAGCACGAGGTTATCATATCGGTCAAGCGCGAATATTTCTGCTTGAAACACAGTCGCAAGCATGTCAAAACAGGTAAATTATTCTTTGGTAGCACCTCAACCATATACACCAGCTCCAACAGCTTGGGAGTTTTTTAAGCCGTTTGTGAACCAACAGGTACCCTCAAGTAGACGATCCTTGGAGTTGGTTCCTTCGTGTCTACTAGGAATTATAATCTGAAATGGCAACTCCATGTTTGTCTTGGGTATTGCTATGTCAGACTTCATACTTAGCATCTCGTTCTCCTCAATTTCAGACTGTAAAGCGCCGGGCACGAAGCCTAGAATATATTTGTCCCATTTCTAGAAAGGAATCTGTAGGTAGCTATTCTAACTAGTCCACTTATCACTATTTTTCCATAATAATTTTGAGGAAATTTACCCATTTCAATTGAAATGCTGTGTAATTACTTTTTCGGTTGCGTGGACAATTCCACTGATTCTTCTGGTTGATACTTAGCTCAATAAATGGGTTGAAGCACTAAACAATCACATACTTGAGCAATTTTTTATAACGTCTAGAGAAATCGGAAAAACAGAAATCATTAACAGATTGAGATTTCTCCAAGAAGAATTGTTAAATTTTTTTCTCCTCATATTGCGAGTCTTGAAAATCTCCGAAATTTATTTTAACTTGCTACTTGATTAAAAAGGAAAATATGAAACATACTGAGGACTTATTCTAATAATAAGGCAGCCTTTAAAACAAAATTTCTTACCTGTTTTGATGATACCAGCTGAAATTATAAAGTCTTGGCCAGGGATATTTTTTACATAGATGGTGTGTGATATAATAATCATTGGAAAGCCTCCATTTAAATTTGTAATGAACGGATAGAAGTCGCGTATAAATCTATGACTGTACAAAGTTAAATAGTTCTAGTTATTTCCATGAAACTAGAAGACTACATAATTATGAACCTGTGTCCATTAATTTTGTCATCTGTATGATGAATGCACTTGTTTTATTTATCTTTTGTAATTATTTGGGTGACTAAGGATATTGAAAACAATTCTTACTGTTAATATGTTAGTAACCCCAATTCCCAAATCCATAATCGGACGTTCCTGTAAACTAATGTCAATGTCAGGTTGTTTTGAGAAGTGTTTTGAGGTAACGTTAGCGCCACAGAAATTCTTGATTTGTACTGTGTTATGAGGCTGATCAGAAGTCATGTGCTGATAACATGGATACCATTCCATCTAAAGAGCGAAAAGCTGGTACGAGTAGAACAATGACAGAAGTACACACAGTTATGAGAAAATAAGTTTACATGGCTGGGGAAAAACCCTCAAATGCAAAAAGGTTTAATTTGGGGTGTAGTTTTTTCTTTTTGGTCAGCTGGAGTTGGACACGTATGCAAGACAGTTCTTTACGATATTTATTTAGTAGAGTTCATGGAGAGTTTGATTTGTTTGTGTTATCTGAGGTGCTTGTAAGAAGTATTATTGCCTGTGGGCCAGCTGGTAATGTGAATATGGGGAAGGGATTGGGAATTGTTACTGGCAGTTGTTCAATTTGACTTGCTAATGTTGACCAAGGTTTTGTGTGTGTGTGTGTGTGTGTGTGTGTGTGTGTGTGTGTGTGTGTGTGTGTGTGTGTGTGTGTGTGTGTGTGTGTGTGTGTGTGTGTGTGTGTGTGTGTGTGTGTGTGTGTGTGTGTGTGTGTGTGTGTGTGTGTGTGTGTGTGTGTGCCAAAACTAAATTGGAAAGAACATCTTCAGTCCTACAACAGTTATCGACTCCAGCTTCAACTTCATACCAGTATTTGAAAATGACAATATTACAACAGCTGCTGATTCATATAATATTAGCTTGGATTGGTCCGGTGAACTCGTTAAATTAATATATCCTGATTCTAAAACTGCAACATCTAATCTGCCATAATTAAAATGGAAGCTCTGGCAATGAAGGTTCTTGAACTTACTACCACTATGGAAAGTGTGAAAGGTGAAGACATGTATTTTTGTTTGCAAACTGATGCATAAAATGAGAAGAAACATCCAGTTCCCAATTTTTCACTGTGGAAAAGGTAATAAAGAACACTTGTAGATTTTCATCAAAATGCTGATGAGGGTGCTGGTGGCATATTTGCTGCTATAAAAAAAAAGCCGTGGATATATAATATCCCTTTTAATCGAGTATCGGGCCTTAGTGCAGATAACACAGATTCAAATTCTGGTGTGTATCAAATTTTTTATTCATTATTATTATATCATATAGCCATTCTTCGTGAGAGCTTATAGGACAGATGATTCGAAGAAGTTTTTTGAGTTGAAGGAGACTTTCATGAGCTTCAGAAACATATTGGCACTCAGTGATGGTTATTACTGCCTTATATTGACACTATCTCATTGAATGGACTTTCAATATATACTAATCTTTAAAGTATTCATGAGGATTCTCCTATGATAATTCAAAAGCGATAAATTTTAGATTGTGAGCATGATTGATTCAATAATTTGAATGAGGTGGTCGTTACTTGATGAAAATTGATATTCATATATTTAGATTTTCACTATATTAACAAAACTATGACCGGTTTCACCACACTGTGGCTTCATCAGATAGATACAAACTAATGAACAGAGTTATTCCTTATATATTAGTCTTATTTCCTACTTAATATTACAATAGGTACAAGAGGTATGTTGGAAAAACCATCGGAGTTGCTTACTTTATGAATTGAAAAGATTGAGTAAAGGAGAAGGATTTAGATCTAATTGACTTTTAAACAATGAAAATAACAGACAAAAACTCAATCTATTGGAAATTTTAGAGATCAACAAAGAAAAGAATTTAGGTAGGTTACTTAATCGTCAATTAGATCTAAATCCTTCTCCTTTACTCAATCTTTTCAATTCATAAAGTAAGCAACTATGATGGGTTTTCCAACATACCTCTTGTACCTATTGTAATATTAAGTCGGAAATAAGACTAATATATAAGGAATAATTCTGTTCATTAGTTTGTATCTATCTGATGAAGCCACAGTGTGGTGAAACCGGTCATAGTTTTGTTAATGTAGTGAAAATCTAAATACTTTAGTTTTATTTCATTGAAAATATGATTGATTCAATTGAATACTCACATTTTTCAGCCATATTCTAAATATATTTTACAAAGCTTTTGAATCTTTGGAAGGTAGTTCTGTCACAGCCGTAGATGTTTTCGGTAAAATAGAAAATGTAAATTAAGAAATATTGAACAGATTGAAAGACAACTGTTCAGCCTATACAAAAACAACAGAAATGAAAACCTATTGAAAAATCTCCTGAATTGTTCAATAAAATTAACACGAATTTTTCAGAGTGTATGTTGATTCATTTGCAAAAATTCTTTGATCTTTTCAGTGATAACAGGTATCGTCACTAAATACAAAATCTTTAAGAACTAATTTTGAATTTAATCATTTAGAACAAATAATAGAAGGAAAATTTAATTCACGAAGATTAATACACATGGACAGTTTTCATTCGGAATTTGTAATTTTGAAAGAACTACAAGGTGAATTGTTAAATAAAATAGATTTTACCTAAAAGTCCACTGCAGAAAAATGGCAATTTATTTTTTGAGGTTTTTTCTGTTAACAAAAATATATTTGTTATATAGTTTCTGTTTGCGCCACTTCAGTTCTTACTGGGAGAGTCTTTTCGGTCATGAATGTAAAGTGGCGGGAAGAGAGAAACAGAGCTTCATTCAATTAATTAAAAATGAGCTCTTGATCTATATAAATTTAGAGTTTGAGTGTTCGGAGTTATGCAGTTCTTTTAAAAACCATGAAGTATTGTTATATACTGCAAAATGTTCAAAAAAATACCTTAAAAAAATAATTGATATTCTTTATTATGAATCCGTACTCTTTATTTATTTGCTTCCTTCGAAATCAGATACAATCTATTGCTTCTGATAAAAATTGGCAACAATGACAAAACTATATCAGAACAAAAAGTTATAAAATTAAATGGAAAAACGATTTCGATAATTAGTACTTACAATACTTACAAGCAGTGCACCCAAGGTAAGTTCAAGAGGAGAAAACGAGGCAAGACTTCTGGAAAATTATCAGCCTGTACACAAAGGCATTCATGTTACTCATATTGTGTAACCTTACTCCTCAATTTTAGGTAAATATCTCAAAAATTGCAGACACTTCAGACAAAAAACAATATGGAAAAAAGAGTTGACCATTTGAGAGTAACGTTCCTCAAACCTAGAGGTTCTCAATGCGTATAAAAACTCACAATAGAAGAAGTATATTTCAAAAATACTGAAACTGATAGGTTAGAATTCAAGACAAACTCGTCAGACCTTTTGCGAGTCTATGTAGATAAATCTATATTAATAGCTAATAGCATACTTCCTTCTTCCGCTATCCCATAAATACAGAATCCGGAACAATAATTATCATCTATTGTCAGAATGAGAAATGTTTCGGTTCGCAGTCGTTACATATGTTTTAATTACAGGGATCGATGGCACCGGTCCTGAGATTTATCAGGGACCGTCGGTCCCCGAAAGCGACATCAGGTTGAAGACGGGGAGGGGAAGAACGTAGAGAAGGTGAGATTAGCAGGCGTCCTCATTAAAGTTGTGTAATAGCTTTGCGTCACTTCGTATCCGAACTGGATACTTTTTACTATCGAGGTTTTCATCGTCGAACATAACGGAAAGAAATATGCTCTATTTTGATGAATTTCATTGTGGAATGGCTTGATGTGGCCTGTTGGAGAATGACTGGTTGAGGCAGGTCCAAATAACAGGGCCATTTTCATGAATTATAACGGTATCCTGATGAGAAGAGTATTGTGACCATCACAATAGCTCAATATTCAATCTTTTCGATTCTTGATCAAGAACAAGAAAAAAACACCAACCTGCTGAAAAAATTCATACTTGAACCAAGGAGGAGCAGCAATTCATGAATTATTAAATAATCCTTTTTAAAGAAATGGTTTCTTGTAATCGCTGTCAGCAAGAAGTGCCAAAAAATAGCCACGATACAAGGAAGATTGTGTTTTTATTTTTTCTATAACACACAAAGAAAATCAAATAAGAACATCAAGACCGATAAGCTAATCATAAACTAGTGAAAACAGAGAGAATACGAAATCATTGTCAATTTGTCACTTCTTGTATTAAATTCAATAACCTTACGTGAAAAAATCTACTTCGATAAAATTTATGAGCCTGTGCCGTATATGAGGATGTGTTGATACCTAGTTTGCATAAACCGGCTCGTGGATAGAGAAAATATTGCGATATAAAAGCAGCCAATCATAGTCTATAACAGGGGCAAATGCAAGCTTCTAGTTTAGATAGCGATACACGAATGAACGAAGTAATATAAATTTTATCGAGGGTTAGTTTCATGTACATCTTCAGGTTAAGAGAGGGTTGAAATATCGCCTACTGTGGTATACTCTACTTTAAATTTTCCCAAGCTCCAACTTTCTCAGTTTAGTGGATAATAGCTCAATGAGATCCTTCAATTCCAGTCGGAGATTTGTCCAAGACGTGTCCTATTGATTCTTGATCATCCTCGCATAGTCCGCATGAAGGGTCCTCGATCAATTCAAATTTAGTCACGTGGATTTTGAGGTAACTGTTCCTGTTGATATGTCAAATAAAATTCTTCGACCTAACCTTGAGAGTTTAAGCTAAGCTTTGGATCACGTTGCGGCTTATAGTACGCTGAGAGTATTCTGTAAGATTCAGCTAGAGCAGCCGTATCTTCATATCCCTCCAGCGGTTGATCTCCATCCTAGCAGTCTCCAGACGTAAGCTGACCATTAGCATGGCCTAGTGAGTCCGGAGGCAGCCCTTGGATAGCCAATGTGTCCTTATTCTCATTGCATTCTTATCCCGAATGGCCAGAAACCATATCAAGAGAAGCCATTTGCTTTCCCCTAATCTGGTAAGAGTTGAACGGCATTCTTGCATTGTAAACGAAGTGCAGTTGTGAGATACCTATGTCACCAGTACAGCTTCTCTGTGAGTCATGATTTTCATTGACTTCGGTGCCTGTTCCTCCGCAAGCAGAACACAAACAAAATGATCCATGACGGATATTTCTGCATAGAAATCAGTTGTAAGTTTGCCAAGACGAATTGATTTTTTTTTCTTTCGTAATCTCACGGCCTTGTATACCTGGTCCTACTCAGTTTGTAGTTTTTGAGCTTTCAATATCCCAACCGGAGCCCATTAAGTAGTCTAGTCCTTAGAGCTGGTCCATTCCTGTCTACTGGGAATGATTATAAGCAAGGGCTGTTCCAAGTTCGTTTTGCAACTAGACCTCATACCCAGCATTTCATCGGCTTTAATTCCTGCTTGTACAGTACCAGGCAGAAAGCTGCAATTTCTAGCCGATTCCGGGTAAGATAATAAAATCTGTACATTCCCATTCTTGCTACTTATCTAATCGCCTCTAGAAGACGAGCAAGGTCCAGTATCAGTTTTATGGTGGCAGTTGGCGTAGAACGAAATGCTCCAGTGACCATCATCCATACAGTTCAAGGAGCTTGAATTGGGCTTATTTCTTATAGTTGAACTAACATCAAGCAAAAGGGACATAAATAATAATAGATTTTTATTACAAAAGTTTGTTTTCATATCAGGCTGAGTATTTTGCAATATATGATCATATTTTTAATGATAATGCTAAAGAATTTGATTTATCGTTTATAATTCTTGCTACTATTTTCAGCATGTTGTGTGAGATAATGTTACAGTTTGCATATCGTCTCTTAGATTTTCATATTTCCATTCTAGATTTTTTTTCTCCAATGATTCTTGGAACGTTGGAACACGGTGTTCATCAGTTCAGTAGGAACACCAACTTCAATTTGCGTAAAATCCACCCAGTTCTGAACTACTTCAAGTCTGTATTGGAATAAATTTATTATCTTACTAACGAATAGTGAATGAGAAATTTGAACTCAATCAATTTCATTCGATTTGTCAAGTTTTTTGTTGCGTTTATTCCTTCGTGATTCATAATCGGTAAGTGTGATTGAAAATACTCTCATACTAATGTAGAACATCATAGTATGCGGGGCAATCGTTTTCTGAAGATTTCGCCCTTCCTTTTCTCAATTCCGCGCTACTGGTCACAATTAAAACCAGTCGCATTGTTATGAGAGAAACAAAGGAATAACGCGGGGGAGGAGCATATTTATGTGTAATTTGGCGTATCCAAGGCAACGAGCTGGGATACGGCAGGGCCTGTACAGCGGCTTATAAATGTTGGAGCATAAACAAGATAGAGTCGAGGTAATCGGCGCCCCGATGGAGATATGCAAAGTGACGCCGTTATAATAATCCGTGATGAGCGTAACTCATGCTCCAGATAGCGTTGCTGTCGCTCATCCCACCCCTGATGTTAGCAGTGCCGTACCGCCTAAACCCACTCGTCATAGTTCTTACTTGTTACTAGATTAATTTCATAGATTTCTTCTTCCATATTCTGATAACTCATGGCTTTCAAATTGATCCATATTTATATAAGGTAATTTTTGAAGAAAACCTAGAGTATGTTATCCAATCAAAGACAAATAGAGTTAAACTCATACGTTGGCCTAGTGCCACCCTGTAGTATTTGTCATTATGTTTTGTAGCTTTGCGTTATCAGTCAAAGTGTTATTACCACCAGTAAAATGTTGTTTATCATTAGACACGTGCTTGGAATTATGTTATTCGTCATATTTCGTTATCACGCCTCTGTTATGGGTGTTGACAGAGGAAATGGGGGAGTTGTTACTACGAAAATGGTAGATTTTATCTCACAAGGGATTACAACATGGTTATTATATTGAAGAGATAAGTGGAGCTCACTGGATATAAAGAGTTAGGATTTGATATATTGATTCAGGAAAATTCTCCTTCATTTCAAATTCTCTTAAGCTTAGCTTGATAGTTATCTGTTGCCATTACATACAAAAAAGATTACTTCAAATTACTTTAATCTTTATTATTTATGCACTAACTACGTTGATCAAAATTTGGTAGGTTATTTTTCCGGCTTTTCAACATAACAAAGCTATTGAAGAAAATATCAAAATGGTATACACAATTTATTTGAATGGATAATAGGAATAAACTAATAAAATCAGAAATTCCAGTTGAATCTGGAAGAACGGAAATGCCTCCGCCAATTCAGGCAGAATCTATATCGATCATGTCCTTTTGGCGAAGCAACTCATTGTATTTTCGACCTCTCTGTAACTTCGATGTAGATGAAGATAGAAAAAATTTTCACAAATTGAAAGAACGCGGTGGAACTAGTGTTTCCCTACATTGACACTCAACAACCCGCAAGGATCAAGCGGGCATAATTTTGCGTTTATGTTCTCATAAAAACTGAATTATTTATTTCTATGAATGGGTTTTTTATCTAATTTATAGCCAATGTTTTATCAAATTGAATGTGCAATGAAAATATTAGTATGAGTAACTTTCTGTTAATAAACGGAAATATAACTTTCTTTATCAATCCACAAATGTTTATCAGACAAAATAATTTTTTTTTCTCCTCATCTCTGGGAGGAGGAAGTGTCTGTCGTGCCACAGGTGTACCCGACCAAGATGATTTAATGTGTGCCTTCCGTGGCTTCTTGAATGATATCGGAAAGATGTTAGATAGAAGTTCCACAGTACAGCAGCCCTGTAAACGGATGACTTATTATAGGAGACATACGTGGCTTTGCCAGATGGAACGTCTGCTATGAGAGTTTTCCGCGAGCCTAGTTTTTCTTTGAAACTAGATTCTCTTCGGGACCAAGCGTTTCAGTTCTTTGAAGCATTTACCATGTAAGTATCTGTAAAAAAAGAAAAATCAGCAATCTGCCGCCTTTGAGCGAGAGGTTGGATAATAGGTGTGATCTTTGGGTGTTCGATGAGACACACTGTACTCCTCTAGCTGCTATCCAATACATGTAATGAATGTTTGGGTGCGGAGCCCCACACATTTGAGAAACAGATCGAAGACAACACTTTGAATCTAATAACATTAATATGTTTGACATTTCGTTTCGGTTTTGCCGGAAACGATGCCAACTTTCGATTTTCAAATGGGACACCCTGTATATTTTTGCTCATTTTAAGTGTTCATCTTATTCTACGACCTGTCGACATATTTTTGAAAGAACAACAAAAAACAATCTTGTTTCGTGCAATTTTCATCTTCCGTTCTAGAAGGCCCTGAACAAAGACAATTGGCTTAGCTCAACAACTCCTATCACGAAAATACAAGATTGTATCTAAAAATTTAATTGCTCATTTTTTACGGGGTGTCAAAGTTAATAACAAAATAGCGAACAGGGAAAACGAAATAATTATAATAAATGTTCAATAATACCTCCATTCTCACGAACACAACATCGCACACGATTGATGGTTCCACTCACAACATATTTAACTATTGGGCTGTAATGCCTGCAATAGCCTGTCTCAAATGGTTCATCAATTCTTGTTGGGTTCTAGAAGGTGTTTGGTAAACCTCATTCTTCAAATGGCCTCACCGGAAGAAATCTAGTGAACTCAAATCTGGCGATCTAGCTGGTCATCTTATGGAACCATTTGCACACATCCATTTTTCGGCGTGCACCATCTTGTTGAAAATATATTTTATTCACTAGAGCTAATGGGAACTCGTCCATTGCATCTTGTATTTGGGTCCCCAAAAATACCAAATATCTCCCACCTGTCAATGAACTTTCAAAAATGTTAGATCCCATTAAATCTTTTCCCATCATCCCCATCCAGACATTGAACTCAAAACGTTCTTGGAAGTTTCCATCTTGATATCTGTGCTCATTTTGCTGCGACCATTACCTGGTATTTTGTATATTACACATCCCATTGTTCGTGAAACGGAATTCGTCACTGAATAGAATCTTTGAGGGATATTGTGGATCACCTTTCATTTTCATAAGGTACTCTTCACAGTACCGGTGTCGCCTAACACTATCGTTAACATACAGGTGTTGGTGAAGTTGATATTTAAATGAGCGGTATTTCAAAATTCTCCATGGGCTTTGGTGGCTTGATTCAAGCTCCTCGGCAATTTTCCTTGTTGATATGGTTGGATTAATATCAACAAATGTCAATACGTCTATTTCGGTATCTTCGTCGATAACGAAATCCTGCTCCTCTTCAGGTTGCACCACAACATTAGAGAAATAGGTTCTATTCCGATGAAGTCTTTCAGGATAGTGCTTTCTGAAAAATTGTTCAGCTTGAACGCTATTCTGCCCCCACTCTCCATAAATCCGGAGCATATCGACTTTTTCACTTTGTGTATTGATTCATACTCAAAAATGAATTCACTAAATCGCAATGTCCATAATTAACAACAATGGAATTTTGACATGCCACACTGATATTTTTATGATCACAGAAAATTATTAGTATGAACAAAAAATTTGCCAACGTAGTTATTGTTATTAGCGGATGGGGAAACTCTGCAAAAATTGCCTAGGTACTTTCCACTAGAACTCCTGAAACGTTAAGAATAGATTGACGTGAGTGGTATAAAAAATACTGCTTCTGTAATACCGGGTGGCCTGATATAGTTGTCTCAGGAGAAAACCTACATTTTGAGGAAAAACTGAAATTTGAAACATTAACACCCCGTAAAAGATGAACAATTAAATATTGAGACACAATCTTGTATTTTCGCGATAGGAGATGTTAAGCTAAGCCAATTGTCACTGTTCATGGCTTCTAAAACGAGAGATGAAAATTGAAAAAAAAAAGATTGTTTTGTTTTTCTTTAAAAAATATGCCAAAGGTCGTAGGATGAGATGAACAATTAAAATAAGCAAAAAATATAGGTTGTCCCATTAGAAAATCGAAAGTTGGTATCGTTTCCGGCATAACCGGAAACGAAAGGTCAAACATATTAACATTATCAAATTCAAAATGTTGTCTTTTCTCCGATTCCTAAATTCCATCGAAATGTCTCAAATAGAAAAAAAGTTACAGGGGTGGTCCTAGTTTTAGTTACACCTGGTATAGGGCCGAGGCTAGTATGGAATAGTTACTAATGTTAGGTTAGATCTTCTTTTTTTTTACTCATTACTTTTATTTAGGAACCAATATTCAACCTTATGAAGAGTAGAGAACGAAATAATCTTTTCAAAAAGGTATAATATGACCTCTTTTTCCTATGCAGAAATTTGGGGTAGAAGCTGACAGGAGAAGGGAGTTGATAGGGAGAAAACTAAAAACGTAACAAAAATTGCCTACCTTCAATCGGAAATCGACGTATTTCAGGAAATTGACGGCAAAATCAAAGCAGCGGAGTTACTCAGGGTGGTTTGTTTTCATCGGAACGCACTGTAAGTTTCAATGATTAAAGCCCGAAAACGCCAACAATAGGAAAATATGTGTAAAGTAAGGAAAGAAAGATTCAGAATAGAAGAACGACACTAAGGGGTGAGGGTAAAGAAAAAATTGCAGTACAGCCGCTTTCATCTGAAATATCATGGTAAAGACAATATTGATTACTCAGTAGGAATCCATAATGAAGAACAAAATGTCAGATAAAATTATTTATATACGAAGTAAATTAATGTGATTTTAAAAATTCATATCGTCTGAAGTAGCTATCTTATTACAAATCATATTCATCTACTTAAATGAGGTATAGCATATACACTCCCCACAAAAATTGTCGCATCACCCTACTTTAATGACAATACTATATAAACTTTTAGGTTAGTCATTCAAGAGTCTCTTGGTAACTTTCAGAAGTGTAACATAAGAGGATATCATTCAAAAGAGATGAGTTTATGAAAGAAAATATCAACAATTTTCGAGTTAATGAAAAATAAAAAAAATCTACCATCTTCAAACATTCGCGAATAGACCAATCAACTAGCATCGAATGGTTACTAATTATTTTCAAAATCGACTGTTTCCTCCCCGTACCCTAATTACTGCCAGTATACGTCTCGGAAGCCCCTCCAACAAATTTTGGATGAACTCTTGGGTCACTGAGTTCCAAATTTCAGAAAGCAGATTTTCTAGTTGTTGGAGTGTTCTACAAGTTATCCTGCGGTGCTGAATTTGCCATCCCATGTTGTCCCAAACGTGTTATATGGGATTCAAGTCGGGACTTCTGGCTGGCGATCTTTAAATATCAATTTCGGCATTTTCCAGAAATTCTGCAACTACTCTGCATGAGGCCGAGCATTATCATGCATATAAATGAAGTTTTCGCCAATCAATGCGCCAAAGGGTACAACATGCGGTTCAAGGACATCTGTGATGTATCTGTCATTCTTCCATTATTCACTAGGACTAACTCAGTTCGACTATGGAAAGAAATGCCTTCCCACACCATTACTGAGCCCCCTACGAAGTTTTCGGTTTGCCGGATATTACATTGCTGATACCGTTCCCCAAGTCGTCTGCATACAGGCATGCGTCTATCATTTGATACTAGACAGGACCTGGACTCGACGGAAAAGAGAACATTCGACCATTCTGGAATACCCCAATTTGCATGTTCCCTCGCAAACTGATGTCTTGCAACTCGATGCTCTCTGGTAACACTCGGGCCGGTAGAAGCCACCCTTGGTCTGATATCGTCTTCTCTGAGCCTGTTCCTAACAGTTTGCAATAAAATATGCATATTTCTGGAAAGTGCAAGTTCATTTTTAGCATTTTTGCCGTACAGTGCCGAACTCTCAGTGCAGTTAAACGAAGCCAACGATCATCAACTGGTGTTGTTATCCGATTTCTTCCCTGTCCGGCCCTTCTACCATATTAGCCCATTTATTCTTCTTGAAATAGTTTTTTGGTTAACATTCAAAAAGTTAGCCACGTAACGTTGGCTTCGCCCCTCCTCTAGAAGTGTTACAATTCTTACCACTTCATGATCACTCACATAGCGTCCAGGACGTTCAGCAGCCAATACAATAAATTCAAAGATTCTAAAATCAACAAGAAACACAGAAAACTTGCATAAATTTAACTTTAAAACTGAAGATAAATTGAATGAATACTGATAGTCAAATAAACTCATTCTTGTTTCAGACGTGTCTGAGATCATATGGAAACAAATGTTACCACATAGATAAGATTTTTTCCCCCTCATATTTCCAAAAACATATGTTGACAGAGAAACTGCGATCGAGCTGCTTAATCGATTGTGGAATTCAGAATATCAGGTAATGCGACAATTTTTGTGGTGTGTGTAGTTTGCAATTAATCCAAAAAACAAAAACAGAAGATTAATGAGTTATTTCTAGTTTGATGGACTAAATATTTTCAAATTACTTCTTCTTGTTTTCATTAAAATTGACTGAAAAGATAGGAATTTTGTTGCATTTGGTTATCTTCAATTTGAAATGCTTTGCAGTCTGATCAAGTACAGCCATATTTCTAGTTTTGATTCGAGAAAAAATGGACGAATTATATAATTTTTCGTTCAACATTATTATACTCATTAAAATTATTAACTCGAGGTTAATAAGCACCTTTCAAGTTTATGAGATAACTTAGTTAAATTACATTTCGCAACGTTATGCATAACCATAAAGACTATTGAAATTATAGAAAGTATGTTGTTTTCTTCTGTTCATTTTACGAAATACATCGTAATTAAATCCATCACTTTTCCACTATCCCCTCCACCGCCAGGTAATAGCGGCAAAGTGACTTCTTCAATCCGATTAGATAAGTATACAAGTAAATAATTGCACAATTGCTAAATTATCTTGGGAACGGGGAGTGCACAAGAAGAAAGCAGCAATATTCAATAATGGGTCTAATAACGAACGGTGCGCGACGACGTAGTCGCGTTCCTTTTCTACCTTTCACACGACGAAAGTGCCACACGAAGTGAGTTGTACCCTAACGATAGTTCAAGAACAATAAACCCAATCCGCAAATTGCAGAAATCACGCAAATCCAATTTTCTGTTTACCTCCGCAATTACGGAATCATTGTTCTGAGTGCCAGAAACCGACATCCACTTCCTTGCTCTCGCTAGTCCTTCCTGCTCTTGCTAAATTCTGAGAGTATATAAGGACTCCCTATTTTATTAAAGAATGAGCTGTGGTTAGGTTAGAAATTCTCAGTGAATTTCAGTGAATTTTTTTCGAGAATTCAGATGTTACTGGTTTTTTGGACGAATTATATTTATATAACATAAATCTGATATTCTTCTATATAACTTAATTTAGAGGTATGTTGGGAATTTGTGAACTTCGAGTTTTTATGATTAACAGATGCTATACCACTACATCATACACAACCAATTTTGAGTTGTGCTTTGCTGTTAGCATCGTTAAAATATGATAATATGCTTTAATACCTCATGCTGTTTTATTTGTGTTCAGGAGAAATTCTAGGAAAGAAATTTAAACTAAATCACCCCCCAAACTTCTTTGTGGCCCAAAACGATTATTAAACTACATCCTAGTAACCCTGAAACCTTAACAAAGTCTGAGTGGAAATGTTTTTATTTTTTTTTTCAGAGTACATGGAATGTAAAGACTCTTCTCCAATAATTCACCTGTTTTAGAAATATTCTAAAAATAAAATTTTTGCCCTTTATAGAAGCTTTTATAATTTTCCTAAGAAAGCCCTTTATAATATCGTAGCGCCAAACGATGTAATCTGAAAACAGCTGTTATATTTCTGAATGTTGGCCATGAAGTGCGTGGAATCATTTCCAATCCCAGAAAGTAAAGGGCGTAAAGGATCTGGTGGTGGGACCAATTGAGGCAATATTACTTTGCCAGTAGATACACCATTTAATTCTTCTTCTTCTTGCACGGGCCTTTATGGGCAGTACTCAGGCCGTTTGGCCAATTGTGGTTGCCGTGTTGTATTATTTTGTTTTGTGTCTTAAAAAAACTTTTTGATGAAGCTTGCAAGACTTTGTAGCTGGCCTCCGGGATCATCCGGGCGCTGAGTGTTTCAGTGCTCAAGGTTTCAGTCTCATGACGTGTAGGTGTTTGTTTAGTTGATGTCCCGTCAATAGCCAACTACCATCCCAATAGACTCTTTATTGAGGGAAAACAATTCATATTCTTTGGTTGCGGCCCCTTTGTTAGCCTTACAATATTTACTAATTATTATTATTCCCCTCATTGTTAACGATTTGTCGGCACAATAATCTATTGCTCGATCATAGTGGAATGCAGCTCGTTCAAGAATCACAGGAGCACTGCGTCTGCGGATTCGCTCAATTTCATTATGTCGTGCTTTCTGTTGTTGTGTTTGATGTGCACGAACTCGTTGCATTCTAATCCTATCTACTTCATTGTTTTTCTTTAAATAACGCAATTCTGACATAGCAGTATGACTATTTTCTTGATCTGTCTCTCTCTGGTCGTCCGTGGGGTTAGCAAGTGAGGTAGCTCTTCGCACATTTGATTGACTGCGACAAACTAAGTCAGGTCTTCTTCGGTTTTGTGGCATTGTGTCGAACTAACGAAAGATTTTCTTTCATTTTTTTTCATTCCATTGCACTTTACATCAATAAGTTTTGTGTTCAAAAGTTTTAAACAGGGAGGAAATTATGGGCATTGCAACAAAAATTGAGAACTCCATCCGTGCACGTAGCTTGCAACGGCGGTTTTGAAGTTGCAGTTGGAAGATAAGGAGTCAGCTGAACAAACTGATTTAGTTCTCCACACGGACGTCAGGCGGTTGAGTCGCGGAAAATTCTTAGAAAGGTTTCAAGAATTATTGCGCGAAATAACAGCTTTTCTAGACTATGTGATGACACTCAGATGTTGAGAAACGAAAAATGGCTGACTGATTTAGCATTTTTGACTGACATCACAATGCACTTGAACACCATTCACTTGGAGCTTCAAGTTGAAGTAAAAACTATTATTGAGATGATTAGCGCAGTAAACGTATTCAAAAGTAAATTGCAACGTATGGTAGATCAACTGAAAAGAAGGGATCTGAAACATTTCCCGTCTTTTAAAGCAAGGATGTTGAATTATGATGATGATGATGACGTAGGCATTGAAAAGGCAAATATAGCATCCTTTATGAGTTATCCTTTTTCATGTAAAAACATTGAGGAATTAGCTACTGAAATAGCAAGTCAATTTAATATGAACTCATGTTCTGTTGAAAATGAGTTGGTGCAGATTATATCAGATATACATCTCAAAGCTTCAGCATCATACAAATTTCTGGTGTTTTATATCTGAAGATACATATCCAATCCAAATCTAAGGAAAATCGCTTTTCAACTGACGGCAAAGTTTGGGTCAACTTATTTGAGCGAGTTAGCATTTTCAGAAATAAAGATAATTAAGTCAAAATATCGCAATCGTCTGACGATCATATGTCATCATTATTGCGATTAGCAC
Source organism: Cryptolaemus montrouzieri (assembly GCA_013387265.2). NCBI lineage: Eukaryota > Metazoa > Arthropoda > Insecta > Coleoptera > Coccinellidae > Cryptolaemus > Cryptolaemus montrouzieri. Next base: position 35,957,667 of record JABFTP020000144.1, read on the forward strand.
TCAGCGGTTATGTACCATCTTATGAACTGTATGCTGAGGACATACAGTACCACGCTTCAACATCCAAAGTCACTCCTTAGTTAAGTTTAACACCATATGCAAATTTTTTGTTTTGTAACAACCAATAAACTCGCAATTTTGAATTACTGTGAGTTATTTCATTGATATTATAGAGAAGAACCTAACTAAACCTTGACTAAAATAATGTATTTTATGTTGAACGCTAATATCTATATATGCTACGGTACACCCTACCTAGGTAGATAGGAAGATAGGTAGGTAGAGTGTATCGTGTATGTACGACAACCCTGCATCGTTCATACTTGTAGCCTCTCAGAGTCGTTCGTAAGTAGTCTAAAAATATTGAAGAGATCAGGAATCTTCGGAATGTGAAAGTTTTCGTTTGAAAGGAAGTGAGATATTCAGAAGTCGTTTTACAGAGAGAGTTTTTCAAGTTTCAGTACATTTGCAATTGTGTTACACAAGTACCGAGTAGAATTATGAAAACGGTTATAGCGCACCGGAAAGACCTAAAACAGCGGTTCACCACCGTCGTTCAGCAGACATGTAATTAGAAAACCAGCACTATTATTTTGACCAGACATTGTTTCGGTATCTTTAACCACTGCTATATGCAAGCAGTTTTTCCAATAACCACAATTTAAGATTACTAAGGACGCGAGTAGCGAGCTCATTCGCATGATATTTTACATTATAGGAGATCTTTAATCGCAGAGATTGAAATTATAAAATTTGTTGTTGCATATCTCGTGTGCTATCAAATATCTCTGCTTATATATTATGTTGCCAACTGAAAGCCAGTCTTTATATTGGTCTTATATCAATACATTTGGTCTTGGTTTTGCTTCAGCGCTCTCAATCTTGGTCTGTTGCTTGGTTTTGCTACAAGTGTGTCGCAGTTCTTGCAATTATTATCTTTTTGCTATTTATTGAACAGGTTAATTTTGTTCTTAGAACAATGCAACAATGGAGATACATTCTGACCTAATATTGACTACGACATAGTAAAGTTCAACCAAATTATTGAAATTCACTTGATAACATAAAAGCAATCTATGTTTTTATGTTAGCACAGTTTAAATATAGCAATTCGCAAAACTTATCAAATTCACCCCCAGGTGTTTTGGGATCTCTAGATATGAGTCTACAACTCTTACTGCTCTGACTTGAATTACATATATGTCAAAAATGTTACGGAACTTCTCTTTAATTTTCAAACAAAATATATAATGAAGTCCAGACTGGAGTCTGTATGAATAACGAACATTAGTCCAAGCGTTATTTCACGACTGGTAGCCAGATATGAAGAACCGGGGAGTGTAAGGGAATAATATGGATCTACATATCCTGGTTCAACAATTATAACAGTTGCACAGGACCACTATATCGTGCAATCAGCTGAATCAATTGCATTACCTCAATAATCCAAGAAGAACTCTTGGCAATACCATAGGTTGCATGAAGTCAATCCTCAATCCAGAAGACCTTGGAGGTGTCAACTCTTAACAATGAGAAATTGCGCGGCTCATTTTGAAAGAAGACTAGTCTTATGTTTTATTCCCAGATGAATTTCAGTTTGGATTGCCCTAAGCGAGAGCACCTGGAAATGTAAAAAGTCTCGAAGAGCTACAGAGGAGGTACTGTGCTGGTATGGGAGAGAATCTATTTCAATCGTAGAACTTTTGGACAACAAACTTCTACGCTAATAAGATTCTTCAAAATTCCGTTCTACCATATGTTCTAGTAACTGGAGAAAACATTCTTCAATTGAGTTTACTTAGGATACATTGAAAAAATATGTGATACAAGGTGAGCGGGATTTTCAAAATCAGCAATAATTGTTTGATGCTCTTCAACTGACTTGTCGCACTATCTCCCAAGGATCTCTGAATGACTTTATTTGAACTTAGCAGTTGTAGGGCACTATTAAGTTCACGAGAAGATCATTCATTTACTAAGGTCACTTTGAATTCATTTGATGGAATTGTTCCTTTGCAATATTTTCAATTGATTTTATTTTGGGACCGTTTACAGAAATGTTTTCAACAGTCAATAACAGTAGTTAGATAAGGTACCAAGATATAACAAAAATTACCACATTTGCGACAAACGAATCTTCGTTAGTCTTGCCAAATTATAACTTTATCAACCTGTGGATAATTATGATTTGCCCGAATCTAACCGAACACCAATTGAGTTTCATCTGGATTGAAATAAAAAAGAATGAAAGGGCAGATGAACAAAGTTTGCAACGTTCGAAAGAAAAAAATATTTTTTGGATAATTAAGTAAGACATTCCAATTATTATGTGTCTTAGTAACAATTAAATACACTTGACGCGAGTCATCAACTGCAGGACGCAAGAGTCACGCAGGCTCTCTTTTGTTATTGGTCAAATCTAGCAGAGTTAGTCTTGGTGATAAGAGAAACAGCAAAAATGGCTACCTATAGATTTAATCATCTTTCCCGAAACGGTACCGCTATGTTAAGCTTCGTGTCTGGCTCTTTATAGTCTGCAATTAAGGACAATGAGATGGTGAGTATGAAGTCTCAAAAGCAATACCCAAAACCAACATATAGCTACCATTCCTTAGCATCCTTTTTGATAGACAGGAATGAGTTATCTCCGATGACCATCTATTTGAGGCCCTGTTGATTCACAGAGGACTCCAAAACTACCCAAGGTGTAGAAGCTGGTGTATACGATCGAGGTGCTACCAATAACAAGTCTATCTGTCTTGACGGGCTTATGACGGTTGTTCAATCAGGAATATTCGCAATTGACATTGAATAGAATTAATCACATACGCATCCATCATTGACACGTCACTCATTGTTCTGGAATGTCGTTCAACTCTTGCCGAACTGGGAGAAAGAAATTGGCTCCGTGTGCCTGTCCGAGGCCACTCAGATATTGAGGGCAATGAGAAGGCAGACTGGTTTGTCTTTCGAAAGACAGCCTTGGGATTCATCGGACCGGTGTCACGGCTGAAATTCCCTGGAGACTGCAAGGATTGAATATGACCAGTGCTTGGACGTGAAGGTACGGGAGCACTGGCTGAACCTGACAGGTCTCAGATACCTTCGGCTTATCATCAGTGGACTTCCCACTGCGAGATCCAAGAGTTGGCTCAAACTGTTCATACTGTTCCTCAGAGTTCTAATTGTCATATTATCGGGGCACTGTCGCCTCTGGAATCAGCTAAACAAGTTAGGATTGATAGCTGACCTTTCATGTAGATTGTGAGGGGGAGATAGAATAAATAGAATTCGTCATATTCTGATGTCTAGCAGCAATTAGGCTCGAGGAACTGGGATCCGACAAACTGGAGATGGCTGAGCTTATTGAGCTCTCATCTTCAAAGCTTATAGCCTTCATAAGAAGGATGGAACTTGTAAGTGGAATCTAGTACAGACTGTACTAATTCCTAGTGGCAGGGTTGTATCTACCTTGGTTTTGCTCATGCTTCTATTAGAGTTTTAGGCCCATTCTTGCGAAGAAATAAATAGAGAAGCAAAACTCAATACTAATTGTATGCCCTACCATGTTTTGCTTCCGAGGGACCAGAGCCGTACGTTGAGGCTAGTTATATTGATAAATATCTAGGCAGGAAATGAAAAATTACTTTTACTCGTGGTTTATTCATTGAAATCATTGTAAATTCAAGAGATAGTCTCCGCAGCATCGCAAATAGTTTGTTAGTGATCATCTAATGGATTATTCGCCAGATATTTGACGAAGTTCCTGTCGATTGATTTCGTTTTTATCGTCAACTAACGTTAACAGCTGAAGAAAGGGTTATGAAACATTTACCATCAAAATAAATCAAAGCTATCTCAGAAAGTGATAATATAATTTCTGTTTCTGTGTTTCCTTCTGTTTACAGTGAGAGATGAATCTATTTCGGGACCTACACTGAAATGGTTATTCCCGAAATGGTTGAAAACATTCGCGACACGAGTAATCGAAGCATTAAAAAGTACGTGAAGTAGTTGGGGCCACAGACATATCACAAGATTCAGTATCTTCCTTTGCACCAAAAATTTAATGAGAAAACGTTTTTGGCCAGACCAGTGCTATGTTTGATTACAATGGAGAATAAACGCAATAATGTGGTTGACTCTGAATTTATTTTGATGCTTTCATGTCGCAGTCATGATAAGATTATGCTTAGGTACATAACTGTAGACGAAGCATGGATACTCTATGATTACTTAGGAGACTGAGAAGCAATGAAAACAGTAGGTTGGCCAAGGCTTAACTACGAAGAGGGAGTAGTCTGTGAATTAGAACGCTAAGGTTATGTCTACAGTTTTTTGGAATGTACTCTGACAACTTTAAATTTTTTTCGGAATTATTGCATATTTGAGTGAAAAAAATTGAAGTAAAACGTCCTCATTAAAAAAGTAGAATTGCGCACCATCAAAACATTGGAAAAATAAAAACCTCAAAAAAGTCTAGGGAACACTTCTGAATTTCGATATATCGTATCCAGAACGATCAATATGGATGATTTTCTTTAAGAAATGAATACCTGCATCAATTTCTCACCAAATTATGTAGAGTGCCGCAACAGATTTCAGTTTTTTTTTATAAAAAACTAAAGATGCAGCAGATGCGACGCTGCTTTATAATCATTTCATGTATTCAGTCTTTGAAATCAGTTAGTAGGCACTTTGTTTCTGTAGTTAGCACAAATAAAAGATTCAAGTTTTGTGATTCGACCATGGAAAGACGACATTTGACTAGAGAAGAGATGTTACGAGCCGTTGGCATGCTCCAAGCTGGAACCTCACAACGGGAAGTATCCAGGGTTCTGGGAAGTAGCCCAAGTGTCATAAACCGTTTATGGTCGCGTTTCAATGAAACACGTAGCGTAGAAGAACGCCATACTGGTCGTTTCAGGATTACTACAGTCGCCCAAGACCGAGTTTTGGTTTTACAAGCCAGAAGAGATCGTACCTCCACATAATCTCAATTAGCTCAAGAGCTATCACGAGTTCATAATGTACAAATTTCCGACCAAACTCTGAGAAATCGTTTGCACGAAGGTCAACTCCACTCCAGACGTCCTTTAAGAGTTCCACAACTGACCCATGGAAATCGCGCTACTCGTTTAGCTTGGTGACAAGAACACGTAAACTGGAATCAAGAGAGGTGGGTCACAGTTCTCTTCAGTGATGAATCTAGATTTAGTTATTATCCCGATTCGTAAAGAATTCGACTATGGAGGGAACCTGGAAAGCAAAACCGTCTCCAGCATGCTCGAGAAGTTGTTAGACAGGGTGGCGGATTAGTGAGGTTTTGGGGAGGTATACTCCTTGGTGGAAGAACTGACTTCGTTTTCATACAGAACAACCTCACGGAAAATTCTTACGCAAATGAGATAGTTTGCAAGAGTTGTCTTGAACGTTCTTGAAGAGAATTATATCAATCTTCTACTGTGGCCATCCTGCTCCCAAGATCTGAATGCCATCGAGCATGTGTGGGACACCCTAAAAAGAAATCTCCTGCGTCAAAACGTCTTCCATCATGAACAGGTGCTTCGATTAGCAGTTCAGGGGGCTTGGAATGACTTAGGACAAAATGTAATAGACACTTTAATATTGAGCATGTCGCGACGATGCCAAAGTGTCATTAATAACAGAGGTGGACCTTCTGGGAACTGAAAAATATAAGTGCTTTTATATCGTTTCGAAAATATTAATTCAGGACTTTTTTGTGTTTTACCAAATTTCGTCATTTTCAAATTTCATTTTTTTTTATAATAGGTGCTTTGGAGAAGTCGAATATTATTTTGTTTTCTTTACATTATATACAATACATCCTAACAAAAACCGAAAGATTTCTATAAATTCGAATCATCAAATTCATATTTTAAAGATATTGGTAAGTGTTCCTAGACTTTTTGAGGTGCTTATATATGGTTTAGAGAATACTATGTTGATATTTACAAAAAAATCCAATATATACTCCGTCCGCCTAATTTTTACGGAGGACTGTATTGAACGACGTAAATTTAGTATATTATTGGTAAGGTTATCGAAATTTCAGAATCACGGATCGAAATATTTAGAACAACTTTTTAGGGCGAGATTTATTTATCAAAATTTATTAAGAGAACATATCAAATATTACAGTCGCAAATACTTCACGATACTTATTTTTACGTGTAGTAATTCGAATTAGCCCACCATCCAATTTGGCGAAAACAGACTGTTCGTATCATGCTTAGGATGAATTAAAACCTCATTCGAAACCATCGAGTGTGTCAGTCAGTGGTACGTTCGTTGGACCGAATCGTGCATTATCTTTTCCAGTGTGAAACAAATATTACACGGTTGTGCGCAAATTATGGTCTTCCGCTAGAAAAATCAAAATCAGGGATCGTAGTTAAAGAAGTTCACAATTTAAATGTCAGAATTGAAAGGAAGGCAGGCGTGGGTATGAGATGGTAGAGTTTAACGATAACGATACCTGCAAATTGTTCATCACGATTCTATGCGTTCTGGAGTGTGATTGGCGGTTTCCTTGTAAGAAAAATACGCTTCGATGTTTTAGAATTGGCGAAGGAGGCGTATATAAACTGCTCCAAGAAAGTTAGGGATATGATTTACATTATGATACATATTGTTACAGTTGTTGGGATTTTGTATAGTAATGTCATGTAGAAAAAATCTATGTTGTGTTTGATAATTATATTTAATGTCTTTCATTTTTGATGCAAATTTTGATTCTGGAATGGTTTAAGCTAAGAAAAGTGATAAATCTGTTGTGGTTGAATGGCCTATGGCAAACTTTTATCATGAATGATCCAAATTCAATCCTTATATAAGGACTTAAATCCAGAAGGTCTTCATCTGAATCAAATTGATAAAGACTTATGATGATCTAACTATCTAAAAAGATCTTAACTACAGATATTGCTGTGTTATTTTACAAGTATTTATTTGTGCATGGTATTATGTATTATAACGATTCTGCTATCCCTCCGTAACGACTCTTGTTCGTTATTCATCTATAAAAACTTCATTTTTACATTTGCGAATTATTTTGGCTATATTGTCAATACACAGCTTCTTGTACGATTCTTGCTCTTCGAGATCACACAACCATGCTTGCGTGGAAAAAATATGGCCTAACCAGTTCCTAAGTTTTATGGAAAATGCTTGAATAGGTTTCTTATGTTTTTCGCTATTTCATCTTTTGATAAAATTTATTCGTTCTTTTGATGACACGACTGTCAAAAATTAGCGTCGATCACATCACTACGTCATCCCTCTTCAGAATGGATGCATTAACCGATTAAAGCGGAAGTTTTCTTTTTTTTTAAATTTTGAACTTTGAGGTTGAATGTGTGGCTCATTAGTTTCAGAGAAAAGTAATTCGTTGAAATTTTTCTGTCAGTTTCAGCAAAAAACGCCGTTACCATAAGGTTACGCTGGCCTTCAACGTATACGTTTTATTATTTTCATAAACTTGACAAACGAATAACGAATATATTTTCTTCTACATTGCATTTGGAACACATGGTTCGGACACTTGATGAGCAGCCTTCGCCCGCACACCTTCTCCTCTTTTTGTTCGGGGTCTCAATTACCAAGTGGTTGGTTCCATCATATCACACGTCATCTGAAATTCTATTCAGTGAAACACTTGACTTCGATATTTTCGGCCTACCCCCCGGTTTTGCTTTGGTTCTAAAACTCTGCAGATACGTTGTTGTAATTTCCCATCGAAAATCAAATTGTGATAGTCTCCCACCACTTTTTTATGTAATTGCAAGGCACTTATTACCGCGATAGTCAATGAACTATGTAAAAATTGGGCACCACCATTTTTTACTGCGAATACTTATTCTGTATCTCGATAAATATTCATCCATGAGGTATGTGCCTCCCTTATGCAAATTATATTCGCCTATCATACATGGACGTGAAACCATTACAATTTTCTTGTGTGAAGCACTATAACGTTTTACGTTCGATATGAGGGAAATGCCATGACATGTCGAGGCAACTGTTACAACATTGTTGTCTACCCTGCGTACAACCCTGAATTCTGTTTCTTTTTCAATAGCTCCTTCATATATGCCCCTTTCCAATATCGACATGTTTTTTTGGCAGTTATGGGGCAGTTCTTTGGAATGCGATTATCGCGAACAGTGCCGATGCATTGATAACCTCTTTCTTTTAGGTGTTGAAGAAGATTAAGACCAGTAAACAAATCATCAAAATAGATATTATAGCGCCTATCGTTCACACCTCCCAAATCGTCCAACATTGAAACAAATGGTGCTGCAGCATTTCCGAACTCGTTTTCGTATGGTTATGACCTGCAACTATTTTTACCCTGGTACAGTTCACAGTTGACTAGATACCCTGATGTTGTGTTGAGAGCCAACATTTTGTATCCGAAACGAATCGGCTTTCCACGAATGTATTGCTTGCTAGGGTGCCGACCAAAATATTTTATCATACTCTCGTCATAACTCATATGCTGTTCTGGTTGGTAATGCTGTAAGAATTTAGATTTGAGAGCATCTTCATATCTGAGTTTCCAAATTCTATCATCGGGATCAGGCTTTGAATGTGTACAAAGCGCAAAATTTGAATGAATCTATCTCGTCGCATCGCTTCTGTGATCATTGCTTTGTTCATATCTTCCTGTGAATCCCAGAAATACCTTTTTCATGGAAGTATTGAGTAGCCGCTGACTATAAGTCTGGCTAGGAAACATTTCATTTCTTCCTTAGAAATTTTGGGGTCGTAAAAATTTTTGAAGAGGGCATATCGGGATGTTTCCTCAATCAAAAAATTTATCATTTCATCATCGAAGAATAATTCGTAAAGTTGAATAGGCGACAAGTCCCTATATTCTTGAAAACCGGGATCAGGAAAATCTAGATTTTTCGCTTCTAAGTCGCCTTGAACCCAACTATAATTTTTCTCATATTTCGAAGATCTTGTTGATGCAGGAACATCGGCGCTTGGAGCAACAATTTTAGCATTAATTTCCTCATTATCAGTTTTCCTCGATATCACTTACGTGATTTCCAAATTTCACCTCCCTCTTGCTCGTAATTGCCGGCCAGAAAGATTATCAATCATACCCCTTGCGTCCTCATCACTGGAATCTTCGTCTGTAAGGACATCAGCTTCTGGTAGTTTAATAAAAATTGAATCAACATCCTCTGAATAGGCCAATTCCAAAGCAGCTTGCAATGTCAAACCTCGTCTGAAACAAAAACTCGTAAATATCCTCGGTGAACTAATATTGATCGTGTAAGAGCTTAGCGTTACCAGTTGGTAACGCTAAAGTTCAAAACACTGTACAAAAAATTTTTAGTACAGATATGAAAAACGAAAAGAACTTGAAATAATACTCATGTATGGACGGCATTACAAAGAAAAACCTCCCACATATTCGTAAAATAAAGGAAAATATCAAATCTCAAATCGTATGTTCTCCAATTTTCGAACCGATCACTAACAGACACTCCAACAACGTCCCACCCAAACAAGAATATACCTGCAACTTGCAAATTGAACTGATAACTGCTTTGAAACGTCCTTTTAGAACGCATATATAGCTCCTTCTACCGTTTGGTGATCGAATTTTCAACTAGAAAAAAAGGTATGGAAGCTACGTCTGTCGTTACCATATGGTAAAGCGAGATCTTTATAGGTTAAGTTCAGAAACTTTTCGTAAATGAAATCACAGTCCAAAAATGAAACTTGTAGGCAGCGTGTTCCATTTCAAACGAAACACCTGTATGTTTCTTATGGGGTAGTGATTGGAAAAATTCGCGACTCATTTTGTTTGGGTTGCGTCTTATCTATATAATGTATATTTGAGGCTTCAACAAGCAAGCCCTTAAGAGGGGGCACTTCAACCCCTCAAAATTGAAGAAGGGAAAAAGAGTTGAGCGATAACTCATTTAAAAGGACTTCACATCCTTTCTACAGTGTATGAGAAAAGTAATTTAGACGTTTTCGCAAAAAGTCTTTCTTCATCTCAAACGAGCCACTTTGAATTTTTCTCTATTTTCAAAGTTATTGGAAAAAGAAAGAACTGATTAATTTTTGTTTTGAACAGAAATCTTTTAGATAAGGTTTTAGATAAGATAAGTAAGTTTTGTGAAAGCTTTTTTCACAAACTACAACAATCTTGAAGGGATTTTATTGTTTTATGACGTTACAATAAAAAATAAATGAAATCCAATGATTTCAATGTAGTTCTATACAATAATACAATCCTGACTGAAAACCACTTTCATAGTTCAGCAAATTTAGAGTTATTTGATGACACTCATCTACAATCGACCAAATTCTCAGGTTGAGTGACCAGAATTTCGGACTTAAGGTTCCCCTACGAGAAAGTATCTAGATAATTGTGGTCTGGAGATCGGGCAGGCTACTCCATAGTACCTTTTCTTCCAATGTAAGGACCCCAGTATATTGCAAACGGAGAAAATCTTGAACAGTTGTGGCCTTGGAGGAGTAGATCTATCCTGTTGAAAATGCAATTTTTGTTCGATTAAAAGGGGATCATTTTCTAATTTTATATATACCGGGTGTAACTGCAACTTGGGTCTTCCCTCTAGCTTTTATTCGATTTGGAATATTTTGATGAAATTTGGGAATCCGATAGAAGACAACATTTTGAATTTGATAACATTAATATGTTTGATATTTCGATACCAACTTGCGATTTTCAAATATGACAACCTGTATTTTTTTGCTTATTTTAATTTTTCATCTCATCTCACGACCTTTTGACATCTTGTTAAAAGAAATTGCAATTTTCAACATTCGTTCTAGAGGGCCACGAACAGTAACAATTGGCTCAGCTCAATATCTCCTATAACGAAAATGCAAGATTATCTCTAAAAATTTAATAGCTCATTTTTTACTGGGTTTAAAAGTCAATAACAGAAGAGTGAACAGCGAAAACGAAATAATTATAATAAATGTTCAAAAATACCACCATTCTCACGAACGCAACATTGTACGCGGTTGATGGTTCCCCTCACAACATTATTTACCTGTTGGGCTGTAATGCCTGCAATAGCCTGTCTTGTTCTCCAATTATTGATGGGTTCTTACAGGTGCTTGGTAAACCTCATTCTTCAAATGGCCCCACAGGAAGAAATCTAGTGAACTCAAATCTGGCGATCTAGCTGGTCATCTTATGGGACCATTTGTAGCTATTTTCGGCAAAAATTTCGTCGAGATACCGCGAGACTTTACTTGTGTCTTGAGGAGGTGCACCATCTTGTTGAAAATATATTTCATTCAAAAGGCCCTATTAAATATCTTCCCATTATCCCCATCCAGACATTAAACCCAAAACGTTCTTGGAAGATTCCATCTATATCTGTACTCATTTTGTTGCGACCATTACCTGGTATTCTGCCTATTAAACTTCCCATTGTTCTTGAAACGGAATTCGTCACTGCAGAAAATCTTTGTGAGATATTGTGAATCACCTTCCATTTTCCTATAGTACTCTTCACAGTACTGGAGTCGCCAAACACTATCGTTAACATACAGGTGTTGGTGAAGTTTTTTCAAAATTCTTCATGGGCTTTGGTGGCTAATTTCAAGTTCCTCGGCAATTTTCCTTGTTGATGTGGTTTGATTAATATGTCAATACGTCTATTTCGGTATCTTCGTCGATAACGAAATTCCTCCTCTTCAGCAGGTTGCACCTCACGAAATATTCGTTCAACTTTAGAGAAATAGGTTCTATTCGGATGAAGACTTTCCGGATAGCACTTTCTATTTGATTGTTCAGCTTGAACGCTATTTTGATTCCACTCTCTATAAATAAAGAGCATATCGACTTTTTCACTTTGGGTGTATTGATTCATACTCAAAACTGAATTCACTAATTCGCAATGTCTATAATTAACAACAATCGAATTTTGACATGTCACACTGATATTTTTATGATCACAGAATATTATAAGTATGAATAAAAATTTTGCATCGCCAACGTAGTTATTGTAATTAGCGGATGGGGAAACTGCAAAAATTACCTAGGTATTTTCCACTAGAGCTCCTGAACCGTTAAGAATAGACTGACGTGAGTGGTAAAAAAATACTGCTCCTGTAATACAGGGTGGCCTGATATAGTTGTCTCAGAAGAAAAACTACTTTTTGAGGAAAAACTGAAATTTAAAACTTTGACACCACGTAAAAAATGAACAATTAAATATTAAGATAAAATCTTGTATTTTGGTGATAGGAGATGCTGAGTTTATCCAATTGTCACTGTTGATGGCCTTCTAGAACGAAAGATGAAAATTACATACATACATCTTTCAAAAATATGCTAATGGTCCTAGGATCAAATGAACAATTAGCTAGCTGCCATCTGATGGAACCATTTGTACCTATCTATTTTCAGGAAAAATTTGGTCCAAATCATCTTGTATTTGGGTTTATGTTCCTTCAAAATTCTCCATGCGCTTTGGTGGCTAATTTCATCTCCTTGGCAATTTCCCTTGTTGATGAGGTTGGATTAATATCAACAAATGTCAATACGTCTATTTCGGTATCTTCGTCGATAACGAAATCCTCCTCTTCAGCAGGTTGCACCTTGTTGAGCTAAACTAATTGTCACTGTTCAAAAAAAAACAAAACAAAAAAAATTTGTTTTGTTATTATTTCAAAAATTCATCAAAAGGGCGAAGGCTGAGATGAAAAAATTGATATAAGCAAATAAATACAGGGTGTCTTATTTGAAGATTGAAAGTTGGTATCGAAATGTCAAACATATCGATGTTATCAAATTCAAAATATTCTCTTCTATCCGATTCCCAAATTTCATCAAAATATTCCAAATAGAAAAAAAGTTACAGGGTGGCCTAGTCAGTTATATATATATATATATATATATATATATATATATATATATATATATATATATATATATATATATATATATATATATATATATATATATATATATATATATATATATATATATATATATATATATATATATATATATATATATATATATATATATATATATATATATATATATATATACATACTGGGTCAGTCACCAGTGGCGCAGTGCTCTGTAGTTCGTACACTCTTGAAGATTTCATTTTTGTTCGAACGGTATTGTATTCAGAAAGTAAAAATCTACTTTATTTTGAAGTAAACAGGGTGTCCCAATTAAAAATCTTGGGAGGTGTTTTCAGATTGGAAAAACACTTTTTGTTGAAGATTTAAGAGCGTCCTGAACTCTGCTATAATGTCTTTAAGTAATAAGTTTTTTTGGTGAGTAGTTTCTTCACAATATTTTTTTTCCGTAAAAATTCATGAAAATAGACTCTCACTTCGAGCATGCTCCTTCAGCCAGAGAGGATGAATACTTTTTTCCTTTCGTTCTCTTATTGCCCAAGGATAGCTCTATTGATGAATTGAAATAGATTATCCTCATTTTACACAGGAGTGACTCCAAAAAATTATTGAATATTGTAATTTTAAAAATATCATATCTTGATTTTTTCAAATGGAACATCCTGTATTTCATTAGTCATGTCAACGCATAAAATATTGTGCCATATTTTTGCAGATGTAACTAGTCGTGTATGAAATAGATTGGTTTTTGGTGAGATGATCAACAAGGTGTTGAGCTATTTCAATAAGTGTTCGAAATGTTGCCCGTAGACACAACTCAATCCTTCTGAGGAAACACCGTTGAACTCTCGACAACATTTGCGGATTAACTGACTGATATGCGTCGACTATTCTCTGTCTCATATCCAATCATGTTGCTGAAGAAATCTGGTGAAAGATGCCCTTAATATAACCCCACAATAAAAAATCTAGGCTTGTAAGGCCCGGAGACCTAGCTGGCCATCTAACAGGACCACCACGTCCTCTCCATTTGTTCGGAAATACATGATTCAAATTATCCCTACTCTGATGTGAGTAATGTGCCGGTGCTCCATCCTGTAGAAACCACAAATCTTGTCTTATATGTTCTGGTACATCGGCAGGTAACATTGGTAGATGATTTTGCAGAAAATCTAAATACATTTCACTATTGAGATGCCCGTCGAAATCTACTATAGCGGCCAATACATTCAAGGACCAACGATGCTGGTGATCTATTTGTCTCATGAGGTGTGGATTTTCCGTGGCGTAATAATGAAAGTTGTGCCTGTTAACAAGCCCATTCTTCCATTCTTGTGGACAGTTTCCTAGTCCGAGAAAAGAACTCTTCTAAACATATTTGGATTTTCCGTTACTTTGTCACTTGCCCAATTGCGAAAATTGTTTCGATTTTCATAGTCTTCATTGTTCAGTTAATGGTGCAGCTGTAGATGATATGCATGAAATTTATTCTCTTTCAAGGTTCTCTGGATAGAGGTTCGACTTATACCTGTTAATTGAGACATCTCTATTTAGCTTTTATGTGGGTCCTCTGTCACTATCAACAAAACTGATAACTGATTGCCTTCAGCTTTGGCAGTTTTTGGTTTTTAATGTTTTTTATTAGCGATATTACCCTTTTCGACAAATCTAATTAGAAGTTTTTCAAAGCATCCTGCATCAGGATGCCTCTTATCAGGAAACCTTTGTGCATAAATTCTACTTGCCAACAGAGAATTTCTATCACACTCACCAAGAATAAAAATCATATCAACCATTTTTTCTTTGGAGAACTTCATGGCAGTCAATTGAGAAAATTGGGTTCAAACCTCACTTTAAGAATGTTTAATAACGAAACACCTGACAGAAGGCACAAAAAAAATGTCAACATATCCCTCGATTTAGGTACGTTTTCATCATCTTGATTTCATCATTCGTTAAAAGAATTATCTTGTATGGATTTCATTTTTTACTACTTGAATCATTATAGAAAAAAAAAACTTCTGTGCGAATAATGATGCATGTTGATGAGTTTGATACGGCTTGTAGAATTTTCATCAGAAATTTAAAAAATAATCGAATATTTCCAAGAAAAAGATGAGGTTACTTCTGCAGAAATATAGCACAATATTTCATGCGTTGACATGAATAATGAAATACAGGGTGTTCCATTTGAAAAAATCGAGATATGAAATTATCAAAATTACAATATTCAATAATTTTGTTGAGTCACTCCTGTATAAAATGAGGATAAACTATTTCAATTCATCAATAGAGCTACCCTTGGGCAATAGGAAAACGAAAGGAGAGAAGTATTCATCCTCTCTGGCCGAAGGAGCATGCGATGTTGTGAGAGCCTATTTTCATGAATTTTTACGGAAAAAAAATATTGTGACGTAACTACTCACCAAAAAAACTTATTACTTAAAGACATTATAGCAGAGTTTAGGCCGCTCCTGAATCTTGAATAAAAAAGTGGTCTTCCAACCTGAAAAGACCACCCAAGATTTTTTTATAGAAAATTAGGACACCCTGTTCACTGCAAAATAAATTGCTGAAGTAGATTCTCACATTCTAAATACAATACCGTTCGAACAAAAATGAAATCCTCTAGAGTGTACGAGCTTCAGAGCACCGCGCCGCGCCACTGGTGAATTTCTACTTGATGAACGATTGCATTTTCAACAGGACAGAGTTAATTCTCCAAGGCCACAACTGTTCAATATTTTCTCAGTTTGCAATATCCAGGGGTCCTTACAAAATGATCCAACGCGAAGAAAAACATCAAATAACATAATTATAATATTTAGACCTAATTGACTATTAAGAAACCTACCTGAATTCTTTTCTTTGTTGATCTCTAAAATTTCCAATAGTTTGAGTTTTTGTCTGTTATTTTCATTGTGTAAAATTTTGAAATTATCATTAACGTTATGGTTTTCTTCGAGTAAGTGATTAGAATAATGAGAATCTGATTTATTATAATTAAAACTACCTTTGTGCTCGGATAATCTAACTTTGAAATTTCTGAAAGTTCTACCAATATAAATTTTATTACAATCCCCGCAAAGATAGTTTATGAACACCGGATTTATTACTTTTATCAATTTTAGATTTCCAGTTTTGATATGTCGGCCAAAATAATTATCAGTTCGGAATGCCATATTGAAATTATAATGCGAGAGCAATGATTTTAATTTTATACTAGGATTACCAATATAAGTCAAGCTGTTGTATTTTGTGTTAGAACTTTTTATACTTGGACATACTTCCTAGATTGCTTTTTGAAATTTGTTGCATGAAATCATGTTCTCAATCATAGTAGGACTGTAACCTTTTTTGCCTGCTATTTGTTTAATTATATTTATCTCTTCTATTAAATTATTTCGGAAATTGGGATATTGGTGAGTCTATTTACCATACTATTGTAAGTTGCTAATTTATGTGGATAAGGATGTGTAGATGAGCTGTGAATAGTAATATCTGTATGCGATGGCTTATGAAAAATAGAAAAATCATGATTGCCGTTAATTTTAGTAATAGTTAAATCTGATTTCAATCAGAAATCTTACACTTTTAGAAATTTGTTTTGAAAAATTATTTTAACTTCAATGGAGTAGTATATAAGAGTAAAAAAGGTTTAATCATGGGTAATACTCTGAGCCCTCTGCGCGCTGAAATTTTCATGGATAATATTGAAAAAACTATCCAAGAACATTCGTTATTCAAACACTTTATTTATTTGTTTAGATGTGTCGACGATATCATTTGTTGTTTCACTGGCACACACAGACAATTAGAGTCATTCAAAACATTCATTAACAAAATTCACGATAATATTAAATCCACGTTAAAGATAGAAACAGAAAACTCCATTAACTTCCTGGATTTAACTATTACTAAAATTAACGGCAAACGTGGTTTTTCTATTTTTCATAAGCCATCGCATACAGATATTACTATTCACAGCTCATCTACGCATTCTTATCCATATAAATTAGCAGCTTACAATAGTATGGTACATAGACTCATTAATATCCCAATGTCACAAAATAATTTCATAAAAGAGATATATATATTTGAACAAATAGCAGTCAATAACGGTTACAGTCCAACTATGATTGAGAACATGATTTCACGCAAAAATTTCAAAAAGCAATCCAGGAAGTAATTTCAAGTATAAAAGTTCTAACACAAAATACAACAGCTTAACTTATATTGGTAATCCTAGTATAAAATTAAAATCATTCCTCTCGCATTATAATTTCAATATAGCATTCCGAATAGATAATTCTTTAGGCCGACATATCAAAAACTGCAAATCTGAAATTGATAACAGTAAACCATAACTCTAATGATAATTTCAAAATTTTACACAATGAAAATAACAGACAAAAACTTAATCTATTGCAAATTTTCGAGATCAACAAAGAAAAGAACTCAGGTAGGTTACTTAATAGTCAATTAGATCTAAATCCTTCTCCTTTACTCAATCTTTTCAATTCATAAAGTAAGCAACTCCGATGGGTTTTCCAACATACCTCTTGTAATATTAAGTAGGAAATAAGACTAATATATATATATATATATATATATATATATATATATATATATATATATATATATATATATATATATATATAGGAATAACTCTGTTCATTAGTTTGTATCTATCTGATGAAGCCACAGTGTGGTGAAACCGGTCATAGATTTGTTAATATAGTGAAAATCTAAATACTTCAGTTTTATTCATTGAAAAAGGTATATCGATTTTCATCAAGTAACGACCTCCCCAATCAATTTATTCAAAGTAACCGCCTCTTTCTCTACTAGTCTGAATTTGAGCGAATTATTATTCAATGCTAAACAAAAGACAGACAAATTCGAAAAATAGGAGTTAACAAAATTGTCTGCAAAGAGTGTACGGCAGCTTATGTTGGGCAGACTGGTAGGAATCTCGAAATCAGATTGAAAGAACACTTATCGTCTAATAATAATTCTCCAATATGTGAGCATATAAATACCACAAAACATTTAATATCATTAGATAATATCCAAGTTCTTCATAATTGCGACAAAGGACAGAAAATGAATCTGTTGGAATGTTTGGAAATCAATAAACTTTATAAAAACTCAAGTGAAATCACTCATCAATACATCTTCACTACTAAATTAGTAATTAGGCTTGTATCTTATAAGTAGATTCGTTCCCTGTATTTACACTTGAAAATGACAGTCGAAACCGGTCGTGTTTTTGGTAATAAAAAGTTGTGGAAAATATAAAATATATTTTATTTATCTTCCTTAGAAAGTAGTTACTTTAAGATGATATTTTTCGATTTCCTGTTCGAATATCTTATATTATTAATAACACGTCAAAACGAGCATCCCCGTGCCAAAGTGGAATAAACGTTCATTCGTAGAAAAATATAAAAGCGGGAGATATAACCCGCCCTTGAGTGGGCCATAACCGGGCCCTAAGATCTTCCCAGGCTGCATCATTGAATAGTAATAAGATCCCCGGTGCGTGCTATAGAAATGAATTGCTTCTGTTTTATGTTATTTCAGGGTACCTGGGCCATTCTTTCACTTCTCTTCCCCCCGGATTCCATCCTCCCGATCCGGATTCTTACAAGCCATCGATTCCGGTATCCTTTCTCCCGCTTCCCGTGAAGAGCTATGAAATAACCAACGCGATTTGCATATGAAGTCGATACGTTGAATTAAAAGTTGTCCGAATTGATACGATCCTAGATAGGAGGCGAAATGTTTAGCGATAGGATAATAAACATTAACATAACAATTCTTCTCTTTAATTCGGCACACTCGGCCGGAGTGAACGGGCAATTCTTTTATGCTGGTTTTCACGGAGGGAGTTTCACGAAAGGGGAAAAATATTCACAGAAATTGTTTTCATAGAGGAAATTCAATGAACTGTCTACATGAGGTATTCGTAGTATTCTTTGGAAAAAAAACTGGAAACTCTGAGAGAGAATCTTCTATTCCCTAATCCTTCGAGAACAGAGGTAACATGTTTTTATTTGAATTATTACCAGAAGAATAGTGAATCATAATTTCTATCCCAAATATCTTAGTATTATCATGAATTTTTCAGTGACTCTCAAATACTACATCAATAAACTGAGAAAAAAATTTCAAACCAAGAACATTCTTCATATTCTAGACCAATTAGGGCTGCCGAGCTGATGTTGGCATTCATACAACTACTGCTCTTGATCTGGTCTTTTTTCTGCTGAGGGCTGTTGTTAAATCTGAATACATAGTGCTCATATGTGGTTCTCATTCCTTGATGTATCCAGACCACTCTGTTGTCCAATGATCCACGAACTTTGAAGCCCACTCGTTTCAAGATTGAAGTCTCGAAAACGAACACTTGGCTTTCTGCACACTCCTTTCGATATGTTAGCGAATTGAATGATGTTCTCGTTTTCTCTCACAAGATCCTACTCAGAAAGTTTTTGTAGAAATGTTTGGTGTCACTTGAATTGTTTGGAAACAGGTTATTGTTTTTTGACAGTATTCTGTTCAAGTGGAATTCTTTAGATAGTCTCAATTTCGAGTTTGAGAATTCTGAATAAGCTATAGGATATTTAGTCTTGCACTTTCCTTCACCTGGAATTACAGATAGATTTCTTCTGCATATACACAGGTTCCTTTTTTGATTGGATCAATTCAACTTCAAATTGCTGCTACTTATCCCAGATCTAGTTAAAATGATCTAGAATTAAACGTAAACACAATAATTTCTCAGGTTTTTTCCATGTTCTCTTGAATCAGCCTGAGAAATTTAGCGTGTTCCAATGATCATCCTTTTTCCAAAATTATGATTTTCGATCGTTTCTCGAATCACTTCAAAAGTTAGCTTTATGACAGACTGTCATTATTCAATTAAAATGTAGTCTTATTCTCAACACTCGAAACTCTCTCCTTCAAACGAATAAATGAGTATATATGAGTTTCTGTAGTTACGTTTGTTTTATTCTCTAAACATTTCGTTTGAGCTGTTTTTCCCTTGTGTTTTGTCTTTCTTACTCTAAAATGCAAACATGAAAGCTAGAGTGAATATATATATATATATATATATATATATATATATATATATATATATATATATATATATATATATATATATATATATATATATATATATATACTCATTTATTCGTTTAAAAGAAAAGAATCTCTTCGAGTACAAACACATCATGGATTTAATTGTTTATAATATGATCAACAATATTTTATATTTTGCCGAATTTTCAATTACCTTTAGGTAACCATTTTGTTTATGAGATTGGCAATATACTTAGACTACGTACCTTATAAAAAGTTTGATGGATACAATTTGAAATGAGACGAAAAATTTCGACAGATTTAATTTGAAAAGAAAAAAAGCTTGTCGATATTATGAGCCTAGACAAGCTGTCGTTAAAGGGATAAGAAAATAATATAGTAATATAGAAATGTGGTGATTTCTGCTCATTTCCTGATAATATTCTAAAATAATGTTAGGAAGCTTTTTCGGAATTTCATCATATCCCTACTTTCTTGGAGCAGTTTATTTTAAAGTTTTGGAATTTTTAAAGAACTTTTGAGTGTATTCATTCTTTTTGTAATATTTACGTCAAAAAAATAACGTTTTCAGAAATGATTCGCCTTGAAACATTTCCTTCTTATTCCGAAATGATGCCAACAAGCAATAACCCCCAGGTCTTTCACATAACCATAACTATTCATTACCGAGTTCTCTTCCATTATTAAACTTTCCTCAACTCGTTAAGGCAAATGAAAATATAGCACATTCATTGGAAATGAAAATGGCCGACGCTGTGCCGTAGGCAGGCAGCAATAGGTGTAGCTCTGGATTCTCATCAGTAATGCAAACTAAGTGTATAATAACCTACGCATAAATTAACAATTTAATTTAACGGAGAGCGAGAGAGATGGAGGACGTCATGTTGGGGTGCAGAAACAATGGAGCAGCAGACATAGCGGTCCGGTAATTCGTTTTGTTTCTCAAATACCTGCGCTATTCATTCAGCTCTGGCCAAGGTCTGCTTTATTTTGCTTCATTGCTGGGAATACACTGGGATAATCCCGAATGGAATATCGGAATACGACTCTCGAATTAAACTCCTACTGATAACAGTCAGCGAGAAACTCGTTAGAATGGTTGGTGTAGTCCTGGATTTTTTGATTACTAAAGATATTTTAATAAACACTATGGAATAAAACATCCTCAAAATACTTCTCAACGGTCGGTACCATGCACAAAGTTTGATGTAAAAATTCAAAAAGAACATCATAGCAGACTAAATGACAAATCGTATGGTTGTGCGAATGTTTTTCACAAAGTTATGCGAAAAATAGATTCCTTCAGTTTTTCATGAATATTTCGGCAGCTTTTACACGTTTGTGAAGAGTGAAGTATTTAATTTTGTCATGAAGTTTTTTCTATTACTACTTTGTTAAACAAACACTTAAAAAAGTATAATTCTGTAAACTGAAGCATAAATCTAAAGTATTTTCATTTCAATATGAAGCATCTCACAAATGAAGACGGCTTCATTATAGTTAGTTGATATAAGCCAAAATATTCAAGAACAATTTAGAAAATATAATACAAAATCATCCGTTCAGTATATAATGCATATATTGGTGCCCCCATGTCGACGATATTCAAGTGTGTTTATCAGGATCGAATAGTTATTCGATATTCTAGAAAAATTTACCAAGTTCATTCCATTCAAACATTCAAATTTTACTGGAAGGGAAAATTATAATTTGATTAACGTTTTTGATCTAACAATATCAAAGAAAACTAGTTTATATGTTTGCTCGATTAACCGTGAACCATCACAACAATAACGATGCATAAAGGTGCATTTTCATTGCAGCGTTTTGAAGCAAATTCGGAAAATCACGTAATTTTCAGCTCAAATCGACAAGTGACATTTCTGTTCGGAATATTTGTTATTGTTAGTAAAAGAAAGTGAATTATCTATATTTTCGTTATAAATTTGCAGCTTAATAATTAATCTAATAGCAGAATGGACTCTAGAGATTTTGAGGTGATTTAGATTTCAAATTTGTCTTCATTGAAATTATATAATATTGGTTTGAATTTATTTCAGGTTGAGTTGGTGAATACCTGCGGAATATGCGAGGAAATAGTAAATTCAGAGGAAATGAAAGCGCATAAGTGTGTAGAAGGATACAATTATGTTCATATAGATGAGAATAGATATTTTTATCCGCGAAATGGTAATTAATATTTATTTTGAATGAAAACCAAATGCAGAATTGGATGAGCAGTGTTTCTGCTGACGGCACTAATATTTACAAAACTAATATAGGCAACAATTAAACCATTCGAAAAGGTCGCCCAAGTTCAAATCGTGGATTGGGGGACCTTGATGGGCTGCCGGGATCTTCCCTGAAAAAGAAATGGGTAACCTAAATTTGGAAGTGCTTCCGATTTCGGAGGTTCTGCAAAAGTCTGCTCTGTATAACTTTACGTTACCTCTAAGAAAAAGAACAAGAAACATCACCAAGCAAATGTAGAATGATATTTCGAGATCGTTAAATGGTAAGAATATAATTTGTTGGAGATATCTTACTTAGTAATGATCGAATTAGTAAAACTTCTCATAAAAACAACTTCTTATGGTTGCTCTTATGAAGAAATTAGGTAATTATACATATAAGATGCAACCTTCACACCATATTTCTTGAATGGTATCGAATATCTAACCTAGCTCTCAAATGCAAGAGATATACTAAAAAATAACATGTCAACTATCTTTAGATTTCTTTCAAATATAAGTAAGCAGAAAAATTGAATGCTGATGAAGCTGCAAAGAGATGGAAATCCCTGTGGGACACATTTGCTAAAATAGTTGCAGATGAAAATAAACCGTCTGGTTCTAAGGCAACTAAAAAAAATAAATGGAAACATTATGAGGCAATGAACCTTTTGAGAGATTCATTTTCTGGAAAAAAGTAGCTTCATACAATGTTATTTATATTACTACAGTTGTATTTGGCATTTTATATCTGATGGCCCAGACCCATTTAAATTATTTTCAAATTATTATTCGAGATTGGAATATTTTTAGGGCTCCAAGAGAAGTAGTTGATCAACTTTAGAGCATGCATATAAATAACCTAGAATATTTTGATTATTGTTTTAGTATAAATGTTCCAGAATCATTGTTCTTTGTTATCAACTTTCGCTACATATATATAATAATATTGTTTTGATATCAGCTATTATAATATTTTTTCTATTAACAATAATTTTGTTTCATTTCAGGACTCTATCAAATCTTGAAGGAACAGATGATAATTCTGAAAATTTTGTGAGTCCTTCATCCAGCAAAATAGGACCGAGTGAAAGGTCCTCTACAGATAGGAATTTGAAACAATTGCTGATGCAATAAGCACTCCCTTGCTGCCACCCACCATCGAACCCAAGCCAGCTGCATGGAACAGTTCTGAACATCACAAATCTATTCAACATCCCTTCTTTCATTCATATTACTGCACATTCAATGTGTTATATAACCAATTATAAATATCTGTCTTCTGAAAATGTGTTTTTATAGTGAAAATTGAACTGATTTTCATTCCATTTTGAGTATTTAACGTAATTCTCAATTAAGCCAGTATCAAGATGTAATGAATGTTTTCTATAAATAACGATATGTTATCGGGAATGTCTTGTTGATGTTAAGATAGTTACCGTTTCAATTTAGTGCATTGGACATCATACTAATTGTCCAAATAGCTATTCAATGTCTGTCAAATATTTGGGATAAACTAAGCTATTTACTTTTGGCCCTAAATCATAAACCGTAATCCTTTGTTTGATCAAGGGAAAATCCTGTCTGGTTAGCCACTGGTAATGGCTTAATGCCATAAGTTACCTGAAAGAGAGACGTGTCAGCTATGACGGTGTGGAGTATGACATGACTTGTGGTGTACCACAGGCCTCTCTTATGGAATATGCTGTTCGACAAGGCATTGAGGCTAAACCTGCCCAAGGGCGTGAAAATACTGGCTTTTGCTGACCATCTAGCTGTACTGACAACGGCAAAGACAGAGACAGAACTGATGGAAGAAATCTAACAGAGCCCTAAAGAAAATAATTGCTTACCTGAAAACAAGAGATCTCAAAGTCTCAGCACAGAAGAGGGAAGCTATACTTCTATCTAGAAGAAAGAAATATGGACATATAGAAGTGAAGGAAGTTATAATAACTCCAGAAAAAATCCTTCAATACCTGGGAGTGGTATTGGACAGGATTTTGAGCTTTGGAGAACATATTATTCACAGAGCAGTCAGAGCTGGTGAAAGAGCCGTAGCCATCAACCGGCTGATGCCCAGAATTGGCGAAGGAGGCCAAAATAAGAGGAGAATTCTGACCAGTGTAGTGGACTCAATTTTTTTATATGCTGCTTCTGGGTGGTGGAAGACACTTCAAGTAGGGAAGTACAAAATAGTGGCTGAACGCCTAAAAAAGAAAGTGGTCACAGGAATATCCCAAGCTTATAGGACTGTCTCTACAACAGCGCTGGAAGTAATAGCAGGAATGATTCCTTTAGATCTGATAGCAAAGGAGAGAACAGCACTCATGGGATTGGTAAGGAAAATAGGCTGATGGAAAAATTATCACAGTGGAAAAATGGCAGGAAAGATGGTCGTCAGAAACGAAGGGAGCCTGGACAAGAAGGTTGATACCGAACCTGGTCCCCTGGTACAACAGGATGCATGGAGAGGTAGATTACCACATCACTCAGCTCATCTCAGGACATGGATGATTCCAATTTCATCTTCACAGAATAGGTAAGGCTGCGAGCTCTCATTGCTGCTCTTGTAGAGAGATTGATACGGCGCAGCATACTGCTTTCGAGTGCGTCAGATGGGAAGAACAGAAGGGAAATGAACAAGAAAATAGAAATGGTGGTGAACGAGGACGCCTTTGTTAACTGTATGTTGGCGTCGCAGGAGAAGTATTCCTGTGGAAGTCATGAAAAATAAGGAACAAGAAGAACGGAAGGGTGTAGCGGAAAGGGAATAATCGACTGTAATGTCAAGTATGCATGGAAGTAATGCAAAAGCGGTACCCATGCATATCTTGGAAAACAGGAGGGATTTTAGTTAGGATATAACCTGTCAGATGCTGATGGTGGGAGTCCCACAATACCCGACGTGACAAAGCGTTGGATTTCCATAAAGATTTCCCCTCCACTGAAGAAAAAAATGGCTTAGTATGTGAGAATAATGTGAAAAGAAAACTAGAATTGTTTTTGTAAAATTTTAATCTTCTGAAAATGAGACAGTATCTTCGAAGTCCATAAGTAACAGTCAAGAACAATAACTAAAATGGATGCAATTCCATATTTGACATACCACACTTATTTATAAATTTGCACAAACTTCCAAGTCACTAAACCCTCGCTATTGAAAAAAATACAATACTCTTCTTTCAATTTAGCTGCTATTCTTTAATGACTATTACTACTGCAATTTCACAAATTGTGAAGAGCAGAGTTTTCTGTGTCAATGCTCCTCCATTGTCCCTCATTTATGGACTCATCGGCTGCTTCTGAATCTGCAATGCTTGGTGACACATATTCATTATGATGAAAATACTTAAAACGCAGCAGTAAACATATCGTAGCCAAAACAATTTAGTCAGCCTTGTCTGATTTAGATATGATAGGTTTCCTAAAAATCCTCCATAATAAGTCATAATTATCCCAAATGCATTTTCTATGACTCTCCGAGCTCTACTCGAACGAAAATTATAGATTCTTTGATCTGATATGAGTTCCACTTTTTCTGAATATGGATGGAGTAGATAATTTGTTAAGGGAAAAGCGTCATCACTAACCATGATGTATGGTAATGTAGGACTATCACAAAGGGTTCCTTGGTCTGGAAGATCCAGTTCTTCTTTTTCAAATTTCTGCTCTATCAATTAACTTTTAAATATTTCATCATCACTTTGTCTTACGGTACTACTAATGTCCACCATACGAAATATATAATTAGCAGCGCATATTGCCAATAACTATGTGGGCCCTTATAATTTTAGAAAGATGAGCCACTATTGTTAGGACACTGAAACAGAGAATGTTAGTAACACTGAAGTGATAAAGAGTGAATAAAACTAAATACTCACCAGTAAAACAATATATATATATATATATATATATATATATATATATATATATATATATATATATATATATATATATATATATATATATATATATATATATATATATATATATATATATATATATATATATATATATATATATATATATATATATATATATATTCTTTTGAAAAGAGAGGATTAATGAATAATTGAATTTACAATAAATGCTTATATCTATAATTCTAATGTGTGTCAGAAAAAACACAAGTGTGAGCTCAGGAAATGTAACAGGGGAACCATAATATCTTGTATATGATTCAATAAACGAGTGAAAAAACCTGAGGGAAAAACTCGTTTCCCTGTCGCTATTGCACTAGCATTAGCTTGTCTGTTTATATTATGTTAGTGTCGTGTGTACATAAAGAGTATCAAAGATTTTTCTGCTTAGCTGCTTCATTCTCTCTCGCATTCCATGATTTCCAAATGAAGGCAAGGGTGAAAGGAAGGGGGTTCGGGACAGGAATCTGTAACAATGGAAAAAGAAAACCAGCAGAAAAATATTTCAACAATCATACTTCTTATATGTATAAATAAATCTAAGAAAAGATTTTACATAGGAAGCAAGGTCATGAAAAGGACTGAGGAGATAAAAAAAATACATAACCTGCGATATTTCCTCAAATTCCATCTCTGTTTGACCGGGAGAGCTCCGATGGCCAGGTTCAGTCTTCCAAGTGATGCCGATTATGATCTATAAATGTTTTAGAATCATTATGGACCCAATGATCTGGGTTGACATCGCCCATATATTATTTCTTCGTGGAACTTGTTCAATTTAAAGAAAAATTTGCGAAAAAAATTTTGACAGTCGTTCGAAAATATGACATTTGTCATAGTATCAATATGTTTTCTATCAATAGCTCCAATACAATATGGAAATTGCCGGTTATTTTCAGATTCCAGTGCTACTTCCTGCCACTGGTATTTCTTCATAGCACCTAATACTTTAGGTGACAGCACTTCCCAAATGACTTTGCATGTCTACAATAATGTGACTTATTGTTGTCAATCCTATCAAATACTGATATGACATTGAAGTCATACTGTCATACTGTCTCCGGAAGCCAGATATCTGAATAAAAAGATGAATTGAGAAAAATTTTTCTATTTGAATTCATTAACAAACCTCAGAGTCAAATTCAATCGTTCTTCGGGTTTTATAACATCTCGTACGACATAATGTTTTCTTAAGTGTGGAGCAACCAAACACAGAAGTTCTTCGAATTGTGAAGTGCTCATTCTACAATAATTCCTGAATCACAGGTCATCAAATTGTAATGTAGAAAGAACATTCAAATAGAATCCATGCCTGACTCGTTGTTCAAATAATTCTGCAATCCAGTACCGCTTTCGTTTATATTTTCGGTCTTCAAGGGTAGCCAATAAAAAACCCAAGGCAGCTAAATAGAATCTTCAATGCTTTTACACATAAAGCGATAAATTTCGCATGTTATCATTATTGAGATATGCAGTACACCTAGTTTACAGCCAGACAAGTACAAGGAGCGTTAGTTTTTCAACAGATCGCATCTTCTAGACAGAGTGTGTAGTGTTGCGGAAGGTAGTTGAACTAATGTGGCTTCTTGAAGTTTTCTGTTTGATCTACCTTTTGCTTTCTTCGTTTTCCTGGGGTCCTCATCGTAGCCTCTTTGTCAGTTCCTTGGAAGGTGCCAATACATATTCATGTACTTGATGGTCTCAAACGGATTGAGATGAATAGGTGGCAGTCTGGCCTGGTGCTGTTAGTGGGTGTACAATACCGACGAGGTCAAACAAGACCAAAACTGCAGTTTATTGCTCCAATTCCTGGCATCCGACAGGACTGTGTGGTCTGGATGACGATAATTATGAAGGTTGGATCAGAGAACCAGCTCCTATATAGAGAAAATAATAGGTTGAAAATGAACCTGCGGTCAGCAACGAGAAACAATAACCAAAAAATTCCGGAAATTAATTCAATAGTTAATTAGACCACAATTCATCACCATTACTAAATCTTTTCAGTTCCCAAAAGAGGCAACCTTGTTGCCTGTGTTTCCTATTCAGCTAAGTACCTGCTTTAATCAATGTGATATTTAAGGCACATCATCGTTTTAAATCTAGACTTATCTGATGAACTTTGGTAAAACGCATCATAAGTTTGTGAATATAGTGAAAGTTCGAACATCATTGCCGTATTTAATTACAAAAATTACGACTGGTCCTGTCGCAGCAGGACACCTGGTCTAATTTAATTTCTAAGAGATAAAATATTCAAACGAAGAATTATAAGACCTGGCTTTACTGGCTTTACTTATAATGATTTTTGAATTGGTTGACGCTGGGAGTCCAAATCAAATTCAAAAAATGTTCTCCTCAAAAAAATTAACTGCTTCAGTATTTTTCGCTGTTATTACCGTTTACAGAATTGGAGGAGGTCACATTTTTGTCGAAAGACAGTGAATTTGCTTGTCCTTGTCACTACTCAATTCGTACGGTTATACTTTCTTCTAGAAACCTAATAATACTAAATACGACAAATACAAAACATTGAAGTTCAAGTGACAGATTTGAAAGTTTTGAAAACCCGATCCATTGAAATTATTTGCTCGCCGGGGTCAAATTCACAGTCGGGCAGTCTATTTCCCCCTTCATCGAGAGTAATAAATCCAGAAACTGAGGTGGACCGGTTATAAAAACACCTCTTCAGCCATTTAAACTCCGAAACTCGGGGAGGAATGAATCTTATCGTACGTCCCATAAGTCTTGACATCACCTATTTCTTTCGACCGTTTTGCGCGAAGTATGGGGAGGAGACTTATAAATATACGTACCCTGGGAAAAGTTTCCCATTTAAAAACGAGAAAAGGCATAGCGGCGATTGGTAATGAATGGACCATCCATAATGTCTTTTTGGCGTTTTGCCGATGAGGTTTCCTCCGCTCGCGTCCGTGTCGAGTCTGCAGAACTACGTCTCCTTTGGAAATCGCAGAATGATCTTTGAAGTTGTGAAGAACTTGGATCGTTTTCAGTCGCTGGTGGATCAACGAGATTTAATCGTCAAATACACATGTGAATAGTCTACCGATATTCGAGTATCTGTTAATTTGCATCAAAGAATTTTACGCATTGGAACTTCTTGACGCCTTCTTCCTGAATGTTGATACTTATACATATGGTGCGACGCAAAAATAGAGCTCATAGGCAGTATAAGAGGACGGGATCTCGTGAGGATTATATGCGATTCAGGGAGCTTAGAGCTAGTTGTCATGAGCTTGGACCTTGTTTGTATTCAAGGTATATTGATTCTGTTGAGGCAGATAGCAGGTCGAGTCCCCAGAACTTTTGGAGATATATCAATCACAAGAAGTATTCGCATGAATTATCGAATACCTTGGCGTACAGGGGTGTAAGCTCATCAGACGGAGGTGAAATAGTTAATTGTTTTGCTGATTTTTTCAAGTGTATAGTGAGGAGTATGTCGCGCCACCCTATTTTGAATATGATAATGTGGTGGATTTATCGTCAATAAAGTTCACACAAAGCGAAATTTTTGAGCTGATAAGTGGGTCAGAGCTCAGAACTTCAGTTGAACCCGAAAGAATCCCAACTTTTGTCTCGAAGAAATGTATTTTCATTTTGGTTGGTCCGATATATGACCTTTATATGTCATTGAGAAGAGGGGTTTTCACATCATTTTGGAAGTTGAGTTTTTTTGGTTCCCATAATCAAATTAGGCGACATATCAGTTGTTTCTAACTATAGAGGAATATGCATTCAATCTGCGTTGCCCGAATTATTGGCGTGCATGATAAGCAATTATTTATCTTGGGTGTGTACATCAGTTATCATAAAAGAACAACATGGGTTCCGTAAGCAACGCTCCACAATCTCTAATTTACTTCCCTTCACCAGTGATATCGTGAAATGCTTCGACGCCATATATACCGACTTTTCCAAGGCGTTTGATAAAGTGAACCACAATCTGCTTATTCGTAAACTCTTTGCACTCTGGATAAGGGGGTCATTGTTGGAATGAATTCGTAGTTTTTCATACTGCCAAAAGTAGTTAGTTTGGAACAAAAACTTTTATTCAAAAGAGATTTGTGTGAGTTCCGGGAATCTCACATTGGGCCTTTTCTATTTAACATCTTTGTTAACGACGTTGTCAACTAATTTCCTTCTCTTTGCCGATGATATGAAGGTTTATTCGATTGTTGAAAGTATTTCCGATGCTGAGTATCTGCAGAGTCAGTTAAACAGTCTTCATGAGTGGACGGAACATAACAATCTCTATCTCAACCTTAGTAAGTGCTCTGTTATCACATATACACGATGCAAAGAGAGAATCGAATATCGGTATGCTGTTGGAGGGCAGATTTTGGCCCACGTCAGCTCAGCCAGGGTTCTGGGGATCACACTCTATGAAGATCTGAATTTTAATGAACACTTATCAAATTTACGAAGAAGGCATTCCAAATGCTCGGTTTTATGCTGCGTAAATCTGACGATTCCTCTCCCGATGTTCTGAAGCTGCTATACTGTTCCTTTATACGTTCGGTGGCGGAATATGGTTGCATGGTTTGGTCCTCACATACCTCAGGTTTCATAGATTGCTTGTAAAGGGTGCAGCGAAGATGTCTTCGATACTTAGCGTTTCTATTTGGACTAACCATCTGCGAGAGCTCAATAATTGTGATGAGTGAAAGATATAACTTGAAATCACTGAAATGTAGAAGAGGCATTTCTGATGTGTGTCTCTTATATAAAATTCTTAATGGTCTGTTAGATTGTCCTGAACTATTATCATTATTCAACTTCAATGTTCCAATTAGAACAACTAGGTTTACACCATTGCTTAGGAAAGGAGTTTGCCGAACGAATTACTCAAGGAATTTCTTTACCAATCACTCGGTTGCTATTGCGAACAAAACACACACTCAGGTTGATCTCTTTGCCGCTCATTGAAGAAGCGATTGGAACTCCTTTTGTAGCGGTGGCATTCATGTTCTCGTTGTTGATTGCTTGTTTTCATTTCACGTCTTATGGACTGTCATTGAAAATTTCTGATGCTGTTTTATGTAAAGTTATGTTTTGTTCAATATTTGATATTATTTTTGGTGTATTTTTTTATTCGACATTAGGATGGATTGGGGGTTTCCCGTTCAACTTTATACACATATAATATCAATTGTGATGTATTGAAGTATAATAAATAAACATATAGATAAATTCTTCTTATATCAATTATAACCTCAGCATATGGAAGGAATTTCATCAGACACAAATTTCATGAAGAATTGTAACTAAGGATTTAATAAAAGTTAACTCAAAATCCCTCGGAAAATTTTGGCCTGATAAGACGTTTTTGTTTGAAATTGTATTATTATTATTAATAATAATCAGAATCGGGCCATTCTGCAAATTTCACGTAGGCCTAGATATTGGACTATGTTTCAATGTGTGTGTACCAATGAAAACGAACCATCCTGATTACTCAGTTGGTTGGATTTTTCTATGAATTTCTTGAAACAGGTCGTTTTTTGATTGAAGGGGGACACTTTTTGTTAAATGTTTCGTTCCCCCTTATCAACCTCCTACTCCTGGCAGCGCAAATAACCCTGGAAGAAATTTGGGGTATAAATACATTATTGGATTGAATGAACAAATTCATGAAAATTTGGTGCGTTATTAATTGAAAACATAATCCCACCAGTGTTGATAATAATGAAGGAATTGGTGTGCCTGTTGCGCTTGAAGTTGGCATGATTAAGAATACACCATATGGGAGGAGATTATCGCAAATACCTGAAGTATGCCGGACTTCAAGATTCTCAACTAGTACAAATTTTATCCATATGAAATTAGACACGTTACACAAGTAGAATGAGTATGATTTTGAAGTCGTTTAGAGGGGTGTGTACATTCCAGTGGGCGGATCAATAACTATCCGAATTTGCTTTGGAATGTTTGCTTTTCTGACAAATCGAGTTTTTTTGAATGGCGAAGTGCATCGCTATAACTGTAGGCTGGAGTAACACTAATTCCATTTAAGAAGGTAGAATCATACACAAAGACTTCAAAAACTTAGTGTTTGGACCGGATTTGTGGGAGGCCATATTGTAGGACGTTAATTATAAAGGAAAACTTGGAGTTGGTCCTCTCATAACACTTATCATCAAAGGAGATCCTAATGTATTCGAACATAACGTTATGTACCAACATAATGGAGATTTTTATGAGCATTATAGAAGTGTAAGTAGTGCTTCTTTTTATTTAATACCACTTCCAAAAGCAAACCGATATAGAGGATCAGATAACCTTTGTTGAGATATCACACGAGTATTTATACAAATTTTCCGAGTGGTAGTGGATAGAGATAGGTGGTGAATACAGAAACATTCAAATAAGTAACAAACATACTTCCGATTCAATCAAATCAAGTTTGGTCGAATATTTTCCTCAAAAAGAGACCCAAAGGATTCATGGAAACCTGGAATTTTTCCAAAAAATTCTCGATTCAGATTGGTTACATGTTATTTCATTAGTAAATTATTACGTGGTCGTATAGGGAATGGTATCAGCTTTTCATAATGGTATCACAAGACCCCGTTTCTCTACTCAAAAATTTGGGACAGAAGCTGCCAGGGATGAAGGATTTATAGGGAGACAACGAAATAAGTAACAAAAAATTTTCTCTCCAATCGAAGGTCGACATATTCTAGGAATTTTTGAGAAACATCAAACTAGCCGAGTTAGTCAGGGATGTGCTTCCTCATTGAAATACACTGTATAACAGAATTCCACACAAATAATTATGCTTTTGAATTTTGTGGTCACTCTAAGCAGTTCTTTAAGTTCACAATCTATGAAGTAAGCTAGTTTATAGCTGCAGTAATTTCAACTATAAGATCACTCCATTTAGCTTGGAATCTCCTTTTTGAGAATTTGTAAACGATTTGGCTCCTTGCAACGGATGGGTGGGATCTATGTTGGTTCCGTCTCTGGGCAAGTTACAAGATTTTTCTTGTAAATTTTTCGCTTCTGACCTTTTATATTTTAATTCTAACTTATTAGTTTTCCTGATTTTCAATAAATAGGTTGCCGGGGATAAAGACATGGCCTATTTTATTTTATTCTCGTGCCGTTGATTGTTGCTTTCTTAGTTAAGGGGGGGGGGGTGTACAGTCAAACGTTTACAGTGGATACCTATGCTCTAGGGACTTTAGGCACTATTACGTATAAATGACGGTTTGACAAGTCCTTCAGCAAACCGATTCGCAATACTGTTATACAGAGTACATATGGTGTTGATCCGGGGTTTCTGCCTGCGATCTCTCAAAAGATGCTCCTAGCTTTCTAGCTATGTTGTTTTTGGTTTTCGTTTATGCCCTACGAGTTCTCTTTGTTTCTGTTATCTTGAGATGCCTAGGCTTTTGTGTATCGCTCGTTTTCCGCAAAAGTGAGCATGTAGTCTTATTTGCCATGGTGTTACTCAAAAGGAATGCATAACCCTCCGTTTTATTTGGGTTTGGAAAAATCTCCACGTCGATTTGATGCTAGTACTATTACCCCGTTTTCATTGGTTATGTCATGTCATATCGATATAGCAGATTTTTTGTAATTCGGTGTTTGGCATATAACTTATATACTAATGGAATAGAAGAGAAACCAGTGAAGAACCTTAGTCTAATTAATTTTTAATATTAGATAACATATGATTGGCCGATTGATTAATTGATGGTAATCCTAAAGTATCCATTTGTTCACAGCTAACAAATCAATAGATCTTCTTAAATTATTATGAAAGTTAGCTTGTATTAACAAAGTCAGGGTCAATACTTTATTGCAGCAGCTTCGTTATTTCCTGGAACCAGTTTACTCTGGGGAGACTTAATTGTAGATTATCCTGCAACTTGTAGCATAAACTTAGAAGTGGAATGGGGCGGTAGCTGGCTGAGTCACTAAATATTTTCTTTAGTTTTAAAATAGCAAGTGTCTAGGAGATTTTAAAATGCTGGGATTCCTATTATATCTTCTTATGCTTTTGTAAAAAATTTTTGCCATCTTCTTTCGACTTGTTCGAGCTCTAGAAATATGGTATTCAGCCTTGCTGCTGTCCTCAACATGGTTCGTTTAGTTTATTATCTTGTCTTTGACACATTTTTTTTCAGAATTTGGGTTTACGAAGTTTTGTTTGATCGTCGATGATTAGTGTTGCTGTTCCAAATTAGCAGACTACGAAACCAGCTATGAGACTTGATTTTGTAGAACTTAAATCTTTCGTTATGAGTTCCCATTTTTGTTTAAATATTTGTTGATAACCGATTAGATTTGTTGGTCCACATTGGCGAGAAGCACTACTCTCGAAAGATCTTTTACATTTCTATCCGTTCTCTACTGCCAAAACTTGACGTATGCCTTCCGGAAGTTATGCTTTGCTGCTTCTGTACTAACACCTACAAAATGAATGTAGTATTCTGGTTTTGGTAATTTCCAGAGTTAGTGTTTGCTGTTTCCGCAGCTGATATCTTACAGCCAGCTGTCTTCCAGTTCCTCGCTTGATAAATTGATCGTAAGATTGGTAGTTGAATCTCTACTCTCAGCAGTATAGGTAGATGTTGTGTTCTAGGAAAGTAGTATATTCTTTGTGGTTGTAGTAGAGACTGATTGTAGTCTGTTATAATAAGACATAGGTGCAAGATGGTTCGCTTTGCCGTTTGGCTGAGTGGAATGTTTTCAAGTTCTTGACATCGTGGATTATGTTCATTAGTCTTATATCCTCAATTAGTGAGGTGGCTGTTGAAGTCTCCGACATAAATTCCTAGGTGATCTAGACTCGGCAAAAGAGAGCTCGGTCAATGTGTGTTAGTCGACTTATATATGAAGATTCAGCGTGACAGTTGAGTGCCAATTATGCTTATAAGATTAAGTCAGGTATGAGACGTTAGCTCCCATTCTTTCAAGTTTTCTCAAATGCAGAGGCTTGTAACGTACTACTGGTATTTTTGCTGAAGGAAGGCTGAGCTTTCTCTGCTGAGTGAGATGTTTGAAGCTCGATAACGCCTTTTTCATTTTGTTTGCTTAAGAGAACACACTTGTTTGAGCTAACGCCTTCGATGTTCATTTGCAAGATATGGACGCTTTGTCCAATATGTCTATCATTGAGTAATATTCCGGATTGTAACTTTATAGACTATCTTGACCGTAAGAGAAATCTACGTTTTCAGTTTGGTCACAATTTGCGAAGAATTTTAGCCGTGCTGCGGAGGGTTGCATACCCTTCTATACTATATTTCCATCTATATTGTAGACTCCGTTAGATTAAATGGAGACCGATATTTTTCAATTTCAATGATAATCATTTGTATCGTGAATACAATGAATATTGTCCATATGTGGATTAAGCAGACTTGCGGTGCATACTACACAAACATTGAAACAATGAAATCATTGAATGAAAAGCTCCAAGTCTTTTATATCTTAGGAAGCTTCAAAGTCATCTATCTTTTACATTTTTACCATTGACATTAGTTTTCTCTCCTATGCATGTGAAAAGCGCCAATTCTCTAGATCTAGAAAATTGGGAGATGTTGGGAAAGTCTCGAACTAAATAAACTAATAAACGTTTCTACTGAATTGTTATTCATCTGGCATCGGGCCGAAAATTTGCATTCACTCGTTATTAGCCATAACCGGAAGTGTAGTTTTGGCAAATTAGCATATTCTGCGATGAACCGAAGACGCCCTAACGGTTGAAATTTGCTGGCGGGCAGCCGTCAGGTATCATCCCGAGCCTTTGGGGATCACAAGGCGTGCACCAATCAGGGATCCAATTCATGTCACGTCCGACGAGCTTTGCTATATTACATTCGAAAAGGAAAAATTAACATCGCTGGTTTTATGACTGCTTAAAATTCACGGAGGCGACCTATAGGAAGGTGGCGAAAGCAATATTGGGATGCTACAAAATAAACAGGGGCGCGAGAGCGAGGAAAGGGGTGCAGATATTCTCGATCTGAGAGTCGACAAGAATTCTAAATTTTATCATGGCGAACAGTGATTTTTCATTTACTTTTTCATTACGTCGAAAGATTAAACTCAATTCGCTGTTACTTCAGTCGAAATAATATTAATGAGTGACAAATTATTCTTCCACTGCTCTTGCATGTTAACAGTGGATATGGATACTTGACAAGGATAAGTGTTATAAATTCGTATTCTGAATACTTCGTAGCTGAAAATATCTTTTACCAGTTTCTATTTCTCTGAATTGAAAATAGAAAAGAAGATTGATATGAATAATCTGATATTTCAGATTTAAGAAAAAGAATTTCGTTTTTTCGACAATTTCTGAAACCTTCACATGCAAAAAAGGCTACTACTCTTCATGGAATGCCTCGGTTCAAGTTATCTGTGAAACTCTAAAGCATTTTTCGTAATGATTTATCGTTTTTCCTCTTTTACAGACTATTTTGCTCATTCAAAACACCTACTGCCTATTCCGCACTCAAACTACTGACCAGATTTGCTACAGTAGGAGTATTTGGGTTTTTCAGAGACTAAGTAGAATTCTCCAATTTCAAGGATTTTACATTGTTAACGATCTTCCAGTAGATCAAAGAGCTGTTACAAAAAGAGGTGATTGCCATAGGAGCTGCTAAGACGAGCATCGTAGTGGTCGATCAAATGAAATGACCACACCAGCAATGTTGAAGAAAGCTACATAATGCCGTCCATCACTTTTCACCTGCGTTGAAAGAACATTCAAAAAATTAACTAAATGAAAAGAATCGGTTCCAAAGAAGGTAGAGGCCATTCCTTCTGCAGACAAGTTGATGACATCTGTTTGCTGGGTTGCGTGTGGAATAATTCTCATTGATTATACAGGATTATGCGAACTCATAGAAATCTTTGTTCAATAGCCAAACTATATAAGCTGAAGCTTCAATTGTTCCTTCACGCATACTATTAGCCAGATTAAGTTCCCTAGAATTATTTTCTATTTCCACATTTGAAAAACTGGTTCGGTTGTTAAAAATTTTGGAACAATGAAGAAATTGAAACAGCAATAATGGTTAATTCGATGAGCTCGACAGTTATGTTTAAAAATTTAAGACTGCCGTAAAAGGCGGTGACGACTGACAAAAAGCGTTTGGTGTTAAATGAATAGGCAACCCGATATTTCTTCTAATTTCTGAACTAATCCTGCCTGAAAGACTCGATGAGAGGCTTTAGAGATCGAGAAAATTATTTTTCAAGGGACAATATTCTACTTTCCGTAGAATGTTAAATATCCTCCCTTGAAGGAGCTAGTTTTCCGATCTACTCTTCATAATCACCGCTTACCGGGCTCACCGGGAAGTGGCACAGCACAGTCAGATGTCACGAATAGGAATAATGGACTGCAGTTTCGGTCTCGTTTGACCTCGTCAGCATTATCGACCCACTCGTAACAAAAAGCCATGCCACTACCTACTCATCTCAATTCGTTGGAGCGAACGCAATAATATAAATATCACTGCGCCCCCCAACGAACCGAAACAGAGGCTACCCCACCAGCGCCTCGCAAAACGGCGAAACCAAAGAGCAGATGAAACAAGAAAACGTTAAGTGGTCACACTAGTTCGATACCATACCGCCATGCAACACTCACGTATCAGACAGAAGAGGCTGTCGAAGGACCGACGCTCCTTATTTCTATGTGGTTTACAACCATGCATACACATACATCTCAAAACAAAAAGTTACTAATTTCGAGATTTCACAATGTGTAGACATATCGAAGAAAATTATTTTTCAAGGGACAATATTCAACCTTCCGTAGAATGTTAAATATCCTCCTTTGAAGGAGCTAGTTTTCCGATCTACTCTTCATAATCACCGCTTACCGGGGCCACCGGGAAGTGGTACAGCACGGTCAGATGTCACGAATAGGAATAATGGACTGCAGATATTTAACATTTTACGGAAGGTTGAATATTGTCCCTTGAAAAATAATTTTCTTCGATATGTCTACACATTGCGAAATCTCGCAATCAGTAACTTTTTGTTTTGAGATGCTTTAGAGATATTTAATATCTATCCAGAGTTGAGAGCTTTCACCACTGTTGAATGGAGGGTTTTGGGAGAAGTGGCCGAGGCACAACCAATAATGATTGTCAGGCATGATATGTTGTTTCTCTAAAAAATCACATTCAGAAGTGAAAACTAGTAGTTGGCTGGTTTGGAGATTAAGATGGTAATTGCTCTTTTCATGAAGAAAAAATAAGAAAGTTTTTGACACCAGTTGAAGACTGTGGATAAGTGAAGGTAAGCTATTTCTAGGGTTCGGGATAGGTAGAAATGTTATCCATACTGAAGTATCTGGAGAAGTTATGAACAATCGAATTTCCCAACAAACAACGGACTTCTCATAAATAAAACAGCGAATAGATCTTTAAGCTTCTAATTTTTTCTCTTTAAAACATTCCAACGTTTCGACACCAGATATGTACTTCCTCAGGGAACTACAAATAAATTTACAATTGGAGAGAAACAAACCGAAAATGGGAGGAATAACATACAAATATTGCTCATATTGGGTACTTAGATTGATTAAAATTTCAGAATGTAGGTAATACAACTTCAAGTTAAAATTATAAAAATCTTTCGCTCAACAAGAGAAAACAAAAAACTACTATGTTTCATTCATGAGAAGTCCGTTGTTTGTTTGGAAAGTTGATTGTTGATGGAATTGGATGTTAATGGAATTGGAAATACCTATTTTACTTGATTTTTGAAAGCGTTTGTTCATTATGAGTCGTTCATGATATTACTGTTTTCGGGGAGAAACGCTGAGGGTTTTTTGTTCTGTAAGCACTTCGAATCTGAACCACAATACGAGAACTGAAGGAACTTCTTGCCATTGTTTCTGCTCGAAACAGATCGTTTCTCTGCGGATTAGGTAAAATTTGTGTCTAGAATTTGTTGTGCAGAAAAAGGCTTCATATGCGGTGTTTCTGTTTCATAAAGTCGTAGATGTGATAGTGAAGGAGGGCAATGAGAGTTGACAGTTAATAGAAGAAAATTTGGAATTGATGGTTTAAATGGAACTGAAAAACATATTGAAGAGGATTGAAGTTAGCTGAACAAAGTACTTGGACACTGGCCATAATTGGTATAACCGTACCTCGTGAGGCTCGGTGGTGCTGTTGTGTTGATAGATATGTCAATCCGAGTGATACAGCCTTAATTTGATCTCATCGTTGAATAAGGTGACAATTATTCAATTCTGATATTTCAAATTCTTCGGAATATACTTCTGCTTAGTTGCAGAAGTCTTAGTACTTTTCTTGGCTTCAAACTATGATGATGCAACCTTTCTTTCACACTTTAGTTCTGATTCTTCTACAGTTCAACCTGAATGTGACTTAGATGACGGGCAGTTTTGATATAATGGTACAAAGGCTAAAATAGGAACAATGAATGGACTGAGCCAAAAATGGCATCATAATAAAAACTACAAGCGAAAAGTTGATGTGAATTCTTCTTCAGAATTCGAACTAGTTGGTGGTTGTGAAATAGAAACATGTTTTTATGCTGCTCTACCATTTGGAAGTAATTCAAATCAGACAAGTGGTATTGTAAGTAGATATCTGGAGAAAAATAATTTAAAGCAATTCCCGTTCACTTGAACTCACGGTTCCGACAAGTAGCAACCATAATGTTTCATGTTCAAGTATAACCATAGACATGTATATTCTTTCCCGAGTTTTTCAGCTTCCTGAACCTAGCTCTTCTTGCGAAGGAAATAATGCATGGCGACAACATTAATAAGATGATGTGTTTTCCCTAGAAACGTTGTTATAGAAGTTTTAAGGACTGTAAAGTTTCTTCTCGATATTCAAGGGATATGGTATGATGGTATCATTAGAATCAGTTTTGTATTTACGCCCTTCTGCAGTAGACAGTTTCAAGTAATTATAAAATCGATTATTTCCCCTTATGTTTCAATTCAAGTTTCTACGTCTGTATTCTGGCACCATATGAATGAAAAGAATTATTGAATATCAATCAATCGTCTCTGAAGCCGACCCTGTCACTGTCTGGCGGAATGACGAATTGCGTTCCATTTTCCAGAGAATTCGAGAAAGATCTAAAAGTTCCAGCGCGCCGAATTACTGAGAAACCGTTTACAGAAGGCTCTCGAACGAAGATCTGAAACATATCTGAAATTACCCGGATGTTCTTGAACATTCGTGCTTGTATATAAGAAGAGACATCGCGAAGCGCGTGAAATTCAGTTTGAATAAAGAGCGCGAATAGGTGGACAAAGTGTGGGAAATAAATTAAGCAGTATTGATTGTGTTATATAAATTAGTTATAGAAGTTAATCGTTTAGTTTTGTGTTTTAATTGTTCAGTTTACGTGTGAATAAATAAGTTAGTGCTTTTGTAACGTTGAAGTGTTCAATTTGAACCCACCAATAATTTCAAGAACTAAGAAACGTTACATTATGTTAAGTGAGAGGTGAAAGTAGTTGGTCGTTGTCAACAAATACAAATATTCATTTCAAACAATTTTGAAAACAAGCAATGATATACCTGTATCGATAAAAATTATTAGTCATTTATTCTTACACTGGGGCTAGAGGATGCCGATATAACATTGCCATCACTTTTTATTTTTATATATCAGCATGCAAGAGAAAAGCTGTTGACGGTTTATCAGAAAAGTTAGCCAATTAATTCGACGAGTTTTCTGACATGATTTGCTTTTTTCGATTACTACATCTGATGTTTGTTACATCAGAAGAAATTCATATAACGCTCTACGGAAATTACTGCCACCGTTACCAACGAGTATCAAGGGAATCTTTTCTGCGCCAAGCAAAAAACACATTCAAACTAGCAGGGATGAGGAGTGTGGATGAACAGTTGGTAAAGGGGACAATATAATAGTTTTTTCCTGTAACTATAATATTTGTTTTTTTGAGAAAAATGACTTTTATATCTTTCTTCTTCATGCAAGCGCCCTTATAGGCAGCACTCAAGACTTTTGGCCCATTGTACTTGCCGTGTTGTGTTGTTATCAGTCTTGCAGAAACTTTTTGGTGAAGTTTGCAAAAATGGGGGGCCTCTTGGATCATCCGAGCACTAGGTGTTTCAGTGTCCAAAATGTCCAATCTGGTCGCATATGTTCGGGACATTCGAAGAGTATGTGTTCGAATCCTTCGTTGAGATGTGTAGAGTTTATGCTGTAGTGATTTTCGACTAGCTTCTCTCCTCTGATGTTGTTGCCTCGGCTTCCCCATACAATATGATGAGCGTTGGCCTTACACCGAACGACGAGTAGCCAGTCTTGTGTTTTACAATAGTTCACCAGTTCCTGTCGTTCTTCTGTTGGAGGAGGTGTTTGCTGAACGTAGTGTATTCTAATACTTTTAGAGACAAGAACACATGTCCAAGGGGTCAGACCGTCCTTGCTGTAGGAAATATTTACATCGCAGGCCATCAGGTCTCCAACCACGCCGTTCCTTACCCAAGGTTCTTGTATTAGTGATATGAACGTATGCACTTTTGCAAGCTGCCTTGTCATTTTGAGAATGAGAAGAATCCTTCCGCCCTTCTACCCCCTTCCGGGGGTAGAATCCTCTACCCCTTTGCTGCCATCGACTGGTATATGCTTGACTGGTATATGCTTGAATGGTACATTTGATTATTCTTCTATTTTCTGTAGCCAATTTTTCACGATGAATTGTTTTCCAACGGGCATGACGTACCAATGTTATATTGTTTGTTACCAAATAAGCAGGCAGACACATATAAAAAATTGCTCCCCTTGATAAAAGAAAAAGGCAAAATGAAAATATATAGCGGTACAGTCGTAAAATTTGAAATTTTCATCCACAATTGAACTAGTTTGGCCTGCAGCAGAGATTATCGATTGTTGATTCTATCTTTTGTAGGCTTGGAACAAAAAAATTCAAAAACTCAGACAGGAGATTATTAAAACATAATGAGTAAAATTGGATCAAGAATTACTTTTGCACTTTTGCATTTTTGAATCCACATATAGTAGGAAATTATTTTGTTTTGATTTGCTGCCAATACGCACTGACGATCAAACAGTTCAAAAATACGCTGATTACTCAACCGACAATTATATCACTGAATATTGATTATTTCCTTTCGAAATATTGGCAGAAAGCTCGGCAACACTTACCCGTATCACAAATACTTGTGAATTATTACATCGAAATTCACAAGATTCATTCTATAGTTCGCACCCTAATATATTTGTTTTCCTTGAAAAATTGAAGGAATTTCAAATAAATACTTTAATTTTCAGAGGTCTCAATAACCAAACAATGTTCATTCGATTGTGGCCATTGTCATTTTAATATTGTTCAACTATTATTTGGTCGCTTATTTTTACATTTAGCATTATCAATAACTCTGTAAATATTTCAAATGGTGCATTTAACAACCGATTTTTCTGCTTATATCGCGGAACTGAATTTACCTAATTGGTTAACGAACCCTAAAATCTTTGATACCAAATTTATCTATAAATTTTTGATCCTCATTATCCGGAAAGGACTTATGCCCGAATTAAAATCCACATTATCAAGAATTCTTGACTCACATTTAAAGAACCATTCAAGACCATTTCCAAATTTTGATGGAATTTTACTCTGATTTGTCTGATATCATAGTGCTGAAAATGATATTCCATTTATTTCACAGCCTTTCCGTAAACATGCTCCTAATACATCAATCTTCCATGAATAAAAAAGATGACCAGATAAAACGAGAGACTTTTCATTTGGGTAATACGGGTCCGACCCAATATGCCTCCAGGACAAGGGTCGTCTAGAAGTGGTCTCAAGTACCTGTTCATTAATAATGTACTGCATTCAATCTGATACATTTGCAGCATGTGAATCATTTTCGAGTGGCCTATGTCTCATCTGTCATCCCCTTTCACAAGAGTTCAGTCCGGTGTGACGGACGTAACATTGTTCATTTAAATTTCTCCCCCGAATGGATGGGAATGTGTTTCTGATTCTGAAATATTGGTTGAGAATTACGCGTCGAAAATGAGGCTGGCCATCTGAATCAGACGAGGGGGAATTCGATTTTAGGAAATGTGTCTGGACTCGGGAACAAAGTGACACACTTATCGAAATGATGGAATTCAGTTTGGCATTACGAATATTACGGATGGTATACGATAGCAATGAGGCTTTGCAAAGAAAGACGTAGAAATTGGAAGAAACTATCTCGTTTCACTTCTCTTTGCTTCACTAATTTTTGTAATTTGTAATTTTTGTGAAAAATGGCAACAGAAGATGATGAAAATAAGTTTCAGAAAACCAGTGGGCGTCGTTACAGTGTGAAGCTAGATGAAAGAAAAGCTCAACTTTTGACTATTTCTGATCCGTTGCCGAATGTGTCTAACGATATAGCTGGCCTTTCCTGCAGTATGATTGATTTGGAAAGTATGTCAGCATTCCAAACATTTTTGTGAAACAAGCAGATATTAATTTCTACTACAAAGGCCTATGTCTCCGAAACCTTACCCAAAACTTCATTCATTTGTCAGCAAATATATCTCTTTTGCCTCAAATCAAAATTCCCTCTCCAAATCCAGATATCACCAGCCAATCCGGAACCTATACCACTTAGAAACAATTTCCAGTAGAAAAAAGAATTAATTTTTTCAAAAAAGTTGAAAATTGCATGTTTTCACCTAAACTCTTAAGCAATGTTAGATTATAAAAAAGAATAAATCTACTCACCGGCAAAAAATCAAATGGAAATTATTCTCTATTTCGAAACTCCATAACTCTCTCATTTATTGTTCGATATCTTTAAATTTTTGACATATTACAGATTATTTAAGACAGAATTGACATTGGTAATGTGTGTGATGCTTTTTAAATAGCGATATACGAGGTAAAACCAAATGTGCTTTTTTTAACGAATCTTGAATCGCCCTGTAGCATTTCTGAGCTGAATTTTGTCATGAAAAGGCATTTCATTACAAACTTACTTTTATTATCATTGGCGTAAACTATGATTCATGGCGTTCACTGATTTGTTGCGAGAGATAAATTTTTTTCATCAGCATTGTCTGTAGGTATAGCAAAAGTATTTTACGAAAAAATGAGGTGAGATAATACGAATAGAGAGTACACACTCAGTAGTGGGTGTTACCCCCTAGAGCTCTTCTCACGGTTTGAATATGACTTGGCATACCTTCGATAAGATTACGGATGTACCCTTGGTTTTCTCTCGCCCACTCTTCTTACAGAGCCTAAACTGCTTCATTCAAATTCTCCGAAGCAGGGACGCGGTTTCTCAACTTTCTACCCATCGTTCCCCACACATGCTCGATCGGATTGAGATCGCAGCTTCTTGTTGGCTAGTCTTTTCTCAATATTTCAAGTACATTAAGGTAATCACTCACTACTCTTGCTGTATGAGGTGTGGTTTATCATGCATCAATATGAAGTTTTCACCCATATTATGATTGAATGGGACTATTTGAGTATCTGAAGGTTTTCTTCCGCATTTATGACAACCAAATCATGAGAGACCCACCTCCATAACCGATTCTTGCAAAATTATCTGGACTCAAGCGCTCACCAGTTCGCTGATAAATTCTGAGACGCTTAACTTGAAATTTGACTCAAAGCTTGGATTCGTCAGAGAACAGAACGTTTCCCCCATTCTTCATTATCCCAATGCTAGTGTTCCCAGTTCTTTAAGACGCGACGTGATGTATTCTATTCAATTCTGGATCCACAATTTCTCACCAACGTCTCCTTACTGTA
Organism: Cryptolaemus montrouzieri; assembly: GCA_013387265.2. Classification (NCBI taxonomy): domain Eukaryota; kingdom Metazoa; phylum Arthropoda; class Insecta; order Coleoptera; family Coccinellidae; genus Cryptolaemus; species Cryptolaemus montrouzieri. The sequence goes on from JABFTP020000144.1 coordinate 36,002,639, forward strand.
GCCTCACCTACTGATAGTAACCCCACTTCCTCCAACCTGTTTCTTTCCGGTAAAATTGTACTAGATCTGCCTCCCAAAACACCAAGCCGTAGGAAACGATCATCGCGAGCAGTCGTTTATCTTGTTTTTCTCGATCCTCTTCGTTCTGTAAATTCTTGGATATGCTCTCATGCCCTTTCTACGCATCTCCGTGAAGCACCAGTTTATCTAGAGGTATAATTTTGTGATCGTTCATCAATTATTAATTGTACTGCTCAAGCAACACCAACTGCTGAAAGAGCCATAGTTGAAAATATTCAACAATTGACTCTAATATTTACTAATTGGTTCAAATGTACCAGTGTTCGTCAAAATTGACGAGTCGTAATTTCCATAGCACTTTCATTCGAAAATACACACATTACGTTTTACCTTCTAGTGAGTGGGAATTGTAAACTTTTGATACTTTGTCCGAATGTGGGTAACTGTGTTACCTTCCTTTTTTGTGCTGTGCTTCCATATCTTCCTAGTCTAGTTTTCATTTCCATTGTTTTCGTGTGTTTCGTTTCATTCAACAGTACTTTTGTTATCTCGTTAATTGTTTTGAATTCTGTTCCATTTCTTATATGTTTATCTATTGTTCCATGATGCACCCAAGTTCGTTCCGTTCCGATGTGATTCTTCGAAGTTATGTTTTCATCCAGTTGATTTGAAAATACACACACCACAAAAACTGTCGCGTCACCTGGTATTCTAAATTCCACAATCGTTTAAGCAGTTCGTTCGCAGTTTCTTTGTCAACATTTGTTTTTGGACATATGAGGGGAAAAAAATCTTATCTATGTAGTAACATTTGTTTCCATATGATCTCAAACACGTCTGAAACAAAAATGAGTTTATTTGACTATCAGTATTCATTCAAATTCTCTTCAGTTTTAACGCGAAATTAATTCAAGTTTTCTGTATTTTTTGTTGATTTTCGAATCTTTGAATCTATTGTAATGGCTGTTGAACGTTCTGGATGCTATTTGAGTGATCATGAAGTGGTAAGAATTGTACCACTCCTAGAGGAGGGGCGAAGCCAACGTTATGTGGCTAACTTGTTGAATGTTAACCAAAGCACTATTTCAAGAGCAATTAATCGGTACCACGAAACAGGGGAATATGGCAGAAGGGCCGGACAGGGAAGAAATCGGATAATAACACCAGTTGATGATCGTTGACTTCATTTAACTGGATTAAGAGTTCGGCACTGTACGGCTAGAATGGTACAAAATGAACTTGCACTTTCCAGAAATGTGCATATTTCATTGCAAACTGTTAGGAACAGGCTCAGAGAAGACGATATCAGACCAAGGGTGGCTTCTACTGGCCCCGTCTCATCAGAGAGCATCGAGTTGCAAGACTTCAGTTTGCGAGGGAACATGCAAATTGGGGTATTCCAGAATGGTCGAATGTTCTCTTTTCCGTCTAGTATCAAATGATGCTGCCTGTATACAGACGACCAGGGGAACGGTATCAGCGATGCAATACCCGGCAAACCGAAAACTTCGGAGGGGGCTCAGTAATGGTGTGGGGAGGCATTTCTTTCCATGGTCGAACTGAGTTAGTCCTGAAACTTCATCTTCGGAAAAATTAGCATCTGAAAGAAATTGGTGATCGGAAAATTTGGACTTGCTTTTTGAAGTTTCAGGTTTATTACTCAATAATTTATTTAATTTTCGCTACTGAATTTTATACTTTTTTTGAATTAATGAAAGAACTATGAATCTTGTTCCGGAATCTGAAATATCAAATTCTACTGAATGCAATCTATGAAGCAACTCCGAATGGATTACCTTCAAAAAGATGTTGTATTTGTGTCGTTGGCTGTATTGAAACTTGATGTCTAACTTCAACCTTTTCTTTTTGCCTTGTAGTACTCCATTTTGGGCAGCGGGGCTGATATTATGGGTCTTCAGTTTTAAATATATCGGAAATACTTCGTTCTTCCAACAATGTATATCGATTTCCATCAAGTAACAACCTCCTCAATCATATTTTAGAAAAAGGCATTTTCAATGTACGAAAGTATGGAGAGTAACCAGAAATCGCAATTAACTGAGAAGATTTTTCATGAATGTGTAGTGTGCAATTCATTATAATCACTTGCTAGGACCAAATTCTTTACCTTGTATTGACTGGGGAAATTTATTTGAATTTTATCGTCGATGAATCCAGAATGCACAGATAACAATGAAGGGATCTTACATTCAACACGACGTTGGCCCAGATCATCATACAAGAAACGTTATCGATCAATTAAACAACACTCTTCCAATGCACTGGTTTGTTAAATTACCTGTTCTCACATGCTAGGACAATTTCCATGGGGTCATTTGAAATCCAGATATTTTCCCAAAGATGTGTCCTAATGCGAAATCAGCCGGATGTGATCCTTAAGGGGTAATTGAGAATTACGGTTGAAGAATGTATAGAGCTGACCGGCGGTTTTTTGAGCACTAATTATAAAAAAATTTTTCCGTCTTTGCTTTCTTTGATTCTTATTTTTTTTTGTGTTTGAATATTTTTTGATTGAAGTGTTACTTATTAGGTGAGAATTTTTTTATAGTGAAAATATGTTTGCCAAGTAAAGAAAATTATAAAAGTAATGCGATATTTCCTTTATTTATATATCGAACTTATGACTTTATATTCGATTTATCTTTTCTTGTGTTCTAATAGTTCTTAATACTATTCCATCGAAAATCGATTACCAATCACCTTTCCTTTCATTCCACTGCATGAGGAAAAGCCCAAAAAGAAATAGTAGATAATGATCCTGTACAGTTCAGTTCAGGTGTGACAGTTCAGCGGAAAACACTGCAATATGTTCCGACAAAAAATAAGGAAAAATACTAATACTTCCAGTACGACCGTGAAGTATGTCATACTTCTTCAGAAATATTGTAATATGCACAAAATAATTGTTGATAGCTAGTTTTCTTTCCTGAACAGGACAGTGAGTTACACCATAAGGTGGCTTTGAGAAAAATAAATTCAAGGATTTCTTGATTAATGAAATAGTGTTTGAGATACCTGAGTGAATAGTTTTCAAAAAATCACCTTGATATTGTCGTATACTTCATCTTACAGCTTACATCAGTATACTTGAGAGAAATCATCAGAATAACTGAAAATTTTTCACCCTAACTATTGGAAGCGAAAGTTCAACAATATCATTTTCAATTTGTGATACGGAAAGGTCCATAATTTGTCGCGTAAATATATCAAATATGCACCGCGACTACAAACGGCAAACGAATATGACAAAACGTGTTGACCATATACAGCAACTCGTGGAACAAAAGAACAGATTGAGCATATAACTTACTTGGTCCAATAGTGTAGGGTTAACGAGTATCAATTCAATAGTTCTCTGTATTGCCGATGTCATTCATTCAATATAATATTTAACTCCCCCATCGAAGCCGTTTGTGTACATTCACCATATGATGTCCTTCTAGTAGCCCATTGAATTGTAAATGTGTTCACATTAATCATATAAATGGTACATTTCAAGCTTTACGATCTCTAGTAATACTAAATATTGAGAGAATAGATCTTCTTCATGTTCAATCCGTAATAAATATTTTTGTATAAAGGTTATGGTAGTATGTGAATATTAATATCATGTAGATATTCACATAAAATGAAATTTTTTCATTTGAAAAATATCCTAATTTGAATGAAGAAGAAGAGAGTAATGGATCAAATTTATTGAAGAACTTGTTGGAGGAAAATTATTCTATTAATTTGAAGCATTCTAATTGCAATATTTTTTAAATGAATTAGAATTAATTGAGAATACAGAAAATCTATATTCGAGGGCTGCGAAGGAGAGTACTAGTTGTTCTTTAACCGACAATAACATTCACGTGGCTAATACGGCGGAGAAGGACATCAATAAGGAAATCCTCATTTTTAGAGGGCATTTTCTAAGACTGGATTCAAATCTTTCAGTTGTGAAAGCTTCGGTTACAAAAGTGCATTGATATGGATATGGATTAGTTTCAACATAAATAAACCAATTTGTATCTTACACCTCGTGTATGAGATCGAGAGTATTGAGAAAACCCTCCGATTGCCTTCCTAATTTGTCGGTCCTATTTGAATGTTGAGCCAGTGGATGTTGTGGATGTTGAAGTCTCCCATTATGATCACCTCAGGGAGATATGGTGTATTTGGATCGTACCTAACTTGTCGCCTAGATACTGAAACAATCTGGGATAGTCTTCATCGTTAGAAGATCGATACAGACAACATGGTTTTGTTGTGTAAACAGATTTTGAACCATGCCATGTCAGAAACGTCATCCTCCAACATATCCTCTCTTTGGAATCCGAAATCCGATCTGGCAAAAACACAAAGCTTCCTTAGACCGAAGTTGTGAATGCAACCATTGAAACCGAGATAAGTGATGTCTGTTGTTTTCATTATTTGAGAGTTCTTTAGAGCTAGGACTTGAGGTTGCGTGTTTTGTAGGTGCTGACGTACCACATTCACATTCATGTTGGTGTGTCCTAGCCCTCTATGTTGCAAAACCCAAAAACGAATTGGCTTTATTCATCAGATTCTGGGGGATTCCATGCGTCCCCGAACCAGTTAACCGTTTCTGTTACCAATTTTCATGCAAATTTAGTTGATTTCAGTGAAATCATTTCCAGTAGAAATCAATAGTGCTACATAGATTCCGAGTGAAATATTTGCCAAGTGACATAAACTGAAAGGTTACCGTTGTTAAGTACAATAATTTTTGGAATCAGGTATAAATCTCTGTAAAATTCCTGAAATATTTTTGCAGGTAAATTTTTGTAAGAGATTAAGGAAGCGTGAACTAATAAAATAGACCAACGGCGGTTGGCCTATAACAACTAAACACGAAGATGATTCATTTGATATTCCTATCAAACTATAAGAACAACCATCACACATCAGTGCCAAAATGGACCCTATAGAATTAGCAGGAGATCGATTTCATCCATTCAACATACAGTAAGTACAATAATCACATGAGGACAACCCTGATGAAATTTCGTCAATAAAGAATAGATATCAATAATAGTAATGATAGTTCCGCAAATAATATTTTATTCTGATGGAGCGACGTTCTATCTAAATTGATGTGTTAATTAGCTTATGACCCTATTAGACTAATTAGAACCGTATTTAGGCTAAGAAGAGTCATACTCAATGTCTTAAATATTAAGTGTATAAATGAAAATGATTAGAAGACGCGTGATCGACAAATTCTCTATCAGATATATTCGAATGCTGATGGTTGTTTTCAACTTTTCAACATAAAATTGTTCCTGCTATGATTTCCTGAACCTGATAAAGCTGCTTAAATTTCATATGAGATTTAATATTAGCAAAAACTGTACTACCTGCAACTACTAAAATAAATATTTTTACAGCGATCTATCAGTCGAAGAGAGATAATAGAATGACTATCGCAGTGGTGGAACAATTTAGATAATTTGAAGGAAGGTTGGAAAATTTGGTAAAACTACAAAATCATGCATTTTCGATGGTAACTGACAATAGGAACGGCATTTATAATTTTATTTTTTATGGCCTCCCGAAAAATTCTTCAGAATATAATCGCAATATTCATTTTGAAAGCTTGAAAAACTTAAGCTTCCGATCATAATCAGAGACAGTGACTAATACGGTTGGGCCACCGTGTCATTAGTTCTATTGAGAAATGGCCGACTCAAAATTTTTTGTAGTATTTTTATTCTTGTGGTATATTTTGATTTTAAACAATGATCACTTGAGGTATTACGTCATTGGAACATTGTCTGAATAGACCACCATATATATTTTACCTTTTTTTTCAATTATGATTAGTGCTTGGTACGTTAGGAATTCTTCCTTCCATTATAATCGGTTCGCCCAAATGTGTTACTTACACCATGCGGAAGATTTTCCTCAGATCCTCTTCCATTCGAATGAATACATAAAAAAATAATAGTATATCGAGATATTTCTTGCACAACCATCCTGATCCCGAATCTATTACGGATCGGGGTGAGGTCCATATAGCTCCAAAGGTGGAAGACCTGAAATGGTTGTCTCTATCGATCCTCACTTCATACATGATATATGTAGTTATGGACCATTCGTATCTGATTGTTGTCAACACTTAATAGCTTATTGGGACTAGATTGGTCATCATCTTTGTTTTTTCGAAATTTATCCGACGGCCTGTATTGCGTTTTTTAGTTCTTGGATCTTAATAGCGGCTTCTTTCAGATAGTCAGAGATGAGTACGATATCGTCGGCGAATCTATGATGATTGAGTTTTTCTCCATCGATGATGATGCCCTTGTTTTCCATTCTAACCTTTTGAGAGCATAGTCTAGGACAGTGATGAATAGTTTAGGCGATAAAGTATCACCTTGTCTTACGCATTTTTTTGAGTTTTCTTTGTCTGGAATTGAAGGTTGATCGTTGTTGTGGCGTTGTTGTATATATTTTTGATGACATTTGTGTATCGATGGTCGATTTGGCATTCATTCAATGCTTTCATAATGACCGTTAATTCTACCGTATCAAAAATTCTACCGACTAAAGGTCTATTATATTCAATAGTATTACAGATCAAGGTTTTCCAGCACTGTAGGTGGTCGTTAGTGCCGTAACGAGCTCGAAATCCAGCCTGCTCTCTTGATTGGTAGAGCTCAAATCTTGATTCAAGTCAATTCGTAAGAATTCTGGTGTACAACTTGTAGAGATGATTAAGCAAGCTGATTGGCCTGTATTTTTCTAGCCTTGTCTTGTCTTCTTTTTTATAGGGCGGTATCGTAAGTGAGTTCCATGGGGTTGGGATGTTCTGATTATGTAGGCATAGATTGAAGAGTTCTAGCATCTTCTTTATCAATATTGGTCCTCTCAGCCTTATAGCCTCCGTTTCCACCTCATCCTGTCCAGGAGCCTTGTTATTTTTCATTTTATGAAGTGCGTTGTATAATTCATCGGAGGAAATTTCGGGTATTTTTCCGGATCCTTGGTTTTTTATCTTTTGTAGTGGTTCCTCTCTTGTCTGATCTATTTGAGACTCATATAGGGCCTTGCAGAATTCTTCTACTATTTTTACTAATTATCTCTATCCGTTACTATACTACCGTTCTCGTCTGCTGAAATATTTCTTTCTTGCCATTGGTGATTTTTTCCTCATGACCTTAACACCTTTCTTTTCCTCAATAGTTCGAAGTATTTGTTAATTTTTCTATTGTCTTATGTCCTTTCGAATAGCTTTCGATATCTCCATATTGATGGCCTTCATCTCATGTGGTTCCGTGTTAACATGAACACATGACATTACAGAGAAAGAATTGGTATTTTTCTCCGTATTTTTTCTGATAAACCGTACTGTAGTGTTTATTGGGCTGACTGCTTTTTGCTTGACTTCGACGTACAATATGGTACTATTCATGATTTTGCTGTCAAAATTTGATACTTAAGAATTCAATTTTATTAAAATGAATTTTTATTGAGCCAAAGTTCGACTGAAATTGTACTCATCCATTCTTATTTCTTGTATAATATTCTTCAATAACTGTTAAGAAATTCTGAGAATTGCAGAGATGGTTGTTCCGAACTAAAGAGATTAATTGAAAAGGATAATTTGATTGATGAAGTCGGTTATTTGGCAATAATTAATATGTTTTCAGGGTCGGTGAGCTGTGCAACTCGCTCAACATCAACAACATCTTCCCAACATCCTACAATTTGGCCCTCTTCAAGAAGCGAGTAAACAGACACCCCAATTATTTCCAGGCGCCCACTAATGTGGTGTAACATGTTGGCCTATTCCTGGGAAGCGCGCATAAAAAAAATATGCAAGGCAAGCGTTCAAATTTTCACTGAAATTGAAAATATTCAACAAGTTTCACCCATTGCGTTTAATTTGGGATAAGCTAACCATAGTTATTCTATAAACTGAACAGATGATGTAAAGGGGTGAATTCAGGTCCTTCTATTTGTTCATTAATCTTAACAACGTGTAAACTTAGGTCTATCATTTTCCTTCGTATCGCACAATGCACACGGCGCATCATCTTCAAATGCGTCTGTACTATTCTGGAAAATTATCCAATAATTTTTTGAATATAGACTTAGCTTTCGTTCGTGGAGCTTCGCAAGAGCCCCAACGAGTATTCAAGTACTTACGATATTATCGAGGCGGAAAATCTCTTTCACTGAAATACACTTCTCGATGAAATTATCCCTCGTGAAAAGGACCCCGCCAGGCCGCCAACTTGACAATTATAGCGTTACATAAAACATAATGTCATCATTTCTCGCCCTCTCTGTTATAATAAGTGTTCATACATTCTTGATCGGGAATTGAATGCATTTTCTTGTAATATGGGGTCGCGCCCTCTACAAATTCAGCGGAGAACAATATCGCTGATTCAATTTGGATTTTTAGGTGTGACGATCATTTGACGGGTGTAACCACTCGGCTTCGGCCGGATAGGAGCCAGTTTTAATGAAATATGGTCTCCGTCGGGAATATGAGTGGAACGGGGGTGAACTCAGACCCGAAATTAAATAGTTTAACTTCAATAAAGCGACGGAAGTGTTTAAATTCGCTGCATAATTCCCCTCTATCAATTTATGGAGTGTCAATATTTATGAGAGGCATTTGTACACGTGCTACAGTTACTTTGAATGGAAATGATGAATTGACGAAAGAAATTTTCATTTCCAAGTTAACGTTGATATACTTAGAGCTCATTTCGCAAGTGTTACTTTTTTTCATTGAAGAATTTCTTTTATGAAGGAAAATAATGGGCTGAAAGATTTGAATTTGTAATACTGCTTCCTAAATACAGAAAAGAAAAAGCGATTATTTCTAGTTCAAATATTTTCAAAATTTTGTGCACTTGAAAGAATCTCTATTTTTGGTGAAAAAATTCTCGCTATTCATAAAAGGAAGGGTATGTTTTGCACAGTGAGAATTCATCTATTACAGAAAAGCAAAATAGAAGATTTTTGCCGGTTTGAGATCTCTCCCAAAATCAGTTCCCAATACAAATCCTGCTATATCTTAGACAATATTTCATATTTTAAAATTATAATTATTGCAAATTTCACCAATAATATTCCAAAGACGGATACATATATAATATATGTATATATATATATATATATATATATATATATATATATATATATATATATATATATATATATATATATATATATATATGAAAAGAGAGGATTTACAAAATTTGAATAATTGTATTTACAATAAATGCTTATATATCTATAATTTTGGTGTGTGTCAGAAAAAACACAGTGTGAGCTCAGAAAATGTAACAGGGGAACCATAATAACTTGTATAAGATTCAATAAACGAGTGAAACAACCTGAGGAAAAAACTCGTTTCCCTGTCGCTACTGCACTAGCAATAGCTTATCTGTTTATGATGTGTTAGTGTCGTGTGTACATGAAGAGTACGAAAGATTTGTCTGCTTAGCCGCTTCATTCTCTCTTGAATTCCATGATTTCCAACAAAAGGGTGAAAGGAAGGGGGTTGGGGACAGAAATCTGTAACAATGTAAAAAGAAAACCAGCAGAAAAATATTTCTACAATCAAACTTCTCATATGTCAAAACAAATCTAAGAAAAGATTTTACATAGCAAACAGGGTAATGAAAGGGACGAAGGAGATAATAAAAAATACATAACCTGCGATATTTCTTCAATTTCCCTCTCTGTTTGACCGAGAGAGCCCTGATGGTCAGGTTCAGTCTTCCAAGTGATGCGGAATATGATCTATAGACGTTTTAGAATCATTATGGACCCAATAATCTGGGTTGACATCGCCCATATATTATTTCTTCATGGAACTTGTTTACTATAATGAAAAATTTGCGAAAAAAATTTGACAGTCGTTCGAAAAATGTGACATATATAATAAGCCCTCATGTGAAACGTAATTTGAATGAGTGCAATGAAAATTACTTATATTAAGCGGAGCCACAATATGACTGACAAGAAATAATAGTCATTGAAGAAACATCATCCATGCAAACAAATAGTGTTGATTTCTTAGAGAGCCTTGATCGTGAGCAGAAGGTTGAAAAAAAGCACTGCTCCATACGAGGTCTGTAAATGAAGTTATGAGATTGATTTTTTCCAATTTTTTATTCAAATATAATTCAAGTCGACAAGAATATGTGTGTCGTTGAGATTCTCATAAGAAGCGCGGAAAACAAAGAAGATACCAAGCGGAGGAAGTAAGATCCATAATACGTTCTGCAATGCAATGTTAAATAGCTATCAGGGTCGGCGTAAGGGCTTTTTGTGAAAATTATCCCTCTTAGGCATATGGCATATCAAGGTACTCGATCATTTTAATTTCTTTTCCAAGGAAGTGAGCCCCAGACTTATCATCAGTTAGGCTACAGGAAATTTTCGAGGCAGGGGTTTTTCTAACTGAAACTTCATAATAAGTACTATTGTTTTCTCCTTATAATTCAAATTTTCTAGAATACTTGGAATCTGTACAATAGGATGAAATATAGTAAGTGAAGGTTGATATACAATAAGGATTTGAGGCAAAGGATTAGTAACTATGTTTTTTCCTAAGTACCTAGTATCTTTGTGATACCTCGATGGGTTTATATAGGATTAACAACATAACAAAGAAAACGGAAATTTTAAGAGGTACAATCGTATTGTGCTATCGTGTGGACGAATTATTGTCATTTTAATAATACACACTCATTAAAAGTGGTCAAACTGTATTTATCTAGATAATTTTACAAACAATTCAAATATAAAACACAAAATGAATTAAATAGCGAAACATTAAAAATTTTCTGTCAGATAGTTCTTCATCAGAACTAGAAGAATCGCTGTTGCTTTCACTATCGTCTGCGTGCAATGTCATTATGAAATTGCCGATAACGTCATCAAGCATAGGTTCTTTCTCCACAAAAGATTGTTCAGTTTTCTGCGTATTGTCGCATAATGATTTCTACTGATCTGAAGAAAACGAAGAGAAAAACACACCACACAGTTTTTCCACTTTTTTGAAATTGAGAAATCAAGATTCCTGTCAGATACATAAACTTTCATGGCCGCACAAACTTTTTCAATCGGGTTTGAGTCAGGATGATATGAGAGAAGTCTAAGTACATTGTGGCCCTGATTTTTCAGGAGTTTGTCAATAGCATACTATTTATATATAGGTTTGTGCAATTTAATTAGATTATAAAGTTCTGCTTCGAGCATTCCATCTGCGAAGGAAATATTTCGACGTTGCAGCCACTCTTTCATTTCTTATTTTCGGGAAGGCATGTTCGAGTGTTTTTCTGTTTGTATATTATGCTATGGGGCGTTATCGATCACTAACATACTGTTAGGTGATGAATTTGGGATAAGTTTTTCTCTCAATCATTTTTCGTAGTTTGCGAAATTCATATTATACTAATCCACATTCACTACCGGTGTTCAAAATTGTCAGTCTTGGTGCTTTTGAAACACGCTTACGCAGGCCTTCGTTTGCCTCATCACTCCAAGCCTTCTTGTGTGTATGGGAAGAATGAATATATGTTTCGTCCATGTAAATCATTACTCACTTTTCTTGACTGTATCGTTTGATGCTTCTTAAATAATTTAAACGTAGTTGCTGTATTTCAGGTTTTTCCATAAGTAGCTTTCTATTCGTTTTCGTCTTAATCCAATGAAACCCCATTCCTCTCTAAACTTTTCGATTGCTCTCTCATGATTCTACATATTCATTCTCATCGACGAACTTTTGATGGATTTGCTTTAATGTGGGTACGATTTTATCGACGACGTAAGAATTGACGACGAATCTACGGAGCAGAGCTTTATCGAAGTCATCCAGATCTGTTTTTGTCGCTGGTTTTCTTCTCTTTTCATCGGGAATTCAAAAACTGTTATTTCGCCATCTTTAATCTCTTTCATTTCGCTCGTAATATTCTGCACAGTTCACAAAACTACTCCTGATTCTACACCTAGATGTTCTTGAACCTTTTTCACCTTCAACCTTTTTCGGAAACGAACTCCATCGTCACCAAAACTTTTAAATATTGAAGTGAAATTTACAAGATTCGGTCCTTTCGCTTGGCTTTTCTTAGGGCTCCTAAGGTTCATTGAGAACTGAGCTCTTGGCCACGTGACCGACAAAGTTAACGCGCAACAAGAGGACTGGCTATTTTACCCGCCCAGATATTCTTGTTTACCCGTACAATGCAATATGGTCTCCTTCAAAATAGTTTTCTAGGCAAGCGACGCAGTGGCGGAGACGGTCCTTCTGATCATAATAGCATTACTGGAGCTCGTATATTGCAATAACACTCAGCTAGTCAGTTACAGCTGTTTGAATGTTTTCGAGTACCTCAAAATGAGTTCCCTTCAGGTGATTTTTTAATTCTCACGAAGGGAAAAGTCAGAAGGCCTCAAGTTTGGTGAATAAGGAGGAGGAAAAGCCACAGGAATGTTTTCATCAGCTGAAAACTCCATTATTGGGATTAAGTGTGACATGGCGCTTTGTCGTGATACAACACCTATGATCTGATGAACGGAGGTGTGACTCAAATCCAATTGTTCCTCGTTCATTCTGAATGTCACCCATCGATCTAAATGCACAAGATAACGGTTTCGGATTTTCTTAAGTGGTTGCACTTGAAGGCCCTCTGCTTTCTGATTTATCTTCAATTGGCTCTCTTCATTCTTAAAATGAGGCAATGAAAAACCTGAGTCCTTGACAAACCACTTCCTGTTTAGGCCTGCCAAAGCTTTTCAAATGTTTCAATTGCAATGTGTCTAAGTTGCTCTCAATTGATGTCACTCATTTCGAGAACGCACAAGACTAATCTATTGCATGAACGCTAACGCTACGGACAAACAAATGACTAGCGAGTTCGAACTCATACTGAAGGCGTATCACATGATATGACGAGAAAATTGCGTACGCTGAACCGTAGTAAAAGTGAAACTATTCAAAAATGAAGACTGAGAGATATGACAGAGGGATTGGAAAAGAGAGAACATCTCAAAAGCGCACTTCTAGTCGCATTCAAATAGCATAGCGTCCACAAAATTTTTCCAATGTAACTCTCAGACTTCTTATTCTATCACTTTGTATCGCTGCTCGATTTTGCTCTACTACTGTTGGCGTTGAAATATATCTTTCCCTCTATACCTTATATTTTCTTCCTTTTCATATAACGTGACACATCTCAAAGTTTCACTCTCAATATTCGTCAACTTATCGAAAGCACAAAAACGGACGGTATTCTTCGTCTTCCAATGATTCTTCACCTTTCAAATTACTATTCGCATTTTCATTAACACCGTACCAATTTTTCAATAAACTTTCTTTTTATTTTGATCCGGTATTTCAAGTTTAGGGAATATACTACAAAAGTCCTCATCAACTATTTCTGAAACCATTATATCCCAATTTTTCCATGATTGTAGCAATTTTTAGTGCTTTAACTCTTCATTTCCAGTTCACCATTGAATTTGGAATTGATACCATGAAGAATGGCTGTATCCAATATCGTATAAAAATTACATTGGGATGTCTCAAATAAATTCATGATAATATCTGTTGAATATATAAAGAATTCTGTACACTTGGCGATTCTTTGGAATGGAGCGTCTTCATCTTCATCTTCGGAAATTGGTTCACATGCTTGTTTCTGCTAAAAAATAATTTTTTCTCTGTCAACGTAGTTAAATATTGCAGAAAAATTTTGACTGATTCAGTGTTATTTTGTTGCAATCTGGAAAACGACTACCATGTTCTTTCACTTCAAGCTATTTCAGTCAATTGAACAAATGTCTGTTACTTGATGCAAAACTATTTAAAATTATAAATAATAGAAAATTTGATTTTCACTATTTACTATTTTGTAACGCGTTCAACGACACTACGTCTTCATGAGACAAGTACAAATTCAAAACTAAACTAAGGCACATTAATATTAATATGATATACAAAACCAGATTAAAAGTAAGTAAAACAAACTTTGTAAATTTCACAGAATTATTATCTGAAATATTGATTTATCGGAAACAAATCATGTGAAGTAAATTATTTCATTATCATTTATATTTATTCAATAATAATAATTTCTATTCACTCAATCATAATCACAATGTGAAATCCCCCTCCCATTACAAACTAATAGTTAATATCTATGGATTTCAAGGAATTCTCAAAAGTTAATATCAAATTTTTATTAGAAGATTGTAATAATTTAAAATTTAGGTTGGAATAATGATTTTCTTTAATAAAATGTTTCACTTTATTAGAATTAGTTTCATTATTGAAGAAACCAAGGTATTGTACAATGCTGAAATTTCCGTGGGTTCTACCAATATACATCTTACAACGAGTCTCTTCCTTTTACCCATTTTACTTCTATATTTTTGATGTGTTTGCATAGATTATTATTGGTTCGGAATGGGACGTGTAATTAGAAAATTTCCAGTGAATGTTTCGAATTAAGGCTAACTTACCCAAAGTATGTCAGGCTACTATATCTGTGGAGATCTTAATGATCTTTAGATTTTGGGTATACTTATTCTACTACCTTGTGTTATCGGTTTTTGTTATGTGTTGGGATGGGTAGAATCCTTCTTGGATGCACGAAGAGCATTCATAACATCTACAAACCCCAATGTGTCCGCCTGCATAGTGCAAATACTGAGTTGAAGTCTTATTTTTTCGACGGTAATTTAACGGCAGCAATTTTACTTTATATATTTCAATTTTAACCATTATTAAGAACTATTTGTTTACTTATTCAAAGTTCTTCATCGAAATTATCTAAAGAAAATAGAATAGATATTTCACATCGTAGTTCATAATAAGTCATTTCATCCTGTTAAACAAAAATGGCAGCTTTCTACAGCATGATTCCCAGATTATTAAGTGTTCAGTTATCTTGAGATAATTTTGGTAGAGAAACTTTGTATTATTGAACAAATAACTCTTAATAATGTTTACATTTCATATTTCAAACTGAATTATTCAACAAAAACGAAAGCTCAAAGAATGAAAACAGTGTAGCCGGAATCTAGAGATCCATAACAGATATAGTTGTTTCACATACGTTGGGAAAGTTAGCCATAATTCAAAACATACGTTCCGATTAAACATCTCATCCCGAATAAACAATAATCTCCTAAACATATAAGAAATAACAAGAGTAAAACCGATGAAGAGAAGAGATCTGGTGTAGAGATTCACGGCTCGACTTGAAAATCAAGCTGCTTGACTTGCCTTGATTTGAAATTAAGTTAACCTCAAGTCAGTGTTTCGTTTTCAGAATTAAAGTCAATGCAAGACATTTTTTCACAAAAGCTTGAAAATTGAAGCTTCTTGAATCGCAAAACTTGAAAGTTTGAATCAGAACACTAATGCAATAAAACATTGAACTTATCCTTGTA
Organism: Cryptolaemus montrouzieri; assembly: GCA_013387265.2. Classification (NCBI taxonomy): domain Eukaryota; kingdom Metazoa; phylum Arthropoda; class Insecta; order Coleoptera; family Coccinellidae; genus Cryptolaemus; species Cryptolaemus montrouzieri. Next base: position 36,018,110 of record JABFTP020000144.1, read on the forward strand.
TTCAATAAGAGCGAGAATATTTAAATGACATTCAACTTAAGAATCTGAAATCATAATGTTATTGCGGAAACGCAAATACAGAATAAGAACTAGAGTGAAAGTGAAATGCATATCACAAAAACCACATAAATAAATTTCCATGAAACAACTGAAACGAACTTCTGTGAAAATAAAAACAACTGAATCGAACTTTTGTGGAATTAAATAGAATACTTACATTGAAACTTGAGTCAAAAAAAATAAGAATAAGCAAAACTATGTTCCCACGTCATCCGATTGTTGATAGTTCGTTATTTTTGAACCAAGATAATAAGTTTTTTTTATGCACCATAAAGGGAGATTGAGTTAGCCTCGGGCATAACAATACGCCAAGAGGTCACCCAGGAGCAAGAAGAAAGCCTCGGATTATAAGCGTTGTACCCAATAGTACTTCATTCTGGGCGCTGGACACAATCCTGCGTTCAAGTTGAAGGGCCTCGGTGTTTTCAACCAAACGAGCGTGGACCAATTCGTTAACCGATATGACAAGCGGCAGAATCATGATCGATCTGAGCTTGTACATCTCCTTCAGCTGAACTGCCAGGTCTTGGTATTTTGAGACCTTCTTGTTGTACGCCGTCTCAAGGTTCTCGTCCAAGGGATTGGTCACGTCCAAAAGTATAGCGCGTTTTCCCTGGCAGTCGAAGAGGGCTATGTCTGCTCTATTATGCGCAGTTCTTTTGTCAGTTACAAGAGTAAAGTCCCAGTAGAGTTCAACCTGACGACTTTCCAGGACATCTGCAGGTGAGTATCTATGGTTCTCGACTCTTTTCTCTACGAGGTTATATTTCAGTGCCAGTTCCTGGTGGAAAATTTTCACCATGTTATTATTCCGTTGTCCGTACGCAGTGGTGGCAAGTATTGGACAACCCGATGTGATATCCTGCACCATTTCCAGGTGTTTTCAAATTTCCGGCATTGGTCTGAGGGAAGGTTCTTGTTTGCTTTATGTTTGAGATAAGATCTGCTGGGTACTACTTGGTCTTGAATTTTCAGGATTCTGTCCTCAGTCCAGGGCTACAGGTAACCAGCCTTAAGATAATTCAGAGACTCCACCTTATTAACTTTATCGGTTTTCAGGTGTGCAGGATATCGGCCATGTAAGGCTTTGGATTGCCAGTCCTGAACAAGCTGTTCCTGGGTTGTGGTTTCTAGAGCATTTTCGGGATCCGCAAGATGGAGCGGGGTAAAGTTTTCGTCAGCACTACGAATTGCCTGGTGTAGAGGTGAGTTCTTGAGATTGAAGTACTTTTTTAAGTTATGGATCAATTTATCATTTGTTGTTTTGAGGCACATCCTATGTTTAGTCGGTTTACCAAGGAATGTGAATGGTGTATTCCGCATTTTGTGAGAAGTGTTCTTATTTTGGTATCCATAGCCTTGAGATCTGTAGTGGACCTGTTGAGTATTCCAAACGTGTAGGTCATACACGGTTAGGTCCAGCTGTTGATGGCATCGAACATAGCTGTAGAACTCAGCTTGCTCTGTAGTATTAGCTTCACTCGTTGGTAGAGTTTTTATTCGAAGGCTGATTTGACTTCCACTGTTCTAATATCTAGTGCCTGTCGAATGCCGGGGTATTTGTTAGAATCCTCAGGCCCCCATACTAGCATTTCGACATTGTTAAGTAGCTTAATGCAACCATCATTCACAAATTTTCCTGTCTGATCATACACGACCACACATTTGTACATCCTCATCTCCATGTTGATAGCGTTACTAAATGCAGAGACAACCTCCTGTTGACTTTTCATTTGCGTAGAGTTGGCAGTATATATCTTGAGGTCATCCATGTAGAGTTGGTGAGTTATATGTTATTTGGTGTCTTTGTTAATAACGTATCCATTTTCACTTCCATTAAGTAACGTGCTAAGAGGGTTCAGGGACAAGCAAAACCACAAAGGGCTCAGAGTATCTCCCTGAAAAATTCCGCGGTTAATTTTTATTTCCTTGGTTAACCCTTTTTTCGTACGTATTTTTATGGCTGTTCTCCACGACTTCATTAGATATTCCAGGAACCTGATCACAGGATCGGAAACTCCATACAGCCCCAAGGCATCAACGAGCCACCTTTTTATATTCTATCCAGGCCAGTGATATGCAACGTAATTTCTTACAAGCTTGTTTCATTATGTAATAATCTATCACAAATAGCTTCTTAGATCCCATGATACCCGACAGCCCCCCTGTTCCGGAGCTAAAATGTTATGCTTCTTTATGTATCTGTTCAGGTAGAGCGTTATTATACCTGTCTGTAGTTCTTAGGATCCTGAGTGTCGTTTCCTTTTGGGATCATTGTGGTCACGCCCAGAATAAAGTGGTTCGGAATCAGAGCTGGGTTATCAAGGGCTTCTTGAAAGAGGGTAGCTAATTTGGGGTGTAGGCTACCAAAATAATTCCACCAGTAGTTATGAATTCTATCTGGCCCTGGTGCAGCCCAATTATTCGTGTTCCCTAGAACCCTGGTTACAATTTCGCTTGTTATGGTTATGTTATTCATCTTTACTGTATGTTACTTTTGCTCGATTTCCTTCAGTCAGTAAGCCTCACGATTGTACGACACATCACGGGACCAGATGCTATTCCAGAATTTTTTCATTTCATCAGGATTGGGGGGGGGGTGATTTTCTGTTACTTCCAACTCTCGAAAGAATTGTTTTCGATTTGTATGATAAAATTTATTATTCTTTAGTCTCTTAGTTCTTTAATTATACCTTCTGATTCTGTTACTTAAGGCCTTTAGTTTTTGTTTCAGGTTGTCGAGCACTGTTATGATTCTTTGTCTGAAGTTCACGTCCTTGGGCCTGAGCGAAAACTGGGAGGCAACGTCCCTGACTGACTAGAGGAGTCTCTTAGATGGTTCAGCTGTGTTGAGGTAAGTATGATGTAAACCAACTTTCTTCCTAATATTAACGACCTTTCGTTTCAGGCGAGTGCTCCACACTGCTTTGTTTTTCAGTCTACTAGATTACTTCACAGACCGCAACAGCTCCCGCATAAACCAGATCCGCTGCCAAGGAAGTAGTTTTTGCGAATATCTTAGTTTTGGAATAGGGGGCTTTCTCAGGTCCGGTCTGAGTGAGGCATATCGCAAGAGTTTCTCAGTTAGTACAAATTTTTACTGCCTAATTTTTATCTAAAACAAAAGTAATAATTTCAGTTAAACACATACTACAATTCCTACGTTGAAAGCTATTCAGCTTACACATTCTCTCTTTACATCATCATCGTCAATGGTAAAACAATTACAAAATAAGCAATACAAACAATAACAGGCAATAACCATTGATATTCGAACATAACTGGTTGCAGCAATTCACTGAAGGGTGTATTCAAATTATCAGATTATTGTAGACATTCATTAATCCGTCAACGTCAGCTCTTGAATTCACTGTCATAGGTTTTTTTTGGATTTCGATCATTTCTAGAATGTTTGTTTTAAAGTTGTTGCTTTCGGATGCAGGAACTCGTACATCAGCAAAATTAAATTTATGTAGTTGTTCAATGCTATGTTTCGATAGGGCGGTACTTTTTTTATTAGATCTAACGGAGTAGTCGTGTTGGTATATTCTTTTATGCAAGTATTGTTCAGTATTACCGATATAGCACGCTCCACATTCCTGACAATTAACATTGCATATACAGTGTGTTTTGTTCTCATGTTTCACCCTTGGCCTTAGAGTGGTGAAAAATTGTTTGCAGTAGTTGTTAGGCTTATGTCCAATCTTGATGTTGTAATTTTCTAGGCATTTATCAATTTGTTGTGACAGTCCGGGTGTATAAGTGAGGCCGATGTATTTAAAATCTATTTTTTCTTTTTTCCTTTGTTCTGTATTGCATATTTCGTGTATTCTTTTCTTTATGAGTCGTTCAAAAAACTAGGTGGAAACGCGTTTCTTTTTAGTATGTTCTTCAATGTCTTTATATTTTTTGTTCTAAATTTAGGGTGTGATAATTTGATGGCTCTATCAACCAGGCTAGTGATAACGCTTTTTTTGTACCGGTTTGGTACAATTGATTCAAAATTATGGTATCTACCACTCCATGTCGGTTTTTGATACCAATTTGTATATATTTTTCCTGTATCGTCGTGGGTTAATTGCATGTTGAGGAAATTGATTGTTTTTTTCGTTGGTAAATTGAATTTTATTGTGATATGAATTGAAGATTTTGGTTATTTCGTTTATATTGTCGCAAGGAATACATGCTATACAGTCATCTACATACCCTTTGAAAAACTGCACTTTGATAGTATTTGACATTCAAGGTCTTCCAATACTAAATTTGCAATTGCTGCAGATATGGGTGAACCCATCGGTGTTCCAAAAATTTGCGTGAATATTTCAGACTCGAAACAAAATATGTGGATTTCAGACAAAGTTGAGTTGCTTGATTAAATTCGTCTTGAGGTAGTTCAGTGAAATTTGTGAGATTTTGCCATTTTTTACGGATGATATCTGAGGCTAATATACAAGGAACATTTGTAAATAAGGAGGTTACGTCCAACGATATTAACATAAAATTTTTTTGGAATAATTAGATCTTTTATGAAACTACTGTTTCATAAAATGTTGGAAATGCCAGCAATCTTTCAAGTAATAGTCATTTTCTACAAGCGTGTTTGTTATTGTGTTTGAAAGGTATTATACTAGGTTATACGTGGGTGAATGAATATTACTAACAATGGGTCTCAAAGGATTGATCTTTTATGTAATTAAAGTAACCCATAAATGAAGGATCCTTCCATTGTGACAAATCAGTTTGTTTTTCAATTCTTTGTTTATATAGTATTTATTGAACCAGTTTAATCATTTTGTTCATTTCGAGTTGTATTTTATTTGTAGGATCAATTTTTTCTTTTTATAGGTTGTTATAGGTATCTTTGAGCATTTCTTTCATTTCGAAGTTATAGTCTTCTTTGTTCATAAGTACTGTTCTGTTTGTTTTGTCGGCTTTTAAAATGTAGATGTTTGGATTTTGTTTGACGCATTCCTTAGTTTTTTCAATGAGTGTATGTATTTATTATTCTTGAAAACTTTTTCGTCCTTATTTTTGTGTTTATGGTTGGTTAAAAACAACAGATTTTGTTTCTTATTTCGGTTTTATCTCTTCAGCTTTATTGAAAATTGCTGCTTCAACGGATGCAATTATATCGTTATAATTGGTTGTTTTTGTATTTCTGAAAATTTGTTTCCAAGTCCTAATATTTGTTTCACGCTGAAAGGAAAAGAAATATATATATATATATATATATATATATATATATATATATATATATATATATATATATATATATATATAAATATATATTGGAATTATTATATGGTCTAAAACTGATCTAAATGAATTACAATGTCAAACAAGGAAATGCTCTGTAAATATCATAAGCACCACCCAAAGTCAGCTGTTCAGAGAGTTACACTACCTAGACATCTTGGAGGTCGTGGATTAACTGATTTGAATAATCTTCATAGTAAACAGATTTTTCATCTACGTTCCCATTTACATGATAAACAGAGAACGTCTAAATTACATGATATTGTTGTTGCTTCAGATTATAATCTTACACCTCTGAACTTGACAATGCAAAAGGTAGATTTTGATATATTTGATGATAATTTTAAAAGAGAAAGTTGGATGCAGAAGGAATTACACGGAAAGCACCCTAAAGAATTGAAAAATGATTTTATTGATGAAATCGCATCGAATAAATGGTTAGTATCTCGAGAATTGTTTGCTGAAACAGAAGGCTTGGCAATTGCGATCCAGGATCAGGTTGTTTTCACGAGGAATTATAGACAACACATCATCAAACAAAATATAGATGATTCTTGCCGTGGATGTTTCTGTTCTTCAGAAACAGTTTTTCATATATTATCATCTTGCTCAGTCCTTGCTTCAACAGATTATTTAGAAAGACATAATGCCGTCGCTAATATTATTCATTTTAATCTAGGAATTAAACATGACCTAATTCCCAAAAGAAAAAATTTCACAAATATGAACCTGAGATTATTTGTGAAAATGACAAATATAAACTTTATTTTGATAAAACAATTCTTTGCAACAGAGCTGTAAAACACAATAGACCAGATATCATTCTTAATGATAAACAGAATCAAATAACATATATAATTGATATTGCTATACCCGACACACATAATATACAAAATAAATACAATGAAAAAATTTCTAAATATATGATGCTTGGCGACGAGATTAAAAAATGCGGAAAATGAAGAAAATATTTATTCTACCGATTATTATTTCCACAACAGGTGTTATTCCTAGAAATCTTCACAAAAGTATTGAGATTTTGGGTCTGAAGAAAATTTGTTTGAACAGTTACAAAAGATAACAGTCATCAAATCTTGTAATATTCTTCGTAGGTTTCTTTCCCAAAATAATAATGAGGTAGAGTTATAGGTTTTCTCTTTAGTTTATACTGCTCAGAATCTCATTTCATATTTTATTTATTTGTTTATATAAATGTAATATAATTAACTGACAATTTTGTCATATTTATATTCAGAGCAGTATTCTATTCGATCGTTCATCACTTCACACAAAGGAAACTATTAATGAGTAACATTCAGTGTTACTTGACTAAGGTCCGTACTCTGGATTTTTCCGGGGAGAAAGCCTCTGACACTACTCGTTGGTACATTGATATCATTGTCTGATGATGCTATAGTATGTATATATTCAGGTAGATTGATATATTCTCATAACATTTAACGTTATCCTAATATATAATTATTCCAGGATATGTTTTGATTATAATCATTGCCTGGCAATGGTATTAATTACCGGGTGGTGGATTTATATTTTTTCATGAAATCAGTTTGATTGCATGAACAGATATATGGGCAACTCGTCGGGGTAAAACCCTATATATAAGTTAACTAAATTCCTTCGTGGAGCTTTCTGTATCTACTTGTTGTGCTGCGAAACAAATTAACTAGATCAAACGTATTGAGTTTAGGAATCTTAACGTGTCGCAGCCAATTGAAAAATGCTGTATGTCTAGAGATACAACCTACTTCTATTGTCTGGGTACATTAATTAGTAATTGAACTTAAGTTTATGCTCTTACAAGTATCAAGCTTTCAAGCAACTTGAAAAAGAATATCATATTAAGCTTTTGGGTTACAAAATCAAGTCAAATCAATCCTTTGTTTGTTGAAAATTGAATTTGAAAAGTCAAGCATTTCAAAGAATTTTTTTTTTTGACTTGATGAAATCCTGCTGATGTATACAAACTTAGCTGCAGTAGTGGTATTATGATGTATATTACTAATATTTACAGAAATTTCAACATTAGAATCAATACGATTATCGCAGTTTCGAAAATAATTTTTTTAATCGCTTCAAAATTAATAATTCATTATCGTGTTAAAGTTGCAGAGGGTGAGGGGATGATTTCTTTCACACCGAATTGACACCAGAAACGGTATTTTTCGAAATGACAGTTTACCTGAACAAGCTTTGCAAATGGTTGAATCTATTTTGAAAAATATCAATTTAATTTTTCTTCATGGATAAAACTCGCCATATCTCGAGAACTATTCTTCGCAGACTCCCACTATGAGACATTGAAGAACGCAATATAACCAGCTATTTACGATAAAAAAATAGAGTTCAAATGAGTAAAAATTCATCTCACCAACTTTCAGCTGCACATAAAAATTGACTTGCCCAAGAATATTTCCCTAAAACTGAAATGGTAAAAAATTATGAATTTTATTTCAAACTTCAAACTTACGCTGTAGCTCTAACTTTCGTGAAAGAATTAATAAACTTAAACATCCTACAGAATGAAATGTCTCAAGTCATATCTTGAATTTGCGACTTCTGAATTGACGACCCTTCGAATCATTTTATATACAGAGAAGAAACTTTAAGGCTTAAATAACGTTAGTCTTCCATTGAGTCATCTGAGTGTTTTTTAGGACGAATCCCGGAAAACGAAATAAGAGAGCACAGAGTGATAAATATTTAATCTTTTATGAAAGTCCGAGTGAATTTGAGTGAATCCCAGAGGAGATGTATACGATTGTAGGACGTCCCATCGATACACATGTACAGTTGTATTTATCGTGGACGATTGTGTCGCAGTGTGTGCAATCAATTCGAACATTATTCGAAGGGAGAGACCTCTGGAGAATAGTGAGTGACCATTTTAAAGGACGCACTTCGTAAATAGATATTCCTCACTGACCCTTGTCAGGGTCCCGCTCTTCGCCATTCGCCAAATATTACTTCCTTTGATATGTGAGATAGCTTTTGGAATTGCCTTTTGGAATTTTCGATGTATGGGTTTCGTGTCCGGTGTCCGCAATGAAATATGGGATTGAGCGCCTCCTGTTTTAGGGTTCTCTCGGACAATACTGGACGTTTCTGCTGGAAGGGCTGCGATACATTCGTAATATAAATTGGGGGATTAAATTGAAAACTGTATACCAAGTGGCGAAAGAAGAACTGAATTATCACAGCTCTACAAAAAAATTTTTTATTGTTGCCCTAGATATCATCGCAAATTTTTATGTTTTCAAGTGCCCAGATTACAAATATATTCATGAAAGTTCTCAATGTGCTCGTATTTTCATGATTTTTGCATTTCTTATATTTTGAACAATTATAAGCTTGTTAGAAATAAAATTTAATTTTCCAGTCATGATTAGTCTTCTGCGCAACTTTTTCGCGCATACAAACATCACCTGATCCCCACTCTCAGACCCCTTGCTCCACAGAACAGCTGAGATCTCAGTTATTTGACAATATTGAAGTACATATACACGTAAATCTGGATGAAGTGTCATGGATTAATATTTTGTTTCAATTACTGAATGTCCATTCTTATATATTTGTCTTCTAGTCTAAAATATGAGTTCGTCACGAAGAAAGTGTAAATATTGTAGTGATTTATTTTGTTATATTTGCGGTGTTTATATACCGAAGAAACAAAAAAAGAAATATCACAGACTTGGTCAAGGAGACTTATGTTGAATATTTTGGTTTCAAAATGGACAAATTAGGTAAATCATGGGTTCCTAATAAAGTTTGTTAGTCCTGTGTTGAGTCTTTACGGTTGTGGAAAAAGGTGAACGTTCTGGATTAGACTTTGGTATTCCTATGATCTGGATGGAGCCTACGAATCATTTAGATGATTGTTACTTTTGCGTACTAGATGTTAAAGGTTTTAATCGAAATCAAACGTGGAGATACCCAGACTTACAGTCTACGAAATGTCCGGTTCTACACAGTGAAAATCTCCCTCGGCCCATATACATTTCAAAAGTAATTCGCATGCCCTCAGAAACAATGATGTTACCAAATTCACAGAAATCGGGACCATCTACTAGTGGAAGTGAATGGGAAGGTGAAATATCTACGCCAAATTTATTTTCTCAAAATGAACTCAGTGATTTAATACGTGATCTCAATTTATCAAAACAAGGATCAGAACTGTTAGACTCAAGATTGAAAGAAAAAAAATTATTGGCACCAACAGTAACAATTACAACATACAGAACGCGAGAAAAAGAGTAATTACAATTTTTTAGTGAAAATGAAGGATTAGTGTATTGTAATGATATCGCGAAGCTGCTTATAGACATGGGTTTAAAATCTACTGAATTGCGCCTTTTTATTGATAGTTGCAAAAGAAGTTTAAAATGCGTCTTATTGCACAATGGAAATAAATTTGCATCAATTCCAATTGCCCATTCAACGAAACTCAAAGAAGAATATGAAAATGTAAAATTAGTTTTAGAGAAAATTAAATACTCTGAGCATCAATGGCCGATCTGTGTGGATTTAAAAATGGTTAATTTTTTACTTGGCCAACAAAGTGGATATACAAAATACCCTTGCTTTATTTGTATGTGGGATAGTAGAGTAAAGCAACTTCATTGGGAACAAGATGTTTGGCCTGTAAGAAATTCTTTAACTGTCGGTAAAGCCAACGTAATAAGGGAGCCGCTGGTGAGCAGAGACAAAATCATACTTCCACCATTACATATTAAGTTAGGTATGATTAAGCAATTTGTAAAAGCGTTGAACAAAGACGGAAATTGTTTTAATTACATTTGCAGAAAATTTCCGAAGCTTAGTATGGCAAAATTGAAAGGTGGAATATTTGATGGTCCTCAAATACGGCAATTGATGAAAGACTCAGATTTTATCAAAGTTATAACTGTTCCGGAAAGTAAAGCTTGGAAAAGTTTTGTGTTGGTTGTCGAAAATTTCCTAAAAAGCAGCAAATTATGAAGAAATTGTGCAAAATATGCTGACAAACTTTCAGACTTTAGGAGCAAATATGAGTATTAAGTTACACTATCTCTGCAATCATCTAAATAAATTTCCGGATAATTTAGGAAATTATAGTGAGGAACAGGGAGAGCGGTTTCATCAAGATCTAAAAGTGATGAAGAAAGGTATCAATGTCGATGGGATTGTCACATGATGGCAGATTACTGCTGGTCTTTGAAAAGAGATTGTCCCCTGAAAAATTATAGAAGAAAAGCTCATAAAAGGCGTTTTATGGAAATATGAAATATATTTTCGACATTTTCCTCTTTATTTACTTCGATGTATCCGAATTTCTCAGAACATAACTGACATTATAAATATATCTGTTATTTTGTTTCTTGTTCTACGATTTTTGTTATGTAAAATGAAAATAAAGATTTAAAAAGAAATCAGAGCAAATCCTAAAAATTCATTGATAGTTTCACGAATTGTGTGCATAAATAGACCCAAAATCATTTTCATATCTAGGGCAACAAAACCATTGTAGACCATTGTTATCGATTGAGACAAAATATAGATTTGAAAGACATTTTGATCTCCAGCAAGAAGCAGCTATCGATTCGTTTTTCGGTATGTTATATTTATTGATAAATTTCTAGTTCCCAGGTTCAAATTGGCATTAATTATTGATACTAGTCATGCAACTTGAAAATTTTTCGAAAACCTTGACTCGACTTCAAATTCAAGCTTTCGAAAATTCAAAGTTGACTTGATTTTGCAACCCAACTCGAATCGACATCGAGGTTTTTGGAATTGCTTGAAACCTTGATACTTGCTAGAGCATGAAGATACGCTCAATTGCTAACTGTATGTTGCCGTTCCCGTCTAGGTGCAATAGAAGTAGATAGTATCTCTAGTAATACAAAATTTTTTAATTGGCTTCGACAAGCTGGGATTTCAAAACTTAGTACGTTCGATCTAGTCAATTCGTGTCACAGCGCAACAGATAGATTCAAAAAGCTCCGCCAGGGAATTCGGTTAATTCAAAAGAAAAAGGGATGAAATCAGCATTCATTTCAGAAATATGAAGAATTTCTGTATTTAACTAGAACAATCAAAAATATATTGATGTCACTTACAACCTACAATGGATTTCAATATAATATAGAATGGATTCAAATGAAATAATTTTATCAGAGGTATATAGAAAACTGAAAGAATTTTATGTAGTGTCGTGTTCTAGCGGCCAGAAGTGGAAGTATAATTATATATCGATGAAGGTGTACTACATTTGGCGATATTAATCAGAACCTTTCCGGAGAATGCGTATGTAGAAAACTATAGATATAAATATATTAAAAATATATAATTATACATGAACATTATCTTGGTTCAAAAACAGCGAACTATCAACAATCTGATGACGTGGGAACATAGTTTCGCTCATTCTTATTTTTTTAATTAAGTTTCAATGTAGGTATTCTATAGTTTGATTGAGGAGGTCATTACTTGATGAAAATCGATGTACATATTTTCAATGAAATAAAACTATGGTATTTAGATTTTTACTATATTAACAAAACTGTGACCGGTTTCACCACACTGTGGCTTCATCAGATAGATACAAACTAATGAACAGAGTTATTCTTCATATAAAATTCTTATTTCCTACTTATTATTACATTAGGTACAAGTACAAAGTGTATAGTGGAAAACCCATCGGAGTTGCTTCCTTTACGAATTGAAAAGATAGACTAATGAAGAAGGATTTAGATCTAATTGACTATTAAGTAACCTACCTGAATTCTTTTCCTTGTTAATCTATAAAATTTTCCATAGATTGAATTTTTGTCTATTATTCTCAATGAAAATTCAACCAATATAAATTTTATTATAATCCCCGCAAGACAGTTTATAAACATCGAATTTATTACCTTTATTAATTTTAGATTTGCAGTTTTTGATATGTCGGCCTAAAGAATTATCAGTTCGGAATGCTAATAAAACATTGCGATTTTAAATCTGAATTTTCGGTCAAAAATACATACGAACTAATTGCCAATATCAAACATATCATTATACCGCCTAATTCCAAACTCATTTCTTCCGACGTTAAAAATCTATTTACTGACGTTCCTCCTAAAGATACGTACTACTTAGTTGAAGAATTATGAGAAAAGAATCATGTCAATACGATCATTAAATCAGATATTCTTTCATTATTACAAATTTGTTTATACCAAAATTATTTCCACTTCAATAACAAATATTATACTAGTGAAGACGGCTTGATGGACAATCCGTTAAGTTCTGTTAGGAGAAATATTCATGAATAATTTAGAGAAATTAATTCATATTCATCCACTTAGTGAATATTGTTTATACTGGTATCACTATGTAGACGATATCATTATATGCTTCACAGGAACAGATAGACAGTTGCAAATTTTCGAAAATTATATAAATTCATTACATCCAAAAATTGAATTCACAACCGAAATAGGAAGCGATAATTAAATAGATTTCTTAGACGCAACAATTTCGAATGAAAATGCAAAACATGTTTTCGCAATCTACCAGTCACATACAGATATTATAATACATAACTCGTCGTGTCATCCGTATCAACATAAAATGTCAGGATTCAACAGTTTCATTCATACATTAATTAACATTCCGTTATCACCAGAAAATTTCAACAAAGAATTAAATTTAATTAAACAAATACCTAAAAATAATGGTTAAATTCCCAGAATAATAAATGATATTTCGAATAAAAATCAAAGTAGAATCTCATTGAATGAAGTTTACCCTGTCGATAAATTGAAACAAAAATTCAACACCTTAACCTACGTAGACATTACAAGTGAAAAACTGAAATCATTCTTGAGTAGAAATAAATTCAACATAGCTTTCCAAACTAATAGTAGCTTAGGCAAATATATATAAAAAACAATAAAACCAAATCAGATAAAATAACACAAGAACACATAGCAATTTCAATATTAGAATATCGGGACATAAACGCTGTTTTTCAAATAAAAAATCAGATTCAAATTACTCGAATCATCTCCTAGAAAATTATCACTCTTTCGACCTACAGTTTGAAATTTTGCATACTGATAATAAATTTTGGAAAGTAGATCTTTGGGAAACTTTAGAAACCAACAAACACAAACACTCAGGTTGACTCATTAATGAACAAGTCGATTTAAGCCCTTCACCTCTATTGAATCTCTTCAGGGAGCAAACTATTCCTTAATTTTATTGAATATACCTGTCATCAACAACCACTTAAGAAGAAGCAACTCAATAAGCTTTCAATTATTTAAGAACATTTGTATTCATACTCTCATTTGTATCTATATATAGTTGTCATAATTTCTGTACATTCATTCGTCTGAAGAAGCTACGGTGTAGTGAAACGCGTTACGAATCATAACTATTCAGTAAAATTCCTCAAAAATATTTCTTGTTTTTGAAACCTTCTTCCTAATCATATCAATCTGTACCACCATTCATTCGAAATAATTTTAGTTCCAAGGGTTATTCAAATATTATATGATAATAACTTTTCGTAGTTAGAATCCCTTGTTTCGAGAATTCCATTAAAAAATTTTTCGATTCACATAGGGAATATAAAGACCTTTCTAACGATGTGCCACACGATTTATATGTCATATGATTATTCTGTAGCTATCATATTCAAAAATGGTATAAATAATGGTACTCCTCGGAACAAGAATTGACCAGTCTCAGCACTTATACTGTCTTCTTCTTAATTAGAGGGAGAATAAAATCTTGCAACATCCTGTATAATAGATGTCCCATTGAAAAGGTAAAGTTCTATTTCGGTAATTTTATAGTTTCGTTACGTGACGATTTCTACCAATTCACACCTATATACCTGGAGAAACTTTGTTCCAGAAACTATCTTCATTTTCATATGATTCATTAAAGGCACCGTTTGTTCTTCAGATGTTTATGTTTATAGATTAAACCACTCAGCGAAATTGAAACATTTCTGTCATTTCTCCAGTAGTCGGATAATTCATGGCTCATAACACGTCATAAGATAACGACGCCTCACGGCCAGTTAAACTCGTAATATGCTGATATTTACACCGCTTACACCTCAGGCGTCCAAGTGCATCATCATAAACGTCACTTTAGCATATGAATGAGTTAAAAGGGTTATGGGCGGCCCGTTTAAACTCTCTCAAGAGGCTAAATGATGCTGCAACGCCAGCAGCACCAGGAAAAGCGTGCATCACCAATATAGAGCGCAACGAGCAGGCTCGGATTTATGTAAAATTTTAAGTACGAGTACTTGCAATTGCGGTAAATGAAGAATAAGAATGAATGGGAATACTGAATGGGTATCCTGATGACATTCAACTCATATTTTCTAATGAACGTGTATAACGCTTGAATTCATTCTATAGTAACTTATCCATGGCTGTTGTTTCATTAAACAACATACAAATGAAGTGCAAAACGTGTTGGTGAGCGCATAACTCAACAACGCCTGGACCAATTTGGTCAATTCTTTCTTCTAAATGTTCGTTGAAGTTAAAGGCTGGTTTTTACGACGAGAAAAATCCAAATAATTGCCGGAAAACCCTGAAAACAGCCCTCTTCTTTTTCCCATACAAACATTTTCTAACTAAAACGTAGAGTTTAATCAATCTAGGTCGCACCTAGAAAAAATGTATGATGTCAACACTTTGAAAGAATTAATTCAAATAAATCTTCCATTGTTGAATGAACAACAGAAGTATATATTTGATACTCTTATGAAAGTAACAAATGATGAAACTGGAGGGATTTATTCCTTAGTACACCTAGTGGTACAGGCAACATTTTTTTGATTTCATTAATATTAGCAACAATTCGCTCACGAAATAAAATTGCACTTGCATTCGCTTCGTCGGGAATCGCAGCAATTTTGCTTGAAGGTGGTCGAACAGCCCATTCAGCACTAAAACTGCCACTAAATATGCAAAGCAATGAAACTCCAAGCTGCAATATTTCGAAGAACTCTGCAATGGCAAAGGTTTTGCCGCAATGAAAATTGATTGTTTGGGATTAATGCATGATGTCACATAAAAAATCTTAAGAGATCTACGGAGCAATCATAACCGATTTGGTGGTGCAATGATTTTATTAGCAGGAGATTTTCGTCAAACCGTGCCAGTGATTCCACGATCAACGCCAGCTGATGAAGTCAATGCATGTGTAGAGATCTCCAATTTGTGTAAACACGTCAAAGTACTTCATTTAACCCATTAATGCCTATGATATGATATATCCTATCCCAGAGACGACCGCTTTACAGGTGACGACATGTCTGAACCATCCGTTGTGTTCGATATTCGTGTAACGAATTAGCATTAGTACAAGTCTATCTTCGATTCGGTGCGGGACGGGTAAGTATAGTGCGAAAAAAAAAATTCTAGACCCGAAGGAAGTGAGGAGAGATTTTATTTCGCTTCAACGATGCCGCTAAGGTGAGATTTGATTCATTTTTTCCTACAAAAATTGATCTCATTCTATTTCCATTCTGGAATTTTAACAATGAAAGTTCATTTCATCAGATAACGAGCTCAGAAAGCCCTCTTTTGGATATATGTATGAGGTAGGAGCTCGCAATTGTAGCATATATATATCATATCATAGGAAGTAATAGGTTCGTTCTATTGCAGGAAACGCAAGTATAACCCAGAGGATCCTCGAGATGCCGAGGAGCTGATGAATTATATTTTCAAATTGAGCAAAGTGGATGAAGATTATTTAAATGTAAAAAATTTTGATCATCTCGACTTTGTGTTATTTCCACCTGAAGACGTACAAGACAGCGATAGAGTTGACGGTCCAAGCGACGAAGAAGGAGATTTTGAACTAAAGGATATTGACAAAGGAGTTCTGAGACAAATGGAAATATACGCCGTTGGTGGAGATAATGGTGCTGAAATGGTTGAGTTGAATGTTCCTCAGAATAGTGATGATAGTGATGATGATAACTTACCTTTGACAGAGTTAGCAAAGAAATTTAAAAAGAGTACGAATACAAACGAACACCTACCAAACGAACGACGTCAGGGTGAGCGTACAATAAAGAATTGAAAGAAGAGAAACCGGCTTAATTACATTTTGAACAAACGCGAAGTGAGAACTTCTCTCGAAAAAACTCCGGCATCCAACATAGTCAATACTATAAGGGATCAAAATTTAATACCACTTGATTTATTCAAAATGTTTTTTCTGAAATATTTGTTCAAAAAATTTGCGACGAAACACAAAAGTATGCGACCTTTAAAGGCAATCATTACTTTTCTGTTACCACTCGAGAAATGTATATCTATTTGGGAATATTGATTTCGTCTGGTTATTGCAAGTTGCTGTCCAGGAGATTGTTTTGGCAAACAAAGTCTGATACTTTCAATTCCCTAGCGAGTAACAGCATATAACTAGATCGATTTGAAGTTATACATCGTTACTTACACTTCAATGGCAACAATACAATAGATCAAAATAACAAACTGTATAAGGTTCAACACTTGATGGATTAACTTAAACATATTTCTCAGACTTTGGCTATACCGTTGGGAGAAAATTTTTCCTTAGATGAAGCAATGGAGCCATATTTCGGTCACCATCATATGAAACAATTCATAAGAGGGAAACCAATTAGATACGGTTTCAAATTTTGGTGCCTAACAACAATTGAAGGCTATTTATTGAAATTCGATCCATACTGTGGTGCAGAAAATAAAAAGGAGGGGAAAACTCTGGGTTCGTCGGTATCAGAAAATTTATGTCTACACTATATTCCCCATGGTATTACTATTTTCATGGACAATTTCTTAAACTCCTTAAAGTTGCTAGATACATTGAAGGAAGAAAACATAAATAGCATAGGTACCATTCGTTCCGATAGAGTTGAAAAAGCGCCCTTGAAAGAATTGAAGAAAGAACCACGAGGAAGCTTCCATGTTCTTCAAGATTCTGATAAGTCAATTTCATTGATAAAGTGGAACAACAATAATGTTGTCAACATCGCAACGAACATAAATAACGATAAGCTGTTCCTAAGTAAGGTGAAATGCAAGCGTTGGTCAAAAAAAGAGAAATCATATACGCAGGTTGATCAACCTACCCTCATAAATATATATAACCAAGGAATGGGCGGGGTCGATATTTTATTTTGGAAATCAATAACCTCAATGAAATGTGGATTTTCTGTGGCCCGAAAATGTCGTTTTCTCCTGTTGGTTATTCCACTTTCATGAGGTATGGAACAGACTGATCGAAATTGAACAGAATGCAATAAGGTCATTGATTTTCAGTATGAATCTTAGATGTCATGTAGTAACGCTAACGGTGGATTATCAGGTATTAACAGGTTTTTGGGGACTTTGATATTTTCCAAAAGTTCAACATTTTTCCTTATTAGTTTAATTTCAATTTCTTTGAGTACCATTTTAACTTCTATTATTTTCAGCTTTCTTTATCATATCCAAACTTATTCGGAATAATTTTTTTCGATTTTGTGCGCAGCGTAAATGAAAAATTTTGATTTTTAAATGGCTCACTTAGAAAAATAACTTTATCTATTATACTCGCATATGTGACTTGGTTGGTATTGAATAAATATTTCGGTAAACACAAATCTACACTTTTATCGCCGATGATCACCTCTCTGAAATACTGACAGAAAAGGTCGAAATCCACTCATAAAATAAAATAAGCAAATACGAATATCGATATGGCATGATAAGATCCACATCAATTAGATTTGTAGGGTAACATTGTTTCCTGAATTTATATCGAAAATGCCTTTTTCATATTTTGCTAATGTGTACTTAATTTGTTGAATGCCTCAGTGATAAAATTGGCAGAATTAATGGAAATCATTAAACTAAGAACTCATATAATAAAGAAATTTGCACAAATGACATCCTTTCAATTTTTCGACCTACGGACCTCGAGCGAAGATTATAGTCCATTGCTTTTATCGATATAATACTCATTGATAATCCCAATATTGGCAATCATGTTTTGTCGTGCGACGAGTTAAGATACAACGGTACCGTACGGCATTAACGGTACAGTTAACCGTCACCACTGTCATTTGTGATATATTACATGATACCATTCCTTTGATGAAACCTTGAGTGGGTTACACTGCCTATATTTTTTTAGAAAATTTTATTTAAATGAGATAAAAAACACAAGGTTTAACTTTAATCTACACTTTATTTGAAAAAATTCGATTGTATCTATTAATACATACATTCGTACAAGCTTTTGAATGAACAGGTAGATGTGAATTATTCACCCCTACTTAACTTGTTTAATTAGTTTTTATTACCTTTCATACTAACTGTACAATGGCTCGGTGTGGATTTTCCTGTTATTCATCCAACTTGTTCTACGATTTGTTTATAATACCATACTCTTCATTCTGTTTTTCATTCTTGATAAAGCTGCTGTGTCAGCGAAACGTCGTCGAATTTTTTCAAATAAAGTGTAGATTAAAGTTAAACCTTGTGTTTTTTATCTCATTTATATCATGGATCTACATCAACTAACGGCATCCACAATTCAAAAAAAAAATTTATTTGTTACTAAAAGGATATACTCCTATCTGATGTACTAGAGTCAAGGTGGACCCCTCCCCATCAATGAGCTATGTTTACCAAACTTCTAACCCGGTCTAGTTAGGTAGTCACCACGTTTTCCCCCACTTACACCTTTAGACATTTTTGGGATATTTCAAAGGAATGATTAATGCTACATCACCAACTTATTTCGAAAATTTTAAGAACTACATAAGATATGCCACCTTACCACAGAAAACATAAAAAAGTATCAACGTGGCAACTAGATCATCAATTTGAAGCTTGTGCTCATGCAAATGGTGAGTATTTCGAAACTTCTATATAATTAAGGTTATCAAACAAATAAGTAGAAGTTAATTTCATTTTTTTTATTTTCACTGATTTTCTTAACAGATATTGTCGCACGAAAAAGGTATTGAGATTATTGAGAAAATGAAAATTTTAATTTTTGTGATATTATAACGCGTCTTGTCAAAAAAAACTGAAAACATGCGATTTTTCGTATGAGTGTTACATTTGCGTTGTCGTCGTTAAGTGCTACAATATCTCGCGCAATTTGACATCAATCTTCATAATATTTTTGAAGAATATTTATGTACTTCTCCCCTGAAAAAGAGTTCTGGGGTGACAGCTTTGATGGAGCTCTACACTACTATTAAAAAAAAATTGTTGTTAAAAAATCGATTATTAGTTAGGAGCTATATCTAAATTGGATCCAAATTCATCAAAATTTTGTTAGAACGTGTATCCTGACAAAAAAATGGTATTCTGAAATTCTTGTCCAGATAGTTATTGTTCAAGGTAGCTTCAGTACTACAGATTGTTAAAACATCGACCTATTGTGTCGAAGCTATACCTAAATCGAAATAAAAGTCCATCAAATTCTGTTAGAGTGTTTATTTAGATAAGAAAATAAAATTCTGAAAATTTCGCCCAAATAATTGAAGAAGTACAACAATTCATTAAACAAATATTTGTAAGTCAATACCGATATCGATAGACAAGTATCTTATTGTTCAATAGAGAATGGAATTTTCCGGAAAAGTACAAAGTTAGAATGTAAGTTGCATTGATTTTTGGTCGGATTATGAAGCTGAAATATATTAGTTCAAATAAAATATCTGCATTCTAATGAATAGGCTTTCTTAAATTAAACGCCAATAAACTTAAGACTTTTCAACAACGAATGGAAAATAATTAACCATATCGAAGACGTTCACGCACGAGTATTTGATTTAGTGATTGATTTCCCTTCGGCTTTTTCCTAAACATATTGTATATTCAAACCATACCAAAGGTAGCTAAGAAATGTACCTCTTTCTTAAAACTATCCTTAATCCGGATCTTACCACTGCATATATTTTCTTGGGGCCACACGTGTTGTTATGAAAGCAGATGATTGAACGTTAGTTAATCACCTATGCATATGTTGAAAAGTTTCGTTATGAACTTGCTTAATTAAAATCACTGATCTTTCGTTGCTTTTAACCAGGTGGAACACTTCGAAGGCGGGACCTTGCTCCACCCCATTAATCTCACATATTTTACTCCAGTTTATAGCTCTTCAAATAGAAACATTTCCTGTTGCAGCATCAGCAATTTTTATTTTTTATTATTTCATGTTGACCTATCTCAAGTTTCCTCATGGAAGATGCATAATAGGACAACGATTGTAAAGCGAATTTTACCTATGAGGAAATGTTTTTGAGGTTTTGAGGAAGATAAACAAGGTTCTCCATATATTTATCTGATATGCCATAATAGTGAATAGATGAAAGTATCGCTCTGGTTGGTATTCATATCTAAAAACGAAAATGAAAATACTTTACAACCAATTTAAATTATATTCGACGATATAAAATCAGTCAGAGAAAAAAAGTGGTTGTCGAAATTGATATACAGTTTGTTTGAGATGCGGCTGCTCTCAGGGCAGATTCCATTTTTAAATATTTCCATGCACCCGGAAAAAGCTACAAGGTTAAAGTTTTGCAGATATTCTCAGTTTAACAATGTCTACTACGATATACAATATGTGTTCATTCATCATCTTTCTCTGCAAATGGGTGAAATTCGCAACCCTTTCTCGTTTTTTCTCAGAAGTTCTCATGAAAGAAAGAACATGCACACTGTGCCAGGAGATTAACGCACAATTTGAATATTTCAAATTTTCTCATTAGGAAGGCAACTAAATATTAACACATGTTTTTTCGGATATATTCCGACATATCTCACCAAAATCGATGTGTTTCCTTGGTAGACATGTTCCTCACATGAGATAAAATAAAAGAAATAAATCGAGATTTTACAAGAAACCACCACCTAGTGATAACAATAATAATAATAATAATAATAATCTACCATTCCTATCAGATACTGAAAAACAAGAGCAATGGTCAAGAAAGGAATTGCATGGACCATATCACCATGAGATTAATCAACTACACATCGACAAAGAAGCCTCCAACAATTCCTTATGGCCATCCACGACCAAGTGATCGCTACAAACAACTACAAAAAATTTATTATAAAGGACGGAACATTACAAACAGATAAGTGCAGAAAATGCCACATAAGATCGGAGACTATACAGCATATTACGTCCGGATGCGAACAACTGGCCAATACGGACTATCTTCACAGGCATAATCAAGTGTGCAACATTATCCATCGGAAACCTGCACACAAGTACGGACAGAATGGTGACGAATAAAAGGCCGGACATAGTGGTGTATGATAAGAGAGCCAGAACAGCAATGCTGATGGATGTCGCCATACCGAATAATAACAACGTGCTGAACAAGTTCCAGGGGAAAAAGTCCAAATACACAGACCTTGCTATTGAGATCAAGCAGATGTGGTACCTCGAGAAAATAGATATTGTTCCTGTCTTCCAAAGAAGCCACCTATGAGCTGTTTAAACTCTCTATGTTAATTGTAAGTAAGTCTGGCTTGGACCCTAGGGTACCTTGGTTACGCAAGTATCTGTAGGCCATACTTCAGGTCTGATGAGTTTTTTAAACTATCTTCATACACAGAGACTTTAAATGATGAGTATTACCTATGCTTCCCTACCAGTGGTTCGCATGAAACCTCACTGAATGTGGCTTGCAAAAAGTCAATTACGTCTTGAGCGTTTGTTTGGGGATTCAGCCTGTAGACATGAATGTATGCCATAGCAGGAACTGCTCTAAAAGTTGAAACACCGGAGGTAGTAGATTCTCCACGCCCAACAATAACTCTGTTTTTATTTTCTGTCTTCTTTTGTTCACGCATCCCCAATTTTCTCCAATGTCATCACATTTCTTGTCTACAATTGGTTGTTGCCTGTCTCCAACTTCTGATTTTTCTGTCAAATTTGGGGTTGAATTTGAATCCGACCCATCTTCGTCAGAGGCAAGGTTAATCACATTTCTCATAATGACTTTCTGTTCAGCTTCTTTCCTTTTCTGCTCTGTGCTCATTCGATCTTTTGACTGGTAGTTCTTAGTCGCCGAGCTATATGAGTGCCTACTCATATAGCTCGGCGAAATCGCCATGTTGAAGTTGTTGTTCAATTTTTGCGGCTAACGTTTGTTCTTCTTCAAAATTTTAATTCTCGGTGATACTGCAACGCGAATCAAAAAATTGAATAAACCACGTCATTGAAGAAAAAAATAAAATGTGGGAACTGGATTATATTATGAATGCCATGACAGTACCTGTTATAGTGAATTTAGGTAATGAAGATACATCATCAGAAGATGAACTCTGAATATTTTATGAGAATATTGCAGAGTTAAATATACATGAGCATTTTGACAAGCATAATTTTGATTTTTATAATTTTAAAGTGTAGAACGAAATTGAATTTAGAATTAGGCATTTTATAAAGTCATGAAATGATTTATGAACATTGTCTAACATTCTGTTGGGTGATGTTAAAACTCATGTGGAAAATTTAGCGCAAGTCTACTTCAATAAAAAAATAGATGTTCATTTTCATAATTTACTGAAATTATTGAGTTGTCTGGAATATCATAAACATTATTTAATTATTATATATTTAGAACGTATAGAATTAAGCGTAAATTGAGTATGCATGAAATTTATGGAATAATTATTTTCGGCAAACGTAACTAGATTATATTCGAACTTTGAATTATTGTCGTTTTCAAATTCATTAGTGCTCAATGGATTTAATTATATTTTGGAAGAGAACCCTAAAACACATATTCGCCTACCTTACTGACTACTAGACGTATAGTGTAAACATTTTATTTTAAACAGCAATATTGGCAAGCAATAAAAAAAGCCAGAGGAGGTCGTACTCAGGTAGTTGGATTATTCCTGAAGATATGTACTAGGGTTTCTATCGAAAATCTGACTACAAGTTGGTGCCTGTTCCAATACAAAATCATAGAAACTACAAGTATTTTTGAATTTGACCACTTACCATATTTCTAAGGGATTTGCATATTTAATGAGCTTTTATTACTCTACGTCGTTACCAAATAGAGTATAACTATTCTGATCTCTTATTATATTCTTCCTCAGAAAATAATTATACTGAATGTATACGATATCTTCGAAATTATGCATCTACAGATATTGATGAATTCAGGGATGTTGTTGGAGAAGCAACAAATTAATGAAAACTGAACCATTTCAAATAGAGGCATCTCTAAAAAGGCTTATCAGCTTTCATAAGTTCTCCATTTCCAAATATAACATATAAAATTGATGCAATCGAACTCTTTAGAATCTATTTTTTCTGAAAGACTCTGTATCGCAAGTTTAACGAATATTTCCGCCTCCTCAATTTGTGAACAATCCATGAATAAAAAAGTGACTTTCAAACACGAACTCATTACCCGTATCGTGAAATCGGGGTAGTCGCCCCGTATTTATTAAATCATAAACATTTCCATCGTCAACAGATCGCAGTTAGCGATTCCCCTTCGTAATAATTACAATAACAACTAGCGGAGTGCGGAAATCATGTCAAAACAGCCTTCAGAAATAGCCGAGTCACCCCCTTTCACCCCGAGTCATAACCGACAAAGGGACTTCCGGCGAAGACCGGAAGCGATCTTCGGTTGATTAGGCACTCTTCATTTACTATTTGAGCCAAATCAGTTACGATCACGCTATGCAGTTTATTATAAATGTTTCTGGCGTACGTCTGGATAATACGTCGTTATAACGTAATGTCTGGCGCATGCAATACGAATAATAAATGTTGGAAATATGTTTAGAGATGTTTCGTATTCAGAACGGAGGAGATTTTATTCCTTTTTTTCATATTCCGGTGGAAGTATGATTTTATTGGTGTTATATTCATGAAGAAGGATCGGCATTCTTTGATGATGGAATAGTTTGAGTTCACGGCGTTTTTATTTACCGGAAATATTTACTGAGATTATTCGGAATGAAAATCCTGACATCAGAGTTCTTAATTATTCATCAAGCATCAGTTGTTTTCATCTCTTTAATGCGGGCAGAAGAACGTTATCCATTTGAGGTTTTCCTCAACCTCAGAGTGAAAAACATCACAGCTGGTAGCTTCAAAGAAAGAAAATTCCAGACTCCATTCAGACATAATTATGGGGCGATCTCCTTTCAGTTTGGTCTTCAATAGTTTTTTCTCTCACAAATCTAAAAATTTATTTTTTCACTTCTTTGCGCCCCTCGTAATTTCATTCAAGTGACCCATGGAAATAGAGGTTTGGAATTTAAAATTAAACGCTTCAGGTCGAAGATCTCGGTCAGGATTTTCCCATGCGCCCCTAATTTAGTTAGAAATATATTTTTTTAATTTTTAAATTCAAATTCATAAGATAAGGTAAATAATCGAATCAATAGATAGGCATCATTTAATATTTCAGGCAAAATATTCATATTTAAAACTAAATAAGAAAATTATATAGAATGGTTCACTTCGCAGGACTTCAACAGTTGATAAAACACTTCATTTTGAGGGAATTTCCTTTATAAATAAAGGGTCACAAACGCATCGTTCTCGAAATACAGGCTATTCAGATTGAAAAAGTTTTCATTTTCTTAATAACTTCTTCAGTTTTCGAGATATCTAACCAAACTTTTTTATAGCACGCCACAGAATGCTTACTATGCCATTTTCTACTAAGTCTTCGAAATTACTTACATCATTTCAACATTATATATTTTTATGGATATATGCGGAATAACAATGAACCTATACTTCAACACTTAAAAATGGTAATTCTCGAATGAAATGTTCAGAATATGACCTATATTGTAGAATAGGTACATAATTCGCAACGACGTCTGATAGATAGCCTTCCGGCAGCTACTAAATTTTGGATTAGCAAATTGCTTGAGATTAATCTTGACCAATTTTCGATTTTGATTCATTGAATTAGTAAAATGAAAATTCTTTTCATTCAATTAATAACACAAAAATGAATTTTGAGAAAAATAGTACCAAAATTCATTCACTATTATAAACCTTCTCTGACTGTAGTATCAAATATTCAATTAAAATTGAACAATAGTTGACATTGCTTGATGCAAATCCATTTCAAATGATGGATGAAAGATAATTTGATTTACACATATTTATCATTCTTGTCAACCGTTTCAACGACACTGCGTCTTCATCAGACAAATCTATTGATTTCAAGGCTTCCCAAAGATTAAGTTTTTATTAGATGAATGAAAGATTCTAAAATTTAGGTTGAAATTATGATGAATTATATATATATATATATATATATATATATATATATATATATATATATATATATATATATATATATATATATATATATATATATATATATATATATATATATATATATATATATATATATATATATATATATATATATATATATATATATATATATATATATATATATATATATATATATATATATATATATATATATATATATATATATATATATATATATATATATATATATATATATATATATATATATATATATATATATATATATATATATATATATATATATATATATATATATATATATATATATATATAATATCTGTTTGTTACTGTTCGTATCTTTCTCGAAGTCCGGTAGCGGGTTCGCTGTGTCGGTCCATATGGGGCGACTCTCGTACGTATGTACGAGGTGCGTCCTTTCTGGAATTGATAGGGTACCCCGATGTAGCTTGGTAGGATGCTGAGAAGCGATATGCGACACTGATGAGCTCCTAATGAGGGCGAAACTGCAGTCGCCGCTTCGTTTCTCGGCATCCTGCTTGGTTGCACTATTGTGGCGCTTGGGGCTGCGTGCATGCCGGGCAGATTTGGAAACTAGCTTTGTCAGGAGGATTATTCATTGATCTACGGATTTTGAATAATTCGTCTTGTCTCAGATTCACATACATATACTCCACGCGAAGTTTATCGCGGAAGATATCTGACCATATATATATATATATATATATATATATATATATATATATATATATATATATATATATATTGCTACAACTACACTGACCTGCTTAAACGAATTTTCCTAACTGAAAAGATGATTTCGAGATATTAACACTTTTGTTGTTTAAGTTCAATCAATGTCTTGCAACAATATAGTATCTGTATAATGGAGGTTAACCATAATACAGTATCATTGTTCAAATTCTATTCAACTTTTAGGATATATTAGATATTTGATTTCGAAGACAGATTGGACAAATTGACCTTCTATAAGGTATCGAAGATTGAAAAAAGACATATGTGATCGCTAAATGAATTTATTTATGGAATTCTTTGAATAAAAAAACTGGACTCTATTGGAGTAGCTGATCATCAGTGTTTCAATCATTTACTGGCAAATTTTCCCAGAAAATCATTCGATTCAATGGAATATGATACGTCAATTTGGAAATGAGTGTACTTCATCTGTTGAGGGTTACTCCACTATATTCATCCAGAGGCTGTGACTGGGGTTGGGAACCCTTTACATATTCAGCCTTTAAAATATCACCTATATCAACAAAATCATTCTTGAAATTTTTTTGTAGAAAAAAGAACAGATACCTCTCCGAAATTCCAAGGAAATTATGTCTCCCAAGTGAACTCGAGAAGACAGTTGGTTTTCAATGATATATCGACAAAGGTATGGAAATCATTCAAGTTCATTCTAATGAGTTTAACTGTTCCAAAATTAGAATTTTTAACAATATCTACGAAATCATTAAAATCATATAATTTTACTTTCCGCTTTAGTAACATTTCCAACTGATGGTGGAAAGAATCTGTAGCCATAAAAGTATGACCAAGTTCGAAGTACTTGATAGTTATAGTTTCAACGCTCATATCAACACTGTTGACAATATAAATGAAAAAACTGAATATTCTTTTTATCTCTATTTGCACGTAAGAAAGCATAATACGTTGAAATAATACCATCTTCAGACCGTCCACGGATGGCTTCGTGCCACACGACAGCACTCTTCTGTCTGATGAACGAAACTTTCGTTGGACGCAATCAATCGGGTAGTGAAAATGATCTCTTGAAAGTTTCCATTCGTGCTAACATTATTACCTAATTATTTAATTAACGAGCAACCCGATACTTTACTAGGAAAATTTCTCTTCCGTTTCATGTCAATCATATAACTGTATTTACCAATTTAACAAAACATCTGTTATATCCATATCATGTACGAGTCAAGGCAATGTTACCTCGTGATTTTCCTTACCCCTTTGCGTTTTCGCTTTGGATGCTAGATGTGAGTAGACAACAGCCTCAATATCTGGAGTAAGTTTTTCGAGAGATACTATTATTAATAATCACAACAACCACATATGCCAGATCTAGGAGTAGGATTACTCCTTCAGGTAACAGGGACATGTGGTTCGTGCACGTTGGCGCTCCTATTCATTTCAGTATAAGAGCTCGTCAACATTTGAACGAAACATATCCAGATCGCTTAATAAACCGAGGTGAACCCCTATTTTGGCCAGCTCGTTCACCTGATCTGAATCCAGTAGACTTTTCCAATGGGGACATTTGAAAACGTTGGTATACAGGACTCCTGTACAAGACGTAGAAGGCCCACATTATCATTTCTTGAAGAGTTATTCAAGATAATCTAGGGATCTTCAATCGGATACGAAGATCTATGTGTCGACATCTACACTTCTGTGTAATGGTTGAACTAGGTCATTTTCAGCACTTATTATGATCGTTTACTTTACATTATGTTTTCAAGAAATACATATAATTAATCAATTTTTTACTCAAAATCTGTGAAGATACGAAACAATGCAGGAGATGAAAAAGAAAAAGAATTGATTGAAAATTGCCCCGCCGTACTGAAAAAATGTTGTAGGGGTGAAAAGAACACTCGACCTCTCAAAAAGTACCACCAGTAGGTTTTCATAATTGTTTCTGTGATCTGATTATGTAGATTTTAAAAAGGTACTTATGTGGCCGAATTTGAACAGAGTATCTGAAAAAATGTAGCAATCATAAGAAAAAACTGAAAAAATCAGAAGATTTCAAAGCCCTATTTATCAGTAACGAAGCGTTGGTGGACATGCTCATGTGAACTTTTCATCATAAAATGGCTTGAAGAATCACCTTGCGAAATCTTTCGCACTTATTCATTTACACCCTGCATAATTCATCAAACGAGTAGAATGATTGCTCAATGACTAGTCTCTCAAATTTTTGTTTGAATTTATATAATCTCATTCTTTTCATATAGTAAGTTAGCCTATCACTGATATGTTTCTGCTTTAGACTGAAAATCATTCTGCCTTTATCTTCATATGTAGCCAAAACCGTTGTTATTATCAATTCGAATATGTTTTCACTTCATAATTGACTTAATGTCATTAATGAATTGTGGAAAAAGAAAAAGCGCAAAAGTGCTATTACAACACAATTCTTGATTGTAAGGATATTTGAATGAGCACAAACGAATACGACAAATGGTCTCCGAAGAAGCAAAAATGATTGATATTATCGTTGCATTTTCTGAGTATTCCAAACATTTAGATTTTCGAAAGAAGTGTCTAGTGCTGTACGAATATCCTCTAGGTCTAAAAACAAACCGGAATTTTTTTTATTTTATCTGGATATTTGTAATGTTTTGAATGACAATTTTTGTGGACTCCTAATATGTGAATCAAGAATGGTTAGATGTGTAGTAAGAATTTAGGAGTGCTGGCTATTTGGTTAAAGAATGAGTCCCCAGTCTTCTTACGATTCTTCTATGATTCGCGCCTATAACCGAGCGAATGGAATTCCCGCCGTTGTATCATTCACATTCCTTTTTTGATCATGTTAACTTTGTTTTGTTAGATTATGTTTTGATTTTGTGAAAACTTGTGGAATGAAGTTAATTACATTAATGAATTGTATTAATGGGTATTAAATAAAATAATAGTTTGAGTTATTTCTCAGTTGAATATCGATAAAAAGAAGCATAGGCAACAAATATGTGGATGTTCTGTGTATATTTTATCACCATATAAGATGAAACCACAGAACGTTCGAAGAATTCTTGATTTTGAAAAATTTCATATTTTTCAGGAAATTTATCTTTATATAAAATTGGAAACAACAAAATAGTCTCATATATTACCAAAATAAAATATAGTTTACAAATTACTCAATACTAATACTAACCTAAACTACCCCCCCCATATAAATTCAATTAAAAAACCTATAATAAAATAAAACGGCTGAGGAACCAAAGACACTACAGAGCGCCCCCGAGGCACTTATAGTGTCTCAGGGGGCACCGAGCACTGCTCTCAGCTCCCCTGAGCCAATACAAAAGAGGTCAAAGTTGAAGCTTACGCTCATTTCATTGCAGTAGCCTCATCATACAGTTAATTGGAGAAACACTTCTGGGGTTTACATCAAATACATCATTCTTATTTAGTATCCTTAAATTGATTTTGGGAACTTTGAAATGTAAAATACTTATACAATTACATTTTTTGTACTTGAGATTGTTTATGTTATATAAAAATATCACAGTCTGCCTATTGCATCTATCTATTAGTGTTTCAAAGTTGAAACTGACCACCATGGACATGTATGAAATCCTAAAGGGGTACAGTCCATTCTTTCTTTTATATAAATACCTAAGAAATCTTTTCTGCACTCTCTCCACTAAGTCCATATTGCACTGGGTAGAAGGCATCCATATTTGAGTCGCATATTCTAAATGAGATCTAACTAAAGAGTTGTTCAGTCTCACAACAATAGAAATTTCGAAGTTTTCTGAATTTCGAATGACAAAACCTAGTGCTTTGAATGATTTTTTGATAATATAGCGGTAGTGATTATTGAACTTGAGATTTGCCTGAAGGCGTATACTGAGGTCCCGAGTTTCAGTCTTACGCTCGAGTATATTCCGTCCTATATAATAATCATTTTCGATAGTGTTTGTATTGCGAGTGTACGACATAACTGAGCATTTAAGAATATTGAAAAATATTTCATTTTCCTGAAACCAGTTCACGACCTATCCAAATCAGCTTGTAGCTCGAAAGAATCTTCTAAACTCGATATAATTCTAAACAGCTTGAAGTCATCGGCAAATAAAAGACAGGCTGAGGTGTTTATGCAGTCGGGTAGTGAATTTATGAATATTGTAAAAAGAAGCGGGCCCAAGATGCTACCTTGTGGAACGCCAGATGTTATAGTTATTTTCTCAGAGAGACATTCACCCACCTTAAGTACGTGTTTCCAATTTTTTAGGTAAGATCTAATAAATTCGAAAGCTCTTTTTGAAAAACCAGTTTCACTGAGCTTACTTAGTTGTTTATTGTGATCCACCTCATCAAAGGCTTTCTCACTATCAGTATAGAGGGTATCTAGCTGCTTGTTTTTCTCAAATGGCCTAGTCACATATTCAGAAAAAATGCATGAGATTGTAGTGGTTGACTTATCACTGACAAACCCATGTTGAAAAGCAGATATTCTAAATTCAAATGTATAATATTTAACAGACTTATCGGTCTATAATTCGAAGTTTCATTTTTCTTTCCCTTTTTATATACTGGAGTTACAACAGCAGTCTTGAATCAGGTTGGAACCTCTTACTTAAAAGCGCCATGTTGAAAATTTTCAGTTATAGGTTTTACCAAGAATTCTGCTAGACCTTTAAATATGAATGCCGGTATGTTATCAACATCTGTTGTTTATTTTTGGTTTTAGTTTCCTTATTGCTTTAATAACATCGATTTCTAGAACCTCAGGAGAGTCGAAAGGCAGTTCATAAGGCGATAGAGAATATTCCTCAGGCTCTGAAGGTACCTCATACACTGATTTGAAGTAATGAGCGAAAGCACTCGCTATTTCATACTGCTATGCAGGTCGTCGAACGAGTGGATTGTCCCATTTGATTGGAATTAGTTTAATAAACTAAAATTTGCACCTGCATTTGTAGCAGATAGGCAAAATTCTGTAAAATACGATTGATTTAGCTAATGACCCCATTGTGAATACCAATAAGGATAAAATCACCATCAAAAGAGTCGAAAGAGATTTCTGATCTGGTTTTTGTGGTGAACAAACAACTATGAATCTGCCACAATGTTCACAAGTCTCACACAGAGAAACATTATTGCAGATCCAGTACCCGAACCTTCTATAAGTTGTCAACCAACTATTGTGACTTCGAACATATCACTTTACTTAAATTCGGGAGCAATACAACCATTATCAAAAGCTGCTTCAAGAAAATTAACCAACAGATGGAAAACTAGGAAATCAACTATCTTCACAGATACACTTGAAGAAGAAAACATAAAACCGATTAAAACGAACCCAAGCTAACAAAGTTGATAAAAGATTAATTGAAGAAAAGTCGCGAAGAAAGGATACGAATAAAACAAAAACTAATAGGCAACATGAATCATCATCATCATCAGAAGAGTGTTACTGCGTTGTTTGTATGTCAACATATTCGGAGAGAAGATCGAGAGAAAAGTGGATATAATGCACACAATGTTAAATGTGGACGCGAAATCTAACCACCGCCGTATTTTTTTAATATAAATTTTTATGGAGATGACAAAAATTAAGGTTTTACACATCTTATAGCTGAAATGCAATATTTTTGTTGTGTTAAATGTTATTGTTTTGAAGAAAAGTATTATCCTTTTTTTGCAATCAACATCTAATAGTTGATAGTATAAGTTACCTTATATAAACCTTCAATATTAGTGCATGTTCCTTTATTGTAATTTTATTATTTGCATGTGTTTCAACTGACCTTTGCATGGGTTCGGTTGACACAAATTAAATTTAGTTCAAATTTTCTTTTACGTATAAAATACACATTATAGTGATTTGATATACTATTGTTCCTAGTAGATAGATATATGGTTTTTCATTCAATTTTGTCATCGATCACTTAACTAATTTCGCTACTATGAACGATAAACCGTGCCCAGTCTACCTTAATTTCTTCAATGGGATCATATGTAGAGGAAAGTTTACAATTCCACGATCGTTTTTGAAAATAAACCGCATGGCAGTCACAAAAATCTAGGAACCTACAAAGTAGAAAAAGATCAAGGTGATGAAATGAAAACCAAATACAACTGATCGAACGTTTACACTTGAAAATCCTCTAATTGTAGGTAGGACCACGATTTTTTCACATCGAGGAGTCAGTGCCATTTCGTGACTTTCATAGTTTCGTTACTAGACGATTTCTTCTTCTATTTCACTCCTACGGTAAGCCGCCTCAAAATAATTGCAGAATTGACTGTTCTAAATTATTAATTTAGTTTTCCGGTGCTTTCTTTCATTCTCATATTTCATTCGTTCGTTTCCGAAAGAGAATGAAACAGTGAATTTTTATTTCTCGCCCGGCATTGTTATAAATCTTTGCGGTGATAATTCTAAAGAAGTTATATTCCTGCTTCAGAGAAACGGCTGACATTCAATCTTAGAGTCGAGGAAAAATTGGTTTTTCCGACATGTCGGGGTGGAAGTGGAGATACAATTTCATCGTTCGAAGCGTATTATATTTTCCGGACAACAGGAGTTAGATCGGCGTTCTGTAAAGCGTACTCCTGTCACGGGACTTGTTTTTAAACCTTCTTATTGAGAGAATGAATGGTAAGTGTAGAGCAACTTGAAGCTAGTGGATCTTTATGCTACAAAACTACTCTTATATTAAGATTAAAATCTTAGATTAGGTTTGAACTTTATCGCTGATGCGTTTGAATGTTAGTAAATGTTAGTGATAAGTGCTTTGTATTTTAAACAGTTGTGGGGTTTTGAAGGAAAAGAATTTCGTAGCATCTCAACGAATTTCGGAGGAATTTAAAACTGATTAGGATAAATAATTGAAAATTTATCTCCGACTACACGTTAACAGTTGTTTCATTTGTCATGTAATAAATTGGTTTGAAATAATATAAGGAATGCCTAAAGTTGGGATTAACTTTACTATTGGAATATTATTTATGATAATTGTAAATTTCTGAAGTTGAATTTTTTTTGCGGCAGTTGGCGATTTTTGGATTCGCAAAATTTCTTTTATGAGTTGTTGTAAAGTTGACTACTGGTGAAGCCATGCATGTATGGGGATTGTTC
This sequence comes from Cryptolaemus montrouzieri, assembly GCA_013387265.2. Lineage (NCBI taxonomy): Eukaryota > Metazoa > Arthropoda > Insecta > Coleoptera > Coccinellidae > Cryptolaemus > Cryptolaemus montrouzieri. The sequence goes on from JABFTP020000144.1 coordinate 36,051,600, forward strand.
TAAATGTCTACGACCTCTCCCCTTATCTTATGTCGTCTGACTTGTAGTCCCCATTGCATTTTGCAACGACCTCCCGCTTCTCGGTACTTTCTCCAAAACGTCTTCGTATCAATAGTTAGTTTGTCGTTAAATCGGAAACCTTGATGCGATACTTCCAATGTTAAAAATTCAAAAATAGCCAAAAATCGCAACGAGCTATATTTGGACTGTACGAAGGCTGACGTAGCTGTAAGACCTTGCACTTCGTCAAATAATGCTGCTCGAGGTTCGATAAATGTGCTGACGCCTTATCATGATGCAGCAGTCAATCATCGCTTGCCCAAACTAAAGCCATTTTTTCTTATTGAGTCGCGCAATTTATTCAGAACTTGTGCCTTAAATTATTTGTTGAAGGCCTTACCTTCAAGAACAGAGTTTGTTCTTGAAGGTCAGTGCAAGAACTATCATAAAAAACAGTCAACTTCGACTTGGCAATGCACCGACTACAATCTATATTTTTGCTGTACTCAAATGGAAAGTCCACTGACATAATTGATGCTACCGTATTGTACTTATTTGATTCCAATATTCAATTTCTGTCTTGTAGTTCATGTACAAGATTCAGAATCTGCCTCACCATCTGGCAGAAACATTTCTGTTTTGTCTGTTATTGTGGAAATACCAGCGAAGGAATATTTTATATCTTTGTAATCCCTTTACCCTTACTATAGGTCAGGCCTGTATACCTGACCCTTGGTTCTCCTAGAACTTAAGAAAACTAAAACACTTGTTGTAAAGTAAACTAAAAATCATTCTTGTATCAGTCTTCGAACAAGCAAGACGTGTACAGTTTCAACCATTTTTCATAAATCGGTCTTCACATAAGCAAGACATTCAATTTATACATTATTAAATTCTTAAATCAAACTTTCATCTTTCTTCAACCAAATCTTGAGAGGGAATCAACGGTTTAGTGCAATATACTCCTGCGAACCTCAACACGTATCATAATTCTAAACACTGAAATATTTTGATTGAATTTCTCACACAAGTGAACCATGTGCAACTGTTTTTATTTAAATCCAGCAAAGACTACTTTTCCACAGTCCAAGATCATATTCTATTTTTCGTATTGTTGATCCGCGATCCCCATTGGTAGGAAAAATGCACACGTTCGATATCTGTTTTTGACGTCGGAGGCCGCTCAATGCATGGGTTGCTAACAACAGATCTACGGCTATCTTTGACCCATTCAAATTACTCTTTCAATAGTGTTCCATACACTCGTTCCCAAATGCTATCTCATCACTTCGATGGTTTTCACAAAACTTCGAGTTTGATGCAAAATTTAACACAAAACGTTATTCCATTTTCTCAAATATTCTTCTCAAACAGAAAATACGACCTTTGCAAAACAGATATACAATAAAAAAATTACATTCCATAACATTCACGCCTTACAGAGGTCACTTGGACGTTCTGGCACCGATATATGAAGGTTGGTCGAATACTTCTGAGACAAAAAAGATATTCTTCACCATACTATAGAGAATATTCACAATACTAGGTTCGTTTAGAATATTGTTGTAATTCAGCCGACGTTTCGACACCTTTATTGGGTCTTCTTCAGGGCAACTAAGATGAAAAGCAACATGGTTCAAATATGAATAGATCTCATGTTTTTCGTACCCATGTAATTTATTTCATATATTTATATATATATATATATATATATATATATATATATATATATATATATATATATATATATATATATATTTTTTTTTTTGTTGTTGCTGTTGAGAATTCCACTGAATGGGTTTATTTTTCAACCATGTTGTTTTTAAGAAAAAGACCCACTAAAGGTGTCGAAACGTTGGCTAATTCACAATAAAGAGTTCTGTTCTTCTTTTGATCCTTACTCCAAAAAACCTACTGCATTATGAATTTATATATGACATATTGCACCTAGGTATTGTATACAGGGGTTGTGAAATATACCAACGGCAATATATGCAATGGAAAGATAAGCAATAATCTTCGATCCCTTTAGGTACTTACCTAAGCTGAATAAATCAGATAGTTTGCTACCTATATATGTAATATGGGTAATTTATACATCAAAATTAAGAGCTCGCCAGGAAAGCTATAAGCTGAGGGTTCTCACCCCGGTGTTTGGACAAACAAATCTTCTGCTGGAAAAACGTAGCTAATAGGAGGAGCACAATAAGATTTGAATGGTTGCAATGGCACCGAACTCTGCCAACTTAGTTGGCTAAACGCGCTTCGAGTTTTGAAGTTTTTGAAGAAGTGGTATATGTTGTTTTTAGTGCGATACGACGTTATAGGGTCCAGTCTTCAACTTACATGTATATTAAATATATACAATGCCTAGGCAAATAATTAAATAAATGATATATACTACCTGAACGTTTTGGGCATTTCATGAATGGCAAGATATTTCTTAGTCGAATACTTCGAAAACAGGCGATTTTTTCATTCCATTCGAGAAAATAAATTTTCTTGGAAACTATATGGACATGAGAAGGTCAGCTGAGAAATGCCAATTCACGTCCTTTTCCCGAAGCCTAACAGTGCGGGGTACTGATTTTAGTGTACCGGTTTTTTGATTTCGAGATATGATGTACTTTGAAAAATTCTAAACAACTTTTGTTTTGGGTCTTGGTTACGAATGTGCCTGTGTTTCGAGTTTCAGGCTAACATGAACAGAAGATCATCGAGATATTTACAAAAACTTTGACAACTTGCATCTCAGTAAGGAGGCACATTTTATCAACGAGAGTTGGGTTAAATCTTGATATTTCGAGCCCAGGATTCCACAGTTAAAATATTTTCAATTGTTAATGATACACCTTGTATCAAATGGATAATGCTATTGTTTGTGTATATTCTGGTAGATATATATATATAGTTTCATATTATTCAAAGTTTCCTAATATAAAATAAATTTGGAAATATATTCTTATTATAATCATTACCTGGCAATGGTATAGGGCAACTTGTCGGGATTGAACCTCTTCATATACAGCGTTTAGTTCCAATGAAAACGAGTCAGCCTTAATAACTCGGTTGGTTTGATTTTTCTGTGAATTTCCTGAAAGACCTCAATTTTTGATTTGACGGAAACACTTTCTGTTACATGTTTTGTTCTCCTCGTATCAACAGCTCACCCCTGGAAGCTTCCTCACCAAATCGTTGAAGAGGCTAAAAAGGGTCGTGTTATACCTTTTTGCAAGGATAATTCGACTCCTTATACGACCACGTTATCATTTACTTTCTAAAATAACATGTGAGGAAAATTTTTATCAGGATCAGTTCGATCTTCGTTTGAAGAAAGCACTTGATCAAATTCGATTTTGTTTCAGAAAAAGTTTAAACTTTTGCACATCAACCCCCAATTCCTGTCAACTACCACCACAAAAATTTCCAAATTAAAATAGGGTTGTCTGATACTTTTTTGGAAAGTTGTTCAATATACTGCATTTTTTTGATTCATCGACGACCGAGGAACGCTTCATGTTTAGATGTAGCAAGTTGATTTTGTTTCGAAAAATTTATAATTTTGTTGATCTGAAATTGGGACACGGAACGTGCGATATTTTTCTCTTAAGAAAAAGCTTGATTTCTTTTGTTTGAATCAATAAATGAAAGGATGTTTCATTGTAATGACTTATATCACTTTGTTATCATGTTTGAAAATGTTTTTCAGCCGGCTCGGTGCGTATGGGATATGATACTCGTCTCCTGCTCAGAGTCACCTGGGTTCAATCCCCACAAAGTCGGTGCGATTTTTCGGATTCTGGGAATCGCTTGAGTATCCATCTTTCGGAGGAGATGTAAAGCCGTCGGTCTTGTCTAACAGAGATGTGTTGGGCATTAAAGATCCCTTCCCTCGACACGAAAGGGGTTCGGCAACATTCCTGGGTTAGAGAGGTGACAGAATTCCCCGGCGTGTCATTGGCCGAAAGGCGGAAATAGAGCACGTTAAAGGAAAAACAAACAAACAAACAAAATGTTTTTCAGATCTGCTAGATTCAGCTAGTTTTGGTTAGTCAACACAGGTGACTTGCGTTGGTAGTATTTTCCAGTTTTTATAATCGACATGATTTAGTTGAAGATGTACTCACTGCAGAAACCCTTTGATATTAGGAGTTTTCAAAAAAAGTAACTGTTCTAGATCAACTGCACTCATTTTCAATGAAAATAACTATGTTAGAAATTTGTGGCACAAATATGTGATTTAAGAAATTATAACGTGTTGTTTCGGTGTGTACACTTCCACCAGAGTACCTATAGAAAGCGGTATCAGTCACTTTATATGACTACATAAAAGAGGTACTCAAATTGTTCAATTACTCAGGTTAGGATTCTTTATCTCTAAAAGGGTTAGCTTCTAGATCAAGGCCTGTCAACTCAAACTCATCATATGAAACTACCAAATTTAATCAAGCTAATATTTACTCGACAGCCACATTTCAACCAGCAAAATTTGATACTATAAATAATAAATTAGATAAGAAAACTCAAGAAAGGGTAACTTTAAAATTGACTAAGTTTGACGTGAAGCGAAATATTAAATACAAAGTGACGTTTAACAAGTAGGTACCTACATACACAAATTAACCTAAACTATCTACCATCAAGCGACAAAAATGAATAAATATATTAAATACAATAATTGGTGAAAGAAGTTCTTCAAAGAGGCAAAAGAATTAAAAATCTATATCACAATTATAGCTGAGAACGCTCTCTAGACTTCAACTCTCTTTCCATAGAACGTTGAAATTTCTTACTACACTCTTGAGAAAACAAAACTAGCTTACTTCTAAAAATTCTAAGGAACAATTAATTCCGTCATGATTAGGAAATTACTTCTGAGCTGAATAGAATTGAAACTCAGCGGAAAATGGAAACAATTTGAATTATCAAGGTACTTAGCTAGACATGATTGTCTTCAGGTAAAGATGGTCCTCAACGTATGTCACAAAGTTGAAGGTAGAGTTTGCTAATATTGTAGGCGAGGTCGGTAGGTTATAGGTGGATCGGTTCTATTGCTTAAACTATTGCTGCTGAGGGTGGGTAAAAGGTGTGGTGAAAAAAAAACGGTTTCAATGTGGTCGGTTTCTCCAGTTCCAGAGTTTACAAGGCTTCCAAAGGTGGACAGATTCAAGTAAATACTTGAAAAGTGTCTATGGGTATCCAGCGAAACTGAATTGAAATAATTCTTGAACTAAGTTGGAAAATTATTTATGTGACCACTGGAACCTTCGGCACGTTATTTAGTAGTTCCTATGTCAGTTAGTTGAAGTTAATTGAAAAAGACAACCTAGAACTACCGCTATCAAGGTAAACGAATTGTCACCACAAAACACTCAAATAACTTAATTTTTGAATAGAATGAAGTGAAAGAAAGATAAGGATTATTACGAAAGGTTTTACTATTGATAAGTCACTTGATTTTATTTGTTTTAGGTGCTGTGAATGAGAAAATAAATTTTGAAAGAGCTATGGAACAGAATGACTATGTTGTGCATTGAAGTTACTTTGGAATGATCAGTTTTATGTGAATGAAATTATTAAAAAGATTACTGGATGTGTATACCAAACATCAAGTATTGAATTTCTACTGTATTATACCTGAGTGAACGATTATTACTTTAGAAAACTGAAAAATTACTTTTGAAACATGGGCTATATTTTTGCTCAAATTAAAAGGACTGTGGACTGAAAAATCGAATTGTAACAAAATAACCTAATGGAAACTGAAAGCATTATTGATGAAAATTTCACCAATTGGTGTGGCCGCTGAGGGTGAAGTTTCCATGATAGAGAAAACGAATCAAATTTTGTACACGAGCCGAATGAAGATGATTTCGATCGTCGTTCAGAGTTCTACGAACATTACAATGAGCGGATTAATAACGATCCGAATTTGCTTCAAAATGTTTGTTTTCCTGACGAATCGAGTGTTTTTTAATGGTAAGGTGCTGCCATAACTGAAGAGTATAAAGTCATACTAATCCGCATTTAAATATGGAGAATCATACTCAAAGACTGCAAAAACTAGTTCGGGTCGGAATTTTGGAAGACCAATCAAAGAAGCCTTATTCATACAGGAAGATTTGGACGGCGAAACCTATTTGAATATTATTGAGAATTTGAATGATCCTTTCCTAGCAGTTCTCGAAGGAGATCCAAGTTATGTGAACATAGCGTTATGTATCAACATGAAGGAGCACCGCCCCTTTATACTGCCGCTATGCGGAACTATCTGGAAAATAGATTTCCAGGTCATTGTATAGGTAGTAGAGGCGCTATATTAGGTTGTATCGCCTCTCGATTTCTTCTTGTGGGTCTAACCTAAGTCTGAAGCCTATGTTACGCCACCCGAATAGCTGAAAGAACTAGGACAAATGATTGTTCAAGCATGTCAGCAGATGACACCACAAATGTTGCAAAATGGTGCTCGATTGAACCAATGCATGGAAGTAAATGTAATTTCAAATGTACCTCGACCAAATAACTGAAAACTCAATGATATGTGTCATTTCAAAATGAATTTCATGACACTCATAGAAGTTCAAGTAGTGTCTTCTTAATCAATGGCACTTCAAAAAGCAGACTGATATAAAGGATCAAATAATCTTTCTGAGGTATCAGTCGACCCCTTTTGCATTATAAAGAATTTTGTAGTGGTAGTTAATAGTGATAGGTTAAGCAAACGTTTAAATAAGTAACAAAAATCTTTCCGATTGAAATTTGTTCAAACAATTCGCGATTTAAATTCGTCACATATTAATAAATTAAGAAGTTAGGTTGTCGTATAGAGAATGGAAATATCTTTTCAAAATGGCATCACACGCTACTATCACATGAACCCTTTTTCCTATTAAAAAATTTGGGGTAGAAGCTGGCAGGAGTAGGAGATTGATAGGGGAGAACGAAACATGTAACTATTGAGATGTTGTTCTTCTTCTTCTACTTCATAAGCCTGTAGCCATTCACTCCTGGACGTAGGCCTCCTCTTTCCCCTTCCACGTGGAGCGGTCCTGGTCGAGCTGTATCCATTCTCTCCCTGCGATCCTCCGGATGTCATCTCGCCATTTTGTCTGGGGCCTTCCCACGCTACGCTGCGTCGTACGGGGTCGCCAAACTAGCAACCGCTTGGTCCATCTGTCGTCGCTGCTACGCGCCACGTGTCCCGGCAGCAGTCGCCACTATGTCCTCAACCTAAGTCTTTTGTCGATGACGTCATTCCTGTCTCGATCACGGATGCTTATGCCAAGCATGCTGCGCTCCATTGCCCTCTGTGTCACTCTTAGCTTTTCCACACCTCTTCTTGTCAGTGTAATGGTCTCTATACCATATGTCATAACCAGTAGGACACACGCATTATAGGCCTTTCTTTTGAGGTTCATTGGTAACTTCCTATCTCTGAGAATATGTTTTAGGTTGCTGAATGTTGCCCAGACAAGTTCTACTCTTCTGTTCACATATACCATTTGATTTTCGCTGCCAAACTGGATTTTGTGACCAAGGTAGACATAGTCTTTTACGTTCTCAATGGCTGAATTTTTCACCACATTTATATTTGATGAACGGGTCATTACTTTCGTTTTACTTAGGTTCGACTTTAGGCTGACTTTCTTGGATGCATCATTTAGTTGTTGGAGCATGTTTTCCAGTTCTTTGGGGTCTGTGTGAATCAACACAATATCGTCAGCAAAACGCAGATGGTTTAAGTAAGATCCATCTATGTTAGGATGTTCTTAGGTAGGACAAAATAGACAGAAGTTGCACAAAGGATGAGCGTTAGTTAAAAGGGAGTTATTTCACAAATTATGGGTAAGTTAGAAAAACAGGAAGTGTAAGGGAACAACCACAAGGAAGACACCGTGATACAACAGTTGTAAGACTACTCTTTTCCACCACTAACCTCACGCCAGAATCCCAATGAACTGCGTAATTGCTCAATTCGATTAGAACGACCTCAAAATTATCTGTATTGAAGACTGATCCAATGTTCTATTCCTAGATGAATCTCGGTTCAGAATGGATTCTATACAAGTGTGACTGAGTGGACAACGTCTAATGTTCTGAGGCTCAGACAATTTCAGGAATATAGGTTCAGATGGCGTACTGTGATGGTTCAGAGTGGAATCTCTTTCCATCGTAGACCTGACCTCGGATTTTAATTCTCTGAATGCAAACTTTTACAATAATGAGCTTTCTCAATTCTCTTCGCGATCATATTTTACAGCAATTGGGGAAAAGTTTATAATCATACATGAGTATGTTCCTCCTCCTATTGCTGGTGTCACGACAGATATCTTAAATTTGCATAAAATCAATTTTTTATCTTGGCTTACTCAACCACCTGACCTGAATCCGATTGAACTAGTTATATCGCAAAGGGGCATTATAGAAGTTCAACATGATTTTCTAAATCGGCAACAATTGTTTGATGCAATTGTGTGACAGTTGATTATACACACCTTTCAGAGTAGGAAAGTATAACGTGTTACAATGTTTTTCTTCCTCTTTACGAGTTACAAAAATCATTAGAATTTTATTATTTACAATAAGAAGAAATTCAATGATTTCAACACAAATATTCAAATTGTCCTCCATTTACTTCCTCACAATAATACAATCTTGACTGAAAATTGCCTTTAATATGGCTCAGCATATTTTGAGGTATTTGACGACACTCATTAACTATTCGCTGACGTATATCGTATATGTTTCCACAAAGAAAAAGTCTAGAGGATTCTGGTCCGGAGATCAGGCAGGTTACTCCATAGTAATTAATTTTCTAATCTGACGACAAGAATATCGCACATTGGCAAACTGGCACAGCATTGAGAGTTTTGATTAAAAATCGTTTTCTAGTTTGCCTGTTATCCATGTATCAATTGCTTTTTCCAGCATATCGGGATGTATTTTGCCATTTGAATTACCTGAAGTAAACAGAAGTTCAAATAGGTAGTCAAACTGAATTCCTGTCTAAACATTAAGTTTTAAGACCCGGAATACACGTGTCGTTACTAACGGTTATTTATTAGCTAATTCATTAAATTTTTTCCAATGGACTTTTGATTTTAACGCAACGGAGGATGTGTGGTACCTGCCACCACGGTGACGGCACCGAAAAATTATTTAGTGCTACCTCTAATAGTGGTCAAGGCCTTATACGTTTTACTTTGAGAATTTGTTTTCGAAGTTTTTCCTATTGCATTGCTATTTTTTCTTGTGAGTTATGAAAACCCTCAGTTGCAGACGCCCCACCTGCTCACCGCGGATGCGAAGGGCGAAGCGAAGCGAGGAGAATTGTTATCACACATACATATAATATAAGCGATTTGGGCCTGCCCGCCTCACCACCGCATAAAGCAGAGATAGCAATTTCAGCATCCTCCATTGCTGCGTTCGTATATATTTCCAGAACCTAGTCTTCGGCATTCTTTAGTTATCGCGCCATAAAAGTGATGAAGTGGGCTTGAAACATGGACCATTTTGTTATTGCCGGCGTTCAAGCCGGAGGAAACGAGGAAGGAAAATTCGCGCAGGGTGGAAACTGTACTAGATTAGTTTCGGGAGATATTTCAACATTCAGCAGGTGCGAAAAGTCTGTACCTAACTGTTAGAAATGCCTCTGTGGATAAAATGACTGTTCAGATTAATTCTGAGGGTAATAAATGGACCTTTTGTTTCCGCAAAATAAATCTCCGAAAGTAACCACTTACTAGAACCAATTTTATTTGATCAATTGTTCAGCAAATAATTTTCTCTGCATTAATCTTTCACTTATTTTCGAAGACAAAAACAGAATGAATCGGTTCTTCTAGCAAATTCATTGATGTAGGAGCTTCCTCTGCAATAATAAAAATTCAATGTGATTCAAAGGTTCATTATGGTATGAGAAGTAGCATATTGCAGATTTTCAAATGTCTTTCGATATGCTACTTACGCTACGTTTACTTCAAGGGTCTGAACGAATTTACATTCCTACATGATCCTTCCTGGAAAATAATGCACCTTTTCACCCTAGTCATGTGATTGCATCTTCCAACGTCAGGTCTTGTTGCTTCTCTTGCTCGTGTGTTTCAGGACATTTTTCCGCAGGTATCTCCTCGATTCAATATCGTTTCAGTTTTGATATACAAATTTTAAATTTTGTAGATTTTCTTCGAGTCAATCAGGTTAGTTATTTTCGGTGATTTCCAGTTATTCGACTAGCTTGATGGCCATTATTTTTCGAGATAACACATTTTTACATTCTGTTGGCTTTTGTTATTCGATTTGCTTCCTTGAAACAAGAGCGCTCGACTCAGCTTTCAATTTTGCACTAACCTTATTTCATTTCACGTCAATGTGTAACCTGTGTCACTCGACTTCAAATTGTTTCAACTTTCGTTCGAGCAATCATTATCTGGAATTCTATCAGTTCTTGGAAAATAGTTTATAAAGTTAGGTCTCGGAGGTGAAAGAGTGAAGAATAATTCATTTACAGCTTTGAAGCTGTTCATTCAATACTTGGAGTATTCCATCTTTTGAAGCGTAATCTTTTTAACGACCATATAATTTGTATATGGTTCATTCAACCCTGAAAACTCCAAACTCTTGAATAAACTGTACTGAAATCACCATTCATTCTGGTGACATCCCTAACATCAAGTTGAACATTAGCGTTCAAGTCAGAGACTCCAGGTAAGTCCACCTAATTCCTGTTCACATATCCAAGTCCTCTCACAGGTTTACAGATTCTTTCATCATTTGCTATCTATATAATGTAATTTTTTGTTAGGATTAGCAGAGTTTCAAAGCTCATTCATTTCTCAATTACTTATTCAACCATTTAGTTTCACTTTTTCAGTATAATTTTGGTTAGTTTAAGTACTTCATCGGCAATTCTGTCCCCTTAATTCCATCAAAAACTTTCATTTATCTCGATAAGTGTCTAAATCTAAAGTGTTTGATTTGTAAAGATTCATCAATTGACTAACCCGATTTTAGACTAATTGATTTGGAATTTTCTGGAATATTTATCCATTAACTGTTTATTTTATCCAGTCAGCACAAGTGGCAACAAAAAATTCCTGGAAATCAACTATTGAAAAAAGTATTTTGTTGAAATTTTTTCTTGTTAATATTACCAACAACTTAGCTTTTAGGCAGGGCAATATTAGCAATTAGTTTCCAGCGGAACCACTATACCGGGTGGGGCAACTAAAACGAAAAAAGACTAAATAACTGCATTATTAACGTTTTCTGGACAAAAAGCAGAAATAGATCAATTTTTGTTCCAAGGGGGACATCTTCTACAATAAGGTGATTTTATCTTACATCAACTCCCTGACCACAGGTGCACAAAACTCAATTTTTTTAATAGGAAAGATAGATCCAGTGATACCTCATTGAAAAGCTCTTTTGATTCTCAACACGAATATGTAATAATTAACATTATTGAATAAATTGCTCCTACTTATGTGGTTATGCTCGAACTGAATAATGACCATATTTGTTCGAAAAATGTTAGAAAATTTTCATAAACAATTGCAATTTTCAATATGTTCACCTTCCAAAAATACAATTGCATCAAAATATGCCGCAAACGTTCCGATTCGATGAGATATACTTGAAAAGTTCCCTTTTGTAAATTTATATTTATATTTTATCTCTGCGAAAACCTCTGTAGACTCCTGATGTAAAGACATTCATCAGCGTACCGCACCGCATGGAGTCAAAAATTTTCAAACGTTGATTCAAATATTGGATATTGCATTCAAAATAATTTAGTTGGTGTGTGGCACATGAGACACCCTGTTCAAAAATTTTCTGTTAAGTAAAATGCATGAATACAAATGCAAATCGACGTTAACTTTTTCTCGAACACGTTTTCGTCTATTTATTAGGCAATTTATTTGATTTGGCTGATACATATTGTATGTAGCAAGTATAAAGGAAATTACTTTAAATGAAATCAATTGATTTGACAAAAAAAACGAAAGTTTTGTTTAATTATTTCGGGGTGTTCTGTTAACTTCGAGAAGCTCTCGTATACAGGCTGTCCGCGCTAAAGTGTCCATCACAAGTATGTAGGGAACGATTTTAATTTTGGGATTAGCGTGAATGGATACTGACCTACAATTTTGTGATTTTTCGGTTATACCGGACATCGACTATAATTTGTATATATATATATATATATATATATATATATATATATATATATATATATATATATATATATATATATATATATATATATATATATATATATATATATATATATATATATAGGGTTTTACCCCGACGAGTTGCCCATATATCTGTTCATGCAGACAAACTGATGTCATGAAAAATATAAATCCACCACCCGGTAATTAATACCATTGCCAGGCAATGATTATAATCAAAACATATCCTGGAGTAATTATATATTAGGATAACGTTAAATGTTATGAGAATATATCAATCTACCAGAATATATACATACTATAGCATCATCAGACAATGATATCAATGTACCAACGAGTAGTGTCAGAGGCTTTCTCCCGGAAAAATCCAGTGTACGGACCTTAGTCAAGTAACACTGAATGTTACTCATTAATAGTTTCCTTTGTGTGAAGTGGTGAACGATCGAATAGAATACTGCTCTGAGCAGTATATATATATATATATATATATATATATATATATATATATATATATATATATATATATTAAATAAATTATCAAAATCCTTTTACCAACTGAAATGGTGTAGGGTCCACAATATTAAAACATTTCATGAAAATTCGATATATTAACAATATTGTTCATATGAAATTTCTCCATCCAATCTTCTGTATTGCGATTGTTTTAGCCTCTATCCAATTTTTGCCCTGTTGTCCCAATATTTCCTCTATTGCTCCATCCCATGTTTGTCGTGGTCTATCTCTTTTCATCTTTCCGTTATGCTTTGTCTCCCATATACGTATGACTTGCCGTGTATTATCCATTCTCTGAAGATGCCCCCACCAGCTGAGCTGCCTTTCCTCTATAAATTTCAAAGTTGATGCAATTTTTAATTCCTTACGTATGTCAATCTTCTTTAGTTTATCTCTTTTTGTGACTCCCCTTACCCTCCTAAAATATTTCATTTCGACAGCTAGAATTTTACTTTTTAGGTTCTTATCTAGAACCCATGACTCACATCCAAATGTCAGTATTGGCCTATGGATAGATGTGAATACTTTCATTTTTGTGGCTCTTGACACTTCTTTATGAAATTGTTGCTGATAGCATGATATGCCTTCATGGTCTTTTCGACCCTATCATTGATTTCAGGATCTTGCTTTTCTGATTCTTCGAGTTCAACTCCAAAGCACTTATATTTTTCCACTTGTTCTATTTTTGTCCCCTCTACATGTATATTTATGTTTTCCATTTCTAATGCAATCACCATTACCTTGGTTTTTTCTTTGTTCATTTTCATACCACTCTTCTCTAATTCTCTGTTCCATATATTCAAGTTTTTCTGAAGATCTTTTTCGTTGTTGGCTATTATCATTATATCATCCGCGTATGCCCCTTCTGGATATAGTTTCTATATCCAATCAGGAGTTTCCTCACTTTTGTCGAACCATTTTTTTATTATTTCATCATAAGGATTATAAACAACAGAGGACTAAGCCCACCCCCCTGTCTAAGTCTCTCCGTAGTCTTGAAATACTCCGATCTCCTGTTTCCGCTTAGAATGCAATTCCTAATATTTTTATATATATTTATTATAAATCTTATAATTTTTGCTTTGATTCCTATTCTACGTAGTATTTCCCATAATCTTCGTCTAGGCACCCTATCAAAAGCTTTTTCTAAGGCCATGAAGGCTAGGTATATTTTCTTCTTCGTCCTGTTAGATTTTCCACCAATATCTTTATGATCATGAAGACTTCTTCCTTTTCGAAATCCACTTTGTGTCCCCCCCAATGTTCTTTCACTAATTGGCCTCAGCTTCATATCTATTATTTGTTCATGTATTTTCATAGCCGTGCATAATAACGCGATTCCTCTGTTGTTGCTACATTCATATTTGTCACCTGATTTGTAAATTGGGATTATCATTGAGATCTGCCAGTCTACCGGGATTTGTTCTTCTTGCCATAACCTATTATATATTTTCAAAAGTACGTCTTCTCCATATTGTCCCATATTCGGTCGTAATTTTGTCATAGCCTGGGGCCTTTTAATTTTTCGAGCGTTTTATAGCTTTCTGTAATTCCTGTTTTGTTATCTTATCTTGGTCTCTATTTTCTTATATGCAAACTTCACTATCCTCTTATCCGTTTTCTCCGCTCTTGGAAATATTGCATTCATCTTTCCATTACTTTTCTGTCATCTATAAGTGTTTCTCCATTTTTGTCCTTGATGTTATAACTGTCAGGGTTCTTTTCCTTTCTACATGATTAAACTATTTTATAGAATAGCCTTTGGTTTGCTTTGCTCTCGGCTCCTATTTTTTCCCCGAATTCGAGCCATTTTCTTCTTTTAGATGCCAAGACTAGATCTTCCACTTGTTTTCTTGCTTGTTTGTATAACTCATCTTTCTCTATAATTTTACAAATGAGATAATTTGCCCATGCTCTCTTCTCAATTCTCACTTCCTTTCTAATTGCATCTGTCCACCATGCCGTTTGTTTTGCGTTATTTCTCTTTCTGCTGCTTCCACATACTTCTTTAGCAGAATCTAGAAGAGTGCTTTAAAATACTTCCATAAGTCTTCTGTGCTCATATTGTCTGTTGCATCTCCTATATTTTCTAGTTTTCTTGATATGCTTTGCTCGAAAATTTAGGCGTATTCTGGATAGGCGACTTTGTAAGCCTTTATCTATTCATATTCGATCTTTTTTTACTGATATCTCTTTACCGTCCTCTTTCAGTTTATTTTTGATACAAGATACTAGTTAAAAATGGTCACTCCCAATTTCACCTCCTCTCCTCACTCTAACGTCTTTTATTTTTTCAGGTTGCTCTACCAATATGTAGTCTATTATCGATTTCTCGTTTCTACTTTCTACTTGTCTCGTATATCTATGTATATTTTTGTGTTCGAAGAAACTGTTACTAATTATCAAGTTATTCATTACCGCAAAGTCTAGTAGTTTCGTCCCATTGCTATTTCTTGTCTGTTCTCCATGTTTGCCTAAATACTGTCATTATTTCGCTGTCCTATTCTTCCGTTAAAGTCACCTGCAATATAAATACTGCCCTCTGCTTCTTCTGTAGCTTTTATTAATTGTTCCCAAAATTCGATTTTCTTACTATCTGATTCGTCTACGTTTGGTCCATAGACCACAACAATCTCCATCATTTAGTAGTTTTTTGGAGTCGATGCCTCAACTTCCATTCTTTCTATTATCTTTCGTTCCGCATCATTCCATTTGTAAATTTTACCCTCCACTGCTAGTTTCTGTTGCAAGACTTTGACTCTTTTTCCACTTGCTTTTAATTTTTCAGCTTCTTATCTAATTCGTGCCAGTATTTCGGCTTCTTTTCGTGTCAAATCAGTATTAATGAAAATCGGCTAACCTGGTTCAGTTTTGAGTTTGCTCTTGTTTTTTAATACCAGATTGTTTTTCTTTGAAATTCTCTAAAACCACTATTCCTTTTTCTCTCTGATTATTTTACAGTCTTTTATTTTTGTTTCGACACTTAATTTCTCTTTGAATAGTTTTCCAATCTCTTGAGCCATATCACCCTCTTCTCTCATCTCAATTCCAGTTATAACTGCATTGTTTCTCATCTTTTATACTTTTTGATTTTCTTTAATAAAGGGCATCCTTCTTCAAGCATTTTTTGTTAAGATTTGTCCTATTTAAAATTAACCTCCATTGAGCAATGATGTTTTTCATCAAAAGTTTTCATTAAAGTGTCTTCTTTTCTGTACAAAAAAATTGATTCAGATTTAAGTAAGATTTTAAAACTTGTTCAGCCCAACGAGAACAGTTTATATTTTATATACGGCATGCTCAAAAATCACTTGTCAACTCAATAAAACTTCTTTCGCTTTGTTTGAACCGTTACTCCCGTTACGTTTTCCTATACCTAAGATGGCTCGCTTTCGTTTTATTTGCGATTTTATCAAAAATCTGCAATTCCTTCGGAAAATTGAATCATTGGACCGTGAAACATAGAAACAGGCAGAGTGGATTCCATGTCGATGCCAGTTCTATGTAAGGTTTAATCGTTTGAAAATTATTCGGAAATAACAGTGATACTGTTTTCGTTTGTGCATACTTTTTTTATTAAATGAAATGGAAAAACTTCTCAAACGAGGATATTATGAATCTACTCATTATTCAAGGTCATTGTCAACAAATAATAAGTCGAAATTGCCGAACATTTAACAAAAGGTACCTGAATTCACTATCAATTTGAGGGGACAATTACAATCAGATTATGCCAGTATTAAAATACAGAATGAGTTATGTTAGCTCAGTTCGAATGATGAAGATGTTATCCTGGCGACATGAATCGTGAAATAAAATTACATTAACCTTTTTGAAAAAAAAAAAATTTTGAAAAAACTGTGAACATAAACTATGTAGCAAAAATTAAATCAAAATAAATGTTTAAATGTTTCATCATTGTTTTATAAATATTTTTCAATTCGCGAGCGTATTTCATTTCACTTAAACGATTGATTGGGATCAACGCCGACATTCATCGAACCTTACATAGATGATTGTGGAACATAGAAACTGGCATCGTTATCAAATCCACTCTGTTTGTATATATGTTCAACGGCCTAATGATTTAATTTTCCGAAGGAACTTGAAGTTTCTGATAAAATATATATAACGTATAAGGACAGTATTGCCGATTGTTCATTTACTCCAGTTATTTTCTAACTCTAGTATTCCAAATTGAAATTCATGTATACTTTTCATATTTAAATTTGCATAACTTGAAGTAATTAGTCTTTGCTAAGCAGTGTTGGATGAAGTGGGCAGCAAAATCAACAGGTGTAACATAACCTCACTTGCTGCAATACAGTTTACAAAATTGCTTAGAAATTATTCTGTTAGTAACTTCGCGAAAGGAGTGATGGTGTTTCACTTCATAATACACCCTCCATTCCAGAAGTAACCGTACTTCTTTGAAAAACAATTCTCCAAGGGCCCTGTGTTGTAGTATTGTACCTGTCGATAACTTGGTACTTCATTTACAAGTGTTAGGTTAGATTATTTGATTATCATTAGGTGTTTCGTCATGTTTGTTAGTGCGTTTAGTACATCGATCGGAAAATGAGTTTTAAACAAAGAGCTGCAATTGAGTTTTGTGTTAAACTTGGTAAATCTTTTACCGCGCCAAATGCTAGAAACTGCGTATGGTAATGATTGTCTATTGGCAGGGAGCGGAGTATATAGTGGGGACAGCTGAATCGATCACAGCGCTCGATGTGGTCAAATTATCGTTAAATCATGCTTTTATCATAAATAAACACGTTAACATTAAATAAAAAATGATCCATAATAGTTGTTGTGTTGTTGATTGCAAAAATACAGGTAGAAACAGTAAATTTAAATTTTACAAATTTCCAGTGGCCAAGTGGAAATAAATGGATGAAAGAAATAAATGGATGAAAGAAATAAATGGATAAAAGAAATAAATGGATAAATGATGTTAAAAGAAAAAACAAAGAAGTGTGTAACATTATTCAGTAACAATGCGACTAGCGTAATGTATGTTCAAATTACGATTCGCAATTACATTGCCATTAATTTTTTATTTTATTTCTGAAAATCATATTAATAATCAACTATTTTTGTAATTTTTATTATTGCAGTTGTCATGTATTAAATTTGTTTACATTTCACTGGTTAACCCCATGGGATTCTAAAACTTCTTTTAGTTATTTATAAACATTTTTACAAGCTTTTATTTAACTTGCAATGTATGTATGTTTGTATGTTCGGGTGAAATCTTACAACTCAATTTTAAGGCACTTGATCTCAACCGATTGAGCTGAAATTTTGTATACACGTTTAGTTTGGATGACAATGCATGATTAACTGTGTGACGTCATTCTAAATCCAACATGGCGGCGTACCCAGGATGGGGGACCAATTATTCTTAATGCAAAACGAAATGGCGGATAATTTTCTTTTATTCTTTCCTACAATATGGGTACCAAATGAAAGCTTGCCAAGAATAACTAGAAAATAAAATTAAGTTTTAAAAAAATTCTTTAAAAACAAGCTTTTATTTAAATGCGCTAAATAGAAAAAAAATTAACTTTCACACTAAATCTTTACTGTTAACTTATAACGTCATTTCAAATTTAACTTATTTGACACAATTTATATGTTATGCCTACCTGTTCAAATTTCAAGCTTGTTTCGCTTGTCGCGAGATATAAGTAAAAGTTTTAGTGCTGAAGTTTTTTTTTCTTTTTAGCGCATTTAAATAAAAGCTTTGTTTTCAAAGAATTTTTTTCCTTAATTTTTTTATATACAGTTTTTCCATCGTAATGAGTTTTTCAATTTAAAAACACGATCACAGATTTTTATGACACATATTTATTTCTAAATTTCTAAATTAATTTTTTGAAACAATTCACTGTTTTTTGTACGGATCTTTCACATGTCATACCATTGCCGAGCATGATTTTACGCTACCATCAGATGTCGCTTTCGTCGTGCTCCCTGCGAATACCGTACGCATAGTTCAAGCGAGTGGAATCGCTGTATAATGACGAACGATCAGGCCGTTCCAAAACTGGATTATAGGAGGAAAGTAAAAGAAAAGTAGAAAATGTGCGCGAATTCATTATCATTCAAAAATAATAAAAAATCATCGATGAAATTTATAGAAATGAAATTGGGCATTCCTCAAACAATTGTATACTGCATTTTGATGGAAGTGTTGGGCCTCACTAAGGTTAATTCGAGGTTTGTATCATACAAACTCACCGACGACCAAAAATTTGATCGAATTGAGCATAGCAAAGACATCATTAAAAAAGCTCGGAAGGACTCAAACTTCTTGAAAACGGTTGTGACAGGTGACAAAACGTGGTGTTTTCATAATGAGCCCTAAACAAAGCGACAAAGTGCTGAATGAAGAGCGTTGGATGGGGGGAAACTCAAAAAAGTTGCTTGGGAAAGTAACAAGTGAAGGTTATGCTGTTTTCACTGTTGTAAAGGAATTATCCATAAAGAATTTGTTTCACGCGGCAGACAGTCATAGGAGTCTTTTATTCGGGCGTCATGAAGTAAATTCTGGCAAGAATTCGTCGTTTCGGCTCTTTTGCACGATAATGCCCCATCACATCGTTCAAGAGTTGCAACTGAATTTTTGATCAAAAATCTCATCATTGATTTGCAACATTCAACCTATTTTCATGATCTGGCTCCGTGCGACTACAATCTGTTCCCTAAGCTGCATTTAACGATGAAAATAAAGCGGCATGATTCCATTGAGGCCATTAAAAGTGCGGTGACCAACGCGCTTAAGGGCCATTCCAAAAAAGGAAATAGAGAAATCGTTTGATAACGTGTTGGCGCGTGCAAATTTGTGTATCAATGCAGAAGGTTAACATATTGATTGATAGAAAAGAATTGTATCAAAATTATTACTGGTTGTATCTATTTCCAAAAAGTTCGATTATTTTTCGAATGGAGGTTCTATCGTCGAAATTCGCCACTTTTCTACCAAACGTTGCTGATTTAGGACCATTGAGCTACCCTTTTTGTGTGTTATTTCACAATATCAAAAATTCTTTATATCCCAACGCTTCCGCGCATTACATTGACCTTCTTAAAAGTAATAGAAGGAAGAAATGTTGAAAATAAATGGATTAGAGTTCCTTCTCTTAAAAGTTTGTATGATGAAGATCAATTTAGGATTTATGGCATCGATACATGGCTATAGATTAAACTTATAGCTATAATTGCTTTATAATTCGAATGAATAGCGTAGAAAAGGCCTTGTGAAAGTGAATCATAACTAATGGCAAGAGGGGTGATGAGATGGATAAAGACAATTCACCAGTCCAGATATTCGTTGCAATAATAGAATTACATGAATTTGCTTTTGTTCAATGTCTTATCAGTTAAACATCCTCCCTGCTTTCCGAATTTGGCATCGCGAATTTTGAAGTCTGAATCGTCAAATGCCTAGTCGATGCCTGGTATAACCGGAAGTGGTACCACTACATAACTGCTAATTTTAGATCAGTATCGATTTACTCTAATCCAAAAATTTAAAATGAATTAATAAACTCGTTCCCCATTCAATTCTAATAGGACCTTTAGCCCGGGCACCATGTATATAAAAATGATGAATTCCTATTTGATTCCAGATATAAACACCTCAAAAAAGTCTAGGGAACACTTCTGAATATCGATATATCGTATCCAGAACGATCAATATGGATGATTTTTTCAAGAAATGAACACCTGCATCAATTCCTCGCCAAATTATGTAGAGTGCCGCAACAGATTTCAGTTTTTTTTATAAAAAACTAAAAATGAAGCAGATGCGACGCTGCTTTATAATCATCTCATGTATTCAGTGTTTGAAATCAGTTAGTTGGCACTTTGTTTCTGTTGTAAGCACAAATAAAAGATTCAAGTTTTGTGATTCGACCATGGAAAGACGACATTTGACTAGAGAAGAGATGTTACGAGCCGTTGGCATGCTCCAAGCTGGGAGCTCACAACGGGAAGTATCCAGGGGTCTGGAAAGTAGCTCAAGTGTCATAAACCGTTTATCGTCGCGTTTCAATGAAACAGGTAGCGTAGAAGAACGCCATACAGGTCGTTTCAGGATTACTACAGTCGCCCAAGACCGATTCTTGGTTTTACAAGCGAGAAGAGATCGTACTACCACAGCATCTCAATTAGCTCAAGAGCTATCACGAGTTCATAGTGTACAAATTTCCGACCAAACTGTGAGAAATCGACTGCACGAAGGTCAACTCCACTCCAGACGTCCTTTAACAGCTCCACAACTGACCCATGTAAATCGCGCGGCTCGTGTAGCTTGGTGCCAAGAACACGTAAACTGGGATCAAGAGAGGTGGGCCACAGTTCTCTTCAGTGATGAATCTAGATCTAGTTATTATCCCGATTCGGGAAGAATTCGAATATGAAGGAAACCTGGAAAGCAAAACCGTCTCCAGCATGCTCGAGAAGTTGTTAGACAGGGAGGCGGATCAGTGATGTTTTGGGGAGGTATACGCCTTGGTGGAAGAACTGACCTCGTTTTCATACAGAACAACCTCACAGGAAATTCTTACGCAAATGAGATAGATTTACCTGTAGTGGTACCGTTTCTCCAAACAATGGGTCAAAATCCACTCTTCCAACAAGATCATGCCCCTCCTCATCGTGCAAGAGTTGCCTTGAACGTTCTTGAAGAGAATGATATCGATCTTCTACCGTGGCCATCCTGCTCCCCAGATCTGAATCTGATCGAGCATGTTTGAAACCCTAAAAAGAAATCTCCTGCGTCAAAACGTCTTCCGTCATGAACAGGAGCTTCGATTAGCAGTTCAGGGGGCTTGGAATGACTTAGGCCAAAATGTAATAGACAATTTAATATGTAGCATGCCGCGACGATGCCAAAGTATCACTAATAACAGAGGTGGACCTTCTTGGTACTGAAAAATATAAGTGCTTCCATATCGTTTCGAAAATATTAGTTCAGGATTTTTTTTGTGTTTTACCAAATTTCGTCATTTTCATATTTCAAATTTTTTTTATAATAGGTGCTTTGGAAAAGTCAAATATTATTTTGTTTTCTCGAGAATACATTATATACTATACATCCAAACAAAAACCGAAAGATTTCTATAAATTCGAATCATCAAATTCATATTTTAAAGATATTGGTAAGTGTTCCCTAGACTTTTTTGAGGTGTTTATATATATGCACAGTGTTGTTTCCAAAAAATGTTCTAGAAGATCAACGATTTCGTCTCTACTAACGATCCCTTGAAATACGTCTCTGGTTGCGGATGAATCGCTGCCGCCACCATATTTACCGGCTTATCTGTAATTCTGCTGGTTTCGCAACGCGTGCACATAACGCGGCGGAAAAGTGCGAATTTATTCATAGACTCGCATAATGAGAAACTGTAAAAATGGACATTTTCCCGACCGTCGTGACGGCTTTATGTTTTGATAAGGGAAATAACACGCCGTTTTCCCTAACACCCTCCGTGGTTGCCAAATCATGCGTACGAAAATTCGGCGAGATCAAATAAGCGCATGAGGAATGAGTACTAGAATGAATTCGCATTTAGGAGGTTGTAATTTTAATCAACAGGTGGCGGAGTGGCTGAAAATTTTTTTAGGCTTACATGGTAATGTAATAGTTCCGTTTTTGCATCAACTTGAATTCAGCATTTCAATTCGGATGACATCATTAAATATTTCTGAAAACATATTCTAGGATATCTCTCATATAGAAATTTGTAAGAATATTGTTCAGTTGAAGAATTGGCATAATTGAACATCTCTTTCAATTGGTGAAGTCAAAAACACTCTATATGAACGTCAAGAGTTCCCTATAGTTACCTGCACATTCATGATTACCGCGTCTGTGCGAGGTTAACCGAAACAGAAATATCAAAAGATTTGTATCGAGTTAGTAATCGCTTTTCACTTTTCGTCCTGAGAAATGCATGCAAGGACGCTAAGGGCCTTTTCTTCGGAGCGCTATACATATAATATATTTTTTATGATCTTCTATAAAGATTTTGAATAAGGTTTGACCTACTTTTGCCTTTTTGTCAAAACTATAGCACTTTCTAGTTAGTCTTCCTCTTATTGTGCCAGGAAAAACAAAATATCAAGAAATTCCAAACCGCTTGCAGGCTTCAACCTTGGAGTTGGTATTAGAAATTTTTAAAATTTTAAGATTCTTAAACTTTGGGCTATGTAATTCCGGTTGTTTAGAAAAACTATCAAATATTTTTTCTTAATCATATTAGCAGTTTTCTGAATAGATTGCAAAGTCCCAAATATACAAACTGTGCCAATAAATTAAAGCGCAATTTCAATATTTCAAATTTCTTTTTAGGAAAGCAACTAACACGTTTTTTCGGATATTTCCGGGTATATACCCACAAATTCGACGTTTTTTCTGGGCGCACATGGGGTGAACACTCATGGGACATAAAATAAAAAAATTCATCGAGATTTTGCAAAAAACCAATAGATAGATAGATGGATTTATTCATTCCAAAAGTAAAATAACTTATTAGGAATAGTCAATACATAGATACCTATATATGACATTTGTCATATTTTTAAAACGACTGTTAAAATTTTTCGTAAATTTTTCTTTAAATCAAACAAGATCCACAAAGAAATAATATATGGGAGATGTCACCCAAATTTTTGGGTTCATGATGATTCTAGAACATCTATGGATCATAATCGGCATCACTTAGAAGACCGAACCTGACCATCGGGGCTTTCTCATTCGAACAGAGAGGAAATTGTTTTGTTGACTTTGAATATTGAAGGGTTCTTTGCGATTACACTTCAAAATTGGCAAGTAAGTGATTATGTTTCAGGAGACTCAGACTGAGTCGGAAGAACATCTTCGCAAAAGCGGAAATATCGCAGGTTATGCACTATTTGATCATCTCCTTAGTCCTTTTCATGGCCTGGCTTGCTACGTAAAAGCTTTTCTTAAATTCAATTGAGTTCAGACGTTTAAGAGTCAGTATGATTGTTGAAATATTTTCTTGCTGGTTTTCTTTTTCCATTGTTACAGATTCCAGTCCCAAACCCCCTTGCTTTCACCCTTGTCTTCGTCTGGAAAACATGAAGTGCAAGATGAGAATTGCTCTGCTCAGCAGAAAAATCTTTGGTACTCTTTATGTACACACGACACTAACACAACATAAACAGACGAGCTATTGCTAATGCAATAGCGACAGGGAAACGAG
Organism: Cryptolaemus montrouzieri; assembly: GCA_013387265.2. Taxonomy (NCBI): domain Eukaryota; kingdom Metazoa; phylum Arthropoda; class Insecta; order Coleoptera; family Coccinellidae; genus Cryptolaemus; species Cryptolaemus montrouzieri. Next base: position 36,075,553 of record JABFTP020000144.1, read on the forward strand.
AAACCTCAGGTTTTTTTCACTCTTTTATTGAATCCTACGCAAGATAGTATAGTCGCCCTGTTACATTTCCTGAGCTCATATTTGTGCTTTCTGACACACCAAAATTATAGATACAAGCATTTAGTGTGAATACAATTATTCGAATTTTCGTTAATTCTCTCTTTTGGAAATAATATATAAAAACAAGTAATAAACTAACTAAAACAAATACAAACAACCAGCTCTCCAGAAACTTCTCCACAGAATAAAATGCCTTGCTCAAGAGAAACTTTTTTGTTCTACTTCTGAAAGCCGATATTGGCACGTTTGTATCAATGACATCAAATATTTCATTGAAAAACTGAATACCCTGGTAAACATGCGAATTTTGACTAATTTTCAATCTCAACGGAGGAAGCGTTGTTTCTAGAGTCATAATGATGAATCTCGTTATGTCTTGTAAAAAGTCCCAAATTAGTTTCGACATAACACAAAAGAAGCCAGATATACAGAGAGGGCAAAGTCAAGATTTCAAGTTCCACGAATAGGTTTTGAACATGTAATAATTCTAATTACTCGTTTTCGTACTCGAAATGCGACACCAGAACAACCCACTGCTCCCCAAAACATGAGACCATATGTGACAGTAAAATCCCAAAATACATCAATCGACGAACCCCCATTGTGACCGTATCACCAAGTGCTTACTTTCGAACAGACCTTCTCTATTTGATAACTCCATGAGAGTTTATGGTTACTCCCAGAAAGTTTATCTTTTCAATTTCTTCAATAGATTCATCAAAAACCTTGATCAGCAAACTGTAGTCAAGATAAACATTCTTCGGTAAGAATCTCATAGAATATTTTATTCTTATGTTTATGTGCCAACCATTTTTGTCACACCAATCACCAAACAAGGTCGAAGCTTCATTTGCTGCTTGCACCAAATCCTCCTCTTTTTCTCCTGACAAAAAGATATTTGTATAGCATAGGAAACAATTTTGGAGTTTTCGGTGAGTTTCAAATCGTTCATGAAGATAATACAAAACAGAGGGCCCAGTATCGATACATATTGATAACATCAATTTTTGAGTAACGCTTGTTCTTCTTGAAAATTTAGAATTTCAGTAATAATACAACGCAAATCACGGGCCCGGTCAGAACATACTGAAGCAGTGGTGTTGGATGAGCTAGGTTGAACTCTACAAAAATGAGCCAAATGCTTGGAGTATCCCATTTAACTGTTTGTAGAATGATCCGCAGGTATAGGGAGACATTAAATCAGACTTGGGCGAGGATATTCTCGAGAAACAACGGCGCCATGACCGCTATTAGTGAATTTCCTTTCCAACAATTAATAAATAATATAAAAATTAGCACTGAAACGATACGATAACGTCTCAGGGAAGTTGTAATGTCTGAGCTTGAGGCCTAGCTTTAACCAAAACAAATCGAAGTGCCCGATTGAATTTTCCCAAGGAACATGTCAATTGGTTAGAAGCTAACTGGGAGATAGTTTTTTTACAAATGGGTCGATATTTTATCTTTCTCTTTGCGATCGACGTTCTCTAGTGTACAGACGTAGCAATGAGGGATATACCTAGTGAGACTCTGAAATGCTCAGAGTTACGTTACAACAGAACAGGTTGTACCGTTTTCGGCAATCATGGGTGAAAACATTAATTCTTTACTGCTCATTAACTTTCAACCCAAATCAAAAACAAAATCAGAAACATAAATAAATGTAATAATTTTTCCACATATTAAAAATATCGAATGAAGAATTAGCGTATTCGCGGATATATGTGTATATCTCATATTTTAGTTAACGCAATCCATTAATCTAACCACTATTACCTATTCAAGCACCAATCTTTCCCATTCTTTATTTGTTAAGAAGCTATACCATAAACTTGATTTTTTGATTATAATAAAATTTGATATGGGAAAACCTTTTCTCTTCTCTTTCGAAAACGTGAGATACGATAGCGAAGTGTTTTGATATGCCACTTTTTCCGAAAAAGTAGTATATTCGAAGTAGGAATAATTATTAATTATTATTGCATTCCGTTTTTCATATAACGAAATTTTGTTTGAAATAAATATATATATATATATATATATATATATATATATATATATATATATATATATATATATATATATATATATATATATATATATCTTTCAATTGATCAACTGCATGCTTGACTATTTTTCAGTGACTTTTGAGAAATCGTGATTTCTTTCAATACATTATTACATATTCTGAACTGAAATCCTTAACGATTTTTTCAAGAACAGTCGTCTATGCATTAATCCTATGAATCATGTTGTCATTTGGGTAATCATATTAATTATTATTGCATTCCGTTTTTCATATAACGAAATTTTGTTTGAAATAAATATATATATATATATATATATATATATATATATATATATATTTATATATATATATATATATATATATATATATATATATATATATATATATATATATATATATATATATATATATATATATATATCTTTCAATTGATCAACTGCATGCTTGACTATTTTTCAGTGACTTTTGAGAAATCGTGATTTCTTTCAATACATTATTACATATTCTGAACTGAAATCCTTAACGATTTTTTCAAGAACAGTCGTCTATGCATTAATCCTATGAATCATGTTGTCATTTGGGTAATCATTAAAAGTATAGACAATTTATAAATGATTCTCCAGTGTCTCATAATTTTTAACCCTAATATCTTTATGTCGAATTCATAGAGGAAAACAAGGAAAAATAATTTGCAGAAATCAGCTGGTTCCAATTGTGATACTGATGTTAGATCCTATTGAAATGAAGAAGAATAAAACGCTAAAGCAATAAATATAATTATAATATATATAATTATATATAATTATAAATATAATATAATTATTATAACTAATTATTAATAGGAATAGTTGCACAATTCGGCAACATCGCTCACATAAAAGGAACGAGAAGAAGCATTGAACGAAATTCTGATGGTATGTCGTTACGACAATCACCCATACTGAGAAACAGAATAAACACCTTGAAATTGAATCACTACAGCCACAATCTTTGATATCAATATCGTTACTAATAATTTTACGCCCACTTTCAGTATTTGAAATCGCGCAAAACTATTAACTTCAAATTTTTCTTGAGGAGGAATTGAAAATATGCTGATAATTTCAGCATCATCAGAACAATTAGCATCAAATGGCTAGCAATTTTTTTTTTGTTGATTTAATAATAATAAATTTCAATGAAGAATGGCGAAACGAAGACAAAAATCTTATAAAGAATATGTAACTCAAAAAATATAATTTTTAAACCATATCATTTGAAAGATACCAGCAATTACACTGATACATTTGAAGGAAATAATAACAAGATATTTGTAATTGTAAGCAATTGTACCCTGCTGTCTGCTTTTTTCAGATAACGACCAATTGCTTCATACATAGCTGAATATGTCAATAGATCATGACTAAGAACTGTGATTTATTAGAATAGCAGCACAACTACAATGCGGGCAAGACAACGTCATCCACGAAAAGTTTCCGTGAGAGGAGATTTATAAATAATGCAACATCATCAAGTTGCATTGGAAGGAGTATGCGTCTCCTTGAAAGTGTTGAAACTGGAGCTTGCTGGTATAAACATGTATTAGCAATTAGCAAGTTGAAATCTTCTTTCAAGAACTAGCATATGTTCGACCAGGCATACAATTCGAATGGGTGGGGTTTAATCCCAAAGATTATCAGCATTTTTTGGCAATATTGAGATAGTTCATCATCTGAAAATCATTTGTAACCTATAACCTCTTCTTCTTCCATGGAAGTTGCTGACAAGTTCGGCATCGTTCAAATCCTTTATATACATATATCTTTAGGTCTTTGGAAATATAGTTTCAGTTTTCAACTTCACGGTCCCTTCTTTGTAAAAAACACTTTCTTCATAGGGCAAGTCTGCTGCGGATCTCGTTTTCAAGAGCATTCTTTAAGTTAGAAGACAAATTGACAAACACCTTGGGGCATCATCAAGCTTATGGCCAGCTATTCCTAAAAATAGTAACTGAAAAAAAGGACTAAGTTAAAATGCAGCCTTATGATTTTTGTTGTTTTTAATGGTGACATATCATTAAATTCTTATCTTCTACTTTATACTTGTGGGTTGTGCTTTTACTTACTTGCTTGCATGATGTAATCGCTTCCTTACTACCTGTTTAAGCCTTTTACTCAGACTGAATCGGTGGGTGAGAGCTCAACAACAGGAACCCACGATTTGTCATACACGCCGTGATGGCGCTCAATCATATCGATTGGTATTTGATGAAATGCTGATTCCAGACTTCCAATCTCATTCTGCTCCATCTTTGGAGTTGACCGTATTGAAAGATGAAGCACTATTTCTAACCTGCAACTCGGATGAAAGAACCTTGAAAAAATCAGACTGATGGATGACGACACATGCTGGTTCTGCAACGAGCACAAGTATGTACTACATTCAATTACGGGATATCTTGCGCTGTTTTGGAACAGGGCAGGAGATCTAAGATTTTATCTAATTGGGACAGAGACATATAAGCATATTCCGGTTATAATAAGGGTGCACTCCAAGTCTCCTTGGGGGAAAAGAACAATAGATCCTAAGGGTTTCAGTATTTTGAGAAATAAGAGAGGAAAAGTTTTCATATTGTATTTCATAAATACGTTCGGTATCCATTACTTTGGTCATTAGTTCAGTTCATTTCTTTTCAAAGAGTTTTTTTCAATTAGATAAAGCGGTAATACTCTTACCAACACCTTATTACTTATTACACCATATTAGTTCAATTATATGTAACGTATTTTCTGGACATGGTTCGTTCTGGTTCCGACTCTCAGACGGAAAATCATATTAAAGAAGAAACAAAACTAAAAAGTGACTTCAACTAACTCATAAGCAAAACAATACTGAACTAATCATGGAAGAGAGTGCCAGATCTAACTCAGTTTAAGGGTCTCCTATATGAAAGATAGAAGAAAGAGGTGAGAATAGAGTTACATTTGTGAAGTTGATTTTAGATTGAAATTAGATCGAAATCTAACCTAACCTACCTGTATAAGTATATATGACAAAAAAGTAAAGGAATGTAAAGATCACACATGAAAAAAAGCATGGTCAGTTGGTATTTATTGATTTTTGTATAAATATTTGTATTCAGTGATGAGCAAAATACTGTAATCAATAAATCAGAGTAAGATATGTATAAATCAGCAAAAATAACGAAAGCCGTTTGCCAAAAAAATTAATTGAAAATAATCTAACCAAATTTTTCAAATTTACCCGGAATAATGTTGACACAAAAATTCCCTCAAATATACTCTCACTTCATTTTGTTAATGAATATGACCTAGTCGTGAATTAATTACAGTCCAACACCTCCTAGGTATGCTTAAAATTAACTCATTTAGAGATACTAGGGGAACTGTATGTATGCATGGTACTTAAATTAAGAACATAAAATAAACCATAATGATCTGAAGCATGCTCAATCGGATATAGGTCAAGAGATTGATCAGGCCAAGCTGAAACATTGATTCCATTCAGATTTAAGAGATCCGTGTAAGGATGGGCATTGTAATACATGGATAGAAAGTTTTGATCAATTGCTATAGCACATTATAAAACAGGGGGTTGTATAATTGATTAATAGATAAGTGCATTCAGAAAGTTGTTAACCAAAACAACATTACTTCTGACATTGATAGAGACTCCCCCAAGGCCATCACAGTACCTGCTCTATGGTCGTCTACTTCTTGGGCATCTGAAAGCCTTTGAATATCCCATTTTAATCGAGCCCCGTAAATTGTAAAGAATAAGTCAAATAATTGTTGCCGATGTTGAAAATCATGCTGGCTTTGCATAACGCCCCATTTCAATGTATCTCAAGCATGCTCAATCAGATATAGGTCAAGTCATTGAGCACGTTAAGCCTAAACATTTATTCAACGCTGATTTTAGCATTCCATGTGATGATGGCAATCATGATGCATGGATAGAAAGTTGAGAAACTGATTCACGTAGAAGTGTGCTTTCAGAGATTTGTTAACCAAAATTAGATCCGTTCTGAAATTGGAAGAGATTCCTTCAAAGACATCACAGTAAGTCCTGTGTAGTTTTGTACCTAGTGGACTTTGAACATCCCATTCTCATCGAGTTGCTCAACTTCTTCCAGTTAGGATTTGATTGCTCTATCATCTTCTGAAATGAAGATTGATTTCATGCAATCTACTGGTAACAGTTCTTAGTTCTTGAGATATTCATGTTATGTGTTTGAATTTGAACACGCAAATCATTGCTCGTTATAAGAGGATTCCGGTTGGCGGTCTGTTGAAGAATTCATTGCAAGTGCGGTTACATGTTTACCTCTATACATGAAACAACGCGTTAGGTGCCTCAACACACGCAAGTACCCCAACTATTCTATCCATTCCATCTACACTTAAATGATGCCTCCCCATAGTTTTACTCAGCACCTAGCTGCTAAAAATAATTGAGAAAAAATCAATTTCTGTTTTGGCTGTACGAAAAATTGAGAGAAACCGCTATCAAATTCAAGAAAAAAAGGAGAATTAATATGTGGTTAAATGATGTGCATAATCATAAAACAAATTGGAATTAATTCCGTATAATGTTTGGAAATGCGAAAGAAGTTTCTTAAAGGCTATAGCGGGATAAGATGGTCAAATTGCCTGAGAACGAATCGTTACAGCAGGTATCACATTCGATAGAGGATGTAAAAAGATGCCTAAAAATAAATTTCAGCCCTCTAGGGGCTCGATTTTATAGGTTATGTTCTTATTTTTCGTAATTATTTTTTTACGGGCGCAGTCTCAATGCAAAAAATTTATGGATGTTCATCTTTTGGTCATAAACAACATACATTTTTCAAATTTTTTGGATCAAATATGCGCCCAGGAAAAATATATGAAATTTTCAACTGTTTTCTAGGTTATGTTCGAAATTTTTGGCTAACTTTTAATTTGTGCTATTTTGTGTCTTTTTCCCGTTCTTTCGAATACCGCCACCAGAATGGACATTTTCATGGTGCGTCATACTCAAAAAACGCAAAATCCAGTTTTTCCATCCTTTTGGATACTTATTTGGTACATAACCTAAAAATCAGATGAGTTAATAATTTTAAATTCACTCTAACACATCAAAGAACTCACTTAAAAGTGAAAATAGAGTTTTAAAACCAATATTTATCAATCTGAGAATCAAAACCAGTTTTCCTTACTCTTTTAACATATAAACTCAAAATATACTGTTTAAATGAATGCCGATTAGCTCTGGTACACCGAAAAATTCATTTATAGGTAATAATAATGTTTTAAAATCGAAAGAGATGGCTTTGGGAATAAAATAAACATTTTCCTGACTTATTGATACTTATTTGACACCTCAAAATCTACTGCTAATATAATTAATAAAACTCTAGAATGCGATAGAACTCATTTTCAAATCAGAATAATATTTTAAAATTGAAAATTATCGTACTGATAACTGCAAAGGTTCTGACAGATTGGCATATTTGTCACATTGCCACACATGCAATATGCTGTACCAATGATGCTGCGATGCGATGCTTCAACGAATTAAAAATTTTTATACCAAAAGGTAATCGAGTTTGCTCAGAGCATTCAATTGAGTAAACGCTTTTTGAGGATGACTTGAGGATGAAACAAGAATACAGTAATACAAGTGTCTTAACTGCTGAAGAAATATGTTTACTTTTAACAAAATTATCAGACTCAACAAAATTAACATTTCAAGCTAAAACTACGTCAGAGCTCAGCAGACAATTATTCTCTTTCTCCAAATTTACAAGTGCTCAGTAACAAGTTTTGAAGCAGCTACCGATTTCGATAAGATCATCAAATTCTAGAAATATCATGCAAGCTTTGGTCGTTTGCTTATGCAAATTATGTACTGGAGCCTCAAATAATTTTATTGCATCAGTTTTCGAAATTTACAATGAAATGAAAATATCAGACTTCTGCGAATCAGTTATAAATTATTTTGGTGTCAAATGACTTGATCGAGATGATCTAATTGTCAATCATTCGTCCATTTATGCAAAAAACTTGTCAACCTTGCAGATGACCTTGTTTTGGTTTTTGATGGCACTTATTTATCTCATCAGAAAAGTAAGAATAACTAGTACCAACGAAAGTCTTATTCAGGGCAAAAAAAGAAACCACTATGTAAACCTTTCACCATTTGTACTACAGATGGATATGTTGTTGATTTACCTGGCCCTTTTCTGGCCACAGAAAATGATGCAAGCTTAATGAGAAAAGTTATGGAAGATCCTAATGGCATAAAAAAGATTATGAGGAAAGGCGATGTATGCATCGTAAATAGAGGATTCAGAGATATAGTACCTTAAATAAAAAGTCTCGACTTTAAGGTTCTAACGCCTGCCTTGAAAGGGCAGAGGGCAAACACAACACTAGCTGAAGCGAATGAGTCCCGCTATGTTACAAAATTGAGATGGGTGGTAGAAGCAGTCCATGGTATTCTGCGAAAAAGATATAAGCTACTCCATCACCAGCTAGACAATAAACTTTAAGAATAGCATGTTTCCTCAACAATCGCTTTGGAAAACGCGTGATGAAAGTGGCGAATGATTGCAAGAGGTCATAATGAAAAGAATTTTGAAATAAAACCAACAGGCGATACCTAGGCGATAGATGCGGAGGCTGCAGGGTAGTAGTAACAATATTATCAAAATTTTAATAAAGTCCAGACATATTAATAAAAAATCATATAAATGTCATATTGAGTACCAACCTCATTCCATTGGCTATGGCGGTATTTTACGCCATGCTTGCGATTGTGCGAATAGATTGAGAATCGTCGGATCATGCTCTCACATAGCCGCAGTTGAATATTACATGAGTACTGCTAGGTACAAATCAAAAATTATTAGACCAGCAAAAATTTTGTCAGAAATATACAGAAATTGAAGCGGTAATTGAAGAAGACAGTGATCTCGATCAAAGATATGAAAAACTACATTTAATATTATGGTTCTTTATTATGTATATTTTTTCTTTCAATTAGATGATCTCTCTCTATTCCCCTTTGAAAAAGGGATGGGCGACTGTAATAGTTCTCATGATTATTTTGATAAAACAAGCTTTATTTAAATTAAAAGAAAATTCTTATCTTCATTGTAAATATTAAGCAGTAAATTTTGAGATTATAAGATAAATGGGTATCAAAAAAGTCAGGAAAAAGATCTCATCATTTTCATTTATATCATTTTAAATTGTGAAACATTCATTTCACTTCAAAATTACTTTTTATATACTACAGCTAATTAGCATTTATATACGCAGTACGTTTTGAATTTATGTGTCAAATAAGTGCCAAATAAGTCAGGAAAATGTTTCTTTTATTCTCGAAGCCAAAAATTTTGATTTTAAACTATTATAATTACCTATAAATAAATTTTGCAGTGTACCAGAGCTAATCGGCAATCAGTAAAAAAGTAGATTTTGAGGTTAGGTTAGATTGGAAAAAGTAAAGAAAAACGGTTTTTGATTCTCAGGTTGATAATTATTGGTTTTGGAACTTTATTATTTTCACTTTTATATGAGTTCTTCATTGTTTTAGAGTGAATTTAAAATTATTAACTCATCTGATTTTGAGGTTATGTACCAAATAAGTATCAAAAACGATGGAAAAACTTGTTTTTGCGTTTTTTGAGTATGACGCACCATGAAAATGTCCATTCTGGTGGCGGTATTCGCAAGAACGAAAAAAAAGAAACAAAAAGAACTAATTAAAAGTTAGTCAAAAATTTCGAACATAACCTGAAACAGTTGAAAATTTCAATTATTTTTCCTAGGAGCGTATTTGATCGGAGAAATTCGAAAAAAATCATGGTTGTTTATGACCAAAAGATGAAAGTCCATAAATTTTTTTATTGAAACTGCGCCTGTAAAAAAATAATTACGAAAAAAAAGAGAACATAACCAATAATATCGACTGTAGAGCCCCTAGAGTGCGGAAATTTTTTTTGTAAGCATCTTTTTACATTCTCTGTCGTTCTTAGGCAATTTCGATCATCTTATCCCGCTATAGCCTTTCTTACATGCTTGCCATGTGTCTAAATAGAAAATAGTACATGGGATGACTTAGAAAACATTGAGATAGTCAATAACGAAGGCTTATATGCTACAGAGCGGTAGACAGTTTACCCTCAACAGTACCATATTCTAAAATAAAAAGTAAGCATTCATGATCTCCTTATTTCTCATAAATAGTCGAAAAATCATTCGAACGAAGCAGACGTTTTCAAACAACTACTTTGTTATCTGCCATCTAATGAAAGAATCAAAGGAAACACTACAAAATTAACAATGTTGTTTATTGATTCAGCGCCATATTAGTATGTATGGTATTGGTTAAAGTCCCGGCTATATTATTTTATAGGGCAGGCGAAGAGTGGTCGTATTTGAGAGAGTAAATGTTTATTATCCAGGGTGGCGGCGCGATATTAAAAACGGAGGGGTCCGAAGGGAGGAAAGGGGCATAGACGTGACAGAATTCTGTCGCCGATGGAAACAAAACAAAGGTTATATTATGTAAATGGTTCTACATTGAGGGTTTGATGCTTTGCTGCTATACAGACTGTGACAATGTAGTATTTAACTTATTCCATTGAAGATTAATAAATTTCATGAATATTTCCCATCACGAAATGTGCATCAATAGTCGATGTATTCGTGTCTAGAGGAGATGATAGAAATATCAACTGAGATTATGGAAAGGATAATTTTATAAGAGTTGTTCACAAATCGTTGAAATGCTAGTATATGTAAGAAGGACGATACGAATGAGTTTTAGCTGAGGAAGAATATCTTAGTAGATGTACACTGAAGACATTGTTCAACCGATTTACCATAATTGCGAGCAAATGTTCGTGAAGATCCATTATAGACCATAATGATCGCCTCCATCATACGGACTTAATTGTGAACGCCCTGCTTGATTATAGAATTGATCGTGATTTGCTCGTGTTACCTGCGTCAGATCTAGATCGAACATGCCTGATATTTGCTGCGATAAGATTTTTGTCACCGCCACCCATAGCCAGAAAACGTTGAATATTTGCCAGATGCATTTCCATTATTATGGACCCAAATTCCATAGAGCGTAACATAGACTTGTTTATTTGCAGTATACCAGAAATAATTCAAACTGTTGTTACAGTAATGGTAAGAAAAAACAGATATCAAATAACTTCTTAACATAAAATTTTCTTTTTACACTTTGTCAAGTTTATCATTTATTTTGGTACTTCATTTGCCTTTTATTTTAATATCAAAAATAAATTTTAAAAGTTTTATAAATATACAATCCCAACATCTACAACATTGTTATTTTCAGCAAATACGATGAATTATTAGGTTACTTTCTTCTTATTTGGGAAAATATTTCATAATACCTAACTTTTTGTTTGCTCAGTATTACCTTTACTTAGCTTTCGCAGATAATTTTGCCTGGCAAATACAATCGTCGAATACTACGTAGCTTCAAAGTACACTGATTTCATAATTTCGAAGATGCAATGACACATTTTTTCTTTAGCTCAATATTGTCATGATTACTGATTATTGTTTTTTATTTCAGGTGAGTGCTGAGAATAAGTTAAGAAAGGAGTTAGGTCAATCAAGGTGAGAGCTTAACGAAATATATGGAAAGTTCTTAGTCTTCAGTTTTTGAGGAGAATGTAAATTTAGCTGAGCGTATGATTTACGATGTTTTCAGAGTAGATTGTACAGTTCCAGCTGTCTTGCTATACTTACTATACTTGCTTTTACAGAAATTATTCTTGAATATGCTCTTATCTCTATTTATGCGTGTGGCATGTGAATTTCGTTTCGTAAGCTGGGTTCAGACGAAGCGCGCCCACTCGCTCACCTACCTCGCAAATGGTAGCTCGCACCTTGTTGACAGGCCCCCTCTCCTTGAGTTCCCTCGCCGCGAGGAACCTCCGGATGTGTCGGCGCCAGTCGGTTTTCAGTCGCGCTTCAAACGAAACTCACCGTGCTTCCTTGCGTCATTTGAACGAGCAACTGAATGTGTAGCCATGTTGAACTTCCGAACTAGAATGATTACTGACTCGCTGGTCCTGCGGCTCACTTTCCCAGGTGAGGAAATTCTCGTCGAGTGAACAGTGCGGCGAGGATGAGTTTGATGCGCTAGTGAGTGCCAAGGTTTTATGCGCGAGTAGGTGCGCTTCGTCTAAACCCACCTTTATAATCCCTTCTAGACTGCAGGAAGGATCTACGATGCAGTTGCCTTAAAAACCAGTTTGAAATCCTCATTTTAAGTATTAAATTATAAAATATACACATATTAAGTATTAAAATATGGAGAAATGATAAAATTTTGAATTTTTTGTTTTTGAAAATTTCTTTTTTCTCTCCAAAAATAATCAACGCTAGTCAACTTTTCATTCTTGATGGGTTAACTTAGTTATGAGTATTTCTGAGATTTCATTAATAACTGTAAGTGAAGACTTAACCAAACAACTTCATGTTGAAGTGAAATGTTCGAAGCTGGTGTTGAAAATAATACTCTTTATTGTTTCTAATGCGAATAGGGTTATGATAGCGGTATGAATTTGTATCAAGAATAAAACCCTTACTTCGAATATTTGCTCCTCAAACATATCATAATTTTGAACGGATTGTTGGTGGTGACGTTATTCTTTTCTACTGGGGCTAAATCCTGAACTCTGCTATTATCTCGCGTATTCCTTGTCCACTTGCCCCTGCGTGTTTTCGGGTGGAAAGTGCATAAGCAATCAGAACACGTGAAAATTGAAATATTTTGAAAATACATTGTATTCGTACCGTATTCGTACCCCAGAAACAAAAAATTTAGATCACTCTACTCATCGATGATTACCTAAATGGTTTGGATTTTTCTTATGATACAGCTTGAACTTTGAAACACTGAATGCTAGAAGTGAAATGGCATTTTAAGGTAAGGTGAAATGATCATTGGATTTTTGTTGCGCTATCTGATTATATTTATAAGCTCAGTGAAGTGAGTGAGCGAGGGCACGAAACATTAATTCATTCTTAATAAGGTGCAGCAAATTTATCGACCTCACAAATGCTCTTGTCCTTTATTATCCTTACTTAAACTGTACAAGGTTGTTATGTAAAATAATTCAAAAAGAGAAAAATATTCCCCAATCTTTGCCTTCGATTTTCGATAATTCTTTTGTTTTCCAGTCATTCCGGATTTCCCGTTTTTCCGGAATTTTGGTATACATCATATCACTGGTGCTTTCGATGTTAGATGAGTACTATTTCGACATTCTAGAGGCACTTTTTCTGAGTAGCATACAAGGTTATATTCAAATATTTATGAGATAAACTTATATTTTTGAATATATACCATGAGGAAATTTGGAAGAGGATTTTTTCTTTTCAAATATATAACATGCCTTATTCACACAAAATATCCCAAATAAACACCTCAAAAAATTCTAGGAACAATTACCAATATCTTTAAAATATGCATTTGATGATTCGAATTTATAGAAATCTTTCGGTTTTGTTAGGATGTATTGTATATAATGTATTCTCAAGAAAAAAAATAATTTTTGACTTCTCCAGAGCACCTATTATAAAACAAATTGAATTTGAAAATGACGAAATTTGGTAAAACACAAAAAAAAATCCTGAACTAATATTTTCGAAACGATATGGAAGCACTTATATTTTTCAGTACCCTGAAGGTCCACCTCTGTTATTAATGACACTTTGACATCGTCGAGGCATGCTCAATATTAAATTGTCTATTACATTTTGGCCTAAGTCATTCCAAGCCCCCTGAACTGCTAATCGAAGCTCCTGTTCATGATGGAAGACGTTTTTACGCAGGAGATTTCTTTTTAGGGTGTCCCACACATGCTCGATGGGATTCAGATCTGGGGAGCAGGATGGCCACGGTAGAAGATCGATATCATTCTCTTCAAGAACGTTCAAGACAACTTTTGCACGATGAGGAAGGGCATTATCTTGATGGAAGAGTGGATTTTGATCCATTGTTTGGAGATACGGTACCACTACAGGTAAAACTATCTCATTTGCGTAAGAATTTCCTGTGAGGTGGTTCTGTATGAAAACGAGGTCAGTTCTTCCACCAAGGCGTATACCTCCCCAAAACATCACTGATCCGCCTCCCTGTCTAACAACTTCTCGAGCATGTTGGAGACGGTTTTGCTTTCCAGGTTCCCTTCATATTCGAATTCTTCCCGAATCGGGATAACAACTAAATCTAGATTCATCACTGAAGAGAACTGTGGCCCACCTCTCTTGATCCCAGTTTACGTGTTCTTGGCACCAAGCTAAACGAGCAGCGCGATTTCCATGGGTCAGTTGTGGAACTCTTAAAAGACGTCTGGAGTGGAGTTGACCTTCGTGCAGTCGATTTCTCACAGTTTGGTCGGAAATTTGTACATTATGAACTCGTGATAGCTCTTGAGCTAATTGAGATGCTATGGTAGTACGATCTCTTCTGGCTTGTAAAACCAAAAATCGGTCTTGGGCGACTGTAGTTATCCTGAAACGACCTGTATGGCGTTCTTCTACGCTACCTGTTTCATTGCAACGCGACCATAAACGGTTTATGACTCTAGGGCTACTTTCCAGAACCCTGGATACTTCCCGTTGTGAGCTCCCAGCTTGGAGCATGCCAACGGCTCGTAACATCTCTTCTCTAGTCAAATGTCGTCTTGCCATGGTCGAATCACAAAACTTGAATCTTTTATTTTTGCTTACATTAGAAACAAAGTGCCAACTAACTGATTTCAAACACTGAATACATGAAATGATTATACAGCAGCGTCGCATCTGCTGCATTTTCAGTTTTTTATAAAAAAAAACTGAAGTCTGTGGCGGCACTCTACATAATTTTGTGAGAAATTGATGCAGGTTTTCATTCCTTCAAGAAAATCATCCATATTGATTGTTCCTGATACGATATATCGATATTCAGAAGTGTTCCCTAGACTTTTTTGAGGTGTTTATATTCAATTTCACGCTTATAAAAATGATTGTCCTAACTAATCCATTATTCAATCAAATTGTTGATAAGCTGAAAACTTTTTGGTTGAAAATGAATTTTGATCAAATTCAATATATTCTACGTTCAGAATGAGTATGATCCTGATGCTATTAATCCTCTGATGTTAAAGTTTATGTTGCTTTTATTTTAATAAGGTGCCAATTAAATTTGGTTGATAGCTGTTATTTTCAGCGATCAATTTTACTTTTTTAACCTTACTCAAAATTGATACCTGTCAAAAGAATAGAGTCATCTTTGCACAAATGAATGAGATGCACTCAAATTGAATTTCTGAAATCAAGAACGACTATTATGAATTATACCAATTGGTGTTCGCTCGTCGTCACGTCCACCCAAATTTTTTACAAAATTTTGAAACCCTTTTTCCCACTACAAAAATAACATTGAATGTCCCATTCAATGAACTAGGTGATTACCTCTTGAAAAAAGAATTTCAAGCATATATAAATCAGAACTACAACAATTTTTCAGAAATATATACGGACGGCTCAGTTAAAAATGGTAGATCGGGTTGTGAAGTTTACGATTAATATTCTGGTCGAAAGTTATTGTTTCATCTACCCAATTTTCTCATGCAAAATTTTGGCAATCAAGGAAGCTGTCGAATATTGTCTACCTTCGAACTATAATGATATTCTAATCATCTCTGACTCCCGCCCTAGAACAACTAGCTAAATTCTCTTTTTCTTCAAAAAATAACCATATTTTAATCGACTTGAGGCAGAAACTTTTTTGGCAGAAACTGGTGGAAAGAATATAGAGATCATTTGGGTTCGTTCACACAAAGGAATTGCTGGTAATGAAAACGTCGATGGCCTAGCACAGGAAGCCACCTCAGAAGATAATGAGGTAACACCAATTGCGGTCCGTAAATACGAGTTCATCAAGTCAATTAGGGAGGAAATTTTTGTTGAATGGAGCGAAGAATTTCGAAACGATTTGAAATACAAAAATATGGTCAATAATACTCTGCTTAAGAAAAGTTGGTTTCACAGACTACAAATTCACAGACATTTTATAGTAACAATTAATAGAATACGCTCATATCATGGAGTGTACGCCTAAAACATGCATAGAATAGGTTCGAAAGCTAACCCCAATTGTTTCTATGGTGAAGAGGAAACATTTACCTATAATTTCTATTGTGTCCACTTTATGATAGGTACAGGGAATTTATATTAAACGAAATTTCATCTTTGAAATTAAGTGGTCCTTAGAATCTAGACGATCTATTGGCAGCTAATAACATAAAAATCTACACACACCTTTATCAGTTTCTTAGCAATGCTTAAAATTCGTATGAAACTCACATGCATGCAGTTTCTTATTCACATCATCAATGATATATTATTCTAATATTCATCATCAACTGTCTATCATAATGATTTGTAACAGTACCTTTATAATTTTTGATGAGTGAATAGTGCGAACACTATTAAAAGAAATACTTAAATAAAAGAAAATGAAATATGCAATCCGAATACAATAGTTTTCTGTATATTTGAAGGACGAACAAGTTACTAAAAGACAAGTCTTAGCAATCAACCGATATTCAATTTTCTCATTTTGAATTGTAGTTTGATAAGATCGATGAAAAAATTTAAAAATACAGAAAACATCATCTACATATCTTTCCCATAAAAATATATTCTAAACTAAGATGGTAGTAGAACTAGAAATTACTTAATTATATTGGTTTCAGTATGAGGATGATATTGTGTTTTACTGGAACTGAGCGTCATCTAGATATCGTCGTTTATAAATTCAATTCATCCAAAATAAATATAACTACCAAAATTGAACAGAATGATTCAATTAACCTTTAAGATTCAACAAATAATTATTATTATATTAAGTAATAGACATGATTTCTCCATCTAACATAAACCGTCTCATAACGACATTGTGATACATAATACAATGGCATCTTTCGACTGCACGATCCACAGATTCATTAAATATTCCCATATCTTCAGATAATTTCTATAGAGAACTGTCTATTATTAAACAAATCAATAATGATTTCAATTTATCATAGAATTAGAAGGTATTATATTATTTACAAACTTTATGGACGTATGTTTATGCACTAAAAGGAAATAAAGTTCATTTCATTCATTTCATTTCATTTCATTCAAATTCAAATAATAAGTATAACTGAATTACCAACAAAAAACGAAAACACAAGGCAATAGATTAGGCGTACCCAAAATTTAAAGATCAACACAGATATAGTTGCCAGACCTACGTTGGGAAAGTCATAATTTAAAACATTCGCTGGGAAAGTTTCAATTACACATCTCATTCTTAACCAATAATAATCTATTCAAACACATCAAATAAAATAAAAATAGAATAGATAACGGGGAGAAATCAGGTGAATGCAAGTTGCGGTTGTTGTAGTTAGATGTATATTAGTAGAACTTACAAAATTGTCGGAATTTGAGTCAATGAACATTATCGTAATGGCATTAATAAAAATAAATTCTAATTATTTCAACTATTCAATTGAAGAGAATCATAATTTCAATCAAGATATTCTACAATCTTACATTCATGTGATTAAAAACTTTATATTAATTTTAAGGAATCCTTGATTCCAACATATTATCAAATGAACAGGTAGATTATGGCAATAATTTCCCGTTACCTAATTTGTTTCTGGCAGACTGATTTAAGTAATAGTTCAGAGGTACTTTTACTCACTTTCAATCCAATTGTGTAGATAATATATAAAATGTTATACCTTAGTTTAGTTTTTCATTTGTATTTGTCTGATGAAGGCACAATATCGTCGAAACGCGTTACAAATATAGAAACTAAAATTGCATTTAATTTATTCTATTTATCACTTGAAATGGATCTGCAACAAGTAACGGCCACTAGTGTTCAATATTTCATAAATGAACGACCGTATTTTTGAATTGCTCTGACTGAGATTTGATTCTTCCAGAGTGGTAATTGTTGGCCGACTTGAGTATTCGGCATAAATTTCAACTTTTTGCCTACACGTCTTCCTGAGTCTCGACAGACAAACAGACGGACAATGAATCGATCCTATAAGGGTTCGTTTTAGGGTATCGAACCCTTGAACAGGAACTCAGACCATATCAAGAAGGATTCGTTAAGAGAAACCTCAAACTCTCCTCCATACATACAAATCTTTTATTCGCCCTGTAATTGCCTACAGATCACTGCTGTATTCAACCATCCCCCCTAAACGTCAAAAGATCATCGAAAGCTGCGAAAGAGCAATCCTTCGCAGCATCCTCCGCCTGCATAGGCGATACCCCTCTGCCCATGTTCACGAACAAGCAAACATCCCCACAATAGCAGCCCACATCCAGAACCTTCAATCCACATATGCCCACCGATCCCTAAATGGACCCAACCAGGTGGCTCGTGCCACACTACTGTTGCCACGGTTCCTGCGCTGTAGAGCACTCTGCAAGAAGCCCAAAAAAAAAATATGCATTTCCGCCAGCGCGTATCCTCCAGAGTCTCGAAGAGATGCCCGAAGAAGTCCTCGACCACCTTGAAGACATACCGCTTGCCATCCAATAAGTGAAGTGTAGTTAAACAGCAAAACTCAGTGTAAATAGGATCAAAAGTTTCATAGCATAGATACAGATATATCTTAGGAGCTAATATGTACATTACGAGAACAAGGTTTTACTGTGGTTTCCCTAGTTTCTTGTCCAAATGAATCGTAATTAGCCAAAGTCGACCCACAGTCGCACTAAAATAATAAAACTAAAATCCTTTTTTCGCTAAATCTGTAATAGATAGGAAAATATAATTCATAAGTCCAGGGCTGAAGAAGGTCATGTGACCTTATAGCTGTCCCTCACTTTTTTGTTATCAGATCTAAACTTGTGAAATACCTGAATGGAAAAATAAACGTTTTTTGATTGATTGATTGAAGGTATGAAAAAGTATCAAACTGACTTACTGTATGCGTATATTTTGTAAGAAGTCCTCTGCGATCCATGACCTGAGATTTTCACCTCCTATAATTTTCTATAATGATTGAACGGAATAGAATCGGTGCAGTTCGGCTGTTAACCTACTAAGAAAAATTTCATTATCTGTAGTTTTTTGAATTAAAGGTATCTTCTAATCAAGTTGAATAGACATACTATATATTTTTACACAAGGAGAAATTTTCATCAAGTCAAGATTGCTTATGATTCACATTCTATAAAAAGCAAGTCTACTCGAAAATGGTTGAACAAATTGAAATTTCTTATCAAAAAGTTCCTCGATAATAATCGATGAAATTTTGAAAATATGGGAATTCCGAGATAACTTAAAGAACGAATGCCATGGCCGAATGTTTTTCTGCCAATGACTTTGTGTCGAAAATAGCGCTCCGAGGGACAAAGTTCAGTTTTTCTAACAACAGTATTTCACCCAGTGGACGAATAAAAACATCACCAAGGTTGTACATTGAAATGAGAAATTATTTTATGACTCTGAACCATTCATAATTTTCATAATAAATAATATTATATCTATTAAATTTCGCAATGCATTGGGATCACAATACATTCTTCATAACTTCAGCGATTTCGTTTATTGCATTTAATGCATTTTTGTCACGTTCGTAACAGCATGTATATTTGGCGGGCCGGAAAGTTATTTTATTTATATTGAACAGAACGCATCGTAAACAAGATTCGTCCTGTCTACCATTTCATTTCACGCGGAAAGTCGATGATGTCTGTACTCAATTAAAAAAATTTCACAGATGCAATGATGGGGCACTTTTCATTGATCGCGTTCTGGCATTACACGGTTCACACATCGGCCACCATAAAAAAGTCGGCAAAAAGTCACGAGCTTTGTGAGAAATCCACACTTGTTATAAGGTTTGACTCTTCCTCACGGATTATTGGTTTTATTTTGGGGCTGCCGTTTTTATGGGTGGTCTTGCTACAACGAATCCTCTCAAGTTTGAGTGGGATTCACAGGGTGGTTGATTCTAGATGATGCTTTTGCTAGGTGATGAATTTAGATGAAAGCAATTCTTTTTTTTCCATATAGAAATATCAAAATTGACAATCCAGCTTCTGTGAATAAACAGGAGTGGATAAATCAATAAATGCAGTCTTTCAACAGAAGATGAATTATTCCTCCAGTGTTATCCATAAACAATGCTTTTATTGGTTCAGATATTATGATGACATAATATGTTGTTTTACAGGTAAATAAACAATTAACCATAAATTCAGTTCATCCTAAAATAAAGTTCACTTTGGACATGCGAAATTGAGAATTCTATTCACAGTTTCGATTTCACTTCAACTAAAATTGACCACAAACATGATTTTTCTATTTTTCATGAACCAACCCATACAGATATTACCATTCACTTTTTTCCACATACAATCAATGAAGTTTCTTCTAGTGTTAAAGGAACCAATCAAAAATATAATTTATTAACTGATATTGTTAAACCCGGTTTAAATTTAAAGTTACTTTTCTAATCTCATAATTTGAATCTACGTTTCAGAACGGATAACTCTCTGGCTATTCAAAATTGTAAATCTAAAATTGATAAGAAAAACAAGTCTGTAATTTGTGGACGATCTTGCGGAAGTTGTGGTAAAATTTATATTGTTAGAACTTTCAGAAATTTTAATATTAGGTTAGCAGAGGACAAATGCAGTATTGACAGTTTATAAATTGTTACAAAAGTTAATTATCAATGAGAAAATGGTACAAAGCTCCCCACACTTTTTCAATAATTGTACAGATATTTTTACATTGTTTTTCTGTAGTCTCTATCAATAATTATTTTGCACTTATCATTTCAATGTGATAACCAACAATTCTTGTTGAAATATCAAATTCGAATGAACGAAGTGACAAGTACATTAATTTCAGGCACCTGTCAGGTGAGCATAGCCAGTTCAGCTACTTATTCAAAAATTTCAAAGCATCATCTGTTAGTTCTTGCAAAATCATCAAAATTCAATATATTCCCAAATTATCTCGGAACTATAAAGGATGGGTATAGTACATGCTGATACAATTCCATCTGAAATTTGACGCTTCATCTGATGGCGATAAAAAAATTGGCGCGTACCGTTTGAAAAAATTGAGTTATTGCTGTTTGAAAAGGGCCAAATTGAAAAAATCATATAAAACAACGCAATGAACATTTGACATGTGTAGACTGCTTAAAAAATTCCTTGATCCTTCTTCTATCCACCCAAGCAAAAATTGTGTCTGTAGTGCAAAAGATCTACGAGCTAAATTTTCTTCAAATATTCCTCAAAAATCGTCGGTTCTAGATGTATAATAAAAAAGGTAGATTGCCATTTGAAATAACAAAGTGATGACCCACTTCCGGTATAACCGGAAATGGTATCACTTCGAAAATATTTCACTTCAATTGGAAATAGTTATGACCGCGTATAAAATTTCAGCTTGATATTGTAATTGGAACTCAAAAAGTTTTTAACGGACGGTCCCGGAGGATATCTCTGTATATACAGGGTGCTTCAACGGAAACTAAACAGAGGCTATATCTACCAAGATATTCATTTCTGATCAAAACGCAAAAAAAAGGTCAATTTTTGTTTCAAGGGGGACATCTTTTGGGGTACAAAACTTGCCTGAAATATCAATCCCCTAACCTGGAGTTGCAATCCTTGAACATTTTGAATAAGGAAGATGGGTCAAGTGATGACTCAAGGATGATACTTGATGATGACTGTCATTGACCAGCATGGATCTGTTCCATTTTACCTCATTGAGACTTGAATAGTTTCAGAGAAATGGTCTTCCTTATCTTTAAGTTGCTCACCCTGTATCTTTTACAGTTTTCAATTAAAAATGGAAATTCGTTCAAGGCGATGTAGACAAAGATACCACCTTTCTTTTGAGTCATAACTCGACTCATCTTCCTTATTCAAAATGATCAAGGATTGCAACCCCCGCTGAAGGGGTTGATATTTCAGGCAATTTTTGTACCCCAAAAGATGTCCCCCTTGAAACAAAAATTGTCCTGTTTCGCGTTTTGATCAGAAATGAATATCTTGGTAGATATAGCCTCTCTTTAGTTTTCGTTGAAGCACCCTGTACATATATATATATATATATATATATATATATATATATATATATATATATATATATATATATATATATATATATATATATATATATATATATATATATAAGTTATTGTTATATTTAGCATTTATTGTGAATACAATTATCGAATTCTTGTATTCACAATAAATGCTAAATGCAAGCAATAGCTTGTCTGTTTATGTTGTGTTAGTGACGTGTGTACAAAAAGAGTACCAAAGATTTTTCTGCTTACCCGCTTCATTCTCGCTTGCACTCCATGATTTCCAGACGAAGACAAGGGTGAAAGGAAGGGAGAAAAGAAAACCAGCAGAAAAATATATCAACAATCATACCTCTTTTATGTCGAAACAAATCTAAGAAAAGATTTTACATAGCAAGCAAGGCCATAAAAAGGACTAAGGAGATAATCAAAAAGTACATAACCTGTCTGCTGAAACATAATCACTTCCTTGTTCTTGCTTGCCAATTTTGAAGCATAATCGCAAAAAACTCAATATTCGAACTCAACAAAACAATTCCCTCTCTGTTTGACCGAGAGGGCCCCGATGACCAGGTACAGTCTTCTAAGTCGTGCCAAAAATATGACAAATGTCATATCAAATTAGATGAAACAGATACACTCTTCTTTATCATTCGAATAATGGGGCAAATGACACAACGCAGAACTCGAATTTTCCGAATTTCTCTTATGCTGAAGCAAAGGATATCTAATGCGGCATTCATCGCGATGGCGTGGGCTAAACGTCTTTACATCTTTCGTTACTTGAATTTTTCAAAGTGGGAATCCAATCGTCTGTCACTTCATAACCGATTGAAAATAGTCAATGCAACGCGTTGTACGTGTCTCTTGCTTGCCAATTTTTTTCGCGACATGGGACTCGGCGATCTTGAATATGACGGAACAATATGATCATAAAAATATCTGACTGCTTACCGACATGTACGTCTGAATGATTCAAGAAAGCGTTGGCCTCAGAACTAATTATGCCCCCATCCAAAAATAATTAGCGGCTATTTCTCATTCCAAATATAACATTATATTCGTGAATTGTTCGAATGTATTTCATTTATTTTTATCGCCTATATTACCACCAGAACTATGCGACGAGTTTCGAGAATTTCTGCTGTGCAATACCGACGCTTTTTCGGTCTTCGTCTCTCTGACATGATTAACAGATTTAATTTGGTCCATCATCTAATAAAAGAATGAATTTAGTGAGACGTCCGCCTGCTGTCGGAAGGAGCGAATTCCATTTTGTAGCCACCCTGACGGACTGTCCCAAATGCATCCAATTGTTTCGTAGAAGTGCTAGCGCCAGTTATGGGGTCTTATGGGCATCAGGGCCGCTTTGGCAGCGGACAATTTTTGTAAATATAAAGTAAAATTAATGGAAATGCATCGATTGCGAACGATTCCAGAGTTTTTGTTTACATATTAATATGATGCATAAAAATGGTGATGTCCATCACTGAAAATGAGAAATTCTAAAATTTCATGACTGCTATCCATTTTGATATCAAAAATCTATCTGTTGATTGAAATTTCTCAATTTGATTGGTGAGGAGCACGAATCTTTTAAAATAAACTAAAAGAACATTCTGCGCAACCGCTCAGAAGTCATAATCTAAAATGGTAATAGATCATTACTTTGAACTGAATTTCTGACTCTTATGTGATCAAGACGAATGCAGCAATATTTTACAGAAAATTTCTCAAAGAATCACCATAATGATTGAAGGTCATCGGATTGCACTGGAAAGCAAAAAATGAAAGTTTATGGTTCTCTAAATTTTCATTATGACTGGGGATTGAAATATTTCAAACGTTTCAAATAGACTGATTCACTTTGTACAAGAAATATAATTATAAACAGTAGTGAATTCAAGTCAAAGCTCCCTGAATGACAGTTTTCCTCGAATGGAATTCTTCATAATCACGTTAATCATGAAAGCTTTCCATGATGTTTTCAATAAGACAATTCTCATCAATATATTTTTTGAATTTATAACACATTGGTTTCCTTAGTGATTTAAGGTAGGTGGGTTCATGTGGGAGATGGTATTTTTTAAAAGTTCCACGTATGAGGACGATACAAAAATTTTGAAAGTATCTTTTTGGTAAAGAACAACAAGCAATGACGTTTTCTCAATGCTTCCCAAAGTGTCATATCCAGCCTTCTATCGAGATTTCAAAAAGTTTACTATTCAAGGCAAAAACGCCTTATAGAAACAACGAGGAAGACATTGGTAGTACAAGATGCTTAGTAGCTTTATCATTACGGATGTAGTCATTATTGAAGAAGTTTGAAGTTGTCATAACTAAAAAGAAAGGACAAATGAATATCTCGGTTGAACCATACCTAATAATTTGGAGAAGGAGTTGTAATATATAAAATCTGATGTATACAAGAACTGGAACTAAATGGATTTTATTAAAGATGAATATGATTTAATATGTTATCAAATTTTTTAAATATCAAAGATGATATTCACAGAATCACGTTCCAACTACTGCATTAATGGTTTTCTGACCTCAGTTCAGCTGAACATGTATGTGACATGCTTCTGTGAAATCGTATTACATTTACTACAATAACTTCGGGCATGAAACAATATGGACAAACGTTCAGCAAGATGAAATGTAGGCTTTTATGAGTATGCAGAGGCGTTACCATATTAACCAGAAGGTGTACGACGCTCCAAAAGTTTGAAATGAGAATATTCTCTTCAATATAAAGTAGTAGACCAGTGTGGTGGGATCAAAAAAATATATTGTTTTATTTCTCGAAAGAACCACATTTCAAAAATATGCTCTTGAATTTTCATAAAGTAATTTAGAATATTTTCAAATTTATAGGCAAAACAAGAGAACGCGTCGTAGTGAGTATGAAAGATTTTTAACACGTCAGTGGCCGCTGCTCTGAACGTTCCTCTGTTTATGGCCCTTCCAACCATTTCACTCCGAAGCATATTTTTTCCTGTAAAAAACGTTTTTGGAAATTTCAACTTATACGTCTGCCTGCATCTTTAACGAGAGTTTTCTACCTGTTCTCAAAATTATGGGGGTGATGGGCGTCACAATAGGTCAGACATCCATGGATTACACAGAAAATGTTGACAATGCATGGATTTTGAGAGCGGAAAAAACTACAGAAGCCAACTGCATAGAGGCCAGAATCTTACGCAGGGCTCTCGATGCTGCTAAAATTGGCAACTTTGAGGAAATTGAAGGATTGCTTTATTCACCGGCATAGCTAATTAATAGATGTAAGTATTATTTATTGTCGAAACTTCAAACGCGTTTTTCTCGAAACCATGTTTCTGAAATTTCGGGGAAGCACTAGCCCAAAACTATTCAACCGATTTGGCTAAAAATTTAACTAGTTATTCTACATACACATATCTAAATACCTAACTTTTGAAACATTTAATAATCAATAATAAATTGATTTTTCAAAACATTTTATCAACGGAAAAATTTCTTTTGAGTACCATTTTTTCGAAAGTCCAGCATTGTTTTTACTGTATATATTATTGGTTAGTTCATTAAAATAGAGTCTACACAATAATAATTTTTTTAATTTTTTTATTTCAGATGACTACGGAAGGCTGTGTGCCTTTCCGAATCAGATCACCATTCCTTCGAGGCCTCTATTCTGACATCAAATATTGTTAATAAATCAATGTAAAATTAAGTAAAAGAATTTTTTTGTACCTTTTAAAGTATTGAAATAAACATGTAAAAGTTACAAAACGATTGCATAATAATTTCTCTTTAAAAAACTTCCAAGTTTCGGCCGTCACACCGGTCTACTACTATAAACGCACCCAAGGAATTTGAGGGTAAAGCAGAATTGTCCGATTATAAGAGCCAAGCTAAATCTCATTGAAAATAAATGTCCGTTATCTTTTTACATGAAAAAACTATATTGCACAATATCATCATCATATCGTTTTTAAGATCCGAATGAATTCTTTGCTTTCACTTTTCCTACCACCTGATTCAATCAGTTGTTATTCGACTAGTGCAGTTCAGTGTTGAATTTTCTATGAATTTTGTTTTCTCCTTGAGAAAAAACGTTATCTTGAAATATGAAACAATTGAGAGTAATTGGTTTGCTCAAAGCTGCTTTAGCAGAAAGATTTCTCTATGAAACTCATTTGTGGATTCGATACAGACAAACGAGTGATGTGAGAGAACATATTCTGGTCTTACCAGAATGACCACTGCAAAATGCTTTGAGAAATTCTATACATACACCAGGCCAAGTTAATGTACCACTAAAGTGAAGTAACCAAACTGCCTTCTCAATCAATTAATTTAAAGCCTATTAAACACATAGTGTAAAATAAACTTCTAGAGCAGAACATAATATTTTCGAGCAAGAAACCCAGGCTCTGGTATATAAATTGAATGCACTTGATTAGGAAACGATAGGCAATTCCTTAGTATACTAAATCGTTGTACTCAAAGGTCACCAAACGTTTGCGGTCGGGTTATCCTCATCAGAAACGAAGTTCTATATGCTATCTCCTCTACTATAAGATAAAAACTTCATTCAATATCACAGGAAGAATATTCATATAATAACGTATATTTGAGTTTTAATTTCGTTCAAGTTCCTCGAAAAAGCTATACTCTATTTTGTTGGGTAATGCACTGAATAATTTTCGATATTCTAATCTGATAGATCTGGTGAAGAAAATGCCAGTGCGTTAAATTTGTCTTTATTATTGAAGTAGAAGATGGAGTCACCAGTACTATGAATAGAAGTTTTCTTTTTAAAACTACTGAACGAATGTAACTATAGACTCATATTCAATGCATAAATATTTGACATAATCATTCTTATATTTCGTATTTTAATCATGAAGCTATCTTCAGAGTTTTGGTATATTGCAACTCCACTAGCACGAGCATTTACCCGTTTATATCAAAGAATGCAACTGACGAATAACAGAAAAGTTTTAACCGAATTTCTCCATGTTCACTGATCCACAACTCTCTTCATCTCTCCTTCGAAATTCTGAATGCGATAGTGGAGATGAGGGTACAGTAAGCACTGTTTCATCGCTGACAATTTTTACCTATTCCTTTTAACCGAAAAATGAATTGATAAAAATCGTCAGTAATGAAACTGCGTTCAAGAACTTCCTGCAAATAATGGTTTGACTATTTCCGTCTCTATTCTTTGCCCCGAAAGGAGTTTTTTCCATAACCTTGAGCGAGATGATGAAGAATTACAGAGGGCATAATGGATAAAGTGAGTATAATCAAAAACTGGCGCTATATCCATGGCTATTGAATAAACGTTTGACACAATGTGGTACTAAGGACTGCTTTCCAAAAAGAGGGTAGCATGCTTTCCATGAAAACTGAACAACATTATCCAAAACTGAACTACCTAGGGAACAGAATATTTAAATGAATATGAACAATAGCAAGCCAATAGTAAAGAAAATAGGTGCAAGCTTGCCCCAAGGATCAATTTTTGGATCCCCTGCTCTTCAACATACATGGTAGATATGCCCAAAATGATATACAGCAAAATATTTAAATTCGTAAACAACTCCACAATTTGCGTATCTAATAAAAACAACCAGGCAATAACAAAGAGATTCCAAGAGGACCTAAACAAATTTATTACTACTTCGAATAATGAATGAAGAATGTCGATCCAAAGAAAACAGAAGATATGCTTTAAATACAATTTAAACAGAATTGGAACTGAACTTAAGGAAACTGGAATCCAAGGACAACAAATTGAATGGAAAAAAAGAAGGGAATCGGGTGAAACTTGTGAAAACTAAATAGAGGTAAACGTGAAAGAGACAGGAACGTTGCGCGCACAGGTATACCCTCTTCGGAAGGGTTCGAACCAATTAAATGCAGAAAACCAATAGTAGGGCCAATGCCAATTCTTTCTTACACGTATGCCGGAGAAATATGCCACCTGAATGAAAATGCCAAACACAGAAACATCTCTGATGAAAAGTACTGAGAAATACCTTTGGTGCATTATGGTACATAGCGATTGAACAGGTCAGATATAAAATCAAAAACATGAAAAGAACAACTACCGAATTGGCAAATAAAATAATGGAAAATATAAAAACACCTGAAACGCTCAAATAAAAAAGACCATGGAAATAAAACGATGAATTTCAGAACAAAGAATATTCGTGGTAAATAGGAAAGAAAAAGAGACGAAGAAGAAATAGATAAACAAAAAATAAAGGTAACACAAACCCTCAAAGAGAGTTTCATGCTCCAACCAAGTAAAAGGTCAAAAAAAACAACAAAGGCAAAACGAACTTAATGATTTTCCGATCCAAATTTATGATCACAGGTAGAGAGTTTCCTTTGTTCTTCTTTTATCTTCCCATTCTCTGTCCCCTCTCTCTTCTTCCTTCTCTTAACGTTGGTTTCATAATCGTATAAGTCGTTTCTGCTATTCCTATCATTACCTAATTTACTTCAATATAAAAGACAAAAAACCCTGTCTATCTATAATGTCTCTTTGGAATTTGGCCATATTTCTAATTATGTGATGTATTATTTCAAGTTCGTTGTTCTATTCATTGAAAAACTTTCAAGACATGATGATTTTTCAAAGTAGCCCAACTTTCTCTAATTTAATAAAAAAACGAAATATTATCTGCACTCCAATATCTAGTCCGTTCCTGCGCATTATACCAAAACGGCCCGTGCGGGATCCAGGGTCTCGGTCGCGTCTACATCGCCACCTGATTTATTGCGCAAAAAGCACACGAGCATTCCTACGAAGCTACCAAAGAAATTTAATTAATTATTCGCAATAGCCCCCAATAAGAATGACGTCGAAAAAGTTCGGCACTGTACTGGGAACAGTTAAATTTTAGTAGGCTGCATTTTTTAATTGCCGCCGCCACGGTCGACGGCGCAGTTCCGCGAAACGCAAGCAAGCTCTGATTGAACTCGAGAAGGGGATGGAAATGACTTCGAGTTCTACGAAAAATTTCATCTTATTAACAATGAGGCAAGTAACATTTTTGTAAGTAAGTTCAGTCTTTCCAATATTCCTTGCTGAAAGAGTATCTTCAAGGATGCAGCAAATATTCATAAGCCTTGAAAAAAAGAGTGTGAAGATTGGATATTCATTGAAAACGCTGTTGTTTCATGACTTTTGCTCATTTGGTGTAGTCCGTACACATGAGTGTGAAGATTCGGTGCTACAAAGCAGAAAAGTTTTCAGAAAGCTAAGACTTCAATGATGAAAGGTAAAAAGATACTTTGAGAAACTTGAGGTAATGAGGTGTATTCATTTTGGTTACTGAAATGAGAAAAATGATATTCACAACAGTTGCCAATGAGAAGATATATAATATTGGAAAACATGCATAGAAAAGTTCGAAAACGGTAGAAAAATTATAGTCAATAGACAATGGGTGCAGGAATGCCTTTACCCATCCTCTATTAACAATGATAGTGTAATAGCACTCTGTATAGCCACTCAGTATAGCTAATCTGACTGGAACGTAACTCACTGTAATTGTTTTGAACGGTAAGCACAACTGCATTGGTCTCACATGATGAACATGCAATTTTATCTTTGCCATTTGGTAAAATCCATGTTTTTAACCACAGATTGCACATACCAACTTGGAAAATGAGTTATTTTTCTCCATCCCTCCATATAAAGGTTAGCAACCATCTGTCGATTTGGAATAGCTTCTGCCACGTTTATATTTAAATGTATATTGATTAATTATATTATAGTCGTCAGATACATAATCCCTATTCTATTTCTGACCTCAGAAGTGAGAATATTTCAATGAAAGCAATTAAAAGCCATACTTAGTTATATTGAGAAATATTTATGCATTTAAAGGAATTTGACGAAATAAGGCTCCATTCGAAGACAACCGTAGCTCGTAGGGTTCGATAGAATGAAGCTGATTTCTCTTTTCAGAGATTATTACAATATTATTAAATCTAGGTTCAGCTAAATAGGAAAATATATAGGCTTTCAGAGCTAGTTGAATAATCGACCATGACCCCTAATGAATTCTTCTTCTAATAACTAAGATTCTCCTTTAAGAGGGGATCCAAAACTCTGGTAAATCCATGATTAAAATGTCAAAGAATCTTCACTTGAAATGTGTACCAAGGTATCAGTAGACAAGCAAATCGTGATCTTTGAATGAAACTCCTGATAACTTTGGGTATTGAAATTATTGAGTTTCTATATACCGATATATCTGTTGTATAATAATGGTTAGGATACGAAAACCACAACGCTTTTTGGTCCTCATTAATTGTGAATCACCATCTTCAACTTGATGATTAATATCATCAAATAAAATGTACTGTCAGGTCTGTCAAGTATGCAATGTCGTTCTTTGTTTTTCTTAGGTGAGGTTGCCGTGCAATTATGGGTCACTCTTTTCTAGGAGTTCAAATCCCATCAAATCATCTTGGACAGCCACAGCTGTGGCATGACAGGTATCGCCCCCTCCCTAGAGTTGACACTAAAGTACATTTTGAAAATCTCTGCACATTTTTATGAAGCAGAAATCTGTGGAAGTCTTCATCATAAACAATACAAAACTGAATAATCTGTAGTTCGAAATGATACCTGTGATTTTATTAATGATATATAATGACATATTGCTAAAATATATGGAAGTGCTCCCTCAGATTTTTCGCAACTAAATACTGATGATGAATTACGCAAAGCACAACTAGAAGGGAAGAAATTTAATTTTTGAAACTCTATGATATCCTGTCATAGCCGGTGCAGCATTTGCAGTAACTGAGTGATTTCATTCAAAGGTATTGCCTCTTCGGTACAAAACTTTTCAAGAGTATCGAGGATAATCCCTCTTTTGATCCGTTTCCATATTCACAGCTAACAATAGTTCTTGACATATTCACTTATTCTTAATGAACCTCACATTAAACAGAAATGATTTTTCATGGGTAGATGAAGTCGGCTTATGGAAAACTTACCAGCTAATAACATAATATGAAAGAGCAAAACACACTTCTGTCAGTTTTTTATGTTTATTTGTCAATACACGACTAGTCATTTTCATGTGGTGGATAATAACTGAGGTATCAAAATGATCCAAAGATATAATTTAGGATTACATGTTAAGTAGGGGGGAGTTATCAATTTTGGGTTGACCATTAAGATTGAGGGTTTCCTGAGCTTTGTTACGGGCTAAAAATGAACACTTTGAATACTTACCAATTCCCTGATGGTTATGAGGTAGCAAAAATTATTCATATGTTGAAGCTTTTTATTCATCTGATAAAAATCAATACATTTCAAGGGCTACGGTAGATTAGTGCTATTTATTTACTGTGGATTAATAATGGCATCCAGGGTATCAGAGATCTGAAAGGAAAGTTGGAAATTAAATTCTATCAGTGAATTCCAAAAATTAACATAGTTTTAAAACATACAACAACATAACCTGAGTTGAGATATGTCAAACTTTGAGCTTTTTAGATCATAGAAGGTAAAATTTTGTGAACAACCAGAATTAAAACAAAACAGGAAGTGAGGTCAGCAGTTCAAGGTTAACCCACTAGAATTTTGATGCATGAGCTGAGTTTCTCCAGAAATAATTTACACAAAGAGGATACACTTTTTCTTGAATATTTCACTTTTTCTGATGGTGAGAAAACGTGATCGCTTATGCGGATTTGAGTTCAAGAAAACGGAAAATTACGCGAATTTGAATAATATTCGCGAGAAACAAGAGAAACACTCAGTGGATTTATATCAAATTCCTTAACATTCCAAATCTCTTTCAAGACATCTTTGGTAAGCACTCAACTTTTCATCGTACTCTCACATGGAAATTCATACTACCATCAATTCGTTCAGTTCCAATCACATATCATTCTTTCAGGCCTCTTTTTCTTTCAACTTTGGTTCTTGATAGTTTAATTTCTGTAGTACTCAACACTCTTACTTTGCTTCACTGCCACCTATGCATTCACTGCCTACAAATACCTAATTTGGGGACTAAACCATCTTACCTTCCTACTACAAAGACCCAAGAAAGGGTCCTCGAACAACTGGGGACACACTCAGAGCTCTTCTGTAAATTTGACGTTCCATCTGTTGCTGTGGAGAACGAAAGAGACGGTATCTTCACCTATTCATCCAGAACCATACAACGACCAGATAAGTTTACATTAAGGATCTTGTGGGCTACTGTGTAGTGATTATTATTCATTTTACCCTCCTGATTGCTCTAGTCTTCGAGAGGGTTATAGCCTTTATACCCTATCATTCTATTCAGTTGAATATAATTGTATAGTTATCAATAGTCCTTTCAGGTTTCTTGTTTTACCGGCCTAAAAATTATTTTAGTTGCTCTTAGTTCTTAACGAACTAATCATAATTTAAACTATTAACACAACAGCTACAGAACTTACCTTATATATATATATATATATATATATATATATATATATATATATATATATATATATATATATATATATATATATATATAGTCATTTCAATATTTTCTGTGAATCCTTCCGCCTTGCGATATTTTATATTACATTTTCACACAATGAAGCCAAAAAGTAAAAAAGTAGAGAATGTATTGGCTATATGTGTTTCCTTTCATGAACCGCATTTAAAGGTGAAACTCCTTTAAGAATTGAATTTTCAAAAGTAACATCTTACACTCATTCCCAAACTTTTCAACAGATTCATTCTACTTCCTCTATTGTATTTATGGTGAACTTTGAGAGTGTCTAAAACTATTGTCTGGTTTGTTGATTGAATATGCTCATATATTGGGGATTTCTTGTCCGAAGATATATGTTCTTTGAACCAGCATTCAAAATATCAACCTGTTCGACCTCTACATAAGCTGAAGGACATTCGTTACATTCGACTTTGTAAATAGAAGATTGTTTGAGTTTATCCGTTTACTGTTTTGTTCAAAACAAATTGCTAGGGTTCGGACCGCTGGAAAATGAGGTGGATATTTTGAATTCTGAAAAATTTTGTTTTATTTCATGAGGAAGTGTTTTCTCGTGTTTTTCTTGAATGCAGTAGAGTAATTGTGATGTTCGATTTTGTTGTTTACGTCTAATGATATTATTTATGAAAGAGACTGGTTTATTGTTCTTGGGGGCTATTCTTTTCACAACAACTTTTTTCAGATAACCAGTTTGGTTTTAGACGTAATAGAAGTAACACCAATGCCATTTTGCCTTTATAACTAACACTATCAGATGTTTTGAACATTAATTCATTAATCTTTCTTAACAAACAGGTATTAGTTTTTCTATGCGAATGGGAGATGGTCTGACAGGGAACCAGTCTTCATTGGCGTGCCACAGGGCTCAACTATTGGCCCTTTCCTTTTTTAATTTCTATAAGAGATTTTTCTGATTACATGACTGACTGCCTGAGTATATTATTCGCTGATGATTCCACAATTTCTGACGACTGTGGTGATCTCGGGGTGGCTGAGGAGCTGGCTTGTAGGGCGCAGTTGAGGGGCCTTGGAATGGTTATCTGGAAATGGGTTGGGTATGAATTCTGAGAAAAGTGAAAAGGTGATATTTAGTCTGAGACACACAGAATCTTCTAGCACAAAGTTTTTTGGTATCTATTTGGATACGAGGCTTATCTGGGGGGTCCATATTGATTACCTAGTTAAAAAATTGAGTTAAAATATTTTTGTGTTGAGGAGTTTAAGAAACACCGTGTCCTTGAATGTCCTTTAAACAGCTTACTATGCTCTTTGTGAATCCATCTTAAAATATGGGCTTCTGGCCTGGGGTGATGGTAGTGAAATTCACAAAATTTTCCGTCTCCAAAGACGTGCATTGAGAGTAGTTCGCGAAATAAGATATAGAGACAGCTGCATAGAAATATTTATGAAATTAAGGATTTTAACATTACCCAGTCTTTATATACTTGAATGCCTCACTTATATTCACGACAGGATTGATTCAGTGAAATTACATTGTGTTACACATGATTACAATACGCTTAACAGAGAATGTATATACTATTTTTGACACACTAAGCAGGTCGCAGAATGGTCCTTTTCTCATTTCACATAAATTATATAATAAACTGCCATTATATATTCGATCAGTGTCAAACCAAAAATTCAAATCTGTGATGAAAACATTTTTAATAGAAAATACTCTGTATGACACTAATGATTATTTTAAATTGAATTTCAAATGTTTAGAGGTTACCACCTGATTGTCCTCTTATTCTTATATTGTATTGCGCCTATTTTTATATTCAATGTTTTCTTATATGGCCATTAAACTCTATTGACTACGCTATTTACTACACTATTTTGACATATGAACATACTTTTGAGGTTTTTGTATAATGCATGAATAAAGTATCTATCTATCTAGATAGTAAAAGCTCTGTGGACCATGAAATTGTAGGTGACAAGTTTATAATTTAAATTATTGAATGAGTCCATGGTAATGCGCTCCACATATCGTCTTTGCATTTTCTTCTTTTCTGGCATTACAGCCCTTGGTGGGCCAAAGCCGTCCTCAGTACGCATCTCCAGTCGTCCCTATCCAACACCCTGCGCCGCCAACCTCTCACTCCCAACTCCTTAGCATCCCCTTCGACGTTGTCCAGAAACCGGATCTTAGGTCGTCCTCGTTCACGCTTCCCAACTAGTCTGCTCAATAGTGCCGTTTCGGGTTAGATCGGGTTCAGCCATTCTCAGCACGTGACCCGTCCATCTCAATCTATCGATTTCAATCACCTTGGCGATATCTGGTTCCTGGTATATTACGTAGATTTCGTGGTTGAATCTTCGTCGCCACACGCCGTTGTCTGCCACTGCCCCATAGATTCGACTTAGGACTTTTCTCTCAAAGCTTCCCAATGCTTGCTTATCTTCCTTGGTGAGAGTGCACGTCTCTGACTCGTAAGTTAATAGAGGCTTAATGAGTGTTTTATATAGTTTTCATTTGGTCGACCTTGAAATGTTCCGAGATTTTAGTTGTGGCATAAGAGAGGAGTAGCATCTAGAGGCTGATAGAATTCTACGCTCTCAATCGTGTCCATATCTATATTTATATTTATATGTTGTAATCCACGAGGTCTAGGGGTAGGAGCAGCAAACATGTATTTGTTTTTTTCTGTATTTTTTTGCAGACCCATTTTTAGGGCAGCCTTTTTCAGGGCTTTGTATGCCTCCGTAATACCTCTCTCCGTCCTGCTTATAATATCAATGTCATCGGAATATACGAGTATAAGTTCCGATTTGTTGTATATTGTTCCAAATGTGTTTATAACTGACAATCTGACGACCTTCTCAAGTCCAATATTGAATAGTATGCAGGAAAGAGAGTCACCCTGCCTGAGGCCATTATACGTCACTAATGTTTCTGACAGCTCGTTACCTACCCTGACTCTACATACTAACCTGCCCATGGTAAGCTCTATCAGTTTCACCATGCGTGATGGTATCTGAAACTCTCTCATGGCTGCATATTGTCCCTGACTCTTTATGGAATCGTAGGCCGTTTTAAAATCCACAAAAATATAATGTGTTTCAACACCATACTCCAGTGATTTTTCAAATATTTGTCGTAGGGTAAAGATTTGGCCTATTGTCGATTTCCCACCTGTGAAGCCAGTTTGGTACTTTCCTACTATTATCTCGGCATGCGGTCCTAAGCGGTCACACAGGAGTTTGGAAAAGATCTTATATGTTGTGTTGAGGTTTGATACCACGGTAGTTTGTGCACTCCCATATACCTCCTTTTTATGTATGGTGCAAATGATTCCCAGGCTCCATTCATCGGGCAGTTCTTTCTTCTTTCAAATTTTCACTATCAGCTTATGCACTGACTGAATCAGTTCCTCTCCTCCAGATTTGGACACTTCTGAAGGTAGGCTGTCGCTTCCTGGGATTTTATTGTTTGACAAATTTTTGATGGCCTCTCTCACTTCTTGCAGAGTAGGAAGGTACTATCTGGCAGTCTTCTTCGAACCATTGATTTCTTGTCTTTGTATTACCCGTGCCCACTGTTTCTTCTATCACCGACTTGATTGTGTCTCTGATTTCTTTCCTGTAGGTATTTACATGTGGTGATGTCGTATTCGTGTTCCCATTGATACTTTGTATTCTGGTGTTCATATTCTCTTCGAAATCAGCCCTTATCTGTGGGTTCCCCAAACTTCTCATGTTATATTTCTTTCCTTCTGTCTTACTTAGGTTCTTGGTATTCAATATACGGGCTCTAAGGGTAGATGTCACTAAATAATGGTCTAAGTCAATATTAGCTCCTCTATAGCTTCTACAGTCCATTATATCCGTTCCATGTCGCAAGTCTATCAAGACAAGATCAATTTGGTTCTGCGTTAATCCGTCTGGGGATGCCCATGTCACCTTGTGGATATTTTTATGTTGGAACCACGTGCTCGCCACAGTGGGGCTGAGGGATGCTGCGAAGTTGACTAGACGCTCCCCGTTGTCGTTGCGAATATCATGGGCACTATATTTTCCAATTGTTGGATTTGTTTGTACTTTTCAACCTATTAAAAACATGTTTTGATCAAAATTATTTCCAGTTTCGAAATAAATTGTTTGAATAAAAATCTGTACTTCCTATGTTATTGCCCCTTAGCTCCATATTGTCAGATATTTTATGGACAATATAGGAAACACATCAATACTGAACAGCGACTTAGACAAAAATATATCATGTTCTGGTATCGGTACTTCGATAATATTTTGATTATTTTTCATGGCTCGAATTAGATACATTTTAAACTTCCTCAATAAAACTCACGAGCATTTAAAATTTACCATTAAAGTTGAAACTCCATGAATTTTCTAGACTCAACTATAACAAATTGAAACAATATCCTAACTTATAATACTTATAGAGAAAAATCGTTCACAGACGCAAGAGACCTCAGAACTCATTCAATCATTTAAATCATAAACTCGCCGCTTACAATTTCATGGTCCACAGAGCATTTGCCACCCACTCTCAATCCAAGATTTCAAATCGGAGATATATACCTTAAAACGAATAACCCCAACAACAATATACCAGCCTCTTTCATGAATAAAATCATTAGACCCAAATAACAAAAGTAAACATCACAATTACTTTATTGCAACAAGATGAACCCAAAGAAGATATGCTACTTTTAATTAGGTCAGCCCACTTTCGCGTAAAATAAAATAATGACCTCATTCACAAGAGGTCCGAATTTTAGCAAATTACTTTGTAATGCAAAACAGAAAACAGAAATCTCCAATGATCTGGTATTTACCAAACGGAATGTAACGAATGCCGTTCAGCTTATGTTGGTCAAATAAGTTAAAATTTTGAATTTTGATTCAAAGATCAAATATCTTCAGACAAAAATCCCCAATATTGAGCACATTCAATCAGCAAACTAGACACTCTCAAAGTCCACCACAAACGCAATTGGGAATTAGTATAGGCTCAGGAAAACTTCACATCTCAATAGTCAACTTCAACTTCAAATCAATAACTTCCCCTCCTGAACATTTAAGAAAAAAATATATGTTTTAATCATCTTGGTACCTCAGTTAGTATCCAGCACTCGATAATGATCGAAGGGTAGGAACCGGTCGTGTATTAACAAAAAACCTGGAAAATCGACAGAAATGTTTTTTCTTGTTTCATACCTATAAATGGTTTTCCACGAAATGACAATGTCATCAATATCATTAAGAAGGTAATACCACAATGATCCTTCTCTACCAGCATCTTTTTCTTTGCTTCACCTATATCTATCTATGTAACGGAATCGTCGAACGTTGTTTTGACCCACCTTAAGTCATCAAATTTAGTTGAAACTTTGTTATCACGGACATATGAAAAATATAAAATTTTGATATTCATACCAAATGAATATTAAATTAAAAAAACTAAAAAATACGTTTTTATGGCAGGTGGATCTGAAATGTTTAAGATAATTTTCTATTATTGGAGAGATATCCAACAGTGGTAGAAAAGTTACTAACCCGATGAAATAATGATTTAAAAAGTCATTCCACGCATTTTGTATTATCATTTTTTGATCCCTTTACAATTTTTCTGAACCCTACAAATGTTTCCTTATTTTATTGTGTTAGTTTACTTTCTATCCCTAATGCACAATAGTGGACTTTTGATATTTCCAATAAATCTGTACCTGATATAAGTCGTACAATACAGCCGCATTTTCTTTTTTGCTCCAGAAAGGTGAGTACCCTAGAAAGATTAATGACTAAGTTCAACTTCTAAAACTCTGTTCTCAGTTGCGTGTGGTAATTCTATTGAAAATTACAACCATTGCCTTCATTTACTATAGGATATGTTAGTTTTAGATTTTTATTGCCTTTATATGAGCTAAGACGACGTGGAGCAGACCTGTCGAAGCATGCATGCTGACTTCCAAATAGCAATAGAAAACCCGGAATATCACATATACAGAATGTATCGGACGCTGATGGCCTAACTTCAGGCGGTTATTGTACATATCATTTGCAACAAAAAAGTCTTATAACACTTTTTTGAAAAGTTGTTAGTAACTCTTTTATTGAACATTTCTTGATTTCAAGAGTTTTTGTGTTTTTTTCCCATACCATTAAAAAGATCTCCATTATTCTTCTAGCCATATGAAATTTAGACATACCATCGGAAAGAGCATTAAATTTTCTGCAGAAAAAGTATGTATGAGTATTAGAAAATTGTTCTGTACTGGGTGTTGTAAGAGATTAAATGTAACAATTTGAAAATGAGCAGATTTAGTGCACTGTATCAACGGGAACATGTTTTTTCGGCATAAACTATTGCATTTAATAAGATTTTCAACGTTATATCAAAATTTTGCATTAGTTGTTTCTTTTGCAGCAATATAAATTGGGCCAAAAAATGTAATTAAACTACTAAAATCGAAAAAGAAACATCTTGTTTTATTGCATATATAATGATAGATGACGATTTACTTGATCGGCATTCAGACGATGATGTCTTGGAACACTCCGTTTTATTCAAAATAGATAAACGCCGAGGCGTTTATGGAAAACTATATTGACAGAACTGTCAAAGTAATTTTATTACATTATTGTTCTTTTTGATTACTTAAGTATTTAAAGTAATCAAATATCGAATATCGAGATATTATATTTGCGTATGGTGTTTGCAATGGCAATTCTAGGACAGCAGTTGAAGAGTATTCTCGTCGTTATCCTGAAAGACGCATTCCAAATAGAAAAACTTTTGTTACTTCATGAGTAAATCTTCATCTGTATCAACTCATAACAGCGCTTTTTGAAGAAACTTCAACACTAAGTACGCGCAAGGTAGCAAAACAACTTGGGATAATTTTGCATACATCAGTTTACAGAAGTCTTAGAAGAAATAACCTCCACCCTTATCATTTCACCCATGTTCAAAATTTATTGGATCGTGATAGGGCACAACGTATTAGGTTTTGTCAGTGGTATATCGAACAAACTAAAAGAGATCTGCAATTATATAATCATGTAATTTGGACTGATGAGTCAACGTTTACCAGAGATGGCATATTGAACTGTTACAATGACCATACGTAGGCACCTGCAAATCTCCGTGCTGTGAGACCATCCAATAATCAATACAGATTCAGAGTTAACATATGGATGTGTGTAATTGGGAATTACGCTCTTAGACCAATTATATTAGAAAACACATTAAACGCAGAAAGATTTCTGGATCTTTATCACAATGAACTGCATATTGTATTAGAAGAGGTTGCTTTCAATTCAAGAATTAATTACTGGCTTCAAATGAATGGTTGCCCTGCTCATAATAGCAGGAAGATTCGGACGTGACTAAATAAAAATTATAAAGATAAATAGATAGGACAGTTAGATGGCCTCCTCGAAACCCTGATCTAACACCGTTTAATTTTATTGGTGGGATAGATTGAAATCTTTGGTATATGAAGCACCAATTGAATTCAGAGAACAGCTCGAAAAAAGAATTTTTGCTCGTTGGGAGCAACTTCAACATCTCAATGGAAAAGTGCGTCGTGCAGTTGCTTCTGTATCGAAAAGGTGCGCTCTATGTTTCCGTCAAGGTGGAGGTTACATCGAAAATACAACAACAAATATGAGATAAGGTTAGACTTACCTCTTTCCAACAATTTGGTTATTTTCATTTACAGTAATAGTTTCAAATTGCAATAAAATAAGATGTTTGTTTTTTCGATTATAGTAGTTTAATTGCTTTGGCCCAAGATATCGCTGCAAAAGAAACAGCTAATGCAAAAGTTGATATATCGTTGAAAAGCTTATTAAATTCAATGGTTTGTGCCCTCATCGATAGAATTTTAGCGATATGACCACCTAAGAATACCATTAAATCTGCTCATTTCCAAATTGTTACATTAGATCTCTCACAACACCCAGTATAGAACATTTCTTCTAACGTTCAAACATACTTTTCTTATAGGAAATTCAAGGCTCTTTCCGATGATGTGCCTAAGTTTCATGTGGCTAGAATAATAACGGAGATATTATTTATTTTTAAGGGAAGAAACACAAAAATTCTTGAAATCAAGAAATGTTCAATAAAAGCTTAACTATCAATTCTTCAAAAAAATGTTATAGGACTGTTTTGTTGCCAATGGTATTTACAATAACCCCCTGAAGTTTGGGCATCAGCATCCGATAGACCCTGTATAAGTAAATAAGATACAATGTCAAAAAATCGTCGATACCAAGTGTTATTTTACCTTTGTACATTATTTGTGTGTATTGACCATATGTGTTAATCTCTGCGCCGTGAGCCCCTATTTTCTTTCAGTATTCTTTTCAGAGATTTTTACCAGGACACATGTGGTTTTGTTTGATTCAATAAGAAGCCATTTCATCTTTGACACAACAGTTTGGCGGATAACTCAAACACTGAGCTGGTCTTGTATCAAATATTTTGTTCAGTCGATTTAGTTCTGATCGTGTCTGTGATATAAAAAGTTATAGAAATTTTTTTGCTGGGGTTATTCAATTCTCAAATTCATGATAGAAAGAAGACAATGACGTACATCTTGGAAGATAGTCAGGGTGCACAGATTTCGACGTTTTAGTATCGCTGCTATGTGAAATATTATGAATAGAGAAAAACGACCCCTCCCGCCCGTGTTCTTTCTGTGTTAGAAAATTCATTGCTGCAAACAGATTTAAGGTAACTTTTTCGTTTCCGAGTTAACTGGAAATTTTGAAAATTATTCAAATGGATCAAGTGTCAATATCACGACTCCAGAACTTGGTTCTGACATTCGACAAGCAATCTTTTTTTCGATAAATCGAAGTACATGCCCAGTTTTTTGTCCAATCGTTTCTAAAATTATAATGCAAACTTCTTTCTACTGAACCATAGGTAACTTTTTTCTTTGTTGAATGAACCTTTTTTTCCCCTTCAAAAATATGTCACATGTGCACTCAATTTCCTCATTCAAGACGTGTTTTGAGGAAGAAACAAAACTTTATAACTTTGTCCTAATTTTATCTAATAAATTATACTTTTCCTAATTTCATCTATTAACTTTATATCCTCTCACAGAATCTACACATAAAGATTGAAATATATTCTGTGCACCCATTATGGTAGTTCAAAATTAAATATTGCAATGATAACTCAGTTGAATTATTTCACGCTTTTTATTAAGCTACAAATATTGTGTGAATAAAGTATCATTTGTAATAACAAAGCAATCATGCCGTGCTCATGTTTTGAAAAGTTTGATGTGATCAAATGCAATATCCAAATAATTATGATGCTGATGCTGCATAACCTGCTTATTCAAATTGCTTTCTTCATAGGCGACAAGTTCATTAAAGTATGATGGATCAATTGCGGGAAAACCTCATAACCATCCATTCAGCATCCCAAGACAATGAAAATATGACGTACTTGATGGATAAAATGCTACAACTGAAGTATTAGGTGATGTAACTGATTTCGAGCAGACAATATGGAATGTTTTTGTAGCCCCTAGATTTCCAACTTCGACTCGATATTCGCAATCGGTTTCTGCAAAAATCTGAACAAAAATCGCAGTTTTCCGAGTAAAGAAGTTCACAGAAGTAGTGATGGAATATTCAGTCGTCTAAATGAACATTGATGGTCAGATATAAACCAATATTGACATATTTATATTCAACATCAAGGCCGATATTGGTTCAAAATTTTTGTACGGCATGGTACAAACTTAATAAGATGATAGTAATTTATCTGAATTTTGTTTTCTTGAGCTGTCATAATGAAATCACAGAACATAGTTATTTTAATCATTCCATGTATATTCTGTGAATAGAAATAGAGTTTCTAGATAAAATTAGGGAAAAGTTATTGCAATTTCCAGTTTTTCATGAAAAGAAGTCCTAGATAAGAAAACTGAAAGCACATGTGATATATTTTTGGAAGGGCAAAATGACTGGCGCTTAGTGAAATCAAAGCTACCCATTGTTCATATATAAAAAAAGCAAGTTTGCTTTATAACTTAAAACCAGTTGATCGAAAAGAAAATTTCCGCACGTAGTCGATTCTGCGTAAAAAAGTGTCTCTGGAATGTTGAAACCATTATTACATAACATTAGAAAACACCGAGTTAGTGGCACTCGATTGATTCCGAAAATTTTCAAAATTTACAAATAACTCGAAAACGAAAAAAGTTAACTTGAATCTGTTTGCGACAATGAATTGCTCACGGAGAAGAGAAAGGAAGTCATTTTTCTCTATTCACAATATTTCACATAGCTGCAGTACTAAAACGTCGATATCTATCTACCCTGTACATCATCATATATAGCTAGATATCGAGAATAATTTTTTTTCATATTTCACACTACTTCTCAGAATAAGCCTACGATCCCGTTAATTGTATGTGCAAAGCATTTCTATGTTCTGTGATATTCTTCACGTTTTCCGACAACTATTGAAAGAAGAGCAAACTTTAGTCTCGACATTGTTTCACTTAATTTAAAATTTTCATCATAAACTTCATTAAACCATTCATAACGTACATTTCCTAATAAGCGTTATCGTCAACGTTTTCCGAGAAGCCCCACCATACACAGCAGCACAGAAAAAGAGGTAAAAAAGGTATTATCTAAGTCTACCTCAGCTCATATATAGCTATCGCATAATAATTGCTGGAATGATTCAGCAAATACAGCGTTTAATTGGATGTTTCAATACGAGTACGACTGGGGCAAGTCTTTCGAACATCGAGCATCATCTGAATATATAAATCAGGGATCGGATCGTGTTCTGGGAACGATGATACAGTCTTGCAGCCTAGATGGCGCTTCTGTCCCGGCGTCTTATCGCTACATCTCTCGGTTAATACATGCACCATTTAAATTGGCTCTTTGTCTTTG
This sequence comes from Cryptolaemus montrouzieri, assembly GCA_013387265.2. NCBI lineage: Eukaryota > Metazoa > Arthropoda > Insecta > Coleoptera > Coccinellidae > Cryptolaemus > Cryptolaemus montrouzieri. The sequence goes on from JABFTP020000144.1 coordinate 36,119,237, forward strand.
TTTTCATTAAGTATCCCCTCGTCCCCTGAATAGATGAAATGAAGATGAAGATCTTGTATTGAATTCTGTGAGATTATTCGCAAGTAATGCAAAATATTTGTTTTTTGGTGTTAGGACTTCCTCTTCAGGAATTTTCAATTCTATTGCGGGAATAGATGAATAAATTTAAACTTTATCACATATTTTTAATATGACTTATTTGTGGCGAGTTATTAGCCATCTGAAAAGACTGTAAGTACCGTAAATTTCAAGAATTTGAAAAATTTCCAAAGAAAAGTAGATATAAATATTCGTCCATAAGGGGTTGCCAGATTAGATAGGTAAGACTTTATATGATTTGTACGTTTTATTTCTCGATGCAATTGACCACATGGAATTTTTTACATTTGGAAGACCTTTACAAATTACGAAAAACAAGAGGTTCATGTAGATCACTCTTTTAATTCTGGAACTTTGCTCAGCCATTGGAGACAGGATTCAACGCTTTCATTTTGAGTAAAATCACTTAACTTCGTTAGGCAGATTATCTTGACCTCAATGAGTATCTGTTATATGATACTGAAAATCAAAATTCTTCTATTTCTAAGTTTATTAAGGCAATTAACGCCCTCTTTCTAATAACGCCTAATCTACAGAAAACATACTTTAATTAGTTTCATTCTCGTCAACGCTCACGCACACTTAGAATACACCAACAGGAACACATCTACCGCGAGCGCTAGCCGCTCCCGCCGCCATCTTACCAGTGTGTTTCTGAGACTTCGGTCGCTGACGCCACTGTTGTAAAAGATTTCCCCACGAAACTGTAAGTTTCCATATGTTTTATTGTAAATTTTTTGTTTGCTTCTATATTCGTCATGTAGTGTAGGTTGTTCTCCGTATATCCTGTTCCTATTTCAAAGAGAATTTGTGTAGTTTAATGCGAAATTTCGAATACCAAAAACCTCAACTTGGGTATTAACGCCCAGTCAAATGACCGTTGGGCGCTATTACCATACGTGGGCGCTATTGGCTTTCCTTATACCATTGAAAAAGTAGTAGATACTTAGTTTAATTCTGCAGTAATTCTACTCTAATAACGCGTACCTACTTATATTTGCATTATAAAATAAAATATACAATAAAAATACACTTATTTCATTATTCTGCCCTTGTCTTTTCTTATAGCAAAGTATGTACTCATTTTACAGAACACCAAATTGACACCACCTAGCCCGACGAGTAGAAAAAGAGGGAAGCCATGGAGAGAAGAAGGAAGATCCCATAATATTTCGAGTACTTAATAGTGTAGATAACAGTGACTGTCAATACTGGGCATGATTTTCCTTCTACCTCAGGGCGCTATTGACCATTATATAGTTAATAAAGCCCATTGTATGTTTAAACATAATATATTTTATATGCATATAAACATTCGCTATGCTATTATTTTTATAATTGTTGATGTCAAAACTTAAAATTCTGTGAAAAATAATTGTATGTTTAGGTTCCGTTGTTTAAGGATGAGACTTGATGATTACAATTGAAAGTTTAAAGTTTAAATTTTTATATTAAATACATTCCTTGCTATCTAATGAAGAAATTTATGAATGACTCCTAGGTTTTATTAGATTATTTAACAACAAAGATTTTTTTCACTCGTAGCATCTGATTTTGCAAGCGGGCGCTGATCAACATTGTATTTTTAATAACGCCCAAACAAAGGGTTTCAATATAACGTTATTAGCGAGGAAGTTTTAAATAATTATACTTCTTATCTATCATCTTTCTGTTGAGAAATATATGTTTAATTTCACATGACAAGATTGGGAAAAAGCACAATGTAGATTTAATACATCCCGTAGCTATGCTCTGACCATTGCTATTTGAAAACTTTCACCTACTAACCTTCTGTAAGCATCTGTTCGAAAAATGGTTCGAGGTCTCTCAGATCAAATGATAGAGGTAGTTTTTCACAGTTTGTTCTGCTTGAATTATTAAAACCACTCAGTTGGCAACTTCATATTTTTGAAATGCTACTCTACTTTATCTAATGAAGTTCGTTTGATAATAACTAATTTCGCGCATTATATGAAAGACATCAATGACTGCTTTGAACCGGAATTCTAGTTAGATTCTATATACACGGATTTCTTCAAGGTCTTTCATGCAGTGAATCATAATAAATTGATGTGTGAGCTTGAGGATTTGAGAATATCAGGTTCTCTGCGTTAGTGATCTGGAGATTTTCCATATTGGAATACACTTTGTGGAATTAAAAAAATTACTCGAGAGGGATTTCGGTAACATCTGGAGTACTTCACATTGGCCCACTTTCATTCAAAATTTTTGTTAATAATGAAATAAGCTTTATTTCGGCTAAATGTTATGTTCGTGAGCGATTCCAAGTTGTATTCTGTTTTGAAGAACTCACATAGCTCATATTATTTACTCAGGTTGATGTGTTATCCGGATTGGTGAAGATAAATCTCTGGTTGAATTTTGATGAATGTAGAGTCATCTCATTTCACAAATTTCTGAGTACGGTTTTTGCTGATGAAATTATTGGTCTTTTGACAGTCAGAGCTTCAGAGAGCACATTTCTAATATTCTTGTGAACAGGCGTAGAGTGTTTGATCTGTATTATTTTCCTATTTTGAATGATATTGCGGATAGCATGAAACTTTTTGCTTCGCTTCGATTGAATTCAATTTGCCAATAGAAGGTACTCGAACTTGCCATTGTTTAAAACTAGAGTGCATTGGTATAATTTCACAACCTTCAAAAGAAGAACTTTTCATGGGATCTGGTTATTACAAAGCACCTTTCTCGCCATCATGTTATTTTTTGTATTTTTGATTCTTTTTATTAATGGAGGTGTTCATACTCTTTGGAGCGAATTTATAATTAAGTATGACCAATGAGTAAATAAATTTCAGTATTTGACTAACCAAAATAAGCCTATATGGTTTCCATATTATGGTTAGGCATGTTATTATCAAAAGCCTCTGTTTGAAGAATTTTTTGATACAACCGTTTTCCCCCTGCTTCGGGAAGGATGCGTTGAAAATGTTCAAATCGCCATATCTCCGGTGATAACTAAGATATATCTATTCAATTTGCTTATTATACTCGGGCATAATATTATCAAAAATTTTAGTTAGATATGACTCTTACTTTCCATATATAGAAGAAGTGGTTGAAGACTTTCAAATTACCAATTCAATTACGCTTAAGCATATTTTTATCAAAGACATTTGTTTAATAAATTTTTCATTTGACTCTTAACTTGTGATGAACCTATGCTAATTTACCTCTTGTATAACATCAATCTGATGAGAATAATATCCGGACATAACTGGGCAGCGGATACAAATTGATCACTATAAATCTATAGAACAGAGATTTTCAGGAACAATTCGGTTTTAATATTTTGTTAGGTGTGATTGGTACCAGAATAATTGGTCCCATGATTTTTGATGGGCATTTGACTAGCGCTAGATACTTACAATTAATTCAGAATGAGATTGAGGGATATTTGGAAAATCTACCGTTGGCGATTGAGAGGGTAATGTTTTATCAACAGGATGGTGCACCCCCACAACTCAAGAAGTGTCTCAGAATACCTGCGCGAGAGATTGGAGAAAATTGGATTGCAACGAATAGTCGAAAAAGATGACCCGCAAGATCACCTGATTCAACTCCGTTAGACTTTTTCGTTTGGGGTTATTTGAAGAATTGTGTTTACGCAACAGCGCCTATTACGCGTGCAAATCTAGAGGATAGAGTCAGACGAGCCATCGGCAGTATAATACCTGAACAATTGACCATTGTAACTAGAAACAGCGGATTCAAATGTGCGTAGAAAATAATGGTCAACATTTCGAACAATTCTTATGATTTTTTTTATGTTTCTAAATTTGTTTTTTCGTCTGCTCGTGATTTATTCTTATGGATCAGATTGTATTTCTTGTTTAGGGATTCATTATTGTTGTTTCGGATTCTTAGAAAAGAAATTGAGTTTTCTTATAGTATAAAGCTGAATGTACCCTAGCTTTGACTTGATACAAGTATATGAGTTTATTTCTTAATGATCTTCGAATGTCAGGATTGCTTGCTTTCAATGTTCGTTTCCATAGCCTTCTGGATTTACTTACACGAATTGAAATAAAATAAATGAAAATTTTACATTATCGTAATTTGTTTGCATATTTACAAAAAGTGTTAACTGAATTTGTTTACCCATAGTATCAAGCTTCTATTGGTACCTCGGTACCAATATGGTGCCATTTGCCATTTGAAAAAATGGAGTTTTAATCGAAAAATGATTTTCGAGAATATTAATCCGGCCTGGACAGAGCAAATCTGAAATTTTGACGTCAGTTGCAAAAAAATTGTTGCCTTGATCAATTATGGTAAATTGGCAATATTCATGGCACCCTAGATTGAAAAATAAAAACCGACCCAAAAATAAGGTTGAATTTGGGAAATTATTTGGAAACTAAATATGCAAAAATATACAGGGCGTTCCATTTAAAAATCTTCATTAAAGGTCATTTCCGGCGACACCGGAAGTGGAAAAAAAAAATTTCAAATGTCAATAGAAATGAGAAGGGTGTACCATGATTCGGTGTCACCTGGTATATAGAACTCCTACCTTGAAATGTAGATAAACTGGAAATATATAATGAAATAAGTATTCACCAGGAAGGTTGTACTCTTGAACATGTAACCAAGACACTTGAAAAAACAATTGATAAATACATCAACTGGAAACACTATAATACCGAAAATCCAAAACAGAAAAGGGAGTGGGAGTATCAGTAGCTGACGGACAACTAAGCCATAACTTCAAATAAAATCTGATATCCTCCATTTTTAGAGTAGAACTCCTAGCTATAATTAAATCAGTCAAAAGTGGTAGTAAACAACAAAATTCGAAATACATAAGTTCCATCAGATTCCCTACATACAGCAATCCAGGAGGTATATCCAACTCATCCAATGCTCAAAAATGTGAAAAAAAATACTTTTCTAACAAAACAACAACATAATAATATTCAAGTAGATAGCGTCCGATGTAGTCATAAAAAGTAAGGAAAAAGAAGGCCACAGGACAAATTACCTATTGATAAATGTGACATTGAAATGAACAACAAAAAAAAAGTTATCTGGACATCATGAAACGAAATTAATGGAACGAGGAATGGAATCTTCAAACAACTGATAAACTTTACAAGATTAAAAATAGTGTAACACAGGAGATATCCTAAACTATATCTGATAAAAAACACAAGTAGTAACATAACTATATATAATATAAGGAACCTCTATTAAGCGTAGCGTTCGTGAAGTGCATCTAACAGTGCTCTTGTTCGAATATCCTCTGTACGATGGAGAAAGAAAATGATTCAACCTTAACAAGGAACTACCAATATTACTCACCAACCAAAGTAAACAGGCCATCCAATTCTTTAAATGTATAAACTTATTTAGTAAAATTCAATTATAGTTACTAATGACCCAAAGTATTTCTGTAATTTTAAAAATCAGTAGAAAAAACCTATATTTAAAAAATATCCTTTGGCATGTTAATATCAAAATTTTGACACAGCCGTTAATCTCCGAATAGGAAAGGAGGAGATGAAAATTTTCTAACTGTTCATATCTCCGGTAATAACCAAGATACACGTATACGGATTTTATATTGTGCTTAAGTTAGGTTAGGTTAAATTTCTCTCCGGTAATCTCCGATAATAACCAAGTATGCGGATTTTATATTGTCCTTAGGAATATTATTACAAAAGATCTTTGTTTTCTTCTCTACACCAAAATAGTAAATTGATTTACAAAAGTCTATGGTTTTCTAAGCAGATTTCCTAGACTGAAAAACGCAATCTACCCTTGAGTGCAGGATCAGCCAAAAGGGTTGTCTATGATATTAAATGGAATTTCCTTGACAAAACGAATTGTGTTTGTTTGTATATTTCATGAAAATGCCTTGCTTTTATCAGTATGAGAAAAACAAAGAATTATGAATTAACATAAACAAGGATTAGCAGTAAAGTAGTTATTGTGGTTAGTCCGTCATCACTTTCTCGCTGGAGGAAATGTATCCGCGATCTGTGAAACATTCTGTATAGAACGTCTACACCGCGTTTCAACTAGTAACACATTTCAATCGAACTTCCACATTACGCAAATTTACAGCGATGAGCAACTATGATGAAACATGGTTTACGTCTTAATCGCATCGAAAATTCATGAAGATGGTAAAAGACCGAGATCATTTCAATATAGGGAAGATTTGGAACCCACCACAAAAAAATCAAGGGAATTTTCTTGACATAAGCGCGTATCTTAAGCGGATGTGAAGGCATAGACTTACAGTTTGAAATTATGACAGAATATCAGAAATATTTCTTATGCAGGGTGATTGGTGAGATAATCTACATATGCCTGCAGAATATAGAGGACTTTGAGTATATCACGAATACTCGCGAACTTTTTAAATATACCGATGAAATGATTTATTACAGTGTATATCTATTTTGTTTGTGGTTTTCCGTTTTGCTAAAACCAAATGTAACGTTGAACTCAAAAATGAAAAACCCGGGTTCAGACTGGAACTAATTGATTTCGAAAAGCAATACACTGCAAACCTACAATTTTTGAATTCTAATTCTGATTATGAATCTCCTTGAAATACATTCTGTCGAAGAAGTACTGGGAATTGTTCACTGAAACACAAAATATTAATTTTTTATCCAAATTTATTGAATAGGCCCCTTTCGAAATAATACATTTACACAAACGAATATTCCAATTATCAAAACATTTTTCAAAAGTCAGGCCTTTTTCGACGGATTTGGGTAATATATTTTATTTACTGTCTGACTTTCTGGCAAGATTTCCGAGTGCACAACACCGCGATAATCAAAAAAAAAACAGTCAATATCTCCTTGACCTTTGATCGACTTTGATGTGGTTTTTTCGATTTCTGTTCAGATTGCAGGCACCATTCCGAAGCTTATTGACTGGTTTGAATGTCAAACTCATAAACCCATGTCTCATCATCAGTTACTATTCGTTTAATTATGACATTTGTCATATTTTTCGAACTGTCAAAATTTTTTCGCAAATTTTTCTTTATTTTAAACAAGTTCCACAAAGAAATAATATATGGGCGATGTCAACCCAGATTATTGGGTCCATAATGATTCTTAAACATCTATTGATCATAATCGGCATCACTTGGAAGACTGAACCTGGCCATCGGGGCTCTCTCGGTCAAACAGAGATGGAATTTGAGGAAATATCGCAGGTTATGTATTTTTTCAATATCTCCTCAGTCCCTTTCATGACCTTGCTTGCTATGTAAAATATTTTCTTAGATTTATTTAGACATATAAGAAGTTTGAAATATTTTTCTGTTGGTTTTCTTTTTCCATTGTTACAGGTTCCTGTCCCAAACCCCCTTCCTTTCACCCTTGTTTTTGGAAATCATGGAATTCAAGAGAGAATGAAGCGGCTAAGCAGAGAAATCTTTTGTATTCTTTATGTACACACGACACTAACACATCATAAACAGATAAGCTATTGCTAGTGCAATAGCAACAGGGAAACGAGTTTTTTCCTCAGGTTTTTTCACTCGTTGATTGAATCATACACAAGATAGTATGGTTCCCCTGTTCCATTTCCTGAGCTCACTTTTTTTCTGACACACACCAAAATTATAGATATGAGCACTTATTGTAAATACAATTATTCAAATTTTTGTAAATCCTCTCTTTTCAGAAGAATATATATATATATATATATATATATATATATATATATATATATATATATATATATATATTCGTTTTATGAATGTGTGGTTGTAAACTAGTCGAGCGGCAACGAGTTTCATGCCCAAACAATCATTCAAAATGGTTCGAATTAATTCCTGAGACACAGAGGGTTCATTGCCTCTCTCTCCCAAATTCTCGAACGATTTTCAATTATAATTTCCTTCATTTTATCGATGTTAACTTCAGTTGAAGATGTTGATGGCCGACCAGAGAGAGGAAAATCTTCCACCACATCTCGCCGCTGTACCACTTATATGCACGTGTTTCTGATAAAGTCGATTTACCGTATGCCTTCTGTCGGCACATGAAATTCCATACGCAATACAAAATTCAAGACGAATTTTTGGTACGATATTTTTATCCATTGTGAAAATCACAAAACAACAAAAATTTTGACAATCGTTTCAGCAGATTTTAGGAATAATCAATTGTTCGCCGGTTATAGATATAAGCCTTTTTGGCAGACCAAAATAATTTGCTGAGAAAAATTTTTTCTGGAAAACCTTATTTTCGTTTCGAGGTTTTGTACTTCTAGAGTCTAAAGAAACGCCGAACTCAAAAACGTGATTTCAAATGCGGACTAAAAAAAATGTTTCAGAAAAACAACGTCCTGGAGATCTGAATTTGAAAATTTTGAATCAGGCTAAGACTTTCCATGATACACTTTACCGATTCGTGAAAGCAACCCTGATTTGGCAAGTCCAAAGGAAATGGTTGAAGACATTTTTTTTTCAACTGCCACTACATTCCAAGATTATGAGAATAATGAGGAAGAATGCTGATTGGTAACCAAAAGTTTTTGAGTATATTGAAAATTTGAACATCGTTTCAATTAATTAAAAAATATAAATATAAAATTTTTATCAACTAATGACTGCCTTAATCAAGTCATAACTCATTTTTGTCATGATGTATCTACAAATTTACAATTCTCGTTCTTTTTTCTTTATACGCGCTGAAATACTTTAATCCCCAGTAAGCTAAGTACCCCGAAAGTTTTGATTCCCTCACGAGTATTGAGTATGCAGCAAAATGCGACATAAATGCCCGTAGTTTCCAATGGTGTCGACTAAAAAGTTTCATTCTTCCACATTCCACATATCGAAGGGATAACAGACATGATTATCTGGTTTCTTTGATAAATATAAATTCGTCCATTATAGCAAACAATTTTTTTTCGTAATATAGCTAGAACTTACAGTTTTCTGATTTTTTGTATAATTTTATTATAAGGTACTGCTTCTTGCCGAATTTCATGTTTTTAGAACGGTGATATCATTGGTTGAGATGACTTAATAGTTTGATTTTTATCACAGTAGCAAGCGATTGCCGACTTTAGTATTCGGTTTCAATTCGAATACCTTTTCGCGTTCTTTGGAAAAAAAAAGAAATAGTTTATTATAGCAAAAACATTTTTTTTTCGTGATCTAACTAGAAACCTACTATTTTCGGGTTTGTTCCTATATCTGTAATACACACAACCAAATTTATATGGGATCACTCGATATTTTGAATATTACCTCATGATTTCGGAAATTTCTAAGGATTGTGAAAATGGATCCTCTTTGCGATATTTTAATTGAAACAATAAATAGATTAAGATTTATTTTAAGAAAGAAACGAATAAAAGGAAATAAGAGACTCTTTCCGCATGTAGTAAAAAAATTGAAAGTTGTTTTCTCCCAGAGATTTTTTTCGACCTCAGTAGGTTCTATTACCTCTTCTTGACCTGATACAAGCCTGAATCCGTCTAGGCATGCTTTGGATTAGGTTTACGGCCTCCTCTGGGGCGATATTCTGCCACTCTTCTGTGGCGGCTTGGATGAGCTGTTGTGGGGTTCTTATTATCCTGGCGCGATTTAACTTTCCATTTGAGTTTATCCCATAAATGTTCAATAGGATTTAGGTCTGGAGAACAAGCTGGCCAGTCCGAAACAGCGATTCCCTCTGTTTCAAGATAATGTCGCGCGAGGTTGCTGGTATGTGTAAGCATTATCTTGCATGAAAAAGAATTTATCACCGTGGGTACCTCGCCAGAGTCTCACTATGGGCTCCAGCAATAGGTCAACATAATTTCTAGCCGTGGAACTCACAGAAAACGAAATCAAATCTGTTTTGGCTCCCATCATAATGCCACCACAAAACATCATACTGCCCCCTTGGTATTTTGGAATTTGTCTTGAACACCAATTCTGGTCTCACCCAAAAAAATAACATTTCGACAATTCTCAATATTCCAATTTTGATGCTCGATACACCAATTACGTCTTGTAATTTTTTGTTGTCTGGTTAGTTCTGGTCTCTTAAGGGCCTTCTGCTGTATAAACCCCTTTCTACTGATACACTAATGCCTATTGCTTCAAGAAATTGCCTTTGGAGTATGGAGTGTGACGCACTAAAATCTCTTCTTGCAATTTGGCACAAAAAGCGGTCTTGTTCTTCAGAAGTGATCTTTCTACACTTCATCTAGGCCTATTTTGCTGAGATTGTAGCTCCACGTATCGGGCGTAGGTTTTTGAAATCACCCCCTGTGATACCCCCACTGTGGCCCCTTCTGCACATCGGAAAATCCAACGTAAGGCATTTTCAATTATGATTATAGGCTTTTTTAAATTTTGAAATTCACTGTTTCAAATCTCAGTGACGACTGACTACAATATTCGGAACATGTGGTGATAATTCAACATTTCATATCATACTATCAAGTTTTTTACAACGAAAAACTTCATTCTTCACAAGTAGTCAAAGATCCATGGTTAAAAATAATCAATAATGTGAAATACCGAGTGATTCCAGATAAATTTGGTTGTGTGTATAAGACACTGCTTATTACTACATGTTTATATTCTTGACGGTGTCAAAATATGCCACAAACTGCAATATAAACGACTGTATCTTCGAATTGTATTGACATAGAAGTTTTATTTTTGAACAGTTGGAAGATATTGCAATTTAAACTTGGAATTCTGCATCAATTCAATACCTACACGAGTACTTGAGAAAAGTGTCTTGACAAACAGATAAACTGACGGAGAACTAAGTTTTCCTATAAGGGATCCATTATTCCTTTTGGTGTACGAATCTCTTAAATTTTTGCTGAGCCTTTTATATATATAGCAAATTCGGGTAGGGCAACGTCGGTCGGATCTACTGATTTCATTTAACTCCTATTAAATTTGACATAATTTCTTAAACACACTCCGATGTCTTAAATATTTTAGAGAGAGATGTCGTGATATTTTTTCGAATGAACTGCCTCAAATTCTCGGCCCCAGTTACTACCAACTTTTTCGCCGATTGAAATCAAAACAAAGCGTATCGGCGCATCAATGACAGGATATAGGGTTGGATAAACATCGATTCATAACCAACGAAGTGTTCTTCCTATCGATCTAAATATGAGTAATTCATCGTGAAATGATATTCATTGAAAAAAGTTACCAACTCGAATGTTGAAGATTTAATTGGAAACCTTGAAGTCACTACACTTTTTTGTAGTAGAAGTCTATTTTAAGTCCATACAGGGTGTTCTAACAAAAAATTGACCCTCTCTCTAACTCTGAAGAAGACAGTGCCAGCAGAAAATGTTGAAACGGGTCGATTTTTGTTTAGGACCATTGTTTATATCAACTTCGAACATTTTAGAACAACCCCCTAGTACCGTCATCACCTACCCACAAAATATTCGTATGGCATATGGGTCAAGTGGTACATCGATAGGAATGTACTTCGATTACTTTTATGGTTCTCAAATTTTTCGATACAGAGTGCACCAACTACGAGAAAAATATGATCTTTTAATGATTGAACAACCTTTTGAAGCCAATGTATTGAATAAATGGTAGTACAAATTGATATCCGTATCAAAGAATATGTTTCAGCTTGTTGATTTGTTAGGGCAGGAAGCAACACTTCACCCGCTACGACCTAAAACTGGTAAATTTCAATAGCAAAGAAAATTATGCGGCAACTCTTTGGAAAGGTCTCTTGATCCTCTGAACGAATTCGGTCAACACTTTGTATTAGGAGTGATCTAACCGAGCAGTTCATTCCGTTAGCTAGCTAGGTGCATCGGGAAGATTTATTCAAATTGAAATATTATAGTCGATGCAAAAAGAATTTGACATAGTCTAGTCCACAGAAGACAAAGTAGAAATTGTTACTATTCAATTTCAAAGTAACAGTCACAAATCATTCAGAGAAACAAATGGGTCTGCAGTATGTTGAAATTCTGTCTGTAGTAGGAAGTGACGCGATTTAGGTAAAGGTTATTGAGGAACTGTTCCAAACGATTCCTATCTACCTTCATGAAATGGTGTGTGCGGCTCACAAATTCTCTTCCTACTATCCCAAAGACATTAGGTGTTAATAGTCGGCATTCTGCCATAATTCTCATCCGCATCTCGTAAAAAGTCTCTGGCTGTGGAGTGTCTTAGTATCGGTAATTGTGTCTGTTTACCTCTACATTGGGCATGAAGGTACTCTCGTCAGATGAAAAGATATTATGAAGAAAGTTGAGATTATTATTCATATTTCCACTCCAAGTTCGCAAAATTGCAGGCGATGATCAGAATCATTTCGATTTAGTTTTTGGTACAGCTACCGGCATGGGGTCACACACATGACGGAAACGTCGATGGTTAACACAAACATTCGTTGTAAACGTAAATGTAAGATTAAATGAAACACGTGGTTCGCTGGTTGACAATGGCGGTTTGGCAATACGCCCGGTGGCGTTGGTCCGTAAAGTCGACTCGTGGAAACGCGCGCTGCAGCCGATTTACGGAGACAGTGTGAACTCGATGAGGTCCGCGAAGAGAAAAGAGCTAGTACTGAAAATACAAGGATTTTTAAAACCCTTGGTCTAGGTGGGCCCAGAGTACGTTTTGTGTATAGCTTGCTCGGAGGGGTCTACTGGAAGATCTATGATGAAGAAAGCTTGGTTCACACGGTAACATGCTTGGTCGGAGGGGCCTATAGCGATCTATGGTTAGATAGCATAGTGAACACGGTAACAGTACAATCTCATCCTATAAGGATGAAATTCGTGATGCTACACTATTGTGTAGACAGTTGAACTTAGTACTCTAGTTCGATGGTATAATTAACCATTTGAAGATGACCCAATAACGCAACTTCAACAACTTCATTTCTCACAGAGCGCGATACTTCATGCTTTCGGTTCGCCACTGATTTTCAAGTTTGAGGATCCTGAGGATAGGATATCGATCCCTTCACTTCAAAATCAATATGCTAAAACACATTCTCCAATACTGATATCAATCTATACTACAATTTATTCAAAATACATCGGATTTAAAGGTTTTTTCAAATATTATATGATATTATCTTTTTGTTGTTGGAATGTCGTGTATCGAAAATTTCACTATCACTCGATCCAAATTCCCTATGATGATTTTGTAGGTAGGGTTAGATTGGTAGGTGTAGACGGTTGATATGATTTTCTCAAAGTCGGCGTAAATAATCGGGTGAAATTTTCATAGGAATTTCCTGGATATAACACTATCAACCAAAAATATTGATATACCAACGACTCATGACAGATGGTCTCAATTACATATAGTCTTTTTACAAGTACAAATAGGTTTTAATTCATGACAAAGTTCCTACAACTCTGAGTGATAGTTCTTTGAATTTGGAATGATGTTTGCGAAAAAGTACTGAAATGTTTTATTATCACATGAGGAATCTTAAAAGTTATTAATGAATATAGAAGAATAAAAGGCATTCGGTTCCTCAAAAAAAATGGAGAAAATATTAATAATGTAGAAGTTATTGAAAATGATTTTCAAAGTGAGAAAAATTTCCAACGACAATGTTAAGAGTTCTGAAAATCTATACCTCAATTGAATGTTGAATAAAGTGCTTTGTTTGAAGTATGCGACATGAATGCCCGATGATCCCCAGAGTGAAATAAAGTTGCGAAATATTTTTTCCGGAAAGTGTTATTCAGCCACTGTGCTGCATTTCTAGCAAGATGATAATGAGATGGTTTATATCACTAAGTTAGCAGCATCAGGAGTTACTAATGTATCCTTGCCTTCTGATGATTCTTAGAGAAACCAGCGTCGAGAGTCATGAAATATTCTTCTGATGAAATAATTATACAGTGTTTTAGTGTAATTCCACACCAAAGGTTCCAGTTCCCTATACAGGGTGTTACATAATGGTATGTCACAACTTGAGGGGGTAAATCTATGTGCAATTTAGGAAAAAAAGTTTATATTAAAGTAGGTCCGCAAAAGCTTCGTTAGGGTTGTTGAAATTTCCGGAAAAAATTGTTCTTTTCTTTAAAACTCCTACAGTTTTTGATATATTCAGCCCAATTTTTACAGCCTCCATCATTACACGTCCTAAATTTAAACCAGAACCTACAAGCTGTTTTCTTTTCTGGAGCCATGTCTTCTTTTGCATTATCAAACTTTTTTGCAATACGCCACTGATCAGCGTACAATCAATTTTCGTTATCTTCGTTCAATTTTCCTCCTACTTTTTCTTCATGCTAAAATATTCTTCTGCGTAAGCATACTTGACATCTCAACAATATTATCAGATATAATAAAAAGCTGATGCCCACTGTCTTATTTAGTTAATACTGAAGTGTCAAAAATATCTGTTTGTTGTTTCGTTAAACGATAGCTAACTTGATGGAAATCTAATTACTATTAACCGATTGTTTCCAAATCGAGTAACACCAGACAGACGAACATTTTCAAATATCCACAGAAGATTGAGGGAAACTGGTACTTTTATTGCAAATAATCATTTAAAAGGTGCAACTCAAACTATGAGAACTCCAGATATTGAGCAAGCAGTTTTCAATTGTATTGTTTTGAATCCTCATGTGAGTACAAGAAAAATTGGATATCTGTTGAATATTTCACATGTTCTAGTTTGGAGGATTCCATTTTTATTGTACCCTTTTCATATTCAACGTGTCCAAACTCTACTTCCTCGAGATTTTCCTTCAATACTGAATTTCTGCCAATGGTTCATAGATAAAATTAGAGAAAATGCTCATTTTAAAAGTGAAATAATGTTCACAGACGAAACTAACATTTTCGAGAATTGCTATCACAAATTTTCACAATAATGATCATTAGGCTGAGGAGAACCCGTATTTGATTGAAGAATCTCATCAAGACAATTCTCACTAAATGTCTAGGGTGGACTAATTGGAAATTATTTGATTGGGCCACGGTCCCGCTTATCGGCAATATCTTGAGGAGGAGTTACCTTTATTGCTCACTTTCGGTGAGAAACATAATGTGGTTCATGCATGATGAGGCACCAGCACATTTTAGTGGAGAAGCTAGGGAATCCTTGAATAATACATTCCACAACCGATGGATAGGTCGGGATAGGCCAGAACCATGGCCTCCTAGGTCCCCAGACTTAAATATTTTATACTTTGTTTTAGGGATATCTCAAAAATTTAGTTTATACCCCTCCAGTGAAAACTGTAGACGAATTGAGAAATCGAATAATAACCTCTTGTGACACGATAAGAAATACCCCAGAAATATTTCAAAGAGTGCTTGATAATATGCGAAGAAAACAGTAGCCTGTATTCTTGCAAGTGGAGGACACTTCCAGCAATTTAGTTCGTTTTTAATTTTTCTATCAAAATAAAAGCAAATTATGGGCAGACCTATTTCTTTATTATTTCTATTTCTATTATTCTTTTTATTCAGCGAATAAAATATAATGCAAATGATTCAAATTTGTATTTACTGATATCGAGTGTGTGAGTATCAACCCAGCAAATGACTTAATTTTTGAGAATTCTATCAATCATAAGCGGACTTGAATTATGATCTTCAATAGTTTGAATTCAAGAAAGGAGATTATATCAGACTTAATTCATATCTGGCGTATTGTGACTGGTCTTTTCAAGATCAAAAAGTGAATGAGTGTATCTCCAAATTTAATAATAACCTATATGAAGGATTGTATCGATTCATCTCCTTGAAAATAATTACTCCTGGTAAGTTTTCCGTATGGTATTCCAGAAATCTAACCTAACCTAACCTAACCTAACCTAACCTATATGAAGGATTGTATCGATTCATCTCCTTGAAAATAATTACTCCTGGTAAGTTTTCCGTATGGTATTCCAGAAGGCTGATTTCACTGGTGCAGAAGAAGAAGAGGATACATAAACGCTATAAGCAGCATGGATCGAGATCAGATTATGCGAAGTTTAGCTCATTACGCACCGAGTGCCATAAGTTAAATGAGAAATTGTATCTTACTTAGATAAAAGATATCAAAAATAAAATTTCATCTGATCCACAGTATTTTTGTAAATATTTGAATTCGAAACGCAAAACTCTAGGTCTTCCTGCAAAAATGGAGTATGATGGAGCGTCTAGCTCAGATGGAAGTGATATTGTCAGTATGTTTGCGAAGATTTTTTCTGGTGTCTATAGTAGTGATGTAGTGGTTCCACCACTGTACAATTTCAATAGTACCGTTGATGCATCATCTTGTGAATTTTCTACTTCTGAGGTTTGTGAACTGTTGATGGGTTTGAAGGTGAATAGTTTACAACTTTGGCGAAACCCTTAATTGAAATGTTTAATAACTCTTTGAAAGCAGGTTACTTTCCAGACTACTGAAGACAAAGCTTTGTGATACCTATCTTTAAATCAGGTGACAGATCTGTAGTTTCAAATTAAAGAGGAATAGCCAAACATTCAATTTTTCCTAAATTTTTGGACTCTTTAGTTTTTAAATACTTATTGTGGAAGTTTATATCTGTGATTGTGCCTCAACAGCACGGTTCTATGTAGGACAAATCCACTGTTTCTAATTTACTTTTATATGTTGAGGCAGTTATTAAATGTTTTGAGTCGGGACACCTGATGGATGCTGTGTATACAAACTTCAGTGAGCCGTTCGATCGCGTGAATCATAACTTACTGTTGGCTAAACTCTCGGCTTTGGGAGTATCTGGTCCACTGCTGGCGTGGTTGCGAAGTTTTCTTTGTGGTCGAATACAAATTGCAAAATATAAGAACTATTTCTCGAGACCTATACCAGTAACATCTGGTGTTCCTCAAGGGTCACACTCGGGTCCCATTATATTCAATATTTTCGTTAACGACATAGCTTCCGTTATTTCGACAAATTATTGATTATTTGCTGATGAAGTGAAGATTTTTTTCAGATTGAATCATTGGACGATTGTGAACGGTTACAACAGCTGATTTTACAGTTTCAAGCGTGGACCAAGAAAAATTTTTTGTATCTAAACTTCCGGAAATGCAGTGTATTCACATTTTCTAGAAAAAAAGACGATATTTTATTCGATTATCGTATGGGAATTGAATTGCTTGGTAGGGTAGAGAATGTTAGAGACCTTGGTCTTCTCTTGCACAAAAAAATAGCTTTTTAGGAGCATGTTGTAGATATATCCCAGAAATCCTGCAAAAGCCTTGAATTTTTGATCAGAAACCGCGCATCTTTTTCAGAGTATACCCTGAAGAGGATTTACTGTGCGTTATTTCGTTCTGTAATGGAATATGCCTCCCCGATCTGGTCACCCTTTCACAATGTCGATTCCAATATATTGGAGGAGATACAATGCAAGTTCCTCAAATCTTATTATATGGGCGAAGTTCACCTTCGCCAATTACTGGGCAGCTAATAAGTGCGATAGGTGCAGAGCTTTGCATTGGATCGTTGCAGTCGCGTAGGAGGATTGCGGAGATTTGTTTCATTTTCAAACTAATAAACGGCCTTGTTGACTGCCCTGATCTTCTGCAGTGCATTCCCTTTAACTTGCCTGGTAGACTTACAAGAAAAACTCCCTCATTCAGAGTCACTACTAGTAAAACAAATTTTGTTTTTGGATCATTCTTGCATCGCACATTGTCAGTCGCAAATTCAGTCTGTGATAGCGTCAATTTTTTTCAAAGTCATTGGCTAATTTTAGGACATCTGTTGCTCTACAGCTTGGAGAATGTTAGGAAGTTGTAATTCCCAATTTTCTGTTTTGAAATATTATATCCTTATTTGTTGAGTCTTTTCTGTTTTACGTTCGGAATCTATTGTACTATAATAATGTATAATAATATTGCAAGGTGTTATTTTCTAAATGGGGGTATCTCGTATAAATTATCCACTCTACAATTTTTCTTTACGAAGAAATGTATGAAGTAGTTAAATAAATAAAAAAATATGGTTTATACAAGTTAACCGAATTATGTAGAGGGCCTGAAGAATTGCATCTCGCAGAATTATGCCACGAATGATAAAATTCAGCAGTTCTGTTGATATGATTAGAAGCTTGCAGAATGTCTACAGTTTGAGCACTCATCAACGAAGATAACCTTCGAAATAATAAAAACATCGTTATTTTGTTCGTTTTTCAAGAGGATTCGTGAATTTACCAATGCTTAATGGATAACTTGGCGGAAACATGATAGGTTGACCTTCTCATCTATTCAATAACGTATTTTTGAGAAGACAAAAACTAATAAATAAAGAATTGAGAATCTCAAGAAGCTACATAAAAATATAAAGTGTATCATTTTGAAGTCAAGGTCAATTTTTATGGTGGTATTAAATTCGGTCCTGGCAGGTAGTGAACTAAAATTGTAACCGTTGACATGTAAATTCCCTCCTGAGCTTTACCAACCAAATAATCTTCTTGATAACGAAATATTGCATGTTGAATGAGTGAGACTATCCGCCAGTGCTATAAAAGTAGTTATAAAAATGAGATAAGAAATTTTTGGAATTGAATAATCCCCTGTGAAGTTTCTTCTTGAAACCAATGATTAGGCAGTGGGTATTGTATGATGGTTCAATTCGAAACAATTTTTCATTTACGCCCTTCCAAATAGACTGAACCAAGTCATTTTTTTGTTTTAATACAACTTTCTACAGCAGGATTCTTGCACCGTATGAGAGAAAACTAATAATAAGGGGTAAGCAGTTAGTGGTTCTCAACTACTGTATATATTATTTTCGGAAAATTTTAAAGACAAGAAGCGACAAACGATGGACCTGTATGCATAAAAAATGTAAGTTTTTTATTATTACATGGGGACCACTGGAGGTCAATAAAACAGTGACCAGAGATATCTCAAAACATTACCTTCATACCAAATTTAAAAATCTGAACCGTCAAAACGGGAGTTTAGCATGCAAGAGAGAATCAGTTGACGATTTAATCGAAAGGCGAGCGAAAGTAATTCGACGAGATTATATGCCTTCTACGATTACAATATCTGATGTTAGTTACATTAGAAGAAATTTATATAACGCTTGAAGGAAATTACTGCCACCGTTCCCAATAAGTATGCAGGAAATCTATCTGGCTGTTGATGAGTTTATCCATTTCATTTCCAGATACTCTTGAAATTGCTATGGACTCTGAAACAGTTAGTTGGAAAATTTATTACATAACTATGTTTATATTCTGAGTTTCAGGAAAGGGATGTTCTTGAAGCCATGTATTACATACAATTGCTGAATCTTGTTTTTATTCATTTCAAGTTGACGACCATAAATTATATTATTGAATTATTGATGGTTTGAAGGTCCAATTGAATAAAAACGTAGTTTGATTAAAAGTCCAACAGATTTGATTTATATCTCAAATCTTCTTCTGGGCTTTAGAAGAACAGAAAAATATATATACATACATACATATCAAGATATATATTATACAGATCATTCGAAATTTGTGATGAAGCCACAGACACACAGCTAATATATAGATAAAATATTGTAAGTTAAAATGAGAAAAATATATGGAAATATTTAAGGACTGATAGAAACGAAATGACACATGCAACCATGAATGTATAAATAAAAATAGATAAACATTTTTAAAGGTTGAAATTGAAAACTACATTTATGGGTTGAATAAAAGAATTTCAGAGTTGTGAGTTACTTACATAATCGTTTAGTTTTGGTGTCACCATTACAAATAAATATTTGAACGAAAGAACGATAAATTTCACTTTTACAGGACGAGACATATATTTTCTGAAGGATAGCAACCGACCCGAAAACTTATAACACTCTATGCGTTTTCATTTTTATTTTACTGATAAGATTGAAATATAAAGTATTTAAATGTTCTATATCGGATCTCTTATTAATTGAATTACTCTCTTTTTGATTTAAATCATCTCATGCAATAATCTTTTCTTTAACACATTTTGTCTACCCAATATTTCAACCTCATTGAAATTGAAAGTAAGTAGATTTTCAAATGCATGTTCTGCTAGGGCTGTATTATTGGATTTTCGTTTTGACGGATTGTGAATATTAATCATATCCCTCTGATGTTCGGAGATCCTGGTACTTAAGTAACGATCTGTTTGGCCTGTATCACAGTCAACACACGAAACGATATCACTCATAATCGATAAGCATCTACCTCGACGTAATGTTGGTTGCAGTAAATATCCTCCTTGTTTTTCCAAAAGCACAATTAAGCTGATCTCAGAGAAAGCTATATTTCACTCACGATTTAAGAAATTCCGAAATCAATTTGTCTACGAAAATTTTGTTCAACTACAAAAAGAGTGTGAAATCTCAATTCAAAAAGATCATGATGATTTTATTTCATCGGTTGAGAACAGCATTATAGATAACCCTAAATTATTCTGGTCATACGTTTCAGAATGTAGAAAGACTGAGAATATACCCCCCGCGATGCTTTTGGGCGATAGCAATTTTGAAGGAAATTATTCAATTGCTAATGCTTTCGGGAAATACTTTTCCAGTGTTTTTGAAGATCCAAAGGAACCAGTAATTTTTGAAAAAAAAGCTCAATTCATTCTCATCTATATCCATGAATCGTGTGGAGGTAACTGATATTGTGAAATAAATCTCCAAACTGAATCCATCCAAAGGCGCAGGTTCTGACACAATTGCCCCAATCTTTATAAAATCATGTGGACAATCACTGTCAATTCCTCTTCAAATTATTTTCAACAAATCACTGCAACTAGGCATATTTCCGAATAAATTCAAACTAGCAAAAATTGTTCCTGTCTTCAAAAATGGTAAAAAATTTTTAATAAGCAAGTACAGACCCATTTCCATTCTCAGCCATTTTGGTAAAACTTGTGAACCAATTTTGACGGAACGACTTTTTCACCTCTTTAGTACTAGACTGTTTAAACATCAGCATGGCTTCTTTAGGGGAAGATCACCTTTGACGAACCTAGCCCCATATATGAATTTTTTATCAAAGTGCTTTGATGAAGGCGTTCAAATGGACGCAATATACACTGATATGGCGAAGGCTTTTGATAAGGTGCATCACGATACATTAGTACAGATACTGTCTGACTTTGGTTTCGTCGAATCGCTGACGAAATGGATGGATTCGTATTTAAATAACAGCTTGCAATTTGTCGTAGTGAATGGAATTTCTTCAATCGTATTTAACGTTACTTCTGGAGTACCACAGAGGTGTCACCTTGGACCACTCCTCTTTTTAGTCTATATAAGTGATGTCTCAAAATATACAGACGTGTGGAATCTTTTTCTGATATAGATGCATGTCAAAGTGACTTAGATCGATTGTTTACGTTCTGCACCTCCAGATATTTCAAACTTAATGCTGACACATGTCAGCATATCACTTTTACCAAGAATACTAACAGCATACGAAAAACATTCACTCTTGGAGGCCTAGATATAGCAAGAACAAATTGCATCAAAGATCTTGGCATAATGCTCGAAGAAAAATTCTCATTCTCTGTTCACGTTGATTATGTGGTATCAAAAGCTTTCCAAATGCTCGGTTTCGTGTTGAGGATAACAGAGAGCTTCAAAAGCGAGAATTTACTTAAAAAATTGTATTTCACACTAGTAAGAAGCAACTTGGAGTATGCAACCCCCATTTGGTCTCCCCATTTTTATATTTATATAGATAGAATAGAGAAAGTACAAAGAAAGTTTGTCAAAAACCTTAACTTTAGCTTGAATCGATGTGGACCGGCGAGTGATTATGATTTATCTTTAAAACACCTTAATATCTTGAGTCTGGAGCATAGAAGGATGCTTTTCGGTGGAATATTTTCATACCGTTCTATGATCTGTCATTTCAATTATCCTGTCATCAATTTTTTTTTCTCAAAGTAACCCAGTATAATAATCATCGAATTTCACTTTTCTATGTTCCAAAAGCTCGAACTGCCCTTTATTATAACTCTGTGTTTCTGAGAATAATGCGTTTTGCCAATTTTCACCTGAATAATGTAGACTTGTTATCAGTGAGCCTTTACTATTTCTAAAAAACTTCATTTACTTACTGGAGAAATCACAATTAGGTTATGTTATGTGCCGAATTTCATAAACTTAGTAGTGTCTCATGTACATAATTTTAATTTTCTTTTGCCTTTTATTTATAAGCTTGAATAGTGTTAACATGTTTTCGAGGACAACTCGTTAAAAATTGTATTATTATTATTTCTAGTTAGAGAACCCTGTATTTGGGATCACCTGTTGGGGTTCCTGTTTAATAGAATAAATAAATATGGCTTTTAGGAGATTTAAATTTGAGTTTGGAAAATAAGCATCTATTTGTGTTTTCAGGTTTTAAGGTTACAACAATATTCTCATTATCATCTTGTAAGATACTTTAGTGGAAAGATTATTAATGAAAGGTATTTTGAAAAATTTTTGTTATCATCATTCACAATAGTTTCTATCGCTCTATCATCACCAACAGTCCTACTCAAAATTCGGTCAATTAGCGTAGAAGGATAATCATTTCTTATAAGGATCTCTAGAATTTTATGAAAGTTACAATTAAGAAAACTGTGATGTGATAATTTCGAAGCTCGGTATTTTAAATTCTCAATAGTATTTAACTTTTGTGATAGTCGATGCTGAGAATGAAAGTTCAGAAATCTTTCCGAGAATGTCGGTTTCTGATACCAATTTATTTTTATTTTTCCATTCTCTCTTATGAGCAATACATCTAAAAACGGTAGCTTACCGTCCATTTCAATCTCCACAGTGAATTGCAGTCTAGGATGAAAACTATTAAAAACATGAATTATTCCGTTCACTCTGTGTTTAGGAATTGCGGTACTGATATCGTCGATAAATCTTCGATGAAAAGGAACATGGAACGACAATCTATTTAGACATACATCTTGTATCTCGGACATAACAATATCAGAAACAATGGGAGAGAGAAAAGTTCCCATTTCTAGACCGAAGGACTGTTCATAAACTTCACAATCAAAGATAAAACAACTATTCTTCAAACAACATAAGAAATCCATCCATAGTAAGTCCGGTATGATCTGCAATTCGGTTCCAGTATTTTTAATAAGGGATATGGCAAGCTCGATAGGTGTATTCGTTAATAATGAAATAACATCCAAGGATATCAGAACATAATTGTTGTTTGTTTGTTTTTCCTTTAACGTGCTCTGTTTCTGCCTTTCGGCTAATGACACGCCGGGGAATTCTGTCACCTTACTAACCCGGGAATTTTGCCGAACCCCTCTCGTGTCGAGGGAAGGGATCTTTAATGTCGAACACATCTCTGTTACACAGGACCGACAGCTTTACATCTCCTCCGAAAGATGGACACTCAAGCGATTCCCTGAATCCGAAAAATCGCACCGACTTTGTGGGGATTAAACCCAGGTAACTCTGAGTAGGAGACGAGCATCATATCCCATACGCCACCGAGCCGGAACATAGTCATCAGGAAGAGAAACGTCTTCCAAACTCGACACTAATGTGAAGGAATCGATCACATGTTTCTCATCTACCACAAAAATATGTTTCAAAAGTTTAGACAAAAACCTACTCAAGTTGTAGAGTGGACTGCCTACGAAACTAACAATAGGTCATAAAGGACAACCATCTTTGTGAATTTTGGGTAGAAAATATATTTTAGGACATACTCCATTATAACTTTTAGATATTTGAATGTTATATCAAGTATATGTTGTTTTTATTGAGTTTAGTTATTAATTTATTCAATTTATTCTGTATTATCTTAGTTGGATCTGTTTGTAATTTTTCATAAGCAGAATGATCATTAAGCAGTATACGTACTTAGACTTATACTCATTCTCTAACATCGCCACTGTTAAATTACCCTTATCAGCTTTCAGTACCAAAACCACCTTATGATCAGACAAAAACTCCCTTGTTTCCCTGATATATTTGAAAACATCTCTATCCCTACGTTCGTTGTCACATTAATTATTTTATTTCTTTTTTCAATCGCCCTTGTATCATCCGTTATAAAAGATAAAATGTATTCAAAATCTATCAGCAATTGTTGTAATAGAAAAATCGTGTTTGTGTAAGGTAGATTGAATTTTTGGCCCAAGATTAATAAATATTGAATATTTAGAGGAAAATGAATATTAGTGAAATTCAAAAACCATTTTTCGTGAACTCTCGGATCGTTACGTTCAAGTGGTAAACTTTGAGTTTTCTTTAATTTGAGGAATTTATTTTTCTGACTTTTTTTTAATTTTTGAGTATTCCCGTCTTTCAAACTCTCGTTGACCTAAATTAAAAACATCGTATACTTTTGATGTGACAGACGAAATTATTTTGTTTTGCGTTTCACTAAGTTGTTTCTTGAGCAATCAACTTTCCAATGCATGTAACTCAACTCTAAACATAAAATTTTCTTTTTAAAGTTAGTTAAAATACGATGACATTTGTCGATAAAAGGATTTTTAGAATCTAGCATGATAGAATACACAGATTTTGTTGTGTGTTGAATGTGACTAGGGAAGATCTGCTGATTTTTACAAGATAATAAGAATTTTTTATGATTTTAATAACAAGCCAGTTCTTTGTTGATGCACTGCAATTTTTTTGTATTTAGTGATGTTTCTTGTCCGTAAGATTCCCTGATATTATTGTAGAAACCATAAGTACCGTTCATTCTTGAGTCTAGTTCACCCATAATAAATATTCAGTTTTATTTTTTCAGTTTTATGCATGAAAGATACTCTTCATATTGAGTGTTTAAAAACGTCTGTACTATATAAAGAAGAATATACTCATAACAAGTTAGTTGGTATACACCTGATTTTTTAATTTGTCGATTTTATCTTTGGTATTCAAAAAAAGACCAGATAATTTAGTGGCTGTTTCATGAACGATGCTGATATTTTCATTTGATAATACCCTAACTTTTGTCTGCACATCCATATTTATCGTAATATTGAAAGAATAAATATCTAAGCCTTATGCGTTATTCAGATATTAAAATCACTGAGTTGACTGATGTTTCGAAATAAATATTGATATATCAAAGAAATCAGTATAATTCGAATATACTTCATTAACAGGAAACATATATCTAGATACTTTCAAGCATCGGCATCTGCCGATCGGACAATAATTTCCACAAAGAAATGTCATATAAATGCCGAGCATCACAATAGGATGAAAGCGGCGTAACAAAGTAAATTTGATATAATATGAAGTTATAAGATATCAATGAACACTAAATCAACCGTGAAGCATAAATCTTTTAAAATTGTGAACTGTTTCAGGCAAGAAGAACCGGATACACAGTATTTATTAAACTTTTATAAAATTCATTATTGAAAGAGCGACGCCGCGGACCGTATCATTATAAAATCATTTCGGAATGAGAGATGTGGTGAACTGATATTTGTTTTTGTCTCGTTGCTATCGATTGATTGAAGCTGCATGCCGACTGGCACTTTTTACGGCTTCTTGCGATTTTTACCGGTAATGAGTGAATTTTGGTATGCTTCGATAGAGATAAGACGTAAAAACCTCGAGCGTACATTAAAACCGATATATTAATTTTAATAATTATCAGAGAAATGTTTTATGCAACACAGCACTCACAATTGACCAGAGATCAAATACTGATTAATGAATCCATTATGGGCATTACGAAATCATATACATGGTGTCCCTAACTGATTTATCCTGGCTCTAGTCCATCATTTTTTTGAGATTGAGATTTTGAGATAAGTTGAAAGAAAAGCTAAGTTGTTTACCCATAAGGATGCTCTAAGAAGAGAACAAGAAATACAACTAATATACTTCTCGTAATAGCTATCAATCATTTTGGCGATTCTTTACATTCTTATCTTGAATATTATTTCGCCCGTGAACAGTTTGAATCATGATGTAAGTATCTATTTGAAGTTTTTCGAGTTCTTCAAAAACATTAGGGAACTAACTATAAATGAATCATTGAAACTTCCATGATATAATTCACCAGTACTTGTGATACGGACGAGTGTTGCCCAACTTTCCGCCAATTTTTGGGAGAAATTAATGAATTTTCAGTGAGATATATATATATATATATATATATATATATATATATATATATATATATATATATATATATATATATATATATATATATATATATATATATATATATATATATATATATATATATATATATATATATATATATATATATATATATATATATATATATATATATATATATATATATATATATATATATATATATATATATATATATAAACACACAGATTCTAACCTATTCGACAGTGTTTTGATAAAGTGATCGTGATGATTTTTGAAAGTTTGGAAACCTACTGGTATTCCTGTGTCAATCATACAATGCTATTTCTAAAATTATGAAAGTTTATTGAGAGGGAACTTTCAAGGAAAAATAAAAAGAAAACGGAGAACCAAAAATAAAAGAGCATACATTTGATAATCGAATTAAAAATTTATTTGATGTATCCAATCGTAACTCAGCGCATCCTTAACAGAAGCTCAGTCTAAATTTTTGAATGAAGAATAGCAAACATCAAATCGACATAGTATTTTCTTGACAGCTGTCAATTTAGAAGTTTCGACAGAGACTCTAATGAATTCAGATTTAGGCGAAGAATCAAAGAACAATTGCACAGTTTCTCATAATGAGTACAAATCAGTTCTTCATTCTATAAATTCTAATTGATAAATTGTTTTCAGATTTGAGCCAGAGTTTGGGTCATGGTAGCAGTTCTGTTTTAGATTCGACATCAGAATCTTTTACGTCTTGTTCAATAGAACGCACTGATTCCAATTATTCTGATGAATTGATTAGTAATTCACAATCGGAAAAAATTGATATTGTTACCCCGGATCTTGTCGCTGCGCTTGATAGAACGAACACCAGTGATAGGAATGCAGCGTTTATCTTAGCCGCCACTGTACCTAGAATGGGAGTGAAAGTTCAAGACGCATTAATTAGCAGTAGTACTATTCGTAGAAGAAGAATTGAAATTCGTGAAGCCTTTGCTAAAGAATTGAAAGAAATTTTACAAGTAGCTGAAAATTTGATTGTACATTGGGATGGAAAAATCTCCCTGAAGTTGACGGAATAGAAACAGTCGATCGCTTACCAATTGTTGTGACGGGATTAAACACGGAACAACTGTTAGGTGTTCCCAAGAAAGATGAAGGTACAGCAATTAAACAAGCGACAGCAGTAGTAGAAACCTTGGAAGAGTGGAATTTGAAAGACCGGATCAGAGGGATATGTTATGACACGTCAGCTGTGAATACTGGTAATAATAATTTTATTTTGATTGCCTTTTTTAAACAGATTATTTTATCCAAACTGCATTACTTGATTTGAAAATTATATTGATTAATTTTTGATATTTTAAGGTCTTAAAAATGGCACCTGTATTGCGTTCGAAAGGATTTTAGGGAGAAATCTGATGCATCTTGCCTGTCGCCATCATTTGTTTGAAATAATTCTTAGAAACGTATTTGAAGTTTCTTGGCCAGTTACAAGAGGGCCAGAAGTTCCAATTTTCAAAAGATTTAAAAAAGAATGGCGTTTAATTGACAAGTCTAATCACAAAATTGGCTTAGAGGATGAAAAAGTTGTTGAAGTCTTAGGTGAAAAAGTTGAAGAAATCAAACAATACATATTGGATCAGCTACAAGTAATATGGCTTTCAAAAGCCATCTACGTTCTTAAGATATTCATGATCCGAAATCAATTTTTGTTATCAAGAAAAGATATTAATAGGGTTCGTGACATTTCTATTTTTATAGTGATTTTCTATATTAGGGCTTGATTTGAGGCTCCTTCTGCTGTTAGTGCAGCATATAATGACTTAAAGTTACTGAAATCTCTCGTAGAATACAAGAAAATCCAATTAGACATTACAAATGCTGCTCTTGCAAAATTTGATTGCATCTTTGGTATTTGTCGGAACACTTGATTAGTTTATCTTTTTTTGATAAAAGAATAGCAGTAAAAATTAAATTGAAAATGATAAGCGCCATTAAGTATCGAAAAAGTGAAATAAAATTCAACGTGAAGGACAGTAATCTGGATTCTTTAGTGCAAAAAGACCTAAGTAATTTCATTAGTGTGGAGTCTATTTTTCTTTTTAAACAGCTTCAATTGTCGTATGGGATCCTAGATCTTCACCCAGATTTCTGTGAAACGAATCAAGATTATATTGAAGGTAAAAAAAATTTGAAAAGTTTAAAAGTCCTCAATGACGTAGCGGAGAGAGGTGTAGCTCTTATTACTGCTTACAATCGTTGCTTAACGAGAAACGAAGAGTAAAAACAATTTCTACTGCAAATAGTTCAATATCACAGGCAAGAATTCCCGAAATGTACTAAAAGAACATTAGCCAGTGAAGAATAAACCCAATTAATAGCGTGTCGGAAAGGCGTATATTTCTTAACTGCTATATTATAATTTAATTATTATTAATAAAGAAACTAATCACTAAAATGCATGTTTAATTTTTTGTTGGATAATCAATATAAATTTCAATATGTATGTAACAAAATCATAATCCATGATTACTTGTAATCATCCTTATAATTCATTTATCTGATTATTATCATGCCACCTATTATACTACGTCCTGATAATTATTTTTGAAATTTGAATTTCATAAAATACAACACTAACTTCAATTTGGGTAAAAATGTTGAGAAATTATGGAAAAAAATTATTTCAAAATTTAGTAATTTTTAAATGGCTGTACTTGGTCTTCCTGTAATGATAATCATATTTTTTTCAGTTTTTAAGAATGGTTTTTGATAAAAATTGTGTAAATTATGGTTAAATTCAATTTGAGTGAAAAAGAATTTTTCCCATGTTAATCAAATGGGTAACTAAAATAAAATTAGCCACCCTATATATATATATATATATATATATATATATATATATATATATATATATATATATATATATATATATATATATATATATATATATGTTGAGTCTTTAAGCTTTGAAGAACTGAAAAAATTTGATTATCATTACAGGAAGACTAGGTACAGCCATTTAAAAATTACTAAATTTTGAAATAATTTTTTCCATAATTTCTCAAAATTTACACCCAAATTATAAGTTAGTATTGTATTCTTATGAATAACAAATTTCAATATATATATATATTGGGCAACACTCGTCCACATTTCAATGATTATTATTTCAACAACAGGTGTTACTCCTAGGAATCTTCACAACACTATTGAGATTATAGGTCTAAAGAAAATTTATCTGAACAGTTACAGATGATAACAGTCATCAAATCTTGTAATATTCTTCATAGGTTAGGTTAGTTTCATAGGTTTTCAGATAAATTCGTCAATTTGCATGCTAAATCCAACCAGTATTTTGTCGTTTCATTTATTGAGATTTGGAGTTATAGTAATGTTAAACCCAACCAGCATTTTGGCGATAGTGTGATTTGGAGTTATGGTAATGTTCTGAGACATGTCAGGTTACTGTTATATTGGCATCCACTGGCCCCAGTGTAAGAATAAATAACTTACTATTTTAACCACACAGGTCTAGAGTTGTTCGCAGCTTGTTTTCAAAATTAGAAAATAAAAAGGATATTTATAGTTGTTGAGAACCACAAACTTTTCCCTTCCACCAAATTTCAACACTCATTATCTATTTTCATTCGTACGGTGCAAAAAAGCTGATATAGGAATTTGAATTCAAACATAAAGGGAAAAACGATTTCAAAATTACTTGAGATGGTCTCTTGTGGGAGGGCGTAAATAGAAAATTAATTCTAACTTGACTATTATACAATTTTCATTGCATAATCATCGATACTCACTCAAAGGCTTCAGTGATAACACCTCAGTTCTGCTGAATCCATCGAAACTCTATTCCCATGATGGAAGACTTGTTCAAATATCTAAAAGTTCTTATGATACCCTCGGAGTGCGAAATCTGACTCGCATTTGACCAATTACGTTCTTATAGGACATTGCTCTTCGTCAAGTTTCATGGTTCTTGGTCAGGAGAAACACCCTTTGACTTTTGATTCACCTATTTTTGTCAAAACATACGCCGTGAACAGCCTTATCTTTCGCTTGCTTTGACTTTGAAGTTTATTTTGTTCACAACTTACAGACATTGTAGATCTGAGTAGTAATCGCTTTCAGCTTGATAAATTCATGCATTTTTGTGTAAAATGTTTTGACAGATAAATGGTTACTTTTTTAATATTAAAATGAGGAATTCTGAAAAAGGTGAACCATTTGAACAGCTTATTTCCCATCAACAAAATGAGACCAGATTTCTTTCGGTGAATTGTGCCAACATAAAAATATATGCATATTTCGCATATTGAGCGACCACCTTTGCTACTGCACTGCAGCAGATTATATAAGAATATGAAGAAGTCGGAACATTTACACGGTGACATTTTTTCTAGGATCATAGATATATTTACCCCGTACATATTTTTTCCGTTACACTGCTGACTTTTTATCATAATGGTTCACGTTATGTGTAATACCCTTTTGTCTCTTTCATAATTTTGGTAAAACATACCTATAGTTTTTGTGTGAAACTTTAATGTTTCAGGCAGTATTTTTCTGTATAACGGACGAATTGAGGACATAAAAGTAAAATAACAGTAACTCAATGTGAACAACAAATCCGTTCATTATAATAAGTGGTGAGTGGAATACAGTAAAATATTTCTGCGGAGTAAAAAACGAGTATGACCCCAGAATAGCATATTTTGTTACTAGGTTAGAATGAAAAAATTCGATTCGAATGAAACCCAAGTATAGAATGTTTCCATTCTTACCGAGTAATAAACTGTATTTTCTCCTAGACCGTTCGCTTTCTTTTCTTCTTGACTCTGAACAATGCATAAAACTTTTCGTATTCATATTTTGATTTTTGCGGCAACAGGTTCTCGATAATATTATTTGCATTATTTGTAATTTCAAGTGGAATATTTTCAAGTTCCATATCTAATACACTCGATTTTTCACTCATAATCTTATTTGAAACAATAACTTCTTCGGAGATAATTATTAAGATGTTGACATTCACATCTGACACTTACTGTTTTAATTCATGGCATTCGATGATGTTTGGTTCAATTACTTAATAATCATCATTCCGGATCTATTTATAGAATGAAAATACATGAAAAATACATAAAAGTCAAGTCTTTCAGAATAAATATTCAAACTCAAGAATGAGAATGTTTAAATTCTGTTATTACATATGTTGGCAGAACTGTTATATTCAGTGATGATCGTAGAGATCATCACTGTAATTTTTAGCAAGAAATTGGATCATTTAATCCTGTAGACCTTAAAAGTTACCTTCATATTTTCGACTATCATCACTGAATACAATTTTGGTTTTGTTTCTTTAACGTGCTTCATCTCTATCTTTCGGCTAATGACACACAACTCTGATTTCACTAACCCTAGAATTTTGCCGAACCCTTCTTGTGTCGAGGGAAGTGATCTTTAATATCCAAAACATTTCTGTTAGATAGGATCGACGTCTTTATATCTCCTCCAAAAGATAAGCGCTCAAGCGATTCCCAGAATCCGAAAAATTGCACCGACTTTGTGAGAATTGAACCCAGATAACTCTGCGCAGAGAACGAGCAATCTAACTTATGCACACCGAGACGGTATATGTAAAGTTTTAATTCTGAAATAAATTACAATAATAGAATTTGAACATTCTCACTCTCGAGTTTAAATATTTTTTCTAAAATACTTGACTCTCATGTGCTTTTCCTGTATTTTCATTCCAACTAGATACGGAATCATCAATTGCCATGAATTTCAAAACAGCGTCAGTGTTAGATGCGAATGTCAACATCATAATAATTATTTTCGAAAAAGTTATTGTTTAAATGAGATTATCAGTGGAAAGTCGGGTGCATTAGAGATTGAACTTGAAAATGTTCTACCTGAAACTATTAATTATGCAAATAATATTATCGAGAACCTGCAGCTGCAAAAAATCAAAATACCCTCCATTTTAATTATTCAATCGTAAAAGTAAAAATAAATGTGAGACACGGTGTTCTGAAAATAATATAGCTAAAAATCGGAGATTTCTAAAGAAGAAAATATTAATCAATATTTAGAAAGTATTCTGGATGAGATATATTTGGCTACAAAGGTAAAAATTATAATATAAACAACAATTATATATATATATATATATATATATATATATATATATATATATATATATATATATATATATACAGGATATCCACCAGGACCGTCCGTTAAAACTGTTTTAGGTTCCAATTACAATATCAAGCTGAAATTCTGAAATTTTATACGCGGCCATAACTAGCGATTTCCAATTGGAGTAAAATATTTTCGAAGTGATACCATTGCCGGTTATACCGGAAGTGGGTTAGGTTAGGTTAGATTTTATAAATTTAGAACCGACATTTGAGCAAGGCATAAAATACCCAAGTTGTGGGCATTTATCTGTCAAACCTTTTGACAGATTTAATTATTTTCGTTATAAACTCGTTTTTTGGGGACGTGGGTCATCACTTTGCTATTTCAAAGGGCAATCTACCTTTTTTATCATACATCTAGAACCGACATTCGAGCAAGGCATAAAATACCCAAGTTGCCAAGTTGTTGACACTTATCTGTCAAAACTTTTGTTTTGTTTTGACAGATAAGTCAGTTAAACATGTCAAATGTTTATTGCGTTGTTTTGTATGATTTTTTCAATTTGGCCTTTTTCAAACAGCAATAACTCAATTTTTTCAAATTGCACGTGTCAATTTTTATATCGCCATCAGATGAAGCGTCAAATTTCAGATGGAATTGTATAAGCATGTACTATACCCATCTCTTATAGATCCGAAATAATTTGAGAATATATTGAATTTTGATGATTTTGCAAGAACTAACAGAGAATGCTTTAAAATATTTAAATCAAGTAGCTGAACTGGCTACGCTCACCTGACAGGTGCCTAAAATTAATGTACTTGTCACTCCGTTCATTCGAATTCGATATTTCAACATGAATTGTCGTTACTTCAGATTGAAAATATCCAAAAAATACAATACATGTGGAATAAAACCACTGGTTATTCAAACGAAAATATATTTAATCTTTTTTCAATTCATTTCAGAATGTCAAAAAGTAGTGGGTAGAAATTGCAGGCAATTCAATAACCAATTTCCAAATTTACCGTCTATAAGTAAAATAAAATTTCGAAGCATTAGAAGGAATGTTCTACAATTCGGATGAATAAAAATTATAGGAACTAAGCGAAAACCAATCATCGAAGATAATTACATTAGTACGAATAAATGATAGCAAACAGCGTAGGAAAAAACTAATTTACGATCTGGATAAGTGAACCCTGTACCTATAAAAGATATAAGAACGAATCATGTTGACCATAACGAGAGAAGACGTGAAAAGAAAAATAGATGCAGACGCCCTGGTGGTAAGGAATTTTCCCGCACCGAGTGCCAAAAGTGTTTGGTTGCTCTTTGCCATACGAAAGAAAAAAATTATTTGCTGCATTCCACTCTTAAATTTCATTATTTAATGCATGATGCAACCAAACGGCAACATATAGTTTTTCTTCAATGAAATCTTCATTTTTTACTTATTTTTTTATTTTTATTCCTAGCATATATCGGCAAATATCTACACCCAATTCGATACAGTCGTGAATCAACACTTATTTGATGACTCCAAATTTTTTTGAATGACTGGATGAAAAAAGAAGGGGGGGGAGTCCATCAATGGCGCCCCGTCATGGACAAGGTGTCCCGCTAGCGGAAGTAATTCCACCAAAA
This sequence comes from Cryptolaemus montrouzieri, assembly GCA_013387265.2. Classification (NCBI taxonomy): domain Eukaryota; kingdom Metazoa; phylum Arthropoda; class Insecta; order Coleoptera; family Coccinellidae; genus Cryptolaemus; species Cryptolaemus montrouzieri. Next base: position 36,153,181 of record JABFTP020000144.1, read on the forward strand.
CCGCTTATCTGAAACGCACATACAAGACATAACCTTAATCTGCACTAAATTTTGAATGAACAAGACTACAACCATGAAGAAATAATGAAAAGTACGGAAATTATGGTCTTTTGAAAAATAATCCAATTTCTTCAATTTTTCGTCTACAAATTGTTATGTTAACATGAGTATTCATAATATTTTTGAATTTCTGTAGTCTGATTTTTTCTACAACAATAACAAACATTTGTGTCCATTTTCGTTGCAATTACTTGATTAAATCGGCTTCAATCACTTCCGGTAGTTGGAAAAACGCGTTTAAAGTTTCATTCGAGAATGAAATGAGAATTTCTTCACTAACATCTAATCGGCTATGCCAAGGCCATAAAGTCCATCCTCTTCCTCTTCGAAAAATGGATCCTGGTCCGATAACTTCCCCCATTTCGATGCCGCAGTGTGTGCCACTTTGCTGAGACCGACTTTGCCGCCGTGGTACGCGAAAGCGCGACACCGACCTATCAAACAGTCCATAACTTTTTTAATTAATCATATTGTTAATTGAAATTTTGTGAGCGAATTATGGAAACATATATCTATCCGATTAGGTCAAAACAAATCGATTTTTGGCCTCAACAAGGCGACAACCCCCCTTAATGAGACCTTTTGACGACGAAACTGCAGTCTGTTGTTACTAGCCACGTATACCACTCTTATTTTGACTCTTGTGACCAATGGTCTTGATAAGTAGATCCGACACAAAGTTCCTCATGGGAAATTGTTTGCTAACTCAAAATATATTGATCATTCATTCAAAAACACCTTGAGATGTACACAAATTTCAATTATTTTCCCTTCATATATTTATTTCAAAAAAACTTTTTTTATAAAAGGTTTCCCAGATAGTTATTGAATTTCAAGTAGCTTTTCTGTTTGTGGACAACGAAATTGTTTAACAGGTGCATCGAATTGAGCGACAACATTGGAAATTGAGCTTTGTCTAAATGTATTTATGAGGTCTCATATTCTACCGATGTAATTAAACTGGGTGGGTGAACCCGATCCTTGCGACTCTGAAATGTACAATTCGACGGACATGCCTATACTGTGTTTCAATACTTCAATCACTCACCCACCTATTCAAATTTAGCGCGGATTCAATAATGCGATCAATTGGTTTATAATGACTCTGTTGAATTGGACCGAATTGTCTTACTGGAAACAGTCAATATCATTTTGAACACGTCTATAATGGTGTCATCATACCAAAAAGCATAAATTAATGCAATTTTCTTCATTCCGATATATGAATACGATTCGATGTCAATTATTTTATCTATTTGAATAAAAATTAAATGCTGTTCGCTCGTGAGCCATGAGTCGAATACGACTAGATAGATTTGGCATATTTTTTAATTTAAAATATTCGTAACTCTCTGAGTTAGTTTTCAATGGAACGAGAAAGTTAAAGAGCTGACAGGAAAATTGGAAAATTCTGGAAAAATGGGAGGGAACTTCAGTATGAACTGAAATGAATTCATGAGTACGATTCAAACATCATCCGCACAAAAACCTTGGTTTACTAAATACTGTCATAAAGCTGCAAAAGTTGAAAAGAGCTGGGGAAAGAACCAAACACATAAAAATGTGCGTTTCAGAAACATTTGTAACTCAACCATTGAAAAAGCGAAAACCTCCTTCACTGGAAGAGTTAAGGATAGAATCTCGTAGCAGAGCAGTGGAACTCATTAGTTCTGGTCCTAGGCAGTCAGCCACAACTTTTTCAAGTCATCCTTCTCACCTTTGATTACAGATGACCCCAACACATAAAAATGTGCATTTTTGAAACATTTGTAACTCAACCATTGAAAAAGCGAAAACCTCCTTCACTGAAAGAGTTAAGGATAGAATCTCATAGCAGACCAGTGGAACTCATCAGTTCTGGTCCTAGGCAGTCAGCCACAACTTTTTCAAGTCATCCTTTTCACTTTGATTACAGATAACGGTTCTATCGCATGTCTGAAAAAAAAGAGGATCTCATTGCATAAATGTTTTCGCAAAATTATCTTTCTGATACATCAAATCTAGTGCTACATATTATTTCACATGTTCAATCGAATATGCCAGAAGTAAAGTTCAGAGTGCGTACAGTAAGGCGCGTTTCTAATGGATGGAATATCACCAACTGTTTCGAAGACATGTGCTCCAGAGTAAGCACCTGTTTTAAATCATTTGTTTCAGTTTTTTTATGAGAATTGTTGTTTGTTGGTTATTCCTTTAACGTGCTCTATTTCCGCCTTTCGGCCAATGACACGCCGGGGAATTCTGTCAACTTACTAACCCGGGAATTTTGCCGAACCCCTCTCGTGTCGAGGGAAGGGATATTTAATGTCCAACACATCTCTGTTAGACAGGACCGACGGCTTTACATCTCCTCCGAAAGATGAATACTCAAGCGATTCCCAGAATCCGAAAAATCGCACTGACTTTGTGGGGATTGAACCCAGGTAACTCTGCGCAGGAGACGAGCATCATATCCCATACGCCACCGAGCCGGCCATATGAGAATTAAATCTTTCCGGAGTGTTGGAAAGTTGGGTAATGCCAAAGAAATGCAACAAATGCCTACTCCTATCACTGTTCAATCGCATTGTTGCCTATTATTTCGAAAGCTATGGAAATAGTGATAAACGATGAGCTCATAGAATATTTTGACTTGCACGGTATCTTCTATGATCGACAATACGGTTTCCATAGACAACGACCAACTGGTAATCTTCTTGAATACGTAACGTATTTGTGGACATCAATGAAAAAACATGGCAAAACAAAATTCATTGCTCTTGATATTTTCAAGGCATTCGACAGGGTTTGGCAGGCAACCTTGATTAACAAACTAATAGCATATGGCTTTCCGGAAAATGGCATGGTTGGATTAGTAGCTTTGTATTCACTAGATCGATTCAGGTGGTGGTTGATGGTGTAACGAGTAAATATTCCTGTTAATGCAGAGGTACCTTAGGGATGTATTCTCCCGCAAACTCTTTCTCTGTTGCAGATTAATGATCTGCTCTACTGATGCAACCAACAACGTTTTCCAGAAAAGTCTCTTCTAGAGAACCTGCTTTAATCATGGAAGTACATCGGATTGCCACAGAAACGAACATGCATCTATTCGGCAACTTAGTCAACACTGCAGTTTGTTAGCATGACAATGTGTCAACTATTGCCAAATCTGCTTATGCTAAACTCTCGTTTTTTTTTGAGGGCTAAGCAGTACTTCACGCATTCAGAGCTGATGCTTTTATAAAAGGCACAGATGAGTCTTGTTCTGAAATACGGTTCCCATGTGTTGGTCTCCGCACCCAAACATGCATTAAATCAATTGGATAGTGTACAGAGAGCAGTGCACTTCACTGAACACTCGGAGATCAAGCGTCATATCCAACCTCTCGCTCAGAGGAAGCAGGCTGGTTATCTTCCTTTTTTTTACAGATACTTCAATAGTGAATGCTCTAAAGAACTGAAATGTTTGGTCCCGAAAAAAATGCAATCTCAAAGAAAGACTATGCTTGCGGAAAACTCATCAGCGGTCGATCCAATTAGCATAGCCATGTACCTCTCTCTATATAAAAATTCTTTTGTTTACAGGGCTAGTGTGCTGTGGAACATCTTTCAGAAAACTATGTAATTCATTATGGTAATGAAAACTTTTCTAGAAGAAAACTCGGGACAATGGGAAAAGGTAATGTGAAATTACATCTGTTAAGTGTAGATATCATCATTTTCATATGTATCTTCGGTTGATTTGTAATTATCGGAAGATGGTTAGGTTATTTTAGTAGGCCTGTTGTCGTTGGCCATCATAAACAAATTTGAATTGTGAATATCGGAAAATTAAAGTTTTCGTGTTTTCGTGTTTCCTTGTCTGGGGTTCAATTCAGCCAAAATTAAGAATGAGTGATAACCATGGGTAACAAGAAAACAAAGTGAATGTGCAAATGGTACCGGGTGAAATTATTTATGAAGGTACATCGAAGCTCTACCATTGTAACAGATATATAAAAGCAGATCAATACGTAGCTGGACAAAATTACATTTTGACATGGAGCTAGTATATAATAGAAACACAATAAAATCATAGAATGAATTGCTCATAAAATCTAGCCATATCTGAGGATTCAAACCAGACTACATGTAGGTGAGATAAGACAGTTATCACTTTAACTTTGGGCTGATATTCATCAGGATGATGTAAAAAACCTAATTAAAAACATACCTAAAAGATGCAGAGATGCTGATGCGGCTAATGATGGATATATCCCCTACTTAAGTCATTGAAACTATGGTGCAAAATTGTTAGGCTATTATGCGTTATTTGATCTTTTTCAAATTTATTTCCAAATTATATTTGACTAAGAGCTTTCTTTGGAATTGAATAAATATTTTGGTATTCTGAATTCTCTTCCTGTCTATAACAATATTTGTTATTCTGCCAACTATATCTATCGTTAACTCTCCTATGTATTTTTCCGTTCGTTAAGCTTCATTACTTATTAGGATACCTGAGGAAAATCTCGATGGCTCATTGGAATTTGGACAGAAGGACGATTTCAGACCAGCTATTGCCTAAATTAATCTTTGTTTACAGTACAAATGTATGGAAAGTCATGTCTAGGTCAGGATATGATTTAACAATAAAAAATATGAAAAAAAAGTATTTATTTGAGCCTATGTTCAAAATTGTACGTTATAGTTCGTCATTAAGAATGGTCAAAGGTGGATTTAAAGGTTCCGTACCTGAACGAGTAAAAGAACTCTTACAGGTTGAATTCATATGTCTGTTGAGATCCTTTTCCTCAGGAAAGCGAGGATGTCTCAAGTTGCAATTAATATCAAACACAAATTCGGAAGAACAAATGTTTTGTACTATAGCAAGGGGAAAATCACAAACTAGTAAATTGTCGTTGAAACACCAAAATTTTAGGAGTTGGTATTGAAATAGAATAATAAAATCATAGAATGAACTGCTCACAACTTCTAGCCACATCGGCGGACTCAAACAACACTAATAAATATGGATGGAGTAAGAAACCTATTACTTAAACTTTCGGCTAATATTCCTTAGGATGATATGAAAACAACCTAATTGAAAACATATCTCGAAGGTGTAGAGCTGCTATTGCAGCTAATGATGGATGTATTCATTATTTGGGACATAAAAAAGATGGTGAAACATTATGAAGCTATTATGTGTTATTTAATTTTTTATTTCTATTTCCTAATTACATTTTTGTTCGGAATTAAAAATATTTTGGTAATCTGAATTCTCTTTCTGTTTTTAATAATATTACAGTAAAGCTTTCGACAGCATCATTCACCACGCTATGCTCATAAAATTTGAGTTTCTCGGTGTCAGGGGAGTGGCGTTACAGCTGCTGAAGAGCTTTATAAGTGATAGGTTTCAGCAGGTCTGTTTCCAGTGTGCAACCTCTCAATGGCGAAGAGTTGACAGTGGAGTGCCACAGGCATCTATCCTACGACCCCTTTTATTCATCATATACGTAAACGACCTCCCGGATGCGTAAATGCCATTGGCTCAATCCTCTATGCCGATGACACAACATTTATAAATATTGGAAGGCACATAAACGATGTCAATTGTCAATCTCAAGAGACTCTGAGGCAAGCAGAGTTGACACAAACAAGCTGAAGATGAATGCTGAGAAGACACAGGAATTCATATTTCAAACAAAACCGCAAAGTAATGAACAACTTAAATTCTAAGGAATATTGCTGGAACCAGAATTAGGTTTTGGATGCCATATAGTGGACCTAGCATGTAGGCTATCAGGGGATATTTTCGCAATAAGAAGAATTAAACAGATTGCTGGACCATCTTCAGCAAAAACAATCTACTTATATAATTATAATTATAATTTGGGGAAACCATCATGAAAGTGACAGAATTTTTATCAAGCAGAAATATGCAGTGCACATTCTTAATGGTGCCAGAAAAACTGATAGCTATAGAGAGCTATTCAAGAGCTCTGCCATCCTTATTTATACTTACCAGCATACTTTTCATCAACGATTCTGAAGCGACATTAAAAAGATAAATTGCAAATTATACCTACCTCACTAGAAATGCAGTGCAATGCCAAATTCCCTATCACAGAGTGAACGCATCTCAACTAAGTGTAAATTATATTGCCCTCTAAATATTTAATAAGCTTCCTAACAAATTCAAACATATGAAAAAGAACACTCTCAAGAAAGAAGTAAAGAATATCCTTATGATAAAAGCCTATTACTTCCTCACGGAATATTTTAATGATAATTTATAGGATTGTTCTTAGCGAAATTTGTGTGATGTAAATGTTTTTTGAAGACTTTAATTCCTTTTATATTATATTTTTCATTTTATGACTTCCAATGTATTTTTGATGGGTCAAATTGATTGTTCTCACTTCTCACTGAGTAATTTGTAAATGAATGAACAATAAATGAATTGAATTATAGTCTGAGTTTACCTGCAAGTTATATCTATATCTAGCTCTTCTTTGTACTTTTCCCTTTGTTATGCTTCATTAGTTATTAAGATATTTGAGAAAAATCCCGATGGTTTATAGAAATTTAGACAGGCGGACGTTTTCAGACCAGTTAGCGCCTAAATTTATCTTCCCCCTCAGTACAAAATGTATGGAAATTCATATATGAATGCAAAACGTGGATTTTTGGATATCGTACCTGAACACGAATCACATGATTTGTCTGTTGAGACCCTTTTCCTCACGAAATCGAAGAGGTTGCAATTAATATCAAATACTCAACTACAAGTTTGTTCGGAACCTCAGAAGCTTAAGCCCGACTCACACTTAGCTTTTTTTTCATTGTAAGAACCACATTGTCTAATTCTTTTCACTATTCTCAATGAAGATATATTTTTTATGGCAGAGAATTATTAGATTAATTGTGCCCTATCAGGCAACTATTTTATTCCTCCTTTTTATATTTTTATGGGCACTCATTTATTGATTCTCTGGTTTATTTTACTTTCTTGGATTTTTGCTTTCACATTTATCATTTTTTCGATTGGAAATACTTTGCAGAAAAATTTTCATCATATTCAGAGCTAACTCGACTCAATCTAAGTAGGTAGAGCCAAGGATAAGCATCAATGAAATGACGGTTGCGCAGCAGTGGCCTCTTTTCAAGCTCAAGTTCATGGTCAACTCAACAATCAGAAAGTGGAAGAATATAATTAGCTTTTCTAATAGTGAAATGAAGTTGTGTTTCTACCTACTGTGCTAAAAAATTTTCATTGCCTCGGGGTTAATTTCACGACCAAAAAAATAGTATTCATCTGAAATCACGCGCGCTAAAGTCAACGGTAGTTTGAGCCCATTTTTCTCATTTCTTGTTATCCAATTTGTCTACCACACAATTTCTCATTCGACTCAGAATCTTTCGAATGCACCACCTTCATGATGTTCCTCAGGAAGGTTTTCATTCCTTCCAGTATTGAAAAATTTCTTCAGCTTTGGATTTCGACACTAATTAAAGAAATTAGAACCTTAAATGTGCTTTCTACAAAGCACCAGTTTACAGAGCCTCATTTCGCGCAAAATATAAAATATAGAATTTTTCTGACTTCACCAATTGAAAGAACGATGCTTGTTATCAGAAAATCGTTTTTTGTTCGGATGCTAAGAGCGCGTCACATTTTTATATTCATGAGAAATCTACCATGATCCTTGATGATTTTTAAAATACTAGTCAAATAAGTAAACAAAAAGAGACTTCTGAAGCTATCAAATATGAAAATCTAAATGTATGGAATCCACAATTGTACTTAGTATAGTCTAGAGAATATTTACTATGCATAAACGAAGGAACTGGCGTTATATATGCAAATACAGTCAATATCTGTACGTTGTTCGGGCCGTTACCAGTAGCTTGTTTTGCCTCTTCATCTAACAAGGTCCTCGTACGCTCTCCTGCTTTTCTCTACCTATATTATGTTCAATATATTCCGCTCTGGAAGCAGTTTGTCTAGCTTAACTAACTCCTTTTAATGAATAAACATATGAGCAACATAGTGCTACGGTGTATATTAGAAATTCTAAACCGAAACCCCAAGCTTAGCGACCTGGGAAATGACGGCTTTGTACCAAATTTTGTGCCTTAAATATCCGAGATTAAATCGTGAAATGATTTCCTGAGAGATTCCCGCACACTCTCGCGAACATTTCATAGAATGTGCTTTATTCGAGAAATTTGCCTTCAAAGACTCAATAAGTTCATAGAGATAATTTCAAAGCGAACCTTAGGAGATAAATATTGTTAAAGACAAATATTGTTGTAATGCTTTCCTGAACTAGTTCGCTAGTTTCTTCGTCTTCACAGTGGATATTTCCGATTTCTAGATAGTCCCAGTTAGTGAATTTAAGAAGACTGGAATTGGTATAGTCGATTTGATAAATTCGTAGAATCATAAATCTTTAGGTGACAGGGTAGTCATAGACGTGCCATTAGTTATATTCTTCTAACATATTTTTTGGACGGCTCGGTGGCGTAGGGAATATGATATGATGCTCGTCTCCTGCGCAGAGTTACCTGGGTTCAATCCCCACAAAGTAGGTGTGATTTTTCGGATTCTGGGAATCGCTTGAGTACCCATCTTTCGGAGGAGATGTAAAGCCGCCGGTCCTGTCTAACAGAGATGTGCTGGACATTAAAGATCCCTTCTCTCGGCACGAGAGGGGTTCGGCAAAATTCCCGGGTTAGTGAGGTGAAAGGCGGATATAGAGCACGTCAAAGGAATAGCAAACAAACAAACATATTTCAATCTTGGGTAGTTGGGTATAATATTGGCAATTCGTTTCCATTTTTCTCAAGAAATCAGTATATATATATATATATATATATATATATATATATATATATATATATATATATATATATATATATATATATATATATATATATATATATATATATATATTTGAAAACGGAGGATTTACAAAATTTGAATAATTGTATTTACAATAAATGCTTATATCTATAATTTGTGGAAAAACTGTCGCAGTACTTAATTGTACACCAGTTAACTGATATAAAATCAGTTTTCATTTTACTCAATAACCCAATAACCTGCATATGAGATCATTATAGATGCAAATTTGATGAGTGATTCCTATCATGGATGATTTACAATGAACCGAACAGTTTTGATTACTTAGTATCAACAGATACTACCGCTCGCCAGTCTAAATGTCCACTCGGACAAGCGTTACAGCGTATTATTAAGTGAATTCTTCGAATTTAACTTCAAGAAAAGTAAATATTACATAGATATATATTACGAACAGTTCTATTCTTTGTAAGCATCAGTTAGTAGAAGGTGAAAGTGTTTTCATTTCACAAATAATGAAAAAGTTTTCTAATTTTACCCCTGTTGAACGTGCTAAATATATAACACTTCCCCAAAGTGAAAAATGTATTATATTGAATGTATACGATGCTTTAAGGCACCAAGGCCATTTACCTTCAATCGATGAAAATATTAAAATGTGTTCTGAGATGACGGGAATTGGGCAGTCCATATTATAAAAGCTTCCCAAGGAAAGAAAATGTGAAAATGAATTTATAGTGAAACCTTCAATAACTTCGCCAGGAAGGTCCCGAATAGCTATTGATAAAAAACTGTGCATTCCTTTTATTTTCGGAAAGAACTTCCCACTGTAATCCACTCTGTACTCGTAGTAGATCAGAACTTGCCTTTATGCTCAAAGTAAAAAAATTTTTTATCTTTATGAAACTTGGCTTAAATATACACGGTCCAGAAAACTTGAAATGATAATGTTGAGAATAGCAGGAGTATCAATACTTAACCGTTGATTTCCCTTAAAGTGTATTGTTTTGAGGTTGCTTTATGCTTAAGATACTTTACTTGATTTATTTTTTGTTTGAGTTATGTTGAGTTTGTTTTGAATAAAGTTGAAGCCCTGTTGTTCTAACTTATTTTCCTTGGCTTCTGATTTTAGACGTGTTACAATAACTGACTTGTCTTGTCTTCTTTACACAACTAACTATAAAATATTTACACTTAAACTAACTGAAGTTGGTCTTAGCATTTAGGAATGGATGCACAGATTTTATTCGTGAATAATAATGAAGCATAAATTTCACTGACAAGTGGTCTAAATCTAAAACTAGATACCTGAGCAAACCCAGTAATAATATCTCATCCGGCTTATTGTACAAAACTGGCAAAGGGATGGTTTATTGAATTAAATGATAAATTTTATGGTTTTTGTAAAATTTTCAATTTCAAGATTATCATTTGTGCATCCCATCAGTGTCGAGCTTATGCTAATATGTACAAATAGATTCAGTTCCTAAACTCTAAAAATATATACAGGAAAAGGACGACGTATAATAATTACGAACATAGGTAGTGTTAACGGTTTTGTGAATGGGGAATTATTATCATTTCAAAGTAAAAGTACTGGAGACTATCATAAGGACATGAATGCGGATGATTTCGAAGAATATTATGAACAGTTGTTGGATTTGATTCCACTAGGATCTGTTATCTGTTATATATATATATATATATATATATATATATATATATATATATATATATATATATATATATATATATATATATATATATATATATATATATATAGAGAGAGAGAGAGAGAGAGATTTACAAAATTTTAATAATTGTATTTACAATAAATACTTATATCTATAATTTTGATGTGTGTCAGAAAAAAAAAACAAGTGTTAGCTCAGGAAATGTAACAGGGGAACCATACTATCTTGTATATGATTCAATAAACGAGTGAAAAAACCTGAGGAAAAAACTCGTTTCACTGTCGCTATTGCACTAGCAATAGCTTGTCTGTTTATGTTGTGTTAGTGACGTGTGTACATAAAGAGTAACAAAGATTTTTCTGCTTAGCAGCTTCATTCTCTCTTGCTTTCCATGATTGCCAAACGACGACAAGGAAGGGGGTTTCGGACAGGAATCTGTAACAATGGAAAAAGAAAAACAGCAGAAAAATATTTCAACAATCATACTTCTTATATGTCTAAACAAATCTAAGAAAAGATTTTACATAGCAAGCAAGGTCATGAAAAGGACTAAGGAGATAATAAAAAAATACATAACCCGGCGATATTTCCTCAAACTCCATCTCTGTTTGAACGAGAGAGCCCCGATGGCCAGATTCAGTCTTCCAAGTAATGCTTCAGTCTTCCAAGTAATATGATCTATAGATGTTTTAGAATCATTATGGACCCAATACTCCGGGTTGACATCGCCCATATATTATTTCTTCGTGGAACTTGTTTAAATTAAGGAAAAATTGGAGAAAAAATTTTGACAGTCGTTCGAAAAATATGACATTTGTCATAGTAATGGATAACGCAAGCTACCATTAACGACAGATTTAATTAAAGCCAACATCTTCAAGGCGTAAAGCAGACATCATCAGAAGGCGACGGATAAAAATATGTCTTTTGAAGAAAATTCAGTACTAAAAGGATAATTATTAATTATAAATTTACATAAAAAATCATACAAAAAATATAAGATTGACGAAATGGAAATCGGGAAGTTAGTATACACCGCATTCCACCTTACCACTGCGAATTGAATGCGATTGAAAAAGTATGGGCACAGGTATATGTTTATTTCCATAATTCACTGAAATTTTAGAGTTATCTGAAATCTCATAAACATTATTTAATTATTATATATTCTAAAGTATAGAATCAAGGGTTGAGTATATATGAAATTCTTAAAATAATTATTTTTGATAAGCGTAACTATCTAGATATTAACATTAAATTATTATCGTTTTTACATACATTAGTGTTCAATTGATTCCATTCAATTTTCGAAGAGAATCCTAAAACACATATTCTAGTCTACGTAACTGACTACAAATTATAGACGTTTAATGTAAACATTTCATTTAAAACGAGGACAGCAATATTCGCAAGCAAAAAAAAGACAGAAAAGATCGTAGTCAGGTAGTTGGGTTCTTCCTGGAGACCCTAGTGCGTCGCACCCCATACTCCAAAGGCAATTTATGGAAGCAACATGCATCAGTGTATCAGTCGAAAGGGGTTCATGCAGCAAAAATCCCTTAAGAGTTCCAGAGCTAACTAGACAACAAAAAGTTAACAGACTTGATTGGTGTATCGAGCACCAAAATTGGAATATTGAGAATTGGCGAAATGTTCTTTTTTCGGCTGAGACAAGAACTGGTGTTCGATCAGATGACCGCCGGATTCAGGTTTTAAGGGGTCGTGAAAGACAAGCTTGACTTCGAGCAGCAAGATAAATTCCGAAATACCAAGGGCGCAGTGTGATGTTTTGGGGTGGCATTCAGCTGGAAGGCAAAACAGACTTGATTCAGTTTCCTGCGAGTGTAACGAATAGAAATTACGTGGACCTAGTGCTAAAGCCCATAGTGAGACTCTGGCGAGGTGCCCACGGTGAGAATTTCACTTTTATGCAAGATACCAGCAACCTAGCGCGACACTATCTTGAAACAGAGAGCATCGCTGTTTTGGACTTGCCATCTTGCTATCCAGACCTAAATCCCATTGAACATTTATGAGATAATCTCAGAAAGAAAATTAGATCGAGCTAGGATAATCCAAGAATCCCACAAAAGCTCATTCAAGCCGCCACAGAAAAGTGGCAGAATATCACACCAGAGGAGGTCGAAAACCTAATCCAAAGCATGCCTAGACAGATTTAGGCTCGTATCAGGCAGAAGAAGGTAATACAAGCTACTGAGGTCGAGAAAAAAACACCTACTCCGTGAGAAAACAATTTTCAATTTATTTAATACATGCGAAAAGAGTCTCTCATTTTCTTTTGTTTCTTTCCTAAAATAAACCTGAATTTATTTCTTTTTTCAATTGAAATAGCTCCAATTTAATTCTAACAATACTTCGAAAATTCCAAAATTCCTGAGGTAATATTCAAAATATCGTTCGATTCCATATAAATTTGGTTGTGTGTACTTACTTGTGTACAATACTAATTCAAAGTTGCTTCTCTCTCAGAGTGAAATTTGCGGATCTCTTTAATGAACTCCTCTGAATTTAAAATTTATTTTGAGGACAGGAAACAACAAACAATTGTTTTATCCTTTTTGCCTCAAATTTTCAATTTCCGTTGAATACTCGAATTTGAGGTTTCCTAACGACATATAAATGACATTGACGTTCTATAATCATATAGTAGTACCAACCTTACGTTGGTAGACGAAAAATCAACTAAAGTTCTATGTCAACTCTTTCGTAACTTCATGTCAGTATACAACCCAACTGAAATTGATTCAATGTTGACTAACTGCAAAAGTTGACGCGTTCACAGACTTAGAACTTAACAACGTTGATACAACTAAACCACGGTGTGACATATTTTTGATGACATTAATTGAAAGAAATTTTTCTTGGCCAGGAAGTGATCGGATCAAAATGATATATATCTATTTACTTTGGGTCATTGGAACATATACCTGAATCGACTGCAAATCAAATATTGGAAGCCAGTTACATCAACGAACTAATTTCGATCTAATGAAGTATCAAAAACGTAGTTTAACCCCAATCAGCAGCCGTCAACGGTGCACAAAGAACAAATTAATCGCTCGTAAGGAAACAAGTCATGCGTCGAAGAAATAAAATTGAGTCGGGGAAACCGGGCCCCGTATTTTTCTTGCCATGTTTGTCGTATTATTTTTAATTTCCGACCTTTTATTTCAACTCGCGACGATTTACAATTACAAGTTTAATTAAGAAAATGTCCGCCGTTCCTCTTTTTCCGCCGCCTATCTATAAAAATTCCGAACGTTTGACTCGGCCTACGTGAGCCTATGTTCGGATTGATGAAATTTAAAAAGTTTGAAAGGTAGGCTCGTTTGATTGGATCGGTGAATCCAGGCCTATTTGAATATGAGCTGGAATTTCGTTAATTACTATCCGGATATCTCTGAAAGTCTTATTTTTCTTTGAAATATTCAAGGCTGTTACGCTTCGATCCCTAGAAATAATGGTTTATGTCGTATTACTATACCCACCGGTTTTAACACTGATTTACAATAAATGATTTAAGAAGTTTCAATTGATAGTCTACATCAGGGGTGCTCAAACGGTCCATTGCTAGTGCTTTTTGAGTAGATCTCGAGAAGAAAAAATTTTTAGTAAGTAGGTTACTAAACTAAAAAAAATTATAACGTAATAAAATAACACTCTGCTGGCGGCAAAAGGCGGCTTTATCAAAGGAATGGACAGTACTTGTCGAAGAAAAGCAGCGTTTTTATTCTTGCCGCTTTTCTAGAATTTCGGGCTGTGCGTTTGACGGGAACATTCGAGACTTTCTTTAACGCCGATATAAATGTTGCGCCTACAGGAATTGGAGTCATTCTGAATTGTAACTTGAAGTCAATACTACGTCGATACAAAGTTTATTATGAAATAGTACAAAATGAGTGCAGCGAATAAATCTTAAACGTATCATTTCAATAGCGATCGGGAGAAAGAATTTTTCTTTCGTATGCAGAAGGATAAGTGCATTTGTCTTATTTGCCGTGCGTCAGTGGCAATACCTAAGCGTGGTAACTTAGAGATGCATCATGAAACGGTTCAGAAAAACTATGAAGAGGATTTTCTGCAACAGAACAGAGTGAATAAGAAAAGGAAAATTTCGAGATTTGAGATCTTGTTTGAAAAAAGAACAAACCATGATCACAAGACCAGCCAAATAATCAAAAGCTGCTACGATCGCGTCATTTAGAATATCTCATATATTGGCGAAACACAAGAAACCATTTGAAGATTAATCGGTTGTGAAGGAAGCATTTATTGAAGCGGGTAAGACTTTATTTGGAGATTTTAAAAATGAAACAGAAATCATGTCTGCTACTAGAGAACTTCAGTTATCTCATCCGACTGTCACAAGGCGTATTGAAGTCATGAGTTCGGACATGGCAGATAAACTAAAACATGATATCATGAAATACACATACTTTTCTTGACAGTTCGACGAATCCACCGGTATGACAGACCCTGCCCTGCTGTGTACTTTTATTTGGATAGTTTTCAATGACATGTTGGCTAAGGAAGAATTTTTGACGATCATTCCTCTGAATGGGAAGACCCTTAGCGAAGATATGTTTTAATCAATTTTGTAAAAAAATACAATCTACCAATATATAAATTTTGTGCATTTCAACCGATGGAGCACCAGCAATGACTGGAAACAAAATCGGTTTTGTGGCATTGTGTGGAGCTAATGAAGATTTCTTTTCTTTTTTTTCATTCCATTGCATTTTACATCAATAAGTTTTGTGTGCACGGATGGAATTCACAATTTTTGTTGCAATACGCATAATTTCCTCCGTGGTTTTTGATCAATAAGTTTTGTGTTCAAAAAATACGGAGGAAATTATGGGCATTGCAACAAAAATTGTGAATTCCATCCGTGCACGTAGCTTGCAACGGCGGTTTCGAAGTTGCAGTTGGAAGATAAGGAGTCAGCTGAACACACTGATTTAGTTCTTCACACGGACTCCAGGCGGTTGAGTCGCGGAAAATTCTTAGAAAGGTTTCAAGAATTATTGCGCGAAATAACAGCTTTTCTAGACTAAATATGTGATGACACTCAGATGTTGAGAAACCAAAAATGGCTGACTGATTTAGCATTTTTGACTGACATCACAATGCACTTAAACACCAGCTTCAAGATAAAGAAAGAACTATTATTGAGATAATTAGCGCAGTAAACGCATTCAAAAATAAATTGCAACTTATGATAGATCAACTGGAAAGAAAGGATCTGAAACATTTTTCGTCTTTGAAAGCAAAGATTCCTCAGTTGAATTATGTTACGTATGAGGCTGAATTATCAAATATTTTGGAACTATTCGAAATGCGTTTTTATTATTGCAGTAAATTGGCAAATATAGTATCATTTATGAGTTATCCTTTCTCATGTAAAAACATTGAGGAATTAGCTACTGAAATAGCAAGTCAGTTTAATATGAACTTATGTTCTGTTGAAAAAGACTTGGTGCAGATTATATCAGATATAGCATCTTATAGCTACAGCATGTGATACAACTCTCTGGTGTTTTATATCTGAAGATAAATATCTGAATCTGAGGCAAATCGCCCTTCAACTGACGGAATGTTTGGGTCAACTTACTTGTTCGAGTCTGCATTTTCTGAAATGAAGATAATTGAGTCAAAACATCGCAATCGACTAACTGACATTAGCACTCAGTGGTTACGTACCATGTTATGAAAAGTATGCTGAGGACATGCAGTGCCACGCTCAAACATCCAAAGTAACCCCTCAGTTAAGTTTAACACCATATGTAACTCTTTTGTTTTGTAACAACTAATAAAGTCGCAATTTTGGATAACTATGAGTTTTTTCATTGATATTATAGAGAACCTTAGTTAACCTAACAAAAACTTTGACTAAAACAATGTATATTGTGCGGAAAGCTAATAACACTGGTCTACAATGGTTTTGTTGCCCTAGATATGAAAATGATTTTGGGTGTATTTATGCACACAATTCGTGAAACTATCAATGATTTTGTAGGATTTGCTCTGATTTCTTTTTAAATCTTTATTTTCATTTTACATAACAAAATCGTAAAACAAGAAACAAAATAACAGAAATATTTATAATGTCAGTTATATTTTGAGAAATTCGGATACATCGAAGTAAATAAAGAGGAAAATGTCGAAAATATATTTCATATTTCCATAAAACGCCTTTTATGAGCTTTTCTTCTATAATTTTTCAGGGACAATCTCTTTTCAAAGACCAGCAGTAATCTGCCATCATGTGACAATCCCATCGACCTTGATACCTTTCTTCCATCACTTTTAGATCTTGATGAAACCGCTCTCCTGTTCCTCACTATAATTTCCTAAATTATCCGGAAATTTATCTAGATGATTGCGGAGATAGTGTAACTTAATACTCATATTTGCTCCTAAAGTCTGAAAGTTTGTCAGCATATTTTGCACAATTTCTTCATAATTTGCTGCTTTATGGTTACCTAGGAAATTTTCGACAACCAACAAAAAACTTTTCCAAGCTTTACTTTCCGGAACAGTCATAACTTTGATAAAATCTGAGTCTTTCATCAATTGCCGTATTTGAGGACCATCAAATATTCCACCTTTCAATTTTTCCATACTAAGCTTCGGAAATTTTCTGCAAATGTAATTAAAACAATTTCCGTCTTTGTTCAACGCTTTTACAAATTGCTTAATCATACCTAACTTAATATGTAATGGTGGAAGTATGATTTTGTCTCTGCTCACCAGCGGCTCCCTTATTACGTTGGCTTTACCGACAGTTAAAGAATTTCTTACAGGCCAAACATCTTGTTCCCAATGAAGTTGCTTTGCTCTACTATCCCACATACAAATAAAGCAAGGGTATTTTGTATATCCACTTTGTTGGCCAAGTAAAAAATTAACCATTTTTAAATCCACACAGATCGGCCATTGATGCTCAAAGTATTTAATTTTCTCTAAAACTAATTTTACATTTTCATATTCTTCTTTGAGTTTTGTTGAATGGGCAATTGGAATTGATGCAAATTTATTTCCATTGTGCAATAAGACGCATTTTAAACTTCTTTTGCAACTATCAATAAAAAGGCGCCATTCAGTAGATTTGTACTCTTTTAAACCCATGTCTATAATCAGCTTCGCGATATCATTACAATACACTAATCCTTCATTTTCACTAAAAAATTGTAATAACTCTTTTTCTCGCGTTCTGTATGTTGTAATTGTTTTCAATCTTGAGGCTAACAGTTCTGATCCTTGTTTTGATAAATTGAGATCACGTATTAAATCACTGAGTTCATTTTGAGAAAATAACTTTGGCGTAGATGTTTCACCTTCCCATTCACTTCCACTAGTAGATGGTCCCGATTTCTGTGAATTTGGTAACATCATTGTTTCTGAGGGCATACAAATTACTTTTGAAATGTATATGGGCCGAGGGAGATTTTCACTGTGTAGAACCGGACATTTCGTAGACTGTAAGTCTGGGTATCTCCACGTTTGATTTCGATTAAGACCTTTAACATCTAATACGCAAAAGTAACAATCATCTAAATGATTCGTAGGCTCCATCCAAATCATAGGAATACCAAAGTCTAATCCAGAACGTTCACCTTTTTTCCACAACCGTAAAGACTCAACACAGGACTTACAAACTTTATTAGGAACCCATGATTTACCTAATTTGTCCATTTTGAAACCAAAATATTCAACATAAGTCCCCTTGACAAAGTCTGTGATATTTCTTTTTGGTTTTTTTGGTATATAAACACCGCAAATATAACAAAATAAATCACTACAATATTTACACTTTCTTCGTGACGAACTCATATTTTAGACTAGAAGACAAATATATAAGAATGGACATTCAGTAATTGAAACAAAATATTAATCCATGACACTTTATCCAGATTTACGTGTATATGTACTACAATATTGTCGAATAACTGAGATCTCAGCTGTTCTGTGGAGCAAGGGGTCTGAGAGTGGGGATCAGGTGATGTTTGTACGCGCGAAAAAGTTGCGCAGAAGCCTAATCATGACTGGAAAATTAAATTTTATTTCTAACAAGCTTATAATTGTTCAAAATATAAGAAATGCAAAAATCATGAAAATACGAGCACATTGAGAACTTTCATGAATATATTCGTAATCTGGGTACTTGAAAACATAAAAACTTGCGATGATATCCAGGGCAACAATAAGAAAAATTTTTTTTGTAGAGCTGTGTAACTATATATGCTACGGTACACCCTACCTAGATAGGTAGGTAGGGTGTATCGTGTATATACAACCCTGCATTACACATACCTGCAGGCTCTTAGAGTCGATCGTAAGTAGTCTAAAGATATTGAGGTATATCGCCAGCAGTTCAAGTTTGCGCACCCCTGGTCTACATGGTAATTAATTAATGAATATATAGACAATGTGATAGAATTATTAATTTGGTCAAGTGTAAACAATATAAGAAAATTATTGAAATATTCGCGATACTAAACACACGGGTTGTTTCATATTAGCCCGTCAAATGTTGATATATTAGTGTCGTGGATACGAATTGCAAATTTCAAGAAGCCCTTACTATGGATACTCGTTAATGATATGCTTTTTCTTGCTTGTAAAGTTCAATTTAAAGAAAACTTAAACCAATTGACCGTTTAGAGCAAATTGAGTGAATTTGTGATTATCAACAAGTGGAAGCTAATTCTTAGAAGATGGCGCTTTTTATCTTGCTTGCTAATTGTAATCTCATATAGGGTGTCCACGCGAGATGAGACATTAAAAGTATATGGAGAAAGGCATAACCGATTGGAGAATTTTCTTTGTTGTCTTGATTGTTATTCCAAAATATGTTCAATGTTGTGACACTTTCGGTTATATCGGAATTTAACACCATCATTGTTGTTTCAAATGGCATAATGTACGTTTCTATTTTCTTTATTGTAGAATATTAAATTCTGAAAAATTTTTCTCATATCATTGCCACCTGAAATCAACCGAAAGGAAGATCTGAATTTTTCATTCAGAATTCGGCGATATTTGGTTGTTTCTTACAAAGCATCATAAAAATACTAAGGGTCACTCAATATGGATTATTTCTAACTCGTTGTGAGTAAAAATACTCATTCAGCAGAATTCAATAAATTCAGAGGCTTCACGTTATACAGGGTGCTTCCAAGGCATGTGGCAGATCGCAGTACATTCAAAGGAACAAGAGTCCGATTCTTCAAATTAGACTACTTATTTTTGTACACACCATTTAACTCGTAATATTAATAGACCTCGATCTGTTATGGATTTCCCTATTCATAAAATGCATCGTTTCCGTGTTATTTGGGATTTTATCTCAAAAGTTAGGATTTTTCGCGGTAGGACCCTGAAATTCGCAGATTATATGACCGAAAATCTTTCAAGTAATGTATTTCGATCTCTCAATACGATACCCATCTCAAAATCTTCATCAAAGTAATTCTGGTCAGAATTCCGAAAGAAAAAGTGCGAAATCAAATACTATTGAAGTGGATTCTGACTTCTCGTTTTTCTTCTTTTCTAGTAGGTATTATCGATTACATCAGTTACTTGTCTCAGGGCAGGACATGGTCGTAGTAATAGTATGTTGTTCAAATGGAATACTGTAGAAAGTCCGGCATGTGAATGTGGCGCAGCTGAAGAAATATTAAGACATTTGGTCCTCCATTGTCTTATTTACCATTTTACGGGTGGTTTTCAAAAAATTCATTCCGTTTCAGATAATTTCATCAACTGGGTACAGAACTTCAAGTCTATTTAGGAGATTAGTTTTGAATCTTGGGCATATTATTGGCTACACCCCTGAATGGTGTATGAGATGTTTTCAGTTGAAAAACAGCGGAGCATTAGTTGAGTTCTTAGATAAGGCAAGGGCTGCACCCCCTTAGGGCTTTTTCACATGTTGTATGAGATGTTCCCTGTTGAAAAACAGCGGAGCATTAGTCAAGTTTTTAGATAAGGCAAGGGCTACACCCCCGTTGGGCTTCATTCCCAAAAGGTGTATGAGATGTTGTCTGTTGAAAAACAGAGGAGCATTAGTTAAGTTCTTAGATTCAAGTGAGTTTAGACATATAAGAGTTAGGTTTGTTCGATGAAATATTTTTCTGTTGTTTTACTTTTTCCATTGTTACAGATTTTTCCTGTCCCAAACCCCCTTCCTTTTCACCCTTGTATTTGTGAAGAAGTCCTGGAAATCATGGAGTGCAAGATGAGAATAAGAGAATGAAGCTGCTAAGCAGAAAAATTTTTGGTACTCTTTTTGTACATACGACACTAAGACAACATAAGCAGACAAGCTATTGCTAGTGCAATAGCGACAGGGAAAAGAGTTTTTTCCACGGGTTTTTTCTCTCGTTTATTGAATCATACGCAAGATAGTATGGTTCCCCTGTTACATATCCTGTGCTCACACAGTAGGGGCAATCGTAGAAGGCATGGTGCGAGTTTAGATGCCTGATTAAGGAACGGGCATGATCTGTTTTTTTCCGCTGTTATTCTATTTATTCGCTTGTTTTTTATGATTGTGTTTTTCTGACACACACCGAAATTATAGATTTAAGCATTTATTGTAAATACAATTATTCGAAATTTGTAAATACTCTCTTTTCAGAAGAATATACATATGGTTAGATATTGCCAACCGAAAAAAACATGAACTTATTCCTTCAGTTATGCTGAAAAATATTAGAGTTTTATCTAGTAAAAAATATTTGAAATATTCCGTTTCATGACAATTTATGGATTTCAAATTGTCTAGATCTAAAATGAATAACAATTCGAAGATGACTTTCCTGACAAGAAACTAATGTAATCGAGAATACCTACTAGAAAAGAAGAGACACAAGTCAGATTCAATTCACTTCAATAGTAATTTATTTCGCAATTTTTCTGTCGGAACTCTGACCAGAGTTATTTTGATAAAGATTTTGAGATGGGTCTCGTATTGAGAGATCGAAATGCATTATTGGAAAGATGTCCGGTCATATAATTTCGAATTTCAGAGTCCTCGCGCGAAAAATCGTAATTTTTGGGATAAAATGACGAATAACTTTGAAACGATGCACTTTAGGTATAAATAAATCTATTACAGATCGATGCCTATTAATATTACGAGTAAAATGGTTTGTGCAAAAATAGGTAGTCTAGACTTTTGTACCTTTGAATGTACTACGGTTTGCCACTTGCATTCTACTGAATGAGCCAGTTTATTTTCAATGAGCTAGAAATAATCGATATTTAATGACCGCCAAATTCCGATTGAAAACTGCATATCTTTCTTTCGGTTGCTTTCAGATGGCAATGATATGAGAAAAAATTGTTAAGAATTTAATTTTTTACAATAAAAGAAATAGAAACAAACATTAAGCTATTTAAAATGACAAATATGGTGTGAACTTCTGGTATAACCGGAAGTGCCATAGCATTGAAAATATGTTCGGAACTTAGTTCCAATAACATCCAAGACAACAAAACCAATTTCTCCAATCGGTCATTCCTTTCTCGATATCCTTTTAATGTTCCATCTCGCGTGTACATCCGGTATATGGTTCAGGGAGCCAACATGTGTCCGTCCAGAACGTCTAACTTGGTTCAAATCTTTGGGTCGAATTCATTTGGTAGTATACTCATACATTCAGGGATTGCATCAGGAATTATTGCGAATAGAAAAAGATTCACGATTATTATTCAATGAAAGCATATGAACAAATATTTCTATCCTTTTCTGCAGAGAGTAAATAAAAATACCAATTCAATTACTTTATGAATATCTAATAACGATATGATATGTAATAAATGATATATGAATCGAACAATGCTAATTAGATAATTAAGTACTAATAGCTATAAAGTGGTTTTAAACTTTTTCGCAAACAAAAAAAGCATCGTATTCAACGTGAAATTCTGCTTAGTATCACATTGTTTTTATGTCAGTATTTAATGGTAAATTTCATAAGAAATACTAACTATTTCAATTGCCCACATGGTGGAGTTTTCAACCAATCCTATTTTTCAATCTCCTTGGATCGATTGTGCCAAAAGCAATCTCCAACGAGAATTGGGCACCGTGAATGATAGATCATAACTAAAGCATTTATCGTGAATACAAAATTCATACAAAGTATATCAATCAGCACAAAAAAAGGGGATGTGTGGCACCAGATCTTCCGTAACTTCAAAATTGAGATATATTATTCATGTAGAATATTACTTCCTTTCATGTCAATATCATTAATGCGTCCAGTGAGGATTTCAAACATTGTATGATTCTGCGTCCAAATTTTATTCATTATGATATTGCGTCCATCGCTGTTACCAATTTCATTCTGCTTGATTCTATCGCAGTTAAATAAAAAAAACTAATGAATTTGTCGAAATTTACGATCTTCTTTGGCAGGCCGATATGACAGTTTGTCCCCATATATCCATTCCTTCAAAATCAGCATAATATGCCGTTGATGCCGTTGGGGTTCTGTACTCTCGTAGTAATATCACAGGAGAAGTACCGAAATCTACAATCTTCTTTGAACTACCGGCATTACAGTTTGTCCAGTTGAATGAGAATGAGGCACCACAGTTATGATTTAAACTGTTCGTAAGATACTCGAACCGCCTTTAATTATTCATTAGAGTCAAGCATCGAAAATCAGATTATATTAACTTATGAATACTTATTCCGATACTTTTGGTTACATAACATAATCAATGTGCCTTGTATTCTTCTTTATTGTGCTGAAAACTTAAATGAATGAACTGAATTGTCATAAATACTATACTAATTCTTTATATACCAAATTAAGAGATGACTATACAGTGTGTTCCAACGAAAATTTGACCCCCCCTCTAACTCCGAAATGAGTAACATTAGCGAAAAGCACCAAGACACGTCGATTTTTGTTTCGAGGGGGAGCATTTTTCGAAATAATTCGAAACTTCTCAGATCAACCCTCTACCCCCAGCAACCCTAACTTTGAAATTCATCATAGGGAATAAGGGTCGAGTGGCACCTTACTGAAAAGGTCTGTCAATTCTCCACCTTGATTTGTCATTTTTAGAATTTTAAATTAACATACAGGGTGTCCCAACCAAGGGTGAAGTTGAATTCCTGGAAATCCCAAATACTAAATGAAATAGATTTATTTTGGCATAATGCAAGCGCAGGTTTATGCTCGGTCTAGAAAAACGACCTACACTTGTGAATTTGGAGTTGGTGCAATCAACCCCTATTTCCAGCATCCCCAACTCAAAAATCATTCGATCGATAATAGGTCAAGTGGCACCTCGTTGGAAAGGTACTGCAATTTTCTCTTCGAATTTGGTATTTTCGAAATTCAGAATCATCATACAGGGTGTCCCGAAGCAGGAACATTGAAAATCCAAATAACTTTTTGAAACTGGTTCATTTCGGTATACGAGAACATGTTTGATCCGAGAATAGGACTTTCTTGTGTGGTTATAGAATTTTTGCAATCAACCCTTCCATTCAGCATCCCCAACTTGAAAATCATACAAATAATTCAAGTGGCATATCTTCAGAAAGGTTTTTGAATTCCAGAATGATTAAAGCATTTCATTCAGTTCGGCTCCCCATACAGGATGTCGCTTTCGAAAAATTCAATATCGTCATTTGAAATTATCAACTAAAATTAATTCGAAACTGTTAAATGTATTGGGGTACGATGTGTTGAGCATCAATTACGAAGAAATAAAGCTGATTTCTGCATTGAAAATGTTCACATTTTTTTCATTTCCATCTGGCGTGCAGTCATCTGTTATTTCTCATTTTTGCAATGAAATATTATTATTATTCAGATCAGTTCCTCATTATTGTTGTTGTTCGTCAGTTGAAATTAATCTGAAAATGGTTTATTCCACTGAGGAAAGGGTCGAAATTGTATCGACGTATTTTCGAAATAACAGTTGTGCCAAAGAAACGGCAAGGATATTCGATAGGAACCATCCTGAAAGAGAAAGGGAGTCAGTCACCAGTACGTTAAATATTTGGTTGACAAATTCCTAGCTACGGGTTCGGTGGCAAACAAAAACATGAAGTGGCATGTCCTGTCAGAAATGAGGCAACGGAAGTGGCAGTAGTGGGTCATCTACAAATGGAGAATACTACTTCGATCAGAAAACTATCTCGTCTGACTGGTGTATCAGCTACAACTGTCCATAGAATCGTGAAACATCACAAATTTCACCCTACAAGGTAAAATTAGTGCATGAAATAAACGAAGATGATCCAGATCGTCGTTCACAGTTTTGTGAAAATCTAAGTGAAAACCTAAACGCTAATCCAAATTTTCTGAATAACATCTGTTTTTCTGATGAAAGCACCTTTATGCTCAGTGGTGAAGTGAATAGACATAATTGTGGATATTGGGACACACAGAATCCTCATTGGTTTAGAGAGGCCCACACGCAAAGGCCTCAGAAGTTGAACGTTTGGGCAGGAATTTTTGGCAATCATCTAGTTGGGCCTTTCTTTATTGAGGGTAATCTGAATGGAAATGGCTACCTACAGTTGTTAGAGGAACACATACATCCTAGATTGACAGAAATTTTACAGAACGATCCAACTCTTTCTGAGGACGAAATGCGTTTTCAACAAGACGGTGCTCCTCAGCATTATGATGCTCGGGTGCGCCAATATTTAGACGAAAATTTCCCAGGAAGGTGGATTGGTAGAAGAGGACCTGTTGAGTGGCCAGCCAGGTCACCAGATTTAAATCCCCTAGATTTTTTTTTGTGGGGCCATCTAAAATCTAAAGTTTATGCCACAAGACCAGAAAACCTGGAGGAGCTGCGGATGAGGATTATCACAGAATGCCGACTTTTGACTCCTGAAGTTTTCGCTAATGTGAGAAGAGAGTTCGAAAATCGTCTGTATAACTGTATGGAGGTGGGCGGAGGTCATTTTGAACAATTGTTGTAATAATCAAGTTAGTTTTTGTTTTCAATTGAATACAAGTTCAATAAATCTCGTTTTCCTGTTTAGATGAGCATCCAATCAGTTTCTCCATCATCCCTCATCCTGATCCTCACGCCAGAAAACCTCGATTGCCAAACTGAAACCAATGCCTCAGTGATTCAGAAAATAGAAAAATCTTTCTGGAACTTTGCCACTCAACCTGTAATCACTTGTATGATTTTTTGAGTTGGGGATGCTGAATGGAAGAGATTGATTTCAAAAATTCCATATTCACGCAAGAGAGTCTTATTCTCGAATCAAACATAAACATGTTCTCGTATTATACCGAAATGAACCAGTTTCAAAAAGTTATTTGGGTTTTCAGTGTTCCTGCTCCGGGACACCCTGTATGCTGATTCTGAATTTCGAAAATACCAAATTCGAAGAGAAAATTGAAATACCTTTCCAACGAGGTGCCACTTGACCTATTTTCGATCGAATGATTTTTGAGTTGGGGATGCTGGAAATAGGGGATTGATTGCACCAACTCCAAATTCACAAGTGTAGGTCGTTTTTCTAGACCGAGCATAAACCTGCGCTTGCATTATGCCAAAATAAATCGATTTCATTTAGTATTTGGGATTTGCAGGAATTCAACTTTACCCTCGGTTGGGACACCCTGTATGTTAATTTAAAATTCTAAAAATGACAAATCAAGGTGGAGAATTGACAGACCTTTACAGTAAGGTGCCACTCGACCCTTATTCCCTATGATGAATTTCGAAATTAGGGTTGCTGGGGGTAGGGGGTTGATCTGACAAGTTTCGAATTATTTCGAAAAATGCTCCCCCTCGAAACAAAAATCGACGTGTCTTGGTGTTTTTCGCTAATGTTACTCATTTCGGAGTTATAGGGGGGGTCAAATTTTCGTTGGAACACACTGTATTTATTTGAACAGCAACATCGCTAACAACAATTCTTTTTAGTGTATTCATAGCAGCTAGTTTTTTGCAGAATACTTAGATGAAAATTATGTAGAGTTCTGTGAATAACATAGCTTACCATGCCTCATTTAAATCATTTCATCAAAAAAAAAACTGAAGAAAGACCAGACATGATTCAGTTCGATTTGTCATACAGAAATCTTGTATGGTATATCCTGAAACTTATTTGTGCGAAATTATTATTTCATGTAAATACGGGAAATTATTGGAATAATGATCCAATTATGGTATCGAACAATTACTTCTCACTTTTTAATATGGAGTTCTACAACAAATTCACTTCTGTCCGACCTCTTATAGTATATCTTCTAAAATATACGACTCAGATACTTGGGCCGAATGGATTTGATTCAACAATATACTCGAAGAAAACGAATCAAACTCCACCCAATGGTTTCGGATATCCGGCGTGAGTGCTGGCATAAGGACTTTTAAATTTTTTAAACTGAAGACTTAGCTAAAAGTTTTCATGAAGATAATGCACGAATAAAATGAATTCGATGAAAAAGAGCCTTATACTATATTCCGTATAAAAATACAAGACAAATGATGTAGTACTCTTCGGGTGGCCTCTAAATCGTCAGCCAGATAATATAACGTCAATTTCTGAAAACCCCATGAAATGCTATTCAGGGAATAGCGAAAAGTTCATACATTTTAAGCCTAGAAGGGTAATCTATTGTTGATATTTCAAGATGATCTGGAAAACCAATCAGCGAATTGTGCTTCAGTAACACTTATTTCTCCAAATCAGATCTCGATTTCATCAACATCGTTGAAAATAACGGAAAACCAAGAGCAAATTTATTAATAATTGTATAATATGGGACATTTTCGATGAATCCGAATTGATTATTAAATGTATTCGATTTTGCCATAGGACTGAAGCTTACATGAGATGTTCGAGTTAAGAAATTAGATATTTATATTTTGCCAAATCATGGACATCCAAGAAGTTCAAAATTCTTACGACAACTGGAATAATACAAACAAACACACAAAGGCTCCTGATATCACATCAACGCTTTGCTCATTTTTCCACTTTGTATTATCCAAAGTCTTAAGATAATACTTGCAATGGACTTGGAAGATGTTTGGATAATTATTGGGTGTCGATAACTATTAATACTTACCTAGGCTGGACTTGAACAGCAAGAATTTATTTTAGGTATCTACTTATACAAATCGTCCTTCTTACCTTACTTCTCACTAGAACAAAATTTACCGATAATGATATAGATGGAAATGAGATCCTATTAAAAATAAAATATGAATTGTACATAATGTTAAGTCTGCTTACCACAAAATTTGTTACCCCCTCTATTTCAAGATGGACTGATTTTGGACGAAAAAGCTGAGACATGTCAATTTTTTATTGAAGGGGGACCAATTTCTGAGTTAGTTCAGAGCATGTAAAATCAACCCCCTACCCTCAGAAGCACCTAAGTCTGAATTTATCATGGAGGAAAGTAGGTCGAGTGACAAATGGTACCTTTACTAACATTTTATCACACAGAAATTTCAAACACAAGGAAAATTTGTATTGCAACGAAAATTTGCCACTGCCTTTATGTCAAGAGAGACTGATTGTAGTGAAAAAATATGAGACTCGCTAATTTTTTATTAGAGGAGTTATTTAGTTAGTACGGAACATATGAAATCAACCCCCTACCCACAGCACCTCCCATTATTGGGAAAGTGGATCGAGCGATATATCCTTAGAAAGGTCTTTCAATTTTCTATTCAAAATTTAATCGTCATGGACGTTCATAGGGTGTATCGTTTTTGACTTTTTTTCGAAATTCAAAAAAGTATAGTGCGGAAAAAATGCATTTGGTGGCACCGAGCATCTGTGATTTTTTTCAGAATTTTTGAACAATGCCTAGGGGTCGCGCAATGCCCTCAAAGTTTCTTATGTTGTGTATAGACAACCCGCACAACAATCTTGCATTTTCACGCTGTTTTAGGGTTCTAAAGTCATTTCTGAACTCTTTCTCTTGTTTTTAGTTGTTTTTTTTATGGAGTATAAATGATAGAAGGATTTCGCTGTATTGTTACAAACAAGTGTTAATAAAGCATGGATACAATTTAACGTTAATGCAGCTTTGGTAAAATTAAATTTTGAAAATCAGAATTTCCTATGGACGCTTCCGCTCTTCTTGTGCAACGGCGTAGTCCCTTTTGGTATGTAGAGATGGCATCCGTTGTCTGGACTCCAGTTTTGCTTTCACGTACGCGTCACGAGATTGTGGCCCAAAAACAGAGGAAGACAGCTTGAGTGTGGCAGGGGAAAGCAGTTAATTCCTTATCACAGAATGCTCGAATCCTAATATTTTCTTCTGTTTCTTCGGGTGATAGTGATCGGGTTAGAGGGGGCTCGGTTACAGGGTGCGAAGACCAGTCTATGAGATCGTAGTAGTGCTCAGCGTTTAACTTTAATTTGGTCAATTCGAAGGCGCGTATTTCCTTCCGTGTTGTCTTCGTCGATCTTGCCTTTTTTATTCTTCTCCAAGCAAGAGCTCTCGTGTCGGGATTGCCATCGTTGATCATAGCGAACAGTACATTCTCAGGGTGTCCAAAATAGGCATTGTTCTGAATAACCTTGTCCACAATATTCCGCAGTTTGAGAGGCAGGTAGCGTGACAGTCGAATCAACTTCCATAAATGTATTGGACCCTGGGCAATCGAGGGTCCTTTTTTTACTGAGTACCAAACGGGAGCGTAAACTTTCATTACATACGAAGCCAACTGGCGAAGCGCCTCCGAAGGCTTTTCGGTACTAATGTATAATCGTAATACTCTACTAGCTGTTGTTAACCACCTAGATTGTACAACAGGGCCTGTTTTCAGCTTGCTGAGTTCTTTTGGACAATGTCCACTTGAGACAGCGGTACATAAACGTAGGAGGTATTTCTGATCGGTGCTAATACTGTCAAACCTTCCGTGTCTTCTATCCAATCAACGGGATGGCGTCAAACTTCGTCACTCGTCGATTTTCGCATTGTAAAATAGCTTCTCCAATGGGTCCACCGGTTGCTTGTGGGTTTTTAGTTTCTCCGTCTAAATAACGCATGAGATGTCGGAAAGGTAGCTCGTTCAAATGGAGTTGACAAACAACATGCTGCACAGGAGCGTTGATAGCTATCTCTATGAGTCGCATCACACCTTGGATCCGACCAGTATTGCCGTTAGTGCCGTCACATCCCAGCACTGTTAATTTAGAAATATCGATTTTCTGTTGATCAAAAAAAAATCGCATACTTTTGACGAT
Source organism: Cryptolaemus montrouzieri (assembly GCA_013387265.2). Taxonomy (NCBI): domain Eukaryota; kingdom Metazoa; phylum Arthropoda; class Insecta; order Coleoptera; family Coccinellidae; genus Cryptolaemus; species Cryptolaemus montrouzieri. The sequence goes on from JABFTP020000144.1 coordinate 36,183,008, forward strand.
ATCATCAGCGGACCCTGATGAAGGTGAAACATGGCCAAGAAACGATGCAGCTACCCCACTCCCAGTGTTGCCAATGCTTGACATTTAATAAGAAAAAAGTAGCCTGTTCTTGCTTGACGCACTTAGTATAAAGAACCTTACCGAACCAAATACGAGAATATAGCACTCTGGTATTTATAATTTCTTGTTTTCTTCCTCTAATTCGTTACATCGTAGTCTTTTATTCCTTTATAGCACAAAGACAACAAATACACATAAACAAACTGCAAGAAAATCGACTTTAGACCTCTGAAAACACTTGAAATCGCGAAATTGTTGTGCGGGTTGCCTATATACAACAGAAGAAACTTTAAGGGCATTGCGCGACCCCTAGGTATTGTTCAAAAATTCTGAAAAAAATCACAGATGCTCGGTGCCACCAAATGCAACTTTTCCGCACTATACTTTTTTGAATTTCGAAAAAAAAGTCAAAAATGATACGTTCAACATCATACAAACAGCCCAAACAAAACAAAAGTTTGTTTTCCAACTGAAGTTTGACAATGTTTAAAATCAAATTGTCAAAGTTCTAAAAATGACCCCATCCAACATCCCTTCAATGATACAAGTCTAATTCTAATTAATAATTTCCCTGCTATCATTTTCAAGTGACGATTCTTGTCCTCGGCACTTCTCAATTTTCAATCATCAAGGAAATAATAAAAACAATTTGAAATATTGATGAACATCAATGTTTTGTAGGGAACGCCAAATTGTTTTTGTCAGAACCATCTGGTAATGATAAATCCGTTTCACGTTTGTCTTTCATATTCGCTATAATTTCAATCACAGTTGTCGTTGGTTAGACAACCGTTCAAAATGGTATACTCAACTGATGCGTGGTAGAAATTGTTTTAATTTATAATCGAAATAATAGTTTCTATCATAAAAAACTCAAGTGTTCTGATGTATTAGCTTCAACAGTCTACAGGATTGTGAAGCATCACCAATTTCACCCTTTTAAAGTGAAACAAGTTCATAAAATATACGAAGATGATCCTGATTGCCACTTCCATTCTGTGAAATTTCAAGTGAAAATATTTACAATATTCCACTCACACACAACCAAATTTATATGGAATCACTCAGTATTTCACATTATTGATTGTTTTTAGCCATGGATCTTTGACTACTTGTGAAGAATGAAAATTTTTGGTGCAAAAAAAAACTTGATAAGAAATGTTGAATTATCACCAACATGTTTGGGATATTGTACTCAGTTGTCACTGAGATTTGAAACTGTGAATTTCAAAATATAAAAAAGCCTATAATCATAATTGAAAATGCCTTACGTTGGATTATCCGATGTGCAGAGGGTAGAATTATTGCTTTCGTTGAAGAAGGGGTGACAAGGAGGGATACAGCGGCCACAATGGGGATATCACAGGGGGTGATTTCAAAAACCTACAATCCGATACGTGGAGATACAATCTCTGCAAAATAGGCCTAGAAGAAGTCGTAGGAAGATCTTCTCTGCAGGACAAGACCGCTTTTTGTGCCAAATTGCAAGAAGAGACCCTAGCGCGTCGAACCCCATACTCCAAAGGTAATTTCTGGAAGCAACAGGGATCAGTGTATCAGTCGAAACGATACTTATATATACAAAGACTTATTTCAAGGGGTTTATACAGCAGAAGGCCCTTAAGAGTTCCAGAGCTAACCAGACAACGAAAATTCAACAGGCTTAATTGGTGTAACGAACACCAGAATAGGAATATTGAGAATTGCCGAAATGTTCTTTTTCCGCATGAGACCAGAATTGGTGTTCGATCAGATGACCGCCGGATTCGGGTTTTAAGGTGTCGTGGAAGACAAGCTACACTCCGAGCAGTACAACAAATTTCGAAATACCAACGGGGCAGTGTGATGTTTTGGTATGGCATTATGTAGGCAGAAGAGAATCGATTTCGTTTCCTGCTTGTGGAATGTCTAGAAATTGCGTGGAGCTAGTGCCGGAGCCCATAATGAGACTCTGGCGAGGTGCCCACGGTAAGAATTGCACTTTTATGCAAGATAATGGTCCTCCGCATACCACCAACCACGCGCGCCATTATCTTAAAACAGAAGGAATCGCTATTTTGGACCGGTCAGTTTGCTCTCCAGACCTAAACCCTTTTGGACATTTATATCACCCCAGAGGAGGTTGAAAACCTAATCCAAAGCATACCTAGAGGGACTCAGGCTTGTATCAGGGCAAGAGGAGGTAATACAAGTTCCTGAGGTCGAGAAAAAAACACCTATTCCGTGAGAAAATAATTTTTAATTTTTTTACTACATGCGGAAAGAATCTCTTTTTTTCTTTTATTCGTTATTTTCTTAGAATAAACCATAATTCATTTATTTTTTCAATTGAAATATCTGAAAAATGATCAATTCTAACAATCCTTCGAAATTTCCAAAATCCCTGAGGAAATATTCAAAATTTCGGGTGATTTCATGTAAATTTGCTTGTGTGTATCCTGTATAGAACCTGTTTTTCTGACGAGAGTACCTTTAGTATCAAAGGTGAGGTGAGTAGGCATAATTGTCATGATTCCTTATTGGTTCACATAGGCATACACACAAATGACTCAGAAATTGAATGTTCCGGCTGGAATTTATGGAAAGCATATTGCAGGATCTTTCTTCATCGAAGGTAATCTCAATGGAGACATTTATTTGCAGTTGTAGGAAGAATTAATAAATATCAGACTCACAGAAATTCTAGAAGAAAGAGTTTTCAGGGAATGAGATACGTTTCAAGTATGATGATGCTCATGCACACTTCGATGTTCCTGTGCGACAATATTTGGATTCAAATTTCTTAGGTTGCATGGATTGGCAGAAGAGGAGCAGTTCAGTGTTTAGCCAGGTCACCTGATTTGAGTCTTCTAGATTTCTTCTTATGAGCTTATCTTGAATCGAGAGTTTATGCCGCATAACTTGAAAACTTGGAAGAGATACAGAGAAGAATCTTCACCGAATGCAGGATTTTGAAAGCAGAAGTTCTTTAAAATTTTAGTAGGGTACTCGAGAATCGTTCGTATCATTGTATGGAGGTAAGCCGAGGTCATTTTGAGCATATAAATTGATTCTTGGCATTGGCACATTTTCAAAATATAAATTTTCGTTGTGTTAGAACTGTCTGTATGCTAGTGAATGTTCATATGTTCATAGTTTTGAATATAGAGTTAAAATACTTTTCCAAAGATATGCCATTTGTCCCACTTTTCCTTTTATCTATTTCGACTTAGAACCTGTTAGATTTTTGTTCTATAGGGTATTCTGAAGTGATCTGAGTGAAACTCTTCTCACCGACTCTCACTGTTTTATTACAGTTGTGTCCTGGTCTATACATTTGCTTTGAGAACTTGCCCATCAAGGTGAAACATGAAACATGCTATTTGAAAAAAAACTGTTGGGGATTTTTTCAAGCCAAGAGAAACGAATTACACACAAAACACAATTGACTGAGAATAAAAATCGACGTGTCATATGATATTTCATGAAAAATATTGCCTGAAATTTTAATGAATTTATTCCATTCATTCTCTTTCTGCTGATAACACCGAGTGTGCTACTGTTTTCGCTAACTCTTTTGCGGATACATATTCAGAGAAGCCTGCTGAGCCTGTACCGGGGGTTCAAGTTCCCCGCGTGAATCTTTCTCTTGAGCACGTCGAATTCTCAGAGGTCGAAGCTCACAGTCTACTCTCCTCTCTTGATCCCTTCACTTCCCCAGGTATCGATGGCATCTCAGCTAGGGTACGGAAGAGCTGTACTGACACGCTATGTTTATCTCTTGAAAAGCTACTAGAACTTTCTTTCCGTACTGGTAGGCTTCCAACTGATTGGAAATCTGCTAAAATAACACCAATATTCAAGAAGGATGACCGCCTCTCGGCCTCCAATTATCGACTTATTAGTCTTCTACTGATTGTCTCAAAGATTGCAGAAAAAACTGTTTGTCAGCACATGCTGAACTTCCTCAACACAAATAAAATCATACCAGTTGAACAGCACGGTTTCCTTCTTGGTAAATCTATCATCACCTGTCTCCTCAGTTGCCTCGATAAGTGGACAAGATCCATCGATTCTAACATAACTTTCGACATCATTTACCTTGATTTCGCTCGCGCGTTCGACCGTGTTCTTCGATCGATTGCTCCATAAATTTTAGCATTTTGGAATCAGAGGGGACCTCCTTCGTTGGATAGCAGCATTCTTGAGTAATCGACTTTTTATAGTCAGAGTTGGAGAGTGCTCTCATTCTCTTGGGCGGCTGTTGAGTGGTGTGCCTCAGGGCTCCGTGTTGGGACCCGTCCTGTTCCTGGTATACGTGGCGGACCTTTCTTCGGTGGTTTCCTCTTCTTTTTCATCATATGCTGACGACCTTGAGATCTTCGCGGACGCCTCCACTACTCCGAATCAATAACAGGTTGACCTCAACGGCATCCTGGAGTATACGCGTATTTGGCTTCTTCCACTGAATATCGACAAATGTAACGTATTACATCTGGGTAAAAATAATCTGCGTCATACCTATCGTAATAGTGGTGTGAATTTAGAGTCCACGAGGGTCCACATCTTGGCGTCACCAATTTCCGATGATCTTTCCTGGTCAGCTCATGTGCGAAGGATTGTGTCGAGTGCTAATAGTGCGTCATATATGATACGGAAAGCATTCCCTAAGTGCTCCATAACTACATTTAAATTTTTATACACCTCTCATGTACGGCCTATTCTCGAGCACGCGGGCCCTGTTTGGTTTCCAACCCTGGCAGGAGACAAGCTCCTCTTGGAATCAGTCAAGCGTCGATTCAATAGAGTTCCTTTAGGTTCTGTTAGACGTTCCTACGAAAATACACTCCATCTGTTCGGTTTGGAGACCTCTCTGTCCTGTTCTCGTTGAACACTAATAACCTGCGTGGTCACCCATTTAAACTGTATCGCGAAAACTTCAAAACTACAGCGACAGATTGGTTTTTGAGTAAAAGGGTCTTCCAAAAATGGAATCCCCTCACGGACGATGTTGTGTGCACGACCTCGATCAATATGTTCAAAATCATATTTGACCGCTCTCGTCGGTAGTGTTTGTGGGTGGATTAAATAAACTGATTGAATTACTTATTTATTTTGCGTTCTTTCTCTTGCCAGTGCACTTAAATCTATGCTAATTGCTATCACATACAAATTTTAATACACTTAAACTTATTTTTGTAACTTAATGTGAGATTATAGGCCTTGGCCTCATCTCTACTTTCAAATAAATAATAATAATCCTAGGTTCAAAGGTTACCATAGTACATTCGATCCATTAACGACTATATCTAAAGCTTTAAAATGTCTTGACAATATGTTTGTCATATTGCTTAAAATTAAACACATTGTTGGAAATATATTGATAGTATTTTTATACAACATATCAACTCAACAAATGCCACAGAAGTTTCATCTGATGTCACGAGATTTTCATATTAATTTTTTCGGATATACTGACATTGATTGTCCTAGTTAAATGAATAATAAATGAGATCTATAGTTGATGTAGATTTTGTTTGAGACTGACGAGTTCATAACCTATTCGAAATTGCAGTTCCATGTAAGAATATTCAATTAAATCTTGCAACCACTACACTGCTTGTTTTTCAACCTTATGTAATCAATTTATTCGACGAAACCCGTTGGCATTCTCCATAGTCTTAATCTGAAATCTTCCTTTTGAACACGTTAAAATGTAATTACACTTTTATTATTCATACGAAATCTTCCCATTTTATGTGCAGCATGAAAGGTTAAGCCTACATTAGAATATCTTTGGAACCTGCCAGATACTACGTTTATTTTATAAAAGGGGCTTTATTTATTAAAGCCAGTCAAGTTAGTTGAAATTAGCATCAGATTTCCATTCATCACTGCTCCGGTCATGAAGTTATCTGTAAATAGGACCTCACCCCTCTCGCGGTGCTGAAAGCTGCCTCACGCACCCTCAATGTGATGATTTATGAATGTGTTTGGAAACGTTATTCAGAAATTTGAAGGAATACATACGTTAAGAATGAAACCGATCTCATAGTATATAAATTTTTGACTATTTTTAAATCTGTGAGGTAATTTCTTCTTTGATCGATTAATTTGATATTTCATATTCGAAAAGCGTGGGGGTCAATTCCTTGGATAAAGAAATTGCAGTTTTCGATTGCGGCATCCATACTCCGAAGAGTCAAAAATATACAACAAATCTGAAAGAGAAGATTTTGTAGAAACCACAAGAACCTGTCCTGTATACCATTGTGTTGTAAAAATTTAATAATTTCAAGTTGTATGGCTTGAAACTTGTTCCACCACAGTCAAGATTCTACTTCGCATTGCAAATTAAAATAATTATCACATAATTTGTTATCTTTCCTCTTCTACCGATATTTATTACTCAGAATAAAAATGGAATTTAATAAGAAACAATACTAAGAGTATAATTTTGAGAATGATTATTCTGACTTTTTGAAGTTTCAAGAGATAAAGATCCCTTCACAAATTAAAAATGTTTGGTAAAATGTAAGAAAACGAGAAAAGAAAACATAAAACATTCCTTTTCTGAATGGAAATCTTATGGGATCAGTTCGCTCTCTATTTCTCTGTCTGTCAAGACTTTTTTCTGAGGAACACGTGGGTATATAGAGTTGAGATTGAAACCGAATATGCAAGTCAGAAAATTTACTGCGCGGAAGAGACCATGAACCTTCTAAGTCAACGCAATCGAGAGATATTTCATGTTGAATTTTCTTGTATATTTTGACACTCGCAGAAGATACGATACTACTTTTGATTGACCCAGAATCATGAAATTGAGGCAAAAGCAATGTATTTTAGCACGAATACAGGAAGAATTCTAGACAAATTTGCAGCTACATTAGCAAAGTTTCTTTTTTTTTTGATAAAACAAAGTTAAAAGAATGTATTGATTCAACCCTTACTATTTGGTGTTTAAGCATGATTGAAACACAAATGAAATTATTTATGTTGTCTCTATTACCAACCAATAAATTAAATTAATTGATCACTGTTACCGCAGTTTCGAAGTCTCATTCATCATCGAACAGTATGAAAACCAAGTACAAAGTAACATGAAAGATATATGAATAGGTCGTTATATGTTTTGGAAAATCCCGATATTAGGGCAGTTCACAATTTTTGAAATAGAGTTATTATTTGTCATTATCTGAACGTTGTCAGTGACAACTGATTGAAAATTTCAACTGATTCTAGGAAATTGAGTTTTTTATCCTTTTGAGCAAAGTAAAGAACTTTCATTTTATCAATCCTGAGAAAAGAATCCCATTTTGGGTGCAGTGGTTAGCTTATGTTGAATCTTGTTTATTTTCAATGTAGTTTGTCATTCTTCATACCTTATTTTGAAGAAACGACTAGTTAGTAGGTAACTGAACTACAAATATTTGTCACGTAATAAAATAACACTCTGCTAGCGGCAAAAGGCGGCTTTATCAAAGGAACGTGCGGTACTTTCCGCTTTTCTAGAAATTTCGGGCGGCGCGTTTGACGGGAACATTCGAGACTTTCGTTTACTTAGATATGAATGTTGCACCTGCAGGAATTGGAGTAATTCTGAATTTTAACTGGAAGGCAATACTACGTCGATACAAAGTTCATTATTAAATAGTACAAAATGAGTGCAGCGAAGAAATCTAAAACGTATCATTTTAATAACGATTGGGAGAAAGAATTTTTCTTTTGTATGGTGAAGGATAAGTGCATTTGTCTTATTTATCGTGCGTCAGTTGCAATACCTAAGCGTGGTAACTTAGAGAGACATCATAAAACGGTTCATAAAAACTATGAAAAGGATTTTTCGCCACAGAGTGAATTGAGAATACGAAGAGTACGTGATTTGATATCTTGTCGAAGATGCATCGGTTGTGAAGGCAGCATTTATTGAGGAGGGTGAGACTTTATTTTAAAAATAAAACAGAAATCATGTTTGTTATTAGAGAACTTCAGTTAACTCGTCCGTCACAAGGCGTATTGAAGTCATGAGTCAGGACATGGTGAATTAAAACATGATATCATGAAATGTACATACTTTTCTTTACAGTACGACGAATCCACCGATATGAAAGACACTGCCCTGCTGTGTATTTCCATTCGGATGGTATTCAATGACATGTTGGCTAAGGAAGAATTTTCAACAATCATTTCTCTGAAGGGGAAGACACGTGGCGAAGATATATACGACATTTTCTTCAATTTTGTGAAAAACTACAAGCTACCAATATATAAATTAGTGTGCATTACAACCGATGGATCACCAGCAATGAATGGAAACAAAAACGGTTTTGTGGCATTGTGTCGAGCTAATGAAAATTTCCCTTCATCATTTTTTCATTCCATTGCATTTTACATCAACAAGTTTTGTGGTCAAAAACTTTAAACAAGGAGTAAATTATACGCATTGCACGTAGCTTGCAACGGCGGCTCTGTAAGTTGCATTGTAAAATGGGGAGTCAGCTGAACACACTGATTTAGTTATTCACAAGGACGTGAGGTGGTTGAGTCGCGGAAAATTTCTAGGTTTCAAGAACTATTGCCCGAAATAACGGCTTCTCTAGACAAAAGAGGTGATGACACTCAGATGTTGAAAAACGAAAAATGGCTGACTGATTAGGCATTTTTGACTGACATCACAATGCACTTAAACACCCTTGACTTGGAGCTTCAAAGTAGAGGAAACGCTATCTATTATTTAGATGATTAGCACAGTAAACGCATTCAAAAGTGAATTGCATTTTATGATAGATCAACTGAAAAAAAGGATCTGAAACATTTCCCGTCTTTGAAATCAAGGATTTCTCAGTTGAATTATGTTACGTATGAAAATGAATTATCAAACACTTTGGGACAATTCGAAATGCGTTTTTAAAATTGCTGTAAATTGGCAAATATAGCATCATTCACGAGTTATCCGTTTTCATGTAAAAACATAGAGGAATTAGCTACTGAAATGGCAAGTCAGTTTAATATGAACTAATGTTCTGTTGAAAATGAGTTGGTACAGATTAAATCAGATATACATCTCGAAGCTACACATCTGATACAAATTTCTGGTGTTTTATATCTGAAGATAAATATCCGAATCTAAGGCAAATCGCCCTTCAACTGACGGCAATGTTTGGGTCAACTTACTTGTGCGAGTCTGCATTTTCTGAAATGCAGACAATTAAGTCAAAATATCGCAATCGACTAACTGACGATCATATGTCATCATGCTTGCGATTAGCACTCAGTGGTTACCTACCATCTTATGAAAAATATGCTGAGGACATGCAGTGCCACGCTTCAACATCCAAAGTCACTCTTTAGTTTAGTTTAAGACCATACTATTTTGTTCTGTAACAAGCAATAAACTCAAAATTTTGAATAACTATAAGTTTTTTCATTGTAACTATAGAGAAGAACCTAACTAAATCTAACCCAAACCTTTACTAAAATAATGTATATTGTGCGGAAAGCAAATATCTATCCATGCTACGGTACACCCTACCTAGGTAGGTAGGTAGGTAGGGTGTATCGTGTATGTACCCTGCATAACACATACTTGCAGCCTCTCAGAGTCGATCGTAAGTAGTCCAAAAATATTGAGGTACATCGCTTCAATTCTGAGCACCCTTGCTATATATACATCATTATTCTCGCTTCATAATTTTTTCAATTAGGCCCCGATGAAAACGATGGTTATGAGCTATAGATTTGATAGATTTTCTAATGATAAAACGAAAATACTAAGTATGTCATTGAATTGTGTACAAAAATTTTTGTGAATATAAGTTATTGGAATCCTTGGGAATACATATATTTATGCTAGCAAGTTTTCTAAAGATGTTGAAGGTAATTTTGCTATTATAATGGGTAGAGTATTTGAATGTTGTTTATTTTATTAATTATAAAAACGTAATTTTTGGTTAGATTTAGAAATTTATAATTAACAAAATATAAAGGATTTGAAGTTATTTCATTAATTTCGCATGTGTGAAGAGTTTTAGGAGTGGAAATTTCTCAAACTATTCGTTTAAATGTTTGTATTATTTTACGTGTTTTCATAAAAACAAAATTTATTCAAAATTTTCATTTGGTAATCAATAGAAATTTTGAAATAAAAGAAATATCATTGAGATGATAATTTTGAACCATTAATTTCTGAATGATTTGTCGAAAATTGAATGCTTTCCTTCCATCATAATATGTTAATAACTGTTGCGATTTTTATGTGATCGTGAAACTTTTTGATACGTTTTTCTAGACATTTTTTCGAATCTAATGAGCTATCGGTTACATTTTATAAGCTCTTCAAAAAATGAACACCGGTTTGAACTTATGAACTATACTACTATATTCTTTCGAAGCACAACAGATCGTGTGTTCAGAGATAGTTTCAGAAACGTTATTCATACGAGAGAAATCCATGTACAATGTATCAAGATTTAATGACACTTACGTTCTGCAGAAAGCATAAATGTTATCAGTAGTTTGCTATGAAATATCTGGAAATATTGAGAAGAATGTTCAACAAGATAAAAACTGCGGTAAAGGGGGTACGTTTTATGTACGAGACCAAGTCCATAGAATTTTTAGCAAATATAGATAACACTGGTTCCGAGTAAGTTAAATTTATGAGCTTTTTATTATCGAAAGTTTTGTTCGAGGTGGTTGTAAAAGTCAAGTTTTGTCTTTGCTGTCGTTTTTTAAGGTGTTTATTTACCTGTCTACTCGTCATATCGGTTTTAATGGTTAGGGGGCGTTCAGTTTCTCAAACTACGATCTAAACAACACCGTAAATCACGACCTGGTTATTAAGCTTTCAATTAATATCATTGAATCTTCAGTTTGTGTACATTGCGTGTAAGATATGTTGCAATGTTTTTGCGGAACTTCTTATAGTTTCAAACTGAAGAGAACAACGGTTATTCGAGATTTGAACCTAGGTACTCGATATATGTATATCAGGTGTTCCGAAAAATCGCCCCAAGCTCTATCTCCTAGAAGTATTCATCGACTTCAATGAAACAAAAACCGAATTGTATCTTGAATGATATTCTAAGAGCCTGAAATATTTTCATTGGTCTGTATTTTCAGGAAATACCGAAAGTTGACCTTCACTTAGACTTTTCAAATGGTAACCCATTTTGTTACTTAATCGATTTTCGGTACCTTCTCCAGTATCACTTAAAACGTGTATTTTCCGAGAAAACAGAAATTATCGAAAAATGTTGGAAGAAAACTTATATTTTTTATTCATCGATTTTTGTCCTAGAAAGCTTTTTATTCATTATTTCAGTTCCGATAATTGACATTATTCCGTATTAGGGGTAGAAAAGTACTCTAAACGTAACAAAAGATTCTAATGAATCTGGAAGTAAGCCCTGTGACGGAATACCATTGAAAATCACAAAGCAATCTACATGGGATTATATTGAATGATAAATTATCACAGATTAGGTACCTACACTATAATTCTTGTTATTGTTTCGATTCGAATCTTTTTCACGGAAAATTTAAAAGTAAGGAAGGCGAAGATCAAGTAAATGCAGAAATGATGCAAGATTAGTTTCAATCTGACAGAAATAGTGCTCGAGCATTTCGAATCTATCGAGAATGATTTCCAGATCGTGATAAACCAGAGCGCTGCAAGTTTGCCGTAATCGAAAAACTTAAGGAAGGTCAGAAATCTGTTTCGACAGTCCGAAAAATATCGAAACAAAATAGCTCAACATAGATCAGACAAAATTTTATAAAAATTGATGTAAATGCCTTACATGCACTCGGCATCTTCTGAACGTGGCACGTCATGTTTTCGGAACGGCATCTAGAGGAATTTCTACACAGGAGGTTCTAATTCATTCTTTCATCACGTTCGAATTTTCTGGTGGAGTGCGATGAACTCGATCCTGGTGGTAACTCCAGAGCCAAAAATCTGGAGGCATTGAATCTGGGAGGCGGTCTGTCTACCTAACCCTATCCATCGATCACCAAAATTATTGTTCAAACAGATCACATTTAAAGCAGCGTTGTGAGGAGCAGCATCTTGTTAGACGTAGATATTTCTTCGTGTTTCCGGAGGATCATCGAGGAAAGAATTTTAATTAAATTGTTCTGATTCAAATTTTCCTCAATGAAATCTACAGTGAATATTATTGTTTATTGTGTTATGCGGATCCAATGTCAGAAATTATTTCTATTGAAGTGACGATTGTTGTGAAAAGTACACTCATCAGACCAAATTATTCTACAAAAAGAATATTCTAAATAAATTTCTAAAATCGAAAACTTGAAGCGTCCAACAGTGTCATATTGGTCAAGAACATCAACGTTTTGAAAAACATAAGGTGTTTTTCATGTTTTTGAATTCGATTTGACGTTCTGATATCAAAGAAAATTGGGCAAGTAAATTACTTTAAAAATAAAACAAGCGAACATATCTACATACAGGTACATTATTCTGTTCCTGAATTTCAAAATTCAAATCAAGCCTCATTGTTTTGAAAGTCGTCTATGGTATAATGTTGATTTTTTGTTTCGTGCATTCCTTTTGTGAAATTTATATCTGATAATTGTCATTATGACAGACTGATACACAAATCTTGATAACATATTTCAGACTGTTGGTATGCTTGAGGTTGGTATGTTTTTATCGCGAAACTGGGAATATAACTGAAAGACATTGTAGCGAACATCAGTAAGACTGATTTCGATAATTAAATACCAAACGAAATACTATAAAGACAGCTGCTCAACTACAGTTTCAGCTTGTGAACGTACTAGGCAAACAGATTTCATCTTGAAAGTTATTAAACGTTTAGGATAAGTTAACATAAGATCGAATATCTAACGGGTACAAGAAGGAATCCACTTCAAATTTTAGAATAGCTCCAAGTAGATGTGGAGTGAACAGCAGAACAGTGGTATTCGTTGCAATTTAATCATCTGATGATTTGGGCAACTTAGGCTATAAATGAATTCAAGACGAATTAGAATATTGATTGTTATGAGCAATGAAACTGATTTTCAAAATGTATAAGAGGCGCAGTATACCGTAGGCAGTGGCTATAAGCCAGTGGAGACACCTTTTGATGGTTTGAATTAGAGCTTATATTTCTTCTTTACAGTATCGATTAATTTTGAAGTAATCAAAATGTTGATTTCATTAAATAAAAGCATTTTTTTTTCAACTAGGCCTTTATTTATTGCGATCTGTTTTATCAAATTCAATTCTTTGAAATAATGATCATTAGACATCGGTGTGTTCAAGATTCTATGTATGTAGCTGTTAAATGCTGCAACTTTATGTTGGTAAGGATGTGTCGATGTATAATGAATTGTGATATTTGTATAAGAAGGCTTATGATAAATTGAAAACTGGTGTCTAATATTTGACTTTGTTATTGTTAGGTCTAGGAAATTGATCGAATTGTTCTGTTCAATTCCAGAAAAAAAAACAAAGAAAATTCACTTCTGAAATAGAACAGAACAATTCGATCAATTTCCTAGACCTAATAATTACCAGGTCAAATAATAAACACCAGTTTTCAATTTATCATAAGCCTTCTCATACAGATATCACAATTCATTATTCATCGGCACATCCTTACCAACATAAGGTTGCAGCATTCAACAGCTATATACATAGACTCTTGAACACACCGATGTCTAATGATAATTATTTCAAAGAATTGAATTTGATAAAACAGATCGCAATAAATAATGGTGATGATGCAAATTTAGTTAGCAGCATACATAAGAAAAAACAAAATTAGCTTTACAACATATATATCCAATCGGTAAACACCAAGACAATAAATTCAATAGTTTAACATATAAAGGCAATATTAGCAATAATGTGAAATCCTTCTTGAAAATTCAAATTCAAATATAGCGTTCAAATCATCAACACATTTAGGATCATTTATCAGGAATTATAAATCTCCAATTAATAAAGAAAATAAATTAGGTGTTTATAGATTGGATTGTGCAGATTGCAATTGTTTTTATATAGGTAGAACAGGAAGAAATTTTAATGTTAGAATCTCTGAACATAAACGCAGTTTCATCAATGGAAAAACCGATTCAAATTATTCAAATCATCTTAGGGAAAATGGTCACTCTTTCAATTCAGAATTTAAAATCCTACATTCAGAAAAGAGAGGTATAAAACTCAATCTTCTGAAAGCACTTGAAATTAACAGATTTAGGAATTCACCGGAAATTCTTAATGATCAGGTAAACATAAATAACTCACCCTTATTGCATTTATATCCTAAACATTAGTCCAAGTACGGATAGCTCTGAGTGGATTGCCTCTTTACTATATATAAAAATTTGTTAGTAAGATATATTTGTAGTATTCATTCGCTCTCGATACTGTGTATCGAAACGCGTCGAGCATTTAATGATATATTTTAGTAGAAATCATCGTTTACTAGTATTTCTGGTGTTACTTCTTCAAAAGATACTGTGTTATATTTGAAAACCAATTAATTTTCTTGGTTCAATTTTGAAATTAAATCGAATGTCACTTAAGTATGATGCTTATTGATAAAAAATTTCAACGGTTTCTCGTTATGACATTATAATCTTGAAATCAACAAAGGCTATTCCAATAAGCGTCGACAGTTGTGGGAACCGATCCTCAATTAATACGAAGTGTGAAGAATATCGAATCAGTCTGACGATAATAACAATTTTCCACGGTAGAAATGAAATGCGTGCTGAGAAATGCACCGTGACACTGTTTATTAAGAAACGGCCCTATCATCATATCCTCTCTGGAAATTATAACTTCACAACTACTCACAAACCAATTTCGGTTATGAATCGGCGTGTGAAGTCACTGGCTGCTACTGTGCCAGCCGGCATGAGTGAGCACATTCTGCCCGGCCCGGACCACCTTCATCCGACTCATTCATCGTGGAATATTGGAATAACCGTCTAGAATCTAAATGCTTACCGTCGGACATGGTTAGCCAGGTTGAACAGGATTTTTCGGCAACTTCCAAACTAACATATCGTCAGCTCGTCAGATGAATAATAAAACAAAAGTAGAATTTATTCTTAACGTCTTACGGGTCTTAAATATAAACAAAACATAGATTTGTTTCGCACAACTTCTAGAAATTTATGATTTGTTTGTTGAATTACATTTCATTATATCAGAGTATTGAAGATGTAGCCACAAATTGTTCGTAACGACAAGTCTTTTCCCTTGCAAAAATGTTCAATATCGCCTCGACCTCATATCTTCCCAATCTCAGTAATTCATGTACACACAATCTATGAGTATTGTATATAAAGCATGAAAATTTTATCGTTCGTACAGAAATTCGAAAGATATAGTGTACATGGTGGGCAAATTTCCATGTATTCGTAAGGCAGCTATGTGAAATATTGCAGATAGAGAAAAATGAACCCCTTTCTCTCACTCTTATTTTCAGGGACTAATTTAGTGGTGCCTAAATTTTGCTGATAACTCTTTCCGTTCTGGACTTTCTTCTTTTCTTGAATTCGCGATATCTGGATCATCATCTAAGTTAAATGAAAATAAGTTTGAAATTTTACAGGCACTTTTATGAGCAAAATACAGTGCTGTGTAAAAAATTTTTCTTAGCTCAGCAGTTTTCGAGTTAAAATTCAAACATGATTTTTTTTTTAAAAACGAACCTTAGGATATTTTACCTTATTGGATGCAGTGATTTTTTTCCTTTTCAAAAACATATAACACTTGCATTCAATACCTTTTATTAGAGCAAAACCTGAAATTGCCACAATTCCATTCATTAGGTGCATGCCTTTCAACGATTCATATTGTTCTATGACTGAAAACCACAGACTTTAAAGATCCTATCTAAAATCATGGTTATTCCTATGGTTTGATTGAATTTAGACCATAGTAATTGGCGACTATTCGCCAAGGCAGCTCTGTTTGTGGTTTATTTTTATGAGCCCTGAAGGAACTTTCGGACGATTCGGGTGGTACCTAGTATGGCTTCTTTCTGTGCGCTCGATACAATTTCTGGTCTCGGTTTCAACAATTTGGTATTTTCCTGCATATGCGCTTCTATCAGGCCATTAGTGGATATTATAAGTGGCATTACCTTCACACTTTTCAATTTATGAACTTCCCTCAGTTCAAAAGCCAAATCCTGGTATTTAGTTATTTTCTCAGTATACGCCTTAGTAATGTTCTCATCCGCTGGGATACTAACATCCAGAATTATAGCCGTTCCACCCTCGAGATCGAAAATCGCAATATCAGGTCTGTTGTGCGCACCTGCTCTATCCGTAATCAGGGTTGTATCCCAGTACATCTTATGTTTTCTGTTTTCAAGTACTGTCTTGGGTTTGTATTTGTAATCTGGAGTAGTTTCTTCACATAGCCCTAGGTTGACAGCGATACTTTGGTGATACACCCTGGCCACTGCATTATGGCGTTCAAGGTAATCCCGAGGAGCTAGGATAGGGCAGCTGGATGTTATATGCTGAATTGATTCCTGCCCCTTTCCGCACTTGCGACACTGCTCTGTTGGAATATCCTGTTTTGTGATGTGTTTTAGGTACATCCTTGTGGGGATTACTTGAGCCTGGATAGCGCACAACCGTCCCTCTGATTCAGGGAATAAGTAGCCAGACCTCAGGTAAGTAAGCGACTCTTTTTGCTCTATATCTTTATTTTTCAGATGGTTCGGATATCTACCATGAAGTGCTTTAGAGTGCCACTCCTCCAGTTCCGTCTCGGAGGGGTGCGCTGCTTGGTCCACACGACCCTCCTACAGGCTTAGCATCTGGACGGGTCCGAAGGGAGCGAGCCCGAGTCTCCCTGCCGCGTTGTGTTTGCTATCTTGTAATAGAAGCTATTGAATTGCACCTCGCCCAGGCTGCTAACCTAGGCAAGGGAGGCTGGCTGGTCTCCCTGCAGTGGCGCCACTCACCGTAGAACCAAAGATCCCCTGCGGGGATATATATATATATATATATATATATATATATATATATATATATATATATATATATACATATGAGTTTATGAGGTTTTAAAGGAATAGAATTCGATTACGTATAAATATACAGGATATTCCCCAAAAAACTACAAGTTTAGTCTATAACTTGAAAGCTGAACTCCATGTTGAAAGATAACGGCGATACAAGAAGTACTTGAGAATTGAAGATTTTGATAATCACGCTGTATCTCGAAGAAGAAGAAGGTTATGAACATTTTGTTGATTGCATATATTGTCTCATCAAAAAGCAGCACCCATTCGTGGAATCCGCATCCCCATATCTCTATCACTCTAGAAGTTAACATTCAAGGACAACGAATCTAGGACACACTCTACTTGATATCTTGAGAGTTCCGTGGCTTATAGTAGTTGAAAAAAAAATGGTTTGTATGTTATGAAAGAAATATTTCCATTACTGCAAAATTAATCGGAACTGTGAATAAGAAATAAGAGATCTAATTCATACAAACATAAACTCGCATAATTGGTTAATAGCCACTGCCTCTGGTAAACTGAACGTCTTGTATATTTCACAAAATGGATTTCTTTCCTCAGAACAATCCATATTTTAATTCGTCTTGAATTTATAAACATCAAAAATCGCCTAAATCATCAGATGACTCAGTTGAATCAAATACCACTGATCTGTAGTCCACTCCACTTCTACTTGGACCTATTCTGAAACTTGAGGTAGATTCCTTCTAGTAAGAGATAGATTTTCTATCTTAAACATGTAATGACATCCTTGTTGAAATGTGTTCCCCTATGATGTGCAGAAACTGAAACTGTAGTTAAGGTGCTGTTATTATGGGATTTCTTCTTGTAGTTAATTGGTGAAATCAGTCTCGCTGATGTCAACTCGAATGTCTTTCAATTATATTGTTACTTTCGCGATAAGTGACAAAGAACTTTACCTTATACCAACCTCAAGCATACGTTCAGCTCGAATCATGTTTTCTAGACTTAAATGTTACTTTTCCAAAATGACAATAATCAAATGTCACAATATTATTGCACGAAAGGAAAAATGGACATTGAACAACCAACGAATTTTTGAACAATGAAGCTTCACTGAAACTTTATTTACAAGGACGGAATATTATTTTCTATAGAAAAACTAAACACTTATAGCAGTTTGCTTAATCTCTAAATTTTATAATTTTATACGTTGACTAGGAAGTTATCAATATCATTGGTTTCCAAGCAAAAAGAACTGGTTGTAAAACTCGACACTTCACTTATTTTGGCTTCATCTATTTGTACCGGTATGTTTGCTTGTTTTTTTATAACACAATCAACATGCCTTATTTGCATCGACTTCAAAACTTCAAAAATAAAATTGAAATTTTGACACTCAAGAAAAGAATATGATTACGGAATTCTTAAAACAACATTGGTTAATTTCTTCTGCTCCATTTTTGTTGCTTTGAATCTTCATCGTTCTTGGGATACTAGACATCCACATCACGAATCTAGGCAATATATTCTTTTCAAACATAATTATTAGTATTGATGATCTATTTATTTTATGGATTTTCATCTTCAAAGTAAAACTAAATAAGAAACTTTACTCACTTTTCCACAATTTATAAATTAGAGGTTAATCAAAATGTCTCCTTCCGACGTCATCACTTCTACTCCACTGGTTGGGTTTATTTTTTCCATTCTAGGGCACATCGTATACATCCCTTGATTTTACGGAACTGTTTTTCAATTATTTGATTAATAGAAACTTAGAAAGTGTATAAATAGTGAGTTAAGAGGGAAATGCATTATTCCATTGAAATGATATTGAACAAGTTTCCAATGTATAATGATCTATTCGAAGTCACATTACTTCCTAATTATCTTCGTGAATGCATAATAAAATAAATTTGGAACTTTTGCCATCCAATACACAATTCGGGGTAGAGCCAATTCAATTCGATGTAATTAAAATTGTTTTCTAAATTACCGACCGAACGTTGAGTTTTGAATCGTTTAAATTGGTTTGTTATTTCGACGCTAGGATAGTTATCAAATTGTTTGCTGTGCAATCAAAATTTCGGCTACGTGCTAAATCTCGGCAACAGGATGAAACGGATTTACAGGCTGTGCATAATTAGACATACTACCGTACTTTGAAATATATAGACAACGGTTGTGGAAAAACCATTTTTTAAGTTTTATGAAATCTCTTTGGTATCATAAAGTCCCAATATTTTGACTAGGTATGAAACTTTGACCGAAGGCACGTTATGGGCTCATTTTGTATTTAACCCGGAAGAAACTCCACTTCCCTAAGATTCTGAATGAGTGAATATGTATTCATAACACTGCGTCAAGAAATTAAACACATTTCAATATTTCAAATATCTTTTTGATAGTCAACTTATTATTATTACATGCTTTTTCGGATATGCCTGGACATATGTCAACAAAATTTGATATTAGCCAACATGTTCCTCCCATAAAAAATAAAGTGAAATAGAACATCATGAATCGTTAATCGTCAAGCACTGAATGAATGAAATTGGGGCAATTTCAGATTTTTCCTGAAAAAGCGTAATGAATTCGAAAATTGAATACAAGTGATATATATTTTCAAACTGAAAAAAAGATGGAACTTATTTCATTCAACCTTCCAGCTAATCCTCGTAATTATTTGGATAAATATATTTATCTCCAAAGTTGACATTCATCTCAACACATTTTGGCTGTAATTGACAATGCGTTGAGTGGGGTATGCTTGGTACCCCGCTTGGCCTATTGCACATCAATGAAGCTCTAGGCAAAGACAAGTCGAATCCTGAATTGGTTGTGTGTATCGCCTCAGTTGTATCGCTACCTTCATGAGAACAACATGGCATGTAAATCTTTGACGAATAAGCGAGAGATTCCTCTAGAATTTCTTGGAAACTGTAGGCGTCAAGACTACTCCTACGTATATGGCTTCACCGATAAAATTACCCTCGTTTCTCATGTTCTAAAAAAAGAAGGCAGTCATTTTATTATTAACGCAGTTTAACGATGCAGAAATAGCCCTCGATACCCAGAAGAGAAACCAATCATCAATTTGCACTACAATACCACCAAAGGTGCTGTGGATTCTGGGGACAAGATGACGCGATAGTATTTTTGTGTTCGAGCTACTAAACGATGACACCTAAGAATTTCTTTTGAAATCATAGATATGGCAGCACTGAATGCTTTCATAATATTCACTCAGAAACAACCTGAATGGTGTAAAGATAAAGGAAGGCGAAGAAAATTTCTCCAATTACTATGTCAAGAAGTCAAACTTCCGAACGTAAAAACAAGAGGAACGAATTGTCAAGGCATGCAGAAATATACTCTGGAAGCAATCCGACTATCTTTGTCAGGAAATTGGGAAAGAGTAGAAGCTTCTCATAGAAACGTCGTTGCCTCAAGCAACCGATGTCAGTTTTGTCCACGAAAAGAAGATTGGAAATCAAGAATCAAAAGCTCCCAATGTAGCGCACCTGTGTGTAAATTACACAGGGGAGAAGTGAAACAGTTTCTCTGCATTGACTGAAAAAATGATGACCATAAATACAGTATGTGAATTTGAGATTCCTGAAGTTATTTTTTGTTTTATACAAGTTTCTTATGTTATTCTGTTATAAATCCCAAAAAACATTCATTTTCGTAGTTTCCATTATATTTTCATGCCAATAAACTGGATTACATTAATATAAGTGGTTATTCCATAAACAAGGTGAAGTAACAATTTCTAATTCATAAAACAACTATAACTAATAATTCAATATGGAGTAACTTGGTTACTCCGCTTGGACGAATTGGTAAAATTGTAGACCTTGGTCACGCGAGGGTCTTAAACACAAAATTGTTTATAACTCGAAAACCTCTGAGCCGAATTTTGTTTGCACACCACAGAATTTTACTTAAAAAAGTGCCTCTAGAATGTTGAACTCATTTTTATATAACTTTGATAATAACGAAAGTATCGAATTAAGTTTTTCCTAATTTTTCTTAGAGAAGTAATGATTAGATACACCGATATTATTTTATATTACAACATAAAACAATCAGAATGAACATAAAAGAAGCTTATGAAATCAATAGCCGTATTGAAAAAAATGATGCTCTATTTACATCGATTTCGATTGAGACTAGCATGAACAAAAGCATATTCAAAATGTTGAAAAATAATAAAGAATGAAACATACGTTGGATGCATGAGTCTATATTTCATTTGATCATTCCTTTTAAACTATATATATACATCTACATATGTAAACTTGAGACAAGACGAATTATTCAAAAATCCGTAGATCAATGAATAATCCCTCCTGACAAGAGCTTCCAATATCTTCCAATATCTTCGGCGATAAACTTCGCGAGGAGTTTACATATGTAAACTTGAGACAAGACGAATTATTCAAAAATCCGTAGATCAATGAATAATCCCTCCTGACAAGAGCGATATGCGACACTGATGAGCTCCTAATAAGGGTGAAACTGCAGTCTGCCGCTTCGTTTCTCGGCATCCTGCTTAGTTGCACTATTGTGGCGCTTGGAGGCTGCGTGCATGGCAGGCAGATTTGGGAACTAGCTCTTGTCAAGAGAGATTATTCATTGATCTACGGATTTATAATATATCTTGTCTCATATATATATATATATATATATATATATATATATATATATATATATATATATATATATATATATATATATATATATATATATATATATATATATATATATATATATATATATATATATATATATATATATATATATATATATATATATATATATATATATATATATATATATATATATATATATATATATATATATATATATATATATATATATATATATATATATATATATATATATATATATATATATATATATATATATATATATATATTATTTATCTTTCTTGGAAACATTGATAAGAGACGAAAAGAAAATACCGGAGCGAACATATGTGCAAGACCGACAAGTGCTCGCCAATACTCTACGCCAAGAAATCAACAAACAAAATAGCAAATTCAAATTTGTTAATACCGGATATTTTCACCCCTGGCAAGAATTATTGCATGACATATACGATTCATACTCATACCCTATGAAATTCTGATCATTTGGTTCAAAATTTCGATCAGTCTGTTTCGAACCTCATTCACATTAGCTGGCTTCTTAATCTTTTATTCAAAATAACCCAGGCATGTTCGATGGGATTTCGGCCTGGACTTCGTGCAGGCCACACCATTGAATTGATTTCGTGATCCTGAAGGTAGTTCCTAAATATATGAGCTTGGTGGGTTTGGGCATAAGCATGTATAAACATAAAGTTTTCAGTCTTGTTGGTTGCTAAAAGTACAACATGTTCTTTAAAATGTCTGCAATGTATCTCTGAGATTGACTTTCAAAGCTAACAATGAACGAACCGCTATTAATGAGACTTTTCTTAAGTCTCCGGAAAATATGTTCATGAAGCAGCCTTCTTTCCGAACACAAGAAAGATATGTAGCATTTGCTTCATATCCGCTGAGAATAAAACATGCTAACACATATATTTCGTAGTTTTCATGCGTCAATTCATTGGATAACTTGATGATTTTGGTGGAGTGAACAGTGAAATCTTAACTTCAAAAATATGAGAATTCCAGTTCTATTCATTTCTTGAGTACAGTATAAAAACATCCGTTTGCAAGATAATATTCCAACTAATCTAATAATTCACCCGAGTATCATAGAATTGAGAAGATTTTCAACATTGTGTATGCTCTGTGGGAATCAATTCTTTTCACATATCTCGGGGAGCTACCCAAGGCTCCGTGCCGTGGCCATTGTGGTGGTATTATTAGTGAATAATGTGATAATTTCTGCATTTATGTGCTCTAATATATCGTTATTGGGAAGGAAAACAGTAGCTGAGACGGAGGTCCTCGTATCTTGATATACACAATACGGACCGAAATAAAGTTTGATATCCAATCAAGAATCATTTCTAAAGCCTAAATTAAAAATCTAGGTTGACACGAAATCTCAGCTGTTTGAGTTGATTTTTCGGCCCTAAAACCACGTTAGCAATGATTCTAAAATTATCTGAAAGTAAACTATACGGAATTCTAAATAAATTTTGATACTGTTCGTGAACTAAACGAAGCAATTGATATACACAGATCACTTTTACAGACTGAATTTCATTAAAATCATTTATCTCTGATAATAGCGTAATTGTTCGAAATTTATCCATTCAACCTGATTCTGATATTGGTCACATGACTATATTTCCATGGTAAACAAAGTGATCTGAAGTCGAAAAATTTTTCCATTTAATAAAAATAATAACTGAAAATAAACGTCTGCAATTTTTGACAAACGTATCCAAAGTCATAAAACTGCCCGACGAGCAGTGTCTCATTCAAATTCAAATGAAATGACTCTTAACATCTCTAGTGCTGAAAAATATCCATTTATAAAGCTTTAGACAGGATCCCTTCATTCATCCAAACCCCGCGGGACCATCATAACATCATCCTTCAACATCCTTTCGATGTTATCGCTAAACGTATTTTGATCCATCGCCCCGGCAAGTGGCTTCACCCCGTCCAACCCCCTATTATGTAATAATTTAACGGATGTTTGCCGTCCAGATTAAGATAAAGCCGATATGTGTATAATAACACATAATAACACCGTATAATGCAGGGTGTAAACATGCTCAATTTTGGATCTTATCGCCTCGTTTTGTTATGACGAACTGAGTTTATAGTTCCGCCTTGATTCATGTACGAGGTTAGGTCGAAAATATCAGGCATATTTCCGTATATGAAGAAAAATTAATCGAAGTTTGGACTCGTAGAGATTATATAGATCTTTGTTTTAGCTTTCTAGTTTTAGATGAGAGGAATAAATACTTATTTTAAGTCAACAAAGACTCGTTGGAACGTTTGCTTGTACCCTATACAAGTCATAGAGCCGTTGGAGCGATGATTCTTCCCGGACTAGGCTAGGCGCTTCATAGCCAATAGAATGCTTATTAAAGCGTTGACCTTCCACGGTAACCAATCAGTTATTTCATATAATTTTCAGTTCTTACCACTAATCGCTTCATGACGCCCAAATAAAAGTCTCCTATGACTGTCTGGCGGCGTAGAACCAATTCGTTGTGGATAATTCCCTCACAATCGTGAAAACAAATCAGCATAACCGTCATTTTTGACTCTTCCAAGCTTCAGGACTTTGCCGCTTTTTTCGGGCTCATACTGAAGCACCACTTCTCGTCACCAGTCACGATCGTTTTCAAGAAGTTTGATGTCTTTGTTATGCTCAATTCGATTAAATTTTTTAGTCGTCGGTGAGTTGTGTGGTACAAACCTCGAATTAACCTTCGTGAGGCCCAACACTTCGGTATATAGTTGTTTGAGGATTGCCTAATTCCATTTCAATAAATTCAGCGATTATTTTATATTATTTTTGATAAATTCACGTATTTTTCGATAATCCAGCTTTGGGACGGCCCGATCTTTCGTCATCATTCAGGGTCTTTCTACTTTATTCGTTCACATTTGTCGAATGATAAATTTTTACTCATTTATGAAATACATTTATTTTGAACAAATTCTTATTTATCCTAGCAAATTAGAATTTTAGATGCATGAATAGTTGAGTACAGACAGTAAAGGTATGCTTAAATAGCGTTTGAACAAATTATTCGTTGCAAAAGTAATGTTATTAAACTTATTAATTTCATATACATACCATATACAGGGTGTTACATATTAGTATGTCACAACTTGAGGGGATAAATCTACGTGCAATTTTTTGAGATATTTCGCCCAAATTTGGAGTGCTAGCTATTTTTTACAGCCTCCATCATTACACGTCCTGAATTTTTACTAGAATCTACAAGGTGTTTTCTTTTCCGCTCTTCTTCTGCCCTTTCAAACTGTTATGCAGTACGCCACTGTTCAGCGTTCAATCAATTTTCGTCATCCTTGTTCAATTTAGAAACTTTTTTGACACTAGTATTTTTTTTGTACCTCCAACCGTTCTCGAGCAAAAAATTATTAAACGATGTCTGCATTCGCTGAATTAAAAGCACTTCTAATTAAAAGAATGACTAGTAGGCTTTGATTTTTTTCATTTATTTATTTATTTTGACAGTTGCTAAAGTTGAACCAGTATCTGCTCGAATTGTTTATTAAATTAACGATTAGTTTTAAGACTTTTGAAGTTATTGCTGTAAGAAAAAATGGCTAATTTTACTAACGCCGAATTGGTTGATATCCATTACATGTACAGTATGGCTGACAGAAACACAACAGAAGCTAGGCGATTATATCAGGTGCGCTTCCCAAATCGAGTAACACCAGACAGGCTAACATTTTCAAATATCCACAGAAGGTTGAGGGAAACTGATACTTTTACTGCAAATAATCATTTAAAATGTGCAACTCAATTTCTGAAAACTCCAGATATTGAGGAAGCAATTTTGAATTGTATTGATTTGAATCTTTGAAATGTGAGTACAAGAAACATTGGAAATGAGTTGAATATTTTACATGTTCTAGTTTGAAGGATTCTCCATGACTTTTTATTGTACCCGTTTCATATTCAACGCGTCCAAACTCTACTTCCTCGAGATTTTCCTTCAAGACTGAAAAATGGTCATTTTGATAGTGAAATAATATTCACAGACGAAGCTAACTTTTCGAGAACTACTATCACAAATTTTCTTTCAAGACTGAATTTCTGCCGATGGTTCTTTGATAAAATTAGAGAAAATGCTAACTTTTCGAGAACTGCTATTACAAATTTTCACAATAATCATTATTGGGCTGAGGAGAACCCCTATTCGATTAAGAACAATTCTCACTAAATGTCTGGGTCAGAATAATTGCAAATTATTTGATTGAGCCATTTTTTTTTGCCTAACAGACTAAATGGTCCCGCTTATCGGCAATTTCTTGAGGAGGAATTACCTTTATTGCTCGAGGATGTGTCACTTTTGGTGAGGAACATAATGTGGTTCATGCATGACAGAACACCAGCACATTTTATTGGAGAAGCTCAGGAATTCTTGTTAATACATTCAACAACCGATGAATAGGTCGGAGTGGGCCAGAACCATGGTCACCTAGGTCCCCAGACTTAAATAGTTTAGACTTTTTCATATTTCAACATTCAATGGATAGGTCGGGGTGGACCACCGACACTACCACCGAACGCTAAACTTATGTCATGGGATGAAGTAAATCTCTTCCCTAGTATTCCACCTAGTGATACAGTGAAACTCCAGGAAGTATTTCCAAGTATAATAAGTTCCAACACAAATACAGATAATACAAATACAGATATTACTATTCACAGCTCATCTACACATCTTTATCCACATAAATTAGCTGCTTACAATAGTATGGTACATAGACTCATTAATATCCCAATGTCACAAAATAACTTTATAAAAGAGCTAAATATAATTAAATAAATTGCAGCCAATAACGGTTACAGTCCTTGTATGACTGAGAACATAATTTCACGCAAAAAATTTCAAAATGCAATCCAAGAAGTATTTCCAAGTATAAAAAGTTCTAACACAAAATACAACAGGTTAAATTATATTGGTAATCCTAGTCTACAATTAAAATCATTCCTCTCGCATTATAATTTCAATATACTATTCCGAACTGATAATTCTTTAGGCCGACATATCAAAAACTGCAAATTTAAAATTGATAAAGGTAATAAATCAGGTGTTTATAAACTGTCTTGCGGGGATTGTAATAAAATTTATATTGGTAGAACTTTCAGAAATATCAAAGTTAGATTATCAGAGCACAAAGCTAGTTTTAATTATCATAAATCAGATTCCCATTATTATTATTATTACTCGAAGAAAACCATAACTTTAATAATAATTTCAAAATTTTACACAATGAAAATGATATACAAAATTTAATCTATGGGAAATTTTGGAGATTACCAAATAAAAGAATTCAGGTAGGTTACTTAGTAGTCAATTAGATCTAAATAATTCTCCTTTACTCAATCTTTTCAGTTCATAAAGGAAGCAACTCCGATGGGTTTTCCACCATACCCTTTGTTCTTGTACCTATTGTAATATTGAGTAGGAAATAAGAATAATATATACTAAGAATAACTCTGTTCATTAGTTTGAATCTATCTGATGAAGCCACAGTGTGGTGAAACCGGTCATAGTTTTGTTAATATATTGAAAATATAAATACCATAGTTTTATTTAATTGAAATTATGTGAATCGATTTTCATCAAGTAACGACCTCTTCAAGCAAATTAAAAAAATTACTATTATCGGTTTACCTGTTCATACCTGCGGACCCAGTCTAACCCAAACGTTTATAGATTCTATAGGCTTTATACTTTTGGTTGGCATTAAATTTATTCGTTAAACTCAAGAGTAAAATATTTAATAAAAACATTCTTCAATTTTTAATTAATAATAATCTGGGCAGGAGTTGTTTTAGGTAGCTCACTCAAGAAATATTTTCGAATGTAACAAATTTGATATAAAATACTTTTCTTCCATTAAACAGATGAGTGAACGTAGTTTCTTGTTCGTATCTTAGAATGAAACAAAATATAATGTCAGAGCTCAACTTATTCAATTCTAGAATGTAGTTTCAATAATTCTTGTAGGTATTTTATTTACACGTTCGTTGGATTGCACCCTTTGGCTAGAAGGTATTTCAAATTCAGCTTCCAGAATTCCACCATCAAAAAAATTGAATTATACTCGACGCAAACACCGAATATAATCCGAAAAAATTCCATAACAGCCTTTGTTTCGTCTCGAGCGCTTTTTATTCGACTTTTTTATGGTCCAAATATTATTATGGTCGCTTTTAATGGTTTTCGGTTTTCTGACCGGTCTCCGGTATCCAGATATCGAAGATTCGGTAATGCGTGTTGGGTTGACAGCTGTCGGTGACGGCCTCGTCACGCTCGTAGATGGCGACACACAAATCTCCACGTCTCATTGTTTTCCAGTTTTAAAACAAAACCGTTTTTGACATATTTACGAGGCGCGCCCGAGTTAAGTCTTTCTCCCGTAGCCGTGCAGGTTATGAGCGCGGGACGCGGTATCAATCTCGAGCCTTGCAGAGACAGCGTTTTGACATACCGTGTCGTTAAGGACATTAACGATTAATTAATTTTGGATGTTGTGTTACCGAAAATAGATTCGGTAATGTGAAACAATGGGGAGGTAGATTTATGGGCTTGGATTTTAGATTTAGTAAAGATGAATACCGTAGGGATGTTGGGATCCGACTAGAACCATTTAGTATAGTTTTACTTATACTTAAGTAACTTCATCAATGATAAAAAATAGGAACAATAAGGGTTCAGACGTTTTTGTAAGGTTTTTATTTTATAGAAATACATATACATATTGATAAATATTTCATATTAAAATATCATTAAACACACTATATGGATTTCGTCCATACTATTCGGAAGTAAAGCATCACACAAAATATTTTGACTACTAACAAATAAATTAAATCAATAGATCATTATAACAGCTGTTTCATTTGTTGATCGTCCCAATTACAAGTTATCAAATCAAATAAAATATTCAAAAGAATGACAAACCACTCCTAAATATACCATCAAAAATTGAATTTTCCCAAGAATATGTAAACTGATTGTAGCGGAAAAAGCAGAGACACGCCAATTTTTGATTGGAGAGGGACCAATTCCTGAGTTAGTTCTTTCGCCTACCTTGTTTCTGTTGCAGATAAACGATCTTCTGTCATCTACAGAGAACAAGATCATCTGTTTTGCAGACGATTGTGCCCTGGTTTCCTCTTTCAGTAGTCTGCGGCCGATTACAGCTGCGGAATCACATCGTCAGAGATGTCAACAAATGAATAACTTAAACTCTGTCTAACAGAAGATATCTGAATGGGGCCAGTTGAACCTGGTGAGCTTCAACGCGAGCAAGACGCAAGCAACTACGTCTTCTAGAAAGGTCCCCGCTGGAGAACCTTCTTTAATAATGCAAGGCCAACAAATTGCATTCAAAGAATCGATGCATCTTCTCAGAATAAAGGTCAACTTTAAGTTTTGCTGGCATGAGCATGTATCAGAAATAGCTAAGTCGGCTTCAGCTAAACTTAGTTTTCTTTTCAGAGCCAAGCGATACTCAACGTCATCTCAGCTGTTGCTTCTATATAAGGCGCAGATTAGACCTGCTTTGGATGTATGGGGATCTGCGCCCAAACATTCGTTGCAGATGTTTGATAGTGTTCAAAGGCTGTGCGCCTCATCGACCACCCGGAGGTCACCGGCGATATCCAACCTCTGGCTCTCAGAAGACAAGTTGCTGACCTTTCTCTGTTTTACAGATACTTCCACGGAAGATGCTCCAAGGAGCTGAAAGACCTTGTTCCGGGAAAACTCATGTTTTGCCACAACACTAGGCTGGCAAGGAGTTCTCATCATATGGCGGTATATTTAACGACCCCTCGAACCTCTGTCTATAAGAATTCTTTCGTTTACAGGGCCTGTGAGCGGTGGAACTCGCTTCCGTCCTACATCTTCCCAACATCCTGCAATTTGGCCCTCTTCAAGAAGCGAGTAAACAGACACCTCAATTCTTCCCAGGCGCCTACTCATGTGGTGTAACAGGTTTGCCTATTCCTGGGAAGCACGCATAAAATAAAAATGTGAAATCAACCCTCTACCCTCAACAACATGTAAGTCGAAATTGATTATAGGGACAGCATATCTTTGGAAAGATCTTTAAATTCTCTGATCAAAAATAGTATCTTTATGAACATTTATGGTCATACAGACAGTTCAAATACCTCGAAAGTTTGTACTTCAGCGCAAATTTGACAATGCAAAAAATCAAATTAAATGCTCAAAATGACCTCCTTCTAACTCGGTATAATGAAACGATTTTCGAGTTTTCTTCTAACATTTTGAAGAACTTCTGGTGTCAAAAGTCTACATTCGGTATAGATTCTTTTCCACAGTTCTTTCAAGTTTTCATTTTGTGTAGCATATGCTCTTGATTCAAGATGACCCCATAAGAAGAAATCTGAAAGTGTTTTATCATTTTCCATTTACTGTGAGCCTGGGATTTATTAATTCTTGCAACAACTGCAAATAAGTGAGATTAAATTCGACGAAGAAAGGTTCTACAATTTGGTTTCCATAATTAGGAATCCCACCATTTAATTTTTGAGTCGTTTAGTGCATGCCTGAACCATTGAGAGTAAAGGTACTCTCATCAGAAGAATATACCGAATATGTGGATTATTATTGATAGTTTCAGAAAATTACAAGCAGCGATCAGTTAATGAGTTTTATTAAGTTCAATAACCTTCCCTTCACCCTAGATTTTACGATATCTATTATTAGGAAATGCATAGACGTAGTGTTAAATAAGTGAAAGAACATTCCATTTCTATATTCTCGCCCGTACAAAAGTATCGATGAAGAACATTATTTCGATGGTCCTGTAGATGAGTAAGGAAGAATAACTAACCATAGAAAATTGAGTGCAATATCTAACCTATAAAATATTTTGATATTCGACATTCCATGTTCAATTGGAACTTAAAATACTATCACTGAGTGATAATTATTGGTAGTGCTATTATTAACGTTAATTGCTCGATTTGAATAATTTGAGATGTTCCTTCAGTGTTTTCGACAGTATGATGATATATTGTGCACATAAACAGAGTGACCATATCAACCTCACATTTGGTGACAGAAATCTAAATTGTATAATGTCGATTGTTATTTCACTGCAGACAGTCATATGACTTTGCAGTTTTATGTTTATTTTCTGAGTTTATTGTCAACAACCTGGTTTTTACAAGTTATGTACACACAAAATTGTATAGGAAAATAAACAATATTATTATTATGTTTATTTGTGCGTTTGTATTATTAGAGCAACCCTGATGAAGCATCGAAGTAGGTGCAAAAGCTCGGTATAGAATAAACGAGAATTGATTGAGTAAAATCTTAGTCCCTTAATGACTTAAAAACACATTTTCATTTATATATATATATATATATATATATATATATATATATATATATATATATATATATATATATATATATATATATATATATATATTTCACATAGTACTCGAGATTTTCATCTTTTTCATTGCGATCGACGGTCTCTAGTGTACATATGTGTCGAAATGAGTGATATGTCCAGTGGAACTTTTTACCTACCTACTTTATCAGAACCAAATTTTTTTAAAAGTGACCACGTGCCATGAAGTGGGGCACCAAAAATACTTTACTTGCGTATTACCTGACATTTTACTGAATTTACTCAATTTAAATTAAGCACTCTATGCACCCACAAAAAATCCATTTGTTTATGATTAATGACCATAAACACCACAATTTTTTTCGCAAAATAGTAAAAATCCATCACAATATTTCGCAAAATCGGTTAAAGCACTACATATTCCTTCTTGGAACACTTAGAAAAGGCGGTTACAGTTACAGAAAGCAAGTCTGAACGTGATTTTATATTCTACACTTTCGAAACCATTATTTCTAGAAGATTTGTTGAATATTCATCCTTCCATTACTAGAAGAAAAGATATTTTAGTTACGGCCTCAATCCGCATCCCTCGTAAATCATTCAAGTCTGCCAAAATATTTAGAAAGCGGCATAAATAACATCTCGTAACCATTGCGCAATCTATAACTCTCTCTCGGAGATCAGGTATGCAACGTCCTTATGGATATCCAGATTCATATCCCAGGTGAGTAGCCTGGCGCCTACTTTGATTTACTGCTGACATCCGGAAAATGTCCCCAGTCGTGGTTTATTCGATCTCGGGGAAGAGGACAGCATCGTCCTTTGCAGATTTATTCGTTTAGGTGGTCCCCTATCTGTCAATCTACACGGAGTTTGCTTTTTGCCGTCACTTGCAACGAGATTCAGAACCCGCTAGAGACTGTTCGAGTTTGAGAAGAAAAATATATCACGAAAATTTCGATTGGAATATTTCGCATAAGATTGTTTTTATTCGACAATGCTCTTATTCGTTTCACACACAATAGTCAAATTTCCAATGGTTGTAGGAGTGTCCTCATGCGTATATATATATATATATATATATATATATATATATATATATATATATATATATATATATATATATATATATATATATATATATATATATATATATATATATATATATATATATATATATATATATATATATATATATATATATATATATATATTCTCTTGAATTATATATGCAAAATAATCGATATTATTTGAATCCTATATGGATTATTTTCATTAAATTTCATTCCATAGAATATTATATCTCGTTTAATTTTCTGTTCTAAAACAACGACTAACATGCAATGGACATCAAAATTTTCGTACAGCATAGATGCTTCGTTATTAAAAACAATACTATATTTTCGCAAAAGTTGTAACTTGATGAAAGCATTAAGTATTTTATCTGAATTGTCTTTGCGGGAATTGAAATTCCGTACTAGCATAATGAGAAAACAGAACATAATTAAACTATTTATTTTACTTTATAAAATTAGGGAAAAGTTATACAATTTTCGCTTTGGATGATAAAATAGGATGCACATGTGATATAACTTTGAGAAGAATAAAAAAACTTTATTCAACGAAATCAATGTTTTCAATGATGAACATTTGAAAAAAGGTTGCATTATAGCAAAAAAATTTCCGCACGTAATTCGATTCTACGTAAATAGAGTGTCGAAACCATTTTTATATAACTTCAAAAACAACCGAGATATTGGCACTTGATGGATTCTTCAAATTTTCAGATAACTGGAAAATGAAAGAAGTTAATAATTTTTCTCTATTTACAGTGTTTCACATACTTGCAGTACCCAGTCGTCGAAATCTGTCCACTCTGTACCCCTTAATAATATCTTTACAGTAATGAATATCATCTTGAAACTTTGTATAAATTAAGCTGTGTTCAGGACCACTGAGAGACGAAAATCTCGTCATTGGTTTTTAGAAACTTTCGTTTACTAACTCTATTTAAGTTGAATACCACAAAATATGTTCAAATAATTAGTCTCAAAATGTTTCATGATGTGGAATTCTTCCTTAAACTAAACAAGATTACATCTTAAAAGTACTAAATTATTGTTTATCTGGTTGATTGAAAACGTTAAAATTGATATAAAATGATTTTTCGATTTCTCGTAAATTTCGAGTTATTGAGTTAACCATTGCCTCAAAGAGAATTTAAGAATAATTTTTCGGAACGGTTTAAAATTTATTTAAATTTCTGAATTGATATTTAGTTAAAAAAAAAACTTGCTTGTGGTATGGGTTGCTGTTGTGAAGATCACAACGGGGGTTCTCGCGAACATTGTGCCTCTTCCGGTTCTACCAGAAGTAGCTCCGAAATCATATTTTAAGGTTAACCACCATGTTTTATTCCATTCCGTTTGAATTGATTTTGGTGTTGCACACCTCAAGTCTTAAGTTCCCATTATTTGAAGAATTAATCAATTTGTGAATTTCATATATAGGTAGAAAAAAGTAAAAACTATTGAAAAGCGCATATCAAAAAGTATCGATTATACATTTCCTTTCCATGTTAATAAATATCCAAGATTCTGAATTTATTTCCGAATAATCATGATTAGGGAATTGAAAACTAAACTGCTTGAATCGATTTGATTTGAAATCAAGTCAAGCTGAAGAAAAAGCTTTTGATTTCACAATTCAAGTGAAGTAGAGCTTTTTTCCACAAAAGCTTGAAAATTCTAGGTTCTTGATAGCAAATGTTGAAAGCTTGAATCAGGACACAATTACAATAAAACATTGAGCTTCCTCTTATATTCGATAAGCGCGGGAGTATAGATTTAAATAATACTAAATATTTGATGGGGAAATATTTGAATGAACTTCAACGTAAGAATCTGAAAATAATTCATAAAATGTTGAAGGAAACACAAATACAGAACGAGTAAAAGAGTGAAAGTGAAATGTATATCTTCTAATATAACACGGCAATAGCATCACATAAACAATATAAATAAATTTTCTATAAAACAACAGAAATAAATTTCAGAGAAGCAGATATATCGAGCTTCTGTGGAAATAAGGATATACCTACATTGAAAGTCAAAAAGATTGTTGATAGTTTTCATCTATGCCGCTAGGTGACGACACTACATAAATTTGTTTCAGTTCTCTATATATTTTACAAGAAATAATGAGTTTTTAACGAATGTCCGATAAACCACTGAAAGAATCCTTACATTTGAATTCATTCTATAGGGTGCGCCAGAGACAACAAGACAATTTTTTGTCCGTTATAACCGTCGCAATTTTAGACCTAGATTATTCGTTCTTTCTTAATTTGAAAGCCAAAAGACTAGGTTTTTAAGAAATTCTATCGTAATTTCACGATGGTGAAATCCAATATGGCTGACTCATTCAAAAATGAGCATATTTTTCATTCTGATTTTCAGCTGAAATCGAAATAATTTTTTCTCCTCATGGCGTTGTTGTGTATTTCATGGATGTTCTAAAAAGACAAAGAACCATATTATATTAAAACCAACCTAAAATTTGATTTCCGTTCGAATTCAAAATGGCCGACTTCCTCAAATATTAACAATTTACCCCGAGCTTTAAAAAATTTTTCGCGGTCGTAATCAATCAACTGCGTAATTCAATCACCAGATTGAACCTTTTCCATCATTTTGAGGGGTCGAACTCGAATATTGATTCAGAATTGTGCTAATTGTCGTCAATAATGTTTCTCTTCTTCACCATTATATGAACCTCCCGTTTTGAAACCTCTGAACATAGACTGCATGCATTGACTCTATGATAAACAAAAAATAATGAAATGTCAACGAGTTTTAGACGACATCTGGTTTGACCTCGAATTTAATCTTGGTGGTGTTTGTTTTTGACATTTGAAATCGTTAACAATGGTTTTAACATAAGAGGATAACCGTTTCATTGAATGTTTTTTTGTGAGTGTGGCTATACTGCTGGGCAAATATTACGCCAATTTCCAGCCTCTGATTACCAAAGAAGTACAATCTATGATCTTGAGGAAAAATTTCGGACAAGAGGGTCATTAGGATGAAGCTCAGGATGACTGTTTCCCAAATATCTCAGATATGCCAACTTTTCAAAACATCTGCGAGAATAATAATACAACAGGATTTTGTTTAACAAATTGCATGAGTAAGAATATTCAACGAAAAGAATCAAGTATTCAGAATGGAATATGACCTCCATTGGCATCCACAACCCTTTGCACCCGTCTTCTCCAGCTCTCTATGGATCTCGAAATTACTTCTTGATCAAGATGGTTCCAACAATCTTGAATTTTTTGCTCGAGTTCAAACCATATGTCGTCTAAAACTCGATGACATTTCATTATTTTTTGTTTATCATGGAGTTAATGTATGCAGTCTATGTTCAGAGGTTTCACCACGAGGGTGCATATGATGGTGAAGGAAAGGAACATTATTGACAACAATTGGCCCAATTCAGAATCAATATTCGAGTTCGATACCTCAAAATGATGGAAAAGGTTCAGTGTAGTGATTAAATTAGTGACATTTCGATACAATTTCTGAAAAACCTAGTGCTTTGGCTTTCCAATGAAGCAAGAACGAATGATCTAGCTTTGAAATTGCGAAAGTTATAACGGAAACAAATTGTCAGGTTTTCTCTGGCGTACCCTATATATTATATTGAAATCTATTATGGGTGGAAGGAAATATAAAAAAATATTTTAACGGGTGCTGTTGTTGAATACTACTTGGCTTGACGAAACCCTAATCATAATTGTTGAATCAAATAAAAACTCATTCTCAGAAAGGAACGAAAAACAAATTTCGTGATTGTTGTTTTTGCAAGCACAGTTTTTTTATTTAAATATTTAGCAATAGGTTTTTCGAAACGAAAAATATAGTTCTTCATAAAGAAGCTTGAATCTAATCCCTCGTGGGTTGTCTCAGAAAGGACACAAAATGCACTAAAAACTGCATTCAGTGAAAGTTCACCAAATTTTCGTCAAATGTACTTCGAAAACTACAGAACGGCATGAATTTATTAGAACCTTCACTTCGAGAGTTCTCATGCTACAGATTACACAATTATGACTCACCTCGAGTATACAGGGTATCTCATGAATGGCCGAATATTGAAAAAAAAATTATTTCTTGGGAATTTTTTTTTATGAAAACATCATTGAATTGTAATGCGAAGGGATAGTGTGAGTGTTTGTATGTGTCCATATGAGTCTGAATTCTTTGTCTTGTTCTTGATGTACCGGCTGTTTGACTTCGAGGGATTTGAAGCGGATCTTCGCCAACCTCACTTTTGCAACCGTGAAATATGTTTGGCGTTTTCTTGAACAGAAGAAAAATATTTTTCCACAAGAGATCATAAGAGTGTTGATGTATGCAACTGAAAACTGGTTTCCATATACAGGGCAGACCACAAAAAATGTGAAATTGTTATTAGAATATTTTGGTTTTCCAGGAATGAAAATCTGCAAACATCAGCATCAGTTTATTATTATTATCTCTTTCGGAGTTTTTATGTTACTACTGAGAATCTCCATAATTATACAGGGTGTTACATAAATGCCTGGTTCCCGAATAATAGTAATTTCTCCGACAAATTGTTTTTTCTGAATATAAATATCTTTGTATTATAATCCATTGGGATGGTGTGTGTGTGTTATGTATCAATATGTGTGTATATGAGGGTGTGTGAGAGTGAGAGGGTGTGTGAGTGTGTGATAACAAGTTAAACTTATAAGCTATGTTTTCAGTGTTACCAAGTGCAAATATAAAAATGACATGACATGAAAAGTTCCTGTTCTCATCAAAAAACAACTTGAAAGCTATTTTAGATTCACTCAAAAACTCACAGTGAGTGTGAAATCTGACGAGATTCATCGAACAAAAACCTCTATGTACATTGACACTCAAAAAAACTCTGCATATAGCAATTCCAGTTACGTATCATGAATCGATTCCTATATCAATTTGGAATACGTCACGAAAACCTCAATATGCAAAACTTTTTCGAGCAGTTATGCGTATATGAGTATACAGTAAACTAATGAATGTCTTACATTTCATTTTGAAGAAAAATAGATGTGAATGTTTGAGGGTGGTGCATCTGTAGGCATGTCTGTGTGGGAGTCAGTGTGTGCTTATATTTTTATTTTTGTGTGAGCTATATTGTATGTATACTACAAGTTGTTATTTTCATTAACAAAATTTCTTCCAAAATTCCTATCTCCAGCGGTATCCGGCGCGCTGACAAGGAGAGCGTTGCTGGGATATTTGGTATTCCGTAGGTGTCTTGCATATCCCAAAAACCAAATGACACTTGCTATGCGAGCACAGGTTCCCAATGTTCTTGGTCCACTTTTACAGGTGCAATAATAGCCAATGACTGGCTCTGTGAATTTCGACAAGGTTGACGTTTCTGATAATCATTTTACATTATAGTAGCTGACAACCGGTAAGCATAGCAATCACAATGCAAGGAATCAGTATTTCTCAGGAACCAGGCATTTATGAAACACCCTGTATAATTATGGAGATTCTCAGTAGTAACATAAAAGTTCCGAAAGAGATAATAATAATAAACTAATGCTGTTTGCAGGTTTTCATTCCTGGAAAACCAAAATATTCTAATATTAATTTCACATTTTTCTATTGTCTGCCCTGTATATGGAGACAAGTTTTTAGTTGCATACATCAACACTCTTTTGATCTCTCAGTGGAAAAATATTTTTCTTCTGTTCAAGAATACCCCAAACATATTTTACGGTTGAAAAAGTGAAGTTAGCGAAAATCCGTTTCAAATCCATCGAACTGAAACAGTATATCAAAAACATCTGAAACAAGAATTCAGACTCACATGAACACACACAAACACTCACACCATCCCTTCGCATTACAATTCTATGATGTTTTCATTAAAAAAAACTGTATACTCAAGGAGAGTCACAGTTGTGTGATCTCTAGCATAAGAACACTCGAAGTGAAGATTCTAATAAATTCATGCCTATCTGTAGTTTTCTATTGAAAGAAAATTGAGATATTCCATTATCAATTTCACGATTTTTTATGGCCCGCCCTGTTTCTCAGAAACGAATCCATTGAGGTATGTTTTTTATTGCAGAATTTTAATCAGGGTGTGTCGAAGTACAATTGACGAAAATTTGGTGAACTTTCACAGAATGCAATTTTGAGTGCATTTTGTGCGTGCTCCTTTGTTCCGCCGTAAGTTATCAAAATTTATTCCGATTTTCATGTCTTCCATTAATGCAACCAAATAAAATGACGATCGAACAGATGAGGTAATCCCCTTTGCCCAAAATTCCTAAAATTTTTGGGTCTTAAATGAATTGGCGAGTATGTGCACAATGAAAAATTTCAAAATCGGTAGATTACATTCAAAATGGGTCACATTGTAGAAGAAACCATTATATAGTCCAACGTAAATGAAGTCAATTGAGTTAAAGGAGAGCTGCATTCATATAGACTTTATTGCAATTAGTTTATAATTTTTTAGATTACTCACTTGAGGAAAATCGCAGTGCCAGTGTATGAAGAAATTTTGAGATCCTGAAGCAAGGCTCACTAATTTGCGAACATTTAAAATGAGAAAAAACGAGGACACCTGTTCCTCAATTACCTCGGTGAAAAAAATCCACAAAAAAACTATTTTTCGATCTTCACAGTAGATCTTCCTCCTTTAGATTAGTACATAAATGAAAGAGGAGATTTACAATTTTTCATCTGCTATTTTAATATATTTTGCTAGACGTCATTCCGGATTCAATGCGCTATAGCTCATATTTTAGGAGTTTCATAAAGAAGCAATATCGATTTAAGGATTTTAATTTTAAAATACATGTTATGTAGCAGTTGCATTGTCAATGACAAAGTCATATCAATTAACATGTAACACACACAATCCGGCAAAATAGGAATAAACAAACACACAGATCATTCGGTCCGTTCGTCCGGACGTATTTCATTGATGGCATTAAACGACAATATGGAGGTCGTAGACATGTTGAGCTTAACCGTCACTAACGACTTCTGAAAAAATAAATACCAATAAAGGAAAAAGTAGCTAATAGACGAGAGCAATTAAAAATCTTTTTATAATTGAAATGAATTCAAAACAGGCTTAAATGGGTAATATCTATTCGAGACTCGGTCTTGGCGAGCCATGTATCAAAAGCCGACTTGATTATTGGAAACTAAATTATAAATTGCTCGCAGTCGACGATCTAAAGAAATGACAAACCACTTTGGGCATAACATTATGCTGCCTACTTCAGCGTACGGGTAAAAAGTGAATTACGTTTTGCAAATGAAGCCGGCCAACCGATGAAATTTATTGGAATTCGATAAATTCTTGTACAAAAATGACGGAACGCGTCACGTTACATGGCCATGATGAAAAATGTCGATGCTAATAAAAGAGACTTTCGATTCCAAATGCACACGGATGTTGATTGGAATATTTTAGTTCAATGTTCCTTATTAGCTTGGAAAGAATGATTTTATTCACGAATCAAAAATGCACCCTTACAAATTGTAGTTTATAGGAGATAGTAGAAGATGAATCGGATCGGCGAGAAAAATGTTTGTGTAGGAATTTTGAGAGACCTCCTACTTGAACCTTTGATTATTCCTGGAAATTTGAACGGCGAGATTTATCTCGATATGCTGGAAAATGCGATTGATCCGTTGACAACAAAAAAAAGTAGAAAACAACCCATACAACTTCTGATTTTATCTCTTGAGACTCTTAGAGCGGGGAAAGTCAAAATTTTTTGTAATTTAGCCTGAGACTTTGGACGATCAATGCCAACGAATATCGTTAAACAACTCAAAATATGCTGAACCACGTGAAAGACGGTTTTCAACCAAGATTGTACACACACCACAAAAATTGTCGCATCATTAAGCAGCTCGATCGTAGTTTCTTTGTTAACATATGTTTTTGGACATATGAGGGGAGAAAAATCTTTTCTCTGTAGTAACATTTGTTTCCATATGAGCTCCAACACGTCTGACACAAGAATGAGTTTATTTGACTATCAGTATTTATTCAATTTCTCTTCAGTTTTCACGCTAATTTAATGCAAGTTTTCTGTGTTTCTTGTTGATTTTCGCATCTTTGAATTTATTGTAATGGCTGAACGTCTTGGGCGCTATTTGAGTGACCATGAAGTGGTAAGAATTGTAACACTTCTAGAGGAGGGGCGAAGCCAACTTTACGTGGCTAACTTGTTGAATGTTAACCAAAGCACTATTTCAAGAGCAATTAATCGGTACCACGAAACAGGGGAATATGGTAGAAGGGCAGGACAGAGAAGAAATCGGATAACAACACCAGTTGATGATCGTTGGCTTCGTTTAACTGCACTAAGAGTACGGCTAGAATGCTACAAAATGAACTTGCACTTTCCAGAAATGTGCATAATTCTTTGCTAACTGTTAGGAACAGGCTCAGAGAAGACGATATCACACCAAGGGTGGCTTCGACCGGCCCGCGTCTCACCGGAGAGCATCGAGTTGCCAGACTTCAGTTTGCGAGGGAACATGCAAATTGGGGTATTCCAGAATGATCGAATGTTCTCTTTTCCGACGAGTCTAGGTTCTATCTATTATCAAATGATAGACGCATGCCTGTATACAGACGGCCTGGGGAACGGTATCAGCAATGCAATATTCGGCAAACCGAAATCTTCGGAGGGGGCTCAGTAATGGTGTGGGGAGCCATTTATTGCCATGGTCGAACTGATTTGGTCCTAGTGAATGATGGAAGAATGCCAGCGGCCAGATACATGGCAGATATCCTCGAACCCTCGAACTTGAAAATTGTTGATATTTTCCATCATAAACTCATCTCTTTTGAATTATATCTTATTATTTTACACTTCTGAACGTTACCAAGCGACTCTTGAATGACCAAGCAAAAAGTTTTTACAGTATTGTCGTAAACGTAGGGTTATGTGACAATCTTTGTGGGGAGTGTATTATAGTAAGAACGTAAATGGAGGACAATTTGAACATTTGATTTGACGATGCTGGAAAATGCTATGGATCTGTTGTTTACGATAAAAAAAATAGAAAACGACCCCTACAACTTGAACAACAAATGCATTTTCAACAAGCCCCTTCTTACTACGCTGCTCCAGTTTGCCAATACCACAATTTGCAATATACTGGTCGTTCAATTGTAAGAAGAGGTCCTATGGAGGTGCCTGCTCAATCTCCTGATCTGATCTCTTAAGACTCTTAGAATGGGGAAAGTCAAAAGTTTTTGTAATTTAGCCTGAGACTTTGGACGATCTACGCCAGCGTGTATCGTTTAATAACTCAAAATATACTGAACCATGTGAAAGACGGTTTTCAACCACGATTGTATTATTGTACGAACGTAAATGCAGGACAATTTGAACATTTCATTTGAAAACTTTGGGTTTAATTTTTTTGTTGTAAACATGATGAAAAAATAGCTAACTACCTTCAAAGGGTGCTCCTTCAAAACAAAAATTGATTCGTATTTCATTATTTCAATCATCCTGAGAAGTATCCAAATATTCAAGGAAGCTAGTTCGTGATAAAAAAAGATTTTATGTGAAAAAGAATCGTCAAAATCAATTTTATACACTGTTTGAATTAGCTTCGAAGAACTTTCTGATGAGGTGTCGTAAGGGTTGCTTTAAACTCTCAAAAATACGTCAAAAGATGTTCCCCAACTAAAATCATTCGACATTTTTCGACTAATTTTTCCAATCACTACGCAATAAGAAACATATAGGGGGGTTCGTTTGAGATGAACACCCTTAAATAGAAGTTGTTCTCTATAACCCAAGAATAATGAGATTACATACAAAGCATAACTATCCTAAATAAAATTAATATGTCTTGTGAAATTTAAAGGGAAATAGTTCCCAACGTTCTACCCGAAGTCTACAGTTAAAATTTTGAGTTCATACTATATTCTGAATTTCGGGTTTTCAAAAACCCGGTCAAATTCTTGAAAATTTTTTGTATATGAGAAAATCTATAATACCTGAACTAAAACGGACATTTCAAATCAAAATAGCCAAATCAGTCCTGGCGTTTTCTAGTGATGAGCAAACCATTGAAGAGCATCTCTTGACCTCGTGACTTCGGAACTATAACGTGGGAAAAAAGTATATACTATCTTAGTAAATAGAACGTCTTCAGTTCAGTTTATGGAGAACGCTGAAACTTTTTCTTACCTTATAGAAAAAGTTTAAGTTATAAATTTATCAGGATCACATCAAATAAATTCGAACACAACAAAAACACAACAAAGAACAAACAATATTGAAATGAGAATATCTGTTGAACATAATAGAAATTATTATTTTCATTATTGAGCGACCTCTGTTGTTTTTCAATTCTCTTCATTTTATTTCACACATTCTTGGTATTTTTTTAACCTACAGTCAATTCAGGAATGCACTCTTCACGCATATTTCAGATTGATCTCTTCTTTTGAACTGAATTGCCCTTTCTCTTTCATATAGAATATAGTTTTACACTAATTGTTATATACTCTGGCAATTGGATACATGTATCAGTTGTATGTTTTATCAATAAATAAATAATAATTAATATTATACATTAATATAATTTCCTAACAAACA
Source organism: Cryptolaemus montrouzieri (assembly GCA_013387265.2). Lineage (NCBI taxonomy): Eukaryota > Metazoa > Arthropoda > Insecta > Coleoptera > Coccinellidae > Cryptolaemus > Cryptolaemus montrouzieri. Next base: position 36,225,823 of record JABFTP020000144.1, read on the forward strand.
AGAGCTTCTTTTACTGCGTCTCAAATTACGGAATGTCTCAACATTGTTACTAGGGAAAAATACGATAACATTATATTTTGTCAGATTTCAACAGAAAAACTCTATTGAAATGTGGAAAAATATAAACTAAACATGTTTCATTATAATACCAAAAGATTACCTGATAGTAGGTGGTGAGACCCATGATTGTACACTGTGCTCTTACTTGGTGGCGAAAAGTGATGCAGAGGGATTACAGGGGGAAGCTGAACAAACTTTAAACACTAGTCGAGGTCTGCATCCCAGGCTCCTTAGGAACAATACCAACAGAAAGCCAGGATGCTATCCTTAATTTACCTTGCCTTGATAATTATATTAGAGGTGAGGCTAGAAAAGCAGCATTCAGACAGGAGATAAATGGGATCCAGAAAACCGAAAATGCGGGGCAAAAGAAAGTAATTGATCAAAAACCCAATATTGAGTATGGGAAATGACACGATGACTAAGAAACCTACATAGAGCCAGGAGCATAAAACGGTGATAGACTGTCACAACTGACTAGGCTCTGAGAACAGTTTAGACATTGATTGGAATGAGGATAGATCCAAAATGAAAAGGGGAACTGGAGCTGGAACCCAGTTAAAGCTCATATGGGAATGTCTGCAGTTTCTTACTAAGCTGGCGAAACGGAACCAGGTAACTTTGATCTGGATGCATGGACACAGGGGATTGCAGGCAACGAGGACGCAAATTCTCTTGCTAGGGAAGCCGGTCTCTACCCCGGAGGAATGGAAAAACCAAACTTCAAAAAATTCTGGGAAAACTCAGCAAGAAGTTCAATAAACAAGTTCCTATACTGAGCAGAGAAATACTATACATCGTAACAGGCCTAATACACACGATAGACATTTATCGTGAAGAACCTATATGAAGACAACGCAAAGAAGAGAATGAAACAGTCTATCACAATGCGAATGCGAAGCTCTAGCTTGGAAAAGATGAGAAATTTTAGAAGACAAAGAAGGCTTGAAAGAAAGGGACCTGATATATGGGATTTTAAACCTTGTTAAAGGGATAAGCTGGACATTCAGGAATGAATTTCATTGGAGAAGTACAATAAGTCTCGAATGGCTACAGTGCAAACTGAACTTTGAAGACACAATACAAGGTATGAGATAGAAGAAACTTGTTATGGATAGTCCATACTTTTCTCCACATTGTATACTTTATTAATGAAGTGTCTTCACGGCAATAGCTTCATGTTTATCAAATGCAATAAATGATTATTCTCTCACTCTTTTTATCTGCATCATTTATTTGCCATTGCCATTTGGGATGCCAGCTGCTTATCCAAACAAGCCATTTGTATATCTGGCAGGGTAGGGAACAAGCTGAAAAATGGCAGCTATCACAAAATTAGTGAAGTAAATGTCCAAAGTGGTTGGCAGAAAATTAGGTCAAGTTGCCTTGTTTTAACGAAGTTTGATAATTTGATTATTGATAAAATTGTTTGGAAAAAATAATTACATGGTAAAGTTTATTTGTTTGAATAAATTTCATAAAATATCTTGAATATCTTGTGCCAAAAGACATCATCGATTGATTGTATTATTCATTTGGAAAAAATCAATTCTAAGATGAACCCGATGTGTAGCTCTGTCGTTTCTCTGATTTCCTCATATTTACTAACTTTGTGGTTCGTGGAAAAGAATTTGGACAAACCTTCATAAAAAGTAAGTCGTCAAGTTCCATCAAAAAGGCTCGAACAGGTGGAATTTGTTCTTCATTTCTCTCGTGATAAAATATATTTGCTCTTTTTATCATATCTGTCTTAAAAAATGACGACTTGGATATTTTTTTGAATGATAATTTAAGGCGTGTAATGTACAGGGTGTCCGTGAATTGCGTGTACTACTTTATACCGCAGATTCTTCAGCTCGAAATAAGTCGATTTAGGCCAACTAACCTATATGAAAAGTTCTTCGTTTGGCCGATAGAGATCGCCAAATCCAAAGATTTTTTCTTATTTCTCAAATAATTCGAGAACGACTCAATCGATAGAAATCATATTTGGTATGCGTAATCGGGTGCGTTATTCACGTTTTTCAGTGATCCACTCAATGACCTTGACGTTTTACAAGTATCCCTAAAAACTCGAACGTGGTTTTGATCAACCATAACTATCTGCGTTTGAGCAAATCTGTTCTAGACATTGAGTACCTAGGCTAATTATCAAACTTTTTTGTCCCTTGAAAATTTGATATGATGAGCGGTTCAATCACAAAAAACAGTTTTTTAATTTCATGATTTCATTTCTTCAACCACCTAGTAAGTCAAAACTATCACATTTGACCATGTTGGCTTTGGATTTATTTCTGAGGTCAGGCAGATTGTCATTTCTTTAGGCTTGACAACCAATTGTTGACACAACAGTGTTCCTCAAGTTCTTAACTAGGTATCACGATTAGGAACGAAGATGTACAGTAACTCTGAAATGGTTAATATGGTTATGTTGTACGGATGTCCGGATTTTTTCAAGGCAATGGACGTGAAAGTGCGAGAGTATATGCTGAAAGATTTCCAGATCGCATAGTGCCGAACTACCAAACGTTTGAAGATCTGGAGAGGCGCCTCCGCGAGAATGGTTGCTTCAAGCGCAGGAATTTGAATCGACGACGACAACGAACAGTAAGGACTGTAGAACGCGAAGAACAAATGATGGACATGGTTGAGGAAAACCCACAATTAAGCACGCGGCGTTTAGATTTGCAGTTGGTCGTTCCTAAAACAATGGTTCATGATGTCATTAAGGAACAATTGTTTCATCCTTATCACATTCAGAAAGTTCTGGAATAACTTCACAATGATCCTGAAAATCGCCTTACTTTCTACCAATTTATCCAAGAGAAGAGAACTCAGGATCTCCACTTCAGTAGGAAAATTCTATTGACTGACGAATGCATTTTTAATAGGTCTGGCATCACTAACCTTCACAATGAAGAGGTGTACAGTGTCGAAAATCCACATGCTTTTACAAGTACACATCATCAGAATCAATTCAAAATTAAAGAGGCATATTTGAATTTTTTGCAAGAAACTTTGCCGGATTTGTTAGACGACATTCCAGTATTACTGCATGCAGAAATGTGGTTTATGCTCCTCCTCACTTCACTTTAGCGGTTCGCGAGTTCTTACATGCACAGTATTCGAATCATTGGGTCGGAAGGGGAGCTGATGGTCTTGCAAGTTGACCACCACGATCTCCCGCCTTGACACCATGCGACTTCTTTCTTTGGGGTGCTTTAAAATCTAGAGTTTACTCTTCTCCAATTTGCACCCGAGAAGAGTTACATATAAGAATTTTAAATTCGGCCAACTCCTCCAAAGATGACCCTGAAGTAATGCCAAGGGTCCAATTCAATTTTTTAGAATGGATTAACTCCTGTATTCAGCGAAATGGTGGAATTTTCAATGAAATTTTGGATGTAAACTAATTAATCGTTATTCTGAAGTGATTCGTTTTTTCTTATTTAGTTTCCAACTGGCAAACTTTTTTCATATTTTTAAATAGTCATTGTGAAAAACTTATTAAAGCGGCAAAAAATTTTGATAATTAGTTTAGCTACACAATGTCTAGAACAGTTTTGCTTAGACACAGACAGTTGAAAAATTATGGTTGATTAAATAAACGTTCGAGTTTTTATGGATACTTGTAAAACGTCGAGGTCATTGAGAGGATCACTATAAAACGTGAATAACGCACCCAATTACGCATACCAAATATGTTTTCTATCGATCGAGTCGTTCTCGAATTATTTGAAAAATAAGAAAAAAATCTTTGAATTTGGCGACCTCTAGCGGCAAACGGAGAAACTTTTATATAGGTAAGTTGACCTGAATCGACTTATTTCGAGCTGAAGATTCTGTGGTACGTTATACCCGCAATTCATGGACACCCTGTATAGTTGGAAAGCTTTTGTTTTACTATGTATCTTCTTAGTTTTTGTTTTATTCTGTAGCATCGTCCAATTGTGAAATTTCTTCCAAATATGATTCCATTACTGAAATTACTCTTTCTTATTCTGTAAGGAAAGAAAATATGAATATTTGATATGAGAAAATTAAATGAGAGACTAACACAACAAAAACAATAATCGGCATGATGTGTTTACGATACAACCAAGAATCAGAAGTCTTTTGAATACACCAAGATTTACTGAACGGAAATATAAACTATTCTTACAAAAATGATGTGGAATATTCATCAAGAATGTTTTCATACTTGAGCTTTGTCATTGTTGTGATCGTCATTTTGAACATTTAGAGAAATAAGGTAAAAATATTTATTTGTTCTATCGCCAACAAATCATTCTTATTTCATTACTGATTGTTCTTTAATCAGATTTATGCTTGATTTTATAAGCCTACCATTTGGCTTCTGACAGAGCATGAAATAGATTTTCTTAACTGGAATCAGAACAATAATAAAAACAAGTAATGTGTTTTTTGGAATTTTACTTAATAATTATGATTCGTAACGCGTTTCACTACACCGTAGCTTCTTCAGACGAATGAATGTACAGATAATAAGAATGAGAATATAAATATAAATGTTCTTAAGTAATTAAAAGCTTATTGGGTTGATTCTTCTTAAGTGGTTATTTATGACAGGTATATCCAATAAAATTAAGGAATAGATTGCTCCCCGAAGAGATTCAATAGAGGTGAAGGGCTTAAATAGACTTGTTCATTGATGAGTCTACCTGAGTGTTTGTATTTGTTGATTTCTAAGGTTTCCCAAAGATCTACCTTCCAATATTTATTATCTGTATGCAAAATTTCAAACTGTGGGTCGAAAGAGTGATTATTTTCTAAGAGATGATTCGCGTAATTTGAATATGATTTTTATATTTGAAAAGTTGCGTTTATGTTCCGATATTCTAATAGCAAAATTTATGTGTTTTACCAATGTAGACATAATCACAGTCATTGCAATTCAATATATGAGCACCTGATTTATTGTTTCTATCTGATTTGGTTTTATTATTTTTATATATTTACCTAAATTATTATTATTAGTTTGGAAAGCTATGTTGAAATTATTGCTACTCAAGAATGATTTCAGTTTCTCACTTGTAATGCCAACGTAGGTTAAGGTGTTGAATTTTTGTTTCAATTTATCGACAGGGTAAACTTCATTCAATGCGATTCTACTTTGTTTTTTTATTTGAAAGATTATTTATTAGTTTGGGATTGTAACCATTATTTTTGGCTATTTGTTTAATCAAATTTAATTCTTTGTTGAAATTTTCTGGTGATAACGGAATGTTAATCAATCTATGAATAAAACTATTGAATGCAGACATTTTAGGTTGATACGGATGACCCGACGAGTTATGTATTATAATATCTGTATGTGACGGCTTATGGTAAATTGCGAAAACATGTTTTTCATTTTCATTCGAAATTGTTACGTCTAAGAAATTTATCGAATTATTGCTTCCTATTTCGGTTGTGAATCCAATTTTTGGATGTAATGAATTTATATGATTTTCGAAAATTTTTAACTGTCTATCTGTTCCTGTGAAGCAAATAATGATATCGTCTACATAGTGATACCAGTATAAACAATATTTACAGAGCGGATGATTATGAATTAATTTCTCTAAATTATTCATGAATATTTCTGCTAACAAAGGACTTAACCGATTGCCCATAATCAAGCCGTCTTCATATAATACTTGTTATTGAAACGGAAATAATTTTGATCTAAACAAATTTGTAATAATGAAAGAATATCTGATTTTATGATAGTATTGACAGGATTCTTTTCTAATAATTCTTCAACGAAGTAGTACGTATCTTTCGGAGGAATGTTGGGAAAAAGGTTCTTAACATCGAAAGAAATGAGTTTGGAATTAGGTAGTATAATGGTATCTTTGATATTGGCAATTTGTTCCTATGAATTTGTGACCAAAAATTTAGATTTAAAATTGCAATGTTTTATTAGAAAGTCGTTAAGGAATTTTGAAAGTTTGAAAGAAGGTGCCATCACATAAGAAACAACAGGTCTAATAGGGTAATTAGGTTTATGAAGTTTTATCAACGAATATAATTCGGGGGATTGTGGATTGGAGTTAATGAATTTATATTTTTCGTGGTCTGAAATTAATGATTTTGCTTTCGAAATTATGTTATATATATATGGAATCAGAACAAGTATAAAATTCTCAATAGATCGGTGCCATTTCAAAATGGCTTGATAAAATTGAACGAAAATCTAGTAAAACAATAAAAAATAGAACAAAGTAAATTTTTCCCGTCAAACACTGGGTTGAAATCTATTTTGTAAACGACCCTAATCAGGTTCATGCAGAAGGCTGTGGAACAGAAAAAGCGGATGAGATAGATATGATTGGGTTGTTTAAAACATTTTCAAGGATCTGATTGGGGATGTTCCAAACGTCAAAGATACCAATCAAAAATTTAATAGCGTCACTGACTTGGGTAGGCTTACGTGGCTATTCTTATAGTAAGAAACTTCACATAAAGCTATAGTGAGGTATCCCATGTTCAATCGAGCAAAGTATCAACTAGTTATTGGATCATGCATACGAAATCATAAATAAAATAGAGGGAAAGAATGGAAGGACGTAGGATATAAGAGGCAGGGCCATCTATTCCTCAAAAAAGATCAGCTCCTTCTGAATAGCTAAGGAGCACTAAGGAGAATGTAGACTCTAGTCTCTCGTTTCGCTTTTCAAAGAACAAAACCTTTCAATAGTTGGTGAAAACGTAAGGGGCTCTAGCTGAACCTCTCCTGCAAGATACTCGACCTAAGAATGGTTTATAATCAATTCTAAGAATGGTATAAATCTATAAAATAACGTATTCTTAAGCCGCCACTGTCATCCTTAATTCGCAATCAACTGTCTTCGCCGCAAAAACTCATCTGAAGATGGTTCTCGTGCAGGGTCGCGTTCTCTGCCGTTCACTTCGTGGGTGGCACTGCTCCTCATCGACAATGATACAATATTTATAACTGATCTACCGGACCGTCGCCTTATGTGACATCTTTTGATGGGCCGCGGACAGGACTTTGAAGACTGCCAGAACGAAATTGTACCGGGAGAGATCAAAAGTTTTATCCCTAAGGAGCAAAAATTAATGTGAATATACGGTGAAATGTTCGCAACAAAAAAAAAACAGGTAAGCATAAATTAGTTGGTCGAAATATCCATTCGAAAACTTTGAAGAAAGTAGTTGAAAAATTGAACTGACCTAGATAATTTGTGAAGATGAAATATTGGATGTTTAATAAAATGCATTTCTGCATTGCGTTTGCGGCACTATGCAAATATTGAATTTAATATAGATTTCTGATAAGGGATCACTTGGAGAATGATGATAATAAGAAATTGTACTATGTATTATAGTATTACAAGAGTCTATTGAAAATCAGGATTGCAATTTCGGTCTCTCGACCATCTTCACCTAGTAACAAGTGCTGAACTAAAGTTGAAATACATAATACATACATACGTGAACAAGTATGATGAAACTCTCCCAAGAGTTTTTCAATAGTAAAGATAAAACTGATACATAAGACAATACTGGAGTTGTATGTTGTATGGATTGTGAAGATGTTTATATAGGTTAGAAGGGTCGTTAATTCAAAACTAGATATAAAAAGCATCAATCAGATTACAGCAACCAGAGAACCGACAAATCTACTTTCGCTCCACATTGTATCGAAAAATGCCATCATTTTCTACCCATAGATCAACTTACTTACAGAATACGAAAGGACGAAAGTTAGATTCCTCTGAATCCATCGAAATTTTCTTCGAATAATACCTGCTTTTAACATAATTAGTTAAATACATCTTTTTCTATCTACCTGCTTATGTCTATATGTATTAGCTATCCTGATTTTCAATAAACTCTCGTGTTACTATAAAACATAGTCTAATATCTTATTATCATAATGTATATTCGTTTGAAAAGAGAGGATTTAGAAAATAGTGTGAGCTCAGGACATGTAACAGGGGAACCATACTATCTTGTATATGATATACTATACAGTGTGTTTCAACGAAAACTAAACAGAGGCTATATCTACCAAGATATTCATTTCTGATCAAATCGCAAAAATAGGTCAATTTTTGTTTCAAGGGGGACATCTTTTGGGGGACAACACTTGCCTGAAATATGAACCCCCTAAGCGGGGGTTGCAATTCTTGAACATTTTGAATAGGGAAGATGGGTCGAGTGATAACTCAAAAGAAAGGTGATATCTTTGTCTACATTGCCTTGAACGAATTTCCATTTTTAATTGAAAACTGTAAAAGATACAGGTGAGCAACTGAAAGATAGGGAAGACTATTTCCCTGAGACTATTCAAGTTTCAGTGAGGTAAAATGGCACAGATCCATGCTGATCAATGGCAGTCATCATCAAGTACCATCCTCATCTCGAATTTTAACCCCTGGAGCAGCAGTGACAACCCTTGAAAATTTGGAAGAGGGTAGATGAGTCGAGTGATAACTCGAAAGAAAGGTATTATCTTTGTCTGTATTCCCGTGGAAGAATTTTCATTTTTGATTGAAAACTGTAGAAGATACAGAGTGAGCCACTGAAAAATAGAGGAGACTATCGCCCCAAGACTATTGGAGTATTAGTGCGAAAACTTGAAATAGATTCATTTAGATCAAAGATGACAGCCTTTGACGTGGAATGAATCTGTTCCATTTTTTTGCACTGATATTTGAATAGCTCAGAGCGATAGATAGTCTCCTCTATTTTTCAGTAGCTCACAGTGTATTTTCTACAGTTTTCAATCAAAAATGAAAATTCTTCCACGGGGATGCAGAAAAAGATAATACCTTCCTTTCGAAATATCACTCGACCCATCTACCCTCTTCCAAATTTTCAAGGGTGGTCACCCCTGCTCTAGGGGTTGAAATTCGAGATAAGGATTGTACTTGATGATGACTGCCATTGATCAGCATAGATCTGTTCCATTTCACTTCACTGAAACTTGAATAGTCTCATGGAAATAGTCTTCCCTATCTTTCAGTTTTCTCACCCTGTATCTCTTACAGTTTTCAATTAAACATGGAAATTAGTTCACTGCGATATAGACAAAAATACCACCTTTCTTTTGAATCATCACTCGACCCTATTCAAAATATTCAAGGATTGCAACCCCCGCTTAGAGGGTTGATACTTCAGGCAAGTTTTGTACCCCAAAAGATGTCTTCCTTGAAACAAAAATTGACCTGTTTTTTGCGTTTTGATCAGAAATTAATATCTTGGTAGATATAGACTCTGTTTGGTTTTCTTTGAAGCACCCTGTATATGTATACTACTAGCACGTAGTAACGGTGGAATCAATTAACTCACTAAAGAACCTAAATTCGACATTGTACATTATACGAATGTTTTATGCAAAGTTCTTGAAAGAAATACTTTTTTTTAGTCGTCGTAATTATCTCTGTAGCTGTTGATCCCACAATTTAAGATTCAATTGTTTTGTTTATAATAAAATTGCGTATATTTTTCCTTCCAACAACTTTTTCACTAAGCATAAATACATACGAAGCTTTCAACTGATATTTTTCCATTTTCCTTTTTTTTTTCACAAATTTAATTTCAATTTTCAGTATAAACGTAACGCGAATCACGAAATTGTACCACGGCGGGATACGCTGAAGCGGTGGTGTTAGATGACCTACACTATAATAAAAAAGTATCCGAAAATTTGGAATGAAACACAAAAATCTTAATGTACTTCAATATTTATTGAATCTCATTCAAAATATGCTCCATTTGAAGCGTTGCACATGTGCCAACCTTTTCTCCAATCGTCGAAACATTTATTAAAGGCGCTTTCAGGGATCGCCTTCAGCTCCTTCTGCAAATTTTTTTTCATGAATTCTATGGAAATCAAAGCTAGTTCGTCGGAGCGGCAATTTCAGTCTAGAGAAAAGAAAAAAAGCACACGGAGCTAGATCCGGCGAATAAGGCAGCTGCGCGAAGATATTTATTGAGTGTTTGATCTTAAAGTAATTAATAATCGTGGCTCCATGAGATTGTGCGTTATCGTCATACAAAATCGATCCAATTCTTTTGCCACGAATCCGGCCGTTTACGGCGAATATCTTCACGCAAATATCTCAAAACGGTTAAATAGAGGTTCTTATTGACCGTTTGAGCTTCCGGAACGAATTCATGATGAACCACACCTCGAATATCGAAGAAAACAATAAACATCGTTTTGATTTTCGAACGACTTTGGCGAGATTTTTTCGGTTTAGGCTAATTTTTTCCATCCATTCCGATGATTGTTGTCTCGTTAGTATGTCGTTTTCATATAACAATATCTCGTCACCAGTTATGTCTGCAGATACCTGCATTCGGTACTATTTTTGAAGAAAATTCAGCACTATCGGAACGAGCCAAGGGGCAGCGCACCGCATGCCCAATTGAGATGTTGAGATCACGAGCTATCTATCTATTACTGGCATGACGATTAGGTATTAAAATCAATGGACGAATACTTACCAACATCTGCTATGCTGATGATACTGATGATCTTGGCAGATAGTCCGGAGGGCTATTAAATAGAATCACAGAGGAGGGTGATCGGCTAGGTCTATCCATAAATACCAAAAAACAAAGGTGATTGCAATTAGAAAAACACTAAATATCCGTATCAATATACAAATTTATGGAACATCAATAGAGCAGGTCGAATGATTTAGGTACCTAGGTGCCTGGATTACAGCAGACGTAGACCCGGATGTGGAGGTGAGAACAAGAGTTGAACAAGCTAGAACAACGTTCATAAAAATGCGGCCGTTACTAAGTAATTCGGCTCCCAACCTCAAACTAAGGTTCAGATTTGTTGAATGCTATATATATATATATATATATATATATATATATATATATATATATATATATATATATATATATATATATATATATATATGTTCAGTACTTTGTACGGAACGGAAGCTTGGACATCAAAAGCAAAACGATGAACACCTTCGAGATATGAGTGTTCAGAGGAATATTGAGAATACGTGACAAATGAGGCGGTGTTTAGACGTATGAAACAAAATAGAGAACTAATAGCTACAATGAAGAGCAGAAAAACTGCTTATTTGGGGCATATATATAGAAATTCTAAGTACGATATACTGAAGTTAATACTTGAAGGGAAGATTGAAGGAAAACGTGGAGTTGGACGAAGACAATATTCATGGTTGAGGAACATCTGTGACTGTTCGGGAATGAATACGCAATCTTTACTTCACAGTACACAACATCGAGAAGAATTGGCATTAGTTGTCGCCAACCTTCATTAAATGGGGATGGCACATGAAGAAGAAGGAAGATTGAATTTCGTTCATTGTAGAGGTTTGAAAAAGGTTGATTTTTCTATAATTTGGCGGTTTCATTGTTGGGGGTTGCGAGTGAAGCGATAGCGTAGTTTAATGAAAGATGAATCCTTCTTGATTGGAATGGCAAAAGATTGCTTTCGCATAAGATGCTATTAGATGGACTTGAGCGAAAAGCTCCAGTGGCGATTCTGGCACCGGCGTTTTGAACCGCATTCAGAACATTCAATAAACTGGGTGTTGCTGAATTGTATACTATTGAACCATAGTCTAATTTCGATTGAATAAGTGCACTGAATGTTCCTATTATCACGTTCTGGTCGGCACCCCAATTTTTCGATGCAATCGATTTGAAAATATTCAATCTTTCGTTGCAGTCGTGTTCAGGTGTGCTTCCACCTGCGTATGGAGTTTTTGATCGTCTAATTAAAGTTCGAGTTGTCTTTTGTTGTTTCTATCTCGTGAGAATAATTTTGTTGTGGTTTTTGATTTGGAAAATGTGAATCCAGTTTTTTTGGCGTAATTTTGAATATCACTTAGCGTGTTTTGATGGATCTGTCTGGTTGTGTCAACGTTTTTCCCTAAGGTGACATCATCAGCGAACATGGTGCATTTGACTGGGTTTTGGATAACTTTCGCTAGGTCATTTATTGCCAGTAGAAAGAAAGTCATACTTATTACTCCTCCCTGGGGTACTCCATTTTGGATGGCATATGTGTCTGAGAGGTGTCCCTCCCTGTATTCTTACTTTGATTGACCTGTTGGAAAGAAAGTTGATTGCAAAACCTAGTATATTTCCTTTAATATTATGTTCGAATAATATATGGATAATTCTTTCTTTCCAAACTATGTCGTAAGCTTTTTTCATGTCGAGAGCTACAACTCCAAGATGTTGTTTATTGACTAGCGAGTTGCAAATTGCTGTATCTATGAAGACTAAGCTATCTGCCGTTGAGTGGAATTGTCGGAATTCATGTTGATTGGGAGACAATATATTGTTGCTTTCTAGATACCATTTGAGTCTGTTATTAATCATTATTTCCAATAATTCACACGTGCAGCATGCATACTTTCTTGTCATACTGTATAAGATGTTGACATATTGAAAAGCAGGTTCTGCAGGACCTGTAGAAATTTCAGAATTAGAATAACTGAACTCAAACGAAGTTTCCAAATTATAAATCGGATTCAAATTAAGCAAATCACTTTTCGAATTTTCATTTGACCCAAAATTCGACAAACAACTATTATTGGAAAATAGATCTTTGAGAAATTTTGGATGTTTATAAATATAAGCACTCACATTGAATCATTAAGGAATAAACAAACTCAATACGGTTATAAATAATTTATGATTGCGGGACGTTACCCCGAAGACCTCAATAAATAAATTAATGGTAAATAGATAATTCATTCATATTTATTGAACGCTACAGCGGTCATAACACGATGGCATGCGGAATGTAAAGAGACAGGAAAAAAGAGCGTGCGAAAATATGAATGACATATTTCAGTTTATGATATTAGCATATTGGCACTCCCTCATATTGTTTTATTAGGTAGTTTCGAACCAACAGCATGCATGCCAATTGAGTTATTACAATACTACTTGTACCTAACATAGTTGTTCGTAATTGATGATTTATTTTATGACCGTACTTTATAAGTAGGAAGTTTGAGACTCTTAAATTCTCGTTATCGGAATTATGTCTTTCGTTTTTATGTTGTCAGGCCCACACCCAAATTAGTACGGAATGAAGGCGATTTACCTAAAATTAGAACATTAGACTGAATACAGAAAGCTATATTGGAATCATTTTTATTCATAAAAGGAACTTAAGTCTCTCACGAAAAAAAATAAATCAAAGAAGAAGGATTTCAATCAATCAATATAGCTTTCAGAACCAATAACAATTTGACCAAATCCTAAACAATAGAACTAAATACGACAAAAATAATAAATTCGGTATTTATAAGTTGAAATACAGCAATAAATTTTACATTCGTAGGACCCATAGCAATTTTAATACTAGACTAATAGAACGCATATGAAGTTTTTAAAATCAGAAATCGGATTAAAATTACGCAAAGCATCTTTCAGAATATAGTCACTTTTTCAACCCAAAATTCGAAAACTTACGTACAGAAACAGTAATTGGAAAATTGGAAATTTCAATTTGACCACATGCATAAAGGAAATGTTATAAAAGTACAAATTTGATTCAAATTCGTCATCCCTATTGTATCTCTTCGAGGGGCAATCTTTTCATTAGACTTTTCCTGAACATTTAGGTATTAGTGTATTTAGTCATTTCTTATATATTTCCTGTTAACATATACAAATCTACCAGCAATATTGCACATCAATCGTCAGATGAAGGTACTGTTTAGTGAAATGCGTCACAATTATTTTATATTTTACTGAAAATACAGAAAAGTCTAAATTGTTTTTCTATAATTATTATTTCATCCCATTCTATTCACTTTATAATGCTAGTCTTCAAATATTCTTCATCAATCCAATTTCCTTTTTTCTATGACAAGATTTTTCTTCTCGTATATTTCTGCAGTATTGTTGGACGTTTTCTTTCTGCATATTTCCTACCAAGAATATTGTTGTAAAATATACTCGCATTTTCTGAGAACTAATTATTTTGTTGATATTGATTACTCCTTTCACAATATCTTTTCATTCTGTTATGCTTTCGCTGATATTTCCTTTTCAGTTCTTCTGACTTTAATATTCATGTCTATAATACAATGTATCAATTTTTATAGGTGTTCCCTAGATTTTTGCGGTTTCATGATTTTTTCTTCCTAAAGATACCTAAAGAATAACCTCGAAAATATTTGGCGTATGTTCAGGAACACCCAGTTCATAAAGATATTAATAATACATATTATTATGTTGAATAATATAAATTCACACAACCAAATTTATATGGAATTACCCGATATTTTGAATATAACCTCAGGGATTTTGAAAATTTCGAAGGATTGTTATGATTGATCCTTGTTGAGATATTTTAATTGAAAAAAGAAATGAATGGAGGTTTAGATTAAGGAAGAAACAAATAAAAAATAAGAGACTATTTCTGCATGTAGTAAAAAATTGAAAATTGTTTCCTCACGGAGTAGGTGTCTCTTTCTCGACCTCAGTAACTTGTATTACCTCCTATTTTCCTGATACAAGCCTCAATCCGTCTAGACATGCTTTCGATTAGGTTTTCGACCTCCTCTGGGGTGATATTCTGCCACTCTTCTGTGGCGGCTTGGCTGAGCTGTTGTGGGGTTCTTGGATTATCCTGGCGCGATTTAATTTTCTTTTTTAGATTATCCCATAACGTTCAATATGATTTAGGTCAGGAGAGCAAGCTGGTCAGTCCAAAATAGCGAATCCCCTCTTTTTCAAGATCATGTCGCGCGAGATTGCTGGTATGCGGAGAAGCATTCTCTTGCATAAAAGTGAAATTCTCACCGTGGGCACCTCGCCAGAGTCTCACTATGGGCTCCAGTACTAGGTCCACGTAATTTCTAGCCTTTACACTAGCAGGAAACGAAATCAATTCTATTTTGCCTTCCAGCATAATGCCACCCCAAAACATCACACTGTCCCCTTGGTATTTAGGATCTTGCTGCTCGGAGATTAGCTTGTCTTCCACGAACCCTTAAAACCCGAATCAGACGGTCATCTGATCGATCACCGATTCTGGCCTCTTCCGAAAAGAGAACATTTCGCCAATTCTCAATATTCCAATTTTGGTGCTCGATAAACCAATTAAGTCTGTTGATTTTTTTGTTGTCTGTTTAGCTCTGGAACAATTAAGGGCCTTCTGCTGTATAAAATACTTGAACGAAGTCTTTGACGTATCGTTTCGACTGACACACTGATGCCTGTGGCTTCTTGTGATTTGGCACAAGAAGCGGTCTTGTTCTTCAGAAGTGATCTTCCTACGACTTCTGCTAGGCCAATTTTGCAGAGATTGTAGCTCCACGTATCGAGAGTAGGTTTTTGAAATTACCTCCTGTGATACCCCGTGTGACCGCTATATCCCTCTGTGTCACCCCTTTTGCAACGAGAGCAATTATAGGCTTTTTTAAATTTTGAGATTCGCAGTTTCAAATCATACAATCCAGTCTCTTTACAAAAAAAAACTTCATGCTTCACAAGTAGTCAAAGATCCATGGTTAAAAACAATGAATAATGTGAAATAACGAGTATATGTATGTTCTAGCATTTGGTAGGTCATCTGCAGCAACCGGATAGTGTCACAACAGTTCCAATTGCCAAATATTCTGTTTTTTTCCTAGAGTCTCTATCAAATAATTCTATACCTTCTGTGATATTGTATTGAATTTCTTTGTCATAATTTTTGAAATGAATATCGTGCCGGTATGAAGGAAAAACCAATTTTTGCTAATAAAGTCAAAAAAAGAAATTAGAAATATGAAATAAATAATTTTGAATATGCGCGAAAATTTGATACAAAAAAGAGTATATGGTTAAAAATCTCATTTCAAATTGTCAATACTCTATTGAATAAATGTCTATCAATTCTGGAACACCCTCCATGGATTATTCTCAAGCATTTTCTACATTAGGTTAATTTTCAAATCAACTAATCATAATGATTCAATTGTTTCATATAAAATTTACATAAATACATTTATCTAAAAAGTGTGTTGGAAGTTATTCACTGATAAATATTATTTTATATCACCAGTAAACTTATGCTTTTGGCTAATGTAATGATGAAGAATAATGAAGCATAAGTCTGCCAAAAGATTTGATATTAATCTTAAGAAGTGAATGACAAAAGAACTCAAAGTGCAAAAAATTGAGAAATTCCTACTTTATTCCCTCTTATTATAACAGCACGACAATTTTAACAATTAAAATACCAATCTCATTCTTCCTTCCCCATACAATCTGTAAAAATAGATCCATTAAAGACAGCTGATAAAAAACTAAAATACCATTTTTGTAGACAATGGATATATATTTCCCGACGTCTGGGAATTATTTGAAAAGAGACAATTTACGTCTCGAAATATTCTGTCTCTTATATTGCAGCTGTCTATATTCAACACGAAATGTCTCGCCTCTTTCTAAATGTGAATAGTCAATCTGTGCATTATTTTTATTTTGAATATTCTTCCACGGTATAGTAACGCTCGCCCTTTTACAAGAGCAATTTAGATAAAAATAAAACGGGAAGAGCTCATTTTATCGCACCCTTGAGACTTGCCTTTCGGTTAATGTAATTTTAAATTAACTATATTCTCTGAAAATGGTAATTTGAATTTTTTTATTACTGCCATAATGATTTTAAGGAATTTTGTGAAGTTCAGAAAGGATGCATATTTTGCTATATACTCTTTTAAAGGAAAAATCACTAACTCTATACCCATGCACAGAATTTACACGGAATGATTGAAATAGCTTAACTATGTTCTGTGCATTCATTATGATAGTACGAAAATTGATTCTTGGAATAATTCAGATAGATTATTTAATGTTTCTTCAACAAGTTACAACTATTGCGTGAATATAGTATCGTTTGTAATACATGTGACCATGTCGTCCTCTAATTTTGAAAAGTATGATACGATTGAATGTTATATTCAGAATAATTATGATGCTGGTCCTGCCGAAACTTCTTATATGGATCGTTTTTCGTAGAGTCGACAATCTCACTAACTATGACATATTCAGCGTCCCAAGAAAATAAGAATATGTAGTTGATGGAGAAGATGCAATAATTGATATAATAGATAGTTCAACAGCAAACTCATCAATTTGGAGCCGGCAAATTGGAATGGAAACGGATATCTAGAGTCGAGCGGTTAGTAATCTCAAGAAAAATAGATATAAACCTTATGAAATGAGAATATCCTACTAGAGCTCTTAGATAAAATTAGCGAAAAAAATTGAGTGTACACGTGATATATTCCTGAAGTGCACAAAGTTTCAAGAATTATATAATTTATATCACTTGTCATTTCAAGAATTAATTTTTGAACTACCATAATGAGAGCAGAGAACATACTTCAACTATTTCAATTATTCCATGCAAATTTTGTAAATGAACATAGAGCTTTTAGATGAAATTAGCGAAAAAAATTGAGTGTACACGTGATATATTTCTGAAGTGGACAAAGTCTCAAGAATTATGGGAGAAAAAAAACATCACCTAAAAGGATACGGGGAAGGGAGGCAGCTGATTTTCTCTATTAACTATCTTTTACATAGCTGTAGTAGTAAAACGTAGAAATCTGTTCACCCTGACTCTTCTTTTATACTGAGCGACTCTTTATGTCCAACTCGTGTTATACTAGAGGCTCTTTTATGTTCAATGACACTCAAATTCAAAGCATTTAACACTGAATTTCTGTGAATGCATTTCCTCACATATTGATATTACATTCGAATTTAGCTCCAGATATAATTCTTTGATCATTTTCGTTTGCTAGTTTGACGTGCCTGTTGATGTGCAGGTTGATATCAAAAAGCTTCATAGCAGTTAGCATGCCTTTTTTGCAATAGCATTGAATAAAATAAGCAATATTATAATAAGGATGAAATATAAATAATTTTCGAAATACCCCAGAATCTCATGCGTTCTCATATACGAAATCAGGGGATAGTATATAACAACAATCTGTGTGAAGTTTCAGAAAGAAAATGAACATTATCCCCTACGAACCAAATTGAAAGAAATGTTCAAATTATCCGATTTCCCCCGAATACGCATTTTATGCTTATACGAACTTCTTGATATCATACTAATGGCTGTTAAATTTTATGACTTTTTCACGTCAGATTGTGTTCTCTCAAAGTAAAATATGGCAAGGGCAACGATTTGGTGGTCGTCATCACCTGATTGATATCATTATGATTCAATGCCAACCATAATTGTTTGGAGTGGTTGACGAAAATGTAAGGTAACACTACTTCTCGATTATTATTTTTTGAAAAAATGTGGATGAATGGAATTGCTATATTCGAAAAGAAAGTCGGAAAGATTGGTTTTCATCTTCCAACTAATCGAAACTGGAAATATGTAACAATCATTCCCTATACGGAAGATAAGTGTCTCTTGCGATTTCCAGGTTATTAGGCCGAAAGAAAAACATACTTCGTTTATGTCACCTCGAGTATAGGACACATTTCGACGTTTTAGTAATGCAGCTATGAGAAATTTTTTGAATAGAGGAACATGACCCCTTCCCCTTTCCGTGTTTTTTTCGCTTGAGGAATTCATTGGAGCAAAAAGATTCAAGGTAGTTTATTCGTTCTCGAGCTATTCGAAAATTTTTGAAAACAATCGAGTGCCAATGGGTCGATTGTTTTTGGAGTTATATAAAAATGGTTTTGATATTCTATATGCACCTTCTGCTATAATCGAAATACGTTCGGTTTTCCTGCCAAAAGTTTTGTAAGATATAATGAAAACTTGCCTTTTCTTCTCTAACCATAAATAATTTTGATTTTGTTGAATATAGTCAGTCTACCTTTTCAAAAATATATCACATTTGCATGCGAGTTTCACATCGAAGACGTCTATTCATGAAAAATCAAAAATTGTTCAACATTTTACTAATTTCATCTAGTAACACTATGTCCAATTTTTACCGAATGACTGAAATAGCTTAAGTATGTGCACTCATGATAGTTCGAAAGTTAATTTTTACATTGACAAATCACATAAATCATTTAATGTTTCTCATTGATTCACAACCATATTGTGAATATAATATATAAGTTTGAAAAATTTGATATGATTGAACGTTTTATTCAAAATAGTGCTGATGCTGCTAGCGTTTTCTTGTGAAACTACAACCTCATAAAAATATATTCGAAATTGAGGGAAACCTCATGAACTATGGTATAGTCAACTTCTCAAGGAAACGTGAATATGAATAAGTTGATAGAGAAGATACAACAATTGATGTACTAGATAGTGTAACTGCCAACTCATCAATTTCGAGAAAGCAAATAGTTTTAGACAATCTCATAGTTCTCTACAAATGCAATGCAAGGAAATAGAATGAATCTGTTGGGAAGTTTGGAAATTAATGAACTCAGGAAAACCCCACATTATATTACCCTAAATAGCCAACTTCAAATCAATAATTACCCCCCCCCTTCTCAACATTCGAGAAAAAATATATCTTGTCATCATTTTTGTAGCTAGATTAGTATTCAGCCGTTGAAAATGAACGAAGGTTCGAGACCTTTGATGTCCAACACATGACAATTGAATTCAGTAATTTGTACATATGAAAAAGAACGGATCATAAAATTAATATTCTACTGAACTTTTATAAATTGACATATGTTTGTTGTCCATCAGGAACAATTTTCGCTGTAGAATCATTAAGTTTTCAGTCCACTTCTGCTGAAGGTTCTCATCTTCATTCACGTCAGTTTGAATTGTCCCCTTTATTTTTCCAATCGATGGATTGCTGTCTCCCTCCATAGCCTATAGTAATTGTTTTTCCCAGTGCAACAGTTTTATTGCTTTATTGCCCGTTTTCTTCAGGTCTGCTTTCTTTTTCAATCTCGAGTTCATGTTCCTCAGTTTCTTCAAAATACCTTTTGTATCTGAGACTGTAATCTGAGACTTTTATAAAATAACAGGCGAAACGGACACCCCTTCTGCCAAGAATTCGAGTTCATTATTGACATTTTCCAAAACATCAATTTCACTTTCGCTTTCTGAGCATGAAAAAGGTATCGATAAAACTATGTCAAACTTCTACTAGCACGCGGAGGATATCCTCTCAAGTATAAGGTAATCATTATGGATATAAAAGGAATGTAATGCTTTTACTTCAAACTTTTACTTTTCATCATAACCTTATACTTTTAAGCATATCCATTTTCTATGAATACGGCTCAATGTGTACAAGCCAGAGAACAAAACAGTCTAACTTTTTGCAACTACATTTAGCACTGCTTCCCTTTCTACAAATGCAAAAAATTGTGTTTAGAAATTTCTCCGGCGCAGGTGGCAGTAAAATCTGAATTGGTTCAAATGTGTTGTGGACCAACTTCCAATCCCAATTCAGAATTAAACATTTTACGAGGTATTAAAAAAACTTCAATATATAATATAAGTTCTCAAACTTGAACTGCTGGCGATCTACCTCAAGATTTTTGGACTACTTACAATCGACTCTGAGAGACTGCAAGTGTGTGTGATGCAGGGCTGTCGTACATACACGATACACCCTACTTACCTACCGACCTAGGTAGGGTGTACCGTAGCATGGATAGATATGAGCTTTCCGCACAATATACATTATTTTTGTAATGGTTTGGGCTAGCTTTAGTTAGGTTCTTCTCTATAATATCTATGAAAAAACTCATAGTTACTCAAAATTGCGAGTTTATTGGTTGTTAAAAAACTAAAGAGTTACATATGGTGTCAAACTTAACTAAGGAGTGACTTTGGATGTTGAAGCGTGACACTGTATGTCTTCTGCATACTTTTCATAAGATGGTACGTAACCACTGAGTGTTAATCGCAAGCATGATGACATATGATCGTCAGTTAGTCGATTGCGATATTTCTGAGAATCTTCAGATATAAAACACCACAAATTTATATCAAATGCTGCAGCTTTGAGATGTATATCAGACATAATCTGCAGAAACTCATTTTCAACAGAACATGAGTTCATATTAAACTGACGTGCTATTTCAGTAGCTAATTCCTAAATGTTTTTACATGAAAAAGGATAACTCATAAATGATGCTATATTTGCCAATTTACTGCAATCATAAAATTTAGAATGGTCTCTAAATATTTGATAATTCAGCGTCATACGTATCATAATTCAACTAAGGAATCCTTGCTTTCAAAGACGGAAAATGTTTCAGATCCTTTCTTTTCAGTTCTATCATAAAATGCAATTCACTTTTGAATGTTTTTATTGCGCTAATCATCTCAGTAATCGTTTTTCCTTTACCTTGAACCTCCAAGTTTATGGTGTTTAAATGCATTGTGATAACACTCAAAAATGCCAAATCAGTCAGCCATTTTTCGTTTTTCAACATCTGAATGTAATCACCTCTTCCGCTACTCAACCACCTGACGTTGTGAAGGACTAAATATGTGTGTTCAGCAAACTCCCTATCTTCCAACTGCAACTTAAGGAACCGCCTTTGCAAGCTACGTTCACGGATGGAATTCACAATTTTTGTTGCAATGCTCATAATTTCCTCCGTGTTTAAAACTTTTGAACACAAAACTTGTTGATGTATAATGCAATGGAATGAAAAAATTAAGGGAACTGTAAAGAAAAATATGTACATTTCATGATATCAATGTTTTAGTTTATCTGCCATGTCCTGACTCATGACTTCAATGCGCCTTGTGACAGTCGGACGAGATAACTGAAGTTCTCAAATAGCAGACATGATTTCTGTTTTACTTTCTAAATCTCCAAATAAAGTCTCACCTGCTTCAATAAATGCTTCCTTCACAACCGATGCATCTTCGAATGGTTTCTTGCGTTTGGCCAATATACGAGATATTCTTAATGACGCGATCGTAACAGCTTTTGATTGTTTGGCTGGTCTTGTGAACGTGGTTTGTTTCAAATTTCAAAAAGGATAAACATATCAAATCACGTACTTTTCGTTTTCTTAATTCACGGTGCGGAAAATCATTTTTATAGTTTCTATGAACGGTTTTATGACGCCTCTCTAAGTTACCACGTTTAGGTATTGCAACTGAGGCACGACAAATGAGACAAATGCACTTATCCTTCACCATACAAAATAAAAATTCCTACTCCAAATCGTTATTAAAATGATACGTTTTAGATTTGTTGATTGCACTCATTTTGTACTATTCACTAATAAATTTTGTATCGACGTAGTATTCCTTCAAGTTACAATTCGGAATGACTCCAATTCCTGTCGGCGCAACATTCATATCAGCGTGAACGAAAGTATCGGATGATCCCGTCAAACGCGCCGCCCGAAATTTCTAGAAAAGCGGAAGAATAAAAAACGCGGCTTCTCTTTGACAAGTACAGGGCGTTCCTTTGATAAAGCCGCCTTTTGCCGCCAGCAGAGTGTTATTTTATTACGTAATAAATTTTTGTAGTTTAGTTACCTACTTATTAAAAATTTTTTTCTTCTCGGGATCTACTCAAAAACCACTCGCGATCCACCATTCGAGCACCCCTGCCTTTGGGTGTAGCTGATAACCAAGCCACATTTGAACTTGGTAATAAACCTGTAAAAGATGTTGATGAGTAGTATCTCAGGTTGGAGGAAGACAAGCTAATTGCACTTGTTTATTAATATGAGTGAATTTAACGTAACATGCATATCGATAGTTATCTAAGTAGGTAGTTTTTTTAGGGGCTCCGTATATGGAAAGAAAAATGCAAATTCCGTTGGTGGAATTGAATTAGTTGGTTTAGAAACTTTAGCTCATTGAATTAAATTTTATTTATCCAATATTTTGAAGAATGTTATTTTATCTCTACTGTGAAATGCAGATTTGGTATCACAGTCAGCATTTCGTGTAAAAATAGTACATGATTTTGAGTCAAAATTAGATTTACCTACTATTCTCATAGTTACACTTACATACATTTTATATTAGTGTAAGTTACAATAAAAAAAAGAAAAATCCTTTTACTTGTGCTACAGCTTCAGGGATGTATAACGTGGCGTACTAATGCATATTATGACGATTACAACCTTTTAAATCGTTGTATCTCAGAAATGGTGTCTCTAAGGAAAAAAGTGTTAATACCTTTTTGAATAGAGAATTTTATGATCGATAATTTTTGTCTGGGGTAATTTTAAGCTGAAACCTACTATTTTGGTGAAAATCGCGAAAAAACATTTTTTTTGAACTCACGGATTTTCAGCTGTATTGTAATTTATGTATCTTCACTATGATTATTTGCTCTAATTTGACTGGACTGTTCGTTTCTAGCGATATCTGTTGAGGCTTGAATAGTAGTGATATTGCCGAAGACATCTATTTTGGAAATCTTTTGTAGTAATGATAACTGCCAAATTCGAGAAGTTTCAGATGACATTTGTGTAGCTATTAATCTAAACATCCGAAAGCACTCAAGAAATTGTATTACGTTAACGCTCCTTCTCATATCTCATACGTATTTTCATAATATTTTCGTTGAAATTTATGATAATTGCAAATACCAAATCATACTAGAAGAGTGTCATAATTCAAGAAAATAATTCATTCACCTTATGAAATTGCGTTTTGAAATTCCCACAGAAATTAAAAATCGTAGAAGCTCTCTCCGAGGTGGTACAGGCCGAACGGACGTCAGTGTACCGCACTATCGTTTCAATCGGGTTAACCGAGCTCACTTAAAATCTGATTTACCGCCCATAACTTTTATGACATTGTGACAAACACGAACTATTAATTTTTCGTCGAAGGTTTCGCCACAATTCATTCCTGACGTGGACATAACCCATATTTATGACTGCCGTTTAATCCAGACCAGTTTATGATCTTTTTCCTCGGTTCGGCTCCAGCTGATGTACCCAAAAAATGTCCGGTATTGCAAATTTAGATTTATATTAAATGGACGATTCTGAACAGATGATAAAATATTCGTGAAAGCCGTTTCATGATGATGGAAACTACAGGAAATGAGCACAGTTTTTATGCTGTGTGGACAGGTAATAGTGCACATTGAACTAAACCAAGAAATGTCATTTGATCATCAATCTTCTTGATAGGTTTCTATAATAATTGTAAACTTGTTGATGAATCAATTTGTTGGGGACTCAATTATTAAATAAATGAAATATTCGAGGTGGAGTTAGTAAATAATGAGGCAGAGATGATTGCACGCAACAAGGGTATGTACTATAGCCCAACTACCTTTGAAATATACCTAACCTGCTATAATATGATAATAATTTTCCATATTCACAAATAGATTGAACATATTCTTACTTATTACTCATCTCCATTTAATTATTTTCTCATAAAGAGCACTGTTCAAATACAAATAATTGCAGATCTATTATAATGTTCATTTATTAGAACATATTGGAAACTATCCTCGTTTAGCAATGGTTTGAAAGTTCCCAACGATAAGTAATATACACTGAGCCTAGAAACTAACGCACAAAATCGAAAATTCGAATTTATTCCAAAGGAGTTTAGATACGTTAAGTCTTTTTCGAGGAATTCCGATCTGCATGTGGATCGCGATCTAACTGTAAAGCAAAGGCAACAAAAAAAAGAGACTTTGATTGAGCTGAACCAACGTAAACAAAATGGAAAAAAATATTGGTCTAAAATATTCACAGGGAGTGCCAAGAATTGTGCAACTAAAAACTCGGAGTTGTCGAACTGCACGATGGTCAATTTTGGACCCAAAGGGCTATGTATGAACTTCACGATAAAATGGAAAACGAACTGCATGAAAACAAAGGTTCTATTTTGTCGACTGAGTAGGTACAAGAGATAATAAAGTCATTGAGATTAGATGGCCCATCGGCATACTTTCAGGAAATTTAGACTTGGTATAAATTGACATAGAGTATTGTGTTCGTCACGTTCAAAAATAAATTCAGCAATTTAATAAAATATTGACTCAATTGCACTGGGAATAATACAACAACCAGGAAAAATTTAGGTTAGGCTAGGTTAGATCATAGATGATAACTGAATCATTCTTTTTTTCCACTGATATTGAGATAATATCGCATGTCATACTTATACTTGAAAAAAAAACGAAACAACTTGTTCAGATATTTAGGAATTCAGGTATTAAATGGCATTTCGTGCAGTTCGTACTATAAATTTTGAAAAAATATTACCAGAATTTGTTTCTACCTGTTTCCTTCCGAGGGTTTCGTCATCCAGTTCGTCTATGGCCAAAAACCTGAGTTACCCCCAATTGCGAATTTATTATCAAAATGTGGGTGGCTTGAGATCTAAGCTTGAACAATTTAGATGTGCATTGCAGTGCTCGGATTATGAAGTTTTGATTTTCGTGGAGAGTTGGTTGAATATCTCAATTCTGGATGCTGAGGTTCCTTCTTCGGATTACCGGTTATTAAGACTGGACTGGTGATACAAGTGATAAAAGCCGCGTTGGGGTGAACCGATTCTGGTGAAGCCATCTTTGCCTGCTTCTGTGATTGATCATGATGTAACATCGACAGAACAGCTATTTGTCTCTGTTGGCAATGGCAGGAATGAGGTAATAATTGAAGGAGTGTACATCCCGCCAGGTTCTCCTTCTCAGAAGTATGATTCACACGGTGATGCAGTTGAAAGTGTTATGCTGCCGCATCCAAGTGACCGCTTGATAGTGGCAGGTGATTACAATGTTCCGGATAGTGTATGGTGTGGTGAAAGATTCTTGTTGGGTTCTCGAGGTGGTAACACCGATGGTATGAGGGGTACTTTTTCTTTTTTTCCATTTGTTTCAGCAATGTTTGCTACCAAATGACAGTAATGTGTTCTTATACTTAGTCTATTCTAACAGCGATGTTAATGTGATCTATGCTGATGATCTTATTATGGAGAATTCCTTGCATCATATTTCTTATATTTTAGAGGTACCGACTAACGTAGAAACTATTGGTTTGTTAGAATACCATGAACGTCAGTTTGATTTTGAAAGGGGGTGACTACTATGGGCTGAATGATTTTTTTTGCTCTGCTGACTGGTCTTTTTGTAGAACTGATGAAATAAATGTTGCTACTTGTAAGTTTTCTGATACTTTATATAAAGGAATGGAAATATTCATACCTAAGAGAGTTTTCAAGAAGTCGAACTATCCCCGTTGGTTTGATCGTGGTTTGATAAGGCTAATTGCAGAAAAAAGGAAGACACATGCCAAGTTCAGGTTGTCGAGGTCACGAGATGATTATTGTAAGTTGAGTGTTTAGAGAGTTCAGTGCAAGCTTAGGAGTGAAGAGTTGAGTAGGGCCTACCAGTTGAACACATAGCGAAACATCATGAGTAGTGCTCAGAGTTTTTGGGGTTATATAAGTTCCATGAAGGGTAAACTAGGGCTTCCACACGAAATGCATTTGGATGAGAAATCTGCCAGTACTGGAGATGAAATAGTGGAGCTATTATCAAAATTTTTTGGCAAGGTGTACGTCAGTGAGATGATCGTTCCCCCAGTTGGTGGAGGCCATCGATATTTGCTCTGTATCGATAAGTGAATCCGAGGTATTTGCTTCCTGTCCCGATGGTGTACCTCCGGTTGTTTGAAAAATTGCGTGTGTTCTCTTGTGGAATCAGTTCATCTTTTGTTTAAGACTTCCTTGAGTAGCGGTGTTTTCCCTGATATATGATATACTATTGTTCCATATATATATATATATATATAGCTGTGATTATAAATGAACCGAATGGATTCGTGGGAAGCAGGTTGGAATTTGCTTCTGTTTGTTATTTTCTTGTCAATCATAATAATCTATTAGATAAGCTGAGTAGACTGGGAATTGGTGGAACTCTGTATTGTTGGGTTGAAAGTTTAATGCGTAATCGTGTACAGGCAGTTAAATACAACAATTTTATCTCATCTAATATTCCTATGTGCTCAGGGGACCCTCAGGGATCTCATTTAGGTCCAATCTTGTTTGTTGTGTTTATAAATGATTTGTTTTGTTTTGTTTTACTGATGGATTCGGGACTCTCTTTCACTGATCATGTTGGCTGCGTAAGGGATAAATCTATGAAGATGCTAGGCTTCATATACAGAATTTGCGGTCATTTCTCAGAATCTACTTTGGAGATTTTATATTGTGCGTTTGTACGCAGTGTACTGGAATATGGGTCGCTGGTCTGGTCTCCGGCATATATGGTGCACATTAGGGCTGTTCAAATGGTTTAGAATGAGTTTTTCCATCTCATAGCTTACAAGAGGGGCATTCATAGAGATAATGTAGATTATGTTGTTCTGGGTCGAGACATGCGCCTGCCATTATTGTAGAATCGCAGAAAAATTGTGGATCTGAGTTTTTTGTTTTAAATATTGAATGTTTGAGACTCAATGTACCACAGAAAACTATTAGAAATCCTCCCCTCTTTGTTTATGACTGTGCAAGAAATAATTATCGCAAAGCACTATTCTTTAACAGATCCATGTCATTGACAAATCAATTGTGTTCAGGAGTAACCTTCTTTGAATGCTCCTTGGCTTCTTTTCAGAGAAGTGTGTCTGCTATATTGAATGTATAATTTAAAGTTAAATATAAGGGAGATATAATGTAGAATGTAGGTATGATATTATCTGTATTTTTGTTTTTCTTTATCTGGGTTTGTATTACAAATGGAGGTTTCCCGTATAAACATTTTTATATGCATTATGTAGTGCTAGCTGTAGGCTAGTCAATGTATATATTAAATGAATTTAATAAATAAATAACGAATTGTTTTTCCAGTTATCCACCAGTACTAATGCTTGAGAACAATGGGAATGAAAGTGAAATTGAAATGAAACTAATATTGAAATATGTAAATCATTTGGAAAAAATCAAAGTTCCTAAAGCCTGGTGATACCAGATATGTCCCCTCCTGGAGAGAATTACTTCATGACATCCAACTCAAAATCAATGACATTATAGCACTTATATTCAAATTTCGATCAGTCTGTTCCAAACCTCAATCATGGTAGCTGGCTGAATTTGCTGGCTTTTTAATCTCTTGTTGATAATGTCCCGAAAAGATCGATGTGATAGACGACTGGACTTCGGGCAGGCTACTCAATTGAAGGGATTTTGCGATCTTGATGATAGTTGCTAACGATAGGAGCTTAATGAGGTCCCGAGTTATCATGCATAAACAAAAAGTGTTCACACATGTTTTATGCAAATGCAATATGTTCTCTTAAATATATGTAAGTACCTTAGAGCAGGTTAAACGATCGATTGCGATCGACCAGTCGATCTCGAGTGCTTTTTGAGTAGATCTGGAGAAGTAAAATATTTTTAATAAGTAATTAGGTAACTAACTACAAAAATTTATTACGCACTAAAATAACACTCTGCTAACGGCACGAGGCGGCTTTATCAAAGGAACGCGCAGTAATTGTCAAAGAAAAGCCGCGTTTTTTATTCTTGCAACTTTTTTAGAAATTTCGGGCGGCGCGTTTGACGGGAACATTCGAGACTTTCGTTCACGCCGATATAAATGTTGTGACTGCAGGAATTGGAGTCATTCTGAATAGTAACTTGAAGGCAATACTACGTCGATACAAAGTTTATTATTAAATAGTACAAAATGTGTGCAGCGAAGAAATCTAAAACGTATCATTTTGATAACGATTTGGAGGAAGAATATTTCTTTTGTATGGTGAAGGATGAGTGAATTTGTCTTGTTTCTGGTGCGACAGTTTCAATACCTAAGCGTGGTAACTTAGAGTAGCATCATAAAACAGTTCATGAAAACTATGAAAAGGATTTTCAGCCACAGAGTGAATTAAGAAAACGAAAAGTACGTGTTTTGATATCTTGTTTAAAAAAAAACAAACCATGTTCACAAGACCAGCCAAAACCATCGAAAGCTGCTAAGATCGCGTCTTCTAAAATATCTCATATATTGGCACAATGTAAGAAACCATTCGAAGATGGATCGGTTGTGAAGGAAGCAGTTATTGAAGCAAGTGGGACTATATTTGGAGATTTTAAAAATAAAACAGAAATCATGTCTGCTATTAGAGAACTTCAGTTATTTCGTCCGACTGTCACAAGGCGTATTGAAGTCATGAGTCAGGACATGGCAGATAAACTAAAACATGATATCATGAAATGTACATACTTTTCTTTATAGTTCGACGAATTCACCGATATGACAGACACTGCCTAGCTGTGTATTTTTATTCGGATGGTATTCAATGACGTGTTAGCTAAGGAAGAATTTTTTATAATCATTCCTCGGATGGAGAAGACCCGTGGCGAAGATATAGATGACGTTTTCTTCAATTTTGTAAAAAACTACGAGCTACCAATATATAAATTAGTGTGCATTACAACCGATGGAGCACCAGCAATGACTGGAAACTAAAACGGTTTTGTGGCATTGTGTCGAGCTGATGAAGATTTCCCTTAATTTTTTTCATTCCATTGCATTTTACATCAACAAGTTTTGTGTTCAAAAGTTTTAAAGTCATGGGAAATTATGGGCATTGCGACAAAAATTGTGAATTCCATCCATGCACGTAGCCTGCAACGGCGGCTCTTTAAGAAAGGAACTAAGACATTTATCGTCTCTGAAAGCAAGGATTCCTCAGTTGAATTATGATAGGTATGAGGCCGAATTATTAAATATTTTGAGACAGTTTGAAATGCGTTTCTATGACTCCAGTAAATTGGCAAATATAGCATCATTCATGAGTTATTCTTCTTCATGTAAAAACATTTAGGAATTAGCTACTGAAACAGCAAGTTAGTTTAATATGAACTCATGTTCTGAGTTGGTGCAGATTATATCAGATAAACATCTGAGCTACAGCATCTGATACAAATTTCTGGTGTTTTTTATCTGAAGATAAATATCCAAATTTAAGGGAAATCGTCCTTCAACTGACCGCAATGTTACAGTCAACTTACTTGTGCGAGTCTGCATTTTCTGAAATAAAGATAATTAAGTCAAAATATCGCAATCGACTAAATAAACATCATATGTCATCATGCTTGCAATTAGCACTCAGTGGTTACATATCATCTTATGAAAAGTATGCTGAGGACATGCAGTGCCACGCTTCAACATCCAAAGTCACTCCTTAGTTAAGTTTAACACCATATAAATCTCTTTTGTTTTGTAACAATCAATAAACTCGCAATTTTGAATAACTATGAGTTTTTGCATTGATATTATAGAGAAGAGCCTAACTAAACCTAACACAAACCTTGACTAAAGTAATGTATATTGTGCGAAAGCTATTATCTATATATGCTACGGTACACCCTACCTAGGTAGGTAGGTAGGTAGGTAGGTAGGGTGTATCGTGTATGTACGACAACCCTGCGTCACACATACTTGCAGCCTCTCAGAGCCGATCGCGTAAGTAGTCCAAAAATATTGAGGTAGAACACCAGCAGTTCAAGTTTGAGCACCCGTGCCTTAGAGCATTGGATCTATTATTCTCGAGGATCAGATCATTGTGGGCGTTCGAATAAATTCGCCCCTCACATTATTATAGAACCAAAACCATAGGTAGGTAAAAAATTTCACTGAGAATATCTTTCATTTAGATTCCCTGTATAGGGAAAGTCGATCTCAAAAAAAGACGAAATCTTGACTCATCTGTTAGCCAATATTGTATAATCTCTAGCAGAAGTAATAATTGATTTTGAAATTGCTATCCACAATTTATTGACATAAATTTAACGAAATACAAAAATTACACGTAACTATCATCTCATAAATACTTGGTACCACCAATTTCAAAGATAAGATAATCTAACCAACAATTGGAAAAATATAATAAAAATGAATGAATTAAGGATATGGGCCGAAATAGACATACTGATTAAACTCCTGAAATTTATTTAGTGCTGAGATGGGAGTTTTATAAATCCTTATACCTGGGTTCTGGGCAGAGATGAACACCGCTGCTATTCCTCCTTTCCCCTTATAGGTTATGAGGTTCTATTAATGCAAATTTTACATTCAAAATAAGTTGACTTTGATAACTAACTTATCTAAATGTGTTCCAGTTCAAAATATCTACCACAGAGGTAATGCAGGATTCATTTCATATTAAATATTCACACTATATATTAATGGGGAGAATGAACGTGCTTTTCAATTGCTTGAGAGCAAATCGGAATATGATACAATTATATTTTTTTATAATCATTGTAATGTATATTATCTATCAAACTTGTTTTTCTTACTTGATGGTGGAAAATACCCGACAACTATCAGACCACATCTTTATTTGACTGAACTGTCCCCATGTATCTTCTATCTATTTTTACGTTGACAGAAACACGTGCTGATAGAATTGAAGTGGTAAAATAAAAATCAGTGCATCAGTTGCATATAAAGTTGAAATAAAGGATTTTATAGCAACAGTTTTGTCATTAAACAGTCGCACCTCGTATAACGTTTATTGCAATAGGTTATCCCGATATTAACGCCTTCTGAAATAAAGATCCGATGAAATTTCTCACAAAAAGTTCCGTCATTCGAAACAGACAATCTTTTCACGGTGCGCTGGTGTAAAAATCGCTCTCATGCTATTTTATATTAATTCGATTAGTTTCAAAACGACACGTCGATCTTTCAATATCAGAGTTAATTTTACTAGGAAAAGTGACACGAAATTAAATGTTGAAATTACTCTTTTCTCGGAAAGATTGCCGTTCCGTAAATTCACTCCATAATAACCGTGAATAATAAATAAACATAGTGACGCTTGGCAAGTGATAATTGCAAACTTCTACATAAACGATGAAGAAAAGTACTGTATTGTGTTGTCTCTTCTAGGAATCGTTGGAGTTATTATATACCTCATGATTCGCTTTTATTTCATTCGAATTGAGAAATAGTAGCAGTATCTTTTTTTCTCGGGAGCATCAGGGCCGGCCACACCACCTAAGTAGGGAAAATATTCTGCTGTTTTTCCTCTTATGTTGAAGGGTTCGGTAATTTGCCAAATAGTATCTTTCTTTCAGAAGCAACAGGGCCGGTCACAATACCAGAGTAGCCACGAAAGATAATTTGAAGACGTTTGGTTCTTTTCAATGTATCAAAACACATTCTGGTGATTTTCCTCTTGTATGGAGTGTTCAATAAATAGCCAAGTAAATCAGCAAACTATTGTATGTAACATCAATACAATAAAAGACCTAAAGAAACTCAATCGATTGTGATAAAATGATTAGATGATAGCTTTCTATGAAATATACAGGGTGTATCACATAAGGCTTTACATGGCTTGAGGGAAGATAGACTGTAACACCGAATACCAAGAAATTCGGCGCACAGGATCTTTGCAGGATATATCCAAAGTGGGACATACATTTCGAAAATTTCAGGACCAGACTGAATAAATGTACGAAATTTTGTTTGGAGCGATACAACACCCTGTATAATGTTTTTTCAATGATTTGTTCACTGGTGCTCGAACCGCACAAACAGTGTGTACAAACTATGTAATAAAATCTTTTGGCACCATTGAAATGGCCTTGAAATAAATTTTTGATTTTGCTGAATGACGAAAAATCCATCTGAAAAAAAAATTGTTTACGTTCTTTACAAGAAATAAACGTGTTTGAAACCTGTATATGAATATATTTCAATTCTATTTCAATGTAGCATCATTTGAGACCTCAGTTTTTCATGTTTTATCCCTCAGTTTTTCATGTTTTATCTGTGTATGGTCTTCGACTCACAATACAGGTCCGGACTATTAGTGGAATATTTTATTGCTTATATTATGAAGACTGTCGCTATCAAAATACTGGAAGCTTTAATAAATGAATGATAATTTCTCGGCGTTCTGTCATAAATCTATCTTCAAGAAGAAATTTGTTATTTGGCTATGGCAGTTACATATCTATTAGTCACCAAATAATAGGTATACTGTTTAATTTAAACCAAGTGATCCATGCATGTTGAATAAATTAATGCTTATTTAAAATAATGAAACTTGTGAGCAAACTGATTCTAAGTATATGAGCATCAAATCAGTTTCTGTCGTTTCAATACTTTGTACATTTTTGAAACATGCATAACCTTTCATTCTTCATAAGAATCATCTCAATCCATTTTTAGTTTCAAACCACTGAAGCAATCATATAGGTATTCATTTCTATGAGAGCGTTCTATGCTTGTCCCAATGACTGGCAGTAGACTTATGTCAGTATGAATAATTTCAAATTCGAAAATAGTAGTTTGTCGTTCTTTCTCAGAAAAACCAAATTTTAGGTTTCTTGACTAACCGAAATGTCCAAATCGCTTAATGAAGAATATGCTGATATTCTGTTCGCCTATGGATATTGCGACGGCAAGGCCCGAGCTGCGGTTAGAGAATACCAAATAAAATTTCCGAACAGAAGACTTCCTAGCCATGTGACTTTCAGTCAAACTTACCAGTTTTCGAGAACTCATGGGAAATTTCTATTTGCGGAGAAGAAACGTGATCGCCATAGAAATATTGATAACGATGATCAGGTCATTAACAGAGCAATAGAGAATCCTTCCATCAGCACTCGCAGGATCGCAAATGAAATGGGCATGGTGCACATGAAACTATGGAGAATTCTGCATAAAGAAAAACTACACCTCTATCATCTTTAACCTGCACATCGTTTGAAACCTGGGGATGAAATTCCGCGGTTGCAATTATATTATCGACCATAGAAGATCCATCGGTATGATATTTTTTACAGACGAGTCCATGTTTACGAGAGATGGAATATACAATTCTCGTAACAGGCATTTATGGTCCTATGAAAATCAAAGAGCTATCTTGCAGAGAAGATCACAGTATAAATTTTCACTCAATGTTTGGTATGCACTTCACAATAATCCACTAATAGGACCTCATGTTTTCAATGAAACTGTTAATGGGGAACGGTATCTCGAATTTTTGAGAAACGACTTGCACAGATTAATGGCGGAAGTTGATATGAGGGGTCTTATATTCCACCATGATACGGCACTCATTACTGACTTCCAGTGAGGAATTATTTAAATCAACAGTATACTGATCGATGGATTGGCAGATGGGATCCCATCGCTTGGCCACCTTGGTCACCAGATCTGAACCCGGTTGACTATTTTCTCTGGAAAATTCTAAAAGAACGAGTATACCAGGAGGAAATTCACACGAGGAAATAACTCTAAGAAAGAATCACAGAGAGTTGTGATTTCGTCAGAAGAATTCCTGAAATTATTCAGAAAACAAGCAGGCATATTTTCAGATGTTCGAAAAAATGTATTAATGAAGGTGGAAGCTATTTTGAGAATAAACTCTGAATTGGGTGTCGAAAATTATTAGTTTTAGCGGTCAGTACTTTTCTTTCGTTATTGTGTTATTATTCTGAAATATTAACACACTAGTATTGCAATGAGTTGAAAGGACATGTATTTTTCTATTCCTTATTATGTGTTATTATTCATTAATTTCCGTGTACAGCAACAATTGAAATTATTTTTTCACTTGCTTACTTATTCATAGTCTGAATTTAAAACAATCAATCAAACTGCTGTAAGATTGGTAGTAGAGTGCTGAATAAATAATATCATTTATTCATCAATTTTCTCATCATTTTGATAGCAGCAGTCTTCATTTAAGTAATAAAATATCACACTGATAGTAAGGACCTGTATCGTGAGTTAAAGACCATACGTAAATAAAACAGGAAAAACTGAGATCTCAAATGATGCTACATTAAAAAAAAAAACAAAATGGACTCATGAACAGATTTCAAACACGTTTACTTATTGTAGAATTTTGTAGAATTCGATAACAATTTTTTTTTCAGGTGAATTTTTCGTCATTCAGCAATACCAAAAATTTATTTCAAGTCCATTTCAATGGTGCCAAAAGGTTTTATTACATAGTTTGTATACACTGTTTGTGCGGTTCGAGTACCAGTGAACAAATCATTGAAAAAACATTATACCGGGTGTTGTATCGCATCAAACAAAATTTTGTACATTTGTTCAGTCCGGTCCTGAAATTTTTGAAATTTATGTTCTGCTTTAGATAGACTTTGAGAAGGCGATCCTGTGTGCCGAATTTCTTGGTATTCGGTGCAACAGTTTGCAGAGTTGTGAATTTTTTAATATTAAGCAGAATTCAGAAAACTGACTGTATATCTGAAACGAAGTTCCTCAGGGGGTTAATAGGGGGATGTTTCGAAATCACCATCTTCCCTCAAGCTATGTAAAGCCTTATGTGATACACCCTGTATATCAAGTATCAAATCTCGACATTATTCGAAAAATCGTTTTGCATACAAGTGCTCCTTCTCAAACGAGCCATTTTGTAAATTTTCTCATTCCATAGTGATTGCTGAAACGGATTTATTTCAGCTCAAATTTCAAAAAGAAAAAGGGTCGATCGACACATTGAAAGCTCTTCGAACCGTTTTACAAGGGTGTATAAAAAAAGTAATTTTGATAATTTTTTTTCAAGAGATCATTTTTATCACGAGATACGATATACACTATTTTGGATATTTTCAAGATTATAAAGGAGAGGCAATAAACAAATTTCTATTCGGAATGAAAATCTTTTGATGATGTAATTTACAAACGTCGAGGTTTCTAACTATATGGAAATAGGTTTTGTTGTAATATATTTTGGATGCGCTTTTAACGAACCACAACAATCTTAAGAAGATTCTATTGTTTTACTATGTTAACAATAAAAAAATGAAATCAATGTTCAAATTTACTTGCGTACAATAATACAATCTTGACTGTAAATCGTCTCTTATATGGTTCAGCATATTTGTAGTTATTTCTATAATTCGCTGGCGTAAATCGAAAATAATTGTTGTTCAAGTAGTGGGGCTTTTCTGTTACCAATGGATCAAAGCATTTTACAGCACAACTAGATAAGTTCCGTCGTTCAAATTACCCGGAATAAACAGTGGTCCAATTAGATTTTCTCGCAAAATTCCTATTAAAACATTTAGCATTTTCGTACATTGAGTGAGGGTTTCACGCAATACATATGGATTAAATTCTAAAACGTTAGATGGGCTAACACCCGAAGCTGCAGAAATTGTCGTACACATTGACTTAGGTTGGACTGTTTTCCGAATTTCGCTTAATATTCAAAAATTCACAACTCTGCAACTGTTACACCGAATACAAAGGAATTCGGCACACCTTTGCAGGATACATCCAAATCGGGATATAAATTTCAAAATTTTCAGGACCGGACTGAATAAATGTACAAAATTGTGTTTGGAGCGACAGAACACCCTATATAATGTTTTTTCAATGTGTGTACAAACTATGTACTATGTTTTTTACGATAGAGTTTTCTAGCATTTATTGTTAATACAATTGTTCGAATTTTTGTATATCCTCTCTTTGTCTTTGTATATTGTCTTTGCTATCTCTTTCAACTTCATTCAGCGATAGGCGATAGCAATCATCGTGGACTCTCGTGATGGTTTCTGGTTTAGTTACCTCAATGAGCTGTTCTCGGCGGTAGGAATCTTACGGGCTTGTTCCGCCACAAGCAAACCCAGTAAAACACTCATGATTCATCTCGAGTGATGGAGAAGAATCACGATAGTACTCTTTGAGAATTTCCGTGATGGTTTTTTTTTGTAAAAAGTTATATTTTATCAGCACTGAAATCTCACACAACCATTATATCACGTTTCATTAGCACTTGATATAATTTTTTTTCCTCTCAACACAGAAAAGTAACAACTCGTTCCATTTGAATCATGTCAGTTGGAAATTGTCCAAACATGTTATAAATGTCTACTAGTATTATCATTTCATTTATGATTACAAATGCCTGATGTAATGGTCCATTGAGATTGAAATATTTAAGAGAATCAGATTCGACTGACATAGATTGCGCACTGACGTGAAATTGTATGAGGTTTGGCCATGAGTTCGAAAATGATAAAAAACAGATTTAATATAAACACAATAATTCAAAAATTTATGCAAGAAACAAAAATCCACAAAGAATAGATGAAATAAGACGTTATTAGGAGCCGAATGAAAATAAAGGGAAAATCAAAAAGCAGAATTAATACCTTGAAATGGGTTTCTGATTTCAAGCATGTCTGCAAGTTGAAACAGGAGAGGAAATAAGAAATGCAAATGTTCTAAAATATGAAATAGTAAAAATGAGTTATTTCAAAAATAGATCTATCAAGCAAGTCAAATAATTGAAAATCACATGAATGATTTCTCTGTGCAATTCAAATGAAGGCACAGGTGTATTTCCACATTAATTATATCTCTGAAACAAATTCCAAAACTTCTTTTTCTAGGTATTGACTCGACAACAAATCTGCTGAGAATGAGCAGAAAACTAAAGTAAGAGAAACAAAGAATGACCTGACTTTGGAACATAAGTTCATCATCACTCACGTAAAACGGTTCTTTCCTTTCTATGAAAAATTGACAGGCTGAAAGGCAACGAATTCGTCACCAGCGTAGTAGCGTCAAGAAAGAGTATCAACGACCAAATTAAATACCTACAAAGTTTCATGTCGTTTTTGAAAAGCTAATACGTTTTAGAATTTTCTGTAAGTTTTGCGTCTATTTACTTATCAAACCTTTGCGACAATCTTTCAAATTCAGTGATTCCATCAAGTTAGAGAGGTTTTCCATCCCTTTACGTTCTCCTCCAATTCCACTTCTATCTTGGTCAACTGAAAACATTGTCG
Source organism: Cryptolaemus montrouzieri (assembly GCA_013387265.2). Classification (NCBI taxonomy): domain Eukaryota; kingdom Metazoa; phylum Arthropoda; class Insecta; order Coleoptera; family Coccinellidae; genus Cryptolaemus; species Cryptolaemus montrouzieri. The sequence goes on from JABFTP020000144.1 coordinate 36,263,585, forward strand.
CACCTTGTTCCCGACGGTTTCGTGAAATCAGGGATTTTCCTTAAGCCGATCTAATCCAAATCCGATAGAACTGCGTTCTGGCTGGACCATTCCAAGGCGTAAAATTATTAATGAACTTTGGATTGAATAATAACGTCGGTCGGATGGCCCAGGGCGCCAGAAAGGGACACTCTAATCGAAAACAGCGCAACATGAGGTCGACTCTAAACATTATTAAGGTTTCTCTTGTTTTTGTACTGAATCGCATACTAGTAAACAGCGGCGGAGAAGATGAATCTGGCATTTATCATTTATTTTTACATCGGCTTAATTGATACTTAAACTCGAACTTGCTTAATTGTGAATGTATACAACAAACAAATGTAAAGTGATTTCAATAGAGATTGAAGATGAAGATTGTGGACTAAGAACATCTTCCAATCAACTCCAGTGTATTTTGACATTATATATTTTTCTTCGAACAACCGACAATAATATGTATATAACATGGTCTGCAGGCACTAGAAATTATCAAATAACTAAACAAGGGGAGCTTAGTGACCTCAATAGGACGTGCGTGAATCAAGTCATTCATCGTTGTAATAAGAGACAGTATTATGACCTGAATGAGGTAATACTTTTCTTTCGTTAAGATGAAAGACCTTATTCCTGAACACCGTTCAGTTCATATCGCGGTGAACAGTGTTGGACTCCGCCTACCTCTATGGTTCAATGTGGTAGGGGTCATCATTAAAACCTCTCTAGGAGCTGAACTTTTCCGGCACTGCTGGTCGGTGACGTGAATTAACGTCCATTATCTATCCAACCGGTATCAGAAATAGACCATTTGGTTCTTAAAATTGACACAGGAGGAGTATCTTATCTACTCCTCATGGTATCATCATCATAGTTTCTATCGTTTCCTGTCTTGTCGTTCCTTTTTTATCATGATTAGACAGATTAACCTTTCCCACTCACACAGCACTGTCGGCCATCTTCCGCCCCAGTAACCCTCTTCCTTTCAGAAGTTCGCCGTGCAACCATGTTCTCTCCCTGTCCCAATGGTCAGAGAGCATATGCTGGACGTAGGCGGCCGTCTAGCACGTTTTACAGTTTTCATTCTGGTTTTTTATATGCCTCGACCCATGCCCCATTGATAATTGGGTAAACCAATAATCTGTACAGGCGTGCCAACTCTCTGCTGACCTCAGGGATCAGGGTCCTCCTCCAAATCGCCTACTCGGGTGTCTGCCACCTCCGTTGCTACTTGCTGACCATGCCAATCCTCACTGATGGAAAACGCGCTTCCACTCGATCGACCATGCTGAGTGCCGCGTGTTGAACGTCCTCGACCAATATTTCATTCCATTTAATTGAAAGTCTTGTGCTCTAATTTTTAGTGTTGGAAGGTGGCCTCTTCAGAATTTCCAGTTCAGTTTTCAGGGCCGCTATTTCAAGACCATTCTCACTCATAAACTCGGACATCCGGGCAATGGTCCTGTTCAATTTAAAGTGCATTTCAACTGTCGCTCGCGGCGTCACCTAGGGCGAGGTTGTCCACGTATGCGGCCACTGGACCACTTCTAGGATCCCGGATGTAGAACATCATCGTTCATGAGGTTTCATAGTGTAGTACCCAACACAGATATTTGAGGGGCTCACAATGTGCAGTTAATCACGATATGTCTCAGCCTGATTCGTCCATTCATACCCATCATACTAGTCGAAATTTACACCCTATATGATACCCATCTAGTCTGAGCTGCTCTAGAGAGTTCAAGGGCGCGTCTGATGGCCGTCATAGTCGACCTTAAATCTTGAGGCTTCGTGCTTCTTGATCTCATTAAGACTCAGGCTGCTCACGTAGAATGTGCTCGATTCCATATTCGGTAATCATGTTGCAGCCTCGAACCTTTTTGATGCATTATTACAATCTGGCAATCTTGGCTCCAGACATCCCTATCCACCTCTTCGAGAAATTTCCTGCAGGTGTTTCTCTTGACCGCCCGTATTGTTATCGTGAGTACATGGTCTGATGTCCTGAAAGCCTTTGTTTGTTCTTCAAGATCTGCAGACTCCAGGGAAAGAGCCTTGAGGTATACCCCGAGATGACTACCCTCGTTAGTTGTCACTTGCAAGTAAGAATAATGCCCCAGCTAGTTCAAGCGGTGAGTGGTCGTGGACTAAACGAATGCTGAACTTTTTGGATGGGAAGAAAAAAAAATTGCTCCACTAGTTTATCTGCAAGCCAATTTAAACTAGAAAATTGCACCGTTGAACGAAGACTAACTAAAACGAGCTTTTAATGGTAAGAGGGTGGATCTAGTTGAATTCTTTTCTTTCAAAAAAAAAACAGGGTCGAGCACACAAGTGTGTAAAGTGATACACTACTTTAACCAAAATTTTATCTTTAATTCTCTACTAAATATATACATGGGTTGGGATTATGAGAACCAAAAAAATGACTATGAAGGGATAGATGAATGCAGGCAATGTATAGTTATAAACAGTTAATCATAGCAACAAAAATGCCTCAATAGGCCTTATACCCCTAAAACGTAATCACGAGTTAAGTCACACCAGCTATAAAACAGACCTAAGTATATGAGTAAATGAATTGCTATTCGGAACTTTAGTTGTTGAATGTTACTTTGACTTACAACAGGGAAGATAAATGAATTTGTTATAGCAGTAATTTTATGGACCGAGCTGTGAAAAATAAACTAAAACCAGGAATAAGAATGGAAATCAATAAGCAATTACTTAATAACGATTTGAAGTCAAGTGCTCAAATGTTAACGAACGACTAATATTAAACATGTAGGCAATGAAAAAAAAATGGATTGAGAGGATTTTTGCTTATCTGTGTCAAATTGGTGTTCTGCGGGACCAGTGACGTTGAAGGTTGTATTCCAAAAAGGATGATGCAGGATGCACAGGCACAGGTAGTGGTTCCATAAAAACGTAGGTGCTGGTTTCACAAGGGCTTAGATGGTGACTAGACGAATTCCAGACCCAAGTCTGAATTGTTACAGGCTCCAGAGGACGAGATGAATGGGTCGGCCCTCGATAATTCCGACGTATACTTTCAGTCCTCAATGTACAAAGATGAAAGAAATAATAAAGAAAGAGACCCTGTGCGGAAAGAAATACCCATTAATGGTATTCAGGGTATAAGATGGCGAAAAACAACTCACTGGAGATGGAAGATGGCCTCGTGGTATTTCCTTGAAAATTCCTTGTGTTTTTATCCCCTTGCGGGAAATTAATTCCACTTCAAAGTACAACGACGAAAACGACGAGAAGGAATTATTTGAACACTATAAAAATTTATCCCGAAAAATAGCAAGGCCAAAGTCAGAAACATAAATTTTTCACAAGTGCTCCCTAGGAATTTCAAAATGGAAAAGAGAGCCGTTTATTTCTGACAGGAATTCGAAAAAAAAACCGAATTCGTTTCCACTCCCCACTCGGAGAGGTTCGGTCTGTCAGCAAGTTGTCGAATACTTTATGGTTTCCTCAAAAGCGTTTTTCGGCGACTACACTTCGAATAGTTCTCCAAACTACATATACGTTCGTATAAATATTGCACTAATTCACAACCATGGTTGTACTGCAAGCCAAGTCTGTAGCGTATGACCGAGGCCATCGCTAGACATCGAAAAATATTTGTGAACCTGTGCTCCCACAATTGAAAAGTCGAAAAGAAGGAAACAGATAACCTATATTTTGTTGACTACATTTTCTTGCTTGCTTGCATCTTTCAACAATGTGCTCGGGAACTTAGCCCATTTACACAGCTGGACCTACAGTTTATAGTGGATTCCGAACCACTCTCCTAGACCGTGCAATGATAACTGCCACCACAAGGATTACGAGTTATCTGGTCTTCGGAAGTTTATACCCTCTTTAGGCGACTCTTTCAAATTCAGTACTTTTTTATTCAAGGTAACATCCATAACCTGACCCCGGATTCGAATCAGGAGCCTCGACTAAGCAGTTCCAATATGCTTGCGCACTAACCGTGCAGCTACCGAGGCAGTTTGACTACATTTACAATGGTATTCCTATACGGAATTGGGTTAGAAATGAATATTTAATGGATAAAAATTTTATAAAGAGAGAATGCACGGGATTGTCTAGCAACAAGGGTATTTCAGTGTTACTATCCCGTTATTATTTATGAACGAATTGCTGGAATCTTGAAGTACTGATTTCGAATGGATGTCACAAGTTATAGTCGAATATAGCGCAGAATAAGATGACATTAAATGAATAGTTGAGGAAAATCATTACTCGAAGGTTGATTATTGAATATTCAGACCACTTATTCGATATTTCTGACTCAATGTCCTAGTACCCAAAATCAACGGTTATAGGTACTTCTTATCGCCCCGAAGCACTCCTTACTCTCAGTTAAATTTTCGGATCCTTTGGGAAGGGATCCCTCACGAGCCTGGTCTCTTTCTTTGCTCACAAAATATGGACTTGTAAGTGTCTCCCGTACCCAGAAACATAATACGGATCCATTCCTTTTTAGTCTAGGTTATTGAAGTACCTCAGTTGGAACGCCAAGTTATTGATGATCTCCTCTGTGCTGGTCTTGCAAGTAGTAGAATAGTCGCGTCGAACTGCCATTTTTCCTACCAACTAGAAAGGTCTGGCAATATGGGGTTTGTTATAGATTGTGCCACTATCTATATCTATAGGAGCTAGTAGAGTTTAAAGTGACCATGATTCGAGAGCTTAGAATTAAGTGTTATGCAGTTTTCAATGCCTTTTCAAGAAAATCATATTTAGCTGCTTGCTTTGGGTTGTATATCTGGGATAGGACAGTCATCCTGAATAATACGTCTCCGACAATGTCCCGAAGGTATGTCGTTTGCCACGATAAATTCAAGACATGATTTGATGGGGACTTACTAATTCTAGAGAGAAACCTTCCTGCGGTCATCTGAAAGAAGTATCTTGAGATGAATCGAAGTGATGTCAGCTGAATAGGTGATCTGAAATATCATTAGAGGTTGTACAAAAGCTTTTCATAAATACTTGCAATTGAGTTTAATGATGCCATTCGCACGTCTTAGAAGTTGTCTGAATCTTAAGTTGATTTATCTCGAATGGTTAATAACAATAAAAATAACGGTTTTTGGAGCAACCTATATCTCATGGACCTCCAGGTATTGTAATTCAGCTGCTCTTATTGTAGGATAGTTAACTGGAGAAAACAATGACAACATTTCACACTCCTATTGTAAAATTTTAATTTTGATCCACACACATCTGTACCGAATATTTAACCCGCCCGATACGAATTAGGATATTCAATTAGAGGTTATCTCTACTACTAAATTAGTGAACCTAATAAATGTAAATTTATATAATTTTCTAATCCAAGCAGAGAAAAGTTCGTAGAATGTTTTGTTGTTCCTTATTTACATTGACAACTTATAAGGATTCAAGACAAATTGCGGATTATTAGTTTCTGTGATCAATGACTCCAGTTTAATTTGGAATACGGAATGCCCAGTGGTGCTAAATTTATATTTCGCCGTCTCTATGCAGATCCGGTTTCCAAATTGGACATTTAAATGATCTATACGTTGAAGATTAACTGAATTTAATCAATTTGAAGTTCGCACTCTGTATATATCTGTGTAGCTTACTGGATATTTTGGCATTCGTTTTGTTGGATCCAGTGAAGATAGTCTTAAGAAATTCATAAATCACAATATTAAAGGTAATTTTTCTGAAGAAAAAAATCAATGCAATTTTAAAATTGCATTCCTTTTCATATTTTTTCAAAGATAATCAAAGACTTCGTTCAGAAAATGTATTTTGGATTTCAGGACTTATCGGTATGATATCGCGTTATAGGGATCTACCTAAGTTAATTTTTCTCTTTCTGGAGTCTTTATGGTTGCATAGCCCAAAGGGATATGTTTGCAGGTTTCATAATAATGGATTTTTCGACATAGAAATGACATCAAGTTAATTTCACTCACTTAATGCTTCAATGGCAGTTGACAAGCGATCCTCTATACGGAGCACCTAGACTTGCGTATGTAGGACTATACAATTGGTTTATGATAGGCGCACACCATTGGCAAGAAGAATAGAAATTCGTACTTTCTGGAAACGAAGTTTTGGTTCGTGTAGCGATAGACGATGTTTTTGTGTCAGAATAAGAGAAAGATGTATCAACTACTGTTTATACAAAGCAGTTCTGGGTGGCTCAGAAATTGTTAATGTTGGCAAAAACGTTTGCAAGTCAGGTTCCCGCCGGTTCTATCGCATCATCACCTAACGAAGAGGCTCTTTACATTAATGATTTCGAAAAATTCCATTTAGATACATCAAACGTAGTGCCACTAAGCATCTGAAATCTTCTTCTTATTGTAGAGAGAATATAATTTCTACTGAAAGGTCAGATTTCTAGGCCTCGAGCATTCCAAATATTCTTGCATGTTGTGCTGTCCAATTGAATCTTAACGAGTCAAAACTTCTAGTTATATGTATTTTCAATGAGACAAAACTGAAGAATTTAGATTTTCACTATATTAACAAAACTATGACCGGTTTCACAACACTGTGGCTTCATCAGATAGATTCAAACTAATGAACAGAGTTATTCCTTATATATTAGTCTAATTTCCCACTTAATATTACAATAGGTACAAGTACAAGAGGTATGTCGGAAAACCCATCGGAGTTTCTTACTTTATGAATTGAAAGGATTAAGTAATGGAGAAGGATTTAGTTATTGACTGCTATTCGTTTAAGTATATTTACCCTTTTATGAAATTATTTTGTGACATTGGGATATTAATGAGTCTATGTACCATACTATTGTAAACTGTTAATTTATGTGGGTAAGAATGTTAATTTTAGTAATAGTAAAATCCAGAAAGTTAATGGAGTTTTCTGTTTCTATCTCTAACGTGAATTCAATATTATCGTGAATTTTGTTAATGAATGTTTTGAATGACTAATTGTCTGTTTTGTGCCAGTGAAACAGCAAATGATATCGTCGACATATCTAAACCAATAAATAAAGTGTTTGAATAACGGATGTTCTTGAATAGTTTTTTCAATATTATCCATGAAAATTTCAGGAAGCAGAGGGCTCAGAGGATTACCCATGATTAATTTTTTTTACTATTATATAATACTCCATTGAAGTTAAAATAATTTTGTTCTAAACCTATTTCTGAAAGGTGTAAGATTTCTGATTGAATTATTGGATTGACTTTATTAATTTGAAGGGTGTTGTTGATGATTTTCACGTATGTGATCATCCTGCAGTGAAGTTTGTTTTTCAAAAGGATGTTCTGGTCTCCGGCCCGTCAGAAAAGATCCGCAAAAGAAGCATAAATGACAGATCTTTCTTGGCTTTTCTTGAAAAACTGTCAGAAGTGGTGTGGAGTCATATCTATGAAATGAAGTCTGATGTAAATCAGGTTTGAGAGTGTTTTTTCAATTGGTATAAGAAACTCTTTGATGAAGGCTTCCTGGAATTCAGGTATCTCCATTCGTTGCTTCGAAACCCTTCATGCAAAGTCCTCAAATAAAATCACTCAAACATAGTATAGAGTGTCTTTCTGTTATATCAGCTGCTACTAGGCCTGAGTACAGACCTGCATATAACTTTGTTAACAAACGTTATCATCTAGCAATTTTTAATTTTAGGAAAAAACACTTCAATAATTTCATCTTGAAATCTCAGAATAAATCTGGAGCTTTCTGGCAGATAGTTAATACACTTGATGGTAGAAATAGCAGTTCAATTAATACTATGAAGCAGGGAAATCCTAATAATCTTGCCAATGAATTCAATTACTACTTTTCTGGTATTGGCTTTAACATAGAATCTGTCGGGAAAGCCTAACTTTGAACGTACACATAATAAGCGTCATGATAAATCTTTTTATGTTTTCGATGTTTCAGAAACAGAAGTTATCAATACTGTGTTTTCATTCACCAATAATAATGCACGTGGATATGATGAAATTCCTATTTCAGTCTTAGCTTATATTATAGACCGATCATTTAAAGAGGGTGTTTTTCCCGATAGTCTGAAGGTTGCAATTGTCAAACCATTATTGAAAAAGGGTAAATTTGGTGAAATGGGTAACTACAGATCTGTTAGTAATTTAACATCTTTTTCGAAATTCTTCGAAAAAATTCTTTCCTCTAGATTAACATCTTTCTTTAAAAAATTCAATGTTATATGCCGGTATCAGCATGGCTTTGTCAAGGACAAAAACATCGGGACTACCCTGTTTGAATTGACGAATGCTATAATTATTGCTTCGGATGAGGGTGACTTAACAATGGGTGTTCCACAAGGCAGTATTCTGGTACCGTTGTTGTTCATCATATATATCAACTATTTGCCTGAGATTTCTTTTAATGCTATCTGTTGTCCAGCTTTGTATGCAGATGATGCGAATTTTTTAATTAGAGCACTGAACATACTTTTGGCTGTTATTGCTTCGGTTGAAGTTTTTGATATTGTAATAGGGTGGTGCCAGAGTAATAAACTGGTAATTGATATGCAAAAGACTCATTGCATTTCTTTCAATTCTTAAATATCTAAATCCAAACGCTTTAACCTTGAAAACTGCAACTTGAAAGTTAGTGAATCTGTAAACTTTTTGGGTGTCATTATTGTCAGTCACTTGGAATGGAGGCAACATATTGATAAGTTCAGAAAGAGGTTGAATACTGTCATCTATATATTGCATGCCTTGAGTAATCAAATTGACTGGTAAATTTTCAAGATTATTTATTATACAAACTTCCAATCTCTTTTATCTTACGGCTCTATTTTCTGGGGCAGTTCTATTCATATTGACCAAATTTTTGTAGCCCAGAAAAGAGCGTTGAGATTAATATTCAAGCTCGGATTGAGATAATCTTGTCGTGGCTGATTTAAGAAGCATAATATCTTCACAGTTTATGGTTTGTATGTTTACAGAGTGCTCTTGTTTTTCCATAAACAACGCAATTATTTTGAGGAATACAGAAACAAGAATATTAAAACGAGAAAGGTGACACCTTACTTCTATCCGGTTCACTCAACAAGGCTGCGAGAAAGTGGTGGAGAGTATGAGGCCATTAAACTCTATAATTCTCTTCCCGCATTTTTACGAATTTCCAATTTTGAGCTTTTTAAGAGAAGGATTCATAATTTCATTATGGCTTCTGAACCCTATTCATTGGAGGAATTTTTATCATTTTGTACAATTTCATTAGGTTCTTGAAATTTGTTGAGTTATTGACATATTCCTATTTTATTTATACAATGTATATGTTTATTTATTGTGTAGATGATTGTTGGAATACAATAAACTATTTACTATTTAGTATTTAGTCTTTACCTTATTTTTAGAAAGAAGAGAGTCGATTGAAGATGAACCACGCAGTGGAAAGCCTTCAAGTACGAACACTAATGAAAATGTCAGCACAGTCCAGGATCTGAACTCTGATTGACAATCAAAAAGATCCCGGAACAGTTGAATTTGAATCACACCTCCGTTCATCTGATTTTGACTAATGAATTGGAGAAAAATTTGTTCCAAAATGGTTCTGATAAACTTTCTCCAAGACTTAAAGGATCTCAGAGTGGAAAGTTGATTTTTGAATCGATTGATTGAAGATGATGTTCTGGAACGTGTCATTACTGGTGATGAATCTTGGTGATTTAAGTGCGTCCCAAAAACCAAACACCAGATGCATAGAGTGGCACACTGCAACCTCTCCAAGGACCAGAAAAGCACTAATAAGGAAGGAAAAGATCAAGTGCATGTTGATTTGTTTTCATTTGGTAGACACGGAATCGACCATAAAGAGTTTGTGCCTCAATGCCAAACGGTTAATCAACACTTTCACACCAAGTTCCTTGAAAGACTTAGAAAAGGGTTCTTTAGTGTGTGAACAAACATCAAAAACTTCACGACTATGCGCGATGTCTAAATGCAATCTCAATAATGTTATTTTTAGGGAGAAAAAACATTGATGTGGGTCCTCAGCACCCTTATTCAACAGATTTGACTCCTTGCGACTCAGTGATTAAAAACACCTTAAGAGAACTTGTTTTGGGACACGTGAAAACATCCAAACAGCCGTAACCGACCAGCTGAAGGCTATTCCAGTTTCAGCAATACTCTGATGTTTTGAAGAAGCGCCTCCAGCGGGAACTCTTTTGAAAGAGACAATAATGCATTGTATTTATATTTGAATGAAAAATTGAAGAAAAACAGTCTCATTAATTTACTCACAAACATCGTACCTGTTTCTGAGGAATTATGAGCAAAACCTACTTTGCAGTGAAAATAATTAGTTACCGTATGTACAGTATGTCCCATTTTGGGGGTGCCACCAGGAGCATCTCTGTTATTATTTAAGATAGAGAGATGGGGTTTTCACGACCCTTGGCTACTTTTTCGAGACAAATTCATAGAGCTAATCAGAATTATTCTAACTTCAGTGGTTTTTGAGTTATTCGCGAATCTTGAAAATTTCCGGATTTCTTTTTTTCTCGATATCTCGGTTCTTATAGAAGATAATTGAAATCTGTTTTTACGTTTCTAAAACGGTTTTTTGAGTAGATTCCAGTGACGTACTCGAAGTTTTTTTTTCATTAATTATGACAGATATGACATAAAGTTGCATTTTTTTAAATACGAACATAGTTTTTTTTTGGCATATTCCGATTGCCGTTTTTTTCCTTTTCAAAAATATATAACATGATGACAAAATTTCCACCCAATTTGAAGAAAATAACGGAATAATGATTTACCCCTAATGGCTGGGCGAAGGAACACACGTGAGCGGACGAACCATAGAACATTTGTAGTTATTCGATGAAAACGATCAAAACAATGCAAAATCTTCTTGACCGAAATAATGGAGCTAGGCTGCTCCTAAGATTCCATCGTTATTTATGACATCCGCAATTTCCGCTTTTTATTTTATTTTTTAGATTGTCGTTTAGTTTCTAGAGTTCTCTGACAAATACCTACATGAGAATAATAATAGGCACCTAATAATTTACTTAAATTTACTTCTCATAATGATTTACATATATTGCTCGAACTGTTTCCATCATGTTGTAAACATAAAGTGCATCTTCGGATTATATCTTTTATGGCCCTAGTCAAATGTAGCGAGGATCTCCTCAGATCTTCGAATGCTTCATTTGTTGCATTCTTCAATTGATCGTAATTGGCGTATTGCCTCCTATTTATCTTATTTTTTAAATAACCCCAAAGAAAAAAAATTTAAAACGGATAGGTCAGGAGACCTAGGTGGCCATTTAATTGGGCCATTGGTACCGATCCATTTATTTTCAAATTTTAAATCCAAGTAGTTCTTCACCACGGCCGAATTATGGCAAGGAGCACCGTCTTGTTGGAAGTAATATGTGTTGAATTGAGCAAGAGGAATGTCATCTTGCAGTTGTGGCAGACAAATATTTAAAATTTCGAGATATCTCTGTGCATACAAGTTGCCATCAAAGATATAGTTGGCTAATTTGTTGCCCATTACGAAACACGACACATTGAAACCGAACCTCCCCTGCTGCCGTCGAGCTACTGCTTCGTGTTGGTTTTCGTTTGCCCAGAATCTATTCGTATGGCGATTAAAGATTCCGGCACTGCTGATTCTTGACTCATCAGACCAAATGATATGTCGCCCAAAACGAGCTTCACCTCTGATTCTCCCTAAATACCAATTGCAGAACGCCGTTCTCCTCACTGCATCCCCTGCATTGAGATGATGAATTATTTTATGTTTATAGGGATGATATTTATACTTTCTCAAAATTCTTTGGGCTCTGCTTTTTGACACACCCACTTCGCTCTCAATTTGCCGACACGATGTAGAATGGTTAGCCTCAACAGCCGCTAACACGTCAAGTTCATTATCACCTCTATTCCGTTTATTGTAGTTTTTACTTCTTGGTTTCTCGAACGAACCATAATTGGAAAGATTTGCTTCCATTTTGGCGAAGAACTTCCTGTTTGGTTGAATTCTTTGAGGAAATCTATTGGAGAGTGTCATTCAGGTATTTAATATTGATTAGAATTACTACTTCCATTTCCATTGTCGAACTTACCTATTCAAATATTCTTCTGATGCACGGACTGCGTTACAGTGACATTGAAAGTAGACCTTCAGCATATCAACTTTTTCGAAATTTTCGTCTCTTCTATTTTGTTCCATAGTGTGAATTGCAGAAATTTACTAAACAATCCAAATTCAACAACGAACACTAATTTTACGAATTATAATAGACACGAAGCCAATATATCCACAGATAATGAATAATAATAATTATTGGTCGTTCTATGGTTTTCTAATGAACGTGCATAGATGAAGACTTCTGTGTTCACAGAGAGCATTCAGACATAGAACATATAATCCGAAGATGCACTTTATGTTTACAACATGATGGAAATCAGTTCGAGCAATATATGTAAATCATTATGAGAAGTCAATTTGAGTAAATTATTAGGTGCCTATTATTATTCTCATGTAGGTATTTCTCAGAGAACTCTAGAAACTAAACGACAATCTCAAAAATAAAATAAAAAGCGGAAATTGCGGATGTCATAAATAACGATGGAATCTTAGGAGCAGCCTAGCTCCATTATTTCGATCAAGAAGATTTTGCATTGTTTTGATCGCTTTCATCGAATAACTACAAATGTTCTATGGTTCGTCCGCTCACGTGTGTTCCTTCGCCCAGCCATTAGGGGTAAATCATTATTCCGTTATTTTCTTCAAATTGGGTGGAAATTATGTCATCATGTTATATATTTTTGAAAAGGAAAAAAAAGCGGCAATCGGAATATGCCAAAAAAAAACTATGTTCGTATTTAAAAAAATGCAACTTTATGTCATATCTGTCATAATGAATGAAAAAAAAACTTCGAGTACGTCACTGGAATCTACTCAAAAAACCGTTTCAGAAACGTAAAAAGAGATTTCAATTATCTTCTATAAGAACCGAGATATCGGGAAAAAAAGAAATCCGGAAATTTTCAAGATTCGCGAATAACACAAAAACCACTGAAGTTAGAATAATTCTGATTAGCTCTATGAATTTGTCTCGAAAAAGTAGCCCAGGGTCGTGAAAATCCCATCTCTCTATCCTAAATAATAACAGAGATGCTCCTGGTGGCAACCCCAAAATGGGACATGCCGTACAGTTCCCACAAAATCAGCATATATAATACTGGTGCATAGTGGTGAACTGGTGTAAAAAGACGAAGAAATAATCATGAAAAATGTTTTTCATATTCTCCTTCTCTATTATAGCAACGGAATATTGGCATAAAGTTACAGGAAACTTGATTACTAAGCAATCCTTCCTAGGAATTTTCAGTGATTCATTTAATTTCTTGGATGTACGATCTTCTTTTATTCCCGGAAGATTTCAATCTTAATTTTTGGTTCTTGTTGATAAAGGCGCCGCGCCGTGCCTGTCTTCCTGATCCAATTTGGGGCTTCAATAAAACTGCCAGAGTAAAGCCCCGTCGATGTTGTTAAGTGACATGAATTATCTGGACCCCCGAGGGGGGTACGCACTACGCCCATCCACCGGCAACCCCGTAGCTTCTGCGATACGTGCCTTGACACGTTTTAGACGAAATAAGAATTTAAATTAAAACCCATTATTTATAATAAATCAAAGCGTGTCTCCTGGTTTTCCGATACAAGTTCGATGAAATTGAAAAAATACGGACGCACTTCACGCTCTTTATTAAAAAGATTCAATAAGAAACAGGGAGTTCGAAATGAACGATTGTGATCACGTGGGTTTTATTTTATCGCTCGACATTATGCAAAACACAATTTATCTAAAGGGTAATAATGCTAAAAACAACCATATTCTGAATAGTTTTCCTTTGAGCTCCTTTATTACGAATTCATTTGAAACCTTTCATAATAATATTATACATTTTCAAGTTTTATTTTTTATTTTTTTTCTCATTTATACAGTGCGCCGAAGTTTTTGACTCGAAAATTGACTCGTCTCATGGCGGAAACAATCTCAGAAATGAACTAAAAAGCATTTTAATGCGAAATATCTCTTCCATAGTAATTCATCACCAAATTTGGAAAAACAATCTAAAATGAGGTTTTTTTGAAATTTTCGTTCAAAAAATCGCGTTTTCTTCACTTTTATTCAATTGCCAAATTTTTTTTGGTTCGATTTTTTTGCATAGCTAATAGTAGTTAATTACAACTTCAGTGAAGTCCACCAAATTTGAATCGAATCGACTCAGTCAATTTACAAGACAAACGCATTTAAATTTTTTTTCTATTTATTTATTGAATATTTGAAAAAATGTATAGTTTAATTACTGACAAATATTCAGTCTATCATCTCTGGACCATATAAAAGAACTGCTATGTTCTCATAAGCCAGTTGCTCTTGTAATTGAGCAGTTTTTTGACCTAACGTGCTTCTTTTGACGCTGGCGTTGCCGCTTCATTTAATCACTTCTCGTCCTTTTTCTCGCAATAATAAAAAGCACTGGTACGATTATCACATCCCATTATTTCCATCATTTTCAACAGTGTCCTATGTCCTTTATTAAACCATGATAAATATATCTGTACTGCCAATTCTGTTAGTTTCCTTCCTATAAAGAACAATTGCGTTTTCTTCAGTTTTATTCAATTGCCAAATTTTTGTTGGTACAATTTTTTGCATACATTTAAGTTAATTATCATTCAGGGAACTATAGTGAAGTCGCATACCAAATTTGAATCGAATCGATTCAGCCTGTTTTCGAGACAAACACATTTAAAGTTTTTTTTTCTATTTATTTATTGAATATTTAAAAAAATATATAGTTGAAAACTGACGAATATTCAGTCCATTACTTCTGGACCATATCAAAGTACTGCTATGTTCTCATAAGACAGTTACTCTTGTAACTGAGCAGTTTTTTTGACCTAAGTGCTTCTTCTGACGCTGGCGTTGCCGCTTGACTTAATCACTTCTCGTCCTTTTTCTCGCAATAAGAAAAAGCACTGGTACGAATATCACATCCCATGACTTCCATCATTTTCAACAGTGTCTTCCGCCGTTCATTAAACAATGATAAATATATCTGTACTGTCGTATGGTTGTACGATTCATTTTTGTTTTGCTTATTTTCACTCAACGTAAAAACAATTGTTTATGTCCCAATCGCTTGAAAACTAACTCTTGTACTTCTTAAATAAGAGCTGATTTGTGTTTAAACAGGATTTTATCTGATTGACCTAATCTAGGTTATATTAATCCTGGCGCGGTGCAGAATCTGTGGAAATCATATGGTACAATCCTGCCTATATTTCCTTTTCCATATTTTCTGCAGAATGTGGGTAGCGTTGAATGGCTAAACTTAGTGAGTTGACATTTTTCTCATTACTTTACCCGTGAGGTCTTGTATTTTCAAAGGAGGAGAAAGTTTTGGCACAGACTTGTCGATTCGTCTTTTACGTCAGCTTTTGTTTCTCCAGCTTTTCTTTCTTTTTCTTTTGCTTTTCTAAGCTTTCTTGATTTTATGTTTCTTAAAAAATGTTTTTTTTTCTGAAGGTATAATAAACTGATAAATGAAAAAAAAGGAAATTTTCAAAATTATAACCGGTAGTACCCTTTTAAAACATCACATAAATTTAATTTTGCTTGATATTTGATAATTTGAGGTGTTTAATGGAGTTATACTTGAGAGAACACAAAATTTTCACTGTTTATCGATATTTCAAGAATACTGAAGGTTTGGTTATCAAACTTTCAAAATATTCATTTATCGTTATCATTTAGCATCATCAGCTTAGGAGAAAGAGATTGAAATAAGGAAGATAATGATATATACTAGTCATCCAACAACAAGCCGTTCAAATTTGAATTCTGAAGCAATTCGTAAAACTATTTACAGAAGTCCTTAATTTGTGAACATAAATTTGAATCATTTAAATTTTGACGTCAAAAATTAAAAGATTTTACGAAACCGTTAACAACTTTCCATGAATAACTTTTCGACAGTTTTTTTCTGTAAATATCTTTTATTCTCAGGTACCATTAGTTCCTGCGTGTCTCATTTGAAACGATAAAGTTATCGAGATTTAATCTTGACATTATTTTACCATTGCAATAAATTTCACAAAAATGATAACTATCAAAAGTTGGGTAGAAGGTAAGAGGAAGATATCAGGTTTCGACGTTGTCAATGCGAAATGATAAACAGTTTCCGTTCTCTGTCGTACCAAATTTGAAGAAGGTGAATATTTCTTCTGGGGAAGAGTTTGAATTTAATGTGATCATGCGTACATTCGTTCGCCGGAGATGTGTACTAGGTTGGTAGTGAAATTTCGATCCTTTCGAAAATGTAACAATTCAGACTTAAATCCAGGAAAATTGTACAATAATTCGGAATTATCGAATTAACTTTAATGTGGAATTAATTCACGGATTTATTCGGCATATTCATGTTTAGTTAATAAGAGACAAGGGCCACAAAACACGGAATTGTAAAGTCCGAATAAATTAGCAGGAAGTAGATATATATATATATATATATATATATATATATATATATATATATATATATATATATATATATATATATATATATATATATATATATATATATATATATATATATATATATATATATATATATATCATCAAGAGTTATTTAACTAGTAAAAACCTTTTCAGAGCTATCAACTCCTATGCTGTTCCTATTCTTACATCTTCTTTTGGAATTATTAAATGGTCTAAAACTGATCTAAATGAATTACAATGTCAAACGAGGAAAATGCTCTGTAAATATCATAAGCACCACCCAAAGTCAGCTGTTCAGAGAGTTACACTACCTAGACATCTTGGAGGTCGTGGATTAATTGATTTGAATAATCTTCATAGTAAACAGATTTTTCATCTACGTTCCCATTTTCATGATAAACAGAGAACGTCTAAATTACATGATATTGTTGTTGCTTCAGATTATAATCTTACACCTCTGAACTTGGCAATGCAAAAGGTAGATTTTGATATATTTGATGATAATTCTAAAGAGAAAGTTGGATGCAGAAGGAATTACACGGAAAGCACCTAAAGAATTGAAAAATGATTATATTGATGAAATTGCATCGAATAAATGGTTAGTATCTGGAGAATTGTTTGCTGAAACAGAAGGCTTGGCAATTGCGATCCAGGACCAGGTTGTTTTCACAAGGAATTATAGAAAACATATCATCAAACAAAATATAGATGATTCTTGCCGTAGATGTTTCTGTTCTTCAGAAACAGTTTTTCATATATTATCATCTTGCTCAGTCCTTGCTTCAACAGATTATTTAGAAAGACATAATGCCGTCGCTAATATTATTCACTTCAATCTAGGAATTAAACATGACCTAATTCCCAAAAGAAAAAAATTTCAAAAATATGAACCTGAGATTATTTGTGAAAATGACAAATATAAACTTTATTTTGATAAAACAATTCTGTGCAACAGAGCTGTAAAACACAATAGACCAGATATCGTTCTTAATGATAAACAGAATCAAATAACATATATAATTGATATTGCTATACCCGAAAAAAAAATATACAAAATAAATACAATGAAAAAATTTCTAAATATATGATGCTTGGCGACGAGATTAAAAAATGTGGAAAATGAAGAAAATATTTATTCTACCGATTATTATTTCTACAACAGGCGTTATTCCTAGAAATCTTCACAAAAGTATTGAGATTTTGGGTCTGAAGAAAAATTTGTTTGAACAGTTACAAAAGATAACAGTCATCAAATCTTGTAATATTCTTCGTAGGTTTCTTTCCGAAAATAATAATGAGGTAGAGTCATAGGTTTTCTCTTTAGTTTATACTGCTCAGAATCTCATTTCATATTTTATTTATTTGTTTATATAAATGTAATATAATTAACTGACAATTTTGTCATATTTATATTCAGAGCAGTATTCCATTCGATCGTTCACCCCTTCACACAAAGGAAACTATTAATGAGTAACATTCAGTGTTACTTGACTAAGGTCCGTACACTGGATTTTTCCGGGGAGAAAGCCTCTGACACTACTCGTTGGTACATTGATATCATTGTCTGATGATACTATAGTATGTATATATTTTGGTAGATTGATATATTCTCATAACATTTAACGTTATCCTAATATATAATTACTCCAGGATATGTTCTGATTATAATCATTGCCTGGCAATGGTATTAATTACCGGGTGGTGGATTTATATTTTTCATGAAATCAGTTTGATTGCATGAACAGATATATAGGCAACTCGTCGGGGTAAAACCCCTATATATATATATATATATATATATATATATATATATATATATATATATATATATATATATATATATGGGGGTTTAACCCCGACGAGTTGCCCATATACCTGTTCATGTATATGTATATATGTATATGTTATTATTCCAGGATATGTTTTGATTATAATCATTTAATCATTGCCTGGCAACGGTAATAAGTACAGGGTGGTGGTAGCTGAAATACATAAATTCTTGATGGTGAGGAGACTAATTTCTGATGACTGGATTGGGTGAACGTGTTGGAACACCTAAATTCTAAACCGATCCTAATTTTTTAACGTTCTCACATCAGTTTGTTATTGTTCGTTGCTCTCTCGAAGTCCGGTAGTGGGTTCAGGGCAACTCTAGGACTTATGTACGAGATGCGTCTTTTGTGAAATCGTTAAGGTACCCCGATATGCGACACTGATGAGTTCCTAGTTAGGAAGAAACGGCAGTCTGTTGCGTTTCTCGGCATCCTGCTTAGTTGCACTTTAGTGCATATATATATATATATATATATATATATATATATATATATATATATATATATATATATATATATATATATATGTATTTCAGCTTTTTCTGTCAAAGTCACTCCATTACGAGATAGAGAGGATGGCAAATTTTCATTGGAACACACCGTATATGTCCGTCATTGATCGATTAGAATACTGAAAAATACCGAATTCGAATATTCACAATAATCACTTCATGTTTCTAAAGTAACTAATAGATTAAATTGTGATATTGAACCTCAATTTTATTTATACTTCGAAATTTCATTTAATGCACTATCACAAATAATTTATAATGGAACATTTATCATATATCTGTTTGAAATGTTAAAAATTCAGGGCTGCTGAATTTAAGAACCTAAAATTTGATTCAAGAAATAGACTAAGAAATAAAATATAGCAAAATCTCTTGTAAGCCTTCAACATAATTTGTACTTAGAATTTAGGTGTTTCAACATATTCGCCCATCCAGTCATATTTATACTTTCTCGTATGAGAAATCAAATTCTATTCGAAACAGCCGGCTCTTCAATTGGAGCATCTCAGTTTTCTCACGTGTGGCCTTAGGAATTTTCGAGTGACTTATGAACGACACGAAAAGGAAAAATCTTATCTTTGAAAATTTGAATATGCTCCAAAGTATCTAATCACCCATTTTAGATAAGCTCATTCATTATAATCTTAATTGTCAAGTCAGAGCACGTTCAAGTTCCACTTAAAGCCATCCGAGTATATTCCGAATAGCATAAAAGTATTTGACCGAGGAATTTCTGTTGTAAACAAGCAATTTATAAAAGTCATCTTGCCTACTCAATTTCATGCCACAGTTCTAGTTATTGGTTAATGAGAGGTAAATACTTGGTAAACAAGTGACAAGTGTCTTTACTTAGAGACCCAGTGACATGAGTTAATGTCAGAACCAGTCACAGGTAATATATTGGAGACCTAGTGGCAGGTACAAGCATCGGAAACTTGAAGATTTACAGCTGGCTTCATTTATATGGGTTTTTATCCCGGCCTTGTCCAATTCTATAGACGGTCTTGAGATAAGGACTTCTCTTTCATTTTCGATGAAAATTTTCTATTATATTTCAGCCCAATTAGGGCCTTGAATAATTGTAATCGATTACAAGGGATAGGTTCCCAATGCATAATTGGTTTAAATTAAATGAAATTTTGAAATACGTGCAACGAATGAAATTCTTCTGAAAACTGCATATAACTGAGATAATATAAAATATTTATTAGGAGTAGATTTTTAACTATAAAAAAAATTCCACGTAAAACTCAATTTAAATATCAGTGGTTCCGTGAAACACGCCCCTAGCTATAACTTGTACAATTGTTGATGGATTTCAATGAAACAAAAACCGAATTGCATCTTGAATCAGCCTGAAACATTTTCATTAGTCTGCTACTTAGGAAATATCGGAAGGAACTCGAACTTGAATAAGAGATCGAAAAAAAATTAGAATATGGGGTACCATTCAAAAAGCTAAAGTAGAGATCAACTTTCGATATTTCCTAAGTAGAAGACTAATGAAAATGTTTCAGGATGATTCAAGATGCAATTCGGTTTTTGTTTCATTGAAATCCATCAACAATTGTACAAGTTATAGCTAGCCAGAAATTGAATTTACCAGTGAGATTAGAAAGAAATTTGTTTCATTCCCTGACATTCCATGTATTTATTTTTATGGTAAATTAAAATGTATAATATATATATATATATATATATATATATATATATATATATATATATATATATATATATATATATATATATATATATATATATATATATATTACTGAGCAAAAATCAATTTCAAAATTCATATCTTTTTTTTATTGAATAATGATTATGAAGGCGACTCAATTTTTATTTAGCCGCTTATCACAACGTAACTATCCATTTTCAACTCAGAACATATTCTGAGTTGAAAATGGATATATTTATAGGTTTGAATTTTTTGCATGAGTGCTTAAGCAACTCTCTGCAGAATAAAACAGAGGCGGTATTCTGGAAATATTCTATTATTTCTTATTGAAGAAATATACAGTGGGCGCAAGTCATCAGTCACAGGAAATGTTGCAATGATATGCGGATTCATTACCGGCTCTTTTTCAACAGGTACTACCATTGTTTTTTCCGCAATAACAGAGCAGTGTTTTGACCACAAAAAACCACAAGAACCATTTCGATTATTATGATGATATTGCTGATGATGAATGTATCATTGGAGATGTTAAACGGAGCCAAACTCCCCACGATCATGAAAATAATAATTCTTCACATCTCAGATTCAATTACTTTCCAAAATGCCCCCACTCTTACGTGCACAAATCTTTCTCCAAACTGCCAGATGTTCAACTGCTTAACCTATGACATCCGGTAGGTATCGAATAACAATTTTGAGAATCATAGCCAATCAGTAGAGCATCGAGTTAATATTTACAGATCTGGAAAACACCGAGTCAATTCTCGACAATCAACTCGACTGAACCAGTCAGTGAATTTTTCAATGGAATATCACTATTTCATATTCGGGATTTAGCACCTAAAGCGGGAGGAAGTAAGTGGTAGGGATGCATTTTGTCTCTCTTGTGAACACGTCATACTCTACTCTAACTTAGGTTCATTCTTTTCATCATTCTTCGTGTATTTATCTTCGGGTTGTTTTCTATGATTCATGATATCGTTGAGCTATCTACCATTTACCTGAGCAGGCCTTTTTCTTTTTGAAGTCGATGGAAACTATCTAGTTTCTCTTCAAGTGCAATCATGGTGATTTGGGACATATCTGCATAGTACGTGCTTGTTATAACGAATGAAAATGACAATAATCCGACATTCAATTGAATATTCACGGACTGATTCGGTCGAGTTAATTGTTGATAATGTGTCCTATGGATCTTTCAAAATTACTTCAAGGCTCCTGCGATTTGCTATGATTCACAGAATTGTTGTTCCAAACAAATGAACGTTTTACTGAATTTATTCCATTTACAGTTCGAACCCTGTATATCCTCTATAATGGATTCAGAATTAAACATTTTACGAGGTATCTTCAATATATAATATAAGGCAGGGGTGCTCAAACTTGAACTGTGTGTGTGATGCAGGGTTGTCGTACATACACGATACACCCTACTTACCTACCTACCTACCTAGGTAGGGTGTACCGTAGCATATATAGATATTAGCTTTCCGCACAATATACATTATTTTAGTCAAGGTTTAGGTTAGGTTTAGTTAGGTTCTTCTTTATAATATCAATGAAAAAACTCATACTTATTCAAAATTGCAAGTCTATTGGTTGTAACAAAACAAAAGAGTTACATATGATGTTAAACTTAACTAAGGACTAACTCTGGATGTTGAAGCGTGGCACTGCATATCCAAAGCATACTTTTCATAAGATGGTATGTAACCACTGAGTGTTAATCGCAAATATGATGACATATGATCGTCAGTTAGTCGGTTGCGATATTTTGACTTAATTATCTTCATTTCAGAAAATGCATACTCGCACAAGTAAGTTGATCCAAACATTGCCGTCAGTTGTAAGGCGATTTGCCTTAGATTCCGTTATTCATCTTCAGATATAAAACACCAGAAATTTGTATTAGATGCTGTAGCCTTGAGATGTATATCTGATATAATCTGTACCAACTCATTTTCAACAGAACATAAGTTCATATTATACTGACTTGCTATTTCAGTAGATAATTCTTCAATGCTTCTACAAGAAAAATGATAACTCATAAATGATGTTATATTTGCCAATTCACTGCAATCATAAAAACGCATTTCGGTTGTTGTAAGCTATGTGCACGGATGGAATTCATAATTTTTGTTGCAATGTCCATAATTTCCTCCGTATTTAAGACTCTTGAACACAAAACTTGATGTATAATGCAATGGAATGAAAAAATTAAGGGAAATCTTCATTAGCTCGACACAATGCCACTCAATCATTTTTGATTCCAGTCATTGCTGGTGCTCCATCGGTTGTAATACACAATAATTTATATATTGGTACCTTGTAGTTTTCTACAAAATTGAAGAAAACGTCATATATATCTTCGCCTCGGGCCTTCCCCTTCAAGGGTTGATTAGCCAACATGTCATTGAATAACTTCCGAAAAAATACACAGCTGGGCAGTGTCTCTTATATCGGTGGATTTGTCGAACTGTAAAGAATAGTATGAATATCATTATTAGTTTATCTGCCGTCTCCTGACTCATGACTTCAATACGCCTTGTGACAGTCGGCCGACATACCTGAAGTTCTCTAATAGCAGACATGATTTCTGTTTTATTTTTAAAATCTCCAGAAAAAGCCTCACCTGCTTCAATAAATGCTTTCTTCACTACCGATCCATCTTCGAATGATTTCTTCTGTTTGGCCAATATATGAGATATTCTGAATGAAGCGATCGTAGGAGCTTTTGATTGTTTGGCTAGTCTTGTCAACAGGTTTGTTTTTTTCAAACAAGATATCACATAACGTACTCTTCGTTTTCTTAATTCACTCTGTGGCGAAGAATCCTTTTCATAGTTTTTATGAACCGTTTTATGATGCCTCTCTAAGTTACCACGCTGAGGTATTGCAACTGATGCACGACAAATAAGATAAATGCACTTATCCTTCACCATACAAAATGAAAATTTTTCCTCCCAATCATTATTAAAATGATACGTTTTAGATTTTTTTTCGCTGCACTCATTTTGTACTATTTTATAATAAACTTTGTATCGACATAGTATTGCCTTCAAGTTACAATTCAGAATGGCGCCAATTCCTGCAGGCGAAACATTTATATCGGCGTGAACGAAAGTCTCGAATGTAACCGTCAAACGCGCCGCCCAATTTTCTAGAAAAGTGGCAAAAATAAAAAACGCGGCTTTTTTTGACAAGTATCGCGCGTTCCTTTCAGGAAGCCGCCATTTGCCGCTGGCAGATTGTTATTTTATTACGTAATAAATTTTTGTAGTTCAGTTACCTACTTACTAAAAATTTTTTCTAGTCGAGATCTACTCAAAAAGCACTCGCGATCGACCGTTTGAGCACCCCTGATAAATTATTGTTCAAAAATATGGAATTTACTAATACTAAATTTTCGAGAAATTATAGCGGGTAAATCACATTTGAGATTTACCGTTATACTATTTCAGCAGTACACTGTTCATACTATATAGGTTGTATAAATTTTATGACCTACCTGCATAAGTATGTTTCATACTGTGATAATGTCAATTTCTGAGTATTTGGGGATAGTTTTAATCCTTTCGCAAATTTATGAAAGACCGATGGGGGCAGGATATACTGGTTATTAAATAAAATTCACAAAAGAAGAGTTATTAAATAAATACTTAGGGTGGAGATTTTCTTCATTATAGTTGTAAAATTTTAAAGATTCGTCCATTTATGTTTAATCCTCTTTTCAAGGCACATAATGGAATAATCTAAGTGAAATTTCAAAATTATTTATAAGCAGGCTCGAGACTCATTTCTCTTTTCGATTCTACCTAAATTTGTGTGAAATGTAACAGTAAAGTGAAATATCTGTGTCGAACCAAATTTTAATATTGTCTACTAGCATGGATCTTCATCAACCTCTTACGGATGCAGAACTTAAGGTAATTTTTTATTTCATAATGTATTCAATTAAGAACAAATTTTTTTTCTATCTAATACCTTTTATTTCGATTCTTAATTTTATTGAGTGAAAATATTCGTCTTTACAGTAGAAAAATGTTAAATTAGAAAATCATCGTCGAAATTTATGCAAAAATATTGCATTTTATTTCCTTAGTTAAGAAGTGGAACCTTTGGCGCGTATCACACCAAGAACACTGTACAGGTTGGACTACTTTCGATGTCTTAGTACGGCAGCTATGTGATATATTGTAGATAGAGAAAAATGATTCCTCTTTTCTCCAGCTCAATTTTCGAGAAGAAAGCATTGGTGAGAACGCATTGCATCTTTTTCAGTTTGCGGTTATTCTGGGATTCTGGATTTTTCGAAATTTTTACACGTCACAATATCTCGAATCCTTTTGAAGTTAGGTAGAGAATATTTTATTTTCACATTCTAAAACTACTTTGTTTGAATAGTATGCAGGGACGTACTCGAAAAATTTTTCTGGCGATTGGTTTTTGAGTTACGAAGAAAATTTGTGTTTTTTCAAATACGAACTATAGGTGATTTCAGTATCAGTAGAGAGGATGTTTCTTTTTTTCCAAATTCATATCGTTTGTCTCATTAGTTCCTTCAACATCAGCCTGTTTCTTTAAGAAATCGAAAATTCATATACATCCAATCGAAATATCGCAAATGTGCACAATTCTATGGTAGATCGCGTTTGTCTATGTGCGTCAAGGTTCCCTTTTATTAATTTCTGTGTTATTAAAGATAGAGTTCATCCTAGAGAACATTAGATAGTCCTTCTTTGGTGACACTTTTTTATCTATTCAATTTTATTTATGCGGATACATTCAATTTTGCTTTTAAAACTATTGATATAACGTACGTCACAAGAGTCTTGGGAAAAAATTTGAATAGATAAATTAATTACTGAAAAACACTTTATTGAATTGAAAATATCATTAGGATTTCACCTCATATCTAAACTCTATAAAATCGTATTTAAAGCATTGATAGGGGCCCGTTCTGTTTAATGGCGCTCAGCTTTCTCCGAACACCTCCCATCAGTTTTTGGACGACATCCACATCGATTTCTCGTATCTTCTGAAAGATTCTCTGTCTCAAACCTTCTTTGTTTTGGGCTTCCCATCGATTGTCATAGACTTTCCTTGTCAGTAAACTCCAAATATCTTCGATTGGTCTTGCTTGTGGAACGTTTGGGGGGTTATCTCAGAGGTACAAATGGGATGTTATTAGCCTCTAACCAATCTATTGTAACTAGCGCATAATAGAACACGCCAAGTCTGGCGAAAACATTATTTCGTCATCAGCGCGATAGGTATTGATGGAATCTACAACTTTAGGAGACATCTTCCATTATATAGGTTTGCACCAACGGCTTCGCCTCTCACTTGCCCTACATATGGTCTTGAAACACCAGCTTCAGAAATAGCACACCAACCCAAAACCTTGTTTTCAAATTTTTTCTTTGTTTTGAATTTCACTTCGTTTGAACAGTCTTCTTTGTTATTTGTATAGAAACCAGCATTACAGTTGATTTCAGAATGGGATAATGTAAAATATTTTTCATCATCCAAAATTATTGTTCTGTCATTTGCGAAGTGAATTCTTCTTAAGGCGCGGCAACATCTGGGGATTTTTTCCAATTGATTCTGGGTTTATTTTGGACACTTACGCCTTTTACGATATTTACATCCCGCATGCAGTAATTCTCGCCTTATTGTCTCATGAGAAGTACGAAATCTTCTAGATAAGTTTCGTAATGATGTTCCTACTGTGTCTCTTGCTCTTTCTAAGAGCCTGTTTCTACGGATTTCATTCAGAGCCTTCGATCGACCACTTTTTGGCAAATTCAAGCATGTATTCGTTGCTTACATTCACTTATTACCCGATGAATAGTTGCATTAGAAATATTCTGACCACGAAAAATGTTGATGATTTCACGCTTAGGAACTCGCCAACTAAATTCTAAATACTTTTTCGAAGTTCTAAATTGTAAGCCATTTTAGCGAACTTAGTCAGACTTTTGACAGAAGGAATACTTAATATAAATCATAAATGACATTTGTTGATCACGGCAACTAGATCTTCCACGAATTGCGGGAACTATGCATGAAAAAACTTTTTCCCAAGACTTTCGTGACATACGTTTTTCAATCGATAGCATTGATTCTGTGCTAACAATTATTTATGTCATAAGTTCATATCATTCTTCTTTATCTGCTTGGAAAGTTTCTACTTACTCAATGAAGAACCATAACTTCAATTCCAAAGTTACGAAACGTTTGAAATGTTGGAATGTAATATACAGAATGGGTATGATTCGGATGTTGCGCAAGAATCTGATTTCTATAGATTCCCTGAGAGGAGACAGCTGAATAAGTCTATTTTCAACATACTGAAGGACTCTTAATTGTTGGAGGTTCTTTCAGAGTACAACGGATCAAAACATATAAAATGGAAGATAGAGAAGATGTGACGTCGACGTTATGGAAGCAGTTGCAGCCCAACCTGAAATTTCAAGCCGTCAAATGGCAAGTGAAACTGACATTTCGAAGTTAAGAATTTCATTCTCTTTGAGACTAAATTCGATCCCTATAGGATGAGAATCGCAAATCCTTCAGCCTGATGATAACCAACGACGACTTAATTTCATTTACTGGTACCTTCAGGCAACAGAAGAAAACCGACAATATTTTTGACGCGTTATATGGACCGATGAAGTTCGCGGAAGTAACGGAACTTTCATTGGGCACAATAAGTAGTTTTGGTCGGATGTCAATCCTCACGAACAGTTGAATATTCAACACCAAAGGCGATATGGTTTCAATTTGTGGTGCACTTTTTATTATAATCGTTTATGGCCATACACTATTTTTGACAAAAACCTTAGTGGGAAAATTCACTATCGTAAATAAGAATATAGTGGAAGGACATTTAGATGAATTGCCATTAGAGCAAAGAGGAAATATATATTATCATCATGACGGTGCAACCCCAAACCAGTAACGAATCGTATCCCAACTGTTGGATTGGAACTTCGGTGATCATTGAATAGAAACAACTGTGAAATGGCCAGCCCATTAAGATTTCTTCCTCTGTTGAGAATTAATTGTATAAAGGAAAAGTGAATAACATAGATGATCTAATTCAAAATTTTAGGATTCGTTTTAAGAATGAGAGTAGCATTTATGTAGGAAAACAATGCAGAAGTGTTGCCAGGTGTTGCAACTTCTGCATTTTAAATGATGGAAATGCTTTCGAATTCATGAGATAATGATTCTATTCATTGTGTATATAGTAGATAATTTTTGTCAGAATATATTTTCTTTCAAGTCCAAAATTAATATGTTCAACGAAAAACACTTAATGTTGTGAGAAGTGAACTCAAAATTGAATTAATGGGATCTTCGACACACACAGACGATCCTCTTCTACCATAAAAGTGGATTGTATGACTTCTTGATATTTCTTTGAGAATGCATTAGTTGAAAGGCTTGATAGGCATGTAATATATATTAAAAAAGCACAAGTTTGCTTCTTAACTCAAAAACCGATCCGCCAAAGAAATTTCTAATACGTCCCTGCATTCTACTCAAAACGGGCCTATAGAATAAAACAATATTTTTTGCCTAACTTCAGAAGGTATCGTCACGTGTTGAAATACCGAAAAATCTTGAATTCCGGAATAACTGGAAAACTGAAAAAGATAGCTGAAATCCGCTTTCACAATGAGTTTTTCTCGAAAAACTTCTCGACAGAGAAGGGATTATTTTTCTCTATCTACAATATTTCACATAGCTGCCAAACTAATACATTGAATTTGATCCACTCTGTACACCCCTTCTCAACTTCATTTTAAAACTTGACCCGCAATTCGCCAATTAAGTTGTAATCATCAGGAGTTGTAAGTTTACTGAGTTCTATCATCTCCTGATGATGCCACTTTGTTAGCAAAACGTGCGTCGAGTTTCGAAATAGAGTTTTGGGTGAAGTGGTGTACGTTGTTTCGCCAACTAAGTTGGTATCATCAAAAGATTGTAGTATACTGTTTTCTGTGATCTCCTGATGATAGCAAATCAGTTAGCGAAACGAGCGTCGAGTTTTCAAATAGAGTTTAAGTGAAGAGATGTATAGTGTTTTTAGTGTGTAAACTATCAAATTATCTTGGATACTTTAACAGGTATTTATTTTCGTTATCAGGCTTCTGAAATTGTTGATTCAACCATAGAAATTTATTCTAACTTGTATACTATTTGACGAATAGATTCGGCTTCTAGGAAATTCTTTCAAACAGTAAT
This sequence comes from Cryptolaemus montrouzieri, assembly GCA_013387265.2. Taxonomy (NCBI): domain Eukaryota; kingdom Metazoa; phylum Arthropoda; class Insecta; order Coleoptera; family Coccinellidae; genus Cryptolaemus; species Cryptolaemus montrouzieri. The sequence continues at coordinate 36,292,421 of JABFTP020000144.1, forward strand.
GTATAATTTCTCTTAACAATTCATTGTAAATTGGCATTGCATGTTTATTCACCGAAGTAAGGAAATGTTAAAAATTTTTTGAAAAGATCCAATGGACAGATGAATTAAAATCAAACAGAAAGGTCTTTGAATTGGTGATATTTTTATATTTATAGGTTTACAGATTCATTGTCGTTTTTCTTTCATTATAAGTTTTCGGTCAATTAATATCCTTGAATATTAGCGGTACGCAATAACAATTTTTCTATGAAATTTGCTAAGCTACAAAAAGCTAGCAGTTTTTTTGAACATTGACGATTCCTCAAATATTCCAGAATGACCTATACTGAGAATCGAATCCCCAAATGGTTTTTCTAAGTTTGCATTGAAAAAAAATATAAAATGGGATCAACAGTTGATGAAGTGAATTGAAATATGAAACACATCTATACAGCTCGAGAACATTACTGTTTCATTTGGTTTGGTGGTTAAATGTTCTTTAGGCGAGGGCAGAGACTTTTAGTTTAATCAAAGGACTTCCCCCAATGTTCTTAACATAAATATATCAATTTTCGAAAAAAGACGTTTTCAAGAATCGGCTGAATCGACGAGTCTCGACAGACACTCCCTCTGGAACAAATTTGGACTAATTTTTAATTAATTTGCACTTTGCATTCCTATTGATTTACCGTGTATTTACGACTTCGAACTTTGAAATAATCGAATATATTTTGATCAAATATTCCTTTAATACTTCTTTCAATTTTGCTTTCTTGATATTGACTTTTACAAATATTTCTTTCTTTGACCCCTTCTAACGTATCTAGAGAAATATATATTCAAGAAAAATGAGACTGGGAAATTATTCAATACAATACAATATTTAATAAAATTCTCTTTTACATGGTATGTAAAATCCTTAAAGAATAAGAAGAGTCCAAATTTCTTCCTCCAGGACATATCTTCCGATAAGTAACGTATAATTTGCGAAAACCTCTTCAAAAAATTGATATCATTCGAAAATTCTTTTCTAAATTGAAAGATAACCTACTCTTGGTTTACCCTGGGCCACATTTAAAGCAAGCAGAACTTAACGAAATGTTAGTTTGTAAGAAATAGTTTTTATTTAATACCTAAAACCTTATATTTCCACACTGCGAGTCTTAATTTTTGTTTTATGTTTATACTTCATTTATTTATTATTTTCTAATTTTACAAAATTAATAAGTTATAGAGGACATTTGGGCTGCACTGAAACTTCTATACTACTATATTTCTTGTTTTCTGCGAATAATTTTGGGAGTTATTTATTATTCAGACGAGTTAGTACAACGTCTGATATCGGTATAAAGTTATCTCAGTCTACATATGATATTGACACTACGAATACTGATATAATTATTGTAAAAAGAAGTTTGTAATAGCTGAAGAAACAAGGGACAAGTGGAATATGGCAAAGTAAGAATCTAATATCGTATTCAAAGAGTATGATATAAAAGATAGTTCATTATTATTTATACAACACAGCTTAACATATTCTAATACTTAAGTCCGTTTTTGTTTCAGGAATTCATCCGCGAGCATTATGTAGCAGTCTATAGGGAATTCCAATGCCGCAAGTGTAATGGATTTTGCCATCCCCCTTTTACTACCTGTGAAAACAGGCATTTAAGTTGCCGGGTATGCTATGACAGGAAAAAAACCTGCCAAATTTGCAATACTGAAGATAAAATCGAACATATAAGTTTTATGCAGAGGTTGCATAAGCTTATGGTTTACCCCTGTGAAAATTTAAGATACGGATGCCCTTTTGTGGAACATGGAGAAATTGTCAAGTATCACCAGTACGAATGTCCTTTCAAATTGGGTGAATGCCTAAACAACCAATGTGAATGGATAGGGAGACATGACAATATATTCCTCCATTACAAAAGTGCACATCCTCAGCATCTCGTTATAAATAAACCAGAATATATGAGGTTAGTGGAGAAAAAAATAGACATCGACAGAGTAACCATGACAAACATCGTTTACCAGCACGATCGTATGTTCACGGTCGTCCTCGCTGTCTTACCGGCTAGTGGAATGCTGAGGTTTATCGGCGTAAATTTCGAACCGTTGCAAATGAAAGACCGATTTCATGCCTTCATTGATATTTACTTGAAGGGAGGTCGGAAACGACGTCTGAGTACTGGATGCAGATCCTTAACACAAGCGTTATACTCGGATCCATTTTATACCATTCCTTGTCATGAAATCGGTGTTTTTCGTATGAGCAAGCATCGTCCCATGCACTTCTTGCATACGGTCAATATTGTGGATTTAGATAGCCACTGTGCCTATCCAGGTGAGGTGTACAAAAAAAGAGGTACAGATATCAAGATGAAGATTGATATGGAGGAAAAAGGGGAGCAAGACGGTGAGGAAGAGAATGAAGACGATGTGGATGAGGATGATGAAGAATACGATTCGGAGGATTATGAAGAAGACGATTCGGAAGATGATGAAGAATACGATTCGAAAGATGATGAAGAATACGATTCGGAAGATGATGAAGAATACGATTCGGAAGATGATGAAGAATACGATTCGGAAGATGATGAAGAATACGATTCGGAAGATGATGAAGAATACGATTCGGAAGATGATGAAGAATACGATTCGGAAGAAGATGATTCGGAAGATGACGGGGAAGAGACCAAACGAGGGGATGAGAAAGATGGTAGACAAGAGAACGGTGAAGATAATAGTGTCGAAAGTGATGAAGATGCCGAAGAAGAAGAAGAAGATATTGAAAACGACTTTGATCTTGATAGTGAAGATGATGACGAATACGAAAGTGAGGAGGATGAACAGCGCAGAATATGGAAAGAATTTTCGCGAGGCCTTACCATATTTTGAGATCTTAATAGTCACGAGATCAACAAATTGTTTTTATTTAATTCAAATTGTCTATTGCTTTTATTTTTTCATTTCTCCTAAAATCTTAAATACTTCAGCTATGCGGTATTTATCCTGTCTGAGATGAGAATGAATTCGATTGTTTTTGGCTTGATTATGTGATTATGAAAATTATTTACTTACTTCATTATTTTTGTTTTATGGATATTGTTAGTAATCAATTGAATTTTCTTCGAAAAACCTAGAATTCTTGAAATAAATTATTATGTCAATTCGTTTGAAATGAATCTGACTTTCCTTTGCTTCTCATCTTTCGAAAGTCTTAATTTCCTGGAATTTCGTACCATTAATTCTTAACTGAAGAGTGAAGAAAACAAGTAATTTCCATTCTCAAGTGGCGAAATGAATTTTAAGATTGGAGAACCCGAACTAAAATATTTGAAATAGTGTAGCATTCACATTGAAGAATCGAAGATAAGAAGAAATTAAAATTTAATTTAAATTGGAAAAGAAATTTTAGGATGAGAGACCTAAAACTAAGGTTTGTAAAAGAGAACTATAAAATAGAAAACAATCAGTAATTATAATCAAATTCTAAAATAAGATAATATATTTTTCGAAGAAAATTGTGCAATCTTTTTCCATTGTATGATCATTAAAATTATTCCTCTCTTGGAAATTCAACAAAAATAAAACGATTGAGGAGACTGAATGATTAATTCGAATGTTTGAAATAGTGTTTGGCATACAATAACATACCAGGTTGTTCAATAAGTTTTGTCGTTCGATAAGAAAAACACAATGTTATGGTTCAAAATACAGTTTATTATTCAGTATAATCTCCCTGAACATTAACACACATGCTCCAACGATCCTCCAATATGTGGATCCCATTCCTGAAGTGAGAATCCGGAAGGTCTGCAAAATACGCTTTAACAGCCGTTATGACGTTATGAACGCTTGCCACGCATACTTTTTTTTTGAGATCTGGCAACAAATGGAAGTCACTGGGGGGCAATTCTAGTGAATACGGTGGATGCTCCAACAATTCTAACTTTAATTCATGCATTTAAGCCACTGTCAAAATGTTCTTGTGACACGGTTCATTGTCCTGATGAAAAGTGATTTTTTTCTTCTGCAAACCGGGTCATTTTTCACGAATTTTTCCTTCAACTGGTTGCAATACTATTCAGAATTAATTGTTTTACCAGTTTGCAAGTAATGCACGAACAAAATTCCTTTCGCATCCCAAAAATCTGATGCCATAACCTTATTGGCCGATTTCCGGATACGAACTCGTTTCGAAGCCGAACAACCAGGTTCACACCACTCTATAGCCTCTTGTTTTGATTTAGGATCATGGTGATAGACCCAAGTCTCATTCATAGTGATGAATCGACGCACAAAATCCACTTAATCCTTTTTGAAACACTTCAAATATTGCTGAAAAAGTCGCATTCGAATGTGTTTTTGTTCCATTGTTAGCGAATGCGGCACCCATTGTGAAGACAGCTTTCTAAAACACAAAATTTCACTTAAAATATGGCTCACACTGCCTAATGAGATGTGTAGAGCCTCCACTAAATCCCTCTCAGTCAATCCACGATCTTCCAAAACCATATCCTGTATGTTGCCTAAGATTTCTGGGCTTGATGTGCTTTTTGGACCTCCTTCACGTGGATCGTCTTCAAGGCTTGTACGACCACGTTTAAATTCAGCAACCCATCCTTCTACTGTTCTTATTGTGGGTGAACAATCATTATACACTCTTAACATTCGTTCGTGAATTTCTTTTTGTGCTACACCTTCCAAAAATAAGAATTTTATCACTCCACGATATTCAATTTTTTCCATTGTACAAAAATGAATTGACAGATTGAAATTAACCTTCACATACGTTCATATGAAGAGTGTACCAACAAAACGAAAACAAATTTGGACTAGTAGCAACGCCCTCTCTTATCGAACGACAAAACTTATTGAACAACCTCGTATAAGCCTGTAGAATGGAAATTCCTTCTAGGTTGACCATAGATGATGACTGCGCCTTCCTGTTTGGAAAAAATACATACGAATGATTGAAATTTTTTTTCTAGGTTGGCTCAATAGGAATTTATAACAAACGTCGTATTAGATACATGAATAATTATCTTTAAATTATATTGTTTTGTTAGCGCTAAGGCCGCACTTGCCTCTTTGTGTGAAATCACGCCTGTCCAATACGCGAAGCACATTCATCTGTAGCTGGCTAATCAGTTTATAGCATAGTTTACAGTCATTTCATCTAGCTCGAAAGCAGAGTTAATTATCAAGAGAATTCAATGATTTGAAAATATACGCATATATATATGCAAGGTTTTCGTCAAAAAATATGCAAGTTCTTCAATTATATTAATTTCTTCAATTATTAATTTCAACTCGAATAAATAACATAGGCTTTCTTGAACGTTTTGGTAATGAAAAAATAGGAATACAGGATGAATTGAAAAACATCTCATTCTGAGATTAAAATCGTTTGGTTGCTTTTACTGTATTGGAAATTTCGGAGATATGTGAAGTGACATGAATACTTCCTGTAAATAATAATGATGGGCTTATCTTTAGCATCAGGTAGGCTCATTCACTCAGACACCCAGAATTTCCAAACTAGGTATAATAATCAAGGAAATAATGGTAACAAAGATTGCAATGTATTGAACGAATATAGAATTAATAGGGACAAAATTCCTTAATTGCTTCACCTTGTCTTCTAGAGGTGGCAGTATGCTTGTCTATATAGGTACTTGATACAATGGGGAATAGTTCTTAGTCTATTTTAACTAATGACATCAGACCTTGTAGAAAAATTGATTATCAATGTCTTAGTGTGAACATAATAACAGTAATACGTATAATGTGCTAATAACCAGACTTCTATGCCGAAATACTGAAAAATGCATAATATATGCAAATATGCACTTCGTATTAAATCCGGTCTTTACTTATGAATATAGATTCAGCGTTTATCTAACTTCCTTTCTTCCTTAAATACAAGATTAATTCAAAGGGAATGCAAGTTCATTTCTTCGTTTATGCTACTTTTCATTTTTAATGAAAAGGAAAGAAGCAAGATGTATGTCCGTTGCAAAAGATACTGCTACAGGAGTAGTTTCTTCTGTGTCGGGGTTTGGTCTGTCTGTTACAGAAGATGGTCCTGCTGGATTGATCTCTTCAGTATCGGAATTTGGTCTGTCTGTTATTTAAAAAATCAAACGTCCGCCAATAGATTTCGATTGTATGGATAAATATCAGTATTCGAGAAACCAGCCTGAATATTCGTTTCCATGATAACCTGGGGCACAGCAAGTCTTTACAATAGCTGATATGTTAAAAACTGACATAGTTTTGCCCGGGTTACTCCGCATCCATCCATGGCATGCAGTGTTGATGGAATTTTTCAGAGGTCCAAAGACAGGCTGGTCGAGTGACTACAGCTTGTGTGAGTAGTAAGGAGAGAATTGAAGCAAAATTCCAAACTGTTGAGATGAACATGCGATGAATCCAATCTGAAGAATTTGCAGTCCAAGCTGATCCTACTGGCCAGTCTCTAAGATAACGAACGCACGGAAAATTGAAAAAATGAGGAAGGTTATTTCCTTAGACGTGACTGCATATATAACCGTGATCAACGTGCCCCTTTTAGCTGAAGTAATTGGTCTGTCTATGACTTTGTCTGGCCTTTGGACGGTAGTCACGCCTGTGACAATATATATATATATATATATATATATATATATATATATATATCTTGTTACTCGTAAGGTTGTTTATCCATAACAACTTGAAATACTGATAGCTTGAGCCACTCGAACAGAAGAAGAAGGATTTCTTTTAAAAAATGAAAGGATCCATTCCTCGGCTCCCGTCTCATTTTTAACCCTGCAGTTGGTCGTTTAAGATTAAATTTATTTGTAATTTCCAATGCGAACTTAAGCACCTCCTCAAGAGAGGCCGAAATAAATATCCGCGCAACGTGTTAAGTATTTTGATAGCTGTTGCTCTTGTTCATTTGAATTTGAGAGGCTTTTACTTGATAAAATTCCATTATCTTGAAGAATAGATTGACTCTCAATTATATAAGTTTGAGGACACATAACAACAGTGGACCAGCAGGAAGAGCAATCGAGAAAGGTCAACGCATATGGATTAAAGAGGATATGAAGATCCACTACAACAGGAGGGACGTTGCCAACATATATTTGAAGGTAATCCATACGGAATTATTGTTCAGATTGCACCCTGTTGAGTTTGATATGTTAGACTCTGAATCCAGATATGATGTCAAAATTTTAATTCATAAAAAGACAGATAATAAATATTGGAAGGTAGATCTTTGGGAAACTTTAAAAATCAATAAATACAAACACTCAGGTAGACTCATCAATGAACAAGTCGAGTTAAACCCTTCACCTCTATTGAATCCCTTCGGGGAGCAATCTATTCCTTAATTTTATTGGATATACCTGTCATAAATAACCACTTAAGAAGAAGCAACCCAATAAGCTTTTAATTACTCAAGAACATTTATATTTATATTCTCATTCTTATTTTCTGTACATTCTTTCGTCTGAAGAAGATACGGTGTAGTGAAACGCGTTACGAATCATAATTATTAAGAAAAATTCCAAAAAACACATTACTTGTTTTTATTATTGATAATGGAATTTTATCAAGTAAAAGCCTCCCAAATTCAAATGTTAAAGAAAGCTTATACCTGCTTTTTCGCTTTGTGGTATTTCGAAATACTACTAAGATGTGCAGTTCATACTAGGAATATATGGTTCTACTCAATGTGCTTGAAGAATAGATTGACTCCCAATTATATATGGTTGAGGACACATAACAACAGTGGACCAGCAAGAAGAGCAATCGAGAAAGGTCAACGCATATGGATTAAAGAGGATATGAAGATCCAGTACAGCAGGAGGGACGTTGCCAACATATATTTGAAGGTAATCCATACGGAATTATTGTTTAGATTGCACCCTGTTGAGTTTGATATTTTAGACTCTGAACCCAGATACGATGTCGAAATTTTAATTCATGAAAAGACAGATAATAAATATTGGAAGGTAGATCTTTGGGAAACTTCAGAAATCAATAAATACAAACACTCAGGTAGACTCATCAATGAACAAGTCGATTTAAGCCCTTCACCTCTATCGAATCTCTTCGGGGAGCAATATATTCCTTAATTTTATTCGATATACCAGTCATAAATAACCACTTAAGAAGAAGCAACCCAATAAGCTTTTAATTACTCAAGAACATTTATATTTATATTCTCATTCTTATTTTCTGTACATTCATTCATTCGAAGAAGCTACGGTGTAGTGAAACGCATTACGAATCATAATTTTTAAGTAAAATTCCAAAAAACATATTACTTGTTTTCATTGTTGCTCTTGTTCTTCTCAAAACACTTCATTGCGAGCGATGTACCCCATGCTGACATTACCACGGACATTTCAACTCTCATTCATGTCGGATGATCTCGTTTACGAATGTATCTGAACAAGGACATTCGATTGATTTGAAACGTTTCTGCTGCTTGTTGCAGAGAAACATCTCGTTTTGTTTCATAAAATGCTTTTTTATACTGGGAAATATCTTTCCCTCAGTTATCGGTCTCTGACAAGCGTTGTCTGGACATCTAAATATGGAAAAACAACTTTTAGTTATGTCACAACCGTACCATGAAAAATATCACAACCGTACGCAATGAACTTTTTTGTGAAAAGAAACAAACATGCTAAAACGAAATAATCTACGAACAAAGTAGTCACTGATGTTTATTAACTAATGTATTTATTATATCGGTAAATAATACTAAATAATCTATCTGTATGAATATGATCACAATCATTATTAATTGATTGATTATTATTAAAATTAAATTGATTGATTAATTAATAAAAGAAATCGAACAAAATTACTTTGACTATCAAAAACATATATGGTCCTTCCTAGCGTACGCAGCGCACAGTAGCTGACGTAATATTGTTACACAGCTTCAGACAAGCTAGCCTCTCCTCTCTCCTTGAACATTCTCCGCTACTTCGTATATTTTGGCTAATATTTCGATTGTCACTTTCATTAACTGGCACAACCGTTCCCAGTCTATCCTAAACACGTTAAATAACAGACAGACTGATTTCTCATATGTAAATAATGATTTATTGTGACGTGCTTTTGTTTATAAGCTCTGAAATCGCCCTCACTTCAATTCGGCGGTTGTCGACACCATTTGGTGAACTTTGGCGATTTCATCGTCGGTAGGAGCAGTTTTTTGACGTCTCTAACATTCATCGTCTCTAAAGCTCTTACGGCCACGTATATATTCAGTTGCCCAAAATTTCACTGTGGTAAATGACAGTGCAGAGCTCTCATACGCAGAATCCAAAATTCACATGAGCTCACTCATATGTTTCATAAAAACTGCACGTCCAAAATGGCTGAAACTTTGATTAGTCTCTGTCAACAGACAAGGGATGAAAATTTACTTGCTTTTATTTACGGATGCTGTCAGCCCCACGTAGAGGTCGGAATCTTTTCAGACCACCCTTGTAAAGTAGGGGTAATGAAGCGATTCGTTAAGGCTTTCGACAAAAATGGTCAATGTTTTCAGTTTATTTCATAGAAATTTCCTCGTTTGAGTACTGAAAAAAAGCAGGCATCTTTGATGAGCCGCAAATACGTCGATTAATAAAAGACACCACTAATTTTGAGTCTTCTATGAATGATCTGGATAGGCTTGTTTGGAAATCTTCTGTATCAGTTGCAAAATTTTCCTCCGAAATCATATGGCTGGCAACTATGTAGAATGAGTAGAGGAAATACTTGTTCGTTTCAAAGATTCAGTTTGTAAAATGTTTATAAAATAACTTTATCTCAGTAGTCATCTAGATCAATTCCTACACAATATTGGGATCCGAGCAAAACGTATTCATCAAGACATAAAAACGATGGAGAATAGATACCACGGAAGGTGGAATACTCATACGATGGCCGTCTATTGCTGGAGAATCATGCGAGACTACCATGGTCAGTTTCATTCTGCAAAATAACTCAAAAGTTAATTTCTTGATGTTTAGTGCCAATAAAATATAATTTTTTGTGTGAAATAAAATTTTTCTATCTCGGAAACTAGAGCTGGCAGATTAATACTGGTAACATTTATGATTTCACTATGTACGACATACTTAAATCACGTCTAAAATTCAAAATCGTTGTAGGCCTGTATAAAGATTGTAGGAAATTTTTCGTAATGAGATAATGACGGTGGGGATTAAGTTCGCATGCTCCGAATCATTTATTTCTGCCTCTACATTTATTGCTTGAAACACTTTTTTCAGATTTTGAGAGAGGAAAAAATTTTCGTTGGAATACAGTAGAGCTCAAATTTCGTATCCCCTTGTTCACCCTATAGGTACCTATACCTGAAATTTCGAATTCAATATGGTTACCAAGAATTATGCCGCAACAGAAAAACAACAGGTTTTTTCGACATTAAAAATGATGACGGAAAACTTACCATTTTAGAACAAATTATATTCGAACATCTCGAAAAGTATAATATTCCATATTTAATAAATACATTCTATGCATTCACGACCAAGAATATGCATTTAATATTTATAGTATGCTAGGACAGGCATGAGACAATCCGGGACAACAGACCCCAAGCTACCTATGATGATGAATAACACGAACATATGAATTTTTTATGAGTTATTTATGGAATATTAAAGATGACCATGTTTCATTTCGGTTCTATTGTTTTTATGGTAATCTGATACTGTGACGTTCCTTTAGATTGACCGCGCGTTAGTATCTCAAAAATTTTCATTCGGCTTTATATTTATTTTGTTTCTCTTCGTATTCATTCTTTCTGTATGACAGTGATTGAGGACAACATGGCGATTATTTAATTTTAATTGGAAATGCGGTATCCTTCGATAAATCAGTGGCTTTGTGAGGCTTTTCTGAATTTGTTCCCACAAATTTGTGAGTAGCATTGGAAGATTCACAAGTGCAAGAAATGTTACCATATCTTATTATGACTACATCGCAGAAACGTCTATATTGAAATATACAGTATGTTTTTGTTTCCAAGTTGTGAAAGTAATTCTGTAGCAACAATGAAGAGATATATGTGCATGTTTAAATTTTCAATATAACAGTGGTTTTCTGTTTTAGATTTCGGTAACTCAAGAGAAAGAATGGTACATCTTAATCAGAATGGTTCAAAGCGGCGTATTGAAAGATTAAAACTCTATAACGTAACTACATATATATATATATATATATATATATATATATATATATATATATATATATATATATTATATAAAGCATTATCAAAAAGTCTGGAAAATGAATTCATAGTGGAAGTATTTGTAAGCATATGCCTCAATTCTTCTTATGTATTGCATTGTAGCTTAAGTACAGGCGGTATCTAAAAAAGAAAAATTTTCTAAATCATTTATTTTCGCCTTTTTTGATTTCACTCTTTCTTTAGTCATAACCGAGGAACCTATCGAAACCAAACCAACAAAAATGGATAACCGGTACCTATTCTTTCACACAAACTTTTTGGAACATCACTGAATGAATCATGGTTTGGACTGTTTCCCAATCTAAGACGAACAAGAATGGAGGTTTCCATGAAACGAAGCCTGCTTGCAAAACGTACATGAAGTCCACTTTTATAGGGGAAGTATGGAGTGGGTATATTTCGATCTTTTAGTACGGCAGCTATGTGAGATACTGCAAATGACCCCTCCCCCATCTAGGTCCTCAGCTTCCAGGAAAATATCTTGGCGAAAACGGATCGCAGATATCTTCATTTGTTTTCGAGTTATTCCCGATTTATCGATTTTCCGGGATTTCGTTGTATGACGATATATGAGTTGCTATCAGAGTTAGGTGCAAACTATTTTGACATTTTACTGACAGTTTTTTATGTAGAATGCAGGGAGGCATTCAACATGTTCTTTTATTGAATGGTTTTCGAATTATAATATGAATTCGGTATTTTCGTCTCTTTTCAAATAAATATAATATACCTAACTGATTTAATAAAAAATGTTAACTTTTCTAGAAGTGAACATTCTGTGGTTTTATCTAGTTGGCTTGTGCGACGATACACAAAACATCCCAAATGTTTTCAATTCTATGCTCACAACAAAGAAACCCACTTATAATACGAACAAATGAAAATTATTCATTACTCATGAGTAAAGAAATATAAAAACTAATCAACAACAAAAGACCAAATAAGAACTCGAGAGTGTTTATATTATTCAAAATGAAAAAATTGTCCACAATCACTGAAGCTGAACAATTTGAAAAGTTTCGTTTGAACTCATCATATTATTTGTTTGTCTCTACAATAAATCGTTCACATAGCTCCAGAGAAAAAAAATCGAACTGGTTTAAAGGTTCTGAGACATTTTTGGGCTGGTGTGGGGACCCACTTTCATGCTGAAATTCCTTTCGCCAAAAGAAGGTTAGTAACCTTCTTTTTGCAAAAGGAATTTCATCCAAGAAATCTTCGACCATATTTTCATTTCTAAAACCATAAATTAACATTCTCACGAAGATTTTCGTCAAAAATGACGTACGCTTAAACACGTGCGCATAAACGAGCTCTTAACAAAAAGAACTGATAACCCGATGGTGATCGACATCGGTGCAGTAATTTTCTTTATTGCGATTGAATAATCCGTTACTAGTCACCCTCACTTTAGTGGCGATATGGTATATAATATTGGAATTCTCTTCACTTTTCCTGATACCATCAGCAATATTCCTCCTTACTTTAAGGTTGAAACTTTTTGAGAATTCGCAATATCTTGTACTGGGTGTCCGTGAATTGCGTATCCAACGCTTTATCACAGATTCTTCAGCTCGAAATAAGTCGTTTTAGGCCAACTTACTTATATGAAAAGTTTCTTCGTTTGGACGCTAGAGGTCGCCAAATCCAAATATTTTTCAAATGATTTGAGAACGACTCGATCGATAGAAACCATATTTGGTATGCGTAATCGGGTGCATTATTCACGTTTTTTGGTGATCCACTCAATGACCTTGACGTTTTACAAGTGTCCCTAAAAACTCGAACGTGTTTTCAATCAACCATAATTTTTCAACTGTCGGCGTTCGAGCAAAACTGTTTCCGACATTGAGTTGCTAGGCTAATTATCGATTACGCCACTACGGTGGCGTAGAAAATATGATGCTCGTCTCCTGCGCACAGTTACCTGGGTTCAATCCCTACAAAGTCGGTGTGATTTTTCGGATTTCTGGGAATCGCTCGAGTATCCATTTTTCGGAGGAGATGTAAAGCCGTCGGTCATGTCTAACAGATATGTTGGACATTAAAGATGACACGAGAGGGGTTCAGCAAAATTCTCGGGTTAGTGAGATGACAGAATTGCCCGGCGTGTCATTGGGCGAATGGCGGAAATAGAGCACGGTAAAGGAGTAACAAACAAACAAACAAACCTTTTGTTGACAAAATGATGTTTTCTAGGTTGCTAAATCGGATCAAGCGAATAGGAAATTCTATGTTTAGTATTACGAAAATCGAAAAATTCGAGGAAAAAATTGGATAACTTTTTCACAACGACTATTTAAAAACATGGAAACAGGTTGGCCAGTTAGAAACTAAATAAAAAATAACAAATCTCTTCAAAATAACGATTGATCAGTTTACACCCAAAATTTCATTCAAGTTTAGTAAATGTTCAAGAATTCCACCATCTTGCTGAATACTGGAGTTAATCGTCTTTAAGAAATTGAATTGGACACTTAGCATTACTTCAGAGTTATTTTTGAAGCAGTTGACCGCATTTAAAATTCTCATATGTAACTCTTCTCGTGTTAATTGGAGAAGAGTAAACTCAAGATTTTAAAGCATCCCAAAGAAAGAAGTCGCACGGTGTCACGTGGGGAGGTCGTGCTGGTCAACTTGCAGTAGCAACAGCTTCTCTTTCGATCAAGCGATTGGCATACTGTGTATGTAAGAACTCGAGAACCGCTAAAGTGAAGTGAGGAGGTGGACCGTCGTGCATAAACCACATTTCTGCATGCAGTAATACTGAAATATCGTGCAACAAATTCGGAAAAGTTTCTTGCAGAATATTCAAATATGGCTCTCCGTTTAATCGATCTGGAATCACTTCTGGACCAATAATGAAATTGTCAATTACTGAAATCCATACGTTAATTTTCACTTGATTCTGATGATGTGTACTTGTAAGAGCATGTGGATTTTCGACACTGTACACGTGTTCATTGTGAAGGTTAGTGATGCCAGACCTAGTAAAAGAGCATTCTTCAGTAAATAGAATTATCCTACTGAAGTGGAGATTCTGAGTTTTCTTCTCTTAGATAAATCAGCAGCAGAAAGTTAGGTGATTCTCACCTATTGGGAAGTAATTCCTGAACTTTCTGAATGTGATAAGGATGAAATAATTTTTTCTTCAAGACATCATGAATCATTGTTTTTGAAACGACCAACTGCAAACCGAAACGCCGCGTGCTTAATTGTGGGTTTTCCCCAACCATGGCCAAAATTTGTTCTTCGCGTTTTACCGTCCTTCCTGTTCGTTGTCGTCCTCGATCCAAATTCCTGGGCTTGAAGAAACCATTTTCGATGAGGGGCCTCACCTCAATTTCAAACGTTTGGTGATTCGGCACTATGCCATCAAGAAATCTTTCAGCAAGTATTCTCTCGCTTTCACGTCCATTGCCTTGACAAAATCCGTACACCATAACCATATCAATCATGCCTAATAGAGATCAAAAAATCACGAAAATACCTAAGTAAAAACTTGAGGAACACTGTTGTGTGAACAATTGGTTGTCATGCCTAATGAAAAGAGAATACGCCAGACCACAGAAATAAATCCAAAGCTAACATGGTCAAATGTGATATTTTTGACTTGCTCGGTGGTTGAAGAAATGAGATCATGAATTTAAAAAACTGTTTTTTTGTGAGTGATTCGCTCATGATATCGAAATTTCTCAAGATACAAAAAAGTTTGATAATTAGCCTTGCTACTCAATGTTTGAAACAGTTTTGCTCAAACGCAGACAGTTGAAAAATTATGGTTGATTAAAAACACGTTCGAGTTTTTTTGGGACACTTGTAAAACGTCAAGGTCATTGGGTGGATCACTTAAAAACGTGAATAACGCACCCGATTACGCATACCAATTATGGTTTCTATCGATCGAGCCGTTTTCGAATTATTTGAAAAATAAGAAAAAAAACTTTGAAATTTGGCGACCTCTAGCGGCCAACCGAAGAAACTTTTCATATAGGTGAATTGGCCTAAATTGACTTATTTCGAGAAGAATCAGTGGTATAACCTTGTACATGAAATTCGCGGACACCCTGTATATTGGTATTGCACTCTCTGCGCCAAGTTGCCTACTCGATATTGAGGGATTCGCAGTATCAACTTCCAAAACTTCTTTTGTAACTTCATTATTATTTTGTATGTTATAACTTTTTATTCTGAGTGCTTTGAAAAATCAGTATTCATGAGATTCTGATTAAATCTTTAGAATATAGACATGTGAGCTTGCTCCTTCTACATTAAAATAGACACACGTACATATAATGATTCGAAAACCATTCAAAAAAGAATAATTATTACTTCCCTACATTATACTCAAATTAGTGCCCGTAGAACATCAAAATACTTTTTACCTAACTTTGATACCAACCGAGATGTTGGCATATGCCAAAATCTTTGGAAATCGATTTGTTTTCACTGATGAATTTTCGTCGAAAATCGAGGGCGGCGATGAATGGGTTACTTGTTAGTGATTTATGCAGTCACTTACATAAGAAAATTACATTATTTTTATTGTCTAATGCTTAATGGACAAGAACACATGTTCTAGTTCTTTGAATAAATTTAAATTTATGATTGTGAGGCATCAAACGATTTTCTAATTTGAATATTACTGAAGGTGATACAACTATTTAGTTTTAAAGATTGAATCGCAGGCTACGAGTATTCTCAATATGAATCAAGTTAGACACATGAAATATATTCGTTCTAACAGAGATTGACTTTTGTTCAAAACTTCTATATGTATTTGGAAATTCAAAAATATCACCTGTATGATACTATACTCACCTCGAACGGAAATAATCAAAATGAACCAAGAACTTTATAAATTATCATATAGACAAAAAATTCAACAAAAAAACATCTGATTTAATTATGAGGTGTTTTGAAAAGGGGCATCTTGTAAATTTCTGGTCTTTTTTCAATAAAAGTTTTTTATCTATAAGCAGGACCGCAGGTTCCTCTACAGCGTTCCGATGAACGGGTTAACTATAAATTAGACGTGTCCTGGCGTCTTATTACCTTATAACTCAAGACAAGGGTGTGGTAGAATCTAATTATCGCCTTAATCTATAGTTTTGGCCGCCCTGTGCTCGACCTAGAACACCGAAAATTATTAGCTAGGCTGAAAATCAACATGTTCGAGGCGTTCTGAATGGTTCGTTTATACGACAGGGGTATTTTGATTGTGGAGTCGTTCAATCTCCATTCATTCATGAATTTGAAACTCCACAGTGTATATTACTAATGTAGATTTTTTTTATTGTTCAATTCATATCAAGTTCATTGAACGTAACGAAATATTGAAAATATTTTTTCAGAATTAATTGGAATTAATCCGATGTTATGTAAGGCTGAAGTTGACGGGGGAAAGTGCAGCAGTGGAAGAAGATTTAAATTCAATACTTCAGGATCTATAAGCTGCAGTGTTGATTTTCTTGTGAACTCATCAGATTTTACTATGACAAAAATTAAAATATAATGAGAATTTTTAAGTATCACATATACAATTAAATTTTCATGAAACATATTCAAAATATGCGAAATTTCACTTTCATATTACCACTTTTTGAAGTGAAAATTTCTTGTTAACATTTACATCAGTTAGATTTCTCGTGTAATATTGTTCTTCAAATTTGAAGCTTAAATGCTCTCTCCATATTTTTCTAGCGAATGCGTTGATAATTAGGTCATTTTCATCAATTGCCAAAAAAATTATCATTTTTCGATAAAGGTTTTCCTCACAAACTCCCTCAAGCGGAACTGAGAGTTGGTGAGTTTTCTTCAAATTTAAAACATGTTCATCATCTGATACCAATCAGAGATGAAGAGATGAAAAATTAATGTATCAGCGTATGTCTGAAGATACTACTCAGATATCTCAATGACTAAATTGGCTGGAAAAATGGTAATAGTAAATGCACTCTTCACTAAATTCGAATTTGCGAATTACTCAATCAAAACTCACATCTCACAAGAACATCGACCTACACAGTTCTATTTGAATTAATTGTTTTGTGACTAGGAAGATTTTGACTTGTATTCTTAGTCTTATTCTGGCATTTTTGCAAGAGCAAGACCAAAATAAACAGCGACGTGGAGGTTCCGAGCTATTCGCCCTGAATAGGCGTCCGCATTGAGTGTGATCACAGCAATGCAAATGAACCTCGCTCCTAGCCGGAACTTCAGTTTGCGTCATACTTACATAGTGAAAACATATGGTCAAGAAAACTAAGTTGATTGTTGTAGAAGTATTTCCACATCTTAGTTGCCCCCGATCTAGATTTCTTCTGATCAATTCTCTTGAAATATGCATCGCTTGCTGCTTTTCAATGTTTTTGTACTTTTTCAACTGAAACAAGAAGAAAATTTTGTCTTTTATAACCAGCACATTTGTGATAGTAGAAAATGGTAAATTAGCGTTACCCCAGCAAGAACTACTCCCAGGTATACCCAGGTGAAGATATTTCATCGCCCCTTGAATGTCAACCTTTTGAAGACACCATGTTTGTTCATGGTTTTGGTGACGGAGAAGAAACATCCGAATTTCGTGGATCTGGTAAAGCAGTTCGAGATAAATTCATAGAATATTTTTTGGGTACAGGCTACTGTCCTTGCAGGCAAAGAAAATCCATTAGACACTATTAACCCTTTCGAAACATAGGAAAGAGTTACTAATTTTTAACAATGTCAGATATTAACTGCAAAATCTAGGAGATATTTTATTGTAAGAGGCTTGTCCTGAAAGTAATATGAAGTGAAATGTACTTAACTAATTCCCTGCTTTTTCCCGCATTTCTCTGCCTTTTTAACCTTCATATGGTGCACCCAGAAATGCTTGCCCCTTCTACTTCATTAAGCAAATTTTCAGTATCGAATGCACTGACCATTGCTGAACACATTGACAAAATTACTAAAAACCCGTTTGTTACCACTAGAAATGAGCAATATGAAATCGAACCAAACTTGGTTTTATGATTACTTATTTGAAAATTCACCGACGACAACGCCGCCTTATTAAAATGTTATTCGACAAATAAGCACACTATAGCTGATGACACTTAGAAAATCATCATTTCATCAAAGAATCTATCTTACGTTGTGAGCATTTATTTAAATTTCATTGAATACCAATAGAGCAAAGTTTCGATGATGAATGATTCATAACTTAGCCTGCGATGTGAGGAATAGAGAATCAGTTCCATATAATATAAGCTATATGAAACCAAATTTGATGATTTTTTTCGGAATAATTTCTTCTTCCTAAATTGCTTGTTATCTGTTAATTGGGTCAACAAAAAATATAAATTGTCTTTATCCTACAACTTCATGCACTTCATATAAGATAATAGTATATCACCATCTATCCAATTGATATTAGGATAAGTAATTGAAAGACTTGCGGGACTCTTGCTGGAAGATAGACACCAGGACCAAGTCTAAGAGCGCAATGCCCAGAGCGAGATCAAGACCCGGAGTATTAACGCAAGAGCAATACCAAGACTTGATCCTGCATTTGGGCAACACTCATCCTAATATGGATAATCATAATTCGTGAAGCGAAAACTCAAGATTTCACAACAATTTCTTTAATTGTTAGCATTATTACTTTTATCTGAATGTCGAAAAATTGGCATTCTTTGAGCAGCGCTTTCGATCTAGAAAATATTGAAAAACGTAGGGTGCTCTTTCAGAACTGTGCGAAGGCTGATGTAGTTGTAAGAACTTGTGCTTCGCCAAATATTGCTATACGAGGTTTGATGATTGTACTGTTGCGTTATTGTATTATGAATTAGCCAATCAAACTTATGCTAAACTGTGATCGATTTCTCCTTATTGCTTCACGCAATCTTATCGGAACTACGACATAATATTGCATGATGAGATGATTGTCTAACCTTGAGCATTACACTTGGGGTGCACAATACCTTCATTGTCAAGAAACAGTCTAAATTGGCAAGACATTACTTCAACTGTGCCGTAATATTGTCATCCGCGGCTCAAATAGGAGTTTCCAATGAAAACATTCATGTTTGGTTTCCGACATCTTCGTTGCGTGCAAGTCTCACACATTCGATGCTATTGTATGTTTTCACTGTCGAGGGCCGTACAGAGCGTGGTTTACAACATTTACAACATGTGTCGTGGGAACGACACATTTTTGTGTCGTTTCCACTCTATCGTGTATGATCAGCACATAGGCTCGTTACCAAGTGCTGCCTTCAGAATTCCGATAGTTTCCACACTAGTCTTTTCGAGTTCGATACAAAATTTAATAAAAATTCGTTGTCAGTAGTCGCAAAACGAAAGTAAAAAAGACAGTATAAACAATTACACACTATTCACAAACCAATGCGTTTTGCTGGTATGAAATACCTTCAGGGAGCTCGTGATTAGTGCATGTTTATATCCATGCTCCTCAGATGTCATTTCGACATTCTCATACTAAGGTATGAAGTTAGATAGAATACTTTTGAAACAACCCCTGTATGTTTAACAATACGTTGGATATATTCAAATCAATAAACTTTTTCCATTATAAAACTTTTTTTAAATAGATGCTTGTATTATTACAAAAATAAATATTGCAAATATCATGATACATCCACAACTTAGCAGCAAACGAGTTATAAGAGACATGGTATATCCGTAAATTTTGAGCATGTGTTTATTATTCCTACTCTAATATATATGTCAGTATTATTTTTTTTATGAACAAACAATCGCTCTGATCACTATTATCATACTAAAAATCTACTATGAGATATTGAACGCGTAAAATTGATCTGTTTGTCCTATCGAATCTGGCCACTTCGGGCGAGAGTATGGGGTTGCTTGAAAAAAGGGAAAACTAGGGAAAGTGACATGCAGCTGCCGCCACTTACTACGTCTAAAAACTAGATAAAACCGTTGCGAACTTGGTCACATTTCACACAGATGGCCTTTGCAGTCCGATCAGATGCTAGTTGACTTCCTATTCGTTCAACGGATAGGTTATAGAATCGATATATGCCTGGATGCTTCACGTATTCAAATATGTGCACTTAAGAAAGGTTTCGTGAATTTAAAAGAATTTCAGCTAGACCTAAAAATGTTTTCAAGATTGAAGAAGTTGATTCCTTCAGGAATATATGGGGAACTCTCGTTTCTGAATAAATTTTCTATCATTCTATGAAACTCCGTCATCAATTCTATACATACATAATCTATTGATATCGTAATATGATATAAATTGTAATGTGTAACTACATTGTAGTTAGAGTAGAAATTAGTTAAAAAATACCTAACCAAACAGAAATTTGATGTTGGGCATATACTTACTGTCACAATATCATTTTGCAAGAAAAATCAGTGACTCTCATCTTCAGGCTGCTGTAATTTATTTAAAACTTCGTAGCGTTTAGAAGATTTTATTGCTTTCTGCAAAGGTTTATTTGACATTTCCTCTTGCAAATGTTTAGATTTTACTAAGTGTACTTGCCCTAAAGGATAAAAGTCCCATTGAATGAACAAAGCTTTCTTACTGATCAAAGATCTGCCAGAA
Source organism: Cryptolaemus montrouzieri (assembly GCA_013387265.2). Taxonomy (NCBI): domain Eukaryota; kingdom Metazoa; phylum Arthropoda; class Insecta; order Coleoptera; family Coccinellidae; genus Cryptolaemus; species Cryptolaemus montrouzieri. The sequence continues at coordinate 36,313,255 of JABFTP020000144.1, forward strand.
AAATGAAAATATGGAATACAGATGTCGCAACAACTAGGGAGAATCAAATACGTCTAAAAAAAGGAAACTCGAACAGGAAATATCAAAACAAAATCACCCACGAACAAGTACCAAAGTCCTAACTATCACTGCTTTTACCGGTAATAGCTCCCTATCTTTTGTAGGTTAGACATCTAGCGAAAACGAGGTTTTTCTACCAGCAAAAAAAGAATTTTGATGGTAGAATCTCCTAGTTTTGAAAACTCCTCTACACTGTCTCAAACCTGCGATCGGTACTGGGTATCAGACAGAGCAGCCGCAACTATAGCCTCAGTTGTTTTACAAGAAAACAATATGGTTGTTATTGATGAAAAAAAATTGAGAAGGGGAAGAAAGAAATCTTGAAAACACATAGTTGAGAAACAGAAAGTTTGCCGAATACCTGCGCTATACTTTGATGGTCGAAAAAAGACTTTAGATACAAAAAAAAAAGGCGGAAAATACTACAGAGAGCTAGTAGTTGAAGATCATATTTTTTTGTGCCATTCTGTACATGAGCTTACACAACACATCTATCCGAATTTCATTGAACTTCCAAATCATCCAGTTTTTTTACTATTCAACTTAGTGAACTACAAGATCAACAGAAAATGAGATTTCTATCAGTGGTAATAATCCAGAGTTCTCACATAAATTAATATAAATAAAATTAAACACTCTTGTCTGAGTTCCACTATGTATATTTTTGATACTCACGACCGATTTCGACAGTTACGTCATTTTCAAGTGTCTACTCAGACACACTCCGACTTTGCATTAATAATCAACGGAACAGGTTGACAAATAATGGTAAGCATTTGTTGAAGTTGAAGATTTTTGCACTTTAATTCCTAATACTGGCATTCAAGCTCAGTGGAACAGAACGGACCGAGGTTTTGATGATGGGCGTGGATATGGTGATAGACAACGATTTTTCCAAGAAGTTCGCAGTCCGTTTAATACTGTTCACCCAGATCATCAAATTAATTGATCTAGAGTATGCAGAACTATTCAGGGATATGAAGCAAGTCGGCAAGTGAAAGATATTTCCAGAGCAGGACGCCCTAAGACTGCCACTGACGAAGAGATAAAGCCTTGAATCATGATATTTCTCAGAGGTCAGTTTGTAGGATATTGAAAACAGAAAAAATGAAACCATATAAAATCCATTTCGCCCATGAGCTTACTGAAGACGATCCTGACCGTTGAGTACAATTTTCAGAGACCATCATGGAAATGGTTATGGCGAATCCAAAATTTTTGAAAAGAAACGTATTATCGGATGAAGTTACGTTCTGCCTCAACGGTACAGTAAATAGGCATAATTGCCGTATTTGGTCGAGATACAACCCACTTTGGACTAGAGAGGTTCATACACAACATCCACAAAAGTTGAATGTTTGGGCCAGTATTATCGGTGACCACATAATTGGTCCATTTTTTATAGAAGAGAATTTAAATGGAGGGCGAAATTTGGAATTATTAATAAATTAAATTGTGCCAGCCTTAACAGCTTTATTTCCAAATTTAAATAATCCTTTAACCTCAGCTGATATTGTATGGTTCCAACAAGATGGAGCTCCCCTACACTTTGCGGTAGATGTTCGAAATTATCTGGATAAAATTTTTCCAGAAATATGAATCCGTAGAAGAGGTCCTATCGAGGGGCCCCCACGGTCACCTGATCTATCTCCTCTGGACTTTTTTTTTCGGGGCCACTTAAAATGCCGAGTTTATAGAAAACCACATGCCAATATAAATGAGTTAAGGCGTCGCATAACAGAAGAAATCAATTTGAAACCCCCACAATTTCTGCAAAATTCCCTTAGAAATTTCAGTGATCGATTAGGTTATTGTCAGGAGGTGAATGGAACTCATTTTCAACACTGCTTTAATTTCAATGAAAAACTTTTTCTCTTGTTCGTGCAAAAATCAAAACTTCAACAAATACTTGACAATAATTGTCCACCTGTCACGTTGATTATGAATTCTAGGGTAATTTGATTCAGGCGATAATAATTATTGTAATTCAAGAATCAAGAAAAGCATTTTTCTTGATTGTTTCTGAGGAATTTTTTTCTTCTGAATCTAAAAATAAATAAACATATAGAGTGTTATTCTCGAAATTCTCATGCCGTGGTCATTTCCGGCTACACCACAAACACTATTGAGCACAAAATATTAACACTGAATTCTGTGTGCTTCACAATGTAAAAATACGAATTTTCAAAAAAATTGCTCAGTAAATAACTGAGATAATTAGCCGTTCCGTTACTTTTGCCTAACCCTGTACAGAAAAGAAACATCTACTGACTTTAATACGAAAGTCGATATCAGTAACAAAGTTGAATCAAATAATAATATTCCATTCTCCCAGTTAAACAGTATGATAAAACGCAAAGAACAAAAACAAATTTCTCAATTACCATATTCTGTTATAGAAAAACCAGAAAATAAATACACATGTCTTCCTTACATTGGTAATTAACATCAGCATTCCAAATTAAAATCAACTTCCTCCAGTAGTTCCAACATACGCAAATTACTATTCAATGCCAAACAAAACACTGATAAATTCAAACAATCTGGAATATAAACAATTGAATGCAATGAATGGCCAACAATTAGGTACGACAAACTGGTCGAAGGAGTTTTGAAGCCAGATTCAAAGAACATGCACAGATAGCAAATTCACAGTTTTTGAGAAGATTGAATCTACAAATTTTACATTATGTAAATAATGACATTAGATAATTTGGAATTTTCAACAAATGCAATAAATTAATCTGTTAGGAAGTTTGGAGATTAACAATCTTTGTAAAATCACAAAATTTACCATTCTCAATAGTCAACTAAAGTTGAATCACTGTCAAATACTTAACATTATAATAGCTGTAGTTAGCACATTCTGTCTGTTAGTAAGTTGACACTTGAAAATGGTCTAAGCCGAAGTCAGACAAGAATGTTTCACTTTATCATTATATTGAAATGAATTTCCATTAAATAAACCGATAAACTATATCATTACATTACATTAATTATAATTATCAATACTATTCTTACAATTTGCTTTTTCTCTATTCATTATATTTCGGTTTCTTTGTAAGTATCCCGTTTCATTTTACCTTGACTTAATACACGGTTTATGTTTGGTAATCATGAAGGCTGAGTGGGGATGTTACGGAGTTTCGACGCCGGTTGATGATTAATATTCCATAACTGATTTCGTTTTAAGATTCCACATTTTCTAATTGAAAATAATATTTATGTACAAACAGAGGACAATACACCAGACCGAATATGGACATTTAAAACTACAATAAAAGTTATCATCAACAGAATTGATTCAAAATTTGTACACCATATTTAAAATTTGATTTCAAACATAACTGGTTCCCCGTTATAAAACGAAAATCTGAATTAAAGAGTTTACTTGATGATGAAAATAAATATGTTAATAAGTGGGCAAAATTTGACGTTTTCGCCGGAAAACAGACAAGGTTGACATCTGTAGCAGCTGGTCAATCTCGTAATAACAAAAACTTAGTCCATATAATTTTATCAAATGAATGGATTATGAAAAACCATATTCTCCTAAAATATTCGCTCAGATAAATATATCATATTGAATGATTTATGGGTGAGTATAACAGAGAAAAAAGTATTTGCTATCAGTGAGGATCCTTCGTCCTAGTTAACGTCGATATTTGTTGTGTTCGATAGGCTCTGAAGAAAACTAACAATTTTTTAGTGGTGCAGGTTTAATTTTCGACCGTTGAAAAATATATTGTACAAAGATGAAGCTGCGAAACTTTTAATTTTTAAATATAATTTGCTTCTTTTGGTGCCACTTCCTGTAGTACTTGTACTGGTTAATATATAAAGATAAAAATTATCAAAATTTTATATTACTTACTTTTATTTACGACGCCTAACTGGGTGTGCTATTATTTGAACTAAAATTGAAAAGGTCAATCAAGACATTATTTTATTTCATTAGATAGCTCTTAACTCATTTTACTTTTACCTCCGCTTCCGTATCCAGTTTCGACTCCGGTTCCGAATCTGACGAATTAATTGAAAAACCCCGATTTGTACTTCGATAACATCATTTTCACAGCATCAGTAAGTCCAAGGTATTATTTTAAAGCTACTGTTTTCAAAAAAATGAATAATACAATTTCTCGTTGGTAAATTCTGTATACTTAGATTTTCTAAACTTCGATAAAAGTAATTTCGAATTTCAATGAAGTAATGTTAAACTAACCCCTCTACCGGAACATGGTCAGGGCAAGAAAGGTCCCATCATCAATTTCCTCATCCTCCCTTCAATGTTGCTGATCTAAATCCCCTGGTCTGTACCGATGTAGAAGCATACATTATACTAGCTTGTATAATTATTCCCTATTGATCAGTAAATTGTTCTCTACTCTTGCTCCAATAATGTTTGCTGATGGCCGTATCTATCGGACTAACTCTATCCGTCCGATCGGTCCTAGACTAATGTACAAAGGGCTTAATCAGCTTCAACTCCCAATTTAACATCGAAAATGAATTGAACACCGAAACATCAATCGATCTACGTTTTAATACGACAAGCCAGGTACATAAAATATTGGAACAAGATATTTTGTTTCGACGTGGAACAAAAAAGTGTTATCTTGGGGTTAGAGTAGATGTTGCTAATACTTGAGGTGCGAATATTGACAATTTGAGAAGAATTTATGTAATTTATTAGATGATTTGATAATTTAATATGATATTCAGGTGTCTTCTAAAGTAAACAGGAGTGTTTCAAATTAACCTCTCATAGTAGTGCTATAATTGAAATTACAAGAATGTTTAACACTTGCATCCTTATAATTTGTCATTCCTTTCTGAAATCTTTTTGTATTTGTTTGAACCTCTTATTAGTAATATACACAGATCAGAAAATGTAGTTGTAGATTCAACAGCTAAACTATAAAATGAAGAGTTATGGAAACTTAGACGCAGTTAAGATAAAATCAGGAAATGAATTGTTTTCTACAGATCCTATGAAACAAGTAATAATAAAAGGTCTAGTAGTTCTATACAATATTTATGTTGCAGTAAGGTAAGAGACTACCCAAGTATAGTATTCTGAAAATAAGATAATATGTACTCGATCGATTAATTGAACACCAAACTAAACATTGTGCTTCTGTAAAAATTTCAATATAACTGATAAGGAAATTAAAAATCGTTTATGGAAGCTCCGGATCTGCAAGTTGTACTGCCAGTGCTAGCATCCACACACGGATTGACGCTTCTCTAGAAGTTGAATAATCTCTGTCTTGTAGATTAACTCTACTGCAATTGTGAACCTCCAATCATGATTCAACGCTGAATCTTGTCCAAGAGATAGCGGGTCTGTTTCTCAGCAGGTGATTTCCTCCGAGAAAATGACCTTTAATGAAAAGTTTACTTTGAAAGTCAGTCCTCATCAATGTAGTGGTGGTTAGTATATGAAAGTATATTAAGTATATTAAAAACTATATAGATAACTACACCGAGAACTTGAACTTTCGAAGTTGTTGGCTCAATTGGAAACCCCACAAAACTCTATTTATCGAGATGAAAGTTACCTATGGTTTATATTGGAAAAAAGGCGCAAGTTTGCATTGTAACTCAAAAATCGCTGGACAAAAAAAGTATCAGTTAAACGTCAAAACCATTTATACATAACTTCGAAAATTAAGAGATATTTCCACTGGACCTATTTCGAATATTTTCAAAACCTCCAACTAAGTCGACAACATAAAAAAGCTAGCCCGAATCTGTTTGTGGCACTGAGTTTCTCAAGCAAAATGGATATGCAGGGGGCAGAATTTTCTTCTATTCACCATATTTCACATGGCTCCAGTACTAAAACGTCGAAATCTGTCCACCTTTATATCACGTGGATATGGTTACATAATATATATTAATATCAACGAATGTTTCGAATGAGATTTATACAGGCGTAATTGCACCAATGGTCAATGAAACACAAAATATTAATTCTTCATCCAAATTTATTGTATCCCCTTCAAAGTAGGCCCCTCCCAAAATAATACACTTGCGCCAACGAATAATCCAATGATCAAAACATTTTTCAAACGCTTTTTCCGATCGACTTCAGTTCTCGCATGAATTCTCTTTCATAACCTCTTTCGTTTCAAAACGGGTATCTTGAAGTGGTAATTTGAGTTTTAGAAAAAGAAAACAGTCGGCCGGAACAATATCACTTGAATACGGTGGCTGCCGATAATATTTGTAGAGTTTCTGGTCAGTAATTCATTCACAATGATTGCCTTGTGAGATGGTGCATTATCGTGGTGCAAAATCAATGAGTTTTCTTTCCACAAATCTTGCCTTTTCGACGAATTAGCTAGTATCTCAAACTTGAATGACGATTGACAGTTTGCATTTGCTTCACTTTATCGATGATTTTTTTATGCGCACTTCCCAGGAATAGGCGAACCTGTTACACTACATGAGTAGGCGCCTAGGAAGAATTGAGGTGCCTGTTTACTCGCTTCTTGAAGAGGGCCAAACTGTAGAATGTTAGGTAAATGTTGGACGGAAGCGAGTTCTACAGCTCACCGACCCTGTAAACGAAGGAATTCTTATAGAGAGAGGTTCGAGGGGTCGTTAAATGAACAGCCATAGGATGAGAACTCCTTGCCAGCCCAGTGTTGCGGCAAAACATGAGTTTTCCAGGAACAAGGTCTCTCAGCTCCTTGGAGCATCTTCCGTGGAAGTATCTGTAAAACAGGTCAGCAACTTGTCTTCTGAGAGTTGATGATCACGGGTGATCTCCGGGTGGTCGATGAGGTGCACAGCCCGTTTTTGCACAGTATCCAACATCCTCAACGAATGTTCTGGCGCAAATCCCCATACAGGGGAACAATATTCCAAAGTAGGTAGAATCTGCGCCTTATATAGAAGCAACAGCTGAGGTACTCCTGCTTGCAACAGGAAACAATCAGATGTTATATCGTCGACCACAACATGTATTGATCTATTTGGAAGAAATCTACTTATCCAACCTCGCAATTTTTGGGAAAGCCCAAATGTGGCAAGTTTATTCCACAAGGCTGCATGCCAAACCCTATCGAACGCTTTAAAGATGTCGAGTGCTATGACTCTAGATTCCCCATGCTTTTCCATGGTTGATGTACAAACATGGGTGACGTAAGCGAGCAGATCTTCCTGTCGATCTTTGCCTGCGAAAACCATACTGAGGGTCGTTAATAATTTTCTGTAACTCAAGATATTTGATGAGTTCAACGTTAATAATTTTCTCCATCACTTTGGACATGATGGAAAGAAGTGCAACACGGCGGTAGTTTTGGGGTAAGGACTTCTTTCCTTTCCTTGGGATCGAATTTTAGTGCTTTGCCATTTGCACTGCTATGATCTGATTATCCGTTATTATTATTTCGGCCGTTTGGTTTTAATTGTACACTCTTGTTATCTACTTTTTGAAGTGAACCTGCTAATAGAATGTGAACGCTGCCCAGTTTAAAAGCGAACGCATAAAGTAGATTTGGTGCTCTTTCTCACTCTTCGTGTCTGTCACATAAATGCTATTATGTCCTTTATTTCCAAAATGTTTCTTTTCTATCCTGAAGTAATGGTTTAGAGTATATAACTTCTGTAGCATAACGTCGCTCAAGATCTCATCTGAATCATATTATTATGAAGAAATCCAACGATTTGCAGCTGCTTTTTTTTAACAACATTTAATTATCAACAGAATGACTTATAAATTCCTCAAAAAAGTCTGGGGAATACTGTATATCGATATATCGTATCCAGACCGATCAATATGGATGATTTTTTTTAAGAAATGAACAGCTGCATCAATTTCTCACCAAATTATGTAGAGTGCCGCAACACATTTCAGTTTTTTTTTATGAACACTAAAAATGCAGCAGATGCGACACTGCTTTATAATCATTTCATGTATTCAGTGTTTGAAATCAGTTAGTTGGCACTTTGTTGCTGTTGTAAGCACAAATAAAAGATTCAAGTTTTTTGATTCGACCATGGAAAGACGACATTTGTCTAGAGAAGAGATGTTACGAGCTGTTGGCATGCTCCAAGCTGGGAGCTCAGAACGGGAAGTATCCAGGATTCTGGGAAGTAGCCCAAGTGTCATAAACCGTTTATGGTCGCGTTTCAATGCAACAGGTAGCGTAGAAGAACGCCATACAGATCGTTTCAGGATTACTACTGTCGCCCAAGACCGATTTTTGGTTTTACAAGCCAGAAGAGACCGTACTACCACAGTATCTCAATTAGCTCAAGAGCTATCACGAGTTCATAATGTACAAATTTCCGACCAAACTGTGAGAAATCGACTGCACGAAGGTCAACTCCACTCTGGACGTCGTTTAAGACTTCCACAACTGACCCATGGAAATCGGGCTACTCGTTTAGCTTGGTGCCAAAAACATGTAAACTGAGATCAGGAGAGGTGGGCCCCAGTTCTCTTCAGTGATTAATCTAGATTTAGTTATTATCCCGATTCGGGAAGAATTCGAATATGGAGGGAACCTGGAAAGCAAAACCGTCTCCAGCATGCTCGAGAAGTTGTTAGACAGGGAAGCGGATCAGTGGTGTTTTGGGGTGGTATACGCCTTGGAGGAAGAACTGACCTCGTTTTCATACAGAACAACCTCACGGGAAATTCCTACTCAAATAAGATAGTTTTACCTGTAGTGGTACCGTATCTCCAAACAATGGGTCAAAATCCACTCTTCCAACAAGATAATGCCCCTCTTCATCGTGCAAGAGTTGTCTTGAACGTTCTTGAAGAGAATGATATCGATCTTCTACCGTGGTCATCTTGCTCTCCAGATCTGAATCCCATCGAGCATGTGTGGGACAGCCTAAAAAGAAATCTCCTGCGTCAAAACGTTTTCCATCATGAACAGGAGCTTCGATTAGCAGTTCAGGAGGCTTGGAATGACTTTGGCCAAAATGTAATAGACAATTTAATATTGAACATGCCGCGACGATGCCAAAGTGTCATTAATAACAGAGGTGGACCTTCTGGGTACTGAAAAATATAAGTTCTTCCATATCGTTTCGAAAAATATAGTTCAGGATTTTTTTTTGTGTTTTACCAAATTTCGTCATTTTCAAATTTCAAACTTTTTTTATAATAGATGCTTTGGAGAAGTCAAATATTATTTTGTTTTCTTGAGAATACATTATATACAATACATCCTAACAAAAACCGAAAGATTTCTATAAATTCGAATCATCAAATTCATATTTTAAAGATATTTGTAAGTGTTCCCTAGTCTTTTTAGAGGTGTTTAAGTTAATATTTCTGAGGAATGTAATATGAGTTTTCATGAATTTCGTATTTTTTCTGAATATTTAGCTAGCGTCGAGTTGTTTTTTTTTATGTTTTCTCCAGTCAAAAAGACTGCAACGCACTTTTCGTACAACGTACGTTGGATGCCACCGCTGTTGGTTGGAGTTCGGGAATTATATTTCGGATACGATTTTTGATATGCTGTCAATGTGTGGTTGAATCAGAGAAAGAGCCAACGTTTTGATGAAATCTCTTCATGTGAAGTTATCAGAAGGTAAATTAACCTTCTGAATAATGCAACTGTTCAGTCCACCAATATTCAATAATCCGAAAAATATACACATTGGCCATCTTTGGGTTCGTCCCGACACATAATAAGTTCAAGGTATTATAATCAGTTATAATTGTCGGTTTATTTTTTTTTTACTGGTTTTTGAATTCATTTTGGTATCATGATGCATAGTAGATGTTACAAGAACAACTTTGCCATGTTTGGGCACGTAAGATACCAGTGTGGCATTATTTTGAAAACCAAAGTAGGTTTCGAATGCCTCTCTTCTTCTAGTTTGTGTAAACTTTACTGGTATTTCTTTTTTGTTCTTTCTAAGGGTTCCCAAACATGTCGGCCTAAATTCATCCAATAATTCTGCTGTCAATGGAACACTTATGAACCAATTATCCATTACGACATTTCGATTAGATCCTTTTATCGGATCCACTGATCTTTTCACCAAATCACTTGGAGAGTTACTAATTGGACATGCCTTAATTTCTAGATTCGATGTATAATGAGTTTTTGCATCACATACTGCCAATATTATGAGTCCATATTTGGCTGGCTTGCTGGGAAGATATTGTTGGAATGGACACCGATCATGGAAGGCTAATAGCATTTCATCTATAGTGACGTGCTCTGCGGGTTTGTAGTACTTTTGAATTAGATACAAAGTCTTCAAAAAATTCTCGAATTGGCGCTAATTTATCAATTTCCTTTCTTGCCTGCCTTATTCTGATATCGTCAAAACGGAAACGTCGAAATAAAAAGTGGAATCTATATCTCGACATGGCCGATATGCAGATATCGCATCCTGAACAATTGGTTGCCCACAAGTCCTTTGTAGTGTGCACCTCTCAACTTTCCTATATAAAAAAGAATTCCCAACAAAGCTTTTATTTCGTTTATAGTTGTGGGTTTAGAGTCTCTCTCTCTCTCTTTCCAAATTAACTCGGACTTTCTCGGTCATTTAGATATTAGTAAAATCCACTGATTTCTTCATTATTTCATCTGTGATCAGATGAGAAAATCTTTCTAACGGCGTTATCGAGTACAATACAGTGAGACAAGTCCCTGGAACTTCACGTATAATATTATGATTCCGAGTTCTTACGTTTCTAGTCGGTTCCTCAATTCTCTATACGGTGGAGTTATCTTTACCTATGTAATATCCATTTTGTAATATTGACAATGAAAGACAATCTTAATCCGTTCGACGAAGATCGGGTAGTGATTGAGGATGCCTTGTTTTGGCTGTGAGGTTGTTTCATGCTCAGAATGTATAATTACGTCGTTGTTGTAGCCTTCTTGTTCGGATTTCAATTCGTGCTCACTTACTTCTAAATAGTCTTCAGTCTCAGCATAGTCTTCGTTTTCTATTGCTTCATTATTATTATCTTCTATTTCGTTAGGTCTCAAGGACCTATTCGTAGCCATTTTCTATAAAATAAAAAAAACAGGATAATAAATAGTAATACCATGATGAAAAAAACAGTATCGTATTAAGTCGCTACCGAGTCCAGTGGACCCGTACGCATCTTTTACGTCTATAACACTGACGAGTACGTCAGCCATTCACTGTGCTACTCGTTGAAAGGTACTAAGAGCGGTAAAGTCGCAAAATTCAAAACTTAAAAGATATTTCACATCATTCGAAGAACAGGGTTTGTTAGACCCATTAGAGAGTCCTTAAGTGTTATTCACTTGCTATAGGTTCACGACTTTGGAAATAGGAAATCTTGCAATATTGATTTTTAGCAATCCAAATGCGCGTTTGACAGCGTTGTCTGTATCAAATCGCGGGCGCCGGCTTCCCAGGATCGACGAAAAACCTACATAAACAATCGGGAATAGTTCGATATCGACTGAATGGTGTAAACTACGCAACGATTAGATCTAAATACGTACAAGCGTTATCTCTTCCAGCGATGTGTTTTATCTGTGAAAGGCACACAGATTTGAATTTTCATTTCCAGTTCGCAACGAATTGATTCGACATTAAACGAATTCCGATTGGGTTGCTGTATTTTACCAATCGCTTATCGACTTTGCGATCTTGTTTCCTGTTTAACGGAACGCAGTCTGGCCACAGAATATCCACCTATCTGTGAACGCTTTTATTACGCTTCCATTTCATTCATGCCGGTGTCAAGAGATATAACATTCTGCTAAACTTTTGTTTTATATGAAATTACAATCGGCATCATACACCCACACACACATATTCGAATATAATGAAGTCATCAACAAATCGATTTTCCCAAAGATTCATAAACTTAACCGACAATATTCCCAACGTATAAGAGGGTTATTGTGGTTTATGTAAGACGTGTGGCAACAACATTTCCCACGAAACTATACATTAAGTCATACGGTACACAGGGAGGAAGTGAAACCTTGTGGCAATATCGGTGTTTCGCCACCTCCGCAACCCTTTCTCATTTCTTCCCCCAGTGTTATTACTAACTGTAGATAGTGTCGTTATTTAGCTCGATGCAACGACGTTCTGAACAAGGCACGTCATATTGCTAGAAGCCAGATATTTATTCGGTACCACGCGTTTTGTGTAAACACGGGGATCTTATAGTTTATATTCTGGCAAGCGTTATTCCATGGGGGGAATACTTTGTATGTTCAAGAGAATATCATTCTGACAGCTTAAAAGACGTACAGAGTGGTTCTTGAATCTATGAAATTGTATTTAAGACTGAATAGAGTGAATATTCCAATTTTTCTCAAGAACTCTTGAAATCAATGGAAATACAAAAAATATTCTTATACACAATGCAAGATATTGTCAATTATTACAAAGAAATGCATGAAAGATAGACGTACGTCGAATTGATCTTGAGGATTTTGCGAAACGTACAAATTTTAAAAAATTTCAGCATTTTTCTCATCAGTGCTGGCTTGTTTCAACATTCTTACGTGAAAAATGCACAAATCCAGGCACAAGCTAAGAATAACCAGATAATAGGTATACAGAAAGATGGCACCTGAAGAGTAAGAAGGTATAGATCATAATCTAAAGGTAGTTATTATTAGAATACCTCAAAGGCGTGTGATTTACATAAATCATTCTGGTCTTTCGTTATCTTTGAGTAGACATTAAAATATGATAATTTCAATTAATTATAGATAATTGAGATTTTTTACTTATTTTGGACAATGTATTGCATTTTCAAATTGTTCAAAGTGACAAATTAGGATGCAGTTGTTAGAATCTTTCTTATTTTGGATGAATGAACGTTGATGTTGAAAATAATCACTTTCACAAAATCATTGACAGTATTCTTCCAAAAATGAAATTTAGATTTGAAAATGATCAAACATCATGTTTATATCTTTTAAATTCCCAGTTAGTAGAAAAGTCTCTTGAATATAACACTCCAGCATATCTTTGTTTCATAGACTTAACGAAGGCCTTCGATAGAGTCCAACTGAAGGATGTAATCAAGATACTGGAAAACAAAGAGGTACCCAAAAAATATATAAGATTCATAAAAGATCTGAACACTAATACAACAACGCAAATACAAACAAACCACATCCTAACGCAGCATTTCGGAACAACGTCGGGCATCCGCCAAGGTGATAGTCTTAGCCCTCTACTATTTAATACTGTTATGGACCAACTTATAGAGACCGTTAAAAACTTGGGACTAGGATACTGCATGGGAACCTACAAAATTAACATCTTATGCTATGCCGATGACGCCGTACTCATTGCAGAATCAGAAGACGACCTACAAAGAATGTTATACGCCTTTAGCAAACGCGCAAAAAATTTCAATATGGAAATCTCAACAAGTAAGACAAAATGCATGACCATAGCTAAGGAACCTTAGTTAACAATAGACAACGCCACTATAGACCAAGTCATGTCATTCGAATACTTAGGGTGCAAAATAACAAGCACAGGATACCTTGAAGATGAAGTGAGGAGACAAGCGAACAAAGCAGCTGCAGTATCGGGAGATCTTAAACAACCAATTTGGAGAAATAAACACCTCAGTATACCATGCAAATCCAGAATCTACAAAACATGTGTGCGACCAATTATGACATACGGGGCAGAAACAAGAGCGGAAACGTCAGTAACAAAGAGGATACTAAGAACAACAGAAATGAAAACGCTAAGAACTATAACCGGTTACACATTGAATGACAGACAAAGAAATACCGACATAAGGGAAAAATGTGAAACAGACGATATTGTAAGATGGGTAGGAAAAAGAAGAAGAGAATGGAACCAGCATGTAAGCAGAATGACCTCAGATAGAATAGCCAAAATCGTATATAACAACATACCACACGGAAGAAGACCCGTTGGACGACCACCAAAACGATGGCGGGACAGTTGGCAATCAACTTCACAAGAACTGCTGCAGGGAAACCGGAATTGAACAGGCGCTATGCCTTCTACACGGTGAAGAAGGAGAAATTCCCAGTCAATGAGCAAAATTTACTTTAACTTCTGAAGGAAACATTTTAACACTGATATATGTATTTCTCAAGAGTCCCATCACCCACATTCATATAATATTTTAGAATACAGTCGAATGATCCGCAGAGCATTTATATTCTCTTCACCATCAGAAAATCTTGTAAAAGGAATTGAAATCATAAAAACTATAGATGACAACAACTGATTTGATTGGGACTACCCTGCAGCTATTTGCATTTTGTGACGTTCCAGCGGGGCAAGAATGATAACCCCAGCCAGCCTCGGCGATGAGTAGCCGTGAGTTTCAGAAAATAACACAGAATGAAGAATGACTAAATAATTGATTCACTATTTTCTAAATGAAAAGGGCGCCTCTAGTTTGAATACTAACTCAAACTAGAAAGTTATAATCAAGCCGGCTCAGTGGATGTGGAGGATATGACGCTCGACCCCTGCGCAAAGTTATCTGAGTTCAATCCCTACGTCGATGTGATTTTTCAGATTCTGGGAATTCGAATCGCTTAAGTTTCCATCTTTCGGAGGAGATGTAAAGCCATCGGTCCTGTCTAACAGAGATGTGTTGGACATTAAAGATCCCCTCCTTCAACACGAGAGGGGTTGGCCAAAATTCCCGAGTTCGTGAGGTGACAGAATTCCCCGGCGTGTCATTAGCCGAAAAGCAGAAATAAAGCACGTTAAAGGATTAAAAAAAAGTTATTTTCAGCTATAAAAAAGTAGAATCGAGGACGCTACAATTTGAAATGAATCGCTTTTGCTGAATAAATTTCGCCGCCTTCATTAGACCCCTATTTTTGTATGAGATGAAAAGTAACAAATGAAATAAAATATAAAACCAAGTAAAGAGAATAATAAATCCTCACATTCTTAACTCCAGCCCGTATGTGATCACAGTACTCAGTTCGGTTCACAGTTTAATATGAAGTTTTCCATCTACAAATGATGACTGACGTTATCTACTGTTAAAAGAAAGATAGAATAAAGACGAAAACATTCAACGTTCTAATTATGATTGGTTTTATCTACTTATGTTAAGAGAAAAATACCATGGAAGGGAAAATATTCCGCCTACAAGATGACAGACGTTGATTACTTATGTTTAAAGAAAAATCTGAAAAGAAAAAATAATCCGTCTACAAATGATGACTAGCGTTTTTACTTAAGTTAAAAGGAAAAATATATAACAAAAGAGAAATTACTCCACCTACAAATGATGACTTGTTAGTTAACTAATTATTTTAGAAGAAAAATGTAATAGAAGCGAGAATATTCTATCTACAAATGATGACATACGTTAGCTACTTATGTTAAAAGAAAAATATGATAAAAGGGCAAATATTCCGCCTAAAAATGATGACTGGCGTGAAAGACTTATGTTAAAAGAGAAAAATGTAACAAAAGAGAAAATAATCCGCCTATAAATGATGACGGGTGTTAACTACTCATTAGAAAGAGAAACAAATTTAGTAAACGAGAAACGATTCCGCCTAAATATGATGACCAGCGTTAACTATTTAATGGTAATAAATAAGGAGAACAAGAAAATAGAGCTTATCTGCCACTCCACGATGGTCTCAAAATAGTCACATTCTATTATTGGATCAAAATGTAGGTATAGCCTTCCTAGATCAATCCTACCACCACATGGTGATCTTTAATTGGTGAACTCCTACAAGGGTAATGTCTCCCAAAAAGGTTTTGTATACCAAAAAAGGTTTATTTGTTTGACAAGAATTGGTTTATCGATTGACCCTAAGCACTAACAGATCCCCTAAATACTGTCCTGTTCAGGGTAAAAGAAAGCGCAAAGTCTATGTAAGTTGGGCGGCCACGTGGGATTTCCTTTTTTCTTCGTCGAAATATATTTCCTTATGGTCCCCTTATGAGTTATCAACTTCGTTCAAGACACTATCCGTCTTATTAACGCACGAATTAAATATTATTGAGATACCCAGTTTTGAACCACTAAGGAAATTCTCAAATCGTGAATACTAACTCCGATGTATATTTCGAGGATCGTTGAAAGGAAAACTTCCGAAGATTCGTTATCTATCAGAATCGTTCGGCTCTTCTGTCCCGCCAATCCTCTGAACTCAAGAGTAACACTTTTTTGCACTTACTCTTAAGCAATCTGCTAAGCCTTCTGGAATACCCTTAATTCGACTTCTCCAAATCCACTTTAACCCGCTTAGGTTGACGTCGAGAAGAATTTTCGCCTAGTTTGCGCTTGGCTAAATAACCTATAGCTGTAGGTAGACCACAGAACTACAGCACGCTCATTAGCTAATAAATCAGGTAACCTAACATTTTGAGCTAAAAATTTGACGACGAAATGAAGAATGTTTGTAACGAGAGTATTTTCGACAGAACCGCTCCACAGGTCCTGAAAGGCGATCGCTAGCTGCGTATAGTAAGGAAGGGTGTACTACAAAGGAGAGGAAAGGAAAAGAAATCAAGAAAATGTATCATTAGAGAGGTCATATCTGATAGTAAGTGACCTGTGGGATAGTGCTTTTAAACAAACCGTATGCGTGAGGAAGGCAAAAAAATCCAGCACGTTCTATGATGAACGGCGATTCACCAACGAGTACAACAATCTCCAATAATCCATAATAAAATTAGTGACACCTAGAGAAGCTTGGCAGCTAGACTTCACCAGAATATAGAATGTATTTTAGATCTTATTCTCCCAATATGAGGTAGAATCAACGTTTTTAATCAAAGAAAGATATAATAAAAAAACAAGTGCCTATACGAAAAATTTATCGTTATAGAACTTGATTGACAAAGTTGTGAACAAATATCAATTGCATATAGCTATCAGCCAAATATATCCAATTATAAATACCAAAAGAATTCGAAAACCTAGCCCTTTGACATATTTTGGACAACTGAACAAAAATGTAGAAATGATCTTCCGAGGTTCAATTCAAAATAAATTAGCATTACTTTGATTTAACACCAAAAATCCCATCGAAAATTTAAATTAATTAGGAGTTTATGAGTTTCCTTACAAGACAGCAATAATTTCTACCTAGGTCAAACTACTCGTTCCTTCAAATTTAGACATTAAGAACATTAACCGTCATTCATTATAAATAATCATGATTCAACAATAGCTAACCACTACATCTAAAGTGGATACTCTTTACCTAATATTGATAATTTGAAGACTCTACACATTGCCCCGAACGGAAGAAAACTCAGTTACCTGACATTTCAATTATAACTCACAGCTATAAATCGACCTAATTGATTCATGTAAATCGCAAATCTTTTGATGATTTCGAAAAATAACTCCTTTTCAACAGTTTATGAACAGTTTCCTACTATCTAGTTTTTCTACAGGATCAGGAACCAGACGCTCAAAAACCTACCAGAAGCAGCAATCGAAAAAATAGCAGAAATAGCAAGAGAAGTACTCAAGACCGAATGCTACCCGAAAACATGAAATACCGACGACAAGAAAACCAAGAAACATACAGCTATAGGCCAATCTCTATACTACCTTTCTTGTGCAATATAATGCTCTACGAGAGAAAACTTTGCAGAAGGTAAGTTAAGAATATCCGAACACCAATGTGAATGCAGAACAATCCACTCGTCTATATAATATTTGGTAAGAATCACACAGGACATAAAGGATAAACTGATCATTTCAACACCGACAAAATGTGGCACCAAGGACTGATACTAGATGAGAATGGCACGCTTCTCACGAAAGTTCACCAACAATATTTAAAACTATCTCGAGAGTAGAGCACTCTTAGTCTTGATAAACAATACCAAGTCATCCCTGCGCTTTAACATATATATGGCATATTCGAAATGAAATACAAAAAAATAACTTTAATTCGCAGATTACGCGGTAATTTAAGTTTTCAAGGAAAAACAAGCAATAATAATAATACTATATGAGCACATAAACAAGTTAATGAACTACTACTTTCAGAAATGGAAAAAATTACTTTGAAATCCTTGGGAATAAATTTTAATGGAATGAAGAAGTTAAAAACACTCCCCACAAAAATTTTCACATCACCCTACTTTTACGACAATACTATATAAACTTTTAGGTTGGTCATTCAAGAGTCGCTTGGTAACTTTCAGAAGTGTGAAATAAGAAGACTTCATTCAGAAAAGATGAGTTTATGATGGAAAATATCAACAATTTTCGAGTTAATGAAAAATTTAAAAATTCTACCATCTTCAAACATTCACGAAGAGACCAATCAACTAACATCGAATAATCGAGTTCTTCCTCCCCGGGCGCTAATTACTGCCAGTATACGTCTCGGAAGCCCCTCTAAACAATTTTGGATGTACTCTTGAGTCACTGAGTTCCTCATTTCAGGAAGCAGATTTTCTAGTTGTTGGATTGTTCTACAAGGCATCCTACGTTGCTGAATTTGCCACCCCATGTTGTCCCAAACATTTTCTATGGGATTCAAGTCGGGACTTCTGGCTGGCCATCTTAAAATATCAATTTCGGCATTTTGCAGCAATTCTGTAACTACTCTAGCTGCATGAGGCCGAGCATTATCATGCATATAAATGAAGTTTTCGCCAATAAATGAGCCAAAGGGAACAACATGGGATTCAAGGATATCTGCAATGTATCTGGCCGTTGTCATTCTTCCATTATTCACTAGGACTAACTCAGTTCGACTATAGAAAGAAATGCCTCCCTACACCATTACTGAGCCCTCTCCGAAGTTTTTGGTTTGCCGGATATTGCATTGCTGATACCGTTCCCCAGGTCGTCTGTATACATTTCATCATCTATTATTTGATAATAGATAGAACCTCGACTCGTCGGAAAAGAGAATATTCAACCATTCTGGAATACCCCAATTTGCATGTTCTTCGCAAACTGAAGTCTTGCAACTCGTTGCTCTCTGGTGAGACGCGGGCTGGAAGAAGCCACCCTTGGTCTGATATCGTTTTCTCTGAGCCTATTCCTAACAGTTTGCAATGAAATATGCACATTTCTGGAAAGTGCAAGTTCATTTTGTACCATTCTAGCCGTACAGTGCCGAACTCTTTGTGCAGTTAAACGAAGCCAACGATCCATACTCCCCTGTTTCGTGGTACCGATTAATTGCTCTTGAAATAGTGCTTTGGTTAACATCCAACAAGTTAGCCACGTAACGTTGGCTTCCTCCTCCTCTAGAAGTGTTACAATTCTTACCACTTCATGATCACTCAAGTAGCGCCCAGGACGTTCAGCATTCATTACAATAAATTCAAAGACTCAAAAATCAACAAAAAACACAGAAAACTTGCATCAATTCAGCGTGAAAACTGAAAAGAAATTGAACGAATACTGATAGTCAAATAAACTCATTCTTGTTTCAGACGTGTTTGTGATCATATGGAAACAAATGTTACTACATAGATAAGATTTTTTTCCCTTCATATGTCTAGAAACATATGTTGACAAAGAAACTGCGATCGAGCTGCTTAATCGATTGTGGAATTCAGAATACCAGGTGATGCGACAATTTTTGTGGTGTGTGTATTTTGAGATCAACTGGATGAAAACATAACTTCGAAGAATCACATCCGAACGGAACGAACTTGGGTGCATCATGGAACAAAAGATAAACATATAAGAAATGGAATAGAATTCAAAACAATAAACGAGATAACAAACGTACTGTTGAATGAAACGAAACACACGAAAACAATGGAAATGAAAACTAGACTAGGAAGATATGGAAGCACAGCACAGAAATAGGAAGGTAACACAGTTACCCACATTCGGACAAAGTATCAAAAGTTTACAGTTCCCACTCACTAAAAGGTAAAACGTAATTTTTTTTTATTCAAACACTTTATGAAACTATGGCAAAATGAGATGAGGAGGTGCAAGAAAGCGAACAACAGGTTGATTAGTATATAGCATGAGATGAGGTTAGGTTAGATATTGGCCTAATTTTACGTCTAGTTATTGAGTCTTTGCGAGTAATATTTTCCACAAAATTACAAAAATTGATAAATAATCTAAAAACAATCCAAGAAAATAGATTATTTAGTGTCACCTTTGATACACACCATGACCAAGTCACTGCGAGAGATACCAAACCTGGGCACAACTTTTTACATATTTGTTATAGAAAATTAATGAGATGAACAAAAATCTCCGTAAACTACAGGACTGAGCTTATTTTAACATTACTGTTCTTATGAATATTAGTCTCGTATGGAATTTCGATCATCTACCCAATCAGTAGATATTTCAATCATCATCATACAACTGGCATTCAAATAAAGAGTAGACGAGGGAGATAATGGCACATTTTCACGTCTAGCTATTCAGATTTTTTATTTTGTTTTCTTCCCAAAATTATACAGCATGGATGAAATGTATATTAATCAAATCAACAAATATTTCAAAATATTTGACGTATGTCAATGAAATAATTATCAGTCAAATATTTTATCCCGAAATTTTCGTGAAGTTCTGGTTAAATATTTGTTGGTTAAAAATCGGAAACGGAAATAGTGTCAAGCTTATAACAGGTGCAGTCCTGAGAGTGTAAATACCATGACCATCCCTGGATACCTACTTGCAGATTCATATTGCCGCCCCTCAAGAGCCCACGGTGGATCAATGGTTTACATTAAAGCTGGATTACCAGTGAAAAATTTATGTGTGTCACGCTTTTGAGAAGAAATGGATTGTGAAATAAGTGGAACAATAGTGATGGCTCGTGATATCCGCTTGGGCATTATTAGTGAGTATCGGCCATGTTCTGGTACCTTCGAGGTGTTTCTGGACAGGATATCGCTTGCTTTGAATTTTTGTTGCAATTCAGCTGACATTATATTCCTGTGTGGTGATTTGAACGTTGATTTTTTTAAAACAGAATGTATGAACCGTAAGTTACTTGTAGATTTAATGAACTGCTATAATCTAAAAGTCTCATCAGATAATCCTACCAGAGTATTCACGAATATCACAGGTCACACATCAATTTCTAAGGTTGATTATATTTTGACCAATGCAGAATTATCAAATTGTAATGTACAAACTTATGAAGCCCATATCAGTGACCACCTTGCTCTCTCACTTGATCTATGTATTAGCTTCCATAAAAAAGCCGAAACTGTATCGAGAATGGTAAGAAATTTAAACGATCAAAATCTTAATAAGTTTGCATCGAGTGTTTCTCAATGTAATTTTCAGGACTTATACGTAGATTCTGATGTTGATGAATGTTTTGGGGCATTTGTAGATACCATTCAACATATCTTTGAAATTTGTTGCCCTCTTATGCGTAGTACCAATTATACTCATAACAGGAAAAACTGGATTACTCCAGAAATTGTTTTGGCCAAATGTGACCTACAAAATTTTCATTGGTTACATTCTAATATAAAAACTCAATCCTCCAATGATTTATATAAGAAAGCCTATTATAAATCCTTAATCCTAAGAACCAAATACAATTTTCACAGTGAACTTATTGATAAATCTGTAAATAAAAATAGAACTGTGTGGAATCTAGTAAATACTATGACTGGTCGAAAACGTATGGAACAAAATTCTATTGCACTGGTTATTGATATTGACAAAGGTTCTAGTGTTGATTCCATCTCAGCACGAATTCTGAAGATGATAGGTACCGATATCAGCCGACATTTCGCTCATGTTATTAACCTGTCAATTAGCACAGGCGTATTTCCTCGTATTCTGAAAAAAGCAATCGTCATTCCTATTCATAAAAAGGATGATGTACACGATATCATGAACTATAGACCTCTATCTATCTTAAGTGTCTTTTCCAAGGTTTTTGAAAGAATAGTGTTTGATAGAATGATGAAGTACCTAGATAAATTTCAAATACTTGATACTGCACAACATGGTTTCAGAACCGGCCGCTCGACTCAAACTGGAGCATTGCAGTTCGTGGAGTTCGTCTATCGTTGCCTTGATAATGGTCAATATGTTGCTGGATTGTTCTTTGACTTGTCTAAAGCGTTTGATAGTCTTGCTATCCAGTTTATATTGGATAAATGTTATAATCTTGGATTTAGAGGCGTGTTCTTGAACTGGATTCGTAGTTATCTGGAGGACAGAACTGCCTCAATCAGGGTTCACGACTCGTTCTCAAATGAACAGTACTGTAAATTAGAGTACCTGAGGGTTCTGTCTTGGGGCCACTTCTATTTCTGTTATTCATCAACGATCTGCCACCAAATTTGAAAAAATATTCTACAGAAAATCTAATATTCGCAATTTATTATCAAAATAATCTGGTTGATACTGTTCGCTGATGACTCTTCCATAGCTATTACTGCTGAGACTCTTGAGGAGCTTCAAAAGTTATGCGAGCTGCTGGTGGAGAGTTTCGTAGAATGGTGCCATTTTAATGCTATTATGATCAATGTCAACTAGACGGAATGCATTCACTTCACTCTGTCGTCTTGTGATCAGGGTAGCATAACAATAAGGTATTTAGATACAGTCATCTCTTCGAAGGACACCACTAAATTCCTCGGCGTTCACATCGATAGGAATCTGAAGTGGAGTGCACATATCGATGCGATTTGTAAGAGGCTGAATAGTTCCTATTATGCCCTAAATAGAATCAAGAGTTCACTATCTCTAAGTTCCCTTGTGAACGTTTATTACAGTTTGGTATATAGTCACCTGTCCTATAATATCTTACTGTGGGGAAATTCCTCAGACGTAGGTAGAGTTTTCATCATCCAGAAAAGAATTCTGCGAATGATGTTCGATACAGCTCCACAATCTTCATGTAGACCGTTGTTCCTGAAGAATGGTATCCTCACATTGGCGTCTATTTTCATTTTGAGATGCCTCGTTTATATTAAAGAGAATGAAAGTAACATGACTAAACTTTCTAACTTTCATTCCCACAATACTAGAAATAAGGAAACATTATGTATCCCTAAAGACAGAACTTCTAGATTTGAAATGTCGCCCCTGTACCAGGGTATCAGATTGTTCAATCATCTTCCACGGCATATACAGGGTCTAAGTGTAAATAGATTTAAGGTAGCAGTTAAGAATTTACTTAAAGCAAAATGTTTTTATACTGTGAATGAGTTTCTGTGTTGATTTAGATAATGTCTAAATGTCTTTTCTTCTTAGTTCTAGTGTGCTCCTTACGTTTAGTATGTTCGGTTAGTACGCAACAATATTCATGACTTGCACCCCATTTTTCTGCTATTTTCTCCTTTATTTTTCAAGTTGCTACCATCCCACTACCAACTAAAGCTCTGGTTAGAAAGAAGAATGCAACGTAAATACAATAATTCTGATTACACTTTCTGTTTACAACTCACAGATTACCTGATGTATCTGCTATGGGAGAGAACATGTTTTTCCACGGGTTTTTTCCTACCGGTTCTCTAGAATCATGTAGTAGATTTCGTATTGTTCGCCCGGTTCTTCTCATTTTCCTATGCCTACACTTAGGAGCGATCGTAGAAGGCTTGGTGGGTTCTGAATATTTAATATTTATCCATTCTGCTTGCTATGTTTTTCTCCTATCGTGTTTTGACACTATGGCAAAATCTATTTTTTTATTCTTCATTCATTCGTATCAATCAATTAATAAATAGGTGGCCCTGTATATCTTAAGAAAATATTCATCTTCTTCAGAATTCTAGATATATCTTCATCCAAAATTTCACTTTCTCGTCTTTTTTTCTCCTTCAACTTAACTTTACCCTGTCTATCCTTACTTAATCATTTTCGTTCATTTTGCTTTTATTTCGCTCATTTTTATTTCTTTCATTTGACGTTATTCTTTAAAATTATTCAGGAGTACCTACCGATGCAAACCTCAGTTTTCTGGTTCCGACTGATAGTATCTATTCAGGAAAAGTTATTTAACGGCGAAAATTGTAACAAATTTCATGAGAACTACCTCATGGAATTAATTAATTATTACCTAGATTTTTGGGAAACATAGACTGAACGGAATTAGAGATTGTTTTGGAATAGAATGAATCAAAAAGAAAATTCTCGGAAATTTCCTTTTAACACTTATTTCACTGAAAAATGTGGAATGACAAAAAGCGCGCAAGCTTCTAAGAGTGTTAGTCGCTATAACCAATGACGACATACGATGTTTTTGAATGCTGAAGAGAATACAAATCTTCCAAGGAACACAACGAAACAGGTGTGACTGAGAGGATTGTGTTTAATGAAAAATCTCAATGAGAGAGTAATAGACCTATTCGCCAATAAAAAAGAATTTCGAATTATGAATTGAAGAAATATGCGTGTTTTTGATAGTCTAGTTTTAGTTATGCGATTAACCCAAAGGAGATGGAATCGCTTTGTTACCAGAGATCGACAGGTAAGAACACAGCTTTCTTTTACTGATATGAAACCAAGCTCTACTTGCTAGCAGTTGCTGAGTTAACCTTAGACTCATTTATTTTTTTGTTTGTTTGTTTGTTCTATGGACGTTATGTTACTCATAGACTCTGAACCACTCACCTAGATCGTGTAATGATAACTGCCACTACAGATGATTACATGTTATCTGGCCTTCGATGGTTATAGGCTTAGGTATTAGGCCATGTACTCAAAGTCAATGTGATAACTTTGTCAAATTCACTTTTTTGTTCAAGGACAACATCGATGACTCGAACGTGGATTCGAACCGAGCACCTGGGCTTAACATATTCCTACATGCCTACATTACCGCCCAGGCGGTAATCCTTAAACTTTGACGTTTTTTGAATAGTTCATAGCTCGACCCTAATCAAACTATGACGAGCCGCCACTGATCAAAAATTTGGAATATAAACATAATTCCTTAATGCTACCTTAGTACACAACTCTTCAACCATATGTGTTTATTCGTTCATCCACGCACACATATTTAAAATCATAGAAAACCATTATATTTGTGAATTCATAACATCTGTAGTTCTGTCTGTAGTTCGCGAGTTTGTAACGGATTTTTCAAATTTAGTTTTCATCAACTTCAAAGCCTAAGGTTGAGTCGAAAGTTAGCGCAATTGTCAAGAGGTTCGATAAAACAACTTAGATTGATTATTCTAAAATTTTCACCAGGACTCTCATGATTGACGATTAATTCTTGATTCTTGATTCACACTATTTGTTGTAAGCGTGCAACATACATTTCATAGGGACCATTGTATTCGCCAAACGGCATATATAAATATTAGTTCGAAAAACTGAGAAATCTACATTTAAAGTAAATTAAAAGAGAAGGAAAACCAGTTTCATCAATATCTCTAGAACGACAATCCTCAATACGAGATGACAGCGTTACAGTGACCGGTAGCACCATATGTATATGTATATATTCTTCTACAAGCCTTCCTGATAATATTTAACTTTTTACTTGCTTATTTTTATGAAGAAGATTTTTCTTCAGATCTCGGTGTTCATAATATTGTGTCTGAATAGTTATTGTTCTTAGTTCCTATTTCCAGGATGTGATTGTAACATTATTGATGTTTCAGTTTTGGTTTGTTGTCTATAAAGATGTAACTATGCAAAGAAAAATTTACTTATTTTACTAAAACTGAATTAATTTTTGTTTATAGTTGACTAAAATAGTGGGTTACCAAAACAAAACATTAAATAATTTTTGTTCAAAGGGTAATAAAGCACCCCAAGCTTTCTATATAACATTCATTATGATTTTCCACTTTACTCTTTCTTTAAACTCTGAAAATTATTTAATATTAAGTAAGTTCATTTTCATCAATGTATAAAAAATCTTATTTTTCAGCTCGATGTCTTCTGTAGTTTTGATTGAGAAATTAGATTTATCATTGTCTCCTACACGCCCCACAGAGGATAAAGACCAGAAGTCAATTAACTGTCATGTTCACGCTACGAATAATTAAGTAATAAACTTCCATATTTTAAGCTTGACTCGATAAAGCATAATACAAATTCATATAATAAGTCATCATATGAATACGAAAGCTTCACCGAATGGGGTCTACCTCCTGCCGCGAAGAAAACAATTCCCTGTTCCTTCAAGTTGTTTTCTCCGCACGAGTAGAATGGATACTGTCAACAATAACTTGTTTAGTATTTAATTCTTTAATTAAAAGCAGCAGGTATCGACTGATTGTTTTATTTTTGAGAAGATATCTTCATGCAGTGAAAACTGTTACACTTAAAGAACAATGCCAAAAATTTTAGTCTGTCGTTTTGAGATAGGTTAAAATATGTACACTGTGCGCAAAAACTTACGCATATTGAAATAATTTCCTTAAAAAAGTTAACGTATTCCGTAATTATTGGTACAAGAACGGAGTATCGATAACAAATTGATAAAAATAATATGTCACGAATAACTGGTAGAAATGACAAAATATAAAATGAAGAATTAATGATATAATTTAATTTAACTAACAACAGTTATTTCTACATCATTCTCTAATATCTGGATTAATTCTTTCTCCTCTTATGCGAATTAGAACATATGCGTTCCTGGGGAATGTAGCTCTGTAACTACCAGGCCCAGACCTACGTTTTTTTGAACCGGGACAAGAAATTGATACGCCCCCTCTCTTGAGCGTTTGAGTAACACTAATATATAATAGGTGGCATTTTTTATGATCGAAAGAATACTCTTTTATAAATTTTTACTCTTTGTTATCTATTAGCCAATAACATTTTCTTTGGTGTGACATCAAATTAAATATAGCAATCATATAACAAGACAACCAAGACATTTTCTTAGTTATTCTCATCGTTTTTTTCTCTCTTATCTTACTACAGCTTAACACGTGCTTTTTTTTCCGCGGAAGAATCTGATAGCTCATCAAAGTCGGTCTCAAAGTCAGTTTTATTTTCAATGCCTAAAATCGCAAGGCCAGATAAACGTTCTTGACTCATTGTTGACCGCAGATAGGTTTTGATTATTTGCAGTCTGCTGAAACTTTGTTCACAGCTTGCAGATATCGTCGGTAATGTGCAGTATATTCTTAAAGCTATACTATCATTAGGAAACGCTTCTTGCATGTTATTCTTGTACAGATATTGTAACAGGTCGAATGCACATTCATTAATTTCCGGTATTAGGTCTTTAAATACAGCAAGTATTCAAAGAAATCAACTGCATTCAAGTCTTTTGAATATTATCGTGCTAGATCGGCTCAATTTTTCTGCAGATCATCTGTCGATATATTTAAAAACGCTTGGCCACGGAGGAAGGCGAAATTTTTATGTAGACTCTTTGCTCTCTTCACTTCTTGTATATCTTTGGAAAGTAGCCCATTCGGGTATAGAGTTTTTGATTCGTCTTTGTAGAATTCGTCGTGTTGCCTTTTCTTTTTGGAAATTCGTTTATTTCGAAGGACTGGCTCGATTTTCAACTTTTCTGATATAGTTGCAGCTTCTTTGATCCAATGTTTTATTGGTTTTCTCTCATTCCTTGTATGATCTTAACAAGACCTTGCATTATCACCACAGAACGCGAAATGATATCCTCTTTTTGTATTTCAATGTTCCCTCTATTATTCTCTTGAAGAATGTTATTCCAAATTGATAAGTCCATCAGCTCATGTAGTAAATGACCAGCTTTATACTTCGATTTTGCGGCTGAAGAGGAGGGTACTTCAATTTCTTCTAGAGCTTTGACAACTTTCGGTAAATTATTTAATAGAGTAGTAACAGCTCGGTATTTAACTGACCAATGGGTTTGACTACTTCCTTTTGAGTTTGTTCTAGTACACTTTTGCATTATTTTCCACCGCGTGGTGAATCCAACAGAGAAACCATAAAGTTTTTTTTATAAGCCCAAACAGGTTAACTGCTTCTGGAGATGATGACGCTTAATGCACGCCCACAAGATTTAAGAAGTGTGCAAGATCCATTATTGTAAGATTGTCCACGACATTTTTGCATATCCAAACCATCTTCTTTTAAGGAATTAATAAGCTCAACACTTTCTGTAGATCCGTTAAGAAATATTTGCAAACTTCACACGAAAAGTTATTTATGGTTGATATCAATAATACAAATATTTTGTGAATGAGGGTCTCAATGAACTGAACTTTCATGAAATCGTTATTTGAAAAGAAACATGAAGAATAATTGATGAATAATTTATCTATAGCTCAAACAATATTGTATCAAAAGTTTTATTCTAAGGGAATCCTAAATGTTGGTTAACGTTTTGGGTATGTCTGGGTTTTATTACAAGAAGGCAGTTAATATTCTACTGAAGGATTAGCGATAAGTTCAAAGGTACCTGCTAAAAATGAGGGTGAACAATTTAACAGAGAAGGTACAATATACAATCAAACGGCATATTTGGTATTCCTTATATTCATCCCATTTCAGGATGAGAGAGATTTGTGGTGTGCAACAAAGTGGCTTTTTCCTGAATTGTGAATTTGATCAAATTATACGCAGAATGCGATATTTATGACCTAAATTTGTGTTTTTTCAACGACGTCATACTGAAAATGCGAAGAATATCACGGTAAATAAAAAAGCTGAAATTTGGAAAATATCCTTACTCAACTTATTATTGAATGTCCATATTTTCCCACACTGTAAAATTGACTACAAGCCAATGGCAAAAATTACCCTGTGAAAGGACCCAACTGAATAACGCTTAGAAGGTTGTTACTGTACGTGAGTAAATGGAATTTTCCAGGTACAAATGAGGAATTACGACTAATTATTTATGTACGGCTTTCTTATAGTTTGATAGATTCTTGAAAATAAATATTGAAAAACCTAGTGCCGTACAAAAGTGGTGGTACCGGAAGTCACTGCAAATTATTAATTCGCCGATAATTGCGTAGAAGCAATATAGGTTACTTATAACTGTACGGCATTTGTGTAGTTCATTTTGTATAGATATACAAATGCTTTACCCATGAACGCCGTACACATTTCAAGTGCAGGGGTCGCAAAACTTATCTCTGATTAGCATAGGTCATGATGATATAAAACAACATAAAATTAAATGATCTCGAGGATACTTCACGAATAGATAACATTTTTCAGCATGCCGTACATTTTTAGTGGAACACATAGGTGTATGGGGTAAATTAGGTACTTCCTCCGAAAAGAGTGATTTCCGGTGACTTTTATCTGTACGCCAATAACATAGCTTGTTCATACTTTAGACAACCATCAATAAAAGGTGAATGCCGTACACTTTCGATAGTTGATAAGTATCAGAGAAATTATTTCAAATAAACAAATTATGATTTTTCTACAAAAAACAATCATATTATATGCGGGAGATGATTGAGCCACAACTTTGTGTTTCGTTACTCATCTTTGACGTTAGCTTATTAATAATCTATGGTCTCCGCGCTCAAAAATTCATTTGCGATTCATTTGAAAATATGACAGAAGTTGAGGAAAAAATTTGTTTGTTTTTTCAAGTAAAAGCTATCGTTACACGCTCGTTGAATAACGTTTTATTATTGTATTGATAAATATATCGAAACATAAAAATCAACATAACTTTCACTTTTCACTTGCTAGGGTTATTTTACATAATGTGTCTTCAAAATGTATACATACGTACGGCATTATAATTTTTATTAATATTTGATATTTCAAACGGAATTTTTCGAATGCCGTACAGTAATAAATGACGTTAAGGGACATCTCAAACGTTATCAAAGTTTTCATCTGCCGTAACGAATAATTAGAAGTAAAATGTACGGCATCTGTTTTTTGTCAATTTATATTTGTTACATGTAAAATAACAATAATCTTTTGAAACTATACTCCTCATAATGCTCCAAGAGCATTTGAAAAATCTTCTAAACCTCGAAATTTCATATTTTTTTCTCTAAAATTTTTATTTGTTATCATTAATAATGAACGTCTTTAAGGTAAAACTGTGATATTCAGTAAATTTATAAATCTAACCTAACAGTAAATCCTAAAATTTGGATAATTATTTATTAACACAAATATTAACGATAATACACGGAATAATTATTAAACATTAATGTCCGTGTTAAATATCATTTTGAACAAGATGCCGTACATTTTACAATGACCTTAAATCACATGAGTGTAGGAAAAGGGTTAAGACCCATGGCTTTCGACCCCTGCACTTAAAATGGGTACGGCGTTCATGGGTAAAGCATCTGTATATCTATATAAAATGAACTACACAAATGCCGTATAGTTATCAATAACCTATATTGCTTCCACATAATTATTGGCGAATTAAATATTTGCACTGGCTTCCGGTACCAACACTTTTGTACAGCACCAGGTTTTTGATATTTATTTCAATCATCTATCAAACTATCAGAAAGTGGTACATAGATAATTAGTCGAAATTCCACATTTGTACCTGAAAAATTCCAATTAATCACCTGTACCACTCAAAAGTGACGGCATAGTGCTGATAGTTATTTTCTTATACATTAACGGCCTTCTAAGCGTTATTCAAAGTGGATCGTTTCACAAGGTAATTTTTGCCATAGGCTTGTAGTCTACAAAGCTGTGATTCTGCCTCATATCCTTTGAAGTTTTTCTTACCATCATACTATGTATTTAAGTTTAAAATAAAGTAACGATTGCTTAATCTATCATTCCATATTACCTCAATATAAAATTATTAGATTCATTATATTGAAAGATACACACAACCAAATTTATATGAAATCACTCAGTATTTCACATTATTGATGGTTTTTAATAATGGATATTTAACTACTCGTTAAGAATGACATTAGCTGTGAATTTCAAAATTTAAAGAAGCCTATAATCATAATTGAAAAAACCTTACGTTTGTTGTCCGATGTGCAGAAGGGTCCTATAATTGCTCTCGTTGGAGAAGGGGCGACACAGAGGGATATAGCGGCCACAATGCGGGGTGATGGCAAAAACCTAAGCCCGATAAGTGGAGCTACCATCTCTGCAAAATAGGCCTAGAAGAAGTCGTAGGAAGATCACTTCTGAAGAACAAGACCGCTTTTTGTGCCAAATTGCAAAAATAGACCATAGTG
This sequence comes from Cryptolaemus montrouzieri, assembly GCA_013387265.2. NCBI lineage: Eukaryota > Metazoa > Arthropoda > Insecta > Coleoptera > Coccinellidae > Cryptolaemus > Cryptolaemus montrouzieri. The sequence goes on from JABFTP020000144.1 coordinate 36,344,320, forward strand.
CGTCGCTCCTCATACTCCAAAGGCAATTTTTGGAAGCAACAGGCATCATTGTATCAGTCGAAACGATACGTCAAAGACTTCGTTCAAGGGGTTTATACAACAGAAGGCCTTTAGAGTTCTAGAGCTAACCAGACAACAAAACATTAACAGACTAAATTAGTGTATCGGGCACCAAAATTGGAATATTGGGAATTGGCGAAATGCATTTTTTTTGGGTGATACCAAAATTGGTGTTCGATCAGATGACCGCCGGATTTGGGTTTTAAGGGGTCGTGGAAGACATGCTAGACTCCAAGCAGCAAGACAAATTCCGAAATACCAAGGCGCAGTGTGATATTTTGGGGTGGCATTATGCTGGGAGGCAAAACAGATTTGATTTCGTTTCCTGCTAGTGTAACGGCTAGAAATTACGTTGACCTAGTGCTGGAGCCCATAGGGAGACTCTGGCGAGGTGTCCACTCTTATTCAAGATAATGCTCCTTCACATACCAGCAACCTTGCGTGACATTATCTTAAAACAGAGGGATTCGCTATTTTGGACTGGCCAGCTTGCTCTTCAGATGTAAATCCAATTGAACATATATGGGATAATCTCAAAAGGAAAATTAAATTGAGATAGGATAATCCAAGGACCCCACAACTGTTCATCCAAGCCGCCACAGATGAGTGGCAGAATATCACCCCAGAGGAGGTCGAAAACCTAATCAAAAGCATGCCTAGACAAATTCAGGCTTGTACCAGGACAAGGCGAGGTAATATAAGCAACTGAGGTCGAAAAAAAAACACCTACTCCGTGAGAAAAAAATTTCATTATTTCTACTACATGCGGAAAGAGTCTCTTATTTTCTTTTATTGGTTTTTTTTCTCAAAATAGACCTTAATTTATTTCTTTTTGCAATTAAAATATCTCAAAAAGTATCAGTTCTAACAAACCTTCAAAATTTCCAAAATCCTGAGGTAATATTCAAAATATCAAGTGATTCCATATAAATTTGGTTATGTGTATATACTTTCAATTATTTCAGTCAGTTATAAAATCGATATACTTTCAGTCTGTATTTTGAAGAGAGGTTATTTAAAAGGGTATAATTGATCGAAGAAGCCCCAGTGTGCCGGAAATTGTATGAAACGATATCGTGTGAAATGAGACGAATTGCCAGGCGGAAGGAAGACCATAGATCATATTCATACGAGCATGATATGTCCATCCGTCCGATTGTGGGAAACAGCCGCTGGGCGTTAATCGTTTCAGAAACCTTTACGTACTTTGAGTAGAATGTGATGTCCTGTGAGTCACCCAAGCATATCTACAGAGTAATTATCGAAATGATCCCTTCTTTAATATAATTATCATTAGTGATAACAATATTGTCGATGAATTAAATCGAAGTAATAAGATATTTTGATCAATATTTGAATTCGTGACACAAGTTCAGAATTATTTAATGAAATCACAGAATTCAATTTACAGGTATTAGATTACTGTATAGGTTTCCTTAGCAACGCTGGACTAATTGTCGATCTTATCATTTTGAGCTTCAAAGTTGACGTCAAATGTTTCCTGACTTTAATATTTCGTAATAATAAATTTTTGTTATGATACATCTCAGCAGAAAAAATTCTGACAAAATCAAAATGTCAAACAGATTTCAAAAATTTATAGTTTCTCGATATATATATATATATATATATATATATATATATATATATATATATATATATATATATATATATATATATATATATATATATATATATATATATATATATATATATATATATATATATATATATATATATATATATATATATATATATATATATATATATATATATATATATATATATATATATAAGGATTTACAAGAATTCTATAATTGTATTCACAATAAATGCTTATAGCTATAATTTTGGTGTGTGTCAGAAAACCACATTCGTAAAAAACAAGCGAATAAATAGAATACCAGTAGAAAAACAGACAAGCATCTAAACTCGCATCATGCCTCCTACCATTGCCCCTGAAGTTTGAGCACAGGAAATGTAACAGGGGAACCAGTAACAGAGGAACCATAGTATCTTGCGTAGGATTCAGTAAACGAGTGAAAAAAAAACCTGTGAAAAAAAATTCGTTTCCATGTCGCTATTGCACTAGCAATAGCTCGTCTGTTTATGTTGTGTTCGTGTCGTGTGTACAAAAAGAGTATCAAAAATTTTTCTGCTTAACCGCTTCATTCTCATTGTCATCTTGCACTCCAAGATTTCCAGGATTTCTTCACGACGACAAGGGTGACAAGGAAAGGGGATTGGGACAGGAAAAATCTGCAACAATGGAAAAAGGAAATCAGCGGAAAAATATTTCATTAACACATACCTAACTCTTATATGTCTAAACTCACTTGAATCTAAGAACTTAACTAATGCTCCTCTGTTTTTCAACAGGGAACATCTCATACACCATGGGAAAAAAACACTAAGGGGGAGCAAAAACTAATCTCCTAAATAGACTTAAGTTCTCTTCCCAGTTAATGAAATTATCTGAAACGGAATGAATTTCTTGAAAACCACCCGTAAAATAGTAAATAGGACAATCGAAGACTAAATGTCTTATTGTTTCTTTAGCTGCGCCTCATTCATATGCCGGACTTTCTACAGAATTCCATTGGAACAATATACTATTATTACGACCATGCCCTGTCCTGAGACGATTTAATGTACACAAATTTTTCCTACTTATATCGAAACCTACAACCCTTTTGAAAGGATCCTCTATGAAAACTTTATTAAAAACATCAACTTCCTGCTATTCAGTTTTCCAAAGATCAACAGCCTTCACTCATGTACGCAAAAAGTCAATCGACCAGATTGGTTTCCTAGATTTCAGTCTCAGGTTAGGTAGATTTTGAAGATCGTGTATTATCGGAAAAACTTCTGGAAATGAGTGATACTTATCCCAAGACGATTTAAGAGCTAATTTCCTGCGAATATGGAAAGGAACTCTATTACAAATAACCGGAAGCCATGGGGTAGCAGTTGAACTGATTCATCCACTTATGACTCTCATAGAACAGTTCAACTGAGAAACAATTATTGACATGAGCACTATTAACCACACCTGACAGCAATATTCTGCTGCTGAATATACTAAAGATAAAGCAGTAGTTCGCAAAGTAAAGAATCCGGACCCCAATTAGATCCAGCTAGTTTATATAGTATATTGTTTCTTGTTTTCAACTTCTAACATAATTTGTCAATATGAAATTTGAAAGTCAAAGAACGATCAAGCATTACACCAAGATATTTTGGAGTGAAATTATGAGTTAATAGTGAGTGCTTTTCCCACCGATAAAAACTCGAAGTCTTCTATCAGATAACATATTTTCAATCAACTTTACAATTTTTCCACATTGAACTACTTCAAAGAGTTTATAAACTGAACCATCCTTCCAAACTGTGTCATATGCCGAAGAGAGATCTACAAACACAGCGCCTATTTTAAGTTTACCCTGAAATCCTGAATCCTGAAATCTCAATGAAAGTGGATAAACCTAAAACCTGATCAGAACAATTCCAGTTCTTTCGAAAACCTGCCTGAGAAGTGGACAGAGCTCTGTCAATGATTGGTTCTAACCTCTGATGAAGAAGTCTTTCTAAAATTTTGAGAGAAATAGAAAGTAAGGTGATAATGATAGAAGATAGGGACAATATATTTGGTCAACTCTTCATTCTTTTGTCTGTTGTGCTTCAATGAGTTTCAGAAGAAAACATTAAAGTTGGAAATTTGGAAGTGAACTATTTGTACGAACTACAATATGTGTCCATATATTTTTTTGTTTGGTAGTTAGGTATTGAAATGAAATGAATATTCGAGATAGCTCCTAGGATTAATTTGAGAATTCAGGTAAATTGAAAACAATTTTTATATGAATTCTTTATTATAACTGAAGAAAATAACGACATATTTTGATCATAAGTTTTTGTCTTGTAAATAATTTGGAACCCAAGGAGAAAAATGCTGTTTTGTTCTCTATGGTCTATAACTGGATAAGAAGATGAGATTTGTTCGTAGATAAAAAAGAAGAATCAACTCATTGCGAGAATTACAGAAAATATCATTTTTGAATGGAATGTACAAAAATTCTCCCACTAGCAATAAAGAACAGGTTGAATGAAATAGTAGAAGTGAAGCTGAGAAATATCAATGTGGCTTCAAAACAAACGCTTAAAGATTTCTGTATTTAGATTTGAAGGAAGCGTATAATTTATGGAAGAGACAGAGCTATATATGTCAATGGAAGAAATAGAAGGCAACCTAATAGTATTGCTTAGAAAATATATCGAAGAAGACGGCGTACAATATGGCAGCATGTGAATAGTTATCAGAAAAGTTTGGTTTTAAAGAGTATTAACACAAGGAAGCCAGCTACAAGAACCTTCTACTTGAGGGTCTTTTTCGATTTACAGACTGCTTCAAAACTGTTCAAAGTGTTGGAGCTGATGTATAAGGTCGAGGTGGTGGCGATGAAGAGTTCATCTGTTTTGGCGGGCTTACTTAACTGTTCAAGCAGAAATATTCACCATTGACAACTGAACTAACCTCCTGCTTCGAGGGATTAACAAGTTGGTCTATAAAAATCATCACGAATAGCCAAGCTGCGCTGAACGCATTGATATCTAACAACTCAGTGTGCAAGAATGTAATTCCACTCCGCCAATTCGGAGGAAGAAATAGGGTCCATCTAATGTGTGTTCTGGACCACTCAGGCATTGAGGCAATGAGAAGACGAGAACAACTTTTGGATTCACAGTATCGAGCTTTGGCTCAGAGGATGGAAAATAACCGGTGGTTTGACTTATAGGTACGGGAGATCTCGCTGAGCCTCACTGGTCTAAGACATTCTCAGCTTACCATTGGTGAACCTTGCACTACGAGAACCAAGGCATATACCTGAGACTTCTAATAGCAATATAAAGGGGGCTGTTCCTCCTCAGAAATTATCTAAATAAGTTAGCATTCATAGAGGATCCTTCGTGCAGACTGTGTGAGAAGGAGATGAAATCAGTGTAACACGTCACGTGCGAATGCCTAGCTAGGGACGGAATCAGGTTTGAGGAACTTGGATCTTATAAACTGGAGCATACTGAGCTTATAAAGTTCTCACCCACGAAGCTTATAGCATTCACAAGAAGAGTAGAGCTTGTAGGTGAAATTTAGAACATAGTGTGCCTCCTCAGACCACTGGTTCGCAGTAGCGGGGCTGTAAATCAGCCCACACTAAATTTTAATATCTACCTATCTATTGAGATAGAGAAACTCATTGCCAACATAGGACCAATATATAATCAAAAGGTACAAATATCGGTATATGCTGATGAGTATGTAATCTTAGTAAAAAATAAAAACCTATTATCAAGGAGAATAGTAAAGTTTAAGGAAGAAGCAAAAATAAAGGTAAATGAGACGAAGAAAAGAGAAGAACAGCATCTGGGAAATTTGAAAATAGCAATTAGAGAAGGAAGACAGATGAGTTTGGGAAAGTGAAAAATATCAACTATATTGGTATTCAAATAGCAGACAACGGAAATGAAACGACTAAAATATATAAGGTAATCGCCTAGACGGTAATGGGAAATATATTGAGACGAAAAAACATATCAAAATACACTAATAATAAATCGGAGATGTACAAGTATAGAAGTGAACTGTGGCAAATGAATGTAATCGAGAAATCAATTTTGGAGATTTGAGAGAGAAAAATTTATGGAGGAAGGAACCATGAGGAAACAAGGCACTAATGAAGATCGGGTCCAAAAACGTGTCTGTCAAGTTACAAAGGTTGAGATGGTTCGGGCATAAGGTGAAGTTGACAAAAAGTGAGACAACAAAGCATAGAGAGAGGTCTAACTTGTCAAAAAAGAAGAGATCACCAGAGAATAAGTTAGCTGGGGAGAATTGAAAAGGGTGTAAGTCGGATTAAGAGATGGGACTAAAGTTGAAATAAATCGAACGTAGTAATGGAAAAAGTATAATATTTGTATGTACCTTCTCTGTAAAGATAGGATCGAAATATTCTTTTGTTAAATCCAATCTGTTTTGTTCAGTCATTATTGATAACTCAATTGAAAAATAGAATCATAGATTCAAAAAACCTGGAAATGATTTTAAATCTGGGTAACTTCTTTTATCGTAAGTTAATATTATTGATATGTTTTTAAAGTAAAGGATAAAATCATCCCTTATGGATTAATTTCTTGACATATTTCTTTTTAGAATTTGTCACCTATACCAATTATTCTTGATATTTTATTTGATGCGTTTGGATTTTATAACTCAATAGTTTAATATACTGAAATATACTCATGTTGTAATAATTCCACATACACGTTTGCTTACTTATTTTTAAGAGGATTTCCATATTTCGAAGATTTCTAACGTCATTTTCATTGTCCAAAAATTACTGGCCAAATTAAAACTTTGTATTTCCACAAGGACCGATCAGAACACAATAATTTAATAAGTTTATTCCAAACTCTAATTAGAATTAGAAAGTTATTCTTGATCCAATCTAACTTGGTATGTATAAAACATTCATTACATGTAAGAATTAAGAGGCGTTGCAGAGTTTGTTGTGGTTGCATCGTACTGTCCATTGCATAAACTCAACTGAAGATGGATATTCAAATAGACAAAATTGACCTCTTGTTACAGTTTCATGTAATGATGATGCATTCGATGAAATGATTAGATTACGAGATCATGTTTAGAACTTGATATCTGCTTTCACGTATGACAAACCAAAAAGTAATACCTGAAATAGCAATCAAATATAAATTTGTTCAAAGATTAAAAAGCAATATTGTATGATTTTTATATCAGATCGAACTGAGAAGAAAAAATTCAAATAATAAGATTATTCATGCAATAATTCAAAGTAAACTTAAACAAATTATTGAATAATTCAGTTCAAAATAGTTTGAAATTATAGAATAAGAGATCATATAATAAGTCGTTAATGAAACACCTGGATTTCATGATACATTTCTTTGCAATAAATACTTTATTGAAAAAAAAGAAGTATATTTATTTTCGACATTGTTCTGTCGGTACTATTTGGTAGATAATCATGATTAAAACGTGAATGGATTTTTCACTGTTTTCACTTTCAACAAACAAACTAATAGATCACTGATTTCAAACTTTTCAATGATAAAAAGAGTGCCCAATCTGAATGTAGTTGTTAGACAGTATTTAATCCTCTTTGTTTATTTTCAATTAATCAAGTGTGATATCCTTTCTAATTTTAAAGGAACGATCAGTCTGTTCTATATAGAAATTAATGTAGTCAGGAAAATATAGCTCGATTTGAATTGTCGAAAGCATTTTAGCGATTGAGAAAAGAAATGATAATATTTTTGAGGCTTGCTTGCAATTTCATATTGTTATTTGAACGTTTAGGTTTTGCTAGAATGTCTGTTAAGAGTCATTTTTACAAAGTACTATATTTCAAAAAAAGTTATTTTATTTATTCATTTCATTATTCATTCTATTCATAACTACCTTTTATTAACTGTCTTCACCAGGGGTGCTTAAACGGTCGATCGCGAGTGCTTTTTGAGTAGATCTCTAGAAGAAAAAATTTTTTAATAAGTATATAATTAAACTACAAAAATTTATTACGTAATAGAATAACACTCTGCTAGAGGCAAAAGGGTGCTTTATCAAAGGAACGCGAGGTACGTGTCAAAGAAATGCCGCGTCTTTTTATTCTTGCCGCTTTTCAAGAAATTTCGGGCGGCGTGTTTGACGGGAACATTTGAGACTTTCGTTCTCGCAGATATAAATATTGCGCAACTTGAAGGCAATACTACGTCGATACAAAGTTTATTATTAAGTAGTACAAAATAAGTGCAGCGAAGAAATCTAAAACGTATCCTTTCAACAATGTTTGGGAGGAAGAAGTTTTCTTTCGTATAGTGAAGGATAAGTGGTTTGTCTTATTTGTCGTGCATCAATTGCAATACCTAAGCGAGGTAACTTGGAGAGGCATCATAAAACGGTTCATATGAACTATGAAAAGGATTTTCCGCCACAGAGTGAACTACAAAAACGAAGAGTACGTGATTTGATATCATGTTTGAAAAAAGAACAAACCCTGTTCACAAGACCAATCAAACAATCAAAAGCATTGTACGATCGCGTCATTTAAAATATCTCATATATTGGCAAGAAACCTTTCGAAGATGGATCGGTTTTGAAGAAAGCATGTATTGGAGCGGGTGAGACTTTATTTGGAGATTTTGAAAATGAAACAGAAATCATGTCTGCTGTTAGAGAACTTCAATTATCTCGTCCGAATGTCACAAGGCGTATTGAAGTCATGAGTCAGGACATGGCAGATAAACTCAAACATGATATCATGACATGTACATACTTTTTTTACCGTTCGACGAATCCACCGATATGACAGACACTGCTCAGCCTTGTATTTTTATTCGGATGGTATTCAATCACATATTGGCTAAGGAAGCATTTTTTACAATCATTCCTCTGAAGGAGAAGACCCTTGGCTAAGACATATATGCAGTTTTCTTCAATTTTGTAAAAAACTACAAGTTACCAATATATAAATTAGTGTGCATTACAACCGATGGAGCACCAGCCATAACTGGAAACAAAAACAGTTTTGTGGCATTGTGTCGAGCTTATGAAGATTTCCCTTCATTCTTTTCATTCTATTGCATTATAGATCAACAAGTTTTGTGTTCAAAAGTTTTAAACACGGAGGAAATTATGGGCATTGCAATAAAAATTGTGAATTCCATCCGTGCACGCAGCTTGCATCGGTGGCTCTTTAAATTCCAGTTGGAAGATAGGGAGTCAGCTGAACACAATGATTTAGTTCTTCACACAGACGTCAGGTGGTTGAGTTGCGGAAAATTTCTAGAAAGATTTCAATATTTATTGCCCGAAATAACAGCTTTCTTAGACGAAAGAGGTGATAACACTCAGATTTTGAAAAACGAAAAAAGGATGACTTATTAGGCATTTTTGACTGACATCACAGTGCACTTAAACACCATTAACTTGGAGCTTTCGGTAAAGGAAAAACTATTACTGAGATGATTTACGCAGTAAACGCATTCAAAAGTAAATTGCAATTTATGATAAAAAGGATCTTAAACATTTTCCGTCTTTGAAAGCAAGAATTCCTCAGTTGAATTATGATAGGTATGAGGTTAAATTATCCAATATTTTGGGACAATTCGAAATGCGTTTTTATGATTGCAGTAAATTGGCAAATATTGCATCCTTTATGAGTTATCCTTTTTCATGTAAAAATATTGAGGAATTAGCCACTGAAATAGCGAGTCAGTTTAATATGAGCTCATGTTCTGTTGAAAATAATTGCAGATTATATCAGATATACATCTCAGAGCTACAGCATCTGATACGAATTCCTGGTGTTCTATATCTGCAGATAGATATCCGAATCTAAGGCAAATCGCCCTTCAACTGACGGCAATGTTTGGGTCAACTTTCTTGCGCGAGTCTGCATTTTGTGAAATGAAGGTAATTAAGTCAAAATATTTCCATCGACTAACTGACGATCATATGTTATCATGCTTGCGATTAGAACTCAGTGGTTACGTACCATCTTATGAAATGTATGCTGAGGACATGCAGTGCCACGCTTCAACATCCAAAGTCACTCCTCAGTTAAGTTTAACACCATATGTAACGCTTCTGTTTTGTAACAAGCAATAAACTCGCAATTTTGGATAACAATGAGTTTTTTCATTGATATTATAGAGAAGAACCTAACTAAACTTAACCCAAACCTTGAGTAAAATAATGTATATTGTGCGGAAAGCTAATATCTATATATCCTACGGTACATCTTACTTAGGTAGGTAGGTAGGCGTATCGTGTATGTACGACAACCCTGCATCACATATACTTGCAGCCTCTCAGAGTCGATGGTGAGTAGTCTAAAAATATTGAGGTAGATCGCCAGCAGTTCAAGTTTGAGAACCCCAGGTCTACATACTACCTGGTTTTACCAAACACTGATCATATTTGTTGATAGTAGGAACATAGTAGAATTGTAATTAGAATTTTTATCTCCTTTACTTTCTTCAAGAAAATATTTTTTATCTTTAACTTCTTTCGCACAGTGTATATACAAGTTTGCACCGAGAATTCATAATTGCTTATATCCTGAGATCATATTCCAGATCTGTTAGGAAAACAGAAAAGCGACAGTTTTCCCTTCAGAAAAGTTCTACGGAACGCTACAGTCTGACGCACACTGCAATGATTTTCTCATCGAACCAGCAACATCCTATTCTATCACTTTTAAGTTTCATTGTTTTTTAGCAGATAATGAAGAAATACAGATTTTCTGCAACTTTAGTTTATTCCATTTCTCATTTGCAAGCCCATAGAGAATGAGAAAAGTTTAAACGTGCCTTATTCCTCTTATGTACCTACCGATCAAATCTCCATTCACATTCGCCCCACAAAAGGCTGAAAAGGGCGCCCACCCCCGTTTCATTAGGCCCGACTCTTCGCAATTCCTCGCGGAGGCAGCGATGTGTGTTGATAACATTCTGGCAGAGTTTCTTTTAATTCCGGAAGCGGAACACGTAAAGCGATGAATTTATTACTATTCAACCCGTTCGCAACTTGATTTCATTAGGCTGTATTGTTTAAAATTGAAAGCTGCGCGGGGGCGGCTTGGGGTTCGGGACGGGGGCAGTTAGTTAATTTATCATGTAATTCGGGGAATTTGAACCATTTCCGAGTTGGAGGCAGCATTGTGTCGGCGCGGAATTGAATTATGTCTATATTGAAATTATTAGCTGATGTTATTGGGTAAACATTCAGTCGTTAAGAGTAACCCTTTGTGCACGGTTGGATTAACGCCGCTATGTGATTTGAATTAATTCCGGAGTGGAAATTGACGTACATAACCTGAGGGGTGGAAAATGTTACTCCGAAGATATTTTGGAACCAGTATCAAATTTACCAGATCCTATGAATTTGAAGAATCTCATGCGCAAAATGAGTGAAGAAAATAACATTCAGTCAAATTTACTTTCTTATTTGATATGTAGTAGTTTTTCACTTCTCGATTGCAACGATATATGTTTTATAAAAAGAAATCGGTTGTCTGTATAGTCGGTGTACTGACGATAGTTGAACGTGACAACGTCATAAGAAAATACTGATGGAGTGGCTGCATTTTTCAAAAGAAAATTTTTATTTTATTTGTTTGATAGATATTTTGTTTGGATATAGAGAAGGAGGTTAATGAAAATCACAATTGAATTGATCAAGTTACATTTATTTCCACGCATGAATACAATTATATCAATTTTTATTTATTTTTTTTACAATGTACAGTATGTCCCATTTTGGGGGTGCCACCAGGAGCATCTCTGTTATTATTTAAGATAGAGAGATGGGGTTTTCACGACCCTGGGCTACTTTTTCGAGACAAATTCATAGAGCTAATCAGAATTATTCTAACTTCAGTGGTTTTTGAGTTATTCGCGAATCTTGAAAATTTCCGGATTTCTTTTTTTCTCGATATCTCGGTTCTTAAAGAAGATAATTGAAATCTGTTTTTACGTTTCTAAAACGGTTTTTTGAGTAGATACCAGTGACGTACTCGAAGTTTTTTTTTCATTAATTATCACAGATATGACATAATGTTGCATTTTTTAAAAGACGAACATAGTTTTTTTGGCATATTCCGATTGCCGTTTTTTTTTCCTTTTCAAAAATATATAACATGATCACAACATTTCCACCCAATTTGAAGAAAATAACGGAATAATGATTTACCCCTAATGGCTGGGCGAAGGAACACACGTGAGCGGACGAACCATAGAACATTTGTAGTTATTCGATGAAAACGATCAAAACAATGCAAAATCTTCTTGGCCGAAATAATGGAGCTAGGCTGCTCCTAAGATTCCATCGTTATTTATGACATCCGCAATTTCCGCTTTTTATTTTATTTTTGAGATTGTCGTTTAGTTTCTAGAGTTCTCTGAGAAATACCTACATGAGAATAATAATAGGCACCTAATAATTTACTCAAATTTACTTCTCATAATGATTTACATATATTGTTCGAACTGATTTCCATCATGTTGTAAACATAAAGTGCATCCTCGGATTATATCTTCTATGGCCCTAGTCAAATGCAGCGAGGATCTCCTCAGATCTTCGAATGCTTCATTTGTTGCATTCTTCAATTGATCGTAATTGGCGTATTGCCTCCTATATATCTTATTTTTTAAATAACCCCAAAGAAAAAAATCTAAAACGGATAGGTCAGGAGACCTAGGTGGCCATTAAATTGGGCCATTGCTACCGATCCATTTATTTTCAAAATTTAAATCCAAGTAGTTCCTCACCACGGCCGAATTATGGCAAGGAGCACCGTCTTGTTGGAAGTAATATGTGTTGAATTGAGCAAGAGGAATGTCATCTTGCAGTTGTGGCAGACAAATATTTAAAATTTCGAGATATCTCTTTGCATTCAAGTTGCCATCAAAGATATAGTAGGCTAATTTGTTGCCCATTACGAAACACGACACATTGAAACCGAACCTCCCCTGCTGCCGTCGAGCTACTGCTTCGTGTTGGTTTTCGTTTGCCCAGAATCTATTCGTATGGCGATTAAAGATTCCGGCACTGCTGATTCTTGACTCATCAGACCAAATGATATGTCGCCCAAAACGAGCTTCACATCTGATTCTCCCTAAATACCAATTGCAGAACGCCGTTCTCCTCTCTGCATCCCCGGCATTGAGATGATGAATTATTTTATGTTTATAGGGACGATATTTATACTTTCTCAAAATTCTTTGGGCTCTGCTTTTTGACACACCCACTTCGCTCTCAATTTGCCGACACGATGTAGAATGGTTAGCCTCAACAGCTGCTAACACGTCAAGTTCATTATCACCTCTATTCCGTTTATTGTAGTTTTTACTTCTTGGTTTCTCGAACGAACCATAATTGGAAAGATTTGCTTCCATTTTGGCGAAGAACTTCCTGTTTCGTTGAATTCCTTGAGGAAATCTATTGGAGAGTGTCAGTCTGGTATTTAATATTGATTAGAATTACTACTTCCATTTCCATTGTCGAACTTACCTATACAAATATTCTTCTGATTCACGGACTGCGTTACAGTGACACTGAAAGTAGACCTTCAGCATATCAACTTTTTCGAAATTTTCGTATATTCTATTTTGTTCCATAGTGTGAATTGCAGAAATTAACTAAACAATCCAAATTCAACAACGAATACTAATTTTACGAATTCAAATAGACACGAAGCCAATATATCCACAGATAATGAATAATAATAATTATTGGTCGTTCTATGGTTTCTAATGAACGTGCATAGATGAAGACTTCTGTGTTCACAGAGAGCATTCAGACATAGAAGATATAATCCGAAGATGCACTTTATGTTTACAACATGATGGAAATCAGTTCGAGCAATATATGTAAATCATTATGAGAAGTAAATTTGAGTAAATTATTAGGTGCCTATTATTATTCTCATGTAGGTATTTCTCAGAGAACTCTAGAAACTAAACGACAATCTCAAAAATAAAATAAAAAGCGGAAATTGCGGATGTCATAAATAACGATGGAATCTTAGGAGCAGCCTAGCTCCATTATTTCGGTCAAGAAGATTTTGCATTGTTTTGATCGTTTTCATCGAATAACTACAAATGTTCTATGGTTCGTCCGCTCACGTGTGTTCCTTCACCCAGCCATTAGGGGTAAATCATTATTCCGTTATTTTCTTCAAATTTGGTGGAAATTTTGTCATCATGTTATATATTTTAGAAAAGGAAAAAAAAACGGCAATCGGAATATGCCTAAAAAAACTATGTTCGTATTTAAAAAAATGCAACTGTATGTCATATCTGTGACAATTAATGAAAAAAAAACTTCGAGTACGTCACTGGAATATACTAAGAAAACCGTTTTAGAAACGTAAAAACAGATTTCAATTATCTTCTATAAGAACCGAGATATCGGGAAAAAAAGAAATCCGGAAATTTACAAGATTCGCGAATAACTCAAAAACCACTGAAGTTAGAATAATTCTGATTAGCTCTATGAATTTGTCTCGAAAAAGTAGCCCAGGGTCGTGAAAACCCCATCTCTCTATCCTAAATAATAACAGAGATGCTCCTGGTGGCACCCCCAAAATGGGACATGCTGTACATAGTTTTTACAAGTATGAATGTGCTTTGAGCAATTGTTTCACAACTTTTATTTACAACTTTTTAACATGTGTGATATTTAAGTTCTTACAATTTGTGTTATTCTGTTGAGAATAAGACGGCGATAGGAAAAATTGGAAATGAAAGGGAGTGTTTCGAGTGTAATGTGTCTTGAGCAGGAGCAGGAGTTCTAGATGCTGCGATACGCTGTCTGTACTTACGTTGTTTTTGTGCTTTCGATTTTGAAGCAGCGATCATTGGCTGCGCGAATGTCGTTGCTGAAGTAGGTGCTACAGCATCTCGAACCTTCTTGGGTTCACTCATCGAAGGTAGTGGCTCATTCGTGAAATCCTCTGGTTCGTCAGGTTGTTTTTCCATGGTGCGATTGTAAACTGTTCTGCAAAATGAATCGTCGTTCGAAACAATTTAGGAAATTTGTTCATAAAATTCTTCGTTCAGAAAATCATTTTGAATTTACAAAATACTTAAATAAAATTTATTGTTTAAATCTCTACTAGACTGTTAAAATATAATTTTTGATTTTATGATAATAAATTTTGTACTGACATTATTTCTTTCAGCAAGTAAACTGAATTGAAAGTTGATGTTCAATTACTTACTTAATTATTTTTGTAAATTTAATTGTAATTTGTTGTAAAAAGTAAGAATTTTAATAATTTGATTGAGGAGGTCGTTACTTGATGAAAATCGATATACATATTTTCAAAGAAATAAAACTATGGTATTTAGATTTTAGATTTTTTTATTACAATCCCCGCAACACAGTTCATAAACACCGGATTTATTATCTTTATCAATTTTAGATTTTCAGTTTTTGATATGTCGGCCTAAAGAATTATCAGTTCAGAATGCTATATTGAAATTATAATGCGAGAGGAATGATTTTAATTTTAGACTAGAATAACCAATATAAGTTAAGCTGTTGTATATTGTGTTATATCCATTATTCTAATCCCTTACTCGAAGAAAACCATAACTTTAATGATAATTTCAAAATTTTACATAATGAAAATAATAGACAAAAACTCAATCTATGGAAAATTTTAGAGATTAACAAAGAAAAGAATTCAAGTAGGTTACTTAATAGTCTATTAGATCTAAATCCTTCTCCTTTACTCAATCTTTTCAATTCATAAAGTAAGCTACATACCCCTTGTACTTGTACTTTTGTAATATTGAGTAGGAAATGAGACTAATATATAAGGAATAACTCTGTTCATTAGTTTGTATCTATCTGATGAAGCCACAGTGTGTTGAAACCGGTCATAGTTTTGTAAATATAGTGAAAATCTACATACCATAGTTTTATTTCATTGAAAATATGTAATAATTTCGAATAATTTATTATAAGAATAAACTGTGATTAAATTATTGTTCATATATCTTAAATTTAAAGTTTAATATATATATATATATATATATATATATATATATATATATACAGGGTGCATCAACGAAAACTAAACAGAGGCTATATCTACCACGATATTCAATTCTGATCAAAACGAACGCAAAAACCGGTCGATTTTTGTTTCAAGGGGGACATCTTCTGGGGTACAATTCTTGCCTAAAATATCAAACCCCTAAGCAGGGGTTGCAATCTTTCAATATTTTGAATAAGGAAGATGGGTCGAGTGATGGCTAAAAAGAAAGGTGGTATCTTTGTCTTCATTGCCTTGAACGAATTTCTATTTTTAATTGAAAACTGTGAAAGATACAGAGTGAGCAACTGAAAGATAGGGAAGACTATTTCCCTGAGACTATTCAAGTTTCAGTGAGGTAAAATGGAACAGATCCATTCTGATCAATGGCAGTCATCGTCAAGTACCATCTTAATCTTGAATTTAAACCCCTGGAGCAACGGTGACAACCCTTGAAAACTAGGAAGAGGGTAGATGGGTCGACTGATAACTCGAAAGAAAGGTATTATCTTTGTCTGCATTCCTGTGAAAGAATTTTCATTTTTGATTGAAATCTGTAGAAGATAAAGTGTGAGCCACTGGAAAATAGAGAAGACTATCGCTCCATGACTATTGGAGTATTAGTGCGAAAAACTGGAATAGATTCATTGAGATCAAAGATGAGAGCCTTTGATCTGGAATGAATCTGTTCCATGATTTTGCACTAATACTTGAATAGCTCAGGGCGATAGATAGTCTCCTCTATTTTTCAGTAGCTCCGTCTGCATCTTCTACAGTTTTCAATCTAAAATGAAAATTCGTTCACGGGGATGCAGACAAAGATAATACCTTTCTCTCGAGGTATCACTCGACCCATCTACCCTTTTCCAAATTTTCAAGGGTTTTCACCCCTGCTCTATGGGTGAAAACCAAATATTGCATTGCTGATACTGTTCCCCAGGTCGTCTGTATACAGGCATGCGTCTATCATTTGAGAATAGATAGAACCTGGACTCGTCGGAAAAGAGAACATTCGACCATTCTGGAATACCCCAATTTGCATGTTCCCTCGCAAACTGACACGGGCCGGTCGAAGCCACCCTTGGTCTCATTTCGTCTTCTCTGAGTCTGTTCCTAACAGTTTACAATGAAATGTGCACATTTCTGGAGAATGCAAGTTCATTTTGTAGCATTCTAGCCGTACAATGCCGATCTATTAGTGCAGTTAAACGAAGCCAACGATCATCAACTGGTGTTGTTATCCGATTTCTTCCCTGCCCGGCCCTTCCTCCATATTTCCCTGTTTCGTGGTACCGATTAATTGCTTTGAAATAGTGCTTTGGTTAACATTCAACAAGTTAGCCACGTAACGTCGGATCACTCAAATAAAAAACACACACAATAAATTTTAATTATTAATTAATTAATAATTAATTTAGCGTGAAAACTGAAGAGAAATTGAATGAATACTGATAGTCAAATAAACTCATTCTTGTGTCAGACGTGTTCGTGATCAAATGGAAACAAATGTTACTACATAGGTAAGATTTTTTTCCTCCCATATGTCCAAAAACATATGTTGACAAAGAGACCGAGCTCCTTAATCGATTGTGGAATTCAGAATACCAGGTGATGCGACAATTTTTGTGTTGTGTAATTCTCCGACTTATTGACATATTGCTTTAATTGCCCCGCGCAGGGTACATTGAGACATTCGACAGCAAAACATTAGTGGGAAGAAGCAAAACTCATTTTTTTAAATTTTCTGATGGTTTTCTTTAGTCTTTTTAAATAACGAAGTTATCAGCTATTACACGAAAACGTAGACAACCAGTATACATATATATCATTTCAATTCAAAGATGAATAAATAGCAGCAATTATAAAATACCTTTTCAAGACTCAAAAATTACAAATTAGAATGTCCATAAAGTTGAATAGTCGGCAACCCTTTGCCTGAAGACTTGTAAAACAAGCAAACAAAAAATTTGTTGAGCACTGAGAACATCAAGAAATAAGGAATATGAATTGCTTTTATGAATTCATTGAATCATAAAGTCGAGACTGGTTCAGGTAAGAAGACCTTGATGGGTAAGACTACACCATAAATATATCATCCTATAATTTTATTACTAAATATCAGTCCCTCAGAGAATATTACTTATTTAATTTGGTAATCAATGCAAGAAGATTCTTGAGTTACTAGCAAATTCTCAAAAAACACTTTTTATCTTCATTAAGAAAATCTCCATTCGTCTGTTTATATCAATTCAGTTTCTTTAAAAGTAAACAGCTTTTTTCATACTTATACCAGCGCTTTTATATTCTTAGAACTTTTGCTGACATTCAATTTAGTCACGTCAATGATGGTTAAAAAAATTGTTACCAACTAGAAGAATTCTTCTCGACTATTTCGTAGAAATTCAATATTTCATTTTTTTGATTCACTGTCGACTTTCTCCCAAACCGGTAGTGAAATTGCTTACTTCAACAGTTGGGTATAATCAAATTTCCTAGCCGAATTCATTCGATAAGGAAGTAATTTAATTAATTGTATGAAGTAATGAAATAACAATATATTTCCCCAATTTATAAATTTTAAGTTCTCTTTTACATTTTTATGTACGACTTGAGAATAAATGATGGTTGTAAATTTTGCGTCTCTGTACCATTAATTCTAAAATTCTTGCTAATAATGTTCCCAAAATGCTCTTGAGACATTATAATTTTTTCTAATAGTAATCTATGCTTGGAGCAAGTAGCCTTCATAGAGCTAATACCAATATACATGGTGTAACATAATAGTATGTCACACCTTGAGGCGGTAAATCAACGTGCAATTTAAAAAAAAAAGTTCATACAAACATAGGTGTGCAAAAGCTTCGTTACGGAGCTACAGGGTGTTGAACTTTCCAGAAAATTTGCCTTCAAAACTCCGGCAGTTTTTGGGATATTTAGCCCAAATTTGGAATACAAGCTATTTTTTAGAGCCTCCATCATTACACGTCCTAAATTTTAAATAGAATCTACAATGTGTTTCTTTTCCTGAGCCATGTCGTTTTTTGCTCTTTCAAAACTTTTTTGCAGTACGCCACTGATCAACGTATAATCGAGTTTCGTCATCTTCGTTTAATTCAGAAACTTTTTTGACATCTGTAATTTTGTTGTCTCCAACTGTTTTCGAGTGGGAAATTATTGAATTTGAATTATTTGAATTGTATGTTATTCGCTAAATAAAAAGAAAATAATAGAAATACTTGATAGATATGCCCAAAGTTTGCTTTCATTTTGATAGCTCGTCTTCTGAGACTCAACTTATACTAAAGAAAATCACACTAAAAAAAGAACAATTAAAAACTAAATAAATTGATGGAAGGGTCCTCCACCTGCAAGAATACAGGCCACTGTCCTGTGCATATTATCACACACTCTTTGAAATATTCCTGGGGTATTTTTTTATCGTGTCATAATAGGTTATTATACGATTTCTCAATTCTTCTAAAGTGTTCACTGGAATGGTATAAACTTAACTTTTGAGATATGCCCATAAGAAAAAGTCTAAATTATTTAAGTCTGGGGGCCGAGGAGGCTTTGGTTCTGGACCACCCCAAACGATCCATCGGTTGTTAAATTATTCAAGAATTTCCTATCTTCTTCACTGAAATGTGCTGGTGCCACGTCATGCTTGAACCACCAGGAGTGGCATATCCTCGAGCAATAAAGGTAACAGGACCGTTTAGTGTGCAAAGAAAAGGCCCAATCAAATAATTACCAATTATTCCGATCCAGACATCAAGTGAGAATTGTTCTTGATGGTGAGATGGGGGTTTTCCTCAGCCCAATAATGATTATTGTGAAAATTTGTGATAGCAGTTCTCGAAAAGTTAGCTTCGTCTATGAACATTATTTCCCTATCAAAATGAGCAGTTGCTCTAATTTCATCTAAGAACCATCGGCAGAAATTGAGTCTTGAAGGAAAATCTCGAGGAAGTAGAGTTTGGACTTGTTGAGTATTTAACGGGAACAATACAAAGTCGTGGAGAATCCTCTAAACTAGACAATGTGAAATATCCAACTGATTTTCAATTTTTCTTGTACCCACATGAGGATTAAATAAAAATTAAAAGCTTCAGTTGCACTTTTTAAATGATTATTTGCAGTTTGCCCTGAATTGAAAGTACTTTATTTTGACAGTTGCTAAAGTTGAACCAGTGTCTGCTCGAATTTATTATTAAATCAACGATTAGTTTTAAGACTTTTGAATTTATTGCTGTAAGAAAAAAATGGCTAATTTTACTACCCACGAATTAACTGATATCCATTACATTTACGGTCTGGCTTACGGAAACACAACAGAAGCTAGGCGATTATATCAGATGGGCTTTCCAAATCGAGTAACACCAGACAGGCGAACATATTTTAATATCCACAGAAGGTTAAGGGAAACTGGTACTCTTACTGCAAATAATCATTTAAAAGGTGCAACTCAAACTATGACAACTCCAGATATTGAGGAAGCAGTTTTCAATTGTATTGATTTGAATCCTCATCTGAATACATGAAAAATTGGAAATCAGTTGAATATTTCACATGTTCTAGTTTGGAGGATTCTCCACGACTTTTTATTGTTCCCGTTTCATACTCAACGCGTCCAACCTTTACTTCCTCGAGATTTTCTTACAAGACTGAATTTCTGCCGAAGGTTCTTAGATAAAATTAGAGATAATGCACATTTTGATAGTGAAATGATGTTCACAGAAGAAGCTAACTTCGAAAACTGCTATGACAAATTTTCACAGTAATCATTATTGGACTGAGGAAAACCCACATTTGATTGAAGAAAATCATCATAAAGAACAATTCCCACTAAATGTCTGGGTCGGAATAAATGGAAATTATTTGATTGTGTAATTTTTTTTGCAGACTAAACGGTTCCGCTTATCGGCAATTTTTTGAGGAGGAGTTACCTTTATTGCTCGAGGATGTGCCACTTTTGGTGAGAAACAGAATGTGGTTCATGCATGACGCGGCACTTGCATATTTTAGTGGAGAAGCTAGGGAATTCTTGAACAATAGATTCAATAACCGATAGATAGGTCGGGGCGGGCCAGAACCATGGCCTCCTAGGTCCCCAGACTCAAATAGTTTAGACTTTTTTTAATGGGGATATCTTAAAAGTTTATTTTATACCACTCCAGAGAACAGTGTATGTACAATAATGGAGAAATCGTATAATAACCTCTTGTGACACGATAAGAAATACCCCAGAAATATTTCAAAGTGTGCGTGATAATATGAAGGAAGAGGCCTATATTCTTGCAGGAGGAGGACACTTCATTTAGGTTTTAAATGTTCTTTTTTTAGTTTGATATTGAATAAGTATAAGTTGAGTCTCAGAAGACGAGCTATCAAGATAAAAGCAAAATTTGGGCATAGTTATCGAGTATTTCTATTATTTTTTTTTATTTAGCTAATAACATACAATTCAAATTCAATGATTTTTCACTCGAGAACGGTTGGAGATACGAAAAAATTACAGGTTCCAAAAAAGTTTCTAAATTGAACGAAGATGAATAAAATGGATTGTACGCTGATCAGTGGCGTACTGCAAAAAGTTTGACGGGGTAAAAAGAGACATTACCACGGAAAAGAAAACATCTTGTGAATTTCAGTTAAAATCTAGGAGGTGTAAAGAAGGAAGCTGTAAAAAATAGCTTGCATTCCAAATTTGGGCTGTCTACAACTGCAGGAGTTTTGAAGAAAAAATCATTTTTTTCCGGAAATTTCAACATTCTGTAGTTCCGCAACGAAGCTTTTGCGGACCTATGTTTATATGAACTTTTTTTCTTAAAATTGCACTTCGATTTACCTCCTCAAGTTGAGATATACTATTAGTTAACACCCTGTGCATCTTATCTTATCCCCAAAAATAGGTTTCATCTGTTACGTAGATTTACCGCCTTAAGTTGTGACATGCTCGACAAATTTCCTTGAAAATGTGAAGTTTTCCTTGAACATTCTGCTGTTTCTATCTAGTATGCTACTAAAAATTTACAGAAAACATCCTAACTTTTTCGCTTTCATTAGTAAATGGCTAAATAAATCCAGTATTCAATTCAAACTGTTGATTCCAATGTATTTTGCTAGTTTTAATGGAAGTTCAGGGAGCAGCTATTTGTATTCTTTCAATTTGATGTAGACAACTTGTATCAGATAGTGCAATGCTAAAATTCAAGCCTTCGAATATCATCTGAGAAAATTTTTCAACTCTTTAAGATATCAGAAGAAGTCAAGAGATGTTCCCGTTTTATACCAGTTAACCGTATGGGTACGTGAAGTTAGGGTGATCAGTGATGGATTCATCAATAGTAATAATGAATATTACTGCCAACGAATAATTCATTCATCAAAACATTTTGCAAACGCTGTTTCCGGAAACAACCTCAGTTCGCGTCGCGAATTCTGTTTTATGTCTTCTATCGATTGAAAAACAGGTAGCTCGAAGTGGTAATTTGAGGTTAGAAAAAAGAAAAAAGTCGACAGGAGCCAAATCTGGTGAATACGATGGTATTTGTTGAGTTTTTGGTCAGAAATTCTGTCACAATGATAGCCTTGTGAGTTGGTGCATTATCGTTGTGCAACATCCATGAGTTTCCTTTCCACGAATCTGGCCTTTCAAACGCCGCATAGCCATCAGGCAATACTTTTCATTTACCGTCTGACCTGCTGGCAAGAATTTCGAGTGACCAACACCGCGATAATCAAAGAAAACATTCAGTATCACCTTGATTTTTGATCGACTTTGTTGTGGTTTTTTTAACTTCGTTTCTGTTGGAAGGTCATTCCGAAGCCTGATGATTGGTTTGCATGTCAAACTCATGAACCCATGTCTCTTCACCAGTAACAATGCGTTTTATGAATTTGAAGTCGGCTTCGACTCGTTCTAGCGACCTTTACGCGAATTCAATTTTTGAAGAGAATTCAGGTTTTTTGGAACCACTAGAGCGGCAACGCGTTTCATGCTCAAACAATCGTTTAAATGGTACAAATTGATTCGTGAGACACAGAAAGTTCATTGCCCATCTCTCTCAAACTCAAATGACGATTTTCAATCAAAATTTTCTCCACTTCATTGATGTTAACTTCAGCTGAAAATGTTGAAGGCCGACCAGAGCGAGGCAAATCTTCCACTTATATGCACGTGTTTTCGATTAAGTCGATTCACCGTAAGCCTTCTGTGACACTTTCAGCGATTCGGAACACGAAATTTCATTTTTAATACAAAATTTGAGACAAATTCTTTGTTAGATATTTTTATCCTTTGTAAAAATCGCAAAACACACTTGTGAGAACTGACAAAATCGGATACTGTGAGCAAACTAAATGACATATGGTGTTCAAATGGAGTTTATTGAATCCATATGAAATAAATTGTCAAGAAACCTTATTTTCTTTTCGTAAGATACAACCAAATATTTATTGATAAATTCTTTTTTCTGCAATTTTCTTGTATAAACAAAATATTTTACAGATCGATGTAGTGTAAACTATTCTCGAGAAAAAAAATGAAACGAAGTAAATTCCATAATATGAACCCTGCTGCCCTTTCGTAATCCGTCAGAATCCCAACAACGGCCATTAACTCAACATTATTGAGCAGGACGTGTTGAGAACAGCCGGTGTCGGTATACTCTCAGCCGTTCCGAAAATAAAAAGACAACGAAAGTGGCATTACCATAGGCATATAAATAGCCATAAAACGATGGAAAAGACAAAACCTGATTCTCACAAAATTTAAATTGAATGCTGCATATTATATAGAATATTCTAGGCGACATTCTGAGACGTCGTTAAAGATATATATGGGACAGTCGGGGATTCCTTTACATGGCGGTTATCTCGGACCCCATTAACGAAAACTTTTGGTTGTGCTGAATTACGGCGACGCCTTCAGTGAGATCTCTCGCCCCGAGGAATATAAGGACTCCGATAAAAAATAAATATGCGACGTGCTTGATTAATGTCCGCGGTCGCTTCACTTCCCATTTATCTATTGCTAAAATGGTACTTGCAACGAAGCACTTAATTTCAAATCGATACGATGCCGCATGCTAATTATTCAGTTCTTCAATAAAACTATCTTCTATTATCGATACTGACTAAATAACTGAAATATAATTATATTATATAAATATAACTTACAGGCCACATACACTATAGATTTTTATTGATAATTAATGAATGATTGTAGTGAATAGTAATAAGTTCCCATATATCTACTTACTACAGCTAAAATCTCATTATTATTTTAGATATAAATAACATGTCACGAAACTCTTGGGAAATTTTTTTTCATGCAGTTCCCGCAATTCGTGGAAGATCTAGTTGCCGTGATCAGCAGATGTCATTTATGATTTATATTGAGTATTCCTTCTGTCAGAAGTCTGAATAAGTTCGCTAAAATGGCTTACAAATTAGAACTTCGAAGAAGTATTTACAAGTGAGTTGGGCGAGTTCCTAAGCGTGAAATCATCAACATTTTTCATCACAATATTTATAAGACAACTATTTATCGGGTAGTAAGTGAATGTGAGCAAGGAATACCATGCTTGAATTTGCCAAAAAGTGGATCTGAATGAAATTCGTAGAAACAGGCTCTTAGAAACTGCAAGAGACACAGTAGGAGCATCATTACGAAAATTATCCAGAAGATTTCGTACTGAGGAATGTATATGTCGAAAAAGGCGCGAGTGTCCAAAATACATCCAGAATCAATTGGTAAATATCCCCCGATGTTGCCGCGCCTTAAGAAGAATTCATTTCGCAAATGAATTATCCCAATCTGAAATCAACTATAATGCTGGTTTCTTTACAAATAACATAGAAGACTGTCCAAACGAAGTAAAATTCAAAACAAAGAAAAAATTTGAAGACAAGGTTTTGGTTTGGTGTGCTATCTCTGAAGCTGGGGTTTCAAAACCATATGTAGGGCATGTGAAAGGCGAAGCTGTTGATGCAAACCTATATACTGGAAGATGTCTCCCAAAGTTGTTAGATTTCATTAACGCCTATCACGCTGATGACGAAATATCGTTTTGGCCAGACTTGGCGTCTTCCCATTATACGCGAGTTACGAGAGATTGGTTAGAGGCTAATAACATCCCATTTGTACCTCGCATAGATAACCCCCAAACGTTCCACAAGCAAGACCAATCGAAAATTTTTGGGGTGTACTGACAAGGAAAGTCTATGGCAATGGATGAGAAGCCCAAAACGAAGAAGGTTTGAGACAGAGAATCTTTCAGAATTGCGCACCATTGAGCAGAACGGGTCCCTATCAATCCTTTGAATACGATTTTATAGAGTTTAGATATGAGGTGAAATCCTGATGATAAAATCAATTCAATAAAGTTTTTTTCATTTATTAATTTATCTATTCGATTCTTTTCCCAAGACTTTTGTGACATACCTTAATAGTGGGAATTAAAATAACTACTAATTTTCCCAAAATTTTCAATCAAATATTCTATGGGAATACAAATACATATAAATTGTAAGCAATCTTAAATGTAAGGTACAAGAAGGTATTAAGGCCCCTCGGAAAATAAAGCTTATCTTTAAATTTCCGATTAGGATGAGAGGAGTGGGGTTGGTATCATTCTACCCAACCCCGAGTTCAGTTGAGAGTCGCTAGTTGACATGTACTCACGATCTCTAAGTTTGTTGACTTATTATTGCATAGTGTGAAGCATTAACAGTGTGTTTGTAAGTGATATGGGGAGGTTAATCTATTATGTTCCACTTTTCATGCATAATCTATTGGTTTCATCCATTTCATTATGTGATATCCTTGTCTGGTCGAATATTTGTCCCTTCCAAATGTGAGGTTATGGTTAGATTTCTGAATGCTTTTATACCAGCATAAAAGGCTTACATTATTTCTTGTTGTATTTCAGATGGCTGAATATAAAGTCTGAGGTTTTTAAGACAAGGGCAATCCCAAAGACAGGTAGAACAACAAGTATCCTTCGACGCACATTAAGAAACCATTTGAAAAAATAAGAAAATCTGAAGAACCTCAGGTCGGAAACCAGTTTCAACGGCAGAGCAAGAGGTTGTTCTAGGAAACAGAATAACTCGATTAGCAAATGTTGGTCTACCTCTTACTCCGAAAGCTTTAAGGAGAAGTGTTTACAATTTCATATAAATTAATCGCATCGAATCAAATCAAAGAAGAGGGGATAAAGAAATAGCCGGAAAAGATTGGTACTCTGCATTTTTGAAAAGGCATCCACGAATCAGTAGAGGAAAAGCTCAATCAATTGATCCATCGAGAGCTCAGAAACTCCTAAAGACAGGTAGAACAACAAACAGGTATCCTTTGACGCAAATTAAGAAACCATTTGAAAAATAACAAAATCTGAAGAAGCTCAGGTCGGAAACCAATTTGAACAGCAGAGCAAGAGGTAGTTCTAGGAAACAGAATAATTCGATTAGCAAATGCTGGTCTACCTTTTACTCCAAAAGCTTTGAGGAGAAGTGTTTACAATTTGATAGAAATTAATCGCATCGACTCAGATCAAAGAAGAGGGGATAAAGAAATTGCCGGAAAAGATTGGTACTCTGTATTTTTGGAAAGGCATCCACGAATCAGTAAAAGAAATGCTCAATCAATGAATTCATCGAGAGCTAAGAAACTGAACCATTTATTGAAAAAGATTATTTTGCGAAACTGAACTCCATACTTGAGGAATTTGATTTAAAATATCCACCTAAGAAGATTTTCAATATGGATGAGAAAGGCTGCGGTTTGAGCTTGCACCATCAGCAATTAGTTTTGGCGTTGAAAGGATCAAAATTAGTTCATCTGGTATCGCATAAACATGCTGAAGACGTGACCATAGTTGTGTAACCTCGATATTGCAATTGCAATTAAGGCGGATGAATATGATGTCGTATTGCTTTGCCTGCCTAGCAATACTACTCATGAGCTACAGCCTCTAGATAAAGCAGTGTTTAGATTCTTTGAACACTTCTGGGATAATGAACTTTTAAAATATTGGGATAAGAATCCAGATCGGCGTTTGATGAGGGAAAGATTTGCTGCTATTTTTTCACCAGTTTGGGTTAAATTAGTATGTATGTGGATTTAGGAGTCCAGCTATATATCCATTCAATGCCAGTGCAATACCCGAAGAAGCTTGCTACTTTATCTAGAAGGATATTCAAACCAGATTCGTCTTCTGATGATGACATGCATCTTTCGAAAGTGCGCCGCTGTATGTATAATAGAAAATAGAAAAAAGTACCAATTACATCAAACCCACACCAAGTCCGTCAGGTGTGCAACAAAACCAACAAGAAAATACAGAAAAGAGTACCAATGGTACCGAACTCGCACTAGGTCCATCGGATGTGCAACGAAAATTGCCACTTAAATCACGAGGCATCCAGAAAGAGAACACCGTATTGTTGAATTTGTTCCCGTTGCGGGAAAAGTCTTTTAAAGAAATCTTGAAAACCCCAGATCTCCACCAGAGGAAATATCAAACACGTAGGAAGGCTATCAATTATAAGTTGCAACACATAAAAAAAGATGTATTCAATAAAAAAAAACATTTCAACAGGACTCTCGAATTCTAAAAAGACTAAAGGAAAATCAATTGACAAACCAAATAAACAACACAAGGACGAGTCTTGATATTGTTTCCTCTGTGACTTAGATAGACAAACAGACATGCGTTAATGTGTTGGATGTCGGGTATGGGTACATGAATAATGTGCTGGTTTAATTTCATATGCGATAATTAGGACATTTTTATATGGGGTTTATCATCCGCGCAACCTGTAAATAAAGCACAGGTTCATTTATTTCCATCTAGTTTCTCTCTTTTCAGTTTTGTTCGGGAAGCAAGTTTTGTTGACGAATTAGTTAGAGTATAGTTTCAAGATTTTGAAGAGATCAAAATATTTTAGAAAAATATGAAATTTTGTCATTAAATATAAAAACAATATTAAGTGGGCTTTAATACCCTCCTGTACCTTATTTTAAAATGTGTTGATAAATTGATAATTATTTTCATTCGATTATTATTGTTGAATGAGCTTCAAAACAAAAAATCATATCATACTTTTCTTCTTTTCTAAATTCAATTTCGAAAAACATCCAAAATTCCAAAAACTCTTCCTGACAATAAAATTCTAAAAGTGAGTAGATAGTAATTAACTATTTCGACAATGATGAGGCGTTCTCGTTGGTTTCACCAAACACAAATACACCTTGTTCATAATCGAAAATATTATCATCATATTATATATTTTCGAAAATGCAAAGAATACTCAACCGAAGGCGACCAATTTCGCGTATGGTTTGTATTGAAAAAATCACAAGTTTACCTTATAGCTGGCAAACTGTTGGGTAAAAAAAATTCTCAAGTGTATCTCTGGGTTCTATTCGAAAAAGTGCCTCGAAAGTGTGAAAATATTTTTACGTAACTTAATTATTACCCAACATTTGGTGATTTGCACAAATCTAGGAAAATCGAAAATTCCGGAATAACTCGAAAACAGAAAATGATAACGGAAATTGTTTTTCCTTGATAAGGTTTCCTCTAAAACCGAGAACGAGAAAAGGAGGGTCATTTTTTTCTATATGCAATGTTTCACATAGCTACCCTATAAAACTATCGATTTTGGGACACCCTGTACCATGTTCAATACCTAACTTAAACTATGTCAGAATATTTGAGCTTTCAGATATAGAATTATTTGATCACAGAATTGATTAAAACAGTCTCCAAACTAAAAAGTATTATTCCATAATAATACGCAATAAAACTGAATCTATGTTTAAATTGTGCAATAGTGTAAAAATAATAAAAATGTCAAATTATTTTTTAAGTGGTCTGAGTGAAGGGGTTAAGTTGTCCTTACAATTATTTCGATGAAGTTTAATAATATCAGATTAGGGAACCGTGCAGGCCATTTCTTCGATCATGTCATCCCAATCCTCAAATTTTGAAATATTGGATTGAGGTTTTGCCGGATAATGTTGAAAGTCTTGCAGAAACAATAAATCATATTCGCTGGAACTTATAAATTTCCATGATCAGGATATAAGTTTCCCAATTATGGCCACTCGATTGCATTAATGGAAATGGCACTCATGATCTCTAACAATTCCTGTTCAAAGTGGGTTGAAATGAGTGGAAAAATTATATCTTTTGACTGGGTTCATCGGTTATGGTAATACTCTTACACTCACACTCACACAAGCCAAGCCCAAGTACAATCTCATGCGATTTAGCTTGATGTTAACGACCATACCTATAAAGAGAAAATGGGATCATTATATGACATAATTAAACATTGCCTGTACAAACCAATGCTGCCTCCTATCTTGCTGATCTTGAGTAGAAACTTGAAAGGCGGCGCTACCATTTATATGATATATATCTCGAATCATTTCCGTTGTCGTAATGGAGATTATGTGGATTTTTGGAAAAAAAATTGATCGATTTCGTTAGAATCTATTGCATTCTTACGAAATCATCACCAGAAAAACTGCAATAAAATAAAAAAATTGCACGTATCGTACCTTACACGTAATGGAAGGAAGTCTTCTTGAAAATGAATATGAGATTCTATTTGAAACACTCAAACTGATCTGCATGTGCTCAAACTGCGCATAATTTCCTCTAGGGCACAATGTCCCAACGTTCCCAATATGCTCTAGCGCACAATTTCCCCGCATGTGCATGTTAATTCCGTATTCTGTCCTTTTATATAAGCCACTCTCTTCTGCTGCACATTCGTGAAGTCAGAATATATCTTTTCGTCTATACGTCATGTTTCTTCTCCTTTATGTCACGTAACTCACTCTCAACTCCATGCATTCATTGAACAAATCACAAGATGTTTCCACAACTGAAGCAAATATTTGGAAATGATAATGCCTTATTTTCTCATTGCAGTGCAAATCGAAAACACTATAATTTGAGCACAGTTAATGCCAACATATCTTATCATTTTTATTTTCCAGTGATTCTTGATCGTATTATACTATTAAAATTTTCGAAGATGTCAATGAATATTTCGAGGAATTTTAACAATTACCATTGAAACTCGATCAGACATCAACTTTAATATTCTACATATGCTTTATGGCTATAGCAAACAGCGAATTGTACTCTTTAGTTTAAAATATGTCTAATGCAGAAGATGATATCAATGTATTCTGCAAATCCAATTTCAAAATGAAAATGTCTTCTTTGATTTGTAGAGGTTACCCATCCAAATGCTAGCTGCGTTGAAGCTACTCGACTTAGTAATCTCACTCCTTTACTCATTGACAGCTAAACTGTGTTTCAAGCAGTTGGAGTCTCTCACGTCTAGTAGTACTATTGAGCTTTCGAAGATATCCTCCATGTGTCTTCCATCCTTCGTTGCGAAGATAAGTTCGGCAATAAATCCATTTTTATAACCATCTGTAGGAATAATAATAAATAAGTCTTTCGGTATTGTAGTTCAGATATGATGCAGGAATACACGTTTCATCTATGTAGATATCAAATCAGATGGAATATGTTGTTTTATGAAATTCAGTAAAGTGAAATTAGTATCTACAAAATAAAATATATCGCTGTAATTGAGCTTTATTCCTTGAAATACATTTATACAGGATGTCCCATAATTTGGTGTCAATACTCAATACAATACACCTCCGAAACGGGTTTTTCACTACATCTACGGAACTCTAAAACGGATCATAACGTATGTGGGCATATTTTTGAATCTCTTTCAGTTTCTCTCATCAAATTTTCTATATTGAAGAAAAAAGGCGTCAAAAAAACAGGGGAATGTATAGGGTCAAAATTACCCCAACTGTTTTGTTGATCAGCTTTTTCATTTCGTTTTCCACATCAAAATTGTGAAATTCCTCGTAGTAAAAGTCGTTAGGACGCCCCGTTTTCGGGTAAGATGCGTTCGAAAATTATGCTCTCTTCACAAATTTTCATTCCCAGATGTATCGCACAGAATTTCTGTGTTCTCAGCTCTGATTGACATCTACGAATCTATGACCATAGAGTATTGGAATAGAATAACTTTGAGTTATTCAGTAGTTCGCCTAGAGAAAAATGGAAGAATTCACAAATAATGAACTTTCTGATTTGCATTTCGAATATGGTTTTTGTTATGTCAGTACATTAACGGAGCAGCGAGAATACAGAAGACGGTTTCCGGAACGACGGACTGATAGTCGAACTTTCATTGCTCTACATAGGAATTTAGCAGATCATGGCAATTTTCGACGTGTTCGCGGTCAAAAAAGGCCAAATTGGAATAATGATGATCAGAAAAATGCATAGAACGTGATGGAAAATGACCCCACTATAAGTGTGAGGAATGTTGCCAGAATAACGGAGAATCCTTGAACAACAGAAATGAATAAAATAGGAGTGAGTAAGACAAAAATGCTGTATTATCGATCGTTTCGTTCACAGATATTGAGAATTTTGTAAATACACTGATTACAACCATATCATTATCAAGGTATACAAGATTTGAGACCAGATGATTTCGACGCAAGAGTACAATTTTGCCAGTGGCTGTTGGAACAGTATCAAAATATTGCACGAAACATATTTTGGAGTGATGAGAAAACTTTCACGAGAGAAGGCGGTTTTAACATTCTCACTGGTCAATTTTTTTCAAACGCAAATCCTCCTGTTGAAGGGCGTGCCATGCTCTTCAGGGGGCCGTAACTCCGCCAGGTGACATTTTTTCGACCTAAGTTGTTGGGAACTCGCGTTCTATTTTGACTCGTAGAATTTCTGCCAAAAACCTACAAACTTCCTTGAGTTTTTTCGTTCAAGAAAATCTCGAGGATCTCGGAATGAAAATTTGTGAAGAAAGCATAATTTTCGACCGCATTTTACTCGAAAACGGTGTGTCCTAGCAACTTTGACTAAATTGATATTTTTTTCGTAAAAAACTGCGAAATTTTCTATTTTGGTGTGAAAAATGGTATAAACTGGTCAAAAAAAAAGTTGGGGAAGTTTTACCCCATACCCCCTGTTTTCGACGCCTATGTTTTCAATATCAAAAATTTGATGAGGAAACTGAAAGAGATTAAAAAAATATGCCCAAATACCATAACTTCTTTATGATCCGTTATTGGGTTCCGTAGATGTAGCGAAAAAACCGTTTAGGGGTTAGGTGAAATTTTTCGACCTATGACGTAGCGAAATTTCATACTATTTCGGCGTGTTGAATCTTTTGTCAAAGTATTGATACCTAATTATGGGGAACCCTATAGAAGTATATGTGCAGTAAATGATTTTTCACAATATGAAATAAAATAAATTATTCCAAACGATACTATATCCCGGAACTACAAATTAATCAGACAAAAGCTCATAGGAAACAACAAACACAACAAACTTGTAATTCCATTACGAAGGTTAATTTTCGGAAACCGCAGTAGATTTGGAATCTGAGTATATTTCCACCATACTCGATTTGTTGTACGAATGTTTCGTTCCATACCGGCGGGTTCATCACTAATTGGCTTTCTACCACACGTAATATCTTGACACAGAACATAATTGTGCATTGATAAAAGCTCTTTGTGTTCTTTGTTCCCCAGTCGAGAATATGGTCTTTGTTATTTGTCGACTTTGTTGTACGAAGTACATTTGCTCATAGATGTTCCCTCGATTGTTTCTCTTTTTAGATTTCAGATAATGTTCAGATCGGAAAGTCATAATTTGTTAGGAACATGCTATCCAAACGATTTGTCTTACTGTGAATGTAAACTAGGGACGCTGTTTTGGGTTTAGAAGTGTTTTATATTGCAAGTTATAAATATTGGCATCTGAAATAAAACATTTATCTATATGTATTTATATAATGTGTAAAATGAATAAATGCATATGCTAGACTTTAAGGATGAATCTTCAAGTCATTTTAAGCCGAAAAATTCGTTTGAATATATTTCCGTGAATGTTTATTACTGATCTATAGGTTGTTGAATTTTTGAATTCTTTTAGTTTTATCTTTCTGGCTTCTGTAGTTTTCGAGACATTTAGTTCAAATTTTGAACATAAATGCAATTGAGTCCTTCTTATTAGAACAGTGAAGCGGTAATAAAAATCTACAAAGCGACATTATTTTTATTTTTGATTTTTCTGACATCCAAACTACGTTCTTTATAATTGAAAAAATACTGTAAATGTAATTGCCACCATTTTCGTGTAAGAAAGTGAATTATATCAAGTGTACAGGGTGGACAGCTTTCGACGGCATAGTACTGCAGCTATTGTGAATAGAGGAAAATGACCCCTCCTCCCCCGTGATATTTTTGCTTGAGATACTCAGTGCTACGAACAGAATCGAGATAGCTTTTTCGTGTGGAGTTATATGGATTTATTGAAAATAGTCAATTGCTAACATCTCGATTGTTTTCCAAGTTATGTGAAAATGGTTTTGATATTCTGCAGGCACTTTATGACATTTGTCATATTTTTCGATAATGATCTAAATATAATAATATAATGATTCTAAAACATCTATAGATCATAATCGGCATCACTTGGAAGACTGAACCTGGCCATCGGGACTCTCTCGGTCAAACAGAAAAGGAATTTGAGGAAATATCGAAGGTTATGTTTTATGACCTTGCTTGCTATGTAAAATCTTTTCTTAGATTTGTTTAGACATATAAGAAGTATGATTGTTCAAATATTTTTCGGCTGGTTTTCTTTTTCAATTGTTATAGATTCCTGTCAAAACCCTTCCTTTCACCCTTGTCTTCGTTTGGAAATCATGGAATGCAAGAGAGAATGAAGCGGCTAAGCAGAAAAATCTTTGGTACCCTTTTTGTACACACGACACTAACACAACATAAACAGACAAGCTATTGCTAGTACAATAGCGACAGGGAAACGAGTTTTTTCCTCAGGTTTTTCCACTCGTTTATTGAATCATATGCAAGATAGTATGATTTCCCTGTTACATTTACTGAGCTCACACTTGTGTTTTTTCTGACACACCAAAATTATAGATATAAGCATTTATTGTAAATACAATTATTCAAATTTTTTAAATCCTCCTTTTCAAAAGTATATATATATATATATATATATATATATATATATATATATATATATATATATATATATATATATATATGAGGTAGAATTCATCTACTGCGTCTTTTATACGGCGGTTGTTGAAATAATGCAAACTTGCTTTTATTTACATGTGAACCATAAGCAACTTCGATTTTGTTGAATAGAGCTTCTTTCCTTTCGAATATCATATAACATGTTCTGTGCACTCATAGTAGTTCGAAAATTAATGCTGCCAATGGCAATTGATATAAATTAATTATGGTTTTTTCAAGTACGTTTAAACTATTGTGTGAATATAGTATTGTTGCAAAAATAAAATAATTGCTTTCTGCAAAAACCAGAAGAAAATCCGTAGTTTTATTTAGAGATAATGTAGCCTGATGACGATCGAATCAGTAGTGATGAATATTCAATCGCCAAAATGAACATTGGTGATCGAAATCTAACCTACATCACCATATTAATTATCAACGTCAAGACCGATATGGGTTCGAAATTTTCGTATGGTATGTTCGCTTCATCGCAAGCAATATTATATTCACACAACAGTTATAACTTGTTGTAAAAGAAATAACTTATCAGAATTGTTATTACAAGAATTAATTTTCGAACTATTATGATGAGAACATGAGAATATACTAAAGCTGTTTCAATCATTCCATGTAAATTCTGTGGATGGATATACCATAGAATTACTAGATAAAATTAGTTATACAGTTTTTTCATGACAACACGTCCTGCATGATAGAATTGAGTGCACATTCAATATATTCGGGAAATGAAAAAAAAATAATTCAACGAAATCAGTGTTACCTTGTTGCATTATTACTCAAAAATTGTTAGAAAAAAAGAAATTCCCTCCCGTAGTTCCATTAAACGTTAAAATGTGCAGAATATCAAAAGCATCTTCACATAACTACAAAAACACCCGAGATATTGGTACTTTACGGATCGAGAAAATTTTTAATATTTGCAACTACCTCGACAATGAATTCCTCTCGCAAATAGAATACGGGGAGGTGGAGGATCATTTAATTTTCCTCAATTTTTCACATAGCTGCGATACCCAAACGTCGCAATTTGTCTATTTTGTCTATTAGAAGCATAATATTCGTACAGTACCTAATGCAAACATTTTTACTTAGAAAATAAACTATATGGGAGATTATCCCAATTATGAGTATTCTTGTGTTCATGAATTAAAAGTTCTGCTTTGATTAGACAACAAATAATTTATTCATGCTCACCCCATATACTTCATTCAAAGATATTGACAGTCAAAAATAAACTTTGGCGAAAGAATCCCTGAATATATTGTCCTCCAAGGAGCGAATGAATTTCGAGGGCTAATGAAATCGAATATGACGAAACTTAATAAGTTTATTGAAGCTCAATTTTTTCTACATTTGCTGAAATATTTCGGCAAATCTACGAAATAATAGAACTCTACTTTATATTACGTGTTCGGTCATTATTTGAGTTTCTGTGATTTTTATTACGTTAAATTTTGTAATTGCAGGACGAGGTTAGATAATATAATGGTACTCGACATTAATTCTAATTGATTTGAATACATAAAAAGTATTTTATTACAAACTGATTACTATTTTAGCTGAAAAAAATTATTTTCGTGCCATCAGTTCCGTGCTTTATCATCTACATAGAATTGATACTGTCTACTCGGATCTGAGATTCAACCCAATTTCATATATTGAATTAATTGATTGACATCCCTACTGTCCAGGTCTAACGAAAGCAGAAAAGAAAGAGTTGACTGAAGAACAGGAAAAGAAGAGAGAAAACGTCGACAGATAATAAACGAGGATAATATGAATAAAGAGAAACATGGGACAGAATAACGAGAAAAATGACAGGCATACAAAAAATAATAAAAATTGTCAATGGTAAGACTCTTCGCGAAAACAGGAGGCAGAAAAACACACGGGAGAACTCTTCTAGGCTATATAAAGTTACCTAAAGGTAAACAAGAAAACAAATATCAAGATGATGTTGCAAATACTCTCCAAATACTTCCACAAGAAATATTGCACGGAAAAAATGATCAACCAGTGAGAAAGTTGAAAGATACAAGTAAGTATTGAGATCAACTCGAAAAATGCGATACTTGGACAACAGTTGGATGAATATGTGAAGAGATGAATAAGACTGAAGGAAAACATAACAGTCTAGGAAAGAAAAGAATCATCACTAAGTCGTCTGTATGTAACTCCTGGACATGTAGTAAATATATTGGTGGCCGAATCCAAGTGACCAAAAATCAGCATAGGGATTCAATTAAGCTTCCTATATCCATACATCTTCCCAATGGTCCGTCGGGCCTAACCTCCTACTCTAATATACTTCAGACAACTTTCTGTCATCAAAAATTGAAATGTGGAAAACATTTCTCTTATACAGTAGGTTTAGCAGATGCAGCATTAAAATCTCAAAGCTCCTGTGCCAGAAAGTTTGTCCAATTCTGGAAGAGGCACGGCCTGCATAGCATACCGAGTATGACAGTCGCTCACAATCTTTATAGGCCGTCGCACACGGTAATATATCATATATACTTAGGTGATGGTTAAGAGGACGAAACTCAGGAGCATTTTCCTATGAACCATGGTCACTTACGCATCCTGTCGGTATTGAGAGTGTCGAATCTCGGTGTTTACTACAAAAATTTATTTATTTTTGAGTAAGCTCTTGACTCCATCGGCATATACCTCAATTCTTTCACAACATTAATGATAATAGTAATATGAAACTTAAATAAAGAAAAGAGAGAAATTTTTCCCATCACATTATCTGGCGAAGTTGTGAAAATATATCCTTCTTAAACTACTTTAAATACCAGACGACTTCTGAAAAACGGCAAAAGATGTGGATGACGAAGTGAACAGTTCAGAAAATTTGAGAAAAAAAACATTGTTTTTTCAGACATCTGTAGCCGAATGTGCTCAGGTGCAAAAAAAATTGTCACCAGGAATCAAAACGCGAAAAATCGATATCCTTAAACATGATGGGCATTTTTTATGTTGTTTTGCAGAATTACTGATTTCATTGTTTCTGTAATATATTTTGAATACTGTGGAGCGATATTATGTAGGTTTGTTCACAGAAATACTTCAACCACTATTTTCAAAGTTGTCCTCAAGATAATTTGTGTTGTGATTTCGTTTTAATCTCGGAGAATTAACGCTATTTCTGAATTGAAATTTCAGTATAAGTTCTCAGCACTTAATTCATCTAGTTTCCTGAAGTATGTCAGTTCCCAGTACTATTGCCAAAGTTAGTTCCTTGCTTTTCTGCAGTTCCCTGTTATGATAAACCAAAAATTGTAATAAGTCGATTGAAAGGCACTGTTTGAATGGTTATCATCAAAAGTAAAAATTTATTACTTGTAACTTATAACAATATGAGAGGAAATTAAATTTTGGTGGTTATTAACTACTCTGAGAGAAACCATTGGGAAAATACTTTCTTCAGAGTCCATCTACCATAGATATTTTTTTACTTTGAACAATTTAAACAACAGGAAATCAAATTAAGTGCTCAAATTGACCATCTTCAATCACTACATAGCAGTATAGACATTGGCGCATTATTCGACGTATACGATCAAAAATCTCGGGAGAAGTTTTCAAAAGATGTCCTCGAGTAAAAAAATCTAAAGGATTCAATTTGGTAAACAAGGTGGCCCAGACTCTAATAGAATCAATCAGAGCTGGCAGGTCTTAGTAACTGACTATAGGTATTTCCATTTAATCTAGGTGGAACGTAGATTTGTTATAGATTTTCTTCAGCCAATATTTGGATGTTGTGGTAATTATATGGCTTCTCTAGGAAAATTTGCTTCTTCTATGAATAACACATGCTTCAGTGTTTCTAAGAGTGTTCTAGTCGCATCTTGTATCGTAGACGATTAGAAAGATCACGAAGTAAAAGTGGACTCGTTTTACATGATATAAACTTTATTCATTTATTTATTTATTTATTTATTTATTTATTTATTTATGTACAATATAAGGAAAGTCCACAGCCGAAGCCAAAATGACATTCACTAGATGAATATTAATTACATAGAATCTAGTACAAAAACAAAAAGTATTATATTAGACATTCATAGTGAGTTGTATTCACAGAAAGAATGAAAAAATAAATACAAAATGAATATTACATAACGAACGATTGAATGAATTTGATGTTAGTCAGTGAAAAGCAAGCGTAATGTTCTCTTCAAAGTGGCCAATGTGACCCCAAACAAATTGATACTCTTATGCGTGTTGCAGACACGTATCATCCTATCGATAGGGGAGTTCTGTGCACTATAAGTTCTTCTAAGAGTTATAGAAAACAGGCCGTGGTGCCTCAAAGATTTCATAGGAACATTAAAAGTAACCATGTGCAAGAACTGAAGTGCGCAGTTCAATATTTTAAACAAAACCAAAATAGTTCTACGATTTTGGAGTGGCAATAAATTGAAATATTTACGGGCAGGAGCGTAGTCGTGATTCAGGATAACAAAGTTAGTTTTGAAGCATATGAACCGTATGAATCTATTCTGAATGCATTCAAGTCGGTTGGAATAACAATCATAACGAGGGTTCCAAATACATGAGACAAAATTTAATTTACTGTAGATGTAAGCATAATACAAAGTAATAAGTGATTTTACATATTTAAATTCCTCACTTCTCCTGAAAATATAACCCATCATTCGACTTGAACTATTTGCTATGCGATCTATGTGTGCATCGAAGAGAAACTTCGAATCGAAAGTGACACCCAGATCAAAAGCCGTGGACACACGTCGCAACAATGCATTCCCAATTGAGTACTGAAAAGTGATAAGAGAATGGTTTCTAGTGAAAGTTATCGTGAAACGTTTATTCAAATTAAAAAATTATTGGTTTTCTCTACAGTACTCAACCAAGTTATTCAAATCTAGTTGAAGATCGAGGCAGTCCCTTAAGCATCTGATAGATCTAAAAACTCTCAGATCGTCTGCATAGAGCAAGAATCAGGAATGCCGGAAACATTTATCTATGTCATTTATATAAATTAAGAAAAGGAGAGGACAAATATGAGTTCCAGTACCAGAAGTACTAATGAAAGATTCAGATTTAAAACCATTTAAATTAACGAAATGTGACCTATTCAGAAGATACGATTGGATCCACTCAAGCAACCCACCACTTACACCTGCTTCGGCTAGTCTAAAAATGAGAATATCGAAACTTATTTTGTCGAAGGCTTTAGAAAAATCTGTGTAAGTAGCATCTGTCTGAATTTGAGAATCCATTCAACTCTGCAGGTACTCACTATAAACGATCCAATTAGTTTCCAAAGTCCTACTTTTAAAAAATCCGTGCTGTTGTGGGATAATGAAATTTTTCACATGAGAGAAAAGATACTTATAAATTATGCGTTCAAATACTTCAGCAATGATCGAGAGCTTGTTGATAAGTCTATAATTAGAAATATCATTTTTATCTCCACTTTTGAAAATTGGCGAACTCCTTCCACTCTTTTGGAAATACACCATTAATCAGAGACTGATTGAACAAAATATGCAGTGGTTTACTTAATTTGTGAGCGCAATTTTCGAGAAAAATTGGTGTAATGCTGTCTGGACCTGAACTCTTCGACACGTCAAGGGATGAGAGAACGTCTCGGACCTCTTCCTCTTCTATGTGAATATTTGATAGTACATCATTATTGCAGTTTTTAACAGTTACACTACGACTACGCTGCTGACTTCCAGGAACATATACACTCTCCAAATAACGGGAAAAAATATTGCATATCTCTTTTCAATCTGATGAAGAAATATCCCCATACTTCATTTCATTAGGTAGTTTAGAGCCGCCATATATATATATATATATATATATATATATATATATATATATATATATATATATATATATATATATATATATATATATATATATATATATATATATATGTTTGAGTTGTCTTTAGATATTAGTAGGACAGCCTCCTATTGAATCCAGTAATAAATTACAGTAGTATGTTTCCGCTCCACACTTAATATTAATTAATTTTTCACACGAAAACGGGGCAGATGCAAAAAAATGAACGAAAGATTCATTGTCAATTCTTTGAATGAATAAGGGCAGAAAAAACACGTGACTCCAAAAGAAATATCTCCGTTAATTTTTCATAATTATATCAGTGGTCTAATAATATAGACTAAATCAAACTAATATAATCTAAAGAGCTTAACACCTTGCAGATTGATGAATCAAAATTAAGAAAAATATATTTAGTTTTTTTCAAATAGAACTGTAAATAAGTATAGAAACAGATTCTCAAAGGGACGATATTTCTAATCGAAAATTCCTAAGTTATAGAAGTCTATTTGTATTATGTATAATTTATTTTATTATTGAAAATTGGACTCTCAATGGATTTTACGCCACGAGAGGAGTGGCAGCCAAAGTGAATACAAGCACTTATAATGAAATTATTTCTATTGAACTGAATATCAATTCAAGACTTCGACAAAGTATGGTATCATTTGATCATGATCAACTTTAGACAACATTTCCTTAATTGATTCATTGGTAACTAACGAATTGTTTTCGGAATTCCGTCCCTTTGAAGACAACATTCAAATACTTCTATGATGTAATCTTCTTATCTTTTCATAAAAGAAATATTGCAAAGTATGAAAAATTCCAGAACCATTTATTTGAACATATTTTGGGATCTTCAATTGTGATGGAAGTCCGAAAACATTTCATTAATTGAAAATTCTTTGAAAAATTAATTAAAATTTTAGCAACAGGATTTCATTTGATATTCAACTATTCAAATAACACCATATTTCTTACAAATTTCGAATTGATATTCAATAATATCTGATAGAAGTATACTAACTGCTGTGTTCACTTTGGAAACTATGTGTTTATGTCGAGACATATAGGACACGCGGTGTCCTATATCCAAGGTTGAATTAACAATATAAATATTGGAGACAAAGTTTCGTGAGTTCAGACTCTTTATACCGACATTTTATCTTCTTTGCGATTTTTATTATGGTTTCATCAATTAATGCACAGCTTCTGAATTAAAAACGAATATTGAATACCTCTTTTTTATCTTAACCT
Source organism: Cryptolaemus montrouzieri (assembly GCA_013387265.2). NCBI lineage: Eukaryota > Metazoa > Arthropoda > Insecta > Coleoptera > Coccinellidae > Cryptolaemus > Cryptolaemus montrouzieri. The sequence goes on from JABFTP020000144.1 coordinate 36,385,270, forward strand.
ACTAATAACGTATATAATGTTCGAAAATGTATTTATTCTCAACGTTAGTTAGAAATAACTCACCGATGTGTTGCTTCATTGAATCAAATAGAGAGTAATTCGTGCAAATATTCTTCTGAAGATAACTAGTTATGAAAAATATGAAAAATATTCATCTATTCTTTTCTGTTTTTCAACTAACTTCTCAGCTTTGATAAGTCTAGGCAGCTACAACACAATACGTATCACACAGAAATGTCGAATCAAGGCTAATGATAATTTAATAACTGAATAATAATAAGGACAGAAACTTGTCTATTGTTATTTATTATGCAAAAATCTTATAGATCTAATGAAATACTCTTATGATATTGGTAGGAGAATTCCTTAAGCGGATATGGATGCACAAGTTTTTGATTGAAAAAAATTATTTTATTCTTCATCATAATCTCTCTGATACTCGATACAAAACGATTCTTCAATTCAAGTCTTCTATACCTGTAGTGTGATTCCGTATAGCCTTCAAAATGTCCATTAACTTCTACCATAACTTAATTAATAAATTTGAGGTTTGGGAACAAATTGAAATCAGAGGGAGCCAGATCAAGTGAATAGGGTGGATGTTCCAATCGTTCGTATTTTAATTCGATCAATTTCACTACTGCAAGCAGGCTTTTTATTTTAAATTTTAAATCCAGCTGTCCAGAAGGCTGTCATAAATTACTCTGTTATTTCTTTGCCGGTTAGAAGATGATCAATTGACGAAAGTTCTTCTTCTGCATCACAAAAAAACTGATGCTTCAATATTCTTCGACGGCTTTGACCCCTTCACTACCTTTGGAATTGACCAACTTGGTTCAGTCCAGAAGGCGGTATTATTTCGCAGTTCGCGGTAAGTCTCATCCATGATTATAGATCAATGCACAAATCTGTTTTATTCAATTGAAAACGGGACAAATGTTCTTGAGATAAATTAATTCGAGTGCGTTTTTGATGAAAAAAAAGCTAATAGCTTTCTAGATCTTCATTCTCCAAGATATGTAACTCCTGCTTAAGTGACATGCCATAGGAATTTTTTGCTTGATCAAACGTCTATCATCTATAAAAATATTATGTACAGAATTACATCATTTCTCCAGTAGAGCAACTTTTTAGAAGTCCTGAGCAGCGAGTACACTTGCTCACCATTTACTAATGAATTTAAAAAACCCTCGAACTTTTTATCACACAAAATACTATGACTTTTAGATGTTCAATTTTATCCATTTCAAATAATACTATGATTCGCCTACATTCAACAGCTTATGAAGAGAGAATGAAATGATATATTGACTTGAAATTTCATATATGTTTATACGAAAAAGGCTCTACACAGTTATAAATTTGATTGTAATATTTGAGTAAAGCTGTTGCCCTGTGAAATTTTCAATCCCCCTGATATGTTTTAATTAAATTATTTTGGTAAAGAATTCCTTTTCCTCCGTAAAATGTATTGAATTTGAGCCTTGAACTCAACCTACACCTCCAATGGACTTTGACCTAGCCCCCCAATTGTTCTCGACTTTTTCGAGATTCACAAATCACTGAATAATTATCTACGATAAAGTTTGAATAAGATTGAAATTCGCATTTCAAATAGCATAAACCTAATAGTGAACTGAAATTGACCTCCAATGTTTCTGTTTCTTATCGAGTAGTGCCGTAACTTAGAAATCGTGAAATCAAAATAAATTCGATCACCTCTTAGAAAGTCAAGTGAAATACTGTTCTATTCATTATTCGCAACGAACACCAATATATTATAAAATTGAATGCAATAATTCACATACAAGCAGTGACAAGCTCTCTCCGGACTGTCAACTGTGCAAATACATAAATATGAAACATAATAGACAAACAACCATAAACAAGAATACAATTACCACTCGTTTTATATATATACAGTAGCTGCATAATAAGATCAGTGGCGTTGCAACTTATTGGGTTATTTCACAGACATAAATGTTATAACCTCCTTTTAGCGGATAGGTACCTTTTTTTATTTTTGGTAAAATATTGAATTTTGATCAATCAACACATTCTGTGGCTATCATGTAATATTAGATCCTTTAAACTGGGTAATCGTGTTTCTCCTACTCTCAATAGGAGCAGAACTTTCGAATACTTTAGACCAGTCAACATTTTTCAGTGTCCTTAGCAGACTCCACAGGATGTGCGAAAGGAAGGAAACTAACTAAGCTGCAAGCCTATTTGCTGTATCAACTTGAAGGCTGCCAAAATCAACATGCTGAATGTTCAGGAACCTTAGATTTAAACAATTCAAATAAATTTTATGTTGGATATGCATTTAAATAACACGTACCTAACAGATTCTAATATCGAGTATTCGTAATATAACTGTACCAACGTGTGCACATAAAATAGGGATATTAAGAACTAGGACTTTGTAACAGCATTAGTGAAGTTCACTGATGTTAGGAACTTTTTCATTCCCTTTATGGTTTTTCCTTTTACTGACGGAAACGTTGTCGGCTATAATAGTAATTATTACCTACACCATTACGTCACGAGGAAGGCTGCTGCCAACTCTTGTTTGAAGGTTATTTAAGGAATTCTTCTATATTTCCACCATCAATCTGGGCAAATGCATCTACTCCTTTGAATAAAAAACTTCTGTTTCCTCTCAAAACCACGTTTTTGATGAGGCTGACATAATTTTGAAAAAACCATTGTTTTTATGAGATACTGTATATACTTGTAGCTCTCTTCCGTACTAATATTGTGGAAATCGATTAGCTAACCTATTTTTCAAATAATTTTTTGCATGAAAAATTGCCGACAAATTAAAAAATCCTCCATTTTATTGTTTCAGTCTGAAATATATATCGTGGTTCGGACGATGAAGGCTGATCTATATTTTAATATGCACTACGAATTTTACCAGAGTTGAGGTTTCATGTCAGAAAGGATCACTTTCAGACAGGCGTATTTGATCTCTATAAAGAATAAAAATATAAAATTTCCTATATTCTTAAATACTACACATATACCCACAACCAAATTTATATGGAATCACTTTTAGAAACTTTTTTTTACTATTATAATCTTATTTCAAACTCTGAAAATTGATTAAAATTACTGCGTAAGTAAACTTTCGATCGCTCTTCAAAAATATTATAAATCGAAATTTTTCGTTTAAGATTGACCTGGTTATTAGTGCGTCTTTTTTTAAATTTTCAATCTATTATTTATATCTGCTTTTTTAGCCAACTCGATGACCACTGCTAATTCCAAAGGAGAAGATAGACCGGTAGCGGTAGCGCAAAGGTTAGGTCGCTCATCCTGTGCGCAGCGTTATCTGGGTTCAATTTCCAGAAATAAATGTGTTGGACATTAAAGATCCCTCCATTTCACATTACAAATTGTTTTTAATCATGGATCTTTGACTACTTGTGAAGAATGAAGTTTTTTGTTGTAAAAAACTGGATAGTATGTTAAGAGGTGTTGAATTATCACCACATGTTCGGAATATTGTACTCAGTCGTCACTGAGATTTGAAACTGTGAATTTTAAAATTTAAGAAAGCCTATAATCATAATTGAAATTCTAACCTAACCCTACGTTTGGTTGTCCGATGTGCAGAGAGCTCTCGTTGAAGAAGGGGTGACACAAAGAGATATAGCGGCCACAATTGGAGTATCACAGGGGGCGATTTCAAAAACCTACGCCCGAATGAAGCTACAATCTCTGCAAAATAGAACTAGAAGCAGTCGTTGGAAGATTTCTTCTGAAGAATAAGACCGATTTTCGTGCCAAATTGCAAGAAGTGACCCTAGTGCTTGGCACCCCATACTCCAAAGGCAATTTCTGGAAGCAACAGGCATCAGTGTATCAGTCGAAACGATACGTCAAAGACTTCGTTCAAGGGGTTTGTACAGCAGAAGGCCCTTGAGAGTTCCAGAGCTTACTAGACAAAAAAAAATTAACAGACTTAATTGGTGTATTGAGCACCAAAATTGGAATATTGAGAATTGGCGAAATATTATTTTTCGGATGAGACCAGATTTGGTGTTCGATCAGAGGACTGCTGGATTCGGCTTTTAAGTGGAAGACCAGCTAGACTCCGAGCACCAAGACAAATTCCAAAATACCAAAGGGGCAGTATGATGTTTTGGGGTGGCATTATGCAGGGAGGCAAAGCAGATTTGATTTCGTTTCCTGTGAGTGTAACGGCTAGAAATTACGTGGAACTAGAGTTGCAGCCCATAGTGAGACTCTGGCGAGGTGGCCACGGTGAGTATTGTATTTCATTTTTATGCAAGATAATGCTCCCCCGCATACCAGCAATTTCGTGTGACATTATTGACTATTGAACATTTATTGAATAATCTCAAAAGAAAAATTATATCGTGCCAGGCTATTCGAAGAACCACACAACAGCTCATGCAAGTCCCCACAGAAGATTGAAAGAATATCACCTTAGAAAAGGTCGAAAACTGAATCCAAAGCATGTCTAGACAGATTCAGGCTTGTATCAGGGCAAGAGAAGGTAATAAAAGCTACTGAGGTCGAGAAAAAACACCTACTCCGTTGGAAAATAATTTTCAATTTTTTTACTACATGCGGAAAGAGTCTCTTATTTTGTTTTGTTAGTTTCTTAAAATAAACCTTATTTCATTTCATTTTTCAATTGAAATATCTCAAAAAGGATCAATTCTAACAAACCTTCGAGATTTCCAAAATCCTTGTGATGATATTCAAAATATCGGATGATTCCATATAAATCTGGTTAGGTCATCAAAAGTGATTGATCTAAAAGGAAACGGTAAGGAAACAATGGTGTTATTTTTTAAAATTCATCGCAGCAGGTTCTTGACAAACTCTCACCATTTCTATCAATCTTCTACCCCATACGTTGCTTTCAGTGTCCAAGAAGGTAACATTATCATAATTGAGGTGATGACCCAATTCATTTTCGTGAAGTGCTGCCGCGCAAGATTTTTTGTCTTTTCTTCAATCACTCTTGTATTAGGTAATTTTTTTTACTAAGGTTTCTTCCTGTTTCTCCTATGTAAACTCTCTCACAGTTATTACATGGGATTTTATACACGACGTTAGGTCTCTTAAACAACGATGAGCGATCTTTCAATTTTGTGAACACTGATCTGGCTAATCTCACATTTTGGATTGCTATAAGTGTATTAGGTCCACGTAATAAACCACCTAGTTGTTTTGTTAATCCGTCAGCTTGAGGTAAAACAATGGTTCTTGATCACTCTTGTGTCTGTCTAGGTACTTCCGATAGTTGTGTCTGTTGGTTAGCACTGGGATGTTCAGCAGTTTGGTTTGTAATCGGATATTCAGTTTGATTTGGTATGTTATGAATCAATTTACGTAACAAACTTTTTGGGTAACCATTGGTTAATATCAAGTTTTCCAATTTTTTGAGATTGTTGTCTAACAAACTGTAATGTGAGATTTTTGTGACTCTCGTTTTCATATTTCGGATAACGTTGAATTTCATTTTCCATGGATGAAATGATTTGTAATGTATATATCTACCAGCTGCCATAGGTTTTCTATACCAGTCAGTCATCAACTCTCTATCATTTCTAATCACTAGGGTATCAAGAAATGGAATAGCATTGTTGGTCTCTTTCTCTATTGTGAATTTAATGTTTGATGGTAGTTGTTAAAAACTTCTTAAATTTCTTTTTCAGTTCCCTCCGGAATAACCACTATGAAGTCATCCACAAATTTCTTACAAAATGGTAGCTGGAAGGAAGTTGTGGTAACACACATCCAGAAGATCATCAACAGTATGGGCGATAGTTGGTGATATATATTACAAAAGTTTGTAAGATTAAAATAAAGTTGACTTAAAGAAAATTTCGAAAAAAAGTGCAAAAAAAAAGGCGTTTTACCTCCTTTAACATCTTTGCTTGCTAAATGGATCTAACAAGAAAGGAATACTAAAGATAAATATGTCGGTTCATAACCTCATCGTCAAATTCGTCCACTATTCTGTTTATAGGAAACCTAACATAAGACTGTTGATATGAAAAGGTCTCAATAGAAAAGTGTTCATTGACCTTTCTTTCCTATTGAAACTATGAGTCAATCTAACATTTTACCCTTCAAAGGAATACCTGCAGGAAAATAATCCACCTCTAAAGTATAGTTTTTGAGTGAACTGGAACATTTAATGATGAAACTCTTTAAATATTCTACCCTAACCTAGTTCCCCTTCAAGAGTGCCGCTACTGAATGATAACAGATAATCGTGCTTAATAACATCATAAATCGATTACTCAACACAAATCATCTGCATATTTGAGAAACGGTTGAATCACGAACTGTGTCCTTACAAGATGAACAAGAGACCTTATTCAAATCAGAAGTTATTTTTAAAACGGATGGAAATAACAGTTGAATTAATCATGAAAGAACCATTATTAAGATGAATCATTATTCCCGCGTGGATAAAATTGAATTTTCAAAATAAAAGTTTTGTGTTGTTGAGGTCGTATATTTCTCAATATTGGATGAAATTTGTGATTTTTGACAAGTCTGGTAGAAAAGGCAAGTAAAATGGGAAAATAGTAACTTATCAATGACGGGAGATACATTTGATCCATTGAGAAATTTATCAAAGACTGAAAAACACTCATAGACAGCTATTTTGAATTCTTAATTTGATGTTCAGACTTTCATAATTGGAAATAGAAAACAGTCGCATGATGCCGAATTTGGAAAACAGGGTGGACGGTTAATCAATTTATAGACAGAGTCATGTAATTCTGTAATTGAAAAGAACATGTAGATGGGAATTTGTCTTTGTCAATATTATCACTCTTCTTGTCATTAGTTATGATTCATCCACACAAGAGCTTTTCTATTGATTTCGCTACTCGTTTTAATTACAAAGTGATGATGGCTATACGTTTAATCTAAATCTACGTATCAATGAGGAAAATACTTAGTTTGCGCCTCATCATACAAACCAGCTTTCGGTTCTTAAAGGAATTCTTTCACATTTATTTCCAACATTTTATATATTAGTCTCCTGAAGGCCATTGCAATGTGCTGAAGCATTGAATATCATAAATCGTTGATTTAGTGAAACACAGCAGAAAAAAGGCAAGCCTAATAAAATTAGTTGTCAAAACCGAAAACGTTTGAAAAAAGAAGAACTTCAACTGCATTGTAAAGTGAAACACTATCACGTTTTCCGGAAAAATTCTAACGGAATATTTCCTTACCAATTTTCTCATCCATTTCGCAGAAATAGAGGTTATATTGCACCTGCTAATTCTAGTGTCCACTTAATCGAACTACGCGTAGCAAAGCCTATTTACATTAAGTTATGGAAATCTATATAAAAAAAGTATACAGGAATACATGTTGGGTACATGTATATCCGCGCTAAAGAGCCCATTAGAGGTATCTGGGAATGAGTATCTTGATTAATTTGAAATTTTGGGATTAAATTAAATGAATACTGCTCTACAATTCGCAATTATATTCAGAGCGGTATCACTTCCGGTGAAACCAGACATCGACGACAACTATGCTATTTCAAATAGCATGGTGTACCTTTTAATTCTTTTTATCAAAGGGCATCCTATTTCAAAAATCTTTTATTATAATTTATCCTATCATCCTATCTGAAATTAACCACCACTGAGCTATAATTTTTTTACCAAAATTTTCGGAATCATATTCTTTGCCAAAAAAAAATGACTCAGATTGAGCATTTTCTTTGGTTTAACGAGAAAAGTGTAGTTTTCGGGGTGAACGTACTTTCCGATGATATTTTCTGTACAGAGTGCTCAGAAATCACTTGTCAGCTCAATACAACTAAATTATCAAAATAAGGTTTTTTTTTCAAATTCGAGTTCCTATATTTCACAGATTTATTATACCCGTATTTCATTTTATTATCATGATTATTTATTATCGTGGTCTTATGCGCTATCTCAGCTGTTAGTTGGATATAATATACTTTTCCATGATCCAACAATCAAAGGGAATATGCTCGATTACAATATACTTGACAAAAATTTTTTTACTATCCTACATGTATTGAGAATTGCATTTCGATATAGGTATTCTTATGCAATTCTAATTTATTAAGGCCATCACGCAAACTTTTGGGTATTAACCCAGTCGAAGAAATGATGACAGGAACGATATCTATTTTATCGAGGTGCCACTTCTGCTTGATCTCAACCGCAAGGTCTGTGTATTTGGACTTTTTCTACTGGAGCTTGTTCAGCACGCTGTTATTTTTCGGTATGGTGACATCACCAGCATTGCTGTTCTGGCTCTCTTATCATGCACCACTATGTCCTGCCTATTATTCGTCACCATTCTGTCAGTGATAATAGGCCTATCGTAGTATAATCTTATAGAGTCATTTTCCAATACGGGCAGCGGTTGATACTTGTAATATGGCTGGAAGGCATTCAAAAGTCCGTACTTGTGTGCAAGTTTCTGAAGGATAATGTTGCACACTTGATTATGCTTGTGAAAATAGTTTGTAATGGCCAGTTGTTCGCAGCCGGACGTAATATGCTGTATAGTCTCCGATCTTATATGGTATTTTCTGCATTCATCTGTTTGTAATGTTCCGTCCTTAATTATAAATTTTTTGTAATGTTTTTAGCGACTTTTTGGTTTTAAATGGCCATAAGGAATACTTCTGTTTCAGCGAATAGTTCTCCTTTCATCAACCATTTGTTGGAATCTTCTTTGTAGATGTGTAGTTGATTAATCTCATGGTGATGTCGTCCATGCAATTCCTTTCTTGACCATTACTCTTATTTTTCAGTATCTGAAAGGCAACGGTATATTCAGCAGGTCATCAATGGTAGCAAGATGCAGAGGTGTTTATCTCTTACCAGCCAACGATACCACTCTGTAGAGGTAAGAAGTGCGAGACTTTGCAGAGAAGAATTCTCTGAGATTTTTTATCTGTTCGGTATGTAAGTTGACAACATCCATCAATCCGTGTCCTCCCTCTTTCCGCTTCAAAGTTGTTTTTATCACAGACGAATTTGGATGGTCATTGTTTTACTTTTTCAGCATCTGCCTTTGAATATCATCCAGTTCTGACTTAGTCCATCTGATTATTCCAAATGAGTAAAGCAACACTGGAATGGCGTAGGTGTTAATTGCTTTCACTAGATTCCCCGAGTCAGCATTGACTTCAGCACAGTCTTCAGATGCTGACTGTACTCTGAATGAATTTACTCCTTCGACTGTTTCTTGTTCGAAGCATATAATTTGATGTCATCCATATACAGTGGGTGGGAGATTGCATGAGAGTTCCTATCTGTTTTCATCCTGAATCCGTATCCTGTTCTATTGAGAATTGAAAACAATGGCTCTTTAGCTAAACAGAACCATAGTGGACTCAAAGAGTCTCCTTGAAAAATTCCACGACTTATGGGTATCTCGTCGGTTTTATTTGACTTATTGTTCATGTTGACCTACAGAGACATCCGCCAGTATGTCATTGTTGTCTTCAAGAATTCTACGAGGACTGGATGAATTTCATATATCTATAATACTTCGACAAGCCAAGAATGTGCGGTACTATCGAATGCCTTCAGATAATCGAGAAAAGCTGAATTAACATTCCGATGCCCTCGGTATGCCTGTTTCATTATCACAGAATTGATGATGAGTTGTTCCTTGCACCCGTGGTGTTTCCTTCTGCATCCCTTCTGCTCCTCTGCTAATAAGCTGTTCCGCTAGGGCTCCATGGAGATTATTAAACTTCTTGTACCAGAAGTTGTAGATTTTATCTATACCTGCGACCTTCCAATTGTAGGTCGCTCTAACTACTGTTGCGATTGTTTCGTCCGTTATTTTTTTGAAGTCCATATGTTTGATATCAAGGGGTTGTTTTTCATTCGTGATCCATTCAGCATCTTTATTATGTTTTTTTGGGCTCGACCATAACGATGTCCAAAAATCGGTCAAGCACTGTGCGTCAGGTACTTCTCTGTTGTTGTTTGCAGTTTCGTTATCTCCCTTGTGAAAAGTGGCTGCGCTTTAGAGGAACCTTTAGTTTTGGTGTTTCTTTTCATTATTATTGTTATTACATTTTTCACAGTCTGCGAGCGCTCTCGGTGAACTATAAACTTTGATTTTCCGGTACCTTCATAGATAAAAATCTGAAGGGGTAAGATCCGGAGATCTTGCGAGCCAATTTCATGGACCCAGTATTTTTATCCATCTCTCAAAAAATCAGCTTGTTCCAATATCTGGGGTGTGCAATGAGCCGGAGAACCATATAAAAGGTTCCGATATGAAACTGATGCATTTAACAGAAGGTTGTCTAGGTATTCCAACACAAATATAGTTAAAATCTGTAAATATTTCACACCACTCAAATCTTCATCAGTTAAATATTGACATTGTTTTTCAAACATTAAACTAAATACATTAATTCTAATAGGATGTAGGAAATTTCGCTCCCGTGTTAGAGGTCGATTGTTGACAGCCCTAATATGAGCATTATGACGATTAAAAATACTTCTTTCGAAAATTTGGACTCATCGGTCCGTATAATGGTTTTTAGGAAGTTTTCCTTAGAGTGAACCATGAATATTTCTCGCAGAAATTAATCCTAACTACCGCGTCTCCTATATCCATCGATGATATTAATAAGAATTTGTAGCGATGGAAATTATTTTTATCCAAAATTTTATTAATTGATGTACGTGCTATCCCTAAATTCGCAAGAACAGCACGTACATACGCATACGAATGGGCAATATCTTCATATTTGGTAATGAAACTAACTTAACCGCTTTCCGCTGACTATTTTCGAGAAGTGACAAAATTTGATTTTGTATTTTTTGAATTGGTTTCTTCAAATTGGTCGTAAAGTCGGATACTTTTCGTTAAATGTTCTGCAAGTTCGACTTATTGTTTGTTGGCATTTACCATGAATGATGAATAAATCCATTGTAGTATATCCTGGTTTGAGTATTTATTCACCATTTTTATCCTACCAAACATCGAACTGAGGCCGAAATTCATGGTACCTTGCATAGAACATTGTAAAACATAGAAACAAACATCGGAATTTAATCCAATCAGTCTATTTCTGTTTCACTGCCTAATAATTCAATGTTCCCAAGGAACTGGAACTTTTTGATGAAATCGCTAATGAAATGGAAACGAGCGATTTTAGATATAGGGAAACCTAGTAAGAATCTATGCAAATTTAAAGTACGGTTCCGATTAAGTAAACAGAATTAGATACTCGTAGTTGAAAAAAAGTTATCTTAGCAATTTTGTTTCATTGAGTAAACAAGTGTTTTTGTGGCATCCTGCATTGTAAAAACCATCGGTAAATTCGCTGCCTAAGAAAACACTTTTTTCGTTAAACTGAGAAGAAGAATAATCCCTTTCAAGTAGAAGCCAACTACGCGAAGAAGATGTCACTATAATTCCGAAAATTCTGTTAAAAACAATCATAGCTCCTCCGTTAATATTAGATACGACAAATGTGAATAAAAGATGCTTGATCAAGGATAACTTCAAAAAAATTATTTACTCGTTGCCATTTGAAATAACAAAGTTGCAGTCGATGTCAGGTATAATGGTGGTACCACTCTGAAAACAATTGCATACTGCAGAATAGTAACCACTCATTCTAATCCCATAATTTGAAATTGATGGTTAAACCCGTTTCGTAAATTTACTAATGGGCTTTCAATGCGGACACCCTGTATGCGTCACATCCTTTCGAACAATTCTTGTATTTAAGACATTTTACTAACGTTAATCATGAAATAGAAATGTCCGAAAAAGCCGAAGGTGATCTATTCGATTTATGAATTCATTTGCTTTTAATACTAATTCAACAATTTTTCTATTGGAACAACGTTCTACTCTATCACATGTTTCTATCATTTCGAATGTCAGTAGATATTTATGGTGTTGAACTCTGATGGCCCCCCCAGCGAAGTGGCTGTATTGAATCTTACGATCGGAAAAACAAAATCGGATAAATTTGCGACGGTGTAGAATCTCAAACGGCGATTTCGAATGTAATAAGGCGCGATATCAGATGTTGCCCCTTCAACCAGAGTTATGGTTATGTGGTGTTAATATATTCATACCAGAGATCGTAGGAGGTTCTCCGTGTCCACAACTATTGTTTCACTTGTCTCATTGTCACCGAGTTATATCGTAGCTTTTCCAAGATGCGTGTTCTTCATTTTTTTCGAGCTTGAGCATCCACCATCGAGAATTTAGAATCAAGATTACTTATACCTTCAAACATTCATAGCAACATTCATTTTCAGAGTGATGTGTGGCGATGTATTAATTCCTGAAATTTCTTTGCACATAAACTTATATTTCAGGAGATTAGAAGATCACAAAATAGATATTAAATTAATTTTGATACAAAATTTGATCTTGAATCTCTCCAGAAAATTTCTGGGAAAAACGTTCAAGAGAATAGAAGTTCTTAGGAAAATCTTCTACTGCTTTAATCGATTGCTCCAAATGCTTTCTGATTATGTGATATGTATAGTCAAACAAAATTTTCAAAAATCAAATGAAACTATATTTTCACTATCAAACGAATTGAATTAGTAGATCATTCCTAATGCGGTTTCGACCTCTCGTTAATCATTGGAAAGTATGTAAACCCAGTAAAAATTAACATGAAAATTATATTCACAGGTTGTTATTTGAATTTGGAGAACCCAGGTAGGCTAACAACTATTGAAAGGTAGCTACTATTCGGATATATCGAAAATTTTCTGTTGTATGACAGGCGTCACCTCCTCCCAAGAGTTGAGACTAAAATGAATAAAAATCAATCTGGTCGTTTATTATCTGATAGTTGTCATTAAAATGTGATCATACGTTTTTAACTGATTTCATATAATTTAGTTTTTTCCCTATGGGGCAATGAATAGAAAGAGTACCTCCGGTTAAGATAGTGTAAATGCTCTATTGTACGAAATCTTTTTTCCTTTATTACATCATTGGGGTGATTAAAAGAAGAGTTTTCATCGTTATTTCAGCTTTCCTCCACCCTTCCCAATTCCCCCACATCAGAAACCTGTTTTTCCACATTTAATTTTTTTTCTCAGATTTTGATTGCTAAAATAATTCACGAACACTGTTAGCCACTTCACAAAACATGCAAAATTTTTTTTGTAATTATTCGCTTACCTCAAGCACCCCAAAAATTTTTTTTCTTCAAGAATTCTTTCTCTAAGCTCAATGGAGGCCTAGGAGGTCTGATTTCTGTGGCGTAGGGTTCCTATTATTGAGAAGTACCTCTATGATTCTTTTCAAATTCTTCCTGATGGTGCGCCACCTCCAGAAACGCAAAATATCAGATTTTTTTGCCCTTAAGTACGAAAAATTCAACTTTTAACATATCTGAGCGTGAGGGCAGCCATGAAAAAAATTAAATATTATAATATCCTGAGAAACATAATATCCAAATAAAGATTTTTCTATTCAAAAAATATTTCTAGGGGTGATTTTTAGATACTTTTGTTTTTAATTTTACTTTTTGCCTCTTTTAGTGCGAAAAATCCAATTTTTCTCCTTCTGCGCTTACGGGAACCAAAGGGATCTATCTATGTAGAAGGTCATAACAGGACCAGAAGTACGTATCTCCAAACTTTCAATTCCAACGAACTATTTGATTTTCCAGAATTGAGGAAATGAAAATATTTTATGTAGGTGTTTATTATATGCCAAATCTTTTAGAGGAATAAAATACTTGAATTTCTATTAATAATTATTGAAACATTTAACTATTTCATACAGGTTCGTATCAGCTGTCACAGGCAATTTCTTATTTAGCGCAAATGCGTTAAGAAGGTAACACTTAATTTTTGAATTATGCAAAAGAGCAGCCAGAAATCATCAGCATATTGTAAAATCTCGCCATATACATAGTGAAACGTATAAATATTACGTAAATTATGAGCCGAGTAATGATGGTTTAAGCAATATAAAACAATGCTGGTGCAATTGCGCCAACGGAAACAAAACTATTGTCGCTGCTCTTATGTCGCTTCTCTTATCTATTTCTTGTCTTATGGATGATTTCTGTCAAAAATCATCAAACCAGCAGAGTACCTGACAGATATATTCATAAGTAGTGACGTATTACCTGTACCCAGGCCCGCCGTAAGCGGGCGTGCAAGGCGTGCAATGCACGCGGGCGGCGCATTCAGGGGGACGGAAAATCAGACAATCATCGACTAAAATTCAGACATTGTCACCTCACAATACTAAAAAGATTATCCTTATAAAAATAATATGATGAACGGCGCCCAAATATTTCTTTTATATCGTAGCATTACATAGCGCCATCTATTGAAATTCATGAGAACAAAGTTAATCCGTATCGTGCTCTATGCGAAATAGGGAAATCCCACAGACATCAGGGGAAATCCCCTTAAAACTATATACTCATTTCTTTGTTTTTATTTATTTAACACAAATGCGAAAGTGATGTGAGTGAACAACAAACTTCAATTATTTGGTTATAGCCCTAATGTGAGATCCGGAAACGGTCCAAGGTACTTAAAATTAATAATATTCTGTATATTTTTGTGCGAAGTGTGACTATGAAAATAATTTAGAAAATTATTTATATTATCCGTCGGCGCAAAAAATCATTATTATGGTAAGTGTCTTTGTTTAATTAATCAGCATATGGGCGCATTCATATAAACAGCAGGTATTCATGTAAAATTTAAAGGTTATTTTACTGAAAAACTTAAAGTAAAGATTTATTAAAAAATGTATTAAAATTAATACAGAGTGTAACAAAAGTAACTTAGGTAACGAAAGGGGACATTCCATCTAATCAATACGAACAACTTTTACTATGGGGTCAACTCTGAAGTCGCGAAAAAAAATTAGTTATTCCATTACATTTGTGTGCAGTAGGTATGAACATTTTTTTTCGCAGTAGTATTCTGATTATTATTGTGATTTAAAGGGTATTTTTTCTATTATACAACTTAAGAGTGAAGATTTATAAAAAATATTAAAATTATACCTATACAGGGTGTAACAAAGTAACTTAAATCCCGAGAGGAGTCATTCTACACATAAATACGAATAACTTTTACTATAGGGTAAAGGTGAAATCGCGAAAAATAACTATTCCATACAAAATGTATGGAAAAGCTGATTTTTTCGCGATTTCAGTGTTGACCCCTAGTAAAGGTTGTTCGCAATAATGGGTGGAATGATCGACCCCTTTGGGATTTAAGTTACTTTTGTACAACCGTATACTAAATTTTTCAAAAAATTCCAGGAACCGCAAAAAGGAAAAATATTTCAGGAGCTCAATTTCGACGGCAAAAACGAGAAAAAGATACAGAGAAAAAAAAACTAGCGGGATCTCTTGAGAAATTTTTTAGCAAACCAGAAAATAGGGACTCTGAATGTCAAGAGAATGTTGACGTAGATGTAGCTTCAACAAGCGCAGCTTTAAATCTAGAAGTTATGGAGGTATCTGAAGAGAAAGATGTTAGTCCTTCAGAAGGAGACTCCAGTGAAACTAAAGAAAGAGAAAGTAAAGCTAAAGAACCTGTAAGCAATTTATCGTCATCAAGTAGCTGTTTAGATTGTGGTGATGATCCCGGTTCGTGGCCCGCCAGTATGACTAATGATATTGTTAATATTTTGGTTAGCCGTGGTCCCGTGCAGCTGTTTAACCACAATTTTCCTGCTAATATCGATGGAAGAAAATTTGCAAACAGTTATTACTCTAGAAATCTTCCTAATGGAGAAAAAATTAACAGAGAATGGCTTGTTTACTCTACGTCAAAAGATTCAGTCTATTGTTTTTGTTGTAAAATATTCAGTGAAACTGTAAGTAGTCTGTCAGCTCCAAGCGGTTTTTCCGATTGGCAACATCTGTCATCTACCTTAAAACGACACGAAACAAGCATTTCCCATAGCGAAAATTTAAAATGTTGGGTCCAACTAAATCATATGTTACAAAATAAAACTACTGTAAATCGAATGCAACTGAGAGTATTAGAATCTGAAAAAAAACAATGGTGTGATGTATTGGAAAGGATCATAGCCCTCATAAAAAATTTTTA
Source organism: Cryptolaemus montrouzieri (assembly GCA_013387265.2). Taxonomy (NCBI): domain Eukaryota; kingdom Metazoa; phylum Arthropoda; class Insecta; order Coleoptera; family Coccinellidae; genus Cryptolaemus; species Cryptolaemus montrouzieri. The sequence continues at coordinate 36,401,373 of JABFTP020000144.1, forward strand.
TCCCATCAATGTCTGGCGTTTAGGGGCTCGTCCAAAATATCATATGAGCATGATACCGGTAATTTTCTCAAAGCAATAGAAATGATAGCATCCTTTGATTCAGTTATGCGGGAACATATTCACAGAATTCAAGCCTCGAAATTCGATTCAACTTGCATGACTCACTATTTAGGAGATCAGATTCAGAATGAAATCATTGATTTACTCGGCACGACCATAAAAAATTATATCCTGAACAAAGTCAGAGAATCAAAATATTTCTCTATCATATTAGATTGCACACCAGATGTAAGTCACACAGAACAAATTACAGTTATACTAAGGTATGTTGTTTTAAACAGTGAAACTAAAAATGTTACAATATGCGAAAGTTTTATTGGCATCTGTCCGATAACCAGCTCCACAAGTGAAGGACTATTAAATTTTGTTTTAGATTTATTTTCGCAATTAAACCTTGATATTAAAAACTTACGTGGCCAAGGTTATGACAATGGTTCTAATATGCGTGGAAAACAAAATGGATTACAAAAAAAAAATTCTGGAAATGAATAATCGTGCATTTTACGTTCCATGCTCGGCGCATAGTCTCAATTTGGTCGTTAACGATGCGGCAAATATAACGCACGACACGGTCAACTTCTTTAACTTAATTCAAGAAATTTACGTTTTCTTTTCTTCTCTTACCAATAGGTGGTCCATAATTTGCAAGCATTTACCTGATTTAAAACTTAAGGCATTAAATGCCACGCGATGGTCTAGCAGAATCGATGCAGTCAAACCTTTACGGTATCACCTCGAAAAAATATTTGACGCTTTACTTGAAATATCAGACAACAATTCGTCGGAACAACAACTCACAAAGCACATTCGCTTGCTTTGAATATTCAAAATTAGAGATTTATTTGCTTAGTTGTAATTTGGTTTGATATTTTAAACGAAATTAATGCTATTAGCAAAATGATGCAAAACCCCACAATAAATACTCAAATCTGCATAAATTTGTTAAATAAATTGATTCATGAATTCACCGATTATCGCACAGATGAGCATTTCGAAAGGGTGTTAGAAGAAGCTACCACTGTGGCTCGGGAACTTAATGTAGATGCAGATTTTCCGCCTATAGATACCGTTCGTCCACGAAGAAAACCAACTCAATTTCAGTATGAACAGAGTGATGAAGTCTTACTAGACCCTAAAACAAAATACAAGGTAGATGTTTTTTTTAGGATCCTGGACCAAACCTTAACTTCTTTAAAACGTAGATTCGATGAGTTGGAAACTTTTACCGACGTCTTTGGCTTTTTCACCAATAATAACTTGTTTAGTTACTCCAAAGATGATTTAATGAAACATTGTAAAGATTTGAATGTAAAGCTAAAAGATAGTTCAAGTAGTGACGCAGATATTGACGGTATAGATATGTTTAATGAAATCAATGCTTTAAAGTTGCATTTAACTGAAAACCAGTCTAATGATCCACAAACCCTATTGCAATACATTTTTGCTAATGAATTAATGTCAACATTTCCGAATACAGCAATAGCGCTAAGGATACTACTTACATTGCTGGTTTCAGTTGCATCTGGTGAAAGGTCATTTCCAAAGTTAAAAATAATAAAAAACTATTTGAGATCAACTATGCACCAGCAAAGACTAAGTCATTTAGCAATAATTTCAATTGAACATGAGATTCTAAATAGACTAGACACCAAAAAAATTATAGCTGATTTTGCCAACATGAAGGCAAGAAAGGTGCAGTTTCTGTAAAATAACTTAATACCTATACCTACCTACATAATATGTATAAACTGCACCTTTCTTGCCTTCATTTTTTCATTTAATGTCGTATTAGTGTATCTATCTTGTATAAAATAACCTAATATAACATAGTTTTTCACTGTACAGCTTTTTTTTTCACATTTTTATAAACACCTAGGTTTTGTAGTTAGATAGGGGCGGCACGATAGGAATTGCACACCGGCGTTCAAACCGCTAGCGGCGGGCCTGCCTGTACCTGATTAAGATAATGACGAAGATTAAAAAGTTGATTGAATATTATATTGAGTTGTATTCCTGTTTTATAAGGTGCACTTTTATTATCCAAACTCACACATTTATGATTGATGGTGAAGATGAAGAGGAATAATTAAGTACTCAATCCAGTTTATGATAAAAGTTTTATATTTCATCGAAATCTTTATTTGTCAATTCTTTTAGCTTCCATTAAGACGAGTTTTCAAATATTGTAATATTTTTCACATAATAGATTCCGAAAATAATATGCAGTATTATAAGTGTAAGTACTATAACCTACAAAACTGTAAAATTATTAAAAGTTCAAGTTCTACCTGAATATTGTATTAATTTGATTGAGGAGGTCGTTACTTGAAGAAAATCGATACACATATTTTCAATGAAATAAAACTCTGGTATGTAGATTTTCACTATTTTAACAAAACTATGACCGGTTTCACCACACTGTGGCTTTACAGACTAATGAACAGAGTTACTCCTCATATATTAGTCTTACTTCCTGCTAGCAGTCAATAACGGTTACAGTTCAAATATGATTAAGAACATAATTTCACGCAAAAGAGTAACTCTGTTCATTAGTCTGTAAAGCCACAGTGTGGTGAAACCGGTCATAGTTTTGTTAATATAGTGAAAATCTAAATACCATAGTTTTATTTAATTGAAAATTTGAATATTGTATTAATATTTATTTTGTAATTTATTGAACTCAAAGCATGTATGTATTGTAAATTATAATTTCAGTTTCACGACAGAAAAATTGGCAGAGAAGTGAGATTAATGGCAAAGAAAACTGAAAATCGATTCTATAAAAAAATTTTTTGAATTAAGTAATCTTCAGTGGGCTATAATATTCATGGAAAAACATGATATTAGATTGTTTTCATTATTTTCCGTACGCGCTGAAGCGGAAAAGATGAGGTTTTCGCTCAAAAAGGGGCTAAAAATATAAAACTGTTGGCAGGAATAACTAAAAATCGTCTCTTAATATTTTTTTTGACTTGAACAACCTGCAGTTAACTCTTATGTTTGTAGGATAGCATATTCGACTATTTTCATTGTTTCCCGTAAGTGCAGAAGCTGAAAAGTTGTTTTTTTTGCACTTCAAGGGATTGAAAAGTAAGATAAATGGCAAAAATTACTAAAAACCTTCCCTAAGAATATTTTTCTGGCTAAAAACTTTTCAGTTGGATAATATGTTTATGGGATATCATAATATTAACATATTTTCATGGTTTTCCGCAGGTTCAGACATGTTTGAAGTTGAAGTTTCCGCACTAAAAGGAAAAAACGGACTTTTTTGAGTTTTTGGAGGAAAGCACCTTCTGGAAAAATCTGAAAAAGTTCAGAGAGGTACTTTTCAATAAAATAAATCAAACGCGGCAGAAACTAGACCTTCCCAGACTTTCATTAAACCTTAAGAAACAATTATTGAGGAAAAAAATATCTTTAGTGCCCTTGCGGGGAACCAATAATCACGAAAAAATTTTGCATGTTGTTTTAAGTAGTTGAATTTTTTTAGTTTTCTTAAGCGATCAGAATCCGAGAAAAAAAAATTTAATCTGAAAAAACACATTTTTTTTATGTTGGGGGATAGGGAATGGAAACTGAAATTACTATGAAAACTTATTTTTTATCACCTCAATGATGTAATATGGAAAAAAAAGATTTCGCAAGTTAGGGCATTTCAACAATCATAACGAGGGGTACCCTTTCAATTAAGCAATACCAAGAAAATAATGGCCATTTTGGATGCTGTGGTTAGTTTACTTTAAATCTTGTTTACTTTCAATGAATGAAGTTTAATGTTCTATATGTCTAATTTCTGAGAACGACTAGTCTGACCTAGTGTCGACAACATGACATTTAAACTCCTGACTCATTTGAATTCTTCATTGGATTTTTAACATTAAATAAGAAGGATGACAATTTATCTTGAGGTGTGAATGCGCTTGCTTTTAGATTTCAATTTGGAAAGGTTATCTGTAACATTTTACTTATCTGTCTAAAATATAATAAACAAATGAATTTTTTGTTTTAGTTGGTACTTATAATATTTATATTTGGCTAATAACTACAAGTAAGTAGACGGAACTGGACCAGCTTCAAGGACCGTCTACTCGCTGGCCCCTGTTGGTTCACATATGGCTCCAAAAGTGCAAAAGCTGTTGAGGCTGGTGTATATGGTCGAGATGCTGCCAATGATGAGTTCATCTGTCTAAACGGGCTTATGCTTAATTTTCAAGTAGAAATAATCGCCATTGACCACTTCACTAGCCTCTTGATAGCGGAACAATCAACAAGTAGGTCAATAAAAATTATCACTGTTAGTCAAGCTGCACCAAAGCATTGTCATGTGACACCTACTCGCCACTTATTGTGCAGGAATGTCGCTCCACTCTCGCCAAACTGGAAGAAAGGAATACGCTTCGTCTAATGTGGGTACCAAGACTCTCGGACATTGGAGGAAATGAGAAGGTGGACTCATTTTCCGCTAGAAGAACAAACTTGGGATTCACCGAAGCGGAGCCTGGGATAGGAATTCCTCTGCAAGGATGGAAAATACCTCTTGGTTCTACTTAAAGGTATGAGAAATATGGCTGAGCCGCTCAGATCTCAGACACTCTCTACTTGTCATCAGTGGACCTTCCACTGTGAGATCCAAAACTTGTCTTGAAATTTCTACGCTCGACCTGATGGTCCTTACCATATTAACGGGGCACTGTCACCTCAAAAATTGACTAAATGAGTTAGGATTAATTAATTAGTTAATAATCATGTAGACTATGTGAAGAGGAGATAGAATCAATGGAACACGTTATGTGCAAGTGCGCAGCTGGGGATAGAGTCAGGATGAGGAACTTGGATCTGTCGAACTGAAGCCGACTGAGTTTATTAAGCTCTCCCCCACAAAGCTCATATCTTTCATAAGAAAGATTGAGCTTGTGGGTGAAATTTAAGGCAGAGTGTGCCACAGTAGACCACTGAATCGTAGTGGTCGATCTGTTAAGCAGCCCTCACTCATTTTATATATCAAATAGCTAAAAGTAATTGTATACATTCCACTTTTTTGTCAATAAAACTACCATCAAAACCGTTGCTATATATGATGAGAAGTATGCTCTGTGGATCATTGAATCGTAAGCCGAAACTTTATGTGAATTTGGGAGGTTGAAGTACATCGTTTGTAGTAGGTTTTTTAAAGATGCTGAAATTAGTTTTGCTATCTGCGTGAGAAATTGAGAAATCTATAAATAATATTTGATAGTTTCTTCCCTTTGCCGAAATTAAATTTTAGTTTCCGATGGAACATTTTATGAATTTGAGAAAATGATCGGTTGTCTATGTGAACCGTTTAGGCAAATAAATATGTCATGGAGGTATCTATAACAAAAATGAGTTTTAACAGGCAGGTAATTATTTAGTACTTTGTTTTCTATGTTCAACATGAATATATATTCGCTAAGAGCAGGCACTAAGCGAGACCACTTGGTTGTTCATATATCATTTCATGACTTTGAAGATGATTAGGCTGTATGCATAGCTCCAAAAAAATTATAAATTCGCAATGTATAAAATGGTTAACATATGTTTGTTCTAAAGATCAGATCTTAGTATATACTTCCATGTCTAGTAATCTTTGAAAACATGCTGTTAACATCTAAGCTTGACAGGTAAACATTATTCCATAAATGGAAGTTTGAAAATAATTTAATTATGTTCTAACATGTAAGTGAGACAATTAACAAGGAAGCCTAGATATTATTTCACAAATATAAATTCAACTCCGCGACAACTATACAGGGTGTTACATAATTGTATATCATAACTTGAGAGGGTAAATCTACGTGCAATTTTAAGGAAAAAATTTACATAAACATAGGTCCGCAAAAGCTTCGTTACGGAGCTACAGGGTGTTGAAATCTCCAGAAAAAATTGGTTTTCCCTTCAACACTCCTGCAGTTTTTGAGATATCCAGCACAAATTTGGATTCCAAGCTATTTTCTACAGCCTCCATCATAACACGTCCTAAATTTTAACTAGAATCTACAAGGCGTTTTCTTATCTGAAGCCATCTCATTTTTTGCCCTTTCAAACTTTTTTGCAGTACGCCACTGATCAGCGCACAATCAATTGTCGTCATCTTCGTTCAATTTAGAAACTTTTTTGACATCTGTAATTCTTTCGTATCTCCGACCGTTCTCAAGATAAAAATTATTAAACGATTGTATGCATTCGCTGAAATGAAAGCACTTCTATTTGAAAAAAGGACCAGTAGGCTTTGTTTTTTTTCATTTATTTTGACAGTTGCCAAATTGAACCAGTGTCTGCCTGAATTTTTTATTGAAGTAACGATTAGTTTTGAGACCTCTGAAGTTATTGCTGTACGAAAGAATGACTGATTTTACTAACGCCGAATTGGCTGATATCCATTACATGTACGCTCTGGCTGACGGAAACACAACAGAAGCTAGGCGATTATATCAGATGCGCTTTCCAAATCGAGTAACACCAGACAGGTGAATATTTTCAAATATCCACAGAAGGTTGAGGGAAACTGGTACTTTCACTGCAAATAATCATTTGAAAGGTGCAACTCAAACTACGAGAACTCAAGATATCAAGGAAGCTGTTTTGAATTGTATTGATTTGAATCCTCATGTGAGTGCAAGAAAAATTGGAAATCATAATATTTTACATGTTCACATCAAGAACAATTCTCATACGTCTGGGTCGGAAATAATTGCAAATTATATGATGGTCCCGCTTATTGGCAATTTCTTGAAGCGGAGTTACCCTTATTACTCGAGGATGTGCCACTTTTGGTGAGAAACATAATGTGGTTCATGCATGACAGCGCACCCGAACATTTTAGTGGAGAATTCTTGAATAAAACATTCAACAACTGATGAATAGGTCGGGGTAGGCCAGAACCATGGCCTCCTAGGTCCCCTGATTTAAATAATTTAGACTTTTTCTAACGGGAAATCTCAAAAGTTTAGTTTATACCACTCCAGTGAACACTGTAGAAGAATTGAGAAATCGAATAATAATCTATTGTGACCCAATAAGAAATACCCCAGGAATATTTCAAAGAGTGCGATATAATATGCGAAGAAGAACAGAGGCTAGTATTCTTGTAGGTGGAGGACACTTCCAGCAATTTATTTAGATTTTAATTGTTCTTTTTTTATTTTGGTTTCGAATAAGTTTGAGTTGAGTCTCAGAAGACAAGCTATATAAATAAAAGCAGATTTTGGGCATACCTATGGAGTATTTCTATTATGTTTATTTTATTTAGGGAATAACAATTCAAATAATTCAAATTCAATAATTTTTCACTCGTAAACGGTCGGAGGAACGAAAAAATTACAAGTATCAAAAAAGTTTCTGAATAGAAAGAAGATGACGAAAATCAATTGTACATTGATCAGTGGCGTACTGCAAAAAGTTTAAAAGGGCAAAAATGAGAAATGGCCTCGGAAAAGAGAGCACGTTGTTAATTTCAGTTGTAAATCTAGGACATGTAATGATGGAGGATGTAAAAATAGCTTGCATGCCATATTTAGGCTGAATTTCTCAAAAACTGCGGAAGTTTTGAAGAAAAACCAAGATTTTCTAGAAATTTCGACACCCTGTAGCTTCGTAACGAAGCTTTTGCGGACCTTGTTTATATAAAACTTTTTGCTTAAAATAGCACGTAGATTTACCTCCTCAACTTGTGACATGCTATTATGTAACACCCTGTATAGTTTATTGAAAACACACAAAAATACTTCGGCCATTTATCTAATTTGTTAATAGTTCCACTTAAGAAAGTTGAATTGAAACCATTAAAACTATAGGAAACAATAATGATCTTGATCATTGCATAAATGAATAGCAGAATAGTGAAACGAAAACAATTATATATAGCTATTAGCCAAAAATATACATTACTAAAATTCATGCCTTTGATATATTTTGCCCAGATAAGTGACAATGTCGCAAATAACCTTTCCAACTTGAAATCTAAATTTGCATTGATACCTTAAAATACTTTTTTATCTTCGTCATTTAATGCTACAATTCCTATAGATAATGAGAATAATTCTGAAGTTTATGAGTTATCTTGCTCATGCTGCAATCATATCTACATAGGTCAGACTGGTTGCCGTTTCGAAATTAGATATAAAGAACATCGAACTTAATTCGTCAAAAATATACAAGATTTAACATTACCCAAACACTGCATCCAAATTGGACCTTTTTTCCTAGTATCGATATATGGAAGGTTCAATACATTGCCCCGAAGAGTGAGGAATGGGACATCGAGGTTGCATAGAAGTTTGTAGATATATGAATACTTGCTTTTTCCGAGTATAGTTTAAGTCCTCACACGATCGGGCTGAAACACTGTATGTAGAATGGTTAAACATTCAAAACTTTTTTACCAACCGAGCATTATTGAAAGGAGAGTTCTTAGTGTGAGAAGCAAGATCATATAGAGGTCTAGAAGATAATAAAATAATTCATCGTACAAAATTGAACATCATCCTTTTGTGTGTCTAAAGGTCACCAAAGGTTGACGACCTGAACGTTTTCATTACCCAAATGGATAAAGCCCTCAATGAAATAGCATCGTCTATTGAGGCTGATGTTATGATTTCAGGGGACATAAACGTCTGTTTCTATCCTGATAATTCTCAAAGAAATTAATTCGTATGGTCTTCGCTATTCATTTTCTGAACCATCTCGTGACTCCCAAAGGTGTGTGGATAACATATTTACGAATGTCGATATCAGTAACAGAAATCTCCATATTCCTGATCACTATGCCCAATTCGCAGATTTTGCTGTCACAAAAACTCCTACAAAAATCAAATACGAGTACATAGGAGTAATAAATGACAAAAATAAAGAAAACCTCTTGAAATGCCTTGAAGAGGACTGGAGTCAAATTCGTGGGGATGCTGAGATCAGTTATAATGCTTTCCACAACGTCCTTCTAAATGGTTTCGAATATTGTTGTCCTGTAAAAAGGAGGAAAGTCAATAACGCCAGAAAGGAAAATGAAATATGGGATGAAGTTATTTTGAAGGAACTGCAGAATCAAATAGATGCGGCACATACATGATTGATGGTCAGAAGAGATAATGACTATAAAGAATTGAACTTCAACTTGAAGAGCCATATTGAGAGACGCATAAAGGAATTCGATTCTGAATATATTCGTAATGCCGAAAATAAGACAAAAGCAATGTGGACCATCATCGAAACAAAAAAAAAAACAAAATTTATTTGCTTCTAGAATTCTACTGGGAAGTGCTAACAGGAGATAGAGCAAATTGTGAAAAAAATGAAACAAAGATATACACGTGACTATTATGGACTTTCAGTCAACTTAATAAATTGGTGATTGGGCACATATCTAAACCTCTCAGCATCATAATAAACAAATGCTTGGGGGAGGGTGTGTTTCCCAAAAAAACTGAAAATAGCCAGGGTTGCTCCAATTTCTAAAAATATTGCCAAAGATGACTGTGGGAACTACCGACCTATATCTATATTGCCCACGATTTCGAAGATTTTCGAATCTATCATGAAAGACCGACTCTTAAGATTTATAAACAATAAATCTATCCTTTGTAGGCACCACCAAGGCTTTAGGAAAAATAAATCAACAATAACGGATTGAAATTATAGAGAATATCCTGCATTCATTCGATGAAGAAAGGGAGGCTGTACTCACTTGTTTGGACTTTGCTAAGGCATTCGACAGTGTGAACCATTCGAAGCTATTGGATAAACTGGACTTCTACGGTTTCAGGGGACCTCTCTATAGACTCCTTGAATCATACCTGCAAAATAGAAATTAGTTGATTTCAATACCTGAAGATCTGAAAAAAGAGGAATCAGGTCTGGCGTTCCCCAAGGATACATATTGGGGCCCATCTTATTTATACTTTACATCAACGACTTACCTGAGGGCATAAAAACAGCCATTCCTTTTATTTCCGCAAATGACACAAGCTTGCTATGAACTGGAAGAGACAACTACTAAATAGAGGAAAGTTCTCGGATATCGGTGGAACATGCAAATCATTGGCTTCAAGCTAACGACCTGATACTTAATAAGGAGGAAACGAAAAGTTTATTAATTACAACTAAATACAAACCTGACTCGAAACAACTGTCTTTCCTCGGTTTCACTTCGAAAATTACACTCTCATGGTGTAATCACATTAATACCATAAGCAGAAAACTGGCTAGTGCAATTTTTACGATCCGCAGAATAAAGCAACTGATAGGACTATATCAACCTATAGAATTATCTTGTGGGGCTCCCCTTCAGATGCACATCTTGTTTTCCTGAAACAGAAAAGAGCAATACGAGTATTGGATTGAGTTCCATAGAACACAAGCTGCAGGGCAAAATCTCAAGATACATACCATCCCCTCATCTAATAAATGATCATGTAACGTAACTATCCACCAAAATAAAAATAATATCACTAGGCAAACAGACCGCACCACCACAACACCCGGTTTCAAGAAAATTTGCGCACATCTTTGAACCGTATTGAAACGACAAGAAATAGCTTCTTAAGCAGCGGTTTCAAATTTTATAACAGACTCCCTAAAGTGTGGCAAAATTATAGCCTTTCACCTTTCAAAAGACAGGTTAAAAATATGTTGATCGAAAAAGCATTTTATTGTATTAAGAAATTTTCAAGCCAAAGATTATAAATGTATATTTATTTCATATCTTTAACTAATTTATAAATAACCAGTTCGTCCGTATATGTAAACAGATGTTTATTGTATTTGATTTTTATTTTAAACTATTCTGTAGTTTGTGACCTATTTGTAAACCAAATTGTTTTATGATCTTACAGGCCTTGTATTTTTTGAAAGTATATTAAATCTCTCTATCTATCTACCTACGTAATCTGCTACACTCTCATTCTCACGATATGAATTCTCGCTTGCAGCTTATATTTTTGTGATGCGACTACTTTACTTATATAGGGAGAAAATGAAGAATATCTTTATGAATACTTTGTGCCTCTTCGAGCATGCTATGAAAAATAAACTTTTCCCATCCAGGATCATCTCTGGATATGGTTCAATCCATTTTGAGTTAAACTTCGTTTTCGTCATTTTCAAATGTTCTTAGACTACAGAATTTCAACAATGAAAGATTCGAAATACTTGTTGTGAAAAAGAAGAAAAATAAGCTTAAATATGCTGATAATCTATTACCAGCTATCAAGTCATTCAGATTGAAGAAAAAGATAAGGCAGATAATCAAATTCTTCTTGAGCAATCAATCTTATTTACGACACAAATGTCCTAATGGGGTTTTTCACCGTTTAGCTCTTTAGCAGATTAAGTGATGGACAATGTAGATACCTGGCTTTCAATTATTCAATTCACTACCCTTGGAAGGAACATGATCTTTGGAATCTAGGTAAGTGACCAAAATATGTAACAATACCCTGAAATATGGATCTTTGTTCAATTTCGGTCAGAATATGTAAAATATGTAAAAATATGTAATATACATATAATCCGCTCTTTAGTAATACGCATTTTACGCATAGTCTCCAAACGTAAAGAGACTATAGATACCGTCGACAGTAAGTGTTTTCAAGAATTATTACTTACACGGAAGGCGATTAACTATAAAGCTCAGAAAATCAAATTGATATTCTTAATGAAGAGTTACCTTTGTGTTCAGTAATATGCAATAAAAACTGAAAAAATAGCATTGTCCAGCTTACAAACGAGAGACCCCAATGGACATTCGAGTATGTAAAAATTGTAGCAATCACGACCACAAGAAATGTGTTTGACTAACAGCTAATGATTTCGAAGATTTTGAGTGCGTCGACTGAACAGATTAAATAATATATACGAAAAACGAAAAAATCACAAGTACGGCCATATTAATAACGAGGGTTTGTAATATCACAATATTGATATGGGCCTTTAGCCATTTGGCCGATACTATTGTTGAAGTTATAGATCAGCATAACATCCCTCTTTTTCATTTACTTTTTTCAAGAAAGGAAGATTTTTACTTTATTGATATTTATAAAACTAAAAAATAATGTATTTGAAAGAGCTGTCATTATTTTTCTGATTAAAGATTTTGAGAAATAAATTTTTGCTTTTAGGTAGGCGACACTACCTAATAAAGAAAATCTGCCAAATGTGAATAGCACTGGTGCATGAGGGGTTGCATAGAAGTTTGTAGATATATTTGTTCTTGCTTTTTCCGAGTATTTTTAAAGTCCTTTTCACACTGTATGTAAAAAGGTTAGATATTCAAAACTGTCCAAGGCTTTATCCATTTTTACCAACAGAGCATGATTGAAAGGCGAATTCTTAGTGTAAGAAGCATGATCATATAGAGGTCTAAGATGATAAAAGAAGATAATCAAATAATACGTAATCTGCTACACTCTCATTCTCACGATCTGAATTCTCGCTTGCAGCTTATATTTTTGGGAGTTCACTACTCTCATGGAATTTTGACAATTTGGAAGCACAATCAATATTGACCTGTTATATATATTTGATGATATAACACAACTACACAATATTTTCCCTTTAGGAACAGGAGGGTCAAATGACCTCGTCCGATATTCCATATTTAATTATCAAAATTAGCGTAATATTAAATGGTAACTTGTAATATGGTCTATGGAGTAGTTAAGTGATATGGCCAGATCATCAACCTTGTTGAGCTATAACATCTTTCATTTGAATAAAAAATTACTTAGAGTGTTTATAAAATATTTTTGAATAGAGTAAGTACAGAAACATGTTCAGAGTACCTTCGTTAATATTTCCCCAATGTTACAGGTTCGTGTTGTAAATAGTTTTGGTGTTCTGATGAAAAAAGTACTCATCAATTTCATTATCGACTATCCCGTTTAGCGTTGCAATGTTGAATAAATGACATATAAGTGGAAACGCCTAAGTTTCGGACCTTGTTCATGGAGGCGGTAAAACACAAGTGAAAAATTGTTGAAATAAACAGTAAATACATATATACCGAAACTACCATATTCTTCTGTCGTGGAGTTAAATTTTGGAACATTTTTTAAGAACAAAATTTCTAGAATTATTATCTTCACAGATTACGACAACCATTTTCGTCCTTGATAAAATCGGCAAAGAAAATAAACGCTAATTTACAAATCATCTCAGTTGGAAATCATGATGAGAAATTGAAGAATATCTTCACAGGTCTACAGATTGATTCCAAAGATACGCGATATATGACGGCAATTAATGAGGAACTCGAGAATAATATTATGGGCCTCGTAAAGCTGCCCAAGCTATTGCAGATATACAAGATATCGTTTGTCACACAGAATTAAAGTTAATCGTATTTTGACAAGGAAGTGAGCTAAATTGAGCAGCATATGCTATGTTAACTTTTCACTTTCTGATCATATTTTGCAGCAGGTAGAGAGAACCTCTATTATATGACATTTGAGAGAAGGGTATCTAGATTGAAAATAAAGAAAAAAAAGCCGAAAGAGCCTTTTGGATGAAAACATTCAAATAACAATTGGTAGTATGAGTAATTAGAAATTTCCATGATCCCAAACTCGAAGCAGAGCGAATTTCATTCAACATTTCAACCCCTAATTCGCAATTTCTTCTGCGTTTTTTCTAAATTTCTTGAACAAAAATTTTTCTTCTTCATTGAAGTCAATGAATACAATTTTTCATATTTCAAACTTTTAAACTGGAGAAATTCTTTGCAGACATTTTGCTAAGATGAATCCCATATAATACTTTCGACTTTTATTTTGCCCCTAGAAGTGGTTATTCTAAGAATGAAGATACTCATATTTATCACTTCGTTATTATTTTCTTTATCAGCAACCCTGAATGAATTTTATGAGTAGTCTTGCGTATAAGTTTCTGAGCAGTATAATATACAGAGTTGATCTGATGAATTTTATTTCATGATTCAAATCTGCTGTAAATATTTGACTATATTCTTTTCAGGCTAATATTTCAATATTTTTCAAAGGGTTATTTCGAATAACACTAGTTTCATTTATATATATATATATATATATATATATATATATATATATATATTCTTTTGAAAAGAGAGGATTTACAAAAATTTGAATTATTGTATTTACAATAAGTGCTTATATCTATAATTTTGGTGTGTGTCAGAAAAATCAGAAGTGTGGGCTCAGGAAATGTAATAGGGGAACCATACTATCTTGTATATGATTCAATAAACGAGTGAAAAAACCTGAGGAAAAAACTAGTTTCCCTGTCGCTATTGCACTAGCAATAGCTTGTCTGTTTATGATGTGTTAATGTCGTGTGTACATAAAGAGTACCAAAGATTTTTCTACTTAGCCGCTTCATTCTCTCTTTCATTCCATGATTTCCAAAAACAAGGATGAAAGGAAGGGGATTTGGGACAGGAATCTGTAACAATGGAAAAAGAAAACCAACAGAAAAATATTTCAACAATCATACTTCTTATATGTTTCAATAAATCTGAGAAAAGATTTTACATAGCAAGCAAGGTCATGAAAGGGACTAAGGAGATAATAGAAAAATACATAACCTGCGATATTTCCTCAACTTCTATCTCTGTTTGACCGAAAGAGCCCCGATGGCCAGGTTCAGTCTTCCAAGTCATGCCGATTATGACCTATAGATGTTTAACAATCATTATGGACCCAATAATCTGGGTTGTCATCGCCCATATATTATTTCTTCGTGGAACTTGTTTAATATAAAGAAAAGTTTGAGATAATTAAAACAAGTAATGTGTTTTTCGGAATTTTACTTAATAATTATGATTCGTAACGCGTTTCACTACACCGTAGCTTCTTCAGAAGAAGCTACGGTCAATTTGTTTTGATATTTTCTAATTCGACTCTGGAAATTCGCAACTGCAGTTTTGCTCTTTTTTTCTCCTAATTTATCAATTATCCAGTGACAAAAGGACAGTTATTTGTTAATACTCTGGGAAATATCTATGCACGTGAAAGAATCTGAGTCTGCTTTGCGAACTTTAAGTAGGTACGTAAAATTCGCCATAACTTGAAAATTTGATATTTCAGGTACAGGGTATGTATGAGGAAATTCATAGTTTTTTCTGCAAATCTAATGAATTGAAAAAAAATATAAGTTACGATTTGAAAAAATGCAGTTTTCGATGTTTCTTCGTTTAGAAATGTGAGGCGGTAAAAAGAGCACTCTGTATACTGACGGAGATTCTGTCGGATATAAGTTATGTCCCGCGTGGTTTCTTATTTGCAAAACACGTTTCATTATTATGGTAGCTCATGCCGTTTTCGGGATATATCAATTGATAATTTTCTAGTTAAACTAGGATATTTAATGAACGATTCAAGCTAGACTTATGTGTTATGTGTTTTTTAATTGAAATGACAATGTTATGGAACCAGTCATCAATATACAGGGTGTTTTATATTATATAACAAAAGTTGGTATGTACTTCCGGTAGTGCCATTGAGGTAAAAATATTATGTAAACGAAAATATTTCGTAGCTACAAATGCGTTATGTCCCCTTCCTGCGATTTCTACAATGTCGGGTGTTTCATGAAAAACGTCCAAAGCGATCATTAGTCTCTCAATTCCAAAGAAGTTGACCTTCTCTTCAACTTTTCAAATGGTATCTCCATATTTCAATTTTTTCGGGTTATTTATTCAAGTTGAATAACTTCATTGAAGTAATTCGTAAAATGGGCGACTGTTTAAGTTCGCGAAAAATTGTCCTACCCGGGAGTGTATCGGTCAGTACATCAATTCGAATAACTCACATTATTTCGCCTTTAGGGTGAAAAAAGACTCTAATCATAACAGAAGATGCTGAAGAATCATAGAGTATGCTCTGTGGTGTAATGCCATTGAAAATCACAAATAATCTTCGTGGAATTATTATGGAAGTAATTCGTAATTATTAATGGGAAATCATGGCAGTTTAGGTACCTACCCGCTAATTCTCGATATTATTTCGTTTCGAGCCTTCTTCACGAAGAATTAGTAACGAAACTATTTTCAATCTAACACAAATAGTGCTCAAGCATTTCGACTCAATCGGGAACGTTTTCCATATCGTGATAAAAACTTGCCCTAATACGGTTCATTCCAAAAAACTCTCAAATGGAAGGTTAATGAAGAAACGGTATTGAATGTCTTATTGGGTGAAGCAGCGAATCCAGAAGCAATTGACAAATTTCTGCAGAAACCGGGACGTCAGCGACAACTGTTCAATGTGTTTTACGAAAAATTAAAAACATGACTTTTATGTTTCAAAAATTCAAGCTATGGAAGGACATGGCATCTCGAAGTTTTACCTGACAGAATGCATTCAAATTATTTATTTTCAGAAACAACTCTTGATGAGATGATTGAAACTCTTCACAACAATCGTTATTTCAATAGAGGTAATTTTAAATATTGGAGCCAGCACAAAGATTACAAGATTTCCTCGATGATCTTTCTCAAGAAGAAACGAAGAAAATTCTAATTCAAACAAGATGGTGCAGACCTCACAATGCAGTTTTAAAAGGAAACAATAATTTTGGTGACAATGGATAGGGACAAATGGTCGTGTTAGCTAGCCAGCCCTCTACTCAGGATTGAGTCTTCCTGATTTTTGACTCTATAGTTCTTCACACAAGTTTAAGGCACTCCACTAGAAAGTTAAGACGTGTTAAAAGAAAGAAAAAGAGCTCCCTGTTAAGAAATTCCTCCCGATGCCATTCTGAATGCAACACGTGCTATAATTAAAAGATGTCTCCACTTTTTCAAGTTTTTTACCGAGTATGGTTAACTTACAGTCCTATGGTTAATCACGAACTGGAAATCGTTGTCAATAGAGTCGAAATGTTCGAGTGCTATTTCACTTAGATTGAAAATAGGCTTGCATCATGTCTGTATCCACTTGAGTTTCGACTTCCATTAATACTCTGGAAAAAACAATAATAATAAGAATAAGCGGGATTCTCATCAGTAAATTTCTCCTTAATAATAGTAAATGACATGCATTATAATTTCATGAAGGTTGATACTTATTTTCAATGGTATTCCGCCATAGGGTTACTTGGCCATTCATTAGAATCTTTGTTTGTTGTTTGTTTCATCTTTCAACAATGTGCTCGGGAATTTAATCCATTTACACAGTGGACCTACAGCTTAGAGTGGATTCCGAACTACTCTCCTAGACCGTGCAACGACAACTGCCTACATAAGAATTACAAGTTATCTGGTCTTCGGAAATTTATGCCTCCTTTAGGCGACTCTGTCCAATTATCACTTTTTTGTTCAAGGACGACATCCATAACTTGAACCCAGATTCGAACTAGGCACCTCGGCTAAGCATATTCCTACATACTTGCTCACTAACTGTGCAGCTACCGAGGCGGTTCATTAGAATCTTCAGTTACGTTTTGTATCTTTTTAACCTAAAATTCGAAATGATGTGAGTTATCCGAACTGAAATAATGGCCTAAACTCTTTCTGGGATAGAAAAAATTTATCACAAACTCAAAAAGTCTCCCATTTTACGAATTACATCGATGACTCCGAAAAAAAATTCCGAGAATTTCCGAAATATTTTCATTTTGAAAAAATTAAAAATATGCATAAGCAACATGATACCAACACCCAGGTGGGGTGTTTGATTGGATATAAGCAACTCGGTTACCGACAAACGTCTTCCAGCGATGAGGTGATGAGTTAATCCAGCTGAGAGTAACGGTGGAATCAGTCCAACAGAAGATTCTATCAATTTCAAGCTTTCCCTGAAACGTTGTTGACACAAATGAAATCAACTGTGAGACATAATTTGCAGCAAATAGCTCAAGTCGAGGTATACTTAATTTCTTTGTGGGAATTACCCTATCTTTTGATATGACAAACTTTGGGTACAGTCACGAGATTTGGGAACTGATAGTCATAGACAACTACACAATAACCTTTCTCACTGGCGTCTCCGAAACAATAAAGCTCATATTTCAAATCTGAAGTGAGTGAAAGAACACGAGAAAGACTGATCTGCTTTAAAGATGAGAATTCCTGCATATACTTTTCCCGCAAACGCAGCACATCTGCATGTGGTTCATCATTCACCGATTCTGCACAGCCATAATCTTTGAATGAGATGTTTGAGAAGAAAAGTGACAGGTGAAAGTACACCGATGGGGTCGAAAGTGTGATAAATATTTATTTTTGTGTAAATGTTATTTGGAACATCGAGACAAATTTGAAAGGAGTCTGATCCTGGATTTTATTGTAGGCCTTAGACTGTTACTGAGGAGATAGTATCAAAGCCAAGAGGATCCTGCTTGAGATCTGCAGTAGAAAGGCGAGTTAACATATTTGGATGATTGCTACTCGATTTGGGTAAGTGAAAAGCTCCAAGTGAAAGAAGATTGATAAGCTCCATTTGGAGCTGAAGTGCGTGTGAGACATCAGAAGCTCCGCTCACAATATCATTTACGAAGTATTGTTTTTGAGTGCATGAGAGGCAAGCGGAAAACTGACCACCAGTTTTGACCAATTCTAAAAGTTCTTAAATCTCGAAAAGGAGATGGTCCGACGCCATAGGTGACAGTGAAGATACGATATTCTTGAACTTCGTCCTCAGGAGAGCTTTGCCAGAAAATTCTCTGATAATCCCAATGATCTGAACTGACAAGAATTTGGCGACACATCATTCTGATATCTGCAGTGAAAACAATGCCTTGTAGACGGATGTTAAGAAGTATCAAAGTGATATCCTTCTGAAGATTTAGACCTAAATGAAGGGCAGAAATTTATCACGAACTCAAAAAGTCTCCCATTTTACAAATTACATCGATGACTCCGAAAGAAAATTCCGATAATTTCCGAAAATTTTACCATTCACAAAGTCCAAGTGAAAGTCAACTTCAGGTATTCATGGAACAGACAGACCATTAAAATGTTTGATGCTGTTAGCATATCATTCAAGATCCAATTCGGTAATTATTTGATTAAAATGGAGTAACAATAGTAGGGGCAATAGCTTGGAACATCCGATATACGATTATATGTAGACATGAGTAACTCATGTCTATCTTGTATTATCTTGTATATTCTAATGTAGTTTTTTTAGGAAAATAGGTTCAAAGTCGGTTTACTAGTATCAGAGATTATGCCAATAAACAAAGACACCATTATACCTCTTTGTATGAATATTGTATACAAAATACGGTATTCTTTGTATGACGACAAAGTCAATTCAACGTTTTGATTTACGCGATTTCTAGTCATATATGAACCTGTCCGATATATTCAAATGAGATTTTGCTTTATAGAGCCATAAACACTTTTGATTTGTTGGAACTGGGAACGGCCTTCGTTCGACTAGAATTACAATGAATTTCCAGATAATCTACTGCATCATTATCGATATTTATTAAATATTAATATAAGAACTACATGCTAGCACTAACGATTTCAATATCACGTTTATGAATAATAACCGTGATGGCACTTCAGAATACGCATATTTATGAGCGAACAATATGACCATATATCCTGCTATTTCAATGTTGTGTGCTGGTATTTGAATTATAACGTTTGAATTTTAATAAGCAGTGATTGAAATCTACGTGAGAGTCGAATTCGCATGTCGTATTCATTTGATGATCCTGAAAATGTACCGTTGATGTTCATCTGTACTCAAATAATTTCGGAATTGGACAAAAATATAGTACCTACGAAATATATTGAGGAATGAGTTGATTGAAGATGAAAATTTCTAGAAGAATTAAAATAAAAATCGATCTTTCATAAGCTCTAAATTTATTTATTCATTTATATATTTAAATTAACGAGTCTTGACAACGGAGGTCATCGACACGAGAACAAATAGATCGTAACAAGTTATAAAGCGATGTGAATTTCAGGAAATGAATAAGATTTTTTTATTGTTCGCCATGAAAAAGTATGTTACTCAGTTTGTTCTTCAGTTAAAATCTGCATGTTGCCTGTTGGTAGTTGGTGCAATCTACGAGGATGTGACCGACCGTGGGATAGCCCCCAACGCAGGTCGCGTTCTGGAGCGTCTTCCGAGGTCCGTTCTTAAGTCTAGTATGTTCTATTCTCAGTCTGAGAATCAATACTCCATCTTTAGGTGCTACATTTAGCTGTCATCTGTTTCAGATGGAGGGCAGTAAGTAGAGTGATTTGAAGGTAATTTCATTGCAATCCACTAGCTTTTCCATTCTGAGGCTTTGCTTCAGATGTACTCTCACGTTCTTCTTCCGAAGGCAGAGAACTATAGGTTGATCTGAGTTTAACGCTTCCTTAGATGCCAAATTAACCGCTTCATTTCTTTCAACAGCAACATAAAAAGGAACTCAAGAAATCGATATAGAAAATCCCCTGCCTTGACGTGAGCGTGAGTGCCTGAATTCTTGAATGTTTTGAATGATGTGATGGGACGAATAGAGGTTCTTTTGACAACGGGTAGAAACAAATAGCAATTCTGTGATGAGTTCTATTAGAGAAACTTACTGACAGTATGCACTGAGGATTATATATAATTCTTCTATGAATACGCTAAAATGTGGGGATAGTTCTCTGTACTCACTGTCGTAGCGTGTGTAGTAACGGAACAACCTACTGCATTTAAACTTTTGAAATCATTCCTAAATAAACTGCTATCATATGAACCTAAGTTCAGTATGAAATCGGTATAAACGTTAATATTTCGTCATTCCTGGGTAGGTTCATATATATTGAAATTATGTTTTAAATGCTTCTGGGTTTATTGGGTAGTTGTGGTAGTTGACTATTTAGAAGTTTCCAGATTGGTTTATGTGGATTAGCGAAGACCCCTGAAGAGTACCGGTCTAGAAGACAGTTTCGTCTCAGGCTCAGTATAGATTCATTCATGACTATAACGAAAGGACCCAAGACATATTCTGAGGGATGGGTATTGAACAACTTTCAGAGATTTTAAAATAGATGACGAAGCCGACATGCAGACTATGCTTCCACAAATGAAATTGAATCTTACAGGAGCGGAATAAAGTTTCGCCTTCTGTACCCCACTTATGGAGAAACATTGTTTTTAAGATAATCATACTTTTAGATCATTTCCCTCTAGTTCTACATACTTTTTACAAATAAGTCGACTGTTAAATATCAACCAAAGAATTCCACAAGAGTCAGAAACCTTCATGGGGGGTTTTATTTATTGATTTATTGCAATGAGGGGCTACTGATCTTATGTTGAACTTCATTACTTCAGAATCACATGGTGGGAAGTTCAGTTCATTCTTCTTTGACCGATCAGTGAGAGAATTTGGGGTGATCTATTATCGATCGAGTACGTATCAGATAATTCACGGATAATTTTTGCTGTGATTATTCCGTCTGTTATAAAGTTGTCTATAAAATAGAAGATGTTCCCTTGAAGACCAATATCGTTGAGTTTGTTGAGAACAAGAGAATTTTGAGTGTTGTCAGAGGCACTAATTATATCTTGTTTGATAACCACAATGTCTTGATAGTTTACGAATAATGTGGCAAATTTTCGGATGAAGAGCCAAAAGATTGTCTTGGGTACATCTGTTTGGCCAGAATCTCGACTCCTCAAACAAAACACTTTTACTTTCCATATACCACAGTAATCGTATATTGGTCGTTTTTTTCAGGAGCTTGCACATAGTGCTTGTTGGTGAGACTGGTCTCACGGAGGTAGCAATTATTCGAGTATCTTGGAAAGGTACCTATTAAGGGGGCAACATAAACTTCCAGCCTGAGCATGTGTATTTCCCTAAAGAGACATCCTGTTGAAAAATGACACACCCAGCAGAGAAAAGAGAGTTCTTCTTCATTATTGCCTGATCTACTCACCCTCAAAGATTTTCAGAAAAAATTATCTTCAAAACAAAATTTCATGAGATTCTTCCACCATACACATGCTTCTCTTTATAAGAACTGGCAATGTTCTCGAAGTGAAACTTTATGCTTATGCGCATTACATTGAGCAACAGATAACGAAGTGTACACCACGATACAAAGCAATAAAATTAGTTAAAAAACAGTGTAGACACTCTTAAGACTATTTCACAAGTTGGACTCTGTGTTAATTCTTGACAATGTTTTTATAAACATGAGCGTACGTTCATTGGTTGCAAAATGACGTTTTTTTCGAAAAGGTACGCAATTGGTAATTGAAGAAATGTTTTCCCTCCATTGCCACAGATAACTTCAAAACTGGAACTCCTCTCACATATAAATTAAACGAGATTATGCTACAACTTCTTCTTCTTCTTCTTGTGGTGCATATCCGGTCCGGATATTGGCGATTATAAGATTATAATATTGTTTGTTACGGCACGGAAAAGTGTTGTTGTTGATATTGAAAACCATGTCCTGAGGTTCTTGAGCCAGGAGTTCCTTTGTCTACCAGGCGCGCGTTTACTTGTGATCTTCCCTTGCAGTATCCTTTGCAGCAGCGCATATCTTCCTTAATTTCCCATTATATGACCCAGATATTCAAGTTTGCGTGTCTTTATCATGGTTATTAATTCAGGATCTTTCTCCATTCTTCGGCAGACTTCTTCGTTAGAGACATGGTCTATCCACTAAATTCTTAGAATCCTACGAGGAAGCCACATTTCAAAGGCTGCATGTTTTTTGGTAGTTGCATCTGTTAGGGTCCATGATTTCACGCCGTAAAGTCAGACAGAGAAAACGTAACACCTGAGAAGTCGTATTTTTGTCGTTAAAAGAAATCGGCTCTTATACACTGAGCTCATTTTGAAGAACACTGCTCTTGCCTTCTCTATCCTGCAACGGATCTCCTGCGAATGATCCCATTGGTCGTAAATTACAGTGCCCAGGTATGTGTATTTTGTCACTGTCTCGATTTGTTGTTGGTTGAGTAATAGATGTCCGTGTTGGATTTGATTTTTGCTGATCACCTTGTATTTTGTCTTGTTGACATTAATATCTAGACCGTACTCTATGCTGACTTCTACCACTCGTGTAATCAGTTATTGTAATGCACTCACACTATCTGCCATAATTACTGCATCGTCAGCTTACCGGATGTTGTTCAGTATTTTACCTTTGACGTTTATTCCGGCATTAACGTCCTCAAGAGCTTTCCTAGAAATGTGTTCCGAGTAAACATTGAATAATAGTGGGAAAGCACGCATCCTTGTCTTACGCCTTGGGAAATACTTATCGACGTTGACTGTTATTCGTCTATGGTTATATATGCTGACTAACCCCAATATAGTTGTGATATTATGGCCAGATCTTTTCCGTCGATACCTATATTGTCCAAAATTTCGATTAATTTGTAATGTTGTACTCGGTCGAAAGCCTTACTATAGTCCACCACGCTGTTAGGCTACAACAGAATTTGAATATTATTTATCTTCTCAAATATAATTTTTCAATATTAAGAGAAGAGAACATAATGATATTCAGTTTTGCCGAATTTCCGTAGTTAGAATTTCTTTTACCTTAAATTTCGTCCTCTCCAAGAAAATTTTTATAATATCTGAAATAATTATAGTTTCTGAATTATTTTCTATATACTACAAGCATTATTTTTCATCCCACCCTTAATAAGTTTTCTAATTTCTCATATGCTGGTAAAATACTTTGGTTTAATTTCTAGACGTCATTTCCAATTCAATGAGCTATCGCCTATACTGAAATTAAAAAAGTGACCGGTCCATTTTAGATGATGAATAAAAGAAAATTTGATTTAATACAGTTTATATATGATTTACAACACAGTATTAAAAGTTAGTAATACAACCTTTGGCACTTCACAAAACTATTATCTAAATGATTTTGCAGAGAACAAATTAAGTAAAGGTGAATTATTGTCAAAATCTACTTGTTCATTCAATAATATGTTGAAAATTTTATGTCTATTAATTTCAAAGGATGCCCAATACTTAATATTAAGAGTTTTTATTAGACGAGTGTAAGATTTTAAGAGTTTGGTTGAAATTATGAGTTTCTTCATCTAAACGACTCGCGTAATTCGAATTAAATTTTATATTGATGAATCTACGATAATTCCTGTAGGTCCTAATTAAATTGAAACCATTAAATAAATGAATTGCATAACAAAAACGGAAACTCAATTCAATAGAATTGGTGTACCCAAAATCTAAAAATCAACACAGATATAGTTGTCTCCCATACGATGAGAAAGTTGACCAAAATTGAAAACATTTGTTGGTAAAGTGTTTGTTACACATCTTAATTCGAGCCAATGATAATCTATTGTAACACTTCCAAAATAATAAACCTAAAATAGATAAAGAATAGAAATCTGGTGTTTTCAAACTGAGCTGAGGTAATTGTAGATATATACAGGGTGTTACATAATAGTATGTCACAACTTGAGGGGGTAAATCTGCGTGCAATTTTTAGAAAAAAGTTTAAATAAACAAAGGTCCGTAAAAGCTTCATTACGGAGCTACAGGGTTGAAATTTCCGGAAAAAATTGTTTTTTCTTCTAAACTCTGCAGTTTCTGAGATATTCAACCCAAATTTGGAATGAAAGCTATTTTGTACAGGCTCCATCATTACACGTCCTCAATTTTAACAAGAATCTACAAGGTGTTTTCTTTTCCAGAGCCATGTCTTCTTTTGCCCTCTCAAACTTTTTTGCAGTAGGTCACTGATCAGCGTGCAATCAATTTTCGTCATGTTCGTTCAATCTAGAAACTTTTTTGACACTTGTAAGTTTTTCGTATTTCCAACCGTTCTCGAGCAAAAAATTATCAAAGGATTGTATGCATTCACTGAATTGTTATTTTATACTTTGTTTTTGCATTTTTGTGTATTTCACTATCAAAATGAGGATTTTCTCTGAAATTAGAGAAAATGCTCATTCTGATAGTGAAGCTAACTTTTCGAGAACAGCTATTACAAATTTTCACAATAATCATTATTGGGCTGATAAAAAACCCCATTTGATTGAAGAATCTCATCATCAAGAACAATTCTCACTAAGGACTGGATCGGCATAATTGGAAATTATTTGATTGCGCCTTTTTTTTGCTTAACAGACTAAACGGTCCCGCTTATCGAAAATTTCTTGAAGAGGAGTTACCTTTATTGCTCGAGGATGTGCCACTTTAGGTGAGAAATATAATGTAGATCATGCACGACAGGGCACCAACACATTTTAGAGGAGAAGCTAGGGAATTCTCGAATAATACATTTAACAACCGATAGATAGGTCGGGGTGGTACAGAACCATGGCCTCCTAGGTCCCCAGACTTAAATAGTTTAGACATTTTCTTATGGGGATATCTCAAAAGTTTAGTTTATACCACTCCAGTGAACACTGTAGAATGATTGAGAAGTCGAAAAATAACCTCTTGTGACACGATAAGAAATACCCCAGGAATATTTCAGAGAGTGCTTGATAATATGCGAAGAAGGACAGAGGCCTGTATTCTTGAAGAAGGAGGACACTTCCAGCAATTTATTTACTTCCTTATTGTTCTTTTCTTAATTTTGATATTGAATAAGTATAAGTTGAGTCTCAGAAGATGAACTATCAAAATGAAAGCAAATTTCGGGCATTTCTATATAGTATTTCTATTATTTTCTTTATTTAGCGAATAACATACAATTGAAATAATTCAAAGTCAATAATTTTTCACTCGAAAACGAAAAAAGTTTTAAAGGGCATAGGAGGACATGGCTCTTGAAAAGACAACCTCTTGTGAATTTCAGTTGAAATATAGGACGTGTCATGTCGTACGTGGGCTGTAAAAACTAGCTTGCATTACAAATTTGTGCTGAATATCTCAAAAGCTGCAAGATTTTTGCAGAAAAAATAATTTTTTCCGGAAATTTCAACATCCTGTAGCTCCGTTTCGAAGCTTTTTAGGACTTACTTTTTTTCTTGAAATTGCACGTGGATTTACCCCACCAAGTTGTGACATACTATTATGTAACACCCTGTTTACATATTGGAAGAACTTACAGAAATTTCAATATTAGAGTAAATGAACATTATCGTGGTTTCATCAACCATTCAACAGAAGAAAATTATAATTTGAAACAAAGTTGTGAAGTTTACATTCATTCAATAAAAACTCAATATTTATTTTTGGGAATCCATTGAAATCAATAGATACGATCTTTCCTACATATTATTGAATGATTTTGATAATAATTCCCTTTGTTTTACTTAATGAGTAAGTTTTACTTACGTATAGTTCAATGTTCTTCATCATATATAAATTTTTATACCTTAGTTAAGTTTTCATTTTGAATTTGTCTGATGAAGGCGAAGTGTCGTCGAAAGCGTTGCACATATAATGAATAAGTATAAATCAAATTTTCTTTTATTCATCATTATCGGCGATACTTTAAGAAACTTTGTGAAGAATTACAAGCGATTTGAACAAGTAAATTGTGATAGAGGCGATGACAAAATTATTTTTGGGAGAAAGTTCAACGTAAAATTAGCATCAAATGATTGCCTAACGCTAATTTTCTGCGCAAAATTCTGTTTATGAAACAAAAGAATCATCTTATCTCAAAAATATCGAATAATGGACATATATCTCATACTTTATATATTAGTATTACCACAGTAAATCAAATTGTAATATTGAAAGGTTTGATGCTTTTTTCATGATTTGTATTGTGTTTCTTTGGATATGCTCTTTTCTCTGTTTCTCTCTTTGTTTGTTACACTAAATGTGTTTATTCTTCAAGAAATTTCATTTACATCATTACAGTGCTGAACATGCACAGCTTAGTCTCCATTTTCAAAGGAAAATCCTTTTCTTCAATTACCAATAATAAATATAGTTCAGAAACCTATAGAAGCAATAATCTCAACTGTTCATTGATATATAATGTTCAACTAAGCTCCTGAAATATTTTTTTTTTCATTTCAGACTTCCTTCATTCAAATTATTCTTCCCTTTCGAGATATCAAAGAATAATGAACCGGGCTCACCCTTTTACCATCAATTGCATAATTATAATGTAGCTTGCTATTTCATTCCATTAGGCTTGAACTGATTCGTCGGTCTATCAGAATATCCAGAGGTTCTAGATTGGAGAAGTTATTCAGAAAGTCTTATAAACTCGTTCCCTTCGTTCTATTCATGGTTAATTGGACGTTGGTCCGTGCGCTTGAAATCGTCTAAAATATTCGTTCATTTATTTTCTCGTTCCTCAGTTATTATCCCATTTGAATTATAGATTGAAATAAAATCAAGGGTGTTTAGGAATAATTAATTTATTAAGTTTTGGTACAATATCGTTACTCTTCTCGCGATCTGGAAAATCAATTTCGATTTTGTTCGTTCAGTTGTTATTTCGATTTTCGAAAACAACTTGTGAGAGAAATTTTCATTTAGATTTGTGTTTAATGCGAAGACTGGGTTCGAGAGAGAACGAAAAATATTTGGCTGTTAATAAAGCAATTGACTGACAATCAATCCACGAATTGTGAAAACAAATTCATATTTGAGGCCTCGACCATACAGAGCATCAGCAATTGACGTTTTTGCGGTGCCACAACTGAAAAAATTAACAGTCCAAAAGAAAAAATTTAATTGCTTGGGTGTTATCAGATGAACGTTGGTAACGCTAATCTTTTCGGGGCCCTATTGTATATCGAAAACGTTTGCCTTAGGCTATAGTAAAAACAGGTAGCATGATCAGAACCCAAATTTTCATCCAGAAAACTACCAATCGTAAAAAAAACCTTTTGGGCAGTGCCTAGAGGTAAAGGTAGGTTTTTCTTTCCAGCCTGGGGAACCTGCTTAGCAAAACTGTATAAACATTTGTGAATGATTTAACTTTTGTGGTCTAGAAAATAAAAAAGAGAAACTTTCCAAAGGAAGATCTTTTTAATAATATTACAAAGGCTAATGTGAAGTTGGCATAAATATAACTTGTTCTTCTCTATTCAGAAGTTGTATCAAAAGATTTTTGAACCAAAAGATTTTGATAATAGCATACTGAGGGATAATATGAAAATCGCGTTACTGTGTCTCGTTTATTACCGGATATTTGAAAATTTCAACCGCCCTCTACTTCTTTTTGGAAGTTTAGCGTCGAATAAAAACTTATTGACCAAGTCTTCTATGATGATATACCTAAAGATAATATGAAAACAGCATAGATGTATCTTGATTACTACTGGAGATATGGCGAATTGAAAATTTTCAACCATTCCTCTCAGATTCGGGAGGTAAGAGTCGCTTTTAAAAATTTTTCAAACAAAATTTTTTGATAATACTATGTCTAAGAATGATATGAAAACCTGATTTGATATGTGTCAATTTTTTGGCGCAGTTCTCATTTCCAGGTTGTCTCCATACACGAGTAGGGTAGGGCGGGGCTAGTTGAGTAATTTTTCACTTGAGGCGCATATAGCTCGTCTATAATGAGTGTCAATGAGTTGTTATGCGGCTTGATTGATTAGTAATTCATTCGTTAGCAAAAGTGTCCATAATAATTTTTTTGTAACGATTCGAATTTAAGATCTACAGCTGTTTAAATGCAGAAAGTCAAGTACGCTCAATGTACCCCATAGGTGAGGTAAGTTGAGCAAGGGTATGGGGCAGGTTGAGCACTAAGAATGTCTAATCAAACCATGGGTTCAATGTTGACTAAAGAAGTTAATTATGTGGTTTCCAATCAGCTCTTTACTTATAGTCCTTTAGTGACAGAACAACAAAACTTTAAGTAATTTTCTTTTGATAATTAATTGAAAATAGAATGAACGAAACATCAACGTATCTTAAGAGTAACTTCAGGATTAGATTCAGTCTTTCTGTTTGAAGTCAGACTTAAATATCTTACGAAATATATCAATAAGATCTTAGCAACTCAATCACCATTGACACTGTTGCAATTGACACAAACTATCAGTACATCTAGCACTAATCTTATCTATTCGTTCCTAACTAATAGACTGCAATACACCGTAGTGAATGGAGTAGCCTCCGAGCTCGGTGATGTCCCGCAGGGATCGGTGCTGAAACCTTCCTTGTTCAATATTTTCATCAACGATCTAATTAATGCGGTGGGCGCGGCAGATCTCCTGCTGTTCGACGACGACACCACCGTGATCGGAGGCTCCCCCTGTGAATATGAGCTACTTCCTCAAATGAACGATACACAAACACTTCTATCTGATTGGTTTCGTGCCAATGACCTTAGTGTCAATATTGACATGACATCAAAAATGTTTTTTGCTCAAAAAGAGATGAACTTCGTCAATCCTACAGAAGTCAGATTCCTTGGGGTAAGGTTGGATCCCAAATTGAGCTGGGAGGTTCACGTCTATGCCTTGGAAGCTAAAATATCCGGAAGCATCTTTTTGTTACGAACTTAGTCAAACTGCTCCCTGGGGAAGCCGTTCGAGGGGCCTACTTTTCACTTGTACAGTCGCACATGTGCTGTGCTCTGACAAGCTGGGGTCACTCTACACATGCAGACAGAATTTTTGCCTTACAACGCAAAGCTATTCGGATAATGGCAAATAAAAAATATAGAGATGACGTCAGGGAAGCTTTCGTGGCTCTGAAGGTGATAACTTTTCTATCACTTTACATCTCTCACTACCTAGTGGACGGTAAGAAAGATGAAGGTCAGACATTCAATACAGACTTTCACAATTACCCGACTAGAAACGGCAATGACATTCCTATGGATTACATACGTCTGAACTCTAGCAGATTCAGTCGAAATTTGTACAATAATTTCTTCTTGAATAAGTTACTAGAATCTGTTAGATTGCTTCCACTCAATGGATTCGAAAGTTCCCTGAAGAAATTTTTCATGGAAAATGCATTCTATTCAGTCAATGAATATTTGGACTGTTCCCATATGGCTGTCACCCTCGGGTCTCTTTAGAAAGGATCTTGTGTTTATTTTGTTATGTATGTAAACCTACCTACTCGTATGTAACTTTCTTAAATAGTAGTTTTTAGTTTTTAGTTTTTGCTCCTTTTATAAACTTGACATGTGCAAACATGTTACTTGTTTACGCACGGAATAAACTCTACTCTACTCAAACTGAAGTATAATAAGACCAGCACTTGGAATATATTTTGTATATGTCCTTTTCCTGCAAGTTTGACAGTGGATCCAATTATCTTCTGGTAAACTTTTAGCACGGCCTTCGCAACAAATCAGACAGGAATAATCATTATCATCACTTTCCTCACTTGACTGGAGTATTTTTTTACAGACACCCTTCTTCCTTTTCATACCCATGTTCTTCTTAGGCTTCTTAATTTTTTTGTGGTTTTATTTTGATGTTCTTCCAAAGCGTTCTTTTCGGGAGTGTCTGTCAGTATTGCAGCTTTCTTCGTTCTTCTATTAGTAATTGCTGTTTCTCTAGGGCCAGCCTTTTGGTATGGTCATACAATTTCCGAGGGAAAATACTTGGATTAGGTCGATCTTCTCGTTTTCTTTGTTGCTTGGACTAGGTGCGGGTTCAGCTTGGCTGGTGGAGGCAGAAGGAGTGGGATTAGTTTCAATGCTGGACATCACAGCTTACTGTGAATGATCTTTTTCCGGCTCGATAGTTTCTGGTTCAGGACGATTGGTTACAAATGATGGTGGAAAGTCATCCTCACCAAAAATTTTTGAATTATACAGGAAGATGCCTGTCTTTGGGAAACCGTTAACAATATTGATACTTATCTGAGCAAACTGCAATGAATCAGCGACTATTTTTGGTATATCATAAATAGTAAGGGTTTTCCCCGGATTGCTTCGTAGCCATGCGTCTTGAGCAGCAACGCAATACTTTTTGAACGGTCCAAAGACTGACACATCCAACGGTTGTAATTTATGGCTACAATACGGTGGAAATGACAGTATTACAACTCCGTTCTCTTTGGCCAACGTTAGTGTCTTTACGTTCAAGTGAGAGTAGTGGTTATTCAACACTTACAAAACAACAACTGTTTTCTCGGAAATACAAACATAGGAGGTACAGCATTTTCTAGAGCAGATACAGTAGTTACTACTGTAACTTAGTCCTTCGTTCCTCAGAAGTCATTGCGCCAACGTTGCGTTCACCTTTGGCAGATACAATTTTATTTGGCTTCAGCAATTCCAAATGTCTGCCACAGTAAAAAAAAAACTTTAACATTCTGCTTATCAAATGATGTTGCCCTACCAAGGATGGTGGATTCTGGTTTACGTATGAATAGCTCCAAATTTCGTTTTGAAAACATCGTCAGCCATTCTTTTCCATTCATCTTCTCTGCAGTTGAACTAGGTGGAAATTCGAATGCCAAATTTCATAGCACATTTGTAGGCAAGGCGAAGAACGTCTTTTGGAGAATATCTATAGAACATTGATGCCATTTGTTAAAAGTATTTTTTCAGAGAGTCTTCCTGTGTTGGAGAAAATACCTGCCTTGGTGTTGCATAGCCCAAGGATGAATCACCACCTTCAGTTAATTTCTTCAAAAACCTTCTCAAAGTCATCTGTTTGATACCAACTTTTTTAGTGGCGGCATTAACACTTTTTCCTTCATCATTGACAGCCTTTGCAGCATTTTTTAAATCTTCAGTAGTGTAAGAAATCTTTCTCTCATAAGTTCGCATCCTAGCAAAGAATGAAACATTCATTACTTTAGTTGTTTGAGTCGTGGGGTAAGTTGAACAACTACAGCTAAACTAAAACCAACCCGGAATTCTGAAACAGAAGTGAGGTTATAAAAAATCGTAAGAATTATACCCAAAATTTCTCTAAATATCAAAAGTACAATAATTATTTGGAAGATTAAAATTTATCTGATTAAAACAATAATTGATTAATACAGACAAAAACTTGCGATAAACGACGTTTTTGCTTTTTGTGCACAAAATAAACAAAACGCACGAGCGCTTCACACGTTGGTCCAGCCGCCACTAGCGATCGCGTGGTGATTACCCTTCCTGCGACGCCTTCTTTCCGCCATACGATGCCTATGCATATTCTGAATAGTTTGCGAGATATTTCGGCTGCCCAACTTGCTCCTGTGCACAACTAGCCCCACCCTACCCTACGTCTCATACCTGGAAGTAAACCAAACCCTATTCAAGGTAACTACTAGTTAAGGCTACTCGGGCTTCGCGATTTCCTCTGGATAAGAAATCTTTAGTAGTCATCGGGCATGTAAATTGAATCCTTGAAGTCTGTTTCTAACAGTTTTATCACTTATCCATACGTTGTGGCCTTTCCTGAGTTCTATGTAAAGTTGACTCGCTGTCAGAGTGCGATTTCTCAATGCCTACATTTTTCATAATCGATGACGACTAGTATGTTGATCTCTGACGTAACCAGTTTCATTTTAAGGAATTCACAACCGACTGGTAGTAGTCAGATTAGTCTCCAATACAGTTGCAACAGTTTTCTGGGTTATACCTCCTTCCAAGATACCTGTTCGTCTCTTTGAAAATGACGTCGCTCCATAATTAAGAATACTAATTACAATACTCTTACCACACAGCTGAAACCACAACTGAGTAGCTAGGTGAATGACAGAATTGAAACAAACGCAAACATCTGGTCTGCAATGGGACAGCTAAAGAAAAAAAATCACACATGCCTTATCGATCACTAGGAGAATATCATAAAATCAACATGACCCTTAGTAGATCTTTATGAAAGTATATGGATATTTAGGTACATACAGTGCTTCAAGAAATTAACATACAATTTCAATATTTCAAATTTCTTCTTCCATGAGAAACATATTATTGATAGTTGTTTTCGTTCAGATATATCTGGACATCTACCAACAAAATTATTTGTTTTTTCTCGGCGTGCATGTTCCTCTCATGACAAATGAAATAAAAGAAATAAAATGCGATCTTTCAAGAAACCGCCACATTGATAACAGAAGGTGTTGATCATTTTGTTTTGAGTGAAGTTTGATCTTCTTGAACATTTTGATCACAAAAATTGACCTCGGCACAATGTACTGAAGCAGTAGTGTAAGATGACCTAGGTTGGACTAATACAAGAATAGGCCAAGGGATGAGGTGTCCCTTTCAATAGATAGAATTGCAGGTCAGGGAGACTGGTAGTCATGAAAGGACACCTGGGCAAAGACGAGCAACAACGACGATCCATAAAGTTATCTAATAATTTCGTCGTTGGGACAAAGGTTCGCTATAGCTAAGCACCTTCAAAGGTAGCTTTGACAGAACAGTGGAGTGCAAATTAGTACTGAAACAATACGACAATGTCTGAAGGAATTTTGGGTTGAGGCCTGATGCCGCAGCTCGAGGCCCAGCTCCAAATGCAGCAAATCAAAGAGATGGCGTGAGCTTTGCCAGAAAATTTATGAATTGGTTGGAAACTATCTGAGAGAAAGTTTTATTTAAAGATGAAACGAGATTTCATCTTTTCCATTGTGATCGAGGTAAGATTGAGATATATGCCCAATGCAACTTTCTACCTACCAATGGTTTTGGTGGAGGTTCAATAATGGTGTGTCATCGTAAATAATGGAATCCTGAATGCTCAGAGATATGTTTCATACAGTTTAGAAGAACCTGTTGTACCATTTGAGGCAAACATGAATAAGAACCTTTTGTTCATGCATGATAACGCCAGACTTCACTAAGCTCATATCGTTTGGAACTACCATCAAGGTCACGAAACTGCTTCAGTGAAATGTCCTACACACAATCAGACCTCAATCCCATCGAATATATCTGGGATATTATCTATGGGAGATTAAGAAGCTAATAAAACCACAGAACTTCCGCGAATGAGGTTCCAAATGTTTTTTTTTTCATTATTCGTTCTATTTCAGTTTGTATCTGTACAATTTTTGCTTCGATTGTTCTCGAGCATTCTTTAGTTGCTGATCGATTGCTGAAAAATAATGCGTTAATATTTCTGAACCCCTTGTGAATAATTTTGAATTTTTCCATTTTGTGCAATCTTTTCTAGGCGCAGCATATACAGGGTGTTACATAATAGTATGTCACAAATTGAGGGGGTAAATCTACGTGCAATATTAAGGAAAAAAGTTCATATAAACATTGTCCGTAAAAGCTTCGGTACGGAGCTACAGGATGTTGATATTTCAGGAAAAAATTGTTTTTTTCTTCTAAATTCCTGCAGTTTTTGAGATATTCAGCCCAAATTCGGAATGCAAGCTATGTTTTACAGCCTCCATCATTACACGTCCTAGATTTTAAGTGAAAGGTGTTTTTTTTTTCCGAGGCCATGTCTCCCTTTGCCCTTTCAAACTTTTTTGTAGTACGCCACTGATCAGCGTACGATCAATTTTCGTCATCTTCGTTTAACAGAGAAACTTTTTTGACACCTGTGATTTTTTTCGTATATCCAACCACTTTCGGGTGAAAAATTATTAAATTTGAATTATTTGAATTGTATGTTATTCGCTAAATAAAAAAAAAAAAATAGAAATACTCGATAGGTATGCCCAAAATTTGCTTTTTTTTGATAGCTCGTCTTTTGAGATCCAATTATACTTATTCAATATCAAACTAAAAAAAAAGAACAATTAAAACTAAAAAAATTGCTGGAAGTGTCCTCCACCTGCAAGAATTCAGGCATCTGTCCTTCTTCACATATTATCACGCAGTCTTTGAAATATTCCTGGGGTATTCCTTATCGTGTCACGACAGGTTATTATTCGATTTCTCAATTCTTCTACAGTGGTATAAACTAAACTTTCAAGACATCCCCATAAGGAAAAGTCTAAACTATTCAAGTCTGGGGATCTAGGAGGCCATGGTTGTGGCCCATACCGACCTATCCATCAGTTGTTGAATATATTATTCAAGAAAAAAGTGGCAGATCCTCGAGCAATACAGGTAACTCCTCCTCAAAAAATAGCCGATAAGCAGGACCGTTTAGTCTGTTAGGAAAAGAAATGGCCCAATCAAATAATTTCCAATTATTCCGACTCAGACATTTAGTCAGAATTCTTCTTGACGATGAGATGCTTCAATCAAATAGGGTTTCCCTCAGCCCAATAATGATTATTGTGAAAATTTGTGATAGCAGTTCTCGAAAAGCTAGCTTGGTCTGTGAACATTATTTCACTATCAAAATGAGATTTTCTCTGATTTTATCTTAGAACCATCGGCAGATATTCAGTCTTGAAGAAAAATCTCGAGGAAGTAGAGTTTGGACGCGTTGAATATGAAACGGGTACAATAAAAAGTCATGGAGAATTCTCCAAACTAGAAAATCTAAAATATTTAACTGATTCCCATGTTTTCTTGTCCTCACATTTCAAAGATTCGAATCAATACAATTCAAGACTGCTTCATCAATATCTGGAGTTCTCATAGTTTGAGTTGAACCTTTTAAATGATTATTTGCAATGAAAGTACCAGTTTCCCTCAACCTTCTGTGGATATTTGAAAATGTTCACCTGTCTGGTGTTACTCGATTTGGAAAGCGCACCTGATATAATCGCGTAGCTTCTGTTGTGTTTCCGTCAGCCAGACCATACATGTAATGGATATCAGCCAATTCGGCGTTAGTAAAATTAGCCATATTTTCTTACAGCAATAAATTCAGTCTTGAAACTCAACGTTAATTTAATGAATACTTCGAGCAGACACTGGTACAACTTGAGCAACTATCAAAATAAATAAATAAATGAAAAAAAATCAAAGCCTACTAGTCATTTTTTTAATTAGTGTTTTAAATTCAGCGAATGCATACAATCGTTCAATAATTTTTGCTCGAGAACGGTCGGAGATACGAAAAAAACTGCAAGTGTCAAAAAAATTTTTAAATTGAACGAAGATTATGAAAATTGATTATACGCTGGTCTCTGGCGTACTGCAAAAAAGTTTGAGGGGGCAAAAGAAGACATGGCTTAGAAAAAGAAAACACCTTGTAAATTCGATTTGAAATTTAGGACCTGTAATGATGGAGGCGGTGAAAAATAGCTTGCATTCCAAATTTGGGCAGTGTATCTCAAAAACTGCAGGAGCTTTGAAGAAAAAACCACACCCTGTAACTCCGTAACGAAGCTTTTGCGGACCTATGTTTATATGAACATTTTTTTCTTGAAATTGCACGTAGATTTACCCCTTAACTTTTCATCTAACATATTTCTCCTCAAGCTTTACTTTATTTTCCGTTTGTGAAATATTTCCTTTTTCAATTCAACGAATACTTTAGGCTGTCGAGAACATTAAACATAAATTGTAGAAAAAATCTTTCTTGAAGATTTTCATTCTATACAACAACAATTCTTTGTTGATTCTGCCACAGATTTTTCATCTTTCTAATATGAGAGACTGAAACTTTTTCGCTAACTAAAGTTCAATATTCCCAAAAAAAAATCTTCACGAACTCTTACTTTCGCTTGTATAATATGATCAAATTATCGTACTTTCGTCTAGTTTACATATAAATGTTTATTTCAAATAGCTACGTCATTTAGAAGTAGGTAAAAATCAACCGCCGTACAAACTTTATTAGTTATCAGAGAAAAATGTCCTTTTGTAAATTCTTTTCATTGACTGGTATGCATAACTGAATAGATAGAAATCAGATTTTGATATATCATGACGAAATTTACGACGACCATATCACAAAACGATGATTGCTTGTCGACTGTCTTACGGTATGCATTAAACGGCTCTTTGGGTCCGTTTATCAGCAAGACGTTCGACTGGATTAGTTGTGTGTGACTGGGATAGCGACTGTATTAAAATACTTGCACATACGAAGTACAGATACGATCGACTCAGGCCATGAGAAAGCTTTATTCGAACAATTGACATACAAATTTACTATGTACAATTTGTTTAATTGCAGACACGTTGAAAACCGTTATCGGTTCATTGTTTCCACTGTAATAGAGCAATATTTATCGTAGATGAGCAATTCGGTAGTTTTATTGCCCCTATATAGATTAGATGATGACTTGGTAATTAAACTACTACAAGAAAGTTTGTTATGGCCCAATTCCAAAAATATTAGATTCTAGCGAATTTATTTTTACTCATACAATAAAAAATAATGATGGAAATACTCGATAGGTATGCCCAAAATTTGCTTTTATTTTGATAGCTTGTCTTCTGAGACTCAACTTATACTTATTACATATTAAAAAAAAGAATAATTGAAAACTAAATAAATTGTTGAAAGTGTCCTCTACCTGCAAGAATACAGGCCTCTGTCCTTCTTCGCATATTATCACGCACTCTTTGAAATATTCCTGGGATATTTCTTATCGTATCACAAGAGGTTATTATTTGATTCCTCAATTCTTCTACAGTGTTCACTGGAGTGGTGTAAACTAAACTTATGAGATTATCTCATATGAAAAAGTCTGAACTATTTGAGTCTGCAGCCCAAGGAGGCCATGGTTCTGGCCCACCCCGACCTATCCATCGGTTGTTGAATGTATTATTCAAGAATTCCCTAGCTTCTCCACTTGAATGTGCTGTTGCCCCGCCATGCATGAACCACATGTTTCTCACCAAAAGTGGCACATCCTCGAGCAATAAAGGTAACTCCTCCTCAAGATATTGTCGATAAGCAGGATCGTTTAGTCTGTTAGGCAAAAAAATTTCCCAATCAAATAATTTCAAATTATTCTGACCCAGACATTCAATGAGAATTGTTCTTGATGATGAGATTATTCTATCAAATGGGAGTTTCCCCAGTCCAATAATAATTATTGTGAATATTTGTGATTGCAGTTCTCGAAAAGTAAGCTTCGTCTGAGAACATTATTTCACTATCAAAAAGAGCATTTTCTCTAATTTTATCTAAGAACCATCGGCGAAAATTCAGTCTTGAAGGAAAATCTCGAGGAAGTAGAGTTTGGAATATGAAACGGGTACAATAAAAAGTCGTGGAAAATCCTCCAAACTAGAACATGTGAAATATTCAACTGGA
This sequence comes from Cryptolaemus montrouzieri, assembly GCA_013387265.2. Lineage (NCBI taxonomy): Eukaryota > Metazoa > Arthropoda > Insecta > Coleoptera > Coccinellidae > Cryptolaemus > Cryptolaemus montrouzieri. The sequence goes on from JABFTP020000144.1 coordinate 36,439,328, forward strand.
TTCCAATTTTTCTTTTACTCACATGATGATTCAAATCAATATAATTCAAAACTGCTTCCTAATATTCGGAGTTCACATAGTTTGAGTTGCACCTTTCAAATGATTATTTGCAGTAAAAGTACCAGTTTCCCTCAACTTTCTGTGGATATTTGAAAATGTTCGCCTGTATGGTGTTACTCGATCTGGAAAGCGCACCTGATAAAATCGCTTAGCTCCTGTTGTGTATCCGTCAGCCAGACCGTACATGTAATGGATATCAGCCAATTCGGCGTTAGTAAAATTAGCCATTTTTCTCACAGCAATAACTTCTAAAGTCTTAAAACTAATCGTTAATTTAATAAACAATTCGAGCAGATACTGGCTCAACTTTCGCAACTGTCAAAATAAATTAATAAATGAAAAAAATCAAAGCTTACTAGTCATTATTTTAATTAGAAGTGCTTTCAATTCCGCGAACGCGTACAATCGCTTTTGCTCGAGAACGGTTGGAGGTACGAATAAATTGATGACGAAAATTGATTGTACGCTGATCAGTGAACACTGCAAAAAAGTTGTAGAAGATTGTAGTATAATTTTAGGACGTGTAATGATGAAGACTGTAAAAAAAAGCTTGCATTCTAAATTTGGGCTGAATATCTTAAAAACTGTAGAAGTTTTGAAGGAAAAACCAATTTTTTCCGGAAATTGCAACACCCTGTAGCTCCCTAACAAAGCTTTTGCGGACCTATACTTATATGAACTTTTTTTCTTAAAATTGCACGTAGATTTAGGCCCTCAAGTTGTGACATACTATTATGTAACACCCTGTTTTGTTCAAATATATTTAGAAGAATCTATGGTATAACGGCCTTTAAAAAATGAACTAAGCATTTTTGAATCTTTCGTAGACTTTATACTTTCATATTGGCACAAACTTGTTAATTGGTGTAATAATCCCCAACAGTGGTTTATCACTAGAATAAGGATAAATATTGTTATTTGTCTCAAATAATATCTTGAACTTGAACATACTTTCTTATTATCTGTTAATGCGATATTCGTGTCTAAAGATAATATATAATCAATTTGTTTCATGGTGTTATATTCAAAAGCATTAAAATTTTATCAATACTGAAGTTTCTATAAATATTCTGTGCTCAGTCGCTGACATTTGCTGGTCTGCTTAACGAAATCTTTACTTCAACATTGAACTTTAAGTTTAACATTGACGAATATAAATGTAATGATGATAATAATAAGTTTCGTTCTGATATTGATATGTTCGCTGTTTACATTGTTCCTGAGATATATGGCGAGAAATAACACCTACTGGAAGCAACAAGGCATAAATTATATCAAACCTAAACCAATTTTTGGCAACATCTTCGATATTGTTCTGTGCAGAATCTCTATAGGAGGACTTATCCGAAAATTTTACGAAGAACATTCCGAACACTACATAGGATTTTTTATGTTCGATCAACCTTGTTTATTGGTGAACGATCTAGAGTTAATCAAACAGATACTGGTGGAAGATTTTAAATATTTTCAAGGAAGAACGTTTGCTCGTAACCACAAGGATGATCCAATTGGCTCAAAACTCCTTTTTTTCGCTGGACTTCCGTGGAGAAAGATGAGAAAGGATATGTCTGCGGTTTTTACTCCATCGAAATTGAAACAACAAGCAAACTTGTTACCAGGTGAAAATACTAAATTGATAGATGCATTGAAACAAACGTTATCGGAAGGGAAAAACGTACTGAATGTTAAAGATTTCACAGATAAACATACTGTTAACACGATATCTTCAGCATATTTTAGCATCGAAGGAAATAGTTTCAAAAATCAAAATTCACCTATGCTGGAGATTTTTGGAAGAATATTGCACTATAAAGCATTATGGAATATCTATCAGTTAACTTATATGATCATTTGTCCTAAACTATACAAACTTCTGGGTATGAGATTTGTTGATGCTTTCTCCACGAGTTTTTTGAGGAAACTTACATGGGATCTTTTGGATGAACGAGAGAAATCCAACTTTGAAAACAATGATTGCATCGATGTTTTATTGAATTTGAAACGTAAAGAGGATATCAAGGAATGTACATCAATTGGTTTGTATTGATTTCTTTTTATTATCACCTTATTATTAATTTAACACCTATGTTTATTTGCTCGTTTATTTCTAATGGAATTTGCAAATCTCTTTTTCAATGGCTTTCAAATAAACTTTGAACACTTGACAAATACCAATGATTCTACAATAATCTGAAGTTTGTTCCAATTTTCCGACTAGCATAGCATCAGGATTCACGATCAGTTATTGATTAATTCTTCTTAATATAAAACACACATTACATATTTGTGTAGTATAACACTGATAGACAAAAATGACCCTAATGAAAGTTAAAGTGAATGGGTTATTTTGTATCTACAACTAGTCTGTCACTATTCTGCATTTTTAGAAAAATTTCACCCTCAGTTTTTTGCTACAGCAATTAATCTTTTTTAGATGAAAATAATGTTTCAAATAAGAAAATAAAAGAATAACTTATATTTACTTTTATTCCGCATTTTCGAGAATATTTAGCGTCAGGTACATCCCTTTTGGTACCTTTTTTCCATGTTGGATGTATCCTGATGGAACCGCACACCGTGGTCGTCGCTAACGGCTCTCAAATTTTGAGGAAAAAACCAAATGCTAGTGCAAAAAGTAAATATTGAGCTACATATTTCATCCCATGTCCTTGTAAGCTGCTAAAAGGTTGTTGACTAATTCTTCATTGTTTTCGGCCTTGTGGCTTCCAAGAAAATTGCGAACAATATTTCGAAAACATGTCCTTGCAGATTTTTCGATCGGATTAAGTTTTTGTTCAAACTCTTCATCAGCCAGTAGGTCTTTTTTTTATTTCAGATTGAGTGCGTCAATTGCAAAGACCACTAGCACTGACGGTACATATTTTTATAACTTTGTTATGGAAACTATAACATAGCATATAAATTGATGATTTTGAAAAATAATTGAGAGTATCATATATATTGATGAGATTGTTCCCAAGAGCATCTTGTAGTGTCGATTTCAAGTTTGATGCAAGTCTCTCCTGGTCATATTTCGTACGTTCTACAATGATATGCCTGATGTCTAACCTTACGTTGCATAGCTCACAGTTTGGAGGAGGCTCTTTCGCCATTAGGTGTTGGTGGGTTAGACGAGTATGGCCTAATCGAAGTCTCGATATTTTAAATTGATCTTTCCTTTTCTTTGGTGAATCAATAATTTCATAGCTCTTTGGTTTAATCTGTTTCAAAAATATCCCTGATTGGGACCATTGGGTTTGACAAATTTCTCGGACTTTTTTCTTGGCCATACACTTGAAATCACCTGGAGTTAATAATTGGAGATTAGGTGTTCCTTTGGAGGAATTCTTTGCGGCAATATTGGCTTTTTCATTTCCAGTAATTCCAACATGAGAGGTAGTGAATACGAAAAGTAATGACATATTGAGCAGGTGAATCTGATGTCTCCGTTGATTTATCTGTTGCACCAAAGCACAGTTTGAATATAATTTTGATAGCTTCTGAATTGAGTTGAGTGAATCAGTGCAGATGCAGTATGAACATTTCGGGTTATTCAGAATATATACCAAGGCCTGGTGAATGGCTAGCATTCCTCCAGTAAAGAATGTTTGGGTTCCTTCAGGTGTAACAACAGCAAGGCCCACCACACCTGTGGATATATTTGGCGATGCATCGGTGTAGATGAATGTGGCCTCTGGATGTTTATGTAGTTCTTCTTAGATTATTGTCCTCAAAAGCTCCGGGCTAGTCTCAGAATTTATGTATTCAACTAAGTTAGTAGTTTTATCCATTCTATGTACGCACCAGGGAGGTATGGAGGATGAAGGTAGGGGTAAGTGAGAAGGTTCAGGAATTTGCAGTTCTTCAAGTGTTTTATTAAGTCTTTTATAATAAGGACGAATAGAGTTTGCTCAATGTAGTATGTCTCGTGTTACCATGGTAAACTGTATAGCTGATTTTGTATGCATATGTCAAGGTATTGATTTGACTACGATATTTCAATGGCATTTCACCTACTAAACAATGTAGACTTTGAATTGGACTTGTTCGAAAAGCTCCACTAATAATTCGTAGTCCTTGGTTCAAAATAGCTTCCAATTGTTGGTGATAGCTTTTCGTAGCAGTTGAATGAGCAAGAATTAAATATTCAATCTTTGATCTAATTAAACACCTATATATGTCTGAAAGGCTTTTAGAGTCAGCTCCCCATTGTTGAGTTCCTAGGACCCTCAATAGATTGAGTATTTTATTGCAATCAGTTTTAATTGACTCAATGCGTTTCCTCCAATTAAACTTTTCATCAAACCAACTGCCTAAAAGCTTCATGCTACTTACAAATTGTAAATTTATATTTTTCTCTTTGAAAGAAAAACACGTTTCGTCTTTTCTGAAGAGAATTGAAATCCACTAGTAAGGTTCCATTGTGATATAATATTTATCGATTGCTGAATTAGACTTCGCATAGTTTCAACATCTACGCCCTTCACAAATAATTGCAAGTCATCTGCAAAAAGTTGGGCTTTTACTGGTGCAGAGACATCGTTCAATATGTCGTTTTTTGCTATTAAGAAAAGATTAGGACTTAGAACGCTTCCTTGAGGAACTCCATTCTCTTGAATTCTTTCCGAGGATAATTGATTATTTACTTTCACCTGAAATATTCCTTTTTCTTACAAATTTTCAATAAACGTCAAAATGTTTCCCCTTATGCCCCAACTGTTCAATGATCTGATGATCTTGTGTTTTTACACCATCTCAAAAGCTCGGTGGATATCAAAGAACACGGCCAGCACCATTTGATTTCGACTGATTGCCTCATGAATTTCTGATTCAAGGTTCACGATATTATCTGTTGTAGTTTTATTTCGTCCGAACCTATTTTGACCAGGAACAAGTTTATTGTTAATTTCCAAAAACCACTGTAATCTGTTGTTAATTATCCTTTCAATCAGTTCACACATTGTGCAAGTAAGAGATACGAGTCTGTAGGATTCTGTGGCTTATTCGCTTTGAGTAAAGGAAGTATCATTGCTCTTGACCATTCTGGGGGAAACATTTTTTCAAGAAAAATTTTATTGTATATAATAAGAAGAAGAACTCTTTTTGCTTCAGCTGGCCGATTAATTAAAAACGAATAGGGGATGTTGTCTGGTCCTGGACTCGAGTCTTTACATCTTCCGAGGGCGTAGAGTAGCTCATCCATGTTAATAGGGATATTCAGGATGTCTTCTTTGGAAGAATTTTCGGATATCAATACTGGAACACTTGCTTGTTCTTTCTAATACCTTGCAAAATCCTGATGAAAATTGCCATCGCTGGAATTCTGTTCGTATGTATCTACGAAAGTTTCTGCCACATCAGATACTTGTGTTAAGATATTATTGTTTACTAATAAACTCGTTATTTGGTTAGTTTTGGTAGTTCCTCTGATACTTCTTATTTTCTTCCAAATTTCTTCTGATTGGCTTTCGGGAGTACTCGAGGACACGAAGGATTGCCATGATTCTTTCTTACTGTTTTTTAATACGAAACGAGCTTTAGCTCTCAACTTTTTGAATTCGATGAGGTTGTCCTGAGTGTAATGCCTCTTCAGTCGGTTGAAAGCTTTCCCTAATTGCATTGTTGCAGTTTTCATTCCACAAGGGGACGTTTTTTCCAGCGGGTCGTACCACTTTACTTATACTTTCATTTGCTGCTTCATTCAATAAAGATGAAAGTTGAGTCACAATATTGGATATATCCGTATTCATGTTGAGCATATCAATCCTGTCGTCAATAAATGATGAATAGAGAGACCAGTTGGCTGATTTCAAATTCCATTTAACAAGTGTTCTAGTATTTGCAATTTTTGACGGTTTTATTAGATCAATTTTCGATGGAAAATGATCGTTTCCATAAAGATCATCGAGTGGGCTCCATGTAAGTTTCGGAGCGAGTTGTGGATCATATAAAGTTAAGTCTATCGCGGAGAATTGTCTTGTGCAACAATTGAACCTGGTTCCTTTTCTAGTATTTGAGAGGACTAAGTTGTTAGTGTCTATGAATGTTTCTATTTCGTGTCCTCGTACATCTGTAGAAAGCAAACCCCAAATGATGTTGTGGGCATTAGAGTCGCCTAGTATACTGCGAGGTGCAGGAACAGAGCAAACGAAGTTTTGAAGATTGTGTAGCGAATAATCAAAACCTGGTGGAATATAGATGTTAAGTATATTCATCTTGGTACTAAAATATTGAACGTCAACTGCAATTGCCTCGAGGTCTGTTCCTACAACAATTTGTTTCGAACTATAACAGTTTTTAACGCAAGTAGCAACTCCCCCACTGGCTCTGTCTGCAGCTCTATTTCGAAAAAAACATTTGTAGTATTTTATTTCTCCTGAAAATCATTTTTAAAATTGGTTTCTTGAAGACAAATTATGATGGGAGATGTCTGAGACACCATTATTTGTAATTGCTCTAATTGAGCATTTACTCCATTTAAATTCCACTGGAGCATGAAGGTGAGAGGGGTTGATCGGTATAACTGATATCTGTGTCCGTTTCTGAAGTAAGACTCAGAATAGGTATATTTAACTGAAGTCTAATTTTCTTCTGCAGTCTCGTTATTCGGTTCTTCAATGCTCGATGAGTACTATGTGGATATATAAGTTTCAGCATATTTATGAGCGCAAAAATATCATCAGTATATTTCCGTGCTGTGCTCAATGGGTCGTTCATTCCTACTGTATTTTGTAAGAAACTCAAAAGTTGTTCCAGATTCAAAGGATACTACGGAGGATTTTTCTGCAGTTCCTTCGCTATTGGTTCTAACTGTTCGGCTAGCGGAACTGAGTTTTCCTTTGTATGTTTTTTTGGTCGCTTGTGTTTATTTTGATTTTTCTTTCCTTTTATTTTTTTTTTTTGAAGCGATTATCACTTCCGGTGTGTTTGGGGGACTTGGAGAGGGAGGTCGCTTTTTTGGGTTTGTCACTGACTCCACATCCTGAAGTTTCAGTCCTATATCGCTCGTGCCCTCTTGTTCATTATTTTCAGTATCTCCATTATTCTTTAAATTATCTTGGGTGGATGAAATCTTCATCCTCGGGTTGATATCCTCTCTCCAAAATTTCTTGAGAATCTTTTTCCATATCTCTGATTGTGTGATCTAGACGAGAAGTTTGTTTTGGGCAGTTCTTTGCCATATGTCCTGGTTTATGACAAGAGAAACATGAAATACTATCGAAAGTGAGAAATATTCAGTGAGATGTTTCATCATAGTCGATGTCAATATGAGGAGGAAGCTCAACATTTTCGTTTGGGAGATCGTAAATTTCTCTACGAAAACTTAGTATGTGTGCAAATTCATCTCCAAGGAAGTTCATTGGAGATGCTGTTTTGAATCCAATATTTCTTGATTTGTTTTCAATCAATCATGTGGGATTGCTAAGCGCACACGTTAGACAATATTATTCGCTTGCAGGGGCGAGAAGTCGTCTTATCCCTATAGTGAGTCTTTTTATTTCGATTGAACTGTCCTTTGCGATTTCATCAACTAAATCGACGCTGTTCAACTACACACACATTCGGTCATTCGATATTCGTGAGATACCCAGGATATTTTTTGCTTCTACTATTTTTGCGATTGCAAAGACATAATCGTTCTTGTTCGAAGCATCGTTGTGGTTCAATATAATTGCTTGGTCTCTTTAGGGAAGCTTATACTTTCAACTACTTTACGTTGAAGGTTAATTGTGCTGGATGCATCCCTGTACTCAGAGGTTGTCATCGTAGATTTATCGGAATAATTCGGTTGAAATTACTAATTAGTTTTTGTCAGGTGTGATCAGAAAACGAAATAATATCTTGCATTGTTATGATAAGATAAAATGCAGATGCGGTGAAAATTCCAACTACTGCGGGAAAAGATAGGAGTTATATGAGGGAGTAGAATTAGGATTACCTCATTTCCTGATGGATTTCCTTTTGCTTCCTTAGCCACAGTAACAATGGATTCTTGATACACAATTTGAGCAAAGATCGGATAATTATCTCTAGATAATCAACTTGAAAAAACAATTTTATGTCGAGAGACTTTAGAACACGTGTATCACCGATAGTGTCAACACTGCTTAGTTCGCCAGTAGGTCTCTTATTCGTGGTCCTACAAATATTCCATCTTTTATTTCGGCATCACTGATTTTTGGGAATTTTTGTTTCAAGTAACGAAAACCATCTCCATTTTCATCCATAGCTTCGACAAAATATGTCACTAGTCCGAGTTTGATATGCAATGTAGATAGCAATACATCTTCAGGATTTATTAAAGTAGTGGGAAGAACATTTTGCTGATCTGGTGAATGAGCGTCTCGCTCAGGCCACTCCTTTTTGACATAATGATTTTTTTCGTCTCTACTATCCTACTCACAGAGGAAACAACAAAACTTCGTATATCCAAGCTGTGGACCTAACAAAATAGCAATTACTTTTAAATCTCCACATATTTTCCAGGAATATTGGATATATTCAATATGTTCTAGCAATTATTCCATATTTTCATATGATTCTTTCATTTCAGTAGTATGCGCGACTGGTACGAAAGGGTATTTATTACCATTATGTAACAGTACAGGTTTCAAACTAACCTTTGAGGAATCTATAAACAACCGCCAGTCAGATGTTTTATATTCAAACGACAACTCCGTCATCAATGAGGGAATGTCACTGCATATGGCATATTGCCATCTTGAGAAGTGCATATGTCGAGTTCTGTATAAGGATATTCTGAAATTTTTTTCCAGTAAATTCGTCATGAAGTCGGGACGTCAACAGTTCTGCCTGTCTTTTACTGAGATACAAATCACGTACCTGGTCATTGAGATCGTTTTGAGTTATAAAATGAGGTTCTCTGTTTGAAGTACTGGGCGCAATAGTCGAATCGGAATCTGAACTCTCGGATATATTTTCTTCAGTCACTTCATCCATGTTTACTGGAGGCTGAGGAACAGGTATATCATCACTACAGGATAGGTCTTTGAGCAGATTGTAGATTTGGATAGTTCACAGATTATCTGGATTTGTGATCAATATCTTTCATAGAAGTCTGGCAGAAATGCCAATCTGATACATGATCTTTCGGTTCGGCGCATATCATTGGAACTGCGAACGGCATTTGACTAGATCCTCTAGCCCATGATGTTAATGAAGTGACACACTATGCATAGTGAACACTAGGAGTCCAGGTTTTGTCCAAATTTCGCGCAGGAAAACCAAAATAATTAAAATAACAGTTTGTAACTAATGGTGTCAAACTACGACGTTGACTTTTAACAGTGAGTTGACCGCAAATATAACAGAAGTTATCAGGATGGTTTACACACTGTCAGCATCTTAGTGTGATGTATAACACTAATATAAGAAAAAACTGTTTAAATTTCAATATTTTTTCGTCAAATTATTCGGAAACACATGTCGGTAAGCAAAATTCGCGTAATCGAGTAAGTAGATGTTTTTTGAAAACTAAGGGCGGTTGAACGAAACTAAGTTTGAGATTTATATACGGGCAGGTAGTAGTGTTTAAAAATATGAGTTGATTCTGTTTAATAAATCCACTGTTTATCAGTGTAATTAGTATGGATTAGCCTTCACTATTTCGTGGTAAAGAATTTCAAGTTATTCAAACTATTATTCATTTTTACTTTTTGATCTTTTAATGAACACTTGAAAATATTTTTTTGTATATGGTTAGCTGATGAGGAATCTGGTGCATTCTTAATGAATGAAGTTTGATACTCTTTAAATCATATTTTGAAGGAGTGAGCAGTCTGGCCTAAAAACCTCAAAAAGTCTAGGGAACACTTACGAATATCATTAAAATATGAATTTGATGATTCGAATTTATAGAAATCTTTCGGTTTTTGTTGGGATGTATTGTATATAATGTATTCTCAAGAAAACAAAATAATATTTGACATCTCCAAAGCACCTATTATAAAAAAAAAATTGAAATTTGAAAATGACGAAATTTGGTGAAACACAAAAAAAAATATCCTCAACTAATATTTTGGGAACGATATGGAAGCACTTATATTTTTCAGTACCCAGAAGGTCCACCTCTGTTATTAATGACACTTTGGCATCGTCGCGGCATGCTCAATATTAAATTGTCTATTGCATTTTGGCCTGAGTCATTCCAAGCCTCCTGAACTGCTAATCGAAGCTCCTGTTCATGATGGAAGACGTTTTGACGCAGGAGATTTCTTTTTAGGGTGTTCCACACATGCTCGATGGGATTCAGATCTGGAGAGCAGGATGGCCACGGTAGAAGATCGATATCTTTCTCTTCAAGAACGTTCAAGACAACTCTTGCACGATGAGTAGGGGCATTATCTTGTTGGAAGAAAGGGTTTTGACCCATTGTTTGGAGATACGGTACCACTACAGGTAAAACTATCTCATTTGCGTAAGAATTTCCCGTGAGATTGTTCTGTATGAAAACGAGGTCAGTTCTTCCACCAAGGCGTATACCTCCCCAAAACATAACTGATCTGCCTCCCTGTCTAACAACTTCACGAGCATGCTGGAGACGGTTTTGCTTTCCAGGTTCCCTCTATATTCGAATTTTTCCCGAATGGGGATAATAACTAAATCTAGATTCATCACTGAAGAGAAATGTGGTCCACCTCTCTTGATCCCAGTTTACGTGTTCTTGGCACCAAGCTAAACGAGCAGCGCAATTTCCATGGGTCAGTTGTGGAACTATTAAAGGACGTTTGGAGTGGAGTTGAACTTCGCGCAGTAGATTTCTCACAGTTTGGTCGGAAATTAGTACATTATGAGCTCGTGATAGCTGTTGAGCTAACTGAGATGCTGTGGTAGTACGACCTCTTCTGACTTGTAAAACCAAAAATCGGTCTTGGGCGACTGTAGTAATCCTGAAACGACCTGTATGGCGTTCTTCTACGCTACCTGTTACATTGAAACGTGACCATAAACGGTTTATGACACTTGGGCTACTTTCCAGAACCCTAAATGCTTCCCGTTTTGAGCTCCCAGCTTGGAGCATGCCAACGGCTCGTAACATCTCTTCTCTAGTCAAATGTGGTCTTTCCATGGTCGAATCACAAAACTTGAATCTTTTATTTGTGCTTACAACAGAAACAAAGTGCCAACTAACTGATTTCAAACACTGAATACATGAAATGATTATAAAGCAGCGTCGCATCTGCTGCATTTTTAGTTTTTTATAAGAAAAACTGAAATCTGTTGCGGCACTCTACATAATTTGGTGAGAAATTGATGCAGGTGTCCATTTCTTTAAAAAAATCATCATATTGATCGTTCTGGATACAATATATCGATATTCAGAAGTGTTCCCTAGACTTTTTGATATGTTTATATAAAATTTGTGTATTTTGCACAAGAACTTATTATCTCCTGATTCATTTAAATTCTCAATGGGATTTTTAGCATGAGATGAAGTAACAACAATTCATTTTGTGGTCTGAATGCAATTTTAGATTTCAATAAAAACCTCTCCAAATATGATTTTAAAATTGCCTTCAGACTTAAAAAATAGATTGTCATCATTCTTATTTAATACTAAAAATCATATTGAGTATTTCAATCAATCAGAGTACATAAATTATCTTGTTCAGACTACATAGGTCAGATTAATCGTTTCTTCTAAATTAGATATACATCCAAATTAATTAAATAACAATTTCATTTATTGAAAATAAACAAAATTAAACAATAAATCACCAATGCATCCAAAATGATTAATCTTTTTATAGTATTGATAAATCGAAAGTTCTACATAACGTCCAAAAGAGTTTGAATTTTAATAACCTATAATGAGTTGATATTTTCAAATCACTCCTTGAAGAAAACTTCAGATAATGAACGAACAGAATGATCGATGTAATTCCCAGATTTTCGATGAATTCAAATAAGCACTCCCTTTTAATAGAGTTCGAAACCGCGGTAACAGCGATCTCTTAACTTAAGTTATTTATTAGTTGGTAATAAAATTTGACTTTAGTGAGTTGAGGTGTGATATGCGAAAAAATCAAGGCGTCGGGGTATTTTCAAATGTTGGTTTAAAGTACAGGAATTAATAATAGCTTAAACAACTCAAAACACACTAAAGTTAATCGAATAAAAAAAAAGTTCAAAAACAAGAGTATGAAAAAGAAAAATGAAACTTTATAATTAGGTCATCTGTTACAAGTCTAATCTTATTTTGATCACTAAAATTATTCATTCCTATTCAGAATGATCGCTGTTTAGGAAACACTTGATTGAAATCTTCTTCCTTCTTTAGTTCGATCAGCTTTAATACAGTTGCTAAAGTTGAACCAGTTCTGCTCGAATTGTTCATTAAATTAACGATTAGTTTTGAGACTTTTGAAGTTATTGCTGTAAGAGAGAATGGCTGATTTTACTAACGCCGAATTGGCTGATATCCATTACAAGTACGGTTTGGCTGACGAAAACACAACAGAAGCAAGACGATTATATCAGGTCCGCTTTCCGAATCAAGTAACACCAGACAGGCGAACATTTTCAAATATCGACAGAAGGTTGATGGGAAACTGGTACTTTTACTGCAAATAATAATTTAAAAGCTGCAACTAAAACTATGAGAACTCCATATATCGAGGAAACAGTTTTGAATTTTTTTGATTTGAATCCTCATGTGAGTACTAAAAAAATTGGAAATCGATTGAATATTTGTTCTAGTTTGGAGGATTCTCCACGACTTTTTATTGTACCCGTTTCATATTCAACGCGTCCAAACTCTACTCCCTCGAGATTTTCCTTCAAGACTGAATTTCTGTCGATTTTCTTAGATAAAATTAGAGAAAATGCGCATTCTAATAGTGAAATAATGTTCACAGATGAAGCTAACTTTTCGAGAACTGTTATCACAAATTTCCACAATAATCATTATTGGGCTGAGTAAACGCCCATTTGATTGAAGAATCTCATCATCAAGAACAATTCTCACTAAATGTGTAGGTCGGAATAATTGGAAGTTATTTGATTGGGACATTTTTTTTTGCCTAACAGACTAAACGCTTATTTCTTGAGGAGGAGTTACCTTAATTGCTCGAGGATGTGCCACTTTTGGTGAGAAACATAATGTGGTTCATGCATGGCGGGAACCAGCACATTTTAGTGGAGAAGCGACGGAATTCTTGAATAATACATTCAACAACCGATGAATAGTTCGGAGTGGGCCAGAACCATGGCCTCCTAGGTCCCCGGACTTAAATAGTTTAGACATTTTCTTATAGGAATATCTCAAACGTTTAGTTTATAAAAATCCAATGAACACTGTAGATGAATTGAGAAATCGGACAATAACCTCTTGTGACACGATAAGAAATACCCCAAGAATATTTCAAAGAGTGCGTGATAGTATACGAAGAAGGACAGAGGCCAGTATTCATCCAGGTGGAGGACACTTCCAGCAATTTATTTAGTTTTAAATTGTTTTTTTCTTTAGTTAGATATTGAATAAGTATAAGCTGAGTCTCAGTAGACGAGCTATCTAAATAAAAGCAAATTTTGGGCATAGCAATCGAGTATGTCTATTATTTTCTTTAATTAGCGAATAACATACAATTCAAATAATTCAAATTCAAAAATGTTTTCACTCGAAAACGGTCGGAGGAACGAAAAAATTACAAGTATCAAAAAAGTTTCTGAATAGAACGAAGATGACGAAAATTGATGGTACGCTGATCAACGGCGTACTGCAGAAGAGTTTGAAAGGGCAAAAGGAGACATGGCTTCGGAAAAAATCTTGGACGTGTAATGATGGAGGCTGTAAAAAATATCTTGCATTCCAAATTTGGGCTGATATCCCAAAAACTGCAGGAGTTTTGAAGAAAAACCAATTTTTTCCAAAAATTTCAACACCCTGTAATTCCATAACGAAGCTTTTGCGGACCTATGTTTATAAATTTTTTTTCTTATAATTGCACGTAGATTTACCCCTCAAGCTATAACATAATATTATGTAACGCCCTGTATATGCGAACCACTAGAAAAATGAGGTTCAGTAAGGAACGCTAAAGTGCAAATCTTCACTGAGGTCAAAATATCAGGAGAGGAATTCATCTCCTGAGTGTACTACCAGGTTTAAAAAAGCTTCAAACATTATATCAATATTTTCGTTCTATCTATATTATGTGGATGAGCATTCTCATGCATACCTACAGCTGGATTGAACTTGGATATAGTCGAAATTGTAATTCATCTGTGAAAAGAATGGGAGATCCTTATACTCAATCTACATGTTCTTGGGCCAATTCTAAGCATTCTGATTGATTCCCTCTCGTAAAGATTGAACATATGAGGGTTGTTTTGGATTCGGAGTAACCTCTCTCAAATGGTTAATAACGGCTCTCCATGAAATCTTCACCTCATAGACCTCCAGAATTTGAAATTTGTTGGATATTTTGGAGTTCCTCTTTAATTTAAAGGAGTTGGTATGGGGGATGTTTGATTTCTATGTTGTCGAGTTACATTTTTAGTCTCACAATAATGAATAAAGAACAGCTTTTATCATATTTGCTTCACATAAATGTAGCCTTCACTAAATGAAGAGAAACAACAATAATTTTCAGAATGTGATTGCATATGATCAAAAATAAAAACAAATAAACGATGTAGTTTTGAACAATGGGTATAGATTGAAATTTCATGAAACAAGACCCGAAGATATATAATAAAGTTTATTGAAAGATCTATTAACTACTTAACGATTATTATCAATTTCTGCAAAACAATTTATCTTAGCACCACCAGCGTCTGTGTATATTCACAGAAGTTTAGGTATGATATATTATCATTAATTATACACTTGTTTATATTAAAATTGAACGTGTTAATGTCAATTAATTTTTTAGGAGCTGATTTTCTCGCTGGCCACGTATGTCAGGTATTTGTAGCAGGCTATGAAACGAGTAGTACTACGATTTCCTATGCTCTATTCGAATTGGCAAAAAATCCAAAACACCAAAATTTAGCTCGACATGAAGCCACGACAGTCATGAAAACTTACGGAAAATTCACGTATGAAAATGTGATGGCTATGAAGCATATAACAAATTGTCTACTAGGTGGGTAAGGTTTGAGAAAATTTAGTTCATACTTTTAATGTTGTATACTTGGGACGAGGCGATGCCTGCCATGGCATAGCTGTGGCCGCCCAGATTTAAGTTATCATAAAGATGTTCAATGGATGCGAGTTTCACAGCACATTAGCCTTATCAACAAAATGACTTACATAGAGAGAGGTACGTTGTGTTTCTAGTTAGACCGTCTGCTGAAGACAGTTAGCTTGGTTTTTCTTTGAAACTGGATTCTTTCCGGAATCTGGACTTTCAGTTCTTAAAAGTATTTATCGTGGAAGCATCTATAAAAAAGAGAAAGATCGGCAACCTGCTGCCTTTGAGTGAGAGGCTACAGATCACACGTGATTTCGCGAGGTCAATGAGGTGCACTGCTCTATTTTGGACACTATTCAATTCAGTTGTAATGAATGTTTGGTTGTGGAGGCCCACACATAGGAATAGTATTCCAAACCAGGTTGTTCCCGTCCTTGGTATAAATGAAGCAGCTGTGATGGCGAGAAGTACTGCTTAGCCCAGAAAAAGAAATTGATTTTGCAGAAGCCGATTTGTCTTTGGCTCACACACTGTCATGCCAGCAAACTCTGCTGTTAACTGAGGTGACGGGTAGATGCAAGTTCGTTTCTGAGGCAATTCCATGTTATTGCATGATTAAAGGAGGTTATATGGCAGTGACTTTTCTAGAGAACGTTGTTGATAGTGTTCTCGGTGGAGTGGAGCATCATCAATCTGCAGTATAAAAAGAGTTGGCGGGAGTATAGCGCCCGGGGGTGCATTAACCTGAAAATATCCACTCAGCCACCATCCAAATAAATCAACGACAGAAAATGGAATAGATTTAAATCTGAAATGAATGAATATCCTATAGTAAAGATTCCTTTTTTTCTTCGGTCAATGGAATTTCGAGTTGTACACTTGAAAGAATTTTCAAGGATTTTTGCATGTCAAATATTTAGATAAGAGGTGATCATTTTTACATATGTAAGTCAGAATAATATATAAGTCAACAGAAACTTACGTGGATAAAGTACAAGGTGAATTGATAAGTGAAGATGAAACAAGAACTCACTTTTCTCTACATTTACTCTCCAGTCTACATGTAGGGTTATACCTTTGCTCTGGCAATAATATAGGTTTTTGAAGCCTTCTCTGTAGAGATTGTTTCATGGTCCTCAAAATACGCCCTTGTTTCGAGGAAAACTGTTGAACTTTCATGTCTGGAATCAAACAGAACTCACTACTAGCTAGATTAGGAGACTATGGTAGAAAAAGTTGCAATTTATCTCTGAATAAAGATTTGATGTATTCTTCTGATGTGAGTGGATATCAACTAGGTCTCAATCTACCTACTTCTAGCTGAAAGTGTATTGTCTTAACCGACTCAATCTGCCTATTCTCGGTTAAGTATGTGTGTGTGTATACCAAACTGGGCCTCAACCTGCATACTCCCTGTTAGTGGATAAGTATATCAGATATTAGAATCAGAACTTGAGAAAGGTTGTTCAGAAAGTCATTTCCTTACCCTCCAACTGGGAATAGGCAGATTGAGGCTCAGTTTGGAAGAAACACACACACTCATCCGAGAATAGGCAGATTGAGGCTCGGTTGAGTCAATACACTTTTAACTGGGGGTAGGCAGATTGAGACCTAGTTGTGACACCCACCACATCACAAGATCACATCAGATCTTCAATCATGGTATTTCGAGCTACATTTTAACAAGCCACCTGGTGAAAATCCATACAGGGAGCATCCAGAAAGCGACCCTTCCACACAGTTACCAGCGAATTCATCTGCAGGGGGTCCACACGAGTAACTCTAACGACCAGAGGATTGCCATACACTGGGCATCCAGAAAGCGACGCTTCCACACAGTCATCATCGAATTCATCTACAGTGGTTCCCCACGAGGAACCGTACAGAAGAAATCCAAAATCCCATTCACTCATCGACGACCACCAAACCTTATACAGGGAAATTTAAAAATGAGTCGTCTTCATCCATCTTAGAAGACGCTCAGAAGAAGTTGCCACCAACCAGAAATTCAGTAATTCCTCCTCATCACCAGTCATAGCAGAAGATCACAGTCATGGGTAGAGAGCTCTTGCAGAACGAGAAGTCATCACCGTGCGATCAATTGTTTCTCCTTTAGTAGACCCGGCAGTATGTTCAGAATCGGTTACTAGCCTGTACTGCATGAATGTCTCAAAGTAATCAAATAAGCAACTGTTGGCTGGTGACCTACTTAACTCAACCTTTTCAGCGAAAAAGGAACAACTTGGGCATAGTATTTCGTTATTCAATAATTCTCTTTTCTCTTTTTTATGTAAAACCCTTAGTCCTCCGAACTTCATCAAACTTTTTGTAGGTGATATCAATAGTAATAGTATTACATTTTAGTTCATATATTTTGAGTTGAATGTTGATTCATTCGTGAAGAAATACTAATATTTCATGCATCTAAACCTTAGTCTTATGATCCCAATAAATTTCAATTTGACGCGACTTAATTGTCTGTCATTAATTCAATTAATTTATTATTATAAAATAGGAATGACAATTTTTATGGGCATTTCTTCTGGGAAACGAAAATTTCGAAAAATCAACTTACATCAATTAAGATAGGAATAGAGTTAAGGAGCGAGAAAGAGAGTTTGACTCCAATAAAATTATTACAATACCAAATTATGTAAATTGTAAAAAAATTTCGATTTGAATTTGAACAGTCATCTAGAAAACTACGAGACCCATTAACGAAAACCAAATGTTTTCTGGAAATTTTAACCCCCTTGTATCTCAGGAATGTAGCATCAGAGACCCATGTTTATTAACTCAACTTATATGAAAAATTACCCCATGAAATTATGAATATTACAAATTACGTATGTCATTCTTTCCTGTTATATTTTAAGAAACCATGCGTCTTCATCCTGTTGTTCCTTACTTGGATAGACTGTGTAACGAAACGTATACCCTACCAGGAACTAATGTAGTTATTGAAAAAGGCCAAAAAATATATATTTCCACATGGGGCATTCATAATGATCCGAAATATTTTGCGAATCCCTCACAGTTCGACCCAGATAGGTTTAAAGAAGACAATGTTCTGGAAAGGCCACATTTCTGTTATTTACCGTTTGGTGAAGGTCAGCGAATTTGTCAAGGTGAGTAGTTTTCTGGCAAAAATGATCAGAATTGTAATCTACTAACGTAGATTAGAAACAAGGTATATATAATTTACTTCACAGTTTCTTTTCATTAGAATATAAAGAAACATGAAGGAAGGTCCATATTTTGTTTAGTAAATACAGTTTAAAAATATTGAAAATTTTGCCATCATCTCTGTAGGAAAAGTCAATATATGACTATATGAAAATATTTAACGTACTGTAAAGAAATAGTATTTCCGTACAAATATCGCATACTCAAGAAATTTACTGATATTTGAATTTGGGAGGCTTTTGCTTGGTAAAATTTCATTATCAATAATAAAAAACAGGTACTGTGTTTTAAGGAATTTAACTTAATAATTGCGATTCGTAACGCGTTTCACTACACCGTAGCTTCTTCAGACGAATGTAATTCGTTACGAAACGCAATTATTAAGTAAAATTCCTTAAAACACAGTACCTGTTTTTCATTATTAAATTTACTGATACTGATTCATAAACCATTTTCAATCTCGCAATACAATAAAATTTGTTGATTTGATATTTCGTTGAAATCTTGAATACTTTTGGTCCATAGCTTTCTGAGGTAGCTCCAATATTAAACGAAATTTTTTGTGATTGCATATACAGTCAGAACCGGATATAGCGTCATTGACGGAACCATATAGTTTCCGACGTTATATCCGATAGTGTTATAAGCAATACATAGCATAAGTATGTAGTTAAATCATCATAAGTACATATGTATATATATATATATATATATATATATATATATATATATATATATATATATATATATATATATATATATCTAATATAGAATACAACATTGTTTTCAAATGAAATATCGAAAAAGAAATAAAAATGTTATTAAGAAATAATTGGGGATACAAGATGTACTTAGCTGCACTATAAGACTTACACTAGTTTTTAAAGTAATCAGTCACTCTCAAATATGTTTTGCATTTTACGTTCCATACTCCTCCAGTTATGAGTATCATCAGTATTAAACTGGTCGTTCAAGGTAACAAATTTTTGCAAAACTGTTATAGCGCTAAGAGCCTCGGAAATTGTTGGTTGCCTAAACTGTTCTTTAGGGTCTTGCTGGTCTTCTTCGTTTTCTTCGTCAGTGTTACAATCGTTACATTCAGCTTCTGCAAGAATTTATTCCTCAGAAGATAAGGCGCATACAGCGGCACTGTAATCTATTTCAATAAGTTCCTCTATCTAAATCCTTTGTTCTGTACCAGTAGATAGAACTGAGTAACCTATTGAGCTAGTAGTACGTTGTCATCTCCATCTGTGGGAGATCCTATCATTCTCGCTAGCGGAATATCATCGTCGTCCTCCGCTTGTGATGGAGAGCGATTTTTGAAACCTGCATGGCGAAAGCAGTTGGCTATAGTGGTCTGTGTGACCCTTTCGCAAGCTTCCGATATCATTAGAATTGCAACCAAAATACAAAGACTTTCTGTATCTTTCCCAATCAATATTCTGTATCATTTGTAGCACTTGAAGTTTTCTGTGTTGTGTTTTTAAAGCTCTCATCACACTTTGGTCCATATACTGTAAAACAGAGGTGACATTGGCCAGTAAAAACACAAGCTTTATGCATTTCAGATTGGAGACTACAGGGTGAGCGGGACAGTTGTGTACTAGGAGAAGAATTTTTTTTCTCCAGACTTCAATTCTGCATCCAAGCTACGCAGCCATTTTTCCAAAATTTGCGATGTCACCCAGGACCTAGTGTTGTTTTCATGAGTTACAGGCAGAGAGTGAATGTTTTTAAAGCAACGCGGTGTTTTAGCTTTTCCAATCACCAAAAGTTTTCTTTTGCATGAACCAGTCTTGTTTGCCACAACCAATACTGTATTTCTTGTTTTGGACAACTTTCCGCCCTTGCATTCCTCGCCTTTGAATTTAAGTGTTTTGTCAGGAGTTAAATTGTAAAACAATCCGGTTGCATCAGCATCGAAGATTTCCTGTGGTGTGTATCCTTCGCACAGCGCAGGCCACTTATGAGAGGACCACTTTTCACTCACTCCTTCGGGAACGCCAGCCGCTTCACCGCAAACTTTTCCAGCCACAATATTATAACGAGCACGAAACCGTTATATTCAAGATGACGAACACTTAAAATTTTCTTTACCCATCATACGAGCAAAGTCGTTGGCTTTTTGTTGCAAATTTGGACCACTTATTGGGATGTTGTTTGCTCTCTGATGTTTAAACCATGTCAATAAAGCATGTTCCATAACTTTATGTTCAGTTGTCCTAGATCGTTTAAGTTTTAAATAGTTGTTGTCAAAAAGAACTTTTATTTTATTTCTATTCTTCCAAATCGTACATATTGTAGAATGTGAAATTCCACACTCCTTTGCAATATCACTTTTTGACTCGCCATTTTCTAATCTCCATATGATATGAGATTTTTCTTCTATATTAAACACTTTTCTCTTTTTTTGCGACATGGTAATGCATAAATATACAGTCTTATCAAAGGCAAAACTTACAAATCAAGCTGTCACTCACGCAGTCAGTTAGCGCAATAAACAATAAATATGCATGGTCAAATGGCCGGGAAGAGGTTCGAATGAGGTGGGAGAAAGAGCGTAGGTAATAATACGCCTAAATATTACTTCAATGCTTAGTAATAAGATCTAAGATCGTTCGTATTGTTTTGTTTTGGTGGGACTAAATGCGGTTGGTCGTTATAGTCGATGATTATCAATAGTTTCGTCGTTATAAGCGATATGTCGCTATATCTGATGTTGTTATAGGCGGTTTGTTTACTGAATAGTTTACTAATTATTCGGCCGGGACCTTACAATCTGGTCGTAATAACCAATCGGTCGTTGTAAACGATGTCGTTTTTGACTGTATATCCATACCATATTTTATTGTAATATCAACATTGCTATGAACATACAAAAAATTGTCCATAAAGTTGAAATGTAGAAGCTTGGAACCAATTTTCGTCCATCAGAAAAACATGTACAAGGCGCCAAGAAATTAACGCAAAATTTCAATGTTTTTTTCTTGTAGTACATATTTCTCTCTTGAGGAATAAAATGAAAAAAAAGGCATTTTGAAAGAAACCACGACATATTGAAAACAGCACTTGTTCATCGAATTTTTCGATTAACGTTGGTTCTGCTTGAATGTTTTCATTTTCAGTAATAAATCAACGCGAGTCATAAAATTTCACCCTGGAAGAATGTGCTGAAGTTAGATGACTTAGGTTGAACTTGAACACGAAATGATCAAGGGTTTAGTGTGTCCCAATCAACTATTTTCAGAATGATTCGCAGGTAAAGATAGAATGGTAGTAATGAAAGGAGACATAGGAAAGGAAGACCTCGAACAACAACAGCGATCAATAACCGTTATTTATTATTTTTCTCGTTGAGATAACAGTTCGCTACTGGTGGGCACCTTCAAATGCAGCTTCGACAGAACAGTAGGAATTTGGTTTGAGGCCTCGTGTAGTAGCTCGAGGCCGAACTCTAACCGTATTACTTCGAAGATCTCGATTGAATTCCATCAGATATCATATAAATTGGTTACAAGCTGACTGGGGGAAAGTTTTCTTTACAGATGAGTCTAATTTTTTTCATAGCCATCGAAGTAGTGATACTGACATCGAAATGAAAGGTATGCCCAGTTCAACCTACCTATGGTTTTGGTGGATGTTATAAATGTTTTGAGGAGGGGTTTTTTCTAACGCCTGCATTGATCTGGTCATCGCAAATAATGGAACCCTGCATACTTAGGGGTACCTTAGAGATATTTTGGAAGAACAAGGGTAGAAACTTTTTGTCTATGCATAATGAGGCCAAACATCGCAAAGCTCATATCATTAGGATAAACTTCAAGATTACAATGCCACTTCTATGGCATTGTTGAATAAAATTGCTGCATATGGGCTTCCCGAAAAATTGCGGGGTTAGCTAAGTAGCTTTTTTTCGAATAGATCAATACAAGTTGTGGTCGACGGTATAACATCTGATTGTTTCCGGTTGCAAGCAGGAGTACCTCAGGGGTCCATTTTTTTGACAACCCTGTTTCTGTTGCAGATAAACGATCTTCTGTCATCTACAGAGAACAAGATCTTCGGTTTTGAGGACGATTGTACCTGATTTCGTCTTTCAGTAGTCTGCGGCCGATTACAGCTGTGGAATCTCAGCGTCAGAGATGTCAACAAATTAATAACTCAAACTCTGACTTACAAAGGATATCTGAGAGGGGTCAGTTGAACCTAGTGAGTTTCAACGCAAGCAACTACGTTTTCTAGAAGGGTCCCCGCTGGAGAACCTTCTCTAATGATGCAAGGCCAACAAAGATTTGATGCACCATCTCGGAATAACGGTCAACTGCAGGTTATTCTAGCATGAACATGTAGCTAAGTCGGCATCAGCTAAACTTAGTTTCCTTTTCACAGCCAAACAATACTTCTAGTCATCACAGCTGTTGCTTCTATATAAGGCGCAGATTCAAGAAGTGAGTAAACAGACACTTCAATTCTTCCCAGGCGCCCACGCATGTGATGTAACAGATTCGTCTATTTCTGGAAAGCGCGCATAAAACAAAGAAAAAATGGAGTGGCCTCGACAAAGTCCAGACCTCAATCCCATCGAACATTCTCAGTAGAATATTATGAAGCAACCAGCTTCCGTCAATGAGGTTCGAAACAGACTGATCGAAATTTGGAACGTAATGGATCAGAATACCATGAAGTCATTGATTTGCAGTATGAATGTTGGATTCTCACTACTTACATTTCTTTATGAGTGGCAGTAATTGTCTGCGCCTTATTTGTACCATATGTCTGAATTTTACATTTTATCTTTCGTTATTCCCTCAAATGGAAATGTAAAAATTGTTAGGTTATGATACATTGAATCTCTTAATAAAATATTATTAGAATTCTTTTTCTATGAAAATATTTACTTTCTTGTTCTAGGAAAACGCTTTGGAATGTACAGTTCTATTGTTACACTAGCCTACTTACTCTTACACTTCGAGATGAGACTTCCAGAAGGATATCCTACAAATATAGAGTTTAGCAATCGTGGTTTCCTACTAGAACCGAATGAAGGAGTGTATTTGAAATTTTCTGAGTTGAAGTAACTATTTATTCAAAAAATATATTCTTGAAAAAGTATTGTTATTTCCATGAATTTTGTCAGTGATACAATTATCAGCTGCAATTTATTAGATTTCTTCAAAGTTCTTCTTTAACTCTGAAAGTAAAATTTATTCATCGAATGGTAACTTACTTTGAAGTAAATATCTATAATAAATATACATTTATATTGTATTCCACTATACTGATCGAGAAAGGCTGGTATATTATTGAAATTATTATTTATCATTTTGTATAAATATTCATTTTTCTTATTGCTATGTTCTTCAAAGGTATAAAATGTTTACATGAAAATTATCTGAAAAATTTAAAACTTAAGTCAAACATAGAAGTCGGATTATGTGACATACCGTGGAATTTTCTAAGTTCAATATCATTCTACAGTTTGAAAAGTTATATTTGTTCTTGTGAATCGAAAATAAGTTGTTAACATAGACGAAACCTTCTATTTTTGTGGATAAGATAAGATATACAGGGTGTTACATAATAGTATGTCACAACTTGAGAGGGTGAGACTACGTGCAATTTTAAGAAAAAAGTTCATATAAACATAGGTCCGCAAAATTTGCTATTATTTTGATAGCTCGTCTTCTGAGACTCAACTTATACTTATCCAATATCAAACTAAAACAAAGAACAATTAAAAACTGAATTCTTGGAATTGTGCTCCATCTGCAAGAATACAGGCCTCTGTCCTTCTTCGGATATTATCACGCACTCTTTGAAATATTCCTGGGGTATTTCTTATCGTGTCACAAGAGGTTATCATTCGAATTCTCATTTCTCCTACAGTGCTTACTGGAATGGTGTAAACAAAATTAAACTATTTGAGTTTGGGGACCTAGGACACCATGGTTCTGGCCCAGTCCGACCTACTCATCGGTTGTTGAACGTATTATTCAAGAATTCCCTCGCTTTCCACTAAAATGTGCTGGTCCCCCGTCATGCATGAATCACATTATGTTTCTCTCCAAAAGTAGCACATCCTGGAGCATTGAAGGTAACTGCTCCTCAAGAAATTGCCGATAAGCGGGACCGTATAGTCTGTTAGGCTAAAATCAAATGGCCCAATCAAATAATTTCCAATTATTCCGACCCAGATATTTAGTGAGAGTTGTTCTTGATGATGAGATTCTTCAACCAAATGGGGGTTTTCCTCAGCCCAATAATGATTATTGTGAAAATTTGTGATAGCAGTTCTCGAAAAGCTAGCTTCGTCTGTGGACATTATTTCACTATCAAAATGAGCATTTTCTCTAATTTTATCTAAGAACCATCGGCGAAATTCAGTCTTGAAGGAAAATCTCGAGGAAGTAGAATATGAAACGGGTACGATAAAAAGTCGTGAAGAATCCTCCAAACAAGAACAAGTGAAATATTCAACTGATTACCAAGTTTTCTTGAACTCACTTGAGCATTCAAATCAATAAAATTCAAATCTGCTTCCTCAATATCTGAAGTTCTCATAGTTTGATTTGCACCTTTTAAATGATTATTTGCAGTGAAAGTACTAGTTTCCCTCAACCTGCTGTAGATATATGAAAATGTTCGCCTGTCTGGTGTTACTCGATTTGGAAAGAGCACATGATATAATCGCCTAGCTTCTGTTGTGTTCCCGTCAGCCAGAGCGTACATGTAATGGATCAGCCAATTCGGCGTTAGTAAAATTAGCCGTTTTTTTTTACAGCAATAACTTCTAAAGTCTAAAATCTAATCGTTAATTTAATAAACAAGTCGAGCAGATACTGGCTCAACTTTCGCAACTGTCAGAATAAATTAATAAATGAAAAAAATCAAAGCTTACTAGTCATTTTTTTACTTAGAAGTGCTTTGAATTGATGAAGTGATGATTAATTTCAATTTTCTTAAAACTAATTGTTAGTTTAATAAACCATTCGAGCAGACACTAGTTCAACTTTAGCAACTCTTAAAACAAATAAATAATTGAAAAAAATCAAAGCCTACTAGTCATTTTTTTACTTACAAGTGCTTCCAATTCAACGATTGCATACAATCGTTTAATGAATTTTTGCTCGAGAACGGTTGGAGATAAGAAAAAATTACAATTGTAAAAAAGTTTCTAAATTGAACGGAGATTACGAAAATTGATTGTACGCTGATCAGTGGAGTACTGCGAAAAAGTTTGAAAGGGGAAAGGAGAAATGGCTCCGGAAAAGAAAACACCTTGTCGATTCCAGTCGAAATTTAGGACGTGTAATGATGGAGGTTGTGAAAAATAGCTTGCATTTCAGATTTGTGCTGAATATCTCAGAAACTGCAGGAGTTTTGAAGAAAATAACTCCGTAACGAAGTTTTTGCGGACCTATGTTTATATGAACTCGTTAGAAAGTAATCTCTCAAATGTTGGCAAGTCATTGACGTACAAGATGAAAAACACAGGTCCCAAAACTGAGCCATGTGGTACTCCAACTGACACATCAATCACCCCCGATTTTGAATTCCAGATAGACCAACTAGGGCACACACCCCTGACCTCGACATATTGAGATCTTTCACCCAAATAGGACCTGAACCAATCATATTTTAATACAATATACCTTATCATTTTCTTTAATTTACTAGAAGTGGCTTCTATCGTTTCTCCAAAGGAAAACTAACCCTCCTTTTTAAGATAGTTGTCTTCCTGAAGGTGTTTTGATAATTTATGTTTTTCATGAGGCCAAACGTGAGGTAAGTTCATGCCTCCGAACTACATTTTTAACAAATATTCAAAGCCTTTTAGTCCTGTAGTGCACGATAATGCAAAACCACATAGTGCCGTAAATGTGTGAAATGAAACCGGAATAGATTTTATGAGGAGGACTTCGCTTGGCCCTGATAAGAACCCAAATTAGCACGTGGCTTTCATGAAAAGAAGACAATGAACCATGAACCCATCAGCAGCAGATTTTGATCATCGGGTTGAATTTTGGACTCAGACAGACTAAAGTGACTGTAATTACTATCAACAAAAGAAATGAGGTGGTTCTAAGGGCCGAGGCAGAGATGCCCAGTATTGGGTAAAAATAAAATGTCGTTTTTTTATTCGTTTGGGCAATGCTTTATTTGATAAGATGCTTCATTTTTCATTATTTCCATCCGTTCTTTCGTAGATGCATTATTTTCTCCCTATACCAACTTGTTTTATCTTCGAAACAAAAAAGGCCAGAAAAAAATCAATGCTCTAGAATGATTCGGGAAAATGATAGTTGGTGTGATAATTCCTTACAGTAGTGTATTAATTTATCTTGAAATAATAATTATAAATGCCACCAAGTGACTACTTTCTAATGAAACATTTTTAATTCCAGAAATATTGATAACAAATAGTTATGTTTTCGTAAAATCGTTTTTATACATCGCACTTTCATTTCTATGGTATTACTCAGTGAAGTATGAAGAGAAATTCTCAATTCTTTTCGTCCTCGGTGTTTGAAAAGAATGCTTGGAAAAATTCTCAAAATTAGCTAAAAATTTTTTTAATTGAAAAATTCTTTCTCTCGCACTCTGCTCTCATGGGAACGTTTGTTGACTGTTGTCTTCAAGTTCAAAATCACATTTAGTTTCATGCTCAATGAGTGGTGAGATGCTTCGTGAATGTACCTGCCCGACGACATGGGATTTCTATACTGATCGGTGATGAGTCTCTGGTTAATCCCGATGACTAATGAAAGGAAGAGAGTTGTTATTTTCCTTTTTCCATGGTGAACTTCAATATATCGTGATCACTATTCAAGAAGGCAAGCACATCGGCATAAGAGTCCGCAGGTACGGCGAAGATGAGGTCGTCTACAAAATTTTCGCAGGAAGGTACCTGAAACGGTAAGGAGGCAAGTCAAGATCTCAGAAGTCTATCCATTACTTACTGGGCAAATATCGGTGGAAGGATGGCCCCCATTGATTTACCTATAAGTTGTTTGTAGTATTGACCATTGAATGAAATATACGTTGATTAAAAATAGTATGAAACCATCAGCTTGCAACGGATGTGTTAAATAATATGTTGTTAGTCAAGTCTTATAATCCTATAGTAATCCGGGGGTACCATTTAGTTAATGAACTCGGCAAAAGAGAAGGAACCTTTCACCAAAAATGGGTTTGTGTAATCGTAAGCTGCCTTAAGTGTATTATTAACAAACTGTGCAATTCTTGTTTGATAGGCCTCAACGATAGTTGTTATTTATGGATTTCTGCCATAAAATTTGGGACAGACTCCAATAGTCCAGTGCTTGTGCTAGTTGTGTTTCCATCAGACCCACCCTCTTCATTTCAGAGATCATCGAGTTAGTTTTTTGTTCGTTGGTACTGGTAGGATCTTTCTGGATTTTCTCATGAAACTGCCGGTCTTGGAGTTGTGATTCTGCCAAGTTGACATACTGATCCTTTTGCATCAACACAGTGACACCTCCCTTATCTGGTTAAAGAACTACCAATTCAGGGTGCTGTTGAAGGAATTTCCTGGTATTCATTGTCATTCTATACAGATGTTCCATAGTTTTGTTGCCATATTTATTGTGGAAAATAGTGATAACATTGGCTGCTTCAGCTCTGAAGATATTTTTCTCAAACTCAGGTGCATCAACTCTGCGAGACTCAACTGCTCCTAACAATCTTAGGATGAATAAATCTGCAATGCCTGGCTTTAATGTCCTAGTGATAGGGTTGTTGTAACATCATCTGGTAGATCGATATTCGATAGATTTTTCAACCATTCTCTCTGGTCAGTTAAGGTTGTTGTTCTTGAACTAACTTATTGTACTTTGATGTGACGGTTTGACTAATTTTGTGAAAAGCCCTATTATATGAAATCTTAGAACGAATACTTAGAACTGTAATCCACCCAGACAGCCTCATGTAGGACCTGCCTTAGTGAGTTACCAATAAATCCCTGTTTATTTTCCGAATACCTGATATTTTTTAAGGTGAAATTGATCTGAAATTTCACCATTTTACACAAAGGCTGTAAATAGTAAATCTAATCTCAAATTCTGTGAGTTTGTTGCTTCTCAAATTTGAGGGTTTATCACTCTTGTAGATTGTCTCTGTAGCGCTCCTAATGTAGACTTTAAATAATGTCGAAAACTCGAGTAGAAGAAACAAGAGTATTTTCTATTCCCATTGCTCCTTTCCCAATAACATTTCACTCCTTAAGGAGTCAGCATATACAATACAGCAATCTAGAATGGAAAGGTGATGACCTTTCCATAAATATATCTCAGGATATTTTTGCTGTATATTCAACTCGTAATCTTTATCGATTACTTTCCAAAGAATCTGATTCACTGAGTCAAACAACTAGCTTACTTATATGTGCATCCCAGTTCAAATATGAATCAAATCAAGGTACTCGAATTCATATGTACAAGTGCAGATATTTCGTCGTATCTATACAAAAGGAGAAATATTTGATTTTTGAAAATTTAGGATTTATAGGTGTTCTGTTATCCAATTTTTGCATTCAAAAGAACCTGATTCCACTAATAATTTCAAATTTTTATAGCTTTCAGCTAAATAGAAAATAAGTGTATAAAATGATAATTACTTGAAAGAATTTATAAGCATCGCTGCGTAGACAATTTTGACACTGTGTTATTCGGTAATTATTAATTTGAGTTCAGTATATTCCTTGAAAGTTCTTTTTTCTCTTGAATCAAAAATTAAACATCCAATGCTCATGATATTCAGGGTAAATATACATAAAATGTATACAATATTATTATATTTAATGTGTTGACCTAGGCAGCTTGTTATCTATTCAATTACTTCATCATATTGTTTATTGTTTCTTATCTGAATACTAAAATATCGATTAGATGTATAAATATTCACTTGAAAATTATTTTTTCCAAATTATGTTGAATATTACGTTAGGTCTACAAGTCAGTTTCTGTGAGAAAGATTGTGGATTTTTCAGATTTGAACTGTAAGTATACGTTCAATATTATTTTGTATTATCGAATCATATCGTTTTTTGCATATCAAAATTACATTTTTAAAACGCATGTCAGCTTCTATTTTACGGATAAGGTATGATATATATTTATAAACTGATCAGTAATTGAAAATTCCGCAAAATTCTGACTTGCGTAACTTTACGAAAACCTTAACGTAAGGAGATGCTATCTGATAAATATAAGATTCCTTATATGATCCTTTAGAAATTCTTTTGGAAATTTGTAATTAATGCTGCCTTTTAACATGTGATTTCACAAAGAACCCCACATAAACTACTGGTAAAAATTATCTACATTAAATTTTCCAAAAGTTCCTGAAATTATAACTCAGATGTTGCTGAACATAATGGTGAACTGGCGATGATGTTTAATGAGCAGTTCTACATTATGTTCCATTTTTGATATACTGGAATGTTATCTCCTTTAATATAATAGATACGAATGTGGCCCATTTTGCTACTGGGATACAAGCATCCCATCGATTTCTGCGGTGTTTGAAACTTCACAATCAAAATGGGAAATCCTGCAAGTGCAAGTAGATCTCGCGCATCGAAGGTTCTGTAGAAGCTTGAAGGTATATTAGTAGTTATATACATTAAAAAGAAATTTATGTATATCATAGCTGTCAACCCTGAAGTTCTCCGAAGAACTTCGATACCTAAAAGATTTCTGATATACTGACAATCAAAAGCACCGCGTATCTGTCATAAAATATCTGCAGACATTTGTAGGAACCCCTGTTTGTAGATATATGTAGGTATGTTCTAAAAAACTTTTCTTCGCAGAATTTCATTACTCCAAGACAAATTTTAACTTTATACGCCCAAGCAATACAGAGCAAACGTAGATAAGTTCATTGCCACATTTTTTTTATGATGTTTCAAATGAGGCAAAATGTGCTGTTCATTTGTTAGTACATTCGTACAAAATCTCAAGAAGCAAAGGCCCGATTCTAAATATTCTTTCACTAGTATCGTTAAGCAAATGACTCGGCAAAATTGACAATAACGTTAAAAAAAAAATTAGTGGTCACTTATACACATACAACAACTTGAACAAATAGCTCCAAGCCAATTACATACATTCCACACTTTCCACCCAGCCAAAAATGATAGTATCTGTATTTCAATTCACCCACATAACATCTTCCAGTGAATCTAATTTGAATGTCAAGAATGTTACTCTCAATTTTTCATCAATTCACAGTTAAGTATTAGTTCAGTTATTATGGCAGATGATTACCAATCTTCTGGCACCTTATAATGTTTCTGTATCTCCAGTTAAACATTCTAAATATTGCTTAGAACTGAGATATCTTCAAAAAACTCTTCTTGCAAAATGAAATCAATTAAAAACACTGAGTATAGTAAAATGGATGAAAAGGACGAAAATAATAAATGTAGAGATGCTGAAAATAATAGCCGATATGGATAAACAGGTTGAAGCGCTATTAGAGGAGGTGGAGAAACACAAGCTGAGCTCTGAGGACCAAGCCAAATACATCGCTGCAAAATCTCTCTAGAGAGGCCACTACAGCTGAAATTGAAACAAGAATGTATTCTAAATGGCATCTTGATGAATACTGCCCTGTAAAAGAAAAAAGACTAAACATAAAATGAGAGAGATAATTAGTCAAGAACTTGAAATAACTAAGGACATACTTGATACACCACAAACAATAAACAGAGTGCCAAAATCGGTGGAGTCATTTACTGCCTATAAGAATTGCAAAGAAAGATATATAAAAATGATGGATTAACTGACCAAGAAGAGAAACAGTGAATTTTTATGCGGGTCAGAGAAGTTCAATGCAATATGCGACGTTATTCGCAGAGAAACCAGACTTGCAGAGGTAGGACCTGTGTTGGAGAATCTGACACCAGATGGTTTCAACACCTTCTTGGGGAGTGTGGTTGAAAAATGAGAGACTGAATCCTTAGCTGATAGCGGAACAGTCATAAGTCATGTTATCTCTTTGATTGTTTGAAGGAGAAAATCAAGAGTTTGCTCACCAACTTGAAGGCGAGCAAAACCCAGAACATTTACCATCTTAACAATATTGCCAAGGCAATTTCGAGAGAATTAACTGAACCCTTCACGATATTGTTGAACTCATATTTTGAAGGTCATTATTTTTCCATGAAATTTACCAAGGTCAAAATTATACCCATATTCAAGAAGGGTGAAAGAAATACTATAATAGCTACAGACCGATTGCCATACTTGAAGTAATCAGGGAAATATTTGAATCCACTATCAAAAACAGAATTGTAATATATATGGAACTAATAGGTCTTTTCAATGAAGAAAAATATTTCTATCGAAAAAACCGAAGTACAATTACAGCAGTTAGAACAGCAATTACCAGATTTCTTCAAGGCATTGATCTAGGAAAGAAAATGTTATTATTGTTATAGGCAAAGCAGCAAAGCGTTCGACGCCATCTGTCATGAGATTCAATTGGGAAAGGTGAGAGCAAACGGGTTTCGAGGACATGTTTACGATCTCCTGGAATCCTTTCTTAGTGACTCGACACAGGTCACGGTCTGGGGATATCATGAATCTCTTCCAACAAAAATGAGGCATGGTGTTCCTCAGGGATCTGTGTTGAAGCCCATACTTTTTTTCACTTATATCAACGACATATATATAAATAGTACAACCCACACAGGGATATATTGTGATGACACTTCTGTGATAATCAGTGGTGAAAATGACAGGAAAATCTCTGAAAATATTGTGGGAGTAGTAATGGAAGTAAAGGTTTTCAAGTACCAGGCTAAAGTTGAACGAAGAAAATACAGAAATAGTCAACATCGGAAGCATGGAATCACTGATATCTGCCAAATACCTAAAAATATGGTTAGATTCTAGACGAAGTATTTCCAAATACATTGACGAGATCTCAAAGAGGTTTTCTAAGTCTTTATTTATACGCAGAAGACTGTAGCATGCCTATTTGCACTCACTCTGTCATGTCTTATGGCCTTTTGGTGTGGGGAATGGCTAGACAGAGATCTCGCATCTTCATCCTGCAAAAAAAGCAATTCGAATAACATTCAAGATAGGTTCATGTGAGTCCTATAAACCGATATTTATCAGAGAGAAAATACTTACATTAAACAGTGAATGCATTTATCAAGTTTTTAAACGTATGCACCTGCCCAAATCGGACCAGGCTGCTGTGAGCCACAGACACAGTTTCAACACAAGAAATTCGTCACATTTGGTTATACTTTTATATAGAAAAAAGATAACCCAGAATGCTGGAGACTACTGGATGATAAAAATATACAATAAGCTTCCTGCCCACTATAAATGTCTGAAAATGTCAAAGTTCAAATCTAAAGTGAAGGACAAGCTGCTTCGGGAGACTATGACACCAGATTTTAGAATCGTAATCGTAAATTCGTGTCTACTTTCTTTTATATGCTGAGTCTGTTGTTATTGGTTGGTGCCAGTTCTGTGTTTAGTATACGTGCTTTACCTTTCAATGTATTTATTTTATCTATTCGACGTGTTATGTAGTGTTATTGATAATGAATATATTTCTATTTCTATTTCTATTCCTACTTGGAACACTGTGCACGGTCATCAAGACCCTTCTAGTCAAATACAGAGGATGTTGTTTACTGAGTTTGATCAATGAAGGTTTCCGGAAGATTTTCCATATTGGCAAGAATCCACAATGCTGAGTTAATATTCCTACAATAAACATCCTGTCACCGGAAACCAGCTCCAGGAGCATGGAAATATCGCAGGCTATTTATTGATTATCTCCTTAGTTCTGAGGGGGATTAGCGAGTCAGGTTTCTTTCTTGTCTTTTTCTCCCCTTGTTATTTTGAATCACTTAATAAATTACGTAAGGTTCACCCGTATAAGTGAGTTCAACAGCACTCTAGTCCTATAAACAGAAGAATTTCTATATACAGAAGTACTTGGCGTTGCAACCGACTACCCTGTGATGAGAATTTTCCGCAAATCTGGTTTCTATGGAACTGGATACTTTCAGTTCTACTGAGCAATAGACGTAATGAATGTGATGCGGGGCCTTATACATTGAAACTGTATTCCAGACTGAGTCGTACCTATACTTTGTATAAAAGTATCAGTTCTGATAGCGTGAAGCACTGCTTAGCCCTGAAGAACACTGAGTTTAGCCGAAACAGATTTGGCAACGGCTGATACATAGTCATGCGAGCAAACTCCGATGTTAACTTAGGTGTCGAGTAGATGTTTAATGGTTTCTGAGGCAATTCCATGTCCTTGTATGGTAGTATACATGTGTTTTCATTATCGTTCAGCTCAGAGGCAGGATGAAATTAAGATTCTTTGAATTTTTCGTACAACCAATATAGGAACTTTTTCTTCCTCAAAAGTTCTAGTACTGGGATACCCATATAAAGCAACGGAGACGTATCTTTTGAGAGTTTGTAAAATTCAAAAACAGAGCAAGTGAGATGTTTTTGGTAAAGTCAACATAGACAGAAAGTTCACAAACCATTGTAAAATAGTAATGCTCAACGAACTGGAGGAAAAAAATTCCTGAAATTCGTTATATGAATCTAAAGCAACCTAGTCCTATTTTGCACACAGATACACTATTCCTAATAATTTCCATATCACAAAAAATCTATCAATAATTATTTTCACTATTGATTGCCCATTTGATTCATTCGGCAATAACGAATTCATGTATCAGACAATTTTTGAGTCATTTCAGAAATAGGCAATTCACTGATTTAGTAAAAACATATAAGCTGGTTCACAATTGAATTGCTCTACTAAAAATTTTCTATCTTCTATAATTTGTAAATAGATTTTGAGATAGTTAAGATACTAAGGTGGAAAAATGATAGAATAAAGTAAACTGTTCCAAGAAATTCTGAATGATAATTTGAAGATGTAGTAACAAACTATGAATGGCTCAGTTGGTAGATAAACTTCTACTTCATGGTTAATATCTGATTAGAAAAAATTGGCGTTAATATGTAATATTTGTAAGAAGAAGAGAATTACAGAACGCAGGAAGTTTCATATTCATTGACTATGTCAAATTGTGACGTCGTTATAAACAAAATCATGTAGAATGGGGAAGAACTAAAAAACTGCTATGGCTCTTACAATCGCCCCTTAAGCGTAAGCTCAGGATAATGAGATGAAGCAGGTGAAATATATAATTCATTTTATGATTCGAAAGAACAGGCAGAAAAAATTTGAGAAAAATAGCCTGTCTCCTTCGTTAGTGATAGCTAGTCACTTTCTCAGAAATGAATTTATATAATTCTTCGAAAGAACAGGCAGAAAAATTTGAGAAAAATAGCATGATCTGTCACTCATATCTGTGGTTGATAGTAAGTTGTCAGTATTCTGAGAAATAAATGAAAAGAAAAGAAAAATAGAACAATAGCAAAATAATTAGATGTAAAATCGTTCAAAAAATATATGTGCAATGTGAGTGCAGTAAATCATCTAGATATCGACATATAGACTGTATCAACGGAAACCGAGCAAAGATCTATATTATAATCTCGATTCCATCCAGCAAAACGAGAAGTGCCTTTTGACTCAGCATTTAAGTTAACTAAAAACCATTTCCGATATACCAGACCACTGTCACCAAATACTCATCAGATATGGACATCCCTCAAATCGTCATCAGGACGCTTTAGTTGCCGTACTATTAATGCCTCAAAAGGGATTTAACACTGTCTGTCTTTCTGAGCTCTGTTGAGATCAGATTCTCAGTAGGGTTCCCGATGATGTGAATTTGCTTTGGAATACCTTTGAATAAGGTTTTTTCTGCTTATTGAAAATCAATTTCCTGTAGATGCGAATAGTAGGAATGAATATCCGTTTTTCCAAAATGCACTAAAGTATGGAATTCGTAGGAACTCTTGGATAAAATCGGCATTGATTCATGAATTGGAATTCGTCCTCCTACAAGAATATTGAAAATGGTATGGTATGGCCATTTCAGAAGAAAGAAGGAACCTGATGCCTGATAGAATTGAAAACTCAGACAATAAATCGAAAGTAGTCTGTAATGCCATCCATAATCTAACGGGCAATATCATCCATATTAGAACTGTATCGTTTAAAAATTGTTGAAGAACTAAACTAATATTTTATCAATAAATAAAAACCGAATAGAAATTTTCTGAAAATTCGTTTTTCTTTTTCGAAGTTTCTGAGAAAGAAGTTCATGGTACTATAATGTCTATGAAAAATAAGCATTTGAAAGGTTACGACAGTATCTCTATTAAAATCATAAAATTTTCAATAAAAACTATATGTAGGCCACTCACTTCGATTATAAATAAACCTGTTATGAAATTTATTCTTCCTCCATCGTCACAAAAGGTTATGATAAACCAATACACAAGGCAGACTAAGGTGACGATTTTACAAACTATCGTCATATTTGTTTGCTGTCCAGTTTGTCAAAAATTTTTGAGTATTTACTTCTGACTTCATCGCTTTTTCAGAAAGTTCAAAATTCTCTCCCGGTGACAGCACGGTTTCGTAGGCCGGAGGGGTATTGGATTGAAATTTTCGAACTGGTAGATAGTATCACGGTGGTCTTGGAATATGGAAATATTCCTCTAGGATTATTTTTGGATTTATTGAGGGCTTTTGATAGTTTACAGCACGGTATTGTGTTGTGAAAGCTAAGTTCCTACGGCATCAGAGCAAAATGCTGAATCTGATTGAGATTTGAGGTAAAAATAGACAACAGAGGCTTATGATGAATATAAAAAACAGATAATTCATGTCGTCAGAGCGGGAGCTCTAGGTAAACCACAGGGAAGTATCCTTGGTTCACTGTTATTCATTATCTACATATATAAATGACCTGCCGGACGTACTCGGCGGGAGCATCTGAAGACCACTGTTTGCGTATGACTGAAGTGATGTCGTTGCAACAGCTGGGCCTGATCTTTTTTATCGAACGGCAACCAATGCAGTGTCAAAGGTTCAAGAGTGATGCATTGAAAATGGAATAGTTTTGATCACAGACAAGTCATAAAGTTTTAGACTAATCTATCTAAAACACAAACACCCAACATTTTAAGCCGTGGGAATATTGTCACACGTTTGTAAATTTTAAGGTATGCTTGTTGGCAGCAATATGAAATAATTCAACTATACTGCTTCGTTAAGCAAAAAGTTGCATTCAGCAATCTTAACAATATATGCCCTTAAATATCAAATTCAAACTCTGTGATACTATGCTCTCTCTTTTTGACTTGTACGATTCTGATGACCACGTACAGTCTTCCTAGGAATATTAGAATATTCAATAGGAGAAACAGAAACATTATTTCTTTATGCGCGCTTCCCAGGAACAGGCGAACTTGTTACACCACAGGTGTGGGCGCCCTGGAAGAATTGAGGTGTCTGTTTACTCGCTCCTTGAAGAGGGTCAAATTGTATGATGTTGGGAAGATGTTGTAAACGAAGGAATTTTTATAGAGAAAGATTCGAGGTGTCGTCAAATGTACCGCCATATAATGAGAACTCCTTGCCAGCCTAGTGTTGAAGCAAAACATGAGTTTTCCTGGAACAAGGTTTATCAGCTCCTTTGAGCACCTTCCGTGGAAGTATCTGTAAAACAGAGAACGATCAGCAACTCGTCTTCTTAGAGCCAGCGGTTGGAGATAGCAGGTGATCTCCGGGTGGTCGATAAGGCGCACAGCCCGTTTTTGCACACTATCCAACATTCGCAACGAGCGTTTGGGCGCAGATCCCTATACATGGGAACAATATTCTAAAACAGGTCGAATATGTGCCTCATATAGAAGAAACAGCTGATGATGAAATGAAGTATCGCATGGCTCTGAAAAGAAAACTAAGTTTA
Organism: Cryptolaemus montrouzieri; assembly: GCA_013387265.2. Classification (NCBI taxonomy): domain Eukaryota; kingdom Metazoa; phylum Arthropoda; class Insecta; order Coleoptera; family Coccinellidae; genus Cryptolaemus; species Cryptolaemus montrouzieri. The sequence continues at coordinate 36,476,645 of JABFTP020000144.1, forward strand.
GCTGATGCCAGCTTAGCTATTGCTGATACTTATTCATGCCAGCAGAACCCGGAGTTGACCCTTATTCCGAGAAGGTGCATCATATCTTAGGGTGCAATTTCTTGGCTTTGAATCATTAGAGGAGGTACTCCAGTGGGGACCCTTCTATAAAACGTAGTTGCTTGCGTCCTGCTCGCGTTGAAGTTCACCAGGTTCAACTGACCCCTTTCAGATATCCTCTGTAAGTCAGGGTTTGGGCTATTAATTTGTTGACATCTCTGACGATGAGATTCCGCAGCTGTAATCGGCCGCAAACTACTGAAAGACGAAACCAGGGTACAATCATCTGCAAAACCGAAGATCTTGTTCTCTGTAGATGACAGAAGATCGTTTATCTGCAACAGAAACAAGGTTGGCAAAAGAATGGATCCCTGAGGTACTCCTGATTGCAACCGGAAACAATCAGATGGTATACCGTCTACCATAACTGGTATTGATCTTTTTGAGAGAAAGCTACTTATTCAACCCCGCAATTTTTCGGGAAGCCCACATGAAGCAAGTTTATTCAACAAGGCAGCATGCTAACCCCTATCGAAGGCTTTAGAGATGTCGAGGGCTATTGTTCTAGATTCCCCATGCTTTTCCATCGCTGATGTACAAACAACAGTGGCGTAGGCGAGCAGATCTCCTGTCGATCTTTGCCTGCGAAAACCATAGTGACGGTCGTAAATAATACCCTGCAACTCAAGATATTTGATGAGCTCATCATTTATCACTCCTTCTATCACTTTGGACATAATGGGAAGAAGTGCAACAGGGTGGTAGTTTTGGGGTAAGGTACCAAAATTTGGGGTATCGTCTCCAATAGTCATTAGACTTAAACTTGATTTTAAATTTGGGAATTTTTCATTTTATATCAGTTGCTCAGCAATATAAATGAAGAAATTTTTTTGAATCAAGTCAGTTGTGCCTGATATTATATACAAAGAACAACACATTTCGTCTCATATCCCATTCACCATGATAAAAATGAACATTATTAATATAACTTTTGTTTTCAGTTTTATTGTGAGACAAAATGGCAACATACTTTGTTCTTATCTGTCCGCTATTTGTCATTGTGATTATACTCTTAGTTGTGGCATACATGATGAGAAACAACAATTACTGGAAGAAAAGGGGTGTTTCATATCTCAACCCAAAACCATTATTTGGGAATATTTTCAGCATTTTTATTTGGAAATCGAGTCTTCACCAATTTCTACGAACAATTTATGAAGAAAACATGGAACCTTTTTTTGGAATTTTTTTTCTTGATCAACCAGTTTTAGTGATTAAAGATTTAACATTGATGAAACATATTCTCGTTCAGGATTTCGAGTTTTTCCAGAATAGATCCATGGGAATAAATGAGAATCATGACCCAATAGGTTCTAAAATTTATTTTTTCAGTCAAATGCCATATTGGAAGAAAACACGGAAAGAAGTTTCATCTTTATATACATCTTCCAAACTGAAAACACAATTTAAGGTCCTACAATTTAATTGTGAACAATTAACCGATGCTATGAAAACGAAAATTACCAACAAAGGAAGTGTTTTCGATGTGAAGCAACTTACTAAGAAATATACCATCAACGTGATTATTGCAGCGTTTTTTGGTATTAAAGCTGATTGCTTTGAGAACGACCAAAATGTTTTCCTGAAGGTATCTGAGGGACTAATGAATTGGAAAGCTATTTGGCATGCGATACAAGCCAGTTATATGTTTATCATGCCCAATTATGTGAAGAGTTTCCATATTAGTTTTTTAGATAAAGCTTCCACAGATTTTTTCAGAGAATTTACATGGGAGTTGATAAATATTAGGGAAAAATGCGGAAGAAAAAACAATGATCTCATTGATATTCTACTCGAATTGAAACACAAACAAAATATTAAAAATCATAATACATATGGTGAGTATACTATATTTCATTACACAGCTTTACAATTTTCTTTTGTTGCCCTGGATATCTTTCCAAATTTTCGTACCAAGATTACGAATATATTCATGAAAGAATTGAATCTGCTGTTTTTTATATATTTTTTGCATGCTTTACATCTCGAACAATTATCCGATGTAAATGGCCTTGTAGCCGAAACATTCTTATTGTTAATTGAAAAATTATCGGATTTTTGGTGATAAAGTTTATCACTCCAGTCATAATTTTGCTTTTGTGCATAAAAACATCATGTGAGTCCAACTCTCAGACCTCTTATTTCGCTGAACGGCGAAAGTTATTTGATACTGTTGAAGTACTCATAAGTGAATCTGGATTACTCATGGACAAAAATGACCTTAATGAGAGTTAAATGGAATTGATTGGGTTATTATGTATCTACAACTAATCTGTAACTAATCTGCATTTTCAGAAAATTTCGATCACCCTCAGTTTTTTTGCAACAGCAATTGATCTTTTTTTAAGTAAAAATGGTAAAAAAATGTTTCAAATGAAGCATAAATAACATATATTTACTTTTATTCAGGATTTTCTGGAATAACGTCAGGTACATCCTTTTTGAGTGTCCAGCAGTAGGCAGCTCACAGGTTTGGACTCCACTTAACTTGGTACCTTTTTCCATGTTGGATATGTCCTGATGGAACCGCTCACCGTGTTCGTCAATAACGGTTCTCAAAATTTGAGGAAAAACATTTGAATGCGAGTGAAAAAGTGAATCTTGAGCGACATATTTCATCCCATGTAATTGTAAGCCGCTAAGAGGTTGTTGACTAACTCTTCATAGTTACGAACAATATTTCGAAAATATGTCCATGCGGATTTTTCGCCAATTCTTCATCAGCCAATAGGTCCCTTATTTGTGGCCCTACAAATATTCCTTCTTTCATTTTGGCATCACTGATTTTTGGGAATTTTTATTTCAAGTAACAAAAACCATGTCCATTTACATCCATAGTTTTGACAAAATTTTTCACTAGTCCGAGTTTGATATGCATTGAAGGTTATCAATACATCTTTAGGATTTATTGATGGAGTGTGGAGAACATTTCGTTGACCTTGTAAAAGAGCGTCTCGGTTAGGCCACTTCTTTTATAATGATATTATTTCTCTCTACTATCTCACTCACAGAGGAAACGAGGAAACAACAAAACTTCATATATCCAAGCTGTTCACCTAACAAAATAGCAATTACTTTCAAATCTCCACATATTTTTCATGTTTTCATACGATTATTTCATTTCAGTAGCATGAGCGACCGATACGAAAGAGTATTTATTACCATTATGTAACAGTACAGCTTTTAAACTAACCCTTCAGGAATCTATAAACAACCGCCAGTTAGATGGTTATTCCATAGAGAACCTAATCCTGGAGTTCCAGGAGTATTCCAAAATCCTCTTCCTCCATTGCAATTTTGATTTTTTTTCATTGAACTGATCATATCTCACATTCTATTCATCGTGATAGGCTGGTGGTCGCTAGTCTTCTCTGGACTTACTATTCAATTTAACAGCTATAAAGATGAACCATACGCTGTACTGAATAAAAGTACATCATTTTTCATAATTTTTTACCTACGTTGTACTCCACAATTCATTTCACTCGAGAAATCGAGCCTGAATGTGGCTAGCTTCTCTAGTGAATTAAAATATCTTTCCAGGATGACTCTTACTCAGTCCGAGGGATGGTGCGCTTGGAACTAAAGAAGGATAAGACTCGTGTACTGTTATAAGAAAAGTAAGTTGAAGAGACGAAGACTCCGAGATTGCACGGTATTGATTTGAATGGTTAGATTTCTTAGCTGGAGTACATATAGCCTGTCCCTCACAAAAAAAATGATCTACTACAACACTTGCATAGACGCGTACCTATGAAGACAATTGCTACGCAGGAAGTATGTCCCTTGACCTTTTTCTTACACTTTCATTCTGTGGCTAACTATGGCATAATGCTTTGGGAATACTCTCCAGTTTCGATTCAATTCAGTACTCGAGGCAGGCATGACTGTCATCATACGTCATTATCTCGAAAAATGCGAACCGGTGTAGCCAGCTGCCAGGAAAAAAGAAAACGCCTCCTCCTGTCAAGATTTTGAGGAAGAAAGAGGACAGTTTAAACTTAGGAACTTCCAGCCAGATTGCCTTCGATAGATTAGTAGATTTGAGTCGTTTGTTCAAGTTTTATTTTATTAATTTGTCTCTTTATTTATTTATCTTTTTTGTTTCCTGATCATTTTAATGGATTATTTGACATGTCTTGAGGAAAATAAAGAAGATTTTAAGATAAATAAACGCTAAGAATCGTCGTATGCATCTTCTTCCTAATGTGCCCTATCTGTTGCAGACATTTACAATCTTCACTTTTCTGAACATCTCTACTAAACTGAGCCCGAACTGACGCAGATTATGTAGCCACGAGTGTCTTTTTCTCTCAGGGCATCTTCTGCTGTTCACATAACCTTCTATAATCAGTTGAAGTAATCGATATTTGTCGTGCCTCATCATGTGACAAAGATAATCTAGTTTCGTCTTTTTTATTGTATTCACGACTTCTCTTTCTTTATCGACTCTTCGTAAAATTTCCACATTGGTAACATGGTCTGTCCAAGACACCCGGAGCATGCGTCTGTACACCCACATCTCGAATGCTTCGAGTCTTCTCACCGTCCAGGCCTCTACACCATACAGTTAAATAGGAAATACGTAGCAGCGTATCATTCTTACAGCAATAAGTGGTTACTGACGAGTAATTTTCTGCATCCACGACTGATCCTAGATAATTATATGATTCAACCTTCACTATATTTTTGTTGTTAGGTGAGAGCTGTGTAGGTGGCTGTCTGTTCTTACCTATCACAATCCATTTAGTTTGAAATGCGTTCCAGACCGTACTCCTGAGTGACTGCATGTAATCGGTTCATCAGATCCTGAAGTTCTTCGATGCTGCTTGCAAATACTAACGTATCGTCAGCGTATCTTATGTAATTTACTATCTCCCCGTTTATTGATACACCCGCTGTTTTATCTTCCAATGATTTCTTGAAAATTTCCTCAGAATATAAATTGAAAAGGAGAGAAGACAATACACATCCCTTACGAATGCCTCTTAGGATCTCGATGTCATCAGTGTATGAGTAACCGACCTTAACCCTAGAGTGTGACTCACTGATGTTCGCTTCGCATTTGTTGTCAATTCTGTTATGGATGATTCTGGTGAAGGACTTCATTACGTGATTGATCAAACTGACAAGCCGATGTTGGCACATATTCTAGTATTCGGCTTTTTTGGTATTGATATGAAGGTGAAGCGCAGCCAGTCTTTGGGGACTTCACCTTTATTGTATATGTTATTGAATAAAAATGTGAGAGTATGAAGGAATTGATCACTAGTCGTACACATAAGCTTTCAGTATTTCGGCATGAATGTTATCCGGACCGGATGTTTTATTTTTCTTGAGGGGGTTGATGGCTTTCTCTATCTCGAATTTCAGGATAGGAGGTACCACGTTTTCTGTGAATGAAAATTCTTTTTGACGTTGATAATCGAATAGTGTCTCGACATATGATTCACAGACTTCTCCTATTTTCATAGGATTTGTTATTATGTTTCTGCCTGGATCCATTATCGCGTAAAACTAGCATGGAAATAACATGGCAATTTAGAACGTGGATAGGCGGCTGAGAAAGTTGACGGATGTGAAAGTATAAAATCATTTTTGGTCAGATGGCCAAACATGGTCCAACGATTGAATGCAGTTATATATTTTCGCGTTAGCAAAAATTGACCCTTGAAATATAAGAAAAATCTATTTTTGTTATTGGTGGTCGAAAAAACTTGAGAGTTAAAAATATTCTTGTAGAGATGGTCAAAGATAATCAAACGGTCAACCACAAGTATGTCATATCGGATTAGCAAAAATCGGCCATTAAGAAAAGTTTTTTTTTTCGAAATTGGGGGTGTTCAAACGTACCTATTTTGTGGTCAATGATGGTGGGCAAACCCGTTAGATTTCAACAGTTTTCTAAAATATTAACTTGCCAAATTTACGGAAATCGAAGTTTTTTTCGTTATGTGGGTGGTTGAACGAAAAAGAAGTTTAAAAATATTTTTCCAGAGATGGTAGAATTACAAATATGTCACTCTGTAATAGCAAAAATTGACCTTCAAAAACGGGTGGTCAAATGAAACTATTAGTTGGTCAATCATCAAATGAGTGGTTAAATTTTATGAATTATATTAAACATTCTCGTGCCAACATCACAGAACTGATGACTTGAAGAGTAAGCCCGAGGAGTCCAACGAGTAGAGCACTCCTCCAGCGAATTCACTAATTTATTCACGTTCTAGAAAATAAGGCAAACTCTTGATGGAGTTCTGCAATATCAGAGGACTGGAGCATAATAACGTGAATGTGGATGCAGTCCACCAGCATCTGCAAAACGCACAACCCCCTATCGACACAACGTATTTACGTTTAAATAGGTATTAGTTACATACGAGATTTAGGTTTAAAGAGGGCCTCTGTGTTTTCGCCAGATCGGATGTTGCATGCCAGAGGGAGGACACGACCTTGCGTGGTTCAAAATCTGTTTGCAGGATAAAACACTGTTCTTATGCTGTCTATATCACTCACCAAATGATATTCACTTCCCTAGACTGTTTCAGTATGTAGGTAATAAGGTGGGTTGGATTCAGACACATCATACGTATTTATTACCATTATGTAACAGTACAGCTTTTAAACTAACCCTTCAGGAATCTATAAACAACCGCCAGTTAGATGGTTATTCCATAGAGAACCTAATCCTGGAGTTCCAGGAGTATTCCAAAATCCTCTTCCTCCATTGCAATTTTGATTTTTTTTCATTGAACTAATCATATCTCACATTCTATTCATCGTGATAGGCTAGTGGTCGCTAGTCTTCTCTGGACTTACTATTCAATTTAACAGCTATAAAGTTGAACCATACGCTGTACTGAATAAAAGTACATCATTTTTCATAATTTTTTACCTACGTTGTACTCCACAATTCATTTCACTCGAGAAATCGAGCTTGAATGTGGCTAGCTTCTCTAGTGAATTAAAATATCTTTCCAGGATGACTCTTACTCAGTCCGAGGGATGGTGCGCTTGGAACTAAAGAAGGATAAGACTCGTGTACTGTTATAAGAAAAGTAAGTTGAAGAGACTAAGACTTCGAGATTGCACGGTATTGATTTGAATGGTTAGATTTCTTAGCTGGAGTACATATAGCCTGTCCCTCACAAGAAAAAATGATCTGCTACAACACTTGCATAGACGCGTACCTATGAAGACAATTGCTACGCAGGAAGTATGTCACTTGACCTTCTTCTTACACTTTCATTCTGTGGCCAACTATGGCATAATGCTTTGGGAATACTCTCCAGTGAGATGCAGAATTTTGCTAGATAAGGGGGGGAAAGTGAGGGTTTTTGTAGTGCTCCACGTGCTATCAGATGCCGTGAATTATTTAAACAGCACAATATTCATACAGTGACCTCAGTTTTAACCTGCTGTCTGAGATATGTCCATAAACATAAAGAAAGGTTTCTCACAAACTCCAATTTCGATTCAATTCAGTACTCGAGGCAGGCATGACTGTCATCATACGTCATTATCTCGAAAAATGCGAACCGGTGTAGCCAGCTGCCAGGAAAAAAGAAAACGCCTCCTCCTGTCAAGATTTTGAGGAAGAAAGAGGACTGTTTAAACTTAGGAACTTCGAGTCAGATTGCCTTCGATAGATTAGTAGATTTGAGTCGTTTGTTCTAGTTTTATTTTATTAATTTGTCTCTTTATTTATTTATCTTTTTTGTTTCCTGATCATTTTAATGGATTATTTGACATGTCTTGAGGAAAATAAAGAAGATTTTAAGATGAATAAACACTGTGAATCATCGCATGCATCTTCTTCCTAATGTGCCCTATCTGTTGCAGACATTGGCAATCTTCACCTTTCTGAACAGCTCTACTGAACTGAGCCCGAACTGACGCAGATTATGTAGCCACGAGTGTCATCTTCTCTCAGGGCATCTTCTGCTGTTCACATAACCTTCTATAATCAGTTGAAGTAATCGATATTTGTCGTGCCTCATCAGGTGACAAAGATAATCTAGTTTCGTCTTTTTTATTGTATTCACGACTTCTCTTTCTTTATCGACTCTTCGTAAAATTTCCACATTGGTAACATGGTCTGTCCAAGACACCCGGAGCATGCGTCTGTACACCCACATCTCGAATGCTTCGAGTCTTCTCACCGTCCAGGCCTCTACCCCATACAGTTAAACAGGAAATACGTTGCAGCGTATCATTCTTACAGCGATAAGTGGTTACTGACGAGTAATTTTCTGCATCCACGACTGATCCTAGATAATTATATGATTCAACCTTCACTATATTTTTGTTGTTAAGTGAGAGCTGTGTAGGTGGCTGTCTGTTCTTACTTATCACAATCCATTTAGTTTGAAATGCGTTCCAGACCGTACTCCTGAGTGACTGCATGTAATCGGTTCCTCAGATCCTGAAGTTCTTCAATGCTGCTTGCAAATACTAACGTATCGTCAGCGTATCTTATGTAATTTACTATCTCCCCGTTTATTGATACACCCGCTGTTGTATCTTCTAATGCTTTCTTGAAAATTTCCTCAGAAAATAAATTGAAAAGGAGAGAAGATAATACACATCTCTAACGAACGCCTCTTTGGATCTCGATGTTATCAGTGTATGAGTGACCAACCTTCACCCTAGAGCACTGGCCGCAATACAAATTTGCAACAACGCGAATATCTTTGTCATCTATTCCAGCTCTTTGGAGGTTCTCATGTAGCTGCTCATGAAGACTTTTATCGAATGCTTTGGTAAAATCAATGAAACATATGTATACATCCATATTCATATCCCTGCAGCGTTGAATAAGCACTTGAATACTGAAAATAGCCTCTCTCGTTTCGAGGGCGCTACGGAACCCAAACTGTGACTCACTGATGTTCGTTTCGCATTTGTTGTCAATTCTGTTATGGATGATTCTGGTGAAGGACTTCATTACGTGATTGATCAAACTGACAAGCCGATGTTGGCACATATTCTAGTATTCGGCTTTTTTGGTATTGATATGAAGGTAAAGTGCAGCCAGTCTTTGGGGACTTCACCTTTATTGTATATGTTATTGAATAAAAGTGTGAGAGTATGAAGGAATTGATCACTAGTCGTACACATAAGCTTCAGTATTTCGGCATGAATGTTATCCGGACCGGATGTTTTATTTTTCTTGAGGGGGTTGATGGCTTTCTCTATCTCGGATTTCAGGATAGGAGGTACCACGTTTTCTGTGAATGAAAATTCTTTTTAACGTTGATAATCGAATAGTGTCTCGACATATGATTCACAGATTTCTCCTATTTTCATAGGATTTGTTATTATGTTTCTGCCTGGATCCATTATCGCGTAAAACTAGCATGGAAATAACATGGCAATTTAGAACGTGGATAGGCGGCTGAGAAAGTTGACGGATGTGAAAGTATAAAATCATTTTTGGTCAGATGGCCAAACATGGTCCAACGATTAAATGCAGTTATATATTTTCGCATTAGCAAAAATTGACCCTTGAAATATAAGAAAAATTCATTTTTGTTATTGGTGGTCGAAAAAACCTGAGAGTTGAAAATATTCTTGTAGAGATGGTCAAAGATAATCAAACGGTCAACTACAAGTATGTCATATCGGATTAGCAAAAATCGGCCATTAAGAAAAGTTTTTTTTTCGAAATTGGGGGTGTTCAAACGTAACTATGTTGTGGTCAATGATGGTGGGCAAACCCGTTAGAATTCAACAGTTTTCTATAATATTAACTTGCCAACTTTACGGAAATCAAAGTTTTTTTCGTTATGTTGGTGGTTGAACGAAAAAGAAGTTTAAAAATATTTTTCCAGAGATGGTCGAATTACAAATATGTCACGCTGTAATAGTAAAAATTGACCTTCAAAAACGGGTGGTCAAATGAAACTATTAGTTGGTCAATCATCAAATGAGTGGTTAAATTTTATGAATTATATTAAACATTCTCGTGCCAACATCACAGAACTGATGATTTGAAGAGTAAGCCCGAGGAGTCCAACGAGTCGAGCACTCCTCCAGCGAATTCACTAATTTATTCACGTTCTAGAAATAAGGCAAACTCTTGATGGAGTTCTGCAATATCAGAGGACTGGAGCATAATAACGTGAATGTCGATGCAGTCCACCAGCATCTGCAAAACGCACAACCCCCTATCGACACAACGTATTTACGTTTTAATAGGTATCAGTTACATACGAGATTTAGGTTTAAAGGGGACCTCTGTGTTTTCGCCAGATCGGATGTTGCATGCCAGAGAGAGCACACGACTTTGCGTGGTTCAAAATCTGTTTGCAGGATAAAACACTGTTCTTATGCTGTCTATATCACTCACCAAATGATATTCACTTCCCTAGACTGTTTCAGTATGTAGGAAATAAGGTGGGTTGGATTCAGACATATCATACGTAGCTCCGCCACTCCAATAGAATAGATGAAGTGGGAAGATAGACTGAAACTTTCGCAATCAGCCATAGTCTAACGCAGCTAACCGACCTAACCTAACCCAACCGACTTCCCGAACACCTTGGATCTCTTTTTGATTTCAGATCCAGATGATTTTGAAGTGAAGGTCCCACCGCTAGGCAACTCAGACCACAATATTTTATCAGCTACTGGTACCATTGTGCTGCCGCTAAACCAATAACCTAAACCCAGACGCATTTGGCACTATAACGTGCTAATTGGGATGAGCAGCGTAAATTCTTTTTGTGCCTCCCATTCAGTGATGTTTGCCTTTCAGATACTGACATCTATGTGTTCACTGAATCTGTTACAGAAATCATTCATGCATTAATGGATCTCTACATCAATCATTTCATGAAAAGAACAACAGCACAAAAGCCATGGTTCAACAAAGACTTCGAAAGAGCCTCTGCAGCCAAGAGTAGAGCTTACAAGTCATGGAAGATAAATCCAACGGAGAAAACAAGAACAACCTTCGTAGAATACGGAACGTATGCAACCTGACAACTTCAAAAGCAAAGGCCAATTTCAACGAAGGGGTGACTAATAAACTCCTTGAATAGGCAAGCGGGACTAGACAATTCTGGTCTATGGTGAAGACTGTCAGTGCCAATTTCTGAAAATCTGCTTTTCCGCCTCGAAGGTAGAACATCATCACCGAACGTGAAAGTCTATCTCTTTGCTCTCGTGTTCTCGAAGAATTCTGTACTAGATTCATTTAACGCAATACCACCGAACATTCCACCTACAAATTCTTCCATGGCAGAAATCAAGTTTAAAGTCCGCACTGTGAGACGGGCTCTCGAGCAGCTGAACTTCAAGAAGGCATGTGGTCTAGACGAAATACCGACAATCGTCCTGAGAAAGTGTGCTCCTGAACTGGCACCCATTCTTAGCCGTCTGTTTCAGATTTCTCATGAAAGCCAGCCTTTTCCGTGCAGCAGGAAAATAGCGAGAATTCAACCGATCCTAAGGAAAGGAAAGAAGTCCTCACTCCAAAACTACCGCACTGTTGCACTTTTTCCCATTATGTCCAAAGTGATGGAGAGAGTCATGAATGATGAACCCATCAAATATCTTGATTTGCAGGGAATTATTAACGACCGTCAGTATGGTTTTCGCAAGCAAAGATCGACAGGAGATCTGCTCTCCTACGTCACTCATGTTTATATATCAACAATGAAAAAGCATGAGGAATCTATAGCAATAGCCCTCGACATATCTAAAGCCTTCGCTTGGGTTTGGCATGCAGCCTTGCTGAATAAACTCGCTGCATATGGGTTTCGCGAAAAACTGTCGGACTAGATAAGTAGCTTTCTTTCAAATAGATCAATACAAGTTGAGCTCGACAGTATAACATTTTATTGTTTCCGGCTGTAATCAGGAGTACCTCAGGGATCCATTATTTTGCCAACCTTGTTTCTGTTGTAGATAAACGTTCTTTTGTCATCTATAGAAAACAAGATTTTCGGTTTTGAAGACGATTGTACCCTGGTTTCGTCTTTCATTGAACAATAACTTAAACTCTGACTTACAGAGGATATCTGAGTAGGATCAGTTGAACCCGGTGAGCTTCAACGCGAGCAAGACGCAAGCAACTCTGTTTTCTAGAAACGTCCCAGCTGGAGAACCTCTTCTTATGATGCAAGGCCAACAAATTGTATCCAAAGATTCGATGCGCCTTCTCTAAATAACGGTCAACTCCGAGTTTTGCTCGCATGAACATGTATCAGCAACATCTAAGTCGGCATCAACTAAACTTTGTTTTCTTTTCAGAGCCAAGCGATACTTCACGTCATCTCAGCTGTTGCTACTATATAAGGCGCAGATTTGACCTGCTCTGGAATATTGTTCCCATGTATGGGGATCTGCGTCCAAACATTCGTTGCGGATGTTAGATAGTGTGCAAAAACGGGCCGTGCGCCTCATCGACCACCCGGAGATCACCCGTGATCTCCAACCGCTGGCTCTCAGAAGACAAGTTGCTGACCTTTCTCTGTTTTACAGATACTTCCACGGAAGAGGCTCAAATAAGCTGAAAGACCTTGTTCCGGAAAACTCATATTTTTTTCCGCAGCATTATGCTGCCAAGGAGTTCTCAACATATGGCGCAACATTTAACGACTTCTCGAACCTCTCTCTATAAGAATTCCTTCGTTTACAGGCCCGTGGGCTGTGGAACTCGCTTCTGTCCAACATCTTCCCAGCATGCTACAATTTGGCCCTCTTCAAGAAGCGAGTAAACAGACACCCCAATTCTTTCCAGGCGCCCACTCATAACAGTACCCCTTTTTCCTGGGAGGCGCGCATCAAACAAAAACGAATCACAGCCGATCACTATAGAATGAATAAAACTCGAATCGATAAAATACGACCAAAATAACCGCGGAGGAGGAGAACATGTTTAATCTCGTTTTTAAAGCACACGAAATTGAGACTACTTGATATAATGTTTGACAACAAGGGGTCTCAGATACGTTGGAAAAAAAACAAGACGCAATAAAATGGATAATTTTTTTTATTTCAATCCCTAATAACTTTCTTTCAGTACATCGGAAGGTTGAATTTCATAACCGATAAATCAAAGAGTGAGTCCAGAAAAGTCCGACAACTCTCGATCGAAAGTTAATATAACTCGAGATAAGAGCTATTAAGAAATAACATCTAAAATGGCGGCAGAGAGGCGCTTCTGGAAATGTGCAACCACAGGGTTAAGGTCTCCAATGAATACCCTGCCGAATAATCATTGAAAGAAAAATGATCCTAAAATCTTTGGGAAATAATATGCAAATGGTCCACCTTATTGCATCTACATTCCATCTTTTATAGTATACATAAGATACTCAGTAAATAGAAAATCATTCCTGAGAAATCGCGACAATTCTGAGACACGACCACATAATGATCAACCATCTGTACTCAAACATTGAAAGACCTTAGATGTTTGAAATTATTCATACGATACCTATATTCACTATAGGTAAAGAAGTTGTTTCTATTGAAGAAGCCATTCTTGAGAGATTTGCAGATCATTAGTAGAGAAAATGAATCTCCATAATCTTTCATTTTCTGTCAATTCATTTTAGATTTATTCGCTATCTCAATTTTAGTACCATATTCTTTCCTAACTAATTGTAGGTGTATATACATGAATACAATATAGATTATACTTATTTTCATTCAGTACTTTTAACAGAAGATTTTTATATCTAATTCAGTGCTCAGTTCTAGAACCGACAGACAACTTTCCAATATTTATCTTTTATGGAAAGTTTTGTCGGCTCAAACAGTCGTTTTAACTATCCAAGCACTCCACATGGGAATATCTCCTTCTCGGATACAACGAGATATAAATATACCCAAAATTTTTGGATAATCCTGTAAATTATTGATAAGGCAGGTGAAAATGCAACCGAAACACACTTTGCTGCACGTGGTTTCATTTCATTTTTCTCGTTTTATGGCTATACACTAGCTTAGGCGATTAAGGTTTGTGATGCCATAAATTGTCTTTCCCAAAGTTCTCAAAATACACTATGGTTTTAGACATGAATTCCTGAAATTGTTGAGAATATCCGTCCATAATTAGAAACTCCACCAACTTGGCTGTTGTTAAGGCGAGGAATTGGCAAAGGCATTGTCTTGGCAGAACAGCATTTTCTTCTTGGCTAGATGTGGTTCTCTGTTTTGATTTCCTTCTTCAACTGACGCTTAGTACTCTCCATTTATGGTCTTCCCTTCTTTAATTAAAAGCCCTGTGCGATCTACTGTCGTTCAAAGACTCAAAAATTGACCTGGGATAGTTTCATCTTTCATGTATTAGGTCAATAGTCAACAAACGTGGCAATTATTTCGGCGATTGCTTCCTCATGTGCAAATGCTGTAGCAAGAGATATGCAAGATAAAACTCGTTCATATGAGATATTTTCAATATTCGCTATCTCTTTCAACTTCGCTCGGCGATTGCATTGTCCAAACACGAGAACTAATATCACCACTCATTAGAATATTAGTAAGAGTTGATTCAGTTAAATATTCAAGATCCTTGAACTATATTTATGTTGGATTATGTTCACTTCGTCAAACTTCAATAAAATTGTATCCAATCACTTTTCAATTCAAACATTAATATTCAAGCTATATAAAGAGCAAGTGTTTATATAAAAAAAGCGAGTTGGCTTGAAATGACCTTGAACCACCCAATGTCCTCCAAAGACTGTTTTTGTTCAATTGAAAAATAGTTTGATGTGGCGTTTATTTGTAGAATCTGATGTTCTTGCTGCTCATGTTTGTCAAGTGTTTGCAGCAGGCTATGAAAGCAGTAGTACCACAATAGCTCTATCTTTATTCGAGCTTGCTAAAAATTTTAAATGTCAGAAATTAGCGAGAGAAGAAATTGTAGCCTTTCTGGAAAAATATGGAGAAATTACTTATTTCAATATACAATATCTGAAATACTCAAAAAATTGCATCTCAGGTAAGTGTAATTCTTATATTGGAGTTCTGCTCGGAACTAGCAACTGTAATCAATTGAATTTATTGATTTAACAGAAACTCTTAGGAAGTATCCCACACTTGCATTCTTGGACAGAAGGTGTACAAAGCCATATCGATTACCAGGAACAAATTTAGTTCTCGAAAAGGGGCAAGCTGTTTATTTTTCGAACTGGGGAATCCATAATGATCCAAGATATTATCCAAATCCTTCACAGTTCGATCCAGATAGGTTTACTGAAGAAAATATCAGACAAAGGCCTGATTTCTCATATTTACCTTTTGGTCATGGTCCAAGAAATTGTTCGGGTAGGTATTTTATTCTGATGAACAGTTTCAAAAAACTGTAAACATAAATCTTTGAGAATTTGATCTGCCCTCTTCCCTGAAAGTAAGTAAGAGTTATAATAGCAAACAACTCTCAAAGAGGTCAATATTTGGTTCAAGAGTGTTTGAAGTTCATTTGGAGCACGTGAAATCCATCCCCTACAGTCTGAATCCGCAAACGGAAAAATCATTACAGCAACAAGAGAAAAGAGTAAAGTGGCACCTCGTATTTCAATTCAGTACTAAAATAATTTATTTTTAAAATGTTAAATTGTAGGATCAAGTCTATATCAAAGAGGGATTAGCATACGGGAATTCGGAATTTGTGGGATCAACTCTCTCTGGCTTGAAAATCATAACCACCACAAAAGGAGGATTTGCTCCTCATCGAAAAAGTCATCCAATTTTTCGAACGATTATAGCATTAAATAAAAGTAGCTATAGTTTCTTCCCAAAGATTAACTATGCTTACTTGTTTCGCTCTCTATACATAAGACAATCTTCAGACCAGTGAATACAAGAAAAACAAATATTGAAAGTATAACGTAACAAATTCTGCTTTTTGAAAAAACCTACCCAATCCTTTCTCAGCAAGTAAAGTCAATTATAGTAAAATCAAAAACAATCAATATGACCGACATTTCAAAACAAATTAAAATGATATTTGATCAATATACCTATTGAAATTATGAATTAAAACTTATAACAATTCAAGCTATAATAATAACGAATATAATTCAAACGGAAAGTGTGAAAGTGTCAGCTAACCACAGAACACGGTATCACAGATCTTATAATAGTAAGTCATCTTCTTTTTCAAAAATAGCAGATATGGTTATAATATTAATCAATTAAACAATCCATAATTTGTCTCTGAAAATCACTTGACTATTTAACAATTTTATTATGTTTCACAATTTCATATTTTTCCAGAAAATCTATTAGACCAATATTATGAAATATATGCAGTGACTCAAAATAATTTAACAGGTTATAATTATGGTTGATTTTCAGTAGGTTATTACCAAAATGAGCTTCTTGACATTCTTTGTTCAGTCTTAGAGGTTTCAGATGATCACTCACTCTTTTTTGAAAAGTTATCACTGTTTGACCTATATAAACTGCTCCACAAGTTTCACATGTTACCTTATATACACCCTTTCTACCTAGTAAAGGTGTTGTATCTCTATTGTTTAGTAACAATCCACCTAAAGATCTATTTGACTTGAATGCTATTTTGATGTTTTCTTTCTTTTCTAATATTTTACTAATTTCAACCGAAATTCGACCTATATATTTTAATTTTTAATTTAACCATAATTGACTCTACTTGCTGATAACAGATTGGGTAGGTTTTTCAAAAGCAGAATTTTTACGTTATACTTTTAATATTTGTATTTCTTGTTGTCACTGGTCTGAAGATGCTCTGATGTATAGAGAGTGAAACTAGTAACCATAATAAATCTTCAGGAAGAAACTATAGGTACTTTCATTTAATTAGATAAACTTCCTACTAAAGGGTTGAATATTTATAACTGATTATAGCATTACTTTCAGGTTAGCTCTTCATTACAGAGTGTTTTTACTTAATTTTTTTCCCAAAATTATTCAACTCCATTCATTCTGAATGGTATTCTTGTGAATAGATGGGAGTACAAGGAAATAAGAGAACGTTTCACCCGTTTCTTGAAATTCTGAACAGAAACAAACTTTTACCAACTTCTCTTTAGTTTTCGAAAAGGGAGACAGAAGAACACTCGAACATATTCAAATATTAAATAATTATAAGAATGGCTCCAAATGACCTCCACTTACCTCCATATAATAATAAAATTGATTCCGAAATTCACTTACAACATTAGCGAATATTTCAGGTGTTAAGAGTCTACTTTCAGTAATGCAGCTCGCCTAAGTTTTTAGGTTGAGTAGTATAAATTTTCGTTTCAAACGACCCCATAGCAAAAAATCTACAAGATAGATGTCATGTGATCTGGCAGTCACTCATGTCGTCCTCACGAACGTCGAAAGGTGGTGAAAATGTATTACTTTCTTCGAAATTTCCTCATCGTTCTGCAAAATTTCAGTAATCTCGAAGTAAGTTATTCCATCAACTGAAAATAACTATTTCCATTGCGACAACCTACGATGAACACTGTTCAATTCCTGTAGAGATAGATTTCAATAAAGACTGTGATACTCTGTATAAAAAGTGTTCTATTTCGAACCAGCTGGAACAGTTTTCCGAAACACGTCAAATGATCTTGTTTAAGAGACAACTCCTGGGGTATATTTGAGGCGTTAATGAGCATCCCTCTAAGAGAGATGAGGCAAAGGTGTCGGGCGATAACTCATTTGAAAGCTCTTAGAAGCCTATTTACTATGGAGTATGAGGAAAGTAATTTTGACGAATCTTTTTTGTAAACAATAATTTTTTCAACTAAAAAGAATACACTGAATATTTTGGCTATTTTTAAGAGAAGACGCATCAAATTAAGTTTTGAAGGTAGTTAACGCTTGCCAGTTAATTCACTTACCTTGAGGTTTTAGATAAGGAATGTGTGTTTCGTTGTAATGTCTCTGAGAAAGCCTTTTTCACAAACTTCCTACAGATTTCATTGTTTCGTTATGTTTATAATGAAAAGAAAAACTCTAATAATTTCGAATCAAATATTTAAATTGTCTGCCATACAGCAAAACAATCTTGATTGAAAACCATCTCTTAGATGGTTTAGCATATTCAGAGATATTTATCGACTCTCATCAACAATTCGCTGGCGTAGATCGCCGAAAGTCTCGGCAAAAGTCAGAAAATTTTGGTCTTAACAAGTCTCCACTAGAATGAATCTAGGGGGTTTTGGTCAGGAGATTGAGCAGGCTACTTCATGGGACCTCTTTTTCCAATCCAATTACCACGATAATTCAAATTGACATATTGGCAAACTGCTACAGTGTAGTGAAGAACAGCTCCGTCTTGATGAAAGTGTAATTGTTGTTCAAGCAGTAGGGGACCGTTTTTCTATTATCAATGGCTCCATCACGTTATCCAGTATATCGAAATTAATTTCGCCCCTTAAATTACTGTGAATAAACAGAGATCCAATAAGGTAGTTTCCCCAAATTTATTATTGCTG
This sequence comes from Cryptolaemus montrouzieri, assembly GCA_013387265.2. NCBI lineage: Eukaryota > Metazoa > Arthropoda > Insecta > Coleoptera > Coccinellidae > Cryptolaemus > Cryptolaemus montrouzieri. The sequence goes on from JABFTP020000144.1 coordinate 36,495,178, forward strand.
ATACGCTCGGTCATAATTCTACAAAAATGTTTTAGTTCGATCCAAATCAACATCATTTAATTCATAAATTAATTTAATTAGTAACTAGTATTCATGAACAAGAAACTTCGATCGGATTACACTGGATTCTGTGCAAATTTATCGAATAGATTGGGTATTTATCTTAAGTTCAACATGTCCCAATATCAGCTACTAAATTATACACAATTTCAAAGGGATCCTTCTTTTAAACAGTACTGAACCCGCCTCAATAAATTTTGATATGAATTCCATTACGTATTTATGGCGAACTTATCGTTCAAGATGATTTTGGTGTAACACCCTTAAAGCCACTCAACCACAATTCCTGAAAAAAGCGTTAGGTTTGTTATCATCATCATCATACGCCGACAAGAGTGAAATTATCTGCGAGGCATAATAATGGATGAAAATTGAATTCGGCGCTTCTTGAAAAGTTTCACATTATTGCCTGACATTTCACTGAATTCATTCCGTCATAGTCAGCACTAGTAGATTGATTCAATCAACATATCATTACAATATGATTTTTTTCAGGTCAACGGTTCGCTACTCTCAGTTCTGTTATGGCTTTGGCTAATATTCTCTATAATTTTGAGATTAGAATTCCTGAAGGAGGTTCGGATACTGTTAAGTTCATTACGAAAGGTACTTTATTGCAGCCTGTAAATGGCATACACCTAGAGTTTATTCAAATTAGTAATAATGTGTAATTTTTTCAGAATCCTTTTTCAATAGTAACAAAAATATATTTAATGTATATATGGTTGTAGTATTATTAGTATTAATTGCATCGCAAAATTTCAACTAAATGTTCTTCAGATAATGATCTTCAAGGACTTCTCCTGGGCGAGACACATATTCGTTGCGTACTAAGCTCGAAATATCAGATAAGACTTGTTCGTTCAACAGATGGCGCATCCGAACCTCAATCACTTTTTCAGGAACCAGTTTGATGGTGAAAAAATTTCCATTCAATTTTGCAAGAATAACTTGAAATTATCTCAATTTAATTCATTCGGTGCATTTTCATAAGGATTGATGTTGTTCTACGACTGCAAATCACAGATATTTTCGATACTGTCAAGGAGCATGCTTGTTGTGATGATTTGATTGAATTCAGACAACAGTAATTGCCTGTGATCTATGAATTTGACAATAATTTACGATTTAGTTCTTTTCATATATCAATTTTTCCAAAATCGGACAGCTTGTGTGTTTTAATTTCCAACTTAATTCGTTTAAAAATTTCATCTGCTGTGTATGTGATCAATTGAAAACGCAGAAGGAAAAAGGATCACTAGGAAAATTCTCGGAAATTTGTCATGACAGAAAGTTATATTCAAATAGAGTATGATTTAGCTGCAAGGGATTTGGTTTCCTGAAAGGCACCAACCAGATCTATTTTCCAAAAGTTGAAAGAGAAACCAATTCTGGATCGTCGAACGCACCAAGCAAAAAAATGAATTAAAAGATAGAAAAGAAGCAATAATTGAAGTAATAGAAGTTTTAGCAGCCATTTCGAGTAGAGAGATAGAGACAGAAACCACAATTTCGAAATGTGGTGTATTCGGTAATCTGAAAGAAATCAAGTTAGCAATCCCTATACATTTCTGCAAATGGTATTTTGAGAGAAGATATATGGACCAATGAATTCCGCATTACCAGTGATAGTATATTCAATCATCATAATGAGCACTATTGGCATGATGCCAATCCCTAGTGCCATAAAGATGTGCAGTATATATAGATGTGTCGGTTTTTAGCTTCCGAAATTTTTGACGTAAAACGCTGTAGTGTCCGTAGTACAAAGATCGAATACTTTCTTTCAACACGATGGTTCGCTTTTCCATCATATAAGGGCCGTTATTTGTTTAAATTTGAATTTTGGCCATAATTCAATGAGGACTAGAGGTCTGGTGAGATGGCCATCTCGATTCCTTGACTTGACGCCACTAGACTTCTTTCTACTGAGTTTTATTGAACATCTACTTCAAAAAAGAACCAGTCATGAAACAGGACTTCTATGATTACCCTGCTTATGTTAGTAATATTTATATTTTCACTGACTGCTGTAGTGTTTCTCAACGAAGTAATCCATACATTAAAAATAATAGCCAAACTTAATATTTGGGTAAAATTGTTCTCCCTGGTTTGAGGTTGATAAAATTTTATCTTTTGTAAGGAAGTTTTCAGGTTTTTTAGGTGGCAGGCGGTCTCACCCACGTCACCCGGTGTGATACCATCACATCCAACTTGGGTCCCGTGAATTGGTCACCTTTGTGACTATGTTTCGGGATCTGGTGGATGGTGCGGTTTCCAGGGAGAGAATGATTAGTAACAAAGCATAATGAGCTTTTCTAATACAAAATCATCCGGAGTTGAAATACTCTCCCATTCTGATCTCCGGGAGGGACTACCTCGAGGGGTTCATGATGCAGGTAAGTCGAGCACTCGACGAATTCATGTTCTAGAAAAGAAAGCAAACTCTGGGTAGAGTTCCGTAACATCAGAGGACTGGGAAACAACTACGTGAATGTCATTGCAGTCCACCAGCATCAGCAAAAACGCTCAACCCCATGTACTGGCCGTAACCGAAACCCAAATAAGTCAAACAACCGACACAACGTAATAAGGTTTTAATAGGTATGAGTTACATACGAGATTTAGATTTAAAGGGGGGCCTCAGTGTTTTCGCTAGATTGGATGTTGCATGCCAGAGAGAGGACACGACGGAAGACGACGCTTTCGAATTTGCGTGGCTTGATAGGCAGGCTAAAACACTGCTTTTATGCTTTCAACATTGCTCGACAAACGATATTTACTTCCCTGAACTGTTTGAGAACCTAGGTGATAAGGTTCATTGGATTCAGACACATCATCTGGTAGCTGAGGTCATTGTACTGGGTGACCTCAACGTTCAATCCTGCAATAGAACAGATGAAGCGAGAAGACAGGCTGAAATTTTAGCAATCAGCCATAATCTAAAGCAGCTAGTCGACGAACCGACAAGAATACCTGATCATCCAACGGACTTCCTGAACCCTTTGGATCTTTTTTTGATTTCAGATCCACATGATACTTGAGTGGAGGTCTCAGCACCGCTAGGCAACCCAGAACACAACCTTATATCTGCTACTGAAACCATCGTTTTCCCGCTAAACCAAGATCCTTAACCACACAGACGCATTAGGCATTATAACCGTGCTTACTGGGATGAGCTGCGTGAAGCGTGTTTTCGTGCTTTCTATTTAGTGATGTTTGCCATTCAGATCCTGATATCAATGTGTGCACTGAATATGTAACAGAAATCATTCATGCAGGAATGGATCTCTATACCCCTCATAACATGAAACCGAAATCACAAAATATATGGTTCAACAAAGACTGCAAAAAAGCCTCTGCAGCAAAGAGCAGAGCTTACAAGTCATGGAAGATAAATCCAACAGAGGAAACAAGAACAACCTTCATACGAATACGGAACGTATGCAACCTAAAAACTAATAAAATGTAACTAATAAACTTCTTGAATAGGCAAGAGGGACTAGACAGTTCTGGCCTATGGCGAAGACTGTCAGTGCCATTTTCTGCAAATCTGCGTTTCCGCCTCTTGTTAGAGAAGACGGAAGTATAGCATCATCTCCGGAAGGGAAAGTCTCTTTGCTCTCTTGTTCCCAAAAAATTCTGTGCTAGATTATTCTAACGCAAAACCACTGAACATTCCACCTTCAAATTCTTCCATGGCAGAAATACAGTTCAGAGTTTGCACTGTGAGACGGGCTCTCGAGCAGCTGAACTGCAAGGAGGCAGTTGGTCTAGACGAAATACCGCCAATTGGCCTGAGAAAGTGTGCTCCCGAACTGGCACCAACTCTTAACCGTCTGTTTCAGATTTCCTAGGAAAGCCAGATTTCTCCGAGCAGCTGGAAAATAGCGAGAATTCAACCAATCCCAAAGAAAGGAAAGAAGTTCTCACCCCAAAACTACCGCCGCATTGCACTTCTTCCTATTATAACCAAAGTGATGAAGAGAGTCATAAACGATGAACTCATCAAATATCTTGAGTTACTGGGAATAATTAACGACTGTCAGTATGGTTTTCAAAGGCAAAGATCGACAGGAGATTTACTCGCTTACGTCACTCATGTTTGTACATCAACGATGGTAAAGCATGGGAATCTAGACGAATAGCCCTCGACATCTCTAATGCCTTCGATAAGTTTTGGCATGCAGCCTTGTTGGATAAACTTGCTGCATATGGGCTTCCCGAAAAATTGCGGGGTTGGATGACTAATCTTCTTTCAAATAGATCAATACAAATTGTGGCCGAGGGTATAACATCTAATTGTTTCCAGTTGTAAGCAGGAGTACCTCAGAGATCCATTCTTTCGCCAACCTCGTTTCTGTTGCAGATAAATGATCTTCTGTCATCTACAGGGAACAAGATCTTCGGATTTGCAGACGATTGTACCCTGGTTTCGTTTTTCAGTAGTCTGCGGCGGATTATAGTTGCGGAATCTCAGCGTCAGGGATGTCAACAAATCAATAACTTATACTCTAACGTACATGAGATATCGGAGTGGGGTCTGTTGAACCTGGTGGGCTTTAACGCGAAAAAGACGCAAGCAACTACGTTTTCTAGAAAGGTCCCCGCTGGAGAACCTCTTCCAACGGTGCAAGGCTAACAAATGGCAACCAAAGATTCGATGTACTTTCTCGAAATAATGGGAACAATATTCACGTCATCACGTCATCCCAGTTGTTGCTTCTATATTGTTCCCATGCCATACATGGGAACAATATTCCTAAGCGCCTGCGGGTCTGCTCCCAAACATTCGTTGCAGATGTTGGATAGTGTGGAGAAACGGGCTGTGTGCCTCAACCACTGGCTATCGGAAGACAAGTTGCTGACCTTTCTATGTTTTACAGATATTCCCACGGAAGATGTTCTAAGGAGAAAGAACTTGTTCAAGGAAAACTCATGTTTTGCCACAACACTAGGCTGGCAAGGAGTTCTCATCATATGGCGGCACATTTAGCGACCCTTCGAACCTCTCTCTATAAGAATTCCTTAGTTTACAAGCCGTTGCGCTGTGGAACTCGTTTCCGTTCAACATCTTCCCAACATCCTACAATTTGGTCCTATTCAAGAAGCGAGTAAACAGACACCTCGATTCTTCCCAGGCGCCCCCTCATGTGGTGTAGCAGGTTCGCTTATTCCTGGGAAACGCGCATAAAAAAAATGAGGAAGGGTTTGGCTTTTGAAAAGTTGTTACTGAGGTCTTAATTGCAGAGTTCAAGGGTGCCGAATAAAGGTTGAACGGTTTATATAGAATTTTCTACAGTTTCGAAGTTTGAGGCATATGTATTTTATTTGAGAATGATAACAAAGGCGGTAAATAGTATTTCAAAAATTTGGGGAAATCATCCTAAAAAAGAGCGAAATAAGGATAATATAATGTTAGGCATTCCCTTACATAAAATATGACATAAAACTTTGAATTCAATATCTTAATTACAAAGTAAAATGAATACAACCAAGAGTGTGAATTTTAAGTGAAAATAATCCATGTACTGGTGTAATACCTGTTTTTCTGACGACTGTACGTTTACTCTGAATGGTGAAGTGAATAGACATAATTGTCGATATTGGGACAATCAGAGTCATCATTGGTTTGCACAAACAACTCAGAAATTGAATATTTGGGCAGGAAATTATGGAAACCATATTGTAGGAGCTTTCTTCATCGACTTTGCAATTCTTGCAAGAATCAATGCATCTCAGGAACATGGAAATTTTGATAAATGGTGAAATTCTTTCAGAGAATTAGATACGTTCTCAGCAAGATGGTGCTCTTGCACATTTCGTGTGTGACAATATTTGGATGCAGATTTCTCACGTCAGTGGATTGGCAGATGAACAGCTGAGTGACCAGCCAGGTCACCTGATTCGGGTCATTTAGATTTCTTCTTACGGAGTCATCTGAAATCGAGAGTTTATGCTACACAACCTGAAAACTTAAAACAGCTGCGGGGAAGAATCATCACCGAATGCAGACTTTTGACACCAGGAGTTCTTCAAAACATTAGAGGAGAATTGGAGAATTGTTTGTACCTTTGTATCTAGGTGGGAGGAGTTATGGCATTGATAAATTTTCGTTGAAAGAAATACTTTCAGTGTGTGAATTGTCTGTATGATATTAAATGTTCAGCAAGATACTATTTCTGAATGGAAAAAATAAAAGACCTTTCCAAAGATATGTCACTCGATCCACTTTTCTTGTAATTTATTTCGACTAAGGTGCTGCTGAGGGTAGGGGTTGATTTTACATGCTGCGAATCAACTCAGCAATTAGTTCCCCTCCAATAAAAAATTGACGTGTCTCAGCATTTTACGCCAAATTTAGTCCAACTTGAGATAAAGGGGTGGCGAATTTTCGTAGGAGCACACTGTATACACGTTTGGATAGTTAAGATTTTAAAAATGCTTATCTGTTTCTACTTCTTCCCATTGTATGGAATTGAGAAAAAACCTACAATGTTACTTTCGAAAAATATGTCCAGTATTTACATAGACATTATGATCATAGAGTGATGGTAGAATTTGATGGCGAACCGACACATATTAGCATATGAAAGCTGTAGATAACTTTTCTGGTCTACTAAAATAACTTCGAGTTTCGACATTATATTACAAGATGTTGATTTGTTGGTACTACTTACTTCAAGACTCCAGTTGACAATATTACATACTTTCTGAAAAATATATTCGTCGAATAGTTTATCGGCATTTCAAAAATGGCAAGTTAAGATTTTATTTTCACATGCGATACTACATCACTAATGTTCAGAAGGGTTACAACTACTGTATTAAAATTTGAAAGAAAGGTTTGATTGATAGCGCAAAAGTATTTACCGAATTTGATTCTTCATCACAATAATGAAAGTAAATCGATTCCTTCTTACTGCTTATGAAGTTTCGAAGCAAATTATTTTTCATGGGACAATATTCAACCTTCCATAGAATGTTAAATATCCTCCCTTGAAGGAGCTAGTTTTTCGATATACTCTTCATAATCACCGTTAACCGGGGCCACAGAGAAGTGGTACAGCACGGTCAGATGTCACGAATAGGAACAATGGACTGCAGTTTCGGTCTCGTTTGACCTCGTCAGCATTGTTTTGAGATATTTATGCAATAATTTATTGCATAGATATGTACATATATCTAACATTCCTCCAATAACGGCATCGGACACTCAGCACTTGTATTGATTATAGTATCAAGAAATGGCAAGGCAATCAACATAACCGTGAAGATTGGGGTTGGAAATTAATAAACAGTACTTTGGAAAGGATTCGAACTTGATTCCCTTCATCAGAAAAATTTCTAAACTAAATTTTTTGCAATTGCAAAAAGGTTTCAATGCCAATGTGGCTATAGAAAGGTAGGGTTAGAGTGTACTTCAGCGTGTACCCATTGCGAAGGTCAATCGTACTCAAATGTCCAATTAAATACAACAGAGGAAAATTCATGTGATTCGATGAAGAGACAAGTTTGTCAAAATATGCAGGGATTCAGTTTATTTAACGCCTACTTCTCCTGAAGAAGTCAAAAAAAATAATCATTCATCTTAAGGGAAAAAAATCGGTGCGGGATGATGAAGTAACTGTTTCTGTTCTTAAAACTTCTGCTCATATTATATTTTATCCACTCGCACACATTTTGAACATTATGCTCAGTACGGTTAGGTACCCCAAACAACTAAAATTAGCACATGTTATGGCAGTATTGAAAAAAGGAGCTGAAAAAGATGAAAATAACTACAGGCCTATTTCATTGCTGTCAAACATAGGTAAGATCTTTGAGAGTGTGATTTGTGATAGGCTAGTCAGTTTTTTTGATAAGTTCTCAGTGACAACTGAACAACAAAATGGGTTCAGGGTAGTAGAGCCATATACACTGCTCTAACAAAAATAATTAATTCACTAAATGAGGAAAAAGCGACACTTGCACTTTTAGTAGATCTGAAAAAAGCGTTTGATAGCGTGAATCATGAGCTACTTCTCATGTGTGGTGTAAGGGGAGTTGCCTTGAATCTTATAAAATCTTACCTCACAGACCGAAAACAATGTGCGTTAGAAAATGCTGATGATGGTAATTTGGTCAAATCAAACTGGATGGCGGTCGAAAGAGGTTTTCCACAAGGTTCTATCTTGGAACCGCTCATCTACATAATCTATACAAATGATTTGACAGAGGTCACTGATAAGCATACAGTTTTATATCCTGATCATAAAACTTCAATATTGAGTGAAGAAGATATGCATAGTATGAAAATTAAAATTCCTTGAAACCCTAAAAATGTTGATCATTATTTTTCAGAAAAATATCTTGTATTGAATGTAGCGAAAACAAACCTTCTGTTATTCGAAAATAGGGCTGTCGAACGCATGACGATAAATTGTCAAAACACTTTGATTGAATCTGTAGAAATTCAGTTTTTCTAGGAATATGCTTAGATAGGAGACTAGATTTGAAAAAACATATTGATAGTCTAGCATAAAACATATCTATATTTTGTTATGCTTTGCGAATTATAGCAAGAAATATGGGTACGAATGATGCACTAATGGCATATCATGCTTATGTCCATTCAATACTGAAATACGGCATAATATTTTGGGGGAACTCCTTTTATGTGGATAGAATATTTAAATTGCAAAATACATGTCTGAGATGCATCTTCGGTCTCAGATGAGTACGGACTCATGTGAACAGATTTTCACTCAAAACAGCATTCTGACTGTTTATGACTTGTATATTAACGAGTTTATAGTCTTTATTATAGAGAATAGAGATTTTTTTGTTGTTGAAGGTGCTATGAAACACAATTACAACACAAGGAAAAAAAATTATTTAATAGATGAAAAATATAATTTTACATACTTACAAAAAAATGCAAGATATACAGAGATTAAATTATACAACATGCTGCCGTTGTCGGCCAAAAATCTTCCTAAAATGAAATTAAAAGTGAAACTGAAAAACTACTTGAAAAGTAAAGCTCACTATAATTTAACTGCATTCTATGAAAACAAAGTTGAGTCGTTGCGATTGTTTTTGTGGTACATTTGATATACCCTTATCGAATTATACAGACTGTGACTTGAGCTCACTTTGTTTTTTACTTACCATTTCAATATTTCTTTCACATTGCTATATCTAAATTTCTTTTGACATGTTCCACGCCCAGAATGGGTTTCATTTCGTTATTTTGTAACAAGGAATTAATAATAGATTATCTAATTAATTCATCCTCATTCGAACCATTTATGAAAATTCAGCAAGACGAAGAAGACACGATCGTTGAAGTTGACTATAAAGAGTATGAATCGGATTGAAATATCAAAAGAAATCAAAACGACAGTTTAACTCAGTAATCAATATCGATAATCTTCATGCAGTGAAATATTTATTGTCTTTGAAAATTGTCATAACGGTTCGTGGAATAGGCCAACTGGGCAAACCATATTAAAAAAAATCGGTTGTTTGTAAAGTCGGTTTACTGACGATAGTTGAACGTGACAACGTTATAAGAAAATACTGATGGAAAGGTTGCATTTTTCGAAAGAAAATTTCAATTTTATTTGTTTGATAGATATTTTGTATGGATATAGAGAAGGAGGTAAATGGAAATCACAATTGAATTGATCAATTTACATTTATTTCTACGCATGAATACAATTATGTCAAATTTTATTAATTTTTTTCTACAATGTACATAGTTTTTACAAATATGAATGTGCTTTGAGCAATTCTTTCACAACTTATAAACATGTGTGATATTTACCTTCTTAAAATTTCTGTCATTCTGTTGAGCATAGGACGATGATAGGAAAAGTAGGAAATGAAAGGGAGTGTTTCGAGTGTAATGTGTCTTGAGCAGGAGCAGGAGTTCTAGATGCTTCAATACGATGTCTGTACTTACTTTGTTTTGTGCTTTCGATTTTGAAGCAGCGATTATTGGCTGCGCGAATGGCGTTGCTGAAGTAGATGCTACAGCATCTTGAACCTCCATGGGTTCACTCATCGAAGGTAGTGGCTCATTCGTAAAATTCTCTGTTCGTCAGGTTGTTTTTCCAGGGTTTGTAAGCGGTTCTGCAAAATGAATCGTGGTTCGAAACAATTTAGAAAATTTTTTCATAAAATTCTGCGTTCAGAAAATCATTTTAAATTTACAAAAAAATTGAATAAAATTTATTGTTTAAATTTCTACTCCACTGTCACAAATTAATTTTTGATTTTATTATTTCATAATAATCAATTTTGTTTGACATTAATTCTTTCAGCAAGTAAACTGAATAAAAATTGTTGTTCAATAAGTTACTTAATTATTTTTACACATTCAATTGTAATTTGTTGTAAAAAGTTATAATTTGGAATAATTTATTATAAGAATAAACTGTGATTAAATTATTGTTCATAAATCTTAAATTCAGAATTCGTAAACATAATCGAAATTTTGTAACTCTAACTTTTAAAAAGCCCGCCTCATTGTGTTTGATATAGGAGAAAATTGTTCCCTTTGACGGCTGGCTGATCCAACCTGTCATTTCAGACACGTTGTTATGATATGTGGAAGATTTATCATTTATGTTTCAATTCTTGAAATCATAGCTACGCTCGATAGTTATTTCGATCGAATAGTAAAGCAATTGATTTTTTACTCATCGTGAAATAGTTCCGTTATCTTTTTGTTGTAGTTTTGTCAATTATAGCATAACCTACAGTCACTGCACTAGCGGACCGATGCTATTTACTTCAATGATGAAAGCACGAATATCCGACAATATATCACTGAACATATATTCAATATCGAAAGAATCATTACCTTTATCGTCGCAATTATTGTCGCTATAAACAATTGACACCACATCCACGTTTCACTGCACTCCATACTTGACGAAAACATGTAAATGTATTATTGTATAGCACCTGTCCACGAGGACGCATCGCTCACTAAAGTAGGAGAGAGACAGATGTCGAACGTTGCCGAACGCGGAGGCCGATTGTCACTCGTTCCGCCCTCTCGCTCGCACTTCAAGCCTTAAGTGGAACGCCTCATAGCGAGGTAACGCCGCATGAGTCATGTTTTTTCGTGCGTACAGCCAGCTCCATCGAATTATAAGATGTTGTCACGTCAGAAAAGTGCCGGGTACACTACCTCACAGGTGGTGTGGAGATGTGTGCACATTATGTACAACCTGACTAGCAATATCTCAGAAATGGTGGCTCTTGGAGAAAAAAAAATCGTAAAGACCATTTTCATACCCCACTATGAGATGTATTACATCGGTTTCAAGTACTTTTTGTTAAAACTTACCGTTTCCAAGAGAAACCCAACAAATATATTAAATTTTGACATTTAACTAATCTAACCTGACTACACATGGGACCTATGACACTTTTATATTTTATGAGAATCCTGAGGTTTCCACTGGAGTTTTGCTTTGTTAGAATTTTTTTTTATCACTTCTGTAATATCTACATTGACCGAACTAAACGTCAGCCGAGTCCGTTAGTTTGTAATAAAATTGCAGAATTGAAAAATTTTAACAGTCGTAATTTGCTCTCATTTCTGCATAAGTATTGAAAACTGGTAGGAATGTTAATGTCTAATTAACGTAAATAGAGTATTCTCGAATATATTGTGTAGCCAGGGAAGGAAATAGAATTGCTCATTCGTATACGCTGGGTTATCTTAAAATATAAGTGACATAAAGGTAGAAATTGTTTAGACTTTAAGTAAACTAGGCAAAAAAGTTACTTGTTATTGAAAATTACTTCGGAACAAAATCACATCAACGGAAGAAGAGTGCTGGAGATGTGTGATATCATATCCTTTTAATAATTATTTCTATTGGATATGCAATTCACTGGAAATTCACATTACGCATATAAATATTCCATCAATTTGTACACCATTTTAATATTTGAAAATCTGAAACGAGTGTGCATTTCGCCACAGATTGGAGGGCTAGTAGGGAACTCCTAATTACTTAATTGCTTGAGTAGGAAGAAACGTAAATTCTCTTGTAGTGGAGATCTTGCGGTTATTTTCGACCTGATCAGATACAGAAAGCGAGGAATTGGAGCTGCACAATACATTCATAGTCTCATTGAAAGTTACGAAAAAAGCACCTCAAAACAAATAATAGAAACCTCCTAAATACTTAATTCCTTTGGTAGGAAGAAAAGTTGAATCTACTATAGCGGAGTCCGTGCGGTCATTTTTGACTTGATCAGTGGGGAATTCAAGCACACCATATATTTATATCCTCATTGAATATCATGAAAAAAGGCTTTTGAAAACATACTCTATTTAATTTCATGTATTTCTTTTGAATAATTATTAACTGATTTCTGAAAATTTTTCCAATCACTACGGAATAATAATTATTACAGAACACCCTGTATTCTACAAGTTCGACTTGAAGTTCTGGTTCAGTTTCTCCTCAATTTTGTGCTCGGCTCTGAATGAAATATGTTTTTTGCATTTCAGCGATCGGCAATTTATAAGATTCGAATTCATTATTACAATGACAAAGCCTTTCAGAGTTGTTGAATTTTCCAACTGATTTTATGAATTGGCAAAATATATAAATATAAAGTATTTAAGATGATGAATTGAAATTATTCGGAATTCATTTAGAGTGCCATTATCTTATGGGGCTAAGTTCCATCGTTCTTGTTTGCATCTCTCTGCGCTCATCAATATTCGATAAGTCACAGTTGTTTTTTGGGAATATTGATGATTGCTGAATTACCTGACCATCTTAACCAAAAGTTATTCAAGGAAGTTTATATCAAGAGAATTCCATGAAATTCAACTTTATCAAGGCTGATACTATTTTCAAGGATCTATAGCATCATCAGTAGAAACTATTATGGCTTGAACAACCATATCTCGATATCGCATAGAAGAATTAAGTATGTATGCCCATCTCTTCAAATTCCGCCCTAGATGCAAATAGAGTCCCCTCCAATGACGTTTTTATCTCCAAATCGATCTCACACACGTCCATCTGAGTATCAAAAATTAAATTTGGACTCAGCTTCGAAAAACCAATATCTCCACTCTCTTGTTCACTTAATTTTGGATGCTAAGCTAGTTTCCTTGCCATCAAGTGATATATGCTATCAAATCATATATGCTGTGAGCAAAAATGTTGAAATAATTTTCATTTTTATTTTTTTTATTTATTTATTAGAGAGATAAATGAATTGAGGAACAAATGTTCCTTTAAAATTCATATACACGAAAATCGTTTCTCAACAATCGCAGATAAAAGAATTCAAGGCTATAAAGCTATATTCAAAAGCACAGATCCAACAAGAAGCGAAAAAAATATTAAGAACAATCTAAAAGCCTAATTTGTATGCATCGTATTCATTCTTGAACCCATTGACACTTTCCGCTGCCACTACTTGTTGTGGTGAAGCATTCCACTCGTTAAACACTCGTTTAGTTCAAAAATTTTGTCTGTATTTTGTTTTAAATGGTTCCCTTCCAAGTTTCAAATTATGACCGCGCAGACGCAAATCTGAGTTCATCTGGAAGAGAAACAAGATCACCACCGATAAAACCGTTTGGGGCAAGAGAAGTTGTTATGAGATCACCGCGCAGTTTACGGTCCTCGACTTTAGGCAAGCCAGATTGTCTGAGTCTTTCTTCATACGAGGGATGCTCCCGCCCGAAAGAGACTCGCGTTGCACGTCTCTGTACTGCTTCGAGAGCATTTCTATCACGCATAAGATCGGCACTCCAAACAGGTCCCCCGTACTCAAGAATCGGTCGGACGTATACTTTGTAGAAGCTGAGAAAAGTAGAAAAAAAAGCCTCCTGAAAATCTTTCTTCAAAAGTTAAAGGCGAGAGTTTGCGCGATTAGAAAGTGTGCTTGGACTATGTTAGATCCTTAGTTTTCATCACACCTATGTACAAGATACTGCATTTTTCTGAGTTGAGCGGTAGCAGCCAATCTCGACACCAATTCCCTATTCTGACTAGATCCCCTTACAAGCCTGCACTATCCGACAGGACGTTGCCGTATGTCTTGGTATCATCTGCGTAGCAAGAGAACTTTGGAATCATGTGATTTTCTAGATGAGTAGTAAATAACAAAAATAAGACAGGTCCCGAGACTGAACCTTGAGGAACGCCGCTTATAACGGGGTGCTCCTTGGAATATGCTTCACCAACTCTCACTCTATGAGAACTATCTGTAAGAAAGTCACCAATCCACCGAAAAAGATCTCCCCTGATGCCATAAAGATCTAGTTTGTACAAGAGTCTGTGCTTAGCCACTCTATTGAAAGCTTTGGCTAGGTCGTTGTTTAGAGTATAAAATCCATAATTTTTTCTTTGACTAATTGATCCCATGATTCTTGGTATTATGTTCATCGCCTTTGTGTATATACCTATTACGCCAGTTTCCTTCCAGTCAACAGGTAATTTATTAGATGCAAATGAAATGGTCATCATCTTGGCTAGTGGAGGAGATTTAGCGGTGGCACACGTCTTCAGGAACATTGAATTGAAGCCATCTAAACCTGGGGAACTGTCTGTTTTGAGATTTGTGGATTAAATTCACTACAGATGGGCTAGTATGAGCTTTATGATGATCAAAAATTTTTACCGGTTTTGTGGTGATATTTCACTATTGACATAATTGAAATTCTCCTAGTTTTCACTTGCCAAATCGCCATGCAATGACAGTTCTATGTTGACTGTTCAGAAATGGCGGCAAATTTGAAATGAAACCTGCCAATGGAAGACCAATTATATCGTGTATATATCAATAACAAAACTATACTGATTCTGATTTGGTGGAATTGAATATGATATGTTCAATATACACCATGAAATTGTCAGCTTGTGAAAGGTTCAATGGTGATCACATCGATAGGCCGTGAGGTTGTTCATTGAATTTGTTATTGAATTGTGAATGAATATTGTAAGTGCAACTTGAATAATTTTGTACAACGATTCAAAGTGTGATTTGTTTAAGATGTCTGAGACCAATGGAAGGCATTCGTCGCCTGGGATGTTAGAAAACATGTTATCTACATCCGAACTGATTAAATATGATTTGATTGCGGTTTGATCCTGTTTCGATATTCATGGTAATTGTACAGAGTTTTTTATTGAATCTTTAGGTGTGAAATTTTCTGCTTCCGCTTCACCTTGTTTCCAAAATGTCCATCATTTCCCCTCAATAGATCAACTTTAAATTATTCACAGAATACCTAAGGGACGACAGTTGGATTTCTTGGAATCAATCGAAATTTTTAAACTGCAACAGACTCCCCATTCAGATAATCTTCTGAACCACCAGTATGGCCCGGCTTATTCGTCCTAATTTGACATCTTCAAATAATATATCGTTTGCACCCTCATTAATTTTATATCTACCTGTTTATGTTTGTATGTATTTTCAATTTTAGTTCAATACTTTTTGTCAGCTGAAGAATTTGCAATCTTAATTTTCAATAAATTTCTTGTGATCGTATAATACATAGTTTAATTTCTTTATTATCATCATTGATGGAACTACCTGTAAAGGTGGTATCATACAACCCCTTTGTTTATATAAAAATTTTCCAGGTTGTAGTTGACAGAGGTGATGAGCAAACGTTCAAATGAGAGAAATCTTCCATATCAACAGAATCGATTTTGATCAAGTGATTTTCACATATGGAAATCGGAAGAATTGATAAAAACTCCGAATTTTTCTAAACATTTCTCGATTTCAATTTGTTACATGATATTCTAAATAGTTAATTCTTAAGTGGTTGTGTAAACAATGCAATCACATTTTCAAAAACAAAAAGGTACCACAATACTCCTTTTCTCTTGTCAAAATGTGGGGGAAAGTTGGTAGACGTAGGGGGTTGATAGAGGTAGAAAGAAACATGTGCAAAAATATTCCCATCCAAACAAAAATCAATCTGTTTTAGGAAATTCGAAGAAAAATCAAACCAGCCAAGTTATTCAGGGCGTTCCGTTTTCATTGGAACGCAAGGTACTTGTCACTTGGACAAATAATATTGATAGTGTTTTATTTTCGATGGAAAATCAGATATAAACACGTAAATTATATTGGTGGGATTTGACCTATTCGAGTCTTTTTCATTGTACCTGAAAACCATCCATTTGTCTTAGTTAGTCGAATATTTTTTTCCGCACTTTAAAATTCACTCAATTTAAAAAATATTCGTCATAACCTTGATACTCCAGTCTTATTTAAGCTTCAAATATAAATTAAATCTACAGTTTAATAACCTTTGCAAAGTAAATCAATTCATTGTTTGTATTGATAAAACCGGCGTTTCGTCTGGAGGTAATTGTGATTGTCACTTAGGTTAGGAATCACCGTTCCTTGAGCATGACGATAATATGTTCCTTTTAACAGCCTTTCACACTCGAGTTGTTCCATAATTTTACACGTTTCAACTATCAGAATGGTTCGATATTGGTGGTGTTGTTCGAAGCGAATTTCATGACGGAGATAGCTACAAATGACTTAAATGGTTAGAAATGACGCTGTTATTTATAATTTAAATGGTTTTTCAATTACACGCATGGATGTAGAAACCTTATAGTTTGTATAGTTTATTGAAGCTGTTAGATATACCAAGAATGTGTAGTTCTTGGGAATGATAAAGTACAAGGCTTCAAATGTATGTAGATATTTAATTCTTCGTCCGTCAGCCAGTCTTGATGAAATATTTTGAAAACATTGTGTTTTTTGCACCGAATTTCCTTAACCCGAATTGTGGTTCATTTAACCTTTAACTGGTGACGAGAATTTAAAACACTATAAGTGACATGACGTATCACAAGCTACTACTTTCAAAATAATTTTTTGTTATAAAAATCAGACTAGATGTTCTCAAATTGTGTTTCTATTTTACAATTCTTATGTAACAAAACATATCAAGAAATTTCAATCAATATTTAATAATAAACATGGAATAAAACGAGGATTATTTGTTAGTAGTACTATTAAGCCTCAATTGTCACTAGGTAATTATTTGAGCATTTTAATATATCTTGTACAAGTAAAACAATAAATTTAACACTTTTCACCTATAATCAAATCAAGAGAGAAACAGAAAAATATAATAGTAACTTCTGAAAACAAAAAATAAAAATTCTGACAATGTCAATCTGTCGGTTGCGTAGAGGTTAGAGATGCTATTCTCTCACTCAGAAATAGCAAATCTGAGGATGCTCACGAACCTACAACCAAAATTCTAAAGAGAAACGTCAGCAGTATTATTAAACCACTAACATTTCTTATTAACAGATGTAGAAATGACGGAACTTATCCGGACTGTTTAAAATTAGCTAAAACTGTACCTACTCAAGGAAGGTGATCCCACGGACGTTAATAACTATAGGCCAATATCACTCGTGCCTGTCTTCTCTTAGGTATTTGCAAAGCTGATTTAAAAATAGTTTCGTTTTTTGAGGAAAATTGCCTGTTTTCTGAGTGCCAGTTCGGTTTCCGTAGAAAGCGCAGTACTCAAGATGCTATAAATGCTTTTGTGTTTGACACGGTTAGATGCTTTGAGTCGGGAATATACTCGATTTCTCTATTTTGAATCCAATCCAAGGCTTTCGACTGTGTTCCTCATGCAGCTCTTCTTGATAAGAGGGGTTGATATGGTTTTGGTGGGGTCGCCAGGGAGCTTATTAAATCCTTCTTATCCCACCGATGTCAGTCAGTGTTTGTGAATAATACGTGGTCCGAAAGGGAAACTATCTCAATCGGAGTTCCTCAAGGTTCCATTATGGGTCCTTTACTTTTCTTAATATAAAATAATAATTGATATATATCAATGACTTTCATGAGGACCTGACTGCTGTCCAGAGTGTTATGTACGCTGACGATTCCACCATGACTGTTTCCAGCAGGAGTTTGTCGGAGGCGGAGGAGCTCTCCGGGAGGGCGCAGTCGACTGATTTGAGGTGGTTTTCTGGGGACGGGTTGTGCATGAATTAAGGCAAAACAGAGGGGGTGGTATTCACTATGATACATGTGAATCCCACCAGTGTGTGATTCCTGGGTGTTCACCTCGTTTCTCTTCTTGTATATTCTGTCCATGTAGATCATCCTGCTGAGAAATTGAGCAGAAACAGCTTTGTTTTGAGGCAATTGTCTCTGCTTGTGTCTCCCAATGTTCTGAAGTCTGCTTACTATGCTCCTTGTGAGTCTCATATTAGATATGGTCTACTTGCATGGGGTTCATCCAGCGAGATCGATCAGATTGCAGAAACGAGCAATAAGAATAGTTGGGGAGATTACGGTATGGGGATTGTGGTATGAACACTTTCAGAAGCAAGGAAATTCTTACTTTGCCCAGCTTATTTATCCTTGAGTGCTGTTGCATTCTCATGTAAATCTAACTAATTTCCAATTAAAGAGTGATTTTTACACATATGATACTAGATGAAAGAAGTGTATTCAAGCACTTTTGTACAGAACACGCAGGTCACAGAATGGCCCAAATTTCATATCTATCAAACTGTATACTGTACTACCGATTTGTGTTCGAACCATGAGTTTGAAAAAATTCAAACTTTTCATAATGAAAATTTAAAAAAAAATGTTCTTTACGATGTTAATTCGTATTTTGAAATAAATTTTGATATTTACGTCAAGTAAATTCCTTGTAAGCTTTTTTGTAATTACTTGTATGTATTTCATTCTGAGCTGTGTAAAGTATTGTAAAAACCAATAAATTTTGATTGATTAATTGATTGATTCGTTGATGACTGGCAATTTTTGCACAAGAGCGAGAACACTGCAGCCAAACGGGACCGCATCATCCTATACATGTGATGTACACAATCATTCTGTGCAGTTTAGCTGGACAGATACGGCATGCCCTTCGTTTTCCTTGACTAGTTTCAGGACTTCGGACATCTTCTTCGACCATATCGTCACCCTGAACTTGCTTCATCACTAACCGTAATTCCCTAGGCAATTGACTGATTAAACGCCTCTGGACATGGGGGAGTACTAGCCAACAGGCTCAAGCCTTTAGAAAATCACCTTTTTCTGTATTCTTGGGCTGATGCATGTTATACAATATATAAGCGTTCATGCTGCTCAAATGCAAAATGCAGTAGAACACCAATATTGGTCACCTTCTCCTTCGGTGGCTGCTGGAATAAATTGAGCATTTTTTATCGGCTTCGCCAACACCTCCGTTAGTTGAATTGTAATAAAGAATGATTTCAGGCTTTTTAGTAAACACGTCAACCACGTTATTGAGATGCATTGACTATACAAGTAGGACAGCTTTATTTGTTTTGGCACGTATAAACAAATAGTTTTTTGGTTCATAAAAACCAAAGAGGAGCACCATGCGTAATTTTTTATATAATGAAATAGAACAGGGAGGAAAAGCCCTATTTCGCCTGTCGGTGATACATCTGTGACAGATAATTCGAAAGTTGTTTTTGAACGAAAAGTGGAAACAGAATGATTATGTTAACGTCTCATTCTTCATTCTAATCAGAACTACGATTAGAGGATGTGGGGTGATGCGAGTCCGAAATCTGAAAAATAAAAAAGGGAGCAGCATAGCATTAGTATTACTAAATGGATTTCGATGTTTCTATCAAAACTAGAATGTGATATCGTATGTTGAAAACTATCCGAATATCGAGATAAAGAACAGTATATGTCTCAATGACAGATTCCTCAAGCTTATCACCCTCGCAATTTGGATTATCCACACAATTCCACTCGAAAAGTATACTATTCAAATACCCATGACCTGTTCTTAAGCTATTCAAGGCATACAAAATGTTTCTCCCGAGACCAATTACATTGTCAAGGCCAGCCAAAATTTGAAGTCTTCTCACTTAGAATCACAATATAGTTTCAAAATCTATAATTGTCTAGGCAGATATTAAAGAGTGTTAGTTCAAAATTAATAAAGGAAACTGTTTAGATAATTATGAGAACTCTTGTTGAAGTTGTATTGAGATGTATAACGGTAGGAATTTTAGAAAACTTATATTGCGTTATCAGAGTACAGAGGTCGTTTAGTAAAACCAACATTCCTATCATACTTTCAATAATAACTGAATCTCTGCACTATAAGAAATCGACAAACAGAAAAATTCCTGGGAATTGCTAAAAATTCTATTTGATCATGTTTCGACACCATTACCGAACCTAACCTTTTCAGTTCTTAAAATCAGCAACCCTGTTTCGATTTTTTTTGGTTCATCTAAGTATATTCCACAACTATAAAAGGAATAACACTTATTATAATGGTTTACTTTGTTTTGAATGCATCACTGATCTCATAAAACCCCAATTCGAAATGTTTAATTATTTTGGCACCACTTTTAGTAGGAATTAATTATTTATCAAATGTAGAAAAATTAATAATGAATGACGGAACAACAGAGAAAAATTAACCTCCGATTTCAGTAACAATACGTGGTGTTTTAATTCAATTTTAATAACATATTCGTACCTCTTTTGTGTTCACAGAATAGCTGACAATTATTATTTAAATGACCAAAAATCAACCAGATGAAACAAATGCGATTTAATAAAAAATAATTATTATTCTAAATTGGATGAATTATCATATCAACCTTAAATAATGAAATGAATGGATGTAGCGGCACCCATCTATTCCATTCATTAGAGTTAGAGTCCAAATTTTATGCGATTGATTATATAACAACGGAAAGTTTTTCTATTCCATTCTCTGTCCTTGCTTATTTCAAAAATTATATTCAGAAAAACTGATTTCTACAACGGTTTTAATGATATTTGTACCTTGAGACTCAATTCTCATGAAGAATCTATATAAAGTAGATATAATTCAATTGTGATACTTATGTAAGTAACTTACTTAATGATATATACTTAGTTCACTTGAAAAATGAGGTTAGGTCACATATAATCTTCATTTATATATATATATATATATATATATATATATATATATATATATATATATATATATATATATATATATATATATTATGTGTGTGTGTGTGTGTGTAAAACTGGTGACAAAAAGAATTATTCAAAATCCGTAAATCAATGAATAATCCTTCCTGACGAGAGCTACTTGCCAAATCTGCCCACCATGCACGCAGCCCATAAGCGCCACAATAGTGCAACTTTTGTCACCAGTTTACATATATATATATATATATATATATATATATATATATATATATATATATATATATATATATATATATATATATATATATATATATATATATATATATATATATATATATATAAACTGGTGACAAAAAAATTATTCAAAATCCGTAGATCAATGAATAATCCTTCCTGACAAGAGCTAGTTTCCAAATCTACCCGCCATGCACGCAGCCCCCAACAGTGCAACTAAACAGTCCTTTCTGGAATTGATAGGATACCCCGATATAGCTTGGTAGGATGCTGATAAGCGATATGCGACACTGATGAGCTCCTAATAAGGGCGAAACTGCAGTTTGCCGCTTCGTTTCTCGGCATACTACTTTGTTGCACTATTGTGGCGCTTATGGGCTGCGTGCATGGTGGGCAGATTTGGCAACTAGCTCTCGTCAGGAAGGATTATTCATTGATTTACGGATTTTGAATAATTCTTTGTCACCAGTTACACACACACACACACACACACATATATATATATATATATATATATATATATATATATATATATATATATATATATATATATATATATATATATATATATATATATATATATATATATATATATATATATATATATAGTCCGAGATTTCCTACTTGGTGCCGGGTGACCTCTTGGCGTATTGTTATGCCCGAGGCTACCTCAATCTTCCTTTATGGTGTACAAAAAAAATCTAACCTGACCTAACCTATGTTCTACTATTCTTCTTCTCGTCTGTCAATTTTCTCGTTCAAAAACAAACTTCACATTTGGGTAGGACCCTTTCACAAAATGATTAAGATATCTTTACACTACAACACTATTCGTCCACTGGTCCCAAACAATAGTATCGTTTTTCCAATCCCCTGTTATAGGGTATGTGTATATTGAACTCAGTCCTTGTGTGTCCGTTATTTTGTTGATTTGTTCTTCTTCTTTTTTGATGAAGAACATTCTAGGAAAATCCTTTTGGTTTCATTATTTTTGGTGCTCCGGACTTTTGTCTCCTCAAACTGAATCCTAGGATCCATTTTATTGATATATTTAGCTAGTGTGCTTCTTTCAGGGTAATTTTTTATGTCACTTTTGTGACCTGATATTCTATTTTTCAAGATCTGTGATGTATGCCCTATACTATATATCTTTTGTTGCAGGTCTTCACTTTGTCCAGTAGATTACATTGGATCTGCCAATAGGTAGTATTTTATCTTTTAATTGACTTAACAGCTACCGTATGGGTATTAATTTTGACTATTTTTGTTTGGTTGTGCAAGTTCCTTAATGAGTTTCCCTGTCAGAAACTTGATATTTGGCAGTGTACAATAGACTGTTGTTGGCTCTTCCCTCGTTTCGGTATTTGGATTTTGTTTCTTGGGTTTTAAGCCGGTACTATACAACAGTTTTTTAACAAGCAATCTCGGGTAGCCACTTTCTTCAGTATTGTTTCAATGTTGAGTAAATTTTGTTCAATTAGTGTAAGGTGGAATATTTCTTCTATTCTGTTTCTAGTTTGTAAAATAAGGTTTGTTTTGATTTGTGATGGATACGATGAATAAAAATGTATATATCTTTTTGCTGCTGAGGGTTTCCTGTACATTTCCAGCATGATTTTCTGCTTGTAATTGCGTACTAGTTCATATCCAAAAAAGGTATCTACCCTTGCTCGTTTTTCCTTTCTATCGCAAAATTTAACCTCTTATCTATCTTCTTGTTTGTTTGTGGGTTTGGCTATGAAAATACCAAAAGGAGGCAAACGATGAGCCAGATAATGTGATTTCAAGTTTTCACAAATTCATTCAGGCACGCATATTAATAGGAGTGCATTTAAAGCCATGTTTACAAAAAAAATTGTATCACATTGGATACTCAGGAATCTAATTTTTTTGTAGAAAAATATTTCCAATAAGAATTAAAAAACAATCCGTTCAACAATTGGATTTGGGATCATCAACAATAGTTTTAATCCAAATACAATAATTCACACTAGAACAAGTCAAACTTGATCTAGAATTCAGAAAGGTAGATTTTTTCAATTTAGCACTGTCCCCTCCTCCAATAATCAAATTTCCAGTTTTCATTATAGAACGTCTTCCGAAAATAACACTTCTCGGGTTTACCTAATGTATTATTTATTTACCACTCCTAGGGATATGGATAATGATGTTCAGACTATTAATCGGATCTATTTTGGGATTTTCCACTGTGGTGAAAATACTTCACTTGGTGAGTTTATAAAATATCTTGTGACATTTTCAAAGTCAATTTATTCTACTCGTTTCGAAGACAAAAGCGTTCAATATAAATAATAGATTGAGGGAGTTAATATCTACATCAACGAAACAATCAAAAATTTGTTCGTTTTAAGGTGCCATAAAATTTATAGAATATATTATAGAAATAACCTGTTGAGCGTTCAATGAATAACATCCCAACTTGCGGATAGAAAATAATTTTATGAATTACAGACCCAATTTGAGAAACATCCAAGAATAACTAAAACTTGTAACTTCGGATGATGAAAAATAATCAACGTTTTGACATACTTTCCCACAAACTTCCACCTGCTAGGTAGAAAAAAATCAAGGCATTAGACGTACCTCTATTCGGAGAATTTTGTGAGATCATAAAATTCATCCCCTCAAATTTACCAAAGCTTTAGCATTGAAGCCAGAAGATCACGGGGGGTGAGAACGCTATTGTGAGAACCTTCTCATCCGAATCCCGGAAGAGCAAAACAAGGTATTCATCAGAAACATTCATCGGAAATCCTCGGATAATTGCCTATGATATTCTTAAAACACCCTAACAAATAGAAAAAAAAATATGTCACAGACTGAGCCATGGTTTTGCAGACATGGATCCTTCGGAAATCAAGTAGACTCCTACAACCACTCCAACACATATTTTAAAATGTTTGGATATCAATGGACATGATTTTGAACAACTTCTATAGTTATCGAAGTTAGTGTTTATATTTTATAATGACTGTGACTGAAAATTGTCTTTACCTTTGACCTTTTTTCAAGTTGTAAGAAACCTATAAATTTTGCAACACTCAGTAGCTCATTGGTATTGCGTGTTTATTTAAGGTTGACATTATCTTTTGTGAATTATTGCATTTTTATTTAATATTCTGTTTGTGATCACAAATCCAGTTTGAGCTGAAATAATTTTTTAATTCTTAATGAAAATTTTTTCCTCTTGAAATTGAATTTCTGAGTATACCAATGTCATATCTCATTTGAAAAGACTCTAAAATACAATTCATTAAACGAGATAATTTTTGGGGCAATGCTGTCGAAAACATTACTTTTGATCCATTGTCAGAGTTGTGGGAATATTTTGAAATTGACAACACTCAGTAAAATATTGAGCAAACTTTTCAGCGTGATTTAACGAATTCAAAATGTTACCAAAACGAGTTCAAAATTTCAAAACACCACAGGTACAGGCCCAGAAATGATAATATTTCCAGGAAATAACTTTCTGCAAATGGTAAATGTAACTTGAAGTGAAAATAATATACAGTGTGTGGCATTTGAAAATCGAGAGTTACTACAACTTTTTAATATAAACGGCACTACTGCATTCTGCTAAATATTCCAGAAAGGAAGGTTAAGACCGAAAATATAATCACACTAACTTTTAACATAATGCGATGACCCATTCCTCATCAACTACTTATCGGCTATACGCCGTGGAATACCCTGTATATATGTTAGTACGTAGCTGAGTAGAAAACAATTTATGGTAAAACTGTTGAATTCATCGATAACTGAAATGACTTTGACTTTTACAAGCTCTCACAACTTTTTATGGCGCTTCTATATATTTTTTTGTATTCAATTTCTATGGCTTCTTCGACACTTCGACAGAGCTTCTCAATAAATGCCTTCCATTAAACGATATAATTTTTGGGGCAAGCTTTCGAAAACATTACTTTTGATCCATTTCTAGAGTTGAGGGAATATTTTGAGATTGAGAACACTCAGTAAATTATTGAGCAAAATTTTCAACGTGATTTAAAGAATTCAAAATGTTACCAAAACGAGTTCAAAATTTCAAAACACCAAAAGTACAGGTGCAGAAATGATAATATTTCTAGGAAATAATTTTATGAAAAAGGAAAATGTAACTTGAAGCGAAAATAATATACAGTGTGTGGCATTTGAAAAACGGGAGTTACTACAAATTTTCAATATAAACGACAACACTGCATTCTGCTAAACATTCCAAGAAGGAAGGTCTAGACCGAAAATATAATCACACTTATTTTCAACATAATACAATGACCCATTCCCCATAAACTACTTATCGGCTATACGGCATGGAACACCCTGTATATATGTTAGTACGTAGCTGAGTAGATAACAATTTATGATGAAACTGTTGAATAGGTGCTTTCATTGATAACTGAGATGACTTTGACTTTTACAAAGTCTCACAACTTTTTATGGCGCTTCTATATACTTTATTTGTGTTCAATTTATATGGCTTCTTCGACACTTTGATAGAGCTTCTCAATAAATTTTGAGTTATTTCAAATTTCTTAAATTCTCTTCTAATAAGGTTAGATTTCTCTGTTTGGTTATTCGCATAAAATCTGGTCAATAGCGATTACAAAATCACACCTGACATTAGGCAACCTTGTGTTTTTGTAACATCTCTTGTGATCGCAATCGATATTACGGAACAAAACACCATACAGTTCCGGTAAAATATAAATGCAGGGATATCCGGTGATCGCCAGATTATAATGGAATGATTTAATTTTTTATAAATACAATGCGGTTGTTAACAATTTTAATACTGGATGGTTACAAATGGCATAATAAACGTGACCAGCCCAGGCCATTTAAATATTTGTTGAACTTATTGCTTTCGATGTAACAAACGCCAGATGAATAATTTATCGAATGGCCTGCGCTATTATTATGCGAGTTTATAAAATAAGGGACGTAAATCGAGCCGATTCGCTATCGATATGTTAACGCCGATTCGACTAATATGAGCTTTTATAGTTGTGTGTTTCATGTGATATAATTTTCCGTACGAGCTTTTAGGGAAAATAGAAAGCAGCATACCACATATTTCACCCGAATTTCCGATATTTTTCATTGAAGTGGCACTGAAATATTTATGACGATAAAAACCATTTGGCAGATTTGAAGAATAAATTATAGTTTTTATCTCTAACCCACTAAATTGTAAAAAATAATGCAATACTAATGTTATAACAATTTCATCAAAATATTGTACACTGTAGTGTAGGGGTGCTCAAACGGTCGATCGCGATCGACCAGTCGATCACGAGTAGCTTTGGAGTAGATCTCGAGAAGATAATAATTTTCAATAAGTACATATCTAAATTACAAAAATTTATTACGTAATGAAATAAAACAAGGGGCGGCTTCATGAAAGGAATGCGCGGTACTTGTCAAAGAAAAGCCGCGTTTTTTATTCTTGCCGCTTTTCTAGAAATTTCGGGCGGCGCGTTGAACGGAAACTTTCGTGAATTTCGTTCAGGCCGTTATAAATCCTGCGCCTACAGGAATTGGAGTCATTATGAATTGTAACTTGAAGAAAATACCATGTCGATACAAAGTTTATTATTAAATAGTACAAAATGAGTGCAGCGAAGAAATCTGAAACGTATCATTTTAATAACGATTGGGAGGCAGAATTTTTTTTTGTATGGTGAAGGATAAGTGTATTTGTCTTATTTTTCGTGCGTCAGTTGCAATACCTCAGTGTGGTAACTTAGAGAGGCATCCTCAAATGGTTCATTGAAAACTATGAAAATGATTTTCCGCCACAGAGTGAATTAAGAAAGCGAAAAGTACATGATTTGATATCTTGTTTGAAAAAAGAACAAACCATGTTCACAAGACCAGTCAAACAATGAAATATCTCATATATTGCCGAAACGCAAGAAACCATTCGAAAATGGATCGGAGGTGGAGGAAGTATTTTTTGAAGCGGGTGAGATGTTTTTGAAGATTTTGAAAATGAAACAGAAATCATGTCTGCTATAAGAGAACTTCAGTTATCTAGTCCGACTATCACAAGGCGTATTGAAGTCATGAGTCAGGATATGGCAGATAAACTAAAACTTGATATGAAATGTACATACTTTTCTTTACCGTTCGACGAATGCACTGATATGACAGACACTGTCCAGCTGTGTATTTTTCTCCGGATGGTATTCAATGACATATTGGCTAACGAAGAATTTTTGACAATCATTCCTCTGAAAGGAAGACCCGTAGCGAAGATATATATATATATATATATATATATATATATATATATATATATATATATATATATCTAACGTTTTCTTCAATTTTGTTAAAAACTACAAGCTACCAATATATAAATTTGTGTGGATTACAACCGATGGAGCACCAGCAATGACTGAAACAAAAACGGTTTTGTGACATTGTGTCGAGCTGATGAAGATTTTCCTTCTTTTTTTTCATTCCATTGGATTATACATTAACATATTCTATGTTCAAAAGTTTCAAACACGGAGGAAATTAAGGGCATTGCAAAAAAAATCGTGAATTCTATCCGTGCACATAGCTTGCAACGGCGGCTCTTGCAGTTGGATGATAGGGACTCAACTGAAGAAACTGATTTAGTTCTTCACACAGACATCATGTGGTTGAGTTGCGAAAATTCCTAGAAAGGTTTCCAGAATTATTGTCCGAAATAACAGCTTTTCTAGACGAAACAGATGATGACAATCTGATGTTGAAAACGAAAATGGCTGACTGATTTGGCATTTTTGACTGACATCTCAATGCACTAAAACACAATCAACTTGGAGCTTCAATGTAAAGGAAAAACTATTATTGAGTCGATTAGCGTAGTAAACGCATTCAAAAGTAAATTTGAAATTATGATATATCAACTGAAAACTAGGATTCCTCCGTTGAATTATGATACGTATGAGGCTGAATTATCAAATATTTTGGAACAATTCGAAATGCGTTTTTATGATTACAGTACATTGGCAAATATATATATATATATATATATATATATATATATATATATATATATATATACTGATGCTATATATATATATATATATATATATATATATATATATATATATATATATATATATATATATATATATATATGAGCATCAGTTCAATATGAACTCATGTTCTGTTGAAAATGAGTTGGTGCAGATTATATCTGATATACATCTCAAGCTACAGCATCTGATACAAATTTCTGTTGTTTTATATCTGAAGATAAATATCCGAATCTAAAAAATCGCCCTTCAACTGACGGCAATGTTTGGGTCAGTTAACTTGTACGAGTCTACATTTTCTGAAATGAAGATAATCAAGTCAGAATATCGCAATCGACTAAATGATGATAATATGTCATCATGCTTGCGATTAGCACTCAGTGGTTACGTACTATCTTATGAAATGTATGCCGAGGACATGCAGTGCCACGCTTCAACATCCAAAGTCACTCCTTACTTAAGTTCAACACCATATGCAAC
Organism: Cryptolaemus montrouzieri; assembly: GCA_013387265.2. Classification (NCBI taxonomy): domain Eukaryota; kingdom Metazoa; phylum Arthropoda; class Insecta; order Coleoptera; family Coccinellidae; genus Cryptolaemus; species Cryptolaemus montrouzieri. The sequence goes on from JABFTP020000144.1 coordinate 36,523,980, forward strand.
TCTTTTATTTTGTAACCACCAATTTTGAATAACTATGAGTTTCTTCTTTGATATTATAGAGAAGAACCTAACTAAACCTAACCCAAACCTTGACAAAAATAATGTATATTGTGCGGAAAGCTGATATCGTTATATGCTACGGTACACCCTACCTAGGTAGGTGGTAGCTAGGGTCTATCCTGTATGTACGACAATCCTTCATCACACATACTTGTAGCCTCTCAGAGTGGATCCTTAGTAGTCTAAAAATATTAAGGAAGATCGCCAGCAGTTCAAGTTCGAGCACCCCTGCTGTAGTGATAGGAGAAATTTGCTTAAACACGTTTCTTGAGATACATTTTTTGACGTATATTTGGAGCTTTAAAGATGCACTCCCTAAGAGAGGGCTCTTCAACCCCTCTAAATTGAATATGGCCAAGAAGTCAAGCGATACCTTATTTGACAGCACTTTGAAGCTCTTTCACGAAGCTTTATGAGAAATGTTATTTTGACGATTTTTCTTCGCGAAAAGTCATTATTGTGTCAAACGAGTGTTCTTGTACATTTTTGCTATTTACAAGATTTTTGGAACGTTCAACCAAATTAATTTTTGTGTTGAAGGGAAACATTTTTATGGTAGTTAGTGGCTGCATGTATCTGTGAGTATTAACCAGTAATTTACTAACCTTGGAATTTCAAACGATAAGGAAAGTAGGTTTCATTATTATGTCCTTAGAGATCCTCTTTTCACAAACTACAACAATCTGAAAAAGATTTTATTGTTTTATTAGAATAGCAATTTCTTGTCACTTGAGAAAAATATTTTCCGAAACTACCTATGAATAAAAGAAAAATAAAGAAAGTTGTTCCGACGTAATTTGTTTTAAAAAGTAAGGTGTTTATCTCTCAAATCATGTTCATTCTCACAAACTATGTATGGATGAATAATAAATGTTTGTTTCGAGTTACTTTGCTGTTATTAGAATCATTAACTTACTATGTTGTTGATGTAATTAAAATTTCAAAAATAATTATGGGGTTCATACTGCAAGAACGTATGGTGAGCTGGTAAGCCTTTATTACCAAAATGAGGATATCTAACCCAAACGTAATGGGATTGATATCAAAGTTTATTTAGACAGGTTCAGTTATGGATAAAAAAGGACACCCATAGAAATTGGCAATGATGAAGCAGCAGTTTTGGCATTATTCGAACATGCCTTATATGTAATCTGTACGACAACTTTCTGCAGCTTTTGGTTTTAGCAATTGTAATGTTCTAAGAATTTCACATAAATTCCATCCGTGCAATATTGAATTAAGGCATGAATTGAATGATGACGATTTAATCGGCATAACTGGAGATTTTGTAGCGATACAAATCCTCAAGTACTTCAAGAAACACATACACATAATATCCTAAAAACCATAAACGTTTGGGTATAAATTTAAGGGAGTCTCCTAAAGGGAATTCTGTTTATTCCTGGACATTCAAACGGTGAAACTCATCTCGATATGGTGAAAAACGCGATTGATTCATTGATCACAAAAAAACTAGAAAACGTTGCGCAACTATTTGACTGCATTTTCAACAAAACGGATCTCATTTTTACCACGCCGCAACAGTTAGCCAATACTTCAATTAGCAATATCCTGGTCGTTGGATTGGAAGAAGAGTTTCTATGAAGTAGCCTCCTCGTTGTCCTTATCTGAAACCTTAAAGACTTTTTCTTGTGGGAGTATCATAAGTTGAAAATTTTTGTGGCTCAACTTGAAAATTTATGATGATGATAAATGATTTATGTCTTTTTATTGTAGATGTCAAACATGCTGAACCATCTTAGAGATGATTTTCAGTGAATTATTGTATGGAAGTAAATTACTGTTACTGGATTTCATTATTTCATTGAAAACACGATAAAACAATAACATTTTTATAAGATTATTGTAGTTTGTAAGGAGAGATTTCAACAAAACGTACTTTCTTTATCTAAAACCTCAAGTTAAGTATATTTACTGCTCAATGCACGTAGATTTAGGTATTCCTGCAATACAAAAATTTATTTGTTTTCCTTTTTTCAATAATCTTGAAAGTAGCCAAAAAATTTAGGGTGGGTCGTTTCAGATCTGAACTGATTTTTTGCGAAAACGATGCATCCAAATAATGCATACTCCGTTATGAAGAGGCTTCCAATGAGGTATCGCTCGATCCCTTTACCCTATTCAATTTTGTACCTCAAATTTCCGTCAAAAGATGTCCCCCAAACAAATATGATTTTACATGTTTCGGCAAATGTTTTCAAACACTACGAGATAAGAAATATATAAGTTGGCTCGTTCGAGATGGAACACTGTGACACATCTATACCAAATTTGATTTCCAAATCATCATTCTTAATTCCACGGGAAAGTAACATTTCTAAGAAATAAAATGTGTCATTTGGGTTGATCAAGGTAATAAGCTATCTATGTGTCAAAATTTATTCAAATTAGATCTTTCAAACATTCAAACATAAAAAGTTTCAGATTTATATAATACAGAATTGTAGGATTTCAATAGTTTCTAGATTTGCCTCTGTACCATTAGAGATGTCTTGTCAACACTGTTATCTTTATTTTCAAAGGTTAAGAGAAGTGCAAGCGAATTTTGTTCAGAAGAGTGACTCAAAATATTATATTTTGAATCAACTCTTTTCTTACAATGCATCAAATTCCATGGAATTTGAAGCAATGGAAATATAATTTTTTTTTCAAATGTAAAAAATACAATATTTAAGTTGTATCTGACGAGATTGAATTCACTAAGTTTGCAGGATTTTCAGTGCTCCAATTAAAGGCACTTCTATATAAAATAGTTTAAGAAAAACAAGCAGACTAGACGGAACATGGAAGTATTCGCAAAATCAGCTCTGCTGAGATCTTAAAATTTTTTCTCTTTTTAGTATTTTTTTCTAAAAACAATGGTGATATAGATATTATTCTTTCAGGTAAGATGATAAGAAAGCTAACCCCGAAAGCGCTCTCTGTTCAAAAGTTTATATATACATATATATATATATATATATATATATATATATATATATATATATATATCTATGAATCTGTGGATCAAGTAAGTATCCACAATAACTGCCGTAGTTACGATCACTTGGTTTTCTGCACACAATTTATCGATGCGTTAGCCTTTTAGAGAAACCCATAGAATGAATTCTTTTTGTTTCAATAGATTCATATGACGTCATACTCTGATGGTCTCTGGTTTTTGATTCCACCAGAGAGAACAGGTCATGAACGTTGTAGTATTATGAGTTTCAAGTAGAATTCTGTATGGACTCCAAATTGTGAGTGTGAGACTGAGGAAACTATTAGTCATTCAGTATTGGACTGATGATCAGGTGATTTCTAACATGAACGTTTAGTATCAAATTCTTTGTTGTTCTGCTTGAAACTACAATATTTATTCAGTATTGTACAGGGGTTTCAGGAGTGAAAGTGCAGAGATTCTAATGGTAGATAGAGGACACTTGTCAGTTAGTAATACTACTCAAAAAATTAGGTAAGGCCATTCTTTCCGAAGATACAAGCTGTTTCGATAATCTGAGCCAAATATTTTATTCGTTATAACTGTTGAATCTTGTGATCGATTCATATCGCGTTTAGTACAAGTATTAACTGCCCGTACATTAAGAAATCACATGAAGACTAATGGAATATTCCAGAGAGGGTCTGTAAAATTGTAGTTTCTCATCAAATAGTGAATAGAACGCCGTGAACATGGTTTTTCGGAAATTTTTCATTCTCACCCAAGCCACAGGAGAAATATTCTACTGTCAATAATATTTGCTCAATTGACGCACTCGATTAAAGAAAATTTTGGCGCATCGAAAAAATATCTCACGTATTTTGTTCCTGTTATGGCCCTGTCTGTGGAAAATAAAATGTCTAAGCCCGGATATTCTGAAACATTTTCTTGAATATTCGATATTATTCGAAACGACAACACTAACAGAAAAAGTCGAGAAAATAGAAGTCAAAGATGAAAATCAATAATGAAAAAACGAATTACAGCTCTCAACCGCAATTATGTCCTATATTGCCCTACGTGTGATATCGAGGTTCATTTCTTCTCTGTTTACAGGCCACATTGATTCTATAAATCAATTAGAATTGAACTTTAATCTCGTGCTTCCTCAGTCTTCAACCTATTGGACATATAGTTATATATATCTAGACGTTTTCTTTGAAGTTTCTCTTCCTGAGCATTTTCGTATCTCACTTCAAATAAAGGATGAAAAATCTAGGAAATAATAGACTAAATAACAGAAGGTGAGTAAAAATAATTTCCAAGGGTATGGCAGACAATTTTTTGCTAACGAATCGGCGAAGAGAGTAGGAAAAGAGATACGGAAAATGTTTTCCTAAATAATGAAAGTTTATGTGCGAGTGGCCAGCTGGTCATCATTGATTAGAGCTTGAATTGGACGGAGGAGTACATCTGCTTGTTCTGATACCAAGCTGGCTGAATTTATTCCCAAATTTATCCTCTCCTTTTGCGCGCCATCCTACATACATTAATTCGACGTAGTTAATGGTATTTTACTTAAGATTTACGTGTTGATACAGAATTATCAGTTATAATTAAAATCGGAACAATCAAACAACAAACCACAGTTTCTCAACACAAAAATCTCCATTTAGTAAGATGTCGTTTCACTTGGTGTAACACATACGAGGTAGATCCAAAAATTGAAAAGACAAATTGATTTGGAAATAATTTGCTTATTTTCTCTTGAATGTTATATTTCCTCCTTTTTCAATATAATCCCCACGCATGCACTCATCTCAACGGATCGTCAGCTTTGTATACTGGCTGCAAAAAACTCTATCTTAATGGTAGACTCAAATTCAAAATTTCACATTCTTCTTTTTCTTCTCACGTAATATCCATTTCAATAGATTAGTTGAATTAATATTCAGATGGTGCTAAATTGTTGCTGTAAAGGGATGAAGTAGAACAATTAGTAAGTAGTAAGTAAGTCAGTAAGTAAGTAAGTTTATTCATGTTAATTATACGTTTACAAATAATCTATATTACACATGTCAAAGAAATTTGGAGATCACTAACAAATTATTTTAGATTCTGAACATTACGTACAGTTTCGAATCAGGCATGAATGCCGAACACGAAAAAATAGAAACCTAGTCAAAAATTCAAAAACTATAAACCTGAACCAGAAATTATCAGATGCATTAAAAACAACGAGTCTTTAAATATATGAACATAAATACTCCACAGATTAGAATTAGAAAGAATTTATAGTTTCTAGTGAGTAATTGGATAAATATAAATTATGACAAAATCAAAACATACTAAGAATAGCTGTACAACACATTAAAGTCAGAAACAATAGTTTCTAGTAAAACACACAAACATGTAATATATCATACATCAAAAAATCACACTTATATATAACGAAGTTGTTAAAATATTCTAAAATTTCCAGTAAGAAGAGCGTCAACACTATAAAATGCCTGACCAACTAAAAACTTTCTGATCAATCTCCCAAAACAATTCAACATAGATAGTTCGGACAATTTCTTAATTTATCAAGTCTAGAAAATTGAGTTCGAATATTGCTGCTGTTCATAGTGGAAAAACTATCTGAATCACTAACCTTCGTTTTAGAATTCTGAGTCTTGTGGGCATATATCAGACACTCATATATAAAAATACAGGGGAAAGTCATGGCATTCAGTTCTTTAAAAGCACTCACACAATCATCCCTGTATTCTATACCAGCAACTATTCGTATGGCTCTCCTTTGCAGCCTGAAAATCCTCTTGTTCCCAGAAGAATTACCTCAAACGAGGACACAATACCTAAGATGAGACTCACATAACGAAAAATAGGCCGCCCTCAGTATTGGAGCAGAAAATGTCAACCAGACTTCTTAGCAAAGATATATTTTTTGTCAATTTCTTCGCGACAAGATCCACATGTGAACCCCACGTCAGATCAGGATCAAACGAAATTTTACCGAACCGCTGTTATTCGATACAGCCGCTTTTCTCAAGAAAAATAGCATTCCTTCAGATTTGTCAAGGTTGCAGCACAATCTTTTAAATGAGAACAACTGCCTGGCCATCGACTCAATGAGAGTTCCTAACTCGTGTAGGAGTGCAATATCTTTTTCCTCTACTGAAAGCGCAGAGTCATCCGCCCCAAAAAAAAACTCAAAACATCCCAAGAAACTCGAGAAAATCATTAACAAAAATAAGAAACAGCAGTGGACCAAGAATTGAACCTTGAGGTACCCCCACGTCCACCAAACGCTCTCCAGGCCACTTACCATTCACAAACACTCTCTGACGTCTCATTGCAAGGTACGATTTAATGAAGTCCAAACTGTCCCTCTCAAAACCATATTCAACTAGTTTCCCAAAGAGAACTGAGTGAATCACACAATTGAATGCTTTACTAAGGTCTTGGAATAGTGTTAGTAAATGTCTACCCTCTTCATAGTTGATCAAAATATGCGTCACAAAACGAACTATCGCATCGGATGTACTGAGTTTCTTACGGAAACCAAACTGATTTCGTGATAAAAAACCGTTTTCGTCGAAATATTTTATAATTTGATTATACAAAATCTTCTCAAAAACTTTAGAAAAAATTGGTAATAGTGAAATAGGGCGATAATTAGACTTAGCTGATCTGTCTCCTTCATTAAAAAGTAACTTTAGACATTTTAGGGCAATGAGGAAATATGCTAGCTCGTATGCACTTATTTATAGCTTTAGTCAGAGGATATATTATATTATTTATATTCCTTTTCAGCAGGACTGTTGACAGATCATAATAGTCCCTGGCCTTACTATTCTTCTATGAGTTAATGACATCCCTAACCTCAATGAAACTTCTCTAAAAGAAAACACACTATTTCCTGTAATATTTTTGGTCATAAAATTGAGGGGATCGCCAGAATCTCTATTCTGAACACTCGCTATTGTCTCGTGGGGGACAGTTATAAAATAATCATTGAGAGTATCAGCATCAATTAACAAACGTTTATCTCTAAAACAATACGTTTGAGGTTAACCGCCTCGGTAGCTGCGCAGTTAATGAGCATGTATGTAGGAATATGCTTAGCCGAGGTGCCTGGTTCGAATACGGGTTCAAGTTGTTGTTGAACAAAAAAGTGATACTTGGAAAGAGTCGCCCAAAGGAGACATAAATTTCCGAAGACCAGATAACTTGTAATCATTGAGGTGGCAGTTATCATTGCCCGGTGTAGGAGAGTGGTTCGGAATCCACTATAAGCTGTAGGTCCACTGTGTAAATGGGCTAAGTTCCCAAACACATTCTTAAAAGATGAAACAACAAACGTTTGAGGTTAGTTCACAATGTATAGCGAGTTTTCAATTTACGTTTATTCAATTTTCGATCTTCTTTGCCGGTGTGTAGGTACTCACATCCCTCACTGACGCTGACAATAACAGTTTTCTTTGAATGTTCTGTTAGTTTTTCACAGCCGTTTTGCTTGGACGTGTTTTGGCTCGACTTAGAGTTTCGCCAATTGAGAAAGATGGATCAAAGAATATGTAACAGATACTGTTTGAGAAACAATATTAAGTACTCGAACACATTCCAAACGTTGATATCTAGCATATGGTGAAGTTACCTTTAATCGGAGCAACATTTATGTGTAGTAAAAAATGTTGTCAGAGAGCAGAGAAGATGTCAAAGATTAAGAGCGTTCCGGACACACGAGTTCGTCAACAACTGACAAAATTATTGATAAAGTGAAGTAGTTTGTGGTAGGACGCCAGAAACGCCCGAATTTGTGAAAGAACAAAAATTGTGTTTTGCGCTTTAGAAATGCTCACACATTGATGCTTGTGCGAAAGTTTTGGCCGAATATGACACATTTGTGATACTGCAGCTACCCTATTCACTCGACTTGGCCCAAAGTAAATTTATCATGTTGCCAAAACCGAAGAGGCTCATAAAAGTACTACACTTCCGATTGAGGAGAAAAAAAAAACAAGGGAAGAGATGAAGATAACAACATATTATTTTTGCTTTAAAAATTTGGAAAGGCGTTGGCATAAATGAATTATATCCTAGGGAAATTACTTTGAAGAGAGAAAAAAGATATTCGTAAATGAGTCAACACTTTTTTAGATAACACAAAATTCGTAAAATGTTTGAAGGGATCATGTAGTATACCTACAGCGCGTAATAAAACCAACTTTTGTCCGAGTTTTATTGAGTGTATTTTAATTTCGCTTTAAGAAATAATACCTCAGACATTTATATTTTCTTTTATACAAGTCGATCAAAAGTCATGGTAATGTTGACTGTTTTCTTTGATTACGGCGGTGTTGTACACATATTTGTCAGAAGTTCAGACTGTAGAAAAAAAGTACTATCTGAGCATGATGCAGCGTTTGAGAGAGCAAATTCGTTGAAAAAGGCCAGATTTGTAAAAAGAAAACTCATGGAATTGAAACTACGATAATGCACCATCTCACAAGGCTATCAATATGAATGAATTTCTGACCCAAAACTCAATAAAAACCATCGGATAACCACCAAATTCACCTGATGTGGCTCCGGTCGATATTTTTCTTCTTCCAGGCTCAAATTACTACTTCGAGGTACCCATTTTGACTCGATAAAAGACATAAAAGAGAATTTGCGGCGGGAGCTGAAGTCGATTTCGGAAAAAGCATTTGCTAACTGTAACTGTCGCTTACGGACGGATTGGTGGACTACTGAACGGAAAGACCGCTACATCGTTAATTTTATTCACCGGAACAGGAAAACCTCGGTTCCGGTACTTCGAAGTAATTTCTTGAGATCGTACCAGAACATTTTCTATCGGACCACTCTCAGAAGTAGATTCCATGCTGCTATCCTTAGATAAAGAAGGTCTCTGAGAGTCCAAAGGTTATTTCCACGGCGGCGTCTACTATGGGCTCGGGAGTATAGGAATTAGCTCTTACCATAATGCCAAAATGTGCTTTTTCAGACGAGTCCAGACTTACATTAGTTATTGACAATCGTCGAAAAAGAGTATGAAGGGGACTAGGGATGCAAGAAGAACTAGCAGTCGCCAGCGGAGTCGTTCTTTTTGAGAGAGGATCTGTTATGTTTTGGGATGAAATAACATGAGGTAGTCAAACATAACTTATTCAGGTACAACAAACAATAAAGGTTAACATACAGGATTTATTTTACGACCACTTGTTTTTCACTTAGAAACGGAATTGGATACCAATTAACATTCATGGATAATCATGCCAACCTCCACAGAACAAGAAGAGCTGCAGAAGTGCCCCAAGAGGGAAACGTTCGAAGGCTGCAGTAGCCTGCCAACTCGCCAGACATGAATCCCTTCGAGTTTGTGTGAGATATGATCTCGAGAGCACTTACCAATGGAAAGAACATGTGACAATGGTACACCTCATAAACGCTGTACTAGGAGAATGGAATAAACATCCGCATTGGCAATATCAATAGCAACATTATTTTGAAATGTAAAGAAAAAAAAATTAACCAATTCTCCACTCACTTTCTTCTTTTCTAAGTAAAATCTGAAAAAACGAATTAAAAAAGTATTGTTTCATCTCTTAATGAAGTGGGCTATGAAACATATATACGATATTTTCCATTTATGTTATCTTTTCATGAATACTTGCGGCGGGCAAGACTTTTTGCGGTGTGTGTATTATTTGCCATACCATAACTTTTCCTCTCCTCTTATCTCTTTCCTGAAAGCTGTGAATTCTAGCAGTGATAGATAGATATATATTAATACAAATGTGGGCTGAGTTGTAACCTTAGATAATCTGCATGATGATAGATAAATCGTAACATATTTAGGTAACTTCTGAGTTGACAGTGGCCCGTTAACATGGCTGCTAAAACTAGCAGGTTTAACCTCTTGAATTTAAGTTGAGCCTTGGCCCTTGAGAACTAACTACTAGTTACTCTCTATCCTTGAGGTCCTCGGGGGCACTCAGATACCAGACTCCAGCCCAGTGTGTCCCAAGATAGTCCCTCGAGTGATCAATGAGTTCGTCTTCTCAGCGCCATGTTGGATTTGGATATTTTTACGACAGGCCTTAGCATTTTCCTGTCCTCATTTTCATCCTGTAGGGTTCTAGGCATTGGACTAATCATATATGACCCATTTATTCCAAGAAAGGTGATGGATTCTTTACGTAACCATCCTTGCCTCTATTCAAATCACCAAGTGACGGAGAAGAAGGCCCAGCATCATTTGAATAGCTACAGTAGGTCTATAGCATGGTAATCATGCAGCCTATTTTCTGAAATTCAGAGAGCTTGAATTGGGATAGCTTTATAAGACTGCACTTCCACCAAGTAATACAGCCATAAGTGATACGAGATCTCATCATGATCATAAAGAGCCATTAATTTTGTTCTGGAACTACTCCAACTGACACCTAAATAATTATACATAAGTATTAATAAAAGTTGTTAATGATGGCCTTGGGTAGGTAGTTCAACCTATTCTGCCGATGGCCTCAAGGGCTTATTAAGCAGTGTTGGGACGCGAATTTTCTTATAGGATAATCCCTATTATTGGATCTACAAGGTTTCTCTCTCGTACTCTGTTTCCTTCCCTTTATTCAAATGCCTATTTTAGTATTTGTCTCGGTTATTAATTGTAGACCTTTCTTCAAAATAATCACAAAACACATCATGTTGTTCAACCAATGTAGACTAATGTTCAAACTTAAATTTGAGTTTATAAAGTGAACAATACTGATCCACCAGAGGATGGTGTTATTGAACTTGGCCTAGCTACTATTTTTTCTATGGTCAGATTTATCCTTTCAATTATTCAATATCCCTCGTACTTAATTACAATTCAGACACAACTCGTCCATAAACCTATTTCAGCACATTTCGAGCTCAATCATCAAGAATATGGTCATATAATCTGCAGTTCCTAAATTGAAGTCGACAAATTTCAGTTATAGAAATGAATGAACGATATGAGAAACACGAAAGTGCTTTAATGTTCCTGCGGCGGCGACGTGGCAGTATGTGCAGGATTAATGAGGACTTACACCCGACCAAAATGGGGATTTATCGCCACATATCTGCCGGTTTATTAAGATTTATACAAAACGAGCTTGTATTGCCCGCCACCGTCGAAGTGCTGTTGGACCAAGCTGGACCATTCAGAGTGAATCCTCGAACATGTCTAGAGTTATGGTAGGAATTGATCTTTGCTTCGAATTAATATTCAAGAACCGGAATTGATGCATACTCATACATACAGTGTATTAGTCATCAATAATTTATAATATCCCTAAGATATAATGAGAATCAATTCACTTCCAAGATTTTACAATATGTTGTGGATTGATTTATTTAGACTTGATTTCAGGAGGTAATTGTATATTTTCAAATGAAGATCCTTGAGGAAAGAGTGCACTATTAAAAATAGTCAATACCGTAACAGTGTTTTGTCCCTGTATACCATTTCTATTATATAACAACAACAACATTTGGTGCAGGTACAGTCATGATACAGGGTGTTCTCCAAGTTCTATGACAAATTTTGGAGGTGATTCTTGAAGCAATCTGAGGCAAATTGTTGAGAACAGAGCGGACTTAGTCTTTTTTCATGTTCGGAGATATGCATCTTCAACATCATTGGTCATCATGTGTCCTGAAATCATAATTTTCAACATGAGGCCGATCCTGTGGTATTTCTATAGATGGGAGGATCACTCAGTCTCTGGACCGTAATGAGACTGCAGCTGCAGCCTTCATGAACATTGAGGGTGCATTTAGTACGACCTCTACCAGTTCATTATGGCTGCGAGAGCCAGAGGAGTACCCAATATTATTGTGGAATGGATTAGCATCTTGCTGAATACCAAAGTGATCAGCACTTGTCTGAAAAGGGAAGTCATTAGTTTTGTGGTTGGCCAGGGCCCCTTGGGCAAGAGTATTATTCCCTGTGTTGTGGTCCCTGCTGTTTGATGACCTTCTGGTAATAATTGGTTCGTTGGATGTTGATGTACGAGCGTACGCTAATGATATATTCATTCTGGCTGTCGAAGATGATGGCCATGTCTCCGTCAGACTTCAGGAGGCTGTGTCAGTTATTCAGGGGTGAAAAACATTGCATAGATCCCAACAAAACCTTTATGGTACCATTCTCTAGGAAAAGGAGGATATTTGTTCATTTCAGATGTGGAGGAAGCAAAATATTTAGGGGTTAACTAGGATAGTTAGCTCATTCGGAATTCACACCTGGAAAACACAATACACAAGGCTACACATTCTTTATGGGCATGTCAAAACACCTATGGATAGAAATAGGGTCTTGCCCTCAATCAATTTCAGTGGCTATATGTGATGGTGGTGAGACCACGTGCCCAGAACGCTTATATTCTTTACAAGAAGGATGGGGATTGTGGGTGAAATTCAGGACAGAGTGTGCCACAATAGACCACTTGGTCCCAGTGGCCGAGCTGCTAGGACCCCCCCACTCATAATCTATTTATCTATCTACCCATAGATGGAATGAAATACGTATCTTGTTGTACAGAAGGTGATATTTGTAACCATAGTAAAATTATTTTCAAGAAAGTTGAATTACTTTCGACAGATAGGCATCATATCGTTTTCGATAGGTAATTATTTGTATGAAACCTTGAAACCCTCGAATTGAAAACCTATTCCTTCAGTTATGAAGGATATGCAGGTATAATCTATGTTCCTGGTTCTTGCAAAGGAAGCTGCTAAAGAATACCATCAAATATTTGTTCGAAGACACCTCCTTAGACACTCAGAGAAACTTGATCCAAAATATGTTAGACCTCGTTCAGTCAAGATACGAAAAGAAGAGATCAATAAGGACTGTGTTGAAGATAATCCTTTAATAAGTATTCAGCGCATTGCCAATCTTTTGCAAATGCCTCGATGTCTTGTGTGACGCGATTTGAAAAGAGAAGAACTGCACCCTTATGATCGACAGGAAATGCAGGCATTGAATGCAACGGAGAAGCAGCACCGACTCACATTTTGCGCGGAAGTCTGCAGTAGCATACTCAAGATACAGATTCATTTCCAAACATTTTTTGGTCTGATGAATAATGGTATACAAGAGTTGGTAAAAATAATTAATATATTGATCATTTATGGTTCCTGCAGAATCTGAATGTGGTTAGGCAAAGACGTTTCCAAAGGTGGTTCAGTGCCAACGTTTGGATCTTGCCCATACATGTTTTAAACAGGAGATTGAATGCCTTTACTTAACGAAATTTTTCACAGAACACGTGGGCCAATTATTTAATCATTTCATTCAGAACATATATTTCAACATGACGGAGCACCTCCACATCAAGGAAGAAGAGTTGTTGAGTAGCTGAATATTTTCCAAATAGATGGATTAGTAGGGAATATCAAATCACTAGGCCTGCATGGTCATCGGATCCCAACCCGTCAGACTTCTATATATGGGGATACATGAAACTACTCGTCTACAGTGTAGAGGTAAAAAATTTCGAGCAGGTACTAGAACAGGTAGATAATGGCGCCAAAAGAATCAGAAATGATAATGTCCATCGTATTGTTCTGCAGTCAGTTCTTCGTAGATGGGAGGTATGTTGAGCAATATTTTTAATGACTAGTATGATTTTATTTATTATTTTCTCTAATGAATTTTCACAACTTTGGAATAAAATGTCAATTCAAAATTATCTTTCGAGCCTTTCGATCGAAATAATTTTAATTAATGTGTGTTTCATCACCACAGAATCGGTATTGAATCTTGAAGTGGTATTAACGAAGGAATGCAATATTTATCCATCGAAATAGATATTCTAACTTTTATTTATCCAAAGTAATTCAACATTTCTGATAATCATTTTAATGTGAATATAAATGTCACCTTCTGTACAACAGGATATGTATTAAATCTATGGTAACAACACGAAATCGCTCGCATATGTTGAAAATCGGATTTCAGAACTTATAAGGATAAAAGTTTTGAAACTGGCGAATTTAAAAAGATTCGGACCTTGCTCTGGCTAATTAATTTTAGAATTTCTTCAGGAACCCCATCTCAAAGTTTTTCATAGGGGTGCACCCTGTATACTGAAACTATGAAGATACATTTGTACACAAGATATAAAAATAATTATACCAAACTCTAAAAAATTCTCTTTTTGGTGAAATTCTGTAGTTAAAAACAGCAGTTATGGATATATTCCCGAAGAAAAATAGTAGCATATTATAAACTCCGCAAAGTTTAGGGACACTTGAAAATATTAAGAAATTTCGAGTAAAAATTTACAATGATGGCTGACACACAGTGTTCATTAATAGTGATGCATGTTGATGCCTTGCTGGTGCACTTTGAACTAAAACTACCAAATATTCCGTAAAAAAGTTTTTTCATGAGGATTTGATAGATAATCGCCTTCGAAGTTTACTTTCCATTTGTTTCAATCTTTTTCTTGTGGTCAAATCGACAATTGCAATCTTGAACGCAACCAAAAATCGTAGAGAGTTATATCAGGACTGTACAAATGCTGACTTATCTGTAATACTGGGCATTATCTTAGTGAAACTGTTGAACACCACTTACTAAGAGCAGCAGCCTTTTTTTCTTCTTATTGCGTCATTCATTACTTTCAGATCATTGACAAAATATTCTTTGCTAATTGTCTGACCTGTAGATCCCATTTGTGGTGCACAAAACCACCATAATGAAGAAAATAGTTAATATATACTTAACAATGGTTCGATTTTGGAATGAATTTCGGACACACGTGAACCTCCTACAAGTTCATTCAGAAACACGTCTTTTCGGAATTCTAAGTTTCCACAATCTAGTTCTTGTATAGTTAATCGACTATCTTTTTGGTAAATTGCCTTCTTGAATTTAAATTAATATGAATTTCGAACAATACGAATAAATATTCCGCTTTCTTTTGAGAGGGACTGAAAGAATGAATTAGTTAATTAATTGAAGTGTTTGAAAACCATTCAGCTCAAAAATATGAATGAACATTCAAAGAAGTGATTACTTCTATGTGTGTTAGTAGATTTATAAAATAACTTTTTCCTCAACTTCTGTCACTTACGTTATTACTCTCAGATTTGAAAATAACTAAGGAACCGCTACAGTTTCGTTGTTGATTGTTCATTCTTGAAAATCGTTGTATGAAGCACAAATCTAGGTCGATAAGCAAAATTCCAGAGAATTTGTTCCGTCTGAATCAAACCATATTTAGAAATGAAGGTCAGCGAACCACTTCTCGTATAATTCAAGAAATAAGTTTCCTAGAAGAAATATATATCTTGCAACTACCGCAAGAACCATTGGAATCACTAATACACACACACCGTTTTTCACAACAATTAAATGACTGATCCATCATTACTCCACGTAATGGTCTAATAATAAGTGTAAGATTCCAAGAGACAAATCATGTAGGTCCGTAATTTTCGATTTATGATTAGAAGAATAACTGACCGCTATCTGGTATTTTATTACTGTCGTTTTTTGCTCCCTGATTGCCTGAATTCCGCGAATAATAAAAAGTAACGAGAACGTGCTGCACACAGAGCAGGAGAGCTCTTCCTGTATAATACCTGCAGTCATAAAGAACTGTTTCCATATCTAAAAGTGGATTTATTTACAGCTTCTGCTCTAAAGCCGCGGCCTGCTGCATAACGGATCAAATAAAAGTCATATATGGACGCCGAAGGGGCATCTCTTTCGTAAAATCGCTTATGTTCTCTGATAGCCGATAGAATTATTGCATACGTGACTATTTTCATGATAAATGTATCTGTTACGGGCTATGACCACTTGTCTGGCATATCAGAATGCTTCTTGGAAACTAGCAGACAATACTTTTCTATGTCATAATAAAATTGTTCGTGATCTGAGTAAATACTTTGTAGGTAAACCTTAGAATGGCGAACGAACGCGCTATTTCTGATCATATCGCCTCTCCACTCATGATTCTCAATTATATTCATGGAATACCTGATACGGCCTAACAATTAAATAAAATCTAACTACTGCAAAACTTATGATCCAAAAGATACTTTTGTGAAAGTGAGATTCTTACGAGATGCGCAAAAACGAGAGACTACGTTTTGCGATATTCTAATAAAGAATTTACTCCGTAATATAATGGTAGGTATTCCTCAGAGTCGGTGTGAGATGAATTTGTAAGCATATTAGAAAGCAGTAATTATTAACAGTATTAATACTTTGTCCTTATTAATCCTGATGTTGATAATATCTATTATCTTCGTAAGAAATAGTAAAAGCCGAATCTAGCGGAAGTTGAAAGTGATGGTTATTTCAAGTACCTGTTTGATTCATTATGAAATGAATTGAACAGTTGAAAATCGTTACTTTTCATGAATTTGTACTAAGAAATATGAATTATATTCAAAATTTCTAGGCAATATATCTTGGATTCGAACTCACATCATTCAAAAATGGAATACTGAAAGGTAAGCGCTGAGTTTGAAACAAATTGCTCTAGACTACATTGTTATATATTCTGGTTTCTTGGATCTATTTGAACCTGTTTAGTGAACTAAAATATAATTATGATTATTATTTCAGTGTTTCTTGTGACGTACAGTTTCTGAAACAAAAGTTATGTTAGTACCTGGTATGCTATAACACTTATAAGTATTCATTTGGAAAACTTGGTAAAATTCAAAATATTAAATACGAAATAAACATAGACATACGTATCACGAAAATATAGACACATTTTAAATTATTATAATACTAATCATTAAAAACAAAGAAAACAATTTTCATTGTAGAGTATCTTCATCAATATTAATCAATAGTGAACGTGCATCACAGTTATTTTGAGTCTCAATTGATTTGTTCTGAATATCTTATTATGATATACAGGGATATCCACCGGGACCGTCCGTTAAAAACTTTTTAAGTTCCAATTACAGTATCAAGCTGAAACTTTATACGCGACCATAACTAGCGATTTCCAATTGAAGTGAAATATTTTCGAAGCGATACCATTTCCGGTTATACCGGAAGTGGGTCATAACTTTGTTATTTCAAATGGCAATCTACCTTTTTTATTATACATCTAGAACCGACATTTGAGCAAGGCATAAAATACCCAAGTTGTTGGCACTTATCTGTCAAAACTTTTGACAGATTTAATAATTTTTGTTATAAACTCGATTTGTGAGGAACATTTAAAAAAATTGTAGCTCGTACAGTCTACAGACACAATTTTTGCTTGAGTGGATAGGAGAAGGATCAAGGAATTTTTTAAGCAATTTACACATGTCAAATGTTCATTGCGTTGTTTTGTATGATTTTTTCAATTTGGCCTTTTTCGAACAGCGATAACTCAACTTTTTCAAATTGCACGTGCCAATTTTTATATCGCCATCAGATGAAGCGTCAAATTTCAGATGGAATTGTATAAGCATGTACTATACCCATCTCTTATAGTTCTGAAATAATTTGGGAATATATTGAATTTTGATGATTTTGCAAGAACTAACAGAGAATGCTTTGAAATATTTGAATCAAGTAGCTGAACTGGCTACGCTCACCTGACAGGTGCCTAAAATTAATGTACTTGTCACTTCGTTCATTCAAATTGATATTTCAACAAGAATTGTCGTTATTTCAGATTGAAAATATCCAAAAAATACAACACATTTGGAATAAAACCACTGGTTTTGCAAACGACAATGTATTTAATCTTTTTTTAATTCATTTTAGAATGTCAAAAAGTAGTGGGTAGAAATTGCAGGCAATTAAATAACCATTATAAGCATTTTCTACAATTCGGATGAATAAAAATTGTAGGAACTAAGATAAAACCAATCATCGAAGATAATTATATTAATACGAATAAATGATAGGAAACATCATAGGAGAAAACTAATTTACGATCTGAAGAAATGTTCAATATGGGCCCCATTGTGCTCGATACACTTGACAGCTCGTATACGAACAAGATGAGTTGCCCTCCGAGTTTCCCAGGATCAATATTACGAAAAGCATTACAAATCGCTCTAGTAAATCTTCTTTACTTCTTACAGGAATAAGATACATTTCACTCTCGACTTTGCCCCATAAATAAATATCAAGGGGAGTCAGGTCTGGAGAACGCGGAGGCCTTAAATTTGGTCCTTGATTACCCCACCATCTATCCTCGAACATTTCTGTTAGCTGCCGATCTACAGCTCGTGTTTTATGTGCTGCTGCACCATCCATTTGGTAATAGCAATCCCTCAGAATGTTAAGGGGTATTCCAACTAAAAAATTTGATAATGTTCTTCCCAAAATTTCCAGGTATCTTTGTCCATTAAGATTTTCCTCATAAATAAAATCATTCATTAAAATTGCAAAAACGTTCAGGCTGGATTTATTTTGGAAATCAATAAGCTCAATGAAATTTGGATTTTCTGTGACCCAAAAATGTCGATTTCTCCTGTTGGTTATTCCACTTTCATTGCACTTGGCTTCATCAGACCATATAATTTTTTGCAGAATTGTCTCATCTTCTTGAAACCGAATTAATAAATTTTCACAGAAATTTAGGTCAGTTGGTTTCAATTTTTGTAGTCTGATAAAAGAATACGGGTGCATGTTATGTTTCTCAAGGATCCTTTGAATGGAAGTATAACTCAATCCAATATCCATTGATGCTGACTTAATGGATGCATGTAGATTGGCACAAAAATACGCATAATTTGATTGTCGTCGCCCTCGAGAATTGGTTTTCTTCTAGTTTTTGTTCCTCCAAATTGCAGCAAATTGCTTCTAATCCTTCGAAATTTTGTTCTACTCATAGGCGCCAAATTTGGAAATTGCTAATTGAATTGCCTGCAAGTTGTATCCACCACTTTTTGACATTCGCCATGAATTAAAAGGTGATTAAACATATCCTCGTTTGAATAATCAGCTATTTTATTATCAATCTGGTGTTTTTCAAAAATTTTGACTTCAAATTAACAACAATTCTTGTTGAAATATCGTATTCGAATGAACGAAGTGACAAGTACATTAATTTTAGGCACCTGTCAGGTGAGCGTAGTTAGTTCAGCTACTTGATTCAAATATTTCAAAGCATTCTCTGTTAGTTCTTGCAAAATCATCAAAATTCAATATATTCCAAAATTATTTCGGAACTATAAGAGATGGGTATAGTACATGCTGATACAATTCAATCTGATTTTGACGATTCATCTGATGGCGATATAAAAATTGGCACGAGCCATTTGAAAAAATTGAGTTATTGCTGTTTGAAAAAGGCCAAATTGAAAAAATCATACAAAACAATGCCATAAACATTTGTCATGTGTAGACTGCTTAAAAAATTCCTTGATCCTTCTTCTATCCACCCGAAAATTGTGTCTGTAGTGCAAAAGATCTATGAGCTACAATATTTTTCAATGTTCCTCAAAAATCGAGTTTATAACTAAAATAATTTAACCTGTCAAAAGTTTTGACAGATAAGAGCCAACAACTTGGGTATTTTATGCCTTGCTCAAATGTCGGTTCTAGATGTATAATAAAAAGGTAGATTGCCATTTGAAATAACATGATGATGACCCACTTCCGGTATAACCAAAAATGGTATCACTTCGAATATATTTCACTTCAATTGGAAATCGCTAGTTATGGCCGCGTATAAAATTTCAGCTTGATATTATAATTAGAACTCAAAAAGTTTTTAACGGACGTTCCAGGTGGATATCCCTGTATAATCCCTGTAAAATGTATACTGCTCAACAATTTAAAAGGATAATTTTCTTATAGAACAGCAAGGTTAGTATTTCTTGAGAATTCGCAAAATATTGTGATTATATTTTAACAATAAATTAGTTTTATATTTATAAAATGACCAGTACATTGTATTTTGAAGTAGCAGAAACTCTTTGAAAAATATACTTATACGAAAATTATTTAGGAGATTAAAATTTAAATATTGTTGTTAATTAGCTAGCGATAAATAAAATTTTGTTTCAGATGTCAAGGGGATAATTGCCAAAACGAAGTTTACAGATGCTGCAGACCTTGTGTTGTGGGGGCTATCTCTGTGTGCGAGATTAGCGGACTGAAAATCACTGCATGTACATCCCAAGCCTCAGACTGAACCACAATGGAGAAAACGCCTGGAAAGAAAACTGGTGAATATAAGAAAGAAGATTTGTGTGTTCCACATCTACCTCTACTCGACGAAACCTACCAAAAAGCTCTATAGGTCCGTAAGAGAGATCGCCTTAATTTGCACTGAAGCCTGATGACCCAGTTTTTAGGAAAGGAATAGCTAAAATATGTGACACTCTGAAACGAAGAACGAAAGCTCTAGGAAACCAAGTGAGGAGATATAATGAGAAAACGAAAAGGCTCAAAAATAACAAGGTCTATCACAATAATCAAAGGCGATTCTTCACAGAGTCGAGAAAACATGGCCTTCCACTGAACCCATCAGATATGAAGGAATTTTAGAGTCAGGTTTGGTCACGTGTAGAAGCATATGATTCTGAGGAATACTGATTGGAAAAAGTTGTGCGCAAAAAACTATACACGAAATGGACAACATGGTTGTCCATTGTCCACCTGTTACTAGCGAGGAAGTATCCAGATTACTGCAAACACGCACAACTGGGCGGCACCAGCACCGAATTGATTTCATAATTACTGGTGGAAACACTTTGAATCTATACATCCAAAGCTTGCAAAGGTTTTCCAAAAGTTTTCCCGACCCTCATACCAGACTTGTTTACCCTAGGCCTAACAACTATGATCCCAAAAAATGATGATAGTCAAAATCCTAAAAACTATAATCCGATAACATGCCTCTCATCTATCTACAAATTGCTAACTGGCATAATAATACTCGATATATACAGATATTTGAAGAAAAATAATATCTTAGAACAGAACAGGGAGGTTGCACCATGGGGTGTAAGGAGCTCATTGTAATGTACAACGTTATTACAAAATAATCACGTAAAAAACTGTATTTCAATGGACTGTAGTAAAAAAGGCATATGAATCTATACCACAGAAGAGGCTCGTTGAGATTTTGAAACTGTATGGAATAGCAGATTATATAGTCAGACTTCTAGAATATCTGATGAAATCATGGGGTATTTCTTTGAAGCTGCGCACTGAAAAGGGGAAAATATTCATTGAAGTGATAAAAATAAAACGCGGAATATTCCAGGGCGACACCTTAAGTCCTCTTCGGTTTCATCTAGTTTTGAATCCTCTAAGTACTTCACTTAATGGTAGTGAAAATGAATACATTCTTAACAAGAACACCAAGCAGCGCATCACACATCAACTCTATATGAACGATCTCCAACTCTACATGGCCATGCTACACAGACGAAGAGGCAGTTGGAGATCGTCTCTGTATTTAGTAGAGCAACAAGAACACCGAGCAGCGCATCACACATCACCTCTATATAAACGATCCCAAACTCTACACGGCCATGCTACACATACGAAGAGGCAGTTGGAGATCGTCTCTGTATTTAGTAGAGCAATAAACATGCAGATGGGCATAGAAAAATGCTCGATTGTCAACGTTCAGAGGAAAAATTTATGAATGATAACTCTATGAAACTTCTGAAAAGTATCGTGTAAGTAAGTAAGTGCCCATGCTTAGTCCAGATGATTTTTGTAAGTATTTGGCCATCCAACAAGCACTAGACGTACGAACAACCGAAGTCAAAGCAGGCTCAGAGAAAAGTTATACAAATTGAGTTCCAGAGCTATGTTGAATGCCATAAATGGCTGGGTGTCATACACCTTTGGAATAACCAATTGGTCGGACACGGACTTCAGAGCTATGGATACAAAAATAAGAACATTGTAAACTCGGTACGGAATACATCATCCACACTCGTCGGTGAGCCGTCTCTACCTACAAAGAAATGCAAGGATCATAGCGGCAGCTGGCAGCACACTAGGAATCAAATTTGATGCACAGGTGATATCCGGGACAACTGAAGAGTAAAAAGTGAATAAAGTCATTGTTTTCTCTGAAAGCTGGGTACCTGCTTCCGGAGACCTAGGAGAGAATTTTAGCCATCCAGGAGGATCAGGTTGTCCCAACTAGATCCTACCTGAAACATATTTGTGGAAAAATCTTACCCCCAAACCAGTGTCGGAAATTCGGAAAGCACTCTGCAGCATGTCATCTTAGGATGCCTCTTCCGGATACTTGCTGTGGCATAATAATATGGCCAATATTCCACCAGAAACTAGCGCTGAAATATTGCCTCGTTTATAGGTACATAGAAAACTATGAATACTTACCTGTAGATGTCCTGGGAAATGGCAAAACTTTACTGGGATACTATGTTGATGATTGACTGACTGACAGAGGCACAGAACATAAGAGACCCGACATAGCCCTCTTCGATTGGCAACAAAAACGTTACTATTCCACTTGACGAAAACCATGAGAGATCATACACGGAGAAGGTCATAAAGAACCAAGATTTGGCCTTCCAACTCAAAGAAATATACAGCCTTAGCTCAGTTGTAGTACTCCCTCTCATTATTTTGGTGAATAGCTTGGTTCACAGGCATCTGGTAGAGAATACGGAATCTATGATACTATGCGATAAGATGAAAAATGTGGAAAATGAAAAAAAAATTTTCATTCTTTCGGTTATTATTTCTGCTACTAAAGTTATTTCTAGAAATATTCACAAAAATATTGGGGTCTAAGGTCCGAAAAAAAAATCATTTGAAATGTTGCAGAAGATAACTGTCATCAAATCTGGTAGTAACCTTTCCGAAAGAAATAATAAGGTGGGCTCATGGGTTTTCTTTTTAGTATACTGTTCAGAATTTTATTTCGTATTTTATTCATTTATATATATGAATACCATATAGCTTACTAAAATCATTTGTATCCAAGCAGTGTTTGGTCCAGTCATTTATTACTTCACTCAAAAAATAATGTGATAGCATTCAGTGTTATGATTTACAACTTTTCACTTAATAAATTTGAAAGAGAAATGAGGTGACGAATTATACTGTAGCAGATTTTTTTCTTTGAAACTGTAGAGACACCGGTCAAAAAAACATATGACTAAGCAATTTGGACTTTCAAATAAGAAAATAAATAATAAAAAAGAAATGGGGTCACTGTTAGGTGTTTTAGTATCTAGCCATATTCATTTTCTAACATCGAAACCTGTAAAGTTACTTGCATTTTCATCGATCGTCATGAATATTACATATTCCACTAGCAGACGCAGGTAAAATAGGCTGGTTATTTTGATAGATTCTATATTCTTGTAACAGCAGCTTATCTCTAAGGCAACCTTACTATAATCTGTTACGTATTTTTTTAATCCTTTTCAATTTTCAAAAGCTTAAAAATGATGACGCAACCACAATATGTCCTAAGTTAATCACTCTATTAATTGATCTGCGATAAAATATCATAAAAAAAATTTCTAACCTTGTAGGAACGGGTTAGTCGAATGGACTACCTGTACATCTACCAACATGTGAGTCTATGTTGATCATCTTTCTCACAACACCCTGAGTGTTGCTTATTTTAGTGGACTTGCTCGATGAACCAGATCCTTTCACGGTTGAACGTTCCATACCAACAAGAAATTGCAGACGGAGCTGCGGCTTTACTGCCGAACTAAAGAGACCAACTTGACGAGATATTAATATTGAGAACATAGTAATATCGAACTAGGTTACTGAAAGATTGTGGTTATTTCTAAGTACCACTATACAAAACCTAACAATTATCCTTGACAACTTTCTTCATTAAGTTAAACACTACCAAAGCTTATATATACAAGTTGAGAAAAAACCAGTTTGTGGGGAATATAAACATGTTGATTTGAAATGCGTTGAGTCTAGTACCATTCCATTTTTCGTGTAACGAGAGAAAACACTGAGTCTCAAAAAACTCAGAAGCTTCATGTGTATCCATCTAGAATTTAAACAGAGTTGATCACCATCCTTCCACATCATTCTTTTAAATAGTAGTGACTCAATGAAACTTTTGTCACTCATTCTTTACCTAGATGATAGTTCTTTGAACTGGTCCAGATTTTGAATTACAATTTTTCGAAGTTAATGTTCATCAGTTCGCTTTTATCTAGGGTTAATCTACTACAAACTATGAACTTGAATTTACTGACAGCTAGTCATTCTGAAACGAACTTTTATACCGTTTCACCCATTTCCCGGCACAGCCTGTATTTATCATCATCAATCTGGACGTTTGTTTGCATGTGTACCTTCAGCCAGCAGTTACTTATAGGAATACTGACAAGAGTTCACTAGAGGTATCCTAGCTCTGGTAGTTTAATTCGATGCGTCATAAATGAACATTTTTGAATGTCTGAAGCCAAAAAGTTAATTGATTCCACCAATACTACGTGATCGTTTATCATGATGATAATAAGAAATTAAAACTATGTATTATACTATCACAAGGGATTTATTGAAAATCAGGATTACAATTTCGGTCTCTCGACCATCTTCAGCTGACAACATGAATTGAATTATGTATGTATTTTCAACTTTAGTGCAATACTACAAGAGCTAGGATAGGATCTTGTGACAGTATAATACATAGTTTAATTTCTTATTATCGTCTCAAGCCAATGGTTCACCCGGAATAAGTTAAATTTAATCCTTGTACTGTCGGTTAAGTGTGTTAAGTAATTTGGGAAGGGATGCGAAAACATTTTGGCTCTACCAGAGACAGTGGAGCACCAATTTGAACTAATTCTGCTTCTTTGTTAGCTGAGTAGCTCGAGCATAGTTTTGGGGTTGTGCTTTTGCTTGCTTCCCTTACAATACATTCTGTTTCCTTGCAGCCTGTCTGCATTGAAGAGCTGGACATAAAATCAATGAAAAGAGCCTACACGTTGACCTGGACGATGTCATTCTTTCTTTTATGGGCGCTTCCCAGGAATATGCGAACCTGTTGCACCACATGAGTGGCCTGGAAGAATTGAGGTGTTTACTCGCTTCTTGAAGGGGGCCAAGTTGTAGAATGTTGGGAAGATGTTGAATGGAAGCTAGTCCCACAGCTCACCGACCCTGTAAAGAAAAGAATTCTTATAGAGAGAGGTTGGGGGGGTCTTTAAATGTACCGCCATTTAATGAGAACTCCTTGGCGGACTAGTGTTGCGGTAAAACATGAGTTTTCCCGGAATAAGGTCTTTCAGCTCCTTGGAGCATCTTTCGCGGTAGTATCTGTAAAACAGAGAAAGGTCAGCATCTTGACTTCTGAGAGCCAGCGGTTGTAGATCGCGGGTTATCTCCGGGTGGTCGCAGATCAGCATACATGGAAATAATATTCCATAGCAGGTCGAATCTGCGCCTTATATAGAAGCAACAGCTGAGATGACGTGAAGTATTGCTTGGC
The DNA here is from genome assembly GCA_013387265.2 of Cryptolaemus montrouzieri. Lineage (NCBI taxonomy): Eukaryota > Metazoa > Arthropoda > Insecta > Coleoptera > Coccinellidae > Cryptolaemus > Cryptolaemus montrouzieri. The sequence goes on from JABFTP020000144.1 coordinate 36,549,417, forward strand.
TCTGAAAATAAAACTAAGTTTAGCTGATGCCGACTTAGTTATTGCTAATACATGTTCATGCCAGCAAAACCCGGAGTCGACCGTTATTCCGTGAAGGTGCATCGAATCTTTGGATGCAATTTGTTGGCCTTGCATCATTAGAGGAGGTTCTCCATCGGGGACCTTACTAGAAAATATAGTTGCTTGCGTCTTGCTCGCGTTGAAGCTCATCAGGTTCAACTGAACCCACTCAGATATCCTCTGTGAGTCAGAGTTTAAGCGAAGATCTTGTTCTCTGTAGATGACAGAAGATCATTGATCTACAACAGAAACAAGCTTGGCGAAGGAATGGATCTGTGAGATTCAGTCCTGCATACTAAAAGGACATATGCTGAATGAGCATTTTGGACACCAGACGACCCACTAATTTATTTAAATTCCTTCTTTTAATGTGAAGCTCTTTCACTGGCGACCAAGGACAAGATCTGAAAAATTTTTCGCTGGTTCATCAAGAGGGAGCAATGATGCAATCCAATTTTCAGCAATGACCTGAGCTGTTAGGAAATATGATAAGGTTAGTTATACCATCCGGTATACAGACGTTGGTAACTCTATCAATGAGTCACTAAAAAGTTGGAGGAATAGTTCTGCAATTTCATGGCTTTTCAAGATTCAGTAATTGAAACTAGGAGCTCTTTTGTTGTTTGACTAGCACTTACATTTCGATGCTACTGAGATGGCATCCTCATTCTATTAGGACGTTCAGTGGTTTTAAAATAGTTCTTATTAGGGTATGAGGCAACAGGATAATTCAGTTATGCTTCGAAATTACCTTCATGAGATCATAGAATCGACGAAGTTTATTCCATTGTTGTTCCATACTCCATTCTTACTTTTCTTCGAAGGATTCATTGTTATTTGAAAAAATATTTGATTGAAAACTAGAAACTCCAAAACTGTAATAAGAAGGAGAAATATTCCAGCGAGATATCATGAAAGTCTTGAATATGTCCGACTGCATAGTTTTCAAATTATATTAACCTACCTATCTTTCCAGGTCTTACACGTTGAAGTTATCAATACATTGGTCAATAGCATTCTCGCAAATTCTCGTGAACGGAGATAATATCGATCAGATTGTCAAGTTACCAAACCGTGCCATCGGAATTGCGGAAGTAGAAATTTATCTCTGCGTTGTGCAGGCAAATTGACTTTGAATTTGATATGAATGGCGGGCGCATGTGAACTCAATAGCCCTCCCGATCGGCCGGTCTGTCCATCGTTGCGCTAATGATAATTGGCTACTGGGAAAGGGTTGCAGCTTGTAATGGAATCAAGCATTTACATTCACAGTTCCAAATTAATGCTCGATTCAGTCTACGCTTCCTTCTGCATTCAATTTTTAATTATCGCGCGGAAAGTTCCTGCGAACTGCGTCAAACGAAAATTATTTGCTCAACTCTGTAAGCATCGATTTTATTTTTCGATGTTCTAACGCTGAACTGTACTGAAAAATAACTTACTTAGTGAATTTATGCCAATACAATTTTCATCGAAGAGAGCTTTTTCTCGAGTCATGAAGAGCACATTGCCGAGAATGAACAAAAGAGCTTACACAGAAAGCAACGAAAACCTCTAGTTTCATTCTTGCTGAGTGTTGAAACATTGAGTTTCCCTTATAATAAATGAACTTTGGGAACCCTTATCTAATAAAGCATGAATTCTTACTTCACAGCCACTTTTCGGCTAAATAATTACGGAACATGTTGCCAATAAAATCTGACTACTGTTTTCGTTTGAACACTTATATGATGAGCTTGAATGAGCAGCTGAATTGTTTGCAATTTATCTAAATAACCTAACGCTGAATTCGAGGATGTGCAACATCTGAAAGAAGGGTCTTCATATCTTGGAAATCATTGGATTGATTTTTTACCTCAAAAATATCATGTAGTAAACTATTGTGCAGTTTTGAACATATTGGATGGACAATTAGTTATCGAATGTTTAGTTCGAAAACAATAGAGACAAAGTTCATTCTTATGAATTAATGCTTTTCTTTCGGAAATTGGCAGTTTTAAGAAATTAGGGCATTTAAATATGAGGTGATTCAACCGATTCCAAATTCACATTTTGAAGCCGTAATTGTGAGTTTTTTGTTGGCGTAAATGATACTTTATCACCTATGTAAGACTGAACTTTTTTTTCTTGAACCTCTCCAGAAATTCGCTCTAATGCCACACAGCTCTTCTCTAAATATGCTAAAAAATCATCAAATGATTGGTTATTTTTTGACTGAAACTTCAGAGGTAAATTATTTTTCGTGTAAAAACAACTTTGTTCGATAGAATGTAGATGAAAGTTATAACCTAATGTTCAACTGGAACATTCAGACTTTTAAGAGCATTTAATTTTTCTTTTATGGTTGAAATAAAACTGCCAACTGAAGAAGCCATGAATTTATGAATTTTTGGAAGCTCAAAAACTGCTCTTAGTTGCGAATTTATTGTGTGGTCATCAAAACCTATTTTTCAAAATATCTTGAGCTATTTTATAGTTTTGACTAGTAACTTGTAAATCTTGAATTAATGTTAAGTTGTTCTCTGGTGAGAGATGTTTCTAAATACAAAAATTTTTCAACTTCAGTTATATTATCGTTTGAGTTAACTAGCGAATTGAAAATGCCGAAAAATTACTTCCAATCCTCATATCTTGGCTTGGAAGTTTTGCGGATGATTTGAATTTTACCTCTGACGAATGTTGAGAATTTTGCAATTAATTAATTTCAAAGGTAGAATGTTGAATCTTAATGTCCTCAAACCTACTCTCTATAATACAATACTTATCCTTGATCTCATCACACTCCTCTTCTGGCTGGTCTTCCAGTAGCAGGATTTCCTCTTGTAGATACCGATATTTTTCAAACGCTTGCGTAAGCAACTTATCCCTGGTGTTCACTTCACATACACTAATGTTTTCACTATCCTATTTTTTTCAGGAATGATTCCGCTCGCGGGATGGCTGCCTTGACTATTCTTATTTTCTTTTTTAAGCTTTTTAAAGATACCATTTTTGCTTGAATTTTATTTGTAAACAATGACTTGCGTATCCGGCTCGACGGACCAATTTGTCGAGTGATTTTCTCAACAAAGAAGTTAATGGTTAAAAATAACGATAGCTCGAAGGACCAGTACAGAGTTTATTGTTGAGGAAGCACTGCAAATGTAAATGATGGATGTATTTAAAAAATGAATTTGAATTGCACTGTATGAAATATTTCTATGTTATTGAGTACTAAGCTCAGTGAAGGTTACTCTGGTACTGTAATACTAACGTAGAAATATTTATTCAATAAAATCTTACCAACTAGGGATGAATACCCTTACATTCGGCAATAAATTTAGGACTATTTACAATTGAGGTTTTTTCCAATACCATGAATATTGGAAATTTCGAGCAATTGTCAACACTGGTCATTTCCTATTTTAAATACTACCTAAACAACTATTCTCGCCATCCTTTTCCATTGCTAGATTCGATGTGATTGTTCTAGTTTCATTTTGAAGGAGTTATTCTGCAGGGGGTTCTAGTCTTCTTCTAGATATGATGAGTACATTCCCATTCAAGTCAATAGAATCTCAGAACAAAATAACTCAGACTCCAAAAACTTCGAAAAGCTCAAATCTGAGTTGAATTTTCATTCTTTCAAATGTTGCAAAACACTTGAAAAAATATATTTTACAACAGTTTTAGTTTCGAGTGAACATGCAGATAATACATAACATTCAATTATTTCCATGTTTAGCCCACAATTCAAGTTGAGTCCTTATCAGTTATCGAGAAAGATATATCAGAATATCTTTGAACATGTAATATGAACCAAAGGATTATCCCATATGGAAGAGCAAGAAATATTTATTTGTCAATTTTTTCATACACAAGAGTTATACCTTAATCTCTAACCTTTAGAGGTTTAATATATTTGCATAATAGTTATTGAACTCTTAAAACTTGATTATATAATTTCTAAATTCATCACTTCCCACCCAAATTCCAGATACGTTTCACACTAACTAACTAAAGCCGATAATATGTCGAAGTAAACCACTGAAACAAAGTTTATTTATGAATAGTGAAAATATAAGTTCTGATTTACGTTCTTGGTTGCTGCAGATTCCACTAATGAAAGACACAGAAGTTTATTTTATAAAGAATGAATATCTTTAAATCGTTCGTTGTATTTATTCAAAATGATTATATCTGTGTTATGAACTTAATAAATAGAGCCAAGGTGGAATCATAACAGTATCTGATGTACTACTTTCAATCGGTTGAAATGTTTTATAAACACATTGAACACATGCTGATGAAAGGAAAGGAAAATGATATAAATGCACGAGGTCAATTTAAGAGGAACTGCGAAGGTCGTACAGAATGAAAATTCTAAGAAAGTGCTGGATCTTTAATGCATTCATTGCATAAAAATATTCATAAAATTGAAAAAACTGCTTTTGTATGTGTACAAAAGTTATATCGATTGATTTTTTATTTTGTATCAATCAGTACAATACTTTTCAACATTGAATCTATTTTATACTTCGTATTATGTCACAAAATGACTCACAACAATAAAGATGACTTAGTGTCTTAGTTTTCTTACATTATTATGTAATTTTTGTCTGACACGAATCTTTTTCAAGTCGTCTTCAATAGTGATACTCATTGGTTGTGAAATATGCATGGCATACAATGCAATCAGAATAGTTCTAGATCTTTGCAGAAGTTGTTGTTGTTGGTAGGTTAGTTAGGTCAGATTTATGCCCATCTGAAAAATATTGGCGATATATTGGCACAAGTTATCCAACCGTTTTAACTCTTTCCAACACTACAAGTAATAGGCATGAGCAGTGCCACTAATGAAGGTATTCGCTCATATGAAAATATTATCATTGGTGGCATTTGGTTAGCCTCTGCATTCCCACTAATTTGTGAAATTTGTGATAACTTACTGGCGTTTTTGTGTTGAAACATTTACAGAGTTCAGATATATGAAAAACACAGGGTCATCATATTCAATACTTGGTTTGGATTTGCAAGATGTTCCTTAGGACTTCAGATAATCCTCAATTTCATAGAACCAATATATCACCCAAACTTCAGAAACAGTGGCTCTTGATCCATAAACATTCCATTGTGTTCTCATACCAATTCATGGTGTCTCTTCCAAAATTGGATTTGTTTTCTTTGTTCCTTGGGAGCAGTTGTACACAATCTATTAGCTGATTCTTCGTTACAGATAATCCAGATTTGGCAATATGAAGCATCTTTTTTGCATACCCAGCGTACCTTGTAATTTTTTTCTTTTTCAGAAATAGAAGTTGTGGAGACTAAAATTCCCTAAAGAGAGGAAGCCCAAGCTCAATAGAAATAAGTATGTCGCCTGAACTCCCAAAACATACCAAGGATGTTCGAATGGACCAAGTAGGTCATTGGCCCAGTTTAGTGAAAAGCGTTCAAGATGCAAATCTACTTACAACGGTTTCACCAATATCATATACAACAAACGCATGATGTTGCATACCTGCAGTAACCAAATTAAGTGAAGAAAAATAATTTTGTGATGTTTTTCTGTATTTCTTTAGTTTTATATACGGGGTTTACAATCGAAAAAATATATATTGAAATATTTTTAATTTGATGCTAAATTTAATGCTCCAGTAGCTGATACTAAACAGATTAGTTGGAGATTTCAGTTTCAAGCAAGGTGTCAACTACTATTCAAATGAGGTTAAATCAGTCAACAAAGACAAATTTTCAATAGAGAGTATAAGCAGTCAGGTTCCTGAACATATAGCTTTTTTCTTCACCGCTTTTGCTAAATGTACTAGTAGGTCAGATGACGGCTGATGGTGCGAACAACATTTTTTATATTAAAAAAATCGCTAAAGCTAACACAGCTTATAATAAATGAAATATGAGTGGAACTGCCAACTTCTAAGACAATGTCAGCGAGTTAGCGATATGAACGTTGAAGGTCATTTGATATCAAGTATACTAATAAGAACTTTATTATAACTTAACAATCTTTGGATCGTTCACTCTTCGTTTTCCTAAAAGTTCCAAAATTTCGTGCACTCGAGTTAGAATCAATTTGAAAAAGTAAGTGCGAGTAATTTGTAGAAAATATATTCGAAATGTCGAGAAGGGAAGTTCGTCCAAGTTCATATAGCGACAATTTATCAGGAGTTGAAGATATTGGTATAATCAACATCAGCGTCCCCTGTTATTACCATTACCATTAAGACGGCTAATGGTGATTGCCGATGTTCCATGAATCAGGGCTGGCAACCTTCCAAAACGATACACACTAGACCGCTGCATCTTGGTCAGAAATAAAGCTCGTGGTCGATCGTATCTTACATGATTTGTCTTTGCTATAAATGCGTCATACTAATGATGCTGTGGTGAAAAGTAGAGTAAATGAATGGAGGAGGGAATCATTTATCAATGTGTAATTTCCAGAAAATTGGAGATCTATTTTCGCACATACATTTCAAGTCTTATTACCTAGCTTTGCGAATGCTGAATTCGCTTGAAAGGATATTTATCAGATTGCAACTTCGTCCTTGTAATGGATACAACAGTGTTGTCAGATATCATCCGGTAGCAGTCGAACGAAATGTACTTCGAATATAATGTGTGTTATAATTCGTGGATACTAATTTATCAGTGATGAGCAGCGTTAATCAGGTAAAGAGACGCAAGTTTCTTCAATAAATTACACTATGCCAAAAGATTAGGCACAATTTCATCATCTTTTCATAACCTTTTCAATAGACAACCAATTAATAACACATGATTTTACTGAGGGCGCATATGTTTCTCTTATGAGAAATAAAATGAGAGAAATAAATCGAGATTTTGCAAGATACCACTATATATTGATAACATCAGCTGCTGATCAATAATCCTTTGTCGTGAATTACGAAATTTGACCCCGGCAAAATGTGCTGAAGTAGAAGTGTTAGATGAACTAGATTGGACTTATACAAGAATATTTGAATTTGGAAGGCTTTTAATTGGTAGAATTCTATTATCAATAACAAAAACAAGTAGTACTTTATGAGGAATTTTACTGAATGATTGTGATTCGTAACGCGTTACACTTCACCATAGTAAAAACAAGTACTCTGTTTTAAGGAATTTTACTTAATACATATTAAGTAAAATTCCTTAAAACACAGTACTTGTTTTTATTATTGATATTGAATTTTACCAAGTAAAAGCCTCCCAAATTCAAAACTTCACCATAGCTTCTTCAGACGAATGAATGTACAGAAATTATGACAATTATATATACTATTGAGAATAAAAATACAAGACGAATTATGTATCTTAATATCTGTATGTCTCGGCTCATGGTAGTTCGCCAAAACATGTTTTCCATTTTCATTCGAAATTGTTACGTCTAAGAAATTTATTGAATTATTGATTTCTATTTGGTTTGTGAATTCATTTTTGGAAGTAATGAATTTATATAACTTTCGAAACTTTTCAACTGTCTATCTGTTCCTATGAAGCAAATAAGAATATAGTCTACATAGTGATACCAGTATAAACAATATTTACTGAGTGGATGATAATGAATTAATTTCTCTAATTTATTCATGAATATTTCTGCTAAACTTAACGGATTGATTCGTTGATAAAACTTCGTAAACATAAAACATAATTACCTATTAGATCTATTAGATCCACTATATATATATATATATATATATATATATATATATATATATATATATATATATATATATATATATATATATATATATATATATATATATATATATATATATATATATATATATATATATATATATATATATATATATATATATATATATATATATATATATATATATATATATATATATATATATATATATTCTTTTGAACAGAGAGGATTTACAAAATTTGAATTATTGTATTTACAATAAATCAATGAATGCTTATATCTATAATTTTGGTGCGTTAGTGTCGTGTGTACATACATACATAAAGGGTACCAAAGATTTTTCTGCTTAGCCGCTTCATTCTCTTTTGCATTTCATGATTTCCAAACGGAGACAATGGTCAAGGGAAGGAGGTTTCGGACAGGAATCTGTAACAATGGAAAAAGAAAATCAGCAGAAAAATATTTCAACAATCATACTTCTTATATGTCTGAACAAATCTAAGAAAAGATTTTACATATCAAGCAAGGTCATAAAAAGGACTAAGGAGATAATAAAAAAAATACATAACCTGTGATATTTCCTCAAATTCCATGTCTCTTTGACCGAGAGAGCCTCGATGGCCAGGTTCAGTCTCCAAGTAATGTCGATTAGGATCTATAGATGTTTTAGAATCATTATGGACCCAATAATTTGGGTTGACATCGCCCATATATTATTTCTTCGTGGAACTTGTTTAATTTAAAGAAAAATTTGCGAAAGAATTTTGACAGTCGTTCGAAAAATATGACAAATGTCATATATATATATATATATATATATATATATATATATATATATATATATATATATATATATATATATATATCTTCCATTACTACTACACATTTGTTTAGATCAAAATTTTTCCACTTCAATAACAAATATTATACTAACGAAGACGGCTTGATTATGAGCAATCCGTTAAGTCCTTTGTTAGCAGAAATATTCATGAATAATTCAGAGAAATTAATTCATAATCATCCACTAAGTATATATTGTTTATACAGGTATCGCTATGTAGACGATATCATTATTTGCTTCACAGGAATAGATAGACAGCAGAAAATTTTCGAAAATTATATATATTACATCCAAAACTTGAATTCACAATCGAAACAGAAATCAATAATTCGATGAAGTTTTTAGAAATAACAATTTCGAAGGAAAATGGACAACATTTTTTCGCAAACTACCATAAGCCGTCACATACAGATATTATAATACATAACTCGTCGTGTCATCCGTATCTACACAAAATGTCAGCATTCAACAGTTTTGTTCATAGATTGATTAACATTCCGTTATCACCAGAAAATTTCAACAAAGAATTAAATTTAATTGAACAAATAGCTGAAAATAATGGTTATAATCCCAAAATAATGAATAATATTTTGAATATAAAAACAAAGTAGAATCGCATAGAATGAAGTTTACCCTGTCGATAGATTGAAACAAAATTCAACACTTTAACCTACGTTGGCATTACAAGTGAAAAACTGAAATCATTCTTGAATAGAAATAATTTTAACATAGCTTTCCAAACTAATAATTGCTTAGGCAAATATATAAGAAACAATAAAACCAAATCAGATAAAAATAATAAATCAGGTGTTTATAGATTGAATTGCAATGACTGTGATAATTTCTACATTGGTTCACCACATAGAAATTTCAATATTAGAATATCGGAACATAAACGCAGTTTTTCAGATAAAAGACCAGATTCGAATTACGCGAATCCTCTCCTAGAAAATAGTCACTCTTGCGACCCACAGTCGATTTAAGCCCTTCACCACTATTGAATCTCTTCAGTGAGCAATCTTTTCCTCAATTTTATTGGATATACCTGTCATCAATATCCACTGAAGAAGAAGCAACTCAATAAGCTTTTAATTACTTAAAATCATTTGTATTTATATTCTCAATTGTATCTGTATATAGTTGTCATAATTTCTGTACATTCATTCGTCTGAAGAAGCTACGGTGTAGGGAAACGCGATACGAATCACACTTATTCAGCAAAATTATTCATAAAATATTACTTGTTTTTTGTTATACAAGATTAGGTCAAAAGCTCGATGAAAGTTAAAACAAAGTTACGAACACTAGCAATAACAGTGATCCATGACAGTTATCTAACAATTTCCTCGTAGAAACAAGGGTTTGGTACTGCTTGACACCTTCAACAGAACAGTGGAGTGCAAATTAGCACTGAAACGATGCAACAACGTCTCAAGGCATTTGATTAGTGGTGTCGCGTCGCAGCTTGAGGCTCAGCTCTAACTGCAGCACATCGAAGATTTCGATTGAACTTTGCCAGGGAATATGTCAATTGGATAGAAGTTGACTGAGAGTGAAATTTCGTTTACACATCCGTCGGGATTCTGTCTTTTTCTAGTTTATAGACGTCGAACGGGAGTTGTGCCCAGAGCACTCTTTTGTCTATCTATGGTTTTGGTGGAGGTTCAATAATGGTGTGGGCAGAAATTTCTTCGAATTCCCTCACTGATAGTCTCATTAATGAACGCTAAGAGGTACGTTATAGAAATATTAGAAAAACATGTTGTACCATTCGTAGCAAACTCTTCGTTAACGCGTGATACCGTCAGACCTCATATCGTTAATAACTGCCTTCAATATCACGAAATCAATTCAATGGAGTGGCCTGCACGAAGTCCAGACCTTAGTCCCATCGAATTTATCTGGGAAATTCTTAATAGAAGACTAAGATACCAGCAAAACCAACTAGCTCCATGAATGGATTCGGAACACACTGGTCTAAATTTACAACGAAATGGTTCAGAGTAGTTGATTATCATTATGAATCATAGCTGTTATGCGCAGTAATTCTCGCCATGGATGGAAATATCCGGTATAAACAGATTTTTGGAGACTTTGATTCTTCCGAAAGCTTTACATTTATCATTATCAGTTTCATTTCAATTTCGTCGAGTACCATATTTTCATTTCGATTGTTCTACAGCATTCCTTAGAACTGGTGGACAACTGAAAAAATAATTCCTCAACATATCTATATCGATTTACCAAACTGTATGGAGTTAGACAGTGTATCCAGCTCAGATGGTGATGTTATAGTGAATTTATTCGCTGACTTCTTTTCAGAAGTTTACAGCAGTGAGGTTATTGTCCCACCTGAAATCAAATATGAAAATACCTTAAATATTAGTTCATGCCAGGTGTCATCTCGAGATATTTCTGATTTGATCTCTTTTATGAAGCCAAATCTGTCATCTAGTCCTGATGGGGTGCCAGCTTTCGTTTTGAAGAAATGTGTTAGTACTCCGGCTGACCCTATTGCCACGCTGTTCAATATGTCTTTGGATTGGGGATCCTTCCTTTCTCTGGAAAAAGAGTTCCATTGTTCCAATTTTCAAGTCTGGTGTTAAGTCTGATATCAGGAATTATAGGGTAGCAATACAATCCACAATTCCAAAACTGCTAGATAGTTTTATTTAAAGTTGCCTATCTTGGAACTGTACTTCAGTTTTAATCAACGAACAGCATGGCTTTACAAGGGGCCGTTCCACTATTATGAATCTCGTACTTTATGTTGGAGACATAATTGAATGTTTCGAGTCGGGTTATCAACTATATGCAGTATATACTGATTTTAAAAAGGCCTTCGACAGAGTCAATCCTAACCTTTTACTCGCTAAGTTGGTGGCACTTGGCATATCAGGTTCTCTGCTCCAATGGCTTCGAAGTTTTCTGTGCGATCGTTCTCAGTGTGTTAAATATAGACAATTCTATTCAAGAGAGTTTAATGTGGCGTCAAGTGTACCTCAGGGTTCACATTTGGGTCCGGTGTAGTTCAGTATTTTCATTGACGACGTGAAGAGTGTTCTTTCGGTAAAGTTCTTACTATTTGCCGATGACATGAAGATGTTCTCAATGATACGTAATCTTTGTGATGCCCGTGAATTACAGAGAGATATTGATAAGTTTTTTGATTGGTCCGGTTTCTAATTGTTTGAGTCTGAATCTTGAAAAATGCCATGTTATATTCTTTCATAGATCACACACTCCAATGGGTTTCGAGTACAATTTGAAAAACACAGTTCTTAACAGAGTGCACCTAATGCGAGATCTTGGTATTACTCTTGATCGTCGACTAGATTTCAAGGAACATTTTCGTAGGATCACTTCCAAGGCGTAACAGATGTTGGGCTTCATTACTCGTAATTCAGTAGTTTTTCCCCTGATACAGTAAAATTCTATACTCTTCCTTGGTCAGAACAAATTTGGAATATGGGCATTTGGTCTCCACACTATTTATGTGATATTAATTGCTTGGAAAGAGTCCAGCGGAAGTTTCTTCCTTATTTGTCTTCCAAATTGTTTTTGGAATTAAACAGTCGTAACCTGGATATCTTGTGTGACCGATTTAACTTGGAATTTTTGCGAGTCAGGAGGTACGTTAGTGACATGTGTTTTCTTTGTAAAATTTTAAACGGACATAAACACATCAAAAAAGTCTAAGGAACACTTTTGAATATCGATATATCGTATCCAGAACGATCAATATGGATGATTTTTTTTAAGAAATGAATACCTACATCAATTTCTCACCAAATTATGTAGAGTGCCGCAACAGATTTCAGTTTTTTTTTTTAAACTAAAAATGCAGCAGATGCGTCGCTGCTTTATAATCATTTCATGTATTCAGTGTTGGCAATTTGTTTCTGTTATAAGCACAAAAAAAGATTCAAGTTTTGTGATTCGACTATAGACGATATTTGACTAGAGAAGAGTCAACGGGAAGTATCTAGGGTTCTGGGAAGTAGCCCGAGTGTCATGAACCGTTTCTGGTCGCGTTTCAATGAAACAAGTAGCAAAGAAGAACGCCATACAGGTCGTTTCAGGATTACTACAGTCGCCCAAGACCGATTTTTGGTTTTACAAGCCAGAAGAGATCGTACTACCACAGCATCTCAATTAGCTCAAGAGCTATTACGAGTTCATAATGTACAAATTTCCGACAAACTGTGAGAAATCGACTGCACGAAGGTCAACTCCACTACAGACGTCCTTTAAGAGTTCCACAACTGACCCATGGAAATCGTGCTGCTCGTTTAGCTTGGTGCCAAGAACACGTAAACTGGGATCAAGAGAGGTGGGTCACAGTTCTCTTCAGTGATGAATTTAGATTTAGTTATTATCCCGATTCGGGAAGAATTCAAATATGGAGGGAACCTGGAAATCAAAACCGTCTCCAGCATGGTCGAGAAGTTGTTAGACAGGAAGCGGATCAGTGATGAGTTGGGGAGGTATACGCCTTGGTGGAAGAGCTGACCTCTTTTTCATACAGAACAACCTCACGGGAAATTCTTACACAAATGAGATAGTTTTACCTGTAGTGGTACCGTATCTCCAAACAATGGGTCAAAATCCACTCTTTCAACAAGATAATGTCCCTCCTCATCGTACAAGAGTTGTCTTGAACGTTCTTGAAGAGAATGATATCGATCTTCTACCGTGGCCATCCTGCTCCCCACATCTGAATCCCATCGAGCATGTGTGGGACACCCGAAAAAGAAATCTCCTGCGTCAAAATGTTTTCCATCATGAACAGGAGCTTCGATTAGCAGTTCAGGGGGCTTGGAATGACTTAGGCCAAAATGTAATAGACAATTTAATATTGAGCATGCCGCGACGATGCCAGAGTGTCATTAATAACAGAGGTGGACCTTCTGGGTACTGAAAAATATAAGTGCTTCCATATCGTTTCGAAAATATTAGTTCAAGATTTTTTTTTGTGTTTTACCAATTTTCGTCATTTTCAAATTTCAAATTTTTTTTTATAATAGGTGCTTTGGAGAAGTCAAATATTATTTTGTTTTCTTGAGAACACATTATATACAATACATCCTAACAAAAACCGAAAGATTTCTATAAATTCGAATCATCAAATTCATATTTTAAAGATATTGGTAAGTGTTGCCTAGACTTTTTTGAGGTGTTTTTTGATTGTGGGTATCTTTTTGGTTCAATAAATTTCAATTTACCAGATAGAATAACAAGATGCACGCCAATGTTTCATTCTGAGACGTGTAGATTCAACTATAGCTCCAACTTTTACATCAACCGCTGCAAGTCATTGGCCAACAATTTCGGTAGAGAACTTGATTTCTTTTCATTGTCATTTGGATGCTAGAAGTCTAGAACAAGAGGCTTGGCGTTGCACCTATAAAAATGATTAACTACGTGTTTCTTATTTGACTCAATGCTTCAATGGGAGTTTCCCGTATATTCATACAAAATTGGAATGTGAAAATTTTGTATGCTAAATAAATAAATAAAAATAAATAAATATCTTAACTTCCTCTGAATAAATTCAAATTTTCGGTTTTGTGCATTAATTGCTGGATGCAGTCGATTTTATAAGGTTAAAATATTAAACGATAACTGATGAATTGCAGTTTTTTCATAGTAATTTCAGAACCATTGAATGACTTCTACCGACTTAGCAAAAATCATTTGTTGAGTTTTATATATAAATGTATATGTACTGTATTCCAGAACTTCAACTGAACCTTAATATAAAAGGACTTAATCATTTGTGAAGTCATTCATTTGGTCCCGAGGAAGGTTTTAAGCATAGTTTCATTAGCGAACTCATGGTCAATTTTATCGATAACATTCTCAAGCTTTGAACAATAGAGCATATGATACTTACGGCATGTCCCCGAGCTGTTCTCTGTCCTTTGCGTTCTACATCATTGTTATACTCGTACATAGAGTATGCTACATATACGCGATATAGCGCGTGAGATAATAATTGATAATGATGTTGATATTTATTTCACAATATTTGATTAGATGGGAAGCAACCAACAATTATTCCCGAAATATTTATCGAATGGAACATTTTCCTTTCTCAACCGTTAAAAAAGCATCGCCCCTCTCCCTCAGTTATATTCGAGCAGCATAATTTAAATTTTAATCCTACAAGAGGAAACTCATTCCAGCATTTCCGCTTCCCCTCAGTTCATAATCTCGGCAACGTTGTTCATTTGTAAATTACTCCAGTCAATCGAGTCTAGTAGTCGTTCTTTCAAAATTCGCCCCTCTGCACTTTTAAAATATCAAGTCGGCGAGTCATAATTCCAATAGACGTTGAGGGTGGAAAAAAGCTGCGGGTTCCTTCCGGAAAATTAAACAGTCTTTTGTTGGAGCGGGCCTTCTGCTCGCTTCAAATCTGCTTCGAACGGTCAGTCGTAATATGCTAATCCGCGGGTCAGGACTTGTCAGAACCGGACTTTAACGTATAGGTATGAGATATTGAGAACCCATGTAACGTACAAGCAATTTACTTACGGCAAGCGTTATTTAAACAAATTTTGTTTGGACGTCACAGTATACTGAATCATAGCCAGCATTAGTTTGTCATTATAATGTTGGTATTTTTGGTGAACAAATCCCAAAATTAGTTTTTGATGCTGTAATATCTTATACTATATGATTTATTAAATAGTTCAACTTATTTTAAGCTATTATTTACATGTTTCACATTCCATTGAAAAAGACAACAACACAATAACCATAAGTTATTGAAACATATTATAAGTTAATCTGGGGTTTTCTAGCATAATTTTTGGAAATTGTATTTGGATTTTATGTATGTAAAGTGTTTTGTTGGAACAAAAGAAAGCTTTTAATTTCAATTAAGGCATCCTCTATTCTACAATGCAAAGACTGTTGGCTGAATATTTCAAACCAACAGTGACTACTCGTTGATAAGACTTTCAGAGAAATAGCACCGCTGGCAAAATTGAAGAAAAACTAATAATCTTCAGTCAATTTAAAGCCAGCATCGACTCGTAAGACTCTTATCAATTTTACACGATAACACCTGAACAATCCCTCCCTCAATTCCTTCAAATCTATGCGGCATTTTCTCGTACCCTTTGTTAGTCGAAGAATAGTTGGATCGACGTGCTCTACAATTAGCACAACTAATTTGAAAATCAATAGGAAAGCATCATCACTCGATAAGTATCAGTCGTTATTAGTAAAGTGACCTTATTTTTTACATTCGACTTTATTTGTCAACAGTCACATTCCCGAGTCGCAGAGGTACTTCAATGTTCCCCTAAATTTTCAATATTTTTTTTCTGTTGAACGATTTGTATTTGTCTTGAAATGGACTTTAATCTCGGCAATCACTTCATAGAGCCAAATCCCTTTGTCTGCATCAGAACAAAGGAAGTAATCACTGGGGTCCTGGATAGAACGCTGGATGGTTAAGGAATTGGAAGTGTAATTCGTTTTGACCATAGTTTCCTCAATTTGTGACACTCTGCACGGTACCATTTGGTATGATTCGATCTTTGTTTTTGCACTCAATTTATCCAGTAATGCTATATAATATTCATTATTAGTGGTTTTACCTACGTCAAGATAGTCTATGAACAAAATATCATGCACGTCCCCAAATGAAGATGCCATGAACCAACCAGCTCATATTTTAGTTTTCAGTCACTATAGGCAGCGTCCAACTGATGATTAAGTCAGGAGTATAGTAATTAATTCATGTTTCATCCATAGTAACATATCGTCTCAAAAAATCTTGTTTATCACGTTCAGGGGTCCATTCTTTCGCCAACCTTGTTTCTGTTGCAGATAAACAATCTTCTGTCATCTACAGAAAACAAGATCTTCTGTTTTGCAGACGATTGTACACTGGTTTCGTCTTTCAGTAGTCTGCGGCCGATTTCAGCTGCAGAATCTCAGCATCAGAGATGTCAACAAACTAACAACTCAAACGCTGACTGACAGATGATTTCTGAGTGGGGTCAGTTGAACCTGGTGAGCTTCAACTACGTTTTCTAGAAAGGTCCCCGTTGGAGAACCTCCTCTAATGATGCAAGGCCAACAAATTGCATCCAAATATTTGATGCACCTTCTCGGAATAACGGTCAACTCCGGGTTTTGCTGGCTTGAACATATATCAGCCTGAGTCGGCATCAGCTAAACTTTCTTTATTTTAGAACCAAGCGATACTTCACGTCATCTCAGCTGTTGCTTCTAATAAGGCGCAGATTCAACATGCTTTGGAATATTGTTCCTATGTATGGGGATCTGCTCCCAAACATTCGTTGCGGATGTTGGATAGTGCGCAAAAACGGGCTGTGTGCCTCATCCCGGAGAACACCTGCGATCTCCAACCGCTGGCCTCAGAAGATAAGTAGCTGACCTTTCTCTGTTTTACAGATACTTCCACAGAAGATGCTCTAAGGATCTGAAAGACCTTGTTACCAACACTAGGCTGGCAAGGAGTTCTCAACATATGGCGGTACATTTAACGATCCCTCTATACCTCTCTCTATAAGATTTCCTTCGTTTACAGGGCCGGTGAGCTGTGGAACTCGCTTCCGTCCAACATCTTCCCAACATCCTACAATTCTCTCTTCAAGCAGCGAGTAAACAGACACCTCAATTCTTCCCACGTGCCCACTCATGTGGCGTAACGGGTTAGCCTATTCCTAGGAAGCGCGACAAAAAAAAGAGTTCCCACAATATTTTGAATCGTAAAAATAAGTAAAGAATACATGTAGAGAAAACATTGCTAATCCGAAGACAAAGTGATTACGCACTTTCAGGAATTGTAAATGCCTTAATATTTTTCGGAATATTCTATACCGCACTTAGGAGACACGATGAAACAAAGGATCTGAGAAGCTTGGTAAAACATTAAGAGAACTTTCACAAACGGTAGCTATATTCAAAGAAACTTCTGAAGAAATTCAAACCAATTTCTAATCTTCATTCTTTAGTTTTGTGAAAATTAAATGAGTTATAGTGAGTAGCTTACTTATTTTAACTCAACTTATGCCTTAGGATGTTGGTCAGCAGAAAGAGCAGTTACTTCCGGCTTTAATCGAAAGAGTGGTTTTTCAAACGCATGAAAATATCATGGTTTTAAGTTCGA
The DNA here is from genome assembly GCA_013387265.2 of Cryptolaemus montrouzieri. Taxonomy (NCBI): domain Eukaryota; kingdom Metazoa; phylum Arthropoda; class Insecta; order Coleoptera; family Coccinellidae; genus Cryptolaemus; species Cryptolaemus montrouzieri. The sequence continues at coordinate 36,567,126 of JABFTP020000144.1, forward strand.
CAAGACTTGATGGAAGAAATGTAGTTGTGATCAAAATATATATGATGAGTTATCCAAACGTAAATGCCACATTTCTTCTTTACATTTTCTGGACTAATACGATCAATACCAATAACACACACTTTTTAAAACTCAATAGCCCAGTTCAAACAAACAAGAAATGACCTTGGTGAAAAATATGCTAGGGTTTTGATATTTAATTTGAACGGATCCTTCAGAGTTGTGTTTGCGAATCGAAAAATCTCGTTGATGGCGTGGAAGCTCAGGTAGAGGCAAGTATTAAGAAGTTTGACCTGGACTTATGATTTTCGATCTGTGAGCTTCACATATTTGGATATAGAATGTAATGACATAACTACACCAGTGTCTGACATACACATTTCAATTTTACTTGGTAGTCGAGATAGCATTTACTATCTTCAACTAACTAAAATCCATGGTTCTGCCCGCTCGCAGCCACGAAAGATGTCCGGCGGCAGCACAATGTATGCTTAATCTACATGATATTTACAAGGAAAATAAATCACTACTGTGAACTCCTTTCCTGTATTTCGATTATGCACACTTTGCTTGGGGCTTGTACCGGCTAGGCGTTTGAGAGCAGCGCGGTGGCGTCAGTGTCTTCCAAGGAGCGTTTTAAACTATCAATCAATTTAAAAAAAATTTCAATCAATGGCATGCTGCATTTGATGTGAGTGTTATGAGCTTAATTCAAATCTCAGAAAAATCTTTCGTACCTACGAAAATCACAATAATGAAACCCAAGGATGATAATTTTGCATGTTGAAGTCATTAACGGCGAATACTAGGTAAACTATTCAGGATATATAAAAATAATGTACTACATGATTGTAATACTCATTATTGCGAGAAAGTCACCAAGGTCGAATGTTCTATTATTACAGTTGAGTCACAAAACCAGTTTTTTTCCTCCTCAAATTGAATTCATATCACTCACATGTAACGCAGCTTTCCATAAGTGAAAGAATTTTCAAAATCGATTGATTAGTTATTGAGTTATTCCATAAAAAACAAACAAACAATCAAATCTCCTCTTTATACCATAGTGTAGACAAGGCCCAAGAGTCAGTCATCCTTCTTTCTGTTCATTAGATTAGGTTACATTTCCTAAGGTTGGAGAGGGATCCTGTAAAATAGAGGAGGAAGTAATTTGAGCTTGAGTTCCTTATTAAGGACTCTCTCATTTTCTATTTCTTGTTTATTGAAAATTTGGATAGTGGCATTGTTTTTACTCATTCTCTTATAATCTGCAAAAATTCATTGTGATATTTATGCTCTTATTTTGGAATCTAGACATTTCCCTTGCTTGGAGCAGTTAAACGGCTAAATCCATCTCTGTATCCTCCCGCATAGACCTTCTGTTTTGCATGATGCCAATCCATGTCTTCGATGCCGAAAAAGGCGATATTTTTTAATTAGCTCATCCCTGCGATTTCGTCCCTCCTCAATCGCTATCGGGGGACGTCGAATCACGCAGATTGTGGTCGTTAAAATTTGCATTTTGTTTCATAATAAAACAACAGAAATAAATTTGAATATTTGTGGTTACTTTATACTATCAGATGGGGTGGATCTTAACGTAAAAGCTCTTTAGATTGTAACTAATTTTCTCAGAGAAAATAAAAATACAATAAACATTAATTCTGAAACTAGAGTATCAATTTATCAATTTATTTACCAGGATTGGTCATTGACTAAGTATCAATCGATATTTTCATAAAATCATTTATTTTTCGGAACAAATTTTGTTTGCTTCAATAATGCACAACTTTAGAAACTTTAATACAATCTCTTGATCTCGATTCTGATCGGCATAAAATATTTGTTCAAATTTTCGGCTGTAGAATCATATACTGAAATTTGTTATATAAGTTACCACGAGCCCTGAATATCATTCTCTTCATTAATTTGTCCTTGTCATAACCGAGAAGGTATTCATGCAGGTAAATGTCCCTGACCCCTCATTTACCCCGAAAGACGAATATTAGAATTGCAAAAGAGATTTACAGTCGATGTCTTGCCATAAGCCATCGCAATCTTGGATAATGGCCCATGCCTCTGCAGAACACCCTTCCCCTGTCCGCCTTCCCCCGCCGTTCTTACGAACCCGTACAGATGGCTGACTGGAATTAATTAATTGGCTCACAAAATAAAGACCATAAATTCTCATAGCGTCACAAATTATGGGCGAGATAGGGAGTGTCGTTGCGAGAAATAAAATAACCATATCTGGAGCTGCTGCTCGCTGAGGAGAGAAATTTCCTGCCCTGATACATAAATGAACTGTCTTCGTTCTCATTGTCACTCCCTGCTACTTCGAGCTTTTGATAAAATGGCGTTCGAGGAATTCATTCCTATCGAAAAAGTTGAAATTTGTGGTTCTGTAGTTTTATCGCATTCCCACACAGTGAGAAATATTTTGAAACCAATTTTGACTTTGGTGAAAATACTATTCAATTAGGAATTTTAATAATTAAGATCGAGATCTTAATTATTACATACAGAGATACAGTTCGAGCAACATGAAACGTCCTTCAAATAAGCTCAATACTCACGACCTTACTTATCTTGAAATGCGGTTTTCTAAGAAAGCAGAGCCACAATATAACGACATATATCGGTAATTAACGTCATTAAAATGTTGTGCCTACTATCCGTCAGCTTCGGTTTCCTATAAAACGTTCAACGGGACTCGCCACCCCTATTTTATGACCTTAAATGAATATTAAAAGTTTTTTTCATATCACAATTTGTTAAATGTGCAGAAAAACAGAAATACCTACTGTTTTTGAAAGCATTTTGGTACATTACCGTACGGGTGAAGGACGAGTGAGATCTAAGATAATAATGACCCATTTTATATTCGTAGAAGAACATTGGAAAAATGACGGTTTAAAAATTGTTTCTATCACAGTTCAAAATTAGGTCAAAGATCAGCCATAATATGAAAGTTCATGTGAATGAGCTCCAATGCCTCTCGCAAGCATTATATCATTTTATGATACTCAAAATGTTGCCACTTGGAGAAGAATACATATACATATATAAAAAGGGGGTTTAACCCCGAAGAGTTTCCTATATACATTTACATAGATGCGATCAAACTGATTTCATGAAAAAATATAAATCCACCACCGGGTAATTAATACCATTGCCAGGACATGATTATACTCAAAAGATATCCTGGAATTATTATATAATAGGAAAACGTTAAATGTTGTGAGAATGTATGAATCTACCAAAATAGATACAAACTATAGCATCATCAAGCAATGACATTAATGTACCAACGAGTAGTGTCCGAAGTCTTTCTCCCCGGAAAACTCCAGTGAACAGATGTAGTCAAGTAACACTGAATGTTACTCATTCACAGTGTGTTCATTGTGTGAAGTGATGAAGGATCGAATAGAATACTGCTTTGAATATAACTATGATAAAATTGTCAACTAATTATATTAAATTTATATATACAAATAAATAAAATCTGAAATGAGATTCTGAGCAGTAGAAACTAAAGAGAAAACCTATGACTCTACCTCATTATTTTTTCGGAAGGAAACCTACGTAGAATATAAAAAGATTTGATGATTGTTATCTTGTGTAACTTCTCAAATAAATTTTTCTTTAGACCTAAAATCCCAATATTTTTGTGAAGATTCCTAGGACACATTTTTTAATCTCGTCGGCATATATTTAGAAATATTTTCATTGTATTTATTCTGTATATTATGTGTGTCGAGTATAGCAATATCAATTAAATATGTTATTCGGATTCTGTTTATCATTAGGAATGATATCTGGTCTATTGTGTTTTACAGCTCTGTTGCATAGAATTGTTTCATCAAAATAAAGTTTATATTTCTTGTTTCCTAAATTATCTCAGGTTCATATTTGTAACATCTTTTCTTTTGGGAATGAGGTCATATCTAATTCCTAGATTAAAATGATAATATTAGCGACGGCATTAGGTCTTTGTAAATAATCTGTTGAGGCAATGACTGAGCAAGAAGATATATATATATATATATATATATATATATATATATATATATATAAATCTATTCAGTGTTACTTGACTAAGGTCCGTACACTAGATTTTTCCGGGAGAAAGCCTCTGCAAAGAATCTACAAGAACAAGATCAAATTAATCCTAGTGAGATTATTCAAATGGAGAAGAACCAGACTATGACATATATAGTAGCTTGTTCGAGCCCGGCAGATATATATATATATATATATATATATATATATATATATATATATATATATATATATATATATATATATATATATATATATATATATATATATATATATATATATATATATATATATATATATATATATATATATATATATATATATATATATATATATATATATATATATATATATATATATATATATATATATATATATATATATATATATATATATATATATATATATATATATATATATATATATATATATATATATATATATATGCTTGACCTGAATGATCTAATTCTCGCACTCATTGATAGCTAGCTGATATTCATTACTAACGGTTAACTTTATGTAACGTGTACTTTTACAGTATTGAATCATCCGTAGTGAATTTTTTCCATTTTCCAGAATGAGTTTGAAAACCAAAACCAATTATACTACTGCTTTGAGAAATAATATGATAATAATTGTGTTCATTTTATTGATTCAAAATTTACTGACCTCCTGACTTATTCCAGAGTTCATAATGTTTTGCTTCGTATATAATGAAGTCGTTCTTTTTTGTCATAAATAGGAGTTTCATCGTCCACTATGTCTTGAGCACACGTTGTGTCTGCGTGTACTCGAATCGATCACCTCTTATGTCGCAGTTGGAACTTTATTCACTCTGAGCTATGTGGGTGACTATAAAAATGGACTTCAACCCATACCTCTACCGGGCTCGAACAAGCTACTAGATATGTCATAGTCTGATTCTTGTCCATTTGAATAATCTCACTGGGATTAATTCGATCTTGATCTTGATCTTGTAGGTTCTTTGCAGAGGAACTCTTATTATCCTCAGGAGATCACTTATTTTTATAATAGTTCTGATATTTCGATACCATATTGTGTTGGGATAAACGGATCGATTCATCCTGGAGTTGAGTATTTCATTTCAGGTCACTCGCATAAATGTTCAAGTTGCAAGAGGAAATTCAACTCAACCTTGAAGAAAATTTGAGAGGCCATGGTACCGAACACTTCTTCTTGCAACGCTTGTTAAACATTGAGATGAATACCTATATTGTGTTAGGGTAGACCAGATCATCCTGAAGATCAGAATGTCAAATAAATAAGAGGTAGTAATTTTAGATGACTCGGATGAGGTTCAAAGTGCAAGAGATAACTTTAACTCTATGTAAATTCAATCTAACCTAACCTTGGAAAAAATTCGATGGGTCATTTCACCAACCACCTTTAAAAGATTGCATTATAATTTTAACTTATAGAAATTTTGCTTTAGCAAATAAAACAATCGTCTTTTTTGCCACTATTTTCATATGAATGAACATTGATATGCCCTTTACTTAAATTTGTATATTGCAGAAGGAACACAGCAGCAAAGATCCCATAGACACCAACAGAAGATTTATCAGACTCCTTATTACCAAGATTATCAATACGATATCCTACTCAAGACCTACCCAGTACCATTTAAGCCTAATGGCTCATTGAAACACAATACAAAGACAATATCTTGTTTTTGTTTTCAAATGGGGGTTTCCAGTAAAAAACCGAGGTGCGTCAATGATACCGGTATCATAGTTTCCCGTGCAAATCTAGCTTTTGAAAGAAGTCGATTATCTTGTTCTACGAAGGTTCTTCACTTGTGTTCTAGGGTAATCTTGCTGGAAATTCCGAATCTGATTTTTCAATGTAAGACATTCTGAGACGATGTGCATTCTGCATTCGTTTCCGTATGCCAGGTTGATTCTGTACATGTGCGATTTCAGCCTGCAGTGGACCCTAATGATACCGAGTTTTCAGTTTTTTGTTAGACACTTCTAGTAATAGGATGGTTTTATGCTTCGATACGCCTTTGGTGGATGTTATCGAATATGAATGTTGTGATCCAGTCAGAATGAGTTAACTCTCAAGTTCATTATTTTATTGCTCGCTCAGAAATTTGAAGTAGGATACCTTCTCAGAGCTCTGGTTTCACTAGAGGTAGTGAGTCAACTGTTTGTAGCAGTCGATATGTCTCTCCATTATCTGTTTATATCTATTTATCCAGAGTGTTTCAGTAGTTCCATACCATTTTTGAAAAACAGAAATCGGAATCAAGAGCTCTTAGTGCAGATTGATTGTAATAAATATCTTGATGTTACCGTGACGGAAAAAATCTATATTCAGTCCATATCGCTTCGCTCTTCATTATTAGATGGAACGGAGAAGATCGAAAAATACTTCTATGGCAATGGTTGACGTAGAACTGAATGACACTGTAATAGAAAGAAATTCATGTCTTAGTAAACGAGTAAACGAGTATGTTAACGGGTTGACTCTTTCTCCGTCACACAACACATCCACACGCGATCTGAGGTTTGATAACCATAACTTACAGAGAGTTTAGGTTAACAGCAAATTCTTTCCCGAAAATGCATCAACTGGTGCAAAAGGCTCTGTGACATGTTTTCTCTGAACCAGAGAGTCACATCAGAGTCCTATCCAGGATTACAAACACAATTAAGGTTCGAGCGTGAACTAGAATGGTGTAACCTTGGATAGTTGCTGATTTCAATCCATCAAGTTTGATAGTACCTAGTTTCTAGGACATTACCTCTGATTTTTCTATAGTTATAAAATGACTCTCAACATTCCACAGTAAAATGATCGCTTGCAGGTCATTGCCGAATGGGTCCACAGCAGGGTAGGTACTTATTCGAAGACAATCTTCTGAAGAGCCATCATTATAATCATGTTACTCAGCGTTATTGGAATTGAGTTCCAAACCGTTGGTTTGATTCATCTTGCGAGGATAACCTTGAGTAATGAATCTGCCAACGTGCCATTGATGGTTCCCTCTCTATCAAAAACACTGCCATCGATGTTTCTGATTGATTTATATTGTTAACAATATTACATAAAAGGAGACTAGCTCATTAGCAGCCCATATATGTGGATTTTAAGGCAGACTATCAGAGAACTAGGATCACATCACTTATGATTAGAAATTCAAAATACAATAACATTAAATAAGTGAGAGTTGGTTGATTTAAAAGTTTAACAAGTTTCTTGTCCTGCGAAAATAGTTCCAGGCAGATAATATTTGATATATCAATTATAAGGTATTCAATGTGATCTTGATGTCTAATAAACTAAACATACAATATCCCGTAGCTATAGCGTTATCAAGTATAGATGTGTTCACGCAGAACAGATAGTAATATACGTAAATGATTAATGACAATGGTTAGTGACCATGTGAGACCAAATATGTAAGTGTGCGAGTTATATCGCTATTAATCATTTCCCTGCAGATGGTGTCCCTTAATTAGGCTGTCGGCACCTACCTCATTCGTTCGCTAATATTTTTTGATAAATGATTGAAATCGGACTATGTGTTTTAAATGAACAGAGTGTTTAATCAACTTAACACTAATGAATATCAGATTATAAATTTATTAATTTTTATTTTCAGATTCCAAACCTGCCGAAAAAAATATGACAAAATTGAATATTATTCTTGAAGTTTTTGCAACTTTATCTCGTGTCAATAATTTCCATAATTTGATCGAGGAGGTCGTTACTTGATGAAAATCGATATACATATTTTCAATGAAATAAAACTAAAGTATTTAGATTTTCACTATATTAACAAAACTATGACCGGGTTGTATCTATCTGATGAAGCCACAGTGTGATGAAACAGGTCATAGTTTTGTTAATATAGTGAAAATCTAAATACTTTAGTTTTATTTCATTGAAAATAATTTCAAAATATTATTCCACATAATTTTGGGGGCTCAACAGGGATAGTAGTAAAATTTTGACTGTGATACATCGTTGATAAGTGAAACTAATTGGACGAAATACGTGAAAATAACGATCGATAGTTGAAATTTGAAGTGGCCAGCGGTAGTGAGAAGAAGTTCACATAGTTTGAAATCAAGCACAAGCGATCAACTGTGTGAGTTGAGCTTGTGACACTGAAAATGTTATCGTGGCCAACAATATCAACATCGATATCATGAAGGTGAACGAATTGCGCCAAAAGTAGGAATATTTAGGACTTCCCACAACAGAAAATGAGACAGTTTTGAAAGAGAAGGATTGCAGAGTTTTCATATTACGATAGGGTTCCACGAACCAATTTGCAGGCAGAGAGAGTAAATAAAACAATCATTTCGGTACTAGCCAAAGTATCTGTATCTAAAGCGGAAGAGTGGTACAAATATCTCTCTGTTATCCAACAACATTTGAATGCAACTCCTCACCTTAGTTGCGGAAAAACACTTTTAAATTTCTTGATTGGTACAAAGTCAATAAATTAACAACGATCATCTGTAACCGCCTGGGTATCTGTACAGTTAGTGAGCAAGAATGTTGGAAATGCTAATCCCAGGTGATAGGTTCGAATCCGGGTTCAAGTTATGGATGTTGTCCTTGAACAAAAAGTGAAATCGGAAAGAGTCGCCTAAAGAGGGCATAAACTTCCGAAGACCAGATAACTTGTAATCCTTGTGGTGGCAGTTATTATTGCACGGCCTAGGAAAGTGGTTAGGAATCCACTATAAGCTGTAGGTTCTTCTGTGTAAATGTGATTTGTTCCCGAGAACATTGTTAAGAAACAAACAAACAAACAACAACGATGATCTGTGATTTAACCTCACTTTTCAAAATATGTAAACAACGGCAAAACCTAATACGAGAGTTAAACACATATGTGGTACTGCCAAATGGGCAGGTAGCACCTGTTGATATTACTACCACATTTCTCTCATCAGTAAATGAACTCATTTAATGGAAATTTTCGAAACCAGATGTTCCAGCAAACGTTAACATTTCTTATAATTGTTTTGTAGTTCAATATGTGTTCAATTCTCTGAGGAGAATGAAAAAAAATCGTGAAAATTATTTTTTAGTTCAAAGCATCAAGTAACGGGCACAACAGTTTTTTATTTCCTTTAATTACCATAATTTCACCAGAATACCGCCGATTTTTTCTGAATCAATTGGGTTGAACCTAATAAGGTTACTCTATATTGAAGAGCCGTTCAGAAAATTGCAATACATATCCGATGAGGCGCAATTCAACCAATTTTTGCTGAAATGATATTCAAGCTAGAAGATACGCTTAGGGAAAGTGTTAGTCCAACAAATTCCAAATTTACATGAGGAAATCAATATTTTTGATCCAGTTTTTTGGAGTAATTCAGGTTAAATGAATAATAAATTCGACGGGACCTTATATAATAAATGCATTATTAGAAGAGTTCAAAGAAATGCTCTTTGACCCATTTCCCCAAAAATGATTTTTTATTGGGGGATGGTGATGGTAGGCTCAAAATGTTTCTCCTCGGATCCATAATTCACCTATTTCAGCTGTTTTCCGCCAGTTTGGTGGGAGTGGGATGTCCAATTTTCGTTGGAACACACTGTATAATTGTCAATCCGAATAATAATAAATATGAAAACCAGACTTATCTCAGTTATTTTTTCAACTCATAGTTCTAATAATTTTGAAGTTTTACTCTAAAGTTAGTTGCAGATGGCTTCCTGTTTGAATTTATTTTCAATTTCGTGATGAAAAAATGTTAATTTCGTTTAGTTTTAGCTGAAAGATAGATTAGGCTTTCCACGCGAGATTACCACAACATATTACCAAATGTTTATTGGTGAAAATCTAATCCAAAACATCTTTTTTTTACATGTAAACTCTGATTATATATGAGATAATAATGGCAGAATGATATAAATGAGATAAAAACACAAGGTTTAACTTTGATCTACACTTTATTTGAAAAAATTCGACGACGTTTCGCTGACACAGCAGCTTTATCAAGAATGAAAAATAGAATGAAGAGTATGGTATTATAAACAAATCGTAGAACAAGTTGGATGAATAACAGGAAAATCCACACCGAGCCATTGTACAGTTAGTATGAAAGGTAATAAAACTAATTGAACAAGTTAAGTAGGGTGAGTAATTCAAATCTACCTGTTCATTCAAAAGCTTGTCCGAATGTTTGTATCTATTTATTTCTAATGCTTCTAGGAGATCTAATTCTGAACTTTTTGATTTTATATGTAATATGTCAAAGTTTTTATTGAATGAATGGTTTTCTTTTATAAGGTGGTTTGAATAATTTGAATCAGATTTATTTTGTCGAAGCTACGTTTATGTTCAGATGTTCTTATGCCAAAACTCCTATAGGTCCTACCGATATAAATTTTATCACAAGAACCGCAATTGAGTTTATAGATTCCTGATTTACTTGATTTTTCAACACGAGATTTATTATTTTTAATATGTTTACCTAAGTTATCAGAAGTTTTGAAAGCTATATTAAGATTTTGTTTGACGAGAAAGGATTTAATATTTGTACTTGCAGAACCGCAGAATGTTAAACTGTTGAATATTTTATAGTCTTTATGAATAGGATATACTTCATTTATTGCTTTTGATAGAGTTTTTACGAATGATTAGGTCTATCATATCCGGATTATATGAATTATTAATGGCTATCTGTTTGATGATGTTTAACTCTTTATTATATTCTTCTACTGATAAAGGTAAATTGAGTAACCGATGTACCATGCTGTTCAAAGCTGCAACTTTGTGTTGAATGGGATGTAATGAGTAGTTATGTATAATTGTATCAGTATGTGTTGGTTTACGAAAGACCGAAAAACTGATTATGATTATTATTTTGTTGTTGTTAGATGCATCTAACATTATAAAAAAATGAATCATTAGCTGACTTTAAACCGAGTAAAGAACAAAATATTTTAAAGGCCATCAAACAAAAATCTCAACTAAATGAAGTTATTTTTACAAAAGCAGATAAGGGTAATACTGTTATTGAGTTAAATAAAAATGACTACCTATTTAAAACTCTAAATTTCATTTCGTCCGGAAACTATACAATTTTAAACAAAGATCCAACTATTAAATTCCAGAAAAATATTAAAATTGCAATAAATGACGCAAAATCTTTCATTAAAGCAATAGATAAATACAAATTAATTTTACCAAACCCTCAACCACCTCAACTGTATTCACTCATTAAATTGCATAAAGTAAATAACCCCGTTAGACCAGTCGTATCTTACGTTACAGCCCCAGCCGTGAAATTGTCGCACTACCTTATAGATATTATTAAAATTATTGTTCATTCAAATCAAAATTTTCTATAAAAATTCATTCGAATTGAGAAATAACATAAAAACGTTAACCTACCACCTAACGCAAAACTTATTTCGTTTGATGTTGAGAATTTATACCCAAGTGTTCCTCCAGGTGATGTCAGAATATTAATCGAAAACATGTTGAATTCGAATCATGTTAACCACATAATCAAATCAGAAATATTGAATCTGTTGGACGTTTGCATTGAACAAAATTATTTTTCTTTCAACAACATTTATTACAGTAGTGAAAATGGTTTGATCATGGGAAATCCTTTGAGTCCACTTTTAGTAGAGATTTTTATGAATAATATTGAACAGAAAATTCATACACATCCACTCATTTCCAAATTTCTTTATTGGTATAGATATGTTGACGACATCTTGGTATGTTTCATTGGAACTACTCGTCAATTAGACTTATTTGTTAATTTCATTAATTCCATCCATTTAAACATTAAATTCACGATAGAAATTGAACAGAACGATTCCATAAATTTTTGGACTTAAAATCACTAAACAAAATAATAATCACGTTTTTCGGTCTTTCGTAAACCAACACATACTGATACAATTATACATAACTACTCATTACATCCCATTCAACACAAAGTTGCAGCTTTGAACAGCATGGTACATCGGTTACTCAATTTACCTTTATCAGTAGAAGAATATAATAAAGAGTTAAACATCATCAAACAGATAGCCATTAATAATTCATATAATCCGGATATGATAGACCTAATCATTCGTAAAAACTCTATCAAAAAGCAATAAATGAAGTATATCCTATTCATAAAGACTATAAAATATTCAACAGTTTAACATTCTGCGGTTCTGCAAGTACAAATATTAAATCCTTTCTCGTCAAACAAAATCTTAATATAGCTTTCAAAACTTCTAATAACTTAGGTAAACATATTAAAAATAATAAATCTCGTGTTGAAAAATCAAGTAAATCAGGAATCTATAAACTCAATTGCGGTTCTTGTGATAAAATTTATATCGGTAGGACCTATAGGAGTTTTGGCATAAGAACATCTGAACATAAACGTAGCTTCGACAAAAATAATTCTGATTCAAATTATTCAAACCACCTAATAAAAGAAAACCATTCATTCAATAAAACTTTGACATATTACATATAAAATCAAAAGTTCAAAATTAGATCTCCTAGAAGCATTAGAAATAAATAGATACAAACATTCGGACAAGCTTTTGAATGAATAGGTAGATTTGAATTACTCACCCTACTTAACTTGTTCAATTAGTTTTTATTACCTTTCATACTAACTGTACAATGGCTCGGTGTGGATTTTCCTGTTATTCATCCAACTTGTTCTACGATTTGTTTATAATACCATACTCTTCATTCTATTTTTCATTCTTGATAAAGCTGCTGTGTCAGCGAAACGTCGTCGAATTTTTTCAAATAAAGTGTAGATCAAAGTTAAACCTTGTGTTTTTATCTAATTTATATCATGGATCTACATCAAGTAACGGCCTCCACAATTCAAATGGCAGAATGATTATTATAATTCTCAACCAAACCTCGGAAGTTCTAAACTGATTGCAACAATGCGAAATTCGCCGATTCTTCTAACAGAATCGTCGATATCCAACAATCACCGTCTACATTCTCATCCAATAAATTATATTTTCGACACCCATCTCGATGATCGACAGTGAGTGACAGGGAACAGACAGACGTCACACATTAACGTTCCTTGGCCGATTCTTGTCTTCTGCAATCACCAAGTGTGGCCCGTACAAAGGACACGAGACACGAGGCGCTGCGTTAACAACTCCCGACACGGAGCTGTAAAAAGCCACTCCGGTGTATAATCCGGTTACAAGTACGGTATGACGGACATGCTCCGCATATCGTTATCCATTATAACCACTCCGGATTATAATAGAGCCTCTCCTGGACCAAACAAGGTCTTGTTGCCAATTACATTCCACGTCTGTGTAAATGTCTGTAGGTCCAGTCACGTCCCTTCAATAATTAAACATTACTTAGGGACCTCTGTCAAATGATTACCGAGCAGGAGTAGCGCTGATCACTTTGATGTGAATCTTGCTAAGGATTTTAAATGAAAATTTCATGACAAAACGAGATTCAAGTACAAATACTACAAGAAATTTTTATATTCATACAGAAAATGAAAAGTCATGTAATTTGACACTTCTTTATGTTATCAATTTGTATTCAGCTTTCATCAGAATGATGGATGAAAATAATTAACTCTTGCTATTTATACTTGATCATTGAAAGTGTAGTATCAATTTTGATAATGGTTGCAATATGGCAAGAGAAAAAATAAAGTTACTGAATTGAACCGAGCGTTCCATAGAAGCAAGAAGCTATATCAATAGTCACACACACTCTAAAGAAATTAATAACTATTATTAACGTCAAACTTAAAATTCTCTGATGAAATTCGATACCTCAAAGATGTCTGATATTTCTACAATCATTTGGTCGAATAATAAATGAAAGAAAATGGATAGATAGATAGATACAAAATTGAGAGTCAGCTGATTGACCCAGTAGTCTATTGTGGTATGCTCTGTCTTAAGTTTCACCTACAAGCTGCATCCTTCTTGTGAAGGTTATAAGATTTGTGGGGGAGAGCTTAATACGCTCATTCATCTTCAGTTTGTTAGTTAGATCTAAGTTCGTCGTCAAAGCTCAGAACTCTCAGGTCTAGCCTGGAGAATTAAAGCCAAGCCTTGGCTGTCATAGTACAACGTCTACTGATCCCAACCTGAGACTGTCTGAGATCTGCAAGGCACAGCCAGTGCTTTCGTACCTTCAGGTCCAACCATCGGTTATTTTTCATCCTTGCAATCTCCAGGAGAATTCCAAGCCTAAGATCCAGTCCAGGGAATCCTGATTGTCCATACGGAATGATTTTTATTGCCCTACTTGTTAGTGAATATTTCAGCTTGAAAAAATGTCGCACCAAGACTGTTTATTGGCAGCACTTCCACCAGAAATACTAGCTTCAATCCCTTCAGCAATTTAGTAGTTGGGTATGAACAAACAAGGACCCTCAAGTAGTAGTAGGTTTTCGCTTTTGCTAAATTAGACTTCATACTCGTTGCCCCCATATTCACACTGTAAAGCGCACGAAACTGAGTATTTTCATTATATGTCGGGAAAGATGGCGGAATCTGTAGATAGCCATTCTAGCTGCTCTACCAGTTAGGTATGAAAGGAGGATGTCCCCCGTGCTGTAGCGTGGCAGGCATGATGCCATCCCCCCCAGCATTCTTGAATGACTTAAACGAGCAGATGGCCCACATACCCACTTCGGGCTAATGATCGTTCTTGCGTTCTTTCAATCATTCTTTTTAGGCCTTTTAGCAAGAACCATCAGGGCGACGGTGTCATAGCTATTACTGATATCGAGAAACCGATAATCTGGGGAGTACGTTCTCGCAAGAATTTCCAACCTCCCTCCTCCAGGCCTTTTACAGGCTCAATGATCAGTTCCAGTCCTCTGGCAAGAACTCTGTGTAGCCTTGAACTAACTAATAAAAGAAAATTTGATTCACACTTATTTACTATCTGTAATGCAGATTGATATTAGTAGTAAAGAAGGTGCATGAGGATGTTAATTTGAAGGTATTGGAAAAAATGCTCTACTCAGCATTCTCAATCTTGAGAATTTTAATCGCAATGATTTTTAGGTGACACCTTATTGGAAAGCTCATTTTATGTTGTGAAGTAATTTGATCAACACACACGAAGGGGAATATTTTGGTGGACATTACTAAATCGCTAACAAGTTCAGAAACCTGAAAAGGTTTAATCTATGTTTGAAGAAGATTTCAGAAGAACACACTTCTATGTACTTAGTCAAGTAGTGCAGCATTCTATGTTAAATGAAGTTACACGAAGTTGAACTACAGTATTACCCGACAATATTACGAGTTTCAACATGATGCGCACAGATAAGATGAACTTACAAGATATCGTGGACCGCACGTGTTATCGATGATGGCTCCAGACAGAATCAATGGAAACGTTAAACCAAGAAGAACCTTTTCTGTATATTGTCAATATGAGTATTGAAACTGATTTTCGTATCAAGCACTACACCAAGGTCTCTTTCGGTCCGGACCAGAACAGATTCATCCAGGAAGTACTGGTATCGAGCAGGGTAACGCACACGAGAGAAAAATATCACAACGCACTTAGCCGCTTTCAGAAACATACGATTGGGACTACACCACACTATTAGACGATCTAAGTCCTCTTGCAGCAACAAAGCATCATTTGGCGTAGAAATACTTGAATACACTTTCAAATCATCAGCGAACAACAAAAATTTTCTGTTTTTGTAAACATCAGAGATGTCATTCACGAAGAGAATGAATAATATAGGTCCCAAGTGCGATCCCTGCGGTAAACCTGAAGCAACTGGAATGAAATATGAAGTGAAACTCCTATACTTCGCAGCCTGCACGCGACTCCTGAGGAAGCTGTTGAGCCAATGGAGCATTGATCCCCCTAAACCTATCTTGCGTAATTTCTCAATTAACAAAGTATCGTTCACCTTGTCGAACACTTTCAAAAAATCTGTGTAAATTGAATCAACCTGCCGCCTGTCCTCAATTGCAGTTGTTATGTCATTAATATACAAAAGTAGATTGGTAACTGTGGATTTCCCCTTTGAAAAGCCATGCTGTTCATTTATTACCACATACATACACCTCCATGTAAGGTAGTTGCAAACCAAGCTATCCAGCAACTTAGTGATCACTGACTGAACGGTCCACCCAGCTGAAATATTTGTTAAGTTGTATAACTGGTACTCAATAACTTCAAGTATGCACAAAATTGAAGTATATAGTGCGGAAATCAATTCTTATTCTCTTGTACTGATCGGACAGCTATCAGAAGAGGCTATAGAAGCGCGTGATAAGCATTTTCATAAATATCGCCTAAGGTTCGAACACAAAATTCCTCGATAACCTTGCAGCATATATATATATATAACGAATCGATTACATTCAATCTCGAATATACAGGGTGCTTCAACTGAACAGAGGCTATATCTACAAAGACATTCATTTCTGATCAAAACGCAAAAACAAGTCAATTTTTGTTTCAAGGGGGACATCTTTTGGGGTACAACACTTTCCTGAAATATCAACCCCCTAAGCGGGGGTTGCAATCCTTGAACATTTTGAATAGGGAAGAGCAACTAAAGTATAGGGAAGACTATTTCCCTGAGAGTATTCAAGTTTCAGTGAGGTAAAATGGAACAGATCCATGCTGATTAATGGCAGTCATCATCAAGTACCATCCTCATCTCGAATTTCAATTCCTGGAGCAGGGGTGATCACCCTTGAAAGTTTGGAAGAGGGTTGAAGGGTCGAGTAATAACTCGAAAGAATCTTCTTCATCTTTGTCTGCATCCCCGTGAACGAATTTTCATTATTGATTGAAAACTGTAGAAGATACAGAGTGAGCTACTGAAAAATAGAGGAGACTATCTATCGCCCTGAGGTACCACTGGATCGAAATATTACCCCTGCTCTAGGGATTGAAATTCGAGATGACGGTGATTTCGGAAGATGACAGCTTTTGATCTAAAATGAATCAATATCCAATAGTCTTGGGGCGATAGTGTTCTCTATTTTTCAGTGGCTCACTCTGTATCTTCTACAGCTTTCAATAAAAAATGAAAATTCTTTCACGGGAATGCAGATAAAGATAATACCTTTCTTTCGAGTTATCACTCGACCCATCTACCCTCTTCCAAATTTTCAAGGGTTGTCACCCCTGCTCCACGGTTTGAAATTCGAGATGAGGATGGTACTTGATGATGACTGCCATTGATCAGTTAGATCTGTTCCATTTTACCTCACTGAAACTTGAATAGTCTCAGGGAAAAAGTCTTCCCTATATTTCAGTTGCTCACCCTGCATCTTTTACAGTTTTCAACTAAAAATCAAAATTCGTTCAAGGCAATGTAAACAAAAATACCACCTTTCTTTTGAGTCATCACTCAACTCATCTTCCTTATTCAAAATGTTCAAGGATTGCAACCCCCGCTTAGAGAGTTCATATTTCAGACAAGTTTAGTACCCCAAAAGATGTCCCCCTTGAAACAAAAGTTGACCTGTTTTTGCGTTTTGATCTTAAATGACTATCTTGGTAGATATAGCTTCTGTTTAGTTTTCGTTGAAGCACCCTGTATATTTATCGAGTATAAGGCCATTGCTACGAAAAAGAAGAAACCATTTTGTACCGAAATAATTCAGGTTCTTTTTCTTCAGCATGTCTGGTAAATTCTATATCTGAAATCCAAAACCTCGAAAAATGAAATTTCTAACAGTAGTGAATAAAGACTGTTACTTATAAATAATTGTACTAATTGATATTGATTTTATGTTTTATCTAATGACAATCAACTTTGATGGCAAATAGGGTAGCATAATTTGATAACATTTTGGATGCACTTAAATTTCGGATCTCTGATTATGCAACACTGAAGTCTCTGAGGTATTCCCCACTGAACCAACTGGAAAAGGATTTAAGATGTAAATATTATATATTATATGTGAGTCGTGTCCCTCCCTTTCATGAACACACAAATTGGAGTAGGCAGTAACACACCTCAATTGAAATCTTGAGTGATGATATTAGTTTTTTAAGGTTGAGATACTCAGATAGTCGTAATATATGTATGAACTTCAGATAAATTCAAACTCAGTTCGCACAACAACGTTTCAATGAAGAATCTCTTAAACTAAAATATTCAATCAATTTAGAAGCATTTCAAAAACTGTATTTCTCTCCCTTGTACTCAACTTACGTTGGTATTTAATATCGACAATAATAACCATCTCTCAAAATAAATGACTTGAAATGAGCAATGAAATCAAGATGTTGCTATTGCAAAGAATTTTTTCATAAAATTAGAAATATTATCGGCTCTTATCAAATTCCGTTTGATCATAAACTTTCTCGCAACAGTTTATAGAATTCGCATACTTATAATTTTATATTCCTCGCATCGTTACATCGTAATCCCCAAGCTTCAACTTTCTCGACTGGGAAAATTCCCCTTTGGAAGTGAGGGAGTATTTTTTTAGTACTATAATAAAACTATTACATCACTTTTTTCGCTTTTGGGGTCAAAGCGAGCTACTGTCCCCTGACGAAGTGACCGCGATACATCAAGTTTTATCAAGTCGGATGGCAAAAAGGCCGCAAGCCCCTGAGGCCATTCGTTTCAATCTAGGCTGTCGCCAAACGGCTCTCTCATTAACTAGAATATCACGCTTTTTACCATTTCATATTTCTTACGTCTATTGAAACTTGCTCCCTTGGGGACTTGGAAATGCGGGTCTTCGAAGGAAGTTTTCAAGGAAACGTTGATAAAAAATTCATTTTCCTTTCTGCTGTAATTGATAAACGACTTAGCTAACATTTTTCTGTAAGAACTGATGGAGATATAAGCTAATATCATATTAAATTCTTCTACATGTCCAATATGTCAAATGAAAATTTAATACATCAAAGAGACTTGCTTTTATGCACAACCATAAATAAACTGATGCAAGTTAGTTAGGTGTAAGCAAAATTTCTATAGAATATAACTATCAGAGTTATAATAAAATAAGCTGATCTAGAGAATTCACTACTTCCTTCTAAACAATTAGATCAAAAAAATACTTTTCGAAAAGATATATTTTCCTGATCCCGAATATTTCAGTTTAAATACTTCAAATAGCTAAATAGATTTTTCTAATTCAGAACTCAAATATAATATGACCCGTTGTTTTCCAATCAATCAATCCATTTAATATACCATGTCATGTCAGTTGGACGGTATTTAATTCCACAATTTAGATTGTCACATGATAAATAATAAAACTTTGAATTAAAATAGTACACTACAAGGACTAATAGCTACACAATACCTAACAAATAAATAGAACAGAATAATATAAAATAATTTTGAAATCTATGTATAAGAAAGTCCTCTGTAGAATAAAACGTATTTTCCAATAGGATTCTCTTCATTTCTTGATTAAATTGAGGTTGCGGTAGACTCTTTAATATCTCTGATTAGTTGCTGTAAAACTTTATTCTAATGTGCTTCGTCCCGATTCGTGTTCTCAAAATGCGATGATGTGTTAAGGAGATCTGATCCCTATTCGTCATACTGTACTTCTAAAAATCCCCATTCAGGTAGAATTAGCCTTTACAGTTTTTGCTGTATATATACTTGGGGCACATAAGGACATAAACTGTTACAACAGTAAGATTTTTTTGGGATTTAAACAGGTCTCTGCAGATTTTCGAACTGGAAACAACATTTATTACCTCAAGAGCCTTCCTATGTTTGAGCAGATTCCCCCAGATTCCTGAGCTGTAACTCTACAACACAACTCCATATATGGCAAAGGTTTGAATTTTTTTTTCCATGCAAGACTATAATCAATTACAACAGCAAACAATATGATGGTGTATTCTTCTTATCCAGTTGATTGGAACTCAATTCTTCGCTTTGTACTCATTTTGAGACCCAGTGCATTTGTTGACAACCATTCCTCCGCTGCTACTACATGCCCTATATTTCAGCTCTATTAGTTCTATCATAAACGCATAGAACACCTAGTTACCAAGTACCACGCAGTGTCGAACAGAGTGATATATATTGTAATTAAACTCAATAAGAGATACAACATTCAATTAATACATTGTTATGCCCCAACAGCCTCTTCAGAAAATGAGGAAATAGATCAACTTCAAGAAGATATCACTCAAGTCCGGAACTCAGAAAAGTGCTGCTACACAATTGTCACAGGAGACTAAAACGCTAAACTAGGAGCCAGACAGCCATACGACACAGAATACATAGGCCAATTTGGTCTAGGGGTCAGAAATCATAGATGAGATATGCTGACAAATTACCTCAATAGGAAAAAGATTTTCTGCATGAGCACCTTCTTGAAAAAGAAGCGTCAAAGGAAGTGGACTTGGTGCAGTCCAGATGGACGAACGAAAAATGAAATGGATTTCGTATTGTGCAGCGACAGAAAGATATGTAAGGATGTATCTGTAATAAATAAGTTCTACACAGGGAGTGATCACAGATTGGTTCGAGCGAACATAGCAATAAACACAGAACATATAAGAAGAAAGCAAATAACGCATCCCAAATACCCGTCTGCAGACGTATTACTCTTGAACAAAGAAGAATATCAGAGAAAACTTTGAAGTTAAATTGGCGCACTTTACGGAAATGGAAAACAAATCTATTGATGATCTGCGAAAAAGATGACTGATGATATACAAACAGGGACAAAATACATATATAGCAAACGAAGAATCACAAGAAAACCAAATTAAAACCGCAAACAATCGAATTGATAAAGAATAGACGAAATACACCAAGAGAAGCTGTAGAATACAACAACATAAACCGAATGGCGAAGAAGGAGGTACGAGTAGACCTGAGACAGTTTAAAGTGAAACAAATATTGGAAACCATCGAAACAATAAAAACATGAAAGTACTGAAATCGAGGTTGAGCCAAGGCGAACAAAAAATTTCGAAATTCAAGAACCAAAATGGAATTTTTATTTCAGATAGAGAAGGAATTGCAATAGAAATACACAAATTCTATAGAGAACTTTATACTTCGACCATGCCACGTCCTGATAGCATACGCAAGAACATCTTGAACGTAGGACCTGAAGACTTGCCTGAAATAACTTCTTCAGAGATCAGACATGCACCCAAACAGATGAAACAACGAAAGTCTCCAGGGGAGGATCGTATAACACCTGAAATGTTACAAATGGGAGGAAAAGCCCTTGAACCAGTCTTAAAATTACTTTTGAATAAATGCCCTGTTGAGGGAAAATACCAGAAACATGGAAAAATGCTGAGGTAATTCTGTTGTACAGAAAAGGCGACAGCACGAATATTGAAAACTATCGACCCATAAGTCTGCTTTCCCATATTTATAAGCTCTTGGCGAAGATTGTAACTAACAGATTAACCAAGAAGATGGACTCATATCAACCAGTTAAACAGGAGGGGTTCAGAAAGGGCTACGGAACCATAGATCACCTTCAAACTGTTAGAACAGTAATAGAGAGAACTACCGAGTATAATATCCCTATACATCTTGCGTTCATCGACTATCACAAAGCATTTGATAGTATTGAAACATGGGCATTTCTCAGTGCTATGGACGATGCAAGAATCGATTCGAGATACTCTACACTGATCAAAAACATGTATAGAAATTCCACTTTTCATGTTAAGATAGACGATGATTTAAGAACAGATAAAATACCTCTAGAAAAAGGTGTTCGGCAGGTCGATACCAATTCTCCCAAACTCTTCACACTAGCACTGAAAAATATCTTTAGAGAGCTGAATTGGGAGAAAAAGGGGCTGAATATCGACGAAGTGTACCTGAGCTACTTGAGATTTGCTGATAACATTGTTTTGATTAGCTCCAGCGAAGAAGAATTGAAATCAATGCTGACCTAGCTTAACAATCATTTCAAAAGAACAGGACTCAAAATGAATTTGAACAAAACGAAAATTGTGAGTAATGGCAACTTCAGAATCGATATCGATGACGTCATCTTGGGAACAATGGACCATTATAACTATTTAGGCCACACATGAAAATCGGTAAGGAAAATCAAACTACCGAAATAAAACGCCGAATCCACCTAGCATGGGCCGCTTTCGGGAAACTTAGTTTCATTTTGAAGGACCGAAATATACCAATTTCTCTTAAAAGAAGAGTATATATTAGCTGAATAATCCCTGTGGCTACGTATGGACTGGAAACCATGTCCATAACGAGAAAAGTGGCGGACTAACTTAGAGTCACGCAGAGATCTATGGAGAGAGCGATGCTAGGGATATCATTACGGGATGAAGTGCGAAACGATGGCATAAGAAACGGAACCATTACAGATATCATGGAACGGGTGGCGAGCCTTAAGTGGCAGTGGGTTGGACATGTCGCTAGATAAGGTGCAGATAAATGAACAAATAGAACAACATTCTGGAGATCAAGAACAACGAAGAGAGGTATAGAAAGACCCCATAAAAGGTGGCTAGACGATGTGAAAATCATAGTAGGAAAGCAATGGTTGAGAACTGCTAGAGACAGAAATGCATGGAAGAAATTAGAAGAGGCCCATATCCAATATTGGATGAATGCAGGCTGAAAAGAAGAAGAAGAATTAGCTCTATATTAAAGGAAGCCAATAATCTGGCATATTACAAGCTCCGATGGGAAAAACATTGCATCTAACCTAACCTAATCTAAAGATCGGGATCACCAAGCTAATGATAATACGAAAATCACAGGACAAGAAGCTAACTCTGTATCAATCAAACCTCAATAGAAAGAGTTCATCATCATTAGTAATCTTGAAATAAAAGCAAGAATACCCAATTCTCTTTTGGTGTTTTCATGAACTCAGAATGAAGAAACAGAAAATTTTGAGATATAGCTCTAGAAAGGAATAGTCATGATCTTCTGAACAGCATGCGTAATAGGCGAAAAAGTATTCAGATTAACGAAAAAAAACAGGGAAATCGTAATCACAATCAAGGGTCGTAAACTACGGTTATTAGGCTGCATTAAGAGAAATGAAAGTTAAGGGAGGAGAAGAACTTCCTGATTGAAAAGCCTTAGAAAAGTGGAAAACTTATTCCAAACCTTTCGTATTGAAGAAATCTTCATCAGCAAAAAAGTGCGTTAGTTAGGTTCGCTGGCTAGTATTCAGAACATCAAAGCTGTAAAGGGTTGTTTGTTTAATATCGTAAACAAGCTCTTCCTTCTCGTAATATATTTTCAAGAGTGTATAATGTCCTAGACACCAGAATCAAATATACACAGCCACAACACCCGATGCAAGAATGGCATAGTGGTGCCTCAGCATGGAATTACACTCACAAAAAGGAGTTTCAATTATGTAACGATAAAGCTATTCAATACTGAATGTGTTAGGGATGCCAAACCTAGGAAGTTTAAAAGAATAATCCGGCAGTTTCGTTTGCCAAATATAAGGTATTCAATGAAAGAGTTTCTTGCTACATGTGATTAAATAGGCCTATCATAACAAACTATTTGTTCTGATTACATTCTTTTCTTTTTTTGATATTTGTATTCATTCATTTGTTCATTTATTCATTTATGTAATAATTTCAACATTCACATTGAATGTTAAACGTAAGACAAATCATGAAAATTTCGATGAGGCAATGAATTATCATTATTATTAATGCTGCTAACAAGCAAAGATTGTCGTGATGATCGCCGATATCTGAAGAAGATGACTGAAGACTGCAGAAGGGTTTTCGTTCTATTGATATTGTTTACGTTACTCCCATTTATTGGTCAAACCAACTTAGAAGCAATTATTCCACTCGCTGTTAGTTTTAAATGCACCAAGAACTATTCCTCACGACTGGAACGCTAGTCACGCAATCCGTTCTTGTTTTTCGAAAAGGTAAAGAAATCTTTGGGGCTATACGCAAGATGTTTCACTGCGGGAAAATTCGTTTGTATTGTGTACGTACATACATTGATTTGGTAAGAGAAGATACCTTGTAAGTGATTGGTATTTGGAGGTTCAGGAATGACTTTCGGCGAATGAATCGATGTGAGCTGATCGTCAGTAATAGAATGGTGATTTTTTCACCACAATTATAATTAATAGATCTGCCGAGGCGAATTCATGAAAAGTGGCACCCCGTATACTGCTAATGTGTCTATTTCAAAAGAATGCACACATAAATAGAAGCATCAATAGAATAGTATCCGTGAAAACATCTACGATTCTATTTCTAGCTTCGAACAATATAAAAGTACGCGGTCGTAGCGAAAGAGTTTAGATGAACTGGCACGGTTTGTTCAGCACTAAATCAATAATTCCCCACGAAATCCAGAAAAGATTACTATCATCCCAGTCATTCATTATGTTTTCAATTTAGGCAAGGCTATTTTCAGCGTCACCGTTTATAATTCCCGCCTACAACCTTCCAGTCTTCGCGTATAAGCCGAGGAATAATTAAAATTGAAATTACATGACCATTTATAGACCTTAATCATGAAACATAACGCATATAACATCTGATAAGTTTTATTAATACCTCGATTCCATTTTACACGCGTTTGTTTTTCTCGGATGGGGCCAAGTACAAACTTTTCATTACTTTGAATTGTTTGTTCGATAGTAAGCACGTGACTGAAGAGTGTACTGATGAGATTAGTTGTGGGTCAAAATCATTGTCTTGTACGTATCTATAGTTCGTTTGAATTTTCATGAAATTATCTCCTAATACAGGGTGTCCCTCAAGCTCTATTACAAATTTTGAGAGGTGATCACTGAAGATATTCAAAGACGAATTAGTGAGAATAGCCCGGTCCTTATCTTTAAGGAATTCAAAAATGTGATCCTCGTTCCTGAAATCACAATTTTCAACATACGGGAGCGATTCTGGGGTGTCATCATAGATGGAATGAAGTACATATCTGTTACTTTCCTAACCATAGTTAAATGATTATCAAGAATGTTAAGTTATTTTTGATCCATAAATGTCCGAACACCGTTTTCGACAGATTTATGGCTTTGAAACTTTACTTTAATTAAATTCGTCGAATTGAATAAACACCTCTAAAAAGTCTAGGGAACACTTACCAATATCTTTATAGTATGAGTTTGATGATTCGAATTTATAGAAATCTTTCGGTTTCTGTTAGGATGTATTGTATATAATGTATTCTCAAGAAAACAAAATATTATTTGACTTCTCCAAAGCACCTATCATAAAAAAAAAATTGAAATTTGAAAATGACGAAATTTGGTAAAACAAAAAAAAATCCTGAACTAATATTTTCGAAACGATATGGAAGCACTTATATTTTACAGTACCCAGAAGGTCCACCTCTGTTATTAATGACACTTTGGCATCGTCGCGGCATGCTCAATATTAAATTGTCTATTACATTTTGGCCTAAGCCATTCCAAGCTGAACTGCTAATCGAAGCTCCTGTTCATGATGTAAGACGTTTTGACGCAGGAGATTTCTTTTTAGGGTGTCCCACACATGCTCGATGGGATTCAGATCTGGGGAGCAGGATGGCCACGGTAGAAGATCGATATCATTCTCTTCAAGAACGTTCAAGACAACTCTTGCACGATGAGGAGGGGCATTATCTTGTTGGAAGAGTGGATTTTGACCCATTGTTTGGAGATACGGTACCACTACAGGTGAAACTATCTATTTGCGTGAGAATTTCCTGTGAGATTGTTCTGTATGAAAACGAGGTCAGTTCTTCCACCAAGACGTATACCTCCCCAAAACATCCCTGATCCGCCTCCCTGTCTAACAACCTCTCGAGCATGCTGGAGACGGTTTTGCTTTCCAGGTTCCCACCATATTCGAATTCTTCCCGAATCGGGATAATAACTAAATCTAGATTCAACACTCAAGAGAGCTGTGGCCCACTTCTCTTGATCCCAGTTTACGTGTTCTTGGCACCAAGCTAAACGAGCAGCGCGATTTCCATGGGTCAGTTGTGGAACTCTTAAAGGACGTCTGGAGTAGAGTTGACCTTCGTGCAGTCGATTTCTCTCAGTTTGGTCGGAAATTTGTACATTATGAACTCGAGAAAGCTCTTGAACTAATTGAGATGGTGTTGTAGTACGATCTCTTCTGGCTTCTAAAACCAAAAATCGGTTTTGGGCGACTGTAGTAATCCTGAAACGACCTGTAAGGCGTTCTTCTAAGCTACCTGTTTCATTTAAACGCGACCATAAACGGTTTATGACACTTGGGCTACTTCCCAGAATCCTGGATACTTCCCGTTGTGAGCTCCCAGGTTGGAGCATGCCGGCTGGTAACATCTCTTCTCTAGTCAAATGTCGTCTTTCCATGGTCGAATCACAAAACTTGAATCTTTTATTTGTGCTTACAAAAGACACAAAGTGCCAACTAACTGATTTCAAACACTAAATACAGGAAATGATTATAAAGCAGCGTCGCATCTGCTGCATTTTCAGTTTTTTATAAAAAAAACTGAAATCTGTGGCGGCACTCTACATAATTTGGTGAGAAATTGATGCAGGTATTCATTTCTTAAAAAAATTTATATTGATCGTTCTATGTTTATGGTTTTTGCTATAGAAACGCTCGAGAATCTGTTAGATAGTACGAAGAATTCCTCAAAGACATCTCCCTGCTCGTACAGATTTTTATTCGTTATTTAGCAAAAACATGTACGACGTCGTAAAGTCAATATACAGAATGAAGAGAACATTATAGGCTGCTTTGAAGATATTCATTCGATAAATATTCGGAGCATTGAAAATCTGTTACAAATGCCCCGACGTATAGTCACATCTTGAAAACATGCACACTTATCATCGGCATGGAGTGTAAACAATGAGTACAAGAAACGAGCAGCTTGAACTCACATTTTGCCGCTGGATTCTGCAGCAACATGCTCAACATCCAGATTTCACATCCAGTTTTTTATGATCTGATGAATCATGTTTCACAGATGGTAAAGATCATTTTCATAATGATCATTTATGGGCCCTCCAGAATACAAATGCGGTTAGACAAAGGAGGTCCAGTATCAATTTTTACGATGGCCTTTATTAAAACAGCTTCTTGTCCACTCATATTTTAGATATCAGATTGAATATCATTACTTATCGAATTTTCCAATGAATACGTTGTTCAATTCTATTCAGTTGATGATATTCCGCTAAATTTTATTCAGAATATCATCAATATGTCAATATGTCAATATGTCAACATGACGGAGCATCTCCACATCAAAGAAAAATAGTTGTTGAATGACTGTACAAGTCATACAATTTATGCAGGAACCAGGTTTCAAAATTTCTCATAGAGATTGGAGGGATACCTGTATATGAGTCAGATTCCGATTTTCCATAATGATTCCTCACAGATTGAATATTTGTGGTTCGTTTTATTTTGACGAGATCTCCACCTTTTTTTTTCTCTACGAACATCTCTATGATGGAAGCAGCTGAAATATAAAGAATTCGTAATCATGTTTGCCCAAAATTATAATGGTTTAACCAAAGTATATTAATAATGAGGTTAGAACAAGATTTTACAAGTCATCTTATCTTACTCCTGTTAATAAGTAAACTTTAGTTAAAATCTCACAAATTAATTGGTACTTATAAGATAGATTTAGTAAGAAATATATATATATATATATATATATATATATATATATATATATATATATATATATATATATATATATATATATATATATATATATATATATATATATATATATATATATATATATATATATATATATATATATATATATATATATATGATGTAAGGTCAGAATTCGAGGAAAAGGTGAGAATTTATGAGGGAAGAATTAAAGAGCTGGAGCAAATCAATGGGAAACTTCGGAAGGAATGGAATTTTATTGATAAAAAGCAGAGGAAGAACAAATTAGTGGTTCATGGTCTTGACCCTGAAGTTGGCAATATCGAAGAAAAAGTTATCGACATTGCGAGAAATTCGCTGCAGGTTGAACTAAACAGTTCTGATATAAATGATATATATAAGGTTGGAAAAGGGGCAAAAAAACCTGTTATAGTAGAATTAATATCTTACAGAAAGAAAAGTCAAATACTTAAAGGAGCGAATAAGTTAAAAGGGACCAGTATCTTCTTATCACCGGACTTATCGCCCGAAGAAAGAGCTCAACATAAAATGTTGGTAAATCATATGAATGAAGCCAGAAACAGGGGAAGACAAGCAAAGATACAAGGAAGAACACTTATAATCGAGGGACAAACTATCACTATACAACAATTGGAAAAACAAAAAACCGCTGATGAACCGAAAAATTTTAGTGAAAACTTAATACATCCAGGTAACAAGGAAAAAAAGGGCCCAGTAACAAGGTCCACACTTAAGTAGTATTTTGTTGATATTGAATATGGATGCCTACGTCCGGGATGTTAGACCTATAATTATAGAGACGAAAGTTATTAATGATTTGGGGATTGCGACGGATTGATGTGCGGAAATGGTTTCAGGGTCTTCCACAATAATATAAGAAGTATATCTAAAAATCTGGATGAGTTG
This sequence comes from Cryptolaemus montrouzieri, assembly GCA_013387265.2. Taxonomy (NCBI): domain Eukaryota; kingdom Metazoa; phylum Arthropoda; class Insecta; order Coleoptera; family Coccinellidae; genus Cryptolaemus; species Cryptolaemus montrouzieri. The sequence continues at coordinate 36,595,699 of JABFTP020000144.1, forward strand.
AGTATTGCTTTGCATAGATTGAAAACCGAATTTGACTGTATAGTACTTACAGAAACGCACCAACTCGATAATGTTGATCTGTATCGTTTTAACGGATTCAGCACCATTTATAATGCAAGAGATATAAAAAGGAACGACGGAACAATAATATTTATTAAAGATAAATTTAAATGGCAACATCAAGTAATAAAAATCTCTGAAATAAATGCTATAAATCTATATATCCATATTTCCAAGAAAGTAATTGTCCAGATACTAGCTCTCTACTTGCTTGAAAGCATCCGACTTTGTCGATAACCTAAAGCCGTTTCTCAGCCAGTATCGGGGAAATCATGACGTGTCCATTCTTCTGGGGGATATCAATATAGATATCCTTGATCATGAGAATAACGTAACACAAGAGTATCTAAATATACTTTATGAGGAGGACTACGTTTCAGCAATAAATACGTATACTAGATCCCAGGGCAACACAAGGACATGTCTTGACCATATCTTCATAAAGAGTTCATTTCCATTCAGTGACTTCTGCCCAATAGTATGCAGAATCAATATAACGGATCACAATCCTACTCTCCTTGGTATTAGATGTCCTGATGCATTAGCGCCACAGGTGCCTACAAACAATAAAAAGTTCAAAAACATAATTGATTTCGGAAAATTGAAAGGATGTCTGAAGGAGGAGAAATGGAGCTTTGTATACTGTGGTACTGATACGGAAGAGATTTCAAAGGTATTCGCCAAAACTGTAATTGGCTATGTGGAAGCTTGTACTGCAAGAATAAAACTACCAAAAAAAAAGATAAAGCGAAAAGAGTGGGTGACAGATGGTTTATTGAAGTCCATCAATCATAAAAATGAGATGTACAGGAAAGTCCTTCTGAATCCAGGTGATATTGAAATAAATAATTCATATAGGGAATACAGGAATAGACTCAACAATTTAATGAAATTAACTAAAAATAACTATTTCAAATCTCAAATAAATAAGAATAAAAGTAGCTCTAAGCTTTTGTGGGAGACTGTGAACAAAATAAGGGGTAAAAATCTAAAGACGACTAATATTGATCGCATACGGGGAGAAAATGACAGTTACCTAACAAACAGAGAAGATATTGCAAATTATTTCAATAAATATTTTACCGAGATTGGAACCAGGATGGCGTCAGAAATACGCAAACCGTCAAGAAAAATTTACGAGCCTCATCGAACTTCCAATTTTTTGGATTTGTCGAGACTTCTCCTGAGGAAGTGCAATGTGTTATTAGAGGATTGAAATCTGGTAAGTCACCAGGTTATGACGGTATAAGTGCGGAAACTCTTAAGAAAGTGTCTGAATTGATTTCTCATCCTCTGGCATTTATTTTAAATAAGTGTATTAACGAAGGTGATTTTCCTTCGATTTTCAAGATTGCTATTGTTAGACCTATTTTGAAAGGAGGTGATGGGACGCTTCCATGTAATTACAGGCCACTTTCGGTTATCTCAATGTTTGGAAAGATTTTTGAAAGAGTTCTCAAGGAACGAATTAATAGTTTTTTGGAAAAATTTAAGGTACTTTCATCTAGACAATTCGGTTTCAGAATTGAAAAATCGACCGAGGATGCAATGGCACTCCTATTATCAAAAATTTATGAGGCAATGGATGGAGGCGTCCCAGTCTCATGTATATTTGTTGACCTATAGAAGGCTTTTGACACCGTCTGTCATTGTGATTTGCTTAAAACACTAGAAAATATTGGATTTAGAGGTAACTCTCATAAGTTAATGAGAAATTATTTGAGTAAAAGAGAGCAAGTTGTAGAGATAGACGGTGTCAGAAGCTCTGAGACAATTGTTCAATGTGGAGTCCCTCAGGGGATAGTTTTAGGACCAATATTGTTTTGTATTTTTGTTAATGACCTCTTTGCCTTGAATACTTCTGGGGAAATAATATCTTTTGCTGATGATACAGCTATCCTTTACCAAGATATTTCTTGGAAATCTCTCAAGGAGAAGTGTGAAGTTGATTTCGAATTGATCTTGAGTTTTTTGAGGGAGAAGGGTCTCACTTATAATCCTGAAAAGACTGTATATGTACCTTTCGCGAGTTATATAACTTCATTGCCAGATTACAATCATTTAAATATTCAAGTGGAGAATGATATTATTCAAATAAGACAGACAAGATCAGTCAAGTACCTCGGGGTGGTGTAGGATTCTCATCTTCGATGGGACTCTCACGTATTGCTGGTGTCAAGAAAAGTACGAGGTCTCTTACCTTTGTTCAAATACTGTAGGGAATTCTGTGATGTGACTCAATTGAGGGTCCTCTACTCGGCATTGGTTCAGTCTTTGTTGGTTTATGGGATCCTTGTATGGGGTGGTGTAGATACTTGCTACCTAAAGAAATTAGAAGTATTACATAAAAGAGTCATTAAATGTATATTGGGAAGAAATATTACTTACCCCTCAGACGAATTATTTCATGAAGCTGAGCTACTGGATTTGAGGCAGCTTTTTTGAAGTAGAATGCTTGTGTATTTTGTAAGCAATAAAAGTGAGGATCATTTAATTTCTCATGGTTTTCGGACCCGATATGCAACAGGAAGTTATTTGCTTTCTAGAATGGCTAAAACAGTGGGTCAGAGATGTTTCACATTTCTGGCGCCCAGAGCTTTTAATATGCTACCCTTAAAGTTAAGAAATTTAGTCTCTATAAATTTGTTCAAGAAAAAAGTTAAAAAGTGGCTACTATCGAATCCACGCTCATTGATGTTATCTATGGTCGACATTAAAAATGCTCCAATCAGATAGATCAATCAAAGCCAACCGCCTACAAAAAAATTGTATTGTTTTCACTGGGAATGGTTATTTTTCTTTTTTCGTGTTCTGTATTGGTCGAATTTTTCTTTTGTATTTCTCTTACTAAGGCTTCTTTGTTAAATACTTACCGCATATAAAACCATGCACAAGGGCTACCTTCAATGGTTTTCTATTGCTTAATTAGGTATAAAGAATAATATTAAGTTCAATTTTACGTCTTTGTTTCATTGTATTAGTTGTTCCATATTCTATGTAAACATACTAGAATATTATTGATACGTATGCTGTAGAGTGATTGAAATAAAGAAATTATTATTTATATTATATTATATATATATATATATATATATATATATATATATATATATATATATATATATATATATATATATATATATACTGGGCGATTCACCAGTGGCGCGGTGCTTTGTAGCTTGTACACTCTTTAAGATGTCATTTTTGGTCGAACGGTATTGTATTTAGAAAGTTAAAATCTACTTCAGCAATTTTATTTGAAATAAACAGGGTGTGCCAATTTTCCAAAAAAAAAATCTTGGGTGGTTAAGTAATAAGTTTTTTTGGTGAGTAGTTTCGTCACAAATTTTTTTTTTCAGTACAAATTCATGAAAATAGGCTTTCACGTCATCGCATGCCTCTTCGGCCAGAGAGGATGAATAATTTTTTCCTTTCGTTTTCTTATTGCCCAAAGATAGCACTATTGATGAATTGAAATAGATTATCCTCATTTTATACAGGAGTGACTCAAAAAAAAGTATTGAATATTGTAATTTTAAAATATCATATCTTAATATTTTCAAATGAAACACCCTATATTTTATTATTCATGTCAACGCATAGAATATGGTGCCATATTTTGCAGAACTAACCTTATCTTTATCTTCGTCCATTTTCGAAATAAAATGAAATAAACTAAAATAATAAAATCAGAGGTTGTGAAAGAAGAGTTTATTAGTACATATCATTATATTTGATCAGAGAAATGGAGATATATATCACAAGAAACAATCTAGACTAGTAAGGTCCGGAGACCTAGCTGGCCATCTAACAGCACCACCACGTTCTATCCATTTGTTTGGAAATACATGATTCAAATGCTCCCTAACCTGATGTGAGTAATGTGCTGTTGCTCCATCCGGTTGAAATCACAAATATTGTCTTATATGCTCTGCTACATCGGCAAGTAACATTAGTAGATGATTTTGCAGAAAATATAAATACATTTCACTATTTAGGTGCCTTTCGAAAAGGTGCGGCCCAATTAAATGTCCATCTACTATTGCGGCCCATACTTTCAAGGACCAACGATGCTGGTGATATGTTTGTCTCATGAGGTGTGAATTTTCCATGGCATGATAATAAAAGTTGTGCCTGTTAACAATCCCATTCTTGAGGAAAGTTGTCTCGTCCGAGAAAAGAACTCTGCTAAACCTATTTGGATTTTCCGCTAGTTTGTCACTTATCCAATTGCAAAAATTGATTCGATTTTCATAGTCTTGATTGTTCAGTTCCTGGTGCAGGTGTACATGATATGCATGAAATTTATTCATTTTCTAGATTCTCTCGACGGAAGTTTGACTTATATCTGTTAACTGAGAAATCTCTATTTGGCTTTTATATGGGTCCTCTGTCACTGTCAACAAAACTGATAACTGGTGGTCTGCAGTTGTAGCAGTTTTTAGTTCTTCATGTTTTTTGTAAGCGGTAATACCCTTTTCGATAAATCTAATTAGAAATGTTTCAAAGCATCTTGCATCAGGATTCCTCTTATCAGGAAATCTTTGTCCATAAACTCTACTTGCCAACAAAAAATTTTTATCACACTTACCCAGAATAAAAATCATATCAATCATTTCTTCTTTGGAGAACTTCATGGTAGTCAATTGAGAAAAATGGGTTCAAACCCAATGTGAAACAGACGACATCTTTTTTGTACTCAAAAATATGGGGTGGAAACAGCCGTGTTATTTAGGGTAGTTCACTTTGATTGGAACCTACTGTATATGAGTTTTTGGAAGTATATGCCTTCTCAATTCGAAGTAAGAAGACCAACAGAAACGAATAATTCCGTGAATTCCACAAAATTGCTTTTATTTCATTACTTCATACAGCTAATGAAATGTCTAACTAAACTGGTTGCCAATCGAAGAAATAATGCTGAGTGCTATTAGATGTTGATCGCTGTATCTTTTCCCAAATGAAACCAAAGTTACTCTAAAATGCATATTCGAATTTCAATTACTTAACCATCATTTATTCAAGACTGTTTCATCTCAACTTGATCCAATTTAACGACCAAAAACAGAGCAAAACAGAATCCTCTTCTAGAGCTCTATTAATAATTCCAAAAATACCCTGATCCTTAATATACGTGATTTAGATGTTTGTTACATCCGACAAGACAAGCATATTCAATAACTTGTCCCCCTAACGGCGATCTACCTCGGGGAATTCGGACACTCTATATCTTACGAATCACCGCCTCCTCCCTTGGGGCCACCCGTCAAACTCCCGATAAAAGTAATAAGGCGAAAGACGAAATATTCATACGTGTCATACATCATTCTGTGTATGGCTGTTTTTTATGAATTTGCACTCTCTCGACTAACGCTTTGACGGATGGCTTTTAAAGTGGTGTCCATATACGAAGGGCATCATAAGTCGAAGGGAATTTTTCCTAAGTCCCTGGGGTGATATCAATAAGTCGGGCAGAAATGGATTCTTCATCCTCCTGATTTACGGCAGCTGGGCTCGGGGAAATTTACTTACTCCAGATGGATATTTCCACTTGGGTAAGAGATTTTTAATTTATACGAGAGTTGCGTTAGGCTAGTTTTCTTCCTCACAAAATTGAGAACTGTGATGTAAAATTAGTATTCAACAAAATCTTTTATTGAAATAAGGTGTTGCCCCTGAAACTTCGCAAAATCATATATAATCCCACGTCTGATGTAAGTCGTGAGTCATTTATAACAAATTTCTAAATCCTCTCCACCTCGATAGCTTTTATGATAGGGCTAGAGCCCATCCGGGAATATAACTTGTGGTTATATCGATAACTCATTTCGGATAAGCCACATATTATCCACTGACATAACTATAACTCACACAGTATCTGGCTATCTTCATCCACGTCTGAAAAATGCCACGGCCAAAAGAGTTCATTATATTTTCATCGAGTTGATGTCGATTGAAAATTATGCATTCAGTTTATCGTTTTTTACATTTAGATAGAGTTTTGATAAGATCTTCAGTTGCTGTAATTGCAAACAACTGTGAACTATACAATTGTCAAATTTGTAACTTTCGTTGTTTTTGAATTCTGAAAAGAAATTCACAGAATTATTTTTAAACTAGAAGAACCACCAGACAGGGTCCTTCTAATAAATTCTATTGGTGAAAGAGGTATTCCGAAACATAATATGGAGATTACTTCCTACATTCTCCTTATGATAATAATAGGTTAGGTATAGAATTATAGATATCCTTAAAAAATATTGTATCAGTAGTCAGATACTCTACTATCGTCCGAGAACCAGGAAACGGTCGAGCCCTGTTCACGATTTTGAGTTCCCTGAGGTGTTTTCCTTTAAACTAATTAAACTTCTAGTCATGGTAAAAGCAAGGTGCATAACCGGCAGGAGAGTGCGAATGCCGTAACAAACATATAAATTACTTTTAATTACAACAATTTTATAATTTGTACTTGGGTAGTCTTGATTAATTAACTCGGGTCCAAGATTAATGGATATTGTAAATAATTATGCGCATACCGCGTAAGCTAGACTTCCGAAAATATTTTTAGAATGGCCCGAAATTGGAAATTTTTCCCTCCCTAAGTTAGACAGGCGTTTTAATGAATTTTTCATTTTTCACTATCCCGTTCACCTCCTACGTAATAACGCAGTAACGAAACATGCCGTTTCGGACAGTGACAGATCGCTTTATGTTGGAAGGAATTCGAGAAAACTGATAAAAACTGGTCTACAACATGAAATCGACATCATAATTTGTTCGAATATTGCAAACACGTACGAGGATTTGCCAAAAACTAGTGAACTTTTTCAGTTTTGAAAGAGTTTAATCATTTTTCGTACGTTTCCTGGTTGAAATTCGATATTATGATTCTATAAAAATTAATTTTCCCAAATAGAAATATGCTTGGGATCTGTGCTATACTTTCCCTCATGTAATTATCTCAGCAAACTTTCGGTGAGTAAACATCTTCAGTTCTACTATTATGATGCCATGAACTGATCTCATACAATTCAAGATACAGCAAATCTTTCCTCTGAGATCTAAACCAGGAATCTTCTGAGTAGGATCCAACATAAGGAATTCATTGCGAATAACCACATTCCATTCGCTTTTCTATTAAGATAACGCATTGAAAGGAGTGCGAAGAAAACCAAGCGACGAAATCAGTTTCCGTCATTTCAATCTCGAAACGGATGGACTTTAATGTAAGTCAATGATTGGTAAAAATTCTAAGAGAGATTGATACCTATCTCATTTCTTTGCCATAACTTATTGTCTGCTGATATGTAGATCAATTATGTTATAGGAGATATGAAGCCAGGAAATTCAGATCAGTTGCAAAACATTTCTTTTTATACTGGCACTATTCATCATCGAGCAAATCAACAATACTCAGCTATAACAATCTTACTCGAAGAACAGCAATTCGGAGAGTGTGCATATCGGCCCACCAAATTGTTGCAGGATATTGTTCCTCCTAGATTTTGACTCAATTAATTGGTGATTTGTTTAAGAGTTAATGAGTCCATTGTGGCACCCAGATATTCAAGTTGGAAGTTATGATTCAGTGCAGTTCAACCTCAATCGTATATCCTTCTGATTATACTGATAGACAAAAATGAACTTAATGAAAATTAAATGGAATTGGATTGGTTATTTTGTATCTACAACTAGTCTGGAATTATTCTGCATTTTTAGGAAATTTCTATCAAACTCAATTTTTTTTGCAACAGCAATTAATATTTTTTTTGAGTAAAAATGTTTCAAATGTAGAGAAAATAACATATTTACTTTCGTTTAGGATTTTTGAGAATAATTAGCTTCAGGTACATCACTTTTTAGTGTCCTGCTGTAGTCAGCTAACAGGCTCGGACTTGGTACCGTTCTTCGATGTTGGATATGTCCTAATGGAGCTGCTCATCGAGTGCGTCGATAACGGCAATTTTTGAGGAAAAAACCATCTCCATCTTGATCCACAGCTTTGACAAAATTTTTCATTAGTTCGAGATTGATATGCCATGGAGGTAGCAATAATCTTCAAGATTTATCAAAAGAGTGTGAGGAACCTTTCGTTGACCTGGTATAAGAGCGTCTCGCTTAGGCCAGTCCTTTTTGACATAATTATTTTTTTTGTCTTTACTATCTCACATAGAGAGGAAGCAAAAAAAAACAAAATTTCGTATTTCCAAGTAGCAGACCCAGCAAAATAGCAATTACTCTCAAATCTCCACATATTTTCCAGGAATATTGGTTGTATTTAATATTTTCTACCAGTGATTTCATATTTTCATATGATTCTTTCATTTCAATAGCAAGCGCGACCGGTATGGAAGGGTATTCATTACTATTATGTAACAGTACAGCTTTTAAACTAACATTTGAGGAATCTATAAACAACCGCCAGTCAGATGTTTTATATTCAAACGTCAACTGCGTCATCACTTAGGGAATGTCACTGCAAAACATTATATTGCCTTCTTGAGAAAGAAAACTTGAGAAGTGCGTATACCGAGTTCTGTATACGGATATTCTGGTATTTTTTCCAGTAAATTCCAGTCATGAAGTCGGGACGCCAACAGTTCTGCCTGTCTTTTACTGAGATCCAAATCACGTACCAAGTCATTGAGATCGTTTTGAGTTATAAAATGAGGTTCTATGATTGTTTGAAGCACTGGGCTCAAAAGTCCGATCGAAATCTGAACTCTCGGAGAAACTTTCTTCGGTCACGTTATCCATGTTTACTGGAGGCTGAGGAACAGCTAAATCATCACTGTGTGAGATAGGTCTTTGAGCAGATTGTAGATTTTGATAATTCACAGAGTGCCTAGATTTGTGATTAATACCTTTTATAGAAGTTTGGCGGAAATAACAATCTGATACATGGTATTTCGGTTCGGCCCATATCATTAGAACTGCGAACGGCATATGAGAAGATCCTTTAGCCCATGATGTTAATGAAGTGACACACTGTGCACAGCAAACACTAAGAGTCCAGGTTTTGTCCAAATTTTGCGCCGGAAAACCAAAATAATTTAAATAACAGTTCTTAACTAATGGTTTCAAACTACAACGTTGACTTTTAACAGTAAGTTGACCGCAAATATAACAGAGGATATCAGGATGGTTTACACACACTCTCGGCATCGTAGTATGATGTAAAACACTAATCTCAAAAAAAACTCTTTTAATTTGTACATTGTTTCATTAATTTATTCGGAAGCACACGTCGGTAAGCAAAATACTTTTAATCGAGTAATTCAATGTTTTATGAAAACTGAGGGTGATTGAAGAAAACTAAGTATGAGGTTTATATGCGGTTAGGAAGTAGTATTTGAAAATATGACTTGCTTTCGTTTAATCCATTTACTGTTTATCAGTGTTATTATTCAGACGATAAAATATATACACTTCATTCTTCGAAGGAATTGGGCATGGATGACTCTGTCTAGAGTTCACAATAGACAGATTGGCAGTCAAAACTTTTTCAAAGATTTCTAGTTATGCTGACGAAAAGAAATATACTGTCGATATGAATGAACTCATTCGGTTTCAGGAATATCATTATTGCATGAATTGAAAAATGGCGATCCAGGAACAAATCCCTCTGAAAGACCACTATTTATGATGAGAAACATAATGTCGTTCATGCATGACGGGGCACCAGCACATTTTAGTGGAGAAGGTAGAGAATTCTTGAATAATAAATTGAACAACCGATGGATAGATCGGTGTGGGCCAGGACTTTTTCTCATGGTGATATCTCAAAAGTTTAGTTTATACCACTGTAGAAGAATTAAGAATCGAATAATAACCTCTTGTGATACGATAAGAAATACCCAAGGAATATTTCAAAGAGTGCGTGAAAATATACGAAGAAGGACAGAGGTCTGTATACTTGCAGATGAAGGACACTTTCAGCAATTTATTTAGTTTCAATTGTTATTTTTTCTTAGTTTGATATTGAATAGGAATGAGTTGTGTCTCAGAAGACGAGCTATCAAAATGAAAGCAAATTTTGGGCATCGAGTATTTCTATTATTTATTTTAATTAGCGAATAACATACAATTCAAATAATTCAAATTCAATTATTTTTCACTCGAAAACGAAAATTGATTGCACGCTGATCAGTGGCGTACTGCAAAAAAGTTTGAAAGGACTAAAGGAGACATGGCCTCGGAAAAGAAAACACCTTGTGAATTTCAGTTTTAATCTAGGACTTATAATGACAGATACTGTAAAAATAGCTTGCATTCCAAATTTGGGCTGAAAATCTCAAAAAGTGCAGGAGTTTTGATGAAAAAAACAATTTTTTTCCGGAAATTTCAATACTCTGTAGCTCCGTAACGAAGCTTCTGCGGACCCATGTTCATATGAACTCTTTTGCTTAAAATTGCACGTAGATTCACGCCCTCAAGTTGTGACATACTATTATGTAACACCTTGTATATTTAATAAATATTTGTATTTTATAACAATGGATACTTAATGTATCATATATAGATCAATTGATTTCGTCTATTATAAGAAGTAGGTATTCATTAAGTATGATATATATGATTCGTATATTTCTCCTGAGAAAAATTGAAAACAATTTTTCTAACAGAAAATTCAGCCAACGAAAAGTCCATTTTTGTTAATTAAGCTCCTAACTAATGTAATGTAGGTACCTAAATAATTTTGATTGGACGCCAAATAACCAATGGAAAAATAATCAAAAGTAATATTATGAAAAATTAAAACGAAACAACTTATAAATTAAATGTGAAATCTCCAGCGATAGTCGATAATATTCAAAAAATACGCTCTCCACAAAAACCTCAACAACGATACGTATTCCCTCTTGTATGTCAGTTTGGGTAGCTCTGGTGCCAAGATTGACTCCATAAAAGTATTTCAACCAAAAGTTTGCTATGTATACGACACAGGTAGATTCACCGTATTTCACATGGATAAATCTTAGTTCAAAGTACCTATTTATTTTTAAATATACATATCACAAAATGAGTACAAAATAATGATATGTGCTTGAAATATTCTGTTACGATACGGGAGGTGTAGCCAGATATTATTCAGACCTAAAACCATCACTATAGTAAAAGCGCTGATCGATAATATGTTGTCTGAAAAAAGACTGGCTTTCGTTAAATAGAATTGTAGTCATTTATGGTTAGGTTAGGTTTCAGTAGAGGTGAATCTCTTCGGGGAGCAATCTATTCTTTAATTTTATTGGATATACCTGTCTTAAATAACCACTTTAGAAGAAGCAACCCAATAAGCTTTTAATTAGTTAGGAACATTTATATTTATATTTTCTGTACATTCATTCGTCTGAAGAAGCTACGGTGTAGTGAAATGCGTTACGAATCTCAATTATTAAGTAAAATTCCTTAAAACACAGTACTTGTTTTTTATTATTGATAATGGAATTTTACCAAGTAAAAGCCTCCCAAATTCAAATCTCACCAAAAGTGGCACATCCTCGAGCAATAAAGGTAACTCATCCTCCAGAAATTGCCGATAAGCGGGACCGTTTTGTCTGTTAGGCAAAAAAAATGGCCCTGAACAAATAATTTCTAATTATTTCGATCCAGACATTAAGTGAGAATTGTTCTTGGTGATGAGATTCTTCAATCAAATGGGGGTTTCCTCAGCCCAATAATGATTATTTTGAAAATGTGTGATAGAAGTTCTCGAAAAGTTAGCTCCGTCTGTGAACAGTATTTCATTATCAAAATGAGCATTTTCTCTAATTTTATCTAAGAACCATCGACCAGTCTTGAAGGAAAATCTTGAGGAAGTAGAGCTTGGACGCGTTGAATATGAAACGGGTACAATAAAAAGTGGTGGAGAATCCTCCAAACTAGAACATGTGAAATTTTCAACTGATTTCCAATTTTTCTTTTACTTTAATGAGGACTCAAATCAATACAATTCAAAACTGCTTCCTCAATATCTGGAGTTCTCATAGTTTGAGTTGCACCACTTAAATGATTATTTGCAGTAAAAGTACCAGTTTCCCTCAACCTTCTGTGGATATTTGAAAATGTACGCCTGTCTGGTTTTACTCGATTTTGTAAGCGCACCTGATATAATCTCCTAGCTTCTGTTGTGTTTCCGTCAGCAAGACCGTACATGTACTGGATATCAGCCAATTCGGCGTCAGTAAAATTAGCCATTTTTTCTTACAGCAATAACTTTAAAGTCTTGAAACTACTAATCGTTAATTTAATAAACAATTCGAGCAGACACTGGTTCAACTTTAGCAACTGTCAAAATAAATGAAGAAAATCAAAGCCTACTAGTAATTTTTTTAATTAGAAGTTCTTTCAATTCAGCGAATGCATACAATCGTTTAATAATTTTTTGCTCGATAACGGTTGGAGATACGAAAAAATCATAAGTATCAAAAAAGTTTTTGAATTGAACGAAGATGACTAAAATTGATTGCACACTGATCAGTGGCGTACTTCAAAAAAGTTTGAAAGGGCAAAAGAAGACATGGCTCCAGAAAAGAAAAAACCTTGTAGAGATTCTAGTTAAAATTTAGAAAGTGTAATGATGAAGGCTGCAAAAAATAGCTTGCATTCCGATTTTGGGCTGAATATCTCAAAAACAGCAGGAGTTTTAAGGAAAAATCAATTTTTTCTGGAACTTTTCGACACCCTGTAGCTCCGTAACGAAGCTTTTGCGGACATATCTTTATATGAACTTTTTTCCTAAAATTGCTGTAGAAGTCCCGATAAAACATTTTCATGGAATAATTGAACAAAAGAAATAGCACTAGGCATAAGTTTCACAAAATATAATGAATAAAGATACGTTCAACATATGTTTCGGGTTTCATCCCATTTGCAAAAACTAAGAGGAAATCAAAATATAACAATATCTGGGGAGAAACAGAAATCGAGCTGATCGTTATATATAATTGTAGATTAAGCTTGTGAGCTTTTACGAGTTTTAATGAATTTTATCTCTTGCTTTAGCTACCAGAATGTTCAATATGGGTTCTTGTGAAATTTAAGAAATGATCTCCGTTTATACAATGTTCTGTAAAACCAGTTGTTAATTTATTATGAATAAATGTTTTTTTGCTCTTCTAAACTAATATTGTTAAAACGACCAGTTTCACCTATATAAAAGCACCTAACCTAACCATTACAATTTATTTTATATACGCTTCTCTTCTGTATCCAGTCGATCTTTGTTATTGACCAAGAGTAAACATAGATTTTTCTTATTCGTACATAGTGTGTTGATTTTATTCTATGTTAATATTTTGCATAAATAAGTACTTATTTGTGGGACATAATATATATATGAAATATATACATAAAGTTGTCATATTTTTAATTGTTTCGTGAACCCGAAGGGTGGAGTCAATCTAGGATAATAATATTACCTGCTGTTTTTAACTCTTGATTTGTCTATGATGCTATGGTCGAACCCGTTATTTGACGCTGTTTAAGAAATTCTAATTTCTTTTTCGAAGTTTTTTCGTAGAGGGTAACCGTGAGTAATCTACTTCATATACTTATACATCCGCCTGAAAACTTTGTGAACAACATAACAGAATAAGAATAAATTTATAACTGAATATCACTCGGCATACTCTGCCGAAAATACGTTCCTATTAACAAAAGAGCTAAAAACACTCAATAGTCCCCCGAATGTTTTATTAATTTTATTTGACGTAGTGAATTTGTTCCCATCAACAACGAATAAGGAACTCGATATTATTATTACCAACCAATTACTTAAAACTACCTTGACCCCTTAAATAAGATTAGAAACGATGCTGTTTGTAAAATTTCATTAGATTCAGAGTTATTTCAAATTAAATGATAAAATTTAGGAAAAATTAAAAGGTATTCCAATGGGTTCTCCTTTTTTGAGCGAAGTCTTCATGACCAATCTTGAAAATGAGCTTTCCTTTCAATACAATTTTTAATCAAAACGTTCTTTACTGAAAAAGATATGTGGATACATTTTGTATTTTAACAGGTACTGTTTGACAATTAATACTGTTTTTAAAATTCCCAAATTCATTTTACGACGTGATCTGATTCACTTTGGAAATTGGAAATATACATAAAACACCTAATTTCTTAGGTATCCAAATTATGAGAACAGATAATTATCATGAATTTGATATTTATCGAAAACCAGCGTTCACTGATACCTTTATTCATAATGGTAATTTCCATCCGCGTTTCATACATTTATGCGTAGATTACTCACGGTTTCCCTTTCACAGAAAAAACTCTGAAAGAATCAGAATTCTGAAATCAGTTGCGTCAGATGACGAGTATGAGAATAACGTCCAAAACAAATTAATAGTTGAAAAATAACACAAATTATTTATTCTCGATTCACCCTATCCTTCAGGTTCTCAAAACAATAACATATCAGAGCATTTATTATGTCCCACAAATAAGTACTAAATTATGCCATGTATTAGAACAGAATAAAATCTAAGCAATATTACGAATACGAAAAATCCACGTTTGCTCTTGGTCGATCGACTTGATGCAAGTGAAAAAACGGATATATTAATTATATTTTATTGATTTTCTTTCCTTCAATATTAAAGAAGACATACATTAAAAATAATAATTCATAAAAAATAATTGGTTTCTCAGAAGATTGTATAAACGAAAATTATTTCTTAGATTTCACTAAAACGCAAAGTTTACATTGTGGTAACAAAAGCAAGATACTGAATTCATTAGAAATGCTAGTTTCATAAGATCACAAATATAATGAGATACAAGTAACCAATGACCTGCTTGATTTCTTTTTGTCCCAACTTCTCTCATCTGTTTCTCAGATACGAATGATACTAATATTTCCATATCCTTTTAGTTTTTTCAAATGGTATAAGACCCGCAGCATAAATCGAACATATTTCATAGTGTTTTTCCTTCAATTGATTAATTATCCAACAAATATTCAATGTTTGTATAATATGATTATATACGTAGCCCTTCTCAGTTACATATAATACCTATAAAGATTGAGATGAATGGAAAACAAGCCCAATCACGGGGTAGTGGCTTCAAATTGTTGAAGAGTTCCTTGGATTGTCTTCTGTTTCTATTATGAGAACAGCTTCTGGTTTCATCATGTTGTGATGTAATTAGAACTTCATAACTCAATGGGCAAAGTTTTAAAAAATCGGTTGACAGACAAAAATCCATGTTCCATTCTTTACATTCCTACTCTTAAGTAGATCATCTTCAAATTTGAAATGGACCAACACCGAAAAATACCCTATCTATCAAAAAAAGAATCATCAATCTCAAACAGCTATTTATGAAATTACACTCGATCCTGCATAAAAAATGTATACGAGTCGACCTGTGAAATTCTTTCATATTCCATCATTAGAAACGAGGCATATAAGACACTCAAATTTATGGGGATAATCGGTTCCTGAATTTTATGAATATTGAAAAATATAAGTTTCAAAGGATAGAAAAAAATTAATATTTTTCATGGCAGAATCTTCAATTCATCAAATCAAATTTACGAAACAAAATATTGAATGAATAGTGGAAAACCACTATAATAAGAATTCTAGGAAAGAAATGCTCCTTTTTGTGTTGACCTTGCATGAACTTGAAAATACGCCATTCGCTAAACGCTTTAAAAATCTGCACATCTTGTTCTTTTGACAGGAGACAGCAGGGTTCATGTTTTATAGTTGTGTTCGTCTATCTGATATTCTTGTGTATTTAACGTGAATTGTGAGTGCTTTGATCTTTTAATTTATATTATTATGAACGGCCGCGACGATATAATTAGGGCTGTGCGGTCCAAATGATTTAGTTGCTCGAAACCAGCAATCCCTAAAGATGGCCACACACACGCCTGTATTTACACTTCATGCTTTTTAATAATAGAGAATATAAACTGGTGATCTTTAGATAATTCTTAAGTGTCCCCTGAATATATATTATTAAATTATATTGTCACGGTTGTTGTGTAACGATCACTCAAACTGAATAAAGCCAAAAACTAGTAGATGAAATTTAATTAATTCAATTTTCCTTATACCAATGTACAATGTGCATTAAAAGTAGGGAATCATGGAAAATACGAGTACGTTCACACACACAGACTTGTTCCTCGCACCTTTGTTTGAAATAATTGAAACAATAATGGTTGAATTTTCAACATATACACGACTTTATGACGCTTCACGCACTGAGGCTTTTCATAATTTAGAGGAATGATGAGCCTTATGAATTACATTGGTAAAAGTAGCTCAATAGAAGGAAAATCCAAACGAGGTTGCTTCTTTTAAGAATAGAAAATATATAGTCCTGGTGGTGATTTTAGGTCTAAATAACTATAGAGTGAATTTCCGGAATTTTTCATTTCTTATTAGTTTCCAATGCGTCCCACAAGTTCTGCTTCAATTTATTATTTTTATTGTGTAAATTACTGAAATTATTAAAAGCCAGGTTTTCTTCTAGTAGATGCTTTAAATAGTCTAAATCTGATTTTTGTTTGTCGAATCTGCGTGTGAGGTCTTATAACCTAATGTTGAAATTTCTGAAATCTACCGATAGACATTTTATTACAACTTCCACAAGAGAGTTTATAAACACCTGATTCGTTTCCTTTATGAATTTTAGATTTGTAGTTTTATATATACCTGATCTGAAACTGAATTCAGATTATGAGATGAGAAGACTGATTTTAAATTCAGACTGAGTTTATCAATATAAGTTAATGTATTATATTTCTTGTTATATTGGTTGATCAATTTCAATGGATTCACAATCAATAGAAATTGATTAACCAAGGTTTACACCAGGGGTACTCAAACGGTCGATCGCGATCGAACAGTCTATGCTTTTTGAGTAGATCTCGTGAACAAATATATTTTTAATAAGTAGGTAACTAAACTACAAAAATTTATTACGTAATAAAATAACACTCTGCTAGCGGAAAAAGTGGCTTTATCAAAGGAACGCGTGGTACTTGCCAAAGAAAAGCCGCATTTTTTATTCTTGCCTCATTTTAGAAATTTCGGGTGGCGCGTTTGACGGGAACATTCACGCCGATATAAATGTTGCGCCTGCAGAAATTGGAGTAATTCTGAATTGTAACTTGAAGGCAATACTACGTCGATACAAAGTTTATTATTAAATAGTAAAAATGAGTGCAGGGAAGAAATCTGAATCGTATCATTTCAATAACGTTTGGGAGGAAGAATTTTTCTTTTGTATGGTGAAGGATAAGTGCGTTTGTCTTATTTGTCGTGCGTCAGTTGCAATACATAAGCGTGGTAACTTAGAGAGGCATCATAAAACGGTTCATAAAAATATGAAAAGGATTTTCCGCCACAGAAAGAATTGAGAAAACGAAAAGTACGTGATTTGATATCTTGTTAGAAAAAAGAAAAAACCATGTTCACAAGACCAGCCAAACAATCAAAAGCTGCTACGATCGTGTCATTTAAAATATCTCACATATTGGTGCACCACAAAAATCCATTCGAAGATCGATCTATAATCTTTATTCACTCAATCATAATCACAATGTGCAAACCCCCCTTCCATTACAAACTATAAAAAAAAACACAAATTATGACCATGACGAATGAACAAAACACATCAAGGATTACCCACTAAGGCTAAGCCAGTGCGTGGGTACGCAACTACAAACAGAGAAACACAAAAGGTATGCTATGATCAACGAAATACAAATCAATAAAAAAAAAATTTCATACGGATCAAAACAAACAATGGATGTCATTTCTATCTTTCATCCTGAGAAAACAATTGACCTTCCTTTTGAAACTATTTATATTGGGTACAATTCTTATGTTTAGTGGGAGGAAATTATACATTCTATAGGCATTAAAATCGAAAGAACGTTGAGATATAGTTCTCGAAAAGAAAAGGGTTTTGACCTTTGCCTGTGAACAAGATCGGGTCCCATATCCATGATCAACATATTGATCGGTTGTGAAGAAAGCATTTATTGAAGCGGGTGAGAGTTTATTTGGAGATTTTGAAAATAAAACAGAAATCATGTCTGCTATTAGCGAAATTCAGTTATCTCGTCCGAATGTCACAAGGGTATTGAAGTCATGAGTCACGACATGACAGACACTGCCCAGCTGTGTACCTTTATACAGATGATATTCAATGACATGTTGGCTAAGGAAGAATTTTTGACAATCGTTCCCCTGAAGGGGAAGACCCGTGACGAAGATATATATGACGTTTTCTTCAATTTTGTGAAAAACAACAAACTACCAATATATAAATTAGTGTGCATTACAACCGATGAAGCACCAGCAATGACTGAAAAATGTGAATTCCACCCGAGCACGTAGCTTGCAACGGCGGCTCCTTAAGTTGAATTTGGAAGATAGGGCGTCAGCTGAACACACTGATTCAGTTTTTCACACGGACGTCAGGTGGTTGAGTCGCGGAAAATTTCTAGAAAGGTTTCACGAATTATTGCCCGAAATAATAGCTTTTTTAGACGAAAGAGGTTATGACACTCTAATGTTGAAAAACGAAAACTGGCTGACTGATTTAGCATTTTTGACTGACATCACTATGTACTTAAACACCATTAACTTGGAGCTTCAAGGTAAAGGAAAAACTATTATCAAGATGATTAGCGCAGTAAACGCATTCAAAAGTAAATTGCAACTTATGATAGATCAACTGAAAAGAAAAGATCTGAAACATTTTCCGTCTTTGAAAGCAAGGAATCCTCAGTTGAATGATGATACGTATGAGGCTGAATTATCTAATATTTTGAGACAATTCGAAATGCATTTTTATAATTGCAGTAAATTGACAAATAAAGCATCATTTATGAGCATTACACATACTTGCAACCTCTCAGAGTCGATTTTAAGTAGTCTAAAAATATTGAGGTAGATCGCCAGCAGTTCAAGTTTAAGCACCCCTGGTTTACAGAATAATAATGTGAATCCCATTATACAATCAGAATTTATTCATTTTTAAGAAGCGTAATTAGAACTAACGATTTTAACTTCAATCGTGAAATTAACATGAGAAACAACGGTTTAATAATGGGTAATTCTCTCATTCCTTCTTTCCAAGGCTTTTTGTTGACAATATTTCCTCCTTTTATCGTTACATAGATGATGTGTGTGGAAACATTGGTATTGGGAATTCTGCACAGATTATTGATTAATTGAAAATAAGTGTAATTTCTTTGATCTTTTGACTAGACGTATTGGTCCACACTAGGAACTGTCATTCTTGGTCAACCCAAATGCCTCTCTCGTACACTTCTAGTTTTTGTATAAGAATACCAGAAGCACTTGATACTGTTTCTCATTGCTTTTACATCATTGATTTTGACTTTTATTGAAAAAATCTTCGGGAAAACAACATTCTAATAAAAAATTGAGTCAGCAGTGGGCAATCATAAATACTTCACTACAATAATATCGAAGTGGAATGCACAGATAGAAACAGTTTTCGCGTATTTTCGAATTTTAAACGTGCTTTTGAAACAAATTTCATAAAAAATGCGACTATCAGATTGTATCGTAGAATCGGCAGTCAGATTCCTGAATTACCCGAGTTTCAAGAATTAAAAATCGGGCAGAATTTTACAAGTGAACGAATGCAATTTGAGTTAACTTAACTTAAGGATCTGTGCGAGACGTTCGTCCTCTCGTTTTTTACTTAAAACATATTGTAGACTGTTTGGAGGATTCCATTCCACTCAATTTGATTGTTGATGATACTTTGGTATGTATATTGTAATCTTAAATTCAGTATGATCATGTGAGACCAGTTGCTAGAAAAACTAAAACTGAAGAATCACTATTTTATGTAGGTTTCTTGAATAACAATTATATGCCATAGTGTATAAGTCTGCCGAGTTTGTTACAGTTCGAGAGGCTCTCTCTAGATTTTGTTGTAGCTGTAAGTATAAATATCCCTCTCCGACCATCGACACATCTGTTTCGACATCGCAAGTATACCG
Organism: Cryptolaemus montrouzieri; assembly: GCA_013387265.2. Taxonomy (NCBI): domain Eukaryota; kingdom Metazoa; phylum Arthropoda; class Insecta; order Coleoptera; family Coccinellidae; genus Cryptolaemus; species Cryptolaemus montrouzieri. Next base: position 36,615,776 of record JABFTP020000144.1, read on the forward strand.
AGACAACGACCAGTGCCTTACAGGAACCCCAAAAAAACCGATTGGGAACCGATATCAGGAACAAAAATCGGAAATGGTGGGACCTTCAGTTAAGACGAAAAACATCAAGGATCTGGAAACTGCCGTTGAGAAACTGCAAACCAGTATCACCTTGGTGTACAACAACAGTTGTCCTATACAATACAATAGAGGCAGAAAGACTACCTTATGGTGGACAGCAGAACACACTGCTCAAAGTATGAAAAGCATACGCCTCCTAAATAAAGCGAAGCGCACAAGCACGAAAAGCGATTGGGACAACTACAAGCAAGCCCAAAGAGCATACAAAGGATTGATCGAAAAATCCAAAAAAGAAGCATGGCATTCCTACTGCGAGGAAATAGAGAGTGTACCGGAGGCAAACCGTCTACGAATATTTGAAAACATGTTATCGGCATCTAAGCTTACGAGATATGAATTATATGGTAATGAGAAGTTTTGCTCCGGACTAAAGTTTGTTAATGTTTTTAATATCATATTTAATTCTTTTTCTAACTTGTAAGTCGGACTCGTGAAAAATAAAAAAAACTGGGCGAATCAGGGCAATTTTTTTCTGAGTTTTTATAAGACCATACAATCGTGGCGGGATAGGAGTCGTATTTATGAATGAATAAGTAGGCCTAGGTAGAAGGTTAGAGGTTAGGTCCGTTGAAGCGGTTTTGAGCGATTTTTGAATTTTTGCAGTGGGGTGACTAGAGGATTCTACAAGTTGTTCTTTTCGAATAAAATTATTCATTCTATCAATGTAATCGGATATTTGTAATATAAATATCGCGTTCGATTTATCTGCCTATGTAATAGTAAGGTCATTGTTTTCAACTTTCTCTTTTATCGTAAATCCCAAATTTTTGAAGCATTCTAGTAATAATGCCCTTAAATAAATATCCTATAGTCCTATACCTGTACCACTGAACTTTTTATTTAGTCTTACACTCTCCGATAACAAAACATTTGAGGCTTCAAATTTCAAACATAATCATGTCGATTACATAATTTTCGAAATTAGTTTTAATGTACGATATGATATGATGGATTGTGAAAGTAATTATTAAAAACCGATTCTAAATGATGAAGAAAACTGATACTATAAGAGAGTGCTTAGTCTAAGACAATTTCAGACTAAAAGTGTCGTTCAAAATTCATAAACTACAAGTTGTAAGCACGAAAGGTAAGATTACTAGTCATCGATACGCGTGAGCTCGTTGAAAACAGAAACCGCATTCGCTTTATTATATCTGTGTAAGCACCTGTACCTTCAGGCTTCATTGAACTTTTGACCACAGGTGCTCCCAATTTGTATATGAGTTATGGTAATTCTTTCCCAGACAAATTGAGCGTAGGTGGTTGTCGGTATATCGGACTTTTTGACACCACGTACTGTGTTTCCTGCAGGGTGGAGCTTGCATGTTGGTTTCGGAAGCATCTGTTCTTAACATAATTCTACAAAGCTCATTCTACTAGGAAATTCCCAACGATCGCTTTGATTGTCTGCAAGATAATTTTGAAAACTTCTTTAGAATTCATTTTTATTCAAATCTTAATAAGCCATATACAGGGTGTCCGTGAATTGCGTGTACATTGTTATACCACGGATTATTCAGATCGAAATAAGTTGATTCAGGCCACCTGATCTATATGAAAAGTTTCTTCCTTTAAGTTTTCAAATAATCGATAGAAACCGTATTTGGTATGCGTAGTCGGGTGCGTTATTCACGTTTTCTAGTGATCCACTGAATGACCTTGACGTTCTGCAAGTGTCCCTAAAAACTCGAACTTGTTTTTAATCAACCATAATTTTTCAACTGTCTGCGTTTGAGCAAAACCGTTTTAGACATTGTGTAGCTAGACTAAATATTAAACTTATTTGTCTCTGAAGAAATTTTGATATGATGAGCGGTTCAATCACAAAAAACAGTTTTTCAATTTCATGATTTCATTTCAAACACCTAGCAAGTCAAAAATATCACATATTGACCATGTTGGCTTAGGATTTGTTTCTGTAGTCTGGCAGATTGTCATTTTATTATACTTGACAACCTCTTGTTGATGAAATGATGTTTTCTAGATTGCTAAAGCAGATCAAATAGGAAATTCAATGATCAGTAGTACAAAAATCGGAAAATTTGAAGAACAAATTCAATAAGTTTTTCACAATGACTATTTAAAAATATGAAAACAGTTGGAAACTAAATAAGAAAAAACAAATCACTTCAGAATATCGATTAATCAGTTTACACCCAAGATTTCATTCAACTATAGTAAATGTTCAAGAATTCCACCATTTTGCTGAATACTGCAGTTAATCATCTTTAAGAAATTAAATTGGACACTTGGCGTTACTTCAGGACCATTTTTGAAGGAGTTGGCCCCATTTAAAATTCTCATATGTAACTCTTCTCGGCTTTCAATTGGAGAAGAGTAAACTCTAGATCTTAAAGCAGCCAAAAGAAAGAAGTCGCACGGTGTCAATTCGGGAGATCGTGCTGGCCAACTTGCAGGAGCATTAATTTTCGTTCCGATCCAACGATTCGCATAATGTGCATGTAAGAACTCGCGAACCGCTAAAGTGAAGTGAGGAGGTGCACCGTCGTGCATAAACCTCATTTCTGTACGCAGTAATAATGGAATATCGTCTATCAAATCCGGTAAAGATTCCTCCAAAAAATTCAAATATGCCCGTCCATTTAATCGATCTGGAATCACTACCTGACCAATAATAAAATTGTCAATTACTGAAATCCATACGTTAATTGTCAATAAATAGAATTTTCCTACTGAAGTGGAGATCCTGAATTCTCTTCTCTTGGATGAATCGGCTGAAAATTAGGCTATTCTCAGGATCGTTGGGAAGTAATTCTTGAACTTTCTGAATGTGATAAGGATGAAATAATTGTTCCTTCAACGACCAACAGCAAACCTAAACGCTGCGTGCTTAATTGTGGGTTTTCCTCAACCTCGTCCAAAATTTGTTCTTCGCGTTCTACCGTCCTTACTTTTCGTGGTCGTCCTCGATCCAAATTTCTGGGCTCGAAGCAATCATTCTCGCGGAGGCGCCTCTATAGATCTTTTAATCTTTCAGCACATACTCTCGCGCTTTCTTGTCCATTGCCTTGACAAAATCCGTACCATAACCATATCAACCATTTCAGAATTACCGTATATCTCTGTGCCTAATAGTTATAAAAAAATCACCAAAATACCTGGTTGAGAACTAAAGGAACACTGTTGTGTGAATAATTGGTCGACAAGCCTAATAAAATGACAATCTTTCAGACCACAGAAATAAATCCAAAGCCAACATGGTCAAATTTAATGTTTTTGACTTGCTTGGTGGTTAAAGAAATTAAATCATGAAATTAAAAAACTGTTTTTTGTGATTGATCCGCTCATCATATCAAAATTTCTCAAGAGACAAAAAAGTTTGGTAAGTAGCCTGGCTACTCAATGTCTAAAACAGTTTTGCTCAAACGCAGACAGTTGAAAAATTATGGTTGATTAAAAACACGTTCGAGTTTTAAGAGACACTTGTGAAACGTCAAGGTCATTAAATGGATCATTAAAAAACGTGAATAACGCACCCTATTGCATATACCGAATATGATTCTTATCGATCGAGTCGTTCTCGAATTTTTTGAAAAATAAGAAAAAGAATCTTTGGATTTGGGGACCTCTAGCGGCCAAACGAAAAAAAATTTTCATATAGGTGAGTTGGCCTAAATCGACTTATTTCGAGCTGAAGAATCTGTAGTATAACGTTGTCCAAGCAATTCACGGACACCCTGTATATTCTTAAATTGTTTAATACAGAAATCTAGGGATTTTTTACCTATAAATATAGAGAAATGTTTACATTCCAAAGTTGAACTGATTGTCTTATTTGTGACCTGACAAATATTCCTTCTTTTATTTTGGCATCACTCCATTTTTAACCATAGCTTAGACAAAATTTTGCATTAGTCCTAGTTTTATGTGCAGTTAAGGTAGCTTTACATCTTTAGGATTTATTAAAGGAGGAACATTTTGCTGACCTGGTATAAGAGCGTCTCGCTTAGGCCACTCCTTTTTGACATAATGATTTTTTCGTCCCGACTATCCCACCAACAGAGGAAACAACAAAACTTCATATATCCAAGCTGTAGACCTAGCAAAATATCAGTTAATTTCAAATATCCACATATTTTCCAGGAATATTTGTTATATTCAATATGTTCCAGTAGTGATTTTATATTTTCATATGATTCTTTCATTTCAGTAGCATGAGCGACCGGTACGGAAGGGTATTTATTACTATTATGCAACAGTACAGCTTTTGAACTAACCTTTGAGGAATCTATAAACAACCGCCAGTCAGATGTTTTATATTCAAACGTCAACTCCGTCATCACTGAAGAAATGTCACTGCAAAACTCTATATTGCCTTCTTGAGAAAGAAAACTTGAGAAGTGCGTATGCCGAGTTCTGTATACGGATATTCTGGTATTTTTTTCCAGTAAATTCCAGTCATGAAGTCGGGACGGTCCTTCGGTCACGCCATCCATGTTTACTGGAGGCTGTTGATTTTGTTTTTAACTATTATATACAACCTTAATGGTTCTACACTCTTCCTAGATAGCAAAGGACATGCTTAGTTAGTAACTAGAGCGCATTGTTGCTTCTCTTTGCAACATTGGCATGTGTATTTCTCGGCTGGTCTTCATGATAAACTTCGGGCTTATGCCTGCTATATTCTTTGATGATATACATACCAAGTGATCTGCAATAGATATTTGGCCTTCATTCCCGTGGTAACTTTGGCATCTATTTTAAATCCTTTAATAAGCGCGATAAGATATGGTCACATATGACGCAGTTCCGCTGTATCGCAGATACATATGATTCCAGTAGGAGCTGTTAGGCTTAACGTACCCACTTACCCGAGCTGGATCACCAATGCCGAAAGTCACAAGCTTTCAATTGGAAGGGATCTGGAACCGAAAAGTGTCCCACCAGTGAGTAGCTGGTACCATGGGGTGGTAGTTGCCACAGGAGCATTCCTGGTCTGCCCCAATTTGAGGTTGGTTTCGTAGGAGTAGTGGTAACACACTCTGAGTTACAGGGAATCCTCGACGTGTGAGTTGCGATCTCAACTCAGGTACCAACCTACAAACTTAGAGGTTGGTTAGTGTCTCGCTCCTACCTGTGAGGATGCAGGGCTTGTGACCCAAAGTTAATACTGGTAGCCAAGGCTTGTCTGTGGCGCGCTCATTGAGTGTATCTCAATGACTGTCTAATGGTGACTGTGGCAATGGGCCAAACGGCAGGTGTGACACGTTAATCCTCGGAAATAATCTGTTACGCTAAATGAAAGCTAAATGAAAGTTAAATGAAACTAAAGGTTACCCGTCAATCAGAGTTACTATCATCCTTGGTCATCTTCTATTCAATGAATAGTACTTCTTTTTTCATTGTTTCATTGTTGAGCTCCCGCTCACCAGCTCACCTGAAACATGTTTCGAACATACAAAAATTGAGTCAAACTGAAAAAATGCCAACTATATCATGCAAGGAAACTCACAAAATTATAGCCCAGTTTTCGAGATGAAGTAGATAGGTAATAGCAATGTTGCTATATTATGGTCATACTGGCCTTAAAAAATAACAAAACCAATGGAGAGGAATATGGTCGAGATGAATCACGATTTCAGCAATATCCAGATTCAAGACGTACTGGCGTGGACATTTCTTGGAGGCGAAGTCAGCTAGAAAATGTGTAAGGGGTTTATTCTTATAGAGATGTAATAATCAAGGTCTAGGGAGAAATAAGTTACGGAGAATTGGCTCATATCGTTTTGCTAGTCCTAATCTTAAATGCCTAAATTTATGCAATGTATTTTCTTGTCCATGACAGCACATGCTTACATGCTCGAAGAGAACAAAAATTTACCCATGAGTATATTCAACATGACCAGCGCAATAACTAGACTTGAAGCTAATATACTTAGTTCAACAAAAACGATATGAACAGATTTTGAGAAGAGAAGTAAACTTTCAGAACCGTCCACATCAGTCTGAAGTTTTTTCAGAAATGGTTGCAGATTTTATAAAAAGTGTACCTCGAGAATCATAAGTACTGAAGAACAGAGTTGGACAAAGGAATTACTTATATAAATAGATTAAACGAAGCACAAAATATGATTATAAGGATTTTTGCCCGTTATCATGAAATTAGTTACGTACACCTGCAAAAATAGTTGGATACAACTAAGTCATTACACTCAGGATTAATTGAACATTTTACCCAGGAATTAGGGATTCTTCGTGGAAATATGTTGATTTGATTTTTGCCTATTATATAGAACCCTAACGGTTCTACACTCTTCCTAGACGGACAGGACATACCATCACTAAGCAGACGTTGCTACTCTTAGTAGCATCAGTATTGATATTCATCGTCTTATTATATCCATCAGGATTATGTTACCCGAAGTACAGGCTTGATCCTCTGATCCATTCTGCAATAATATGGATACGAAGGTAATAGACATCAGGCCTTCAGTTTCGTAGATAATTGTCAATATACTTCTTAGTACTCTTATAGGCACGAGAAAAGATGTTCGCCAAGGGGAGTACTTCGCAGTTGGATAAAACTCAAGGTTGCTCGGTAATCAGAGTTACCATCTTCATTGGTCATTCAATACATCGTTTGTCAATGTAGAGCACATAGTCCCATTACATTTTCAACGTAAACATTTGGGTTCCATTGTTGAGCTTTCGACCACCAGCTCGAGTGGATGTTTCATCCACTCAGTCAAAGTGAAAAGTTGAGATAGAGTGACAAAAGCAAACTAGGTCGTACAGAGAAGCACAAAAGATTATATATTGGTATTAAGGTACATGGGTAATGGTACCGTAACTGTCTTAAGGAGAACTGGCCCCACAATAACTAAATCTCTTGAGTGGAATATGGTATATTGATGAATCACGCTTTGAGAATCAGACGCGCTAGCGTGAAAATTTCATGGAGGCGAAGTCAGCTAGCAAAACGTCCATTCTTATAGAGATCGTAATTATAACTTGAGATGAAATAAGTTTCGGAGACCGATTCCAAAATGCCATAATCGATGTAATTCTTTTCTAACATGTTTATATGTTCAAATAAATGAAAATTTTCAGATTAGATTATTCAACATGGCCGACGTGATTGCCAGACTCAAAGCTAATAGAATAAGTTTAACATGTACAACAAAGAAAGGTTTCAAGAAGAGTTACAAACTTTTAGAGGTCAATATCAGTATTTAGCTTTTCCTAGAACCTGGTGAACTATCTCTCCATGAATTCTTATAGATTTTATATGAAGATGACCCTGACAGTCATGAGTGATGAACAACATTAGACAAAGTAATTGAATATATTGGTATGATTTAATTTTTTGAATCTAGAGTTGTCATTTCTTCTTTACAAATTTAATTAATTTTAAAGTTATTGAGATCTCATAGCTATTTATCAATAATGTTTCTTGAACGTTGCTATGTACTTCATCGAATTAGGAGTCAAAATAGCGTGTTCTATACAAACGATAATGTTCCAAGTAATGCTTTATATTCAATAACTAAAGATTCCTACAATCGGAATATTTTATTATTGTATACTTATTTTATTTCATTCATCGTAATCACAATCTTCATTTGCATTCATTTCTTTCATACAAAGATGAACAGGAAATACTCCCTTCTGAGGAGTAAGCAAATTTCACGGAAAATCCAGTGAGCTCGGTCATCCGGTATCCAATTTCACTTAATAACTTTATGATTCTTGACAAATGGGTTGAATCAGGCGGAAAGTGGGCGCAGTCGGCAGGATATAGGTTATTGAATCAGCATTTACGACTTTATCGGCCGAGCTGAGGTCATATCATAACTCACCGGGATGGGGATTACCTTTTAGGTGATTAGGGTCATCTTTTCCAAATATTGCCTTCCCGTCAAAACGGCTAAAATCCACCATACGTTCAGACAACATATTGATTGCATCAATCCGGTAGGGGCAGTTTATCCTGGACTTCATATCTTACGAGACTTGTGGAAAGGGGGAATCATTTCTGTTATGTGGTTTTCTTCTTTAACCATTGAATGTTTTCAGCGAACAAATTTTGTTATTCCATATAATTGAAAAAAATTATTTCCCGTTTCCCAACATCTCTTTTTGGAGAAAAATTAAATGATGAAATCCAACTTTCCTTTTCAGAGTTAACTCAGGATTTTGAAATTTAATAATTTTAATATTACGCAAAACAATGTAGATGTGAGTGATAATTTAAAGAAGTCATCAGTTTCTTCAGAGATTTCCTCCTGTTCTTAATTTCCAGATATGAAAATTTCTCTCAATATGGATAAAAATAATATTTGGAAAATCTCTTACTGATAGAAGTTGAAATTTTATGAAAAATTCACTCAGTCTCAAAGCCGGAGGTATGGAATATTATATTCGAATTCTTATTTATAAGATAAGAAATTAATTAGTGTTTCAAAATTTTTATTGATTACCTTTCAAAGGTACGAAATAAAATAATGTTTAAGAACGCAACAATTACGTCTGTAGTTGTTGCAAGCGGAGACACGGGTTTATTAAGGTGTACAAGAATTGTGAAAGTAACTCAGTTAGTCTTTTACGCTTATACGGCTGAACGTTTAGCATAAAAGTACTTCAAACTTCATAAGACACTTTTTCAGAATGTAACCCCCGCCACGTATGAGATTAGTTAAATTTGGCATGAGATTTCATTGGTTTCCAAAGTGAAATACATGGAAATTTGTATTTAGGATCTTATTCAAAAGATAAGAAATAAAATTACCGGGAGTTTTTAGAAAAACCACAGCTGAGATTGCGAAATGTGATTTGGAAAATATATATGGAATATCTCTGTGTATGAAGTTTGAAATGAAAAAATTATACTTCAGAACCGATTCTTAAGGAAAGCATCATATTTCAGAGTTGCAGGTTATTATTATTATTATTTCAGTGAGGGTTGCCTAGCAGCCCGGCCACTGAGACCCAGTGGTCTATTGTGGCACACTCTGTCTTAAATTTTATCCACGAGCTCCATCCTTCTCGTAAAGGATACGAGTTTCGTGGGTGAGAGTTTAATAAGCTCGGTCAGCTTCAGTTTGCAAGATCCAAGTTCTTCCATCCTGACCTGAGTCCCCAGCTGGGCTCTAGCACATAACATGTTTCATTGATTCTATATCTTCTTCACATAGTCTACATGAAGGATCCTCAATCAATCCTAATTTATTTAATTTATTTAGTTGTTTCACGAGGCGACAGTGCCCCGTTACTATGGCAGTTAAAACTCTCAGTTTCTACCTAGAGAGTTTCAGCCAGGCCTTGGCTTTTGCAGTGAAAGGTCCACTGATGGCACGTCGAGCGTGTCTGAGACCTGGGAGTCTCATCCAATGCTCGCGTACCCTCAAGTCCAGCCATCGGTTGTTTTCCATTCTTGCAGTTCATAGGGGAATTCCGAGCTCAGGCTCCGGTCCTTTGAACTCCAGGTTAGTTCCTCGAGCGGCCAATGCGTCCACCTCCTCATTTTCTCAATGTCCGAGTGATCAGGAACCCATATTAGACGGAGCCTGCTCCGCTCTCCTAGTTTGGCAAGAGCTGAGCGACATTCCTACACCATAAGTGACGTACAGGTATCGGATGCCAATACTTCCAGCGCAGCTTGGCTATCGGTGAGGATTTTAATTGGTCTATTTGTTCATCCCCCGCAAGCAAGAGGTTAGCACAGTGGTCAATGGCGAATATTTCTGCTCGAAAGACAGTCGCATGCCCACCAAGACAGATCGATAGTTTCTAGGCGGCACCTCGACCGTAGACACCAGCTCCAACATCGTTTTCAGTTTTTGAGCCATCCGTGTATCAACAAGGACCCTCAAGGAGACGGTCCTTGGAGCTGATAAATTCCTGTCTATCGAGAATGATGATTTGGAATGGCCTCTCCATGTTGGTTCTAGCTGTTGCTATGTCCGACCTCATACTCAGCACTTCCTTGTCCTCGACTTCAGACTGTGAGGCGTCAGGCACAAAGCCGAAGCTACCCGCTCCATTACGGGAAAGATTATGGAATCTGTACAAAGACATTCTAGCCACTCCTCTTATCACCAGACGAAGAGGGGCAATGCCCAATATCAGTTCCATGGCCGCAGTGAGTGTAGAGAGAAAGGCTCCAATAATCATCATGCAGGCTGTTCTCTGTAATTTTGAGAGCTTAAGTTATCATTGCTTCTTAAGACTGCACTCCCACCAAGCAATGCAGCCTTATGTAATACGTGGTCTATCCACCATCACATATAGCCACTGAAGTTGCTTTGGGGCAAGACCCCACTTTCTTCCACAGGCCGTTTGACATGCCCATAGGGAATGTCTAGCCTTGTGTATTGTGTTTTCCAGGTGCGAATTTCACATGAGTTTGCTATCCAGGGTAATCCCTAGATACTTTGCTTCTTCCACTACCTTAATAAACACCCCGCCCAGGGTCGGGGGGGGGACAGAAATATCCTCCTCTTCCAAATGTTTCAGGTTAAACAGCCTAATAAGTGAGAAAAAGTGATTAAAATATTCAATAGCGTCACTCATTTTCAAAGATAGATTCATGAAAATTTTTATTTAAGGTTTTAACTGAGTAAGAAATTATATTTTAAGCATTTGTATTGAAACTAATTGTATAGATATAGCAAAATAGGGGGACGAGTTTGTATTGGGTAATAACTAATATTATCATCCAAACCAATGTTATAAACGCGAGAGATAACTAAATAAAAATAAGTCTTAAAATATATCGTGTGTAAATATCAGACAGATTATGGATGCATCGCTGAGTCGATTGTCGATTGTCGTCATTGCGAGCACAGGTTCCTGAAACACAGAAAATGTGTGCTGAAACCACTTATGCTAGACATTTGTCCAGGGAAGTTATGGAGATGTAGTTCTGAAATGTCGTATAATGAAATCTGTCAAACCCCTGACCCGTTTCAATCTTCGCAATAGTTCAGTTTGAACAGATTTCGACGTTTTAGGTCTGAAGCTATGTAAAATATTGTGAATACAGGAAAATGACACTCTCCCTTTCAGTCTTTTTTTTGCCTCATGCAAAAATTCATTACTGCAAACAAATTCGAACTATTCGTAAACTTTGAAAATTTTCGGAATCAGTTAAGTGATAATATTTCGGTTGTTGAAAACAAAAAGCTAGATCATTAAATAAACTTCATGTTTTATTATTTCAAAATATCACGAATTTGTATACTTGTGAAAATTGCAGCATTCTTGGGCACGTAACATTTCATATTTTGTTTCGAAAACGTAATTGTTTCAAAACATTCTGAAATATCTGCATTATTATTTATTGTAGTTTAACTGGATCATTTCGCAATTGCGCCACATTATTGATGGCTTTTACTGAAGTGCTAGTTCTGAACAATAAGCCAATATTACCATCTTCGAGGACAAACTTCATGTCTTTTCATCTTCCATCATATTAATCTTCAATACGCGTTTTCGAAAATGTTGACATCTTAGGTAGCAATAATTTTTGTGACGCAACATTCGCTGCTTTCATTTACTCCGGTGGAATCAGATAAAATTGGCAACCAGACATTTTTTCAACGTTATTTTATATAAACTAACTACTAAACAGTAACTAAGTTTACAATTCTTATCTAAGGATTAAATTGACAGATATTTGATAACTTTAAAGGTTTCCTTGGTATACATGTTGCTATCAGTATTTGAGCCAAACAATTTAAGACTTCTAATTTGACATCGACAATTTTCTGACCTTAATATATTGTAATAGTATAATCTGTAACTTAGAATAAAAACTTCGAGTGGAAAACCAATTGTATGGAATTTTTAATTCCTACCGAGTAACAGACATATTTTCTCCACGACAGCGAAGTATAAATCAAAACAAATAAATTAAATCTGAAAAACAATAAAACCAAATATTTATTGAGATATTTGTATTTACAGTTCATTAATCTTAATATTTATAGTATCTGAACAATTATTGGAAACAAAAATTGGTGCATTGGACATATTTCAGTAATGATTTTCAAAACGGACTGATATATGAGGTAAACTGAACAGTCGCGTAACCTGAACATGAAGGGACGGTTGCTGTCGCATTAGCTCCATTAATTGACGGATCTAATCGATTTGCAATATTTATTTTTGCAGAGAAAATTCTTTGTATCCTTCTGCTACTTGAGAATATTTCCAATCTCCATGTCCTTTTAGTGTTGTAATATCTCCACCTGCATTTACAAACGTTTTCGCTGAACTACGGCGAAAACAGTGGCCAGTGTATTGTTCTGGATTGTTTGATTCAGAAATGTGGCAATTCGTTTATATTACATTACCATATTACCAAGTTTATTAAGTCATTGCATAGCTTTTATCGCGGGCTTTGAGCGCGGCGACCGAATCAAAAAATTCCGTAACGAAAATAAAACCTAACACCCCCCCACTCTGCCTACCATGTAGGCCGAGCGTTGGGTTAACTTGTATGTATATGGTACGACTGTACGAAGCTCGCACAGATCAAGACGAGCTACTCCGAAATCGGATGAATACATAAGCAGCTGTTTGTGAGAAAGTATATAGGTTAGGTTAGGTTAGATTGGACATTTTTATGTGGCATTAATGTATAAATAGATATGTACAACAGTGAATAGCAGTTGCTGGCTGGCGATTTCAACATCTACTTCGTTTATAAAAAAATCAGAGTGGTTGACCATTTTTCTTTTGGAAAAATTGAACTTGAAAATGAATAATTATCCACAAGATTCCAGAACAAAATATGGGACCACCATTGACGCGGTGTTTTCCAGATATTTAGAGTCTCAAAGTTATATTTCTCATTTCAGTTACCATAAATCTTTAGTTTCAGTGTTAAAAATTCCTGAATAACCTACATAAATTGTAAGATAATAAAAATATTTCAAACGATATTAACTTCTCATTTATTCAATAAAAAAATTAATTTGTTTTGTTATCGGTGTTCACAAGAAGTATAACTTGAATTAATATCAAAGAAAAAACTTCAAGTAATAGCAAAACCAAAAAAACTGCAAATAAAAAATAGATAAATAGTTATAATTGCATAAGGTCATAAAAAATGCTATGCAATACCTTTACCGCGGCAGTCCTACACGTCTTTTTTTTTATTCCAAATACTTGCCGTGTAAATTCCTTTCTGCCGAAATTAATAAGACATATTCCAAGGAAGTATAACGACCCAATATTTCTTTACCATATTATGAAAATTATCCTGATTATAAACTGTCTTGATTTTTAATTTTCGTATTAGAAGTTACATTTATCATTGTGAAACCCAAATCTTTAATTTCGAAAATTTCAATGTAATAATGTAATATGTAATGAAGCACCAATAATAAGGGCGACCAACAAATATAAATTAAATTTGACTAAAATTGCTGAATAAATTATAATTTTCTTACCTTTATAGCTAAATATATGTCTCTCGTATCATTTTCCAAACAATGTTTAATATGTCTATAAAAATCTTTCAGCTATATAATTTTCAGGAGATCGTTTTAGCACAGATTTAAATTTTTCATATTTTGAATTATTGATATCGTATCTCACATTTATTCCTGATTTTGAATTGAATAAATTTTCCAGAGAGTTGAGGGTTTCCAAAATATAAGTGAAACATTTTCAGAAAAGCAGTTCGCTTTTTTCTTGATGTCGATCTCTGAACTGTCCATAAAACTTTTCGTATTTATATTTTGATTTTTGCGGCAGCAGGTTCACGATTATATTATTAGCATAATTTTTAATTTCAGGTGAAATATTTTCAAATTCTATATCTAATGCACCCGATATTTTTCACCCCTAATATTATTTAAACAATAAATTTTTCGAAGATAACTATTACGATGTTGACATTTACATCTGACACTGACGATGTTCTGAAATTCATGGCAATGGATGATGTTTGGTTTTCGTATCTAGTTGTAGAATGAAAATACAAGAAAATCACATGAGGTCAAGTCTATACATATTATTATATATATTATATTATATTATATTATATATATATATATATATATATATATATATATATATATATATATATATATATATATATATATATATATATATATATATATACAAGAATATATATATATACAAGAAAATCACATGAGGTCAAGTCTATACATATTATTATATATATATATTATATATATATATATATATATATATATATATATATATATATATATATATATATATATATATATATATATATATATATATATATATATATATATATATATATATATATATGTGATTTCAGAATCAATATATTCAATGGTGGTATTAGAGAAAATGGTTTTCATTATATTGTCCTCTTTTCCAACATCTTAAAACGATTTTAGCTCTCAATTGTTGGTCTATCTATTTAATACATCATTCCTTTCTACAGGATGTCCCCTAAGCTCTATGGAAAAGTTTGAGCAGTAATTCTTGAAGCAATTCTATGACAAATTAGTGAGAATATCACTGTCCTAATCTATTCAAATTTGGAGATATTCAGCTTCGAAAATTCGATCCTCACGGGTCCTGAAGTCACAATTTTTAAGATACGCGAGCGATTCAATGACGTTAGCATAGATGGAATGAAATACATATCTTGTTGTACATAAGTAACATTCGTAGCCATACTAAAATGATTATCAAGTTTATTGAGTAACCTTTGATATATAAATGTCAGACTATATTTCTCGATATATAATTATTCTTGTAAATCCTTAAATTCTTCGAATTGATTTATGGTTTTTGCGATGGGAATGCACAAGACGCTGTTAGACAATATAATCTAAAATTTCCTCAGACACCTTTCTGTTCATACAGTTTATGCTTCGGTATTTAGAAGACTCAAAGAAACGGAAACACTTGAGCCAAAATATGTACGACCTCGACAAGTTGACATACAGAATGAGGAGAATATTATAGAGTACGTTGAATATATTCCTTCGATAATTATTCGGCGCATTCCAAATTAATTGCAAATGCACGAAAATGTCGTGTGGCATATGAAAAAAAGGCATCTGCACTCTTAACATCGACAGCGAATGCAGGGAACGAACAGCATCGACTCATATTTTGCCACTTGATTCTGCAACACCATGCTCAAAATCCAGATTTCCATAATTTTATGGTCTGACGAATCATGCTCTACATTAGATGGTATAGAAAATTTCCATAATGATCCTTTATGGGCCCTGCAGAATTCAAATTCGGTTAGGCAACGATGTGAAGGACGTTCAGTATCAATGTTTTGGGTGGCCTTCATAATAATAGCTGTCTATTTATATTCGAAATAACAGATTGAATGCCATTACAGCCCAAATTTCCTACAGAACATGTTGCTCAAATTGATTGATGATACTCTGTTGAATTTCATTTAGGATATGTTTTATCAAATTGACAGAGCACCTTCATATCAAGGAAGACTAGTTGTTGATTGACTTAATGAATATTTTCCAAGCAATAGGATTGGTAGGGAAGTCAGTTGCTTGGCCATTACGGTCACAGGACCTCAACCCATTAGATGTATATAATGTGTATAGGATATATGAAACAATTCGTCTACAGAGCAGAGATGATTGATTTCGCTTAGTTACAAGAAGGAATGAATAATGCCCCCGGAAGAATTAGAAATTACAATGTCCATCATATTGGTCTACAGTCACTTCTTCGTAGATGTAGCTATGTATTCAAGTTGGCGGTAGTCATTATTATTCAAGTTTCTTGATCAAACTAATTATAACTAATATGTATTTCATCCCCACAGAATCTATCGTGAATCTTCAATTGTATTTTTAGCAGCTTGAACGTTTCCACTGCCAAAACTACGAGCATGAATCATATCTGCAAATTCTTCATCAACGAAAGAATATATTTTCGAAAAACTTAAGGTTTCCAAACAGTAATTATGTTTCGAAGAAAAATTCCGATATTTATTTATGAAATGTAACTCCACATTATCGATAATCATATTACTATGGTTACGAATGTCTTCTTCATTTATTCCATCTACGGTTACATCACCCAATCGCTCTCGTCTGTTGAAAATTATTATTTCAGGATCCAATTATTCAGGCTGAATATCTCTGGACTTAAACAGATTCGGATAATGCTGTTGATTTGCCTTAGAGCTTGGCGGACACCGTATATATAAAAAAACATTTTTGCCATCATCCCTGATACTTTCATGTCAAGTAAAACTGTTTAGATGAGTACGCTGACTTGCGTGTAATATTTTACAAAGCAATTTATGAAAAGGCAAAAATCTTCTTTCAATAATTACACAGAAAATGAGCAATACTACCAATTGATGTATGAGAAGATTATAAAAAAGTTTTAAGCGCACCTCGTCCGAGAAAAAAGTAAAAGACTGTTTCATTATTTCGCAGATTGTCATTATTCACTTAACCGAAGAAATGAGTAACGCTTTAAGCTAACATTAAAGAATTAATTGGATATACATAGGTAGCCACTTATATGATATAAGAACAGGTACAATAAAAATAGTCATTATACACCTGCGTATTGTTATACTTTTCTTGATTTTACCTCTTTTCCTGCCATATAATTGCCCATAACTGTACATTTTATAACACCATTTCCGTTCCCGTATTAGAAAACAACGAGAACTAAGGTATGGAACGTGTTTTACAATTTGCTTTAATGTCATATCAATGTAATGCGAAGGAAATCACCTCATTCTGGTTGCTGTTCAATCGGCAACACTAAATGTAATAGTCGTGTTTTGGACGCGGTCGCTAGATTTTATACCATTGTTCGACCATTAGCGATTCCAACTCAATTAATTTCTTTGCTCTGCTGCCAAGAATTCGAAATATATTCATCATAATTGAAAGTTCGCCTTCTATTGCTACAATCTAAATGTAATAGAACACTTTGAAGTATTTTTCCATTAAATCAACAAAGCTACAAATATGAAAGTTCACTGGATTCTGAACCCTGGGAAACTATTATTATTCTCTTATAGTTCAGTCATTGCAGGAATTTTCTCTTGGAATTCCAGATGATAAGGTGTAGACTAGTTTAAACCGTTATTTTACCCCCTTAAACTTGTCGGGAGTATGAATTCCAAAGGTCAAAGATAAAAAGTTGTTTTGCAGGCTTATTGCAAATATCTAGCTTTCTGTGGGGTTTTCTCTATTTGTACTTATGAAAAATATTATAGAGGACCTAATTCTCCACAACTTCTGTTTGAAAAATATTCTTCTACGTTGAACTATAGAGGCTTTCAAGATACGTCGTGTACTGAAAGGAAACACCGAAACCAAAGGTTCCTCCAAAACGCGGCCAATTTTCATAAGGGAAATAACAAAACTGTTACCAACATTAACAGAGAAGTACCTGACGCACAGTGCTTGACCGACTATTGGTCATCACTATGGTCGAACCCCAAAGAACACAATAGAGATGCGGAATGGATCACGAATGAAAAAGAACGCCTTGATATCAGACATATGGACTTCGAAGGAATAACGGAGGAAGAAATCACAACAGAAGTTAGAGCGACCAACAATTGGAAGGCCACAGGTATAGATAATATTCACAACTACTGGTACAAGAAGTTTGATAAGCTCCATGGAGCCCTAGCGAAACAGCTCACGTATGTACTTCAACATCCCAAGAAAACTCCCACTTTCCTAACGCAAGGCTTAACATATATGCTACCTAAGAGCGATAGAACACAGGATCCGTCTCAATATAGGCCAATCACTTGCCTGCCAACACTCTACAGAATACTCACCTCAAGCATATCCAATCGAATATACCAACACCTTGACGACAACAATATATTAGCAGAGGAGCAGGAAGGATGCAGAAAGAAACACCACGGGTGCAAGGAACAACTCATCATCGATTCTGTGATAATGACGCAGGCACACGTAGGGCATCGGAATGTTCATTCGGCTTTTCTCGAACATCTGAAGGCATTCGATAGTACCGCCCACTCTTGGCTTGTTGAAGTATTGCAGATATACAAAATTCACCCAACCCTGGAAGAATTCTTGAAGACAACAAAGACACACTGGCGCACGTCTCTGCAGGTCAACATGAACAATAAATCAATTAAAACCGACGAGATACCCATACGTCGTGGAATTTTTCAAGGAGACTCTTTGAGTCCACTATGGTTCTCTTTAGCTATGAACCCATTGTCCTCAATGCTCAATAGAACAGGATACGGATTCAGTATAAAAACAGATAGGAATTATTATACAGTCTCCCATCTGCTGTATATGGATGACATCAAATTATATGCTTCGAACAAGAAGCAATTGGATGATTTGCTGAAAACTGTCAGTGAGTTCTCGGCAGATGTTCATATGAAATTCGGGATTGAAAAATGTAAGACCCTGAACATTCAAAGAGGCAACGTCATAGATGGTGGAACACAACTTCCAAACGGTGATATTATACAGTGCATGAAGAATGGCAAAACATACAAATATCTAGGATACCAACAAGCCAGATTGCTAGACCAAAAACAATCAAAGGCGAAGATTCGTTCAGAATACAGTCTGAAGACTGTTCTGAAATCAATGTTGAACTCGGGGAATCTAGTCAAGGCAATTAACACCTATGCCATTCCAGTGTTGCTTTACTCATTTGGAATAATCACTAAGACAGAACTGAATGATATTCAAAGGCAGACCCGAACGATGCTAACAAAGTACAACAACCATCATCCAAAATCGTCTGTGATACGAACAACTTTGGAGCGGAAAGAAGGATGACGCGGATTAATAGATGTAGTCAATTTACACACCGAACAGATAAAAATCTCAGAGAATTCTTCTCTGCAAAAGCTCTCACTTCTGAACTCCATAGAGCGGTATCGTTGGCTGATAAGGGATATATACCTTTAAATCTTGCTACCAGAGATGACCTGCTGAATCTACCGTTCCTATAAGGTACTGAAAAACAAGATCAATGGTCAAGAAAGGAATTGCATGGACGACATCACCATGAGATTAATCAACCACACATCGACAAAGAAGCCTCCAACAAATTGTTGATGAAAGGAGAATTATTCGCAGAAACAGAGGGATTCCTTATGACCATCCAAGACCAAGAGATCGCTACAAACAACTACAAAAATTTTATAATGAAGGACGGAACATTACAGACAGATAAGTGCAGAAAATGCCATATAAGATCGGAGACTATATAGCATATTACGTCAGGATGCGAACAACTGGCCAATACGGACTATCTTCACAGGCTTAATCAAGTGTGCAACATTATCCATCAGAAACTTGCACACAAGTACGGACTTCTGAATACCTTCCAGCCATATTACAAGTATCAACCGGCGCCCGTATTGGAAAATGACTCTATTAGATTATACTACGATAGGCTTGTTATCACTGACAGAATGGTGACGAATAATAGGCCGGACATAGTGGTGTATGATAAGAGAGCAAGAACCGCAATGCTGGTGGATGTCGCCATACCGAATAATAACAACGTACTGAACAAGTTCCATGTGAAAAAGTCCAACTACACAGACCTTGCTATTGAGATCGATCAAATGTGGCACCTCGAGAAAATAGATATTGTTCCTGTCTTCGTATCCTCCACTGGGTTAATACCCAAAACTTTGCATGATAGCCTTAAGAAATTAGAATTACATAAGAATACCTATATAGAAATGCAAAAAGCTGTACTTTTTAATACATGTAGGATAGTTAGGAAATTTATCTCAAGTATATTGTAATCGAGCCTATTCCCTTTGTTTGCTGAATCTGAAAAAGGTAAATTATATCCAGCTAACAGCTGAGATAGTCCACAATAATAATAATATTGTTTATTTTCCTATACAATTTTTTGTGTGTATGAGTTGTGAAAACCAGGTTGTTGGCAATAAACTCAGAATATAAACAGAAAACTGCAAAGTCATATGACTGTCTGTAGCGTACTAATCTTCCTACATTCTCCTGTGATGAATTATTTGAAGTTGTAATAGCTTATAATTCTGTTTCACTCAACTAGCCTTCCAGCCAAATTAAAATGAAATCTACAATTCTGGCATCAAAGTTAAGATATATGCAGATTCGAATCCAACATATTCTCAGCAATCATGTTTCAGGTGACCGGCAGCACGTTTAAAGTCATGCACAGGCCTACAGT
The DNA here is from genome assembly GCA_013387265.2 of Cryptolaemus montrouzieri. Lineage (NCBI taxonomy): Eukaryota > Metazoa > Arthropoda > Insecta > Coleoptera > Coccinellidae > Cryptolaemus > Cryptolaemus montrouzieri. The sequence goes on from JABFTP020000144.1 coordinate 36,636,059, forward strand.
CAGTCTATGATTGAATTCTCATAACGAGGACCAGAGAGATTTCTACTTTGCATTCATGACTGATCGTACGATGATATCGCGGAGATGAAGATTCATAAGAATGCTTATTTTGTGTTATCATCACAAAATCCGTTTTTTGTTAATTTTAGTAGTTACGTAGTTAATAAAATAATTTGCTGAACATACTCCTCATGTCACGCATTGAGAGATGTCAGCTCTAAATATATTACAGGAGTAAGCAGATTGTGAGCTGCTAAAGATATTGCCATATTCAATACTCAGTGTTTCGAGTTTTCGTAGACTCTTTTCTTTTTGCAGCATAAACGCTTTTTCTTTCTACGATATTTAGTATAGTTGTTGCTTCACAAACTTCCATTGAATAATTTATTACTGGAATAACAAGTGTGTTTGTTACTGTTATGGGACTTTCGTTAATTAGTTATGATGTAATGAAACTTTTCAATCATTGTAAATCTAGCAGTAAACAAACTTGCTTGTAAACCAAGTATTCAGGCATTATCCCCTTTTTGATAAGTTGCCCTTTTCATCTATAGCCCTTCCTCTATGATTATGGAGGAGCTCATTTTATTTTATAAATATTAGTACAGAAGTTTTGAATGTGTAGTATATTTGATGATTTTTATTGGATGCATAATTATGATAGCATAGCGCCCATATATTCAAGGTAGGATGCTCGATATACGCTGTTTTATATTTAATTAATTGTGATTATAATTTTGGGTAGCTCACCAATATCGTGTACGTACTATTCCGTTGTATTCAAGTATACATCAAATAAAAATGCCCCCCCGTAAAAATGCAGCATGAATATGTATATGACTAGTTCCCTCCAGAATTTGATATATAAACCTAGCAATCTCGGTAGTGGAACGAAAAATATCCAAAAATAAAACGAGAGAATGCCAATATTTAATGCTAATTCCACTCATGGATTTGTTGATCAAGTTCAAACCAACGGTAAAGTGAAATGCACAACGATTTATCTGTCAAATAACCCCCTGAATTCCATGGAAATAAAATTTTCATATCAATTTAGGCTTCTCGTATTTGTGGCTCTTCTAGAAAGCAAAATAAAAAAGAAAAAGGATCAACCTCCCTCGGAGCAAAAGTACATCCTATCTGCTATATGAGAAAGCATATAATCGGCGTTTCCAATTTCCATCTTTCTCTAATATGGGAGAGATAAACCAACACTTATTTATTCAACAGGATTCTTCTAACTAACTGAAAAAAATCCCCAGTATATCTTTCGAACGATAAGTGGCGAATCAAAGTGGCAGCACGGCCGGAGAGCTGCAAAATGGAATATTTAAGCGAGGTTTCTGCGGATTTTAAAATTTCAGAGCTTTTTTGCCTTACATATTCTATATTTACCGAGGGTAAGTGAAAGAACTTTTCGGTGCGGTGCACGAAATGCCCCAGGGAACTTTAACCTACTTATCACTAGTGAAACATTGTGGATGTAGGGGACGCTATCCCACTTCTGATTTTTGATACGAAGCGTCGATTTTGCTATATGCCTAAGTGGAAACAATAGATTTAATTCAATTGAGATAATTTTGATCCAAACATTACTTGCTGATAGTGCATTAAATGCTTAGAGTACAGAGTAATTACGTTTCGTGTATAGTAAGATATTGATGCCCCTTCACATTGTTTTACATAAATTATGTCGTAATCGGAAGAAATTTGTTTGCTACACTGGTTTTTCAGTTATAATACATTTTATATAAAAATAATGAATACATGAGAAACTCGTCTGTTTGAAAATTTTTGATTAGAGTATATTTGTGTAAAAAATCACAGTCATGTTTGTTTGTTATTTCTTAAACGTGCTTTATTTCCACCTTTCCACCAATGACACGCCGGCGACTTCTGTTACCTCACTAAACCGGAAATTTTGCCGAACCACTCTCGTGTCGAGGGAAACGATATTTAATGTCCAACACATCTCTGTTAGGCAGGACCGACGGCTTTAGATCTCCTCCGAAAGATGGATACTCGAGCGATTCCCAGAATCCGAAAAATCGCACCGACTTTGTGAGGATTGTACCCAGGTAGGTAGGCAGGAGACGAGCATCATATCCTCTACGCCACATAGCCGGCATCACAGTCATAAATTGACATTAAACTTCGCATTGAGTTTCTATTCATTATTGCACCAACAATAAATTGCTACCAAAATATAAAAAGTAAAACAGCTGCCAAATTTCATAATGCGCCACCTTGTGATATCTCATTTGTAATCAGTCAGTTATTTGAATTAGTATCTATGGAGGTATTTATGCTCAACAATTCTGCGGTTCATGTCTGCATTTTCGTGATAGATAAAACGACTCGGAAATCGCAAGGCAACAAAATCAACAGATTACATTAATGTACCTATGTCGAGTCCTTATATTTATTAAAATAAATTTCTAAATTTATTAAAGTCTCTATAAAATGTAGTAGGTTACGATAATATAATAATTCAAGAGAAATAATTAATATACCACAATCGCTGATTGTGATGAAAACCCTGTCCTGCTTCCCCATTAAATCACTTTTGTGGACAACAACATATTTAATATTTGCGCTCTGTTTCGAACATTTATTTCGTATTTATAATATAAGTTTGGATTATTATTTTAATTTTTGCTTTTGTGAATCGCTTCGTGAAGAGTATGGCTGTATATTCTGCTCAACTTGCTGGGTATACTACCGTGCCCCGAGGCATTAGAAATAGGATGCAAACATTTTTGAATTTTTTTTCGCCTTTTTCATATTGGAACTCGCATAACAAATTTTTGATTCTGCTTTAGCCGGGGTTTGTCAACTTGAATTCGAAGTGTCAGTCAATTCTTGTTGTTCAGCGTTTGGATTATATATTTTTCTTGCTTCTTCGAAGTCAACCGGTACACTTGTTTTATGTAGGTTGAACGTCAACAAGATGTATGTCTCTGATCGTTCACAGTACTCAACTATCTTATATTTTAGGTTTGCTGAACTATCTCATATTCGTTTAATTCGCAGCATTACATACACTTATGTTGAACTTCCTCATCCAGAGCGTTCCAAATTTACCGAGACAAATTTTGTTTCTTACGACGAAGTGTAGGTTGCTTCTGACTATTCAGCACTTTTCTTATAATTCTTTCTCTGAGGTAGCGATTACAATGCTACAAGTGTTTGTTTAATTCCATCGTTCTTTACTTCGTTTTGTCTTTGAACTTTTCTTGAATGTTTCCCTCCAGTAGTTATCCTACGACAGAGTGTACCAGTAGGAAGAAAATGCAAGATCCTATAAAATTCAATTTTTGCTAGGTAGCCGATTCTGCAATTACCTTTAAATGAACCTTGACCTTTAAAGCTCCTGTACCTATATTTGAAATAATATTCAAAACTCAGTATTTCAGACAATAACTTCATAATTGTTCATATAAGTTCATAAATCCTTGATAATAATGACCTGAAGTGATTTATCTACGTTACAGATATGAGTGAAATTAAAATAACCATCCTATGCTCTATATTCCATTTCCGTTAGTGTACCTCACGTCGACCAGTTATAAAACCGCTCGGTTCCGAGCATAAATCAAAGTAATAACCGAGAACGTGGTGCTTTCTTTAACCCACCAATGGCGTTCTTGTTTATAACACCTGAGACATAAATATGTATGTACCTCATACAATAAGTAATTAGTGTTTGCATGAGTTAGTGCTCCAAGATGGCGGACGGAAGGAACTACGCGGGGGGGCGTGGGCGTGCGTCAAAGTCCCATAACTCAGATTAGTATCTTCGAAAGCTTGGCCGAGTTTATACATTTCTCATATAGATAATTTTAGCAGCTGTTGAATATGTTAACTCAGTGCTCGATACCAGGGACCCTCAAAATATTTTCAATTCGTATGGAATTTCTATTAATTTGGGAAAATATAATACAGTGAATATTCTTCTTAATGAATTAGGTAATCAATTCAAGATGAAGAATTATACAATGTGCTTTAATGACTCATGATGAGGTGACACCAACAATTGGTCAACAAAAATAGCAGTACAATGAAGAATAGACAGAACATGGTCAGAATGTTCATTCCATGATCACCTGATCGAATATGTCCACTTTATTTTTGAATATTTTGCATTACTCCATTGGTATTCGGATAAAAGAACTTTCATTTTCAATAGCTAAAGAGTGAAGTAAATATTTTGAATATCCCCGGGGAATATAATTGAAGGGATAGAGGTCCAGTAAGTAGCTATCCGTACAGATTGCCTTGTTTCATTTACTTTTAACCATATACTCAATGCTAGTACTCGAATATTAAAATGGTTTAATGATCGTGCATAAGCCGATTGATTAATCTCTTGCCATCTAATTGGGTGTCCAGACTGCCCACAAACTGCAAGAGGTGTTGGAGCTGGTGTCTACGGTCGAGGTGCTGCCAAGGAACAGTCGATTTGTCTTGGCGATCATCACCGATAGCCAAGCTACGCTGAAGGCATTGACATCCAATACCTGTACGTCAGTTATGGTGCAAGAATGTCGCAACACTCTTGCCAAACTGGGAGAACGGAACACTGTCCGTGTTCCGGTATTCCCCTTGAGACTGAAAGGATGGAAAATAACCTATGGTTGGACCTGAAGGTACGTGAGCACTGGATGGGTCTCTCAGGTCTCAGACACTCTCGACTTGCCATCAGTGGACCTTCCACTGGGAGAGCCAAGGCTTGACTTTAACTCTTCAGGCTGGACCTGAGAGTTGCACCTGCAATACTTAAGCGGAATTCTCGTCTCAGAAATCACCTAAACAAGTAAGGATCGATTGAGGATCCTTCACTACTGAAGAGAAGATAGAATCATCGGAGCAAGTTATGTGTGAGTTACCAGCTGGGGACGGAGTCAGGATGGAGGAACTTGGATCTAAGAGACTGATGCTGACAGATATTATTACGCTCTCGTCCACAAAGCTCATATCCTTTACAAGAAGGATGGAGCTTGTGGGTGAAATTTAGGTGTGTCACAATAATCCACTAGGTCGCAGTAGCCGCGTGGTAGGCAGCCCTCACGCATAATCTATATATCTATCTATGTAATCTCTTGCCATTGGAGTGTTTGGAAAACCATGGTCCAAAAATTCAAGTTTATATAGCCATTTGAATACATCTTAATCAAATCTCAACCATATTTTGATAGCAACTCTTTCTTGAAATAGCTACTTTTTTGAAATAAACAAGCAGTACGTTCTTAATATATTTTTGAAATGGTTTACTTATCAGAAAAGCAATGCTTTGCGGCTATTTGCCTTGCCCTACACAAAATGCATTTGATCATTTGCAATAGATATGTTTATATGATATAATCAATGAATTCAATCAATTATTCTGTAATCTTTTTTATACAAACATGAATTCCCATACCACATTTCAGTATAATCTATCACAATTAATCAACACCTCGGAAAAACTCTAAAGTGTACAGTTAATAATTTGGTCGTAAGGATAGTTATAGAAATGGTTTCATTTGCGGCCCTATCATTGAAGTACCTTGAAGTACACTTCAATACAGAAGATGTCTTCAATACTTCTTACTGTGCGTGAGGTAATTCAATTTGGTCTAAAATATACCTCATTGTCAATGAGTGTACAATCATTGTTTCAAGCAGTGTCAGCTCATGGGGGCAATCTTTCGAATTAGGTAGTTAATACGTGAGGTGGATTGATCCAGTAAGCAGGAGTTATTCCAGAATGGTTGACATTATTAAAAAAACAGCTGAAACCATCATCCTTGAAAGATTTGTTTAATTCTGGTAGTGGAATGAGATTTGGAAAATCATTGACTTCAGTCGCTTAGTTCTTTGGATTTGATACAAAATCGTTAAATGCAATCTCCATTTCAAGAGGTGCATCCATTGTTGATCCTAATTCAGTGTGTCCAGATGGATGAGAATCATATCAAGCGTACCATACGCATTCTTTATAAACAATGGAAAACTTCGTTTCCTCATGAGATTGTACGTAAATCAATTCTATCGGTAGACCAGAATCTGCTTCAAAATTAATTAGTGTACATAAAGCTGCAGGATTTGATACCATTATTCTAGAATTCTTCAAACATGGGGGAAAAATGATCTAAGACGGCTATATATATATATATATATATTCTTTCGAAAAGAGAGGATTTACAAAAATTCGAATAATTGTATTTAGAATAAATGCTTATATCCATAATTTTGGTGTGTGTTAGAAAAACAGAATCGTAAAAAACAAGCGGAAAAATAGAATACCAGCGGAAAAAACAGACCATGCTCGTTCCTTAATCTGGCATCTAAACTCGCACAAGAAATGTAATAGGGGCACCATACTATCTTGCGTATGATTCAATAAACAAGTGAAAAAACCTGTGAAAAAAACTCGTTTTCCTGTCGCTATTGCATTAGCAATAGCTTTTCTGTTTATATTATATTAGTGCCGTGTGTACAAAAAGAGTACCAAAAATTTTTCTGCTTAGCAGCTTCATTCTCTCATTCACATCTTGCACTCCATGATTTCTAGGACTTCTTCACGATGACAAGGGTGAAAAGGAAGGAGGCTTGGGACTGGAAAAATCTGTTTTCTTATGTTGATTACCTCAGTTCAGCTGATATTCCTGTAGATTAAAAAACACGGTTATTCCAATTCTGAAACAAGGTAAAATTAAGAAAATCCGAGTAGTGATTACCTTGTGTGTCTACTTTCTATTTCTATTAAAATTATATTAATTTAATTAATTATCTACTAACATGAATATATCAAAGATTAGAAACGATTATTCAAGCTTTGCCTCATTCGTAAGGTGGTTCGGGAAAAAATTCCATTGTTCAAGTGAAATTCTGAGTCTAACAACGTTAGAAGTCAAAATTTCAGAGAAACTTAAAAACGAGAGTCGGATTTTTAGATCTTTCTGAAGCATATGAAACAGTGTAGAGAGATGGTCTGATGAAAAATACTGTATATGATTGTTCATTGTAATACATTCGTTGATATAGAATATGTAATTTAATAGAAAACTTGGAATAGTTGTTTTTCCTCTGTCAGTGATGGCCTTTTACAGAGATCTGTTATTGCACTAATGTTCAATATAGATATGAGTGATATTCCTTCAACTTCATCTAATCAGTTCATTTTTGCCGACGAAATTACTCTGTTTTTCAGTTACGATAGTAAAGTTAGTAAAATGAAGTAAGTATATTTATTTTTATGTTTTCACCTAGATATGTTCACATTTGTCACAATTGGTACAGTATTTAGGATATTATGATTCTGTTAAACAATTCGAGCGACAAGGATATTGGGCCCCTTTTTTACATAGTAACCAGGCAAAGATCGGGCCTCACTCATTTCTACTCCTCGTGAGATAATTATGTCAGGCACCGCCCCTGGCGTAGCCATCCCTGCTCTTACCAACGTAGACCAGTGACCAAAAATATGAGGAGAAGGAAAGGTTAAAATCTCAAATTTATAGAATGCGAGCTTAAGCTCTCCCCATCACCCAGACCAGATATAAGTCTGACCACCCTCCTCTGAATAACTAATAAGAAATAAATGACCCTCAGTATTATACTCGACAACAGATTCCTCATTGAACTGATCAGAAACATACCCCAGGATAATCTCGAAGCAAGCTGATCGATATGGACATCCCACCGAAGACAGGAATCCAAAGTCATTGCCAAAAATCTGTGAGCACAAATAAGCTCCTCTTCATCTACCTTTCTGATGGAAGAAAGCAGCTTCACTGTCTGTTTTTGATTAACTACGAGCTTATTTAACGTAGACCAATCTGAAGCAGCCGCTCTGGCGTTGGGCCTATCCCTACGCACAGCATTTATATTGTAGTATCATTTTCAAAGTTCACTGTGGTGCTAAGAGAATTTGGAAAATCTGTCACATAAATCAAAAACAACAATGATCTGAGTACGGAGCCCTGCAACGAATACAGAAATATCAATCTCGTATCAGACCGTACGTCTCTAGCTTACCAAACAGTATCGAGGGTACAACAAAATCAAATATTCTATTAGGTTAGGTTAGGTTAGATAAATCAAATATTCTGTTAGGTCCATAAAAAATGGAAATGACAACTCTCTTCCTAAAAATACTTGAAGGTCAGAACAACAAAGTCTAGAATGGCATCCACCGCAAAATTTCCTCTTCTGAATCCAAATTTGGCTGAACTGAATAAGTTATTAGTTTCCCAATGGAGCTCTACTTGAGAACCCAGTAGCTTCTCAAATACTTTTGAAAATATATGCACTACGAATATTGGTCTACAGTTATCTACCTGATACTTATTTCCATTTTTGAAAGGTAAAATAACATTTAATATCTTCAGGTAGTCTGGATGAGTATAACTGGTAATATATAAATTAAAAAGTTTACTTAGTAGAAATAAAAATTTTTTTATGTTTTTTTAATCATATAATGATAAGCTGTATAAATCTGGGCTGCATTCCGAACATCATTGAAGGATACCTCAGCGAAATAAAATGGCTCAGCTCCTTTATTTGAGACTAAATCTATGAGGTCATGAATTCTATTACATTGACGAATTGTTTCGGCTGTTATTGAGGTAAAGTAGTCATTGAATTCCTGTGCTGGCAATGAAGCACCACGACACTCCGACAATGATTTTCTGACATTATTGACTAGAGTCTAGTTCCGCCTGCTGATCTGGATATTCTGTACAAATTCTCCAAAGGAAGACGTATATGCCTGGAAAAATGAAATATCTTGTTTTCATCAGAATAATAAGCAAAATGATAATATATAGGATATTTTTAATGATCTTCTATTGAGTCATAATTTTTATCCCAGATCTATTTCTGTTATATAGACTCTTCAATGACTTTCAAATCCAATTATACCTCGAAAGCTGAAAACAAACAACCAAGTTAACTAAGGGTGCTGATGTTTACACTCTTGGAACTGTTGTTCTTTGCAAGGTCCTCTGTACAGTTGAGAATTACTAGTTTGTTCCATTTACTTGTATCTATAATTGATTCATTAAGGTATTACACTATGGAAATTATTACCGATTCTATAAGCTCAACTCCAATATCCCGAATTAATGTCTTCTGCAATGTCATTCTTTTACATACCTGCGAACAATCAGAAAAGAAAATGAGTAGGGATGAGTATCACTTTCTCCGTGATTTATTTCAGTCGAACTTCGGAGTCCTTCTGTTTGAAGATTGGAATTTCGGAAACCGACTTGATTTCTTGGATTCCTATGTACTCCCTTTGGTGTGTTAGCTTTATTGAAAAGCGAATAAAGTTGACGAATAAGTTCCTCCTATAAGGTTCTATTCAAAAGTTTCTTGGTTTTGTTCTTAGTTGAAAGATTTGGTGTACCTTAAACCGTTCCACAACATCATTTGAATAATATGCTTTTCAAGAAGAGTAGTGCAGAGCCCAAATTAAGAGTGTGGTGAACTATGGGGCATTTGGACTTGGACTGTCCATCTCAATTTTCAAATGAATTCTAACATATTCCTATTGTATCAGTTTCTTTTCCTGTTTAGATTGAAACTTTGAAATCTATTTAGTATTACTGACAAAATATTTCCATGAACATGAGCATGAACATGAACGCACAAAATATTTCCACATTTTGTTCAAAACACATTCACTGAGAAACCATTACTGATGTATCAGCGTGAGGTAAGGCAGGATTTTTTTCTCTGATTTCCCTTCCTGTTCCCATTTCCTTTCATTCACTAATTTCTCCTCATTTTCCTGAACTCACGCTTCAGGAACAAGGGGCTTAGTTTGTCTAAAATGTTTATGCCTTCGACATACTACAAATAGTTAATTTGTTCCGCAGTTACTACGTGATAGTTAATCCTGATGATAAAGAGAAATAATTATGAATATATTATACCATCACAAGAGATTCATTGAAAATCAGGATTGCTATTTCGGTCTCTCGACCATCTTCAGCTAACAACAAGTGTTGAACTAAAGTTGATAAAAATATTATTAATTATTATTATTATTATTCGAAGATTTCAAATAGGACGGATTAGCCGGGCCATACTAGTCGTTAGAAGATTGTCTCTATGGAGGGTTTGTTGGAGTTTGAAAATTCCGTTGAATTCTAAGAAATCTACTTTTCATCCTTTAGGTATTCTGTGAATGATTTGAAGTTGATCTATGGGTGGAAAATGATTCCCTGGTTCTTTTAATCTGATTGATGCTCTTTGTATCTAGTTTTGAATGAAGAACCAGTTAGACCTATATAGACGCCTTCACAATCCATATAGGATAATTTATAAACTCCTGTTCCGTCGAATTTATCAGTTTTATCTCTACTACTGAGAAATTTCTGTTAGAGTTTCATGTAGGTCTCGAAAGATACTTTCTTATATATGACCAAAATATGGCCCTATCAGCTATATGAAATATATTGATCAATATTATTTGTTGTCAGCTGAAGAGGTCGAAATTGCTATCTTGATTTTCAATAAATCTCTTGTGTGATTTATATCAAAATTATATTATTATATTAGGATCAATTCAACATAGTTTTCCAATTTCTTGTAACTATGAATAAACATTGTGACATAACCCAAGCGGATCCACGGTTTATACTAGTATTCTCTGATGGCGAAGCATTAGCCTAGCACAAATCTGACACTTTAACTGACATTATGCATATTAAAAACATCAACAATTTCTATAATTCTCATAGTCAAATATATATGGTCTGGAATAAATGAAGGATTAGTGACGAAAATTGATTCCAGTGATTTAGAAGCTTTTCACTTCTCGAGTACTGATCTACATTCTTTGGTAAAATCATATGACTTATTTTCTACAAGATATTTGCATTATGTTTCTTTTGAACCCTCTGTACGAGTTTAGACAATTTGACAAACACAAAGGTTAACATTATGTTAGTCATGAACGTCAATCATTAGTTGTAAGTACACCACAAAAACAGGAAAATGCCAGCTCGTGGCGTAGAGGATATGATGCTCGTCCCTTGCGCAGAGTTATCTGGGTTCAATTCCCACAAAGTCACTGCGATTTTTTGGATTATGGGAATTGCTTGAGTGTTCATCCTTCGGAAGAGATGTGAAGCCGTTGGTCCTGCCTAACAGAGATGTGTTGGACGTTAAAGATCCCTTCCTTCGACACGAGATGGGTTCGTCAAAATTCCCGGGTTAGTGAGGTGACATAATTCTCCGGCGTGTCATTAGCCGAAAGGCAGAAATAGAGCACGTAAAAGAATAAAAAAAAAACAGAAAAAATATGGTCGTATAGAAGAACAAACCTCAAATATTGCTCATTACCTTGAAGATTCTTAAAATGGAAACATATTAGTTTTTACAAATGAAAGAAAAACTAGGGGTCGTAGAGAAAAATACTAAAATAATATTGATTAGTAAATTAGTTTTCGAGATATACAAAAATTTCCTCAAAATCGACTTTATTTGTTTTCAGTGTATTTGCAAACATAATTTTGTAACTTGCAATTTACTACAAATGTAGTCTACGACAAATCGAGAAAGTAGGTTCTTTGAGAATTATGTTTCAGAGAAACAAACTTGCACTTACTTTTAAATGATTTGTTTTTTCAGGGTAAAAAAATTGTGGCAATTCTATTTATTTTAATTGTCTGACTAAAAGTTAGAAAAATAATTAATTTGTCATACTTCACTTGCCTTTATTACACGAAGTAAAAGAAAATATATTCTCCTTCAGCTTCAAACGGGATGGTGAAATATTTTGTATAATAAATATATTGCTGTTCTTAAAAAATAGTTTTTTCAGAACTACCAAAAGAGCAAGTTACTCTACGTTAGTTTGCAAGAAATAAAGCGAAAACAAATAGCCAAATTCGTATGTTTTTTCTGATATATCTGAGAAAGTAATACACTTATCCAAAAAAAATAGAATAAAATTTGTAACCATTTTTAAGTCAACAGTCCAATAAATCAACAGTTTTCTCGTCGCGCTTTTGTTTTTTCCATGTTGATAAAATACTGTTTTTTTCAAAATTTTCGAATTCCCTAGTTTATGAAGCATATTAGAGAAGCACTGGAAGAAACGTTATCCGTCTTGGAATTTTCCGGTGAGTAAGAAATCAGCTGAATTTGAATTAGTTTCCTCTTAATCCACTCAAATTAACCTGCCATCAGTTAGCTGGAGAATATAGTGATCATATCGTGTTTCCTCTTGATGAAAACAGTCGGTTTCAAAGTAACCTATAAACTGAAGAATTGGAGAATTGAGAGAATAATTTTTAGAAGTCTTCTAATTCTTCTGATCAATTTTAGATTAAAACCTTTAAAAATAATATTGGTGTTAAGGAATTCATCTTTAGCCAAGGAATTGAATGTTGGGAACCTCTGGTAACTCCAGCTTTAATTGCCGGAATATAGTTAATAATGCCCTTTAATATCGTTCCCTTTCTCAACTGAGAACGTTATTAATTCATACCCCCGAAGGCACACGGAACTAAGGCGGTTTGTTTTGACAACTCGGAGATATAAGATACAGATAACGCATACGAATTAGTTGTTTTTAAACACGGAATACGATACGCTATTTATACTGGATGAATACGGTCTGAATAAAATTATAGCATTCGTAACTCGGATGTATGAAACTTCCTTATCGTTTGAATACGATTATAATTGCAGGTACATCAAGTAGATTCGTGAAGCGAGAATGTTTTACTCGCTTATGAAACGTTTGTGAGAATTTTCTTTAAATCGTGCTATGAAATTTGTTCGACTTTTCTTGCACTTATTAAACCTGGTCGGACTTCCAGCGCCCAACGGGGCTGGTGGATTTCAGTGGATTAGAGGGAGAACATCGGATTCCAAAACACCGAGTTCCCAGAAACCAGGAGCAGTTTTGTTGATTACCGCGGAATTACCCAAATTCTTGGCCAGGAGAATCTGCAGTATCATACCTTCCTGTTACAGGAAGAAAAACATGAAGGTTACCGTAGAGTCACCACGAAGAAAGGCAACCGTGAGCCAGTGCCACAGATGCCAGAGCTTCCACCATGGGCAGAGCAAATGCCACGCAAACCCCTGCTGCGTCAAGTGTGGAATGGATCACCACTCCACCTTGTGCACAAGGAAGGAGGAAGAGTCCGCCAAGTGTGCAAACTGCGCTGGCCCCCACCCTGTGAGCTACAGAGGATGCCCTGCGTATCCTTAACTGAAGCGCCCCCAGCAACGCCCTCTCACACCAAGACCGGCACCCAAAGCGGCTGCGACAAGACCGGATTCCCTAACCCAGCCAACAAGAAGCTACGCCAGCGTAGCTTCGACCAGGCCAGATGCACAGCCAGGCGCATCAAAAAAGGAACCCAAGGTAGATCCCATGACCCAAATTTTGGAGTTCCTCTCCAAATTTAACATGGAAAAGCTATTCGAAGTGCTTAAGAAAGTAGCGGAGTCCTTTAACCGGAACAAAGTCACCATTAGAAATGATGACGGCTCTAATGGGTTGCCTGCCCGACGTGCTTGGATTATTCAAACCGTAAGCGTTATGGTTTAACGGAAAATTAATCCTCTTTCTTTACAGATAGCATTTTGGAATGCAAACGGCATCAGGGAGAAGAAACTGGAACTACAGGAATTCACTGGGAGGCTGGATCTGGACGTCATTATGGTTAGTGAGACGCATCTTCGCGAAGCCATCTCAGCAAAGATTGCAAACTACACCACGTACAGGAATGACAGACAGGACCAAAGAGGAGAAGGAACTGCCATTTAAGTCAGATCCAACGTGGAACACCACGCTGCACAAATTGATAATTTGGAGCACGTATAAGCGACAGCAGTGGAGATTCAAACTGCTTCAATAGGAACCCTGAGACTAATATCAGTGTATAAGGCCCCCCAGCGACCACTACTGCAATCAGACCTGGCTGTTTGAAGCTGACTCCCCAACGATTGCAGCGGGTGACCTCAACTGCAAGCACCCATCGTGGAACAGCAGAAGGAGCAACCCAAACGGAAACATCATAAGGAACTACGCCGACGGAGGTGACCTGGTGGTAGATGGACCTCCAGAACTAACATACCATAACAACTTAGGCCTTGGTGATGTATTAGACATCGTTGTTATGAAAGAGGTATCGCTTTCATACAACCTTAATGCAGTCAAAGATCTAACTTCAGATCACAACCCAGTCCTTCTCCTTTAAGGTAACTTACCAAATGAGAAAACTACGCAGAAGACTAGGACAACATGTTGGGATGCTTTCACAGACCACGTCCAACAGAACCTGCCACCCCTGGGCAAGCTAGAGTCGACCGACGACCTGGACAGAGCCGTCGGAGTATTCGAAACAGCTTTACACCAGTCAGTGGAAGCGTGCACGAGGACAAAAAAAACCATACACCGCCCGGACAAACTCCCTGATGACATCCGTCAGATGATCAGAGTGAGAAGCAGGGCAAGACGACGGTTCCAGAGATTCTTGGATCCACAACACCGACGAGAATATAACCGTCTGGCGACGGAGGTGAAGAGGGTCTTGGAGGACCATCGCAATGCTGGGCCGCCAAGATCGAATCTTTAGGAGAGGATGACCACTCACTGTGGAAAATGGCCGAAATCCTACGCCGAAAGACGACAACCATGCCACCCATACAAGGTGAACGAGGGTTAGTATTCTCTGTTTCAGACAAAGCAAAAGCCTTCGCAGACAGCCTTGAACGCCAATTCACGGTGAACTATACGGAAGCTGACCTCGACCACGTGGAGAGAACTGAAGCAGAAGTCCGGAGACGTCTAGCCGTAAATAACGTGGAGATCATCCAACCCACCACTACGGAAGAGCTAAAAAGCGTGATCTCGTGAACAAAAGTGAGAAAAGCATCTGGACCAGATGAGATCAGCAACAGAGCACTGAAGAACCTTCCTCAGCGAGCTTATGGACCGCTGGCATCTATCACCAACGCGAGTCTGTGGCTTCAACACTTTCCTGAAAAATGGAAAACAGCGGATGTGATTGTCATCAAGAAACCAGGTAAGTCTGCTTCCTTTCCACAGCATTAAAGGCCCATCAGTCTTCTGTCAACGATCGGCAAGACTGTAGAGGGGATCATCCTGCGACGGTTGAAGGAACATGTGGAGGCCCACGCAATCATCCCAGATGAGCAATTAGGCTTTAGAGGAAGCCACTCCACACAACAGCAACTTCTCCAAGTGGTTGAATTCATCAGTGATGGATTCAATAGAAACCAGTCAACCGGTATGACATTATTCGACAGCGCAGAGGCGTTCGATAGGACCTGGCATGGAGGTCTGCTCTTCAAGATGTTGAAGACAAACCTTATTTACTTAATATTTTGGCGCCCTGAAAATATTCAACATTTCTGCAAGCATTTTTGAGTAGAATCCAATGATACAGATAAAGTCTTTCTACTCCAACCGTAATAGTATATAGAATCTGCTTTTGAATATGAACAAAAAGTGGTTGTCATTAACAAATAGCTTTTTGAAGTGGTAATCTCTTTTGACAAGTGGAGCGATCTCGCCTGGGGAAATTTTTAGCAGTTTATGGCTACGTAAAAGGAAAGTCCAGATACCGTTCGATTACCCAGGTCAAGCAATATTCTTCATAAAAAATTGAGAGTAATGGGATGATAGAATTTTTTCCAATAAACTAATCATGTCATTCATAAAATTAAAGAATCGTTTATCATATATACGAATTGTACGAATTATAAAGTTGTAGATACTATTGATCTATTGACTCGTTTTTTTTTTCTACAGATGAATTGCATCCCGAGATATTTCGGATGGAAAGTCTATTTCTGTTTTGAACGTGTTTCTCGTAAATTAACATTTGGTAGTTAGCTACTTACTGTATATGTAGCACATAGCGAAATTGAAGGACACAGAAGTGTTTAAAATTAATTTTTTGAGGAAAAAGTATTCTCGAAAGTCGGCTAGACAATCCAGAGAAATGGATCTAGAGAAACAAATTTGATTTGTTTTTTCTAACCTAACCTAACCTCCTCAATTGAAGTACTTAGTTGATTTTTTATTATAGAAATTTTTATGAATAAATTCCTAAAACGTTTGGATGTAAATGGAATTCCATTATTTGAGAAGCATGAATGTATCGATGATTGAACTTTCTCATCCAATCTTTTTCATTCATTATGTGCCCTTCTTGATATGTATGCCTCCAGCATGGCTAATAAGTAGTCCACCAATCGATTTCATCCTCAATTCCCCGGTCTCATAAAACCACTCGACAAACATAAGTTTTCCCGGTATTTTCATGAGGATCGTGCATATGAATTTAAATGTCGCGATTATCAAGACGCTCTCCCATCATTTCCAGAAGGCGGATGGTAAATTGCGAATCCCGAAAAGGAGACGGATATATTTTGATCGCGGAGCGAAATGGCTCAAATTCTGCAATTTCGATGAACGTTTTCTCTGAACTCTAATTCGCGTTGGAAAGGAAAAAGGGCGAGCCCAAATCTTACCTGCTTCTTAAATTGGATAGAATAAGGGAAATTCTTGGTAAATTGCAGTAAGTCTTGGAGAGAATTTTAAAAGAAAATTGTATTTGTATCAAGAAAAACTTCTTATAATAATCTTTAATATTCAATTTATGGATATGGTCAAATAAATATAAAAATGAATCACTTTTGTCTGATTTCCATAATGTTCATTACATGCTACCAGTTTTGACAGTTGCATCATTTTCAAGTGTCGAGAGATAACAGTTATGAGGAAGACTGTGATGTCTATACCTGTTCCAAATGTTGAGTAGTGGGGAATGATTCAATTCTAGTTCACTATTGAGAGTGGTAAATTTAACATTTGACTTTGGAAGGCTTTTACTTTGGTAAAATTCCATTATCAATAATAAAAAACAAGTACTGTGTTTTACGGAATTTTACTTAATACTAAATTCACTACACCGTAGCTTCTTCAGACGAATGAATGTACAGAAAACAAGAATGAGAATATAAATATAAATGTTCTTAAGTAATTAAAAGCTTATTCAGTTGCTTCTTCTTAAGTGGTTATTTATGACAGTTATATCCAATAAAATTGAGGAATAGATTGCTCCCCGAAGAGATTCAATAGAGGTGAAGGGCTTAAATCGACTTGTTCATTGATGAGTCTACCTGAGTGTTTGTATTTATTGATTTATAAAGTTTCCCAAAGATCTACCTTCCAATATTTATTATCTGAATGCAAAATTTCAAACTGTGGGTGGAAAGAATGATTATTTTCTAAGAGATGATTCGCGTAATTTGAATCTGATTTTTATTTGAAAAACTGCGTGTATGTTCCCATATTCTAATATTAAAATTTCTATGTCTTCTACCAATGTAGAAATTATCACAGTCATTGCAATTCAATCTATAAACACCTGATTTATTGTTTTACCTGATTTGGTTGTATTATTTTTATATATTTGCCTAAATTATTATAGTTTGGAAAGCTATGTTGAAATTATTGCTACTCAAGAATGATTTCAGTTTCTCACTTGTAATGCCAACGTAGGTTAAGGTGTTGATGTTTTGTTTCAATTTATCGACAGGGTAAACTGCATTAAATGCGATTCTACTTTGTTTTTTATTTAAAATATTATTTATTAGTTTGGGATTGTAACCATTATTTTTGGCTATTTGTTTAATCAAATTTAATTCTTTGTTGAAATTTTCTGGTGATAACGGGATGTTAATCAATCTATGAATAAAACTATTGAATGCTGACATTTTATGTTGATACGGATGACACGACGAGCTATGTATTATAATATCTGTATGTGACGGCTTATGGTAAATTACGAAAATCATGTTTTCCATTTTCATTCGAAATTGTTACGTCTAAGAAATTTATCGAATTTTTATTTCGGTTGTGAATCCAATTTTGGATGTAATGAATTTATATGATTTTCGAAAATTTTAACTGTCTATCTGTTCCTGTGAAGCAATTAATGATATCGTCTACATAGCGATACCAGTATAAACAATATTTACTGAGTGGATGATTGAGAATTTTCTCTAAATTATTCATGAATATTTCTGCTAACAAAGGACTTAACGGATTGCCCATAATCAAGCCGTCTTTAATAGTATAACATTTGTTATTGAAATGGAAATAATTTGGATCTAAACAAATTTGTAACAATAATAACCTAAACCCAGTACTCGTTTTTTATTATTGGTAAATTTAAGGTTTTAGAAGGTTTGTTGATTTACAAACTTTCCAACAGATTCGATGTCATCCTTCATTGCATTTGTGAAGAATTTTCTTCATTTAATATAATTACGTGAATCGTAGATTCAATGTGTTCAAAATTTGAGGAAAGTGTTCTTTGAATATAGATTCAAAATTTCGACCATTTCGACGTAAGTTGTTAAACATCCACTGCATTCAATTCTGTATATTCAGACTGGTTGGGTTTATTCGTTCTTTAGTTGGCATTGAAGAGTAATTTGCTTATGGTGGGACTACTGGAAAAGAAGATTGTTGAATTGAATTTGGGAAGACGTAAGTGAGATATGCGTATTCATTTATTTTGAGGTTTTTTATTATGGAATACAGTATTTGAGAAAAAACTGTTTTTCTTCTTCGCGTTTATTAATAGTGTTGATGTGGAAAACTAAAATATTGTTATTTGATGCAATTTTAATATATATATATATATATATATATATATATATATATATATATATATATATATATATATATATATATATATATATATATATATATATATATATATATATATATATATACTTTGAAAATAGAGGATTTACAAAATTTTGAATAATTGTATTTACAATAAATGCTTATATCTATAATTTTAGTGTGTGTAGGAAAAAAAGAAGGTAACATGGGAACCATACTATCTTGTATATGATTCAATAATCGAATGAAAAAACCTGAGGAAAAAACTAGTTTCCCTGTCACTATTGCACTAGCAATAGCTTGTCTGTTTATGTTGTGTTAGTGTCGTGTGTACATAAAGAGTGCCCAGCCGCTTCATTCTCTCTTGCATTGCATGAT
Source organism: Cryptolaemus montrouzieri (assembly GCA_013387265.2). NCBI lineage: Eukaryota > Metazoa > Arthropoda > Insecta > Coleoptera > Coccinellidae > Cryptolaemus > Cryptolaemus montrouzieri. Next base: position 36,655,119 of record JABFTP020000144.1, read on the forward strand.
TTCCAAATGAACACAAGGATGAAAGGAAGGGGGTTTGGGACAGGAATCTGTAACAACGGAAGAAGAAAACCAGTAGAAAAATATTTCAACAATCATACTTCTTATATGTCTGAACAAACCTAAGAAAAGATTTTACATAGCAAGCAAGGTCATGAAAAGGACTAAGGGGATAATAAAAAATACATAGCCTGCGATATTTCCTCAAATTCCCCCTCTGTTTGACCGAGAGAGCCCCGATGGCCAGGTTCAGTCTTCCAAGTGATGCCGATTATGATCTATAGATGTTTTGGAATCATTATGAACCCAATAATCTGGGTTGACATCTCCCATATATATTCTTCGTGGAACTTGATTAATCTAAAGCAATACAGGTAACTCCTCCTCAAGAAATGGCCGATAAGCAGGACCGTTTAGTCTGTTAGGGAAAAAAATGGCTCTATCAAATAATTTCCAATTAATCCGACCCAGTCATTTAGTGAGAATTGTTCTTGATGATGAGATTCTTCAATCAAATGGGAGTTTTCCTCAGCCCAATAATGATTATTGTGAAAATTTGTGACAACAGTTCTCGAAAAGTTAGCTTCGTCTGTGAACATTATTTTTCTATCAAAATGAGCATTTTCTCTAATTTTATCTAAGAACCATCGGCAGAAATTCATTCTTGAAGGAAAATTTCGAAGAAGTTGAGAAGTTGAGTTTGGACGCGTTGAATATGAAACAGGTACAATAAAAAGTCGTGGAGAATTCTCCAAACTAGAACATGTAAAATATTTAACTGATTCCCAATTTTTCTTGTGCTTGTGAAGATTCAAATCAATACAATTCAAAACTGCTTCCTCAATATCTGAAGTTCTCATAGTTTGAGTATCACCTTTTAAATGATTATTTGCAGTGAAAGTACCAGTTTCCCTCAACCTTCTGTGGATATTTGAAAATTTTCGCCTGTCTTGTGCTACTCGATTTGGAAAGCTCACCTGATATAATCGCCTAGCTTCTGTTGTGTTTCCGTCAGCCATACCGTACATGTAATGGATATCAGCCAATTCGGCGTTAGTAAAATTAGCCATTTTTTCTTTCAGTAATAACTTCAAAAGTCTTAAAACTAATCGTTCATTTAATAAACAATTCGAGCAGACACTGGTTCAACTTAAGCAATTGTCAAAATAAATAAATAAATTAAAAAAATCAAAGCCTACTTGTCATTTTTTAATTAGAAGTGCTTTCAATTGAGCGAATGCATATAATCGTTTTATATTTTTTTGCTCGAGAACGGTTGGAGGTACGAAAAAATTACAAGTGTTAAAAAAGTTTCTTAATTGAACGAAGAAGACGAAAATTAATTGTACGCTGATCAGTGGCGTATTACAAAAAGGGTTGAAAGGGCAAAATAAGACATGGCTCCGGAAAAAAAAACGCATTGTAGATTCTAGTTGAAATTTACGACCTGTAATGATGGAGGCTGTAAAAAATAGCTTGAATTCCTTATTTGGGCTGAATATCTCAAAAACTGTAGGAGTATTGAAAAACAAAAACAAGTTTTTCCGGAAATTTCAACACCCTGTAACTCTGTAACGAAGCTTTTGCGGACCTATGTTTATATGAACTTTTTTCTTAAAATTTCACGTAGATTTACCCCCTCAAGTTGTGACATACTATTATGTAATACTCTGTACTTGATAAAATCACGTAGTGGGATTCAATTAAGAAAAAAATTTACGTTTGAGTGATTCATCTGCAGTATGCATGTACCCTGAAATTCGTCAGGAAGACGTTTGTTACTGGCAGAATTATTTGGTTTGTAAATAGTGGGCTACAAATATTTCATAGTCATTTTTTATTCGCTGTTTTTTTTCTGCTAAGAATGACGAAAAAATCGTAACAACAATTTTGCGTTAAACTAGAAAGTGTTATACGATAGCTTTCGCAAGGATGACGACTGCGTTTGATAACCAGATTATGGGAAATATACAATTGGACAAGGTATATGAATAACTCAAAGATGGTGACACATCTGTTGATACCTCCTACAGTCCTCATATAGATTCCTGCGACTTTTAGTTATTTTCATATGCGATTAATGCTTCGAATGTGATATCGAAATGTGAGTACCAGGAGTGCTTTCAGAATGTGCTCGAAGATGTTGCGAAATTCAATGGAAATACCCCCAGATAATAAATATGGAGGTAGGTCAGATTGTTTTCGTGTATACGAAGGTGATGAATATCCGTTTACCCAAGAAGTAAAACTTACAGAACGCATCCGATGGATATGTGTTCATACCTTCTCTATTATTTCATGTGTTTGTTATCAGATCATGAGTACCTGCTGGACACAATATTCACGACTTTCCGATTTTCAACATTATTTGACTATTACTATATAATAAAATTTTTCAACTCAAGAACGGAGGGCATATCAGAGCTATACTAGTTTACAATATAGGTAAATGCGGTCCCGAGATATAAGCACAAGAAGTTGGTAATTAAATTATATGCACATTTTGACATATTTACTAAAATTTATTGATATATAGAAAATTATACAATATTTAAATGATGACTTATATTTTAATTTTCACTACGTGGAATGATAAGGATTTAATTATAGGAAAACGTCGAATTGGCTTCTTACAGTGATTATTGATCATTTCTGATACGATTTTTGGCCATTCTTTGAATTTTAATCATGAATCATATTTGGTTAATAAACACTCAGAATTTTGATTCAAGTACTCTAATAATTTCAGTTTTTCAAAGAAAACAAATATATAATGTTGCGAACCATATTATGAATCATTAAAACGTCAATGGAATAACCCGCAAGTATTTGTCGTACAGGTAAGTGCTGCTTAATTTTCGGGAGGAAATAATGGCTTTTCGAAGATATTATTCTCGGTATTTAACCGAGAATAATAAACGTGATCTTTGATCACGTTATTTTTGAACTCTTTGATCGTCAATGAATATTGGCAGCAGATGAATAACAAAACAATTTCCTACTTCATGTGGATTTGAAATGCAAGTGCAAAGGTCATTCGTTACCATGATCCAATTGTCCTCATTTTGTTTTTATAATCTTCAGTGGAAGCGACGTTTTGAATTTTTCTAAATTAAGTCACCTGTCTGGTGACCACTGGCGCAAGATCGTATCACATCCACCTTATTTTATTGTGTTGGATTTTCCTAAATGCTTGGTGATATCGAAAAATTCATAAGGCGAAGTACACATCCTAAAGAAAACAACCAATGAAGTTTCTTAACTTCGATTAATTATCCATTGAAACGTACATTTGAAATTTTCATTTTTCAAGAATTAGTGGCACTTTCCGTGGTATCAAACAACTTCAACGTTATTGTTGTCGAACGAAATCCATTATTTTTATGACCATAATAATGCGTATTACCAATTCAATTTTGGGGCACATAATGACGGTTGAAGCTACAACATGTACACACACGCTGACAAGCCTGGAATACTAACCACACATAGTTCATCTCTCTCTATTTACGATGCAATTACTGTATAATGTAACTGTGGGACCCTCACCTAATACCTCAATTAATAATCGTGACATACCTGTCATTTGCTGACAGATGAATCGAACGATAGCCGTGCGTCCTCGACGCTTTTGTTTCTAGTTATTTATTCAACAGGTCTTGCCACGTTTTATAATAAACAATAACCGACTTTACGTTTCGAGGAACGAACAGTTACGCTATTATAATATGAGATTATGTAGAGAGAATTCTGATTATTCTTCAAGACAATCTGTTTTGAAATGTTTTACAATTCTATTTCAAATATTACCAATAAAATTATGAAAACTGGAATGTAAACAATTATTTCAGTTATAAAACAAAATTGTATAGAAATCGGAATACTTTTTATATATCATGATGATGGATGCTATAGAAGGTGTGTTATTTAATATTTTCTTCTTTCCACAATATGTCGCGTCATTGTACGTTGTATGGACAAAGTGTGAAGGGAAGATAGGTAACTCAAAAGCGTTGCATATTTCAAATTTATATTTAAATATACAGGATGTAAAGTATCAGAAATTTATATCGAAGTTATGTTTTCTTAAATAAAATGCCCTATTTATCATATTTCCCTTAGTGAATAATGTGAGTTTCTCAAGAAATTATTATACTTAAAATCAACGGCTGTTTTGTTGGGAATTCGACAAACTTAATTATGTTTTCACTTTTGAGGGTGTAGATGAATGTACAATGTAAATATGCTTCGATTACATTTCGATATTTGCTTATTATAATGGATGATTCACCAGTGGCGCGGTGCTCTGTAGCTCGTACACTCTTGATGATTTCATTTCTGTTCGAACGGTATTGTATTTGGAAAGTAAAAATCTATTTCAGCAATTTATTTTGAAGTAGACAGGGTGTCCCAATTTTCTATAAAAAAATCTTCGGAGGTTTTTTTGCTGATCAGTTTTGTCACAATTTTTTTTTCCGTAAAAATTCATGAAAATAGTCTCTCATATCATCGCATGCTCCTTCAGCCAGAGAGGATGAATACTTTTTTCCTTTCGTTTTCTTATTGCCCAAGGATAGCTTTATTGATGAATTGAAATAGATTATCCTCATTTTATACAGGAGTGACTCTAAAAATTATTGAATATTGTAATTTTAAAAATATCATATCTCGATTTTTTCAAATGGAACATCCTGTATTTTATTATTCATGCCAACGCTTAAAATATTGTGCCATATTTTTGCAGAAGTAACCTTATCTTTATCTTCGACCATTTTCGAAATAAAAAAAAATAAACTAAAATAATAAAATCAGAGGTTGCGAAAGAAGAGTTTATTAGTAGATATCATTATACTTGATCAGAGAAATGAAGACATTTCAAGGTAGTCGTGTATGAAATACGTAATAGATTGGTTTTTGGTGAGATGATCTACAAGGTGTTGAATTATTTCAATAGGTGTGTGAAATGTTGCCCATTTCTTTGTAGACACAACTCAATCCTTCTGAGGACAGACTGCGACAATATTTGCGGATTAACTGACTGAAAGGCGTCGACTATTCTCTGTCTCTTATCCAACTGTGTTGTAGAAGGAATCTAGTAAACAATACCCTTAATATAACCCCACAAGAAAAAATCTAGACTCGTAAGGTTCGGAGACCTAGCTGGCCATCTAACAGAACCACCACGTCCTATCCATTTGTTTGGAAATACATTATTCAAATGCTTCCTAACCTGATGTGAGTAATGTGCCGGTGCTCCATCCTGTTGAAACCACAAATCTTGTTTTATATGCTCTGGTACATCAGCAAGTAACATCGGTAGATGATTTTGCAGAAAATTTAAATACATTGCACTATTGAGGTGCCTTTCGAAACAGTGCGGCCCAATTAGATATCCATTTACTATTGCGGCCCATACATTCAAGGACCAACAATGCTAGTGATCTATTTATCTCATGAGGTGTGGATTTTCCGTTGCGTAATAATGAAAGTTGTGCCTGTTAACAAGCCCATTCTTGTGGAAAGTTGCCTCGTCAGAGAAAAGAACTCTGCTAAACATATTTGGATTTTCCGCTACTTTGTCACTTGCCCAATTGCAAAAAATGATTCAATTTCCATATTCGTGATTGTTCAGTTCCTGATGCAGCTGTATATGATATGCATGAAATTTATTCACTCTCAAGATTCTCTGGACGGAAGTTAGACTTATATCTGTTAACTGAGAAATCTCTCTTTGGCTTTTATATGAGTCCTCTGTAACTGTCAAGAAAATTGATAACTGGTTTTCTTCGGCTGTAGCAGTTTTTGGTTTTTCGTGTTTTTTTTTTAAGCGCTATTACCCGTTTCGATAAATCTAATTAGAAGTTTCTCAAAGCATCTTGCATCAGGATGCAACTTATTAGGAAACCTTTGTGCATAAACTCTACTTGCCAACAAAAATTTTCTATCACACTCACCCAGAATAAAAATCATATCAACCATTTCTTCTTTGGAGAACTTCATGGCAGTCAATTGAGAAAATTGGGTTCAAACCTCACTTTAACAATGTTTAATAACGAAACACTGATAAGTTCACCATGTTAAATGCAGAATATGATATGTCCGGACACCTGACAGAAGGCACAAATACAAAAAAGGTTCAACACATACCTCGATTTACGTTTGAATCATCTTGATTTTTATCATTCGTTAAAAGATTTGTTTAGGTTTAATTTTTTACTACTTAAGTCATCACAGAAAAAACAAACTTCTGTGCGAATAATGATGCATGTTGATGAGTTTGATACGGTTTGTAGAATTTTCATCAAAAATTTCACAAATAATCGAATATTTCGAAAATGATCGAAGATAAAGATAAGGTTACTTCTGCAAGAATATAGCACAATATTTTATGCGTTGACATGAATAATAAAGTACAGGGTGATACTTTTGAAAAGATCAAGATATGATACTTTTAAAATTACAATTTCAATAATTTTTTGAGTAACTCCTGTTTAAAATTAAGATAATCTATTTTAATTCATCAATAAAGCTATCATTGGGCAATAAGAAAACGAAAGGATAAAAGTATTCATCCTCTCTGGCAGAAGGAGCATGCGATGTTGAGAGATCCTATTTTCATGAATTTTTACGAGAAAAAAAAAATTTTGTGACAAAACTACTCACCAAAAAAACTTATTACTTAAAGACATTATAGCAGAGTTTAGGCCGCTCCTTAATCTTGAACATAAAAGTGGTCAATCTGAAAAAACCACCCAAGATTTTTATATAGACAATTGGGACACCCTGTTTACTGCAAAATAAATTGCTGAAGTAGATTATTTTTTTCTAATTACAATACCGTTCGAACAAAAATGAAATCTTCAAGAGTGTACGAGCTACAGAGCACCGCGCCACTAGTGAATCACACAGTATAAAATTATATTTACAAACGTGCACAAGTTTACGTTTACAGCAAGTATGCAGTTAACTATTCGGAAAGATAAAATTAAAATGAATGATACATCACAAGAGCTGGAGAGAGAGATGTCGGTATATACCAACCATCGCCCAGATGGCGAGAACAACTGGCTGTAAAAATATGGTATACCTACCCTGGGAGCTTAGTTCCTAAGCTGAGATCTCATGAAAGTTTCCTCAGATTATTTGCTTGAACGAAGTTCACAAGTTCACAGTTTAATAACAGTTTTTAAATTATTCCAGATTTTGTAAAATTTTTACCTATTTTTCTCTTCCGGGTGGTAACAAAATTATTTAGGGTAACTAAAACACAAACGGAATTTTCGACTATGTATGTACTACCAACAGGTAAATGAAATGAATCGATCATTGTTTCTAACTCTCGTTCTTCGTCGGACAATATGAAAACCAATACAAAGTGACATCAAATATACATGAATGGTTCATTATTTGAATCTATAAAAATCAGATTTGCATTTTACAACTTTGAAAGGGAGTTATTATTTGAATACATCGAAAATTTGGGATTATATAGATTAGTTAGGTCGTTCATTATCTGAAAGTTGTTAAATTTCATCCAAATCTAGGTGTTTGAGTTTTATACCCTCAGAGGCACAATGTTTTGATTTATTAATATCTACTTGAAAAGAATTGGCCATTTTGAATGCATTGGTTGTTCAGTTGAATCTTTTTTCCAAGGAATGTTTAATGCTTTTTATATCTAATTTTATAGAACATCCAGTCTGTCTTATGTAGAATTTATTGCATATAAACTCCTGATTTATTTGAATTCTCTATAGAATTTTTATCATTAAATAATGAAACGTTCTTCTCGACATTTTCATATATCTGTCAAAAATATGTTAACGGAATGAATTGATTTGTTGGTCCTTATAATTTTATATATTTGGCTAAAAGCTATATGTGATTACTTCCGTTTTACTATTTTACCAATTAGGCCATGACCCAAATTAGTGAAACGATAATAATTACATAAAGGTTTTAGTGAAATATATATCATTTTATGTATCAAAAATCCAAGAAATTCATTCCTTTAACATATTTCGGAAAGACAAGTGAAAATGTTTCGAATAACCTTCATCGCATTCAGACCTCAAAATAAATTGTCATCATTCTTATTTGAGATTTTGAATAAATCAGAGGTTTATGAGCTCTTTGTCCAGACCGCAATAATTTTAGCTTAGGTCAAACTAATCTTTCCTTCAAAATTAGATATATAAAATATTGAATTCAGTGAAAATAAACAAGATTCAATATTAGCTAACCACTGCATTCAAAATGGCCAATGTTTCCTAGTATTTTTGAATTAAAAGTTTTACACATTGCTTCAAAGGGTAAAAACTAGATAATTGTTTTACTATAATCAGTGACAATTTTCGAATCAGTTTTGATGACAAATTCCAGATAGTGAACGACCAGATTGATTTTTATAAATCTCAAATTATCGATGTATTCAATAGTTGTTTAATACAGTCCAAATGTCTGTTTTCTCTAAAACAATGTGACGACGTAATCATACTTATTTCATATCACTTTGTACTAGATTTCATAATGTAACAGTGATTTATAAACATCAATTTATTTGTTAGTAGCAAAAATACAATAAAAAATTCCATTTGTGTTTTAATAATGCCTAACCACAAAATAGTAACGGCGATACAGTGGCTTATTCAGGGTGTTCATCTTTCATTGTCGAGATTCGGAAAAAATCAAATCGCATTACATTCTTCTTTTCAAACTGCACATGCTGAATAATAATTGCAATACCTATCGACTGGTTTATAGGGTTCCAACACTCAGTTCAAACAATTCACAAACTGAAAAGGATTATTTATTGAGGAATTTATTCATGAACTTTGAGCTTTGAACTCAATTTCATTGAAAATTTTATTGAATATTACAATAAATGCTCAAAAGGTCTACTTTCTTCTTGAACACATTTTTCAAGTACATGAATAAAGTTCTTTCGAACAATACTCAGGGCAAAATCTATTAATAGCCCTATCAGCGAAGAGATTAGAAATAGCATTTCAAAACAGCGTAAAAAAATAGCTTTTAGAGCCGACATGAAACTGTACCAAGAATTTATCAATGAAAGATAAAAATGATAGATTTGAAAATACTGGAGTTTGCAAGTTTTCCTGTATGTCTATATAGGTCATACTGATCGTTTATTCAAAACTAGATACAAAGAGCATCAATCAGATTACAATAACCAGAGAACTGACGAATATGCTTTCTCTTCACATTGTATCGAAAATGGCCAACATTTTACTCCCATAGATCTAATTCAAATTATTCAGGGAATACGAAAGTTAGATTTCTTAGAATTCTCCGAAATTTTGAAATTCCAACAGACCCTCACAAAGAAGGACCACCATGGCCCGGCTTATTTGTCTATATATAATATGCTTGAATAATACCTGCTTTTATTATAGTTTGTTCATTAACTCTTGTTCGCACCCTTATTCATTTTTTATCTACCTGTTTGTGTATTTATGCAATTTCAACTTTAGGTCAGTACTACAGCTGAAGATGGTCGAAAGACCCAAATTGCAATGCTGATTTTTGATGAATCTCTTGTGAAAGTGTATTACAGAGTTTGATTTCTTATTATTATCAAATTTCATGATGAAATGAGAAAATGAGAATTACTTGTAGGTAAGAAAAATAAATACACGGGTAGTATTGTTACTGGGAATGTGAACACTGAATAGATTAATCAATACAATATCATAGTTTTTAATCTATTCATTTCACATATGGTAAACATAAATTTAAAAAGAAATTGTTCAAACTCATTTGATAGTCAATCAATCAGATTATACCAAGAAACAGATATGGTGTTGCCTATAGGGTTTTTATGAATTATTTCTAGCATTAGTTCTGAAGAGGAGAGTTCAAAATTTGATATGTGGACCACAATTTTGCGAGATCTCTTTGCTGTCTTGTTCTCGAAGAATTCTATGCAAGATTTATCTAACGCAATGCCACCGAACATTCCACCTACAAATTCTTCCATAGCAGAAATCAAGTTCAGAGTCCGCACTGTGAGACGGGCTCTCGAGCAGCTGAACTGCTCGAAGGCAGTTGGTCTAGGCGAAATACCATAAATCGTCCTGAGAAAGTGTGCTCCCGAACTGGCACCCGTACTTAACCGTCTGTTTCAGATTTATTATGAAAGCCAGACTTTTCCGAACACCTGGAAACTAGAGAGAATTCAACCGATCCCAAAAAGGAAAGAAGTCCTTACACCAAAACTACCCCTTGTTGCACTTCTTCCCATTATGTCCAAAGCGATGGAGAGAGCCATAAATGATGAAATCATGGAATATCTTGAGTTGCAGGGAATTATTAACGACCTTCAGTATGGTTTTCGCAGTCAAAGATAGACAGGATATCTGCTCGCCTACGTCACTCATTGTTTGTACATCAACGATGGAAAAGTATGGAGAATTTAGAGCGATAGCCCTCGACATCTCTGAAGCCTTCTATAGGGTTAGGCATGCGGTCTTGTTGAATAAACTTACAGCATATGGGCTTCCCGAAAAATTGCGCCGTTGAATAAGGTGATTTCTTTCAAATAGATCCATTATTTCGCCAATCTTGTTCCTATTGCAGATAAACGATCTTCTGACATCTACAGAGAACAAGATCTTCGGTATTGCAGACGATTATACACTAGTTTTGTCTTTCAGTAGTCTGAGGCCGATTACAGCGACTGAATCTCAGCTTCAGAGATTTCAACAAATTAACAACTTAACTCTGACTCACAGAGGATATCTGAGTAGGTTCAGTTGAACCTGGTGAGCTTCAACGCGAGCAAGACGTAAGCAACTACGTTTTCTAGAAAGGTCCCCGCTGAAGAACGTCCTCTAATGATGCAAGGCCAACAAATTGAATCCAAAGATTCGATGCTAAACTTCTTTTCAGAGCCAAGCGATACTTCACGTCATCTCAGCTGTTGCTTCTATATAAGGCGCAGATTCGACCTGCTTTGGAACATTGTTCCTATGTATGGGGATTTGCGTCCAAAAATTCGTTGGGGATGTTGGATAGTGGGCAAAAACGGTCTGTGCGCCTCATCGACCACCCAGAGATCACCCGCGATCTCCAACCGTTGGCTCTCAAAAGACAAATTGCTGACCTTTCTCTATTTTACATATGCTTCCACGGAAGATGCTTCAAAGAGCTGAAAGTCGTTGTTCCGGGAAAATGAATGTTTTGCCGCAACACTAGGCTGGCAAGGAGTTTTCATCATATGGCGATACATTTATCGACCACTCGAACCTCTCTCTATAAGAATTCATTCGTTTACAGGGCCAGTAAGCTGTGGAACTCGCTTCCGTCCAACATCTTCCCACCATCCTACAATTTGGCCCTCTTCAAGAAGTGAGTAAACAAATACCTCAATTTTTCCCAGGCGCTCACTCATGGAAAGCGCGCATAAGAAAAAAGATTTGCAGTAGCCACATGAACTGTATTGTTTTATGAAATTCTGTGGGATAAAACACGAAAGAAAACTGTGGGTCAAAGTGAAATCGAAGGATAAGCACATGAGACGAAAAATTCATGAAATATTATTAGAATAAATACCGAAGTTTTGGGTAATGTTCGAATGAATGTTATTTATAGGCTTGAACAGTATTCTCAAGAAGAAGGTGAACCCTTTTTAATTCGATAACCGTTGAAAATGGGTATGGTGTCTATACAAAATTCAATAAGATTAGAAACTCTTATTCAGATTAAACTGTTCAATACGGTATGTCCCATTTAAAATGAAATGAATGTGATTTGAATGTTTCTAAATGTTAACAATGAAAATTGAACACCCTGTATAATTCTGCTATCATTAGCTTTGCTTATTACAAAATCTATGTTTTTTAAGAATGTTTTAGTGTATTGGTGGAAATTTTTTATTTTTGACAATCCTGAGAAGTGCAGGAAGAGATAGGTCAAAGTTTACAAAATTTCGAATAATTCAAAAACCTTTAGGTTAGGGTCTGAAAATTTCTCTGAACAGTGAATTTATTTCAGTATGAGAAATACTGAAATGATCCGAGAAATAGGGCATTCTATTAAAAAAAAACAGAACTTCGATATAAATCTCTGGAACGAAAGATCCTGTATATTCGAAAATAAATTTGAGATATGCAAAGGTTTAAGATCTACCTATCTTTCTCTTACATCTTTTTGATACCATGCACAGTTTCAGAGCTATCGAACAAACACGCATTAAATGGACTCATGGAAAAAATGAATTTTACAGTTGAATTACCCTTAGTCTTAAAATTCAGTATTATTGGTACTATAACGTAAATCAATAATATACTAGAAATTCAGTGATTCCTTAAATCTTTTACATAAAATTGCCATTCTTTTAAGAATGGATGCAAAAGTTATTCAAATTTATTGAAAGACATTTTAGATATGGACACTTTGGCAAAGTGTAATCATGGTTATGGATTACCACTACAATTTGTAATCTTGATCACAAATTAAGGAAATTAAGCTAAAATTACTCACGTTAGTCTATAAATGCTTATTGAATAATTAATCAAGTGAAGAAAACACTAGGCTCAAGTTTCACAAACTATGATGACTAAAATGTTTGATATTTGTTTCGGGTTTTATCCCTTTCTCGAGTACGAAGATGAGATTAATATATTTCAGTGTCCTAAGAAAAAAAAGCTTTTTCATGAAAGGAAAACCAAGAATAATCGTTGCGCAAATGAATAAGAATTAAAAAATAAAAGATGAACATTTCGTTTGAATGCGGATGGGAACCACTATTATAGATTAAGGTATCAAAGATCGTTGGTTTTTGATAATTGTAAAATTCAAGATAATTATCTGATCCCGTAATCTAAATATCTAAGAAATAAAGTGGGGACAAACTGAATCTAAGCTGGTCATTAGTTATTATGTATGTGAGCTGATGAAATTTCTACGAATTGAAATAACTCTAATCTCTTGATTTTGTCACCCAAATATAAAATTTGGGCCTTTGTGAAACCTTAGAAGTGATTTTCGTTTATAAGATGTTCTGAAAAATTTATTATGAATTATTTTTAATGCTCGTCTACCTTAATATTTTTGGAACGACCAGTTTGACAATCCTATAATATCATTTATATACACCGCTTTATTCACTTGAATCAAGTCGATCTTTGTTATTGACCAAGAGTGAACATAGCTTTTTTATTTGTGATTATTTCATTTTATTTTGTTTCAATAAATGGCTTCGTTTAGTTTCATTTGTGGGGCATAATTAATTCTTTGATGTATTATTTTTCGTGAACCTGAAGGGCGCTATTAATTCATCTATGATGTAATTGTTTTACTTGGTATTGTTTAAAGAATTTTTATGTTTATTTCCAAGTTTTTCATGAAAAGGGAACCGTGAGTATTTGTTGCGCAAATGAATAAAATGAAAAAAAATAAAAGGTGTACATTTCCTTTTATTGCTGATGGGAATTACTATTACGGATTGATGTCTCAATGAACATTGGTTTTCAATGAATATAAAATTCTAGATAAATATCTGATCTCATAATTTGAATGTCTAAGAAATAAAGTGTCTTATGAATATTTTCAGTTCATTGAATTGGAATCGTATCATAAAACGAAATTCATCAGCTCACAAATGTAATCTACTAATAACTAACGAATAGCATAATTTCCGTTAGTCCCCACTTCCCTCATATGTTTCTTGAGTATAAATGACATTGTACTCTGTTAACTTTCGTTTTTTGAAATGAGAAAAAATCATTTCCATCGAATATCTTTCCGATAACATTCAATTTAGCCATTTTCAAGAAGCGAGTGAACGCACACATTCAATCATTTTGGGTGACCACAGTTGTGGCATGGCAGACATTACCTCCTTCCAAGAGTTGAGAATAACGAATAAAATATTTTCATTCATTAGGTCCAATAATTGGTTCATATTGAGTAAAAGTTGTATGTAGTTCATAAGTTAAAAGTTACTTTCTGAGATGTATAAGTTAACTTTTATACATTGTCAAAACGATCTCGGTAATATACATGATTATATCATATACACAAGATCTTGTAGTTACCACAGCCACCATACAGTTCAGATTTAGCTTCTTGCAAATTTGGCAGTTTTCAAGTTCAAAAGTGCCATTTGAAGGAGGCCGATTTGACGATAAACAAAGAAATGAAAAAGGAAGGCGACACCGAGAGTAAATTTTTTCAGAGTTGGTAAAATCGTAGGCGGTTTATCATTATATCCTATGTCTTAATAGCTGACAACATGACCGACCTGCAACAACTGGTCAATAGGGTAGGTGAACAAAGCCAATCAATGGGCCTAAATATAAATGTAAAAAAAAACAAAATTTATGATTATCTCCAGAAACCAGCAAATGTTCGAAAACTCTACGCTAATATTTAACGCAAGGCTCATAGAAAGAGTAGAAAAGTTTAAATACTTGGGAATCGGGCTGTTTCAAGACTGGTCATCAGAAAAAGAGATAAAATATCGCATAGAGCAAGCACGACAGGCATTCCTAAAGTTTCAAAAAGTGATCACCTGCTCCGACTTTGACCTTAACCTAAAGCTAAGATTCACTAAGTGCTACATTTGGTCGTTGCTTCTTTATGGTATGGAAGGTTGGACATTAAAAGCGAATGAAATAAACAAATTAGAGGCTTTCGAGATGTGGCTATACCGCAGAATCCTTAAAGTACCCTGGACGGCTAGATTGACAAATGAGGAAATTCTTAGACGAGTTAACAAACAACGTGAACTGTTTGCAGTGATCAAAAAGAGGAAAATAGCATATCTGGGTCATATAATGCGAAACACGAAATATCAATTCCTGCATTTGTTAATCGAAGGCAAGATCGAAGGCCGGAGAGGGATCGGACGGAAGAAAATGTCTTGGCTGCGAAATATCAGGCAGTGGACAGGACTACACGATATACAGTCATTGATACACACCGCAAGAGATGGAGACGCAATGGAAAATGTTATCGCAAACATCCATTAATAGATATGCATTAGAAGAAGAAGAAGAAGATGTTGTTTATACAGTTAGCAACATTTTAATGATTATCAATTATGTGTAGAATATAATATCTGTAGAAAAAATTGAAATCAATAAATTCGAATAAAACGTTGAAGAGGAGAAGTATCAAATTGATATGCCATAAGAAATATATGAATTTTATATCCCCTTCAACAAATTCCAGATAAATCCATCGATTAGGAGCCAGTCACCGAAATTAAAACTTTCGGGGGCGAAAATAACAACTCGGAATTGTCAATGAGAGCATCCAAAAATAATTGAAAAAATCTCGTATACATGATTGACGGTAATAAAAGCAGAACAGAATAGAATTTGATAATCGGCTTAGTCCGCGTGACGCAGACACACCTAGGGGAAGTCGCCTGCTCGCCTTCCGTATCCCGGGTCGCGAGCAGGGCACCCCCTGCGATGCCGAGCATCGCATTCCATACGCAGATTTGTATTTTATAAGGGAGGATTACCGGATATTTGCAATTGACGGGATTTCATTTGCTTAATATGAACGGAGGCATGGGCGGAGTGACAAATTTCAGACAGAATTTCAGTTGTCTTTATGAGTGCAATAATGTTGTATCAGTTTTTTCCATTCTTCTACTTCAGAGATTTGAGGTTTTCTTTAAAAACTTTTTAGTCTCATCAAGTAGTGGAAGGCTGCATCACGTATGTCAACAAGGAGAATAGTTCATAATTGTTCCAACACTGTTAGGGATATGCACATATTTAAGAATAAATTCAAATAGGATTATAAAAAATAACGATAGGGAATAGTCGTAAAAGCTTTATTAAATCACTAGCAGGATACTGTGCCTTCTGATCCGAAATATTGAAAATTGAACAAAGTTTAAGTGCATAATAATTATATATCTTCACCAATCAATTCAGGATCATAAACTAAAATGTGATAATTATTGCTGTTCAAAGACTACCAACTGTAGGTTAAATAACATTAAGACGACCAAGCATTCAACATAAACAAATTAAAATATGGTTATTTAGAATCCAAATGAGATTCCAAAATGCCCACTTTCTGCTAGATTACGCTCCTTTCCTTTCTTACCCTTTCATTTCAACCTTGAATACTTCGAATGGCATCACAGAAATTCATTCTCCTTTCAGTTAATTTATATCATACAGGGTGCTTCAGCGAAAACTGAGCAGAGGCTATACCTACCAAGATACTCATCAAAAACCGATCATTGTTTGTTTCAAAGGGGGCATCTTTTGGGGTACAATGCTTGCCTGAAATATCAACCCCCAACATTTTGAATAGAACGATGAGTCGAGTGATGACTCAAAAGAAAGGTAGTATCTTTGTCTACATTGCCTTGAACAAATTTCCATTTTTAATTGAAAACTGTGAAAGATACAGGGCGAGCAACTGAAAGATAGGGAAGACTATTTCCCTGAGACTATTCAAGTTTCAGTGAGGTAAAATGGAACAGATCCATGCTGATCAATGGCAGTCATCATCAAGTATCATCCTCATCTCGAATTTCAACCCCTGGAGTAGGGGTGCCAACCCTTAAAAATTTGAAAGAGGGTAGATAGGTCGAGTGATAACTTAAAAGAAAGGTATTATCTATTTCTGCATTCCTGTGAAAGAATTTTCATTTTTGATTGAAAACTGTAGAAGATACAGAGAGAGCCACTGAAAAATAGAGAAGACTATTGCCCCAAGACTATTGGAGTATTAGTGCGGAAACTGGAATAGATTCATTTAGATCAAAGATAGACAGCCTTTGATTTGGAATGAATCTGTTCCATTTTTTTGAATTAATACTTGAATAGCTCAGGGTGATAGATAGTCTCCTGTATTTTTCAGTAGCTCACTATGTATCTTCTACAGTTTTCAATCAAAAATAAAAATTCGTTCACGGGGATGCAGACAAAGATAATACCTTTCTTTCGAGGTATCACTCGATCCATCTACCCTCTTCAAGGGTAGTCATCCCTGCTCTAGGGGTTGAAATTCGAGATGAGGATGGTACTTGATGATGACTGCCATTGATCAGCATGGATCTGTTCAATTTCGCTTCACTAAAACTTGAAAAGTCTCAGGGAAATAGACTTTCCTATCTTTCAGTTGCTCACCCTGTATCTCTTACAGTTTTCGATTGAAAATAGAAATCCAAATGTAGACAAAGATACCACCTTTATTTTAAGTCATCACTCGACCCATCTTACCTATTCATAGTGTTCCAGGATTTCAGGCAAGTTTTGTACCCCAAAAGATGTCCCCTTCGACCTGTTTTTGCCTTTTGATCAGAAATGAATATCTTGGTAGATATAGCCTCTGTTTAGTTTTCGTTGAAGCACCCTGTATATTTTATTGAAGCAGTGTGAACTAATGACTTGCGATTCATTCATGAAGGAAGTCCAGGCTATTTGGGTCTTAGAAGTCCTTGCACGAGCTATCTAATGATTATCAAGTTTTTGATTTAAATGATAGAGCTCCAAAATGAACTGAAGTCATACACAAACTACAATGATATCCTTCAAGCAAGGATCATCGGCAAAAATTAATTTTTAAGGAAATATCGAAGAAGTGGGTCCTCAAAACATTTAAAGCGTATGAATGTAGCTAATAGTCATGAAAAATTTTCCAAATTAAGAAGTGAGAAAATCTCAATGTTTACAACTTTCTTCATCGAAACAGCATCACCTCCAATAATGGCCGTAGGTTCTGGGGTCTCAACTATGTCAGTTGCAGTATTTGTTACCCTACATATTCTAACATATATAAATTCAGGACAGCATGGATTCTCCTGTTCCCCCTGATTCCCCTATTGCTAATCTCACCTACTCCTTACCTCTGTTCTTTTATACTTAAAGGAATTGCCCTCTTAATTTATTAGGAAATTGCTGGAGTCAATTTTCCATTTTGCCACCATCATATGCAGATCCGATTATCAAGTCAATGTGGGTCAAGCTTTTTCCACTGATTAACGAAGGGATCCATCTACTGCGGTGGTCCATGCCAGTCGAGCCATCTAAGACATTACATACCATCATATATGCCTTTAGTGCGCCGATAGAGTAGATTTTGCGTTCAGATCCTCCGATACAATCTCCGTTCCACCATGGAGAATATTGCATCTAATTTTTGCTCTACTGTCTACCTATCTGCATGAGGTAACAGATATGTTGAAATGCTCGGCTACGTCGACTGGTTTATCTGACCTCCATCTCCGATTTATTGGGATTTTCTTGTTTGGCTAGTTCACCAACACTGTATCTATCGCACTCGCGATAGTGGGCTATCGGGTGTACACAGACAGCCCAGTATCACAATCATTACTTTAATCTCTTAACACAGCTCTTCCGTCACTAATGTAGGTTATCCCAATTTGTCCATCACCGTTATTTTCCTACTTCTTTCGTTGCTGTTTATGAGTAGTTGTCAAGATCTTTTGGCAACTATCTTATGCCCCGTCTATCCGCATTAAAAGCATATCTCGTTTCTACTTACTCCTTTGTTGTCTTTTTCCATTTTCTAGAATACCGCACAGAACATTCTTCCTTCTAGTCCCATTGATCCATCGTATGAAACCCCCTTCGCCGCATCTGTAATACCTCCTAGTGACTTCATTCTTGACCTTATTTTCCCCACACAATGTCCGCACTTTACGTACTTGAAATCTATCACTACTTCCACATATTTTTCATACGACATCAGCTTCTGCCAATAGTATCTAACTTTTCATTTGAACCGATACTTCCTTGATAAACCTAATGCCCCCTTTTTCCTATTTTCCTTATTTCTATTTCCGGCACTGTTAGTTGGATGTATGCTTCCATGTGTAGTTCTCTCAATAGGACTTGTTTAACTTTCTGTTTAGCTTGAAATATGATATTTCATAGGAAATAATGTCTAACAACAGAAAAAAAATCTGAAAACTGCAAAATATTTATTACGTAATTACATAATGAATTTCTTCGCTTTTTCAAAGGAACGCATACGAGGAGATCGACAATCGAAAATAATGGCGAATTAGGAGCCATTACTCTTGATGTACCAAAGGCGTTTGACAGGATTTGACACGTTGCCTTGATGAATGAACTAATTTCATATGCACTTCTTGACAATCAAAAACTGTGTGGTTGGATTAGCAGCTTTCTCTTCAGAAGGTTGATTCAGGAGGTAGTTGATGGATTGACAATTGAATCTTTTCAGGTTACTTCATGAGTACCGCAGGGCTCCACACTCTAGCCAATTCCTTTTTGTTGAAAATTAATGATAGCCACTCCACCTAGAATATTTGGGGTTTTGGATTACTGTAAAATGGTGTCTTCATTTTCTGTTCAGCATCCCTTAACTGCTAAGGAGTAAACCGACAAAGATACCAACACAGCATGTCATTAAATTCAGACTTGGAGAAGAACTTGGTCAATTTTGACGCGAACAAGATGCAATCACCAATATACCCCAGAAAAGGAGAACCTCCTATGAACATGAAGAGACTTCAAATTGCATGAAAGCCGAACATGCATCTACTTGTCAAAAACGGAGTTTGCTGGTATGCCTATGTATTAGCCATTGCCAAATCTGCTTCTACTCAATTCAGTTTTCTTTTCGGGGCTAGTCAGTAGTTCACGCAATCACAACTGATGCTTTTAACACGCCACATGTGCGACCTGGTGTGGAATTCTGTTCCCTTGTGTGGGGATCCACACCCAAACATTTACTACATCTATTGGATAGTCTCCTCTATTTTTCAGTAGCTCACTATGTATCTTCTACAGTTTTCAATCAAAAATAAAAATTCGTTCACGGGAATGCAGACAAAGATAATACCTTTCTTTCGAGGTATCACTCGATCCATCTACCCTCTTCCAAATTTTCAAGGGTGGTCATCCCTGCTCTAGGGGTTGAAATTCGAGATGAGGATGGTACTTGATGATGACTGCCATTGATCAGCATGAATCTGTTCCATTTTGCTTCATCAAAACTTGAAAAGTCTCAGGGAAATAGTCTTCCCTATCTTTCAGTTGCTCACCCTGTATCTTTTACTACATCTATTGGATAGTGTCCAGAAGAAAGAAATACGCCTAATCGACAACCCACAGATCACGCGTTATTTCCAGCCTCTCGTCCAAAAGCGGCAGATGGATGACCTATATCTTTTTTGCAGATATTCCCATGGTAAATGCTCAGAAGAATTAACAGGCTTGTTCCGGAAAGAATCAAATTCCAAAGAAAAACCAGGTTTGCGGAAACTCTTATCAGCGCATGGTCCAACCAGAAACGCCACGTACCACTCTGTATGAAAATTCTTTTGATTACAGCTCTAGTGTGCCGAGAAACTAGCTTCCACCGAATATCTTTCTGATAATTTACAATTTGACCCCCTTCAAAAACCGAGGGAACACATACATAAAATTATCTTCTTCGCCCACAGTTGTGGCTCGATGGCATCGTCTCTTCATAAGAGTAGAGAATAAAGAAGAAAAAGCGTTAAAGTTTCGAATTGAGATTGATAGAAGGGTATAAAATACTTACGTCTACAATTACCTGAACCTTTGAAAAATTTGACTTGTCAGTCCGCGCATCCGGAAAATAATGGGAAATATGTCACACCCTGCAACATATTTTGGTACTCGCTAGGGAATTACAACATATTGTCTACTTTCTGTGGGCATACCATATATACATGAACCTTGGCAAATAGCAATGTCTTCTAGCATAGATACAGGGGAAATAATTGAAAATTTTATATTTGTTGTAACATAAGGAAAAAATAATTTTTTAATGAACTAATGTGAAACCTCAGTGCGTTTTCATAATCTTCTGTATCCGAAAAATTTCGCGAAGTATTGTGACCTCACGGTATGTATTGACTCAAACCAGGTATAACTGTCTGCTTTATGTTAACCCAGTCTGCCAGTGAAGCCATATTAGTTTATTTATGCTAGATTCGATGAAACGAACTGAACTGTTTTTTATTATTTTTTTATTTCAACTATTAAGAGAACACAAGGCCTGACATGCCTCAGCTTTGGCCGCCCAACATGATTAAATGTGTATTCCACTTTCTTCTTGAAGAGAGACAAATTGTAAGTTATCGTAAAAATATTTGATGGAATCGGGTTCCACAGCATACTAGCCCAGTAAACGAACGAATTTTTATAGAGAGAGGTTCATGTCATTGCTTGTTGGACCATCCGCTGATGGGAGTGTTCCATGAAAATATATGTTCAAAAGATTATCAACTTGCCGCCTTCTAGCGAAAGGCTGCAGGTCACGCATGATCTCCGAGTGGTTGATGAGCTGTCCTTCTCTCTCCTGGATACTATCCAATAGATGTTATTAATGTTTGGGTACAGAGCCCCACACATGGGAACAGTATTCCAGACCAGGTCGCACCTTCGCTTTGTATAAAACCGTCAGCTATGATGGCATGAAGAACTGCTTAGCCCTGGGAAGAAAACTGAGTTCAAAAAAAATAGATTTTGCATTGGCTGACACGTGGTCAAGCTCGGGTGTTGACTGTGATACAATTCGTGTCGGAGGCAATAGTGACTTTCTTAGAACGTTGCTAATAGCATCTTCATCGCTTTAAAATTGACCGAGTTCAACCGACCCCAATCTGATATCTTCTCCAAGTCTGCATTCAGTGACATGCTATATTAGTATCTTTAACGCTGAGTAAAAAATGAGAACACCAGGGTACAGTTATCCACAAACCCAAATATTTTGTTCCCGGTGGAGTGCAGCAGATCATTAATCTGCAACTGAAAAAGAGTTGGCGAAAATATGGAGCCCTGGGGTACACCTGCATTAACCTGAAAAGATTCATTCCTTACACCATCAATTACCACCTGAATCGATCTAATGAATGGAAAGCTGATAATCAAACCACACAAATTTTCGGACAGTCCATATACGATTAGTTTATTCATCAAGGCTGCGTGCCAGCCTCTGTCAAACGCCTTTGTGATAGCAAGGGCAATAGCTCTTCATTCTCAATGCTTTTCGATTGTTGATGTCGACAAATGCATAAACTATGCAAGGAAATCACCAATTGATCATTTTCTACGGAAACCGTATTGTCTACCACTAATTATACCTTGTAACTCGACATATTTGGTGAGCTCTTAGTTTATTATTATTCTTTCCATAACTTTGGACATATTGGGCAATAATGCGATTGGACGGTAATTTTGGTGTAGGCATTTTTCTCCTTTTTTCGAAAACGGTTGAGTTAGGTCGGGTGATTGGCAATATCTGAACCTTAATCTCTAGGTCTCTAGAACTATTTGTCCTGATGTCACATGATTTTCGCGATCGCGTTTTCAATTCTTTTTTATTTTCAATCCTTCCAGAGTCCTTATACCTATTGATTGGACTAATATTTCCAAATATCTCTTCGAATAGTAAAGTGGAACAAGTGAGAAATAAACAACGCTCGTATATTTCTTCGATGATTGATAAAGTTGACAAAAACATGTCTGGTTTGCCAAAGAACTCATTTACATACATATATTCTCATACAACAATAGCATCTGGAATAAATGAAACAACCATTCAGGAACGAATTTAAATTTCCCCCAAGGCTTGTGTTTTGACGACTCCGAGATGAGACGAATCCGGTAATTTTATGTTCAGTGTAATTTTGGTTTCACTTTTTTTCACGCAGGAAAGAATGAATATACTCTGGCTTCCCGTCGTTTGGCTCCGCGGTGCAGTTGCTCTTGCTTAATTTTATAAATATACGGAACGAAGACTTCGATGTTTCGCTCTGTTCGGTAGTTTTGCAGCAACACAAGCATTAAATGGGTTTTTTTATTCTTTAATTTGGGAAGACACGCACAGGACAAATGCAAATAGTTGAGATGAATGCAGCATATTAGTAAAATCCTTGCATTTCTTACTACTTAATTACGTTATTTTTGTTTGCATAACGTACGTAATTTTTTTGCACAAAATAAAGTGTTTGTGGTAATAAATAATAGTTATCAAATTTGAATTTGGTAGCTCGTCAAAGTGTTATCTTCATTCTGACCGTTTAGTATTACCTAAGTGTACTGAAAATTCTGAAGGAGGTTGCGTCTACAATTCTGACAAAATCGTCCCTTATCATTTTACTGCCCCGGATGGCACTTTGTGTTTTCGAAGATACAAAGCGCTTGAAAGCCTTAAACTTTAAAGGACCAAGTTGACAAGAAATTCAAATAATTACCAGTGAAACACAGTTTTAACACGAATTCATGGATGATCCCAAATCTAATCATGGAATTGCTTTTTGATTTAAGTACGAAAATACTTTGTCACTTGGGCAACCAATGTATCAACTGATATTTTCATTATTCGGAAAACTATGAGAAATAATTTTTACACACATGTGTTACGACCACTTCAAAATATATAAGAAAAATCATTTATGCTCTGTCCGCTATTCACATGATGAATGAAAGTTGGATCAAAATATCACAGGAATGCATAAAAATTGTTTCTTCCAGTGCATTTTCACATAAGGCAGAGATGGCATAACCTCCTATGAAAATAAAAATGAAGAACTGGATAAAATGTTAGACGAATATTTCTCCAGACATATCTTTCGACGATAACTTAACCGTTTTTCATGACAAGGAAAACAATCAAACATGCATTCTCAATTCTTTTTACGGACCCAACTCTTGGTTATGTACTAATTCTCTCAATTGAAATTTTAGTATGAATATTATATTTTTTCTAGTATCGATAACACGACATCCATGCCTCACTAAGGATTTGAACCCGGACCATCAGGGCAGGAGTCTGTACGTCAACTAACTTACCCACGGAGGCGACATCATTCTCAATTCTATTTGGCGAAACCACAGGTGAGAGAAAAGTTGATCAGCATGAGAAAGAGTTCTTCGATTCTGTGGAAATTGCGTTCATTCAGCAGGTCACAGTTATTTATTTTATTTATTATATGGCAAAAAACACTTATAGGACCAAATTAAAATAAACAGAAAAATGAAAATGCACATATAAACATCAACATGTAAGGGTATATATAACATACTTCGGAGGTTACAAATAAACATCAAGTCCATTGATATATTCTATAGATCTGTCAATATAAAGTCCAAAGGATTAATACTATAATATCTTGTGGGCATTCCTCGACTATATGCCCAATCGCCTGAATTTCCCCGCAATCACACTGGGCAGACGGTAGTTTGCCCCATTTGTGCAGAAAATATGCGCACTTGACATGCCAAGTTCTGATTATATTGAGTTTCGACCAAGTTTTACGGAGAAGATCAGAACCTGGTGGCGTTGCAGTTATGCACGGCATGTTATTTATTTGATTCGCAGTCCATTCCTGGTTCCAAGCTCTCCTAATATCAAATTCCTGGTGTATAGCCTCCCTCGCTGAACTTGTTGGTGGCTTTCTTCACCGAAGTCGGTTGTTGTTGGCTTCTGCAATATCTTGGTGGATGGGTAAGTCTGTATTATTCATTATCTTCTCGTACTCGCGTACGAGAGCATGTGTTATACGCAAATGAGGAGGTGGAATATGACTTAGTATTGGGAGCCATTTCATGGGAGTGGATACGGTTACACCTGCAATCATTCTCATAGAATTATTAAGTTGAGTACCCACCTTCCTCACATGCGGACTATTTAGCCAGGCTAAGGCAAAATACTCGGCAGTGGAGAAAACAAGACACAGAACAGAGGAGCGGAGGGTAGATGCCGATACCGATCCGCAGTGTTTGACAGATGCACCTTGATAGTCAAGGTCCTATCTAGAGTAATGCTCAGGTACTTTGGTGTTTTGTTGTGGGTGAGTATTATTCCTTCGAAGCGGATGGTGAGTTCTTTTCCAGCGAGTATGTTATTCAGGTGAAAGCAGATCACCTCTGTCTTGGAGGCATTTGGTTGGAGTCTCCACCTTTTGAAATATTTTCCAACAATCTCGAGATCATGTGTAAGAATTTCTTCAGATAGTTCGAGTGATGTAAACCTCGCGGCGAGAGCCCAATTGTCAGCGTAACCGAACTTTTTGGATCTCGTCCCTGGCATATCCGCGATATACAGACTAAAAAAAGTGGAGCAAGTACTGATTCCTGTGAAAGGCCATTTTTAGTTTTCTCTGTGAGCTTATATCAGTATTCACGACTACTCGAAACACCCGATCATTTAGCATGTTGTCCAGCAGGCGTGCAGTCAATGAACAAGGGATTGCGCATAGGAACTTGTAAATCATACCCTTTTTCTATACGGTATCGTAAGCAGCCGACAGGTCGATAAATGCAGCAGAGGTTTTAAGTTTTCTGTGGATTCCAGCTTCGATGAAAGTCGTCAGTGATAGGACCTGGTCTGCGCAACTTCGACCTGGTCTGAATCCCGCTTGCTCCACTGGAATCAGCTCAAGCAGTCTTGGACAGATTCTATTTTATACCAGTCTCTCCAACAGCTGGTAGACCGCAGACTGCAAGGCGATTGTTATGTATCTCTTTGGGCAGTCGGCATGCTTGCCTGGTTTAAGTATGGCTATTGCTCTTGAATTCTTGAGGAATGCTGCCAGACTGCATGACGTCAGTAAGAAAACGAGCTAGCCAAACTCTAGCATGTCTGCAACAATTCATCAAGAACTCAGAATGTATGTTGTCAAACCCTGGAGCCTTGCCCATCTTGACGTTCTTAAGAGATGCTGGAATATCTCCACTGGAAAACGGGTGTGAGTGTTCTGTTGATAAAGCTTCATTCTTTAAGATTTTCAGTTCTCGCTTCACTCGGATGCTATGGGCCTTATCTCTTTGTGCTCTAGATGTGGCTACTAAATGGGAAGCAACCTGATCTGAGCTAATGGCTATGCTACAAAGTTTCCTTAGCAACGACCACGTTTTCCTGCTCGATGACTGGATGTTAAGAGATTCAACCGTTGTAGTCCATCGTTCCCTTCTTGTGGTATTCAGGGAAATGAGTAGCTCATCTGCAATATCCTCATGGCCAGCCTCGAGAAATCGCTGATATAGTTCATCACTGCTCTGCGACCAGACTGGAATATACTCCTTCCGATACCCCTCCGGTATATGCTTTTTTGCGGTGCTTATTACGGCACCAACAAAACGGTAGTATTTTTGACTTGTAGGTAGAATCCAATCCAGGCACCTATCAAGATCCGCCGAAAACCCTTGCCAGTTAGTCTTTCTGAAGTTCCACCTTGGGCGAGGGAGACAGGAGATTAGAGAGAGTTTGATACCTATTTCTATTATTATTGGTCGGTGCTGGCTATGTGGGAAATCCGGAAGAACTCTTCGAGAAGCTGGTAGGGGCGTCAGAGTTGCATGTGATATCATAAAATACTGGGTTGTCGTAATCCTATGATTTGGTAATTGCAAAGAAGAAATCAATTCAAAATTACACATATTTTTTTCACATAAGAGTTGATTTATTGTTTCAAAAGAGAAAAGAAGGAGAGCACTCGCCCTCTCCGAAGATTTTAGATATCACCCAAAAGGAAAATATAAGGCCCGGTTGAATTAACTTTAGCAATAAGTAAAATTGAATCAATTTCAGTTGTGTTGTATAAAGTTTCGTTTTTATCTTATTACATGACATGAAGTTAACAAAGAGTTGACATAGAACTTCAATGACTTTTCAATTACCAATGTGAGCTTGGTACTAATATTTGTTTACAGAATGTCAGTGTCATTTTTATGTCGTTGCTAAACCTCAAATTCTAATAATCAACGGAAATTGGAAATTGTAGGCAAAAAGCTAAAACGGTTGTATGCTAATTTCTGTCTCGATAATATGTTTCAAATTCAGAGTAGTGTTTAGTAAAGAGATCCGCAAATTTCACTATTAAAGAAAAGCAAATCTATCAATTAATATTGTACACGAGTATGTTTTCATAGGTTAATCGTATTCATTACTGCTCATTACGTAATATAGAAGAAATTTGCCGATTCTAATCAAGTCGTTGATTAATTGTTCATGATTCTTCCTCAGTTTTCCTTTTTACTCGATTCTTAGTGCCTGTCTATTCCTCCACTTCCTATCAGATGCAAGAATATTATTGAATGAAAGTTGCTTTATGCAAATTTGGAGAGCACAACAAGAAAAGATGTTGTTGAGGAACATGTGAACATAAACTCAAATAACTACTTACAAAAGTATCAGCAGATGAAGATAAGAGAAAGCTTCAGAAGGTCGTTACAATTCCAACTTTGGTGATTCTGAGGCCATTAGAGGATCAGATTGATCCTTCAGCAAGTGAGTTTGATAATGCTAATAACTTTTTTGAAAGTACCTAATATTGATGTGATGAAAAAATCTCCAAAGAAAAAACAAAACATCAAAGAATTATACATAAAATATGAAACTACATATTTTAGACTGAAGTCAGAAAAGAATTCCTATAAATAAGAGGTCTTAATAAAGGAAAAACAATTACAAATACTAGAATTACAATTTCTGGATGAAAGGTATGCCAAATCAAAAACTGAATTTAATATTCATTGCCTTCATTATGCAAGTATGGTTCTTCTTCGAGTAACTCATTTTAATGGTTATCCTGATATTCATCTATTCATCGTTCTGTAGTACGATAATGTCGTGTACCATATATATATATATATATATATATATATATATATATATATATATATATATATATATATATATAATGTTTTTGGGCTACTGGGTTCAATAGTCAGTCGAGGATCACTCAAACGAGAATAAAACCCATTTTTCGAATTGTCTAGCTTTCGGCTAATTTATTGCCTTCATCGGGACACTGAAAGTAACAGAGATTACGGTCAATTGAAAAAACATATGAAAACAGGACTTTCTCACAATCGTGGACATCAACGTGAGCAATATATTTGTACAAGAACATGAAAGAATTAATCCATAAAATCTAACCTCCTGAAAAATTCAATCGTCTACAATGTCTACATGAATACGAAACACGATCTGATATTTTTTAGTACCAACCTAATTCAAGACATAACAGAAAATTGAATGCAGAAAACCGACAACCTAAGAAAACCAAAAACACTTATGACTTGTTGAGGGTCAGTTTACACTATTAGCTTTGTTTTTAATATATTCAATAAGGTTGGAGTACATATTGTTAAGGTCCTTAGTGTCTGTTTTTTTGTTGATTGTGTTATTATTCAATGAAATTTAAACCATTTCTGAAAACAGTCTCTTAATGTAATTATTTTCACTGAACAGCACCTTGATATCTTCGAAGTGAAAGTTATGACTATTTTTTTTATGTTAGTTTGACCCACATATACACCAGGACAGCTCCCACAAAGGATTGAATACATCACTGCAGAGCAGTGGGCTGGGTTGGTCGATCCTTTAGTCGTGTATACATGCTATTTTGTTTAAGTACTGTGCTAGTTTCAAATTTGATTTCAGGAAAATCTTCGCAAATGGTTTTTTGTTTTTCTCTGTGAAGCCACTGATATAAGGGTTAGTTACTCGTGTAATATTCTCTTGAGGATTATTGAGCTGATTATTTGGTTCTACTTAATTCACCGATGTTGGTGTGTTGAAAAGGATGGTGTTGACCAACCTAGGTGGGTATCCATTGTTTGTGAACATCTTTTGTATAGCATATTACACAAGTAACTACCCCTTACATTAGAGGCTTCACAGAGAAATTCGAAAAAAAAACGATTTGCGAGGATTTTCATGAAATCCAATTTGCAACAAGCACAGTACTTAAACAAAAGAGCATGTATACAAGATTAAAGGATCGCACCAACCCAGCACACCGCTCTATAGTGGTGTATTCAATCCATTGTGCGAGCTGTCCCGGTGTATATGTGGGTCAAACGTCTAGATGGATCTCGGCAAGAATTACCTCCCATAAAAGTGATGTCAAGAGAAAAGTCAACACTTGCGCATTGGTCACACACGTAAAAAACTCTAGTCATAACTCTAACTTCGAAGATACCAAGGTGCTGCTCAGTGAAAATAATTACCTTAAGAGACTGATTTTAGAAATGATTTCAATTTCATTGAATTATAACACAATCTACAAAAATACCGACACTAATAACCTCAACAGCATGTACTCCAACCTAATTGAATATATTAAAAATAAAGCCAATTGTGTAAACTGACCCTTATCAAGTCATAAGTGTTTTTGGTTTTCTTAGGTTGTCGGTTTTCTGCATTCAATTTTCTGTTATGTCTTGAATTAGGTTGGTACTGAATAATGTCAGATCGTGTTTCGATCAATTCTTTTATGTTCTTGTACAAATATATTGCTCACGTTGATGTCCACGATTGTAAGCAGGTCCTGTATTTATCTGTTTTTTTCAATTGACAGTAATCTGTGTTACTTTCAGTTTCCTGATGAAGGCAATAAATTAGCCGAAAGCTAGACAATTCGAAAAATGGGTTTTATTCTAGTTTGAGTGATCCTCGACTGACTATTGAACCCACTAACCCAAACAAATATTATATCCATTTATTGGGAATACCTATTTCCTTACCAAAAAAGCTGTCGAAATGAGCTGCAAATATTTTTACCGTGATGAGAAGTTGAAACTCGGCAGAGATAGATTGATTTATCTGCATTTGCGGTTTCAAGTGCTGAGAAATATGAAAAAGAATAAGATTCAGTGAAATTCTTTTTACTCACTGGATATTCAAATTTTGAATTATTTTCATCATTTTTCGTAAGTGGATCTGTTCTCTTAGTAAATTGTCATGCATGGCGAACAGGGTTGACTTATGCTTCCAAATCATTATCAATGCTCAAATATGACAAGCTGGACATGACATTCTCTTGAAATTATATTGTAATTGTAAGCAGAAAGTTCAATAAGTAATTACGTACGATATTACTTACCTTCTATATTTACAATATTCTAATTCTATTGTATCAAAGGCTATCGACCAATTTCGGACACACAATTGCCAGAGACAGAAAGTTAACAGTTTATTAAGTTTTATGCAACTCAAATACACACAACCAAATATATATTGAATCACTCGGTATTTCACATTATTGATTGTTTTTAACCATGGATCATTGACTACTTGTGAAGAATGAAGTTTTCTGTTGTAAAAAACTAGATAGTATGATAAGAAATGTTTAATTATCACCACATTCTGGGGATATTGTATTCAGTAGTCACTGAGATTTGAGAATGTGAATTTCAAAATTCCAAAAAGCCTTTAATCATAATTGAAAATGCCTTACGTTGAATTGTCCGATGTGCAGAGTGGTCGAATAATTGCTCTTGCTGAAGAAGGGATGACACAGAAGGATATAGCGGCCACAATGGGGGTATCGCAGGGGGTTATTCCAAAAACCTACGCCCGATACGTGGAAATACAATCTCTGCAAAATAGGTCTAGAAAAATTCGTAAGAAGTTGTTCTGAAGAACAGAGCTGCTTTTCTTGTCAAATTGCAAGAAGAGGCCCTAGTGCGTCGCAACACATACTCCAAAGGCAATTTCTGGAAGCAACTGGCATCAGTGTATCAATCACAACGATACGTCAAAGACTTCGTTCAAAGGATTTATACAGCAGAACGCCCAAAAATTAACAGTCTTAATTGGTGTATCGAGCACGAAAATTGGAATATAGAGAATTGGCGAAATGTTCATCATCAGGCCCATGATGACAAACGCGTCAACAGTCTGGGGACATGCAGCGGCATGTCATATCCGGAAGCTCCAAGTCGTGCAGAACAAGGCATTGAGGATGACCGTGGACGCCCCCTGGTACGTGCGAAACTCCCAGATTCATGGAGATCTGCAGATGCCGAGTGTGATGGAGTGCATCATAGAGATAGCGGCGAAAGCATTCCAAGCGGTTGACGATTACCCAAACCCATTGGTTAACACCCTAGGAGATTACGAGGTAGACGAACCGAGAAAATACAAGAGGCTCAGGATGGTGCTTCGAGAAGACCCGGATTAGCTATAAGAATCTTGTAAAATAAATATATTAAGACCATCGTCACTAGGACGACAAAATGAACTTGTACTTAAATTAATTATTTTAGGTTATATTCATATCCCTCAGATCTCGGCTTAGAAGCCTAAAATTGTTCACTTTTCCAATCAATCAAAGAGACGTAAAGTTAAAGCTGTAAAACTGGGACTTAAATAAAGATTATGTTAACTGACTTCATTTTTCGGATGAGACCAGAATTGGTGTTCGATCACCGCCCGATTCGGGTTTCAAAGGGTCGTGGAAGACAAGTTAGACTTCAAGCAGCAACACAAATTTCGAAATACCAAGGGGGAAGTGTGATGTTTTGAGGAGGCATTATGCTGGGAGGAAAAACAGATGTGATTTCATTTCCTGCGAGTGTGACTGCTATAAATTACGTGGACCTAGTGATGGAGCCTGAAGTGAGACTCTGGCGAGTTGCCCACGGTGAGAATTTTACTTTCATGTGAGATAATGCTCCTCTGCATACTAGCAACCTCACGCGACATTATCTTGAAACAGAAGGAATCGTTATTTTGAACTGGCCAGCTTGCTCTCCAGGCCTGAATCCTTTCGAACATTTGTGGGATATTCTCATAAGGAAAATTAGATCGCGCCAGGATAATCCAAGAACCCCACAGCAGCTCATCCAAGCCGCCACAGAACAGGGGCAGAAGAGCACCCCAGAGGAAGTCGAAAACCTAATCCAAAGCATGCCTAGATGGATTCAGGCTTGTATCAGGGCAAGATTCTTCGAAATTTTCAAAATCCCAGAGGTAATAATCAAAATATCGGGTGATTCCATATATATTTGGTTGTGTGTACTCGTTAACATTATTTTGACTTTTAGCTAGCTGATTTATTGATAATTTCTTGTTGAATGTTTTAGACAACCCAAATTTGAACGTAACTTAGAGTTGACAAATTGTCAGACTCAACATTGAGTAATTTTATACAATTGGTTCTTTCGCTTTTTAATATCGAAAACGTACTTTATTGATCGCCATCTATTAATCCAGTGGTTGGAAAATCTATCATTGAACTAATTTTTTTCATTTAGAGCATAGAGACGAGGAACTCGATTTTGTTGAAAAATTAAATATCGGTTAATTCTCGTTCATCATCCGATTCACAATGCTATCATGTAGGTTTTCCACAAAACCTGTTATTAATCAATCTATGAATATGCAAATAAGTTTCTTCATTGAAAGTCTTATTAATGAAAACTGGCCCGCTTGTCTGATAACGCTGTTTCCAACTATGGCCGCTCACAAACTAAATTTTGAAAAACAAATTTTTCCAAGTTTCTGGCACTGCAATAATTTTATAAATATTTTGGATGCACAGTTTTTAAAAACTGAGCAGTATGAACTTATAACTAATTAGGCATAATAATTATGTCCTCTATACAAAGTTTGCTGATGCAAGCTACCCGGTTATGGGAATTATTTTGCTTGGCACGTAATGGCTAATCGAATAGCCAGGCTCGACTATATTACATTTCAATATATTAACGTTGAATTGAATTGAAAAACTTTTAATTCTTCATGCACTGAAACTTAGCTATACAGTCTTCAACATACTCAAGCACCGTCTTAATTTTCTTTCAATAATTCTAACTATTTCAATAGACATCGTCATTGGCACTATGCGAACAAAGTTTGAGAGTGAAAAGAGGGGATGCCGCCAGAAAAAACAGCAGTATAATTTTGTGAAAAAGGTCAGAGTCTTAGATGCGAAAATTTTTCAACATATTTTCTCGAAAATTGTGAGAGATTTTAACGAAAATTCAATATTTTTGCGAAATTTCATCAACTGTTACTAACAAATGAAGCGTCTGGAGTTCCTTATTCATGAAACTTCTCTCATAAGATTATCTGACAAATTTAAAGTCGATTATAAAACACCCCTTATATTGTACAATAACCGTGCGTGAGCAAAGAATGCGATGGCTAAAATTCATCAGAAAATGGAATATGAGTAAACAAATTGTTGAAGAGCTACAATTTGAGTTATATTTCATATACAATTTAAAAATTCCTCTTTTTAATTTCAGTAGGTATGGTTTGGTAACATCTAAAGTCTATCCAAATTGACATCACCTTCCAAAGATGACAGCTAAGCATCCTTTCGTTCGGAAAGATCGCTTTGATTTCAGGAATCTAAAAGTTTTTTAAATTATCATTCCTTAATCGAAGAACATCATAAATTATTTTAGGTCTCCTTCAAGTCAAGTTAACCGAGAATTTCATCGGTAAGCCGGGATAAAACGGCACATCAAGGGTGGATGATGTATCGGTGCTTTTTAATAAAACTTCAGTCAAACCGAAATCAACGTAATGTGGCACGGTATATCGGAAAAGAACGGAAAGTTTGTAATAGCCGTCTGTGGATAATATCGCTCTGATAGATCGCCTCTGATTCACGAAGGTGATTTTTATTGCCCGCTGCTTTATATTGAAAGTTGAAAGGTTACGTTATGGGATTTGATTGTGCCGGTCAATAGGTCCGCGTTGCTTTTCATATCTTTGCGTGTATGCTAGCTGATTTATTTCGCATGAAACGGTAGGGTATATGGAAGTTATCGATGGATAGAACCGTCTCCCTGCCTTTTCTGCTACGCATTATGTAGCTAAGCGATTTTTATGAACGTTGATAATAAAAATACCACAAGAATTAACGATGGTTTGAGGAAAAGATTGGATTGGAACTGTACCTTCACATAAACACTAGTAGATGATGATATGTTTTATATCAATTGATCACCATGATGTTACTACATTCATTGCAAAATCAAGGAGTAATTGCTTTCGAAGGAACCAGGGCCCCGCAAACATAAGTGCAATGCTCACGTGCGCCATCCTTTAGGGGCGCCAAAACCCTGGGTCGAAAAAAAAAATTACAATAAAAGTTGAGAAATTAAATAGGATTAGGTATAAATACACAGGAAATTTTATTAGTATATCATCCAATTACTGCCGATTCTTATGTTTCGAGAACATGTCAGGCGGCAGTTTCTTGATTTTTCCTGTTCAGACATGAATAACGCCTGGAGCGCTATAAAAGCGATGCATCGCCACAGGCGTTTTTAAATCAGTTAGTTCACTGGACAGTGCAACAAGTGAATAAAAACAAGTAATCCTGTTAATTTTTACATATAAAGTTATTTTTATTTTCTCAAGTGTGGTGTTGTGTTGTGTAATATTTTGTTTACTACTTTTTTTTTAATTAAGTGCCGAATACCTGCTGACTGCAATTTCAACGGCTTGATTTTTTATAAAATGGTGAGTGTTCCCTACTTTATACTATCAACATTATAGGATACTGGTTATAATTAATTTATTTAGCCAAATATCTTTCTATTAATTGAAATGTCATGTACGAGTTTAAAGAGTAACTGTTTTATCCATAACTCGCTTAGTTTTTATGCTATTGATCTTTTAAAAACCATTTTGTAGGTTTTTAAGGGCCATAAGAAGTTTAATTCCTTTTTTGCCTTTATTTTTGGAAGGATTTAAGCTGAAACGGCTCGAACAAATTGCTTTTTACAGAAATATGCAAACTTTAATCGGTCATATCTTACTTATGGTATATATT
This sequence comes from Cryptolaemus montrouzieri, assembly GCA_013387265.2. Lineage (NCBI taxonomy): Eukaryota > Metazoa > Arthropoda > Insecta > Coleoptera > Coccinellidae > Cryptolaemus > Cryptolaemus montrouzieri. The sequence goes on from JABFTP020000144.1 coordinate 36,689,662, forward strand.
ATAATCTACCCTATAAAGGGTTAAAAACTATTGGCTAATTAGTTAATTTTTTAGGAATATTTCCTACCCTCCGCACTTGGTGCTTATTATTGTGGTAACTTTAGAAGTTAATTCCTAATTCCCATTAGTACTAATTATTTATTTGTTTTTTCATTATAAAAGAAAGAGACCTTCAGGTGCGAAGTTTCGCGAGCGAAAGAAACTGAGACGACAAGAAAGGGGAAAAATGGTTGGATCTTTAAAGCATTTCTAGCAAAACAATCGAGATTCCACGGAGACTATCGATGTTGGTGCGACCAAATCGTTCGAATCTCAAGATTCCAAATCCGTAATATCAATAACCGTCATTGGACCATCTGAAATTTCAACAGTAACATCAGGTCCTGCAACAAGTGGCAGCGGTTTTAGCAGGAAAATAGCTTCTACTGATGCAGAGCCCGATGAAGCGATGACACCATCCTCGTGTACGGTACTTGAACAATCCACTTCAGGTAATTCAGTTTTTGTAAAAAGTTCGGTAATGTCAGCTAACGAAATACCTGCTGCAAGTGACCCTTTCGATGAAGGCTGTAATGAGTGAGGAATTATAGTATCGATATAATTCCGGCCATACCCCGGTTTGTGGCCCGAAAGAATCACCAATGAGATGGCTAGAATATTGGTTAAACGTGGTCCGCTCTTGATAGACATCAGTTTAAGCTTTCCTAGTAATAAAGATAAGAGAAAGTTTTCGTGCAAATACTTTGAAGAAAATCTAGCAAATGGAGAAAAAGTCGAAAGGGCTTGGCTTATTTACTCTATTTCTAAAGATTCTGTATTTTGTTTCTGTTGTAAGTTGTTTTGTAAGTATAAAACTCCTAACACTTTTTGTGATACAAATGGAGTATATGATTGGCAACACTTGTCTTTGCTAATTAACACGAAACGTCAGTTTTACACAACAGTTATATAAACACTTGGGTAAATTGAAAAAAATGTTGGAGACATCTATGACTGTTAATGCTTATCACCTGCGGATTTTAGAAACGGAAAAAAATATTGGCGAGACGTGTTGGAAAGAATTATTGCGATTGTTAAGTATTTATCTACACAATGCTTGGCATTTCAAGGTTTTTCTCAGTTGCTTTTCGAACATGATAATGAAAATGTTCTGAAAGCTGTTGAGATGATTGCCTCTTTTGATTCAGTGATGAGACAGCCGAGTGTATAACTCCAAAAAAAATCTGTTAAAATGACTCATTATTTAGGCGTGCAAATACAGAATGAAATAATTGAATTATTGTCGTCCAAAGTAAGAAATAATATTGTAGAAAAGGTTCGCAGTTCAAAATATTTTTCAATAATATTAGATTGTACACCAGACACTAGTCATACTGAGCAAATTAGTCTTGTTCTGAGGTATGTTGTCCTTAACACCACTTCAAAAAATGTTGAAGTTAAGGAAAGTTTTATTGCGTTTAATATATATACATTTGTGATAGAAAATTTGAAAAAATTAAATTTAGAATTAAAACACATTAGACGATAAGGTTATGATAATGGGACAAATATGAAGGGAAAACATGTTGGGCTTCAAAAACGCATTCTTGATGCGAATCCGAAAGCCCTTTTTGTACCTTGTGCTGCTCATACTTTGAACTTAACAGCAAATGACGCTTCTAAAGTGTCAGATGCTACAATAAACTTTTTTAATCTTGTGCAACAGTTATATAATTTTTTTTTCGTCATCCACAAAAAGGTGGTATGGTATATATATTTGAGAAAAAATGATCCAGCAGAATTGACGCAATAAAGTCCCTCAAAGTTTATTCAATTAGGGTTTGCGAAAGTCTTCTAGAAGTGGCTGAAGATGATTCCTTTCACATTGATGCAACGTCTGTACAAAATTTTCAATTTATTTGTGGAATTATTATTTGGCATGACGTTTTATTTCATATAAATATAGTCATCAAACAAATGTAAAGTACTACAAATAATATTACACTTCCACCAATATAGATCTGACCAATCATTTCAAGAAATTCTTGTGCAAGCTAAAGAAGTAGCATCCTACCTCGAAATTGAAGAAGACTTTCCACCATTACCAACGATTAGGAGGAAATTTAAATCAAAACTGTTTGACTATGAACACCGAGATGAGACCCCTCATGATCCAAAAACCGCCTTTGAAATTAGTTTTTTCTTAAAATTATAGATCAAGCTCTCTAAACAAAACCTCAAGTATTTTACAATATATGTTTGAAAACAATTTAATCTCATTTCACTAAGAATCCTTTTGACATTGCCTGTAGCTTCTGGCGAGCGATCTTTTTCAAAGTTAAAAATCATTAAAAATTATTTAAGATCGACAATGATTCAAGAAAGATTGTCTGGGCTAACAATATTAGCACTGAACAAGAAATTTTTTACGGTATAAATTTTAGCAATGTTATTAATGAATTTGCAACAGCAAAATCTCGGAAAATATCGCTACTACAATTGCAATCTTTTATTTTTCTATTGCACCTACACCTAGCTATCCTTTTAATTTTAAAACGAAGTTCCCTAGGTATTTGTTATTAGAAATATCTGCATATTTTTAAAATATCTAAGTATGAGTAGAAAGTAGTACTTATATATATATATATATATATATATATATATATATATATATATATATATATATATATATATATATATATATATATATATATATATATATATATATATAGACATTAGGCAATATTTCTATTATTTGTTCCTAAGAAAATGTGATTTTAGTTTTAGGTTATTTTCTAGTACTTATAAACAACGAGTCTACGTGTCTGTATCCCATTACTTAAGTAAATGTTTTAAAATGGGCGTGAACAAGAATTTATTTTGTTATGATTTTGTTCTGTTTGTTTCATTTTGATATTTTAGTCTACAAATAAACATGACTTCTGAATTTCAATTGTTGCTTTACTTCAAGCACCTACCTACCTACCTTCTACCTTAAAAAAAAATTAAAAAATCCTTTTTTGCACACAAGCACCAGTAGCCCTCACGGGGGCCCTGGAAGGAACAGATTCTTATATTACACCATGGAGATTTTTGGACCAGCTCGACTAGTACTGAAAAATAATAAAACACAACGGTTTTTATTCTGTATGGAATAAAATTCATGGAAATGCTGTTTTTTTCTACCATATCAAACTCTTAGTACTTACCGTTAAATCATACCTTTTGAGAGGTAATACACAGGAGCCATCTATCGTTTTTTTTCGAACTAGCTGTTATTTTGACACTGGTAACCTCAACAATATTTCTGATTTGACAGAAAGTTAGTTTTATCATTCCGCTGAACGAAAATGGTTGAAGAATGCGAGAGAAAATAGTGCAGTTTTACTTTGAAAATCATTATAATATTGCAGAACGTGTGCCAAATTACGTACGGAAATGGGAAGAAAAGAGGCACCTTCAGCTTAGTGAGTGCGTTTTCTTTTGATAAACTTGACTGGAACTGCCACTATTATATACAACCCAACGTGTGACAAGCCAAAAACTGTGCACATAACCCAGAGTATCGCTGCTGTTGCTGATAGTGTGCGTGAGTCGCCTGGAACATCAGTTGAACATTTCAGAGACATCACTGAGACGAATTTCGCTTGAAGATCTTGGAATGACACCGTACAAAAGTCCAATTGGTTCAGGAATTGAAGCCACGAGATCATCCGTTGCGTTTTCACCTTGCCAGTTGTGCTTGGGACCAGCTTGAAAATGACGCCGATTTTCACCAATATATCATTTTTTCGAATGGATCACATCTCCGTCTTGGCGGATACGTCAACAAAGAAAATTGCCACATATGGGGGACGGAAAACTCGCACGTTATCATGGAAAAGCTAATGCATCATCAGAGAGGGACGGTCTGGAGGCATCATTGGGTCATTTTTCTTTGAAAATAAAGCAGGAGCCACCGTTATGGTCAATAGCGAGAATTACCATGCCATGATTACCGATTGGTTCTTCCCGTTGCTTGAAGACGGCTTTCCGTGCCACACAGCCAACGTTACGATCGATCTTCTGCGCACATTCTACGAAGATCGAATTATCAGTCGAAATTCTGATGTCGTTTTGCCGCCTCGGAGCTGTGATTTGACGCCGTTGGGCTATTATCTTTGAAGGGCCGTCAAAGACAAGATTTATGTTGACAAGCTAGAGGACAACATGCGTGCAGCCATACCTGAAATGGAGCTGCATACAATCGAAAATGTACTCAAAAATTGGACCGACCCTATGGGGTACTGCAAAGTCAGCCGAGGCGGCAATTTTAATTAAATTAAATTCCAAACTAACCGGAAGAATCGTACTTTAATATGGAAAAATAACGCTGTTTCTGACTATGGCCGCTAACAAACTAAATTTTGAAGAACCTGATTAAGTATCTTCGAAGTCTTCCATCTGTATACTATCGCATATTCTCCTTGTTAACATAAATAACCACTTAAAACCAAATTTTGTAGAACATTGGGTTTGTGCCTCAATGTGATTGTCATCCGCTCTATAAATTCAATTCCTCGACAAAAATCATCTTCGTTTAACTCGCAACATTATACATTTTATTGGGATGGAACTTGTAAAGCTTTGTCATTTTACATATAGTAAAATATGAAATATCAGTGTTTCTCACATATGTTGCAAAGAAGTGGTTGGATTAACGGCAAATTATCATTACACAAGTTTTTCATTGCGAACGATGTTCTGTAGCGTACAGACGTCCAAATGAGAAATGTGCTTAGTGTAACTCTTCACCTACCTATAGTGTTAGTGGAGGTTCAATAATTATGTGAGGAGGAATTTCTTTCAGCACCTCTACAGATTTGGACATTGTGGTCCGCCTACATTTCAGCAGGACATGTTGCACCATTTGCATCAAACATGAGTGAAAACTTATTGTTTATGCATTATAACGAAGTCCAGACATCGAACAGTTCTGGGACAACCAACAGCCAGTCAACTTCTGTGAATGACATCAGAAGCAGACTGATCAAAATTAGGAACGAAATAAATCCAAATGATATGTGTCATTGATTTTGATTATGAATCGTTGAAGTCATGAAGTAATTCTCGCCAGGGCTGAAAATATCTAGTATTGACAGGTTTTTGGGGATTTTTTCCAAGAGTTTTAGATTCTTCCAAATTAGTTTTGTTTCGGTTATTCTTTAGCATTCCTTCGTACTGGAATAATAATTCTTCAACAAATCTAAACTTCTTCGAATATATTGGAATTTTCGATTGAAAATTTTTCAATCATAGGTATGTCATAATAATGTTCCTAAGAATAATATGAAATCCACATTAGTTATTCTTGGTTATTACCGAATATATGGCGATTTGAAAAATATTTCAACCCCTCCGTCCCGATGCGGTAGTTAAGGTTTGTATCAACAAATTTTCAAACAAACGTTTTTGATAATAGCATGCCGAAGGATATCATGAAAACCGTCCAGATATTTCTTAGTTGTTGCTGTAGATATGCCAATTTGAAAATTTTTAACCCCTTCCCAAGTCGGAATGTAAGTATCGTACTTTTTTAGTTTTCGATAATAATAATAGATTTTGATAGTTAACTGCATAAGAGAAAAATGGTATATCTATGAAGAGAACACACGAGCAAGAATGAAAGCTCGCTTATTTCATAAAATGTTTCCAAATTGGTCCATATCCCAAGATACAAAGAGATGAATAGTGCATTGAGAATCAGTATTTGGAGCTCAGACATGTAAAACAAGTGAAAATAGCGGCTACCAATTTAATGATGAGTAAAAATACCAAAATAAACATTATTCTGTGTTTTAGAAAAACTGACATACGTGAAGGAAATGGTAATTGAAAATCACCATTTAAGTTTAGAGAGATAAACAATAAACTTTCTATGTCTCACGTCTCAATTTGCACCATTTAAGACGACTTTTTGTGCATGAAACGCGATGCTGCTCGACTAGTTTCAAAAGACCAGGTTTTTTAAAAAATAGAATCTCGTACAGGTCGCTAAAGACATGCTAGAACAAGTCAATTCAAACCCCACAATCATAAAATGCATTGTAACTGGTGATGAGACATGGGTTTATGAGTTTCATATGCTAACCAGTCAACACGCTTCGGAATAGCGCTTTTCAACTGAATCGAACCGAGTTAATGTAGACTGTTTCTTTTGATTATCGCGGTGATGCGAATTTCTTTCGTAATAATCATTTGATTTGAAGAATCAATTTCTGTAAATACTTTAGCGCTACCAATCAATTCTTTTTCTTTTAATTTATAGTTTCCCCTTCTCAATAGTGCTGATGTAGTATCGCAGCTGGTTATTGCATGTAAAAATAAAATATTTAGCATTTTTGATGAGCCGATAAATTTTTTGAAGAATATATTTTTATCTAACTAACCGAACGTTTCCAGGTTCCAGAAAATTATTGATTTTATGAATTTAAGTTCTTGCAGTGAGTTGTATCAACATATCAACATATTCCTCCACTATATTGCTGTGTCGATTATGAGAACATCAGCGTCATTCTGAGCATGTTTCACTGCCATAATTTCATTAAAGATATTGTCGGAATCCGTAGATGTTTCAGTAATTCGAAAACGTTGTTTTCGAATTACTTAATTATTCTTTATCATATCGCTAAGAACATCAAATACTACCATCACTATATGATAATAATATCTACGTCAATAGTGAACCTATTTTCCAAAAATAACAAGGAATATTTTTCTGAATCCCACAATAATATTTAAACGAAATACATATTTTCGTTAATTGTTTAGATTATTTGTCACAACTCCATGAAAGTACATAACGAGGTTGAAAAGAAATTCCTACATATTGTCAAAAATACTTTGACGCCCTGTATGTCGAAAATTAATACGATTCCACTCGAAAATCAATGATCTTATTGAGACATGAAACATTAAAACATATCGAACTGAAAACAAATTTGGCTGAGATACATTTTTCACTAATGGTTCCGATTATTTGTCAACCTAGTGGAAAAAAATTCAAGATGATGCAATGACGGCATATTTTTACTTGATATGATATTTTCAGATTCGATAAATATTTCTAGAAAACTCTTTCCATAAGTAAATCAATTACATTCCATTGGAAATACACAACCAACGTTTTTGTGACTCCTCAAATTCCCAAATAGATTAAAAATCATTCAAGGGATTTCTTCCCTTAAACATTGTAGTTCCCAAGAAAGAATCAGAGATATTACCTGTAAAAGCAAATACAATATATAAACGAATATCTGATAATGTCCCCATAATTGAAATAACCGCAGGTATATTGTTGACTTTATTGTATCTTAAGCTTAACCCTAATTTGGGAAATTTCGTTCGCCTGAATTATTCTAGCATTATTCAAGACTGGGATATTGGCAAAATATAAATATGTTTAAGTAACCAAAAATTTTAGTTTCACTTCGACGTTTGAACTCTTCATTTGAGAGTGAAGTTCGGTTCTGTCCACCAAATTTTTGTGCTGAGCATCGCATTTGTGGATTACGCAAATTTTAAACTGGTAAGTTGTTCTTGCATTCGTTTTTTTTGATTCTGATTGATAACTGCATTCAAAAATTTTAATGGAATAGTTCATTTTATTATTCGAAATTTTTCATCAAAAAGATGTCTAGAAAAAGCCATTGCTTTTTTGGATCCGCCTTTAATTTATTAAATTGTGATTTTATGTAGCCCTCGTTAGCATAGTCTAGTATATACGTTCAAATTAGTATTTATCCTTTACAAAGTTCCTGAAAATACAAGTAATTCTGAATGACGTCTGGAAAACTATATGAAAATATTTTACCTGTACACAAAAATTAGGCAAAATTATTATAAAACTAATATGCAGGCTACGATCGATAAGCTTTTGGAAAATGAGTAATAATTCAGTTAATTGTCAGAAGTCAAACTTGAAATATAATTTCCTGTAAAAAGAAGTCCTGATTTCTGCAACTCAAAATCTCTTATTTATAATATTAGTTTAAAATTGAATATAGGATCTACTCTACTAGCTCATATCCTGTTGTATGATTAGAACACCTTAAACAATTTTCGTATAATATTAAATATCTAGTTAAGAAAAAATCGAATAAATTTTGGTGTCACTTGGTAAATCAAATAAAGAAATTTTATTACAGAAATTTATTTAACGAAATTTTCGGACCCAGTGTTTCCTTCAAATATCACAAGAAAATATTTGAATATTAAGTTTGAAAAATAAATTCCAGTCACATGTAAACTTAAAAAATTATGTCATGACGGCAAATAATGTTAATGATAAATTTTTGAAATTTACAAAATAAGGAAAACTCATCATCAATTGAGTATAATTTCATGAAGACTTTTCTTTTCTTTGATAATCATATAAAAATAACATTTAACCTACAACCATAGAATACTGTAATTTATGGAAAATTCTTAAATATATAAAACTAAAATGATAATAATTTTTCATATAAAAATGTTTTTATTTCAGAAATGGCGTCCACCCTCAATCAATTATACGAAAAAATTATTAAATGTTCTGAATGCAGAGAGCATTTTTTCGGAACATTAAATAATACCACGAAGGTAGGAGACTATACTACTTGTGGAAACTGCGTAGCGAAGAAGATCACCGAAAAAAAAACTTTTTTCGGTGCGAGAAAGTCCGGAATTCATCTTCCGTGTCCGTCTTATCATTACGGATGTGGGGAGGTGCTTCCCAAAGAACAAATTGATGAGCACAAAGAAACTTGTGCTTATGGATTCACATGCTGCACTAGTTTCACCAGATGTATTGACATTTTCCGATACAATGAGGTCGAAAACCATTATAGAAAAAAACATCCAGAATGCATCAGAAATTCTGCATCTCAGACTTATATCTACGCTTGTCGGAGGTCGGCGGTTTATGATGAGGGCTACGTTATAATGCCAGCATTCGGATATCGTTTTAAAATTATCTGGAGGGCAAATTTTATTGATTGCAAACTATATTATGTAGGTTTCAATTTTGGATTTGTTGATTCGCTACACAAATATAGTTTTATGATTAAATTTGACATAGCAAAAGAATTTCCGGGATTCAAGAACCAATTTCAACTTTGTCCTCTGGGGCATGAAGACGAGCTCAACTGCTTCGAGAAGTTAGACGAAAAGAAAGCCGTCATATTACAATTCGATAGTTCGATCAAGTTGCAGCATTTTTTAATCTTGAAAAATTTCAATGACTTTGTGACGATTTTCAAAATAACAAGTTAATGAATATATCTATACTAAGTAGATGAACATAAATGTAGTAAGTAAATATTTTGATTTATTTTTGTAATTTCATTGATTCTGTACCAATATTGGAAAATAAACATAACAATTGAGTTCTGTCTTTAATTTAATCTGAATTATGAATAAGTAATAGCACATATGAAAACATAAATACAGATGAAAATAAAAATGTTTTCAACCTTATTTTGATATATTAATTACCCATTTGAACTAATGAAAGGAGTAAAAGGAGATGTAAGGATTTGTTTCAAAAATCTTTGCGATTCAAATATCAATTTCTTGGCTCATTTTAACCCATGAGCATGCAGTTTCTATTTTTTAAACTGACAGTTGAAGAGATGCTTCAAAACTTTCAATTTTTCAATTAAATTTGTACAATTTTTCTGATAATTATTAATTTAATTTCTTCAGCTCATAGCTTCTTTATTTGAATAGTTAGAATATATTGTCTTGCTATGGAATGGTTTGATGAAGATGAAAAATGGAAAACAGATTTCAAATGGTAGATAAAGATTTAGGTGAAACCGATATTACACTTTAATTTTATCTCATTGTCGATTTTTCAACATCTTTCGTTCGCCATAATTTATCATTTGTCTGAGATACGGTCAAAAACATCCAAAAACCAATTGCTTGATAATGTTTTCATCTATCAGATTAGTCGTCCAACATTATTCTCTAAATTTAAATCTTAAATGCGTATTTTATATTTTGCTGAGGAGTGTGTTGACATATTGATCATTTTTGACGAATAACAAGAAGATTATTAAAAAACCAGTGCGCTGTTATCGAAAACCCTCCTAATTTTCAAATAATACACCCTGAATATTATTTTATTTTATGAACTATTCTCTGTTGCTGTTGTGAACTTTCATTTATTTAATTTTCTGAGAATCTGAAACAACTGATCATTTACCAAATTTTCATCAATGAATTTCATGAAACTGTTACAGCATATCGAGAAGATCCAAGTAAATGTAGAATTATAATTCATCAATTTATAGAGAATCAAATGATAAAAATAATTAAGAAAATAAACGAAATTGAAAATTACTCATTTTTATGATATGGTTTCGTAGCATATACCGTGTCTAACATTCTCCAAAAAGAAAACTAGTGGTTTGAAGCAAGATGGACGTGCTGGGCACCTTATTGGAGATGTGTGGTCAATCCATCAATTTCCAAATCGGCGGTCTACACATTTGGTAACTAAATTGTGTGGTGTGACTCCAGCTTGCTACTACCACATCGTTTAACATTTAGAGATGGATACATCTTGAATAAAATAGGAATATAAGATTTCAAAAATTGAAGGCAGCGTAAAAGTTTTATTACGATAACTTGTCTCTCATAGACACACCACAAAAATTGTTGCATCACCTAGTATTCTGAATTCCACAATCAATGAAGCAGCTCGATCGCAGTTTCTTTGTCAACATATGTTTTTGGACATATGAGGAAAAAAATCTTATCTATGTAGTAACATTTGTTTCCATATGATCTCAAATACGTCTGAAACAAGAATGAGTTTATTTGACTATCAGTATTCATTCAATTTCTCTTCAGTTTTCAAGCTAAATTAATGCAACTTTTCTGTGTTTCTTGTTGATTTTCGAATCTTTGAATTTATTGTAATGGCTGCTGAACGTCGTGGACGCTATTTGAATGATCATGAAGAGGTAAAAATTGTAACACTTCTAGAGGAGGGGCGAAGCCAACGTTACGTGGCCAATTTGTTGAATGTTAACCAAAGCACTATTTCAAGAACAATTAATCGGTTCCATGAAACAGGGGAATATGGGAGAAGGGCCGAACAGGAAAGAAATCGGATGACAACATTAGTTGATGGTCGTTGGCTTTCTTTAACTACACTGTACGGCTAGAATACTACAAAATGATCTTGCACTTTCCAGAAATGTGCATATTTCATTGCAAGCTGTTAGGAACAGGCTCAGAGAAGATGATATCAGACCAAGGATGGCTTCTTCCGGCCCGCGTCTCACCACAGAGCATCGAGTTGCCAGACTTCAGTATGTAGGGGAACATGCATTTTGGGGTATTCCAGAATGGTTGAATGTTTTCTTTTCCGACGAGTACAGGTTCTGTCTAGTATCAAATGATACACATGCCTGTATACAGATGACCTGGGGATCGGTATCAGCAATGCAATGTCCGGCAAACCGAAAACTTCGGATGGAGCTCAGTAATGGTGTGGGGAGGAATTTCTTTTCATGGTCGAACTGAGTTAGTCCTAGTGAATAATAGAAGAATGACAGCGGCCAAATAAATCGCAGATATCCTTGAACCCCATGTTGTACCCTTTGGCCCATTGATTGGCGAAAACTTCATTTCTATGCATGATAATGCTTGGCCTCGTGCAGCTAGAGTAGCTACAGAATTTCTGCAAAATGCCGGAATTGATATGATAGATGGTCAGCCAGAAGTCCCGACTTGAATCCCATAGAACATTTTTGAGGCAACATGGGGTGGCAAATTCAGCAACGTAGGATGCCTTCTAGAACACTCCAACAACTTGAAAATCTGTTTCCTGAAATTTGAACTCAGTGACTCAAGAGTACATCCAAAATTTGTTTAAGGGGCTTCCGAGACGTATACTGGCAGTAAGTAGGGCCCGGGGAGGAAACACTCGATTTTGAAAATGATTAGTAACCACTCGATGCTAGTTGATTGGTCTCTTCGCGAATGTTTGAAGATGGTAGAATTTTTCATTAACTCGAAAATTGTTGATATTTTCCATCATAAACTCGTCTCTTTTGAATGATACCTTCTTATTTTACACTTCTGAAAGTTACCAAGCGACTCTTGAATGACCAACCTAATATTGATATAGTATTGTCGTAAAAGTAGGGTGATGCGACAATTTTTGTGGGGAGTGTATAATACACACCACACTTTCAATACTTTAACCAGCAACAGTTAAATTCCCGAATCTAGTAGTTATCTTTGCAGAGCAAGAATGACAGATGTGACTATCACTGATATTGTTTTTGTAGAATCATGACGCATTACTCCACAAAACTTGATTGCCCGTATCAAGATTGTTACAATAAAATCTAGTCTTCGTTTGAATCTCATAGTTCATGAATTGTGAAAGGATTTGATCGTATCCATTATTTTATGAATACTCGATTTGCTGATTTTCGTTTCTCCTGCCAAATTTCCTACTCAAATATGAGGTTGCATGTCTATATTCGCTAGTACAGAAAATTCCATATCGTCACTCTTGGTGTCAGATGATGAACATGATTAATTTTTCAAGGAAACTCACTAATTCTAATTATTTCTTCAGAAGTCACTCTATTGATATCTCGATGAATGCGTATTGCTTTGCAAATATTCTGTCAATATTCGCCAAAATTGAACATTTTAGATTTCAATTTAGAAAACAATCTCAATTACAAATATAATTGATCTGAATCTTGAATAAACAGTGATCATTGACGAAGATTATGCCATATGAAAACCTTTGATTTTTCATCTTTTTGCATATTGATTCAAAGCTTGATTATGAAAAAGCTAGTTTATTATTATACTCTTTGGTGCTCATATTCTTCTTTATCTTTTGAAATAACGATGTTATTAGATTAGATTAAGGAAAATAAAAAAGGTATTCTCGAAATCAAAACAATTGTCTTCTGATATTCAAACGGTCGTTCTTCATCTAGCGATAAATTTCCAGAATTTCAAAGACCCGAAGTAGATTAAAATATATTACAGATTATTGTTCAGATAAAATAATGGGATCACTTATACTTTTCCAAATTATGCACATCATATCGTGATAATGGACAAATGAAATAGTTTCAATAGTTCCGAAATTTATTCGTACAATTGAAGCGAACTAAACTTTAGAGAAACAGTACATTGAATAAAAATGGGGAAAAATGCAGTATCCTATGGAGAAAAATTAATAATTCCTCAATATTCTTTGAAGAATCCTTTGAAATAATTAATCATTTTTCAAAAGCGTTACTTTTATGATGTTCTAATATCTGATGGGACTCTCATGAGAGTAGTATACAAGGCTCATGACTCGACTTGGTATTTTACAAACTAAAGTGTGTATATGATTTTGGTGATATTTCCCAATATCAGTAAATGGCTTCCTTCAAGCTATTGATCAGTTCAGGTGCATTTGAAGTCAAGTTAATTACCTAAGGTACGTGATGGCCATCTCTTTCACTAGATTTCATAGAAATTTAAAGCATTATTTTCAAGAACTCTACAATGCGATTTAGCACAAAATGACTAAATTTAAACGACCACTAACAGCATCACGAAAAGGTGTAAGTTTTGGTTCAATAACTATATCGAGATATAGTTATACTTCAAACACAAATGAATCCTCCACCAAACCTTGTCCCTAATTCATAAAATTACTAAAGCTATCCTACAAACATTCATACCTCCAAGAGAAAGATACAAGCGAGCGACTCATCTATCAAGAAGCAAGTTCCCTCGCCTATCCACTTATGGACTAGTTCCGGTGTTTTTTGGCCAATCCAACTATATGATGTTGGATACGTAGTAGATCGGGACCCAGCGACACATTTTTCTTTGACATTTCCTACCAGTTGAATACTTGAAAAATGCTTCAGAAATTTGTGTCTCAAGTTTGATGAATGCCAGCTCCGTCAGCATGGATGGGTTTAGCGAAGCAGCTCTCAAACCACTTGAAAAAAAAAACAAGTTTCTGTGATTCGTTCCTGGCTGAAACTTTGATAGTTTAGTAGTTGACATAATATTAAAATGGAAAAACCCTCAGCTGGATGCAGCGGGATATATTTTACTTTAGCTGCTCAAATGGGCATCAAATAAGGGGGGGGCTTCAACCTCTTAAAAATTGCAATGACGCAAAGGGTTAACCGATAACTCATTTGAATGCCTCCTTACAACGGTGTTAGGAAAAGTTATTTAGACGAATATTTTTTGAAAAAAATTATTATTCATTTACTTTCATACAAAAATTCCACCTTGACAGAAAACCGCCACTACTATGGTTCAACATATTTTCAGCTCATCTACAATTCGTTTGCGTAGTTCGTCCTAATCTGATGCGACATAGTGAGATGATAGTTTTTCTGTTATCAATGAATCAATCTCATTTCCCTGCATACCGAGATAAAAATTTTAAATTACTTGTTGGAATAAACGAGAAGTGAACTTTGCTCTGATGTTCGAGTGTTGTATAATTGTGCTGTTGAATAAATTTCTTAGATCCGTTTATTTACGTTTATAACTATCTTCAGATCCACGGATATACGATCCTTCAGGTTATGGGCGCTAGAAATACGCTGGAGTAAGATAGTCAAAGGATCCGAAAGAAAACTTAAATTTTGACGCGAGCGGAAAATTTTCCATAACGAGCATGTCGTCTGGATCAGTGCGAATTGAATTACTCAACAAAAGCAATTACGACACACGGGAGATCCAGATGGAAGCATTATTGATCAAAAATGATGCATATGTGAATGGTGAAATTCCGAAACCCGCTGCAGGAGAAAATAATGCAAATGCTTTGAAATTATGGCAGAATACTGATGAGAAAGCGAAATCTGACATCAAGTTCGAAAAAAGTATGGGAAAAATTGCAAGGCATTTACCAGTCGAAAGGACCAACTAGGAAGGCAAATCTCTTGAAGCAATTGACCTTACACAAGGTGGATGATAACGATGATGTACGACACCATTTGAATTCATTTTTTGACACAATTGATAAGTTCGGCGAAATGGAAATTGAAATTAATCAAGACTTGTTGACAATAATGTTGCTGAATAGTCTTCCGTCCAGTTTTGAAACATTCCGATGTGCAATAGAGTCTCGAGATGATCTTCCAATCAGAGAATCTGGGGGTGAAAATTCTCGAACAGTACGATGCACGGAAGAACGAAACACGAAATTTAATTTCGAATGCAACGATCGCAAAAAATCAATCACAGAATCACTTCAATAAAAGAAAGTCATCATCAGTCGCGAGTAGTCCGTCTGCGGGAATAACTGCAAGAGGAAAAGTATCGTTCTTTTCTGAAGTAAATGGAAAAGCGATGGAAATCAAAGTCACAGATGTATCTCATGTTCCAGATCTACGAACAAATTTACTGTCAGTCGGGAAAATAACTGAGGAAGACTGTAAAGTAATATTCGATGATGGGCATGCTGAAATCGTCAATAAGAAAGGAGAGAAAATTGGTCAGGCTGATCGTATCAATAACCTGTACTATATATGAGAAAGTGTGAAAAAATGTAAATAAGTCTGTCTGTCAAGGAAATAAAAGTATGAATGAGATTTGGCATCGAAGAATGGGTGACTTGAATATAGGAGTTCTTCAAGACAGTCATTGAGAGAAAACAGTGACTAGAATGTCCATTGATAAAGTGCCAAGATATTTCGTTTGCTCAATTTGTATTCGAGGAAAAATGACGAAGTCACCATTTCCAAGAAGAGTACAATGATCTTTGGAATTGCTAGGAATAATTCACTCCTATCTATGTGGACTAGCGAGAGTAGAATCAAATGGCAAATCAAGGTTTTTCGCTTCCTTGATTGACGATTACTCTGGTTGGTGTGTAGTTCGTTTTCTGAGAAAGAAAAGCGAATTGTTTGATGCTTTCGAAGAATTTAGAGTATTAGTAGAAAAACAGACTGGCGAGAAAATGAAAAATCTTCAGTGTGATAATGTATCTTAGAGTGAATGGCATCGGACGAAGATTGACAGTTACGCATACACCCGAGCAAAATGGGGTAGCTGAAAGACGAAATCGTACTTAAGTTGAAATGCCAAGGTGTATGTTGATTCAATCGGGACTTCCTCAATCATTTTGGGGGGAAGCAATTGATACTGCATTACATAAGGAATAGATGTCCTTCGAGAAGTATAAATGGAAAGACTGCATTCAAGAAATGAACAGGCAGAACATCAAATGTTAGTTAATTCAGAGAATTTGGTTGTGGAGTTTTTTCTCGAAATCGACATCCAACCATAGGAAAATTCGAATCCCGATTGAAAAGAGGTTTTTTTGTTGGATATTGAAAACAGTCGAAAACTTAGAGTTTGGATACCCGAAGAAAGAAAAATCGACATCACCCGAGATGTGAATCTGGCAGAAATTCGTATCCATGATGATGCTGTGAATGTTCCTGATGCTTATGAATGGTTGCAAGTATGGCTACGGAATTGAAATCTAAAATAAAAAATGATACGTGGATTTTCGTTGATCGTCCCTAATAATAACAAGTAATTGGTAGTCGTATTATGCTGAGAAATAAATACGATGCAAATGGTTTGTTGGAAAGAAAAAAAGCCAGAATTGTTGCTAGAGGATTTAGTCAACGTCCCGGAATAGATTTTGATGAAACATTTGCTCCTGTAGCTCGTATGGGAACTATCAGAATGATCACGACACTTGCAGCACTGTATAACATGAAAATTAAACAGTTCGATGTAACAACTGCTTATTTGAACGGTGTATTAGAAGAGAAAATTTTCATGGAAATACCAGACTACACAGCAGATACATTAGGGAAAATTATCATCGATGAACCAAGGAATAGTGAAATTAGGAAGATTTTCATAGAGGAGATGAAGTATGTTTGATGGAGGTGTTAGATGCCGCAACTGAGTGAAGCTTTAAATAATTTCCACTTGAAGAAATCGAAATATGACGAATGTTGGCTCAATTCGGGCCGAGGAGAAGATATATTTACGGTAGTCATTTATGTAGACGATATACTGGCTATTTCAAGGCAAGAGAAGAAGATTCAAGAATTCCAGAAGTATCTATCCGGAATTTTCGAGATCAAAAATCTGGAAGATGTGAATGATTGTCTTGGAATTGAGTTTTCGCGGACTGAAAATGGAATACAGATGAGCCAGAAAGGCTACATAAAGGATATTCTCGAACGATTCGACATGACTGATGCGAAATCAATTACAACTCCTATTGAGTTAGGTTTGAAATTGAAAAATAATGAAAATATCCAGAGTAAAGAAGCGAAGAAGTTACCCTGAAGAGAATTAGTCGGAGCACTTATGTACACAGCTGTATGCACGAGACCAGTTATTTGTCATGCAGTAAGTTACCTAAGTCAATTCAATTCCTGGTATGACTCAAGTCATTGGTCATCTGCTAAACGTGTACTGAGATACCTCAAAGATACTGAAAATATTGGTCTGAATTTCAAGAAGACTGATGGAATTCTAAAAGGTTACGTAGTTGCAGATTGGGGAAATAGCTTAGATGATAGAAGGTTATATACTGGCAATATTTACGTTCTGGGAAGTAGTCTGATTTCTTGGAAATCAAAAAAGCAACGGACTGTAGCACTTTGAACAGTAGAAACTGAGTATATGGCTCTTAATGAGGCGGCAAAAGAAGCCATGTACTTTCATCGTTTTCTGGAAGATTAAGGATTCGGCAAATTCGGCCATATTAAACATTACAGTGATAGCCAAAGTGCACAGAAGCTTGCGTTGAATGCTGTTTTTCATAGTCGCACGAAGCACATTGATATATCGTGCGAGATATACTTAGTGGTGAAGGCATTCTCCCGATAGAGTATGTTCCGACAAACGACACGGCTACTGATGTTCTGACTGAAGGACTGTCGAAAAGTAAGCATGTTGAATGCCTTGAGCTGATAGGAGTTCAAGATTTGGAGCGTTCGTCGAGTCATCGACAGTTCTCATCTCGAGGGGAAGTGTTGGAATAAACAAAAAGTGAACTTTCCTTTGATGTTCGAATGTTATAAACACCTCAAAAAGTCTGGGGAAAACTTACCAATATCTTTACAATATGATATTGATGATTCGAATTTATAGAAAATTTTCGGTTTTTGATAGGATGTATTGTATATAATCTATTCTCAAGAAAACAAAATAATATTTGACTTCTCCAAAGCACTTCTTATAAAAAAAAACTGAAATTTGAAAATGACGAAATTTGGTAGAACACAAAAAAAATCCTGAACTAATATTTTTGAAACGATATTGAAGCGCTTATATTTTTCAGTACCCAGAAGGTTCACCTCTGTTATTAATGATACTTTGGCATCGTCGTGGCATGCTCAATATTGAATTGTCTATTACATTTTGGCCTGAGTCATTCCAAGCCCCCTGAACTCCTAATCGAAGCTCCTGTTCATGATGAAGACGTTTTGACGCAGGAGATTTCTTTTTAGGGATTCATATCTGGAGAGCAAGATGGCCACGGTGAAGAATCGATATCATTCTCTTCAAGAACTCTTGCACGATGAGGAGGGGCATTATCTTGTTGGAAGAGTGGATTTTGACCCATTGTTTGGAGATACGGTACCACAGGTAAAACTATCTCATTTGCGTAGGAATTTCCCGTGAGGTTGCTCTATATGAAAACGAGGTCAGTTCTTCCACCAAGGCGTATACCTCCCCAAAACATCACTGATCCGCCTCCCTGTCTAACAACTTCTCGAGCATGCTGGAGACGGTTTATTCTTTCAAGGTTCCCTCCATATTCAAATTCTTCCCGAATCGGGATGATAATTAAATCTAGATTCATCACTGAAGAGAACTGTGGCCCACCTCGCTTGATCCCAGTTTAAGTGTTCTTGGCACCAAGCTAAACGAGCAGCGCGATTTCCAGTCAGTTGTGGAACTCTTAAAGGACGTCTGGAGTGGAGTTCACCTTCGTGGCTACTTCCCAGAATCCTGGATACTTCCCACTGTGAGCTCCCAGCTTGTAGCATGCCAACGGCTCGTAACATCTCTTCTCTGGTCAAATGTCGTATTTCCATGGTCGAATCACAAAACTTGAATCTTTTATTTGTGCTTACAACAGAAGCAAAGTGCCAACTAACTGATTTCAAACACTGAATACATGAAATGATAATAAAACAGCGTCGCATCTGCTGCATTTTTAGTTTTTTATAAAAAAAACTGAAACCTGTTGCGACACTACATAATTTCGTGAGAAATTGATGCAGGTGTTCATTTCTCAAAAAAAATCATCCATATTGATTGTTCTGGATACGATATATCGATATTCAGAAGTGTTCCCTAGACTTTTTTGAGGTGTTTATAATTGTCAAATGTCGATTGTCAAGTACTGTTAAATGAAGTTCTTAGATCCGTTTAGATTAACTATCTTCAAATCCACGGATATACGCTCCTTCATTACTAGCAATGAGCAGAATTCCAATTAGACGGTCTTACAAAATTGCTACCAAAGCGCTTAGCTTTTCCAAATCTTGACTGCGGGTTTCTTGAAATACATGAGGATTTGTATCACTACTAAATCTTGACTTATACCGGCCTATCCCTCTATGAAGTGAAAAACTACATTCGTCAGTACAGCAAACGTTATACAAGAAATGCGGGTTATTGTTAGTAAGCTCGACCATAATTTTGCAAAACTCTTTCTAATCATCATCATTTCATGAATTAGTCACATAAATAATTATATTATATAATATTATACAATTTTGAAGGGATGAAACCTTTTTTATGTATAATTCTAATAACATTAAATTGACTGACACAAGAAGCTGCAGAAGTTTGTCGTACAAATTGCATATTAGGCATAAGTTGGATATGTCCCAATGCCGCCACAGCTGTAGGTACACTATTCAAAATTCCAAGGGAAGCTCTTATTGTATCCATTGCCAAACTCGCCAAAATAAATTTTGATATCGTTTCCATTACATCTTTTTAGCGAATGCTACATATGATTTTGGTTACATATCGTTGTACCCTCTCGGACGCCATTTTAATCATGGCAATCAGCTCTACACGTTTTTGCAATATGAATGCATAATTATATTGAAAATTTTAAATTACAAAAACAGAAAAAACATATGTCGGAACAAAAGCTTTAATTCTTTCTATTTTTAAATTATTTTTACATAGTTCGGAAGAATTATCCTTATAAAATAAAAAAAAATTGCAATAGTGACGAAGAAACAAAATCTTATTGAGACTGTTGTAGTTCGTAAAAAGGGTATTCGAAAGACATTACAACAAAACCAAACCCTGCTTTGCTTATGTGAAAAGCAAAGGGAAATTAATTTACTGATTAATGCATGCTACCCTCGATAAATTCCCCTTAAGAACAAGAATCGATTGTTTTCCTCTTTCAAATAATCTTTAAAATACCCAAAATATTCCATTGTAAAGAGGCTACGACATGCTTCAAAATGAGGTGGTGTTCGACCTCTTTGCCCTATTAAATTTAGAGAGGTCGATCATTAAAGCTTAAAATATACGTCTAAAAGTTTCCCTAAAATGGAGTTATTCGACGTGTTTCGGCACATTTTTCCAATCTCTACCGGATAAGAGATATGCGTTTTATGTGGAACACCCTGTATAACTCAGATTCTTAAACTTTCATGTCTTCTTTGATTTATTAATTTCTGGGAAGCTTTTCAGTAAGAAAAATTCGTGTAAATGACTGCAAATTTGGAAAATTTGGGAAAATGATAATTTTCAGAAGATTTTTTGCATATAATTCGAATATTTCTCAATTATTATTTCTGCTTTGGGGGTGAAGATTTTGAGATGGAAATTTCGAATATTGAAGACGTTACTCAAGACCAGCTTTATATAGAGACGAATACATTTCTAGAGAAATACACCCTGCATAAGAGTTAAGAATGGGGGAAACATCCCCGAAATCCTACAAGCCGGTCGTCTTGAAGGTCGAGTGAGCCCGGGTGATTCCTGTAGGAGAGATTAAGTGCTAGTGGCTGCAAGGCAGATACAGATAACGCCCGTACACTAATCCAAATAACAACATTAAATACAACTTCAATTTGCCGCCTTGTGGATTTCGAATTATTCCGCTCGCCGCAACTCAGCGTCGATCTCCTTAGTCTTAGTCCGAGATGTATTCGCTCAAATTTACTGTCCACCAGGAGATAAATTAATTGATAGAGAGGGGACTTTGTTGAGAGTTGCGGCTAGAAAGGACATGTTTCTGTTTGCGTAGCAGGAACACGACAGAAAATCTCATCTCACGGTCGGTATGCTGAACACAAATGTGTTTCCTAAGTTGGTAACCATGCTTCTGTTCTGAGACTGCTGTAAGTTTTAGGTTATGACAGGGCAGAGCACAATTTGTAATGCTCTTGTTCGTGAACAATATATTACGCGGTGTGTCGCAAAGTGAATATCTTCAAAATAAAAATAGGACCCTGTTTATATAAGTAAGTTGTAGGTTATTTCATTCTCAATAATATGTCTAACATAAATAAAATGATATACTTTTGTCTGATTTCCACAATGTTTATTTTCGATGCCCACAACTGGTTTCGACAGTTTATTTTGGAGTATCTTGAGCTAACAGTCATGAAAAAGAACGTGCTAACTATATCTATTATAAAATAACTTTTCAATGCCAAACAAAAAGCTAGTACATTCAAACAGTCTGCAATATACATAATCGAATGCAACCAATGCCCAACAGCTTATGCAGGATAAACAGGTCGAAATTTTGAATTTAACATTTCTCCTCAGATAATTAATCTCCAGTTTTTGAACATACAGGATTGGGCATAATGGAAGGGCGTTTTTGGAATGGGAACCACACGTAACGGTGAGTGAGTAGCAAGGAACGGCTGAGGTCATTCGACTCAGGATTAGTTACCATGTAGTTGTTATCTGGACTAGAGAGCACCGTGCGTTCGCAGTTGGAGAGTATTTAAAAGCGGGAGAGTCTGCCATCGTCGTGCAGCTGCGCTTTCGCCAGCGCTTCAACATTGGTCGTAACGCTTCAGTTCCGAAACGTGACACAATCATCCGATGGGTACAGAATTGCATCATTTATTTATTTATTTATTTAAGTACAATATAAGGAATGTCCACCACCGAAGCCAAAATGACATTCACTAGATGAATATTAGTTACATAGAATCTATTATTCTAAAAAAAAGTATTATATAAGACATTAATAGTGAGTTGTATTCACAGAAAGAATGAAAAAAGAAATACAAAATGAATATTACAAAAACGAACGATTAAATGAATTTTATGTCAGTCAGTAAAGAGCAAGCGTAATGTTCTCTTCAAAGAGGCCAATGTGAGCCCAAACAAATTGATACTCCTATGCGTGTTGCAGACACGTAGCATCCTATCGATAGGGGAGTTCTGTGCACTATTAGTTTTTCTAAAAGTTATAGAGAAGAGGTCGTGGTGCCTCAATAATTTCATAGGAACATTAAAAGTAACCATGATCTCAGGTACCCGAAATACGCAGTTCAATATTTTAAACAAAACCAAAATATCAGATATAGTTCTACGATTTTCAAGTGACAATAAATTGAAATATTTACGGGCAGGAGCGTAGTCGTGGTTCAGGATAACAAAGTTAGTTTTGAAGCATATGAACCGTATGAATCTATTCTGAATGCGTTCAAGTCGGTTGGAATAACAATCATAACGAGGGTTCCAAATACATGAGGCAAAATTTA
Source organism: Cryptolaemus montrouzieri (assembly GCA_013387265.2). Taxonomy (NCBI): domain Eukaryota; kingdom Metazoa; phylum Arthropoda; class Insecta; order Coleoptera; family Coccinellidae; genus Cryptolaemus; species Cryptolaemus montrouzieri. Next base: position 36,712,413 of record JABFTP020000144.1, read on the forward strand.
ATTTACTGTAGATGTAAGCATAATATAAAGTGATAAGTGATTTTACATATTTAAATTCCTCACTTTTCCTGAAAATATAACCCATCATTCGACTTGAACTATTTGCTATGCGATCTATGTGTGCATCGAAGAGCAACTTCGAATCGAAAGTGACACCCAGATCAAAAGCCGTGGTCACACGTCGCAGCAATGAATTTCCAATTGAGTACTGAAAAGTGTTAGGGAAATAGTGTGTAGTAAAAGTTATCGTGAAACATTTATTTAAATTCAAAAATAATTGGTTTTCTCTACAGTACTCAACCAAGTTATTCAAATCTAGTTGAAGATCAAGGCAGTCCCTTAAGCATCTGATAGATCTGAAAACTTTCAGATCGTCTGCATAGAGCAAGAATCTGGAATGCCGGAAACATTTATCTATGTCATTTATATAAATTAAGAAAAGAAGAGGACCGAGATGAGTTCCCTGCGGTACCCCAGAAATACTAATGAAAGATTCAGATTTAAAACCATTTAAACTAACGAAATGTGACCTATTCAGTAGATACGATTGGATCCACTCAAGCAACCCACCACTTACACCTGCTTCGGCTAGTCTAAAGATGAGAATGTCGCAACTTATTTTGTCGAAGGCTTTAGAAAAATCATCAATGAATCCGAAACCTCAAGGTCGTCCCCAAAGTGTAAGGACACCAGTTTCCGTGGAAAGAGTGAGACAAGCTGTAATTCAAAGCCCTGGGTGCTCCCTTCGAAAACGAGCTGCAGCACTTCAAATGAGTGGTTGAACTGTCCGCAGAATTTTACACCAAGACCGCTGCTTTCATCACTATAAGCTCATGGTTGTCTAGCACCTGAATGAAGAAGATTTTGCACAACGCCAGCACTTTGTCGAGAGAATACAAATGATTATCGCTGATGAAAATGAACCAGTGATAATGATGAGTGTTAATGAACATAGTTAATAAACAGAACTACCGATATTGGGCAGCCGAAATTCCCCGCGAACTGCATCAATCCCCACTTCACAGTGAGGAAAATCACCTTACGGTGCGATATGAGCCGTCTTGGGGTGATTGGACCGTGCTTTTTCGAGGATGAGAAAAAGACAACCGTATTTGTGAACTCTAAGCGAAATGTTTTCATGCTGGAGAACTTTTTTATCACAGAATTGCGACCACGATGAATGAACTGAAGAAATGTTTGGTTCCAACAGGATGGTGCCACGACACATACAGCCAGAGCCTTAATGGAAGTTGTGCGTCGCATTTTTCCTGGTCATGTAATCTCTCGTTTTGGTGATGTGCCGTGGCACCCTCGTTCCCCGGATCTCACTGCTTGTGATTATTCTTTGTGTGGAAACCTAAAAGCTAAGGTCTACGTCGATAAACTACCAAATTTGCAAGAGGTGAAAGAAGCCAACACAAGAGGAGTTAGGGTAATCGACACTGATTTGTTAGAGCAGGTTATGCAGAACTTTGAGAATCGGCTACAGCAATGGATTGTGAACACGAACATCACTTTCGGAACATGATTCTTTTCACTTTTTCTGCACTAAATGGTAACATTTAAGTTTTCAATTTACGTAATTAAAATGTTCTACGTTAAAAATCAGTTGAGTTATTCTCATTTTAAAAACGCCCTTCCATTACAGCCAGCCTTGTATATCTAGAAATCACATAATTGTACATTTGGGAATCATTCAAAAATCAATAGATAATCCCTACTGACAGGTGCTAGTTCTCTAATCTGCTTGCCATGCACGCAGCCATCAAGAGCCACATTAGTGCAATTAAACAGGATGCCAAAGAAGAAAGCGACATAATGCAGTTTCGTCCTTAGTAGGAACTCATCAGCATCGCTTATCACGTCGTGGTCTGGAGCACCGAAGCCAACAAGACTATGTCGCTCGTTTGAACTGTGATGCGATTCACGGACTGACAAAAGATGGTCTACATGTGTTGGAATTTTTACGTTCTCACATCTGATTGATATTGTTCTTTGCTTTTTTGAAATCCGGTTGCGGTTTTTTCGTCGCGGTCCATCGAGGGCGAATTTCCTATCTATGTACGACAAGCGTTTTTCCTGGAATCATTAGGTGTTCCGATGTGATTGGTTAGGGTGACACTGGTGAGTTCCCACAAGGGACAGAACTGCAGTCTTTCGCTTCGTTTTTCGATATCCTGCTCAATTGCACTATTGTGGCCCTTTATGGCAGCAAGCATGGCGGGCAAATTTGAAAACTAGCTCCTGTCAGATAATATTCTTCATTGATCTACGAATTTTCGAATGATTCTTCTTGTCTCAAGTTTACATATATGGGCAGGAGGTTTCTCCTGAAAACGTCATGGTCTAGAGAACCGAAGCCAAAGGGATTATTTCGCTCGTTTTGATAGTGTGGTGATTCACGGACCGGCAAAAGATGGTCTACAAGTGTTGCAATTTTTACGTTCTTACATTTCTTTGTTATTGTTCGTTGCTTTTCTCGAAGTACATTAGTGGCTTCACGTCCTCAGTACAAGATGCGTTTATTCTGGAATCGCTAGGCGTTCCGATGTGGTTGGTTCGGGCGCTGAAAAGCGATGAGCGAAATTGATGAGTTCCTTATAAGAACAAAACTGCAGTCTGCCGCTTCACCTTTCGGCATCCTGAGGAACTGCACAATTATGGCTCTTGATGGCTGCATGAATGGCAGATAGATTTGAGAACTAGCCCCTGTCAGGAAGGATTATTTATTGATCTACGGATTTTTGAATGATTCTTCTTGTCTTAGTTTCACATAAGTCGACTCTACACGAGAGTATCGCGAAATATATTTGTTTTATCAAATATTGACTGACAGGAGGTTCTCATGAAAACGTCGTGGACTATTTCACTCGTTTTAACCATGTTGCGATTCACGAAACGGCGAAAGATGGTATACTAGTGTTGGAATTTTTACGTAATCACATCCTCTTTTTATTGTACTTTTCGTTTCTAGAAGTTCGGTAGCGGCTTCACCGTCTCAGGTACCTTATATTTGATATTTTGAGTGTAATGTTAAAATGAATATTCGTACGGCATGGTCGCTTCTTTATTACAAACTATATATTATATACTATATTCACACAAGAGTTTAACTTGATGAAAAACATTGAATAATTCAACAGGATTGTCATAGGGATATTTTTTTTTCGAACTGTCATAATGAGAGCACAGAAAGTGCTTGAGCTATTTCAATCAAGCCGTTATGAAATCTGTGATTGGGAAAGGTTATAAAATTTTTGGTTTCTCATGAAAACACATTGTGAATGGAAAAATTGAGTATACATATGATATATTCTTGAAAAGGAAAAATACTTTATTCTTCATAGAGATCAAAGTTTCCTATGGTTTAGATTTGAAAAGAACACAAGTTCATTTAAAAAGTGCCTGCAGAATGTCAAAACCATTTATACAGCTTCAAAACCAACCCAGATATTGGAACTTGACTGATACCGAAAATTATCAAAATTCCCAAATTATTCGAAAACGAAAAATTTAGCCTGTTTCTATTGGCATCAATGAATTCCTCACTCACAAAAGGGGAAGGGGATCATTTTACTCTATTCATAATATTTCACAGAGCTTCAATTCTAAAACGTCGAAATCTGTCCACCCTGTACATTATTTTCATTCATTTCTGATATTGAATATTTTGAGTGTAATTTCGAAGAGAATTTTCGGATAAATTTAATTGTCTGATATTACTTTCGTCCTACGCAATAGTCCAAAGGCTATTGAAAATGTTGCCGTCCAATTTATTTCAAAATCAAACAGGACGTAATATCATCCACACAATCTATTCAGCTAACGATGTTACCTTTACGAGGTACACATTATCATAGATCAGCAATGGAGTATGATGTATCTACATTAAAAAACGTCAGATATAGGATGGACAGTAAATAATCCATCGATGGGTGCAATGAAAACAACTAACGAGGCTGGAAGATGTGCGCGGCTATCTAAAAACACCTGTTGTCGAGGATCGTTCACGACCAGCATAGCTAAGTCCGGCGGCTTGTTTCAAGCCAAAGTTACCTACAACCCCGGTGCCGAGCTTTTAATAGAACTAGATCTCTACGCATACGGGGAATTTGTTGAACGTCGTGTATCATGTCAATCAGGGCCGCATAAATTTTTATTGATACGATTGGCGAGAAGGATCAAATGCTGAAGACCCAGTGACAGCGAAGACAAACAGAACAAAATCGATGTCAAGAGAATGTTTCGAGTAGCGAGCATTCTGATCGGTAAATTTTCAACAATTCTTCCAAAGCAATTGTAGATTGAACTTTTTGATTATAATGACTGTGAATGAAAATCTTAAGTCATTGTGCTGAAAAAAATCATAATAAAACATTTGAATTGTAATCAACACTCGTTTCGTCGGACGTAGTCCAACTCCTCAAAAATTTTATGACTTCAGTTTAATCTGATCGTCCATCTCCGCAATTTTCATAGAGGTATGTCCAATTTCACCTACCAGCTCCGCAAGAGATTAGGATGCGACCCTTCTGATAATAAGGGGTTATCAAATTAGAGCAGCTACCTACAAAAGGCAGATTTACCAGGACAAGAAAACTCAAACATACTAAATCAACTGGGTTCTTCATTTAATGTACAAGATTTAAAATATTTCATAAACCACAATTACTATCTAATTTTTCATTTTGGTTTAAAATGATGCTGCTTTGATGAATTCTAAATCATTCAGATCCTTATTCTCATAACTCAGTGAATGAGATCATTCAAAAGTTTACAATTATTACCTACTCCTTTATTTAACGAGGGATTTTAAACACTATTAATTTCTGCATATGCTTCTAACTGAAATCTAACCTAACCTAACCTAACCGCCAGGTTTCAATATTGTTTTTCGACTTATATGCAAAGTGAAACTTATAGTTCTCATAAACTATTAAATCCCGACCGCGCTGGCTTTTAATCAACTCCATTATACGATCACTGGTATTCTCCACTACAAGTATCTATGAGAAATGTTCTAGAAAAACTAAAATACTAGAAGATAAGGGTTAGTATCAATAACGAACACGATCCTACACAATTATAGGTTTTTCCAATGTGGGGCTGAGCAATGCGCCGGGGTCAGAACAGATTAGGAAAGGATTATACTTTCTTACCTGAGCATGGTACATTTGAAATATTTTGCTGAGGTGGACTGTTAGCAAAAAGGTCATTTTACAACATAGGATTACATAATTTGACCATTTTGCGGAGTTGGATTACTTCGGTTTCGTCGATATTATAAACTTATCAATGTCTAAACCATGGTACTATAAAACATCTTAAACATTCTCATTTGCAATTGGTTGAAGCTGCATTTGTGTGGGTATTACTATGAATGGGAATATAGTTTCAACCTGAGTCCGTTGCATCCTGCAAGACAATACGTTTAGTACCTAAGTTTTATGACACCAATTCTTGGATCGAAACGTTCACTTAGCCCCAGGAGTACTATAGTTTTGCGTAAACTCTTGGATGATCACTTAGGAAATATAGATCCAAAAATCATAAAGTTGATTCATAAAGTATCATCTGGTTTTCAGTGTTCATACTATCAACGGAATAAAACATTTCTTAATAGGTAAGTGCAAGCGGTTCGTGCTTTGGCCACCTCGTTCGCCAAACTTAAATCCTTTTGAACTTCTATTCGAAACCCCTTGAAAATGCTTCTCTGTTATAAATATCTCAGGAGAGTTTTTTGAAAAAGTAAAATTTTATTTAAATCGGAAATGATAAGACAGAGGACCTAACTGAATTTAATTTGACATATGAACAATTGTATGGCTGTCCATAGTGATCATTTCGAACATTTACCTACTTTGTATTAAATGCACACATGATGACACATGATATATCTAGGTATATCTAGCTCGTTTGACTACAAGGAAGCATATGTTCCTGATATAACTTTTCTTGCAAACTTTATTATGCTTCTTATTTAGAAGAAAAGCAGAATATTGAGTTATTGTTGTTCTCATCTCAAAGGATCTATAATTGAAACTCCGCCTTTATGTTCAATATTCATCATTCATTTAGTACATTTACTTTCTGGGGATTATAATAGAGTTGAAGCAAGCGGATGTGATCAGAGGAGTTGGAACAAGATGAAGTTTATCTTCCAGGCTTCTTGTTTTAATCGTGAATCTGGTAATATTAAGAAACTACTAACTGAGCTGCTCCTTAACTCCACTCTCCACTTAAAATAATGAATAGCATTTAAGTACCTTAAAATCATTCTCAACTTGTCGACGTCCAAGAGATACAGAATTCTAGAAGAGCCGTTATTAACCGACTACGAGAAAAGTCAACTTAGGATCGAGACAACAAATCAAATATCCATCTCTTGCAAATAAAAATTGCGTTCAACGTTAAGCGTTGATGCAGTTTGACATCAGCTCTGCATAGCTTATAGACAACCCTGGTCGAACCTACGCCATGCGGTGTGTGGATTACACCAACCAACGTAATTGTAGCACTCTTGGATATAGAATCAGATTCAGAATGTGATGAACTGATCCGTTTATTCTATTTAGAAGAGCGAAAGAGAAATAGAACAAATGTTTATTCAGTAAGGGGAAAATTTTACCTGTTTCAGGAAGTTTCTGGTTGTGTTGTTAGAAATTATTTTTGCCTCAACTGAGGGTAGAGATTTGATGAAGTGGAAGCGAATCTGATGACCAAAAACTTTATGGGAGAAAAGAAAAGTAAGTAGATGTCAAAGGCAAAAAGATGCTCCGCAGATTGGAGTATTCTCTTCATTTCTCTTTTCCTTCTCTAATTAGTATAAACCACTAACTTTACTACATTATGAATCTGATTCCATACCCAAGAGTACTTCAACCACATTAGTTGGTGTATTCGACACTACGCGTGGTGTAGATTCGACCCGGGCTGTGCAAAAGCTATGCAGGGGTTTGATGATCTGCACCACGACTTAACGTTGAACTCAATTTCTATTCGAAAAAGTTGGACATATGAGTTGTCGTGTTGATTTTTCTCTTAATCGGTTAATAACGGCTCTTCATGAAATTTGTATCCCAAGGGCCTCCTTAAGTTGAGACTGAATTTATGGTACTGCGTTGCTGTTGATTAAAAAGAATTGGACAAAGGGATCCCACCGATGAAAAGCAGATCGGTTCGTAGTTTCGTAAAATTACCAGATTCACGATAAAGAACAAAAAGCCTGAAAAATACACTTTGTGTTGTGCCGGTTCCTCTAGTCACATCACTTCTGCAAGGGCATCTACTTCTCCATTACGTCTCAGCAACGCATATATCGCTTTTCGATAATTACAATAATCAACAGTAATCCGCACCAAGTAAATGAAAAACATAAATTGAACAAAAATACAGAGCTTCAAAGATAAATTCTTCTGCGTTTCGAACAACAATAACTGAATATCCCGTTTTTCTTCTATGAAAGAAAAAAAAAGAAGTTATATTAGAATAATAGGCTTTCCAGCATTCGGGCAAGTGTGAATATTCCTAGATTACTACCATCTGTACATTTAGCTTAAACTAAATGTTCAAAATGATAACCCATGTCTGCGAAACAGTTTTTCTGTTTGATCCTGTTGGACAATAGTTTGGTATTATCGACATAAATAAAATTTTACTTTTTTCGAAAAATCTTCTTACAGCAGTTTTTTCCAGGTGAATTCGAATAAATTTTGAAAGAATTTCAGTTTGGCGAACGATGTGGCCAAAGCCCCTTACATTTACTTATTGAGAAACCATTTGTTCAGTTGATAGCGTAAACACTGAAACTCAAAAGCTACTTCATTATGTATTCACTATATGATTTTTTGATCTCCTAAGCTAAGAGATCGCCGAAGTGATTACGGAAAAGTAAAGTACTGCAGCAGCAAATTGAATGTCCTTATCCAAAAATTTCAGCCTGCTCCAACATTTACTGCCAAAAATTGCAGTTAATATAGGACATCCAAGAGTTTGATGGGGATCAATACTGATAAAGCTCAAGTGCACTTGAATAAACAAGATGAAACCGAAAGAATTCAGAACAATTTAATTTTGTTCTAAGATCAATAACAATAATTTATTGTATCGCGCTAAAATGCGTTTATTTTTTAATATTATAGAAAAACCTTTTCTCTATTTCAGTTCTATACACCAGCATTTTTACTCATTATCTTAAAATTTCTTGAAAGAGTGAAATACTCTAGTTGTTTAATCCGCCTGATTCTGAATTTTTTGGTTGCCGCATCATTTGGAGATATTACATTTTATATTCATATAGATTTCATTCATGAAGCACAACAATAGAGGCATACTGAAGTCTGTCCATATTCAATAAAGAATATAAAATGTACCTATTTTCTATTGTCTAATGAATGAATCGATTTTTTCCATAACCAGTTACTTTTGAAAATGGTTTGTTTTAATGTTGCAAAATAACCATACTCATTGTAATAAATCAATATGAGAAATAGGTTCTTCAACGATTTGCGAGTTCATAAAATACTGGTTTCAGCTAATTTTCCTATTTTTCGACACTTTTATGTGATTACACGCACTTTTTTTCTGTTAACTTGCGAGGTCATAACAGACAAAATAATTTACAAGCATGTCGTCTAGTTCGTCAGTTACGATCGCGAGTCTATTCAAAAATTAAAATTTTTGCAATTTGAATTTTAAGGAGTGAGTTATGGCTGTAAGCTCATACAAAAATCCCTTAGGATTGAGGTCATTCAGTTTCTCCTGAATTTCAAAGTTTTCTGAGTTTTCATTTCCAAAAGATGGACAAAGATGCATTTTCATATATGCAGAATAATTCTGGATCTCTCAAAGGTATACGTTACATTTAGGTATGCAGTTTAGTCATAGTAGGTTCACAAACAGTCTTACATAGTGACGAGATCTTAGCGTTACTTGCAATCTCCATGTTGGTTCATTTTAAAAGATATAATTCAGAAATTTTTGGGTAGTACGGCAAGAAGAACACCAGGAACTCTTGTTATAAGTGGTGAAACTCATTTGGCCTTCATCAAATATTTCTATGAAGGAATGAGTTTTCTTAACTATATTGATTTATCAGAGAAGAATTTTTATCACGCCTATCGCCCCATTTGTGCTAGGCCTTGAATAACCCTAACAAAATTAATAAAACCCCTAATTTTGAAGGGGGTTTAATTTTTGGAGATATTATCAAATTCCACTGCTTTTCTGTTTGTATCACAAAAAGATTCTGGTATAAGATGTCGAAAAAATGATTCAGTTAGGATGGAAAAGAACTTAAAGTGTGCAAGGTACCAGGGTGTCTGAATAGACAGATCATACATCGTGCATTTTTAATTATCTCTTGTAATGAGTTTAATGGATAATCGTGAAAAAGTATATCTATATTTTCGAAGAATATGCATATATGAATTTTATCTTCGAACTAGCATCTGATGATACTTTTCGTGCTAGAGCTCTTCATTCAGAGCGATTTCCTAACAGAAGAATACCTTAACGGTATATTCACGTTCATGTAGATCGCTGACTAAGAGTATCTGGAAAGTATTATTTTTACAGGATATTATCAACACATTTTGCCTTTTATAAGATCTTCGATACATTTGAAAATGTAGGATCTAGTCTACTGTTCTTCTAGAAAAAAATTGGAACCAGTTGCGGAGCGCACCATATTTTTTACTCTAGTAACGAGTAAAATTTTCAAATATTTCCCCAAGATACTGAAAAATTCATTTCTGGAATTGTTTTTCGAACCAACATCAACAGTTGTTGTCTGTTGGGATAACCCTCTTCTGCTATGAAGCAGACTTTTGAAGATATGGCGCTACCTGTTCACACAATTTTAAGCTGATGAAACCCCTCATGCCATCACTCAAAATAGACAATAAGAACAATTTCCAATTAGGCCAGATATGTTGGTAACTTTTCGTTGGGCCATTTGTGTGACCACCTCGTCTTAATGACGGAAATTATTTGGAAACTTTTGGAAAACTTTCCATTGGGACCTTGGCCATGGTGCACTTTTTAACTTGTAGTAATTCAGTCACCTGACCTGAGGCTTCTTGATATTTATTCCTGGGGCAACCAAAACCGCTTCGTTTATATTTCTCCTATCACAAATAAATAATGAAATTGGAATGTTTCCGTTCAAAATATTACTAGCTTTAAGGAAGCTGGGATGTTAGTGGGGTGTTAGTAGAGTCTTCTTCTACAATTTTTAATTTTAGAATTTTCCACTAAACAATCTGTTTGCATGCATTTTCTAGAAAATTGCATGTTTTCCATCAATGTTTCAGTTCGGATTCAACTTCATTCAGGATTTCGAGGTATCTTACATCCATTTCACAGGTTAGTGGCTTATTTTTTCGACATCTATCAAGAATGTCTCTCACGTGTACAAAATTGAAAAACTTTGAAAACCCAATCAGATTCACGAAAAATGTTCACTCTTCAAAACTAAAGGGTAGTAAATGTTAGGGAAACGGTACACTTCTAGTGCATAGGTGGCGTAATTGAAAAACAAAACTTTGCATATTTCATTGAAATTTTCGAAATTTTGTCGAAACCTGTCGAACGAAACAAATTTTTTGCTTCAGATTATTTCATTTTATCTACTGTGTAAGAGAATATCTCATTAAGGGTGGGTCATAATAAAAAAGGTTTAATGAAAGTATGGCATCATTTTGAGATGCTCTATCGAATTTCGGCAGATCGCTATTTCATTCTAGGATACCCTATGTATCAGTTGGTTCCAGTGAACCTCAATAAGAACCAGTGAAATTAATTCTTTCAATAAACTGCAGTTTTTATATAATTTTCAGCAAACAAATTTGCTGAATGAGGCAATGTTCTCGGAATTTCCAAGCATCTTCCTAACTTGTAACAACTGAGTCTACGCCCCTGCTACTGAAGAAGCTTCAAGAGGCGAGAAAAACGTCGCGAAGATCGCGCATCTGGCTGCCCGAGGCGTTTTGTCATATCTCTTCACTTTTTAGGTGTTATTGGCAACGCGAATTTCAATAACGACCAGTCGAACACTTGTTTTTGACGCGCGACGAGACGACAGATATTTCGTTATGTTTCCACCACCGACTTTTTCGAATTCCACCGCCTGATTTTTGTCCACGCCATATCGGCATAAATTATATGGGATACGTCATTTTTTCCGTATTTATTGACAGTTATGCGTGCGGAGAGTTATCGGTTATCGGCACGGGAATGCCGAGTTGTGAGGTATGCAATCGAGATGAATTTTTGGAATATAAGCGAGTGTGTTCCGACAGACTTTTATTGCTATCACTGTTTGTCAGTTTGTTCTTTCGTTCAGACGTGCTGACTGGCCAAATTATAATTAGAAGCTTCTGAAATTGAAATTGGGAGAAGAAATGGCATACACCGAAAGTTGTTTAGGCTTCAACCTTCTTATCAAACTGCTGACAACTCTTATGTATTATATAGGCTGGACACAAATTTCTTTCAATTTTTACACCTCCTCAGATCCAATTTCTTCAAGGAGATGCACGTAGTCATAAAAGAGAAGAGGAAGTATCATGTATTTTGAAGAGGTATTTGTATCAGTACTAATGAAATACTGTGCAAAATTTTATATATATATATATATATATATATATATATATATATATATATATATATATATATATATATATATATATATATATATATATATATATATATATTCCTATATATATATATATATATATATATATATATATATATATATATATATATGGAATCTTCACAAAAGTATTGAGATTTTGGGTCTGAAGAAAAATTTGTTTGAACAGTTACAAAAGTTAACAGTCATCAAATCTTGTAATATTCTTCGTATGTTTCTTTCCGAAAAAATAATGAGGTAGAGTCATAGGTTCTCTCTTTAGTTTATACTGCTCAGAATCTCATTTAATATTTTATTTATTTGTTTATATAAATGTAATATAATTAACTGACAATTATTTTGTCATATTTATATTAAGAGCAATATTCAATTCGATCGTTCACCACTTAACACAAAGGAAACTATTAATGAGTAACATTCAGTGTTACTTTAATAAGGTCCGTACACTGGATTATTCCTGGGAGAAAGCCCCTGACACTACTCGTTGGTACATTGATATCATTGTCTGATGATGCTATAGTATGTATATATTCTGGTAGATTGATATATTCCCATAACATTTAACGTTATCCTAATATATAATTATTCCAGGATATGTTTTGATTATAATCATTGCCTGGCAATGGTATTAATTATCGGGTGGTGGATTTATATTTTTTCATGAAATCAGTTTGATTGTTTCATATATGGGCAACTCGTCGGGGTAAAACTCCCTATATGTATGTGTTCCTTCTCCACTATTCTGCCCGTGGTCTACCTCTTCATCTTCTTCCTGTTATTCCTCTAGTTAACGCTTGTTTGTTGTTTTGTTGGTATTTTATCTCCAAGCCTGAACACATGTCCCAGCCATCTCATCCCTTGTACTCTTGTTACATTTGTGATTGCAGGGTATGCATATAATGCTTATAGTTCGTCATTTGTTCCTCTTACCCACTGATTATCTCTCTTCTTGCCTCCAATAACTCTTCTCAGTATTCTGCTTTCACAAACTTCAAGTGTATATTTTTCCTTCTGATTCAAGTATATAACCTTTTTAGTATTTTCGGATATGTTTTTCGACCTAAAGACCCCGTACAATCCTCCTACACATATCATGCCTTAAGCTATTCTATCATGAATTTCAACTCTTTGCTCCCCTGTTCTTGATACTGTTACACCCAAATAATTGAACTGTTCTACCGCCTCAAAGCAGTATGTTCTATACTCAACATTTAATTCAAGTATGGAGTTCCTTTCCTTGTCTTCTAGACCCTCCTCATGCGGCGATTTCTAATTTCCCAAATTCCTTTACTAGATATTCTTTTGTTCTTGTGTTCTTGTCATAATTACAATATCGTTTGCGTATGCTAAAATTTGTATTTTGTAAAAACTAAGCATACCGTATTACGGAATTATTCTTCTGCAAGGTAAACTTGACCAAGAAAAGCAACATGTTTGAAGATGAATCAGTAGTTAAGTTAGTGTCTATTGTTGTCTTTTCTGCGAAAAATCGTAAGTAGAACCAACAACCAACAGTCTAAAAAGCAGGAGGCGGTATTTACTAACCAATTTTCCTACGTATATGATTCCATACAAAAAAGTGTGTCCTTCCTATAGCTTGAATCTGTCACACTGTTGTCACACTGCTAATCACATTAGTTCTAGTACTACGTTTGCTTTTTGTTAGGTCAGGGAATACAATGCTCCATTGGGGTAACATTGCTCTGCAAAGTGAGGAATCTGCCTCCGAATTCACAATGTGACACGAGCAGCAATAAGTGGGTGATCTACGTCCCTGCACAACATGGTGGTATTCATTATTTCTGTAGTAACTTGGAGGAGGAAAGGCGAAATTGAATGGAAAAGAAAACCATCAAACAGAGGAAGAAAGTCAAGGTGATTTTGAGTAAAGAGCTTGAATGGAATTCTACTTTACACCTCATTCAAACCCGTTTAATGAAGTCATAAATGTCGAACAACAGAAAGAAAGAGAGAATGAAGAAGATGCTTCGGTACGAGATGAATTATCCAAATCTAGAAGATTGGGATACATACTGTACTTGGCAGCCAGTCGGAGAAGATTGTTAATAGTGCCGAAGAAGAGCAAAAAGACATAAACCCGAGAATCATCCCAAGACATTTATGAAAAACACTGACTTGTTCGAAATGTAGATATACCGGTAGGATTTGAAGAATTGATAATGATTCTGCAATATTGTGTCTCTTTCTTTCTATCGAGAAGGTATCAAACGGTTTGTGTGAATGGTTTATACTCGATAAGGAGCACAAACTCAACCTCAATTTTGGGACCTTTTTTATTTCTGCTTTTTAGAAATTACTTTCCTGATTATATTAAATGCTCACGACACTATTTTCTCTATTCGGTTGTCGTCATTGCGGGATATGAGAGGCGGGGCTCGAGATAGAGCTATGGCTTAGTTTTCATTGAATAATTGATGTATGGATGTGTAAAAAACTAAGAAAACTGTATGTATTCTACGCCACATAGCCGTTGATCTTGAGCAATTTATCTGTATTTATTTAGATCATAGTTTGAACTGGAACGTTCATTGCAGTTCTCTCGCGTTTAGGCTGAAAACCAAAAAGAAAGGTCTTTTTCCGCCTTATAGAATCGCACCCCGAATGCAGTATTATGAATTGGTATAATTGTGCCATGTGGCCTTTTAAGGTTCCGAAGACGAGTAGGTCGATTAGGTATATTTAGGCGCCTAGGCATACACCCTTGTCATTACTATACATCTTGGAGTGTCTGCTGTTTGTGTACAAAAGGACAAAAAGATAAAATTATAGAAGACTTCTACAGGCTCAGCAACTCAAAGAACAAGACCGCTTTTTGTGTCAAATTGCATGGAGTATGGGGTGCGACGCACCCAATTTCTGGAACCAACAGGCATCGGTGTATCAGTCAAAACGATGCGTCAGATACTTCTTTCTAGGGTTTTATACAGCAGAAGGCCCTTAAGAATTCCAGAGCTAACCAGACAACGAAAAATTAACAGACTTAATTGGTGTATCAAACACCAAAATTGGAATTTTGAGGATTGGCGAATATTCTTTTTACGGATGAGACCAGAAGTGGGGTTCGATCAGATGGATGACTGCCAGATTCTGGTTTTAAGAGGTAGTGGAAGACAAGCTAGACTCCGAGCAGCAAGACAAATTCCGAAATACCAAGGGGGCAGTGTAATGTTTTGGGGTGGCATTATGCTGAGATGCAAAACAGATTTAATTTCGTTTTTTACGAGTGTAACGGCTAGAAATTACGTGGACCTAGTGCTGAAGCCCATAGTGAGACTTTGATGTGGTACCTACGGTGAGAATTTCACATTTTTACAAGATAATGCTCCTCCGCATACCAGCAACCTCGCGCGACATTATCTTGAAATAGAGGGAATCACTATTTCGGAGTGGTCAGCTTGCTCTCCAGACCTAAATCTTATTGAACAGTTATGGGATAATCTCGAAAAGGAAATAAGATCCCGTCAGGATAATCCAAGAACCTCACAGTTCATCCAAGCCGCCACAGAAGAGTTTCAGAATATCACCCCAAAGGAGGTTGAAAATCTAATTCAAAGCTTGCCTAGACGGATTCAGGCATGTATCAGGACAAGAAAAGGTAAAACAAGCTACTGAGTTCGAGAAAAAACACCGACACCGTGAGAAAACAATTTTCAATTTTTTTAATACATGCGGAAAGAGTCTCTTATTTTCTTTTATTTGTTTCTTTTTCCAAAATAAACCTTAATTTATTTCTTTTCTTAATTGAAATAACTCAAGATGCATCAATTCGTACAGTCCTTTGAAATTTCTAAAATCTCTGAGGTAATATTCAAAATATCGCAAAATATCACAACCATATAAATTTGGTTGTGTATATATATATAATAAATATGTGCGAAACATATGAATATGTACTACAATAGCAGAATTCCCAGAGAACCTTCGAAGGATAACAGCCTTGTACAAGATTCATTGGAAACAAATTAAATAAGAACTAACAAGCTGCATAAGTATAACATAGCTGTATCTATATACCTAAGTTTGAAGCTCAAACAGTGTGCCAAAACATTAAACCAACTAAGATATATATATATATATATATATATATATATATATATATATATATATATATATATATATATATATATATATATATATATATATATATATTCATAATATCATAATATATATATATATATATCTATTATATATATATATATATATTATATATATATATATATATATATATATATATATATATATATATATATATATATATATATATATATATATATATATATATATATATATATATATATATATATATATATATATATATATATATATATATATATATATATATATTCACGAATTCACGAACCGCGATGCACAGTTCTCTTGGTTTCATCATATTTGATTTTCTTTCTTGGTAGTTAATCTTAGTTGGTTTAATATATATATATATATATATATATATATATATATATATATATATATATATATATATATATATATAATATATATATATATATATATATATATATATATATATATATATATATATATATATATATATATATATATATATATAGTTGAGGCATGAAAGCTCCAACCTATACTAAAAGCATAATCAACTCGACGAACTCCTACAAAGAGTATTTTTGCCAGTTTGAGCTAAGGACTAAAAGAGAGTTACTGGTTTGTTAAAAAATCAAGGAATCAATTCTAATGGGGAAGGAATTACTCATTCTCCTAACATTTACATTTGCGCTATTGAATATCAGGACGATTATTTTGTATCATCATTTATTTCATCTCTATAATATGTAGCTTCTAGAATTAGAAAAGAGTTACATACGTCGATATGAAATATTTCGACTAATTAATTAAAGGTTATTTCAATTGTTGAATGCATTACTTCTTCAAGAAGTTGGTGGCGCTTAAGTTTTCCTAATGAATTCCTAGCATCGACCCAGACAATGGCACGTATTGACAATCACTTACACCATCAAACACGTACGTCACTCAATGAAATATGAATATGTGACGACTGTGACTTGTTGTTGAGAGATTGTGAGAATTGTATTGTTATCGGTTAATTAATATGAGTGGTTGAATGAAGCCACAACGGTACTTGAGTGCCGGAGTCCTATGTCTGATGGTACGATAGAATCTGATGTCGGCAAGAGTCAATGCTGGAGGTCTTCCCCAAGGTCTTGTTACGGCGTGCATTTCAGGTGAATAGTCAGTAACTGAAGATAATCGAGAGGCTTTGAATGCTGGTGATGAATGAATCGGCTGAATGGGTTATGAACATATCCAGAATTATATCATATCGAAAGGAAATTGATTTCGTGAAAAGTGGGAGAGCAAATTTTCCCAATATCTTCTTAGTTCCGAATTGATAGAATTCTTTTAATAACTCTTTAATCTGGAGATATCTCTCCACGCTAATTGTTTTGTGAACGAATAAAAATTTTATCAATCACTTTAATCCAGATTCTTAGAAAAACATATTTTTCGAATTGTATACCTTCACCCTTATAATCTTAATATGGAATGAGGGAGACGTATTTTGAAGAAAATTGAACTGTCCTTCTAATAGTATATTGACCGTTCAAATCGAATAGTTCCCGGAAAACAAGCATAATGTGGAATGAAAAAGAAACTTCTGAACCTACCACTTGTGTAAATGAAGTATTAGTTCCCATGCTACCTCCATGTATTCGAAATATTCTGAAGTATTTTGGAATTGATTTGTCGGCACTTCTATATTATTCGTTATCACAAGTCCTCTGGAAAATTGGATGTAGTTGCATAAATTTTGGATTTTGAATGTCTTCAGACAAAATTTCAATGGCGGAAAATCGGAGGATTTTACAGGTCATTCATTCTTAATCCATTTTCATGTAAAATTTTCGTCCAAAAGCTGTCTCATTGAAAGCGCATAATGGGGAAGAGATCAATAACATAGTAATAATAATTATAAGAGAACCATGAAAATACAAATTCATTAGTGACAACAGGTAACTCACTAATGCAGGAAATATAGCAGATGAAATGAATCGATATTTCACCTATATTGGACCTAACTTGGAAAACTCTGATATTGTCGAGAGAACATAATCCCGAACCTGAAATCAGGAAGAAGTATAGAATTTGATAACAACGTATTATGTCCCCCTAAATGGTTATTCTGGTCAACATCTTCATTGAAGGAGGAATTTTTCCAAATTCGCTTAAATCAGCTAAAATAATTCCTATATTTAAAGGAGGTGACTGATTGGTCCAGGGAGTTATAGACCAATTTTTCTTCTCTTCATTATATTAAAGGTGGTTAAAACAGGTGCAAACAATCTGATGAAACGATTAAGTGTCAATGATCCATTATTCAATGGTCAATATGGACTTCGAAAATGCATCAGTGCAACTGTGGTTATCATGAATCTGGTAGCTGAAAACATAGACTGGGATTTAGTGTATTTATCTCAGTTGATCTGAAAATAGCGTTAAATACGGTCAATCAAGATCTAACGATGTTCCTTTTGGAATCAATATGAACTCAGAGGATTGAGTTAAATTGGTTTGAGGACTATCTGTCAGATCGAGTAAAGTACGTATGTGTGAACGGTAGATGTGGCAAATTATCAGATATATGTTGTGGGGTGCCTCAGGGCTCCGTATTAGGTCCAACGTTGTTTTTAATATACTTTATCTCGATTGCTTCCTTACTCCTCAAGAGACGTATACAGCAGTTCCCTGAGGATACATGTTTGCTGTATTTTGGAAATGGTATAGATAAGTTTAAAGAAGATGCCGGACACAATCTCAATAAAATTCAAAATTGGCTTAGTAATTATAAACTGTCTTCAAATAATGTAAAGTTTTTATACTTTAAAATATCTAAAGAGCACTAGCAGATAAGTGTCTCGGTTGGTGACAAGTTCTTGGAGAAGGTTGAGTGTATAAAGTACTTGGATTCACACATTGACAGTATCACATTAGTCATATTTGTGAAAATATTGCTCCAGCTGTTAGAATTTTAGGAATAATTTGTCAATACCTCAGCACTCATAATAAGAATCTTATTTATTATTCATTAATCCAATGTCAGCTAATATACTTGACACTTATTTTGATGGGTATCAGTGAAAATAGGTTGAAACCTCTGAACTTCAGAATGAGACCAGTAGGAAAATTTTCAATCCACCTAGGATTCACCCAACTGACAATTTGTATTTTCCGTACAAGGGAATGGACATTAAAAAGATATATCGTTATCAATGTTGTAGTTATATCCACAGAGTTAGACGAAATGAAATCAACTCGACTATTCAGTTGATCTTTAATAATTTACCCCATAATAAGATGTAAAAAAATAATAATCAACTTCGCTCCTGTCTCATGAACACATGTGCAGGTCAGAAAATTCTGATGGCCGAAAGAAGATAGAACTCCTTTCTTGAGGCTAGTAGAAATAAAAGAAAGCTTCTCCCTTTGGGAGGTAGGTAAAGAGAAGCTTGTTGCCACCAGTAGATTGTTTAGTTTGTGATTTTTTTACCTTTCAATTGTTTTCTCACTTAATGAAATAATTCTTGTACGGCCCGAATTGCTTTTTCAGCTACGGCTTATAAACTAACATATCTGTATTATTTCTCTTACTTTGATTAAAAAAAAACAAAATGAATATTGTTCTCGAAAAACTCTACGTATATTTTACCTATCCAATTTCTCAGTAGGAAATATGGCTGAATACTACAGTCCCCATCAATTCCAATCCACACATTCATTTTTTCAGGACGGCTAGTATGCACTCGCCATAAATTCTGGAGTTGGATTCCTATCAATACCTTGAATTTTGTCGATTACAGTGCTCTACAATTTTTTTGCTCAAGATATCTTTTCAAATACCCACATTAAGAATATATTCATAAAAATCCCGTTTCAATGATTTTTGTTTATCTTAAATTTTGAAGAATTATTGGTTGAGCAACTTTTTCGCGATCTCCATCATTTGACAATATTGAAGTACCTACGAGTGATATCAATTGTTGTCGTGTGTTAATACTTTGTTCTATAGCGTCGTAGGATAGACATTAGCCCAGATCATGTGGCTTCCCATTTAGTAGCCACATCTAGAGCACCAAGAGATAAAGCCCATACCATCCAAGTGAAGCGAGAACTGAAAATCTTGAAGAATGAAGATCTCTTAAGGACGTCAAGCTGGGCAAGGCCCCAGGGTTTGACAACATACATCCTGAGTTCTTGGTGAATTGTGGCAGATATGCTAGAGTTTGGTTAACTCGTTTTCTTACTGACGTCATGCAGTCTGGTAGCATTCCTCAAGAATTCAAGCAAGCTGTTGGAGAGACTGATATATAAGAGAATCAGTCCAAGACTGCTCAAGCTGATTTCAAGCGGGAGTGAGACCAGGTCGAAGTTGCGCAGACCAGGTCCTATCACTGATCACTCTCATTGTAGCTGGGTTCCACAGAAAACTTGAAACCACTGCAGCATTTATTGACCTGTCGGCTGCTTACGATACCACATGGAAAGAGGGTATGATTTAGAAGTTCCTACGTGCAATCCCTTGTTCATTGACAGCACGCCTGCTAGACAACATACTAAGCGATCGGGTGTTTCGAGTAGTCATGGAAACTGATATAGGTTCTCAGAGAAAACTAAAAAATGGCCTTCCACAGGGATCAGTACCTGCTGCACTTATATTTAGTCTGTATATCGCGGATATGCCAGAGACGAGATCCAAGAAGTTCGGTTACGCTGACGATTGGGCTCTCGCCACGAGGTGTACATCACTCGAACTGTCTGAAGACATTCTTACAACGGATCTCGAGATTGTTGGAAAATATTTTGAAAAGGTGGAGGCTCCAACCTTATGCCTTCAAGACAGAGGTGACTTGTTTTCACCTGAATAACAAACTCGCTGGAAAAGAACTCACCATCCGCTTCGAAGGAACATTACTCACCCACAACAAAACACCAAAGTACTTGGGCATTACTCTCGGTAGGACTTTGTCTTTCAAGGCGCATCTGTCAAACACTATGGAAAAGCTTAAAACAAGAAACAATATTCTCCAAAAACTATGTGGCACCTCCTGCGGAGCATCGGCATCTCCCCTCCGCTTCTCTGCTCTAGGTCTTGTTTTCTCCACTGCCGAGTATTGCGCTGGGAAGGTGGATACTCAACTTAATTCTATGAGAATGATTGCAGGCGTAATAAAATCCACCCCCATGAAATGGCTTCCAACACTAAGCCATATTCCACCTCCTCATTTGCGTAGAACACATGCTCTCGTACACGAGTACGAGAAGATAATGAATAATACAGACTTACCTTTCCACCAAGATATTGAAGAAGCCAACAACAACCGACTTCGGTGAAGACAGCCACCAACAAGTTCAGCGGGGGAGACTGTATACGAGGGAATTCATATTAGTAGAACTTGGACCCAGGAATGGACTGCGCATCAAATTAATAACATGCCGTGCATAACTGGAACGCCACCAGGTTTTGATCTTCCCCGTAAAACTTGGTCCAAACTCAATAGAATCAGAATTGGGCATGGCAAGTGCGCATATTTTCTGCACAAATAGGGCAAAATACCGTATGCACAGTGTGATTGTGGGGAAATTCAGACGATTGGGCATATAGTGGAGGAATGCCCAACAGGATCTTATAGAAGTAGTCCTTTACACTTTCTGTTGGCAACTGACAGATCGATAGAATATATCAATGGACTTGATGTTTGTTTGTAACCTCCGAAGTATGTTATATACACCCTTACATGTTTATGTTTATATGTGCATTTTCTTTTAATTTGGTCCTATGAGTGTCATTTGCAATCAAATTTATATCTATATATATATATATATATATATATATATATATATATATATATATATATATATATATATATATATATATATATATATATTATGGCAAAATAAATAAACCAAGGGTTCCTCATAAATTTTGTGCGTCTTGTGTTGAGTCTTTACGGTTGTTGAAAAAATAAAAAACCTCCTAGATTAGACTTTGGTTGTTGTGATCTGGATGGATCCAAAAAATTGTTTTAATGAATACTACTTATATGTAGTAGATGTTAAAGGTTTTAATCAATATCGAACGTGAAGATATCCTGACTCACGGTCTATACGATTGTGATTTACACAATGAAAATCTCCATCGGTCTACTTATATTTCGAAAGTAAGTTGTATGCCCTCAGAAACAATGATGATGCCAAATTCACCGAAATCGGTACAATCTACAAGTGGATTTGAATACGACACCAGTTATTTTCTTAAAATGAACTCCGTGATTGAATTCGTGATCCAAATTTATCAAAACATGGATTAGAACTGTTAGCCACAAGATTAGAAGAAGGAAGAGTATTGGCTCCAACAGTAACAATAACAACATACAGAACTCGAGAAAGTGAAACATTGCCATTTTCTTAGTGAAGATGAAGAACTGGTGTTCTGTAATAATATCGCGAAGCTGTTTCTTGAATAATGCAACCTTACTGAGTGACGCCTTTTTATTGACAGTTGTAAAAGAATTTTACAATGCGTCTGATTGTACATTGGAAATCAATTTGCATTAATTCCAATTAACCATTCCACAAAACTGAAAGAAATATAAGAAAATGCTATATTAGTTTTAAACAAATTAATTTCTCGGAACATTAAAGGCCAATTTGTGTGAATATAAAAATGGTTACTTTCCTACTTGATTAACAGTGTGGATACACGACATATTCTTGGTTCATTTGTATGCAGGTGTGTCGGTAAAGCTAATGTTACATTTCAAGTTAAGTATGATAAAGCAAGCTGGTCGTTTTCAGAAGCAAAATCATATTTCCACCATTAAATATTCAGTTAGGTATGATAAAGCAACATATAAGAATGTTTCATTAACATATATAGGTCCAATTTTGGTTAAAATTAGTAAAAATTAGAAAAGAAAGAAAACATCAAAGTAGCATTCCAGTCAAATAGATCTTTAGGTGGATTGTTACTGAACAATAGGGATACAACACATTTACTAGGTAGAAAGGGTGTATATAAGTTAACACGCGAAACTTGTGGAGCAGTTTATGTAGGTCAAACAGTGAAAAGTTTTCAAAAAAGAGTGAGTGAACATCTGAAACCTCTAAGATTAAACAAAGAATGTCAAGAAACTCATTTCGGTAATCACCGAAACCATAATTATAACCATTTAAATTATTTTGAGTCATTGCAAACAACTCATAATATTAGACTAATAGATTTTCTGGAAGAATATGAAATTGTGAAACATAGTAAAAATTGTAATGTGACATTGATAAATAGTGAAGTGATTTTCAGAGATATACAAAATATGGATTGTTTAATTGATTAATGTTACATCTATGTCTGCTATTTTTGAAAAAGATGTCTTACTATTATAAGATCTGTGATACTTTATTCTGTGGTTAACTGACATAACCACACTTCCGTTTGAATTACATTCGTTATTGTCTTGTCATAAAAATCATTTTTAGCTTGAATTGTTCAAAGTTTCAATTCATAATTTTAATAGGTAAATTGATCAAATATCATTTTAATTTGTTATGAAATTTCGGTCCAACTGATTGTTTTTAATTTTACTATAATTGACCTTACTTGCTGAGAAAAGATTGGGTGGGTTCTTTCAAAAAGCAGACTTTGTTACGTTATATTTTTAATATTTGTTTTTCTTGTAGTCACTGGTCTAAAGATGCTCTGATGTATAGAGAGCGAAACTAGTAACCATAATAAATCTTTAGGAAGAAACTATAGGTACTTTTATTTAATTACATAAACCTCCTACTAAAGGGTTGAATATTTATAATAAATATGACTTTCAAGTTACACTATCTCCGTAATGGGGGAAAAGTATCAAGATCGGTAGGATCGTCGAATTGAGGCATATTGCTGTTGGCTTTTAAAAGAAAAGAAAGAAAAGATTCAGAAGAAACGAGAGCAAATTCGTCAACACCACTGATAGTTTCCTGAATTAGGAGCATAAATATATCCAAAATAGTAATACTACCATGAAAATAAGTTATATGTCGCGAATAACTACCTCATTACCTAGCACAATTTCCAATGTCCATCATAATCATATTCAACAAGGTTATGAATCAATGAAATCAGTTTTGTTCAAAAATACGGATTCAATTCTCATTTAAAATCCGCAGAAAGCTTCTACGAGAAGTAGCTGATATATAGTACGTTTACCCCTTTGTTAATGTTAGAACGATTGCAATATGTATCAAAACTGCCAGTTCTTCAGCTACATTTGTTAGAGCATTTTCTTTATTCCTCACTTATTTACGATTGATCCCGTTTTACGAAACTTTGCCATCCATTCTCTTATAGCAGTACAGTATAAGCTCTTTATTAGCGGGGTTATATGTTCCGTGAATATGCCTCGGATAGAGGAACCGTGAATATGGAATGGTAATTTATATGGTATTATAGTGGATACGTTCGGAGGTGAAAAAATAAGGAGCAAACAGATAAAAAATCAATTTAATTGAAGTTTTTGACCATATTGATTAATGATTATCTTTAGACTTCTGCAATGGTATAAAGAATTCATTAACTTTGGTTGCTTGGCAGCTTTTAAAAGCAGTGGCATAGACAGATCAATATTCATAAAGAAATCACAAAACTCATGTGCCATTCTTAAACCTTAAATAAGATTTTTCAGATTAAACGACACGTTTCCAGTGCTTGTTGATGCCTCATCTTGAGTAGGCTGTGAATTCAAGATTTCCTTCATGTCGGTTTCAGTAAAATATCAATTTTGCGATTCAATAAATCCAAGATGTCACTTGATTCTATCTGTTCGAATCCATCTCGTCGTATTTCGACAATGTTTACAGTTACAGCTTTAATTTGCACAGTTTCTTCATCATTTACGTCAGTCGGAATAGGCCACAGTGTTTTCCAGCATGATTTCAATGTGTATGGGTTCAGTTCTTCCACTTGTTCTTTCATATTTGAGATACATTCTCCTACATTAAATTCCTTTCAGAATTCCATAACATTAAAATCAGGATCACATTCCATTTTATACAATATGATTTTAACAGTTCATGTAATGTAATAGGGCTTAAAGGCCTGGAATATTGATTGGTCCATAGGTTGAAGCAAAGGGAGGTTAAAATGTAAAAATAATAATAACTTACAAATGTCTGGGATACGAATAAGCCAGATTGCTAGATCAAAAACAGTCAAAGGAGAAGATTCGTTCAGAATACAGTCAGCGTCTAAAGACTGTGCTGAAATCAATGTTGAACTCGGTGAATCTAGTCAAGGCTATTCCAGTATTGCTTTACTCATTGGGAATAATTAGATGGACTGACACAGAACTGGATGATATTCTAAGATAGACCCGAACGAAGCTGACAAAGTACAACAATCATCATCCAAAATCGTCTGTGATAAGAGCTGCTTTTGCAGAAGAAGGACGAGGATTAATGGATGTTGTTAATTCACACACCGAACAGATTAAAAATCTCAGAGAATTCTTCTCTGCAAAAGCTCGCACCTCTGACCTCCATAGAGTGGTATCGTTGGCTGATAAGGGATATACACCTCTGAATCTTGCTACCAGGGATGACCTGCTGAATCTACTGTTCCTATCTGATACTGAAAAAGAAGAGTCAATGGTCAAGAAAGGAATTGCATGGACGACATCACCATGAGATTAATCAACCACATATCGACAAAGAAGCCTCCAACAAATGGTTGATGAAAGGAGAATTATTCGTTGAAACAGAAGGATTCCTTATGGCCATTCAAGACCAAGTGATCGCTACAAACAACTACAAATATTTATTATTAAGAACGGAACATTACAAACACAAGTGCAGAAAATGTCATACAACATCGAAGACTATACAGCATTTTACGTCCGGCTACGAACAACTGGCTAATACGGACTATCTTCACAGGCATAATTAAGTGTGTAACATTATCCATCAGAAACTTGCACACAAGTACGGACTTCTGAATACCTTCCAGCCATATTACAAGTATCAACCAGCGCCCGTATTGGAAAATGACTATGAGATTATACTACGATAGGCCTGTTATCACTGACAGAATGGTAACAAATAATAGGCCGTACATAGTGGTGTATGATAAGAGAGCCAGAACAGCAATGCTGGCGGATATCGCCATACCGAATAATGACAACGTGCTGAACAAGTTACAGGAGAGAAAATCCAAATACACAGACCTTGCTATTGAGATCAAGCAGATGTGGCACCTCGATAAAATAGATATTGTTCCTGTCATCGTATCCTCGACTGGGTTAATACTAAAAAGTTTGCATGATAACCTTAAGAAATTAGAATTGCATAAGAATATATATATATATATATATATATATATATATATATATATATATATATATATATATATATATATATATATATATATATAGTCCTTTGAACTCCTATAAGGAGCATAGGGCCTCTAGAAAGGTCTTCCATCTGAATCTATTTCTGGCAATTCCTTTCACTTGGTTCCAGGTCTTACCAGTTGGTAATATTTCGTCGAGAATTGTTCTCCTCCATGTGTTTCGGGGCCTTCCTCGTTGTCTTGTTCCCTGCGGGTTCCATTCCAGCACTTGCCGGGTGGTGTTCGTGGTTTCCCTTCGCAAGATATGGCCGATCCATTTCCATTTTCGCAGTTTTATCTCTTGGCGAGTTTTGCTGTGATGGGTGATGTTGTAAAGCTCTTCATTGGTTATCCGTTCAGGCCAGTAGATGTGTAGGATTTTACGGAGGCATTTGTTCACACAGACCTGGAGGCTCTGCTCGATTGTTCTTGTTTGCTTCCAGACTTGCACCCATATAAGAGTACGGACTTGATATTCGAGTTGAAGATGCGCAATTTTGTTGCGTTGGTAATGGCGTTTGATCTCCACACATTGCGAAGCATTGCGAAAGCCTGGTTGGCCTTGGCTATTCTGTTTTTGACGTCTGCCTCTGACCCTCCTTCTGTCGTTATGAGGCTGCCCAGGTAACAAAAAGTCTCCACAATTTCTATGGGGATAGCATCTATCATAAAAGGCTGTGAGTTTGCAGTGCCTATACGCATTGACTTTGATTTGCCAAAGTTTATTTGAAGACCTGTGCGTTTGGCTATGCTGTTCAAACGGTCCAGTTTGTTCTGCATATCTTGATGGGTGTTAGACAGTAGGCAGATATCATCCGCATAGTCGAGATCTTCAAGTCTTCCGGTCAAACCCCAGGTGATTCCTCTTCTTTCATTGTTAACTTCCCTCATTATCCAGTCAATAACTATGTTGCAAAATATGGGCGATAATAGACATCCTTGCTTAACCCCCGCCTTTACTGCGATCTTATCTGAGATTTTTCCCCTATGGAGGACCCGACACGTAGAATACTTATATAAAAACGCAATAAGCTGTATTTCGCAACACATGTAGGATAGTAAGAAAATTTAAGTCAACTATATCGTAATCGAGCCTTTTCCTTTTGATTCCTGAATCTGGGAAAGACATTATCTCAGCTAAAAGCTGGGATAGTGCACAAGTCCACGATAATAAATAATAATAAATGGTGTTTAATTGTGAGCAATTTATCTTGCTAACAGAATAACACTTAAGGCGAATTCTAGCAGAGTTATTCCTACTTAACGTTAATATATAATATAATAATCGATTGAAAAGAACAAAAAAAGAATACAATTGTTCTCAAGCAAAATGCAAAAGCTATTCAAGTTAACAGTGAAGAAGATAAAGGACAAAGACAAAATGAAAACAAAGGCCATCCCAGGGGAGCAAGAACAAAAACAAGCAAAATCAATTGTAAAGAAAGAAGAAGAGAAACATTTGCCAAATTAATCAAGCCCAATCTGCTGCAAACGGATCAGGTGTTGTTTCAGGCGAGTACGCATTGAGAGGTTTTTCAAACTATTTGAAGTCTAATTATAAATATTCACAGAGTTATATGCGAACAATCTCCTGAAAAAAGCCGAATGAAATCTAGGCAGAAAGAAAATTTATTAGATTAGTAGTAGGCATATCACTCCTAAATATTAATTTCTTACGAAAGTACGAGGCTCACCCGAATGTAAAACTCGCTGTACCAATGTAGTTAGGTGAAATTCAAATAAATGATGACATTTCAATTCTTGAATTTTGGCAGAAACATGTTCATATTGCCGCAAACGCCTGAATAACTACTAGGGTCTATTTTACTTTTTTATCAGTCCATTTGACGAAACGTTTACGTTACCGAATCCTATTTACTAACACTTATGTATAGACCGATTTCATTCGTGAGATAATGAAATCTTTAGCTGCGAAAATAAGGAATTGGGTAGCATTTTTTTTCATCTCCGAATAGTGAAAACGCAATTGTAGGAAGCGCAAATAAGTATCTTTTACTGTATGAAATTATTTCATCTCGTTCTTGAACCTTGTAAACCATTTTTCTCCATAATTTATTAAGAAACCAAAATTACAAACATATACAATTCACACTGTTGGAGTTCATCCCTGCACATTCCAACAACTGTATACCTACTATCTGTTTGTTCCTAAATCCAAATAATGACCTATTTGTAAATTTCTTGGCACGTTAGCTGTCATATACCATCCGATAATGAACGAGAGTTCTAAACCACGGTAATAGTGTATTTATTCAATACACACAACCAAATTTATATGGAATCAACCGATATTTTGAATATTACCTCATGGATTTTGGAAACTCCGAAAGATTGTTAGAATTGATCTCTTTTGAGATATCTCAATTCAAAAAAAAAAAGAAATTAAGGTTTATTTTAAGAAAGAAACAAATAAAAGAAAGTAAGAGACTCTTTCCGCATGTAGTAAAAACATTGAAAATTGTTTTCTCACGGACTAGGTGAAATAGAAATAGAAATATGTTAATCATCAACAAAAATACATGATACGTCATATAAAAACATGAAAAATAAACAATAATAGTAGATGACAAACAAACATACACCTATGAGACTAAAATACAATCAAATTTACAGGTGTGCACGCTCTACCATTGAAATCAAAATTTTTTGTGAATTTCTCAATACAATAATATGCTCCTTGTGTGAGATTTTCCTTCAATTTTTTAAAGAAAATATTCATTTTCAGGTCCTTAAAGTGCGATAAAAGGCTATTGTACATTATTGTGCCCCAGTAGTGGTAGGAATTTTGTGTAATATGTTTTTTGTGAACTGGTATCTCCAAATTGAACCTGTTCCTCTTATTGCAGGTATGCACGTCACTGCGCTTTCGGTGAGCTGATCTATTGAAATGAACCTGCTTCAGTGCTTTGAGAATGTAGACACATACAGGGGTAAGTATTTTTTCGTTTTTAAATATTGGCCTACAAGAGTCATCTATTCTGACTCCAAAAATTATTCGTAAAACCCTCTTCTGCTGCTTAAAGACTGATTGATTCTGAAGCTCTACCCCATATGAGCACTCCATAAGACATGACATGCATGAAAGTATGCGAAATAAGCTACTTTCGCTGATTTTCCGTCTTGTCCTCATTTAGCTTCATCATATGCGATGAAAACCAATTTTTTGTTTCTCTCAAAACGTCTTTTGTTTTCATGATAATCTCACTTTCGTTTGATCCCCCCACAACTACTGATGTATCATCATAGTAGAGACAGACATTGCTAGCAGCTGCCACAGTTATGTCATTGACATAGATGAGAAAGAGGAGAGGGCCCAAAACTGAACCTTGCGGAACACCACATGTCAGACTGAGCTCACCAGATCTCTCGTCGTTGAAATCCGCCAACTGCAATCTGTCACTGAGATATGATCTGAGCAGCAAATATATGTTACCACGAAAGCCGCAATAATATAGCTTTTGGAGGATTATCTCATGCGACAATCAATCAAATGCCTTTCTAAGGTCGGAATTCAACATAGAGACATCCTCGTTCCTTTCTAAACCATCCAAAATCGCTTCAACTGCACTTTGCACAGCTGTGTTGGTGCTCCTATTAGTTCTGTACCCGTGTTGTGACTCGCTAAACAGTTTCATCTCATCCATAAATGATACCCTCCGATTTTTTATAACTTATTCGAAAATTTTCGACATTATTGGCAGTATAGCTACGGGTCTATAGTTATTACTTTGTTCAGCATCACCTTTTTTATAAAGAAGGAATTCTCGTGCAATCTTAAGTTCTTTTGGAAAGTATCCTTCTTCGATACATTGGTTTATCATAATGGTTAAAGGATAGGCTAGCTCATTTGTAAAATTTTTCATGATATTATTGGTCATTCCATAAATGTCTCTTGAGGATTTTGGCTTCGATGAAGTTATCAATTGTACTATTTCTCCTGGTGTACACTCGGAAAAATAGCATGAGACCACTTTTCCTGGGTGATTCCTTCCTAACAGAACCACGATCACCTGTCGCGATAGAATTGAACTCCTCCACCACTTTGACACCAACATTCCCGAAGTATTCATTGATATATGATGCATTAGGAGTAGTGGAAAACTTCACAGTATCTTCATGTGATTTAGTTTCCCTTTAGTAGCTTGTATTATTTCCTCTTGCCCTGATACAACCCTGAATTCGTCTAGACATGCTTTGGTTTAGGTTTTCGACCTCCTCTAGGGTGATATTCTGCCACTCTTCTGCGGCGGCTTGGATGAACTGTTGTAGGGTTCTTGGATTATCCTGGCGCGATCTAATTCCTCTTGAGATTATCCCATAAATGATCAATAGGATTTAGGTCTGGAAAGCAAGCTGGCCAATCCAATACAGCGATTCCCTCTGCTTCAAGATAATGTCACGCGAGGTTGCTTGTATGCGGAGGAGCAATATCTTTCATAAAAGAGATCACCGTGGGCACCTCACCAGAGTCTCACCATGAGCTTCAGCACTAGGTTCACGTAATTTCTAGCTGTTACTCGAAACGAAATCAAATCTGTTTTGCCTCCCAGCATAATGCCACCCCAAAACATCACTGTCCCCTTGGTATTTCGGAATTTGTCTTTCTGCTCGGAGTCTAACTTGTCTTCTACGACCCCTTGAAACCCGAATCCGACGGTAATCTGATCGAACACCAATTCTGGTTTCATCCGAAAAAAGAACATTTCGGCAATTCTCAATATTCCAATTTTGGTGCTCGATACACCAGTTATGTCTGTTAATTTTTTGTTGTCTGGTTAGTTTACTCTATAACTCTTAAGGGCCTTCTGCTGTATGAACCTCTTGAACGAAGTTTTTGACCTATCGTTTCGACTGATACACTGATGCCTGTTACTTCAAGAAATTGCCTTTGGAGTATGGGGTGCGACGCACTAGGTTCTCTTCTTACAATTTGACACAAAAAGCGGTCGTTCTTCAACGAGAGCAATTATTCGACCCCTCTGCACAGCGAACAATCCAACGTAAGGTATTTTCAATTATGATTATAGGCTTTTTTAAATTTTGAAATTTATAGTTTCAAATCTCAGCGACGACTGAGTACAATATCTCGAATATGTGCTGATAATTCAACATTTTTTCTAATACTATCCAGTTTTTTTACAACAAAAAACTTCATTCTTCACAAGTAGTCAAAGATCCATGGTTAAAAACAATCAATAATGTGAAATACAGAGTGATTTCATATAAATTTGATTATGTGTATATTGGTTGCTAAAAGGATCATTTCAAAAATTCATTCATTTCGAATAATACTGTTTACCTTTTTCTGAGATGTATTTTATGTTTTAACATCAATTTGCTTCAAAGTGCATGCAGTGTTTCATATTATCTCAATCGGACAACCTGCCTTTTCATGCTTTCAATTCATTGTTGGATATCTTGGACAATGTATTCCATTAGAATTTGAATAATTGAAACGCCAAAGGCAATCGCGGTTGGTGTTG
Organism: Cryptolaemus montrouzieri; assembly: GCA_013387265.2. Taxonomy (NCBI): domain Eukaryota; kingdom Metazoa; phylum Arthropoda; class Insecta; order Coleoptera; family Coccinellidae; genus Cryptolaemus; species Cryptolaemus montrouzieri. The sequence goes on from JABFTP020000144.1 coordinate 36,744,007, forward strand.
GAGAGCATCATAAAACTTATTCACCTGCTCACTTGATTTTATAATCTGAATGAGCATACAATTAACTTTTTTGGCATAATATAAAACGCAGATAAGACATGATAAATTATTGTACAAGCCTCGCTAATTATCATACAAAATTGTGTAAGTGAATGGGTGTAATTCATCCTTTGTTTCGATCCTAACACAATAATTTCCAATGAATTACTGTTTGTTCACATTTTAATTTACGCAGTATGTGAATCTTGAATAATCATTACTAAAGGTGAACAAACAGAAACTATTCTGTTGTCAGTTGTTTATGGGAAAAATATTCATTGAATTTATTTATATCAAGAATTTATCTTCTATACATATGTGTTATTCAATTCCCGAAGAACCTTTGTAACCGACGGATATGGTGGGGCCCCTAAGAAACTATAATTTTTTGTAGATTGAAGAGTCCATAAATATTTAAGCAAGGAAACATGTTACGCACATTGAAAATGAAACTTAACAATTATGGACATGTAACTCAAATGATAGTCAAATTTTGATGTTTTGTGCCGGCATCTAAATGAAATACTGAAGAAAAAATGATTTCTCCCTCTTCACAGTTCCATTTACGACACAATTCATTAGCGAGAACAGATTTTGGAGTTACTCCGAAATTACCAAGTTCTGGATATTTTATGGTTTGGCGATATTTTGGTACGTTAAAAATATTTTGAAATTATGGATGCATATTTTGCGTGAAGTAATATATTGACATTCTTTCTGTCCAACAGTTTTCGAATTATAATGCAAACATGAATATTTCTAAATATAGGGCATAGGCGACTTTGCTTTCAAACGATGAACAATATTTTTCACTGTCCAAAATGTGCCAATTTCTTTTCATCAGGTACTGTTATCTCGATAAACTTTAAGTGAAGGAATGTATCCAAGACGTCAAGACATGAATTATATCTTGAGGGATAATTCATTTTGCTTCTTGCAGAGCCGTATCCCTTAACTACCATGGCATAAAATTGTAACTTTTAAATCACGATAGGGCCAGAATGGACCCCATGCTTTTTAGAATTGCAGACATGATTTTTAATGAATTTTTTACGTGTTATATTTGGACATTACCTTGGCAACAATAAAAAAAATCATGTTGACTTACATTTCTTTATTGAAAAAAAGCTTCAACAAGTTACAAAAATATATAAAATTATACACACACAATTATGTGTATCCCTAAAAATACAGCTGGAGCCACTACACGGCAGTACTGGTGCTCCCCGCAAAAACAGAAATTTGATTTAGTTTTCCAGAAAGGAATAACAGATACGTTTTCAAACCTTAGCTTTCGACGAACTGTTGGCAGGACGATTTTACATGGGAATGATTTTCGTAAATATACTTCTTACAATCAGTACATATAATGCTCTTTTTTTGTTGAATAAGGACAATGGTAACGACGTTCCCTCTTTTTTCCTCAACACCCTAGACTTGTTCTTGCGAAGTTGATTCCCAAATACCGAATATGCTTACAATAGTGAAACAGAGTTCTCTGGGTTACAGACACTGGTAGTATAAGAGTTAGAACATCCAATGAAGAAATTGACAATTTTCTTGGATCTGTTATGGGTATCCTTTCGTATACAGTGTGTAACATAATAGTATGTCACAACTTGAGGGGGTAAATATACGAACAATTTTAAGAAAAAAAGTTTATATAAACATAGGTCCGCAAAAACTTCGTTATGGAGCTACAGAGTGTTGAAATTTCCGGCAAAAATTGGTTTTTCCTTCAAAACTCCTGCAGTTTTTGAGAGATTCAGCCCAAATTTGGAATTCAAGCTATTTTGGTCAGCCTCCATCATTACACGTCTTGAATTTTAACTACAATCTACAAGGTGTTACCTTTTCCGGAGCCATATCTTTTTTTGCCCTTTCAAACTTTTTTGCAGTATACCACTGATCAGCGTTCAATCAATTTTCGTCATCCTCGTTCAATTTGAAAACTTTTTTGACACTTTCAACTTTATCGTATCTCCAACCGTTTCCGAGTGAAAAAGTATTTAATTTGAATTATTTGAATTGTATGTTATTCGCTAAATATAAAAAAATAAGAGAAATACTCGATAGGTATTCCCTAAATTTGCTTTTATTTTGTTAGCTCGTCTTCTAAGACTCAATTCATACTTATTCAATATCAAACTAAAAAAAGTACAATTAAAAACTGAATAAATTGCTGGAAGTGTCTTCCAACTGCAAGAATACAGGCCTCTGTCCTTCTTCGCATATTATCACGCACTCTTTGAAATATTCCTGGGGTATTTCTTATCGTGTCACAAGAGGTTATGATTCGATTTTTCAATTCTTCTACAGTGTTCACTGGAGTGGTATAAACTAAACTTTTGAGATATCCCCATAAGAAAAAAAAAGTTGAAACTATTTATGTTTGAGGACCTAGAAGCCCATGGTTCTGACCCACCCCGACCTATCAATCGGTTGTTGAATGTGTTATTCAAGAATTGTCTAGCTTCTTCACTAAAATGTGCTGGTGCCCCGTCGTGCATGATCCACATTATGTTCCTCACCAAAAGTGGCACATCCTCGACCAATAACGGTACCTCCTTCTCAAAAAATTGCCGATAAGCGGGACCGTTTAATCTGTTAGTCAAAAAGAATGGCCCAATCAAATAATTTCCACCGAGACATTTAGAGAATTGTTCTTGATGATGAGATTCTTCAATAAAATGGGGCTTTCCTCAGCCCTATAAAGATTATTGTGAAAATTTGTAATAGCAGTTCTCGAAAAGTTAGCTTCGTCCGTGAACATTATTTCACTATCAAAATGAGCATTTTCTCTAATTCTATCTAAGAACCATCGGCAGAAATTCATTCTTGAAGGAAAATCTCGAGGAAGTAGAGTTTGAATGCGTTGAATATGAAACGGGTACAATAAAAAGTCGTGAAGAATCTTTCAAACTAGAACATGTGAAATATTAAACAAAATTGATTTCCAATTTTTTTGTACTCACATGAGGATTCAAATCAGTACAATTCAAAACTGCTTCCTCAATATCTGGAGTTCTCATATTTTGAGTTGCACCTTTTAAATGATTATTTGCAGTAAATGTACCAGTTTCCCTCAAACTTCTGTGGATATTTGAAAATGTTTACCTGCCTGGTGTTACTCGATTTGGAAAGCGCATCTGATATAATTGCCTAGCTTCTGTTGTGTTTCCGTGCCAGAGCGTACAATTAATGGATATCAGCCAATTCGGCGTTAGTGAAATTAGCCATTTTTTCTTAGAGCAGTAACTTCAAAAGTCTTAACATTAATCGTTAATTTGCAGCAGACACTGATTCAACTTTAGCAACTGTCAAAATAAATAAATAAATGAAAAAAATCAGAGCCTCCTAGTCATTTTTTTAATTAGAAGTGCTTTCAATTCAGCGGATGCATACAATCGTTTAATTATTTTTTTGCTAGAGAACGGTTGGTGATACGAAAAAATTATAAGTATCAAAAAAGTTTATAAATTGAACGGAAATGATGAAAACTGATTGTACGCTGATCAGTGGCGTACTGCAAAAAAGTTTGAAAGGGCAAAAGAAGATATGGCTCAGGAAAGGAAAACACCTTCTAGATTCTAGTTGAAATTAAGGACGTTTAATGATGAAGGCTGTAAAAAATTAGCTTGCATTCCACATTTCGGTTGGATATCTCAAAAACTGCAGGAGTTTTGAAGAAAAAAAAACAGTTTTTCCGGAAATTTCAACACCTAGTAACTCCGTAACGAAGCTTTTGCGGACCTTTGTTTCTATAAACTTTTTTTCTTAAAATTGTAGGTAGATTTAACCCCTCAAGATGTAACATACTATCATGTAACACCCAGTATACATAAAAGCATTCAAATGGTAGTGGGTCTTACTGTCTGAAATTTCAATCCGTACTTATCTGGCTTTTCTGGTTTTCCAGATACATCCGAAATTTATTATCCTCAAAGCTATTAGCATTTCATCTATGGTGAGATATTCTCCATTACTGTAGTTCGATTGACAGTTGGATATAAACATATCGAAAATATTTGAAGTAGCAGCGAGTTTGTCTCCGCAATACGTTGACGTCTTGAACTTGAATCGTCGAAACGTAGGGTTCAAAGAAAAAATAAAAACTTTGCATGCACATGGTAGCTCTAAGAATGTCGTGACCGGTGGCATATAATGATCTCAAATCTTCCGTTGTTTAGAAAACTCCTTCTACATATAGTGCGCCCACAAACACCATTAGTTCAACAATATCTACATGATTTGTATATTAACATGAATTATTATGTGTATTATATTTTTCTGCCAATTCAGTTCTTTTTTATAAGTTTTATCTAGAACTATTTGCAGCATATCGTCACCAATAAGACACTGCCAGGCTAGCATTGGTGTTGACCGTTTTGGAGCACGAGCCCCACAAATAACGCCAGGTAGGTGACTAATCTAATTACGCCTGCGTGTTCGGCAAGTGACAGGAGCAGTTTTCGCCCATTTAAATCTGTTTTTTCAATAAAGATTTCTGATGAAATTACCTGTATTGTTATTACTTCCATCAGTGTTTGTTTTACAGCTTTCTCTGTTACTTTCCAACCCACTTTCATTATTTTTGTCATCTTCTCATTCCGATTCGGTTTCACGGTCGACTTGGGTGGCTCGAAAATTCACTACCACTATCTAATTCATATCTCATAATATTTTTCACTTCATTTTCCTGCTCAATTGGTGTTAATACTTTATTATCCCTATTACTACTTGCCATTTCAATTCAATTTCTTGAACAATTTTGTAACATTCAAGCCATGACGTTGTCAAATGTGACACCACATGAACAGAACAGGTCAAAGGTCAAAAACAATATAGTTGCTACAAGATTGATACCTAACCGGTCGAAGATTAAACAGAACGACATAAATCGTCCTTTATCTTTCTTCTTCTTATCCGTTCCGGACATTGGTTAACATCATGGCAATTCTCACTTTGTTAACTGCTGCTCGAAACAGCTGAGTTGTAGTCAATCCGAACCAATCGCGCAAGTTCTTTATCCACGAGTGACGTCTTCTTCCAGGGCCTCTTTTCGCCTCACGTTTTCCCTGAAGGATTAATTGTAGTAGTCGATATTTGTCGTGTGGCGTTATGTGGCCAAGATATTGAAGCTTCCGTTCCTTCAGTGGTTGAACGATTTCCCTCTTCTTGCCCATTCTATTTATGATCTCCTCGTTAGTAACATGCTGCGTACAAGAAACTTTGAGAATACGTCTGTAGCACCACAACTCAAAAGCGTTCAGTTTATTAATAATTGTCTCATTGACAGTCCACGACTCTACTCCATACAACAAAACAGAAAAAACACTGAGCATACTGATCTTAAGATTAAGTGTTAGGTCTCTGGCAATAAACATCTTTTTCATTCTTAAAAATGTCGCTCTGGACTTCTCAATTCGGCACAATACCTCTCCCTTGTAGTCCCACGAATCATACACTTCGTCGTTCCCAAATAGCTAAATGTGTGGACCTGCTGTACTCTCCCCCCATTGACAGTGAGATATCCCTGTATGCCTATTCATTTGGTCAGAATCTAATAAGAATCTAAATATATCAAAAACAAAATATATGTTCGCAACATATATTTTGTTTTTGATATATTTAGATTCAGGCTGTATCGTTCTGAGTGTTCTTTAACCCTTTCTACTAGTTGTTGCAGATCTGTTGAGCTATTGGCTACGATAGCAGTATCATCTGCGTAGCGGATGTTGTTTATAGGTAGTCCATCAACTTTTATAGCTTGTTGACCTTCTAGGGCTTCACGAAATATTCCCTCTGAGTACACGTTGAACAGTGTTGGAGAGAGAACACATCCCTGTCGTACTCCACGACATATTTCCATTTCCTCCGAGATGTTCACATTATCCAATTTGACTGTCGCACGCTGTTCCCAGTACAGATTGGTGATAACTCTCATATCCTTTTCGTCGTTATTAGATGTTTTTAATATTTGGATGAGTTTGTCGTGCCTGACATTATCGAACGCCTTGGAGAAGTCAATGAAACAAATGTGCACATCCTGACTCATATCTCTGCATCACTGGTTAGAACTTGTAACGAGAATATGGCCTTTCTGGTCCCAATACCCTCACAAAAACCAAACTGCGTCTCAGAAATATGTTCCTCGCATCTGCTGTATATTCGTCGGTGGATAACCTTCAGAAAGAGCTTAGTTATATGATTTATTAAACTTATCAGTTGGTAGTCGTCACATTTCCTAGATGTCGTCTTCTTTGAGATGGCCAGGAAAGTCGAAATAAGCCATTTTCTGGGAATTTGGCCAGTATCATAGACGTCGTTAAATAGTCCTGTCAAAAGATCCAGGAATCATTGTCATCAAGGGGCTTTAACAATTCCATATAGATGATATAGATTTATCTTTAGGTAGTAAAAACAATAACGAAAATTCTATGGGATCAAATTTGACTCTGTCATGGTCATGGAGTTAAGCAGGTAGTGAATTTTGAAAATATTGCTACATCCCGAAAACCTGTGAAGTGTAGAAATCTTGCTCTATTGGGTTCAACTTAGGCCATAGGATTAGAAATAGTGGAACGGCATTTTTCCAAATTTGAACTCTTTAGAGGGGGCTATGGTATGACACCATAGACTTGGTCGCCCAGAATGATTTAATGTGTATGTTCATTTGCTTTTTGATGAGGGCTAAACTGTAAGTTATCAGAAACAATGTTGGATGGAATCAAGTTCCGCAACAGACTAGATCTGGAAACAAAAGAATTTTTATAGAGAGAAATGCGTAACGTTGTTAGTTATACAGTATGCTGATGAGAGTTTTCCGAGAGCGTGGTTTTTCCTGAACCAAGCCTTTCAGTTCTTCAAAGCATTTACCTTGAAAGTATCTGTGAAAAAGAGAGAGATCAACAACTTACCGTCTTCTGGACACTATTCAACAGATGCAATTAATGTTTCTGTGTTGAGCCCTACACATGGGAACAATATGCCACACCAAGTTGCACCTGTGACGATTAGGTTATGGCTGCCACATGGTCATACCAGCAAACTCTGGTGTTGACTGTGATGCCAAGAATATACATGTTCGTTTCTGAGGAAATTCGATATTCTTGCATGATTAAAGGAGGAGTGACATTTCTTGCGAACGTTGTTGATTGCATCTCATTCGCCTCAACCCACGTTCAACCTGTCGTATTCTAATATCTTCTCCAATGAATGAATGAATTCAGTGGCATGCTCAGTTGATATTTTCGTCGGCGTGACTCCTCAGGAGTTAAAAGACAATGACTATACAATTAGAACACTGTGCAGTCCGCAGAAGCAAATATTCAGTTTTTTCAAACATACAACAAAAAGAGATCAGCCCTTCCTCCTTCACTAACCGTCAACCAATTCGTCTTAAGATCTCTGCATATTCACGATTCAAATATCGTGGATTAGCATTTGAAGCTACACAACTCCCTAAATGACAAAGACAAACTCGATGTTTCCAATCTTATTTCATATAATTTCCATAAAATTTTTAAATCTATCGGAAGTCCCTGCCCGTATCCGAATATCGTAATAAAGAAACTTGCTGTCGGCATGCATATTCTCGACCCCTTTTTCCATTTACTCGGAGTTATGAAATCATGGAAAAAGCTGTTCCGCACATCGTCTTACTGACATACAATAGATTCCCGGTCGTAAAATATCAACTCCCCCTCATTATCGATGTCGGCGGAACTCCCCAGACATGACAGACTGACAGACCACTTATCATCTAGCCCCGCGAGCATCCCCGTAATATGATGTTATAGCTTGCCAATACTCTCAATCATTCTCGTCACTTTTCCATGCCCCACGGAAAACACGGATCCAGAACCGTACAGAAAAAAGAATTCAGTCTTTCTACTCACAAATATCACTTTTTTAAAACTAGGTATATTGCGTGGAATTCCAAATTATTTTTTCGAAAGTAGTACCTTATGCAGAAACAATAAGGCTCAATTCTCAACCTATTGAAAATTTGAGTCCAGCCAAAATTCACTACCGCAAGAGTAGAAATAAAAATCTGGAACTTAGGAAAAGGCTAAGATTGAATGGATATATGCTAATTCAAAAATGCATATGTAGTTGAAAAGCAGCCTGCGCGTAATCTCATTCAAATGGTGCAACAATTTAACAATGTTTACTTCTACAGTTAAGTAGGCTCGAGGGAATTCTGTAAGGCGTTTTAAATGAAGAACCATATACAAGATATATAGGAAGAAGTAAACTTGTACCTACCCTCAGGTTTCATCTACCAGTTTCTCAATTTGATGATGAATTCTTTGATATATTTGCTCTTCATTTTTACTTTGCGATTCCCAATCTTCATTTATATTTGTAATAGAGTGACTAGTTATTTTTGGTACAAATTCAATATGTTGATGGTATATTAATAAGTGAACAATTTTTTCTATTTGGTTCATACTCTTTTGGTATGCTGCTAAATCTGACAAAAACAATGAACATTATGTGATCATGTTCATTATGTTATGATTGAATCAAAAATTCCTGTAGGGGACCTAGCGGTCTATCCTTCTGAACTATTTCCTACAAAACTGAATAATTTTAAATAATTTTCTGTTATGGGCCACTTAAGCAAGTATTCTTCTAAATGGTATCTTGCGAATACGACATTAATGCCTATATTTCTCAAATAATCTACTCGCACAAAGCAAAAAATTCGATATGTTTCTGTCAATATATGTTTAAGCGTTAAAAAATTGACAACTCTGTTTTAGTGTTGCTAGTATGTTGATCAAATTGCGAGCGCAAGAATATTTCACTAGTTTCAATGTCACAAAGTATTTACGACGAGATACTATACCAATGCAGTTAACAATCAGCGACAGAGTATTTCTTATACTCTAACTAACTAACTATTCATCTATAAATTCAAATATCAAAGAAAAATACCATAACTTTGTTATTTATATTTTCAACTTACTTCCTCAAATATAAGCTTTCTGGAAACAGATTGTGAAATAATATCCCTAAGATAACTCCTTTGGTACATACTTGCGACCTTGAAAATGCTCATCCCTTTTTTTCTACGCTGCGACAATTGTGAATTAGGCATATTGAAAAAAAAGACGTTTGCCTAACTGGTTCTATCTTATAATAGAACATTTTCCAAAAATTTTCTGCTCAATCTGATCTCAACAATAAACATTTTGTGGTCTTGTACATTAATACGAATAAATCGAAAATTTCAATTGGGGAGCTAGCGGTCTATCTGACATTTTCCACAAAACTTGAGAATTTTAAAAAATCAAGAAAGTACCCTTGTATCAGGTATCTTGCGGATACGTCATCATCCCATACATTTTTGGAAATATATTTAATTTTTTCAACAATCTACTAAAAGGTTATATTTTGAAGATCACAGTTTTCATATGTTTCAGTTTACATGTATTTAAACTTAGAAAAATTGACAACTCACTTTTACGATTGCAAGAATGTGTCAGAAGTTGGTGAAAGAATCATAGGGATGAACGTTCATAATCTAGTCCCTCAAAGTTATAATTTTGGGAAAATAATCTGCTTAAATTTTTGAATGTGTATGTGAACAGGCAGCCTATTCTGGGGGTTGCAGGTGTCAGCCAGACTTGTATTTAAGAAAATTTGAGAATTATAAACGACGTTATATTATTCTATCAGCTAAATAATTTAAATTTTGAGGAGATTTTCTTCTAACAGTTTTGAATATATATCTAAACAGGCAGCCTATACAAGCTCTTTCAACTGCATGTCAGACGAGTATTTAATAGTCATAACGCTCGATGGAAGTGCGAGCGAATAAGTCAGAAAGCATCGTTACCTTCACTTACTCATCTACACAAGTGTAGAAGCCCCCTTGTGGGGGCAAGTCAATTAACAGAATATTATTTAAAAATTTTCTAGCTTTGTAGGAAACGGGTAAGTCGGTAAGCCTGCATATTACTTGAAAAGAAGGAGGATCACCCCCAAAAGATAATAGTTTATAAATTGTTGTTTAATTCGTTTAGTCCCGTTTACATCTTCATCTCAAACGAATACCTTTTGTCGTCATAATTGAAGAAATATCTTTTTTCTCTACAATTTATTTCGAGTACAACTCTGGAAATATACAACGTGCAGAAAAACTCATTGAAATGCCTTTCGAGCTGTAAACGAACCCGACAAAAACACAAAATGAAACGTAAAGAAAACATTTTTCCAATACAGTTTCGTAGATATAGGATTCTACAGGTGTGGGGATTCTTAAAATATCATATTGGGGAAATCTTGAGTATCAATATATCTCGTTCGGAGTTTTATACGTTTTGTAGACGTTTCTATATTGATATTGTGGGGCGCATATATGAGATTTACGACGCTGTATGCGAATACTTCAAGATTACTTTATTCTCACGAAGGACTAGGGGGAATCATTATTACCCAGAAGAAATATTCCTTGTTACATCGAGTAATTGCGAAAAAACTCGAAGAGAATTAGTTAATTCCCTCCAACAAAAAAGGGCGAAAATGTGCTCTAACCATGAATCGAAGTACACACAACCAAATTTTCATGGAATCAGCTCTTTAACTACTGGTGAAGAATGAAGTTTTTTGTTGCAAAAAAACTGGATACTATGGTAAGAAATGTTGAATTATCACCACGTGTACGGGATATTGTGCTCACTCATCACTGAGATTTGAAACTACGAATTTAAAAATTTAAAAAGGTCTATAATCATACCTTACGTTGGATTGTCCGATGTGCAGAGGGGTCGAATAATTTTCTCGTTGAAGAAGGGATGACACAGAGGTATATAGCGGCCATAATGAAGGTATCACTGGGGGTGATTTCAAAAACCTACGCCCGTTACGTGAAGCTATAATTTCTGCAAAATAAGCCTAGGAGAAGTGGAAGGAAGATCACTTCTGAAGAACAAGACCACTTTTTGTGTCAAATTGCAAGAAAAGACCCTAGTGCGTCGCACCCCATACTCCAAAGGCAATTTCAGGAAGCAACAGGCATCAGTGTATCAGTCGAAAGGATACGTCAAAGACTTCGTTCAAGAGGTTTGAACAGCAGAAGGCCTTTAAGAGTTCCAGATCTAACCAGACAACAAAAAATTAACAGACTTAATTGGTGAAGCGAGCACCAAAATTGGAATATTGAGAATTGGCGAAACGTTCTTTTTTCGGATGAGACCAGAATTGGTGTTTGATCAGATGACCGCCAGATTCGGGTTTTAAGGGGTCGTGAAAGACAATCTAGACTCCGAGCAGAAAGACAAATTCCGAAATACCAAGGGGGCAGTGTGATATTTTGGAGTGGCATTATGCTTGGAGGCAAAACAGATTTGATTTCGTTTCCTGCTAGTGTAACGGCTAGAAATTACGTGGATCTAGTGCTGGAGCCCATAGTGAGACTCACGGTTAGAATTTCACTTTTATGCAAGATAATGCTCCTCCACATACCAGCAACTTCACTCGACATTATCTTGAAACAGAGGGAATCCCTATTTCGGACTGGTAGCTTGCTCTCCAGACTCAAATCCTATTGAACATTTATGGGATAATCTCAAGCGTAAAATTAGATCGCGCCAGGATAATCTAAGAGCTCCACAACAGCTCATCGAAGCCGCCACAGAAGAGTGGCAGAATATCACCCCAGAGAAGGTCGAAAACCTAAATTTTGTTTCTTATAATAAACCTCAATTTATTTCTTTTTTCAATTGAAATATCTCAAAAAGGATCGATTGTAACAATCCTTCGAATTTTCGAAATCTCTGAGGTAATATTCAAAATATCGGGTGATTCCATATAAATTTGGTTGTGTGTGTAGGTTTTATTATATTTGAGTAAAAAGCAAGTTTTTATTCAAATTCAATATCTCACTGATTCAAAACATGGAAAGAATACCTCCATTATTTAATATTAATGCCAATAATACTAAAAACGCACATAACTCTTCATTTATAAACAATTCTCTTTTTAAAAACGTTGGAAGTACTTCTTTTAATACTAGCGAGGAAACAACAAAGAAAATAGATTATGCAGTTTTGAGGTCATACTGTTCAACGATTGACTGGAAAGCTTTTTATGCAATTACAAATGTACTTATTGATATAGATGCGAGCTATTTCAAAACAAAAAATAAAACATAAAAAGAAAGTCGTGGATAACCAATGCGCTTCTAAAATCCATCAATAAGCCTAATGATCTATATAAGGTTTAGGAACAGAATAGAAGTAAGGAATCATGGGAAATTTTCAAAAATAGAAATGAACTTTACAAGCTTTTAAAATGTGCAAAAGCAAAATTTTATATGGATCAAGTGCGTTCCAGTAAGGATACCACCAGAGAAATGTTGATGGTGGTATGAGAACTGTGTACAAAGCCAAAAATACTCACCCATATAAACAACCTAAAAATGGATAATGAAATAATTAAGGACTCTAAAGAAATGGCTAGTTTTGAATAAATGCTTGACTAATGTAGGAAAAACTCTAGCGCAAAAATAAACGTTAAAAAGAAAAAACAAATGACTAATTCTGATAAATTAAACTATAAGTTATATCTAACTCCTACCAATACAGAAGAAATAACGAATATAATTTCAAATTTAAAAAATCAAAAGAGTAATGGAATTGATACAATAAATCCTTAAAATGGAATTTTTTTTTGATTTCTCCAATTAGGCATCTGGTTAATATGATACTGAAAAGGGCATATTTCCTAGTGCACTTGAAATTGCGGTAATAATACCGCTATATAAGGGGAATGATGGAACGCAAGGTAATGACTATAGACCGATCTCATTGTTGTCTAACTTATCTAAAATTGTAGAAAAGATCATAACAACATATTATCTGACTTACAATATGGATTAAGGGAAAAAAGATCGATGCAGGATACCATCGCTAAACTTACTGAAAATATTTATAAGGCCGTTGATGATAATAAAGTATCATTATGTATTCTAGTTAAGCTTAGCTAAGGCCTTTGATACAGTGGAGCGCGGCATTTTGTTGGATATTTTGAAACATATTGGTTTTGATAGTAGGTATTGAGTTAGAGTTAATGAAAAGCTACCTTGATAACAGAAAACAACTAGTCAAACTAAATAGTGAGTTTAGTGAGCTAAGCACTGTCGAGTATGATGTGCCACAGGGTACTGTCTTGGGACCCATTTTGTTCACATTATATCTGGATGCATTGTTGTTCATGCAGACAAAAGGCGATATTATTAGTTATGCCGACGATGAACTTATTTGAAATTATTAGTAGAATTAGATTTTTTATAAGTAAAAATCTGGATGGCAGAACACCTATCAACCATAAATTTTCAAATAACAAAGTACATTCCTTTTTGTAGAGATCGGCGATCTTTGCCGGATGGCCTACCTCTTTCTATTAACGACGAAGTATTTACACTCGAGGTCCCTTATACAAATGAATGCGAGTACCTTGGAGTGATTATTGATACGTATTTGAGTTGAGATGCACATATTAGTAGGTTTATTGTAATACTCAGGGGACTAGTATCTAGATTCAAGTATCTTTCAAAAATAATCGATATAGATTACCTAAAAATTATTTATGGGGCCCTTGTTGAGTCCCAACTGGAATTGTTGCCTAGGGTGGTGCTTGTAATAATGTCTTAAATAAGTTAAATTTAGAGCAAAAGTGGATACCAAGAATTCTGTATGAAAAAGACATCACTTTTCCATCTAATATATTGTATGAGATTTCAGGTATATGGGGCAGTAGGCAGTTGTTTGACTCATCCATTTTAAATCATTTACGAAAACATATGAGAAATCAAATCTTAATCACACATGATTCTAATACTAGATATAGTAGATTTTCACTAGTTTATTCACGATAGAAATTGAACAGAACGATTCCATTAATTTTTGGACTTGAAAATCACTAAACGAAATAATAATCATGTTTTTCGGTCTTTCGTAAACCAACACATACTGATACAATTATACATAACTACTCATTACATCCAATTCAACACAAAGTTGCAGCTTTAAACAGCATGGTACATCGGTTACTCAATTTACCTTTATCAGTAGAAGTTTATAATAAAGGGTTAAACATCATTAAACAGATAGCCATTAATAATTCATATAATCTAGATATGATAGATCTAATCATTCGTAAAAACTGTATCAGAAAGCAATAAATGAAGTTAATCCTATTCATAAAGACTATAAAATATTCAACAGTTCAACATTCGGCGGTTCTGCAAGTACAAATATTAAATCCTTTCTCGTCAAACAAAATCTTAATATAACTTTCAAAACTTCTAATAACTTAGGTAAACATATTAAAAATAATAAATCTCATGTTGAAGAATCAAGTAAATCAGGAATCTATAAACTCAATTGCGGTTCTTGTGATAAAATTTATATCGGTAGGACCTATAGGAGTTTTGGCATAAGAACATCTGAACATAAACGTAGCTTCGATAAAAATAAATCTGATTCAAATTATTCAAACCACTCAATAAAAGAAAACCATTCATTCAATAAAAACTTTGACATATTACATATAAAATTAAAAAGTTTAAAATTAGATCTCCTAGAAGCATTAGAAATAAATAGATACAAACATTCGGACAAGCTTTTGAATGAGCAGGTAGATGTGAATTATTCACCCCTACTTAACTTGTTTAATTAGTTTTTAATTACTTTTCATACTAACTGTACAATGGCTCGGTGTGGAATTTTCCTGTTATTCATCCAACTTGTTCTACCTCTAAAAGGGTTAGCTTCTGGCTCAAGGCCTGTCAACTCAAACTCATCATATGAAACTACCAAATTTATTCAAGCTAATATTTACTCGATAGCCACAATTCAACTAGCAAAATTTAAAACAATAAATAATAAATTCGATAATGAAACGTTGTGACGTTTCACAAGTAGGCACCTACATACACAAAATTGACAGATCTAACTATACTACGATCAAGCGACACAAACGAATAAATAAATTAAATACAATAATTGGTGAGATTCGTTCTTCAAACAGGCAAAACAATTCAAAATATATATCACACTTATAGCTGAGAACGCTCTCTAGGATTCAACTCTCTTTCCATACAACGTTAAAATTCTTCACTAATCTCTTGAGAGACAAAAAAGCGATTTTCTGAAGTTCTAAGGAAGAAGTAATTCCCCGAGGGTTAGGAAATTACTTCTGAGCTGAATCGAATTGAAACTCAGAGGAAAATGGAAACAATTGAAATGACCAAGGTACCTACCTATCTTGTCATGAAAGTCTTCAGGTGAAGATAGTCCCCAAAATATGTCACAAAGTTGAAGGTAGAGTTTGCTAGTACTGCAGGCGAGGTCGGTAGGTTACAGGTGGATCGGTTCTATTGCTTTAACCATTGCTGCTGAGGGTGGGTAAAAGGTGAGGTGACAAAACGGTCTCAAAGTTCCATGTGATCGGTTTCATCAATTCCAGAGTTTACAAGGGCTTCCAAAGGTGGACAGATTCAAGAAGTGCTCAGAAGATAATTGTTTCTAAGATCCCTGGTATAAGTTAGGAATTACTGCTGGCGTGTATGCGTGTAAGTATGATTAGGTATTACTTTTTGAATTTAATTAGGTATAGATGATACTCACTACGTCTGAGATCTTTATTGTGTACAAAGCAAAATAAAGAGAAAGAAAGGAAAAAATTCATTATAATATTGTGAAGTAGTAAAATAAGACCAACACAATGTAAAGAAACAAAAATGATGTTAATATGTTGATAATTGTATGCAATAAAGATTTTATTATAATAAGGTTTAATATTACCTACAGATCTCATATAGATAACTAATTATTATTAACTCAACACTTCGTCAAGTATACAGGAAGCATAGTCCTATGCCTTATCAGCAACATAAATCTTCAGAATCAATTTTCTACTACTGTTTACACGAGAAAATTTGTTAACGATCGTAAATTATATTTCCAAATTTAACGGCCGTTTAATTCAACACGAGCAATTTTTCATAGATGTCAGGCGGCATTAATTCACTCAACGTACATAAAACGAAATAAGGGTTAATCCTTGGGCAAAACTAATTGTATATTAATGTAAGCGAATTGAAATTAAGCCATTAGGCATACGATTGGAAACAACCTGCTCGCTTTGGGCTCATTTGCATTTACATTTGCCCAGCTGCTAGGTTAAAATGAAATATGAACTATAAAGTGCTTTATGGAATGAAGGGGATATTCTGTATAAGGTGTCTTTGCTGTATCGAGATTACTTAAGACAACAATGGAGACAATTAATTATTTTGTTTTCATTTTCAGTCAGCATTTGAAGAGTTTATTCCTACACACACAGAAATAGTTTAGGGATACCGCTAAAAGAGGCGATATTGATCATTTTTAATATTGTTTTTATTATTGTTACTTTAATTTTTCCATCTCTAGAAAAGTATCTACGTAAAGTAATGAAACTCATAATTGTTTCAGAAATTCGTTTCGAAATTATTCAGGTACATTGTTCGAGAATATAATAAAATGTTGCTGATCAATTTCATACTCCAGGTATGGCAAAACTGATCGCCGTTGTTCTTAAAGCGTAAGAATGTATGTCTTGGGCTTAAAATATGACCAATTTGACCTAGCGATCTTTACTTCAAGGAGAAAGTTGTAGTCATTAAAATGAATGGAGGCGAAATTGATCGACTGTGTGAAATTGATCAGGTCCTAACAATTCAATATAATTCTATAACGGAAATACAAAATAAAAAACACATAGGTAATTGGCAAAAAAATCATACAAGACAAAAAGGTGAAAAATTATAGGAAGAATAACGTAATGATATAATTTTTACACGGAAGAAATGATAAGAAAACACATCACAGTTCTTTTACGTCCATCGTTCGCCTAGGCCATAAGAAATTTTATCTTCTTCGATTTTAGGCGGTCGAAGTACTTTCTGTTTAAAAAAAGTACCAAAAATTAGTCAACGCAACAGAAAGTATTAAATTTTATTCAAAGCCTTCAAAGTAGGCCTCTTCCGAAATAATACATATACCTCAAAGAATAATCCTATTAAAAAAATATTTTTGAACGCACTTTCGGAATCGACTTCAGTTCTCGGCGCGAATTTTCTTTTATGTCTTCTATCAATTCATAACGAATTCCTCGAAGTGGTAGTTTGAGTTTTGGAAGAAAAACAAGTCGGCTGGAGCCATATCAGGTGAATACGTTTTCATCATCTTTCACTATGGAACCCTCGACTGTCCCAACCTTATATTCGCCTAGAATTGCGCATCAGTTGTCTGAGATCGAATTCTTTCACCTAGCGGTAGAGAAACATTTTTTGAATCTCAAAACTCCTTCTTCAAGCTGCGACGGCATAACAGCTGTAACTTTGAAAAATTGTGCAGCAACCTTATCTCTTCCTCTATCGATTATTTTAACCAAGTCGTTTTCCTCTGGCTCCCTGCCATCCGAGCGCAATAGTTACTCCAATTTTTGAATAAGGAGATAAACGCAACCCGGAAAACTGCCGCCCAATAAGCGTAGTCCCTATCATAGCCAAAATCTGTGAAAAAATTATCCTTGAAAGGATACTCGAATTCATTTTGCTGAATAAAATCATTCCATAAAACCAACACGGATTTATACCAGGTCGTTCAGTAATTACCAACCTTCTGGAGTGTCTGGATGCTTGGTCGAGAATGCTTGACCACCAAATACCTATCGATATTATCAACCTGCATTTCAGCAAAGCATTTGACCATGTCCCTCACCATCGGATCCTTTATAAGCTCGAACACCTGGGTATCCATGGCAATCTTCTTTCTTGGATAAAGGCATTTATCTCCAACCGCAATTTTCTCACGAGAGTGGGAAAAACGATATCTTCTAAACAGTCAGTTTCCAGTGGGGTACCACAAGGATCAGTCCTAGGCTCCCTTTTATTGCTTCTTTTCACCTCTGACATACCATCAATAGTAAAATCTGAGTGTTCACTCTTTGCAGATGACACCAAGTTGTACCGCGACCCACTCTCGAGCCCTCTGCCGTGACCTCAACTCTATAATAAAGTGGTCCGGAGATTGGCTCCTGCCACTTAACTACTCTTACTGTCAAGTCCTCCACATTCATATAGTATTCTTGGCCAAAATATTACCACTACCCAAGTCTATTCAGATCTTGGAGTACTCGTTTCCGATGACCTAACTTGGACGGAACATAAAAATCAATCGTCCTCCAAAGCGAAGAAAATAATCTATATGATTCAAAGGTCGTTCTTCGACTGCGATCTCGCTACTTGCAGTACTTTTTCTCAATGTTTTTCTATATGTTGTGATAATTTTCACATGATATTTTCAAAATATCAAATATTCAATCTTGTTTCGATGAAAAATGGAATATTAAGTTATTGGTGTTCATAATTCCACGCTGGTATATTATTTCTTCAAATAGACAAGGAAATTTTACTTAGCGTGTCGATTTCCACTTTGCCATTTTTTTCGAAAACGAATTGCCCCATTGGCATAACTAAAAATATCTCTTTCTCGTGAAAATTTGTGACATATCACATTCTGAAATCAAAATGTCACAATATATATTGAAGATGGGAATATTTCTACTCTCTATTCATCCAATTCTTTATTGAAATTTAGAAATTCTGAGCTCGAATATACTTTATCGTAATTCATAATTTCATTATAAAAGGTTTCGGATATCGAGAGCAAAAACCATATCCGAGGTGTACCTATACTTGAAGGTATTTTTTGTACTTCTTCATCTGAACTGTTTTCATGAGACTATCTCAATTTTCGTGAATATTTAGGGAACCCTTTTGCATAGAGGAGAATTTATCCAATGTCTGCACTAACGTTGATTTTGTCATGCTTTATATTCGATATGCCTATATAGTGGGTGGCGGGTAGATACTCTGTCATGATACTGGTGTCAGAAAGATCTACGTCGGGAAAAGGCGTCCCTGCCCCTACGTGAGCCCAAGGCTGCTCTCAGTAATCTAATCTCATGGTCTCATGACTCCCTATTCCTTTCCCTCTACCATGCAACAGGAAGCAGCTGTGTCATAACTGCTGTGTCAAGTCTGCAAAAGAATGTCTTTTTCACAGGCCTGATATCAGACACTCCCAGGCGGTAACCCCAAGCTCGTCGGTAATTTGGCTGGGATATTGCGATGAGGAAAGCCACGGAATGACTACCTCATTACATTTTCCCAAGATTAAGATCCCCAAGGCTTAATGACCAATATTGATGAGATTGATCATAGACATCGGATACCGAGACCCGGCAGGGGAGGAAATCCACATCTAGACTATAGGGCCTCCCAGGTCATCATGCGAAATTTCTGCAGAATAAAAACAACACAAAAATGCAAACACATCGGCACTTGGAACGTCCGAGGAAGTTCAACGCATAACATTGTGAAGGAAATGCTAAGACTAAACATATATATTCTGGGAGTAAGTAAGTTACACTGGTCAGACTCTGAACAGATAGAAATTCTAGACCACACAGTTTATTTGTTCTGCAATAACAACTCTCAACGTAGAAATGGTGTCGGAATAATCGAAGTACCACACATAAAGAAAACCATTAAGGCGTGTGTCCAGCTTTCTGATAGAGTGATTCTTCTACAACTGCACGCACCCCTAGGGAACCTCAATATAATACAGGCAGACAAGGATGAAGCAACTATCAAAGAGTTCTACGATTAGTTGCATTCCTTGATCAAAATGACTAAAAATCGGGAAGATGGGAAAAAGCTGGGTGCAGGATGTCACTGGCGATTTTGGACTCGGGGACAGGAATGATCGAGGAGATCGACTTGTTCGTTTTTGTCAAGAGCAGAATCTGGTCCTGTGTAATACATTTTTCAAACTGCCACCTCGAAGACTGTACACTTGGAAATACCCTGCAGACTCTCCTAAACACATTATTAGGAATCAGATTGACTTTATTGCAGATCCCATCGGATTCAGAAACGCCATAAAATCGGCGAAAACTTATCCAGGAGCTGATGTTTCATCAGACCACAACCCAGTTGTGTGCAAACTGGAGGTTAATTTGAAAAAATTTCGAAAAACAGAACAGAATAGATAGAATAAACATCAAAAAGCTCTCTGATTCAGCTATCGGAGAGTAAGTACAGAAAGTACTAAAGAAGGAATAGAGGAAATCAGTGAAACAGATACTGGGGAAACAGAAAAATGGAAAAAAATAACAGCAGCTATGCAAGAAACATGCTTAAAGTTCCCGAAGCAAGAAAAAATTCAGAAAAAGGAGTGGATGACTCACGACATACTCGATCTGATGGAAGAAAGGTGACTGCATAAGAACAAGGAGAAGTACCGACAAATACACACATACATTCAATAAGGAGGAAAATCAGAGAGGCGAAGGAAAAATGGTTGTCCGAAAAGTGCAGGGAAATTGAGGAATGTGAAAGAAAATTTGACTCGTACAATCTATATAAAAGGATAAAAGAGCTGACAAATCAAAAGAACAGTTTTAGCATATGCATAATGGATCCAGGCTGAAACATAATAACAGATCCTATAAAAATAGAAGAATTCTGGAAATCATATGTCGAGACACTATTCGATTTTCAACGTTGAAAAAAAAATTCAATCACAGAAAACGCGATGACGTGACCTCCTATCCTGAAATCCTGGGTAGAGAAAGCCATCAACTCCCTTAAGAACATTAAAGCACCCGGTCCGGATAACATTCATGCCGAAATACTGAAGCTTATGTGTACGACTAGTGATCAATTCCTTCAAACTCTCACAGTTTTATTCAATAATATATACAATAAAATTGGAGTCCCCAAAGATTGGCTGCGCTCTACCACCATAACAATATCAAAAAAGCCGAATACTAGAATATGTGACTAACATCGGTTTCTCAGTTTGATCAATCACATAACGAGGTCCTTCACCAGAATTTACAACAAATGCGAAGCGAACATCAGTGAGTCACAGTGAGAGGGTATCGTAGCGCCCTAGGAACGAGAGAGGTTATTTTCAGTCTTCAAGTGCTTATTCAACGCTGCAGGGATATGAATATGGATGTACACATATGTTTCATTGATTTGACCAAAGCATTCGATAAAAGTCTTCATGAGCATCTACAGGAGATCCTCCAAAGAGCTGGAATAGATGACAAAGATATTCGCGTTGTTGCAAATTTGTATTGGGGTCAGTGCTCTAGGGTGAAGGTTGATCACGCATACACTGATGTCATCGAGATCCAAAGAGGCGTTCGTCAGGGTTGTATATTGTCTCCTCTCCTTTTCAATTTATATTGTGAGGAAAATTTCAAGAAAGCATTAGAAGATACAACAGCGGATGTATCAATAAGCGGGGAGATAATAAACAACATAAGATTCGCTGACGATATGGTAATACTTGCAAGCAGCATTGAAGAACTTCAGGATCTGATGAACCGAATACATGCAGTCACTCAGAAGTTCGGTCTGGAACTCAACGCATCTAAAATTAAATCGATGGTGATAAGTAAGAATAGACAACCACCTACAAAGCTCTCACTTAACAACAAAAATAAAAAGAAGGTTGAATCATATTATTACTTAGGAACAGTCGTGGATGCTAGATGGGACCAGTCTGTCGAGATAAGGGCAAGAATTGAAAAGGCTTGTGCTTCTTTCAATAAAATCAAAAAATTACTCGTCAGTAACGACGCTGTCACTGAAGATACTTATATACTCTGGTTAAGCCCAGAGAAGAATGAGCAATGAGACTCTAACTTAATATTCGTCAATGAAATCTTGGAAGAAAAGTGAAGAAAGTTTTGCTTAGATATTTAATTGATTACATGAATTATGATTATGATACATAGTGTCACAAATACTTCTTTATATGTTATATACAGGCAAAAAGACTTATCTTGGTGGTTCTTGGTCTTACTGCTGTGGATTTCTGGACTCCAAATACAAGTTGTTACATTTCAACCGTTGAGCTTCACGTACAAGTCTCTGCCTAGGAATCTACACCTAGGAATTTCAGTCTAGGACTCTTCACCTAGGACTTTCTATCGAGGGCTCCTCACCTAGGACTTTCTATCTAAGGCTCCTCACCTAGGACTTTCTATCTAGGGCTCCTCACCTAGGAATGTTTGTTTAGGGCTCCTCACCTAGGACTTTCTATCTAAGGCTCCTCACCTAGGAATTTCTAGCTACGTGTCTCCACCTAGGACTGAATTTCACAAATTAGACATGTATCACCAAGATATTCTATGCTCTCACGGAAATTTTCAATAACAAAATAAAGTGGATTTAACATTACTTAAAGGCAAAAATTAATAGGAAAAGTTACAGAGATTCTAGGAAAGTAATCTCGTGCTAGGTGTTCAGGTAGGTCATAGAATTAAAAGAAATTTTATGAAAAGCGTGGAAGCATCTTCAAAAAAACTATTTACAATTGAAAGAAAGGCTACATAAAAAGCAAGGAAGCATCTATAAAAACTATTTACAAAAAATTACAGATGTTTGGCAACCATTTTGAAAATTTGAAATAATTTCATGATTTACATGATAATATCACGAAAATTACTTAAAATGAAGAAAATAATCAGTGAATATAATAGTTTGAGCTACTTTTGTCGTTTTCTACTCAGAAAAATTATTTTGATCGAGTTTATTAATGAGAAATCTATCAAGGTCATAATAGAAAAATTTTAGAAATTAAAGGAATACGATTATGAAATCCATTGTGATTCAAATTCTGTCTTATAGAATTTGAATTTTCAATAGCTACTATAAGGCATTCAAGCAGTTAATAAAAAATGCTATGAGGAAAAATTATAAATTAGATTTTCAAGGTTAAGTGTGGCATTTTGCTAAATGAACTTTCAACTTACCCTGTATTTTGATATAGGTCACTATACTACTACTTCAAGTTCAACTAATTCGTTTGAAGGTCTGCAAAGAGAAGAACTAAAATGAAAAATTTGAAGAATGCTCATAGCATGGCCGAATTATGCGCATCAGATAGTTAACCAGTGGCGTGACACAGATAGAGGGTTGAATGGAATTAGGTATTTCAACTGAAATTGTTGTGACGGGATTTTAGCACGTTACCAGACGATGATGAGGAGACTCGAATAATTTGAGATGTGGGTGTACAGAGTCTATAAAGAAAAAGAAGTCGTGAATACAATAAAAAAGCGGAAACTAGAATATCTTGGTCACCTGATGAGGCACGACAAATATCGATTACTGCAACTGATTATAGAAAGTAAAGTGAATAGCAGGAGAAGAAGACACTCGTGGCTACATAATCTGCGTCAATAGTTCGGGCCCAGTTCAGTAGAGCTGTTCAGAAGTGCCGTCAGCAGAGTGAAGATTGCCGTGCTGATTGCCAATGTCCGCAACGAATAGGGCACAACAAGAAGGAGAAGATGCCTATATTGTTTAGTGTGTATCTTATCAACATCTGAATTTGTTAACAGAGCCCATTTCCATCAGATGTAATTTGAATCTCAATGTTTTATTCTCACTCACGTTTTATGAAATTCAAATTACGAATGCTCATTTGAAGTAGGAGAGTACTTGTGAACAGCAAAGACTAAATTATAAATGTGTATGAATTAGAAAAATTATAGAAAATATAACGAAGAATGTGATTACAATTAACGTTCATTTGAAATGAATATTTTTCAATAACTGATTCTAATGACGAACCGGTAAACGAAAACTGCTGGCAATAAAATATAGGAATGGTAAACAATTTAAAACATTCAGGTCAAATGTTTTCGGAATAACCGAATTGAAAGCATTTTCATGAAAATGAATTCCAGCATAAGATCATACGATATGATCTGCATTACATTATAATGACTGCGGTACATTAACAATCCAAACAAAAGCCAAGGAAAACATATAATACGTTTGAAACAAGGCAACCCGCGATATATTAACTCTGATATAAACCGACAAACAGTCATTTTGAAAAAGCTACTCGATTTATGATGTAAATCTAGCGTATCGTAATAATATTTCCATTATACGACCCAATTCTTCAAAATGATGAAACGCCAAACAGCTGATTCTTTTCAGAAGCCATTGTTTGTCTATTTTTACAACGTTTGAAATTCTTGCGGTCGATAAATTTCGAAAATAGTACATTAAATTGTTTTATGATACACAAAGTGTGCGGGAATTTTGCTAGATGCTTTTTATTTTTAATTTCGTGGTTTTTGGTTCAGAACTATGTGAACTCGTGTAGTAGTAAAAACTCCGTTTAACTTTCAATTGAGTGAGCTTTGAAAGAAATTAAACTGAAATTGAAATTCATTGACTCCTCTTCACAGTTTTTATTGACTTAAGATATGCCCACATGTAAATTGGTGCTCATACAATTCTTTGAGAACATTTTGTTTCGTATACTGGTCGAATAAAATATTAGATATTATTTAGCAATCTTATTGTTTCATACACCGCTAATTAGGCGAAACGCGATAATTGCAATTAAAAGAAATATAAAGAATATACTGGGCGATTCACCAGTGGCGCGGTGCAGTGTAGCTCGTACACTATTCAAGATTTCATTTTTGTTCGAACGGTATTGTATTTAGAAAGTAAGGACCTACTTCAGCAATTTATTTTGAAGTAAACATGGTGTCCCAATTTTCTATAAAAAATCTTGGAAGGTTTTTTCAGATTGGAAGACCACTTTTTTGTTGAAGATTCAACAAAAACTCTGCTATAACTTTCTTCTTTCGTTTTCTTATTGCCCAAGGATAGCTTCATTGATTAATTGAAATAGATTGTCCTCATTTCATGCAGGGGTGACTCAAAAAAATTATTAAATGTTGTAATTTTAAAAATATATCTTGATTTTTTCAAATGGAACACCCTGTATTTTATCATTTATGTCAACGCATAAAATATTGTGCCATATTTAAGTAGAAGTAACCTTATCTATATCTTAGAACATTTTCGAAATAAAAAAGAATAAACTAAAATAATAAAATCAGAGGTTGTGACAGAAGAGTTTATTAGTACAGATCATTATACTTGATCAGAGAAATGAAGATATTTTAAGGTAGTCGTGTATGAAATACATAATAGATTGGTTTTTGGTGAGGTGATCTACAAGGTATTGAACTATTTCATTAAGTGTTCGAGATGTTGCCCGTTTCTTAGTAGACACAACTCAAATCTTCTGAGGAAAGACCGTTGAACTCTCGACAACATTTGCGGATTAACTGAGTGAAAGGCGTCGACTATTCTCTGTCTCATATCCAACTGTGTTGTAGAAGGAATCTGGTAAATGATACCCCACAAGAAAAAATCTAGACTTGTAAGGTCCGGAGACCTAGCTGGTCATGTAACAGCACCACCACGTCCTATCCATTTGTTTGGAAATACATGATTCAGATGCTCCCTAACCTGATGTGAGTAATGTGCCGGTGCTCCATCCTGTTGAAACCACAAATCTTGTCTTATAAGCTCTGGTACATCAGCAAGTAATAAAGCTGCCCATACATTCAAGGTCCAACGATGTTGGTGATCTTTTTGTCTCATGAGGTGTGGATTTTCCGTGGCGTAATAATGAAAGTTGTGCCTGTTAACAAGCCCTTTCTTGTGGAAAGTTGCCTCGTCCGAGGAAAGAACTCTGCTAAACATATTTGGATTTTCCGCTACTTTGTCACTTGCCCAATTGCAGAAATTGATTTGATTTTCATAGTCTTGATTGCTCAGTTCCTGGTGCAGCTGTACATGATATGCATGAAATTCATTCACTTTCAAGATTTTCTGGACTGAAGTTTGACATATATCTGTAAACTGAGAAATCTCTCTTTGGCTTTTGTATGGGTCCTCAGTCACTGTCAACAAAACTTATAACTGGTTGTCTTCAATTGTAGCAGTTCTTGGTTTTTCGTGTTTTTTATAAGCGATATTACCCGTTTTGATAAATCTAATTAGAAGTTTTTCAAAGCATCTTACAGCTGGATGCCTCTTATCAGGAAACCTTTGTGCATAAACTCTACTTGATAACAAAGAATTTCACTCACCCAGAATAAAAATCAAATCAACCATCTATTATTTGGGGAACTTCATGGCAGTTAATTGAGAAAATTGGGTTCAAACCTCACTTTAACAATGTTTAATAACAAAACACTGATAATTTCACCATGTAAAATGCAGAATGTGATATGTCCGGACACCTGACAGAAGGCACAAATAAAAAAATGTCAACACATACCTCGATTTACGTTTTATTCATCTTGATTTTATCATTCGTTGAAAGAATTATCTTGTTTAAGTTTCATTTTTTACTACTTGAATCATTACAGAAAAAAACTTCTGTGCGAATAATGATGTATGTTGATGAGTTTGACACTGTAGAATTTTCATTGAAAATTTTTATTAATAATCGAATATTTCGAAAATGATCGAAGATAAAGATGAGGTTACTTTTGCAAAAATATAGCACAATATTCTATGCGTTGACATGAATAATAAAATTCAGGGTGTTCCATTTGAAAAAATCAAGATATGATATTTTTAAAATTACAATATTCAATAATTTTTTGGAGTCACCCCTGTATAAAATGAGGATAAACTTTTTCAATTCATCAATGAAGCTATTCTTGGGTAATAAGAAAACGAAAGGGAAAAGTAGTCATCCTCACTTGCCAAAGGAGCAAGCGATGATGTGAGAGCCTATTTTCATGAATTTTCACGGAAAAAAAAAATTGTGACGAAACTACTTACCAAAAAACTTATTACTTAAAGACATTATAGCAGAGTCTAAGCCGCTCCTGAATCTTGAACAAAAAGTGGTCTTCCAACCTGAAAAAACCACCCAAGAATTTTTATAGAAAATTGGGGCACCCTGTTTACTGCAAAATTAATTACTGAAGTAGATTCTTACTTTCTAAATACAATTCCTTTCGAAGAAAAATGAAATCTTCAAGAGTGTACGAGCTACAGAGCACCGTGCCACTGGTGAATCACCCAGTATAATAAACTAACTGACCCGGCCGACTTCGTACTGCCGCAATCTATAAATAAAAGAACCAAACTTTTGTATAGAATGAACTCAAAGCAAACAAAAAAAATCCGTAATTAATAAGATCCAATGATATTTTGAACATGTTTACTAAATTGTTGTTCTGATGGAGAAACATTCGTAATTCTTGGACAATGGTTCTCTTCATTGTTGGATTGTGAGCACAACGCTCATCAACTTCCGCATCTGAATTGCACAAAAAATAAATTTGTAAAAATTGATGATACGCATCTGGCAGTGGTAACAGCGCCCCCAGTATATGATAAATTTGTCCTTGTATCTGTAATTTGTCCAACAATTATTTCCGATATATTTTTTAATACAAACTTGAATATTATAAAAAAATATTATGGTATAATCCTTGGTGGGCAGGAAATAGTCCTGTATAATATTTGTAGCGCCAAACGAAATCTGAAAACAGCTGTTATATTTCTAAATGTTGGCCAAGAAGTGCTTAGAATCATTTCCAATCCCAGAAAGTAAAGGGCATACAGGATCTGGTGTTGGGACCAATTGTGGCAATATTACTTTGTAGATTTACCATTTATTTCTTCTTCTTCTTGAACGGCGCCTTTATGGGCACGACTCAGGCCGTTTGGCTAATTGTGCTCGACGTGTTGTATTATTTTGTTTTATGTATCGGAAAAACTTTTTGATCAAGTTGGCAAGTGTTCTGGTCACCTTATGAGTGGGAAATTCGAAAAATATGTGTTCCGTTGTTTCGTCTTTTTCTAGACAACCACGCACCGTGTGGTTTTCGATAGTCTCATGACGTGTAGGTGTTTGTTGTGTTGATGTCCCGTCAATGGGCTAACTACCATCCTTTTTATCTTTTATCGAGGGACAATAGTTCATACACCCTCTTCTTTGGTTGAGGCCCATTCATGAGCCTTTCAATATTTACAAATTATTATCATCCCCCCAATTGTTAACGATTTGGCTGCAAAGTAATCAATTGCTGGATCATAGTGGAATGCAGCTCGTTCAAGAATCACAGGAGCACTGCGTCTGCGGATTCGCTCAATTTCATTATGTCTTGCTTGCTGTTATTGTGTCTGATGTGCACGAACTCGTTGCATTTTAAGACTATCTACTTCTTTGTTACTTACTAAGTAAAGCAATTCTGATATAGCAATGCAACCATTTTCTTGATCTGCCTCTCTCTGGTCATCAGTGCGGTTAGCACGTGAGGTATCTTTTCGCACATTTCATGGACTGCGACGACCTAAGTCAGGCCTTCTTCTCCTGGGCATCGTAAATTGAAATTAATCAAAGTGAAAAAATTTCGCGCTAACTAAGCAGTAAAGTCACTATCACAGAATATCAACAAAAAGAGAGCACATTACTTGGAATGTCACTATCACAAAGGATCACAAAAGTAAAGAAAGTTCTCGCGCACGTAGCGGTAATCTTCACTCACGAAGATAGATGCACTCATAGATATAGTAATACTTTTTTCCGTGTTCTGAAGTGCGACACGATGGATTGACAATCTAATGTCAAATATAAGATGCGTTCAGAAAAATTTGTTACAAAACTTAAGATTTATCAATTTAACAACTGTTTGCTAAAATTAAGTTTCGCGAAGCGGAACAAATCGAAAATCAGTACGACTAACGATCTATTACATTTTGTGACTATGCAATTTTGTCGCGTTAGCGTTTCACTTTTGTTTCGTTTCGGAACGCGATATTAGATCATCTAACGCGCACGCGAAGACTAATTTGATAGATATGATAGAATTTGAAATTTGTGCAGTGGTATTAGATTGCAAATTGACTCGTTAACGTTAGGAACACACCTACATTGCTTAGACAACAATGAGGGATTATAATTTAATATGAACTTTATTTAATAGCAATAAAGTTCAAACTGACTCTACATTTTATTCAGAAAATGTTTAGGAAATGAAAAAAGGGCTATTTTATGGTTTTCCCCGGCAGTTATTCGAATTTTTTTCATCTTTTAAACCTTCCCTAGGCCTCCACAACCAAGATAACATGAATCCGTTCAGCCGTTCTCGAGTTTTAGCGAGACTAACGAACAGCAGTTGATATATATATATATATATATATATATATATATATATATATATATATATATATATATATATATATATATATATATATATATATATATATATATATATATATATATATATATATATATATATATATATATATATATATATATATAGATATAGAAAGGTTCTCATAGTACCTGTTTTATTTGGTGAGCGAACATATCTTCATTTTAATTAAGAAAAATAAGTCGATGCCTGCAAAACATTACACATGAGAACTAGTGAAACTTAACGACGTCTCTCAACCTTTTGTTATGTTACAGGAATTCTTATTTCTCCTCTGAATAAAAACTTTCGATTGTGCTCAACTTGTTTTCTAGGTCTATGTAGTTCGTGGAGCGTTTTGGCGTTGAGCGGTGAAGAGTACATCTTTCTTCACCGATGAGGTAATAGGTACATTATTTCTTCGTGGAGTAAAACCGTATATCAGTGTTACGTAAAAAACACCCCAAACTATAGGTCCTACAATTGATGGATTGCAATGACACAAAAATCGACTTATATCTGGAATAATATTCTAGCAATTGCATCTTCCATTTTAACCAAGCGACTTCAAGAAAAGTAAAATAATTTGGTTTGGTAATAGTTTACAAAAAGAAAGAATATTCGAGATCACTTTCGATTATATGCCGCGTTTGATTAAACCTGACAGTAAATGCTTCCTACGAATAAGGTCTTTTAATGACCTTTTCGATCAGCTATAGCTGGAAAATGATTCGATATGAGTGTTTCAGATTTCACGACTAATTTCATTGAAGTCTACAATTGCTCAAATAAACCAGTCGCCAAAGCTCTTACTGCTAATATATGAGGTATTCCGTAAACACGCCAAAAGCTGTAGCTTTTACAATTGTTGATAGATTTGAATGAAGCAAGAAGTGAATTATAGCTTGGATAATATTTTACCAGCCTGATGTATTTTCATTAGCCTGTCATTTCCGGAATTATCGGATATTGACCGTCACTTGGACATTCAAATGGTAACCTCATACTTTCATTATTTTTTCGATTACTTATTCTATTTTTGGTACCTTCTGCGAAAAAATTATCACTTAAATCGCTGTATTATCCGAGAAAAAAAAGAAATCTAGAAAAAAGTCACATATCAATTAATCGATTAATGGGTAGATGGGTTAATGATAAGATTTTTCTGCCCTAGAAAGCGTTTTGCTCATTATTTCAGTTCGGATAACTCACATCATTTCGTATTTTGGGTAAAAAATAATAAATAATTAATAAATAAATAATAAAAAAAAGTAACAGAAGATTCTAATGATGTAAAGTAAGCTCTGTGGCGAAATACCATTCGAAGTCAAAAAGTGATCATCGTAGAATTATAACGGATTACATTCGCAATAATTAACAAGAAATTTTGTTATTGTGTTGTGTTTTGTTTCGCGTTTTTTTTTCACGGAGAATTAATAAGTATGGAAGACGAAAATCAAGTAAATACAGACATTACAAGCTCATTTTCAATCTAACAGAAATAAGGCTCGAGCATTTCGATTCTATAGGGAACGATGTCAGATCGTGATGAACCAGAGCGCCGCAACTTTACTAGGCTTGAGAAAATGCAAATAAGGTTCTTTGAAAAAACCGAAAGCTTTCCGAAAGAAGTTTAATGAAAAACGAAATTAACTCTCTTGTTGAATATATAAGCGATTGCAAAAATATCTGTTCGACTAACATCTGTAGAGATCAGGACGTTAGCGACGA
Organism: Cryptolaemus montrouzieri; assembly: GCA_013387265.2. Taxonomy (NCBI): domain Eukaryota; kingdom Metazoa; phylum Arthropoda; class Insecta; order Coleoptera; family Coccinellidae; genus Cryptolaemus; species Cryptolaemus montrouzieri. Next base: position 36,774,904 of record JABFTP020000144.1, read on the forward strand.
CTGTTCAATTTGTTTTACGAAAGCATTAATACAAGAATTAGGGTAATTCCCGGGGAGATGGCCGTACTTGAGAGGTGGCCAATAGAAAAAAATTACTGTTATAATCATGGCTGGCACTACCTTTGATTTTAGTTCAATTCTTTTTGGCATGGGCAACAAGTGTTAGTGGATTTTTTTGCAAAAAAAAATATGAAAAGGTGAGTAATTTCACTTTGTTTTTTAATAACACGTTCGATTTAAACTAAGGGGTTGACAAATTAAGTGGTAACAAGAAAATTTAAAAGTTTTCTCCATTTTCTTGTTTTCTTCGTGAAGTAATCAACATTCTCGTGTTCTAACCTCAAAATTAATAATAAGAAAAGATAGGTTACTTTTATTATGTAATGTGGCCATCTCAGCCGGAAAATTGGAAAAAATGGTCATAGTATTTACGTGAGAGAAAGCCATGAAATTTATTGTCTTAGTTTGAATTTATTTTCAATATAAGTATTTTCTACAGATACCTAACCAATACGTACGGAAGGCGGCTGCTGAATGAGGTGCCTGGAGCGAAGAAGACTTAAGAAGTACTATGGCAGAATACAAAATGGAGGGTTCCCGGTTTATAGGGCCTCTTCCATCCACCATATTCCAAAAAAATCACTAGAGAGAAGGTTAACGCAAAACATTTGCACAAAGGGACCTATGGGACCGTCATCAACCTTTAGTGCAGAAAACGAAAAAAGACTGAGCAAGCATATAAAAGATATGCAGTCGAGAGGCTTTCCATTTAATATCGCTGATTTGAGAAGAATTTCAATCAAGTTTACTGAAAGATTAGGAATCAAACGAAAATTCAATATGAAATCTGAATAGGCAGGCTATGTTTTTGGAAAGGAATCTGGATCTCATTACGGAAATCAGAAGGAGTCTAATACGCTAGAAGTCAAGGGATGAATAAAGTTAAAGTAAAGGCCTATTTTGAAATGCTGAAGAGGATTCTCAGTGATAATGACCTTATGAATAAACCTAGCCATATTTACAACATGGACGAGTCTGAATTGCAAGTGAATAATCGACCAGGTCATGTTTTGGCTGTAAAAGAATCCAAAGCTGTAGCTTTGTCAACGTCCACAGAAAAATTGGTTGCTACAATGCTAAAGGTAATTTTATGCCTCCTGCATTCATTATGAAAGGGCAGAGGAAGAACCTGAATTTGAAGATGGCCTGTCTGCAGCTTCTGTGATTTATATATCACAAAAATCCTCTTATATATCCTCTGATTTATTTCCAGAATGGATGAAATCGCATTTCTTGCCTCGAAAACCAGAAAGAAAAAATCTTCTTTTGCTGGACGGTCATTCTACACTTTGCAATTTGTTTAAAAAGACATAGTTTGCTAAAGAGAATCACATCATCTTACGGTCGATGCCATCACACATATCCCACTATCTACAGCCGCTAGACGTAGCGGTTTTCAAGTCTCTTAAAACATTCTTCTATGAATCCTGCAGGTTATGGATCATACAGCACCCTGGACACCGTTTAACAGGACAACAATTTAGCTTCTTATTGAACAAAGCCTGGGGAAAATCAGCAACAAGTGAAAATGCAATTCAGGAGTTTTCTCATTAAATCCTGGAGCCATTTCGGAGTATGCCTTCCGTGAGAACGTTGAGAACCTGTTGAAAGAAACATCGAACATGTAGCGAAGGTCCCATTAGCTTCAGATCCTGGCCCAAGTACATCGTTTAAAACGGTGGACCAACCAATACCGACTAGATTACTAAACAAAGTATCTTCACTGCCCGCAAAACCAAACGAGGTTCAGAAGCGAGCCAAACGAGTAAGCATTCTTTTAATATCTGAAAAGCATATTGAAAATCGAAAAATGAAAGAAAATGAAAAAAAAAGAAAGGGAACAAGAGTCAAAAAAATTTAAAATAATAAAAAAGGAAACTAAGACAGATGGATCTAAGAAAATAAATACTGTCAAGAGACGAAAGGCAATTCGTAGGTTGTCAGATAGCAGTTGCGAAGAAATTCCCTTCGTTGTCAATAATGATACCTCTGAAAGTGAATCTGAAGAGAGACAGTAAGATAACTGCAGAGGTTGTGGTGAGAATTATTGCAGAACAAGGTTAGTTGAAGATTGGATACAGTGCCATATTTGCAAGGTCTGGGTGCATGAAAATTGCACCGAGTTTGAGGATATGTGTTGTTACTGCGGTAATGAGAAAAATATGAGTTGAAAGATCCCAAGGGCAAAGTGACAGGCAAAAACGTACTGACCATCTCCCCTCGACCACTGGCCATCACCTCCGGATACTCTGGGAGAGATGGTCAGTCATAGTATATTTTTGAAGTTTAAAATTACATTGTTTGCGTTCTCTGAAGCGATTTGTGATTAATGCTGGATAATAGTAATGAAAAAAGTTTATGTTATGTATCATTTCAATATTTTATGAATAATAATTCCTTTACAATAGAGTCCTAAAGTTACTACGGCCATCTACCCTGGAATTACCCTATGTTTTTCAAAAAGTTCAAGTTCTTGAAAAAACTGACCGAGTTAGTTATACACCTCAACTTTTCGAATTTTTACTGATAAAGCATTTCAACAAAAATCATGTAAGGTATTGTAGCCAGCAAAATTTACATAACAGAACGAACAATAATTTTCAGCGTGAATTAGTTGTGTATTTCTGGTGCGCCATCCATTCGAATCGCTTGATAAGACCAGTTTTCATTGAAGAAAAATTGAATCAGAATTATTTTAATTCTCATTCGAACATTGAAATATTTCCACGATGATGTTCCTTCGGAAGAACGAAGAAAAGTCTCCTTTCCACTAGTAGTGCTGCATCTGTCTTGAAATTCCTCCAGATGCTCCTTCTGAATACAACACGTACCGTATTCCCGATATGTCAATTGTGTATTCAACACAATGGAGGCCACAATTTTTATAGTTTTCTAAAAATACGTTGAATTTTCAGATATCTCCACTTTAATATTTGAATTTTGGAGGCTTTTACTTGGTAAAATTCCATTATCAATAATAAAAACAAGTACTGTGTTTTAGGAATTTTACTTAATAATTGCGATTCGTAACGCGTTTCACTACACCGTAGCTTCTACAGACGAATGAATGTACAGAAAATATAAATGAGAATATAACTATAACTCAAGAACATTCATAGTTATATTCTCATTTATATTTTCTGTATATTCATTCGTCTGAAGAAGCTACGGTGTAGTGAAATGCGTTACGAATCGCAATTTTCAAGTAAAATTCCTTAAAACACAGTACTTGTTTTTTATTATATCTCCACTTTCTTAAGTTTTTGTGTATGATAAACTTCTAGTTCTCTAGAACATCAATCTGGAAATGTTGCCCGATAAATTAGGAATACTAGAGCCAATTTCCTCTCAATTCAGGAATAAACTTGAATCATGTCTGTATTCATTGGGTTTTCGTCTCTCATACTTATTAATTTATCCGTCAAAAAGAGTCGAAACGGAATAATAACAAATATTAGCGGGTAGGTCATCTCATCTGTCCTAATTTCTCGTTAATAATTGCGAATTACATCCACTATAATTCATGAAGATTGCTGTGTGATTTTTTTATGGTATTCCACCACAGAGTTCATTTCACGATTCATTATAATCTCCTGTTACGTTTTCACTCTTTTTCCACCCAAAATATGAAATATTGTGAAATGTTGACCATAACACTCTTCTCAAACAGAACAATTTTATCACAAAGCCAAACAACCACCCCTACGAATCACATCGATGAATTGAAAATGTGCCTTTTTGTTCTGAAATTGTTTATTTTTTCTCAGAAAATATTGCGTTTTAAGTGATACTTTTCAGCAGAAGGTACTCAAACTTCAATAAAATTCGAAAAAAAAATTAAAATATGGGGTTAGCATTTGAAACCCCGAATGAATATCAACTTCCGGTATTTCCGGAAATGACAGAACAATGAAAATAATTCAGGCTGTTAGTATATCGTTCAAGATGTAGTTCAGTTATTGTTTCATTGAATTCGATCAACAATTAATTGTAAGGGCTATCTATAGCTTGTAGCGTACTTTACTGAGTACCACATACATTCTTAGGAAGAGTTTTGGCGACTTGTTTATAAAGACCTCAATGAAATTAGTAATGAGGTGAATTTCTCTGAAACATCCATATCGAACAATTTCCCAGCTTTAGCTGGTCGCAAATGTTATTAAAAGAGCTTATTCGTAAAGAATATTTACTATCAGGTTCAATCATGCATCGCTCATATTCTGTTCAGGTGAATGTGCCAACGCGGTATACAATCGAACGGGATCTCGGAAATCCTTTTTAACTCTTTGTAATCTTTTACCAACCAAAGGTTTCATTACAGTTTCTTCGAAGTCGATACCAACTTTTTTTGACTCAAAGTGTCATGTAACTATCCCATTCTTTTTTTTGTCGTCTAGTAGTTGACTGAAAAATAGTTTGAGGTAGTCAAAGAAATTCACACATAGTGGAGATAAAACGTGAATGGTTAACAAGTTAACAATTCACAAATATAATGGAATATGAAATCCCGACGCTAATCGAGAGGACAATAACTTCATGACAAGATCTACATATGTTGGTGAATCTTCTACTATACTGAGAATTAGACTCTCAGTGCCCGATAATATAATTAAACAAACTAGATTAAAAAACTCTTGTCCAGAATCATATGTGAAATCTAAATTTTATAGGTGATAAAAAAGTTTGAGACAGCTCTGAAAACTTGAACACTTATCTGCCAATTCCTTTATCGACATTTGTTTCCTGACGAGTACCGATGCTTCTCCCAAAGTTGAATAAATTCTGCCTTAGAACTTGGTAACTCAAAAATGTGGATGAACTAAACTTTTTTTATGCGCGCTTTCCAGGAATAGGCGAACCTGTTACACCACATGAGTGGGCACCTGAGAGAATTGAGGTGTCTGTTTACTCGCTTCTTGAGGAGGGCCCAAATTTTATGATATTGGAAAGATGTTGGACGGAACCTTAGCTCACTGGCCCTGTAACCAAAGGGATTCTTATAGAGAGAGGTTCGAAGGGTCGTTAAATGTACCGCCATATGATGAAAACTCCTTGCCAGCCTAGTGTTGCGGCAAAACCTGACTTTTCCCGAAACAAGGTCTTTCAGCTTCTTGGAGCATCTTCCGTGAAAGGATCAGTAAAACACAGAAAGATCAGCAACTTGTCTTTTGAGAGCCAGCGGTTGGAGATTGCGCTTAGCCCGTTTCTGCACACTATCCAACATTCGCAACGGATGTTTTGGCGCAGATCCCCATACATGGGTACAATATTCCAAAGCAGGTCGAATCTGCGCCTTATATAGAAGCAACAACTGAGATGACGTGAAGTATCCCTTGGCTCTGAAATGACAACTAAGTTTAGCTGATGCCGACTTAGCTATTGCTGATACATGTTCATGATAGCTAAACCCGCAGTTGACCGTTATTCCTAGAAGGTACATGGAATCTTTGGATGTGATTTGTTGGCCCTGCATCATTAGAGGAGGTTCTCCATCGGTGACCTTTCTAGAAAAGGTAGTTGCTCGCATGTTGCTCGCGTTGAAGCTCACCAAGTTCAACTGAACCCACTCAGATGTCCTCTGTAAGTCAAAGTTTGAGTTATTGATTTGTTGACATCTCAGACGCTGAGATTTCGCAGCTGTAATCGGCCGCAGATTACTGAAAGACGAAACCAGTGTACAATCATCTGCAAAACCAAATATATTGTTCTCTGTAGATGACAGAAGATCGTTTACCTGCAACAGAAACAAGGTTGGCTAAAGAATGGATCCATGAGGTATTCAGATGTTATACCGTCGATCACAACGTGTATTGTTATATTTGAAAGAAAGCTACTTATCCAATGACGCAATTTTTCGGCAAGCTCATGTGCAGCAAATTTATTCAACAAGGCTGCTTGCTAAACCCTATGGAAGGCTTTGGAAATGTCGAGGGCTATTGCTCTAGATTCCCCATACTTGTCTGAACCTCGAAATATACTTCAAAACTCTCCGAAATTTGAGAGAAGGTTCAGGTTTCAAGAAAAGGTGACTTCATAGTCGGGCTCTTTCTAAAAATAACTTGAAAAATCTCGAGTTATTCCATAACATGCACCTAAACATAACTTCACGTCATTGCTTTTTTACAGTCGCATCTGCTACTAGATTCCTTAAAATAGTGAATAAAAACGAATTTGTGAATAGACACAAGTTTAATTTTTACAGTCCGAAAATCCGTACATCAACCTAATGAAAAATTTTAAGCACAATTGATTCCTCAATGTTTGAGGAGGAATTGAGAAAAATTATTATAAAGTTGGATCATATTTTTCGAAAGATCACCGAATAGCAATTAATTTTTACGATTTATGAGGATAGATTTTCAAGAAAGAGTTCGAAATGAAATGTGGTTTCAGTTAGATGGAGCTCATCCACTTTTTTACCTGATGGTGTGTCAAGAAGTTAATGCGATGTATCTAGACAGCAGGATTGGTCGAGAAGGGTTGATCCATTAGCCTCCTAGATCTTCAGCTCTCTCGCCAATACTCTGTTTCCTGTAGAGAGCGGTAAAATCGAAATTTACAGAATTGTTCCTCCCACAATCGATGATATGAAACAAAAGATTCGTGAAGCATTCCGTAGAATAGTTCTGGATAATCTTCAAACAAACTTTATTCACGGACTTCAAGACTGTGTTAAACCAGGAGGTAGATATATCGAGCTTTAATTGTTGTTTTCAATAAATTTCTCAATGATAATAAAATTCACAGCTCATTTTGCTCAGAATCAATTAAACACGCACTAAATGGACACATGTATACAATTTCAGACCAGTATCCGCAAAGTTTATGAATATATATGCAAACACATGGAAGCCTTCTATTCAAAGAGTATTATTCAATCTTCCGTAGAATATTGAATATCCCTCACTGCAGGGAGGCTAAGTATTGCTCCCTGAATAAAATGATGAATATACATTTTCGTTATTCGTTTTCAGATACGACTTGCTTGAATTGTAATGTAAATGTAAATATTTAGTTAAAATTCCTTTACAGAAGAAAATAATGATTTCTTCTACCAAAAATTGCTGAGAGTAGTTATTTATGATATATGGCAATATTTGCTGGTTAAATATTCACTAACTCCCTAAACGTGAAAAATATTCTAATTTTTTTAGAGCCAACTATATTTAATTTCTTCCTAGAAGTTTTGAGCTTTTCCTCCTTTTTCTACAATATTATCGGCTGAGCAGTAAGCCCACTTGTGTACAACATATTCATTTTTTTTGTTGCATGTATCATTGAAGGTTTTGTCTTTCTTATCGATCATTCATATCAAAATATGGTATGAAGAAATATAATTTATGCCCTAATACGATAATGCTCGTTTTCTAAGTTCTTAAACACTATAATTTGAATCCGGATTACCGACGACAGTGTCATACGATATCCATTAGGGACTGCACACCGAATAGAACCTTTAAATCAGATTTAAATCTTCGTTGCGTCTGCTATAAATGAGTTGTTGGGCCACCCTTTGGGACACAGGGCCAATTCTACTGAATATCCATATTGATATACGGCAATAAGGGTGTCATTCATCCGGCGTGAAGTTATTAATGAAGGCGCGTAGCGTGAAATGACGCTGCTGGACGCGCGACGCCGGGACGCCCTATTAGCGGATTACAGCGGTTCCTGCGTCATAAAGGGGCAATCTGTACAACTGAATTTGAACAAATGCGTTTTCGATACGGTTTTGTTTGCAAGTAACTAAAACTTAAAATGAAAAAAAAATTCCTTAAACTATCGAGAATAAACAATCTATCTTACTTGAAATTGAATTTGAATTAGACTGGTATTAAAAAAGCATATTAATTCGGTGAACATTATTAGAAGAGCAGGAAGATTTCGACAGTAATTTTCCGATTGGAGAAAGTCTTTCATAATGACGGACAATTTCTTCAGAAAGATACGATGACTTAAATGCAATTCCATTTCGAAATTCTTTCCGGTTTCGGGACATTCTGCGTTCGAAGTCAAAGTTTTCCAATCGTTCGCTGAAGACTTCTTCTTCTTCTTATTCTTTTAAATAGACCTATTGGTCTGTTGCTTGCCGAAGCCGTCTCTGGATGGTTTATTGCGAGGTGGACTGCCAGCTTTCCTCCATCGTTTTGGGGGTCTTCCTGGTGGGCGCTTTCCATGTGGCTTGCTCTCCATCATTATGCCCGGTAATCTGTTTTCGTGCATTCTTCGCACGTGCGCATACCATTCTCTTCGTCTTTGTCTGTCCCATCTAACTATGTCTACTATGCCGCATTGAGCTCGTATGTCAGTGTTTCTTATGCTGTTCAGTCTGGTATTTCCGAGGATAGTTCTTAGGGTTTTCATTTCGGCCGCGCGTAGCATACTTTTAGTTTCGTTTGTGTCTTCGCCTACTTCTATGCCGTAAGTCAGATAGGTCTGATGCAAGTCTTATAGATCTTCTGGTTTGATAATATCACATCTCTAAGACACCCTGACAGAGCTGCAGCTTTAGTGATGAGACTTCTTACTTCCTTCGCCGGATCGTGGTAGCTGCAGATGTCCATGCCTAGATATTTAAAGACATTAACTTGCTCGATTGACTTGTCGCTGAAGACGTTTGAAAGAAAACATTTCTGGGTCTCGGAGTGTGTGCTTTAACACCAAATGTTTCAAGGCAATGGAAAACTTATTTCAAAACCGAATTTTCGTGAATTTTCCCCACCGAAGTATGTTCGAATACTGTTTCTATCCGAATATGTATGCTTTTTGACGAAAATCAATTTTTAACCTGCTTTGCTGAATTCAATGATCAAAAGTGATGAAAATTGATACAGAAATGATTTTTTTTTTATACATTATGTTCCAACCAAAATTTGGCTCCCCCTCTGGAAATAGTGACACTAGCAAAATACGCTCAAAGGGGTCAGTTTTTGGTTGGAGGGGAAACGTTTTTAGCATGTGAACTAAACAGTCTACTCTCAGCAACCCACAACTCAAAAATCAATGGAGGGAAAGGGGGTCACGTGGCATTTCATTAAAAAGGTCTTGCAAATATGGAGTATTTCGTGAATGAAAATTCAAATTATTATAAAGGATATCTAGCCAGCAAAAGTTATGCAATAAACTCGAAATGTTTCCCAAAACTGATTCATTTCCGTGAAATATCAGGATAGGCCCAACTGCCTATCAAAAGAAGGATTTTTACGAGTGAATTTGGTATTTTGAAATCCAACCCCCTCCCTTTGTGGATCTGCCTTGAAAATCTGCGCAATAATACTGAAGAAAGAATCGAAATTGGGTCGATTTATTTTCTGCACATCGATTCTATAGTTGCAAATTTTTGGTCGTTGATGATTTTTGAAAGTGTTCATGAAAGCAGTGATCAGATTATTCTCAGAGAATTTAAATTCTTTCAATATATGATTCGAATGGATTGAGTTTAAAAATTTCTAAGTTCAAAAATGGTAAATTTTCTAGACAACTATGTCTTCTTAGTTTTATACATATGATGGATGGTGTTCGCTTGAAAACGGTTGATTCCGCCAGGACTTTGGTATTTCTCTAGACTCGAAGATATTTTTTACTCTGTACATCAATTCTATAGTTGCTTACGCGAACCAATTGCTTAGTTTTATTTCCGAGTCAACCAGACCTTTTCCCAATATGCGTTCATATATTATCCCATATGTTCCTACTGCTCTTCTCATCATAGAATAGTTTTGTACTGTCTGGTCCCCTCAGTATACCATTAACATAAGTAGGATTAAGAGGATACAGAGAAACTTATGATATCTTATGTTTCAGGAGTGTAATTATTTCTATCGCCAATGGCTGTGAGCATCACCTAGACCATTTCTCCCTGCCACATCCTCTTTCTTGTAAATCTTATTTTGATTTCTCATTTACCTTGAAGGTCGCGTCCCTCAAAGATCTTTCAAAAATAACATTTTAAATGCTCACTTTCATTGAACAAACATATTTTTCGAACGACTGTCAAAATTTTTTCGCAAATCTTTCCTTATATTAAACAAATTCCAAGAAATAATATATGGGCGATGTCAACCCAGATTATTGGGTCCAAAATGATTCTAAAACATTCAAAGATCATAATCGGCATCACTTGGAAGACTGAACCTGGCCATCGGGGCTCTCTCGGTCAAACAGAGATGGAATTTGAGGAAATATCGCAGGTTATGTATTTTTTTTTATTATCTCCTTAGTCCCTTTCATGACCTTGCTTGCTATGTAAAATCTTTTCTTAGATTCGTTTAGACATATAAGAAGTTTGATTGTTGAAATATTTTTCCGCTGGTTTTCTTTTATCATTGTTACAGATTCCTGTCCCAAACCCCCTCCCTTCACCCTTGTTTTTTGGAAATCATGGAATGCAAGAGAGAATGAAGAGGCTAAGCAGAAAAATCTTTGGTACTCCTTATGTACACACGACACTAGAATCATATACAAGAAAGTATGGTTCCCTGTTATAAGCACTTATTGTAAATACAATTATTCAAATTTTTGTAAATCCTCTCTTTTCAAAAGAATATATATATATATATATATATATATATATATATATATATATATATATATATATATATATATATATATATATATATATTGCACAAACTGGTTGTCATTCATCTCTTTCAAGAATTTGTGACAGGGTGATATCTGAGGGAGATGTTGAACACCTTAATAAGATCCGTTCTGAATGTAGTTTTCTGTACATTTGATTAAAATGTATTATTGTTTTAGTGAATTATACACTTTCAGATGATGTTTTTATTGTTGAGTGTGTTACTACCTGTCTACTGTACCTGTATGTATTTTCAAGAGTTTCCAGTGATAAATTATTATTATTATTAAAAATAGGTCCAGTTGCACCTTATTGGAAAGGTAATCCAATTCTGTGTACGATGTTTACATAAATTTAAGGTTGACTCTTGAGTATCCCGGAGCGCCCTGGTCTTTGAATTACAGCTTGTCTCACTCTTCCCGAAGAAGCTGGTGTCCATACTCTTCGATGACTACCTTGAGGTTTCGACTTCATTGTTGATACAGTCGTTCTGAAATTCTGTACCCATCCGATGATTGTGTCAATTTTCGGAACTGAAGCGTTGCGACCAATGTTGAAGCGCTGGCGAAAGCGCCGCTGCACGACGATGACAGACTCTCCCGCTTTCAAATACTCATCAACTGCGAACGCACGGTGCTCTTTTGTGCTGATAACCATTGTGAATTAAATGGTTACTCCTGCTGAGTCGAATGACCTCAGCCGCTCCCGTCTACTCACTCACCGTTACATGTACTACCCGTTCCAAAAACGCTCTTCCATTACGCTCCACCCTGTACAAAGCTCATCAAATATTTGAAAATAAAACGCGAGGAAATCAGATCCGGTCTGCAAGTATTTTTCGGTCTTATGGATGATATAGTTTGAAAAACTTTATCAAAGACCTACACTCCTCCGATCCACCAACGACCGAGCTATCATTGTATAACCAACAGAGGAAACAAGAACAACCTTCGAACGAATACGGAACGTATGCAACCTGACAACTGCCAGAGCAAAGGCCAACTTCAACGCAGGGGTAACTAATAAACTTCTTGAACAGGACAGCGGGACTAGACAATTCGAAAGAGAAAGCCGATCTCTTTGCTCTCTTGTTCTCAAAGAATTCTTCGCTAGATTCATCTAACGCAATACCACCGAACATTCCACCTACAAATTATTCCATGGCAGAAATCAAGTTCACAGTCCGCAATGTGCGACGGGCTCTCGAGCAGCTGAACTACAGTCAATTGGTATCAACGAAATACCCATTCTTAACAGTCTGTTTCAGATTTCTTATGAAGGTCAGACTTTTCCGAGCGCCTGGAAAATAGCAAGAATTCAACAGATCCCAAAGAAAGGAAATAAGTCCGTACCCCAAAACTACCGCCCTGTTGCACTTCTTCCCATTATGTCCAAAGTGAAGGAGAGAGTCATAAATGATGAAATCATCAAATATCTGGAGTTGCAGGAAATGATTAACGACCGTCAGTATGTATAGATTTTTTATATTATATTATATATATATATATATATATATATATATATATATATATATATATATATATATATATATATATATATATATATATATATATATATATATATATATATATATATATATATATATATATATATATTTTTTTTTTTTGCAGACAAAGATCGACAGGAGATCTGGTCTACTTATGTTTGTATATCAACGATGGATTACAGAGGATATCTGAGTGGGTTCAGTTGAACCTGTTGAGCTTCAACGCGAGTAAGACGCTAGCAACTACTTCTTCTAGAAAGGTCACCGATGGAGAACCTCCTCTAATGATGCAAGACCAACAATTTGCATCCAAAGATTCGATGCACCTTCTCGGAATAACAGTCAACTCCGTTGATCAAGTTGGCATCAACTAAACTTAGTTTTCTTTTCAGAGCCAAGCGATACTTCACGTCACCTCAGCTTTTGCTTCTATATAAGGCGCAGACTCGACCTGCTTTGGAATATTGTTCACATGTATGGGGATCTGCGCTCAAACATTCGTTGTGGATGTTGGATAGTGTGCAAAAACGGGCTGTGCGCAGCATCAACCACCCGGAGATCACCTGCGATCGCCAACCGCTGGTTCTCAGAAGACAAGTTGCTGACCTTTCTCAGTTATGGAGATACTACCTTGTTTCGGGAAAACTCATGTTTTGCCTCAACACTAGGCTGGTAAGGAGTTCTCATCATATGGCGGTACATTTAACGACCCCTCGAACCTCTCTCTATAAGAATTCCTTCGTTTACAGGGTCGGTGAGCTGTGGAACTCGCTTCCGTCCAACATATTTCCAACATCATACAATTTGATCCTCAGGAAGCCAGTAAACAGACACCTCAATTCTACCCAGGAGCCCACGCATGTGGTGTAATACCCCATCATCAACCCACACACTATTTTGTTTTTTATAAAAAATCTTCATCGGAAGATGCAAGTTGAAATAATGCGAAAAGATCACAAAAAAATCAGTGAAAGCTGCGTCAGCTTGATCAGTTGAAAAGACGCTCCCCCATTGTTCCTTAGATAGGTCATGCAGGAAATTATCGATTTTAACTCTATTGAAATCTCTTTTATATTCATGCCCCAGAACATCTTTCAAGAGTTGTGAATGAATTTTCGATCAAAAATCACACTATTGTCTTACAACATTCACTCTATTCACTTGATCTGTTTTCGTGCGACTTCTATCTGTTCCGTAATCTGCATTTAACACGGCAGTGGCACCATTCGATTGAGACCATTGAGAGTGCAGTGACCGACGCGCCAAAGACGATTCCATAAACAGAAATAGAGAAGTAGTTAGACAACCTGTTGGCGCGTACAAATTTGTATCAATGCAGAAGTCGAGTACACTGATTAATAAAAAGATTTGTATCAAAATAAATACTGGTTGCTTCTTATTTCAAAAAGTTCGGTTACTTTTACTTCGGGAATGGAGGGTATATTTATATTGAAGTATATGTTCAGGACATGTTCAGAACCGAGCTACAATGATTTGGCATACAGAGAATTATAGATACTTCCTTGATCAATTGTTTTCAGTTCCTCTAGGAAGGCATGAAATTGGTTTCTTGTTGATGTATTAGAATTCTTCTTCTAAGCATGTCTCACATTTGCTCTATAGGATAAAGGTTTAGTGATTGTAAAGGCCAATCTGGAACATTGCCATCTTAATGCATAACGATCGCAGCGGTATGAGGTGGAGTGTTATAATGCATGACAATCAAGGCTGGTCCTCTTTCAACCTCATGGAGAATCACACTTGGTTGGAAAATCAGCTCCTCATAGCATTGTGCGTATACAAATTGAAAACTGAGATCTGTTCTTCTCTCAATATTGATACCATTCAATACCATTACCGTACCGCTTTGAAAGCTGTCCATTTCTTGCGTAGTTCTTAGCCTCTACTCTTTTCCAGATTGTCCACATTCACGAGTAGGACTTGAATGTGGACTTAAACCGAATCTGGATTCATCACTGACTAATACAGTGTTCCCTTAATAAGCACCGCATTCAAGGTGACTTTGAACCAAGACTACTTGGGCTTCGCAATTTCCTCTGAATAATGGAGTAACCCTCAGTAGTCGTCGAACATGTTAATTAAATCCATACTTCTAACAGTTTGATCACTTTCCTGTGCGTTATGGGCATTCCGGAGTTCCAGGTTAAGTTGACCAGCTGTGTGAATGGAATGCTTGAATTCTTAAGACCATATCTCGAGTGGCAGTTGTTGATCGATGCAGACCAGTATTTTTCTCCCTAACATCACCAGTTTCATCACAACGAATCCACAAGCGCCTGATTAGTCCCCAATGGGACTGCAGTTCCCGAGTTACCCCTTTTCCAACATACCAATCGCTCGAAACTGTTCTTTGAAGATGATGTCGCTCCATAATAAGGAACAATCAACACTCTAATAACCCCGCAGGTGAAATCACAACTGAATTTCTAGGAAGAAAGAACCAAAATGTATGCAAACATATATTCAGCAATTGGACCACAGAAGAAATGAAGCTTAGACACATGCTATAACGATCAGCAGAGGTACGATGGCTCTGGACTTTCAACGCTAGGGAAAATATTATAACATAACCTACATTTTTTCGATGTGTGTATCTCGAATATGAATAATAAGTCTTCTACGACGTGATATAATGAATATTGATTCAGCTTTTTAAAGAAGAATATTCGAGTAGATAATTGAAATGCATTTTTAAAGAAGTGCCATTCGACCCTTTTTTCCTATATCAGTAATGCTCCAAATCAATCTCGAAAACCTATTCAAATAAAAAATTGACCTGTTTTAGCGCTTTTTGCTAGGATCTCTTGTCCAGAATTAGAGAGGACAGGGTTAGATTTTCGATGAATTACAGTATATATGGAGTTGCTATCATAACACATATTCAATTTTCGAAACTAACTCCCTCGTATCCTCATCCATACATTTTTATAATAAAAATTGTACCTCGTCAATTGAAAATTCCATTAACCCTTTCCGTTCCTGACGAAATTTAATCTGGAAGTGAGATACATTAACTTAATCGTTTCAAACGAGATAATCTGCTCATGTCGAGAATGGCAGGGCGTTCAGTTGGCGTCGTGTTCATTGAAAATTTGAATATGCCTCTCCCAGGTCCCGAGGTGCTCTATTAATTATTTTATTGAGCGCTTAACGCCGCTTAGGGGGTCTCTATACGTGCCGTAATCCCCGTCTCTAAGCAACCCCGTATCTAGAATAATACTGTATTACTATGTATGCTGTACTGATTTATTTTCGTAGCTTCAAATTTTAAACCAATTTTTATGTAGCTAGTGACAATGCAGAAGTGAAAAAATGTTTCATATATGCTGGTAGATTTCACAATTTTAATAGATATTCAGTCTAGAAAGTATATAATCGTGAAAATGAATACAACTTTGTTAGTCGGGGGTTTTTGGTGTCGCTGAACAGGACTACGACTTCGGCGAGTGTCTTGGCGTCTTCCTTTGGAGTATTATGACGATTCATCATAGAATTGTCCTACACTCGTAAATCGGGGGGTTTTCAAGGTCGTTGAATACGAATACGAGATCGGCAAAAGACTGGTGTCCGCAGCAAGAGTTTTATCGTCTTCTTCTGGAGTATTATGACAATTTGTCATAGAATTGGCCAAACTCGTTACTCGAAGGTATTTGAAGGTGCTGAACATGAATACGAGGTCGGCAAGAGCCTGCGGAATACCTGGTGCCCACAGCGGGTATTTTAAACGCCTTCCTCAGGAGTATGATGATAATTTTTATAGAATTGGCCAACACTCGTTACTCGAAATATAATCGGAGAAAAATTACAAGCGACTTCACTTATTGTGGAGTAGCATTATCCTGCATCAAAATAGAATCTGAAGAGATACAAATCGATCTAGGAAAACAAAATCTGTTAAGTGGCTAAGTGAAATTCAAGCCCACATTATGATTGTGCCTTCTCTGTAACCATGAATGTTCTTGATATGTTAGACACGATGTCCCTGACAAAATGTTCTCAACCCATTCGAATTACGCTGAGAAATCCTTCGATTATGTCAAGACTGTTTACTAAATTAACTTGTCCTACATTTCATAGGAACAATGATATTATACGTTTCTTGTATATGATTAATCCATTGAGATGCAATGTCATCTTTTCCAGATTCAAGTCACAAGGCATCCTTGTCGTACATTTTCAGTTTCACGATCATGATTCCAGAGCCGCAAGATAATTCTCTGGGTGAATTTTATTGATTTCGTAACATCAGATTGACAATATTGAAGTATTCTGGCCTCAATCATTCTGACAGCTGCCAACATCCAATTTTCTTACAAACGGGGTCCAGGCATTTTGGAAAAGGAAATCAATCGTTAGAGACACGGAATATTTGATTTTTAACCTTGTTTGTATTATGCTCACATCGTTGAATACCTCACATCTTCGAAAAAAAAAACAAATTAAGAGAAGTTCCACATACTAAATCCTACTAATGTTGTTCTTAGTAGACATACCTCGAAACGTTTGTCGAGTAGAGCTCTGTAGACGTCCAAATTGCGAGTGTGAAGAGTCTCAGGAAACTATAACTCTTTTACTCTTGGACTATCCCACACCTCAATGTCCAAATAGTTACCATCATAAATCTTAAAAAAGCACTACAACGCTGGGTGGGTCTTGGCTAACTTCACAATACTCCTCCACCAATTGCGATCTTCCATTAGGTTTGGATCAAAGGGGATATTTAAATGTAAACAGATCTGCTTTTATATTAACCTGACAACGCAACTGGGGACGTTCTGGTGGTCTCTTCCGTGTGGTATCTCCTCTAAAATGAGCTTCACAAGCCTTTCGTTCCCCATCCTTTGGACATGATCTGCCCACCTCAACCGCTGCACCTCGGTTTCTTGGATGGTGTTATGGTCTCTGTAAGCTCTCGTAGTTCCGCATTAGTTCTTGTACGGTATTGATCAGTAGTGGGGTCGTGATGGGGGCCGTAGATTTTCCGTAGGATCTTACGTTCGAACCGTCTAAGCTTTTCCTTATTTTCTTTGGTTAGTGTCCAGGTTTTATACCCGTAGGTGACAATAGGTCTTATTATCGATTTATAAACTTTTAGCTTCGACATTCTAGATAGATCTTTGGATCTCAGAAGCTTCTCCAGAGCATACATACATCGGTTGGCCGATTGGATTCTACCTTTTATCTCTTCTGTCATGGCGTTATCTGCTGTTCTTGAAGCTCCAAGGTATTTGAATTGCTCTACTCTTTTGAAGTTATAAGGTTCGATTGTTATATTTTGTCCTAGCCTATCTCTACGTCCCTGTCTGTTGAGGCATATGTACTTTGTCTTCTCCTCGTTGATTCTCAAGCACACCTTTCTTGTTTCTGATTCTAGTCTATTGAAGATGCCTTTGATAGTAGCCACTGTATTTCCAACGAGATCTATATCATCAGCATACGCAAGCAATAGTTTGGGACCCGTAGCTATGAGAAACTCCACTTTTAGTTGTGCTGCTTGTACGGCTATATAAATGAACTTTTTTTGGTATAGAGAGCTCCAAAATTACGTTCCATGTTTGTGCCCTCATTATGCACGTACGCCTGCCAGAAATCCATGAAGAGATTTTGAATGGTTCGATTGTATTCCCACCCCTTTTCAAGTATTTGCCTTAGCGTAAACAGTTGGTCTATTGTGGATCTACTTTTTCTGAACCCGGCCTGATAATCACCTATAGCGTTTTCCAAAAAGAGGGTCAGTCTATCCAGTAGGATATTTGACATAATTTTGTAGGCTGAATCGAGCGATGAGATTCCTCTATAATTCGTGCATTTGGTTCTTGCTATTTTCTTGTGAATTGGGATGATAATGCTTTCTTGCCACTTAGTTGGTATGCTTACTTCCTCCCATTTACGTTAAATCAACGAATGTAGCTGGGAGTGCAGGGCATGGCCTCCGTACTTGAGCAATTCTGCGGGGATGTTGTCTGAGCCCGGAGATTTCAAGTTCTTAAGCTCGTTTATTTCTTTCACTACTTTTTCAAGGCTAGGTTCTTCTACTGGTAGGTCTGCAGTAAGATATCTGCTTTCCTTATATTCCTCCGCATGTGTCACATTCAAGAGCTTCTCAAAGTGCGTTTTCCAAGTCCCAATCACCTCGTCTTCATCGAGAATCAGATCCCCGTTCTCCTTCTTGAGCGACATGACCGAGTTGGGTCTGAAACCTCTGTTCATTTTCGATACTCCGCTGTAAACGTTTCTGGAGTTTAGCATAAGTCTTTCCCCCTCGATTTGTTCAAATTATGCTTTCTCGTGTTTTCTTTTCTTTTTCCTCATAAGAGCCCTTATCGTCGCTCATATATTCTTGTATTGTTCCAGATTTGCTAGGGTATTAATTTTTATTAGTGCTTTTCTCCCCTGATCCCCTTCGGTTACTTGATCTCTAGACTCTGCATCGGACCAGTTCTTTGATCATTTCCCATTTTGTGTTCCAATGTGATTTTTCGCCGCTTCATTAATTACTTCTTCATTTCCACAGATCTTCCACGCTCTCTCTCCACGCAATGTGTTTCTTGTATTTTTCTCCTTCGTCTATGCGTAGTAAAAAGGTATCAAATTTCTTTGTTGATTAGATTGAAGCTTCAAAATCCATTTTTTATTCATACTTAATTATTCTGCTGTTTTTCCCCATCATTCATTCATTTTCTTTTTTTATAGAAAGTCATCACAATCATTCTGACTCCAATTTTTGTCCACAACACTCTTACAGTCTAGCAGTATCCAGTGTATCAACAATAGGCGAAAAAGAGTTTTTTCAAGTTTGATTCCTCGTTTTACTCAAACCATATCAGAGGTTGCGTATTTTTTACTCACTTCTCGACATTTTGAGCAGGATGAGACCTTCAGGATGGGTTCCGAAAGCTGATTTAGGATTATGCGTAAAAGATCAGTTATCTTCATGGCCATATCCCTCACGTAACCGATATGATGAGATAGTGAGAGTTTTGAATGTAATAATATCCCAAATCCTTACTTATCGAGTTTTTCGGTTGCAACTAGATGTTGTTGTCGTTCGCTTGTGATTTCCTACGTAGAAGATATTGCTGTGCATTTTCCAATGCTAAAATGTATACAGGGTGTTTGAACGAAAACTAAACAGAGGTTATATCTACCAAGATATTTGTGATTAAAACGCAAAAACAGATCAATTTTCGTTTCAAGGGGGACATCTTTTAGGATACAAAACTTGCCTGAAAAATCAACCCCCTAAGCGTAGGTTGCAATCCTTGAACATTTTGAAGTAGGGAAGATGGATCGAGTGATGACTCAAAAGAAAGGTGGTATCTTTGTCTACATTGCCTTGAACGAATTTTAAATTTTAATTGAAATATGTAATAGATACAGGGTGAGCAACTGAAAGATAGGGAAGACTATTTCTCTGAGACTATTCAAGTTTCAGTGAAGTAAAATGGAATAGACCCATGCTGATCAATGGCAGTCATCATCAAGTACCATCCTCATCTCGAATTGCAACCCCTAGAGCAGGGGTGACCACCCTTGAAAATTTGGAAGAGGGTAGATGGGTCGAGTTATACCTCGAAAGCAAGGTATTATTTTTGTCTGCATCCCCGTGAACGAATTTTTATTTTTGATTGAAAACTGTAGAAGATACAGAGTGAGCTACTATAATTCCTATGGAACTCAATGAGAATAGAATTATTGCGAGCAGTCATGAAGGCAATCAAAATCCTTTACTTGAAAGGTATCACTGGATCGAAATATTACCCCCGCTCTAGGGGTTGAAATTCGGGATGAGGGTGATTTCGGAAGATGACAGCTTTTGATCTGAAATGAATTTATTCCAGTTTTTCGCAATAATACTCCAATAGTCTTAGGGCGATAGTCTTCTCTATTTTTCAGTGGTTCACTCTGTATTTACTACAGTTTTATTTCAAAAATGAAAATTCTTTCAAGAGAATGCAGACAAAGATAATACTTTTCTTTCGAGTTATCACACGACCCATCTACCCACTTCCAAAATTTCAAGGGTGGTCACCCCTGCTCTAGGGGTTGAAATTCGAGATGAGGATGGTACTTGATGATGACTGCCATTGATCAGCATGGATCTATTCCATTTTACTTCACTGAAACTTGAATAGTCTCAGAGAAATAGTCTTCCCTATCCTTCAGTTGCTCACCCTGTATCTTTTACAGTTTTCAATTGAAAATGGAAATTCTTTCAAGGCGATGTAGAAAAAAATACCAACTTCTTTTTGAGTCATCACTCGACCCATCTTCTATATTCAAAATGTTCAAGGATTGCAACCCCTGCTTAGGGGGTTGATATTTCAGGCAAGTTTTGTACCCCAAAAGATGTCCCCCTTGAAACTAAAGTTGATTTGTTTTTGCGTTTTGATCAGAAATGAATATCTTGGTAGATATAGCCTCTGTTCAGTTTTCGTTGAAGCACCCCGTATACATTTAAGCATTGGAAAATGCACAGCAATATCTTCTACGTAGGGAATCACAAGCGAACGACAACAACATCTAGTTGAAACAGAAAAACTCGATAAGTAAGGATTTGTTCGTTGAAGCACCCTGTATAATGTATCACGATATAAGATCATAGACAATCATCACAATCATCGAACAACTTAAGGGCATCCGTAAGACACTAGGAGTGCATAAAACGTCATTATTGAAGATGAAAAATAGGATTGGTCCCAAATAAGAGCCCTGAAGGACCCTACGGTACACAGGATTATTAGAAGAACAATTTTTCTTGAATATTTATCCATTCTCTACTCCTATCGTCTTCCGACATACTTCGAAATTTGACATTTTGACATGATACATGAAAACACAGTCTGAAATTTTCAGACTGTGTTTCTCAACAAATAAATAAAACAATAATAGAGGCTCGCAACTTTGTAGGTACAGAAAAATTTCAAAATTATTTGAATCTTGATACATTCATCAAGTTCAATGAATTTTTCAAAAAATGGTTTATCTCATTTACTTTTGATTTGATTATTTCCATTTAGTTCTATTACGCCTCTTTCAGGAGATCAGGCGCCATGAGTGAAGAATTATTTATCTTGTTCATAATACGAATTCCAAGATTGATTCTATATCAGTTTATGAGAGAAATTTTGAATTCTCCCACGATTGAATCGTTCGAAATCACATTTTCATAAAATATATTTTATAGCTTTTGGCACAACAAAGTTGTACGTATTTCTGTCCCATAAAAGATCCGCAAAGCGTCAGAGACTATCGCGACAGATCAAAAAGCACAAACATGATAAGTATAATGCACAGAACAACGTAAATCCATAAAATATTTATACCCCTCGTTCCCTCAAGGAATCAGATTATGACGAGACACTCAGAACGACTCAGGAAAAGCGCAGGGACGCATGGTTTCCAACTCCAGGCTAAATAAAACAAATTCCAAGATATATTTTCAAACTAACTTGATCAAATAAAGGCTGCTGCGTTTAAAACATAATATAGCTACGTACCTTGAATTTCAAAAATCCTTCCTTTTCTTACAATTGGAAGGTGGTACACCTGATTCTGATTTATTCGTTCAACCCTCGGCTATAAAGCGAAAAGAGGGGAATTTTATGACTCGCCGTTCAGATACAAACTCGATGAAAATATTTCACAATACCGGGTTTTATTTCCTGAATTTACATTTCGCAAACCCATTCTGTATTAGTGGAAAATACGAAATTGTATAGTCTTCCGTTGTGCATTAATTTTCCTAATGGACGTTTCACGTGGAGAATATGCGCGTTTGTTTTGAGACTTTATGACGGGGAAGTAGCTGTCTCGTTTTTCTATTAGATTTAGAATTGTTCAAGGCATTGTTATTGAATTGCTTCAAGACGATAATGGTAAGCGGATACAAACTCAAATATAAAAAAAATCTGATAATTACTAGAAAGACTGGCAATCGAATAGTCCAAACTTTAATATGTGAGTAATTTATTCTCCAATACGATTTGAGTTTTTTCCCGAAATCAGTATATTAACATTATTTATGTGTAAACTTATTTGATGAGTTAAGTTATTCCTTATTTTCTCTTCGAAACAATAGAGGAGGAATGAAAATACAAACTGAAGAAATTAAAAGTCAATTCGAAGATTCCTGATATTTACTGTCAATCGATAACGCCCACTTCCACAGTTATCTATTTAAATCATACGTATGAAATGACATCGACGTCCCATTGATTGTATCCACTGGTGGTTTATCGCATGGTTTTCGAAAATTATACTCGTGATGTCCTTCCTTGAAATGCAACTCTAGATTGCAACTATCCCCGGCGAATAGGGAGTTTTACTTGATCCGAAATGAAAAAAAATGTTTCTGTTATGCATACAGTGAACACATTTCGACGTTCAAGTAATTCAACTATATGAAATATTGTGTGTCCTTCCTAGACTTCTCTGATCCTTTTAACATTAACCTATTGCCAACAATTCTTCGATTAATATTATATATAATAATATTATTCGTTTAATTTAGCTAATTCCGCAATTTATTGCACGTTACGTGATTGATTCCACATATGACACGAAGAATAAGCAATAAGGTAAGGAAAAAACAAGTACCTGAAATTACCAAAGAATAACCGCTCTAACTATTGCTATTTTAAAATACGAGAATGAACATTATCCTACCAAAATTAGATGAAAAACGAATATTACTGCTGTGCAACTAGGGAGAGTTGTGGTGAAAAATGGCCCTAGAAACATGATTTACTGTGGTATAAACAATTGATGAAGTCTAAGACTTGCTAAAAGTAAAATAGTCTTAGTTCTATTTGGAGACATTGAAGGAGACTTTTATAATACCTTCTATGCATCCATTAGCAATGGCGCAAACAATAAGGGTATCAAAACACCCACCATTAAATGGATTAAAGAAATGCTCAAAGGCCGGATCATAACGGCCACTTTTGACCGAAACATCGGTGTCAGCTGTGAAAGGATGCCCTCAAGGAGGTGTCCTATCATCGCTACTATGGTCAGTAGTTGTTGATAGCCTCTTAAAAAGACTGAACAACGCTGACTTCAACGCACAAGGCTATGCTGATGATCTAGTTATCATCATTGGGGGAAAGCATGATGGAATCTTATCCAACCTGGCGCAAAAAGCCCTTAACATCGTAAATGAATGGTGTGCTGAAGAGGGACTCAGCATCCAACCAGACAAAACCATTCTAATTCCATTCACAAGACGTAGAAAGTTGAACTTAAAGCCCCCCTTTCTGAATGGACATACTCTGAAATTTTCGGAACAGGCTAAGTATCTAGGGTTAACCCTAGATCAGAGACTCAACTGGAATGTACACATTGACAAAACTCTTTCCAGGGCTACATCGTGCCTATGGGCATGCCGTAGACTCTTCGGAAAGACCTGGGGACTACAGCCAAAACTAACCTACTGGTTATACACAGCGGTTATAAGACCCATTGTCACATATGCATCGTTAGTATGGTGGACTAAAACATCAGAAATAACTACGCAAAACAAGCTGCAAAAACTGCAGCGGCTTGCGTGCTTGGGCATAACAGGTGCAATGAGAAGCACCCCGACTATTGCCCTGGAAGTAATCCTAAATCTCCCTCCTCTTCATATAAAATTGAAAAAGGAGTCGTTGATGGCGGCATTACGGCTCCAAGACACAAAATCAACCTGGTGATCTGAAGGGACACCTGGGGATTCTGGGTTACATAGCGCCAGAAATATTATCACAACCATCGGATATAATGGCGCTTAAGTTTGATTTTCACACACCCTTCGAAGTGGTCATAGAAGACCGCACCATCGTAAAGGGAAAAATAAATCAGTTAGACCAAAAATCCTCCATTTGGTACACGGACGGATCAAAAACGATTGATGGAACAGGAGCAGGCATATATGGACCCAAGTACTCTTCATCAGTGCCTCTGGTCTCTACTCCCACGATCATGCAAGCAGAAACACTTGCTGTAAACCTTTGCTGCCAGGAGGGACTACGAAGGAAACTCAAGGGGGCTAAGATTTACATTTTAACGGACAGTCAGGCTGTAATAAAAGCTCTAAACTCTTATAGTTATCGGAGCATCTCTGTCTGGGAATGCCGTCAATCCTTGAAGCAACTTGCTGAGGGGAACAAACTTTTCAGGTGGTGGGTGCCTGGCGACGAAGGCATACAAGGAAATGAAGCCGCTGGCGAACTGCGGTCTAAGTAAGCCGCACAGACGACAGGAGCTGGAACGATGGGAACAATCTAGCAAAAAAGAATACTGGAGGAAAACTCCAGGCCAAAGGCAAGCGAAAAAGTTCATTGATTATTCGCCAAAGAAGACAAAACAGCTTCTCGATCTCTCTTGGGACGAGTTGAAGACCATAAAAGGCCTCCTTACTGGACACTGCCAACTGAGATACCATCTCAATAAAATGGGCAAATCGGAAACGGCAACATGCAGAATGTGTAAAGAGGGCGATGAAACTGCCGAACATATTCTTTGCAGTTGCGTCGCAATTGTCCGTCTAAGACATATACATATATTCGGTAGAGACAAACTAGAGCCGCACGAAGTAAAAGCGAAAGCTCCCAAGAAGATTCTTAATTTTGTAAGGGATCTAGACCTACAGGGAAATGAATAAGAAGGGCTATGAAAAAAAGATCAATTTGGTCGCAGTTCGGAAAGGCTGGCAAAGCCAATCGAACCTCACGAATGTAATGTAATGCTAAAAGTAGCCACAACCAGTGCTGTTTTGACTATGGGCTGAGACTACTGTCGGAGGAAAGCAGTGTAAATGGTTGAAATCTTCTGAAATATTTTAAAATTGGATGACGGTTTCAGAAAAAGTTTCCCATCTTTCCCAATTTCTGGAGAGAGAAATGAAAACTATGCTACTTTTTTTGTTTCCACAGTTGTAGTAGACTGGTATCGAAATTGAATTCTGTTGTAGAAAATATGCATTATACCGAGTAAAATTCTTATATAATGAATAACATACAAGTCATACCAATCGGACGTTATACAAAGCACGTTCTTAATTTAATAATAAAGATCTTATTGAAATTGTTTTATATTTGTAAAATTAATAAATTCGATCAAGCGATTTCCCGAATGAACCGATGTAAGAGATTTACCAAATTTCAGAAAATTATCTAATTTAGGGTTCGAGTTTACTCAGATATTCTTTGAATAAAAGCGGTTAATTTTCGTCTGTTGCTTTTAAATAAACCGAAAAGGCAGATAAACTATTTTCTTCCCGATTCAGTCATTCAGTTGCATCAGATCAGAAGGTTTGATGTTACCATCACCTTTCAAGTAAAATCACGTTACTTACCGCACAAAGTTGAGTTTGGAGGTGATTCTCTCGTAAATAATTTTAAAATCTAATCTCGTAAAAGTTTACGGGGTCGTTTTCTCCCGGTTGTTACCCCATAAAACCGAGTGATTTTAGTTACTACTAGACGAAGTCGTGATGGTAAACTTAAAATGTTCCCATTTTTGACATTTTTTCCATTATTACTGAAGGCAGCTCCATTCAAATTGACTGAATTTCTAATTCACAATTTTTCTGATGTAAATCACATACATACGAGGGCAGTTTGATGAGTCAGTGACTTCCTGAGTAAATGATGTTATATTCGGCAATATAGTCTCCAAATATTCGGTCTAGCATTTTTCCATTTTTTTTCTCAAGAAAAGCGTGTGTTTCAGTGATGAACTCTTCATTCGATCCAAATCTCTCACCTCCCAGCCATTCTTTAAAATCTAGAAGCACGAAATAGTCGCAGGGGGCTGAATGTGGTAAGTTTGCTCTATTGGGTAACAGTTTGCAGCCCAATTTATGAATTTTCATTATGGTGACACAAGTGTGCATTCATGCATCTTAATGGAATTACATTATTTCTCCGCCAAGTTCGGTCGTTTTTGCTTCAAACCAATCTCCATTTTCTGAATGCTTCAAATAATATTCGCTAATGATTGTTCTATCATTATCAAGATAATCAATAAAAATGTCATCGCGTGCATCCCAACGTACTGGCTACTAGATTTAACTTGGCATTCTTCGGTTCACGCTTACTCAAAGAATCCAATTGTCATATTGTCATAATTTTTTCTTTGTTTCTGGTGTTTAGTATCCGTTTTTCGTCAACTTTTTTAATGAGGGTAAATGGTTTATGCTATTTGTACAGTATTAGTATCAAGTGTGATTTCAATAAAGTAAAAAAGATGATAGATTGGAGCAGGTACATAAATTAAGTTAGCGGCTAGTATCAGTTCACAAATACTCAAGCCTTTCACTCATCAAATGGATGATAACAATCGAAATTAAAAAAACTAGATATCACAACTCCACGATCCAAATGAGTTGTTGACGCTTCGAAGGTGTGCGTAACAATGGTGTATATGTGGATGGTTATTTTTCCCATATGAAGGAT
Source organism: Cryptolaemus montrouzieri (assembly GCA_013387265.2). Lineage (NCBI taxonomy): Eukaryota > Metazoa > Arthropoda > Insecta > Coleoptera > Coccinellidae > Cryptolaemus > Cryptolaemus montrouzieri. The sequence goes on from JABFTP020000144.1 coordinate 36,801,509, forward strand.
AAAACATTTATCCAAGCTCAGATCTAAGAACCGCTTCTCGTATAAAGTTTGTCAAGATCGTTTTGAAGTTCATGAGTATCTTTTTCCTGTTATACATTTTCGTATCTTCAGCATACATCGATTCTGTGGATAAGAGGATGAAAGGCAGATCAGCAGTAAAAACGAGAATAAGAAGTGGTCCTTACACAGATCCCTGTGGAACTCTACTATTAACTGGAGAAAATCTATTACTAATTCTTACAGAGAAAGTACGTTTAGTAAGAAAAAATTCCATCCACTTCAATAGTGTGTGTTTCTAAATGCTCTTGCTAATAGAGAAATAGCTTGAAAGGCATCCTGTCGAATGTCTGGTCAAAGTTAAAGTTGATAAGGTACAAATATGTTTTGGAATCTAACGCACGAATCCAACGATCCACTATTTTGAGTAAGTCAGAATAAATCTTACTTGTAGATAGCTATCTTGAATAATGGGAATGACGGCATTAATTGAGCATGTCCTCGAAAAAAAATTTTTCTGCAATATTCACTACAGCAGAGGTGAGGCTGATTGATCAGTAATTTATCAGACCAAACTTATATCCTCTTAACCATAATAAGATATAAATGCTTGGCTAGGAAACTCTAATAATTCTATAACAAAACGGATTCAATTATCATTCCTAAAAATGATGCAATTGCGATTATGTCATATCTGACAGGCTACAGTATGCTATATCAGCAATCCAGTACGGTGGAAGATCGACAAACTAAATGTGAACCCTGAAAAACCTTTATGGTACTGTTCATCAGGGAAAGGAGGCTATTATTTTCCACTTCGATCCTCAGAGTTAAATATCTGAATGTTATCTTAGATACTAAGGCCAGATTTTTCGGATGAGCATATAGAACCTATGTAAATAAGTGGGAACTAACATAACATAACATAATAAGTTGAAGATAGCTGCCTTCATAATGATTGTTGAATCATTCCTCCCAACAACTACTGCAGCTACCTGGTGATTACAGGAGTAGGAAGAATGGCCATGTAGAGGTTACAGCAATTGGGCCGAAGCGAGGTAGGTATCCTACATGAGTAGGCAAGCTCTGGAGCTCGATCATTTGAGGACACTTTTTGGTTTATTGACGTATCTTAAACTATCTTAGCGCTATTGACTTCTATGTTAATCCACTGCTTGTAATTACAGAAGATCAATAGAAATCATAACGGATAGTCAAGGTCTTTGCAACATACAATTGCAACTCGCTACTGGGGCAGAACGTCGTTCAACCCTGGACTCGGGGCGGCAACAAGCTGTAGCTAATGTGGGTGCTGGTTCACTAGGTTAGAGTTGATTGAGGCATTAGGGGCTACATCGGGGCTCTTGGACCTGGAATCATTCTGTAACCTAATGGTTGGGGTACAATTGGTGTCAGAATCTAAAGGTGCGAGGGCGCTATTGGAGGCTTAGAAAACTTAGATCAATTCGCCATCAGTGAGCCGTACGCAGAAGGTGCCATGTCTTGTTTTGTACTTGTACTTGTACTGGAAGAAATAGGACTTGTGAATGTCATATTAACGATAAAACACGTCATGTGGCAAATACCCGTTCGGATCGGACTTGAGGATCTTGGATATCACATGCTATTAGCCTCGATAAGAAGGATGAAAGTTTCAGATGAATTTTGAAGAATTCTTATATCTCACATGCAATTAGCCTCAATCAGAAGGATGGAGGTACCAAACAATCTCGAAAACCACACACAAAATTGATCTCAAGAAGATTATTTGGGAATGTTTCTTAGAAACCTTTATGATCAATAAATCTGACCAGTAGCTACGCATAAGAGATGTACGCTATGTGTGGACAAATTACAGCAAGACAAAATTAATCTTTCAACCGAGGACCTGAAAAGAATCTATAAGCTGTCGAGGATACTTGAGAAAGTCATGTGAATTATAGGGAATGGAAGATTCGTTGTAACTGTCAGAAATTTATATTCTTTTATTATTTGAAATACGTCAAAATTCCTTTTAAAAACATAAATTCATATAATTATAGCATCTCTTTGAATTGAATCAGAAACAGGCGTTTCAATTTCTTCCTCTTCCGTCATTAAATTAACATTTCTAGATTAAGGAAGCGGAAGCGCCAATATGAATCGGTAGAGCGATATAAGGCGACCTGAGGTGAAAACGAAAAGGGAGGAAGAGGCAGAAAGGGATACGAGCGGAAGATATTCGAGATTGAGTCGGTTTCATTATCGGGAAAGCTCATCATATTTTAAAGGGGAATGTAATTTCATTTGGTCCATAAAATCTAAGCAGCCCTAAATCTGGCGAGGTAGGGAAGGGGGCCGCGCGGCATATGCGCTCAATCCGAGGCATATAGTTCACAGACTCCGTCGCCATTAAATATGAGCTTAGTGAAATGTAAAACAGTCGGGGTTTTGCATTTCGCAAGCATAAACTGCCGACAAAACGGCTGAAGGATTCCTGTTTTATGTGGATGGATACGGAAATATAGAGGTATGTGTAGGCGCATCTACAGATCTAGATCTACCCCTGTGCCGTGCTCTTGTTCTACTCGTTAATGATCTTGGGGAATAATCCCCCTGCAAACGAAGTCTAGGATAGATTTCGTGTTAATTGTGTATATTGCATTAAGTAACCCCTGAAAAGTTTAAATTCTAGATAAGATTTCTGCTTTTAGTATGCAAAATACGTTGTCTCCCTTCAAAGAAAATACATACATTCAGATTTAAAATATACAGTTTAAGATGATATACATTTAATTTTTTCCTTATGAGGTAAAATCGGGATAGATGTCGTAATGAGATAGATGCCTCTTTTCTGAAAACAAAAGAATCAAACATCACAATAGCAAATGAATTGTTCAAGTACGCAGCACATGCGCACCCCGCGTCAGTACCACCCAAGCTGTCACGGGGGGCGAGCGTTTTACGCATTAATACAATACATTCTCCGCGGGCACGGCGAATGCTTCAAAACTCCAAACGTAAGTATTCATTGTTTTATATATTTGTCACTAGTGATTGAATACATTTCATTTTTATTGTGTTAATACATTGATTTATCGACAACACATTTAGGAGTCATTCACTGATGTTCTGCATTTATTTTGCTTAAAATACAAATGGGCATCTATCCTTAGCATAAATTATATTCTCCTCTTGTTTTTCAATGAGAGATGCCCTTAGGAGCTTCTATCCCTATGAACTGCAGCTGCTTTGGCAAAGTATTTCGAAAGAGTATTTGAATCAGTTCACGATTATTTTGGTACTTGTAGGTATTGTTATTTCTGTGAGGTTATTCATACCTACTTCGATCATTCTAGGTGAGTCATGCCGAGAAAATACGAAAGAAAGGCGGACGTTCAACCTCGAAGAATCTCTTGGACAACAGAATAGCTAGAATCAGCTCTTGGTGAAATTGACAAAACAGAATTAGGTATCAATGAAATACCCAAACGATTTGGTATTCCATCAAGAACATTTCGAAGGCGCTACGCTACTGAAAACAGAACTAAGTGAACTTTGGGAAAACATCCGTTCCTGGGTTTTAAAAATGAAGAAAGATTTGTGGAGCACCTTCTGAAGCTTTCCCCAGATGAACAATGTACATGTAAGTTAGCGTACCATTTAGCCGAAAACCTGCAGATTAAACAAAATTTTGATTATGATAACCAGAAGGCTGGAGATGAATGGTTCGAAAGTTCAGTTTGTCTGTTAGGCAAGCAGAAAGTTTTTCTGTTGCTAGAACTAATGGTCTAAGCAGAGAAGAGGTGAATAATTTTCTCAAGCTTCTGATCAAAGTCCTGACCGATGATGATATTTAGGATAAGCCGGAAAGGATTTATTATATGAACGAGTCAGTAATGAACAGGGGTCGTGAATCATCACGTAAAAGACAAGCTATTTATAGATCAAACAATGAGAACGAAGATTACATTCCTCCCAATGCTAAGAAAAGGCAAAAAAATAGAAGAGCTAGTCGTGAAGAACACAAAGAGAAATGAACAATGAGAAACTAGTGTTACAGAAGAAAATATTCGCATAGAATGCTATGATAGCTACACTACTACGAAATCTAAATCTGATTGGATTCAGTGCATAATGTGCCAAAAGTGGTTGCACGACACATGTACACTTTTTAGTAACTGTTACTCAAGTTCTGGAAAACTCAAAGCGATACCCGGTACAATGTAAATTAAAAGAGAAACAATAATATGAAATATATAAATATGTTGAGGAGTTCTAATCGAGCCACGAACTAGTGAACACGTTTTACATATGCGAACATCGATAAAAACGAATAATCAGATCACAAACATTGTGTGATGGATTTTCTTGCGTTGAAACGAAAAGAGATCTTCGAAACCGTGAGAAGAATAATCTTACGATATCAATCATTCAACATAAAATAATTTCACGTGAGCACAGGAGCGAATAGCACCGATGTTTTAAACACATAATTATTCAAATACAATGGATCCTTCAGTGCCAGGTTCCTCTGGTCACAGAGGAATCAACTCAACATTAAATGCTGCTGGCCACAGCGGCACGTCAAACAACTCCGAACAACTTGAAATCATACAATCTAAAAGTTACTTTTCAGTTCTAAATAAACCACAGTTTCCGTCCAAGAAAGAAGCTATGATCTTCTATTCACTAGAGAACGTAGCACCTTATGAATACACAATTGCAGTTGGTAAACCAGTAGGACCAAAAAATATCACATACGCCTCAAAGATCTCAAACAATAGAATATGCACTTTTCTTGCAAATACAGCAATGGTCGATCAATTTATGTCTTCCTATGGATCCATTCAGTTGAATAATCAAACACTACCAGCTTGGAGATTAATAACGCCATCCTCGCGCTTAGAATTATCAAAAGTATCCCCCTCAATTCCACACCATGTACTCATTGATGAATTGAAGAAACTGAATCATATAAAAAAATCGAGATCACCCATTTCTTCTCATACTATCTTGGCTTTACGGACGATCGTTGAAGGCTTTGTGTGTTTTGAATGTTTATACATTCAGTGCTCTCTTCCGATCGTCCACCTTAAATCAACTTTAATTCATATAGTCTGGATGAGATATGCATTATTATGTTATTTCCGCTTTCCTTTGAATAAATGAAATACGTCAACTGCATTGGTGCTATGACTGAATTTTTGCACATTTATCATCCAAGAGAAACTCCATATAGTAAGTAGTAGATGCATAACAGAACATGTTTGCTGCATCGGAATAAGCAGTGATCATCGTATTGGCTAATACGAGCAAAACTAAATAATACTTGAGGACAGAGGTAATACTCTCAGATGTTATTATATTAAATTCAACTGAAAAATAAATATAATTTCAACTAGTTCAAGCACGAGGCTCCGCTGGCTCGCAACCTCGAAAGACAACCGGCGAGCAGGGCTACGTAGACACATTCTACATGATATTCGAGCGGAGAATTTATAGCCATAGATCTTCCTCCTGCTACCTGATTACGCTGACTTCAGCGAGGCGTTCTGAGATTGTTTTAACCAATCAATCATTCAGAAAATTAGGAAAATTATTTGACCTATGGAAAGCTACAATACTTGTAAGGGAAGGGAATTCACTTTATGTAAATCAAAAAATATGGGGATCCCTACGAACTTTATAATAATGTAACCCAAGGGTATCTAAATTTTTTATATTGGAACCAATTCGCATAAAATAAGTATGAAACTACAAGTAAAAGATATTGGACCTCCCTTTTCGTGTTTAATAATAAATATCAGTGCCATGTAATACGTTGAGCTTATGTAGTTTTCGCAGCGCACGCCAATTAACGAATTTAACATGCACAAGTTTGGGTCACATCATTGAAATTTTCGTAAAAATCCACGTTTTCCTTGAGACTGTATATCTTATATCTTTATATATGTCACTGACATGTAATATGGCTTTCGAAAAGTGAGAGATTGTTCAAGATCGTTTGAGTAGTGTTTAAATTAAATGGTTACAAACAAATAATAAAATCTTTCTACTTGCATTATTAGTGAAGATTAAGATCTCTTAATGAAGCGATAGAAAGTTAATTCATCAATTAGAAAACATAATCTTCTTACTTCAAAATGAATGTAAAATTGTGAATAAAAACGCATTTTTTATCCTATTCCATTTAGCTATAGTATTAGTTACTTGATACCATCCATAGAATTACTAAGGCGTAAACAATAAAAAAATGGTTAATTTGAAGCACCTTTGAGTTTTTTCGTCCACTTTTGAAACTCTCACGTCACTGTGTGGTCCTCTGAAATACGTCATTATAGTAACGAAATAAGAATTTGTAAAATGGTCAGTTTCGATAAAGAAGTTTTTGAACTATTCAAAACACAAGAAAAGATGTTTCTAGCTTTGACATCCTCTCGGTCAAACAAAGAAACTTGTCAAGTATAAATTTTGCTTTTATAGACTCATTTTGAACTGAAGAAGCTGTGTCATTGCTTTTTACCCACAATTGATGGACATCCTGTACATATTAGACATTGAAGAACAAGAGTGAAGAGAAACATGAACAAGCTAACAACATACTTCAGCATATTTATTTGAGAACTACAGGATGGAAAATATATGAACTTATTCCAATAATTAGGAAAGTAGTTCTCAAGTTTTATGGGCAATGCTGGAAAATATTGATTGATTTCGTCATTTTCTCAACTTTTCTTGAGTTTGTTCTTCTTTAGATAACACCTGCCCAAAGTATGACGTTATCGATTCGTGTATTCAAATAGAAATATATACAGCATACAATACATCTCTGTTGGGAAAGCTCTTCTTACACTGCTTTGCTAGATTTTTATGTGACTGTCGTTCTATTTGAAGATAGCGACTGTTTAATAGTGAAATATCCCAGCAATGATGTTACTGAGGAAATTTCTTTTTCGTGTTCTGTTGAGAAAAAAATTATCAGTATGGTATTATTGTTATGAAATTAAACGAAGGATAATCAAAAAACCAAATCTCATGGCGATTCAAGGGTTGCCAACATAACAAAGATTGTAATATCGATGCATGTTGGACTGAAAGAAAAGCAATGACAACTAAAATTTAAAATCAATGTAGGCGAGCAGTCAGGTTAGTTGCCAACATATAAAATATTATGATATCATTGCATATTAGATTGAAAAAAACAATAACAGAAACAATTCAAAATCAACTTAGGCGAGCGGTTAGGTTCTAAATTGGTGAAATTCCATCTTAATAAACTTGCAAATATGATAACGTAATTGAACAGCCAAACGGAAACTTAAAGGTATAGAAACATATATAATTCAGTAGTAGAATCTTTTCATATCTCAGGATTGAATGAATAATGAAATCAAATATTTGTTGAAAGTATTGTTTTATAAAATGCAAAATACAGTTAAATCAGATTTTTTGATCGAATCAGCAGTATTTTTAATTATTCGTATCCTAATTATAATTTTACGAACTTGGTTCCACAGGGAATTGACTGGAAAATATTCGAAGCCTTTTATATAAAACACTTATCAGGCATTTTTGGACAACGCGTGAGCTTTGTCAGGCTTTCGAGAGCGTGTGCTATCACGAGTTGACTGACAGATTAAAATTTCATGTCGTCCAAAATGAAAATCCGTCTACTAATACTGAGACGATAAAATTAAATCCGGATTTAATTACCGGTCCATCAATTCGCGACATGTGGCGTGGATTTTTTCCGTTCGAAATTAAAAAAAATGGTCGATTTTTATGGGCACAGCGTGTACGCGCGACGTCCCAAGGGAGAACAAAAATAATATTAAAACGAGCAAAAAACGTAATCACAATTTCCGCTAGATCGAATCCAATATCGGATGGAAATAAAACTATGCGAAACGAAATAAATATTCCTTTTTTACATGGTGACATCCCCTACGTAGAATTATAGCTGTCCACTGGCCAACTGATAGCGGCACAATCTACTTCTGTCAATAAACGACGAGGTAATATCTCCCCTGTGCCCGACCGGCTTGTGCTCTCTCCTCTCGCTTTTGTTCCCGAAAGGTACGAATATTGTTTCTGCATATAAATTGGCATATCTAATTCCTGAACTTTGATTTCGTGGGGTGAGATTTATTATTATGTAGGGGCAGAACAGTTGCCACTTGAATATGCGTTGTTTATAAGAACTCTCTGATCCACTTAGTCACTTCAACGAAGAATCATAGAATAAGACGAGTTAATCGTACCTGAAACACATCATTCAATTTTAAGGAAAAGAAGTGTAAACTCTTCAGTCAATCAACTATTGAGATCCGAATCCCGAGCACGAAACCACAATCGAAGACAGAAAAGCTGTGTTAAATTCACATCCAGCAACAACAAAATCAAGTAGAAGGTCAAGGATTGAAGGTAAACGAAATAAAATTATAGACATATAAATTTGGATACTAACAAAAAAACATTTTGAGTCTTTGACTACGTCAAGAAGTTAATCCACAAAATCGACAACTCAATTTTATTCAGAAGGAGTTTAGATACCACCAATACTCAAGAATGCTCGAGAACAATCTAAATGAAAATGATACTCATAGAAATAGTTATAACACTAATAATGAAAAATTTGAAACTTTAGGAAAAAATCAAAGTTACCATAAATCCGTTAATACTGATATTTCCTCACCTAGGAGAATTACTATATGACATCTACGATTCATACTCAAAACCAATTTCATTCCAAATTAGCTGGCTGGTTTTACTTGCTTCTCAATCTTCTATTGATAATATTCTAGACATGTTCGATTGGATTGATCTCTGGACTTCGTACCTTCCACTCCATTGAAGTGACATCGTGATCATGAAGGAAGTTCCTAACTATATGGGCTTGGTGAGGTCTGGCGTTATCATGCATAAACAAAAAGTTTTCACCCATAGTTGCCGCAAATGACACAACATGATCTTCTGAAATGTCTGAACGCCCACCTAAAGAAGAGGTTGGTTAGATTAGGTTAAATTAGAAATGTTGCATATCTCTCATTTCGAAGTCTGTACACTAGAGAACCTCATCTGTAAACGAAACTATCTCCCTATCAGCTTCTAACCAATTCACATGTTCCCTGGCTACATGGGGGCTCTTCGATATTTTGCTGTTTGAGCAGAACCTTAAGCTGCAACACGAAACCTCAAACCAAATTCCCTGAGACGTTATCGTATCGTCTTCATGCTTGTTTGAATTCCACTGCATTTGAAGGTGCCACGCATTAGGAAACCGTTGCCTCAACGAAGAATTTCTTGAGCAACAGTCATGAATCGCAGTTGTTGCTCGAGGTAGTCCTTGCCCAGGTCTATCTTCATGACTACCTGTTTCCCTATACTTGCGAATCATTCTGGAAGCAGCTGAATGGGACCTTCCATTTCGTTGGCCTATTTTTGTATAATTCCATACTAGGTCATCTAACACTCCTACCCTACTTCAGCACATTCTGCTGAGGTGAAATTTCATGATTTGCGTTGCATTATACGTCCTCGACATTTCCATTTCTTTCTTTTGAAAAGAACATAGTATTTCGCATGCATTTGTCCGGATATGTTCCAAAAAAACACGTATTAATAATTGTTTGCCTACCAACAAAGAAATTTGAAATTGAAATCTGAACAAATTTCATCTACTTCCTTTAGCATTCGAGTAATTTGAAAATTTTAAGAAATTCATAAAACATCGTACATGTTTGATATTACGTTATGCACATATTTTTATATATTCTGGAATGATGTAGAAAGATTCTGGTTCGCTCCATGGGATTTCGAAATTCCGAATAAGAACTTCAAATCATAAATTCAGTGATACGTCAGGCAATATTTTTTACGAATTATGATAACACATATTTTTAGTCACTTAAGTTTTGTATCTGTATATTTTCGTTTTGCAGGGTGACGAAGGTAGTGGGACCATCCCCCACTTTTTTCAACTATCTGAATAGTATGTACACAAGGAGGGGACCAATCGCGTAGTCGTCCAGATTACTGGATTTCACGCTATTAGATTTTTAATATATCTGAAAATGAGGGTTTTCAAAAATTATAATAAATTTTCTTCTTTTGAGGGTTTTAAGGGTCATTTAACACTTCTCCCAACTGAAATGTGAAAAATTGTTTTTATCGTCGATAGTTAAATTTATCTTGAAGAGACTCTTCGAACGAAGAGTAACATGTTATATTATGTATTGTGAAAATAGTATAAGGTTGATCCCACCCTTTCTAGAATCGAAAGGGGACCCCAATGTAGCTTGTTAGGATGCTGAGAAGCGATATGCGTCACTGATGAGCTCCTAATAAGGACGAAACTGCACTCTGCCGCTTCGTTTCTCGGCATCCTGCTTAGTTGCACTATTATGGCTCTTGGAAACTAGCTCTTGTCAGGAAGGATTATTCATTGATCTACGGATTTTGGAATAATTCTTCTTGTCTTCTTGTTTACATTATAACTAATTTTCGATAGTTAAAGAACTTTATACCTAATATCTGGTTTTTCCTAACCAAATAGCGACCTATCTTTATATATTTCATGTCACTTTGTGTTTGATGCTCATTCTGTCCGATAATGATCGAGAGTTCGAAACCGCGGTGATCTATTAATTTAATTTATTTGTTAGGTTAGTAGTTTGTGTCACAATCAAGCTCAGATACCCAATAATAACGGCTACACATATTTTTTAAATTATTTTCCATCAAGAAAACAATGAAGAATTTTAGTGTGGAGATAAAAAAATTCGGCTAACACGAAGGACATATGAGTGCCTCAAAACCTTGTTATGAAGAATGTATAATTCTTTATGGAGATGACGCTGAAAAGTATAATACTAAAATTCAGACCACAAATATTTCAAACCGCCCTTTCTCTTGCAACAAATCTGTTCACATTCATGAAATATTTGACGTTGGAATAGCTATGTGGGACATTCTCTATTACAAACATATTTCTTCGAGACAACAGTTCATTCAAAGAAATCATTCATTCTTCATTCAACTGATTGAAATTCAATCCAAACCATGTAAATTGTCTCTTCCAATAAATAAAATATCTAGCACTACGTAGCAATATATATTCTCGTCGAGTAGTCATAATAAATGACTATGACATTAAAAATGCCATATTTGTTTATTATTCCTCTCCATATGGAAAAGTTCTGTTAGTTATTGCGTCCATTCTGAGGTGTCTACTATGGGAATTTTCGTTCGAAACGACTTCGAAATCCTCGCTTAAAATATTTATGACTGATTTAGTAATTATTAACTTCTTGCATGGGAGAGGAATTTGAATTTGACCTGAATATACTTATTCATTTGGCTTTTCAGGTTGAGAACTATCAGTATGGAATATCAATCAGTATAGAACATTCAGGAAATAACTCGTAATTGAAAAAGTACTGAATAAATCGTTTTCATAAGTAACATTCACAATGCAGACCCATGTGCTGGTCGTACTTGCACATAAGGGTTCCATTTAAACTAGGTATACAAAAATAATATAAATTTGAAAGAGGAATGAACTTTTCTTGGCGCACTATGCCAACCAAAATCATGGAAATCCTTCACAATCCTCTCCTTTTCTTCGTGGAGTAGAGGCGAAATGAACCACTGATTATTTGATTCATCCAGCTGATTACTCACATTTCGATAGATCTGAGCGGGATATTTTCTAGTTAGAACCAAGTGAATCCTCTCATATTCAACCTTCATAAATTAGCAAGTTTTCAATCCAAGAAAACCAATAATTTCATTGGAATAGAGTATCCCACTTTGGATGTTTTGATCTATGTGAAATAAAGAAAAAATGACCCCCATTGGCTTCTGAAGAGAATTCATTAATGAAAACAGATCGTAACTATCTTCTTTTGATTCTAGTTATTTCGGATTGATTCTTCAGGAATTCGGCATACACCAATATCTCGCTTGCTATGAAACTTCGGAATTCTATGCTCAATTTCTTCTACTGGGTGTAACTGAAACTAGGGCCACCACTGTTAATTTTTTTCTATTTCGAATATTTTGGTGAAATTTGGGAATCGGATAGAAGATAACATTTTGAATTTGACAACATTTTATTTTGAACATAATGTGGTGGATTTATCGTCAATACAGTTCACACAAAAGTTGATAAATGGGTCAAAGCTCAACACTTCAGTTGGACTCAATGGAGTCCCAACTTTTATCTTGAAGAAATGTATTTTCACTTTGGTTGGTCCGATATGTGACCTTTATAATTTGTCGTTGAGAAGTGGGGTTTTCCCATCATTTTGGAAGTTATTCCCATATTTAAATCAGGCGTTTAATCAGTTGTTTTTAACTATACATGAATATGCATTCAATCTGCGTTGCCCAAATTATTGCAGCGCATGATAAGTAATTATTTATCTTGGGTGTGCACATCAGTTATCATAAAAGAACAACATGTGTTCCGTGAGCAACGCTCCACAATCTCTAATTTACTTCTCTTCACCAGTGATATCGTGAAATGCTTAGATGGGGGATACCAGCTCGACGCCACATATACCGACTTTTCCAAGGCGTTTGATAAAGTGAACCACAATCTGCTTCTTGGTAAACCCGGGATAAGTGGGCCATTACTGGAATGGATTCGTAGTTTTTTATACTACCGGAAGCAGATAGTTTGGTACAAAAACTTCTATTCAAAAGAGATTTGTGTGAGTTCCGGTGTTACCCGGGGATCTCAAATTGGGCCTTTTCTATTTAACATGTTTGTTAACTACGTTGGACGAATTTTGTTAACTGATTTCCTTCTCTTCGCCGATGATATAAAGGTTTATTCGATTGTTAAAAGTGTTTCTGATGCTGAGTATCTGCAGAGTCAGTTAGACAGTCTTTATGAGTGGACGGAACAGAACCATCTCTATCTCAACCTTAGCAAATGCTTTGTTATAACATATACACGATGCAAAGAGGAAATTGAATATCGGTATGATGTTGGAGGGCAGATGTTGGCCCGCGTCAGCTCGGTCAGAGATCTGGGGATCACACTCGATGAAGCTCTGATTTTTAACGAACACATATCAAATGTTACGAAGAAGTCATTTCAAATGCTCGGTTTTGTGTTGCGTAACTCTGACGATCTCTCTCCCGATGTTCTGAAGCTGCTATACTGTTCCTTGGTACGTTCGGTGGTGGAATATGGTTGCATGGTTTGGTCCCCACATACTTCAGTTTCCATAGATTGCCTGGAATGGTGCAGCGAAGATGTCTTCGATACTTGGCGTTTCGATCTGGACTGACCATCTGCGAGCGCTCAATAATTGTGATGAGTGAAAGATATAACTTGAAATCACTCAAATTTAGAAGAAGCATTTCTGATGTGTGTCACTTATATAAAATTCTTGTCTTGTCTAATAGATTGTCCTGAAGTATTAACATAATTCAACTTCAATGTTCCAATTAGAATAACTACATTTACACCATTGTTTAGGGAAAGAATTTTCCGAACGATTTGCTCAAGGAACTTCTTCACAGATCGCTCGGTTGCTATTGCGAACAAAATACACACTCAGGTTGATGTCTTTGCCGTTTCTCTGTGTTCATTGAAAAGTCGATTAGAACTCCTTTTGTAGCGGTTGCATTCATGTATTGGTTGTTGATTGCTTGTTTTCATTTCGCGTCTTATGGATTGTCATTGAAAATATCTGATGCTGTTTTATGTAAAGTTATGTTTTGTTCAATACTTGAAATTATTATTATGTATTTTATTCGACATTAGGATGGATTGGGGGTGTCCCGTTCAACTTTTTACACATATAATGTCAATTATGATGAATTAAAGTATAATAAATAAATAAATAAATAAAATAAATAAACATTAATATGTTTGACCTTTCGTTTTCGGTTATGCCGTAAACGATACCAACTTTCGATTTTCAAATGGGACACCCTTTAATTTTTTGCTTATTTCAATTGTTCATCTCATCCTACGATCTTTTGACATATTTTTGAAAGGAAAACAAAACACAATATTTTTTTTTGCAATTTTCATCTTTGGTTCTAGAAGGCATTGAACAGTGACAATTGGCTTAGCTCAACATCCCCTATCACGAAAATGCAATATTGTTTCTAAAAATTCAATTGCTCATTCGTTACGGGGTGTCAAAGTATTAAATTTCAGTTTTTCCTAAAAAAGTAGGTTTTCTTCTGAGACAACCATATCGTGCCACCCGGTATTCTAGAAGCAGTATTTTTTTATCTTCTTTTTATACCACTCACGTCACTCTATTCCTAACGGTTTCAGAGTTCTAGTGTAAAACACCTAGGGTGCAGGATGCACCTCACGAAGTTTTCATTCAACTTTAGCGAAATAGGTTTTTTTCGGATGGCGCTCTCTGTATAATTGTTCAACTTGAACTCTATTTTGCCTGCACTCTCCATAAATAAGGAGCATCGACTTTTTCACTTTGAGTGTATTGATTCATATCAAAATTGAATTCACTAATTCGCAATGTCGATAATCAACAACAATGGAATTTAGACGTCACACTAATATTTTTATGATCACAGAATATTATAAGTATGAACAAAATTGTTGAATCGCCAACGTAGTTGTAATTATTGTTATTAGCGAATGGGGAAAATTCCTAGATATTTTCCACTAGAACTCCGGAACCGTTGAGAATAGAGTGGCGTGAGTATTATAAAAAAAAAATAAAAAAATGCTGCTTCTGTAATACCGGGTGACCTGATATGGTTGTCTCAGAAGAAAACCTACTTATTGGAGAAAAACTGAAATTTGAATTTTTGACACCCCGTGAAAATGAGCAATTAAATTTTCAGATACAATCTTGTTTTCTTCTATCCGATTCCCAAATTTCATCAAAATTTTCTAAATAGAAAAAAGTTACACGGGTGGCCCTACTTTGAGTTACACCCAGTAGAATGCATGGACGTATACAAAATTCTTTTCTGTTGAATGGTTCTCGAATTTTAATATTAACTTTTTTCAATATAAGCCATATTTGAATGTGGATAGAAGATGAAGAGTATTTTTCTCTTCCGAAATACAGAACACGTCTAAAACTTTCCCCAAAAATGCGAATATTTTCAGAAATAAAAATCTTTGAATATTCTGTGGTTTCAACTAGTAGATTGTACGAATTTATATAAAGCATACAAAATATTTTCAATTCTACTCACTGAAGCGCATATAATATGAATAAACAAAAGTTATTAATTACTCACGAGTAAGGAAATATCAAAAATAATTATACCGAAAAAACAAATAAAACTATCTTGAATACTCAAAACTATTTCCATTATTCAACATTCAAGAATTACAACGTCTAGAAATACTGCTGCTTTCATTTTGAATTTGAATACTGGTAACTGCAGCTTAATAATTTCTGAAGTTTTATTTTAATTCTTCTACATCATTGTGAGTTTGTCTATACTGTCTGACAAAAAGGTGCCCGGAAATTCTCATTCAAATTGCTCGCTTTCAGTATTTTTAAGTATTTAAAGTTTCTGTATGTTTATAGGACTGTCCTTAATTACTATGCCAAACATGAGCGCGATCTGTCAACTAGTTTGTTCACGACAGCTGTTGAAAGCAATCGACCTCAGTGGTACTCTGCGAATTTTACAATGGAAAAGAATATTGAACAAAAAGTTTGTCTCAAATTTTGTGTTTTGAACGAAATTCTGTAAGCTGAATGCTAAGTTTACGATTGGTAGAAAGCCTATGAAGACGGTCGGGAGATCGTCGACAATTTTCCTCGTTCCGGACGACCTTCGACCTCTTCAACCGACGATAACGTCCAAAATATCAAAGAAATTTTGTTCGAAAATCGTCATGCCAGTATTAGAGAGATAGCTTGTGATTTCAACATCTCTCTTGAAACCGCTCGTTTGATTTTGGTGAACTAATTGGGCATGCGGCGCGTCGCCTGAATTTTCTTCAAAAACAGTACCAGTACAGTGTGAATTCTGATTCCCCGTTCATGGGACGGATCATAACTGGTGACAAGACATGGATCCATGAATACAACACACTAATGAGCCAACACCGAAAAAACCTCGCCAAAGTCGTTCGAAAATCAAGATGATGCTGATTTTTTTCTTCGATATACCTGGTGTGGTTCATATTGAATTCGTTCCGCAAGGACAAACGGTCAATGAGGATTTCTATCCAACCGTTTTGAGACGTTTGCGTGAAAATTTCGTCGTAAACAGCCAGATTAGTCGCAAAATAGTTATTTGCTTTAGCATGACGATAACGCACTATATCATCGAGCCACGGTTAGTAAAGACCGAACATTTGATAAATACCATCGATAAGCCGCCTTATTCGCCTGATCTAGCTTCGTGTGACTATTTTCTTGCCTCCATACTGAAATTGCCGCTTCAGGGAACCAGATTTGATTCCATAGACGTCATAAAAGAAAATTCACAGAAGATGTTGAAAGCCATTTCTGAAAGCACTTATAAATAATGTTTCGATGATTGGAAAAAACGTTGGCCCATGTGTATTGCTTCAAATGGAGCAGATTATGACGGAGACTCAATGAATATTGAAGAAGATTAAAATTTTTGCGTTACAGAGTATAATAAATCGTTGACATAGCCCCAGAGAAAATGACTAACTGGATTAATGAGGTGCCAATCTCTTCGATTCTCTTATTCCCCTCCAGTTATCATCAAAAACCTGTTTTAAATATTCTGAGGTGTTTTTTCTATGGAGAGGGGGTGCATCGTCGTACCACAAATGGACTACCCTTCTTTGGTTTTACTTTAAAATTATGTAAGCCAAAATACGCTGGTTCATTTATGCGCACCAAAAATCAAAACCGAAACGAACTTTTGTTGTTGAACATTAGCTTTCCGACGGGGATTGACATCGGACCAGTAATCTTGACAATTGCGAACAAATTATTCATCACTAGTCACTCATACTTAATCAATCCATATGGAATACTCGAAGAACTATTAACCATTCCTGATACCTTCAGCTACTTTTTAACCATCGCTTATTATCCCTTGGCAGTAGGAACGGAGCTTCCCCTCTCATAAGTTTTAAACATACTTATGCTGAGGATTCGCGAAACTTCAGATTTTGGTATCGCTTTCTATGCATCAAATTATCTACATTAAACTGAGAGATTCGTAGTAACATCTCCCAAAACATTCATTGTAACTTCTTCCTTATCTTGTTTATTGTAACTTCGTTCTCTGAGTGCTTTCAGAAGACTCGTGTTTTTGAGATTCTGCTTCAATATATGTAATTTAGACTTGTGAGGAAAACGAACACAATAATTTCCTTAAGCAGCATTAGAATCATACCCACTCTGAATGTAGTATCTTAACATTTCATAGTTTTCAAAACTTAAGAAAGTTTTTCCAACATACAATTTTCAGCTAAATATTTGTGTATCAACTATGTGAACTGAATAATAGAATAATTCTGACATATACAATTGTGAGCAGGAATTGAAAACATTTGGTTTTGTGTAAATTTGCAACGGTATACTAGATGATACCGCGGAATGTTCAAAGAATTTTCAGTTGTGTCAAAATTCAAATTTTCCTATTTGATTCAAATTCAGAATTCATTTGAAAAGAAAGATTTGAATACGTCCCTGCCTGCATTCTACTCAAAAAGTGCCTGTAAAATGTCAAAATAGTTTTCAACTGACTTTACCAGCAACCGAAATAAGGGTATATGCCAAAATCTCGAGAAATTGAGAAATCCAGAATAACTCGAAAACAAAACCGGAAAGTAGCGATCTGTTTTCAACAATGAAGTCTTCCCGAAAGTTGAGGATAGAGATATGGTGGTTATTTTTCCCTTGGCTGCTGTACTAATGCATCGAAAAGGGAAGACTTTATACAAAAAAGGTTCCGAGAAGGTATTCATTATAAACTTCGAGCCATATTTAATTCATTTCAAAAAGAAAAGATGATGATGACGAACATTCATGTCAAAATCTTCAATTAAGAATTCATCAGATCTAATAGGAAAAATTCAACATACTGTACTGCCATATAATGCTGAACTTATGTCACTAGTGTTAATATGAATTCCATTATCAAATTAGAATATATGAATCTTACAGAAATTTGGCGAGAACAAAATTATTTTAACTTCAATGATAAAATTTACATGAGCAACTAAAGCATAAAATGGGTAATCCGCTTAGTCCTTTACTGGCAGAAATTTTCATGTATAGCATTGGGTAAATAATTCATAAAATCTGTTGTCGAAAAACTGCATTTATCGATTTAGATATGTGAATGACAAAATCTGTTAGTTTACTGCCACAGATAGTCAATCAGATTCCTTTAGTACCTTAATAAATTCAATTCACTCTAATTTAATGTTCACTTTGCAAATGAAAACTGAGAATTTCATTAACTTTTCAGATTCAACAATAATCAAAATTGATAATGACAAGATTTTTCTATTTTCCATAAACCATCCCATACAGACATTTTCATTCAAAATTCTTCTGAATTTCCATATCAATATAAAACAGCTTCTTATAACAGACACATAGAATCACCACGATACCAATGTCAGAAAATAATTTCTTTAAAGCGCTCAATATTATAAAATGAATAGAGGTCAGTAATTGTTATAATTGTAGTTTGATTGACAGTATGCTTTCTTGTAAAAAATCTGATTATCACTTTGTAAATCATCTACTAGAATAAAACTATGCTTTCATTAATAATATGTGAATGATTGGAAATCAGTTAATAGAAAAATTCAGAAATTTACTCAAAGCCCAATCAGTCACCATTACTTAATATTTTCAGTTATCAAAAGAATCAACTCGGTTTGAATTATCCCTATTTAGTTAAGTACCTGGTGGTACCATGTATTGTCACATCATTCTCTTGAATATACTACACATCTGAAAAAGTCATGTAAACTCTGTACAGGCTGCATATGCATATACACATTGAATAGTGTAGAACTATGAGTTATTCTTCAAAATTAATGCCAATAACTCGAAAACTACAAAATTGATCAAGAAAAAACGAAATTAATCCTAAAACTTGGTCACCATGTATCTCAAAAACAAACCGTTTGCTTGCAGGGAGATCGTTCTAACATAAACTAGACTAGAAATTATGCCATTAAAAAGTGGATCACCCTGTATGGTACTATAGAAGAATTCTTTCTAAAAAGTAACTCAATTATCCTATCACCGAATATTCCCAAATGAGAACAGGTCTTTTATTCGAGAAACAAGGAACGAACGACAGTCAATTCACTTTTCTCTAAGTACCCAATTTAGTGACACTTTGCGTGGCATATCAGAGACTTCATTTTCTGACTCATTGACCCGAAGCGTATGTAAATAATGGATTAGATAGGAGCAGAGCGCTCCGGCAGAATCAATTTATTAAAAACTATAAAAAATGAATAAGACATCTGGCCAACCCCTCCAATAATCCCTCTTTAGGCCGCGACAAGTTGATGAATAAAGTGTTACATTTATGGGAAGCTGCATATGACAAAGGATCCACCCTCGTACAGATTAATCCAGGGCAGAACTGCAACTGTTCGTCATGCAGATAGGTTGGTGGTACAAATTATGGCCTTTCTAGTTTTCCCTCACTTTTTTGGACTTCGATTAAATTATTTCTCTCGTTACTGTTTCCCAACAGTTTCTACAAGTTTGGTGGAAACAGAAACATTCGCATATGAGAAATAAAATTAAGGTTATGGTTGACATTTGGCTTTATTCTCCAGTATAATCTCCACTTTTTCCAACAATTTTCCAATTCCTGTATTACATTCCTGAAGTGCGAATACGGAAGGCCTTCAAAATATCTGTAGTCTGCAGTAACTCCTTCTTTGATAGCAAATGCTGCTTAGTAGAAATTCTTTGAGATTTGGGAACAAATGTAAGTCGGAAAACATTTCAACGAAGGTTTCTAAGAGAGAACATGTATCCTACGATAGATGGCGCTAGTATTGTTTCAGGAAGCTCAATCTGCTGCTGCACCGTTTTTTTCAGCGATTTCACGAGCATCGTCAATGTAACATCTCATCCTGTGTGCTGTAATGATTGTGTAAATCCAATCGCCATTCTCAATACATACACATACATTTTTCAAGTATTTAATCGTGAGCTGAACCGATTTCATATATGACTTATTCTTTTTGTCAGAAAATTTTCGAGCATAGTCAAGTTAACGGGAATCGTCGAAGTTCTTCATTCATTTCCTGAGTTGAAATGATTTCATTTGATAGTAAATTTACCATTCTTGTCAGTGAATTTGCGGGCACCATCGACGGTTTCAGTAACAAATGTATGATAGTTTCATTATACCGATTTTCGTTATTTTCTTTCTTCAGAGATCGCAGCAGCACTAGACGGAGAGAATAGTTATCTCTCTGGTCGTTGGTAACATATCTTCTGAGAAATGCCGAACCGATTTGGGTGATTTTTGTTTTCAAACATGTCTTACTCGTAATAGACTGAATTTGGTTATTATATAGAGATAAATTACAAAAATTTTCTAGAAAATGTCGAAATTCCAGAATAGTTGTGCAATCTTTTTTCTATGAGATTATTCTCTGATATCTTGGAATTCACAATTCAAATGGAAATCCAGAAAATCAATTAGGCATATCGACAGCCATTGATAGCTATACAGGTACAGCATTGACCAAACTCTCTTCATAGATGATATCGAAAAACTATTAGATTCAACAAAATTCATTTGAGTTTTGGTGGATCCAACTGAAAGATTTCGAAAATCTATTAAAGAAGTTATTAAAAACTCTTAGAATATACTCTCTGAAAATAAATTAATCCAAGAGTTCCTTAACTTTAAGCTCTTCCGAAAATACAAAAAGAATCTTGTCCGATGAGACTAATTGTTTCATATACTAATACACCGGCTTCAGAACTTTGCAAACATCTCAACAGGATAACACCTAACACTTAACATCGTCCATCATACTCAGTGAAGAATACTACAACGACAACTAACAGAAGAGCTAAAAAATTCAATATTTCTCCGAATGCTAGATAAGCTTTATTTGACGTCGTAAATTTCAACAACCAATAACTTGAAAATACAACATTGATCTCTCTAATCAGATCAGAAACAATACTGTTAGTAGAACTTTCTTCGAAGCTGAGATACTTCAAATTCAGAAATAAAGTTTATCAACAACTACACGGTCTTCGAATGAATTCTCCTCTTTTTTCTCTCTCAAGGGAAAACATGAACAATCTTGAAATTACGCTATTCTCTCCAAGTAATATCTCATTCATTAATGTACTTTACTGGAAAAGATACATTCATATTATATATTTCGTATTTGGACAGGTACTGATAGACAAGATCAAATCATCGATCAAAATATCTTCGTTTCACACATTTGCGCTTAAATTACTCACGGTTTTCCTTTCACGAATCAGTTTTAGCAAATTAGAATTTTGAAAACATTAGCCTGAAATAACGGGTAAGACAATAACATCATATACAAATCATTAGCAGAAAAAAATACACAAATTATTATGATCACATCAAAACATAATCTACCAATAACAAATGACTAATGAAATATTTTAAACCCTTTTTTAGGTTTAGTGAATCGGATAAACATATGTCAAATATAATTTTATTCATATATTTTGTGAAACTTAAGCTTAGTGTTTTTTTCTTCAATTGTTTAATTACTCAATATTCAAATTTTTAGACCTTTGAGTGTTTTTTTGCGTCATAGTCTTATGCTAATTTTCGTCAAATATTATGTGATCGTGGGCGTAGTGCTGATGAATAAATTCAAATAATTGCTCACATGCAAGATATCACATACCAAACTAGAATTCAGTAAATAAATTTTAAATTTGGAATTTTTCCATGGCCTAAGAATTATTTTTTGTCGTCCAAAACGTAGTCCTTCAAAAATTGTACTCATGGCCAATGCCGACATCATTGTATCCTCACCAAATGAGCAGATTCTTAGGGTCTTGGGTCGAATTTTCATAATTAAGAGTAGGAAATCGTTTCCTGTATGGCGCCCTCAAATTTCACTTCTCCAAACGGAGTGAAACCACAAAAAGAGTTTTTCGGTATCCTTTTTGAATAGTTTCTACTATTACGTTAATTTTTGACCCCTTAAAGTAGTCTCTTCAGGTAGAATGCAGACCATTTCATTGCCAGGGACCGAAGAATATAGACCAACAACGTACAATGTAATTGTATGGATAACAGCACCAATATCATCTTGAATAGATACTAATGTTTTTATGTATGACGAGATATTTGATATTTCTTGGTTTGTTATATGACAACTTTTACTGAAATGGTGAAATCGCTGTGACAATAAATCGATGTATTATAAGTATAAATCAATGATAGTAACAAATACCGAGTACCTCCTTCATCAGAAAAATTATTTGAAAATACAAATTTTATTAATTTTCCTTGAAATAATTTCGTAACATTAAAATCCCATTAAATATATTTTCTATTGTGACCTTTTTTGTCTTAGATATGCGAAAATTCAAGAAATCTAAATTTCTTATCGATATCGAACAGGTTTGTAAAAAAACTATAACATTTGAGCACCTTTTCCTGGAGACTAATACAACCATTCTTCTTTGATCACTCTCTTTTGCCAAACTCTCAACGTAGTATTCTTTGTTTTGTTTGTTTTGAAAGTAAAAATTTTAACATTATCTGGCATTTTTGCTCTTTTACTTATCAGAAAATTATTGAAATATACGTTAGGTAAGCAATATTTCAGTTAGTACATCCCTGATATATCTCCCCTAGAACAGTTCGACATTGTAATTCCAATATTCAGATTGGTTACACCTTTTAACTGTAAAGGAAATAGTAGGAAGCTATATGTACCCTATGCTTGGCCCTTGTTTGTTTTTACACTTGTCCTTTCATATAAAGATTAATATACATAAAGCCGTTTGTCGACCCTTAATCGAAATTCGAAATACGTGTTTCGCTCTCGAGGATTGAATGCAGTTATACCCTACTGAGTGTAATTTCAATTTTCGAACCCATATTCATAATGTTTGGAAATTAATTTCCTTCATTGGGAGAGTTTGGATATGTAACTCTGATTTATAACTCTATTTTTTATATTTCGTCGTCACCTTCTCTAAATTATAGGAAACTTGTTCACCGACCTTTGAGAAGTCATTTCAAAATGAAAGTATAAGAAAAGTTTTTCAATCAAGTACGGGGTGATTCATAATTGACTTTGATGATTTCAGTATCTAGATTTTCAAGTAAGTTTATTTAAAAATTGTCTGAAGAAGCTTCATTTCTGAGACACCTGGGGTTAAAATTTTATATTTACCATCTGAAATAGTGTAGGGTCTACAATTTTTTGACATTTCATGAAAATTCGATATATCAACAATATTGTTCATATATGAAATGTTGTAGCCTCTGTCCAACTTTTGCCCTGTTGTCCCAATATTTCCGGATCCCATGTTTGTTGTGGTCTACCTCTTTCCATCTTTCCGTTAGTCTTTGTCTTCCATATACGTGTGACTTGCCGTGTATTATCCATTCTCTGAAGATGTCCCCACCAGCTGAGCTGCCTTTTCTCTATAAATTTCAATTTCAAAATATTCAATTCCTAATTCTTTTCGTATCTCAATGTTCTTTAGCTAATCTCTCTTTGTGACTCCCCTTACCCTCCTAAGATATTTCATTTCGACCGCTTGAATTTTACTTTTTTGGTTTTTATCTAGAATCCATGACTCACATCCAAATGTAAGTATTGGCCTATAGATAGATGTGAATACTTTCATTCTTGTGGCTCTTGACACTTCTTTCTTATTTATAAAATTGTTGCTGATAGCATAATATGCCTTCATGGTCTTTTCGATCCTATCA
This sequence comes from Cryptolaemus montrouzieri, assembly GCA_013387265.2. Taxonomy (NCBI): domain Eukaryota; kingdom Metazoa; phylum Arthropoda; class Insecta; order Coleoptera; family Coccinellidae; genus Cryptolaemus; species Cryptolaemus montrouzieri. The sequence continues at coordinate 36,825,389 of JABFTP020000144.1, forward strand.
TTGATTTCAGCATCTTGCTTTCCGGATTTTTCGAGTTCAACTTTTTGTCCCCTCTATCTGCATATTTATGTCTTCCTTCTCTATTCCAATCACCATTACCTTAGTTTTTTCTTTGTTCATTTTCATACCACTTCTCTAATTCTTTGTTCCATATATTCAAATTTTCTGAAGATCTTTTTCATTGCTGGCCATTATCATTATATCATCCGCGTGTGCCCCTGCTGATACTTCTACTTGCTGTAAGTTTCTATATCCAATCTGGATTTTCCTCATTTCTGTCGAGCAATTTTCTATTATTTCATCCATTAAGATTATCAACAGCGGACTGAGCCCACCCCCCAGTCCCTCCTTTGTCTTGGAATACTCCGATCTCCTGTTTCCGCTTATAATGCAATTTCTATTACTTTCATACATATTGATTATCAGCCTTATAATTTTTGCTTTTATTCCTCTTCTACGTAGTATTTCCCATAATCTTCGTCTAGGCACCATATCAAAAGCTTTTTCCAAGACCATGAACAGTAGGTATCTTTCCTCCTTCATCCTGTTAAATTTTTCCATCAATATCTGTATGCTGAATATATGATCTTGAAGACTTTTTCCTTTTCGAAATGCACTTTGTGTCTCTCCCAATGTTCTTTCAATAATTTGCCTCAGCTTCATATCTATTATTTGTTCATATATTTTCATAGTTGTGCATAATAACGTGATTCCTCTACAGTTGCTACATTCATGTTTGTCACCTGATTTGTAAATTGGGATTATCATTGAAATCTGCCAGTCTACCGGAATTGTTTTCTTGCCATACCCTATTATATATTTTCAAAAGCACGTCTTCTCCATATTGTCCCATAATTTTGATCATTTTGGTCGTAATCTTGTCATAGCCTGGGGTCCATTTTTCGAGCGTTTCATAGCTTCCTGTAATTCCTATCTTGTTATCTTTTCTTGGTCTTTATCTTCTTCTATGCCAATTTCACTATCCTCTTATCCGCTTTCTCCGCTCCCAAGTAGCTCTTGCTTCCATCTTTCCATTACTTTCCTGTCATCTATGCGTATTTCTCCATTTATATCCTTGATGTTATGAATGTCAGAGTTCTTTTTCCTTCTACATAATTTAACTATTTTATAGAATAGCTTTTGGTTTGCTGTGCTCTCAGCTTCTATTTTTTCCCCGAATTCTACCCATTTTCTTCTTTTAGATGCCAAGACTAGATTTTTCACTCGTTTTCTTGCTTGTTTGTATATCTCATATTTCTCTATAGTTTTAAAACATTTGGTTAATATCTCTTTTAATTTCCGAAAAAATTGTCTGAAATTCAAAACGTAAGATATTTTTACAAATAGAAATTGATATTCTGATCTATTTCGCGTAATATTACACATTTTTACTTTTGAATTAACATAAATAAATTGGCGGGTTTTTGATATACTTTCATTCTATGTTCGGAGAGAACACAAACAATACCGACAAATAGAAACGGAGAAAATTTAAACCGTATATTTATATAAAAATTCATAAATATCCGGCGGTAATATTAAAATTTCAAGATACGGAAGTTAACCGTTGGATTTTCAAATAGAGTGGCCCTTCATTAATAGTAAATTTTATTTATGGAAGTGACAAGAATAATAGATAAGGCATTATTATTCAATAGTATCATATATTGGTTTGAAATTTTTTTAAGAAATGAAAATATTTTCTATATTTGTTTCTGACAAATAGCCTCACGCAACTTCGCAGTCGGTCTCATTTCATGCTATGGGTTCTGCCTTCATCTGTTAACAAATGCTACCGCAACAGGCTGCCCCTCAAATTTCTACCGGAATGTTGATTTTAACACAACGGAATATATATGCTCGCTCGCATAAGTTAACATTGGTTACGGTTCGTCTGCTCTACTTCTCCGGTGTCAACACTGCAAAATCATCCGTTCCAACCACTATGTATAGTGGGGGTCTGATTTGTTGAAATTAATTATGAGACACCCTGTATCGGCGTTCTTTGATTACGTTGGATCAGTCATTCAACTTTTCAATCAACGAATAAATCATCGTTCAAAATATACATTTATATTTTAGATAAATTTATTCATTCCAAAAGTAAAAACAGTTTATTAGGAAAAGTCAATACATAGATACCTAAACATAAGAGTAAAAACTAAATAAAAACAAATACAACCAATCAGCTCTCCAGAAACTCTTCCACAGAATAAAATGCCTTTCTCAAGAGAAACTTTTTTGTTCTACTTTCGAAAGCCGATGTAGTCACATTTCTATCAATGACATCAGATATTTCATTGAAAAACTGAATACTCTGGTAAACATGCGAATTTCGACTCATTTTCAATCTCAACAGAGTAAGCCTTATTTTATCATTGCTTCTAGTGTCAAGGTGATGAATCTCATTATGTTTTGTGAAAACTCCCAGATTAGTTTTGACATAGCACAAAAGTAGCCAGATATACAGAGAGGACAAAGTCAAGATTTCAAGTTCCACGAATTTGGGTCTACAGTGGTCCATAGGTTTTGAACATATCATAATTCTAATTATTCGCTGCTCCCCAAAACATGAGACCATATGTTAATCTTGACTGTACAACCTCCATTGTGACCGTATCACGAAGTGCTCTCATGACGAAACCCGCTTAGCTCACTTTCGAACAGACCTTCTCTATTTGATAACCCCATGTGAGTTTATGGTTGACTGTTATTCCCAGAAAGTTTATCTTTTCAATTTCTTCAATAGATTCATGAAAAACCCTGATCAGCAAGCTGTAGTCATGTGAAACATTCTTCGATAAGAATCTCATAGCATATATTTTTATGTTTATGTGCAAACCATTTTTGTCACACCAATCACCAAACAAGGTCGAAGCTTCATTTGCTACTTGCACAAAATCCTCTTCTGTTTCCCCTGACAACAAGACATTAGTATCATCAGCATAGGCAACAATTTTGGAGTTTTCGGTGAGTTTCAAATCATTTATGAAGAGAATAAACATCAAAGGGCCTAGTATCGAACGTTTGGGAACCCCAGCCAATATCTCCCGTTCATTGGATTCTGCTCCGTCAATGACAACAACCTGTTTTCTTCCTTTTAAGTATGAAGCCACCCATGAGTGTGCTGGACCTCGTATACCCAGGTTGCAAAGCTTGTCTAGAAGAAGATCGTGTGAAATCATATCAAATGCCCTACTCAAATCATAAAATAGGCCTCCACGCTTTTTCCTATCATCAAGTGCATCATATATAAAATGTATTGCATCATTTTACGCCGTAGATGTTGATCTCCCTGATCTAAACTCATTTTGAAAATCCTTAATAATTGCTTGTTTTGTAAGAAAATTTACAAGTCTTCCACTAAAGGCACTCTCGAATAGTTTAGCTAACTGATTCTGCAAAGATATACTCCTCTAAGTATTAATATCATATTTAAATCCTTTATTCTCGTGTAAGGGTATTGATTTGGACAGCTTAAGTCGATCAGGGTACACACCATAGATAAAAGATTGGTTAATTAAGTCACTCAATATATGGCAAATACTGCCACTTACTCTTCTCAGAGTATTGCCATTGATGTCATCTATACATCTATACCAGCAGTTGGTTTCGCTGTTGTTTTTATCAGTTATTCCATCACTTCCAGTGGTATGAACATGTTACTCACTACTTCTTCATTCCTCACTATTTCTTGATTCTCTTTGTCCACAAGCTCGAAAACTGTATTTATGTTAGAACCTTCATGCTGGTTGATTATTCTCCAACATTCCTTGTTAATATTTTTAGCAGATCCTATTCTGGAGTCGTTTTGCCTTTTTATACTCTTATTGACTTCCTCTTTGTACAATCTCTTGAATCTATTGAATCTTTCAGTATAATAAGGACTATCAAGTGCTTTCTCCAGTTTGGCCATTTTACATGATCATGAAGTGCTCTTAATTGTGGTGTGAACCATTACCGCTTAATATTTTTGAACCTCTTTCTACATATTGGAAAAACAAGATATTAGTAATTCGACAGCATATCGTGAAAGGTTTCAAATCTACCATTAAATTTTTTTTTTGCATAAACTCCACCCTCAGTTTCATTATCCAAGAAATTTTCGAATTTCTTAAAATTTTCTTCAGAAAAATTTCTTCTTGTTTCAAAGATCCTAGGCTGTTCGATCAAAAACGGTTGACTAAATCTGCATATCTGATATGTGTGGTCAGAGAGGTATGTTTCCTCCACTGGCACCTCAAAAGCTTTTGAATTAGAAAATATATTATCAATAAACGATACAGATCCATGCGAGCTGATGCGAGTTGGAACAGAAATGTTTGGCCTCATGTCATACTCCCCCAACAGATTAGGTAAAGTATCCCTCTCTGTACCCTGTTTCAACAAATCTATATTGGTATCTAAACAAATTATATAATTATCCCCAAAGCTGTAAATACTATTTGAAAGTTCATCCATTTTGTTAAAAAATAACTCTGTATTTCCATCTGGTGACCGATAACTATTAATAATATATGTGTTCCCATCATTAACACTCTTTTTCTTGATTTTTACTGCACATACCTCGAAATGTTTCTCCACTGCATGACAAACGATCGGCTCAAACTCTATTTCTTTCCTGATAAAAATGCATACTCCACCTCTCAGATAGTTCAGTCGAGTGAATTTATTGACAAGAACACATTTTTGAAGTTCATACAAACCAAAGTCTTCATCACTCAACCAATGTTCACTAATACACACAATGTCTATTTGTTCTACACCCATGACAGTTTCCTCCAATATGTGCAGCTTCTTGTTGTTTCTAATAACCTGAATATTTAAATTCATAATATTCAGTTTTTTCTGACAGTTAGAGTTCACCAACTCAGAGTGGTCTTCATGTTTGATGATCCATTGTTGGTACGGATTGTCACTCCCAATTTGTTTCGTATGAGTCTCAAGTCGTCGAACAAGCAATTCCGAGTTTCTATCGAAAGTAGAGTGGTCGGTTTTCAATGTCAGTCAGTTATCATTGTATGTTTTGCAATTATGACAGGACTTCATTTCATTTTCACAGTTCGTTGAAACGTGATCACATGATCCACATTTTAGGCATATTTGATTTTCCTCACAATTTTTCGCCATGTGATTGAAACCACCACACTTGAAACATCTTTTGATACTGATGTGCTCAAAAACGTGAAGAGCATCGTAATTCAAGCAGACATATCCTTTTTCTAGTATAATTTTTGACGTGTTACTGCCCACTTCTATAATTGCAAGGTACTTATTTTTCATTTTCTTCATGGTGATGAGTTTTACTTCAGCTTCCTTATTGATGAAATCATTTTGATCTTTAAACCCTCTTTAAGTTCGTCTTGCGTCATTCACTCTTCTAAACCTATTCTTTTCAATTGTGGTTTTCTTGCTGATGGTCTTCTTACTATATATCGACCACCCAACTTTCGTTTAGTCTCTGCCCTTGTAATTTCTCTTTGACCCTTGTTTGCACATTTTATGACAATACCTCCTTCCTTGATTGGATGAACCTTAGAAACTGCCACCTTGAGTTCTGCTGGTTCAACATTAAGCTTCAAATCTTTTTTTCTATTATCACTGCTTTGTTTTTCATTTTTTGGTTTGATAATTACAGAGTGTTGTGCATCCTTCAATACACCTGCAAATGTTTTTCCCTCCAATTTTTCATCATCCTTTTTTCTTCTGCTATTCTGTTATTCGTATTCTGTTTCAAAATGATATCTTTTATAATTCTCAACTCCGTCTCTATTTATATATCTGTAAGAGTTCAAATTCAACTTTTAGATTATTTTAAAAGCGTAACGTTCGATGCTTTAATGTATAGCAACTGAATTCACGAATACTTCATCCCTAATTTTCATAGTACTGAAGAGCATAAATCAATGGGAACTCTGACAAAAAAATCTCTATCGAAAAGACAGTTAATTAAAATATGAGCAGCAAAAACATCTAATTACTTAATTACTCGTTTGAGTCGATCAACCGGTAAAATAACCAGAGAAATGACTATCCAAACCCCTTAACCCTTTTTAAGTCCATTAATTCCCCTTAATTAGAAATCAACACCGGGCAAAAACCGGGACTTCGTCGGGTTATTGAAATCCTTGAAAAGAACAGGGGTTTTGCCTTCAGGTAACTGAACGGTTCTTCATGGAGATTGTTCTGTTTTTATCTACCTCCGATTTGAAATGAAACGAGGAATCATTTTCGCTTCTACCTGGGAAAGGATGAAATATGAAATGTAGACATAGCTCTCTTGCTAAAAATCGGAGGATATTATAGAATTTGACTATTGAATAATCTTTTGTTGATGTTTATCTAGTGTGCATGACAAAAATAAGAATTAGTACATTGTTAATTATTTAAGTAGTCATTCACATAAAAAGGTGTGAGTGACAAAATGTATGCAAATTCATTCAACAAGCTTAATATAAATCATTTTTCTGATAACATTAAAATAAATTCAGATATAATATGGAATATGGTTTCTCGTATGGTTTTTTTGAAGGTTAATGGATGTACCAGATATCTCTATTACTATCGAGCTGACACAAACAACTCTGGGAATGATGGAAAAATTTTGTTGGTTGAAAAACTAAACCTGACGTGGTCTAGCGAGTTACTACAAAACTCGGGCTTCCACCCCGGTTCATATCGGAGCTGGATTAATACGCCCTGACCAGATGTGAACAGGTCATAAAATTTTATCGCGGACAGAATGACCGAGAGAAGTATTATTATCTACTCAACACTTAGCACAGTAATATCTCATCCAACCGATATCGTAATAACGTACTATCCAATAATCAAGCATATAACTGTAATCTTAATTAGATGTGCATATCCCATCATATACATAAGAGTATTGAGTTCAATATATGTATATAGTACAAGGCTTTCCTCTTTATAAGTAGAACCCAACGTTACTAAAACACAGCCATTCAGTAACAAGTGAGATGAAGTATTTGGGCGTTAGTTTGACCGACCCATTTGAAGTCGCAAGCTGAAGCAACCTCTGCAAAATGTCGGTTGTATAGTCTTACCTGCCTTCGTATTACTGAGGTCGAGCATCCCAACCGATGTTCTTAACACATTATTCGACTTACCAATTCATATTTGCTGCAGGCCAAGCCATGAAATGTGTATAGAGATTAAATTAAACTGACTGCATATTAGAAACCTCTTTTAAGGGGATACTCTACTACTCCTGAACATTAAGTTACTAACACACTGAAATAACGCTTAGGTATGTGCGTTTAGGCAAGCATAGTTGTATTTTAAAGTCTCTGACATTCAACCCACAGTTGAAGCACTTGAATTATACCAGATTATTTCTAAAGTAGTCTTCCAACTCTGGACAGGCATGACGGATGAGGTAGCAGACTACCTCCTTTGTCTAGGCTACCAAATACAACGAAGGTAAAACTCCTGAGAAGATCCCATCTTCTTCTTCCTCATGCACAGCGCCTTTGTGGGATGTTCTCAATACTGTCGACTCACTGTGTTGGTGTCATTAGTGTTTTTGATAAAGATTGCGGGACTATTGTAGAAAAATTCTGGTTCATTTGGGCACTACGTGTTTCAGTACTTAATGTATCTAATCCTTATGGGCATAATCCTCATGGCTATGTGTCTGATTGTTACGTCATTTTCAAGGCAACCAAAGCACTGTGTGGTTTCCGAAAGTCTCACGAAGTGTATATGTTTATTAAGTTGATATCCCTTAAGTGAGCCAACGACCATTGTAATAGGCTTTAAAGGGACAATAGTTAATGTACCCTCTTCTATAATTGGGGCCTTTTCATGAGCATATTTAACTAAGATCCGAAATGCATGTCCAGTAGTTAAGGAAGAATACTAGTCTTCGAGAAAGGAGATCATGAGGGTCCATGGTATAGTCCGAATAGGTCCCATTGGCCTGATTGCTATCACCTTTTTGGCAAGGTTTCTTATTCCCTTCGAAACCCTGATGGGCTGGGCACCATAGTAAAGTAACTCTGTTGGTGCGCTCTTGCATTCATCAACTAACTCGCATGTAACCCTTGGATCTTTGGATATATAAGGATATAAGTGTCTCTATAGTTCCTGCGAAGATTTTTCTGCACGAATCTGAAAATACCGTAAACTTCTGCGTATTACAATGACATAATCTCTTAGGGCAATTGAAATGTTTGCCCTGGGGCTGTGGACGCCGATGACTGTATCCTTCCCAGATTTTGATTTGTTTGTTAATAAGCCCTATGGGTGAGTAGGATACGGGACGTAGACGACCTTAAAGAGTTCGTCAAAACATTCACTGGCTCTTATTCGATCTCGATATGAGAAGATGAAGTCGGAGTTCTCTGATTATATTGAAGGTTGTAGAGTCTCCAAAATTAAGATTTCTATCCCTCCATATGCCTTCTTCGTACAGCCTCAATGTGGCCCTCATGGCCGTCTCATCAACCATTATGTGAAGAAGCTGTAGGCCTAGCAGACAACCCATGGTGGTTGTGAATGCCGATTTCAAGGCCACCGTTACTACTTGACACTCTTGAGTTATTTTATTTCATTTGTTCACATGGTTCAATGCCAGATGGGTCGCCAGTATACAATGTATGCTTTGAAGTAATTTCGTTTCATGAGTGAGTATGATCATGCCTGTTTTCTTGAGATTTACGGACTGGTCGTTCTCTCTAAGCGATTGCTCAGTCTTTCGCAGAGCATTCTGCTGGGGAACTTCACAATGCTGCTAAGGTTTTTACACGAATGAAGAGTACAAGATTGACAGAATAACTCACCACAAAGGGAAGGCGCGTCTGGAGACACAATTTTTACTCGGAAAACAGTAACTAGCTTGCCTTAATAAACATAATGTGTTCAATAAATCCTAAGACCTACCCGTGGATAGTTTTGGAGCTGTCTGTGAACTAACAAGGTTCCCTCAAATATTCGTATATCAGATATCATATTCCTGTCAGCTTTGAAGTATAAGCTGGATCTATGTTGGTTTCGGAAATTAATATGTCAGACCTCATACCCCGTATTTTGTAAGCATCAATTTCATGTTCGAAGCTGACACATCAAAATCAGACCTAACTCTTTTCTTAGCAATTTTGTAACGAAGTTCATATTTTCGAATTTACCTCAAATTTGGTGGAAAAACATTGATTTTGACATTTGGTGAACTATTCCATCTTCTAAATAGACATTGAACAGACGTTTCATGATCACCTCTGTTAGAGTTAGCTACTTTGATATGAAGTGCATACAGAAAAACTTCGGGCTTGCGACGGCTAAGGAAGTTCATCAACTTTTTTCTTGATTGACTTGTTGTATAATATCATGGGTAACAATTTTCTTTTGAGAGTATCGGGTACTGCCATTTTCAATAAGTCTGTGAGATTCTGAAGCAGTTACTGTTCCTTAATTTGGTACTTGGAAAGTTCTATGCAACATTTCATCGGGCTATGTCTAGGCCTTTCTTTGATGGTTGTTCCTGAGAGAATTCTTCGTCACCTACTTTCACATTCGCGGCTTTAACAAATTTGTGTTATTACTTTTGATTTTGATTCAGTAGAGGCAGACAAACTCAATGGGTGACTTCACCGCTTTGGACAGCTTGATTCTACAAAGACACCGCAGGGTAGATTAACTGTATCGATACCTTTTTCCTTTGATTTTTGTCACAACTTTCATCTAGTTGCTGTTTTTTCTTGGTAATTTATAGCAAAGTTTTCCTGGTGTAATGGTGTATCTAGCGTTTCAAATACCTTATAGCACGCTATTACACTCCGATTCATTCAGAAACTCAAACAAAGGCACCTGTCCACCTATCATTCTATATCTTGAGAAATGCCCTTTTCACTTTTCACATTTGTGATGCGAGCACATACTCCAGTTCAAGATAATTCTACTTCACCAAGCTTTTTTGATCATTTATCTGCTAGTTTCTTTCGAAATTTTCAGTTTTGAGTTTTGATAAATTAATTTTGTCAATTCTGGAAACATGTCTATTGTTTATCTATGGTTGTAGATGATGATAAATATGTGATTTCCAGTTATCTGACTACCTTGATGGCTTTCATTGTTAAATACCAACGCTGCCCTACTCAGGTTTTTTAAATACATAATGATGTCTCAATCTTATTTTAGCGATATTTCTCTTATGTTTTGCATACCAGGATATTGATCAACTGTCAGTACTACAAATGAACCCCTATGATTTGTTAATATAAATGCAAAATTTCATATTTTCAATGAAATAAAACTAAAGTATTTAGATTTTCACTATTACCGGTTTCACCACACTGTGGCTTCATCAGATAGATAGAAATTTCAGTTCTATGCATGCTATATATAATAACAAACTATCGAAGTAGACAAGTTAGTTGAAAAACTGAATGGAACCTTGAGCATTTTCGCGCAATTTTTTTCTACATATTGCAAAGACAACTTTCTCAACACACATTTCTCGACGAGTTGCTTTCTGTTTTCGTTGGTATGGAGAATTTGAACGCAAAATTGTTACGCTTATGGACAATCCAAAGGCAGGTGCATCAAAAACAGTGGTCACCCAAAAAAAGGAAGATGTTGTGCGTATTATTATTCAGGAATATTCGCATGCAATATATCGAGAGATTGGGGCATCATTGCGGATTTCAAACACCTCAATTTATGAAGAATTGCGTGTTTTCCATCAGATACCGCATCTGTTCACCGCAGTACTGAAAGCTACAAGAGTGAATTGGTGCAAAAATCTCTGAGTCATTTCAATTCGTGAAAGTCTGAAAGCTTTAATAACAATGTCAGTGGCGATGACTCTTGTATTTATTCATACAAGCCAGAAAATAAGTTCAGTTTGGATGTTATCGGAAGAAAAAGAACCATAAGGTCCATAAGAAGGTCGCAACCTTCTTTTCAATAGTAGGTGATATAGCAACAATTCTTTTAATGAGCAATTACACAGGTACACAACTATTTGTTTATCGCAAGTCGTTAGTAAGCTTTGAGAATCTAACCGCGCACGACGAATCATTCTTCACCAAGACTATGCAAGTTCGCACACATTCCGGAAAACAATTAAATATAAAACGAAAGAAAACATCGAATTGTTACATCATCCTGCGTATAGTCCGGACTTAAGTCCAACGGTTTTTTTATTCATCCATAATCAAGAACGGACTGCTTGGTCAAAGATTTCAGTCTTCCGACGAATTTGTTGATGCCTTCCTAAACCATTTGATTGTATCAGTAAACGATTAAAATAACTGCTTCCAGAATTGATTAGAACGAATCCAGAAATGTATAAGTCTTCTCGAAGAATACTTCGAAGAACGATAAAGTCTTTAAAAGGTATCAATTGTTTCTTTCTAGCTCTATATGCAAATCTTCAAAGACATCCCTCGTATGTCGTATGTCAATCATGGTTAATAATCACTCACAGAGAAATGACATTTTTCCTGATGGTTCAATAGCTCTTGGAATACAATACTGCAAAATTTAAGTCAAAAAAGATGGACATTATTGGTGAATACTGACATTTGATTAATGGGTTATCTACGTCCCAGTAGACAACTCTTAAAGGACTGTCCTTGTACAAATGTATGTAATACTATTTTATAAGGCAATTTCATGAAACAATTGACGTTTCGTGAGTTTTCGATTGAATTTATTCAATTCCGTTTCTAGTTCTAACAAGCGTCGCTGCTATGTATCGGATATTAATGGTAGAGGGAATCCAATGAAAAAATTTGAAATAGATTTGTGGCCACCTCTGAGAGATTATATCCTACTAACCTAGCAACACATAAATAATCGTAATAACTGATAAACTGATACAGACACTTGTCGGACAGTTTGTTTTCTTCGAAGATCATTGAATGTGCCGTTGAAAAAGGCCATTAGGCCTTCAAGTCGGACATGAAATGAAGTCGGGTATCCGATCAGTTGATCTGTCTAACATCAATCAAAATAATGATGTGCTTGTTACTCTAACAGGCAAAAAATTGTTCGAAAGTGTTGCTCAACATTGTATCACGTTATCGATACAAAACATATAATATATTTATTGCGCTTGTCAGGCGGAATCAAGTGATTCTTGACAACGGCTTTTTACTTAATCTAGATGCATCATAACAATGTCGGAAGGTTGTTAACAAACGACACTCTTGTAGACCTGTTATTAGGTACTCCGTTTAGGAACAATCAATGTTGCTGCTACATTACCATTTCTGAAACTGATTTCTGATTATGTTCTGTATAAACACGATTGAAAAAAGTGGAACTCTGCGTCTTGAAACTAGAATTAATGGTTGTTTCGAAAAGTTAATCACACCTTTGTCAATAACTGAAAAAACATTGGATCTAGAAAATTCAATTGAAAAGTATTGAATACAAAATGATTTTACCCGTTTCTGCTTGGTAGTACACTTGTAGAATGTACACAGTTATTGTTGTTTCGAACTACAATTCATTTTCATATAGATATCAATTACATTGAAAAAACAATAGTATTTATAAAGATTGTGAAAACGATGATGTTTTAAGTACACAAAATCAAATTTATATGAATTATCTCGGTTTTTCGAATTATTGATTGTGTTCAACCATGGATCATTGACTACTTGTTAAGAATGAAGTTTTTTGTTGTAAAAAAACTGCGGTAAGAAATGTTGAATTATCACCACATGTTCAGGATTTTGTACTCAATCGTCACTGAGATTTGAAACTGTGAATTTCAAAATTTAAGAAGGCCTATAATTATAATTGAAAATGCCTCACGTTGAATTGTCCGATGTGCTGAGAAGTCGAATAATTGCTCTCGTTGAAGAAGATTTGACACAGAGGGATATAGCGGCCACAATAGGGGGAATCACAGGGGGTGATTTCATAAACCTGCACCCGATACATAGAGCTACAATCTCTGCAAAATTTGCCTAGAAGAAGTCGTAGAAAGATCACTTCTGAAGAACAAGACCGCTTTTTGTGCCAAATTGCAAGCAGAGACCCTAGTGCGTCGCACCCCATACTCCAAAAGCAATTTCTGGAGGCAACAGGCATCAGTGTATCAGTCGAAACGATACGTCAAAGACTTCCCTCAAGTTTATACTGAGAATGCCCTTGAGAGTTCCAGTGCTAACCAGACAACAAAAAATTAACAGGCTTTGGTGTATCGAGCACCAATATTGGAATATTGAGAATTAGCAAAATGTTCTTCTTTCGGATGAAACCAGAATTGGTGTTCGATCAGATAGTTGACCACCGGATTCAGTTTTTAAGGGGTCGTGGAAGACAAGCTAGACTCCGAGCAGCAAGACAAATTATGAAACACCAAGGGGGCAGTGTGATGTTTTGGGGTTACATTATTCTGGGAAGCAAAACAGATTTGATTTAGTTTTCTGCGAGTTTAACGCCTAGAAATTACGAGTACCTAGTGCTGGAACCCATAGTGAGACTCTGGCGAGGTGCCCCCGGCGAGAATTTCATTTTTATGCAAGATAATGCTCCTCCGCATACTTGAGAGAATCGCTATTTTTGACTGGCCAGTTTGCTCACCAGACCTTGTTCCTATTGAACATTCATGGGATAATCTCAGAAGGAAAATTGGATCGCGCCAGGATAATCCAAGAAACCGACAACAGCTCATCCAAGCCGCCACAGAAGAGCGGCAGAATATCACCCCAGAGGAGGCCGAAAACCTAATCAAAAACATGCCTAGACGTATTCAAGCTTGTATCAGAGCAAGATAAAGTAATACAAGCTACTAATGTAGAGAAAAAACACCTACTCCGTGAGAAAACAATTTTACAGTTTTTTTACTACATACGGAAAGAGTGTCTTATTTTCTTTTATTCGTTTCTTTTTAAAAGCAACCCTTAAGTTATTTCGTTTTTCAATTGAAATATCTCAAAAGGATCAATTATAAGAATCATTCGAAATTTCCAAAATCCCTGAGGTAATATTCGAAATATCGGATTCCATATAATAATATATAAATAAAAATAGATATATATATATATATATATATATATATATATATATATATATATATATATATATATATATATATATATATATATATATATATATATATATATATATATAGAGGATTTACAAAATTCAAATAATTGTATTCACAATAAATGGTATAACTATAATTTTGGAGTGTGTCAGAAAAACACAATCGAATAAAGCAAAAAAAACAGACCATGCTCGTTCTTTAATCAGGCATCTAAACTCGCATCATGCCTCCTCAAGTGTGAGCACAGGAAATGTAACAGGGGAACCGTACTATCTTGCGTATGGTTCAATAAACGAGTGAAAAAACCTGTGGAAAAAACTCGTTTCCCTGTCGCTATTGCACTAGTAATAACTTGTTTATGTTGTGTTAGTGTCGTGTGTACAAAAAGAGTACCAGAAATTTTCCTGCTTAGCAGCTTCATTCTCTCATTGTCATTTTGTACTCCATGATTTCCAGGACTTCTTTACGAAGACAAAGGTGAAAAGGAAGGGGGATTGGGACAGGAAAAATCTGTAACAATGGAAAAAGAAAACCAGCAGAAAAATATTTCATCAAAACATACCTAACTCTTACATGTCTAAACTCACTTGAATCTAAGAACTTAACTAATGCTCCTCTGTTTTTCAACAGGGAACATCTCATACACCTTTTGGGAATGAAGCCCTACATGGGTGTAGCCCTTGCCTTATCAACATACACCATGGAAAAAAAACACTAAGGGGGAGCAGTCCTAGCCTTATCTATGAACTAATGCTCCGCTGTTTTTCAACAGGGAACATCTCATACACCATTCGAGGATGTAGCCCATAATCACCTTAAGATTCAAAAACTAATCTCCTAAATAGACTCAGTTCTCTACCCAGTTAATGAAATTATCTAAAACGGAATGAATTTCTTGAAAACACCCGTAAAATGGTGAATAGGACAATCTAGGACTAAATGTCTGCCACATTCACATACCAGACTTTCTACAGTATTCCATTTGAACAACATACTAATAATACGACCATGTCCTATCCTGAGACGACTTAATGTACACCAATTTTTCCTACTTATATCGAAACCTGCAACCCTTTTGAAAGGATTCTCTATGAGAACTTTATTAAAAACATTAACTTCCTGCCATTCAGTTTTCCAAAGATCCACAGCCTTCACCCGTGTACGCAAAAAGTCAATCGACCAAATAGGTTTCCTAGATTTCAATCTCAAGTTAGGTGGATTTTGAAGATCTTGTATTATCGAAAAAACTTCTGGAAATGAGTGATACTTATCCCAAGACGAGTTAAGAGCAAATTTCCTGCGAATATGGGAAGGAACTATATTACAAATAACCGGAAGCCGTGGGGTAGCAGTTGAACTGATACATCCACTTATAACTCTCATAGAACAGTTCAACTGAGAATCAATCTTATTGACATACACATACTAAAGCTAAAGCAGTAGTTCGCAAAGTAGCGACTCCGTCGCGCCAATTACATCCAGCTAGTTCATGTAGTATATTGTTTCTTGTTTTTTTCTGACATAATCTATCAATATGAAATTTGAAAGTCAAATAACGATCATGCTTTACACCAAGATATGTTGGAGTGGAATTATGAGTTAATAGTGATTGATTAAAGAATACTCTTAGTTGCCTATCCTCCTCATGATTATTCAGATGAAAACAAGAAACCTCAGTTTTCGAAGGATTTGGACATTTTCGAAGAAAATGTTCAGAATTTCTAAATCAGAAGTCGGTGTTCGCTCAATTGTTTCGAAGTCATAGTGTCGAAAAACCAAAGCAATATCATCAGCATAAATAAACTTTGTAGAAGTTTCAGGGATGTCAGACATATATAAATTGAAGAGAAGAGGTGCAAGAACAGATCCCTGAGGTAGGCCATCATTTAGAGTGTAAAATCTATAGCTTTTCCCACTGATAGAAGTTCGAAGACTTCTATCAGATAACATATTTTCGATCAACTTCACAATTTTTCCAAATTGAACTACTTTAAAGAGTTTATAAACTAAACCATCCTTCCAAACTGTGTTATATGCCAAAGAGAGATCTACAAATACAGCGCCTACTTTAAGTTTACCCTGAAATCCTGTCTCAATGAAAGTGGATAAACCTAAAACCATTTCAGTTTTTTCAAAAACCTCCCTGAGAAGTGGACAGAGCTCTGTCAATGATTGATTCTAACCTCTGATAAAGAAATCTTTTAAAATTTTGAAAGAAACAGAAAGTGAGCTGATAGGTCGATAACTACTAGGAAGTTCTAGATTCTAGTTGATTCTAGTTGATTTATTCTGGAGAAAATTTCTTATATTTAGTTTTTTCTCACTTTCACCATTCATTCTCGATATATCATTTCACTCTCATTTCGATATTATACCGTGTATCCTTCTTTCTTCAAGAACAGAGCTATTTTTAGAAAACAAAGCGGATGATAGCAAGATTATAGACAGTGATCTTTTTCCATTGTCAAATTTTGGAAATATTCAAACCACAAAAATTTTCTTATTTCAAATGACACTGAATTAAATCGCTGAATCTCGATAATAATTCCAATACCTATCAAATGGTGTATAGGTATCCCATTTCTATGAAAGGTTCTAAAATTGAAATTTTAAAAACAAAATTTCGAAGGAATAGAAGCAATTTTCTGCAATTTGGAGGAGCAAAATACATAGAAACTAGAAGAAAACCAATTCTCGAGGACGACGACAATCGAATTAATACGCTAGCGAATTTTTGTGCCAATCCACATGCGTCCATTAAGTCAGCATCAATGGATATTAGATTGAGTTATACTTCCATTCAAAGGAGCCTTAAGAAACATAACATGCACCCGTGTTCTTTTATCAGAATACAAAAATTGAAACCAACTGACCTTCCCAAGCGGCTAAATTTCTGTAAAAATTTATTAATTCGGTTTCAAGAAGATGAAACAATTCTGCGAAAAACTATATGGTCTGATGAAGCCAAGTTCAATGAAAGTGGAATAACCAACAGGAGAAAGCGACATTTTTGGGCCACAGAAATCCACATTTCATTGAGGTTATTGATTTCCAAAATAAATTCAGCGTGAACGTTTTTGCAATTTTAATGAATGATTTGTTGGCTTATAACATTTATTAGGAAATCCTAATGGACAAAGATACCTGGAAATTTTGAGAGGAACATTAGCAAATTTTTTAGATAAATTACCCCTTAACATTCTGAGATATTGCTATTACCAAATGAATGGTGCACCAACACATAAAATACGAGCTGTAGATCGGCAGCTAACAGAAATGTTCGAGGATAGATGGTGGGGTAATCAAGGACCAAATTTATGGCCTCCGCGTTCTCCGGACCTGACGCCCCTTGGTTTTTATTTATGGGACAAAATCAAGAGTGAAGTATATCTTATTCCTGTAACAAGTAAAGAAGAGTTACTAGAGCGCATTGATAATGCCTTTCGTAATATTTATCCTTAGGAAACTAGGAAGGCAACTCATCATGTTCGTATACGAGCTGTAAAGTGTATCGAGCAAAATGGGGCGCATATTGAACATTTATTCAGATCGTAAATTAGTTTGCTATCACTTATTCGTATTAATGTAGTTATCTTCGATGATTGGTTTTCGCTTAGTTCCTACAATTTTTATTCATCCGAAATGTAGAAAATTGCTTCTAATGCTTCGAAATTTTATTTTACTCATAGACGGTAAATTTGGAAATTGGTTATTGAATTGCCTGCAATTTCTACCCACTACTTTTTGACATTCTAAAATGAATTAAAAAAGATTAAATATATTTTCGTTTGAGTAACCAGTGGTTTTATTCCATATATGTTGTATTTTTTGGATATTTTCAATCTGAAATAATGACAATTCTTGTTGAAATATCAAATTCGAATGAACGAAGTGACAAATACATTAATTTTAGGCACCTGTCAGGTGAGCGTAGTCAGTTCATCTACTTGATTCAAATATTTCAAAGCATTCTCTGTTAGTTCTTGCAAAATCATCAAAATTCAATATATTCCCAAATTATTTCGGAACTATAAGAGATGGGTATAGTACATGCTTATACAATCCCATCTGAAATTTGGTTCTAGATGTTTAATAAAAAAGGTAGATTGCCATTTGAAATAACAAAGTGATGACCTACTTCCGGTATAACTGGAAATGGTATCACTTCGAAAATATTTCACTCCAATTGGAAATCGCTATCCCGGTAGATATCCGTGTATATATAACTTTTAGTGCAGAGTGTATTGCAGTGATACCATAATTGGAAATGCTGTTCGATATAGTGCGATATTTCTGGGACGAAATCAGTTATATGTATAAATTTGGAGAATATGGTTTTAACGGGTCAACGTCTGACCTGATTTCATTAATGAAGCAATTTCTTTGTTGGTCAGCCATTTCCTGGAATCCATAACGCAAGAAATTGTCATGATGAATAGTCATCAAGATCATACATTCCAACACTGTTAGACCATTGTTTTTTGGAGTTTTGAGAAATGAAATGTGTATGGAAAATTCTGTGCGAATATGAGCATCAATTATGCCAAACTATCATTGAATTTGTAAATAGAAAGCCTTCGTGAAGCACAAAAAATGGTCATTTGACAGATAGTATTTTTGTAATATAAAAATCATTACTATTGATTCAATTACGAATTAAAAACTTTTTATGAATAAGTGACAAATTTGGCTATTATTATTTAAAGAATTCATTACAATTGAGAATTGAACAATTCAATTAAAATTGTTTTCATCATCTGTGACTGTCGTCAATCAAATTCTGTGAAAAAGACAACATCTAAAAATAATATGGCAAGGTCTTGGTGCCAACAGAACTGTATTTAGAAAAATGTAAAAGGGAGTTACCTACTCTGATAACAAAGATCCTCTCTCCGATATCCCCGAGCATTATAAAACCATTAAGAACTAAATCAAGGTAGTTTCTAATTAAGGCGTCCTAATTATAAATAAGAACGACGAATTCGAAAACAAACTGGGGATTCATCTCTTAAAAGGGGGAAAGAAATGAATAATACCGGCGGCGAAGTTTTCAGAATCAGCATATTTTCAGCGCATTGTTTGGAAAACTTTCGCCATGTTGGAAATTTAAATGAAATCTGATAGCCATTAACTGCCGGGCGATTCAAGTTAGGAAATTGAGGATCGTTGTGAAGAATAAATCAATTAATCCTGGACAAGGCTTCATTCATTAGTCGTTATATTTGTAAACTTTCTTGCGATAATGTAGAATGAAAAGTTCGGAAATTAACTCTAGTTATTTTATTGGTTTGTAAAGGTTGGATTTACAAATACATTAATAATTACAATAAATGAATAGGAATAGTTTATTGTATTCTTAGCAAAAAATTGAATAAAGTTCTGAATGTGGTTCTCAAATGATCATAATTAACCGATTAATTAAATTTTGATATTTACTTTATACATTTCATCGACATAACATACATATTTGATTTGTAGTTTACAGTAAATTAGTTAGATACTAGGAAATGGACACCGATCTACAATTTGCAATTGTTTTCAGACCTGTACCATTTCCGGTTATGTCGGACATCGGTTCTAACTTTGCTATTCCAAATAGCATGGTTTACTCTTTAATTTATTTCATCAAAAGCCATTCTTTTCCAAGGATCTTTTGTTGAGATTTGTCTTATTTAAAATACACACAACCAAAATATGGAAGCACTCGGTATTTCACATTATTGATTAATTTTAACCATAGATTTTTGACTACTTGTGAAAAATGAAGTTTTTGTTGCAAAAATATAATAATATGATAATATAATAAGAAATGTTGAATTATCACCACATGTTCGGGATATTGTACTCAGTCGTCACTGAGATTTGAAACTGTGAATTTCGAAATTAAGAAAAGCCTATATGGGGGTATCACAGGGGATGATTTCATAAACCTGCGCCCGATACGTAGAGCTACAATCTATGCAAAATAGGCCTGGAAGAAGTCGTAGGAAGATCACTTCTGAAGAATAAGGCCGCTTTTTGTGCTAAATTGCAAGAAGAGACCCTACTACATCGCACCCCATACTCCAAAGGCAAATTCTGGAATCACGATACGTCAAAGACTTCGTTCAAGGGGTTTATACAGCAGAGTTACAGAGCTAACCAGACAACAAAAAACTAATAGACTTAATTGGTGTATCGATCACAAATTGGTATATTGGGAATTGGCGAAATGTTCTTTTCTCGGAAGAGACCAGAATTGGTGTTCAATCAGATGACCACCGGATTCGGGTTTCAAGGGGTCGTGGAAGACAAGCGAAACTCCGAATAGCAAGACAAATTCCGAAATACCAAGAGAGCAGTGTGATGTTTTGGGGTGGATTATGCTAGGAGGCAAATCTGATTTGAATTCGTTTCGTGCGAGCGTAACGGCTAGAAACTACGTGGACCTAGTGCTGGAGCCCGTAGTAAGACTCTGGCGAATTGACATCAGTGAGAATTTCACTTTTATGCAAGATAATGCTTCTCCGCGTACTAGCAACCTCTCGCGACATTACCTTGAAACAGGGGTAATCGTAATTTTGGACTAGCAAGCTTGCTTTCCAGACCTAAATCCTATTGAAAATTTATGGGATAATCTCAAAAGAAAAATTAGATCGCGCCAAGATAATCCAAGAACCCACAACAGCTCATCTAAACCGCCACAGAAGAAAAAGATTTTTGATAAATAGGTAACTGAACTACGAAAATTTATTTCGTGATAAAATAACACACTGCTAGCGGCGAAAGGCAGCTTTATTAAGGGAACGCGCGGTACTTGTCAAAAATAAGCCGCGGCTTTTATTCTTGCAGCTTTTCTAGAAATTTCAGGTGGCGCGTTTGACGGGAACATTCGAGAATTTCGTTCACGCCGATATAAATGTTGTGCCTGCAGGAATTGGAGTAATTCTGAATAGTAACTTGAAGGCCATACTACGTCGATACTAAGCTTACAATTAAATAGTACAAAATGAGTGCAGCGAAGAAATCTAAAACGTATCATTTCAATAACGATTGGGAGGAAGAATTTTTCTTTTGTATGGTGAAGTATAAGTACATTTGTCTTATTTGTCGTGCGTTAGTTCTAATACCTAAGTGTGGTAACTTAGAGAGGCATCATAAAACGGTTCATAAAAGCTATGGAAAGTATTTTCCGTCACAGAGTGAATTAAGGAAACGAAAAGTACGTGATTAGATATCTTGTTTAAAAAAGAACAAACCATGTTCACAAGACCAGCCAAACAATCGAAAGCTGCTACGATCGCGTCATTTGAAATATTCATATAATGGTGAAACACAAGAAACCATTCGAAGATGGATTGGTTGTGAAGGGAGCATTTATTGAAGCGGGTGAGACTTTATTTGGAGATTTTGAAAATAAAACAGAAATCATGTCTGCTATTGAAGAACTTGAGTTATCTCGTCCGACTGTCCCATGGCGTATTGAAGACATGAGTCAGGACATGGCAGATAAACTAAAACATGATATCATAAAATGTATTTACTTTTCTTAGCAGTTCGACGAATCCACCGATATGACAGACACTGCTCAGCTATATATTTTTATTCGGATGGTATTCAATGACATGTTGGCTAAGGAAGAATTCTTGACAATCATTCCTCTGAAGGGGAAGTCCCGTGGCGAAGATATATATGACGTTTTCTTCAATTTAGTAAAAAACTACAAACTACCAATACATAAATTAGTGTGCATTACAACTGATAGAGCGCAAGAAATGACTGGAAACAAAAACGGTTTTGAGGCATTGTGTCGAGCTAATGAAGACTTCTCTTCATATTTTGCATTCCATTGCATTGAACATCAACAAGAATTGTGTTCAAAAGTTTGAAGCACGGAGGAAATTTTGGGCATTGCAACAAAAATTGTGAATTCCATCCGTGCAAGTGCAACGGCGGCTCTTGAAGTTGTAGTTGAACACACTGATTTAATTCTTCACACGGACGTCAAGTGGTTGAGTCGCAGAAAATTCCTAGAAAAGTTTCAAGAATTATTGCCCGAAATGATAGCTTCTCTAGACGAAAGAGGTGATGACACTCAGATGTTGAAAAACGAAAAATGGCTGACTGATTTCGCATTTTTGAGTGACATCACAATGCACTTAAACGCCATTAACTTGGAGCTTCAAGGTAAATAAAAATTATTATTGAGATAATTAGCGCAGCAAACGCATTCAAAAGTAAATTGCAACTTATGATAGATCAACTGAACCGAAAGGATCTGAAACATTTCCTACTTTGAAAGCAAGGATTCCTTAGTTGAATTAAGATACGTAATTATCGAATATTTTGGGACAATTGAAATGCGTTTTTATGATTACAGTAAATTGGCAAATATAGCATCATTTATGAGCTATCCTTTTTCATGTAAAAATATTGAGGAAGTAGCTACTGAAATAGCAAGTCAGTTTAATATGAACTCATGTTCTGTTGAAAATGAGTTGGTGCAGATTATATCAGATATATATCTGATACAAATTTCTGGTCTTTTATCTCTGAAGATGAATATCCGAATCTAAGGCAAATCGCTCTATTACTAAAGGCAATGTTTGGGTCAATCTACTTGTGATAGTCTGCATTTTCTGAAATGAAGATAAGTAAGTCAAAATATCTCAATCGATATGTCATTTTGCTTGCGATTAGCACTCAGTGGTTACGTACCAACTTATGAAAAGTATGCTGAGGACATGCGGTACCACGCTTCAACATCCAAAGTCATTCCTTAGTTAGTTTAACACCATATGTAACTCTTTTGTTTCGTAACAACCAATAAACTCGCAATTTTGAATAACTATGAGTTTTTTCATTGAACTTATAGATAAGAACCCAAATAAACCTTACCCAAACCTTGACTAAAATAATGGATATTGTGCGGAAAGCTAATATCTATATATGCTACGTTACACTTCACCTAGGTAGGTAGGTAGTGTGTATCGTGTATGTACGACAAGCCTGCATCACACTACTTGCAGCCTCTGAGAGTCGATCGTAAGTAGTCTAAAAATATTGAGGTAGATCGCCAGCAGTTCAAGTTTGAGCACCACTGCTCTATCCCAAGTATACCACAATCAACTCGACCAAGAATTTGTTGAGGGGGATTATGGTAGACGCATTGTGTTTCGTGAATGGTTCCAAAATAAATTGGAGAAATGAAAATTTTTTGAGATTTATATTGGTGGCAGATAGTTTCACATGCCATAACAAATTAAATGTGGATGCAAATGTATGGAGCTCTAGCACATTATTTTATTTATGTTCAAAACCAACTTAAACATAATGTTTCTGATCAAACGGATAGTTTGGGGAAAAATGTTCAATAGCCACTAAGGTCTCCAGATTTAACATCAATGAGCTGTCGTTTCGAGGAGCAGCGAAAACTAAAGTTTTCCATGTAGAAATAAATACATAGGATGATATGATACAAATAATTCGATATGCATTCCATAATATTTTCCTGACAATCTCAATAATGCGCCGGATGAGATGCGCATTCAAGCATTCTTCAGATAATTTTCCTGATTAGATCATGTTTGAGAACTTTAACGCAAAATTAGATAAGATTATGTGACATTTCTGACATAAAATGCAGAATCATTTTCAACTATGAATTTATCGAAAATAATTATAGCATACCTTATACATTGTATGGGTTTTATTATTGTATTACCTTGCAGTCACGAAATACAAGGGGTTTCATTGTAAAGAAGAAAAATAATGAGGTCTGAAACTAAACAATGCTTATATTTATATCCATCACAGAACACCCTGTATAGTCATATCAATAATTTATTATTGTTCATGGATATTTCTGTTTATGAGCATTATTTACTACCAAAATTGAAATTTTAAGTCCATTTCAATAAATATAGAAGAGGTTCGAAGGGAAAGTCATATTTTCAGAAATTATTTATTAATTCCAGAACGGCAAATACTAATCAGATAAAACTCATTTTTTTGCGGTCGAAACGTTCCAAAATGCTGAAAACATAGAACGTCCCATTGCAAACTTATCATTGATAAGAATTTCTGAAAAACAATTTCAGGACATGCAGCAAACTAGCTGCATGTTCTATACCTAGTTAATTCTTGAATATATTTAACAGGAACGAAGTTATGATTACTCACGAAATGGACAACTGGTATGTATTTCTGAAAAGCTGAATATTATAATACAAGTTCCTTATTTTTCAAAACCTAATTTTCTATAATTCGGATTTGAAATGAGAAAGCTGATCATGAGATCTCGAGAATTTATCCATTAACCTTTTTGTTCGAAAAAGTAACTGTAGAAGAATGTTAGTATTCCAGAGAATTTTCAATCTTTTTCTCGAAATCCTCAAATTCAGCCGATTTCCCGAGATGGTGAGAAATATCGGGAATCGGTTTCACTGTTTTGCATTCCTCAAAAATTGAGTCCTGGAGCACTCTGATGGAATTTCGCTATCACCTCTAGAGGGTGGAAATCACCAAAAGCATTAAATTTTCGTACAATTACTATAGCAACGATAACGTCATACCTAATATTCTATATCCCCAAGATATTTTCTTTTTTTCAGCATTTTAATAAATTTTCCTCTTTCTCCCTTATACTTCTACTAATGAAAATATTGCATAGGAAGCAACATTTATTTTATTTTATTTTCTCGCAGTCAATGATCTATGATACTTTGAAACAGAGCCAAAATTACACAGCATAAATTAATTATCTGAACGAATATGTCCAATTATATCGAACATGTGGAAAAACAAAAGTTTACAGACAGTTTAAAGTGTCGTCGAAACAAAGAAGTAATGAGGAGAAAAAAGCGACCGTTACAAATGGCAATGAATTATGAAGTCTCAACATGAGCAAAGTCAACGCGATAATCTGACAGTTGAAATATCTAGCTTTTCCAAGCTTTAAAGGGTTGTCAGAGTCAATATTAACGCAACTCGTAATATGCCTTCAAGATATGCAAGAAAATGTACGATATTATTTGTTTTACTTGATTTGCACTTATACTTCTATACGAGGTTTGTTCAAGAACTATCGTGAATTTTGTATTTTTTCAGAAAGTATTTATTGAGTATTGAATATGTATTTCGTCGTTCCAAAATAATCCTCCTCGAATTTAATACATGCTCGGCAAGGTTTTTCCATTCCCCGAAATTTTTTTTGGGATCTTGATCAGCTCCTCCTTCGTAGCCGCCTTTATCGTCTCAATTCTCGTCCTTTAATGGACCTCTTTAGTTTTGAGAACAGTGAAACGTCACAGGGGACCAGGTCGGGGAAATGTAGTGGCTGCGGCATGAGTGTGTTGTTCTTAGCCAAGAATTCGCGCACGAACAACGATGTTGAACAGAGGTGCTATAATGGTGCGAAAGGGATACTGATTGTTTTGTCACAAATCCGGGCGTTTCAGGTAGATTGCTCCACAAATGGCGTTCAACTTGCAGGTAATAACCAAAATGGCCATCCCACACTATGGCAGAGTCCAACCAAAGGAAAACTCTGAAAAAACCTTCACATTTGACTAGACTTAAAGCGCTTTTTCGGTTTTAGCCCATGCTACAGCTTTCATTGAATTTATTAAGCTTTGGTTTCCACGTCATAACCGTGAATCTATGATTCGTGACCAGTGATGACCCTCTGGAGAAAATTTGGGTAATCGCGGACCGATTCTAACAGCTCCTGGTCAACGTTGACGCGATGATGTTTTGATCACCTTTAGGAAGAATTTTACGGTGTCCGGTCTCATACACAAATCAATGTTAGAAATCAAACAGCACAAACCAATCGGTTTGTTTTGGTTCTCAGTAACGTATCGAACGGTTAAAAAACTGCCGTTGACGAGCTCTAGCTTCGTCCCAGCCCTCTTTAAACCAATGATAAACGTTGTTTATGTTCCAGGTAGCTTCATAATATGCCACAATCAAAATTTGGAATGTTTCTGCGAACTCAATTTTATTTTTCACACAAAAGATACAGGTTATTTGATGCATTTTTTTGGAAAATCGCAAAAATCGAAGACGTACCATAACACGTCGAATCCAACAGTTGTCAAAAGTTGATTAGACATTGAAAATGTCCTACCTTGCCAGTATTAGTGAGGGATTAGAGCATCAATGTAACTTCATAAAAAAACGAACGTCGAATATATGTAACCTGCAAAAATTCAAAACACGCGATAAAATCTCAACAGATCTCGTTACAGTGTGTAAAAAATCGACATCAATATACGCAATGATGATGATAAGAAATTAAATCCATGCATTATAATTTCACAAGAGTTTTTATTGAAAATAAGGATTGCAATTTCGTTGTCTCGACCATCTTCAGCTGACAACAAGTATTGAACTAAAGTTGAAAATACATATATTTATAAATCGGTAGGTACAAAATTGATAAGGTTGCAAACAAGAAGCAATAATATAATTATGATAAAAGCAGGAATTATTTAAAGATTTCAAATAGAGACGGCTTATTCGTCTCTATTGTCTTTGCCATACTGGTCGTTCAGAAGATTATCTATATGGGGGGTTTCTTGTAGTTTGTAAATTTCGATTGATTCCAAGAAATCTAACTTTCGTCCTTTAGGTATTCTGTGAATAATTTTAAGTTCAATGGGTGGAAAAAAAAGGCCATTTTCGATACAATGTGAAGCAAAAGTAGATTCATCTATTCTCTGGTTATTGTAATCTGACTGATGCTCCTTATATCTCGTTTTGAATGAACGACCAGTTGGACCTATATAGAGGCCTTCACGATCCATACAGGACAACTTATAAACTCCAGTATTGTCAGATTTATCAGTTTTATATCAATTTATAATATAATAAATATTAAAAATTCCTGGGAGAGTTTTATGTGGGTCTTTTTGAAATGACATTTGCAATCTTTTAACGATAGGGCCAAAATATGTTAATGAAATATATTTCTCTGTATTAGTTGATTCTATACCTGAGTGAATATCATGATATGTTATTTGTTTTTGTTATTTTTGAATCATTTTGTTTATTATATTTGAGGGATAACCACTGTTCTTTAATATTTAACACTTTCCTAGACATATTTCCTTCGGATAACGGCACAGAGGAAGCCCTTCAAATCATTCAATTAAATGCAGCGTATTTATGAGATTTTGGGTGTGTTGATTCATAAGGGATGCAAATATCAGTAAAGGTGGGTTTTCAATATAAATGAAAACTTAGTGTATTATTATATGAGTGATTGTTAGGTCTAAAAAGTGAATCTATTTATCGACTTCTCTCTCTATTTTGAATTTAATTTTGCGATGAATGCTATTGATGTAAACTGAAAATTGATCTAGTTATCTAGCGGTTTCTATGAAACAAACAAATGCATCGTCTACATTTACAAAGATTTACTTATTTTGATTTGGAGGAATTGACTATGATTTCTCCAATATATGTTCATGAAAATATCAGCTAGTAAAGGGCTCAATGGTTTTTTTTTAATTCATTGGTGAGTCCTTAGAAACAGCATATTCTGGCCTCGACTATAGTCATTAGCCAACATAATTATTATATTTACTCTTCTTTAATAAATTTATGATAGATATTTTCAACCAACCTATACTATTCTTTAATTTTAGGTATACATATGATAAGAGAGAACGAAGAATATTCAAGAGCAAACGACCAATTCTGATGAAAGTGTCAAACTCAAGGAATTTAACAAGGATACAATACGCCAAGAGACTCATCAAGGCGATTTTTTCTTCATACACATACAAGACATTAGTCACGGATGGGAAGGTAAAATATATATCAGGTAAAAACCAAAGGATTATTCAACGTGGTCCAGAACTTCAATTCGAGAGATTTGATATATTTGAAAATAATCTCGTAGGAATTTGAGTTATTCAGTGATAACAGAAAATTTAAGTAATAAGGTTGGCTGAATTTTATAGTATTATTAATAACATTATAATCACAACGATGTCAAAAGTTGCTGCATACCAAGAGAAGATGATTCAGAGTACCCAGTTCACCGCATTCACACAAAGGATTATCCGAAAGACCAATTTTGTTCAAATAAAAAGGACTCAAGGCGTGACCACTTCTCAAACGAGATATAACCCGAACAAACTCCTACGATTGCTTATATTATACAACAGTGAGAGGAGATGGTTGAATATTTTTATAAAATGAGCCTTTTTCATCTAGATGAAATTGGTTGTACCATTTCCTAAGCACACTACTTTTGTGGTACAGAATGATGAGAATGTTGCACCTCATTCACAGTTGCCTCTTTCGCAGCCCTATCTACTATTTCGTTCGATGGAATTCCAACATGAGGTTTCACCCACATAAAGCGAACCGATTTATTCAATAGTTCTAGATTGAACGAAGAGAAAGTTTTTTTTAATTGAGGATACTCATACTATCGAAAATGATGAGAAATTTGTCTGAATTCAGTGTATTAATATGATCTTCAATATAACTCAGAGCCATAGAAAGAGCAAACAGTTCTGCATAAAAAATTGAATAATTCTTGTTGAGTCGAACACTGCTGCACCAATGGAATGAGATTCCTGTTTTTTGGAGGCATCAGTAAATATTTGATGATATCCTATAAAATATTTCTCAATAAGCATATCAAATTCTCCTTTAGCTGTTGTATTGGGGGATGTATACATTGATTGATGTTTGAAAATACCTTAAATCCAAACAGAAAATTGGCAACCTACTTTCCACATGTAGTTGATCACATAAATTAATCATGTTCACATAACTAGAAATCAAAAAAGGATCCTTCCTAACAATCCAGAATTTATGAGTTAAGGTACTGAGAAAAAGGTCATGGACACTACTCGTAATAGAACTAGATGTGGATATTTTTTCAAGAACGAATCTTCCTTCAAGTACTTCTCGGCGGAAATGGAGAGGAATTTCTACTGATTCTGATGAAACTCAATGGTGATAACATAGGTAGATCGTGAGGTTTTTCATAGAATTTATTATTGAATTTGAAACAATTCTGTTGTAGGCACAACTTGAGCAAAAACATGAGATCATCTTGAAAAACTGGATTAACGTGTGACTTCTTTAGGATGTCTGAGCCCAATGGAAGGCATTCATATCTTGGGATGTTGGAAAACATGTTATCTTCATCCAAACTGATTAAATATGATTTGAATGGTGTTTGAACCTATTTCAGTTTTTGTGTTAATTGAATTGAGTTTTTATAGGTGTGCAATTTGTTGAATTTTTTAATACAAGATTCAATTCTTTTGGCAATTTATATACTGGGCTATTCATGAATGATATGGGTGGATGTATTGGGGCATGGTCTTTGTGAATTTTATGAGGCCGTAAAGTTCTGGAGGTCCGGGATTTATATTTATGAAAATTTGTTGGTATGATCGGTGAAATCTTTTTTAGAGCTGTTCTTAGTGCTTTTTGGATATCTATGGTTCTATATTTGGGTATTCCTTATGTTTTCTTTTTGAAGAAAGTCTGTGATTTTTGATATATATAATGATTTTGGTATAAAATAACTATGGCGTTTGATTTGTCTGCTTTGGTTAAAATAAAATCGTTTCTTTGAATTTTTTGTTTTTTTTGTTACGGTATCTGTGAATTTTCGATTTGTTTTTTTGGTGATTTTTTGTTGGGATATCGGCAATTTTGAATGATAATAAATGGAGCTCATCAAGTTGTTTAAGTGCAATTGCTGATTAAGCGGCCAAGTTTTCTTTCATGTTTTTGGATGGGATGTAGGGGTTGAATTTGTGCCCTTTCTCTAACAGACTACGTTCAGAAGTTGATAGATGAACATCTGAATAAGTTATAACTCTACTACAGAATGATCTTACGAATGCGGTATTCTGAATATTATCTGAATTTTTCGTAAAACGTAGAATTTTGTACTTCGAGAGATTCTAATGTCTCCGATTGATTTTTTAATTTTTCGTGAATAAGTTTGCTAATCTCATTTCGCACCTTGCCGTCATACAAATCTATTGGATGGAGTTTAATGTTAATATAATGTTGTATGACGTCTCGTTTAATAAAATTAAATTTGGCCTCTTCTTTTATCTAGGTTGTTTCTGCTGTTTTCACTGCTTTATTCGAAGACATTGATTCAGATTTCGTTTTGATGTTGTTATATTTCGGGGTTACTTTTCTTCTGATGGTTGAACCATATATGTTGGCTGCACACACTATAATCTAAGATGAAAAACTAGTTGGTTTTCATGAATATTTTATATGTTTTGGTGTTTTTCGTTTTATATTTTGATATCCTTGTAATTATTGAAGGAAATATTCATCTATGTATATACCTATCTATATTTAGTTCTTAACTTGCCAAAAAGGCGGTTTGTTTTGCTGT
Organism: Cryptolaemus montrouzieri; assembly: GCA_013387265.2. Taxonomy (NCBI): domain Eukaryota; kingdom Metazoa; phylum Arthropoda; class Insecta; order Coleoptera; family Coccinellidae; genus Cryptolaemus; species Cryptolaemus montrouzieri. The sequence continues at coordinate 36,855,790 of JABFTP020000144.1, forward strand.
AGTAGCACACTTCAAATATTTAATTGATTCCGCCGTAACTACGTGATTGTTAATCATGATGACGATAAGAAATTAAAACTATGTATTATACTATCACAAAAGATTTTATTGAAAATCAAGATGATTTCTTAAAATCTTTAAATAATACCTGCTTTTATCATAATTATTTTATTGCCTCTTGTTTGCAACCTTATTTATTTTGTACCTACCGATTTATATATGTATTTATTCTCAACTTTAGTGCAGTACTTGTTGTTAGCTGAAGATGGTCAAGATACCGAAATTGCAATTCTGATTTTCAATAAAATCTCTTGTGATAGTATGATACATAGTTTTGATTTCTTATTATCATCATGATTAACTATCACTAACACTGACTTCCGATTTAGAAATTCTGAACATTTTCTTCAAAAAATGGCGTTTATGTCCAATTTCTTCGAAAACTGAGGTTCTTGTTTTCATCTGAATAATCATGAGAAGGATAGGAAACTAAGAATATTCTTCACTCAATCACTATTAACTCATAATTTCACTTCAACATATCTTGGTGTAAAGCTAGATCGTTCTTCGACTTTCAAATTTCATATTGATAAATTATGTCAGAAGTTGAAAACAAGAAACAATATACTACATAAACTAGCTGGATCTAATTGGGGCGCCGGAGTCTCTACTTTGCGAACTACTGCTTTAGCTGTAGTATATTCAACAGCAGAATATTGCTGTCAGGTGTGGTTGAATAGTGCTCATGTCAATAAGATTGATTCTCAGTTGAACTGTTCTATGAGAGTTATAAGTGGATGTATCAATTCAACTGCTACCCCATGGCTTCCGGTTATTTGTAATTTAGTTCCTTCCCATATTTGCAGGAAATTAGCTCTTAAACCATTTTGGGATAAGTATCACTCATTTTCAGAAGTTTTTCTGATAATAAACGATATTCAAAATCCACCTAACCTGAGATGGAAATCTAGGAAACTCATTTGGTCGATTGACTTTTTGCGTACACGGGTGAAGGCTGTTGATCTTTGGAAAATTGAATGGCAGGAAGTTGAAGTTTCAATAAAGTTCTCATAGAGGATTCTTCCAAAAGGGTTGCAGATTTCGATATAAGTAGGAAAAATTGGTGAACAATAAATCGTCTCAGGACAGGACATGGTCGTAGTAATAGAATGTTGTTCAAATGGAATACTGTAGAAAGTCCGGCATGAGAATGTGACGCAGCTGAAGAGACAATGAGACATTTAGTCCTCGATTGTCCTATTTACCATTTTACGGGTGGTTTTCAAGAAATTCATTGCGTTTCAGATAATTTCATTAACTGGGTAGAGAACTTCAAGTCTATTTGGGTGATTAGTTTTGAATCTTGACGTTATTATGGGCTACACCCCGAATGATATATGAAATGTTTCCTTTTGAAAAACAGCGGAGCGTTAAGTTCTTAAATAAGGCAAGGGCTGCACCCCCTTAAGGCTTTTTTTCCATGGTGTATGAGATTTTCCCTCTTGAAAAACAGCGGAGCATTAGTTAAGTTCTTAGATAAGGCAAGGGCTACACCCCCGTAAGGCTTTATTCCCAAAAAGTGTATAAGATATTCCCTGTTGAAAAATAGAGGAACATTAGTTAAGTTCTTACATTCAAGTGATTTTAGACATATATGAGTTAGGTTTATTTGATGAAATATTTTTCTGCTGGTTTTCTTTTTCCGTTGTTACAGATTTTTCCTGCCCTACCTCTCTTCATTTTCACCCTTGCCTTCGTGAAGAAGTCCTGGAAATCATGGAGTGCAAGATGAGAATGAGAGAATGAAGCTGCTAAGCAGAAGAATTTTTGGTACTCTTCTTTGTACACAACATCTACAGACAAGCTATTGCTAGTGCCATAGCGACAGGAAAACGAGTTTTTTCACAGGTTTTTTCACTCGTTTATTGAATCATACGCAAAATAGTATCGTTCCCCTGTTACATTTCCTGTGCTCACACTTTAGGGGCAATCGTAGGAGGCATGATGCGAGTTTAGATGCCAGATTAAGGAACAGACATGGTCTGATTTAATTCGCTGGTATTTAATTTATTTGCTTGCTTCTTACGATTGTGTTTTTCTGACACACACCAGAATTATGGATACAAGCATTTAGAGTGAATACAATTATTCGAATTTTTGTAAATCCTCTATTTTCAAAAGAATAATATATATATATATATATATATATATATATATATATATATATATATATATATATATATATATATCAATTAACTATTTGATATATGCAATGGTTTTTGGTATATAACTAAAACTACATAGAACACATTAATTAAATTATTAGCATGACTCTGTAGTAGAGGAGATAGTAAAAAATTGGTATGATGTAAAAATAAGCAGTATTGCAAATTTCAATGATCATACCATTTTGAATATAGTTCTTATGCTTATTGAATGCCTTTTCGTTTTCATTTATATCAATAATTCTGCTTTCATTTCTCTTCAATCATATACGCATTCAATCAATGACAGTATAATTGGAAATTAATATGTGTACCCACATATTACTGTCATCGCACGTTTAAACATTGACGTGTTCGATAGTACAAGAAGGGTTATTTGAAAGTCATCGATATCATATGTCCCTTCTCCCTTTCAACACAACTTTTGATTAAAATCGAAGTCATACAATATTCCAGCCAGATGTCTGAAGAACTAAATAATGGGTGGATTCGACATGAGGTAGACTAGAATTATAGCACAAATTAGGCACATATGTTTCTGTGTTTTGTCATTTATATTATATTTTTGTCGAGCGTGAAAAGTAAATATTAAACTGAGTGGTCTTGAAAAGAATGCTACTGGATTTTCATTTCTAATTTTGTATATTCCTCAAGTCCAAACCAAACCAAACATGGGTGTGATAGATGATTGTGTTCGGGATGTCTAGAAAAATTTGTTTATTGTTTTATCAGTACTTTAAAATTTTATTCAATTAAAACAAATTCAAATGTAAAAATGTATACATTTTTCACTAATCATTCAGAAACTATTATTATCTTAGAAATTACCATAACTGTTTCTCACAATTCTATCTTTCATTTTTGTTAGGCAGATAATGAATTCTATTCAAAATTTGTATAAACTCTAGACTCATTTGAAAGCCTTAAAGAATGTTGGATAAAATTGCACCAGTAATTTTTCAAGAAGTTTGACAATAGTTGACAAACGAAATGTTACTGGACCTCCATTTCCATTGAAGATCACAAAAAATATTTGAATAATTCGTCTAGAGAATTCTCACCTATTCGAGCTCTTCTCACATATAAACTTAGGAAGAATAATCATAAAAACATTTGAATATTGTTCATTTGGTAATTATAATTTTTCAAATTAACATACATCTGAGGAATCACAATTTTCTGTTCATTTAGATATGGGAGACAGATGTTCGAGAGTTAGGAGTTTTTACCACAAAGTTTTCTTGTTAAAAATTTTCTTGATTCGTTATAAATTATCAATAGTTTCTTAATTATTTGCAAAATATATATTTAATGTGCGTGAATATTTAATTAATGCAGTAACTGTAATTGTCCCTAGACAATTCTCTCGTACAGAGTGGATTTAATTCCATGTTCTAGTACGGCAGCTTTGTGAAATATTGTATATAGAGTTCCTCTCTCATCGTAATTTAAGTTTCTCCAGGTTTTTTACATCTGAAGATATGTCGATTACTACTGAAAGTATTTTTATATACGAAAAATTCTTCTGTCGAAGGGTTTTCGAGTTATGAGTTACGAGACTTGTGTTTTTGTTGTTTTATTATCCAAAAAGTAATTCCTCATAGGATTATTACGTTTGGTGCCTGTTTGTCTATCTCTTTCTCTATGTTAAGACTCTTTTCCCAGGGACAAGACTCAATTAGATGTTACCGTAACAAATTTTCAATGAGGATGAACTTTTTTACAAAAAAGTCCAAAGTACCGAAGCTCTTCTATATTTCTTATAAAATATCAATTTAATATTGACTACTGTGCTCCATGCGACCTTTCTTCGTTGAAGCATAGTCCCCAAAGTGAGTATATCACCTAATTTTTCCTTATAGTAGGTACTGAATATTATTCATAATTCCTAAATTTGTACACTTACTCTTGCTCGAAAACTTCAAAGAATATCCTGATGGTCAAATGTGTTTCAGTAATTTTCCAAAATGGTAACGATTAACAAACAATTAGAATTAGGAGTTTTTCGCAGCAGAAATTCCTCCTTGAGGATCTTTTTGACACTTTCGAAATTATCAATTGTTTCTGAATAATTCGTCCTTCGAAATCTTATTATTACAAACAGAAATTTTTGTACAGGGCGGATCTAATTCGATGTTTCAGTACGGCAGCTATGTGAAATATTGCAGATAGAGAACATTGACTTTCCTCTGAGAGAAAAACTCATTATCGAGAGCTATAGTTGTTTTTATATAGGAGATTCTCCAAAATCTCGATTTCTACTGAAAGCATTTTTACATTCGAAAAATTTTTTCGTCGAATGGTAGGACGTTATGAGTATAATAATCGAAAGACTTGCGATTAATTACTACTCGAACAATTAAACGATTTCTATGAGTATTAGTAGATATTTGACGATTTAGTCAAACTATCTAACCCCAATAATCGAGACCCTTTTGACTGTTTTTTCTTTCTGTGAAGTGGAATTCACCCTTGACTCTAAATTTTTCTGTTTTTTTTTCTAATAATTTGGCACATTCAAGGACACAGACCGCAGCAAAGTTAGAATCATCTTCAGCTTGAAAGCTGCTCTTCAACTCTCACTGCGTCTCATACCACACAACACTCGTACAGCCCATCTTTATTTGAATAAAACTGCATCAACCACTGAAGATGTGCTCCAGATCAGAACTGGATAAGATAAAATGCTGAGGCAGTACGAGGAGTAGACTATTCGTGCTACGTCATATATTCTCGCTCTCTTCATGGTCTTCAATATATAAATTGCACTTAATATTTTGATTGCCATTTCGTGAGTGAATTTGCCAATTGATCATATTGTCTATATTCAGTCCTTACAGTTAAGTCTCTCATGCACATTTGTTGGCTATAGACATGGAATCTCTTCTTCATTGAGTCGCTGCTTGTTCTTCTCAAACCAGTCGTAAGACTCACGGAGCAACCTCTTCTTCACTCTCTTCAATTCAACTTCCATATCATATCATCGACATAAAGGTAAATTTCGCAGCACCGACTATGGCCGCTGAAGCATTCAAAAAGATAACGAACAGCAGCGGTCCCAACTTTTCGGCAAGTCTACATTCACTAATATACAAAGATGACGAATGAAAAGACACTATATTTTTGAAGTAGTAGCAACAAGTCCCAACATTTCATGGCGCCAAATGAAAAACAAAACTGGGATTTTCAAGTCAACTCAGAATTCTAAAGATGTATTAATTTAGGCATTACAAGATGAGGAAGTTTCCATTTATACAGCCCGGTGAATACAAACTAACACTGGTTCCTGTAAAAAAGTATATTAAATCCAGAATTTTATCAGCGGGTTATTTGGACTTACGAAATTTGGATCACCGGTGATGAATTTTTCGGACGTTATAATTTATACTATCGATTCACAATCGACAGTTGAATAATCAATACCAAATCCGATACAGATTCAACATGTAATAACTTCAATGAATGGTTGTGTAGAGCATATGCCATTTTTTATTATTATTTATTCTATAAACTTGAGAAAATCAGCATCGAATCAATAGGGAAATTATAGTTGAATAAGATCTTAATGAAATTCCATTAGCACAAATAATGCATATTTATGTTCATTCTGATGGTGCACCATCACACCAAATACGAACCGTATCGCAACTGTTGGATTAGACGACCAGCAGACTCCCCGAATATAAAAATGTTAGTAACATTCATATACGTAACGCTTATACAAATTTTGTCAGACGTTACAATCCTTGCATTTCAAATCATGAAAACGCTATTGAATTGATCACACAATTCTATTTTCATTGTATTTTACTTAATGATTTCATATGAGAAAATTTTAATTCTGAATTGAATATTTCAGAGGATTGAATATTCATTTGTGTTGATATTGATTAAAAGTTTATGTTCTAAACGAGTTTTGCGGAGATAGATCAACCACTTCTAACATGAAGAAGAGTATTTCTGTGGTGTTTCACGAAGATAGATTCGAATTTTCGATTTTTCGAAAAAAATCTGTTTTTTAATGTTATTCATTACTGAAAAGGAAATAAACACGAGTTTGCCTCATAACTCCGAAGCAGTTCAACTGAATTGATTTTTGGAAATCGTTATTTTACTGAAATTTGGAGAATCCAGAATTTTGGAATATATCTTAAGCAACAAACGACGAAAATCGGTTTTCTTTGTAGCGAGATAGAGCGCGAGAAGAAATAGGGGTCATTTTTCCTTATCTGCAATATTTTAGATGTGCCATACTAAATCAACGAATTTGTTCCACCCTGTATATTATTCTTTAAATTTCTCTATAAATTTTCAATAGAAAAATCTGTTTTTCTTCAAAGTATTACGAATATGGTATATTATTCCAAAAAGGCCATCATTATCATGGTGAAACGAACAAAGGCTTAAAAAAAATCACTCATGTATGAAATATTTATTTGGCTAGTCTAATCCCTGTTATAAGTTCCGAATAGGTGACGAAAAGGGCCAAAGTGCGGCTTCTTGCGGAATATGATAGACATACCGCATACAATGGGATTATCCTAATACCTGCTAAGAACATGTTTGTAAACTTCTAGGGATATGATCCTCCTTTGATATTTTTGCGACGGGTTATTGTTGCAATATTTTTCTACGCGTAATGAACACTTATGGATTTCAGAATGAAAGGGATCCTTCCATATCTTTCGAAATCTTGTCTAATCTTAGAAGTGGCCCAGATTATTCCCTAATACACAACAAAGCTTCTATCGGTGCGGTTTACTTATTTCTAACAGATGTATTCATATTCCTAATATAGAAATAATATATATATATATATATATATATATATATATATATATATATATATATATATATATATATATATATATATATATATATATATATGAACAGATATATGGGCAACTCGTCGGGGTTAAAACGCTTTTGTATATATATATATATATATATATTACTATTATGTTAAGGATTCATTTCATTTTGCAGATATCATACAAAATAGAGAAATTGGACCTGATGAAGAAGTAGAATCATTGGATGCAGTAAATCAGTTCGGAAATATAACAAAAAAGAAAGCCATCCTATGGAAGTGGGACTCAATTGTGAAACTGAATAAAAAACTTACAAAAAAGATCTCAGAAGAAATAATAGACTTCTGTTCTGACAACAACGTAGATACGTATCGAGGACAATTTTATAAACAGAAACTTGGATGTGCTATGGGATCTACATTGAGCTCCATCTTAGCTCAATAATCCATGGATTATGTGTTAGACCTAACTACAAAAACTGTAACGCGAAAACCAGACTTCATAATGAAATTTGTGGATAATATGATTTTGGCTACATCGAAAGATGGTATAGAAGAAATTTTAAGAGAAATGAATAGTAAGAAAATAGACGAACACCTAGAATTCACACTAGAGAATGAAACAGAAGAAAAGTGGTTCAATTTCCTTGATATGAAAGCCATTAATTAAGACAGAAAATCAAACACTAATACTTGACAAAAACACAAAACCAACTAATAGCATCCAACAGATTTATCAACTTTAGATCAAACCAGACAATGAAGATCAAAACAAATTTTATTCTGCAGGGAAGGGAAGAATTGAAAAAATAGTACATCCAACACTCCAACAAGAGAACATTGTCAGGTGCTAAGAACTATTAATTGAAAATAACCATCCAAAACCCCTGGTAAAAAAGTTAGTTTTCTCCACACAACAAATAGGACCACCAAACCAAAAGATTCAAGAAATAAGAACAGTAAGATATTGCTCATAACCGAATATTAAACACCTGACACAGAAACTGATGAGAGACACGAAAGATGAACATTTATATATTACTCGAAGAAACATGCTCACCGTGGAAACTTCATAAACAAGACTAAAAGACAAATTAAAAATGGGAAAAGAGTCGATTGTTGTTTATGGAATTCCCTGTCTGGACTGTAGCAAAAAATACATAGGTCAAACCTCACAATTGATCTAAAATAGAATAACCGGTTATAAAAGTGACATACAAAATACTCCCACAGAGCCTCAACCACACACAGTAACGCAGAAGATCATAAAATGGGATATGATGACGTCACTATTCTCGCAAGATCGAACGACACAGAAAAGAGAAAATTTTAGGAATATTTCATATATAGAAAGAAAAAACATGATGAACAAAAAACAGATACCAGAAATCTTAGTAACATCTACACGTATGTGATGTCTGAAAGATGGAAGAAGAAAAAATACCTAGGACCAGTGGATGGGTGAATGACAGGAAAATTAAAGAGAAGAAGAAGAACGAGTAGAGCAAAACACTGTGATTGTGAATGTGATCTATGACCAAATACCTAAGCTAAATTTACTAACGAAAATTTTAAGACTGACCCAAATCAAATAATGAAAATTTATTTTATCATTGTGTATAGATATTTTAATGTTAAGTTGATTGTGTCCCCATGTATAATTTAAGTAATCTCAGATTTAGTAAGTTATGTTGTATGAAAGATGAAAGTATAGACTCAGTTGATAGATACTTATAACTGTTTGATATTCTAGATTACCCTGAAGAAGAACTCAAATAAAGGTTCGAAAGCTTGGTTCAATTGAAAAAAGAGTACTCTTATTGTGCACTCCAAATCCCAGCCTAATACCCCTCAAATATATGGCACAATATTTTATGCGTTGACATTATTAATAAAATACAGGATGTTCCATTTGAAAAAATCAAGATATGATATTTTAAAAAACAATATTCAACAATATTTTGAGTCACTCATGTATAAAATGAGGATAATCTATTTCAATTCATTAATAAAACTATCCATGGGCAATAAGAAAACAAAAGGAAAAAAGTGTTCATCCTCTCTGGCCGAAGGAGCATGCGATCATGTGAGGGCCTATTTTCATGAATTTTTACGGAAGAAAAATATTGTGACGAAACTACTCACCAAAAAAACTTATTACTTTAAGACGTTATAGCAGAGTTTAGGAAGCTCTTGAATCTTCAACAAAAAAGTGGTCTTCCAATCTGAAAAAACCTCCAAAAGTTTTTTTATAGAAAATTGGGACACCCTGTTTATTTTAAAGTAAATTGCTGAAGTAGATTTTTACTTTCTAAAACAATACCGTTTGAATAAAATGAAATCCTCAAGAGTGTACGAGCTACAGAGCACCGCGCCACTGGTGAATCACCCAGTATATATAAATATATATATATATATATATATATATATATATATATATATATATATATATATATATATATATATATATATATATATATATATATATATATATATATATATATATATATATATATTTTCGACTGACATCACAATGTACTTAAACACCATTAACTGGGAGCTTCAAGGTAACGGAAAAACTATTACTGAGATGATTAGCGCAGTAAACGCATTCAAAATTAAATTGCAACTTATGACAGATCAACTGAAAAGAAAGGATCTGAAACATTTTCCGTCTTTGAAAGCAAGGATTCCTCAGTAGAATTATGATACGGATGAGACTGAATTATCAAATATTTTGGGACAATTCGAAATGCGTTTTTATGATTGCAGTGAATTGGCATTGAGGAATTAACTACTGAAATAGCAAGTCAGTTTAATATGAACTCATATTCTGTTGAAAATGAGTTGGTGCAGATTATATGAAATATATATCTGATACAAATTTCTGGTGTTTTATATCTGAAGATAAATATCCGAATCTAAGGTAAATCGCCCTTCAACGGCAATGTTTGAGTCAACTTACATGTGCAAATCTGCATTTCCTGAAATGAAGATAATTCATATGTCATCATGCTGGCGATTAGCACTCTGCGCTTACGTACCATCTTATGAAAAGTATGCTGAGGACATGCAGTGCCACGCTTCAACTTTCAAAGTCACTCCATAGTTAAGTTAACACCTTATATAACTCTTTTGTTTTGTAACAACCAATAAACTCGCAATTTTGAATAATTATGAGTATTTTCATTGATATTATAGAGAATAACCTAACTAAACCTAACCCAAACCTTTACTTAAATAATGTATATTGTCGGGAAAGCTCATATCTAAATATGTTACGGTACACCCTACTTGGGTAGGTAGGTAGGTAGGGTGAATCGTGTATGTACGACAACCCTGCATCACACATACTTCCAGCCTCTCAGAGTCGATCGTAAGTAGTCTGAAGATATATAAAGATATCTATATATCTATATCATAAAATAAGGTGATATAGGACAATATTTTTCTACCGCACTATCACAGTAAATGACAACAAATAATGAAGTATTATTCATTTTATATCTATCCACAAATACCTATCAAGCACTGGCAGTTCACAGAACAAAAATGTTATAGGTATAGGAAGTATATGAGAGAAGACATGCAAGGTCTGACAAGCTACAGTGCCACACTCGCTTACGCGGAAATGGGTGTGCTCATAATTAAAATAAATGTTTAACAGTTATCGTAATCCTCAAACACTTATAGGACAAGTATTCAAAAATTCGCAAGATATTTTGTAACTAACATCTAAATATGTAGATTTGAATATAGTAGTAAGGATAATTTACTTTTCATTATTGAATCCAGCAAAAAAGTGTACCAGGTGCAATATTAAATGTAACATGATCATATTGAAGTAGAAAACTGTTGAATAATGGCTGCATCAATATAAAACTTTCCTTGTAAACTTGCTGAGTCTGATTGTGAAGAGGTTATATTGAATATGATGTCGGTCGGTTAACATTGAAATGACATGACGTGAAGTCGCGATATTGTAATAATACTGGGCAATTCATAAAAGTGAGTTGAAATCTGATGCTCGAAAAGGCCACGTTTCATATTCGTTTTCTAGCTCTCTTGAAAATTTTTGCATTGGATCACGGTATTAGCTCCACCTTTTTCCTTAGATTCTCACAACAAGATGCAATCCTTCCAATCAAATGTTCTCTAGAATTAATTTCGAATTTCAGATTATCTGAAACAATGGAACCAAAAACAATTAAGTAGTCCTCTCGGACTTTTGGTCGTTTTGAGTGTGATGCTCCCTTAACTAATGAGGATTCATATCAGACCAATATCAGAAATAATCTTTTAAATTTGCCATTTGAATGAAAATAACATTCATCTGAAAAAAATATTAGACAACAAATTAGCATTATTTATCAGATTGTTAAACATAATGTCAATGAATTCCAATCCTATGTCAGGGTCGTTTTTATTTCTGTTAGTTCCTGTGAATATCAATTTCTCAATTCTATGTCAAACAAGGTAGGTTCATAGATTTCAGTTTTATCATTTTGTTTTTCAGTTAGAACCATTTTCTTTAGTATAACTGTAGTAAACAAGAAGATCACAATCCCCATTTCGTACATTTACAGCACTTTTTACTGTAGAATAATTTTAAATTTAACTAAGAATGTGTTATTTTTGTTGAAACTGCTTCGAAGATTGAGAGAGCAACTCAATATTATAGCATGCTGATTTCAGTTTGTGCCTTATTCTAGACTCATTAATGATAATAATCCCGCAATATCCTCTCGTATCCACTCTGGACTATATCATAATTATTAGGGTAATGAGAAAAGGGGTTTTATTCCTAGAGTTAGCATCTACAGCTGATCAAGTCATCAAAGTGATCAGTACTGAAATTGGCACAAAAATTGAAGTTGAGTTAAACATCTTGCCAAAGAACTAGAAATTATTAGATAACTTAGGAATGTCATTACAATTATTTCATATTCAATGGTCTACATCGATCACATGTCGGCAAAACAATAATTCAAGGTCGAACAGTTCGATTGATCTTAAAAACATTTCAGGCAAAACTGCAAAATGATACCATTTTCTGTAATGAATTGTCGGCACACTTTTTAATTCCGAATCATCAATTTTTAAATGTACCGAAGTCGGAAGATTGGGTACTACGCCACCTACATCACTAGACGCTTTATATGAGTTACCGTTTTGGTTGGATTAAAACTTATACTCACAAATTATTCGACAATGAGTATACCGACTTACAGAATTTACACGGATTGATTGAAATAGCTTAGGTATATTTTGTCTCTATATGTATCCAAGAGTTGGGAGCTCAGTATTCTCCAGAAAAATAGTGTAAAACTTATAAAATGAGAATATATTAATTCTTGAAGCCAGGAGATTTCCAACGTCGACTCGATGTATGCAATTAATTTCAGCAAAAATCTGAAGAAAATCCGCAGTTTCTCCAAGTAATAATTCAGACTGATGGAATATTTGATCCTCGCATTTGTGGTTGGATGTAAACCCACACCGCCATATCAATATTCAATGTCATTGCCGATTTGGGTTCAAAATTATCGTACGTTATAGTCGCTTCGTTATCACTAATGATATTATACCAAAACGATATTATATTGACACAATAGATATAACAGAACAAACTAAAGCTTTTTTCCCCTATTCTCAATTTTTTACATAGCAGCAATTTGAAATTGAATGATCCAGATATCACGTGGTAGTCATCGAACATACAAATTTGTTCCTCTCCAGTTTGCTATTCATACAGCTTTGTGTGCAGGAGGCTATCGTTGAGCGAGCCCACGGTCATATCTTTCAAAATCTGCTTCTAGTATTTATGAGTGTCTGTCGCAGTTAAGATTACGTTCATAAATTTTAAATGTATTCTTCTATTGAGAATAAATTAGATACATTGAGTTAAACCGCCCCTCCACCTATCCTTCTGCACGAGATTTCAGGAGTTGGCTTGAAAAAAAGCTAAAACACTAATCACAGATTTTTCGTTCTCTCTTTGTTGTGAACTAGCAAAAGTGGTTTGCCAAAAGATCCATATTGGCAATGATAGGAATTTATTTTTCCGAATTTCTTCATATCTGCCTGTCTGTTTCCGAGATATCTTCTACAAAATAAGAGAAATAATGATTTCTGAAAAATTATGCATGTAGAAAAACTCACTTATTCAAATAAAGCTTTCCAGCCTAATCAGCGTGTTGTTCAAACAATATGAAGCAGGCGTTCTTATCATATCTATAAAAATATTCAAATTTTGGGTTGTAAGCCATGATAAGAGTCAAAGGAACAAAATAAAGACAAAATACATGAATACATCAAAATAATATTCATAGTTTTTGAACGATAAGAATCGATAATTGAATATCGAACAACTTCAACAATATTAACACTAATAATGGTAGTTTTATTTTATATTCTTCTGCCTAATGGGAAAAGAATAGCTAGATGCATTTTGTTATGTTTACTGAAAAGATGAATATAGTTTGTTACACTTCGGAAAACTTCTCGAATGAGAAAGATACAGGCTATCCCATTTCAAAACAGGTATATAAAGTCAATATCTCGAAAACTGCAACGCCATTAAAAAAATCTGAGTACGCCACGGGATTCTATGCATATACAGGGTGTTACATAATAGTACGTCACAACTTGAGGGGGTAAATCTACTTACAATTTCAAGAAAAAAAGTTCATATCAACATAGGTCCACAAAAGCTTCGTTGCGGAGCTACAGGGTGTTGAAATTACCGGAAAAATTGATTTTTTCATCAAAAAACTCCTGTAGTTTTTGAGATACTCAGCCCAAATTTAGAATGCAAACTATTCTTTACAGCCTCCATCATTACACGACCTAGATTTTAACTGAAATCCACAAGGTGTTTTCTTTTCCGGAGCCATGTTTTTACACTTGTAATTTTTTCGTATCTCCGACCGTTCTCGAGCACAAAACCATTAAAGGATTGTATGCATTCGCTGAATAGAAAGCACTTCTAATTGAAAAAATTACTAGTAGGCTTTGGTTTTTTTCATTTATTTATTTATTTTGACTGTTGCTAAAGTTGAACCAGTGTCTTCTCGAATTGTTTAATAAATTAACGATTAGTTTCAAGACTTTTGAAGTTATTTCTATAAGAAAAATGGCAAATTTTACTAACGCCTAATTGGCTGATATCCATTACATGTACGCTCTTGCTGACGGAAACAAAACAGAAGCTAGGCGTTTATATCAGGTGGGCTTTTCGAATCGAGTAACACCAGACAGGCGAACATTTTCAAATATCCACAGAAGGTTGAGGGAAACTGGTACTGTTACTGCAAATAATCATTTAAAAGGTGCGACTCAAACTATGAGAGCTCCAGATATTGAGGCAGCAGTTTTGAATTGTATTGATTTGAATCCTCATGTGAGTACAAGAAAAATTGGAAATCAGTTGAATACTTCACATCTTCTAGTTTGGAGGATTCTCCACGACTTTTTATTGTACCCTTTTCATATTCAACGCGTCCAAACTTTACTTCTTCGAGATTTTCCTTCAAAACTGAATTTCTGCCAATGGTTTCTAAATGAAATTAGAGAAAATGCTCATTTTGATAGTGAAATAATGTTCACAGACGAAGCTAACTTTTTGAGAATGCTATCACAAATTTTCACAATAATCATTATTGGGCTGAGGAAAACCATTTCATTTGAAGAATCTCATCATCAAGAACAATCCTCACTAACGGTCCCGCTAATCGGCAATTTCTTGAGGAGCAGTTACCTTTAGTGCTAGAGGATGTGCCACTTTTGGTGAGAAACATAATGTGGTTCATACATGACGGGGCACTAGCACATTTCACAGGAGAATCTAGGGAATTCTTGAATAATACATTCAACAATAGGTAGGTTGGGGTGGGATCGAACCATGACCTTCTAGGTCACCAGACTTAAATAGTTTAGACTTTTAATTTTGGGGATATCTCAGAAGTTTGGTTTATACCACTCCGGGGAGCACTGTAGAAGAATGGAGAGATCGAATAATAACCTCTTGTGACACGATGAGAAAATTCCCAGGAATATTTCAGAAAGTGAGTGATAATATGCAAAGAAGGACATAGGTCTGTATTCTTGCAGGTGGAGGACAGCAATTTATTTAGTTTTCAATTGTTCTCTTTATTAATTTGATATTGAATAAGTATAAAATGAGTCTCAGAAGACGAGTTATCAAAATAAATGCTAATTTTGGGCATACCTATCGAGGGTTTCTATTTTTTTCTCATTAAGCGAATAACATACAATTCAAATAATTCAAATTCAATAATTTTTCACTCCAAAACGGTTGGAGATACGAAAAGAATTACATGTGTCAAAAAAGTTTCTAAGTTGAACGAAGTAGACGAAAATTGATAGTACGCTGATCATTGGCGTACTGCAAGAAAGTTTGAAAGGGCAAAAGAAGACATGGCCCCGGAAAAGAAAACACCTTGTGAATTTCGGTTAAAATCTAGGATGTGTAATGATGGCGGCTGTAGAAAATTACTTGCATTCCAAATTTGGCTGAATATCCCAAAAACTGCAGCAGTTTTGAAGAAAAATACAATTTTTTCCGGAAATTTTAATACCCTGTAGCTCCGTAACGAAGCTTTTGCGGACCTATGTTTATATGAATTCTTTTTCTTAAAATTGCACGTAGATTTATCCCCTCAAGTTGTGACATACTATTATGTAACACCCTGTATATCTATAAAACCTTTTCAGCATTTCCAATATATTTCGTCATAACCGAAATATACGCGCTATCTGAACTGACTCATTTCGCCCATCACAGAAACTATGACAGATTGACCAAATTTGTTTGTGGCATCTAAAGTTTCTTCAAAAAGCAGCACGATGACGCGAAATCTGTATGGCTCCCAAAGCAGAGTTATGCTGAAGGAAATGCAATTTTCTATAAAAAATGTCCTATGCGTCAAAGTGAAACAATTTTTATTTCATCAGATTGAGTATGTAGGAGTTAATCTACTAAATATGCAGTCTTTTAAATTCACAAGAAAAGATTTCCATTGAAGCATTATTTTTAATCACCATATGTCCTGATCAACTCAATAAAAAATGTAAATATAAATCTGTTGTTCTCGAAATATCAAAATTAGTCCTAATTATACTATAAGTGTGAAAGTTTTTCGTTTGATATATTCACATTATAATTCACAATTAGTAGCAGATACAGCTAAGTAGTGTTGGAAGAAATTTGTCCGGTAGATAGTTCAACACCTAATGCGAAAAATCATGAAATTTATTGAAATTGTAAACATGTTACGTTCCAGACATATCATATTCAGGTGGTATACCATTTTAGTATTGCAATTTACGATGATGAAGTTATTTTATATTTAACTTATTAATCTAGAAAATACAAAGCTAGCTATTTCATCAATAATTGTCAGACTTATTATCAAAATGCTATTAATCTTTTGTCGTATGTAAGGTAATACTTTCATATATTGGACTGTGAAAATCGAGTTCTCTTCTCAATTATACTATATAATTTTACTATAACTAGATAAACTAATCATATTCAAATTATAGTAGCATCAAATGCAGCCAATATATACACAATCGATAAAATATCTTAAATTTTCAATGTATTTTAAGTGGTAAAAAATAAATATCTACAAAAATTAACACTCGAAGAAAGTTTCATCAAATTGAATCGAATTCTCCAGTTTTTGCATTCCGCCATGGGAAGTATGAAATTTTATATTTTTAACTCATTTCTTATAGTTAAGCCACAATTAACTCAAATATTGAAAATACCGGTCACGTCAGTTTCGTCAAATCAAGTTACGATTCATTTTGAAAGATCTATCATTATCGGATTCTAAAACTCATGTTGGAAGCAAATTAACATGAATTTAATAATTATTCTATCGCAACTCTGATATAATAATGGGAACAGATTCGTCCGTTTTAGTTTTTATACATCGTTATGAGAAAAATTAAATAATTATTTCTGGGAATGTGTTATTAACAAATTCTGGGCCATTAATTTATATGTAGCTTATTATTTTATTCTGGTTGAAGAAAATAAGACATATGGTCAAATATCAAACGAAATTTATAAATATCTAGATTAATTATTTTTTCTTGAAACCTATAGGAAAAGAATCAGGAAAAATGAATTCATAATTTTTGAATTGAACTTGGAAAGAAAACGAATACAAATTCCAACCTACTAAAACAAATGATGCATCGAACTTTTTGTTTTCTCAAGTTGGTATTACTCACGGCAGCTCGTTAGCGCCTTCACATCGCTTCTTTTTATTGTGTATTGTATTCGAAAATTTTACAAATTAATTAATTGGCCCGCTAGAGGCCAAACAATTTTCTGCATGTTAATAATTATTTTAGACCTAATTAAGTACCTAGCAGGGGTTGTAGCACCCTTGCCTACTTTTGATAGATAGATATTCACAGGAGTGTAGGCTGAGTACCAACCTCTGCGACCCAGTCGATGGTTGATTCTAGCACCTTGAACTCCAGATTATGAAATTCAAGTTCCTCAAGCCTGATCCTGTTCCTAGCTGGACATTTGCACATGAAGTATTTTATAGATTCTTCATCTTTCTCGTATAGTCTGCATCAAGGACGCTCAATCAATTCCAACTCATCAGATAACTTCTGAGGCGCCAGTTCCTGTGCATTGGGCAATTAAAACTCTTAGGTCTTGTCTTGAGAGTTTAAGATAACCCATGGCTCTCGCAACGGAAATTTCACTGAACCAACCTGAAACTAAGTCATGTGAGACTCATTCAGTGCTCCCATTTAATTAGATGTATTCACCTGTAATTCTCCAACCTTGTGGTGTACATGATTATACGGAGCACACGATCCAACGCAGTATGTCCCTAGGCAGCCACTTGGATGGATTATGCATTCGCCTTCTCGTTTCCCTTCTCTGCCATCTCTATCAGGCCTATTGCCCTCCCCTTGTCTGACCAGATAGTACACCATAAGCTAGGTGTAATTATCAGATGCCTATACTTTCAGTACATTTTGGCCTTCCGTTTTGCTTTATATTGCCTTTCGTGTCAATTCTTCTCGAGCAAAAAAAATGGCACAGTGGTCAATGGCGAATATTCTGTACGAAGTTACTCTTGTCACTCTTCTAACCACCTGGTGAAGGTGAGCAAGGCTGTGTAGCAGTTCCATGACTGCAATAGATGTAGAACAATGCGCCTCAGTGGCCATCATGTAGGTAGTTCTCTATAATTTAAAGAACTTGAATTTGGATTACTTTTTGATGCTGCACTACCACCGAGCAATACAGCCATAACTGATACGTGGCCTCAGCACAATCGCGTATAACCAGATAAATTATTTTGGATTGGGTCTTCATTTCTTTTCACAGGTCATTCAACCAGCCCATGGGGAATGTCTATGTTTTCCGAGTGTCACTAGAAGTTTACTTTCTATTATAACCCCCAGATTTCTTGTTTCTTTGGAACCTGTAGTAGACACTCCATTTAGAATTAGAAAGAAACGGATATCCTATTTTTCCTGATGATTAGCACCAAAATAGTTTTCTGGAAGTTCACATTTAATTTTTCGGGCTCACACTGTTCTGAAATAGCCTGCTACAATGACATCGTCGTAATCTCTATCATAATAAAGAGTACATCATCAGCGAAAGCGTATATGTTCAGTGCGACGACTATTTCCAGTAAGTCGTCAAGCAAAAAAACTATTGCAAAGAGGGAGAACTCATCCCTGAGGCAGCTCCTACTCGCTGGAGGAAATGTTGATTAATCATGCATTTAGCATATTACATTACAACTCCACAACAATATCAGGTACACCTCAAGCTCTTGCAATCTCACATAGCGACTTAATGGTAGTCGAATTGAACGTATTCTGTATATTTTATCCATTAAAGTTGCGATTGCAGTCTCCTTGCTGCCAAGAGATTATGCTAAATCAATTGATTAATCTTTTTGGAAGGTGTATTGATACCCTCTCATAGCATTCAGTAATAACGCTTTATAATTAATCCATCTAATATCTCCTCCATGGTTTCCAGAATGAAAGACGTGTGATCTTTCGGAATGATTCAGGCGCTGCATTCAATTTATCGACCTTAGGTTTATAAACAACAATAACCTTCTGCTTTCTGATTCGGATAAGTTCCCAGGTCAGACTCGACCAGAAAAGCCGGGTGAGGCTGCAACAAAGCAGGCATAACATCATCCTCTCCATGAGCCATAAATAATAGGAACGAACGAAACACTCACTTAAGTTCTTCTGAATGGATGATAGTTGTTGCGTTTTTCCAATAGTTCCTCTTTGATCTATTAACGAGAGTCAACAAAGAGACGACAATCCTCATGAAGTCATTGGCTTTAAGTAACTGACAGTCTCGTGTGTGATGCACAAGGATCTCTAACGTCCGTATACTGCCCCCCTGGACCATTTCCAGATCGAATGGACTGTACGAGTACTCATAAAAGAACCCTGTGTAGCCTCGAACAGACGTAGGTACTTTCTCTTTCCCGCAGAATTCGTGCCAGGATTATCTTTCAGCTCTCCTAATTTTCTTTTCTGTTAGACAATAGAGTACAACGATAATGGTCTACGTTGTTCTTCCACTACAATTTACATCTCTATTCGAGTCTCGTACTGTCTAGTACTAACAATTTTATAAAGTAGAACACTGCTTATTGAAGCCTGCCCGCCTGATGATAACGCCTGAAGTGAACGATTATGCTTAATTAAACATTTCGATACAAACGAGAGAAAAACGTATTCTATCTTTTGATTAATTCCATTGAACTATCTTGTTGTATTTTCAAAGTCATTAAAACCATGGTTTCTTTCAAAATTGAATTTAGGTATAATATACCATATTTGAAGATGAACTTGAAAATTTGTTTTGAAAGAAAATCTTTCATATGTGATTACAGTTTTTACCTTCAATAATAGCCTCACATATTAAGGGATCGAATCTAGGAGGGATGGTTTCATCGCATCAGTGTTTCTCCACATTGACGCAACATAATTGGAGAATGGACAAAGTTAGTAATCTTATAGTCAAAGTTTGCGGCGTCGGCCATGACTTCATTAATCTATAGGATACAATTAATGGCAAAAGTTATGTCCTCTCGGATGGCCTTCGTATAATTGAACACAACAATATTACCTCCGGATTATCGACATGTCGAATCTTCCACCCTTAAACCAACAAAGCAGGAAGGCAAGAGGAAAAGTAATCATTTAGTTCCTTCTTAATCTAAAAATTGATAAAGATCTGATGCGATTTTTTTCAATCAGAGAAGGTTCAGTATAGGGTGAATTAGGAAAGTTGCATTCTTTTGTGTGTTTGACAATATTCATCAATTCCTTCGCTTTTTTATTGCATTAAGGAAATGAAGCAGTAGTCTCAAATTTTTCAAGAAGGCTGGAGATTTATATATCAAATATTTTTCTGCTTTCAATGACTAGAATGAGACCCCCGGACCTTCAGGTCAGCTTGGTGTACCCTATCTTGCTTTGGATCATAAGTTTGAGTATTATATTTGAAAATAAGCCTAGAATTTGAGTAAATTTTCGTTTGTAAAGCAGATTGATGTTGATTATGGATTTTATAAAATATGTTCAATTAGATTCAGCTCAAGAGAACTATATGGTATACATACACTATTACTTCAGGGTGATCATGCATTCAGATATGATTAAAT
Source organism: Cryptolaemus montrouzieri (assembly GCA_013387265.2). NCBI lineage: Eukaryota > Metazoa > Arthropoda > Insecta > Coleoptera > Coccinellidae > Cryptolaemus > Cryptolaemus montrouzieri. The sequence goes on from JABFTP020000144.1 coordinate 36,876,537, forward strand.
TTTTATCAAAATATTCACGAATAATCGAGAGCAGATTTCTCAATATAAGATCAGGTATTTTTATGAAGACAGCTATACTAGAATTACTTAAATACGGGCTCCTTTAACCGTAAAACGGTTTTCACGAATGATCGAAATCTTTTATACTATGGTGAAATCATGAAGTTAAGTAGAGTACAATAACTTTACATGCTCAATCAGAAATCCAGCTTAGAATTTCGAAATTTCAATCAGGAACGGAATTGGATAATGGGAAGTTCACACATATCTATAATCTATGAATATTCAATTTACGCACAGTTTTCATTAGTGTGTTCCATATCTGCTCATCAGGTGATCATATAGTGATCTCATATGCTTCAGTTCAGATGGTAAAGAAATATTTTTGCCGGTTTTGTAATATATTATCATACAGATGTGAAAAAACGATCGGATTAGTCGGTTCTCATTCTCGGACTGGCGTGCAAAATATTTATCTTGTTGGTTGTATTTTTCAAGCAACCTTCTTCAATCGCAAGTTGCTGAAACTATAGAAGTCACTCAAAGAGTTATTTCGAGACAGAAACCCTTCATCATGTATTTTGAATTTGAATCTTCGTCACTGAAGCTAAAAAATTTCTAGAATTCGGTTTCAACTCTTCAATTTCATTTTAAAGTTATCTATATAATAAATAGATGCCAAAGCCCCCGAAAAAGCTATCGGGGTTAGATGTAGAGAATGAGGTGGTCATCCCACGCGTTCTCTCGTTCACATCTAGTTATCATCGAAACACTGGTTTGAAAGTTCTGAGCTGAAAAATTTCTTGTCTGGTGTGAGATCGGATCACCATGCTGGGAATATACATTTTTCTGCCAAGGAATTTCATCCAAAAACGTTACACTGTGTTTCCATTCATTGAACTCTAAAAAGGTTCTCTCCGAAGATTTTCCTCAAAATGAGGAACGCCTAAATGAAGGCCCACAAAACATCAAAACCGAATCGCCTAGCAGTGTTTAACATTTACTTCCCACTGGAGTGCTAATCGCAAGCATGATGACATATGATCGTCAGTTAGTCGATTGCGATATTTTGACTCAATTATCTTCATTTCAGAAAATATATATATATATATATATATATATATATATATATATATATATATATATATATATATATATATATATATATATATATATATATATATATATATATATATATATATATATATATATATATATATATATATATATATATATATATATATATATATATATATATATATATATATATATATATATATATATATATATATATATATATATATATATATATATATATATATATATATATATATATATATATATATTATATATTCTTTTGAAAAGAGAGGATATTCAAAATTCGAATCATTACATTTACATTAAATGCCGTGTATACATGAAAAGTACCAACGATTTTTCTCCTTAGCCGCTTCATTCTTTCTTGCATTTCATGATTTCCAAACGAAGACAAGGGTGAAAGGAAGGGGAGGGGGTTTGGAACAGGAATCTGTAACAATGGAAAAAGAAAACCAGCAGAAAAATATTTCAACAATCATACTTCTTATATGTTTAAACAAATCTAAGAAAAGATTTTACATAACAAGCAAGGTCAAGAAAAGGACTAAGAAGATAATAAAAAAATACATAACCTTTGATATTTTCTCAAATTCCCTCTCTGTTCGACCGAGAGAACCCCGATGGTCAGGTTCAGTCTTCCAAGTGATGCCGATTATGATCTATAAATGTTTTAGAATCATTATGGACCCAATAATTTGGGTTGACATCGCCCATATACTATTTCTTCGTGGAAATTGTTTAATTCAAAGAAAAATTTGCGAAAAAAATTTTGACAGTCGTTAGAAAAATATGACAAATATCATACATGAAAAAGGATAACTCATTAATGATGCTATATCTGCCAATTTACTGCAATCATAAAAACGCATTTCAAATTGTCCCAAAAATTATGATAATTCAGCCTCATACGTATCATAATTCAACTGAGGAATCGTTGCTTTCAAAGACGGAAAATGTTTTAGATCCGTTCTTTTCAGTTGCAATTTATTTTTGAATACGTTTACTGCACTAATCATCTCAATATTAGTTTTTCCTCTACCTCGAAGCTCCAAGTAAATGATGTTTAAGTGCATTGTGATGCCAGTCAAAAATGCCAAATCAGTCAGCCATTTTTCGTTTTCCAACATCTGAGTGTCATCACCTCCTTCGTCTAGAAAAGCTGTTATTACGGGCAATAATTCTTGAAACCTTTCACCTGACGTCCGTGTGAAGAACTAAATCAGTGTGTTCAGCTGACTCCCTAACTTAAAACTGCAACTTAAATTGCCGCAGTTGCAAGCTACGGATGAAATTCACAATTTTTGTTGTAATGCCCATAATTTCATCCTTGTTTAAAACTTCTGAACACAGAACTTGTTGATGTATAATACAATGGAATGAAAAAAAGAAGGGAAATCTTCATTAGCTCGACACAATGCCACAAAACCGTTTTTGTTTCCATTTTGTGATTGTCAAAAATTCTTCCTCAGCCAACTAGTCATTGAATACCATCCGAATAAGAATGCATAGCTGGTCAGTGTCTGTCATATCGGTGGATTCGTCGAACTGTACTAAAAATTAGGGGCATTTCATGATATCATGTTTTAGTTTATCTGCCATGTCCTGACTCATGACTTCAATACGCCTTTTGACAGTCGGACGAGAGAACTGAAGTTCTCTAATAGCAGACATGATTTCTGTTTTATTTTTAAAATGCCCAAATAAAGTCTCACCTGCTTCAATAAATGCTTCCTTCACAACCGATCCATCTTCGAAAAGTTTCTTCTTTTTCGCCAATATATGACATATTTTAAATGACGCGTAACAGCTTTTGATAGTTTGGCTGGTCTTGTGAACATGGTTTGTTCTTTCTTCAAACAAGATATCAAATCACGTACTTTTCGTTTTCTTGATTCACTCTGTGGCGGAAAATCCATTTCATAATTTTTACGAACCGTTTTATGATACCTCTCTAAGTTACCACGCTTAGGTGTTACAACTGACGCACGACAAATAAGACAAATGCACTTTTCATTCACCATACAAAAGAAAAATTCTTCCTCCCAATCGATATTATAATGATACGTTTTAGATTTCTTCGCTGTACTCATTTTGTACTATTAAATAATAAACTTTTTATCGACGTATTATTGCCTTCAAGTTTCAATTCAGAATGACTTCAATTCCTGCAGGCGCAACATTCATATCGGCGTGAACGAAAGTCTCGAATGTTCCAGTGAAACGCGCCGCCCGAAATTTCTAGAAAAGCGGCAAGAATAAAAAACGCGGCATTTCTTCGACAAGTTCCTTTGATATAGCCGCCTTTTGCCGCTAGTAGTTGGTTACCATCTTATTAAAATTTCCTTTCTTCTCGAGATATACTCAAAAAGCACTCGCGATCGACCGTTTGAGCATCCCTGCTCTAGCTCTTTTGCTGAAACCTCGACGTGAATTGTACACAGCATTTTGAGAGCTTATACTTATTCTGAGAGACTGTTTTCGAAAACAAAATATATGTCAATAAGTCACACACATTTCCTCAACTGAAGAAATGAATACTATCGAAGAAATTAAGGAGCCACTTTACCAAGAAATCAACAAAGACTTCAACAAATTTTAACGTCTACTCCAAATGTAGTAACACATTGTACGTTCAAAACTTGAAATTTATATCAATATCTAACAAGTAGGGCTGTCATCAATGAAATCATAAAAAGTTAATTCATAGAGTTTCGAAATAACAACCATGCATGCGCTATAATTTTGATCCACTACGACTATAAACCGAGATTGGACGAGAAATGAGAATGATAGTTGCATTGCACGCAATCCAGAAATAAGAGGGTAAAACTGATAATTGGGAAGTGTGTACGATCTGGGATCAGGTTATGACCCCAAAGCTCGTCTTTCCCTGGTCTGTCATTACTTAAATACACCACCGGGGCCTGATCTGTCACTCATCTAACTGATATCTCGTGTGTAATCACCTCGACCGTCTGGGCGGTCATTACGGTACAGCGATCATTACTGCTGCGATTATATTGTCTGCCATATGAGACTTCACATTTCAACCGTCAGATGTTGGTAACAAGGACAAACTGGGGTAGAAATTATGAAAATTTTGTTGATATTATAAATCTTATAAACAGTTTCGCCCTAAATTGTGTTCAACGAAAATAGACGACAAAGATTAAATGTTACTTTAATAAAACACAAGAACTGTCGCATTGATTAGATTTCTGAAATAGTAATTTGTATATTGAAAGCACACAGTGATAGCTTTTCAATCGTCAGAGCATTTTTCTATTAAGAGACAATATCCAAATGTTTTCTATGTAACATATAGTTTCATTTTATTTAGTTCGATAGATGAAAGTTTGGTATAATTATGAAAAACAATAATAGGAAAATGGCCTTCACGCCAGGAGCATAATCTTTCGATGAAAATTTTCAATCACATTTTCACACATTAACGGCTCTAGTTCGTCCATACCGCACGCATATTGTCTTTGAGTATTCCACTTGGCTGTAGAGCATTGGAAAAAATCTTGTCTTACAGGTAACCTCAAAGTGAAAAGTCCAAAGTATTAAATCACATAATCTTGAGAGCCAATTGTAAACACCATTTCCAGAAATGGCTCTGTCAGTAAGAATGTCTTGCAAAAAAGTAATGGTTTCACAACTTGTGTATTGTAGCGCCGTTTTGTTGAGAATGAACATAGTCCACATCCATTCCTTTCTATTCTGGTATTATAAATTCATCTATCGTGATGCGATACATCAATTCATTAGCCAAAACGGCCACACCGAACACTCCAGCTTCATTTTCGAAGAAATACGACACAATGATCCCTCCCGACCAAAATCAGCTTCAAACAGTTGCACATTATGGATAGGGTGCCTCAAATACGACAACTTCACTTACTAACGTAGCCTCCGAAATTAATGTATTTTATTGGTCATCATGATGGTCACATATTCTGGATCATTCTATTATCAACAACCAATTGGCAAAGACACGACACTTTAGATGGTCAGCTGGCTAAATTCTTCTATTAAGTAAACTTTGTAGGTACTTGAGCCGAGAAAGCCCAGAATATGTAGTAAAAAACATTTTCAGCTTGATGTTTGGTATCTTATTCACAATATCGAAATTTCAGGCGCATATTTCATATACGGTATATATACAATAATATATTGAAACAGTTTGTTGGTGAGTTTGTCGAAAAATTCTGCTTGTGTGATTGATGATGTTAAATATGATGGTGCTCCTCCGAATATTAATTCGAATACTAATTGATATAATGTTCTTTTTGGACGAGGATGAATAGGAGCAAACTTACCCGCACAGTAGCCTGCTCATTCCCAAGATCTGACGCCCCTTCATTTGTGGTTTTGGGGATATCACCAACAACTACTGACAACTCACTCCTAATTATGTTTTCCGATCTGGTTCGTGCTGCTCGGTTGGGACAAGTTTTTGACCACATGGTTTCCTTATCTCTTCCGATGAAACAATTTTCTGATGACGTTGTATTAGATGATGTTTGATTATCATCTTGTTCATCTTATGAATGAACGCTTTCGTCATCGTCAACTTGTTCCGAATCATCTTCCTGTTCTGATTCATCATATGCACTTTCTTGAACTATATCTTCATTTTCAGAAGGTTTTTATTTTCGCCCCAAAAATTCAAGTAATATGTATCAGTAGTTTTCCGAATATTGTATACTATAAATTGACTTTTTTATGTTTGTGCACAGTGTGTTTAGATCATATCATCTTTAGTGCTACTTCTACTGGTGTTCTTGGATTTTCAAGCACATGGAATTCGTTATATTCAGTAAATTTACGTTCCATTTCAAAAGATCTATTTCCTCTTAAATCCACCTTCAGTCTTTCAAACTTCTCGACTTGTTCCACTATTTTACCAGGATAACGCCTAATATAAATAATACCAAAGACACTCATAATTTTATTTCTCTGCTTGAAATGTTCGACATGAATGCTACTGGTTGGGAACCTACTCGCCCTGTCTCGGGAAGCTGTCTCGACAATGTCCTCACAAATCTTGAAGGTACGTCAACTGTTATGGAAGCTCACATATCTGATCATTCTGCACAAAGTTTTGTTTTTTCTGAATACATAAATCACCTAAAGTTGAGAAAGTCTCAACGAGAAGATTCAATAAAGTAAACATGGATGCGTTTTTAACGAGTTTATCCGAACAGTCTTGGGATAATATTATGGCATGTGATTCTCATGAGGTTAAACTAATGTGAAATTATTTTCAATCAAGTTACAAAGAAATTTTTGATACCAGTTTTCCTCTTGTAAAAGTTGAAATAGGGCATCAAGGCAAAAAAGTTTGAGACAACACCCCAGATTAAATCTATCACATCCAAATTTGATAAACTCTATATCATTTCACGAGCAAGGCCAGAATTTATGGGTGCTTATAAAAAAGTGAAGAATCAGTATGATTCAGCTATAGTAACAGCAAAGACCTCCCATTTTAATAACATAATAACAAAAGCACAGAATAAATCCAATGCTGCCTGGAGGGTTGTGATCTCTCTTACTAATAAAATGACAAGAACTAGAAATGAGAATATGAAGCAAGGTAACCCATCTAAGCTTTTTGAAGATTTCAACAGGTTTTCATAAGTGTTGATCCTAATATGGTGGAGAACCTTCCGAAGGGATCATATTTAAACAGAAAACTAAGAAGATTACAGAAATCTATCTATATCTTTGAAATTGAGGAGGCTGAGGTTATAGCAGTCTCTTAAGAATGGAAATTCCAGTTGATGGGATGGCATTCCAATAAGTGTTCTGAAGAAGTCTATCCATCTGAACCAATGGCTTATATCATGAATCATTCTTTCAGGGAAGGTATTCTTCCTGACGCACAGAGTTGGTAAATTACCATCCAATAAGCCTTCTGTCCTCTTTCTCCAAGGTTTTCGGAAAGGTCCTGGCAACCAGACTAATTAAGTTCTTCAACAAGTTTAATGTTATCTCAAATAGCCAGCATAATTTCATCAAGAACAGAAGTACAAACACAGCAATTTTTGAATCGATTCAAGCTATAGTTTTATCTCTGGAGAAGGGGAAAGTTCCTGTCGGTTTGCTTCTGCACCTGTCGGAGGCTTTCGACTCTGTGAACCATGCCCTTTTGTTACAGAAAATGAAGATGTGTGGGGTTAGAGACAACCAGTTAAAGTAGCAGAAGGTACTTGTAACTATGAGTGGTGAGTCATATTTGTCGAATGAGGAGGAACTAATAATGGAGGTACCCCAGGGCAGCATACTGGTTCCGCTATTGTTCATACTTTATATCAATGATTTTCCATCAGTTTTGAAGATAATTCTAGTAGATCTGTTATGTATGCGGACGATACCAACGTATTGCTGAGATGTGTGGATGTTCCCTCATCAGTCACTGCATTTGAGAATACTATGGACGAAGTTGGTGAGTGGTGTAATGCGAGCAGCCTTCTCCCTAATATGCAAAAAACTGGGTGCATTCACTTCAGCTCAACTAAGTCCAAGATGCAACCTTCCAGTACACTGACACATAGTGGTAGTGATTTGAAGGTGGGCACTTCAGTAAAGTTCCTTGGTGTTACCATTGACAGATACTTAAAATGGGGCCTTCATATTGAACAACTGAAGAAGCGACTGAACTCTATTACTTATACGCTGAAGGTTTTATCAAAGCAAGTTGATCTGAGTGTACGAAAACTTGTTTATTATGCCAACTCTCAGGTTGACAATATATTTGTTGCTCAAAAATGGGCAGTTAGATCAATGCTCAGAATAACATATAAAGAATCTTGTTTTCAGAAATAAAAACATCCTAACTGTTTATGGTGTGTATATTTATAGGTTGTTACTATCAATTCGTCAGCATGACCACTATTCTAAAGACCTTCAAAATGAAAATAACACAAGACGAATAGAACCCTATATCTATCCTCAGCACTCATCAAGACTCAGAGAAAAACATCCTCAGTACATGGCCATCAAACTGTTTAATAAACTGCCCAACCGAATACAGAATTTGACTAGTTACAATGTTTACAAGAGAAAAATATATGAACTCGTTTTGAGGTGTGATGGAAAACGTATATGTCAATTCAAATCTTTCCTTAGAAAGATGTTAATAATAGTACTAAAGTTTGAAATCCTTCTCCTTCTCTTTTTTTATGCGCTGTTCCAAGGCATAGGCGAACCTGTTACACCACATGAGTGGGAGCCTAGGAAGAGTTGAGGTGTCTGTTTACTCGCTTCTTGAAGAGTGCCAAATTGTAGGATGTTGGAAAGATGTTGGACGGAAGCGAGATCCACAGCTCACCAGACCTGTAAACAAAGGAATTCTCTTAGAGAGAGGTTCGAGGGGTCTTTAAATGTACCGCCATATGATAAGAACTCCTTGCTAGCCTAGTGGTGCTGTAAAACATGAGTTTTCCCGGAATAAGGTCTTTTAGCTCGTTGGAGCATCTTCTGTGACTGTGAAAGTATCTGTAAAATAGAGAAAGGTTAGCAACTTGTCTTCTGAGAGCCAGCAGTTGGAGATCGCGGGTGATCTCCGGGTGGTCGATTAGGCGCACAACATTTTTGAATTAATTATACGTTATAAATCTTTTGGGCAGAATTCCATGACATTTCCAATAATTTATTGTCATCTATGATCTGATAATAGTATATGTGTTCCACAGCTCCGCTCAAATTGACTGAATTTCATTGAAATTTATTTTTCTGAAATAATATTTTTGTATATAAAAATTAAGAAAACAGTAACTTTTATACATTTTGTCAAAAAAGTACCAGGAACTGATTATTTAAAAAATCTACTCAAAAAAATTATCCAAATTTTTATTGTTGCTAAGTTGGCACCACTCTTTTCTATACTGATGCAACGTTTGTACGCGATCTGTCATTAAGTTCATTTATAGTACTTCATTTGATGAATTTATCGATTAAAGAACTTATCCCAAATTTAGTATCACAAATGGAATTTCGTGAGCCGAATCGCTGAAAATGTTACAGAAAGCTTACGGGGAATCGATTGTATCACGTTCCTATGAGTGGTACAACAGCGGCCGAGATGTGGTGGACGATTTGCCTCGCTCTGGTCGGCCATCTACATCTTCAACTGTAGTTAATATCGATAAAGTGAAGAAAATCGTAATTAAAAATCGTGATTTATGTTTGAGAGAGATGGGTAATGGATCTCAGGAATCAATTCATACCATTTTAACCGACTGTTTTGGCATGAAACGCGTTGCCGCTCGACTACTTCCAAAAGAGCTGAATTTTTTCGAAATTCTAATCACGTGAAGGTCGCTGAATACATGCTAGAACGAATCAATTCCGACCACCTATTCATGAAACTCATTGTAACTGGTGATGAGACATGCGTTTAGGTATGAGTTTGACATGCAAACCAGTCAACAAGCTTCGGATTGGCGCTATCCAACTGAACCGAAAGCAAAAAAAAAGGTAATGTTGAGATTCTTCTTTGATTAAAGCAGTGTTGTTCAATCGGAATTCTAGCCAAACGGTAAATAAAGAGTATTACCTGAGCGTTATGCAACAATTGAGAGGGCAAATTCCTCGAAAAAGACCAGATTTGTGGGAAGAAAATTCATGTATTTTGCACCACGATAATGTACCATCTCACAAAACAATCATTGTGAATGATCTAAAACCTTTCAACCAATTACTTGAATTATTCCAATCAGATAAAAAGAGGAGGAGTTTTTAGGGAAACATCCAGTATATAGCTGTTAAATTTATCTATTTTAGATATTAGAAACTGAGGTGAGGTTGTGTATTGTGGCACACTATATCTCAAATACCTACCTGCTCCATTCTTCTTCTGAAGGCTAAGTTCTGAGGGTGAGAGCTTAATAAGATTAGTCAACTATAGTTTGTCAGATAGAGGTACTTCAAGATTGATTATGTCCCCAATCGGGCATTAGGACATGACATGACATGATATTGATTCTATTACCAACTCGCATACTCTGTTTGAGGGGTTCTCGATCAATCCGTACTTATTTAGGTGATTTTTGAGGGTACAGTGCCCCAATGATGTGGCAGTTAGAACTCTCAGGTCTAACCTGGAGATATTAAACTACTTTTTGCCTCGTGTAGTCAAAGGTTTGATTGCAACGCAAGAGTGTTTGAAACCTGTGAGGATCAGCTACTTCTCTCGTACTTTCAGGTGAATTCCTAGCCTATACTCTGGTCTAGTGAATACCAAGTCCGTTCCTCGGGATGCCAATGAGTCCGCCTTCCCATTTCCCTAAATGCCCGTGTGGCCCGGAACCCAAAGCAGAAGGAGCCAAATTGTTTTTCCATTTGATGTGCACAAGTTAAATGCCAGTGTGCTATCCGTAAAGATTTTTATTAACCTACTTGTCAATCCCCTTGCGAGAAGTAGGTCAACACAGTGGCCAATGACAAATATTTCTGCTTGAAAAGCAGTCTCTAGCACATTCAGACAGATGGACAGTTGTTTGACAGCACTTCGATTATATACACTAGCTTCAACTGTTTTTTAAGCCGTCTGTGAAACACCAGGGATCTTAAGTAAACGGTCGTTGGAGCTGTACCATTTCTGTTTCCAAGGAATTATTATTATAATTTAATACAGGGTGCTTCAACGAAAACTGAACAGAAGCTATATCTACCAAGATACTCATTTCTGATCAAAACGCAAGAACAGGTCGATTTTTGTTTCAAGGGGGACATCTTTTGGGTTAAAAAATTGCCTGAAATATCAACCCCTTAAGCGGGGGTTGCAATCCATGAACATTTTAAATAAGGAAGATGGGTCGAGTGATAACTCGAAAGAAAGGTGGTATTTTTGTGTACATCGTCTTGAACGAATTTCCATTTTTAATTGAACACTGTAAAAGAAACAGGGTGAGCAACTGAAAGATAGGGAAGACTATTTCCTTGAGACTATTCAAGTTTCAGAGAAGTCAAATGGAACAGATCCATGCTGATCAATGGCAGTCATCATCAAGTACCATCCTCATCTCGAATTTCAACCCCTAGAGCAGGAGTGACCACCCTTGAAAATTTGAAAGAGGGTTGATGGGTCGAGTGATACCTCGAAAGAAAGGTATTATCTTTGTTATCTTATCTTTGCTAAAGTAGTCCCAAATGAGTTCTCTTGAGGTGATTTTCAATTCTCGGGACGAGGAAAAAATTAAGGAGGACTCAAGCATTACAGTCATTAAGGAGGCTGAGGAACTGCAAGAATGTTTTTACTGGCTGAAAACTCCATTATTGAGAATGCAGTGTGACTGTCACATTGTCGTGATGCAACACCCAGCTGTTTTTGAAGTTTGTTCGCACACGGAAGACTCTTTTCGAAGTCTTTCAAGGATCTCTCGGTTAAACTGTTGATTAACCATTCAGCCTCGCCGTGGCTATCAAAATAACATGCAGCATGCATTCGATTATTGACTTGCCCATTGGTGCTTTTTTGGGGCTTGAAGAAGTTGCAGTTCGCTCTTTTATACTATGCCGTTTGGTTTTTGGGTAGTACTCAAAGAGTCAAGACTCGTCACCAGTAATGACACGTTCCAGAAAGAGGAAACCATTTTCAATCGATCCCAAATGTCAACACTCAGTTCTTTTCTTAGGTCAATTCATTGGTCAAAATCTTGATTGATGAAGGTGTGATTCGAATTCATCTGTTCCGCGATCATTCTGACTGTCAACTGTCGATCTGAATGCACAAAATCTCTTAATCTGTTGACATATACATCTTTGTTTGCACTTGAAGGCTTTCAGCTTCGATATTCACCTTCAATCAATTCTCTTCATTCTGAAAATGCCTTTATCCACCGAAAAACCTGGGTCGTTTTCGAAACACTTTCTCCATGTGCCTGCAAAAATTTTTCAAATGTTTACAGTGTGTCCAAGTTTGCAACAACATTTGATAGCACATCGCTGCTCAAAACTTATGACACTCGTCTTTAGAACACACAAGAAAAAACTATTTCACGAAAACTAACGCTACCGACAATCAACTGACTATAGCGAGCTCATACACATACTGAAGGTGTATCACTTGTGCACCTGACTCTGTTTGGAGCCTGTCATTTAACGCTCAGCAAGATTGCCGTTTTCAGTCGTATTACTTCATTTATAAACCTCGTATTCATTATTAAAAATCTCTAGATTATGATAATGTGTGTGGTATGTTTTCAAGACTAATATCTATCCTTCATCAATAATTGCTTTAATTTCGATGAAATGTATTGATGTTTAAGACACGAATTTTTACGGAACCAACTCCATTTTGAAATACAAATATACATCGCTTCTCATGAACAAACATCTATATGAAGGTCTTGAGGCATCTATGCATCAAAGCAACAATCCATCAGTATACATTGGTAGCATTGTCCCTTTTATGTATGGTCGAACACGGAAAGACTGGAATCCCATCAAATTTATCGAAATATCTCGCGCATTTGTCTATACCAGCCACCTGACACTTCATAGTCAAGCATTGTCCCGTCAACCACCTCGATTCTAGTACGTTGTATCGCAGAGAGATGCTGGGTGCCGATCTGGGACGACGTCGACCGTTTATAATGTCGACAGCGTTATGGATGTTGTGAGAAATCAGTCGCCATTTCCCTATCCCAAAAATGGAATAAAGTTATCGCTGGGTTTATGTAAAAGGGCTAATTGACAGCCGCCGGTTCTACTGATACTGTTTCAATGGAACACAAAGATTGATATAGAATTGTATCTATATAGAAAGTAGAAAACTAGAAGAAAAATGAACTTATTCAAGTAAGGTGCGAACTTATTCATAGTAAGGTATATTCAACCAATTCACCGGACATGCTTTACGATTTCTTATATATCTCACTCTAGACGTAGGGTTAGAAGATTTCGCGTTTGTGAGATTAAATGTTTGACTTACTTTTTGTATGAACCCATTGGGCCTGAATTGAACAGATATTAGTTTTCAAAAGAAGCTGAAAAAAAAGTCAGAGGCGTTCAATAAAACTCTCAATTCACTAGTAAATATCAATTATTAACGAAGATCCGACCTGGTTGTAAAAAAGATGCGATGGTACGTCTGGTAACACAGCCAACTTTTCAGTGATTCCTATCAAGGCCTAGGATAACTTAAAAATCAGTAGTTCGCTAGCTAAAAAGGAAAACAACAATATGACGATAATACATTGACTACCAATACTTTAAATTAAATAAACATTCATTAGCACCTCATCAAGTTTGTACCGTTTATCTAGAGGATCAACAGATCCTAATTGTATTAATTAGTCAAACAGACAAACATTTTGCAAAATGAACTACAACCTGCAATTGCTTATAGAGCCAGAGCAAGCACATTGATAGTATTCCTATTGCAATCTGTAGAATTCGGTGAAAAATTATATCACTAACCTGTCACTCTCGAAAATCAGAATGTTAAAAAACTATTTGAAAAATTTTCAGAAAAATTATTTATCAATTCTTCAATATGCAGGTTTATTGAGACCGAGGATACAGACTTAGCTCGTATGAGATTTGAAATGAAAAGAGGGCCTGCTATTGGGATCTTTAGTATAATGTCGTTGTAAGATGCTCCTGAAGAAGAGTCAACGATCAGGGGAATGAAAAGTAAGTCGTCAATGGATATTTGCGAGCTAATTGTGGTAATACTGGATATGTCACTGCAATTCCGTCATGTGTTGTGATAAACAAATGTTGTGGCAGGGACAAATGGCCTATGTGATGCTGATACCTATTGGCGTAAAAACAATAGTTCCCTAAGCTGCATTTGACGGTGAAAGGAAAGCGACACGATTCGATTGACGCCATTGAAAGTGCGGTGATCGATGCGCTAAAGATCATTCCAAAAAAGGAGATAGAGAAGTCGTTTGCCAACCTGTAGGCGCTTGCAAATTTATGTATATATGCAGTAGGCGAATACATTGATTCATATAAAAGATTTGTATCAAAATTGATACTGGTTGTTTCTATTTTCAAAAAATTCGGTTACTTGTTTGGAATGGATGGTGTAGTGAGATTGACAATATGCTTTCTCGGTAACTATTTCAACATTTTCGCAAAACTGATAAAATTGAGTCACCTTACATGTGAACTGAGATAACAAAGTATGAAAAATTGTCTCATAGACGTTTGACAATTCTGATATATAATGGCAAAATTAGGTTTCATACTCATACAGATATAATGATATAATTGATTGAGATAAGCATCTATTGGTTTATTTGTGGTTGTTTGTATTATAATATAAGTGATCAGATTTTGTTATTTTCTCAATATCAAAATGCGTTATTCGTTTATATATTCATGAAATTAATTCCCGTACATATCAACATCTCCGATGATAACTAGGAAAATAATTTTTAATTCCATTTTTGGTATCGTTGTTTTATCATCCATTTATACGATCAGTAATTTATATGACGAATTATTGCCGGTTTGTGCCGTGTAATTTTCATAAATGTTCTCATTGAATGGCAATTTGATTATCAGAAATTGTTAGTAACTTTTTATCTTTGATAATAGCTTAGTAACTTGGGTACCTATTGCACTTTAACTAACACAGCTACTTGATACTATTTTTAATGCTAACATCAGAAGCAGCTGCTCGATCATATGCTTCTTTAACATCAATTCAGACTGCAGTAGATAAGAGCACCAAATAATATTTCTCGCTTTTGCATGAACAGAAACAACTGCATTTTCTGTTTAATAGTTTCTCTGTGATTTATGATTATTCGTTATATCTTGAATTGATAAAGACAACCGGAAATGGGTATAAGTTTTTATGAGTTGTGGAGAAGGATATGTCGAATTGAAAGACTCGACTTGGTCGACAGATATAACTAGAGACCAGACAAGTTAAAACTGGCTAGAGTAGTACCAGTACATTGAATGGGAGAAACATGGACTTTAGCAACTTAAGACGAATCTCGGTGCTGCCTGTTATCTCTGCAGTGTTTGAGACTCTCTTGAGAATCGGAATCATGTCTTATCTAGAGTCAAAATCAATTATAAATGTTTGCCAGCATAGTTTCTTGAGAAGGAAATCCACGGTTACCGCCAAGGCTCATATAACTGAATACCTGGAAACTTTTGATAACAGTTAGGAGGTGAAAGTCGTCTATTGTGATTTAGGTAAAGCCTTCGATTTCATTGTGAGGCAGTCTTTCTCAACGAATATTGTGGACTACAGAATCAAGGGAAATCAAGGGAAATCAAAAGTGTTGAGTCCAACGTACAGAACAGATCCCATGTGGTTACATGGAATAGTAAACTTTTGACCGCATAATGGGTTGACATTGGGGGGCCTTAAGGGTCAGTTTTAGGTCCTTTCCTGTTTGTCTTATACATAAACGACCTACGGTTATGTGTCCCCACTGGAAAGACATGTATTTATGCTGACGACACGGCTTTTATGAGCAAGGTAATGACAAGAAAGGAGAGTTCACTGCTTACAGAGAGCACCATGGAGGATGTTGAAAAATGATTCAAGATAAATGGATTATGCCTAAACCTAAATAAAACCCAAAGACTGGTTCTCTGAATACGGACCGTGGCATTGATGAAGCGATGATAAACGTATTGGAACTTTTCTTGGATGGGTCCCTTACGTGGATATTAGGGAACCCTCTTATGTAATTCATTCTATTAGACGGATCCGCTACAGTTAAAATCAAGATGTGGCGCTCTAAACGTACTATGTTCATTTCCATAGAAAGACTATTGAGGCTCGAAGAGAGAGCAATAGAGGAAGTGTCCCAGACCTATAGCTGCAGGTCCATGATATGATATACTTTCCATACCCTTAGTATTCACACTTAACACACTCTGCACATAAATAAGTATAAGGTAGAGTATTTGACACACACGAAAGTACATTCCCTCAACTCCAGAGGAAGAAACAACATTGCAAGATGACAAGAAGACTCGTACGCAGGAGGGTTTCATCTATCTTCGTTTCAAGCTATCAATGAACTCCCCGAAAAGTTGAAAAAATGATGTTTACACATCTGAAGCAGGTGCTCCTCAAAAATGTATGCTACTCAATAGATAAGTTAAGGAGTGTAATCTCCATAGAGTGAATAAATTTTGTGTGAAGATGTTAAACGGTGGCTGATTAGTGATTTGCTTTCTATCAGATATTATATGAGTATATTGTTCTATTTCTTGTTTTATTCCATTTTTGCTTCTATTTTGTACCAGAGGGAGCGTTGCTTTTCAACTTGGTATATCAACATTTTTCTTCATCAATTTTGATTGAATAATTGACTCCCATAGAATTTTAAATGGATAAACTTTATTGTACCAGTTATTTGTATGTGTATAATGAAATTAATTTCAATTTGATATCGAAAACTTTTGAGGATCAAAAATAGATCACAAAAGATTTAATTGTTGGAATTTCTGGACATTCATTTTGGATGTTTAACTAATAGTCTTGTCATATAATCATGTATACTGTGCACAAAAAGATTGGTACATTGCAATAATTTTTGAAAAATGTGAACATTTGTTGTACTTGGTATAATGGTGAAAAACAATAATGTTGTAAGTAACAAAATACAAATTCTGGACTAAGAATATCAAGCTTGAAAATATTAAGCGCCAAACATAAATGTTAACAATGACATTGTCAATAAGAAATAGCATGTTAGGTATGTAGACGTCTATATTTTCTTGCATAATTTGAGCCCATAATAAAGAACTTAGATCTACCAACTACTTACCGTTTTTTGGTAGTGGCCAATGGTCAAGGTAAGCTTCTTTCAGTAAATCCGAGGCCCATTCCATGAGACACAGATCTGGTAGGAAAGCGGATCATGATGAATTTAATAATTTCATAGGGTGTTGGTGTGTGGGCTGGGTATGAGTGGTGGTATTTGAATGGACTTTTCAACAATAACCGGTTGAAAAGTAATATTGCATGATAACGTTGCTGTTATTCAGATAAAGATATGCGAAATTAGTGATAATCGGTCCTAAAATCAATTCTTTTGGATTCAATTACTTAACGGAAATTCGGCGATATATTGATGAAAAGAAAATACTTTGCAAGTGATGATAATTATTGTGCATCAGATCTAACAATGTGAAAACATTCATGTAAGCAAACTATCTCTATGCAAACATAACTTTTATGTGTCTCGAATACTCGTACCTATATTTCGCCAATTAGTGTATTCATGTATACCTACTCATTTAATGCAATATTTACGATTGTTGAATCGGTTAATCCAGAAGAATCTACATCAAACTCTGAAATAAAAACTTGATATTGCCTTACTGTCTGAGCTCTCAGCAGGCAATTAATAACTTTCATGGCTTCCATAATTTCCAAACCTTTGTTTTAGGCATTATTTTTTATGCATTCCTCGTTCAAAGATTTTTTTCGACTTTTGAGGGCCGTAGGTCCACTTATGTATTATATGTGGGGTTGACGATTTTAATTGATAAACAATCTAGTTTCATCCATACTCTAGGCAACGAACCGTTTCATTTATGATTTATTCGAATTAATAATAGAGTAACAAAAAGATTAGAAGGCTACTTGGAATATGCCATAATGTCAAATTTTGATGTGAGCCAAGACAACAACGAACCGTACCAAATCTTTTATTTGGTTCAAGAGAACAGGGATTTGAGGGAAAACCCTATTTCCCGCATTGTTGATTCATTTGTAACAGCTAGTCGTTGAGTTGGGTGCAAAAAATGTAATCAGAATTACTGTTTACCTGCTATTCATTTTTCTAAATATGTTGATCTGTTTTAGTCTTTTGTTATCAAACACACATCCAATATACTCTCTTTCTGATCGAGGTGTTACGATAATTAAGTTCAACAAAAGAATCAGAACCATTTTAGGTCCCAAATACCATATTCTAATTCTGAGGAAAATATTTGACATCCAGAATAGTTCCATTTACATACGTCAATAAACCCATAGAATTGTATTACACAAAGTTTTCCAAACCATTTGGCATCTGAAATATCAATGTACATCAATGTACGATGTTGAACATGAATGAATATGTATATTTAGCCTTTAACATGTGGATATTTTTAAACCTTTACGAACAGGTTATCAGATAACGAACACTATAGATTAGTAGTGTCAGTGATGGGACAGTTTGATAGAATGCCCACTTAGAGAAAGCTTCTCATAGAACCAGAGTATGCTTCTGGACTTCTAGACGGATCTGCAGGAAAACATGGGGTTAATTCAAAGCACTTCTATATTCTATATTAATCAGACGATAGATCATTCATGGCTCTGAAGTGTGTGGAGAAAAAGCCAATAGGCAGATGGCTGAAGAAAACTCTCTTACAAACAAATGCATGCCAGGCTTTTATCGGAGCATTTCGAACTACACCAACCACAATCGTAGAAATACATCTCGATTTCTTCCCTCCATCTTTCAGTCAACAACAAGACAAAAGGACTTCATACTAGTCAAATCAAAAAGCAATAATCTTATACAATGCTATAAATATAAAAGATTCAGGACTACTTGCTGAGCATCATGACTACCCCCTCAGACATAATGCCTAAATCAACGGTCCGAGATCGATTCCTCTAAGTGTCCATCTCCGAAGGAAGGTCCAAATTAAGCCTGTCTACTAATAGTTCCTAAACTTGGAAGATCACAAGAGCAGGAATGCAGGGTGCTTCAACAAAAACTAAACATTGGCTTTATCTACCAAGATATGCATTTCTGATCAAAACGAAAAAACAGGTCGTTTTTTGTTTCAAGGAGGACATCTTGTGGGGTACAAAACTTGCCTGGAAAATCAACCGCCTAAGCGGGGGTTGCAATCCTTGAACATTTTGAAATGAGGAAGATGGGTCGAGTGATGACTCAAAAGAAAGGTGGTATCTTTGTCTACATTGCCTTGAACGAATTTCCATTTTTAAATGAAAACTGTAAAAGATACAGGATGAGCAACTGAAAGATAGGGAAGACTATTTGCCTGAGACTATTCAAGTTTCAGTGAAGTAAAATGGAACAGATCCATGCTGATCAATGGCAGTCATCATCAAGTACCATCCTTATCTCGAATTTCAACCCCTATAGCAGGGGTGACCACCCTTGAAAATTTCGAAGAGGGTAGATTGGTCGAGTGGTACCTCGAAAGAAAGGTATTATCTTTGTCTGCATCCCCGTGAACGAATTCTCATTTTTGTTTGAAAACTGTAGAAGATACAGAGTGAGCTACTCAAACTCCTATGGAACTAAATGAGAATAGAATTATTGCGAGCCGTCATAAAGGCAATCGAAATCCTTAACTTAAAAGGTATCACTGGATCGAAATATTACCCCTGCTCTAGGTGATGAGGGTGATTTCGAAAGATGACAGGTTTTGATCTAAAATAAATCTATTCCAGTTTTTCGCACTTATACTCCAATAGTCTTGGGGCGATAGTCTTCTCTATTTTTCTGTGGCTCACTATGTATCATCTACAGTTTTCAATTAAAAATGAAAATTCTTTCACGGGAGTGCAGACAAAGATTATACCTTTCTTTCGAGTTATCACTCGACCCATCTACCCTCTTTCAAATTTTCAAGGGTGGTCACCCCTGCTCTAGGGGTTGAAATTCGAGATGAGAATGATACTTGATGATGACTGCAATTGATCAGTATGGATCTGTTTCATTTTACTTCACTGAAACTTGAATAGTCTCAGGGAAATAGTCTTCCCTATCTTTCAGTTGCTCACCCTGTATTTTTTACAGTTTTCAATTAAAAATGGAAATTCGTTCAAAGCAATGTAGACAAAGATACCACCTTTCTTTTGAGTCATCACTCGACCCATTTTCCCTATTCAAAATGTTCAAGGATTGCATCCCCCACTTAGGGGGTTGATATTTCAGGCAAGTTTTGTACCCCAAAAAATGTCCCCCTTGAAATAAAAATCGACCTGTTTCTGCATTTTGACCAGGAATGAATATCTTGTTAGATATAGCCTCTGTTTAGTTTTCGTTGAAGCACCCTGTATATGGTGGCAATCGCAGGGTTAGCATATCACAAAATAGGGACTTTAACTGACCTTACACCAGCAATATATCATATTTCTGAAACGGCGATATTACTTTAGACAGGCTGAAAATGAACTATAGATTCACTTTCACTTGGATACGGAATCATTCAGATATTAAGGTAACGAAAAGATGAATCGATTATAACTACGGTTGTCTACGTTGTTCCATTTCAAACAGAAAAGCGAGCAATACCAGCGTAATATATTCGGACATATTAATCAAATAAATTTCGAAACATACCATCCTATTTACAGAATTGGAAAGACCGATACACAAACTGTCATCGGTATTCGTATGGGTCACAACTCACATATTCACAGAATTGGACTGGCTGATGAGGATGAATGTAGACTCTCATTAGAAGCAAGTGAGACGGCCAAACACATCTCAAGATGCCCAACAGTTTTCATGTTTTCGGCAATATTACCCAATAGCACATCGAACTCGAGAACCATTTTTTTGAACATGATAATCGAATTTTTCCAAAAACTGGATTTATTTCAAGGTATATGATTCCGGGTATCCTTTTCATCTATAATAGTCCGCAACGACACTTGAAACGGTATTAATCGCCTGCTGAGTATCAATACAACAAAAACCTTATGATAGTACTGACTTTGAAATGATTTTCACAATAATTTATATTTTTCTTTATTGGTAGGTTTTCCTACCATGTCGAAATTAATATTTTTATATATCTTTTGTATTGGCAAGTACAAAATTGTTATAAATCTACTTTTATTGTTATTCGAACAACTTTTAATTCACTAATATTTAACTTGAAGTGCATCACGCTCAGAAATAAGCATTTAAAAGCAATGAAAACTAAATCTTTAGGAAAATTCATGAGGTCTATTGTAGAGGTTGCTTCTTGAAGAGAATTAATAAATACGACAAATTTAAATCTATTTTTTCATTGATCATATTTTCTGAGTGCTGTTTAAGAATTCGTAAAATTTCTCAAATATCTATTCTCCAATCCGATTTCTGATTTGAAAAACTTCGTCTGAGTTCTGTTATGCTAGTATTAAAATTTGTATGGGTCCTACCTATGTAAAATTTATTGAATCGCTGCAGTTCAACTTGTAAACATGTCATTATTTTTGTCAGATTTAGATTTATTGTTCTTTATGTATTTGTTTGAATTATTAGTGGTTCAGAATGATTTCAGCATAGTTTTGTGCAACCTAATGGTCTAATATAGCTACAGTGTAGTGAAACGTATCACGATTATTTTACACTTAAGTATAATTTCTGGAAATTCTAAATTGTTTTATTTTATTCTACAGCTTCTACAGCAATTTCATAAATGAAACACTGTTGTTGTTTAGGATGCCAAGACTTCATTGCGACACCAATATATAATTTGTATCGAGTAATTCAATATAAAATGCTTGTGTTTTCTTATAACAATTTTCTAAGATAACGAATAAAATAGATGTAGAATAAAAACAATCAAAACTCGTCTACATCTCTACTGTTCCTGTTTTCAGGCTTATATGAAGATATTTTCAACATCTGTCTTCTTCCAACCGGAACAATTCCAATTGTCCGATTCGCACCTATTTTTTTCTAAAATAACAATAAAACGCAAAAAACAGTAATATGAACATGTGCATACAATAATTCAATAGCATACTCATTATCCATAATATTGCCAATTCTTTGATCTCACTATCTCACTAAGTGATTCTCCGACTAGTTTTTTTGTATGTTAGATTCAAACATTTATCATCACCATTCTCTCCAATGTGTTATAGCATGAGGTTTGATTAGACCCAGCCTCGTTTTTTTTTTGTTTTTCGTGGTTTTGACAAGCAAATCCACTCTCGATCAGCATTAAATTTTGGTTTAAATTTAATTTTGCTCCTCGAAAACCTTGAAAATATTGAAACACTGTTTTGGCAATTATAGAAGCATTTCAGGGTTGAATGCGAATCGTCCATGATGAACTTGAACCAAGCTGTCGACATCAAGTATTGACAATTGTTACAAAACATTAAAGAATTACTGACCGGAACAGGTTAATTAACTGTTGTAATGGTTTTGTTTCTAGAATATCTAAAATTGGAGAAATATTTCAATTCGCTTTGAACTAAGAAATTTAAATAATGAAGTTGGATGAGATCAAATTATAGCAAGGCTAGTTGAAAGAAAATTACAATTGACACTACCTATTAATAACTTATGCCTAGCTAGATCAGAGTCCCTTTACCTCAGTGTGTGAGATCTTCGTCTAGAACCTAGAATAGAGAGGAACAGTTTGGATTTCGAACAAATAGATCAACAACGGACGCTCTCTTCATAATGAAACAACTAAAGGAGAAATCAATAGAGCCTGCTTACATCTGCTTTATAGACTTAACAAAGGCATTCGACAAAGTGCGCTTGACAGACATCCTACAAATTCTAATGAAAAGACAGTCCCAGTCTCAAATGTACAAACTAATTAAAAACTTAAACACCGGAAATGTGACAAAGATCAAGTCAGGCGAACTACTGCACCTAACATAAAAACACCAGGCGGAATTAGACAGGGTGACAGCCTGAGCCCTTTCCTTTTCAACCTCTTGATGGATGAAAAAATACAACAAGTCACATCCTTAGATTTGGAATACAGAATGGGCCACTCTAAAATATCTGTGGTCTGCTATGCTGACGACGCAGCTATTATAGCAGAAACGGAGAACTATCTTCAGAGACAGCTCCTTAAATTCTATATAGTCAGCCAACAACTCAACATGGTAATTTCAATATCAAAAACCAAAGCCATGACATTCTCCAAAGAACCTGTCAGGTGTAAAGTGGTTGTGGAAGACAAGTCAATCGAGTAAGTCAATGTCTTTGAATATCTAGGCATGGACATCTGCAGCTACCACGATCCGGCGAAGGAAGTAAGATGTCTCATAACTAAAGCAGCAGCTCTGTCAGGGTGTCTTAGAGATGTGATATGGTAAAACCAGCACATGGGAACATATAGCAAGGCGAAGATCTATAAGACTTGCATCAGACCTATCAGGACTTACGGCATAGAAGCACGCGAAGACACAAACAAAACTAAAAGTATGCTACGCGCGGCCGAAATGAAAACCCTAAGAACTATCCTCGGAAAGACCAGACTGGACAGGATAAGAAACACTAACATACGAGCTCAATGCGGCATAGTAGACATAGTCAGATGCACGAAAACAGATTACCGCGCATAATGATGGAGAGCAATCCACATGGAAAGCGCCCACCAGGAAGACCCCCAAAAAGGTGGCAGGAAAGCTGGCAGTCCACCTCGCAAGAAACCATCCAGAGACGGCTTCGGCAAGCAACAGACCAATAGGTCTATTTAAAAGAATAAGAAGAAGAAGAAGACGGCTTCATTCAACTAGCTTTATTACAAGATAAATATCGAAATCACAGAAACTGATTAATAAATTACTAACTCTAATCAAGGTAACTAATACAAAAAAAACTCAACTACAAAGTTTAACCAATTACAATAAAAAGAGTCTCAGACGAAATGAATTCAAACTACATAAGTACAAATTTTCAATTTAGAACAATCTGAGCTTCTCAACTAAATGAAACTGAATGATAGAGCTGAGTCAACAGTTAACAAAGGTAGAAGAGAAGAATTGGATCATAAATAGAAACACTTAGCTTTTTAGGAATGAGATTAATTCCCACGATGATTGAATAGTGTTTGACATCAGTTTTCTGGTATTCCTGTACCTTAGAGCTTACAGGTTACTTGATTGGCTGAATATGGTTCGCAAGGTGACTGCCCTAGGTGGCAAGACTAGTTCCCTAAAGACCTGGTTACACCAGTCGTGAAATATCAAGGTTTGGCATAAAGATGAAAACTCATAAAATATCTTGACGATGAAAAAATCTATAACGATACCATATCCCTCAAATATATATTTTTAAAATGAACAGAATGAATTTGACTTACCCTTGGAATAGCAGATATCGATCTAGGTTAATATAATAAAAGAAAATTCGAAATCTTTCACTCTCTAATTGAATTAATTGTCGAGGAAATCTGGCAAAATTACCGACTACTTATAACGCCTCAGACGATTGGAATTTTCCAGAAAATAAAAAGAATACTTAATTTCTATTACTGAAAATTATTCACTTCAATCGCTACAACAGAGCTTCAATAAAATCACAAACGATTCCGAAGATTTCTAAGTGGAAAGAGAACGAATCTAATGAATTCCGAACTTATATAGAGTCGGTTCTATAAAAAAACTATTGATTTACAAAAAAATAAGTAAAAGCGGAATTATTCTCTTCACAACAATAAAGTGGAAATGACATATAGAAGTCTGCTTTCCGTTCTCCCACAGAAACGAAAAAACGATCTTCTTTCAAGTACTGACTTCACAATTAACCTGTGAACAACCTAGATCAATACCTGCGACACCTCACGGATATAACTATAATTTTCATTGAGTATCATTACCTGTACATTCTTGATTCGAATTTCAAACTGTTTAAATATTTAACTTGATGAATTGAGATTGAATTATTAATAAAATTATGCAAACTGAGTTTAAAAGATATAAATGATTAATTCGACAAATCGGACATTATAAACTTTATTATTAACAGAGGAAACAATCATGATTGAAAGGAATGAACCTGAATTTTGCATACTATTTTGATTACTTACTTGAAAAAATCCCAAAAATCCCCAGAAAACGGTACATGTAATTGACATTGCAGAAAGCAATGCTAAGCCTCCAATTTTTCGCCTAAACACATATATATCTGACAATCGAAGTTTTCACAGCCCACACCGATTAAATACAAACCAATTCGAGATATAAACCAATCCATAGATTCAATTGAATCCCCTGGATTGAGAGGTTTAATTGACAGTGCCTGTATATAATAGATGTTACGGAAACAGTGTATGATCGCCTGTTATCTTCAGAGCCTCAGGAACGTTGATCCCACTTCTGAAATGTTAGAAAGGACTTTCGTGGATTAGACTCGCCAATTCCCCGAACACATTGTTCAGGATGATTCGCGACCCTCTGGAATCAACGAGAAGTTCAATAAGTTTCTATGAAGCACACCGTGTATTCATTAACTGAGATAAGTCTGAATTAAGACAACATCATTGTTTTTAATCTTTCTATAATTGAATAGTTCTAGAAAAGACGAATGATATTTTGTATCATATAAATAAAGCAATGTTGAATGAATGAGGCTTACATAGGTAGATGGAGACAAAGTTCATATCTAACTGAATATAAGCTGTGTTGAGTTTCCACAGATTATAAATGAGATAAAAAACACAAGGTTTAACTTTAATCTACACTTTATTTGAAAAAATTCGACGACGTTTCGCTGACACAGCAGCTTTGTCAAGAATGACAAACAGAATGAAGAGTATAAACAAATCGTAGAACAAGTTGGATGAATAACAGGAAAATCCACACCGAGCCATTGTACAGTTAGTATGAAAGGTAATAAAAACTAATTAAACAAGTTAAGTAGGGGTGAATAATTCACATCTACCTGCTCATTCAAAAGCTTGTCCGAATGTTTGTATCTATTTATTTCTAATGCTTCTAGGAGATCTAATTTTAAACTTTTTGATTTTATATGTAATATGTCAAAGTTTTTATTGAATGAATGGTTTTCTTTTATTAAGTGGTTTGAATAATTTGAATCAGATTTATTTTTATCAAAGCTACGTTTATGTTTAGATGTTCTTATGCCAAAACTCCTATAGGTCCTACCGATATAAATTTTATCACAAGAACCGCAATTGAG
The DNA here is from genome assembly GCA_013387265.2 of Cryptolaemus montrouzieri. Taxonomy (NCBI): domain Eukaryota; kingdom Metazoa; phylum Arthropoda; class Insecta; order Coleoptera; family Coccinellidae; genus Cryptolaemus; species Cryptolaemus montrouzieri. The sequence goes on from JABFTP020000144.1 coordinate 36,902,498, forward strand.
TTTATAGATTCCTGATTTACTTGATTTTTCAACACGAGATTTATTATTTTTAATATGTTTACCTAAGTTATTAGAAGTTTTGAAAGTTATATTAAGATTTTGTTTGACGAGAAAGGATTTAATATTTGTACTTGCAGAACCGCAGAATGTTAAACTGTTGAATATTTTATAGTCTTTATGAATAGGATATACTTCATTTATTGCTTTCTGATACAGTTTTTTACGAATGATTAGATCTATCATATCCGGATTATATGAATTATTAATTGCTATCTGTTTGATGATGTTTAACTCTTTATTTTAATCTTATACTGATAAAGGTAAATTGAGTAACCGATGTATCATGCTGTTTAAAGCTGCAACTTTGTGTTGAATTGGATGTAATGAGTAGTTATGTATAATTGTATCAGTATGTGTTGGTTTACGAAAGACCGAAAAACATGATTATTATTTCGTTTAGTGATTTTCAAGTCCAAAAATTCATGGAATCGTTCTGTTCAATTTCTATCGTGAATTTAATGTTCAAATGGATTGAATTAATGAAATTAAGACATAAGACATACTAAGATGTCGTCAACATATCTATACCAATAAATAAATTTGGAAATGAGTGGATGTGTATGAATTTTCTGTTCAATATTATTCATAAAATCTCTGCTAAAAGTGGACTCAAAGGATTTCCATGATCAAACCATTTTCACTATTGTAATAGATGTTGTTGACAGAAAAATAATTTTGTTCAATGCAAACGTCCAACATATTCAATATTTCTGATTTAATTATTTGGTTAACATGATTCGAATTCAACATGTTTTCGATTAATATTTTGACATCACCTGGAGGAACACTTGGGTATAAATTCTCAACATCAAACGAAATAAGTTTTGCGTTAGGTGGTAGGTTAACGTTTTTCATGTTATTTATCAATTCGAAAGAATTTTTATACCTTTTGAATGAGCAGGTAGATGTGAATTATTCACCCCTACTCAACTTGTTTAATTAGTTTTTATTACCTTTCCTACTAACTGTACAATGGCTCGGTGTGGATTTTCCTGTTATTCATCCAACTTGTTCTACGATTTGTTTATAATACCATACTCTTTATTCTGTTTGTCATTCTTGATAAAGCTGCTGTGTCAGCGAAACTTTGTCGAATTTTTTCAAATAAAGTGTAGATTAAAGTTAAACCTTGTGTTTTTTATCTCATTTATATCATGGATCTACATCAAGTAACGGCCTCCACAATTCAAAAAAATTCCACAGATTACTTGATCTCCAACTGTTATTCAATGAATTGTCTAATCAATTAAACAATGTGAACTCATCATTTCTAAATAAATCAGATCTGTTGCAGATGATATTACATGACTAAAGCATTGGAATTTTGATTGCTTTGACCACCTTATAATATGTAAAGGAAAATTAAGATTGATACTCATAATATTCAAACGCCTTCAACAGAATCTACAGACAAGGGTAGATTTTGTTTTCCAGTATAGGGAATCAGCTTAGCAAAACTTTTTTTGTCTAAAAACGAAAAATGAAAACTTGTCAAACAAAGGTCATTTATAATAATATACCTAAGGACAATATTGGATTCGCATATGTGTATCTTGGTTATTACCGAAAGAATAGCGATTTGAAAATTTCAATACCATTTGCTCCGTTTCGGAAGTTGAGTGTGGAATCATGAAATTTGTTGTACCAAATTTTTTGATAATAACAAACCTACAGATGATACGGAAAATACATAGATGTATCATGGTTATTACCGGAGATATGCCAATTTGAAAATTTTCAATTCCTTTCTCTTGATTCAAAGAGTGATGGTGTATCGAAGAATTTTCATATCAAAAGTTTTTGGTAATAATATGCCTAAGACCGATATGAAAATCGCATAGATGTATATTTATGTTATTGCCAGATGTATGACAATTGAAAAATTATTAACCCCTCCTCTCAATTCTGGAAGTAAGTATCCTATAAAACCTTATTTTTACAAAAGTTTCTGATTTCAACATACCTAAGAATAATATGAAAACCATATGAGTTAATCATCAAAAATTAACACATGGATCAAGAAATCCCGGAAATAACCAATGGAAATAAAATCTACTAAAAATTCGAATTTATTCATCTATACAGGGTATCCCAAGTTGAGCGACCTATTAGACGTTTATGTAGAACTAATAATGCTATCGTTTTGAAATTTTGGTAGTTAATTCAACTGGTCCGAAGCTATATTTCCGAAATATTTTCACCTCAATGGCACTTCCGGTTATACCGGAACTGCATACTAACTTTGTTATTTAATATACAATTCCCTGTATATTGATGACTGCTTCGATAATAATAGTTATTCCAACAACAAAAACACCCCTAGCATATAAGTGTAGCTTGTTTCGTTCATGAAATATCTTAGATCTACGGCGTGAGGTCCAAAATAATGAAAGGTGTTTTACAAACAAGAAACTATGCGGGATATAACTCATATCCGACTGAATCTCAATCAGCATATAGAGTGCTCTTTTTTCCGCCTCACATTTCGAAACGAAGAAAAATCGGAAACTATGTTATTTGAAATTGTAATCCATATTTTTTCTCAATTCATTAGTTTCGCTGTAAAAAACTGAATGAATTTCCCTATACATATCCTGTACCTGAGATTTCAAGTTTTCAGGTTATGGTGAAAAAACGAATTTTACGTACCTACCAGAAGTTGGCAAAGGGGGCTTAGATTTCTGCAAGTGCATAGACATATCCCAGACCATAGACAAACTTCTGAGCGTAGATAACAAAATATTATTGGTTTTAAATACTATTGTTACAATTTGAAAAAACGTAAGTTTTCGATGTTTCTTCGTTTCGAAATTCCTGGCGGAAAAAGAGTATACAGACTGGGATTTAATTGGATTTCAGTTATATCTCGCATGATTTCCTAATTGCAGAACACCTTTCACTATTTTGGTAGCTCACGCCGTTCTCGAGATATATCAATTTTTTCAAAGAGCAAAAATTCGATAATTTTCAAGTAAAACTAGGGTATTTCATGAACTAAACAAGCTAGACTTATGTTTTAGATGTTTTTGTAATTGGAATAACTAGTGTTCTCGAACTAGTCATCAATATACAGGGTGTTGTACATTAAATAACAAAGTTAGTATGCAGTTTCGGTATAACCAGAAGTGCCATTGAGGTGAAAATAAATTATATAGAGTTTCGGACCAGCTGAGTTAACTACCAAAATTTCAAAACGATAGCAGTATTTGTTCTACATAAACGTCTGAAAGGTCACTCAACTTGGTATACCCTGTATACTCTTCTACATTGATAGAATCATTCCATCGCTTTCCTAACATTTATATGCATTTCTAGAAGAACGATTCATCTTTGGTCTTGAAATATACGTTGGCTTCGCCAATTACATGTTCCTTAGAGACACATATCTTTCCCAGAACAATCTTTTTCGAATCAGGATAGAGCCAGTAATCGCTGGGTACCAGATCTGGAGGTGAGAAGTCGGTGCTGGAACAATTCCAAGCGTGAATTTTTGATTTCTGTTATGGCGTCTCCTGGCTTGTGGATTGGTGTACTTTCCTGATGAAACCATTTTCTTTTCTTTGTCATATGAGGTAGTTTGCGTTTAGTCGCCGATGAAAGCTATATTATACTCACAGTTGATCGTCTGGCCTTTCGTCAGATAGCTTATGAACAATATTCCGTGCGAACTTAGATACTAAACCTATCCTGCCGTTTTTTGGGTTTCTGGATAGTTTGGACAACATTAGCCTTCTGCTTTCCATTCAGCAGATGCTCTTTTCAATCCTGTCGTATAGTGATGAATTCATTTTTCATCTATGGTCACATATTGATGCAAGAAATCCCTTTCATAGCGCTTCAAAAGCTCTGAACAACACACTGATAAAGACAATTCGTTGTTTTTTTCTTGTTCGAATACAAGCAAACGCACAAACATGCCTAAATTTGCACTTTGGTGTAAAATATTGCATAAGGTTTCTTTTGAAATCATTAAGATGTCAACTAACTTCTGCAGTTTCACTTTGCGATCACCCATAACAATTTTTTCAACAGTTTTTTGATATGTTCTGGTGTATTCATCTCTTTTGGCCTTCCATAACATTCAGCGTCATTACGGGTTGGACCACCACGATTGAAATCAGCATATCAGCGGCAAATGGTTGTTTTCGATAGAAAATTTCTCGCATAATACCTTTGAAGCCACTCCTAGGCTTCTGCGCTATTTTTTCCATCGAAAAGCAGTATTTCATTGGAACAAGACACTAAACTCGTTTTGATTCATGATTTACAAATTTACAACAGTAACGTCACTTCAACCTCAATATCTCGAAAACTACATACCGAAATGTCATGAAATTTCGACACGTTTCTTTTGAAGGTTTATACTACCTAAAACAATTGTGCATTCGATATTTCTGGCGCTATTCATTTGTTAGTCCCGAGAGTCTTTACCCATATGTTAGCAGAAGTAATTCAACAAAAAACATGACAAATCTGAGGTAATTGTATGGTCGCTATGAATCAAATCAGGAAAGAGCAAAGATAATGAAAAGGTAGTAGAAAATAAAAGAAGAAATTGTTTTGTACTGATATTATTGGTAAACACTTACAAAACAAAAATATCATTCCTGGATAAACAATTCACATATACGCTCAGAGCAAGCTTCGTTATAATACTTAAACAAACGCAAATTCATCTTCAAGTAGGAAAGTAAACTATAAGACAAGCCTTAGAGCCTCTTAAGCCAGAAGCTTCAGAAATGGTGACTTAATGGGAGACCTGGAGATCCTAAGGGCGCGAGAAATTGTTACAAGCATAGACATCTGATAGAATCATCTGAACCCAGAAACAGGATATTTTGACAAATTGGTTCAAAGTCAGTGCAAATATTTAAAGTGGAAGAAGCTACGAATATCAGTACAATCTTATGTGAACTCCACAATGTTCTAGGCGAAACTGTTAACAATAGAAGTAACTGTCAACATTATAACAGATGAATTCCTTGAAAAACTGTGGATGAAAGGTGTTTTCGAACGTCATGGCTGCGTCAACGACCCGAGACATAATAACAGAAAAAAAATGGTCTGACTTGTAGGCCATGAGATTCACATCAACCTTGAAATAGCGAATAAACTCGCAAAATGTGAAGTAGCCTTAAAGTATCACAGTATTGAGCCAATCTCTTCCAGAGTCATAACAGTGATAAGCGAATAGGCCTAATGTGGTAACATGCGCTTCAGCTTACCCTCCTATATATCACAGGGATTTGAATGCTTTTGAAAATAACATTTTCAATTATTTCAATATAGTATTGGCGAATCCCTTGAAATTTTTCCACAAAATTCAACATCTTCAAATCGCTTTTCCTAAAAGATACCGTGGGAAAATTTGCGATCTAGAAGTTCGACCTTCCAGGTGTCACTACGTGTGCTTTACGAGATACACACAAAGCTCGACTCCGTTTACATTCTATGCTCTTCTGTGCAACAAGCGCACGTTCAATTATTTCGTCTTTTTTGCCAATTTCTATGAACACGAACGATATGTATGGGCTTATTTACGCCAAGATTGTTATACTTTTTATTACTGGAATTGCAGAGTACGGCGGATTTAGTGTGGCGCCCTCGAGGTAGTTCGGGATTTAATAAAAACTATGAACATGCATGTTTTCAACGTAGGATTTATACCTGCCTGCGTTGGGCTGAATTATTTCCTGAAGACTGTAGATTGCACAAAAGTTTACGCATCACTATTAAATCTCAAGGGAAACAGAATTAATTTTTCGAGAGACGTATCCATTTATACACTGTGTCTGTAAATTCATGTTCCGAACTTCAGGGAATGCGTTTCTACAATTCACCATACCATAAATTATGAGAGAATTTACATAGACCTTTAACAGAAAATATTCGAAAATATCGCGTTGAACGTCTTCCTGGATGAAGGCTGCAAGTTTTCGTTTTTCAGCTCAAAACAGAATATTTTTATGTGCTCGAACCACAGACAATTTTTCCTCTCAATTTAATGAAACAACGTAGGGTGGTTTAGTCGCAGAAAATTTCTAGAAAGGTTTCAAGAATTATTGTCCGAAATATCAGCTTTTCTAGGCGAAAGAAGTTGAGAAACGAAAAATTGCTGACTGATTTAGCATTTTTGGCTGACATCACAATGCACTTAAACAGCATTAACTTGGGGCTTCGAGGTAAAGGAAAAACTAATATTGAGATGATTAGTGCAGTAAACGTATTCAAAAGTATGGGACTGAATTATCAAATATTTTGGGACAATTCGAAATGCGTTTTTATGATTGCAGTAAATTGGCAAATATAGCATCATTTATGAGTTATCCTTTTCCACATAAAAACATTAAGGAACTAGCTACTGAAATAGCAGCCCGACGGAGTTTTCCGAGATAATTCCATTTTCGGCACTAATCGAGATTTGACGCGTCTGAGGCCCGTAACATCCTGCAAAATGATATTGACTGATCCTTTTGAAATGCCAACATGATCAGCAAGATCTGTACTTGTTAACCGACGATTTGCAAGCACCAAAGCTTTGATTTTTTGGACGTGAGCTTCGTCGGTCTTGGTTGATGGTCGACGCGACGTTTTTCGTCTTCTACACGTTATCTTCCTTTTTATAACTCTTTGTACCACTTGTAAACATTTTTTTTCTTGGCATAGCTTCATCACCATAGGCTTTTTGAACCATCATCAAGGAATCAGCAGCAGACAATTCATTCCGTAAACAGAATTTAATGCAAATTCTTCACTAAACGAATGCAGATATTATGACAACCGAGAAATTCACTTCTAGCAGCTTACAAAACGAAGCGTATCTCAAACACCAATGAATATTTTGATGTCAACCTTAGCACAAATACCAACAGTCCTACAATTCTAAAAATGAGAGCACTACCCCCAGTGCAATTGAGCGCACAGTATAAATTCAAATGTCACTTTACTTTTCGCACATAGCAGTATATGAAAGTAGAAAGAGGACAATTTAAACAATTGATTTGATATCTTTGGATCTCATTCTTCTTATTGTGAACATGATGAAACTATAAAATCTTTTCAAGTTGGGTGTTGTTTATAAAAGAGATTTCTAAAGTCATTTCAACAAAACCTACGGGTAGCACACAGGCGCTAACAATCCTCGAGAGGTTTCCTCTAAAAACAAAAATAGATTATTTCTCGTTTTTTTTTCAATAATCTTGAAAATAGCCAAAATATTCAACGTGTCTCGTTTTAAATAAAAAATATTATTTAGCAAGAAAAGATTCGTCGAAATTAGTTTTCTCATACATCGCTTTCACGTAGGGCTTTCAAATAAGGCATCCCTCCACGCATCTGCCCTATTGAACTTTGAAGGGTAGAAGTGTTCCATCTTAGAGAGTTGCTATTTAAAATCTCAGATAAACATCAAAATATGTCCCCCAAATAAAATGATTCGATACGTTTCGCTAAATTGTTCCAATCACTATGAAATAAGAAATTTACAAGGTGACTCGTTCAAGATGGAACACTTGTACAAATAAAATCAACAAATTTTATATAAAGTGACATTCATCGTCAATCACGCTAGTAAATTTATTAGACTATTACAGAGGAAATATTTATCAAATAGCAGTTTCCATTGTTGAAATCTCATAACCTACTACGACATGAATTATAGTTTGTATTTAGATGCATAAAATGAAAAAGAAAGCAAGTTTTGTGTACTAAATTTTAAAATTTCGACATAAGAGGATATGAAATATTTGTTATATTTTTAATTGTTGATTTGCATCCTAAAATTTGTCATATGAATTTCCGGTCACTCTGTACATAAGATGATATTCTTAAAAAGCCCTGCAGATTAATGTCTGAACCTCATGCTCTTACTCCCAAGGGAGCTAATAATGCTTGACTTATCTTGCGTGGGTCGACTGACCTTCGCTCTTCCACAATTAAACATTGATCTAATTTGGGACTCTAGAGTTCTCCTCATTAACGTTAATACACCATCAAATCATTTCTGATGGATAACACTGGAAAACAATCAATATCAGACAGACCGATGGATGGACGAAGTTGTGGCTGATATTTCTTCAGTCTTTAGGGAACTGAAGATGCGATTAGTGCCTTTATCAAGTATAGCCGTGATGAATTACGGAAAGAACTGATTGGCAGTAACTGATGGATTGATTTTATCACACCCTAGCACCTGTCTCGCAAATATCGTATATGTAATAGTACACTTTCACTTTCCTTCGTCATAGTGGCTAACAAGATTCAATGGATTTTTTCCAAGTTATGTTTCATGAAAAATTTATAAATATGAGTATACAGTGTGTTTCAATGAAAACTGAAACAGATATATAGATTATTGATATTTCTTCTTACATGTTTCATTCTCCCCCTATCAACTCTCCATCTCTGGCAGCTTCTACCGAAAAGTTTTTGGTAGAAAAAGAGGTCCTGTGATTCCTTTTCGCAAAGGAAAAACTTCCTTCAACTAAGAACACGAACATTTTCATGCTGAGAAAGGAGTTGTGTGATACCTCATTAAATAGGTCAATTGATCCTCAGAATTAGTCTGCTTTTTCAAGAGCAATTATTTAAAAAGTAGCACTGCTATAATTTTCATGAAAATCTATTATGAAATGGAACATATTGTTCAGTTTTCAGTTGTTTAATCGAGGTACCTTCATATCGAAGGTGGACGAAGTGCCCACCTAACATATGACGCTATGTTCAGATAAATGTGGGTCTCTTTCGATAATAAACGTTATGAGAGAATCAAAACAAACTCGATTCTTCAGAAACACTAACACTTTGAGGCAAATTCGAATTATTATTGATCCGCTCACTGAATTGTTCGCAGAACTCTAAAGAAATCTTGTTTGTTCGGCTTGTAAACCTAATTTAATATGGATAGAAATTGTACTTGTGAAGAATCCTGAAAATACTTGTCTAGCATACTACAGATATTTGTGGAAATCTTCTAAACAATCTCCTCATCAGACTTATTTAGTCTCCATCATGGCAACTACACCTAAAAAGGCCTCACCAATTCCTAAATGACCTAACTAACCTGAACTCTCTAGATTTTTTCTTGTGGGAAAAAAAATTTTTGTGACTCAGTCCCAGTATTTGGAAAATATATGCCAGCGAATTGAAGATGAGTATCGTCAAATAACTCCAATATGCTGAACCATGTTGAAGACGGTTTGCAGTCAAGATTATATGGAGGAATATGGTAGATTATTCAAACACTTGATTCAAAATATTTATATTTATTTCGTAATCTCGATAAAACAAAAAATTCTTCTAAGATTTTTGTATTTTTGTAAAAATGGTTTTCACAAGACATTACATCAAAACCTACTTTCCTTGTTGGCAAAAACCTCGATATAAGGGAACTAACCGGTTAATACACGCAAGCGTTAACTACCCTCGAAACGTTTCCATTCAAAACAGAAATTGATTTGTTGTTCTCAGAAATTGGTGGCTCGTTCGATTTAAAAAATAATTTTTGCGAAAAAGATTCGTCTTGAAGAACTTTCAAATGAAGTATCCTTCGATCTATTTGTCTTATTCAATTTTGAGGGGTTGGAGCGTCTCCTCTTAGGTGGTTGCTCGTAAAAGCATGAATATACATATACATTGTATCCCAAGTTGAGTAGCCTATAAGACCTTTATGAAGAACGAATAATGCTATCGTTCTGAAGTTTTGGTAGTCGATTCTGCTGGTCCGAAGCTCTATTTCTAAAATATTGTAACTGCTATGGCACTTTAGAACCCCCTGCATATTGATGACTCGTTCGATAATACTTATTATTCAAATTACAAGAGCACCTAACACATAAAACTAGCTTGTTCCATTCATGAAAAATACTAGTTTTATTTGAAAATTATCAATTTTTTGCTCACACTTTTTGGGCCAACCAAAATCCTCATATCACGAGGGAAAAACATCCCAAAAATAATTTTTGTTTTAATGTGTTCGTACTTTTGAAGGACAACAGATTTTCGTATTTTGTGTATGATGAAAAGCTCAATGTTGAGCTTTATATGGAGATTTTGAGGACGGTAGTAATTGACTTCGTTGACATTTTATCAGTAGCTGAATGAAGCCGTTGTTGGTACCAACTCGATGGATCACCAGCTCATCGCACAAATGAAAATTATCATGTTATGTTTGAAGATAGATGGATTGGAACGATGGGTTCTTTTTGTGGCCTTCAAGGCCACCTGACCTAACGCCTATGGATTTTCATCTTTGGGGAACGCTGAAAGATAAAATTCATTTTGAACCTGTGACTTCAAGATAAGATTTGTACAATAGACTGCAGAACTGCTTTCATGCAGTTATAATATGTAGATGAACTGAGTCGAGGCATATCACAGGGTCGAGTAGAACTATGTCTAGAAGTGAATTGCCATCATTTTGAACAATTATTATGAAATTTAGGGAAATAGAGTTTTAATTTAATAATTTATTTTATTCTGGAATTATTGGCAAGATTTGAGGAAAATCGCAGAAAATGATTTTGTATGCATGAAAAACTGGTTTGACGAACATCTTTTGAGCATGAATTTCACCAAGACTGTGTACGTTCCCCTCTCGGTTGATAAACGTTCCCTTCCTGAGAAAACCCCTTTATTAGTGTGAGAGATGGTGATGTATCGTTTGAAATTCCTTGTTGTAACCATGTATTTGGGGATGATCTTGGATTCGCACCTACAGTGGGATGCTTATATAAAAAAGCTCGTATTAAAACTCAGAAGTCTCGTCCCTAAATTTAAGATGTTATTCTACATAATCGACGTAAAACATATGAAAATAGTGTACAAAGCCCTGGTGGAGTTGCAGTTGCGTTATGGTATTGTTGCATGGGGTGGCGCTTATAGTATATACTCGATGTTATGCAACAGAAATGGCTGCTCAAAATTGTTCACAAAAAAGATATTACATTCCCAACAAATTTATTGTATAAAATATCACAAGCATGGGATGTGAAACAGCAATTTTGTTCAGCGATTTCAAAACATCTTCACAATAATCTTCAGAAACAAGTACATGTGCAACATGGTATGGGTACAAGATATAGTGAGTACTCCCTGAAGATTCCAAAACTTCACAAGACCATAAATCAGCGAAGCCACTTCTTCCTTGGCCCCAGAAATTTCAACAGACTTCCATTGGAAGTAAAATCGGAACGAAATGCAATAAAAACTATATTAAAATTTTGGTAGATATAAAAAATTAATTATTTACAATTTCATTAGCTAGGGTGGTTATGATGTGGCATTTCTTGGAGGATGTCTATGTATGTTTTTGAGTATGGTAAATTGTTTTAATATATAGATTCTGTTCTTAAAATTTTTCTGTTTAAACTCACTACAGGTATTACCTTTGTGCGTTCTTTTATGTTTCTTAGGAAATACTAATAAAGATATTATAGATAATTATAAATAAAGATAATATAGATTATTATTATTATTATTATTATTCGTTTTGATATTTTTAAATTTGACTTTTTCTTCTCTTGATTTATCAATTATCCAATGACAAAAGGACAGTTATTTGTTAATGCTCTGCGAACTGTCTATGCACATGCAGGAATCTAAGCCGCCTTTGCCAATTTTAGGTAGGTATGTAACATTCGTTTTGTCGCCATAACTTGAAAATTTGAAATCTCAGGTACAGGTTTTATATGGGAAACTTTATTTAATTTTGTACGGCAAATCTAATGAATTTAAACAAAAATGGGTTACAGTTTGAAAAAACCTAGTTTTCGATTTTTTTCGATCGAGCACTCTCTATAATGACTGAGATTCAGTCGTATATGAGTTATATCCCGCATAGTTTCTTGTTTGCAAAACACCTTTCATTATTTTGGTAGCTCACGCCGTTCTAGAGATATTCCAGGTTTTTCAAAAAGCAAAACATCGATCATTTTCAAGTAACACTAGGATGTTTCATGAACGAAACAAGCTAGACTTATGTATTAGGTGTTTTTGTTATTGAAATAACAAGTGTTATCGAACTAGTTTTCAATATACAAAGTATTCTATTAAATTAAATAACTAAGTTTGTATGCACACACACCCGTATAACCGGAAATGCCGTTGAGGTAAAAATATTTTAGAAATAGAGTTTTGGACCAACTGAATCAAGTACCAAAATTTCAGAACGATGGCATTATCAGTTTTCTATAAACGTCTAATAGGTCACTCAACTTGAGATACCCAGTACACATCGAAAGAAGTCCTCCAAACAAAATCATTCTGTTCCAGCACGGCATAAGAAATATACAGAGGGACTCGATTGAGATGGAACACCCTGTAATGATGAGTTTTAAATATTTTTGAATCATTTTTTTTTCTATAATTTAAAAGTCACTCTTTTATGTCTGATTTATTTTCAGTTAGTGAATATTTTCAATAAAATATGAATGAAACTTTTCAACTTCTGTACCTTACACTATTTGTTTTGTAGTAACTCGATTTTGTATCTTTCTGAACCAATGGTCAATTTTGATTCAAGAATTGAGTACTCTGCTACTAGTCGTTAAATTTTGTCCCAAAAAGTGATTAATTTTCAATTTTAAATGAAAAAATTTTGCTTGTAGAGTTCTATCTATCAATTTTGCTGAAATGAATTGTTGGATACGCTACTGAATTCAATGTATAGTATATTCAAGAAATAGAGAATATATTTTCGCTGGTTTATATTTCGTTTAGAGTGATAGAAATCTGAAAGTCACTATTTTGTGTCTGATTTATTTTTAGTTAGTGGATATTTTCAATGAAATATGAATGAAACTTTTCAACTTCGATTCTGTACCTTACACTATTTATTTTGTAGTAACTCAATTTTATATCTTTTTGAACCAATGGACAATTTCTGATTGAAGAATTGAGTACTTTGATACTAGTCGATAAATTTTGTCCCAAAAGTTATTAATTTTCATGAAAAAATTTTGCTTATAGAGTTTTATCTATCAATTTTGCTGAAATGAATTGTTGGATACGCTACTGAATTCAATGTATAGAAGAACAAGAAATCTCTATCAAGAAATAGAGAATATATTTTAGCTGGTTTATATTTCGCTTAGAGTGATAGAAATCTGAAAGGAAATTACACGATTCGTTCTGTCATTCGAATGGTAATAATTGAAATTTCAATAAACCAATTCCAGCATAGAAACACGGCAATCGGGTGGATGGAACGAGTTGTTTTATAATTATAACCCCCCTGTAGGATATTGAGCGCAAGGGCCGGCGGGTCTTTAAAGCCGACGGAGGTAATTAAAGAGGGTATTTTTAAGAATTTTCCTCCATAATTAGGGCCATGCTTAGGTAATTCGAGTATTAATTAACTGCCTCACATTAAGATAAGACCTAAAGTTTTGTTTAATATCGTTTAAGATTGGATGCTGCGTTTCTCAATTTGGAATTTATTAAACTTCTTTCGTATCTTGCTACTTGGACTTTAGACGTGAATAAGAAAATAAACAGCGATTCTATTATGTAAATTATTTAATGGTTCACGGAAAAATACAAACTTCATTCGAATTTATTGAACGTCGAAACGCTTCAGTTTTTATCTTCGTTTCCGTTTGTTGTTCTGGACAGTGAAAGATTCTTTCACCGATTTTAATCCGATAATATTGTTTTGATGTGATAAACTTCTCCCAGGAAATGTATTTGGTAGTTAAATGGTATTGGCCGTTATATTTGGTATCACTGATGATGAACGTAATGTATACTGACTAAAATTTTATCTTTGATATGAATTAACCTGGCGAACAAAGATTTCACTACTGTACATATAGCATGATTTTATGTGGAAGTTGAAAACCTTCCGTTATTTGAAGAACTAGAAGGATAGCGGGAGTAGATAATAAAGACCAAGTAAACGTGCTTCTTGTGCTGCAATAGGATATCTTAATATACTAGTGCATCGAAAAATGCTGAAACAAGTTGATTTTCATTTCAAGAGGGGCCATTTTGAGTTTTTTTTGAAGCATGTAAGATTAGCTGCCCTTACCATCAGCATCTTCCAACTCAAAAAAAGTTTTTTTAATGTTAAATTTATGGCTTTATGTATGGAGAAACTTACGTAGCTTCAAGATCGAATTAAAAGGAATGATAGCTCTTCAGCAATAGTACTATCCAAAAAATTGGAATATTGTCGTCTACATACTGAAAATATTCAACACACGTTACACCCGTTGATTAGATTTGTAACTCACTGGTCAATCTGTCGTCACAACTGTCACATATTTCTTAGATTTCTTCTTCTTCCGAAATATTGCAAGGAAGGAGAATGAAAAATAATGATCCTCATTGTGAAAAAGTTCTAGATCAGTGGTTCAAGGAGAAAAAGAAACACCCGTTCAAAATGATGATGACTGACTAGATGAGAGTAAAGATGTGGATGGAGTTATTTGTTATTTCTACTGTCGCGATGAAGACTAAAACCTAGAAAATGCGATAGGTACTAGATCAAAATTTTAGCTAAGATAAGGAAAACGACGAAAATGCATACAAATGGAAATATATCACAGTAAATTCATCGGCACAGAAGTGACAGTAATTGTGTAAATAATGTTTTTCCCCCAAACGTACAAACTATTTTTTTTTATCTTACCGATACCAACATAATCCAGAAAGTACAACTATACAAGGTGCCCCCAAGCTCTATGAGAAACTTAGAGATGTAGTTCCTGAAGAGATTCTAAAAAAATTAGTGAGAACAGCACGATCTAAATCATTTTGAATTGGAAGATATTCAGCTTCAAATATTTAATCCTCACGGGTGCTGAAATCACAATTTTCATTATACAATAGCGATTCTGTGGTGTTACAATATCACCATACTTAGAAATACATACTTAGTTGTACCAGAGGAGACATTCGTACTCATTGTGAAATGATTCTCAAGAATCTTAGATCTTTTTCTATAGATATTGTTTTGAAATCTTTAACTCCTCGAATTAAAAATGCATTCTATCAGTAATGAAGAATATGGAAATATGATTGATGTTGATGGCTTTCGGGATGGAAATGCATAAGAAGCTGGTAGAGAAGCTCTGAGGTCTTTTAATTTTGACGAGGATCGGAATATCTTTACTTACACCTCTTCGCCTTTCTTTCGCTTTTTGCTACTGTTTTATTCTTTTTGTGTCATTTAAGAAGTTTTGTTCTTACCTACTTATGGTATTGGGTCACGAGCCTACCTTTGAGGTTTCGGCTGGAGAGGGGATAACTCTGTTATCCCCCTTCTTTTGTTCTGTTTTTCTTCGTCCTCGTGTTATATTTTTCACAAAAGCAAGGAAATATGTTTATCCGTTTTCCATGTCTTAATTTTCAACACACGAGAGCGATTAGATGGTGTTAGCATGGATGGAAAGATACATTTCTTCTTGTTCAAAAGGTCACATACGTAACCATAATAAAACGATTATCATGAATGTTCAGTTACTTTCGATAGATGAATGTCAGAATATCTTCTTCGACAGATAATTATTGTTTCGAAACCTTAAATTTTCAGAATTGCAAAATTAATTATTTCGTTAATATCGCTAATGAACATGATTCAAAGTTGTGAATTACGAATAAATGAGAATATTGTTACTCATTTCAAGAGTTGCTCAAAATGACCGCACCCAGCTTGAATGCATGGTCTACGAAGAAGTGACTGCTGAACAATATGATTGACCTTTTCATTTCTAATTTTGTCGGTTGCCTCTTTTATCCCTTCTTGCAACTGCTTGAAATGTGTTTCGTGTAGTCCTATATATAAAAGTCTAGCGCAGGGGTTCCCAAACTGGGGGGCGCGCCCCCCTTGGGGGGGACGTGGAGGAAGTCCAGGGGTGGTGATACCCAAATGAAATAAATAAAAAAAATTACAAAATTAATTTCCTTGAATCTTTGAGATAAAGTTTTTCTAAGTTTTCATAATTGTTTTTGTAAAGTTTTAATAAAGTTGTAAACTTTATCAAAGAAGGCTAAAGTTTTTAAAACTACAAGGTTAAAACTTCAAGGTTCTCAGAACCGTCCCCCTCGACGGCAACGGCCGTGTGTACCGATACCTCTGTTTGGTCTTGGTGTGAGTGCGAGTATCCCCCCCACCCCAACTGCATCTTCAGTCCAATAACCTTGCAGTTTGTTCAGTGCTTGAGTTGTAACTAGTCCGTTCCGGCACAGTGCTTTCCGTGAAATATCAGTCAGCGTGTTAGCTATATTATGGGTATTCTATAATTGTTGCGACGCTTGAATTTGAGTAATTCTTTTTGTGTTGTGTGAGTTCTGTGTGAAGCTGAATCAGAGAAGAAGAACACGGCAAAGAAACGCAAGTATATCGATGATTATATTCAATACGGGTTTGTTTCCTTGCTTGAAGATTATGTTGATCTCCCTCAGTGCATTATTTGCTATGAAGTATCAAGCAATGACGCGATGAGACATTCGTCAACCAAACATGCCCCTTTAAAGAGGCATGTTTGGTTGGAACCTAAAGTGTTTTTCGCTGCAAAATCTCAGAATTCAAAGCGCGTGAAGTTAGATAGCACTGGATCTGCTGCTCAGTCATCTCCAAAAGTGCTTGAAGCTTCCTATTCTAAGGAAAAGAAAAGTCACACTATTGGTGAAACCCTTGTTAAATTGTGCCTTTTAAAAGCAGCCGGTGTTGTCTTTACAACTGATAGTAGGCAAAAGCTATCACAAATACCACTTTCAGACAACAACGTAAAACGCTGAATAGATGATATGGCCGAGGACATCAAAAACCAGGTGGTTGATGCAATAAGAAATCCCCGCTTGACGAGAGTACAGACGTAGCACAATGTTATCATTTGATTGTATATGTTCGTTACATTGAAAATGAAAGAATGAAGGATGAACTTATAATTTCTACTGCGCAGGTGACCACTACTTAAGCTGTAGATGTGATGAAAGCAGTATCAGACTTTTTTGAGGAACACGAACTTTCTTGGTAAAGACTTATTGGGGTATGCACAGATGGTGCTCCTTCAATGATCGGTTCTCGCTCAGGCTTTGTGCAGTTGGTCAACCAGAATAATGCTGACGTGGTTGGGATTCATTGTTTTAGTCACTGCCAAGCCTTGTCAGCAAAAACGCTTCCAAACGAACTCAATGCTGTTTTAACGCTATGTATTACAGTAATCAACTACGTAAAGAACAGTGCATTAAATACTCGACTGTTTGAAAGTCTTCGTGAACATTTAGGAAGTGACCACAAATCGCTACTATTTCATACGGAAGTACGATAGCTATCAAAAGGCAATATGTTGGGAAGACTATTCGAGCTTCTTGATGATGTGATTACGTTACGAGCTTAGTGCAGAGCTCAAAAAACCCAGTAACCAAGTGATTTTGGCCTATTTATCAGACTTTTTTGACACGTTAAACAACCTAAACTTGAGACTGCACGGTGCAGACTCCAATATAGTATCACATCGGGATGCCATCAAAATGTACGTTGAGAAACAAAAACTTTGGATACGAACCGTGTCAATGAATCCCAGCAACTATTGCAGTTTTAATAAAGTAGTATCAGTCTCAGAAGAAGCATGTTTAGAGGACGTTTTTGAAGGACCCCTTTTGGAAAACTTGATGATCAACCATTTGAAGAACCTGAAGGAGGAGTTCAGTAGGTACTTTCCTAAGTAGTCAGTGGAGTTTTACAAACTATCAACCGACCCGTTCAACATAGACATACAGTTGCTGCCAGAAGAATTGCAAAAGGAGGGAATAGAAATAAAAAATGACTCTGCTGCGAGATACGATTCTGAAAAAATGGACAAGCCTTCATT
This sequence comes from Cryptolaemus montrouzieri, assembly GCA_013387265.2. Taxonomy (NCBI): domain Eukaryota; kingdom Metazoa; phylum Arthropoda; class Insecta; order Coleoptera; family Coccinellidae; genus Cryptolaemus; species Cryptolaemus montrouzieri. The sequence goes on from JABFTP020000144.1 coordinate 36,920,374, forward strand.
TTGGTTAAAGTACTTAAAAGTTTACCCCAGTGTTTCAGAGAAAGCTGTTCAGATGTACTTGCCTTTTTCAACAACATACATGGGCGAAAAAGCGTTTTCAACTCTTGTGGCGATCAAAACCAAGTACCGCAACAAACTTGTTGTAGAAAGTGACCTAAGCTGTGCTTTGTCTGAAACTCATCCCAGGATGTGTCAACTTATCCAGAACATGCAAGCGCACCCATCTCACTAAATTACATTTTATGTTTTGCTTTTGTAAGTAGGTAGGCCTATTGCTTCTCCTTCCCTAAATTGAAAATGTCTCTTGTTACAATGTTAAAATAAGTGTCAGTAATTATAATCGTTTTTCATGTAATACTTGTTTCAATTTTCATCGCAAGCACAAAGGGGGGCGGGGGGTTCTCTAAATAACCAGAGGGGGTGGTACAAAAAATTTTGGGAACCTCTGGTCTAGCGGGTTGAAATCCGATGACCATGATGGTCAAACAATCCGTTCTTCCCTACTAATCCAGCTCTTTGGAAAATATTCATTCAGCCATTGAACAACTATTCTTCTAGAATGTGCAGGTGCTCCATCATGTTGATAATACATATTTTGAATTAAATTTAACGGAATATCATAAATTAAATTGAACAGTGTGTTCCGTAGAAAGTTTCGATGAGTAATGGCATTCAATCTGTTATCTGAAATACGAATGGGCAAGAAGCTATTATTATGTAGGCCACCCCAAACGTTGATACTGAACCTCCTTTGACTAACCAAAATTGAATTGTGCAGGGGAATGTTCATTGTGGAAATTATTTATTCCATTTTTTCTGATGCACGATTCGTCAGACGATAAAATTGTTGAAAATAATATCAAGTTCTTGAGCATTTTGCAGTAGAATCCATTAAAAAATATGAGTCGATGCTGCTCGTCCCTTGAATGAAATGCCTACCCTCGCAGTCGATGATAATTATGTAGTTCCTACCTTTTCAAAATATGCCACACTTCGGGGCATTCACAACTGATTTGCAATGCGCTGAATACTTATCGAAGGATTATCTTCAACAAAGTTTATAATGTTCTCCTCATTTTGTATATTGACTTGACGAGTTCGTACATATTTTGGCACAAGTGTTCCCGTTTCTCTGGGACTTCTGAATACCGAGGTAAAGCTGTACGAACCGGAGGATGTCCTCGAGGAAATCTTCGATCTTCTCTAACACACCATGTAGGAAAGCTCCTATCGTCGATGGAATAAAAAAGCAGGCCTGGAAAAACTTACCAGAAGAAGCGATAGAAGAAGAAATACAAATGGCGAAAGTAGTGACGAAAACAGAACACTACCCAAGCACACGGAAAAATGCCGAAGCAATCATGATACCAAAAACAGAGAAACCAAATAACGAACCCAGTAGCTATAGACCAATCAGCCTGCTGTTATCAATGAGCAAAGTCATAGAAAAACTCATATATATAGAAGGCCTTCGACAAAGTTTGGTACGAGGCACTTACCTACTAGATGAAAAGAACGAAGTTTCCAAACAAACTAGTAAATATAACGGTATCGTAGGGAAGTTTATAGTACGAATAAAGAATACCAAATCCGAATAAGGATCAATAAAGGCCGGAATCCCACGAGGATCAATACTGGGACCACTGCTGTTCAATATAAACATGTCGAACCTGAAATGGAACAACCGAAAATAGCACAGCTTGCTGACGACACAGCATTCTATTTATCACACAGGAACAAGAACACAATGACAAAGAGACCTGAAGAAGATAGCGATATACTGGTAGATTTCTTCGAAAAATGGAGAATCAAAGTCACTGCAAACAGGACAGTTGCAGTATACTTGGACCATAAAAACGAAAAGAAGGATATGAATAAACTGAAAGAAATAAAAATAGCTAATCAAAAAATGGAATGGAAAAATGAAGCAAAATACTTCGGAGTATTGACAGACAAAAACCTGAAATTACACATTAAAATGGAAGAAAAGGCAAAGAAAGCAAGGCAGCTGCAAGGATATCTATATCACCTCCTAAACAGGAGCAGCAAACTGTCATTAGAGAACAACATGAAATTCGTACAAAGAATTATCGTGCAAAGCATAACATACCCAGGACAAATATGATTCACGACAAAGAAATCCTACAGGAAAAGAAAATTAGAAGAGACACTGAACAAGATAGTCATGACGGCAATTAGAAGGCCCTGGTACATATCAAACGAACACATAAGATGAGAAATCAATATTACGATGCTAGAGGAGATGATGGTCAAAAAGACAGAAAATTTTTGGTAAAAATAGAGAAACACGAAAACGCAGAAATAAAAAAGGTAACCGGAACAAAAGCAAGAGAAACAGAACAAAACAATGAGGATAACAGAGTTATCATCACTCGAGCTGAAACCTCAAAGAGGGGCTGGTGACCCAATAGCATATGTAAGAGAGACAATAAAAAGGAAACAGTAGAAAAAAAGCGAAACGAAAGATATTCCGGTAATCGTCAAAATTAAAACACCACAGATCTTGTCTAGCAGCTTCTCGTGCGTTTTCTATGCAAATGCCATCAACATAAATCATATAATCATGTTTCCATATTCTTCATCAATGAAAGAATACACTTTTAATTCGAAGAGTTCAAGGTTTCAAAACAAAAGTTATCTATCGAAAAAGATCAACTTTCTTGAGAATCATTTTACAATGGTTAGGTTAGGTTACGTTAGATTTATCGTTTTATTATGGTTACGTATGTGACCTTTTGAACAAGAAGATATGTATCTTTCCATCATACCGCTCTCGTGTGTTGAAAATTAAGACATGGAAAATTGATAAACACATTTCCTTGCTTTTGTGAAAAATATAACTCGAGGACGACGAAAAACAGAACAAAAGAAGGAGCCGAAACCTCAAAGGGAAGCTGGTAACCCAATACCATAAGTAGGCTAAACTTCTTAAACGACACAAAAAGAAGAAAACAGTAGCAAAAAGCGAAAGAAAGGCGAAGAGAAGAAAGTAGAGATATTCCGATACTCGTCAAAATTAAAATACCTCAGAGCTTCTCTAGCAGCTTTTGCGTTTCCATCGCGAAAGCCATCAAAATAAATCATATTTCCATATTCTTCATTAATGAGAGACTACACTTTCAATTCGTGGAGTTCAAGGTTTCAAAACAAAGGTTATCTATCAAAAATGATATTATGGCATTTATCAATCAAAAGTAAGTCAACATTCTTGAGAATCATTTTACAATTTTACAGGATTAAATATTTGAGGCGAATCAAATTTAAAAAGATTCGGAACATGCTGTTCTCACCAGTTTTTCTAAGAATCTCTTCAGAAACCACCTCTCAAAGTTTATCTTAGAGCTTGGGAGGCACCCTGTATAGTGGTATTATATTATCATCGACATTTCAGACATTCTTTTCTTTTCAAGCTACTCTCATTTCGTCTATTGTACCGGTAGGATGTAAAACTGAGTTGAGGTTTCGGGTTCGTTCCTTCACCACACCACTAGAAAAAACAAATAACTCCATCCTCCTCTTGACCCCCATCTAGTCAATCATCATCATTTTCAACAGCTGACTTTTTTTTCATTCAACCATTGATTCAGGACTTTTTTATGATAAGGATTTATATCATATTTGATTCTCCTCTCTATTTACTTATGCCTATAGTTTGCAAATCAAAGCAAATTTCAAACGTATATAGATAATACTGAATTGACTTAGACTGATGAGATCAAAGCTCCTAGAACTAGTCATTCAACAGTTGAGGATTGCCATAATTGCTGAAGACAAAGAAACAGGGGCAAATAAAATTGGTGCAGCATTTGTCAACAGTGAACTTGCGCTGATCACCGAAAAGGAATATGTCTCAGCTCTACATCTCCAGATAACCGGAAAACATCAGAACTGATGATCATTCTTGGAATCAGTAAGTAGTTGAGCATTTCCTCTATTGAAAACAGCACTTTTGCGGAAGTTAGTTTTTACGTAGACAATTTACTTGAGTCCATGTTATTTACTGATGAATTATTATATTATATTATAAATTTCACTTTTCTTTTTATTTTCCTTCATTCAATCAATCAATTTTATCTAAATTGAGTGTGAAATCAAAGGTTAAAAGTGGGAAACATGGAACTAGATTTCTTCATTTACGAACTTACTTTGATTGAGTTTTTTTTATATTATCGCTTTGTTCGAGTATCGAAGTTGGTAAATTCTCTTTAGGATCATCTGTATAACACATATGAAATTTATTCTTATTTCAGTTCAATTTCAGTCATCGATAATAATCATGTTCCTGGAAGAAGTGGAAGTCTATCCCGAGCCGCCGTTGATACAATAAAGAGCAAGTAACCTCCGCCGTATTCAGTAGACGACGTGAAATCAGACAGTATAGCCGGACGTTATACGTGAGGCCGTAGAGACTCCATAAGGTATAATTTCCAGAAGACATAAAGAGAATACGCTGATGTGTCCAGTTCCCGACCGGGCGTTCCCTCGGGAGTCCTAAAGAAATTGTCGATGTATCTGCCCCGATTTGTTACATCGTCATCGTCCGATCCCGGATCGCTCTGCAGATTTTCATGCGAGGGTGGTCTAATGCCGATATTGCATAATAACCGTTTTGTTGAATAGAAATCGAGAAATAGGAGACTTGCTTCGATCTCACTATTTCTCTTCTACCGACTGGGGAAATATCGTTCCTCATTTTAGAACTTTTGAATTTATGTGTGGAGAATCTGAAATATTTTGTGTTTTTCGTTTATATTATTCGATTTATTTTTTGATATCGTTAATATCTATACTAAAAAATAAAAGAGAACATTCTTTTAAATAGTGCACCCTGGATATTATCAGGAGGAGTCACACTAAGAACACTGTACACCACTACACCAATACTTTACTTCGAAATTCTACACGAGTTATAATGCCAAAGATTCCAGTTTCCAAAAGAAAAGTCTTCCTTTCAATCATTATTCTCTGTGTAACTTTTTCTCATTTGGATTGCATTCTAGATTTTTTCGATTTTATTTAGCTTATGATATGTATGATTAATAAAGATTTAAGGGAAGGAAAATTTACACTATATTATCATTATCACAGTGACCATTTCGATCATTTTTGTTTCGGTCAGAAGTATAGTCAAAAAAAATCAAAATTCACAAAACCAAATGAAAATTTACTAATGTTGTTATGGCTTCATATCATATCACAGTATTAAGATTACCCGCGAAACATTTAAAATGTGATTACACAGGGCATTCATCATGATATTGGAGGATAAAAGAAATGAGTTAACTGTTAATCCCAATGGTTTCAACTGCGAGCTCCAGATCTGAATGATAAGTGCCATCATCTAAGCTAATGAGGGGAAGGTGTGTGATATGCCAACTCTACTCTACGTTTCTTCTGCACAACCACGTATGACTGACTACTCAAATGTGGAAAATTCGTCAAGCACATTAAAATAAACAGGAATTGTGGAATCGATGTAATCATTCTGAAATTTTAAGTATCCATAAAAGAAAAGTTAAATGATTAGCTCATCTTTTATCACTTGGTCTTGGTGATCTAACCCTATAATCGTTTTGCCAAAAAACCTCAGGTCCTATCTACCAACTTTCTCTTTAGAGTGAATCCTGAATTTCAATGGAAAGTTTTATCACAATCCAAACTCTCCTTTATGGTAAATCCTTGAGTTTGAATACTTTTAAAATCATAGAACCAAAGCAGCTCATTCTCTGGAAGTCAGATTCGGTAAAAAAAATGCGTTCAAATTCGAATTGAAATAGTGAGCTTAGATCCTCCTTATATCAACTGTAGCCAAATCTACATCGAACATAAAATCTTAAATTGCACTGTAATGATAGTGGCTTATGGATAGTGGCTTTATAGATTTTGACGTCTAATCTGTAACAACGACTATCTGAAAACATCCTATGATGGAACAAACAAAAATAGCATAACAAATCAGTCACTCCACAAAAATCAACTATTCTACCTCTAAAATCAATAGCGACTGAAACGTCTCTTCAATATCAGAATTTGATCAAAATGATTATAACCTATAGAATTGTTAAAAAAAATGATTGATATAAAATTCTAAAATAATGATACTCAGCTTGTTAAACGGAAGAATTCACTGAAAGATTGTTCGAAATAACCGTATGATATATCCGGTATTGATAACTGAGATAAAGTGAGATGTTGATATAATAACTCACTTCTGTTCAATGGATGCAATCTGAGATATTAAGCTCTTAATAAATTGTAGTGTTTGAAAACCTAGGTTATCTTCTTGATCTCATATTGGTACGCGTTTGTCTCTAAATTTAAATCTAAAAAAACTTCAACAAGAATGGTTTCTCAATAGACTGGCTCTCTCACAAATGATTTTTTCTCGTGTGGAAGTAAAACTGAGAACGAGTGAAATTTCTTCAAATATGTAACATGTTTATCATCTGGCACCAATCAAAAGTACGGATAGGGAAAATAAGATAGTTGCGCCTATTTACATTCACCTTCTCATTTCGATAAAAAATTTGGTTGAAGAAATGCCAATCACTGAATAAGATAATATCATCCCTTCAGAATTTATCTTCTACAAGAACTACTATAACTTTATCAATAAAATCGCAACAACAGTCATTTTTGGTTATCAGGAAATCCCTATTGGAATAGGCAGCCTAACTTTCACACAAAATTTTTCCAGGGCTGAAGTAGCTAACTAAAAATTAATAACGCATACAATATTATAGTTCAATTAACCAAAACAAAATTGGTTAATTTAAAAAAAAATATTTTTGAACGCCTAGATGTTGTTATGTGCGAGAGGTAACTGGGCTTTTTTTATTGCTCAAAATTGTGTTTCCATAACGTATTATAATGTTATAGAATGCAAGTGTAAAGTATAAAATCAAATTGATAATTTCTTCACTTCAGTTTTTATCAATTTTTATCATAAATAGCCTCTGAGCTTCCCAATGCCCCATAGTGAGGGTCTATGAAGAATAGCTCTCAAGATACAGAGTGTTTCATCCAAAAAGAATTAATTTGATATTTTTCGTGATAGGTTCGAAAGTTTGCAACGCTTGGTTACGTAAACTTTTGTTTTGAAGAAAGCCATTTCTGCTGTCGGTGTGAAAAGAATCATTCTCTCACTTTCTGCACCTCTTGATAGGAAACTTTATTTATAATGCTGAGAATGAAAAGCCCGGGCAATGGTTTTCACCAATCAGGTTGAATACTCTTTATTGTGTGAATATCTCATATTTGAGAATGCATCCTTCAAATTAAAAAGAACGTAAAAATATTTTGATATTCCTCGGTTGCGGTGATAAACGACGTAACAAGGAAGAATTTTGCGTTATGTGGGGATCAAATAGATCAATCCGCAGTTAGTACAATTGATATCAAACTTTGGGAAGAAGGTTCTGTTCCAAGTCAGAACGTCCACATGTTTCTGATGATATAGATCAAGACATTTCCAGTTTACGAGAGGACCCCTCATCGGCCAACAAAACAATTACCTTAGACTACGAAATGAATCAAAGATCAGTGCTGAAATTTTTAAATTTAGGAATAAATGGCACCTATACAAAATGGTTGTTTTGAATGAAGTAAATGAAGATGATCCCGATCACAGAGTTGAATTCTGCGAATCAATGATTGAATTGTATCATTAAAATAGAATGGTTGATTCTGATGAAGAAGCATTCACCCTAAAGAGAAATGTCAGTACCATTTAAGGTTTTTGGCTATGAAGAATACCTGATGGATGTACGAAAACCATTCAGAGTATCCACAAAAATTCAGTGTGTTCGCGTAGTGGAAAACTTCACTATTGACTTTATTGGAAATTTCTGATAGAGAAGACAAGGCTCCTCCACAGTGTGCGCAACTTTTTGAATAAGGTTTTCGGAAATCGTTGGATTGACAAAAGACGAACTGTTGGTTAGACTGCTCGCTGACCAGATTCAAATTCTAGCAATTACTTTTGATGGGGACACTTGAAAATTATGCTCTACAAATCTGAAGTTGAAATCTCAAAGATTTGAGGATAAAAATAGGGCACGAAGTTAATTTGATCATTACAGAAAATTCTCAAACTCGTACTGCATATAATTATGAATGCCAGTACTGCATTCCAGTATTTTATTTGAACCACAACCCGGAAATGGTGATTCAATTCAAGGTTTTTAGCATAGGTGTATTGGAAAATTCATTTTGTATTAATATTCAGCAAATTCTGTATAATAGAGTGCCATAAAATATTATGGATACGCCCTCTCCTGATAGTATCTAATTTCTCCATTCACTTATTGAAACACCCCCAACCCCGGTCAATGAAAGACGATGCAAAATGCATCGCCTCCACGTAAATTGCAACACCTGAACTATCCCATTTTCTTCCCCATATTAATTACACCTGAGACCGACTGAAATCGGTCAAATGAAAAGCCATGTGATCGTCTAGTACCTGAACTTGACTTGAAATTCTTTTTATCAACTACGGCCCTTTTCTTTGTTGTGTTGTGTATTCGTAGTAACCCACTCAACAAGTTCTTTTATGTGAGGTTTCATGTGGTTCGACCAATTCTTCGTCGCTTAAACCATAGGTAAGGAAATTAGAATATCAAAACAGATTCGGTAACAATGTCTATTTGATCTTTGTAGCATTTGTATTAAATTCTTATCCTTGCACTCTTTGGCGTCTTTTAATGAATTTAATGAAATATCAGATCATTTAGATAGAGGCCCAATTTGCCCTTACCCATATTTTGAGTGGAAGTTGATACATTAGATTATTATATACTGACCTAATTGGTCCTCACCAATATTACTAGTGGAAGTTAGAATATTTAATTATTATGAACAGACCTAATTGGTCCTCACCCATATTTCGAGTGGAAGTTGGAATATTTAATTATTATAAACAGGCTTAATCGGCCCTCATCCATATTCTGTATGGAATTCGGATATGAGATTATTATAGAAAGACCTAACCGGCCCACACCCATCTTATGAGTGGTAACTGATCCGATCTAAGGGTTTTGGTAATATGATGTCATGTTTTCTGAAGAGGTCGTTGCCCTGATACTCCAAACTCTGGAAGATTTGCTTTTAAAATTTTAAGGAACACGTCCACAGCTGACAAGTTGCAAGCTTTAATTCGCTGGCGAATTCAGTAATTCGTATACTATTAAAACGTTATATATGGAACTAGAGGTAAGCCCGTAAAGCCATACGTGATTCTTTTTGCTCAAGTGACCGCCAATGGCAGTATTATTATTATTATATTGTGTCACTGACTGCGGATCATTTTCTATTCCCATATCGCGGATTTGCCAACCAGGGAATCATGCCCTCTGATCATACACCTGTATGTACCACAAACGTCACATACATTCCACCAACTCAGACATTCTTCAAAACTTTCATACCGACAACATACAAGCCTCAATGTCTGTGGGTCCATACATGCATATCGTCCCTGAAGCCATTTACTTATACTAATGAGTAATAATATTATTCGTAGGTGATCATTACACCTGAAGACAGGGAAAGTTCCCTTATTGAGCTTGAGAGTATCGGACATCAAATCAATATTTTGAAAGTAAGATCTTCCCCATAGTTGGATACAATGAAATATGAACATCTTCGTTACAGTTTAAGTATGTTCTGCTAAATTATAAAATGAGATAAATAGAAATACTGAATAAAAGGATTATGATATTTCAAATAGATAATTGGCCCATTTATAGAAGCAAAGATAAGAATCAATATTAAATGTTCTCACATTAATTCATCAGATTATAAACAAAGATTTGGATTGGCTAAATGGTTTGGTAACATTTCAATAAGATCAATTTTCTGAGTTATAAAAGTTCCAAATCAATATTGAACTTCATAACATTTCAAATTCAAATAGTTATCAAGTTATTGGAATCAGTACACAATAGCTTAATTAAGTTTCAATAATGTTGCCAGTTTGATAAACAAATATTGAAATTAATACTAAAGAATTTGAGTAAACTTCAAAATAATGTGTCAAGTGGAAACAATATAAAATAAATTCAGTACATTTCAAATTCTACCAAGTTACGAAAGCAAAGGTTTTAAATAAGTCTATGAAAATAACTCTTCAAAATAAATATTAGAAAATGTCAGTGCAGTTCAAATAGATCATTTGCCTAGAAAAAAAAATATTTGAAAATAATTTGGAATTTGAGAAATGATTATTTCAACTCGCCCTTAGTGCGTTCAGAAATTACGTAGAATATACATATTCGTAAAACATTAAATAATGAACAGAAATATTGAAGGAAATTCAGAAAATAATCACGGTGCTTCTTCTTCTCCTGTCCGGCTTCTCGGAGAGGAACAATCTGCGTCTTCCATTCTTCTGGACCCATGTTGTGCACGATTAATTAACTTAAATTTAATTCCGATTCGCACGAGTGTATAAATTCACTGAGCTTCGAAAACTCAATAACTGAATTATAAGAGTAACTGCACATCTGTCGAAAAATAACTCAATAATAATCATAATCATCCCTCAACGTCGCGATCGTGATCCTTATATATGCGTGACCCAGTAGCCCTTACACCCTCACTTCCCTCTATCCTTGGTACTCAAGTACCTGTTACATAGTCTTTTACAAACGCGTTTCTTCATCGCGACGTGGGAATTGCTGTTTTAGAAAATACCAGATATGTAGAATCGTGGATAGGAAAGGGTGCTTTAAGAGCTTCGGTATTAAAGGCGAATATTGTTTTCGCTGGATTTCTTATCTGAGTTTAGATAAATGCCTTCGCCTCGATATTTACGCTTTTGGGTGATTTTAAGCTGCTTTAAAGATACGTAATATTCTACCATATTGGGAATTTAGAAGAAAATTATTGAATCATTCTGGCAAATGACCGTCTTTTCACTGTAATTGTGAATTTAGATGAACAATATGAAATGTTATGCACGCAGATCTACAAAATACAGTTATCACATAAAATCCAATTAGATAAAAACAGGTAAGGCCATGAGCATTTAGCTGATTTACATGATGCGTCGCATTGCGGCATTATTTAATACTTTTGAAATTGTGAAATTTCTGAATTTTAATAAATATTTTTTCATTTTGGTAATTTTGACAATGTACTTAGGAAAAATGAGCATGCATACAATTGGACCACAATATTAGGAAATGAGAAATTTTTTTAATCTCCGTAAATCGAGAGATATCGATCAGAGACTCAATTTTAAATATTTCCAAGTCTTCGGATGATAGAGCTGCCTGAAATTGTTTTTTGTTATTATTGTTTTCCACTTGGCGACCCAATAAAAATATAACGAAAATATAACATTTTCTCGCTGAAGCATTAGAGCAAATAATTTATCTAAATGAAAGTTATTCTGCATTAAAATTACAACTGCAAGTTTCAATGGAATCTTAAAATCTTTGGAAATCATTCATAATAGTGATTTTAAATATTGATGAGATGACTTCGATATACTATTTATTCATATATAATTTGAATAAAACAAAGAACTGAAAATACTGTTAGTTACTCACTAATTAATGGTTTGCGTATCTCTATAGATAGGAAATTAATTACTAATTAATGGGAATGTACCGTCCTCTTAGTGTTGCATTTCATTTTTGTTGCTTCAGACAGAATTAGAAATTATTTCTATCGGAATACACGCGTCTTTTAATTATGCTCACTTATTGATCTTTTAATTAAAGTGCATAGTTTATCGTAGAAATATCCAATAACGATAATACTCCATCGTTCTCTGAAAGTCTAAAAAATGGAACAAGTAGAAAACAAAGCACCCATTCATCAGGTCCAGATATTCGGTCGAGACGTGGCTTGCAGTCATGCCGTCATATTCATTTACTTTTTAACCAGATGGTCATGTAACCGTCGACACATACACAATCCTCTAATTGCGGTAATAAACTAACATACTTGCATATCCGAGAGAACCGAGCTTGTCCGCTACGCCGCGTCCTTAAAAAAGGACGAAATTTATACGGGCCGAGCTGAGCGTACAGTGACGGCCATCGGGGCGAAAGAGGATTTGCGATTCGGATTAACACCTTCATTTTTCAATATTTTATTGAATCGAAAATACCGTCTTATGTAGTAGATTATATAGTAGGGAGAGATGGTCGGATAATTAGTATAAGGTTATGCACAGTAATGAAACAATGTTAAGATGATCGAGAACAATTTGTCTAGACGGCTTCGGGATTTCGTTAGCGAGAAAAGTCGTTTTTGAGCTCTCAATGATACACTGCGCCAAGAAATTAACTCACTTTTTTTTGATACGCAACTGATTATTAATACATGTTATTTTTCGGATATGTCAGGACATATGCCAAGAAAATTCGATGTTTTTTCTTGGCGCCAATGTTCCTCTCATGAGAAATAAAATAAAGATATAAATTGAAATTATCGTTAACAGCAGTTGTTGATCAATTACGTTTGTTGTTGAAAATATTAATTTTCGGTAATAATGCCATGCGAATCACGAAATGAGCTGTAGCAATGATGTTAGATGACTAAAGTTGGACTTATATAATAATAGGCTAAAGGCTTGGGGTGCCCCGTTTAACTGTTTTCACAATAATTCGCAGCTACAGGGAACCGGTAGGAGAGGAGACCTGGCCAAGGGCGACCTCGAGCACACCTTCCACAGAACAGTGAAGTACAAATTAGCTCTGAAACGATACGATGACGTCTCAGGGAATTTGGTTTCAGGTGTCGCTGCTCTAGACACAGCCCTAATTGCAGTACATCGTAGAGCCTGATTGAATTTTGCCAGGAAACATGTCAATTAGTTTGAAGCTGACTAACAGAGTTTGGTGCACAGATGAATCGAGGTTTAGGTCATATCATTGCGACCTACATTCTCTAGTGGACAGATGTCTAAATGAGGTATATGCCCAGAGCAACTCTTTACCTACCTATGGTTTTGGTGGAGATTCCATAATGGTGTATAAAGAATTTCTTTGACCGTCCGCACTGATCTGTTCATCGTCAATATTTGAACTCTGAATACTTAGTGAAAACTTTTGCTTATGCATGTTGACATTAATCCTCACCAAGCTCTTACCTTTCGGAACTTCCTTCAAGATCACGAAACCACTTCAATAGAGTGGTCAGCACGAAGTCCCTACATGTCTGGAAGATTAAGAGGTCAGCCAAACCATCAAGTTATCGTAAGTGATGTGAACAGACTGATCTAAATTTGGAACGAAATGTATCAGAATGCTCTCATTGATTTGTATTATGAAGTAATTCTCTGCAGGGTTGGAAATGTCATGTATTAACAGGTTTTTGGGGACTTATATATTTTTCATAGTTAGTGCTGCTTCAAGTTTCATGAGCAACATTTTAATTTCGATCGTATTTTAGCATATCTTTCTGCTGCTGGGTCACTGGAAAAATAACAACATATTTAAATTTCTTCTGGATCAATTTGAAATTTCGATTTTGACGGCTAATTTCTGAACACAATGTGGGTTGCTACAGGGATCTGTGGCTGTTCTTCACAATTTAATATGAAAGATTTGTCTCTAACTCAAATTGAAAAATTCATCAATAAAAAGGCAATGTATAATATCTAGATTGATATGGTTGGTCATTGAGAGTCAAAATTTGAAAAGAAGGAGTGGTTTGTTTATTTGTTTTATCGACTTACAGTTCATAGTGAACTCCGAACCACTCACCTAGAATGTGCAATGATAACTGCCACCTCTCAGGAGTACACCTCTTACCTGGGATTCGAAGCCGGGCCTTCGGCGTAGGAGACGATACCTCTGGTGGCTTACCTGGCATTCGAAGCCGTGCTTATATCGTGAGAGACAATACCTCTACTGACTTTCCCACGGAGGCAGATTAAAACAAGAAATAATATTCTACCAAACATAACTGGCTAAGTAGAAGTGATTAGAAAATGAATTATGCAATGAGAACGCATAGCCATAGCCCTAATTCCCTGGCTTCATATCCTCCGATGGCAGTATCCACTATCTTCCGGGAACATTCCATAATCATTCACGAACAACGGATTCCACTTTTTTTGAAAATGAGATAAAAGAAACCGATGTGGTCGCGTGGCTTTCTGCAAAATCGTTTCGTTACATTAGCTTTTATTTGAAAGGTTTTAGGTTTCAATCTCCATAGAAAGATTTGGTGTGCCTTGAATCATGGGTGAACACGTTATGGGAGTTGTGAGATTCCAGGTTACGAATGTGGGGAAGGCTGGGAATACTATAAGTCATCTTGTCTTCAGCTATCGAATATCTGGGTATCCAGCACATGCTTATAGTATGAAATTCCTTTTTTGTTTAGGTTGAAACTTTATCTTCTCTTTAGTAATATTAACACCAGGTTTCTATGCTGTTTTCTTTTTTCTTGTCCATTTTTCAGTTAACTCCAATTCTACAATCTATTGCTACTAATGCAACACATAAGTCGAAGAGTCTCGAGACTGATCAATAATTTGCCAATTTTTTCTAGAAATTCGCATTTAGTCATCTATATACTCTCCTCTATAATACAATCATTTCAACGCTTCTCTAACATTTCTATGTCTTTCTTGTAGAATAGTTTATTTTTGCCCTAGATGTGGCTGTGTCAGAAAAGAGCCAGTAATCATGGGTGTGGAACAATTGCAAGCGTAAATCGTGGATTTTTGCTATGGCTTTTACTTAGTTGTGGATTGGTGGCTTGTCTCGATGAACAGTTTTTTTCCATATGTGATGTCAACCTGTTTAATAAGGCTATAAAATAGTCACAGTTGATCGTCCATCCTTTGTTCAGATAATCGATGAACGATATTACATAAGTATCTCAAAATACACACTCCATAACCTTGTTAGCTGACTGTTGGGCGGTTTTCACCCTTTGTTCCTCACGCAGCAGATGCGGTTTCGACTCTACGTATGGCGGTGGATTCATGTTGTATCCAATGTTACATATCGACGAAGAAAATCCTTCTTATCTCGGTTCAAACTCTCCAAGCTACGTTCAGATTCGTCAATTCGTTTTTTGTTGGTTCACTGTGCGCAAACGCGGCGCCCACTTCGAATGATGTTTATTCATGTCAGAATGTTTGTGTAAAATGTTGAATACGGTGCCGTCTGTTATCTTTAGGGTGTCAGGCAAATCACCCATAACAATTATCAACACTTTTTTGATATTTTCTAGCGTAATCTCCTCTTTTAGCCTTCCAGAGCGTTTTGCGTTTCAGGTAGACGTACGACCACGTTTGAAATTAGCATACAATCGGAATATGGTTCTTTTTGACCGAGAATTTCCCTGTAACATTTTTCGAGCCATTCCTGGGCTTGAATGGTAGTTTGATCAACCAAATAGCCGTCTGTTATCAAGATACTAAACTCGTTTTGATTCATTATTTCTAAATTGACAAGTAGCGTCACGTCAACCTCAATATCTCCAAAACTACTGAACAAAATGTCATGAAATTTTAACACATTCATTCTTAAAGTTGTTTATTTCTGTCACCATCTATTTGTTAGTCTCGGGACTTTTTGAACCATGTCTTTCGAGTGACGAACGAGGTTCTGTCTTAGGTGTTCACCCTATTATCTTGAAACATATATAAGATCACCCGTTTCTTCTTGGTTATCAGAGACTGTGAGAGGCTTAGCTTGTTTTGAATGTTTATCTATCCATTCTGAAAACTTTGCTATCGTTTAGATTGAAATCGCATCAAAATTTTAATATGAAAAATCAATTAGAATGTAGATTTCAATATTTTGTAACTTTATTCTCATATGAATAAACGAGAGAATAAATTCTTAACCATTTTGGCAATCACTATTAGGTATGACTCTTAGTGTTACAGGTGACAAATGTCAGAAATATTTTTACATAAAGCATTTTATGAAAGTATTATAAACAAATGTAATTTTATCTAAAATTTTATGTCATATCTATTGATACAATTTTATCAATACAGAGCCAGCAACCTAACTAACCTAATATTAAAAATGAGAAAGCATCCCTGCCTTCCTGCAGAATGGATTTTGATGAACTTTGGTATGGAGATATTCCAGATACAGATATGGTTAACTGTTATTAAAATTTCACCCATATGTAATAGGAGTTGGAGAAGGAATTTTTAAGTGGGGGGTACAACTTTGAGGTCAAGATCACAATTGAAAAGTAAAAAGTATCAGATTTTTTGAAAATTCAACACTTAGGGTGAGAGTTGAGTCTCGGACTTTTTTATACAAATTTCATCAATTTTAAAGTTTGAGTCATGAACGCTTGCTTTTATTAGTTTGATAACAACATAAAAGTTTCAGAATTTCTGGAAATAAGTTCTGAAATATTGTATAGAATTCACTCAATTTTAAAGTTGGAGGGCATGACATCTTGTTTACGATGGAAACATCTAGTGTTTCAGCATTTTTAACATTCTTTGAAATTATATGTGGACGAAATGGGGGAAAGAGTTCGTTTCATACTATCCTACTTAATAAATTATAAAATATCTTCTGCTTGAATATCAGGTAGGTTAGGCATGCGCTGAGCTTCCACCGGCCATTTGTTGTCGTTTCGAGTGAATGAAACGTACCTAAAATTGTCGGCAAAATATATTTATCTCATTTCTAATGGTGAAGAAAAATCAATGTTATCAGACAGCAGATGTAAGCTTTCAGTAAGATGGTGGACACCCCCATCATGCAATTTCTGTATCTGCAATTTATGGAATAATAGCAGGAACATAAATACCTACAATTCTACAAGTCAACCCTTTTAATTACCAAATTACGCCCGTTGGAATTCCAATGATCCTCCATCCACAATGTTCGGCAGATTCGACTCCGCGCGATTTTTTCCGTTTTGGAATGGGGATGTTTTGGAAGAAATTCTCATCGAATGAGAAAATTACGAAATCTCAATTTCATTGAGACAATTTACAATATTTTCAAGAGGCTCCTCACGAGAGAACATTGAAGACCAGTAGAATCCCCATTTTTTCTTTCCGGTTTTTGTATAAATGAAATATACGTACCTAATGCCGGCTCAAGCCCGTGAAGGCTAAAGACGAGTGTGGATGTTTTGCGATCTTCGCCACGTTCCTGATCGGAGTTTTCCATTAATTTCTCAGTAGCATGCAAGGTACAGTTATATCCGGACATTCTATAATTTTGAAACTACAATTAATATTTGTGGATAAATAACTTACTATTTTGGTATGATATAGGGGTAGGTCCACTTTTGTCAGAGCGCATGCACAACAAAGGTTACGAATTTCAATCTAGATCGGCTTCTTGTAAACTTTGCTTGGATTAGTGCACCATTTGCTGTAGATTTTTTCGTGGGGGAGTACGTTTTCATGATTTCTAATTAGCATCAAAACATTAACTCTCATTTCGATATATTAGTTAAGATGTATTTCGTTATGATGTCGGAAAACTGATCTAAATAACCATTTGTGTATATGAGTACATAAAATGCAATAATCCAGCCTTGAGCAGTTTATAATCTTGAACTTGCACATGTTTGTCGCTGGATTTTATGGGCAAAAACGATTTAGTAGTACTAAAATAACAAAAATTGGCCACACAATTTGCAAAGGAATTTGCTAATGTTACCATTACACTGTGATAACAAGTACCTAATAAGCGCATAGTCATAGCCTTTTACCACACCGATCTGAAGCAGCAGTAACTTCCTGATTTGCCAACGTAAAAAGGGCAAACGTAACTGCAAACCTAACTGTGAATGATACAGTGTAGAGGGCCATAATTTCACGAAAAAGCTACGCTCGAATTCATGTGCAATTGTGGAAACAGCTTTATGAGAATAATGGTTTGTGGAGAAACAACTATTAATTTATAATGAATTGCGTCAATCAGCGCCTTAATTTATGAAGAACGTAAAAAGTGATGATAAATTGATTCCGTTAATGAAAAAATAAATTTCCACAGATTATCTCAAGGTTATCAAAAGAGCTACGTACAACGCTTCAAAGAAAGAATCAAGTGGAAAAGTTACTTAGGTGAAAATTGTTTAGTTTATTAAGTACAAGGTGGGATTAAAAATAGTGAAACAGTGAATGACTTTCCATAGCAGCAACAACCTTATTCCACATCTATTCCAACTAGTATGTCTTTTAACCTCCTGTGCTTGTCAGTCTGCCTCTAAAGCACTGTGATATATATCGTGTCCGTCATGCAACATGGATCTTGAAAAATGTATTATCAATAAATTCTGTTTCAAATTGATTGACGTGCCAAAAAATCTCATAAAATGTAAAAATCTTTGCATGCCAACAATGTTTGAATACTGTTTACTATATGTTTGAAATATTTAAAAGTGGATATGAGTCTGTTAAGGACAAGGAACGCCTGGAAGAGGAACTCAAAAACAAATAAAAACGTGCTCAAAGTGGCGAGAGCTTACTGGAGAATATGATTTGCAAATGAGATGGGTGAGTGCCAGATTAGTTTCAAGCAGAACAACCTTAACTTTCAATTCTAAAGGGGTTTCTGGTAGCCTTGAGAAATAATATACGAAGAAGAAGACTTGAAAAACGGGCCAACTGCTTGTTTGTTCATTACGATAATACATCGTGTCACAAGTTGCTTTTGATTTAATTCTGACAATAGACGTCTTCTTGTCTCTCCATATCCACTTTACTCACCAGGTTTAGGGCAATGCCATACATATTGCCACGATAAAAAAAGAAATCTTCCAGAAACATTTCCTGTTATGGATTCAATGTTAGAAATAGAACTACCGACCAATAAGCCTCTTGACATCATTCTCAAAATTTTTGAAAAAGTTTTGGCAACTAGACTTCTGAAATTTTTTCAGAAAATTCATTAATTGCTCAATCACAGCATGGTTTTATGAAAGATAAAAGTACTGAGACTACAATTTTTGAACTGACTCAGGCGGTGTATCTTGCTCTGGATAAGGGTGAAATACCTCTAGCACTCTGCCTAGATTTATCTGAGGCATTCGACTGCGTGGAGCATGGTATCTTGCTTGGGAAATTAGAATTTTGCGGAATCAGAGATAACCAACTTAAGTTGATTGAAAGTTATTTAACAGGAAGGAAACAGAGAGTGTTGATTTCAGTTAATGGTACCACATATCTATCTGCTGAAAAGCAAATTACTATGGGAGTATCCCAGGGGAGTATTTTAGGCCCACTATTATTTTTAATATACATTAATGATATCAGCGATGTTCTTAAGACTATTTGCAAGCCAGTTAAATATGCAGATGATGTGGGTCTTACTGTCGCCGCATCAGAAGAATCATCATGTATTGAAACTGTGGTGTATGGTGTATTGAATCGTGCTGAGTGAGGATATCATTCTAACAAGCTGGTAGTGAATTTGAAAAAGACTGAATGTATAGGTTTTGATTCTGGTAGATCTAGAGTGAATTTTCTCAGCACCATAAATTGTGTTGACAACATTATCGATGTCCAGGACTCAATTAAATTCCTTGTAATTATTACAGCTGACATCTGGGAAAAATATTTTACAGAGCTGTACCAAGATGAAGAAACAACTGATACATGAGTAAACGAAGAAGAAACACCAGATGATGTTTTGATAACAGAGGAAGAGCTGAGAAAAAGAATACAAAAGCTAAAAAACAGGAAAGCCGCGGGAACAGACAACATCCCGAACGAATTGCTAAAATATTCCCCCCTAAATGGGGGAAAGAGACTCACCGAGAAGCTGCTAACTCTTTTCAATAAAATTTTAAACACATCACAGATTCCTGAAGAATGGCGCAGCAGCATCACTATTCCTATCTTCAAAAAGGGGCAAAAGACATCACCTGAAAACTACAGGGGTATAACCCTGCTAAGTACGTCCATGAAACTGCCCACTGGCATCCTAAAAGACAAATTGGAATCACGTATCGAGAATAGAGAGGAACAGTTTGGATTTCGAACAAATAGATCAACAACGGACGCTCTCTTCATAATAAAACAACTAAAGGAGAAATCAATAGAGTTCAACAAGCCTGCTTACATCTGCTTTATAGACTCAACAAAGGCATTCGACAAAGTGCGCTTGACAGACATCCTACAAATTCTAATAAAAAGACAGTCCCCGTTCCAAATCACCGAACTAATTAAAAACTCAAACACCGGAAATGCGAAAAAGATCAAGTCAGGCCAAGATACTACACCTAATATAGAAACACCAGGCGGAATTAGACAGGGTGACAGCCTGAGCTCTTTCCTTTTCAACCTTTTGATGGATGAAATAATACAACAAGTCACATTCTTAGATTTGGGATACAGAATGGGCCACCTTGAAATATCTGTGGTCTGCTATGCTGACGACGCAGCTATTATAGCAGAAACGGAGAACGATCTTCAGAGACAGCTTTTTAAATTCTATCAAGTCAGCCAACAACTCAACATGGTAATTTCATTATGAAAAACCAAAGCCATGATATTCTCCAGAGAACCTGTCAGGTGTAAAGTGGTTGTGGAAGACAAGTCAATCGAGCAAGTCAATGTCTTTAAATATCTAGGCATGGACATCTGCAGCTATCACGATCCGGCGAAGGAAGTAAGAAGTCTCATAACTAAAGCAGCAGCTCTGTCAGGGTGTCTTAGATATGGTCAAACCAGCACAAGGGAACAGATAGCAAGGTGAAGATCTATAAGACTTGCATCAGACCTATCATGACTTACGGCATAGAAACACGCGAAGACACAAACAAAACTAAAAGTATGCTACGCGCGGCCGAAATGAAAACCCAAAGAACTATCCTCGGAAAGACCAGACTGGACAGGATAAGAAACACTGACATACAAGCTCAATGCGGCATAGTAGACATAGTCAGATGGGGCAGACAAAGACGAAGAGAATGGTATGCACACGTGCGAAGAATGCACGAAAACAGATTACCGCGCATAATGATGGAGAGCAAGCCACATGGAAAGCGCCCACCAGGAAGACCCCCAAAAAGGTGGCAGGGAAGCTGGCAGTCCACCTCGCAAGAAACCATCCAGAGACGGCTTCGGCGAGCACTAGACCAATGGGTCTATTTGAAAAAATAAAAAGAAGAAGAAGAAGAGTAATTATTATCGATAAAAAGTTAAATTGAGATGGCCATATCGTTCATCTGAGTGGCAGTATACACTGAAGGTTTTGAGGATGAGAGTGGATGATCATGTTCTTAGGCTGATATACTTCTCGAATTTTCAGTTTTGTCGAATGGTATTATGTTCTGGGGGGTACCATCACAAAGTGACAAAATTTTCAAAATCCAAAAGAGGGATATGCAAGTTATGTTCAGAATGGGTTAACGTGAGTCATGTAGGGGAATATTTCGTAGAAACAAGGTTATAACAGTGTATGGTATGAATATTCATAAACTTCTCCTATTTATGCACCGACACTACTTTGATGAATTCGAAGACCAAAACCATACTCGTCGGGTCTTTCCTTATTTTTTCCGATTCATACTAGATCTATTAGAGAAAAGAGTTCACAATACATGGCTAAAAGATTATTCAATAGATTGTCTAAAACGATCAAGCGAATAACCGAGAGTGAGCTGCTCAAAAAGAAAATTTATAATTTTATAATAACATGTGAACCATACAGTATACAGGAGTTTGAGTGCTTTTGCGATCATTGATCGGTATCTACTTCTGTTCTAAATTTTCATTGAGATTTCTGAGTTCTTCCTCTTTCTTTGTACCAACCATTTTATATTTATGTGCGTATATTTATATATTTACAATTGTATTTTTGGAAGTAAATAAATATTATTATTATTATTACTTCAATGAAAATGAGAAAGATATATAGCAATCATTGTTAGAACAAAAACACAGGTTCAGACGTATATTTATTATGCCTTCAAGCAATATTGTATGATACACGAACGCTATAATGTTTTACACGTTTTTTCTGAGATTGTAGGTCTCTTGTAGTTCGTCCAGGAATATGCTCAGTTCAAGCTACAAATCTTCTGTTCTTGTTACTTAAATAGTTATCAATTAATGTTGTTCAAGTTCATTATTCGAACATTATACTATATTCCCATTATATTTCACCCGACGATCATAGTGCATAACTAAATTTTCACAGCCTGTATCTCAAACGGAATAGAATTTGACTTTGTATATCTAGCGAATCGGCGTGCCGCCACTGTGGTATTTATTTGCGACACGCTGGATATAAACATACCAGCCAAGAGTGGTGACGAAAAAATAGCATACATATAATTTGAATTCTTTTATTTTATGCGGCAGAGAATAATAACGAATAACGCAGCGGCAGCCGCGAATAGTTGAGCGAAATTTACGCCGGGAAAGAAGGTTCATCTCATTGTTCTCGATGAATATGCTAAGCGATCTTTTGGAATGCCGCCGACCGATCTCTCATTCTGCTCCTAGTCACCGCTTCTTCTTCAGCCTTTTGCTTGATTTTAAAGGGTGATATTCAGATTCTGTCTGGAATCGCTTATTTTTATTTTGGATTAGACCAGATGAAACATCATTCATAAGTTAACTTCCCGTCCATGGGTACGATTCACGAATGACTTTCTATGAAACAAGCGTCAATCGTGACTCAGGTAATGTAAAACACTGGTTGTTTCAGAGAATCTTTATTTATATAAACGTGAATATCCGTACTACATTTCACCATCACATCTAAACCACAACATGGAAATACTTGAAAGATTAAGAAACTGAAGAACTTGAAAAAAGAAAAGGAGGACAAAAGAGTTAGAGTCATGGAAAATCAATTTCATATGTTTCATGACAACTATGCAGGTGTTCAGTTCGAAAATGCAGACATAGAAATGTTGGAGAAAGGTTTGAAACATAGTCCTTACTTAAATTCAAAAAGAGAAGAGAATCTAGTCAATTTTACAGCGGAAGTGGAACTTACTGTCAAGAATTTCCTCAATAATGATGTGGAAACTAAGGACTTGATAAAACCTCTCATAAAGAAGGAGCACCACTCAACGAAAGTAAACACAGGTTTAACGAAGGAAGGAGCTTTCAATGATAAAGTCAGCAAATCCATTCAAAATAAACTGAAAGAAGAAAACCTGATCATAACCAAAGCAGATAAGGGAAATTGTATAGTGATTGTCAAGAAAGAAGTATACAACCAGAAAATTCTAGAATTTTTAAATAACAATGGAATAAAAGAAAAAAGATAGCCATATCAACATCAATCAAAAGAACTGACGAATTATTGAAAGGAGTAGAATTTGTGTTCGGGAAACAACTCATAAAGAAACTCAGTTCAGAAAATACAAATTTTCCTGTGTTGTATGCAGGCCCGCCGCTAGCGGTCTGTACGCCGGTGTGCAATTCCTATCGTGCCGCCCCTATCTAACTACAAAACCTAGGTGTTTATAAAAATGTGAAAAAAAAATGCTGTACAGTGAAAAACTATGTTATATTAGGTTATTTTATACAAGATAGATACACTAATACGACATTAAATGAAAAAATTAAGGCAAGAAAGGTGCAGTTTATACATATTATGTAGGTAGGTATAGGCATTAAGTTATTTTACAGAAACTGCACCTTTCTTGCCTTCATGTTGGCAAAATCAGCTATAATTTTTTTGGTGTCTAGTCTATTTAGAATCTCATGTTCAATTGAAATTATTGCTAAATTACTTAGTCTTTGCTGGTGCATAGTTGATCTCAAATAGTTTTTTATTATTTTTAACTTTGAAAATGACCTTTCACCAGATGCAACTGAAACCGGCAATGTAAGTAGTATCCTTAGCGCTATTGCTGTATTCGGAAATGTTGACATTAATTCATTAGCAAAAATGTATTGCAATAGGGTTTGTGGATCATTAGACTGGTTTTCAGTTAAATGCAACTTTAAAGCTTTGATTTCATTAAACATATCTATACCGTCAATATCTGCGTCACTACTTGGACTATCTTTTAACTTCACATTCAGATCTTTACAATGTTTCATTAAATCATCTTTGGAGTAACTAAACAAGTTATTATTGGTGAAAAAGCCAAAAACGTCGGTAAAAGTTTCCAACTCATCGAATGTACGTTTTAAAGAAGTTAAGGTTTGGTCCAGGATCCTAAAAAAAACATCTACCTTGTATTTTGTTTTAGGGTCTAGTAAGACTTCATCACTCTGTTCATACTGAAATTGAGTTGGTTTTCTTCGTGGACGAACGGTATCTACAGGCGGAAAATCTGCATCTACATTAAGTTCCCGAGCCACAGTGGTAGCTTCTTCTAACATCCTTTCGAAATGCTCATCTGTGCGATATTCGGTGAATTTATGAATCAATTTATTTAACAAATTTATGCAGATTTGAGTATTTATTGTGGGGTTTTGCATCATTTTGCTAATAGCATTAATTTCATTCAAAATATCAAACCAAATTACAACTAAGCAAATAAATCTATAATTTTGAATATTCAAAGCAAGCGAATGTGCTTTGTGAGTTGTTGTACAATCCTATTCCGACGAATTGTTATCTGATATTTCAAGTAAAGCGTCAAATATTTTTTCGAGGTGATACCGTAAAGGTTTGACTGCATCGATTCTGCTAGACCATCGCGTGGCACTTAATGCCTTTAGTTTTAAATCAGGTAAATGCTTGCAAATTATGGACCACCTTTTGGTAGAAGACGGAAAGAAAACGTAAATTTCTTGAATTAAGTTGAAAAAGTTGACCGTGTCGTGCGTTATATTTGCCGCATCGTTAACGACCAAATTGAGACTATGCGCCGAGCATGGAACGTAAAATGCACGATTATTCATTTCCAATATTTTTTTTTGTAATCCATTGTGTTTTCCACGCATATTAGAACCAGTGTCATAACCTTGGCCACGTAAGTTTTTAATATCAAGGTTTAATTGCGAAAATAAATCTAAAACAAAATTTAATAGTCCATTCACCTGTGGAGCTGGTTATCAGACAGATGCCAATAAAACTTTCGCATATTGTAACATTTTTAGTTTCACTGTTTAAAACAACATACCTTACTATAACTGTAATTTGTTCTGTGTGACTTACATCTGGTGTGCAATCTAATATGATAGAGAAATATTTTGATTCTCTGACTTTGTTCAGGATATAATTTTTTATGGTCGTGCCGAGTAAATCAATGATTTCATTCTGAATCTGATCTCCTAAATAGTGAGTCATGCGAGTTGAATCGAATTTCGAGGCTTGAATTCTGTGAATATGTTCCCGCATAACTGAATCAAAGGATGCTATCATTTCTATTGCTTTGAGAAAATTACCATTATCATACTCATATAATATTTTGGACGAGCCCCTAAACGCCAGACATTGATGAGATAAAAATTTTATAACAGCTATGATCCTTTCCAATACATCACACCATTGTTTTTTTTTCAGATTCTAATAGTCTCAGTTGCATTTGATTTACAATAGTTTTATTTTTTAACATATGGTTTAGTTGGACCCAACATTTTAAATTTCCGTTATGGGAAATGCTTGTTTCGTGTCGTTTTAAGGTAGATGACAGATGTTGCCAATCGGAAAAACCGCTTGGAGCTGACAGACTACTTACAGTTTTACTGAATATTTTACAACAAAAACAATAGACTGAATCTTTTGACGTAGAGTAAACAAGCCATTCTCTGTTAATTTTTTCTCCATTAGGAAGATTTCTAGAGTAATAACTGTTTGCAAATTTTCTTCCATCGATATTAGCAGGAAAATTGTAGTTAAACAGCTGCACGGGGCCACGGCTAACCAAAATATTAACAATATCATTAGTCATACTGGCGGGCCACGAACCGGGATCATCACCACAATCTAAACAGCTACCTGATGACGATAAATTGCTCACAGGTTCTTTAGCACTACTTTCTCTTTTTTTAGTTTCACTGGAGTCTCCTTCTGAAGGACTAACATTTTTCTCTTCAGATACCTCCATAACTTCTAGATTTAAAGCTGCGCTTGTTGAAGCTACATCTACGTCAACATTCTCTTGACATTCAGAGTCCCTATTTTCTGGTTTGCTAAAAAAATTCTCAAGAGATCCCGCTAGTTTATTTTTCTTTGTATCTTTTTCTCGTTTTTGCCGTCGAAATTGAGCTCCTGAAATTTTTTTCCTTTTTTGCGGTTCCTGGAATTTTTTTGAAGAAGTTTAGTATACGGTTGTACAAAAGTAACTTAAATCCCAAAAGGGGGTCGATCATTCCACCCATTATTGCGAACAACCTTTACTAGGGGGTCAACGCTGAAATCGCGAAAAAAAAATCAGCTTTTCCATACATTTTGTATGGAATAGTTATTTGTTTCGCGATTTCACCGTTGACCCTATAGTAAAAGTTGTTCATATTTATGTGTAGAATGACTCCCTTTCGGGATTTAAGTTACTTTTGTTACACCCTGTATAGGTATAATTTTAATATTTTTTTATAAATCTTCACTCTTAAGTTGTATAACAGAAAAAATACCCTTTAAATCACAATAATAATCACAATACTACTGCGAAAAAAATGTTCATACCTACTGCACACAAATGTAATGGAATAACTAATTTTTTTTTCGCGACTTCAGAGTTGACCCCATAGTAAAAGTTGTTCGTATTGATTAGATGGAATGTCCCCCTTTCGTTACTTAAGTTACTTTTGTTACACTCTGTATTAATTTTAATACATTTTTTAAATAAATCTTTACTTTAAGTTTTTTCAGTAAAATAACCTTTAAATTTTACATGAATACCTGCTGTTTATATGAATGCGCCCATATGCTGATTAATTGAACAAAGACACTTACCATAATTATGATTTTTTGCGCCGACGGATAATATAAATAATTTTCTAAATTATTTTTATAGTCACACTTCGCACAAAAATATACAGAATATTATTAATTTTAAGTACCCTGGACCGTTTCCGGATCTCACATTAGGGCTATAACCAAATAATTGAAGTTTGTTGTTCACTCACATCACTTTCGCATTTGTGTTAAATAAATAAAAACAAAGAAATGAGTATATAGTTTTAAGGGGATTTCCCCTGATATCTGTGGGATTTCCCTATTTCGCATAGAGCACGATACGGATTAACTTTGTTCTCATGAATTTCAATAGTTGGCGCTATGTAATGCTACGATATAAAAGAAATATTTGGGCGCCGTTCATCATATTATTTTTATAAGGATAATCTTTTTAGTATTGTGAGGTGACAATGTCTGAATTTTAGTCGATGATTGTCTGATTTGCCGCCCCCCTGAATGCGCCGCCCGCGTGCATTGCACGCCTTGCACGCCCGCTTACGGCGGGCCTGGTTGTATGGACTCATGAAATTACATAAGAATGATCGTATAGAAGAGATACTAATTAGACCAGTAGTAGTACATTGCAACGGTCCATCATATAAAATTGCAAAATGGTTGAATAAATATTATATAGAGGTAACTGGTTTCAGAACAAAACATAATATCAAAAACTCAAAAGATCTAGTAGATAAGATAAAGAATACACAGATGAATGAAGGTTACAAATTGAAAACAATGGATATTGAAAACTTATTTACAAATATACCTCTGCATTGTCTAAACTATGCATGAAACAGAATTTTTTCAAATTCGACAACATCATATATATGAACAGACAAATGGTTTGGCAATGGATTTTCCAACTTCACCAGGTTTTGATGATAGGTACATGGACCGGTTTGAGAAAATTTCATTTTTAACGACAAAAATATTTATCGTGAGTACATTGTCTATTTTCATAGATAGGTTGATGATGTTCTTATAATGTGGAAAGATACAAATGAAAAATTTAACAGATTTATTGAATATTTGAATACATGTGTCAGTAAAATAAAATTCAAACTAGAGTCAGATGATGATAACTCAGTCAATTTCTTAGACTCAACAATAGAGATAATAAATGGATCACATTCTTTCAAGATATATAGAAAACCTTCATACACAAAAAATATAATAGTTGTAACTTCACAACACCACTGGTCCCATAAAACAGCAGTTTTTCAAAGCTTGATCTGTAGACTTATAAATATTCCGATGAACAAAAATAACTATGATACTGAACTCAATATAATCAAACAAATGGCGAAAGATAATAATTGTGATGTAGACCTGATTGACAGAATGTTGTGTAAAAACTATAACAAAAATTAATGAATGAAAATTTTCCAGTTTGTGAGAAAGTTTTAAGTATGTATCATTATCATCTATAGGTCCGATTTCGGTTTAAATTAGTAAAATATCAGAGAAGAAAGAAAACATCAAAGTAGCATTCAAGTCAAATAGATCTTTAGGTGGATTGTTACTAAACATAAGAGATACTACACCTTTACTAGATAAAAAGGGTGTATATAAGTTAACATGTGAAACTTGTGGAACAGTTTATGTAAGTCAAACATTGAGAAGTTTTCAAAAAAGGGTGAGTGAACATCTGAAACCTCTAAGACTAAACAGAGAATGTCAAGAAGCTCATGTCGGTAATCAACTACTAGAATTCAACCATTTAAATTATTTTGAGTCATTGCATACATCTCATGATATTGGACTAATAGATTTTCTGGAAAAATATGAAATTGTGAAACAAAATAAAAATTGTAATGTGACATTGATAAATAATCAAGTGATTTTCAGAGACATACAAATTATGGATTGTTTAATTGATTAATGTTATAACCAAGTCAGCTATTTTTTGAAAAGAAGATGACTTACTATTATAAGATTCAGTGGTTATTTGACATAACATCACTTTCCGTTTGAATTTTATTTGTTATCGTCTTGTCATAAAAATCATTTTAGCTTGAATTGTTATGAGTTTTAATTTATAATTTTAATAGGTATATTGATCAGATACCATTTTGATTTGTTGTGAAATGTCGGTTCTATTGATTGTTTTAATTTTACTATAATTGGCTTTACTTCCTGAGAAAAGATTGGGTAGGTTTTTCAAAAGGAGAATTTGTTACGTTATACTCTTAATATTTGTTTTTCTTGTAGTCACTGGTCTGAAGATGCTCTGATGTATGTAGAGCGAAACTAGTGACCATAATAAATTTTAGGAAGAAACTTTAGGTACTTTTATTTAAATACTTGAAAATGCATAAAATTATTAATTTATCCTTAACTATGATTATTGAAATGGTTTAATTTATGAACTCATTCTCGAAGTATACAACACTTCACTACGGAAGATGTCTTTAACACATACAAGAATTAATAAACGTGAGATAATCCAATTCCTGATAATAAACATAGCTCACTGTCGATTGGTGTTTATGTTTCATCACTGGAACCAAGCAGAGTCGATGCAGATATTATCTGAATGGATGACTACGACCATGGTGCCAAAAGTATTTTCTTGTATGAATACGTTAAAATTTTTCTCTCAATTTAACAAGTTTTCAAGAATCGAGTACCAAAAATGATACTTGGTAGAGCTAGAGTAACATTTTATATTATTCATGGATGTATTTTGATCATCGTTGTTGAAATGTGTGATCATATAGTTCATTAAAGAATTATACAATTGAAGAGGAATACTTTTCCATAATTTGAGAAATAACCTTGATTGTGTTAATATTACTTTCAAGATATTATAAAGGGTACGACAATAACATTATAGAAAAATTAATAGCAAAGAAACATAACAAATTATTATTATCCACGATTTATCCCAACATTTAGGTTGACTAGACAATAAAATATCATAGCATAAACTATGTCCCATAAATAAG
This sequence comes from Cryptolaemus montrouzieri, assembly GCA_013387265.2. NCBI lineage: Eukaryota > Metazoa > Arthropoda > Insecta > Coleoptera > Coccinellidae > Cryptolaemus > Cryptolaemus montrouzieri. The sequence goes on from JABFTP020000144.1 coordinate 36,950,129, forward strand.
CACGAGTTTATGCCATATATTAAAACAGAATAAAATCAACACAATATGTATAGTCCATTGAAATGTTACATGAGCTTTGCATTTCTTAGAGGACGCAATTTTATTTTTGGGACATGTGGAGGGGGGGGGTTCAGTAAAAGCTTAACCCCAAGTATGTGGGGTTGCCGCCATTGTCCCCCGGAAACTATACGTCTTACAAAAAGTTTGTGGAAACATAATTTGTAGCAGATCGCTTTGCCTACAAATATGCTTATATAAGTTATAAGCAAAAAAGTGGGAAACTTTCTATAGAAATTTTCTTTTTTGTTCTATAACCGTGTTTTTTATACATTTAAGAAAAAAGTTACCTCAGACCAATCTTGTAGATGGTCTTTTGAGGGAAACTTTTCTCTTAATTTTTTTCAATTTTATCCTTTTGAAACGCTGTTAAAGCGCTCCAAAGTTGATGGGGTTCGTCAAAGCTCATAGGAATCCGGTCAAAACGAAATATTTAACTTTGTTTTATGATCTTTTTTTTTATTTCAAATACATTCTCAAAAATTTCTGTTTAATCCTTACCTACAACATCATATTTCAATCAGTTATTAACTAGCTATTCTATTCTACTTTTCGATGGTCCAGGCTGTGGCTCATTATGTAATTCAACGTCGAATGTGAAGATTTGGGAAATGACAGGAGTTAAAATTGAAGTCATAGTGAGAAGTTCTCCTTCGAATTCATTTTATTCCATTAAATTTGATATTTCCATGATGTTGCTGCAAGTTTAGCCAGAACATTGGAGGCATAAGGTAGAGCATTTAAGGCCTGATTTTCTGCAGCCCCACATGCTTCCACAATTTCCTTTGCATCTGCAGAAAATGAATTTCATGAGATCGGGGGGTGCTGGAGTCTTGGAAGCTTGTATTGACATCCAAATGATTGCATGCTTTTTCCAGTCCCAATCTTCAGGATTTTCTTATCTTTCGAGCCACGACTGGACATGGTGATATACTCGGAGACTGTGAAAACGAGCTGCATCATGTGTGGGAGGCAGCGATGATGAACTGAATGGACTTTTAGTCACTGTCTTGGTAATTCGTTTGTATCGCATGCCGTCCAATGAGTCGTCTTTATTACCGCCGTATAAAGCTACGAAATAACGTTCGCCAACAAGAGTGAGCAAAGATGGATCGACTTTCTCACTCAGGAATAGAACGGTACCACCAGCTAATTCAGGATGTTTGTACATAATTTTTATGAATTTTAGTTTCCCCATATTATATACTGCTGATTTTGTATCACATCCTGAGAAAGCATGGAGAAACAGCAAATTCTGCGCTAACTCGAACCTTTTATACCTGCTTTACATTCTTGAAAATGTACACTCTTCTTGGAAATTATTATAAGAAGCAATAATTTGGTAGGTTCTATAGTAAGGAAAACAGTTAGCAATGAATACGAGAAGTTGTAGGTATTGATTCAACAAAAATTTTTGAGAATGTATTTACAATAAGAAAATATCAGAAACTAAGTTGAACATTTTGTTTTGACCAGATTCTCATGAGCATTGACGAACCCGGTCAACTTTGCAATGCTGTAACAGCGTGTTAAATGAATTAAATTTAAATTAAGAAGAAAAATTTTCTTCAAGAGACCATCTATAAGATTGGTCTCTGGTAATTTTTTTGTAAAATGTATAAAAAAAAGTTATAGAGCAAAAAAGAAAATTTTATGGATATATTCTCACTTTTTTGCTTATAAGTTCTTTCATTTCAAATTTAAGGCAAAAAAATATATAAACATATTTGTAGGCAAAGCGATTTGCTACAAATAATGTTCATACAAATTGTGTGTGGGAAAAGGGTGGCAACCCCACAAACTTGGGGTTAGTTTACGTTGATCTCTAAAATAAAATTGCGTCCTCTAAAAAATGCAATATACGGCCTTCGAATTGTAACATTTCAATGGACTAAAAGGAATAAGAAATATCCATGTTCAGTCTTTCTCAATAATAAAGATAGGCTTGGTACGGGTGAAAAAAACACTATACAAAAATTACGTCAAACAAAATGTTCTGCTTTTTAAATGGGTCAATCTGGTCGTTCCATCAATAATAGAGTAGATGGATAGTGGATAGAAAACCAATAGTTTATAATGAATTACCAACTCGTTTTAAAGGACATTATAAACACCTGAAAAAAGTCTAGGGAACACTTACCAATATCTTTAAAATATGAATTTGATGATTCGAATTTATAGAAATCTTTTGGTTTTTGTTGGGATGTATTGTATATAATGTATTCTCAAGAAAAGAAAATAATATTTGACTTCTCCAAAGCACCTATTATAAAAACAAATTGAAATTTGAAAATGACGAAATTTGCTAAAACACAAAAAAAATCCTGAACTAATATTTTCGAAACGATATGGAAGCACTTATATTTTTCAGTACCCAGAAGGTCCACCTCTGTTATTAATGACACTTTGGCATCGTCGCGGCATGCTCAATATTAAATTGTCTATTTCATTTTGGCCTAAGTCATTCCAAGCCCCCTGAACTGCTAATCAAAGCTCCTGTTCATGATGGAAGACGTTTTGACGCAGGAGATTTCTTTTTAGGGTGTCCCACACATGCTCGATGGGATTCAGATCTGGGGAGCAGGATGGCCACGGGAGAAGATCGATATCATTCCCTTCAAAAACGTTCAAGACAACTCTTGCACGATGAGGGGGGGATCTTGTTGGAAGAGTGGATTTTGACCCATTGTTTGGAGATACGGTACCACTACAGTTAAAATATCTCATTTGCGTAAGAATTTCCCGTGAGGTTGTTCTGTATAAAAACGAGGTAAGTTCCACCAGGGCGTATACCTTCCCAAAACATCCCTGTCTAACAACTTCTCGAGCATGCTGGAGACGGTTTTGCTTTCCAGATTCCCTCCATATTCGAATTCTTCTCGAATCAGGATAATAACTAAATCTAGATTCATCACTGAAGAGAACTGTGGCCCACCTCTCTTGATCCCAGTTTACGTGTTCTTGGCACCAAGCTAAACGAGCAGCGCGATTTCCATGGGTCAGTGGAACTCTTAAAGGATGTCTGGAATGGAGTTGACCTTCGTGCAGTCGATTTCTCACAGTTTGGTCGGAAATTTGAACATTATAAACTCGTGATAGCTCTTGACCTAATTGAGATGCTGTGGTATTACGATCTCTTCTGGCTTGTAAAACCAAAAATCGGTCTTTGGCGACTGTAGTAGTCCTGAAACGACCTGTATGGCGTTCTTCTACGCTACCTGTTCTATTGAAACGCGACCATAAACGATTTATGACACTTGGGCTACTTCCCAGAACCCTGGATACTTCCCGTTGTGAGCTCCCAGCTTGGAGCATGTCAACGGCTCGTAACATCTCTTCTCTAGTCAAATGTCGTCTTTCCATGGTCGAATCACAAAACTTGATTATTTTATTTGTGCTTACAACAGAAACAAAGTACCTACTAACTGATTTCAAACACTGAATACATAAAATGATTATAAAGCAGCGTCGCATCTGCTGCATTTTTAGTTTTTTATAAAAAAAACACTGAAATCTGTTGCGGCACTCTACATAATTTGGTGAGAATTTGATGCAGGTGTACATTTCTTAAAAAAAATCATCCATATTGATCGTTCTGGATACGGTATATCGATATTCAGAAGTGTTCCCTAGACTTTTTTGAGGTGTTTATAAACAAAAATCATTTTTTTTTGATTTCATAAAAACCCAAATATTACGTTCAGTTTACAAAAGCAAGACATTAAATTTAATAGAATTCGTAGCAATTTTATCAGCTCACAAATATAATCTACCAACAACTAACGACCTGCTTGATTTCCATTTGTCCACACTTCTCTGATCTGTTTCCTGTATTTAAATAACATTGTAGCATTTTAATCTTCACTTAGTTTTTTAAAATAGGATTAAACTTGAAATATATGTCGAACATATTTCTATTCATTATACTTTGTGAAACTTAAGCCTACTGTTCAATTGTTAAATTATTCACTAAATATATTTCAACAAGCTGTTACTGAGTTTTCTATATCTATTATATATGTTATTCTTGCAAAAGTATATTCATACGTGATAAGGACTAGATTCAAAAGAAACTGTTAATACACAGATTTCTCTACATGAGTAATCGATATTATCTATTTCTAACATTGTTTCGAGAACATTTTCCCAATCTACTTCTCCACGAAAAGACAATGGGCATTTTCTTTTTCTATCTGAAATCACTGTTCAATTCAATAGTGAATTAAAAATGAGAAATACAATCCACTGATACATGGAGGACCAAAATAAGGAGAGAATTCATTGAAAAACAGTCAGATATCCATGCAAATTTAAATTGTTTTTCAAGAGAAAAAAAACGAAATATATCTTTTAAATAAAGTGACTTATATTACTGAGATGCTAAAGAGGGTTTTTCTCAAATTCGAGTACTTTGCGATATGTACTGAAATAATACGCATATTACGCTCCAACCTTAAACCTCAAATTTTTCTTTAACTGCTCTTTTCCATAGTCTACTTTTCAAGAGAGAGGTGACGATTCAATAATCAAGAGTTGCCAGTAAAATTTCAAGTACGTGTCACGTTACACGAGACGAAAAGTGACGTATACAGAAGGAGATATATTCCGATGCCACGAAAGTATATTAAGAGAGAGAGAAAGAGAGATAGAGAGTATACACAATAAATTGAAGCGATTGAGTGGGTAGTTTATGAGTGCACGAGATGGTAGCACAGAAAAAATAGAGCGATTCTCTCTGATGGACTACAAAGGTACTCTCCGATATTGCTGTATGTAACTGCTGAATTTGATGTTATTTAGAGCATTGAGTACCATGAAAATGATCCGAATTTTTCAAACAGAAAGGATGTCACCGATTCATTTTTGAATTGCAACATAAGATGGATATCTAGACTTTCACTGAAGTGATGAAATTTTTTTTGCCTTTGTAACGACTCATTGGTATGAAAGTTGGTCTTACACATGGCGAGGTTGAAGGCAAAATAGAGGAATCGAATTAAGATTGAAACTGAGCTAAATTGGGCGAAAACTAACAAGAAAATGTATCAGTTTAAATGAAATTTTACGCTTTACTAAAAAAGTGGGGCCTCAGTATGACTGCCGACATATAGCGGGGCGTAAGTTCCAAGCTGGGCTGAGCTTACGTTCAAATCTACGCATGTGCACTCATAAGCTGATTATTTTATCGCTTTGTATGTCGCTCTTTTTTGCTCCACTTAAACCTTACACGTCCTTGAAAATTTACTCTCAATTGCCTTCCACTACAGACAATCGAATGCCCAATAGATTTCACCTAAAAATATAGACTATTGGAAAACACAAATAAAAGAAAATTTATGGAATTTCATTGGAAAATATTTCCGAATTTTCTCATCATTGCAATGTAGCTAGCAAAGCATTTAGCTTTGAATTGCACCATCTGAAACACTATTTTTTTTCATTTCCTTTCCTTTCATTCTGTTCCAGCATTCAATTTCTGGAGAGCAACTATATTTGTTATCAACAACTTCTAAACATCTATTTTCAAGGATTCTTGTTGCTCTAGCATTTCTATTTACTTCTACTCTTTATTTTCGCCATTGAATTGATACATTTCGTGACACAATGGCCCAGTTGTGTGGAGTAGAGCCGTTTTCATCAAGTTCTATGTAGACACTTTAGCAAGAATATAAACTGGATAATTGAAAATTTTCACAATTACAATCGACATATCAACAAATCAACCATAACAGGAACCGTCATTCGAATAAACTGTGTGATCAAGCGACCGAATGCAGTCAAGAATCTAGAGTAGTATATAAAGAAGCAGATATCAATATATTCGGTAGAACAAACAGAAAATTTAATAAATATCTTTCATACCTTGAACCTTCGAAGTCATCCATCCAGATACTTACTATGCCTGTACCGCTTTACCCTAGTAATCGTACTGATTCAATCATTGACAGGTAACGAATGCGATAATAATAGCGATAATACAAACTATCGCAAAAATATTCGAAAATCTATTGAAAACTAGATTCATGAACTTTCTTGAAAAGAATTCGGTTTTTGCCTCGGCTCAATTTGGTTTTTGATGTGGTCGGTCTACAATTGGAGCTGTTCTCTGCGTTATCGAGAAGATTGTGTCTGGTTTGGAGGATGGTGCGGTTACTGACCTGGAGCTATGCAACTTAACGAAAGCTTTCGATATGGTTGTGCACAAAGGACTCGAAATAAGAGCGGAAAGATGTGGCTTCAGAGAAATACCATTGAGGCTGTTGGCCTCCTACTTGTCGGGTCGGTCTCAGTGCGTTTCGGTTCGTAGTGCCATCTCCGAATTCATGCCGGTAAACCACGGAGTTCCCCAGGGTTCTGTCTTGGGGCCACTACTGTTTCTCATTTGTATTAATGATCGTTCGAACTGTTTGGATCCCCTTGATTACATTTTGTTCGCGGACGACGCCACGAGCATGGCCTCTGGCATTGATGTCCGGTCAGTGACTGATTCGAGGTAGGTCGCGTTTTCGAAGGTGCGTATGAGGTTCCAGGGTAATAAGTTATTGCTCAATAGACGAAAAACTCAACCAATCATGATTCTTCCTGAGGATCGCGCCTCGTTACGTCGAACAGTGCATCTTCTGGGAATTACCATCAATGACTCTCTCACCTGGCAGCCACATATAGACTTACTAGCTGGAAAACTCTCCTACATCATCTTCCTGATCAGGAAAATGCGATTTACCCAATTCGATAATAGAATAGTCAGGTCTACGTATTTGGCCTTGTTCTATTCAGTCATATCATATGGGGTCATACTGTGGGGCAATTCCGCGAGTTCGGAGAGAATATTTAAATTGCAGAAGTGAGCGGTTAGAGTTCTGTCGGGAGCCAGCTACTTGAATCTGTGAATCATTATTTTCACAAATAGAATTATGAGTCTACCTTCAATGTATATCTCCTCATAAATTTTTCATGTTCGGTCAAATCTAGACAAATTCGCCTCTCATGCAGAGGTACTAATTACTCAACCATGAACAACAACAACAAACCTTGTTTGACCAAGATACAGGCTGACCAGGTCTATTAATAATTCGCTGAAAGTGAGGTTCTATAATAAGCTGCCTGGTTCCTGGAGACAGCCGCCAGCTTGGAGATTTAAAGTACTGCTCAAAACTTTTTTGATAGATCAATGTTTTAACAATGTCGATGAGCTTATGTCCACTGATATCCCTACGACCTATGCGTCTTACCGTTTATATTTTATCATTCTCTCAAACTTAAATTTTATATGATCTTCATTATGTGTTCTACTTTAATTTTATAATTTTATTAGTTCTAAGTTTAATTAATTCTAAGTATTGACTTGTCATAAAACGTAAAGTTGTTGATGATGAATAAAGCACATATACAATATTGTTAAGGGTTTTACGATAGTCTTCATTCTGTAGTGTGTTTCAAGGATGAACCATTGAATGAAACAATTTCCATAAATAAATGCCAATGAGGTAATAGTGATTTTATCAGCGCAGTTGAAGAAGTCCTAAAATCAAAAATGAAAGTTATCGTAATGATTTTCCAAGTTTTTTTTATGTGGAAAACTCGAAGTTAATGACTTGGACGAATAAGAACTCAAAACGACCATATTTAATATTGAAGATCTTCGGCTTGAATGTTTGAAAGGAAAACATTGCCTAGAATTCATAGAATTTGTTTTGAAACAATTATGTAAATAAGTAATGAAAACAGGGATGTCTTCTTAATCTTATCTTATTATACCAAAAGTTTAAAATTGGCATTTTACAAGAAAGCATAAAACATCTCTCGACTAATATGTAGAATGAGAAATATTTTTATAATTTTTGAAAATTTTAGTTACAAAACGCTTGGGCTATTTTGGAGATACTGTTATATTTCATACAATAGGGCATATTTGTCTAATAGCTGATAGTAAAGTTACTATAAATTACCTTGATATTGATAACCTTTCTTGAAATTAGTGAGTGCATTCACAAATTAGCAATTTCTTTCTGGGTAATTATGGGAAATTAACGGCGGGGCATTATTATTCCTAGCCGCAGATTTCGGGAAATATCGCCGTTCTGGGATATCAGACAAACCTAGATATATATAGGACATTAGCGGCGACTGGTGAGAGAATGCGGCTAATTTAATAGCACCGAACGAGGTTATACTCGGCCGACATAAATCCGTAGTAATGTGGTGAGGAGCTACAGAGTTGCAGATGGAGAACTCCCTCCCTATGTACGGAGAATAATTAATCCCCCGTGGCCTAATATTGTTTCGTATAATTAGTAGACATGTATTTATGTCCAATAATTATGAGCATCAGTCAAAGTAAATACATTTGCACAGTATATCATCCAATAGATTGAAAAGATAGTGATTACATAACATAATAAAAAAAATTGAAGAGTATTGTCGAGTAATTTTAGATTTGATAAGTGAATAAAAATGGATTGATATTTATTTACTATATTTGTTACGCGTCTCGACGGCACTGCACCTTCGTCAGACAAATTTATCTTGCGGAGTGTCAGCGAAACATGTTTCAAATATAGTAAACAAGAGTGAATTGTATTTTCTCTTATTTATAATTTGAAATGAATTTGAGTCAAGTAAAGGCTATTAGTCAATGGTTTGTTTGTTTGTTTGTTTTTTCTTTTAACGATGTGCTCGGGAACAATGCCCATTTACACAGGTGGACCTACAGCTTATAGTGGATTCCGAACCACTCTCCTAGACCGTGCAATGATAACTGCCACCACAAGGATTACAAGTTATCTGGTCTTCGGAAGTTTATGCCCTCTATAGGCGACTCTGTCAAATTCAAAGACGCATACAACACCCAAACCTTCGCCGGAATCGAACCGGCAGCCGCATGTGTACAAACTGGGAAGCGTGTGATCTTCCCACCTGGCCACAGCGGTGGTTATTAGTCAATGGTCTGTTTGTACTATTTTTTATGCATCCACTGAAATAAATACAAAATACAGAAATACAACAAAAACAAGATACAAAGTGTAGCTTTTCAAGATTAAAATTTATTATTTCCTAGTAGAAACAGTTTTGACATACTCACGAAAAAAATTAACAAAAGAAAGGAGTAAAATGTTGATGAATATATAGATGTCCAGATGATAACACCAACACCAACACCAAATATCAAAATATGTTATTGTATTTACAATAAATGCTTATATCTATAATTTTGGTGTGTGTCAGGAAAAAAACACAAAAACTATCTTGCGTATGATTCAATAAACGAGTAAAAAAAACCTGTGGAAAAAACTCGTTTCCCTGTCGCTATTTCACTAGCAATAGCTTGTCTGTTTATGTTGTTTTAGTGTCGTGTGTACATAAAGAGTACCAAAGATTTTTTTTGCTTTTCCGCTTCATTCTTTTTTGCATTCCATGATTTCCAAACGAAGACAAGGGTGAAAGGAAGGGGGTTTGGGACAGAAATCTGTAACAATGGAAAAAGAAAACCAGCAGAAAAATATTTCAACAATCATACCTCTTATATGTCTAGACAAATCTAAGAAAAGATTTTACATAGCAAGCAAAGTCATAAAAAGGACTAAGGAGATAATCGAAAAGTACATAACCTGCGATATTTCCTCTTTCGCGGAGATGCTATTTTGAATTATAATCGCCAAAAACCCTTCATTATTCAAACTCAACAAAACAATTTCCTCTCTGTTTGACCAAGAGAGCCCCTAATGCCAGGTTCAGTCTTCCAAGTGATGCCGATTATGATCTATAGATGCTTAAGAATCATTATGGACCCAATAATTTGGGTTGACATCACCCATATATTATTTCTTCGTGGAATTTGTTTAATTTAAAGAAAAATTTGCGAAAAAATTTTGACAGTCGTTCGAAAAATATGACAAAAGAAAGAAAAATAAATAAGAAAATAAATAAATATGTTATTAGGATGTCAGGATGATCAATGGTAAAATAGCAAAATTATAAGATCTAGACCATTTATAAAATCAGATTTTCTCAGCACTTCAAAAATTCTGGGAATTTGTGGTTTTCATTTCAATACAACTGGCAGATTTTTTATAGTGGATTTGGATGAAAATGTTATTCTTAAAACATGTAACATCTACATATTGCAAGCCATCTTCAAAGACAACCAGTGGTATTTTCCGATATATATTTATAGGAAAATAGGAAATAATCTTGATCTTGATCCCTGCGCTGAAAGTACAGTCCTTCTGGTTCCATTTTACGCCAGAAAGAGTGATTTTTATGACTTCTTCCTAAAAATAGCACGGTTTGTATAGGGTGAACAGATTTTGAAGTTTCAGTACTTTATGTGAAATATTGTGAATGGAGGAAAATGACTCCCCGTCCCCGTGTTCTTTTTGCGTGAGGAATTTATTTCCAGATTCCAGCTAACAGTTTCTTCTTCGAGTTTTTTGGAAATTTTTTAAATGTTCGGAATCAAGTGTGTTTGAATGTTTTTCAAGATAAAAAAAAAATTGAGATTCTGCAGGCGTAATCAAACTACGTGCGGAAATTCGTATATGAACTATAGGTAGCTGATTTTGAAGAATAGGGTTTTTTTCTTCAAAAACATATCACAAGTACTAAACTAAAGTTAAAAATAGATACATACATAAACAAGTAGATATAAAATTAATAAGGGTTGAACAAGAGATGATGAACTAATTATGATAAAAGCAGGTATATCTATAAGGGAAGTTCGTTGGAGTTCTAAGAATCCAACTTTCGTCCTTTAGATGTTCTGTAAATCATTTGAAGTTCTTCTATGGGTGTAAAATGTTGGCCATTTTTGATGCATCGTGAAGCGCAAGTAGATTCGTCGGTTCTCTGGTTATTGTAATCTGACTGATGCTCTTTCTATCTAGTTTCGAATGAACAACCAATCTGACCTAAATAAACACGTTCACTATCCATACAGGACAACTTGAAAACTCTAGTATTGTCAAATCTATCAGTTTTAACTTTACTATTGACAAATTCTTGGTACAGTTTCATGTAGGTTTTGAAAGCTACTTTTTCATGTTGTTTTCACTTGACATTTGCAATCTTTTTGCTGATAGAGCCAGAATATGTTGATGACATTTATTTGTCTGTAGTAGTTGATTCTATACGAGGGTGAATATTATGATACACTATTTGTATTTGTTTCTTTCTGATGATTCCGTTTATTTTATTCAAAGAATAACCATTGTTCTTAGCTATTTCTTCAATCGTTGACAATTTCCCCGACATAATTTCTTCGGATAATGGCAGAGAGATACCTCTATGAATCATTAAATTAAACGCAGCGTATTTATGAAATTTTGGGTGTGTTTAGTCATAAGCGATACAAATATCAGTAAAAGTGGGTTTTCGATAAATAAAATTGTGTGTTATTTTTATGAGTGATTGTTACGTCTAAACCGTGAATCTGATTTCGACTCTTTCTATTTTGAAATCAATTTTGCGATTAATGCTACTGATATTCCTATAAAACCTGCTAGTATATTATCTATATATCTATACCAAAAATATAATAACTTTGATTTGGAGGAATTGAATTTGATATTTTCAATATACGCCACGAAAATGTCAGCTAGTAAAGGGCTCAATGAAGATCCCATCGGCAGACCGTGAGGTTGTTCATAAAATTTGTTACTGAATTTGAAATATTTCTGTTGTGGGCACAACTTGAGGAAAAACATGAAATCATTCTGTAAAACCGGATAAACGTGTGATTTTTTTAAGATGTCTGAGATCAATGAAAGGCATTCGTCTCCTGGGATGTTGGAATTATCTAAATCCATACTAATCAAGTATGATTTGATTGGAGTTTGAACCTTATTCACAAAATAACTCGGGGACAAAAGTAAGATTTCTTAGAATTCATCTAAATTTTCAAACTGCAACAAACCCACCATAGAGATAATCCTCTGAAAGTTCGGCTTATTTGTATTTGTCCATATTTGAATTCTTTAATTATTGATGATCTATTTATTTTATGGAATATCATCTTCAAAATGAAACGAAATAAGTTACTTTTGTCACTTTTCCACAATTCATTTGATAATCACAACCGGTTTCGACTTTACCTCATTTTCAAGTGAATAGCAATATAACATATGAGTAAGTGAGTTCAAGTACAGAGTGAAAGTTATCCTAGATATTGAGTAGTGGGGATGCATTAAGCTCTAGTTTGCTGCTGAGGGTAGTAATTTGGGGGTTTTTATATAGTTTGTTAATCTCCAAACTTTCTAACAATTTCATCAATATCCCCTTGTTACATTCAAGAAGGATTTTGAGGCATCGATCCCAATGGACTCGTTCGGTCATTTGAGCCACAAACTAGCTTCATATAACACTATGATTCATAGAGCTTACTATGTTTCCCTTTCGACAGAGAATTTACAAACTCAAGTTGAAGTCATCAGAAAAATTGCATCAAATAACAATATACCACAACATTTTCTAAATACAATTATCAAACGCACCGGCGAACTATCTAACAAAATCAGTAATTACTTTTCCAAATTCGAAATAACTACTTCAATCCCAAGCGGCCTGAACGTAAGCAGATTATTATTCAATGCCAAACAAAAGAACGATGAATTCAAATAATCAGGAATTTATCAAATCAAATGAAATAAATGGGTAGCCTATATCAGACAAACAGGGAGAAGTTTTGAAGCTAGATTCAAGAAACATATTTCCTCAGATAAAAATACGCCAATATTTGAACACATAAAATCAACCAACCACTCGATATCATTGAACAACCTTAAAATCCTTCATAAATGTAACAAGGGGAGCGGGTTCACCGTCTAGGTCCATAGAGGGTGACTCTCCTACGTATATACGGGATGCGTCCTTTTTGGATTTGTTAGGGTACCCCGATGTAGCTGGTTAGGCTGCTGAGAAGCGACATGTGGCACTGATGAGCTCCTAATATGGACGAAAATGCAGTCTGCCGCTTCGTTTCTCGGCAACCTGCTTAGTTGCACTATTGTGGCTCCTAGGATCTGCGTGCATCGCAGACAGATTTGAGAACTACCTCTTGTCAGGAAGGATTATTCATTGATCTACGGATTTTTGAATAATTCTTCTTGTCTCAAGTTTACATATGTAAACTACTCACGAAGTTTATCGCGGAAAATATTTGTCTCATCATACCTACTCATAAAAAATGAACCGTAAGAGTTTCTTAGTCAATCAACGATAAAAGCATTTGTAAACTTCCTGACAGAAGCTAGTTCTCAACTCTGCTTGCCGTGCACGCAAACATCAAGAGCCACAATAATACAATTAAGCATGATACCGTGAAACGAAGTGGCAGACTGCAGTTTCGTCCTTATTAGGAAGTCATCAATGTCACATATCGCTTCTCTGCATCCTAACCAACCACATTGGAACACTAGAAAAGACGTATCTTGTACATACATACGAGAGTCACCCTCGCCGAGACGGTGAACCCGCTACCGGGCAGGAAAAGCAACGAACAATAATTAACAGATGTGAGAACATAAAAATCCAACATTTGTAGACCATCTTTCGGTGGTCCGTAAATCGCATAACGGTTCAAACAAGCGAAATAGTCCCGTTGGCTTTGGTGCTATATGCCACAAAGTTTCAGGAAAAACCTATCAGTATTTCATCCAAATCATTAGAACCGTTTCAGAGATAAATGTAATGAAATGAATGGATTTACAAAAATATAATACTCATTCCAATAATTGACATTATTAAATAAATAAAAGTATTCCAAAAAGAAATCCGTGTTTCTTTTTCATTATATGAAAATGATATTCCATCTGAATTTGGAAAATGAATCAAATTAGTCCAGCAGATAGACTGGTATGCGCAAATAAGATAAAATTATTAATTGCTCGGCAGTACGTTCACAGTATTTAACGTTGAACGCAATAAATGTAACCAGATAAATCGAATCAGGTATTATCGAGTTGTCGCACGCAGGCTGATAAAACAAAGCAACGTGTAGCTGCCTGCTTACCTCCAGATTTATATGCAAGATAGATCGATGATTTTGCCGCCGATGACCTGCAGTAATTCCGCGATTACCACGATCTCCCGGGGATATAAAACTAAAAACAAACGAGCGTTCTGCGGTAATATGCATGCATTAACAAAAAATATTTTTCTAAATACGGAATGTAATCCAAAGCTGGCAATAATGAAAATATCCAACAATAAAATTGTAAAGTCTTATACTGACTGGCTTGGAGTCTTTGACAGTGGCCGCCGTGAGTATTTACTATGGGACATTAAGGAAAACCAGACAAGCACGTTAATAACGTTTTTACGTATCGGTTCAATTGTTTTTACGTTTTTTTGGCATCGATTACTGAATCGTTTTTTGTGAACAACTGCTAAAATAATTGTTTGATACCACTGCTAATTTCCCTTTGTTCGCGAATGATACTAGGAAACGAAAATGTATAGGAATAAATAGTTGTTAAAAACCCTCTCATGAATCTCAAAAATTTTTTTTAGAGATTTATAGCATCATGCAAATTATTACAACTGAATATAATACAGAGTAGACAAATGTGCCGGAACACCTTAGTTCTGGTTAAAGTCTCTTGAAAATGACCGTCCAAACTTTTTTGAATAGTGACGATTTGAATAATTACTCAATTCCATTATTGAAAAGATATACCAGGTGATGATCATGGTACTCCCCTCTTATTTCTATATTTCTGCAGGTGATTTATTGAAATTTTGTGATTCGACCAAACTTATGACAGGCCATCTTTCGACTTTTGAAACAATTTTTTCCACTTCCGCTGTATCCGGAAGTGACCTTTAATGAAGATTTTTAAATGGAACACCCTGTATATATTTGCATAGTTGACTTACAAATAATTTTTCAAATTCGACCACGCCTCACAATTGATATTTTGGGCGTCAAAAGTACTTTTGCTTCGGTTTTTATTTTTCAATCTAGGGTGCCATGAATATTGCCAATTTACCTTAATCGATCAAAGAAAGACTTAAAAAAATCAACTGACGTCAAAACTTCAGATTTGCTCAGTCCAGGGCAGATTAATGTTCTCCAAAATTATTTTTGAATTAAAAATTCATTTTTTCAAATGGCACCATATTGGAACCGAGGTACTATTAGAAGCTTGAAACTATGGGTAAACATTTTCTGTAAACACTTCTTTTTAAAATGATAACAAATTATGATGATGTAAAAATTTTCATTAATTTTATTTCAATTCGTGTAAGTAAATCCAGTAGGCTAATGGAGATCTTCAAACACACTGTATATTTTAGCATATGCGGATTGCAAATAATTTTCCAAATTCAACCATACCTCACAATGGATAATTCAGGAATTAGAATTATTTTCGTGGGGATTTTCATTTTTCGCACAAAGAAGGCTATGAAAACAAACGACTTTGACGTTTCCAATATAAAAGTTATCCGGATAGTAGAGTTTGCATCGGTCGATTTCACTCGAATTTAGTTTACTGAAGCGTTATTATTATTGTTTAAAATGCCTCAAACATACACAAGGAATGAGAAAGTGAATGTGCTACTTATTTACGGGGAATGCCAAAAGAATGCAGTAGCTGCTGTCAATTTGTATGCCTAAAGATACCCCCATCTACAATGCCCCGCAAGAAATTATTTCAGTCGCCTGGAGGATCAATTAAGAAAAGAGACCCAATAATGATCCTGAAGAAAAGTTTATCATTGGAGAAGACATTGAAGTTAATGTGTTAGCGCGAGTGGAAATTGATAAAATCATTTCCACAAGGCAAGTTGCGTTTGAGCTGGATATAAGTCGTGAAAGGAGGATGGAATACTGCAATTGGATGATGCAAAATAATGTGCAACGACACAATAATTTCCTGAAAATAATCTTCAGGGTTATTCAACAGACAAATCACAAGATAGTGGTCTCAAGAGAATTAACATTTATTTAAGCAGGGTAATTTTCAGGAACAATTCGGTTTTGATGTTTTGTTAGGTGTGATTGGTACCAGAACAATTGGTCCCGTGATTTTTGATGGACCGTTGACTGGAGCCAGATACTTACAATTTATTCAGAATGAGATTGGGGGATATTTGGAAAATCTACCGTTGGCGATTGAGATGGTAATGCTTTATCAACAAGATGGTGCACCCCCCCACCCACAACGCAAGAATTTTGTCAGAGTACCTGCGCGAGAGATTCGGAGAAAATTGGATTGTAACGATTGCAATTAGATAGCCAACAAGATCACCTGATTTAACTCCATTAGACTTTCTCGTTTGGGGTTATTTAAAGAATTATGTTCACGCATCAGCGCCTACTACGCGTGCAGATCTAGATCTGGATAGAGTCAGACGAGCCATCGGCAGTATAACACCTGAACAATTGACAAGTGTAACTAGAAATTTGCAAGAACGGATTCAAATGTGCGTAGACAATAATGGTCAACATTTCGAACAATTCTTATGAATTATCATGTACTCATTTTGTGTGCAGCCGATCAAATTTATATGGAATCACTCGGTATTTCACATTATTGATTGTTTTTAACCATGGCTCTTTGACTACTCGTGAAGAATGAAGTTTCTTGTTGTAAAAAACTGAATAGTATAATAAGAAATGTTGAATTATCCCCACATGTTCGAGATATTGTACTCAGTCGTCACTGATATTTGAAACTGTGAATTTCGAAATTTAAAAAAGCATATAATCATAATTGAAAATTACTTACGTTGGATTGTCCGATGTGCAGAGGGTCGAATAATTGCTCTCGTTGAAGAAGGGGTGATACAGAGGTATATAGCGGCTACAATGGGGGTATCACAGTGGTTATTTATTATACCTTTGCCCGATACGTGGATTTACAATCTCTGCAAAATCGGCCTAGAAGAAATCGTAGAAAGATCACTTCTCAAGAACAAGACCGCTTTTTGTGCCAAATTGCAAGACGAGCGTCTAGTGCGTCGCACTCCATACTCCAAATGCGCAAGTGTTGACTTTTCTCTTCACATCACTTTTATGGAAGGTAATTCCTGCCAAGATCCATCTGAACGTTTGACCCACATATACACCGGGACAGCTCCCACAAGGGATTGAATACTTCACTGCAGAGCGGTGTGCTGGGTTGGTGCGATCCTTTATTCTTGTATACACGCTCTTTTGTCTAAGTACTGTGCTTGATGCAAATTTGATTTCAGGAAAATCCTCGCAAATGGTTTTTTTGATTTTCTCTGTGAAGCAACTGTTGAAAGGTATAGTTACTCATGTAATATGCTCTGGAGGACTATTCAGCTGGTTATTCGGTTCTAATTCCTCCACCGATGTTGGTGTATTGAAAAGGATGGTGTTGACGAACCTAGGTGGGTATCTATTGTTTGTGAACATCTTTTGTAGTAAAATTAGATTTTTTTTTGGTGAAACCTTTGGTTTGATATGGTAATTATTCTCCGTTTTTGTCTCAACAACAGGTTTATTTTCATGTGTATTGGTTGGTGTGAGTTGAAATGCGTTGTTCTTCCAGAACTACTGAGTTTAACATACGAATCAGTTATTATCCTTGTTCCCTCTCTGATCACCAGCATATCCAACAATGGAACCGAACTTCCTTTTTCCCCTTCAGCAGTAAATTTTATGGTTTCATCATACTTGTTGAACACTTCTAGAGTTTCATCCTTTTTTTTAGGTGGTATCAAACAAATCATTTCATCCAAATATTTTTTAATAAAAGGAAACTTGAAAGAGAGCTTTTCGTTACATGTTCTGATGAGATCATCCATCACGTATTGAGCCAGAATTGGTGACGTCGTACCCATGGGACTTCCTAAAATTTGTTTGTACCAAGAGACCCAACGAGCACAACACAACAAAATGCTAACAAATTAGTCTCAGAATTAGTCAGATCCAATCATATCACTAAAGAAGAATTTAAAAACTTAACTATATACAACTCTGTACCCCCTAAGTATTTACGGAAAACGTAATTCATCTTCATCGGTTAATTACTTCTCAGATATCATTATGAATCCGAAGAGCTTACGTTCATATTTTAGGGAGTTTTAGCAAGAATAAATATCAATTCGAACAAGACTATAAGAATAATTATGTCCAACTCGTTAGTCCCGGAAAATCTCTCACTTTTTCGTCATTAATAATTTAATTTTTTTCAAGAACGTAATCTCAACCAAATTATCCATTTCAATAACTCATTTTGTATTGGCGTAATTTCTGTCTAAGTACGTTCAATATGGTCATCATTCATCCGAAATTCTTGTGAAAGATGATTGATGTGCTGATACATCACACAAGAGTGATGATACACACACCCAAATTTTAACGAATTACCCGATTTTTTTAATATTATTTTTGGAAATTTCGGAGGATTGTTAGAATTAATCTAATCCTTTTTGAGATATTTCAATTGAAAACAGAAATAAATTAAGGTTTATTTTAAGAAAGAAACAAATAAAAGAAAATAAGAGACTCTTTCCGCATGTAGTAAAAAAGTGTTTCCGTTTTCTCGGAGTTGGTGTTTTCTTCTCGACCTCA
The DNA here is from genome assembly GCA_013387265.2 of Cryptolaemus montrouzieri. Lineage (NCBI taxonomy): Eukaryota > Metazoa > Arthropoda > Insecta > Coleoptera > Coccinellidae > Cryptolaemus > Cryptolaemus montrouzieri. The sequence continues at coordinate 36,968,727 of JABFTP020000144.1, forward strand.
GTAGCTTGTTTTACCTCCTCTTGCCCTGTTACAAGCCTGAATCCGTCTAGGCATGCTTTCGAGTAAGTTTTCGACCTCCTCTGGGGTTATATTCTGCCATTCTTCTGTAGCGGCTTGGATGAGCTGCTGTGGGGTTCTTAGATTATCCTGGCGCGATCTGATTTTCCTTTTGAGATTATCCCATATCCAATTGGATTTAGGTCTGGAGAAAAAGCTGGCCAGTTGCCGAGGCTGCTAGTATGCGGAGGAGCATTATCTTGACTAAAAGTGAAATTCTCACTGTGGGCACCTCGCCAGAGTCTGATTATGGGCTTCATCATTAGGTCCACGTAATTTCTAGCCGTTACACTCGCAGGAGACGAAACAGGATCTGTTTTGCCTCCCAGCATAATGCCACTCCAAAACATCACACTGCCCCCTTAGTATTTCAGAATATGTCTTGCTGCTCGAACACCAATTCTGGTCTCATCCGAAAAAATAACATTTCCCCAATTCTCAGTATTCCAATTTTGGTGCTAGATACATCAATTAAGTCTGTTAATTTTTTGTTGTCTGGTTAGCTCCGGAACTCTTAAGAGCCATCTGCTGGTATAAACCTCTTGAAAGAAGTCTTTGTCGTATCGTTTCGCCTGATACACTGAAGCATGTTGCTTTCAGAAATTGCATTTGGAGTATGGAGTGCGACGCACCAAAATTGGAATACTGAGAATTGGGGAAATGTTATTTTTTCGGATGAGACCAGAATTGGTGTTCGAGCAGCAAGACATATTCTGAAATACTAAGGGGGCAGTGTGATGTTTTGGAGTGGCATTATGCTGGGAGGCAAAACAGATCCTGTTTCGTCTCCTGCGAGTGTAACGGCTAGAAATTACGTGGACCTAATGATGAAGCCCATAATCAGACTCTGGCGAGGTGCCCACAGTGAGAATTTCACTTTTAGTCAAGATAATGCTCCTCCGCATACTAGCAGCCTCGGCAACTGGCCAGCTTTTTCTCCAGACCTAAATCCAATTGGATATGGGATAATCTCAAAAGGAAAATCAGATCGCGCCAGGATAATCTAAGAACCCCACAGCAGCTCATCCAAGCCGCTACAGAAGAATGGCAGAATATAACCCCAGAGGAGGTCGAAAACTTACTCGAAAGCATGCCTAGACGGATTCAGGCTTGTAACAGGGCAAGAGGAGGTAAAACAAGCTACTGAGGTCGAGAAGAAAACACCAACTCCGAGAAAACGGAAACACTTTTTTACTACATGCGGAAAGAGTCTCTTATTTTCTTTTATTTGTTTCTTTCTTAAAATAAACCTTAATTTATTTCTGTTTTCAATTGAAATATCTCAAAAAGGATTAGATTAATTCTAACAATCCTCCGAAATTTCCAAAAATAATATTAAAAAAATCGGGTAATTCGTTAAAATTTGGGTGTGTGTATCATCACTCTTGTGTGATGTATCAGCACATCAATCATCTTTCACAAGAATTTCGGATGAATGATGACCATATTGAACGTACTTAGACAGAAATTACGCCAATACAAAATGAGTTATTGAAATGGATAATTTGGTTGAGATTACGTTCTTGAAAAAAATTAAATTATTAATGACGAAAAAGTGAGAGATTTTCCGACTAACGAGTTGGACATAATTATTCTTATAGTCTTGTTCGAATTGATATTTATTCTTGCTAAAACTCCCTAAAATATGAACGTAAGCTCTTCGGATTCATAATGATATCTGAGAAGTAATTAACCGATGAAGATGAATTACGTTTTCCGTAAATACTTAGGGGGTACAGAGTTGTATATAGTTAAGTTTTTAAATTCTTCTTTAGTGATATGATTGGATCTGACTAATTCTGAGACTAATTTGTTAGCATTTTGTTGTGTTGTGCTCGTTGGGTCTCTTGGTACAAACAAATTTTAGGAAGTCCCATGGGTGCGACGTCACCAATTCTGGCTCAATACGTGATGGATGATCTCATCAGAACATGTAACGAAAAGCTCTTTCAAGTTTCCTTTATTAAAAAATATTTGGATGAAATGATTTGTTTGATACCACCTAAAAAAAGGATGAAACTCTAGAAGTGTTCAACAAGTATGATGAAACCATAAAATTTACTGCTGAAGGGAAAAGGAAGTTCGGTTCCATTGTTGGATATGCTGGTGATCAGAGAGGGAACAAGGATAATAACTGATTCGTATGTTAAACTCAGTAGTTCTGGAAGAACAACGCATTTCAACTCACACCAACCAATACACATGAAAATAAACCTGTTGTTGAGACAAAAACGGAGAATAATTACCATATCAAACCAAAGGTTTCACCAAAAAAAAATCTAATTTTACTACAAAAGATGTTCACAAACAATAGATACCCACCTAGGTTCGTCAACACCATCCTTTTCAATACACCAACATCGGTGGAGGAATTAGAACCGAATAACCAGCTGAATAGTCCTCCAGAGCATATTACATGAGTAACTATACCTTTCAACAGTTGCTTCACAGAGAAAATCAAAAAAACCATTTGCGAGGATTTTCCTGAAATCAAATTTGCATCAAGCACAGTACTTAGACAAAAGAGCGTGTATACAAGAATAAAGGATCGCACCAACCCAGCACACCGCTCTGCAGTGAAGTATTCAATCCCTTGTGGGAGCTGTCCCGGTGTATATGTGGGTCAAACGTTCAGATGGATCTTGGCAGGAATTACCTTCCATAAAAGTGATGTGAAGAGAAAAGTCAACACTTGCGCATTGGCCACACACGTAAAAAACACTAGCCATAACTTTAACTTCGAAGATACCAGGTGCTGTTAAGTGAAAATAATTACATTAAGAGACTGTTTTTAGAAATGATTTCAATTTCATTGAATGATAACACAATCAACAAAAAGACAGACACTAAGAACCTTAACAATATGTACTCCAACCTAATTGAATATATTAAAAACAAAGCCAATAGTGTAAACTGACCCTTATCAAGCCATAGGAGTTTTTTGGTTTTCTGAGATTGTCGGTTTTCTGTATTCAATTTTCTGTTATATCTTGAATTAGGTTGGTACTAACAAATGTCAGATCGTGTATCGTATTCATGTAGATAGACGGTTGAATTTTTCAGGAGGTTAGATTTTATGTATCAATTATTATATGTTCTTGTACAAATATATTGCTCACGTTGATGTCCACGATTATAAGCAATTTTTTTTTTCAATTGTAATCTTTGGTACTTTCAGTGTCCTGATGAAGGCAATAAATTAGCCGATTTACTACTTTCAGTGTCCTGATGAAGGCAATAAATTAGCCGAAAGCTAGAATATTCAAAAAAAGGGTTTTAATCTCGTTTGAGTGATCCCCGACTTACTATTGAAACAAATAACCCAAAAAAGATTATATTTATGTTTTTATATATATATATATATATATATATATATATATATATATATATATATATATCGTCCGTTAAAACTTTCTGAGTTCCAATCACAATACCAAGCTGAAATTTTATACGCGGCCATAACTAGCGATTTCCAATTGAAGTAAGATATTTTCGAAATGATACAATTTCCGGTTATACCGGAACTGAGTCATCACTTTGTTATTTCAAAGGGCAATCTACCTTTTTTATTATACATCTAGAACCGACATTTGAGCAAGACATAAAATACCCAAGTTGTTGGCACTTATCTGTCGAAACTTTTGACAGATTCAATTATTTCTGATATAAACTCGATTTTTGAGGAACATTTAAAAAAAATGTAGCTCGTAGATCTTTTGCCCTACAGACACAATTTTTGCTTGGGTGGATAGAAGAAGGATCAAGGAATTTTTTTAGCAATCTACACATGTCAAATGTTTATTGCGTTGTTTTGTTTGATTTTTTCAATTTGGCCTTTTGCAAACAGCAATACCTCAATTTTATCAAATGGCACGTGCCAATATTTATTTCGCCATCAGATGAAGCTTCAAATTTCAGATGGAATTGTATCAGCATATATACCCATATCTTATAGTTTCGAAATAATTTGGGAATATATTGCATTTTGATGATTTTGCAAGAACTAACAGAGAATGATATTTGATATTTCAACAAGAATTGTTTGTAATTTGAAGTGAAAATTTTCGAAAAACACCCGATTGATAAAAATGGCTGATTATTCAAACGAGGATATGTTTAATCTCTTTTTAATTCATGGCGAATGTCAAAAAGTTGTGGATAGAACTTGCAGGCAATTCAATAACCAATTTCCAAATTTTGCTCCTATGAGTAAAACAAAATTTCGAAGGATTAGAAGCGATTTTCTGCAATTTAGAGGAACAAAATACAAAGAAACTAGAAGAAAGCCAATCCTCGAAGACAACAATCAAATTAATACGCTAGCGTATTTTCGAACCAATCCACATGCGTCCATTAAGTCAGCATCAATGGATATTGAATTGAGTTATACTTCCATTCAAAGGATCCTTAAGAAACATAACATGCACACGTATTCTTTTATCAGACTACAACAATTGAAACCAACTGACCTTCCCAAGCGGCTAAATTTCTGTGAAAATTTATTAATTCGGCTTCAAGAAGATGAGGCAAATCTGCAAAAAATTATATGGTCTGATGACGCCAAGTTCAATGAAAGTGGAATAACCAACAGGAGAAATCGACATTTTTGGGCTACAGAAAATCCACATTTCATTGAGATTATTGATTTCCAAAATAAATTCAGCGTGAACGTTTTGCAATTTTAATTAATGATTTGTTGGCTTATCACATTTATGAGGAAAATCTTGATGGAAAAAGATACCTGGAAATTTTGAGAGGAACATTAGCAAATTTTTTAGATAGATTACCCCTTATCATTCTGAGGGATTGCTATTACCAAATGGATGGTGCACCAGCACATAAAACACGAGCTGTAGATCGGCAGCTAACAGAAATGTTCGAGGATAGATGGTGGGGTAATCAAGGACCAAATTTATGTCCTCCGCGTTCTCCGGACCTGACGCTCCTTGATTTTCATTTATGGGGCAAAATCGAGAGTGAAATGTATCTTATTCCTATAAGAAGTAAAGAAGAGTTACTAAAGCGCATTCATAATGCTTTTCGTAATATTGATCCTGAGGAAAGTAGGAGAGAAACTCATCATGTTCGTATACGAGCTGTCAAGTGTATCGAGCAAAATGGGGCCCATATTGAATATTTATTCAGATCGTGAATTAGTTTTCTCCTATGATGTTTACTATCATTTATTCGTATTAATGTAATTATCTTCGATGATTGGTTTTCGCTTAGTTCCTATAACTTTTATTCAACCGAAATGTAGAAAATTGCTTCTAATGCTTCGAAATTTTATTTTACTCATTGACTGTAAATTTGGAAATTGGTTATTGAATTGCCTGCAATTTCTACCCACTACTTTTTGACATTGAATTAAAAAAAGATTAAATATATTTTCGTTCGAATAACCAGGTTTTATTCCAAATGTGATGTATTTTTTGGATATTTTCAATCTGAAATAACGACAATTCTTGTTGAAATATCAAATTCGAATGAACGAAGTGACAAGTACATTAATTTTAGGCACCTGTTAGGTGAGCGTAGCCAGTTCAGCTACTTGATTCAAATTTTTCAAAGCATTCTCTGTTAGTTCTTGCAAAATCATCAAAATTCAATATATTTCCAAATTGTTTCGGAACTATAAGAGATGGGTATATTACATGCATATACAATTCCATCTGAAATTTGAGGCTTCATCTGATGGCGATATAAAAATTGGCACGTGCAATTTGAAAAAATTCAGTTATTGCTGTTTGAAAAAGGCCATATTGAAAAAACCAAACAAAACAACGCAATAAACATTTGCCATGTGTAGATTGCTAAAAAAATTCCTTGATCCTTCTTCTATCCATCCATGTAAAAATTGTGTCTGTAGTGCAAAAGATCTACGAGCTACAATTTTTTTTAATTTTCCTCAAAAATCGAGTTCATAACAAAAATAATTAAATCTGTCAAAAGTTTTGACAGATAAGTGCCAACAACTTGGGTATTTTATGCCTTGCTCAAATGTCGGTTCTAGATCTATAATAAAAAAGGTAGATTGCCATTTGAAATAACAAAGTGATGACCCACTTTCGGTATAACCGGAAATGGTATCATTTCGAAAATATTTCACTTCAATTGGAAATCGCTAGTTATGGCCACGTATAAAATTCAAGCTTCATATTGTAATTGGAACTCAAAAGTTTTTAACGGACGATATATATATATATATATATATATATATATATATATATATATATATATATATATATATATATATCTGGTAGATTGATATATTCTCATAACATTTAACGTTATCCTAATATATAATTATCATATATAATAATATAATCATTGCCTGGCAATGGTATTAATTACCGGGTGGTGGATTTATATTTTTCATGAAATCAGTTTGATTGCATGAACACATATATGGGCAACTCGTCGGGGTAAAACCCTATATATATATATATATATATATATATATATATATATATATATATATATATATATATATATATATATATATATATATATATATATATATATAACTAACAAAGACCATAAAATCTGATAATTTCACGATAAGACCTCCCAAAGTTCAATTATTAATAATTTTTTGTAGTATTATCTATTTTTGCCTCATTTTCTCATGTTCCACTCACATATATGTTATTCAAATTTCTAAACTATGTTGACTGCTTAGGAAAATTGTTTTCTGTAGATTCATTATGAAAGATATGCGATTGTTTTTGAAGCATCGTCTTGTTATCAACATCAAATTAAGATTATAGATAAGATCGAATCCAGCAAGTAATAACTCTTTTATTGGAATTTTAACTTCTTTTAGAATAGTTTTCCACATATTTCTTCGTTAATAACTTTTCTTCTTCACAATTCTTCTGGTAAAACATAGTAATACACTGTTATTAACATATTTTTGAATTCAGTGATCTATCGTTCATATTTTAAGAGCTCCATAAAGATTTGCACCGATTTGATCTACATTACTTATTATGTCTAGCGAAATTCAAATCATTTTAATATCAAGAGATGAAAACAAGAAATTTTATATCATTAAACCTATGCATTAGCGTCATAGCAAAAATCAGATAGAAGTACGAGTACAACTTACCATTGAATTCTATTATTATTTTAAGAACAAATCTCGAATCGCTAAATGGGAATTTTTTATGTACGACTGGATCGATAACAAATTGCTTCGATGAAGTTAGTCGTTTGTATATTCCAAAAGCATAAAGGCCAATACCCAGGGGAATCCATATGGGTAGAATATAATGAGTTAACATTAAAAATAGGTTTCCACAATAGGAACCTACAAGCAATAAAGTAAAATAATAATGATACTATGATAGATCAATTTACCTCTAGCCAAGTAACATTTCGCAATTACTGAATTTCCAATTGCAGCTGCACAATACTCATTGAAGTTATCATATAGATTCATTTCGAAATAACTGCATACAATCATAATGCTTAATAAGGTCTTTCAATTAGAAACGGAAAGATAAAGAGGGCAGCGGTGAATATAAATATGGCCAGTTTCTGCGGATGATTATATCGAACACCTGTTTACATCTACAGATAAGGCACAATGAAGGATCAATACGCATTTTTATTTTATATTCTAACAGACGCTTTCAGCTTTCTACAAATAGATGGTTGTTCACTACATGTTGGGTTATCGGTATTTCTGAAGTACGTGAAGTAAAGTTATTAGTTATGCTGAATAGCATAAAATGATAAATTTTGGTTTGAATATTTAGTTACAAGTTTCAAATTCATTATCTGGATGTCAGAGGTACAAAGTAAACAGAGATCAATTTTTTCCACCAAAGTGCCAATACCTATTTTTTTTTCTACCGATTCGTTGCTATTGGTGAAGTTTATGGTGATTATTATTGTTGGCATCTTCATGGCTTGTGAGTGTATAGAAGATTGAATCCTTGAAAAGAACACATGTATTCTTGCTACGCCAACAAAACTCAGGATCCCCAAAATTCCATAATTATCGAAACCATCAGTTTTCTTATTCCGTTTATAATTTTTCTATTCCAAGATCGAATGAAAAGTGTATTATTTGAATTTGGAAGGCTTTTACTTGGTGAAATTCCATTATCAACAATAAAAAACAAGTACTGTGTTTTAAGGAATTTTACTTAATAATTGCGATTCGTAACGCGTTTCACTACACCGTAGCTTCTTCAGACGAATGAATGTACAGAAAATAAGAATGAGAACATAAATATAAATGTTCTTGAGTAATTAAAAGCTTATTGGTTGCTTCTTCTTAAGTGGTTATTCATGACAGGTATATCCAATAAAATTAAAGAATAGATTGCTCCCCGAAGAGATTCAATAGAGGTGAAGGGCTTTAATCGACTTGTTCATTGATGAGTCTACCTGAGTGTTTGTATTTATTGATTTCTAAAGTTTCCCAATGATCTACCTTCCAATATTTATTATCTGTATGCAAAATTTCAAACTGTGGGTCGAAAGAGTGATTATTTTCTAAGAGATGATTCGCGTAATTTGAATCTGATTTTTTATTTGAAAAACTGCGTTTATGTTACGATATTCTAATATTAAAATTTCCATGTATTCTACCAATGTAGAGATTATCACAGTCATTGCAGTTCAATCTATAAACACCTGATTTATTGTTTTTAACCGGTTTGGCTTTATTATTTTTTATATATTTGCCTAAATTATTATTAGTTTGGAAAGCTATGTTGAAATTATTGCTACTCAAGAATGATTTCAGTTTCTCACGTGTAATGCCAACGCATGTTAAGGTGTTGAATTTATGTTTCAATTTATCGACAGGGTAAACTTCATTCAATGCGATGCTACTTTGTTTTTTATTTAAAATATTATTTATTAATTTGGGATTGTAACCATTATTTTTGGCTATTTGTTTAATCAAATTTAATTCTTTGTTGAAATTTTCTAGTGATAACGGGATGTTAATCAATCTATGAATAAAACTATTGAATGCTGACATTTTATGTTGATACGGATGACACGACGAGTTATGTATTATAATATCTGTATGTGACGGCTTATGGTAAATTGCGAAAACATGTTTTCCATTTTCATTAGAAATTGTTACGTCTAAGAAATTTATCGAATTATTGCTTTCTATTTCGGTTGTGAATCCAATTTTTGAATATAATGAATTTATATGATTTTCGAAAATCTTTAACTGTCTATCTGTTCCTGTGAAGCAAATAATGATATCGTCTACATAGCGATATCAGTAGAAACAATATTTACTGAGTGGATGATTATGAATTAATTTCTCTAAATTATTCATGAATATTTCTGCTAACAAAAGACTTAACGGATTGCCCATAATCAAGCCGTCTTCAATAGTATAATATTTGTTATTGAAATGGAAATAATTTTAATCTAAACAAATTTGTAATAATGAAAGAATATCTTAGAAAATAATCACTTTTTCGACCCACAGTTTGAAATTTTGCATATAGAACATAAATATTGAAAGGTAGATCTTTGATAAACTTTAGAAATCAATAAATACAAACACTCAGGTAGACTCATCAATGAACAAGTCGATTTAAGCCCTTCACCTCTATTGAATCTCTTCGGGGAGCAATCTATTCCTTAATTTTATTGGATATACCTGTCATAAATAACCACTTAAGAAGAAGCAACCAATAAGCTTTCAATTACTCAAGAACATTTATATTTATATTCTCATTCTAATTTTCTGTATATTCATTCGTCTGAAGAAGCTACGGTGTAGTGAAACGCGTTACGAATCGCAATTATTAAGTAAAATTCCTTAAAACACAGTACTGGTTTTTTATTATTAAAAGCGAAGAGCGAATATAATGATCTATCTATGCAACAAATATTTCTAGACGAGAATTAATTCCTAATGAAAAGTTAAGAAAAGTTTAGGGAGCATTTAGGAACAATACGATGTCTTTTATGTTTCGCATTCTGGGGCATAAAGGTCACCATTAATCAACTGTCAGTACTAAAAAGAGCTTTTATAATTTCAGTTATATGCGTGCTGTGTTTCAGCAACAACAAACTGTCAAAGTTGACAAATTAGTTTAAAAATGAAATTACAACTTGAGCATTTTTCGCGCAATAATATTCTACAATTTTCGAAGATAATTATTATAAAAAGAACGTCTCGGCGAATTGGTTTCTGTTTTCGTCATTGAAGCACCACACTGATCAAAAGTTTCCCCCTTGTATGGAGGATCTAAATGCAAAAGGGTTTGGCTTAACAGGACCCTCTGATTTGCGTCCCATTAACGTGCTACCGGTGGCAAGCAAGGTACTGGAGAAGATAGTTTTGGAACAGATATCCGATCACGCAAACAATTATGTTCTTCCACAAACACAGTCCGGGTTTCAAAAATGTTCAGCACTAAAACGGCTCTGTTGAAGATTGGTAGTGATATGATGGAAAAAATGGACAATGGTCAAGTAACACTGCTTGTGTTGCTTGATTATAGTAAAGCTTTTGACTTGATGAATCACTTGCTCACTTTGGCAAAGTTTCATTACAATTCTTTCCATGATACGGTCATAAATTAATTTTCAAGCTATTTATCTGATAGATCCCAGTATGTTGATGTCATTGGAAATCTTTCGTCAGTTAACCAGGGTGTCCCACGAAGAAGCATCCTTGGCCCCCTTCTTTACAATATACACCTCCGATCTATGTGGCTTCATTAATCAATCCTCAATACACCTAAACACCTCAAAAAAGTCTAGGGAACCCTTCTGAAGATCTGAAGAAATGAACGCCTGCATCAATTTCTCACCATATTATGTAGAGTGTCGCAACAGATTTCAGTTTTTTTTTATAAAAAACTAAAAATGCAGCAGATGCGACGCTGCTTTATAATCATTTCATGTATTCAGTGTTTGAAATAAGTTAGTTGGCACTTTATTTCTCTTGTAGGCACAAATATTTCAAAGATTCAAATTTTGTGATTCGAGCATGGAAAGACGACATTTGACTAGAGCAGAGATGTTACGAGCCGTTGGCATGCTCGAAGCTGGGAGCTCACAACGGGAAGTATCCAGGGTTCTGGGAAGTAGCCCAAGTGTCATAAACCGTTTATGGTTGCGTTTTAATGAAACAGGTAGCGTAGGAGAACGCCATACAGGTCGTTTCAGGATAACTACAGTCGCCCAAGACCGATTTTTGGTTTTACAAGCCAGAAGAAATCGTACTACCACAGCATCTCAATTAGCTCAAGAACTATCAGGAGTTCATAATGTACAAATTTTTGACCAAACTATGAGAAATCGACTGCACGAAGGTCAACTCCACTCCAGACGTCCTTTAAGAGCTCCACAACTGATCCATGGAAATCGCGCTGCTCTTTTAGCTTTTAACCGGGATCAAGAGAGGTGGGCCACAGAATATGGAGGAAGCCTGGAAAGCAAAACTGTCTCCAGCATGCTCGAGAAGTTGTTAGACATGGAGGCGGATCAGTAATGTTTTGGGGAGGTATACGCCTTGGTGGAAGAACTGACCTCGTTTTCATACAGAACAACATCATGGGAAATTCGCGCTGCTCGTTTAGCTTGGTGCCAAGAACACGTAAATTGGGATTAAGAGAGTTGGGCAACAGTTCTCTTCAGTGATGAATCTAGATTTAGTTATTATCCCGATTCGGGAAGAATTCGAATATGGAGGAGAACCTGGAAAACAAAACCGTCTCCAGCATGCTCGAGAAGTTTGGGGAGGTATACGCCTTGGTGGAAGAACTGACCTCGTTTTCATACAGAACAACTTCACGGGAAATTCTAACGCAAATAAGATAGTTTTACCTGTAGTGGTACCGTACCTCCAAACAATGGGTCGAAATCCACTCTTCCAACAAGAGTTGTCTTGAACGATCTTGAAAAGAATGATATCGATCTTCTACCCTGACCATCCTGCTCCACAGATCTGAATCCCATCGAGCATGTGTGGGACACCCTAAAAAGAAATTTCCTGCGTCAAAACCTCTTCCATCATGAACAGGAGCTTCGATTAGCAGTTCAGGGGGCTTGGAATGATTTAGGCCAAAATGTACTAGACAATTTAATATTGAGCATGCCGCGACGATGCCAAAGTGTCATTAATAACAGATCTGGACCTTCTGGGTACTGAAAAATATAAGTGCTTCCATATCGTTTCGAAAATATTAGTTCAGGATTTTTTTGTGTTTTACCAAATTTCGTCATTTTCAAATTTCAATTTTTTTGTTTATAATAGGTGCTTTGGAGAAGTCAAATATTGTTTTGTTTTCTTGTGAATACATTATATACAATACATCCTTACAAAAACCGAAAGATTTCTATAAATTCGTATCATCAAATTCATATTTTAAAGATATTAGTAAGTGTTCCCTAGACTTTTTTGAGGTGTTTATATGCGGACAATACGCAACTTTATAAGTCATTCGCCCCCTTGAATATTAACGAAGGAATTGAAAAAATCAATGAAGATCTCTCCACCCTTAGTACTTGGTCTGCAAATAATGTTCTGTTGCTGAATCCGGCTAAATAATGACAATATGCATTGGTACGAAACAACTATGTTCTAAGTCAATTGAAGCTAAGGACTGTGATTTTAAAATTAATAAATCTGTGATCTCGTTGAGTGAATGTGTAAAGAAATTAGGTGTGATGTTTGATTGTGAACTCAATTTTGAAAATCATGTAAATGAACTAATTAAAAATGCCTACATCAAAGTGGAAATTGTCCAATAGCATTATTCTCAGCCCTTTTATCTATTGCAGTTCTGTGTAGTTTTTTCTTTGCCACTGGGTACATTCAGGGGTTCATTCGGAAATTGCAGAACTCCTGTCTAAGATTCTCATTCAATATTAACCGCAGGAACCATGTAACGCCTCTCTACATATCACAAAATATTCTGAAGTGTGAGTATCTTTTCGTGTTGCAATATGCCTCTATTATTTATAATATACTACTAACTAGTCAACCGTTATACCTACATAAGTTCTTGTTGATAAGAATTGAATCACATAGTATCAACATTCGTAGCAGTGAACTGTAAACAATACCCTATCATAGAACTATGAAATTTGAGAAATGTTTTGCCTACCTGGCACTGCTGTTTTTGAATAAGTACCACATTTTAATCGTGCGGCTGTTTCCAGGGTCATTTACAAGAGAAATCTCAAGAAATTTCAATTAGAGACACAATCAAATGAGAGTCTTATGTAGTTTATTATTGTATGTTAGTTTTATGAATTTATTTATCAATTGGTTCAATAAAGAAACAGCTATAGCTGAACTCATACATATTTCTTTCATTTATGTTATATGATGTTGTAGTGATGTTGGATGCAATAAACTTTTTATTATTATTAACGATGAAAGTTGCAAGGATGATTGCCGTCAAACACCCTGAACCGTTTTAAATTTAGAAAGTCTAGGAGCGTTTACGATATTATCAGTGATGATGAATTTTGGATTCATTCATACGAGCCAGAAAATGAGTGCCAATTTTCTGTTGCGGTGTTCCAAAGAAATAAGAACCGACAAAAGTCATCCGTGGCCGAAATGTTTCCAAAAAGATGGTCGCCACGCTGTTTACGAACAATTCCTTTAAAATATCAAAGAACAGTTGCCTCGAGGTACCAACCCTGAATGACAAATCATCCTTCACGAAGTCCTAACATTTCTTTCAAGTTTTCCAAACTCAAAATGGACTGCGTGATCAAACGTTTCAGTCTTCGAAAGAAGCTGTTGACGTCTCTGTAGAGACCATTTCGAATGTAGCAGCAAACAATCGGAATAACTGCTTCCAGAGTTGACTCGAACGAATTCATAAGTGTATTAATTCTCACAGAGAATTGTTACTTTCTAGCTTTATATGTTCAACTTAAAAGACATCCCTCGGATAATATATCATTTTATTTTACATTATTGTTTGCTTGTATCATCAAATTAAAAACTGAGGGTGAGTTTATCTATAAAGAGAATAATATGAAGGAATAATTATCCCAATCCTTCCATCCTAGTCTTTTTCATCTCGTATTAAGCATAGCCCTTTTATCCCACACCTAAACGACAAGCCTTTTGCCATACCTTATTGATTATGTGATTTGTGATTTTACTTTTTTCTCTATTTTCGCTAACTCTGAATACATATGTATCCATCTAAAGTATGCTTGGTTCGTGAATAACAGTTAGAAATAGACGAAATAATAACAAGAAAGGAAAACTGGGGTCAATAACGTCCTAAAGTTAGTTAGTAAAGCTTTTATAGGAAGTTTGATTCCCTTACACAACGAAGAAATTGTCTCGAATATTCATAAAAGTGCTCATCCGTTTATAAACGAGGACACACATCATTCCACACTGCAGTTTATAGTTGCCTTGTATAAAGAGAAGATGATGAAAAATTCGAAAACTCATGATTTTCATTACGATTTCAAAAATGCGAATTATGAAGCTGTTAATGTTTCATTATCGCTGGTGAATTGGGAGTTTCTGCTCAACAGCAACCCTAAGGGAATTGATGAAAATTTGAATATTTTATATGAGAAAATCAATGACTTAATCAGTTGTGTAGTTCCTAAAGAAAGAGTCATTAAGTGTTTTCCTTCGTTCTTTTCGAAAGGTACTATTGCTACAATAAGAGAAAAGCAAAAATTTCATAAAAAATGGAAAAATAGCAAAAATTTCAATGATCTCAATATATTTTAAGAGCTTCGTGCTCATTCGAAGGAACTTATTGAACTTGATTTGAATAAATTCACCTCTAACATTGACCGGGAACTGCCAACGAACAGCAAATCATTTTGGAAATATGTGTCTCTGGGACGGGGAGGCGGCTATAGACTACCTAATGAAATGCGGTATGGGGATATTTCTTCATCAGAATCAAAAGAGATATGCAATCTTTTTGCCCGTTATTTCAAGAGTGTATATGTTCCTGGAAGTCAGCAGCCTAGTAGTGGTGTAACAGTTAAAAACTGCAATAATGATGTACTATCAAATATTCATATAGAAGAGGAAGAGGTCCGAGAGGTTCTCTTATCCCTTTACGTGACGAAAGGTTCAGGTCCAGACAGCATTCCACCAATTTTCCTCAAAAATTGCATTCAGAAATTAAGTAAACCACAGCATATTTTGTTCAATCAGTCTCTGATTAATGATGTATTTCCAAAAGAGTGGAAGGAGTCCGCCATTGTCCCAATTTTCAAAAGTGGAGATAAAAATGATATTTCTAATTATAGACCTATTAACAAACTTTCGATCATTGGTGAAGTATTTGAACGCATAATTTATGAGTATCTTTTCTCTCATGTGAAAAATTTCATCACCCCGCAACAGCACGGATTTTTAAGGGTAGGACTCTGCAAACTAATTTGTTAGTTTATATGGAGCACCTGCAGAGTGCAAGGGATTCGCAAGTTCAGAATGATGCTACTCACACCGATTTTTCTAAAGCCTTCGACAAAATAAGTTTAGATATTCTCATTTTTAAACTAGCCGAAGCAGGAGTAAGTAATGGTTTGCTTGAGTGGATTCAATCGTATCTTCTGAATAAGTCACAGTTCGTTATTTTGAATAGTTTTAAATCTGAATCTTTCTTCAGTACTTCTGGGGTACCGCAGGGAACTCATCTAGGTCCTCCCCTTTTCTTTATTTATATGAATGACATAGATAAATGTTTTCAGTATTCCAGATTCTTGCTCTTTGCAGACGATTTGAAAGTTTTTAGATCTATCACATGCTTGAGGGGCTGCCTTGATCTTCAACTAGATTTGAATAGCTTGGTTGAGTACTGTAGAGAAAACGAATTATTTTTTAATTTAAATAAATGTTTCACGATAACTTTCACTAGAAACCATTCGCCTATCTCTTTTCAGTACTTAATTGGGAATTCATAGTTGCGACATGTGTCCACGGCTTTTGATCTGGGAGTTACTTTCGATTCGAAGTTGCTCTGCGATGCAAACATAGATCGCATAGCAAATAATTCAAGTCGAATGCTAGGTTATATTTTCAGGAGAAGTGAGGAATTTAAATATGTAAAATCACTTATCACTTTGTATTATGCTTACATCTACAGTAAATTAAATTTTGCCTCAAGTATTTGAAACCCTCGTTATGATTGTTATTCCAACCGACTTGAACGCATTCAGAATAGATTCATACGGTTCATATGCTTCAAAACTAACTTTGTTATCCTGAATAACTACTACGCTCCTGCCCGTAAATATTTCAGTTTATTGTAACTCAAAAATTGTAGAACTATATCTGATATTTTGGTTATGTTTAAAATAATCGGGTAACTGAGATCTTGCTACTTTTAATGTTCCTATGAAATATTTGAGGCACCACGACCTCTTCTCTATAACTTTTAGAAAAACTGATAGTGCACAGAACCCCCTATCCATGAGATGCTACGGGTATGCAACACGCATAGGAGTATCAATCTGTTTGGTTCACATTGGCCTCTTTGAAGAGAAGCCTACGCTTGCTCTTTCTTTGAGTAGCATCAAATTCATTCAATCGTTCGTTTCGTAATATTCATTTTGTATTTCTTTTTTCATTCTTTCTGTGAATATATTTCACTATTAAGGTCTTATATAATCTTTTTTTTAGAGTACTAGATTCTATTTAACTTATATTCATCTAGTGAATGTCATTTTGGCTTTGACTGTGGACATTCCTTATATTGTACTTAAATAAAGACATAAAGTAGGATTGTTATGACAGTCAATCCAACCGGACATGTTTCTCCTTCTGCATTAAAATAAAAAAAGTTAATATCAAGAACAATTAAAATACTACTTTTTTCGCAAGAAAGTCATCGCGGAAACTAAAAGATTCCGTGATGCAGTGATTCTTCTCCATGACTTCAGATGATTCATAACTGAGTTTCATTGCGGCAGGACAAGATTCTGATTTAGATGATTCAGGGAAAATTTTGCAATTGAACGATAGCAATTTTGAAACTGAACGACAAAGTTGCACAAAAGTCTTGAAACGTACAAAAGGAAATAAGAGTTTTCCAATGATGGACTACACGCTGTATATTCCTATTTGAAAGGATGTTGATTTTGTCATATTATTGACAGGTTTAATCAAAGAAGCAAATAAATGTCACTCTTTAGGAGAGAAAATGAAAATTCACCTCTTTGAGAGTCTCATGAAACTGGAAAACTATCTAATGATTTGCGTAAGTCTATACTCTTTTCAACGCTTTATAAATGGAGTTGTCTTATTTCGAAATAATCGCTATGAACATAAACAAATGAATTACTAGAAGTATAACAGTTTACGACAAACTTGTTGAATAGGTGCTTCCCTAAATACTTTCAAGAAATAATTGAATTGATCTTTGGCTGAGATCTCACAGCTCTTTGTAGAAGAACAATGTTGCGAGATTTAGAAATTTGTGTCTGACGGAATCTCGTTTATTCCTAAAAGTCTCATTTTCACAGTACATTTATAATGATTATATTAATCTATTAGTATTCCTAAAGTCCGCATTAGTCAAGAATCATGATGGAGAAGCGTAGGTACCTAAAGGGTGCATCTGCAGTTCAAATAGATTAGTGAAAATCTATGAAGTAAGATTATCCAAACAACATACTTTTGCAAGAAATATCAAGAATGAATAATAATTGAATGAAAAAAAAATAAAATTTAGGAAAGATTCTCATCACACGTCCTAGATCGCCAGGAAGTTGTCCATTTCATCTTCATTTCTGTGAACGCTGAACACTCATGCTAGAAACCGAACAAGCGTTGTAGGTTGAGTGAACATTAATCAGTACTGTTGTATTTATTTATATTTCATTCAAATACTACTACCAACTCAAAGAAAACAGCGTATATTATATTATTGCTCAATAAACCGTCACAATAATAACATTATTAGATTTGTTGTGGTGTGAATTCATCAAACCCAAAAATCTCCATGTCATACAGTTGAAAACGAAACTGAACTTTCGGGATATGTCCATTTTTTCATCTGATTAATAGTTACACTAATTCTATTTCGATGCATATTCTTGATTGAGCTCCGAAAAATATGAAAGATAGCTCTGTTGATTCGGAATGAAAAATGTATTTGAACGTTAATTTAGTACATGAAAGTTGTAAAAATTATTAACAAATTGATATGTTTAATAAGATTAGATTCTCAAAAATGATTGAAGAAGAAATGGTGAATTGGAAAGTACCAAAACAGATTTTCCAAGACGAAATTTCTGATCAGAAATTCCAAACTCTCGAAACTCCCCCTATGTTATCCATATTCATCAAAGTCTACACAATAATTGTGAGTTTGACAAGCATGCATGCTGAATGACTTTGTACGAGCAAACTCTATCGTGCGTACGAAAATATTATGAGAGCATTTTCGTATAGGCACTATAGTTTGCTGCTACAAAGTGATTCATCAGACATGCTTGTCAAGCTTTAGTTACGTCTGTAGCCATCTTAACGATAAATTTACAGGGTGTTATCGAGTGATATGCTCACTACTGAGACAATGCGCTAGTGTTGCGAAGATCGCGCAGAGTATTCAAAGTTAGTTTGCTGGATCTTCACAACACTAGCCTATAAAACTTCGTCTGTTTACAAATTGGATATTCAACGTTCTAACCTTTTGCACATTTTGATTTACTAATAACTTTTTAATGTTTATGTACCAGAAAATATTTGTGTACATTTTTCTACAGGGTGTTCGTGAATTGCATGTACAACGTTATACCACAGATTCTTCAGCTCGAAATAAATGGATTCAGGCCAACTTACCTATATGAAAAGTTTCTTCGTTTGGCCGCAAGAAGTCGCCAAATCCAAAGATTTTTTCTCTTATTTTTCAAATAATTCGAGAACGATTCGATCGTTAGAAACCATATTTGGTATACGTATTCGGGTGCGTTATTCGCGTTTTTTAGTGTTCCACTCAATGACCTTGACGTTTCACAAGTGTCCCTAAAATCTCGAACGTGTTTTTGATCAACCATAATTTTTCAACTGCCTTCGTTTGAGCAAAACTGTTTTAGACATTGAGTAAGTAGACTGATTATCTAACTTTTTTTTTCTCTTGAGAAATTTTGATAAAATGAGCGGTTCAATCACAAAAAACAGTTTTTCAATTTGATGATTTCATTTCTTCAACCACCTAGCAAGTCAAAAATATCACATATTGACCATGTTGGCTTTGGATATGTTTCTGTAGTCTGGCAGATTGCCATTATATTATGCTCGACAACCTCTTGTTGACAAAATGATGTTTTCTAGGTTGATAAATTGGATCAAGCAAATAGGAAATTCAATGTTCAGTAGTACGAAAATCGAAAAATTCGAAGGAAAAATTTAATAAGTTTTTCACATTGACTATTTAAAAATATGAAAACAGGTTGGCCAGTTGGAAACTAAATAAGAAAGAACAAATCACTTCAGAATAACGATTAATTAGTTTACACCCAAAATTTCATTCAACTACAGTAAATCTTCAAAAACTCCACCATTGTGCTGAATACAGGAGTTAATACTCTTTAATAAATAAAATTGGACCCACGGCATTACTTCTGGATCATGTAGGAAGGAGTTGGCCGCATTTAAAATTCTTATATGTAACTCCTCTCGGATGTCAATTCGAGAAGAGTAAACTCTAGATTTTAAAGCACCTCAAAGAAAGAAGTCGCACGGTGTCAAGTCGAGAGATCGTGCTGGCCAACTTGCAGGAGCATCAGCTCCCCTTCCGATCCAACGATTCGCATACATAAGGTGAAATTTCTATGTATTCAGTAGTGTTCCTTTATTTTCCTGATTTCTCGCTTTTGTCCTTTGGATACTCCCAAGAAATCTCAATTTGAGAAGAACTTCTATTTTCTATTAATATACTATTATTATATACTATCATTATACTTGAGAAGTAATTCTTTCATCTTGCTGTTTTAAGTTCATATTTGTTGTTTATTATAATTCATGAATCTCATGCGATTCTTATCTGATGTAATACGAATCAGAACTGTTGAATAAAAATTAAAAATTTTAAACTATGGATCTGCATATATCTTTCTGAAGTATATATTTAATACTTTTGGAACTGAAAATTTGGAATATTGTGAATGAAACAGTTGTTGATGATTGAGTTTCTATGCCTAAAGCGTGATTGAATAATTTGTTTTTTGAATCAATGTTGGAATGTTTTTAATTTCATCTTATGCTAGCTCTATTGGAGAAAGTTGAGATTCTCTAATTCAATGTATCTCTTTGAATTGGGATAGTAGTGAATCGTGTTGAAATTAATATGGTTGATGAGTCAGTATCTTTAACACAATACTGGAAGCTGCGTTACCCTAAGGATGGCTGAGGCAATATATGAAGAGAGTTCCATGTAACATAAAGAACTATTAAGTATAAATATGAATAATGAAGTGAATAATAAGGCGTTCAGTATAGATAGAGTTGGATATGGAGAGGCGTTCAGCATATTTGGGGTTAAGTATATTAGGCGTTCAGTATATAAGGCTTTCAGTTTATTAGGCTTTTAGTATATTGGCTATTAAGAAATAAAAGGCGATCTTAATGGGCTGACTAGTTTTTATTCAAATCGAGAATGAAAACGAGAAATTATTTTAGATATAGGGAAACCTATTTTCAATCAATACTAGTTAATCTAATATTAATAAATAAAGATAGTCGGATTTGAAATAAAAACGATTTTTGACACTTTAGTTTCATTTTCATTTCACCGGGCATTACGTTGCCCTCAGAATTGCACTTATGTTAACTGAAAAATATATCATAATATTAATCAAATCTAAGTCAATTCTTTCGGCATAGACAACACTATAATTCCGAAAATTTTGATTAAAGACTAATAGCTTGGTGATTAATTATTGAAAGAACGAATTTTTTAAGAAACTGCTCGAAAAAGGATGCCTTTTAATTAAAAAATTCACCATGCCATTTGAAATAGCTAAGTTGTAGTCGATGTCAGGTATAACTGGTAGTAGTACCGTCTGAAAACAATTGCTATTTGCAGATCAGTATCCATTTACTCTAATGTCAAAATTCAAAACTGATCAATGAACCCGTTTCATAGATCAGTAATTAATATACTTCTAGAGGGCCCTTAAGCGCGCACAGCCTTAATGCTATGGAATTTGGTAAATTGGTGGTTTCAATAATTCTTCTTGTATGTTCAAAGAGAATCAAAGAGAAATCTAAAATACTATGAATTGAATAAAGAAAAAGTATAATAAATTCTATTTCAGAAGATATTTGTTTCTCAAACACTCCTCGCTCTGGCAAACTTCTAGACAGGTCAATCAAATCACGACTTATACGATAAAATATCTAAAAAATCTTCTCTTCAACAAGTCGTTATGCACACCTCGGTCGGATTGGTTCTCCTCCCAAGACGATATTCAAATGTATCTGATATTCCAGTGTTTTAGTTCCTACTGTGCACTGGGGAACGGACCACCGGCAGGGCGCCACCAGCACATTAATGACCATTCGATGTTACTATAATTTATGGGTGCATGTTCGGTACGTGAGTGGGAAGGCAACTCTTGCACTGTTGTGCTCATATTATCTCCCTACCATTAGATAAAGACCTAACCAGGCCCCCAATCTTCCATAATTAAAATCGGTATTTATTGGTCTGACTTCAGCTACCGAAAAATGAGAGTAGATATACGTATATACGTGAAGATAAGAAGTTCACTGAGCGTCATAAGTAGAAAGAAGAACTCAGATCTACCTTACCTTGCCTTGTTATGTTCAGACAAACGTTGAATTTTCATTGATTATTCATAAATAATAATTACTAAGGTACCTGAGGCAATTAACACCCACCTAACTTAAAATTTCTTTTTTTTATATGAATGCTTTTGAAATGAACCCAACTTTGTTATGTGAAAATTAAACATATATATCTGAATTGAAAGATTGAATTTAAGAAGTGTAATTATTTAAAACTTCCTCGCTAATAACGAAAGATGAAATCACTTTATTTGGGCGTTATCAAAAATACTATCTTGATTAGCGCCCGCTTGCAAAATCAGATGCTACACGAGTAACAAAAAATTTTTGTGTTTAAATAATCTAATAAAACATAAGAGTCATTTACGAATTTCTTCATTAGAAAGCAAGGAATGTAGCAAAACATTTAATATAAAAACTTTGTCATTTCTTAACACGCACAAAGTAACTTGAAACTTTTTATTGTAATCATTTTTCACGGAACTTTGAATTCTGACATCAACAATTATAAAAATTATAGCATAGCGAATGCTTATAGCATATAAAATATATTATGTTTAAACATACTATAGGCGTTATTAAACGATAATGGTCAATAGCGCCCTGAGGTAGTAGAAAAATCATGCCCAACAATGACAGTCACTGTCATCTAAACTATTAAGTACTTAAAATATTATGGGATCTGGCAAATAAGAACATAAAAGTTATAAACTATAATTATTATCTGCTTATTTTCACAGATGATGTTCCTACGAATTAGGATAATTATGATATTCAAATATAGAATCTATCAGTCTTTCACTGCTTTGGTACTGTACATACTTACTCGTAAATATTTAACAATCTGGGCAAACAAATTCTTTATCACTTATTGTGAGACCTACGCACTCCTCGTGGAACCATTTATTCGAATTGCTACATTCTTGCATAACCAACTTCTCATTTTTACCGCATGCGTAGCAGTACCATTCTTCTGTAGGTATCATAATTTTCTTTATTCTTTTCCATATTTTTGTCTCCTTTTTTATTTGTTTTGTTACTCTTTATAAGTTTTTCTTTTATATTTTTCTCCTTGTCTCTAGGTTTATTTTTTTGTTTGATTGGAAATCTTTTTTCTCATCCTTCTTTCGCGTATATAAGTTCTTTGTAATCCTTTGGCCCTTATAGTTCATAGCTTTTTTGCGTGGATTTTTAGTTATCTCTAATGCATAGTTGAGGGTAGGCAAAAATTCGTGAAACTGCGTTTTATTATTTTGTTTTTTAAATATTCTCAATGGAACATTGTCTTCATCTTCGTCAGAACAAATAGGGTCGTTAAAATCTATTTTGTCAATATTCTGGAATGTATCAATATTCTTCTGGGATTGCTTGAGGATCACAAGGAAAGAGACCTGTTGGTTTGAAACCATTAACGATGTTGCTTTGTGTCATGCAGTGAGACCTGACTGAATATTTTATTAAATGTGGCTTTTATCAACTTTTAATCAGAGTTAGCATACAAATTAGGTCCGCAACAAATTTCTCGCTGTTTTCTTTTTATAAAAATACAACTTTATTGTGAAAAATGATTACAAATGAATCATTCAAAATATTGCCCATGCCTAGCTACAATTTTTTCTCATCTTTCTGGCAGAGCTCGAATACCGTGACGGTGTGACGGTAGAAGTGTTCGTCTTTTGAGGCTATCCACTAATCAAGCCATTTTTCGAGCTCTTCATATGATCGGAACTACTGATCAGCCAGACCATGTGCCATCGAACGGAACAAGTGATAATCGGATGGTGCAATATCTGGGGAATTTGGCGGGTGGGGTAGGACTTCCCATTTGACATTTAACGGGTTTGGCAACGTGAGGCCGAGCGTTGTCATGCTGTTGAATTACTTTTTCGTGTCTCTGCTCGTATTGTGGCCGTTTTTCGCGCAGTGCATTGCTCAATCGCATGAATTGAGTTCGATACCGTACCGTAGTGATGGTTTCGTTCAGTTTCAACAGCTCTTAATAAATACCACTGACTTGGGCCCACCAAATACATAGCATAACTTTCGCAGCGTGAATATTCGGCCGAGGCGATGACGTAGAAGCATGACGGCGCTGTCCCCAACGCTTTGTTTTCTTTGGATTGCTGTAGTGCATCCATTTTTTATCACCCATTACGATGCGATGAAGAAAACCCTTTCTTTTTTGCCGATGGAGCAGTTGTTCATAGGCGAAAAAACGACGCTCAACGTATCTTGGCTTTAAATCATAAGAAACCCAAGTTCTTTGCTTTTGAATCATTCCCAACGCATGCAATCGCTTGGAAATGGCCTGGCGGTTAACTCCTAAGGCTGAAGCAAATTCTTCTTGCGTTTGGTTCCTCATCGAGCAATGCCTCCAATTCACCGTCTTCAAAGATTTTTGGCCTTCCTTCACGGGGACGGTCGTCCACATCGAAATCACTGTTTTTGAAGCGACGGAAGCAATCCCGGCACGTAGTTTCACTCAGAACAGCTTCTCCGTAAACTTTTTGGAGCTCTCTATGAGCTTCAGCCGTCGTTTTCTTCGAGTGAAAGAAGAAAATGAACACTTCCCGCAAATGACGGGAATTTTCTCATAACTAAAGTATATGACGCAAAAACAAAATCACAAATGTGTCACAGTGGTTTGTTTATCATATGCCTAAGCTTTGTTCAAGACGTTTTTGAAATGTAAAAATCGACCAGCAGTTACTGCTGGAGCCATCTATTGACAAACAGCGAGAAATTAGTTGCGCACCTAATATATATATATATATATATATATATATATATATATATATATATATAGGATCCGCCACGCTGTTCATCATATACTCAACTAAATGAACTTTTAATCTAAATTTCTTTTAGTTTTCAATTTGTAGAGAAGAATGTAACTGACAAAATGACAATAATTTTAAAGCCTTTCAAATGTTACTTTCCTGAAGATAACCGAAATATAGAGCCGAAACGTCGGAAAATTTAAATGTTTCATTTCTGAAGTCCCTTCTATAAGGAAAAAAATTATGAAGACTAAAACATGACCTCATCCTCAAGGGGAAAAAGTGGTTCATATATGAACCTGAGATTATTTGTGAAAACGACAAATATAAACTTTATTTTCATAAAACAATTCTATGCAACAGAGCAGTAAATCACAGTAGGCCAGATATCATACTTACGGATAGACAAAATCGAATAAGATATGTAATTGATATTGCTATACCCGATACACATAACATACAAAATAAATAATATGAAAAATGTCTAAATATATGATGCTTGCCGACGAGATAAAAAAAGTGGAAAATGAAAAATATATTTATTCTACCGATCATTATTTCTACAACAGGTGTTATTCCTAGGAATCTTCATAAAAATATTGAGATTTTAGGTCTGAAGAACAGTTACAGAAGAAATAATGAGGTGGAGTCATAGGTTTTCTTCAGTTTAAACTGATATATATATATATATATATATATATATATATATATATATATATATATATATATATATATATATATATATATATATATATATATATATATATATATATATATATATATATATATATATATATATATATATATATATATATATATATATATATATATATATATATATATATATATATATATATATATATATGTAATATAATTAGCTGACAATTTTATCATTTATATTCAGAGCAATTTCTATTCGATCGTTCATCACTTCACACAAAGAAAACTATGAATGAATAACATTCAGTGTTACTTGACTAAGGTCCGTACACTGGATTTTTCCGTGGAGAAAGCCTCAGACACTATACGTTGGTACATTGATGTCATTGGCTGATAATGTTATAGTTTGTATTTATTCTGGTTGATTGCTGATATATTTCATTCAACGTTATCCTAATATATAATAATCCCAGGATATGTATTGATTATAATCATTGCCTGACAGTGGTATTAATTACCGGGTGGAGGATTTATATTTTTTCATGAAATCGATTTGATTGCATGAACAGATATATGGGCAACTCGTCAGGGTTAAACCCCTTTTTTATATAGCGTAGTATCTACTTCATGATTCTTCTGAGTTTTGCTAGTCTGTATATTTTTATATACCAATTATATTAATTTGATTGAGGAGGTCGTTACTTGATGAAAATCGATATACATATTTTCAATGAGATAGAACTAAAGTATTTAGATTTTCGCTATATTAACAAAACTATGACCGGTTTCTTCACACAAGATAGTGTGTTCATCAGATAGTTTCTATCTGATGAAGCCATAGTGTGGTGAAACCGGTCATAGTTTTGTTAATATAGTGAAAATCTAAATACCTTAGTTTTATTTCATTGAAAATTCCAATTATATTACTGAAGCTCAGAGAATAATTTTGAAAATACTATAGTATTATGTATATAGTATATATAGTATATATATATATATATATATATATATATATATATATATATATATATATATATATATATATATATATATATATATATATATATATATATAGTATAGTAAAGAATGCTACCCATTAAAACCGTCCTCATGATGGAACTTTCAGCGATCTTCTCCGCCGATTTTGAAACCGCACATTTCTAGACCACAAAAGTAAAGTAATTAGAAAAAGTCTATAAAGTTTTTCTAAACAGAGTCCTCAGACTATAATACGAAATCCACCTTTGACTGTAGGCTGTGCCGAAGGGTAATTCTTGTTTGTTAATTCTTCTGTACAATTTGTAAGATGTCAGTTGAGAGTTCATGTAGCCCAAAACGGGATTCATCCGTAAAAAGAATCACAATTAACCAAAAATTTCATTTATCACTCATTTATTAACAAATAAACTTATAATTGACGAGATGAACAATATAAATGGAAAAACGTAAAGTGTTTTCTGACATGATGTTAAGTGCATATGTGAGAAGAGCTTCAGAAAGTGAAACATTTTCAGCTCACTTATTGAAACCTTCGTGTGGCGATCGATAAAAACGCAAATCCAAAAACTTTTAATTAATTACATTGCTCAATTTTTTCAAAAATTCATTAAAACAATAGGATTTTATTCTTCGATTAATTCTAATGATTATAAATAACAAAGATACGGTTTCAAAACTTTCGTCGTATTAAAAAATCATTTTGATCATTTCTGAATTATCGCTCAAAAACAGAATTATTTTTCCCTCATTTGAATTTGCAATAACTTTTGCAATTTTTATGTGCTGGCGAAATAGTTAAATATACTTTTCTAGACGTCATTCTCAATCAAATTAACTATAACTTATATTTTTGGGTGCCCTCAAGTATTAAGACCAATTTCAACTAAACTATCGCATAATGAATATATTCAATAACTTAAAAATAAATGTATGGATACTGCACAAACGACAAAGTGTTTAACAAGGGACATTGATGCGAATATCGAATAGCAAAAACTATTCTAAATACGAAAAAAAATATTGAAATCTAATGGAAAAACCTGTAAAAAGTGTCTATTATTAACAAGCCTTACTCACAGGTGTTCGAATATCCTACTTCAGTACCGAAGTCCGACTCTACTGAACAAGAAAGAAGTGAAATATTGAAAATAACAGTCAGTTGTAAATGTAATTTTCGAATTGAAAAATAATTGCACCACTGGTGTAATAAATTTGTCCCTCATGCAATAATACGCTATGAAAAATGTTTAATTAGTTGTGATGTATCGATCATAAAATAAAACGGATTTTCTCGTAATCACTAGAAATCACTATAATTTTGACAATGTTTCATTTATAAGCAAAAATCTATTCAACTTTCCTTTATTGTTGGTTAATTGGAAAATATTGTTATAAACAACAATTATCCAGGAATTAATAAATTTTCATCAATTTTATTATATGAATATATTTTATTCATGTTTTATGACGACAATCATATTATTAAGGTATAATCCACATCAGTCATTACGACTATTTTATAATCGGAGTTCCATTGTCGTTTGAAGTTCAATAAAATTATATATCTATTAAATTGTGAAATAAACAGTTTCTAAATTTGTGCGATTATTTTATATAACCACTAAGCAACTGGGGGTTTCACCGAAGTTTTATGGGAGGGTTGAACGTGACAAATACAGGGTGTTCCACTCTGTATATTTCTTAACCCGCAGTGGAAAATTGTCTAATAGGTTCGTTTGGGGAACATTTTTTGATATAAATATGAGGTTATAGCGAGCAACCCTCTAAGAGGGGGTCAAAAATGAAATTTGCAAAGGAGTCGAGCGATATCTTGTTTGAAAGCTCTCCGAAACCTCTTTACATGTATGGGAAAAGTAATATTGACGAGTCTTTTTCAAGATTATTGTAAAAGAGGAAACCAATCAATTTTTGTTTTGAAGGGAAACTTCTTCAAGGTAGTTAACACCTGCGTGCATTAACCTGTGAATTCACTTACCTTGAGGTTAGGAAAATAAGTTTTGGTGTAATATCTTTTACACCTTTTTTACCTTTTCTACAGCCTTTTTACACACTACAATAATAAAGATTTCATGATTCATAACAATAATAATAAAATAATTAAAGGAAATGATTAGGATCATTTTTTTTCAAAACGCCCTTTATATACAATACAATATACAATAATACAATTTTGATTCAAAACCGTCCGTAACATGGTTCAGCATATTTGGAGTTGTTTGACGATACTCATCTACAATTCGGTGGTCAAATTCTCAGGCTAGGTCAAAGATATTTTGGACTTAATATGTGCCAACATGAAAAAGTTTAGGAAGTTCAGGTCAGCAGATCGGGCAAGCCACTTCATAGGACTTGTTCTTCTAATCCAAAGACCAGAATATTGCAAATTGAGGAATTGGCAAGCTAGTGCTGCGCGAAGAGGGGAAAGCTTCATCTTGTTTCAATGTACTTCTTGTTCAAGTAGTAGGCGATCATTTTCTAATTTTCCTTATATCAAAGAATCGATGGCATTTTCAAGCTTATCAAAATAATAATAATAACTTCGCCGTTTAAATTATCTTGAATAAATAGGGGTCCAATGAGGTGGTCTTCCAAAATTATATTTACCCAAACATTCAGCATTTTCGAATATGGAGTGTAGGTTACTCGAAATGCATGAGAATTTGTATCGCTCGAATATCAACTGTTAACCTCTTAATGAAGTGAGAAAGTACATTCTAAAGAAAAGCAAAAATTGTACGAGAAACGTGGGTTAGTTCTGATCTCGGCTATAATTTCGCAACACTCTTGCCATCGATCCAAATTATCATCATTAAATTCATCAATTTGAAATGGATGGAACTTGTATTTACATGAAATTCTAAAAACGTCAGAGTGGCAAACACCGGAAGCTGCCGAAATTTGTTGTATTGATTGCATGCAGAAGAAGCTGCTGCTTCAGCATCCGCAATTCGAATGAGCGAATTTTTTTATTCAATTACTGAACCTGTATCAGTAACTTCTGATACCAATTCCAGTACGCACTTTTTTTGTTAAATATCCTTGCAGCCTCGGTCAAAATTTTGATTTTGGTATTAAAGTAAAGAAGTAACTCAATGATTGATTTACAATATATAAAATGGACGAAATGCTTCTAAGAACGAATAATTAAGTCAAAACAAATAATTTCAATCATTTTTGCTATACATAGTATGAGAGATGTTCACTTATGAATTGAGGAAAATTTACACTTCAAATAAAACAATTAAATTTTTTTAAGATTATTATAGTTTTGTTGAAAACACCCTTTTTCAATGATCTCGAAAATAACCAAAACATTCAATGTGGCTTGGAGATAAGAAATGAGTTTTGGCGAAGAAGATTCGTCAAAGTTAGTTTTCGTTGTAAAGTTGTAAAGGGGCTTCGAAGAGCTTTCAAATGAGGTATTGCTTTCTAGAGGGTTGCTAGTTAAAGCCACAAATATACGAAAGATGTCAGCCGAACAAAATCATTTAAAGCGTTTCGGAAAATTTTTCCAATGACTACTGGATAAGAACCCTTCATATGTTTGTCTACAGAAGGATACTGAGTGTACAAGGGCATGCTGCTAATCGGAAAAGTTATGCCTGTCTTCTGGAAGGGCTGCCACTATACAGCGCATCTCGCTTCCTAACTTCTATCTCATTGAACAAAAATCGTAGCTACCTTATTTTTGTTCTTTCTACTAGAAACGAGTTTCAAGCAAAAAAATTTATACTCATTCAAACATTTTCCTTACTACACTATATACTGGGTGATTCACCAATGGCGCGATGCTCTGTAGCTCGTACACTCTTGAAGATTGCATTTTGTTCGAACGGTATTGTATTCGAAAGTAAGAATCTACTTCAGCAATTTATTTTGCAGTAAACAGGGTGTCCCGAATTTCTTGAAAGTCTTGGGTGGTTTTTTTCAGCTTGGAAGACTACTTTTTTTTCAAGATTCAGGAGCGGCCTTATTGCCCAAGGATAGCTTTATTGATGAATTGAAACAGATTATCCTCATTTCATACAGGAGTGACTCGAAAAAATTATTGAATATTGTAATTTTGAAAATATCATATCTTGATTTTTTCAAATAGAATACCCTTCATTTTATTATTCATGTTAACGCAAAAAATATTGTGCTATACTTTTGCAGAAGTAACCTTATCTTTATCTTCGATCATTTTCGAAATATTCGATTATTTGTAAAAAATTTCGATAAAAATTCTACAAACCGTATCAAACTCATCAACATGCATCATTATTCACACACAAATTTTTTTTTCTGTAATGATTCAAGTAGTGAAAAATTAAACCTAAACCACACAACACTGACATTATAGCAGAGTTTAGTAGGCTCTTGAATCTTCAACAAAAAAATGGACTTCCAATCTGAAAATACCTCCCAAGATTTTCTTATAAAAAATTGGGCCACCCTGTTCACTTCAAAATAAATTGCTAAATTAAAACTTTACTTTCTAAATACAAACCGTTCGAACAAAAATGAAATCTTCAATAGTACGAGCTACAGAGCACCGCGGCAGTGGTGAATCCATAAAAAGCAGAGCCTTGTGCATGGCTAGTAAATATTTTAAGAAGCAGTATACGAGCAACCGAGATATCAGAAGAAAACAACAATAGAGTATTTCAGAGGCAAAAAGAAGAACATACATAAACAGAAAGCAAATATGTCAACATATAATGGAATCCATGGTACATAAAATGTATAATATAATTTATTTATTTATTTATTAGTAAGAAACTGAGTAAGAGGAAAGCTCGAAACAACTTTTTCGTTGATTTATGTTATAAAATTTTTGAAGTGAGTCTAATTTTGAGTATTCCAAGATGTTACCAAAGTATCATCAATAACAGAGGTTGACCTTCAGAGATATGTAGCTTTTTTCATTTTCACGAATAGAAGCATTAAGATTCGCCATTGAGTGATCTAATACTCGATGGAGGGGGATTTTTCGATATGAAAGTCAATAAAAATTTGAACTTATGACCAAGTTGTACTGAAGGCATTGGTGTCCAACAGCCGCACGTTACTTATAGTGCAGGAATGCGCTTCAGCCTTGGCACAATATGAATGTGGGCCTCAGGCTACTGGTGCATAGACGCCAACGAGAATATGGACTGCCAAAAGCTGCCTTGGGACTCACTAGGCCCGATCCTGGGCTCGGTACTTCTATGGAGACTACAAGAATGGAGAATCACTGGTGACTGAATCTGAAGGTTCTGGGGCACTCGGTGAGCCTCCCTGCGAGATTGAAGGCTTGGCTCAAAGCTTCAAGGCTTGACCTAAGAGTTTTTACTACCTTATTATCACTTCAGAAGTCACCTAAGTAAGTTGTTACGATGTATCGAAAAATCATTAAGCAGACTACGCGAGAGGGATGAAGAATCAATAGAACTTGATTCACAATACCTTTCAAATGAGGTGTCACTCAACCTTTGTTCCCTAACTATATTTTTATGTTAAGGGATACAGAGCGGGAGGATGTGATTTTCATCACATCGAGTTGATAGCAGAAAGAAATTTTTTCAATACAAAGGTTTATGTAACTATGCATTGTAAATTTTTGAATCCGTCATAATAGATATCAAATAATTTTTTTTTTAATGCTCGAAAGAAGTGATAAACAAAATTGTTTACTTGGCCAAAAAATTTTTATCTGAATATAAGAAATAGACTCGTCCGAAAGTTTTTCCCGAAAACTGAGGAGAAAGAAATAATGGAAATTATTTCATATTTTACATTCTTACTGTATGTGTGTGTGTGTGTTTGTGTTTTGTGTGTGTGTGTGTGTGTGTGTGTGTGTGTGTGTGTGTGTGTGTGCTAAATGCCATTGGCATTTGCTTAAATAAAGAAAATATTAACAATGATAAAGGTTGTCAATGCTGAAAATCCCACACCAAAATTATCGAAAAAGTAAAGAAATGAGTTCGAAAATTGTCAAGGTTACAACTGAGCATATAAATTCATTTTCAGATGCGTCCTGGAATTGTTGCAGTTGCAAACCCATAAATTCGTGTCATAATTTGTTCGGCTTTTTGCCGTCGCAGACTCGCTTTTTATGAATTAATCGCAATCGAAATATAAATTCTTACGACGTCAAAAAAGATCATAACGCAGGTCGGAGACGCATATCCTAAACGGGGACTTTTTCTCCGTCCGATAAGATCATCAAATTAGTATTAAGGGAACCTCCACGTCTCCGCTATGCAGTTACTTAAGTCTTCTTCACACGTTAATGTGTTTAAATAAGCTCTTGTCCGTATCGAAGGACCAAAAAAGGCATATCTATTTCTGCGGTCCGCTGGCTGGGGATATTTCGTCTTAGTCCTCGCTTTGTTACGTCGGCTGATATTTCTGTGACATCGAGTTGCAAGGACTTGACAGGTTTATTGCCACGACTGAACATCATTTAAATTCGACCGTTGTGTCATTTCTAGCTCACTTTATTCGGCATTCCAGTATCGCGGTCTTTTCTTGGCGAACCGCGTTGCTCTATTTTGCATGCCGTTTTCTCGTAATTCAAGAAATGTATTCGACGTTATTGAGTTTATCTAATATTCTTTGACCGACAGAGGTTGACTTGTCCAAATATCCACATATTCCAATTTTTCAATTTCAATTCCAGAAACAAAGTATTTGATATCAACGAAAATGGATATATATGTAATTATACCGGGTGTAACTGGAAAGAGGCTCGCCCCTAAAACTCTTTTCCTATCGAATATTTTTCAATGAAATTCTTTGAAATTGATTAAAAATTTACTTCAAGTTGAATGTCACTGACAGTTTATCTAAAACGCCTCCGGTTTCACCGGAAATGAGCCAAAGTTTCAATTTTTAAATAGCTCACCCTGTATATTTTTTGGGAAATCGAATGAAACTCTCTTTGTCTATACATTCAGTATATTTAAAGATGTATTTGCCGAATTTTTTAATCATTCTTGATAAATTTGTTCTCAAGTCTAGGTGGCTATGACGACTCAGCTGGTTCTAAAATTGTAATGCACACAAAACATAAACGCAAAACCTTAGCTTTATTTTGACATGGCGCACATACTCATCATCGTACATTCCAGATGAATAAAAATTTAACGAAACACATAAATAACGCAAAATACACAAATGGACCATAGATCAAATGTCATCGAATCAATTGAGCATAACTTCACAACAGGTGTTGTGAAGTTACAGGTAGGTAGGTAACAGGTTTTCGAAGAGACCCCCATTCTGTGCCTGACACAGCCTATTGGGGCGAATGGTAGCCCGTACTACATTATCCATTTGATTTTAAAAAAATTTCATTTATTGCTCCCCGAACTCTCCTCTAAATCATCTCGATTTTCTGAAGCAGTTCTTTAAACACGATTTTTCACATGGGCCCACAAAAAAAATCTAATGGGGACAACTCGGGCGATCGAGCTGGCCATCTTGCCGGGCTGTTGGTGCCACCTTTCATTTTAATTATTATTTAGGTATTGAACAACTTCCCTGCAGTTGTGCGCTGGTGCTCCATCTTGTTGGAAAATTAAGTTATTAGCAACAGCCAGTGGTAAACCATCAATTAGATCGCTTATTTCGTTAAAATATCTCTCCCCTGTTAATGGTCCATCAAAAATGATTGGACCTATGAGATGTCGCCCTACCATTGCCATCCATACATTAAACCCAAATCGCTCCTGGAAATTACCCTCACGTACTAAATGCTCGTTTTCGTGGGCCCAATAGCGCATATTGTTTCTATTGAACATTCCGTTGTTAGTAAATCGGGATTCATCTGAATATCAAATTTTATAAGGATACCTTGGATCCATTTCCATCCTTTGAAGAAACTGGTTGCAATATTCTAATCTCCGGCCATTATCATTCTCATAAAGGTGTTGATGAAGATTGTATTTGAACTAGCGAAATTTATGCTTCTTAAGAATTCTCCAAACACTCTGATGACTTATCCCTATTTCTTGTGCGATTTCTCTGGTAGATGCCGTACAATTCAAATTAATGTACGCTAATACATCAATTTCAGAATTTTCGCTTACTATGAAATTTTGATTATCTGCAACAACCGGTTGCTAACGAAACTTCACTTCCAGTTTTGGAAAATAGTGCCTTGAAGGATGTTGCCGTTCTGGATAGCGTTCAGCGTATAAAATTGCTGATGCTGTAGAGTTTATTCGGCATTCGCCATAAATGAGTAGCATATCTACTTTTTCATTCTGTGTGTACAGCATTTCGTCTGTTTTTCTGCCGTGAAAATTGAAAAGCTCTGAACAATTTATACCAACTCACCGATTCAGATGCAACACAATCTTATCTTATGACATTCAAAATTGAATACGAAAAATTCTATGATCTGTGATAGGATTTCAATGCATTTTCAAAGCACTTCAGATAATGAGTTGAAAAACGAGTATTATACTATGTCCAGGATTACGAATGGAAATTTTCAACGAAAAATTATCAATTTGGTATCAAAATATTCGTAAAAATATTCTGCGTATTGTAGTGCTAATGAGCCTCTATTATACCTTGCGGAAATAAGATTTTTTTTTAAAGAAACAATGTTTGGAATGTTACGAAGCCAATAACAGAAGGAATTCTACAGTTTCAGTGATGAATCCAAATGTACTCGATTTCGGTCCATAAATCACGCAGTTTTTTCGTCGTCATAGCCATCTCCACTTGAAAACAAATTCATCAAAAAAAAATTAAGAATTCGGCAAATTCATCTTAAAATATGCTGAATGTATAGACAAAGAGAGTTTGATTCGATTTCTCAAAAAATATACAGGGTGAGCTATTTGAAAATCGAAACTTTGGCTAATTTCCTTTAAAACCGGAAACTTTTCAGATAAACTGTCAGTGGCATTCAAGTTGAAATAAGTTTTCAATTATGTTCAGAAAATTTCATTGAAAAATATTGGACAAGAAAAAAGTTATAGGGGCGAGTCTGTTTCCAGTTACACCTGGTATAAAGTAAAAATTTGGCTCGATGCTGTACTAACAAAAACTGAAGGCTAGAATCTAATACTTTTTTCCCTTGATTAATACACAATTTTTTTCTGTGACGTAAAAATCGACGAATTAATTACAATACTGAGTGTCCCCCAAGCGCTATGACAAACTTTGAGATGTGGTTTCCTTTAATTGAAATTAGTAAGAACAGCATGGTTCGATTCTTTTCAAATTCGGAGATATTCAGCTTCCAAAAACTGATCATCACTGATCCTGAGATCACAATTTTCAGCATACGAGAGCGATTACGTGGTGTTACCGTAGATGGAATGAAATACGTATCTTCTTGAACAGAAACTCGTAATCACAGCAAAATGATACTTAAGAATGTTCAGTTATTTTTGAAAGATAAATATCAGAATATATTTTTCCACATATAATTATTATTTTGCAAACTTAAATTTTTCGAATTAAAAATGCATTCCTTCGTTAATACAGAATATGGAGATATGATCTATGTTTATGGTTTTCGCGATGGAAATGCACGACAAGTTACTAGAGAATAGCACTAAACATTAAAGAGCGATTCTGTGGTGATAAATATACAGGGTGGCCGTAATGAAAGGGCATTTTTTAAATGAGAATAACTGTTTTTCAACGTAGAACATTTTAAATTACGTAAAATGAAAGCTTAAATATTACCATTTAGTGTAGAAAAAGTGAAAAGAATCATGTTCTGAAAATGGCATCAGGCAGATGACATCCGTGTTCGGCAATGTCGATGCTCAAAGTTCTGCATCACCCGATCTAACAGATCGGTGTCGATTGCCCTATCTTCTCTTGTGATGGCTTTTTTCAACTCTTACAGATTTCGAGGTTTATTGATGTAGACCCTAGCCTTTAGATTTCCTCACAAAAATGATCAGAAACAGTGAGATCCGGGGAATGAGGGGGCACATCAACAAAACGAGAGAATACAAGACCAGGAATGCGACGCACAGCTTCCTCTGAGACTCTGGCTGTACGTGCCCTGGCACCTTCCTATTGAAACCGAACATTTCTTCTGTTCATTCTTCGTCGAAGCAATTCTGGGATAAAAAAGTTCTCCACTATAAAAACATATCGCTCAGAGTTAACAGTTACAGTTTCCCTTCTCTCATTCTGGAAAAAGTACGGTCCAAACACCCCAGCTCATGGACACCTAACGGTGACTTTCCCACTGTAAAGTGGGGATTGATGCTGTTCGCGGGGGTTTTCTACTGCCCAATATCGGCAGTTCTATTTATTAACTGAACCGCTCAAATGAAAATGAGCCTCATCACTCGTCATAATCACTGGCTCATTTTCATCAGCGATAATCATTTGCATTCTCTCAGCAAACTCCTGGCGTTGTGCAAAATCTCCTTCACTCAGATGCTGGACAACCATGAGCTTATAGGGATGAAAGCGGAGGTCTTGGTGAAATTCTGCGAACAGTTTGACTACTCATTTGAAGTGCTGCAGCTCGTTTTCGTAACTCAATATTCATGATAATCATTTTACTTTGGTTACGAATTTCACCTTCTGTACAACAAGATGTGTATTTCATTCCATCGCTCCCGTAGGTAAGATTTCGGTACCCGTGAGGATCCAATTCCCTTCGAATTTGAAAATATCATCACCGTACTGTTCTCACTAATTTGTCTCAGAATTGCTCAAAGAATCATCTCTCAAAGATGACCTTTAAAGTAATCAAACATCAGCCGATTAAATTCTATGATTTGATCTAAGAATTGTGAAATGGTATTTGTTTAATTATTGCCAGCTAAATCGCGGAAAATTCACAAAACCGCGTTTTCAAGATTTCGGAGTAGAAGATGAACAAAACATGTAAATTTTTCTAGGAAACGGTATTATTGGCTTTATTTTTCGGTACTGGCATAACAACAAAAGCCACGAATAGTGTGGTCGAATTATTCAAAGATTAAAAGTATATTACAATCCAAGAATAATATAGACATTTAAAAATTATTCATACTAATTTCTGAAATAGAATGGTGAAGGTTAACTGTCCAAGGAGGTTGCAACTATCACGGAAGAAACATATTACTAATTTTCTAAATGAAGCTATTTAATGGCCAACGTTATTCAATTTGGAGGAGCTTATGGATTTTAGGAAATCATCAAGGTAACATTAGATGAGATTGACGAATCGGGAACGTTATTAACACAACAACAAGTGGAGTGGAAATTAGATATATATCGTTATCTTAAATACTGTGTAGTGACACATATATAGGTCCTAGGTGGAGAGTCGTAGATAGAGATTCCTAGGTGGAGACTCGTAGATGGAAAGTCGTAGGTGGTGCTGAGAGGTTGAGATATAACTTCTATCTGAAGTCCAGAAATCCAGATGAATCCAAAGCTGAAATAGAGGTTTTCCCTCATATGCAGCAGTGAAATACAAGAACTTTTTGGTATTTGAACTCCCTAAGTGATTGGGGACTATAACATAGACGACCACTACCTCATCTATTTCACCAAGATAAGTCTCATTGACTGTATATATATATATATATATATATATATATATATATATATATATATATATATATATATATATATATATATATATATATATATATATATATATATAGAAAAAGCATTGCTTACCTTAATTTTATTATGTAATTAAATATCTAAGTAGAACTACCTTGACTTTTCTTCCAAGATTTCAGTGACAATTATTGAATTAGAGTTTTGTTGCTCATATTTCCCTGGGCTTAACCGGTAAAGTTATCTGAGTTACACCTCCAGCTACGTTAACAGCAATTGTGTTCTTGTCAGAAAACAATATAATTTCAACAGAAGAAAATCTGACTGTTATAGCAAATAATTCAAGGAGCATATCATTTATGATATACACATTTAGTAATTGATTTTTAGTATACGAAAAATGTAACTTTTTTATAGTGAAATGCGCCAAGAAGTTAACGCTCAATTTCAATATTTCAAATATCTTTTTTGGTAGGCAACTCATTAACACTTGTTTTTTTGGGACACATACCATCAAAATTCGATGTTTCTTCTAGGTCCTCTCATGAGAAATATTTTTCTGATAATGGAACAAGGTACACACAAGCCTTTCGAGACCAGAGTATGTTATTTGTAACCAATTAAGGAACAAATAAATTTGCCGGAATCGAACCAGAAACCTGCCGTATCAAAGAGGGGATCCCTCTCTTCTGTGCCATAGGAAATAATATGAAAGGAATAAATCGAGGTTTTGCAAACAACTCCCAGCTATTAATAACAAAGGTTGTTGATTAATTCTTCTGAAAAATGTTTTGTCGAAATTTTGATTTTCGGTAATAATTCAACGCGAATCAATAAATTCGAATCCGGCAGAATGTGCTGAAGCAGTGGTGCTAGATGACCTTAGTTGGAGTTATACAATAAACGAGTGAACACACACATCAAATCATCTTGGGCGGCCACAGCTTTGGCATGACAGGCATCGACTCCTCCCAAGAGTTAGGAATGAAAAAAAAAATAAAAAAATGGACCCAAGGCTTAGGGTGTCCCATTTAAATATTTTCAGAATGATCTGCAGGTATAGAGAGACTAGTTATCATGAGAGGAGCCCTGGGCAAGAACGGTTTCGATCAAAAACAGCGATCCTTGACGTTATTTAAGAATTTTCTCGTTGAGACAACGGTTCGCCACTGATAAGCACCCCCAAAGTGCAGCTTTGTCAGAAAGTGCAGTGCGAATTAGTCCAGAAATTATAAGACAACGTCTCAGGCAATGTGGTTCGAAGCCTTTTGTCGCAACTCGAGACCAGCTCTGACCCCAGTATATCGAAGATCTTGATTGACTGGGAGGGAGTTCTGTTTACAGTTTAGTAGAGATTTTCTCTTTTTCATTGCCATCGGAGTTCTCTAGTGTATAAACATCCAAATGAGAGATATGCCTATTGTATTTTTTACCAATCCATGATTTTATAGAGGTTTTTGAACACCCGCACAGATTTGTTCATCTCAAATAATGGAACCCTGAATGTTCATAGCTAAAAATATATTAGAGTAACATGTTGTACTATAGGTGAAAACTTTTGTTTATGCATCTAACCTTACCGAGCTCGTATCATTAGAAACTACCGTCAAGATCCCGAAATCACTTCAAGGGAGTGGCATGCACGATGTCCAAACCTCAATCCCATCGAACATGTCTGGAATATCCTCAATAAAATATTAAGATGCCAGTCAGCTACCGTGAATTAGGTTCGGAACAGAACGATCGAAAGTTGGAACGAAATGCTATGAGCTTATTGATTTTGAGTATATGTAAAGCAATAATTCTCGCCAAGGGTGGAAACATCCGGTATTAATAAGTTTTCCAGGATCCAGGATTTTCATTCCAAATTTTTTCAAGCATACCTTAGTGTTTACTGGAACAATAATTCGTCAACATATCCAAACTTCTCTTGAATAAATTTGAATTTCCAACTTTTGTCCGTTAATTTCTTAATTAGTGTGGAGTTGAAGGATGAAAATGGAAAACCTTTAAAGCATTCTGTGACTTTATAGTCAGAATAAAAAAAATTGTTTTTGATAAAATCAACTCATACAGAGCTTTCATATCTCTCGTTGATATCCTTGCTTGGCAGATGTTTTCATGTAACTTATCGATCGAAATATTTTCGAAAGCAATTTTTCAACAGCTTGAACACCTGAACAATCTAAACCAAAATAACTCAACAATCTAAGTAACTCAAATAATTCTCATCTGTTAATTAAACAAAGTGACCATAATCGTATGTAACGTTATGAAATAAAATATGTCCCCGGTCGCTCCTTTTTGGTACGAGAATTAAACGTCGAAGAAAAGGAATAAAAAGAGAGATAATTGCTAACGAGGTCTTCAGCGAATAAAGGAAACAAGCCATTGCATCTCTCTGTATTTGTACATTAATTATAAATCTCATAAAGTAACTTGATTTAGAATGACCGCGAGTCTGTGTAATAGTTTTTAGGAATCTTCAAACGGCGCGCGTTTGCGCTCAAAAGGCCAAGAGAAGATCTTGAGTTTATACTCCAGGAAATTTATTTATATTTTATTATAATGAGAAAAGTAGAATGAAATAAATTCTGTAGTCTCCGGTAAATTTCTCTACAAATTGCTCGGAAACGTGAACTATTATTTTTCTTCGCGCATTTTTGAACTAACACACATTTTTAGGGTGAGCCAAAGATTCATATTATGCAAACTTCTTTTTTCTAACCAAAACCTTTATAATACAAGTCTATTTCGAATGATATATAAGAGGAAATTAGATTTAGTTATTTACTATATTTGTAACAGTTTCGATGACACACCACCTTCATCAGACAGATTCAAAATGATAGCCGCTCTAAGATACAACAATTTATATATGAACATTGGATCAAAAGTGTATAAAATTACATTAGATAATTCACAGAACTATACAGGGTGTCCTTGAATGCGTGTACAACGTTATACCACAGATTCTTCAGCTCGAAATAAGTCGATTTAGGCCAACTTACCTATATGATAGAGGTCGCCAAATCCGAAGATTTTTTCTCTTATTTTTCAAATAATTCGAGAACGACTCGATCGATAGAAACCATATTTGATATGCGTAATCAGGTGCGTTATTAGCGTTTTTTAGTGATCCACTCAATGACCTTGACCATTCAATAATATCTTGGAAAGTTTATATATATTGATTTCATGGGAATCCAAAGAGTGATATCATGTGATATTATGTTGAACAGAATGAAACGAGGTATTCTGAACTACAATGTCCGTATGTTTTTGAAAGATGGAGAAATCATGTTTGTTATTTAGTTTGGTAATAGTTGAAAACTAAAATTCACAACTATCTTCAGTTCAATCTAATACGTTAGAAAAGCCATAAACTAAAATATATACTGGAAAAATTCTAGTTACACATCTCATTCCAATAATAACGATATTATTGGAATCTCATTCGAATAAATTTATTGAACGAAATCAAGGCGCATTTTCAAACACTACTACCTACCCGCATATAAACCTCATACTTAGTTTTATTCAATAACCCTCAGTTTTCATAAAACATCGACTTACTCGATTACGCGAATTCTGCTTACCGACGTGTGTTTCTGAATAAATTAACGAAAAAATATTGAAATTAAAATAGTCCTTTTTAAGTTTAGTGCTATACATCATACTAAGATGCCGAGAGTGTGTGTGAACCATCCTGATAACTACTGTTATATTTGCGGTCAGCTCACTGTTAAAAGTCAACGTCGTAGTTTGACATCATTAGCTGAAAACTGTTAATTTAATTATTTTGGTTTTCAGGCGGCAAATTTGGACAAAAGCTGGACTTCTAATGTTTGCTCTGCACAATGTGTTACTTTATTTACATCATGGGCTGAAGAATTTCGTCATATGCCGTTCGAAGTTCCAATGATATGGGCCGAAGCGAAAGACCATGTATCAGATTGTTGTTTCTGCCAAACTTCTATGAAAGGTATTAATCACAAATCTAGGCACTCTGTGGACTATCCAAATCTACAATCTGCTTAAAGACGTATCCCACACAGTGGTGATTTAGCTGTTCCTCAGCCTCCAGTAAACATGGATGACGTGACCGAAGAAAATGTATCCGAGAGTTTAGATTCCAATCCGACTTTTGAGCCCAGTACTTCAAACAAAGAACCTCATTTTATACCTTCAAAACGATCTCAATGAGTAGGTACGTGATTTGGATCTCAGTAAAAGACAGGCAGAACTGTTTGCGTCCCGACTTCATGACTGGAATTTACTGGAAAAAATATCAGAATATCCGTATACAGAACTCGACATACGCACTTCTCAAGTTTTTTTTCTCAAGATGACAGTATAGTGTTTTGCAGTGACATCCCCCCCCATGATGGCCGAGTTGACGTTTGAATATAAAACATCTGACTGGCGGTTGTTTATAGATTCCTCAAATTTTAGTTTAAAAGCTGAACTGTTTCATAATGGTAATAAATGCCGTTCCATACCGGTCACTCATGCTACTGAAATGAAAGAATCATATTAAAATATGAAATCACTGCTATAACATATTAAATAAAACCAATATTCCTGGAAAATATGTGGAGATTTGAATGTAATTGCTATTTTGCTGGCTCTACAGCTTGGATTTACGAAGTTTAGTTATTTTCTCTGTGAGGATAGTCGAGAGAAAAAAAATCATTATGTAAAAAGAAGTGTCCTAAGCGAAACGATCTCATACCAGGTCAACGAAATGTTCTTCACACACCTTTAATAAATCTTGAAGATTTATTGCTACCTCTATTGCATATCAAACTCGGACTGATGAAAAATTTTGTCAAAGCTATGGATAAAAATGGAGATGCTTTTTGTTACTTGAAAAAAAAATTCCCAAAAATCAGTGATGCTCGAAT
This sequence comes from Cryptolaemus montrouzieri, assembly GCA_013387265.2. Lineage (NCBI taxonomy): Eukaryota > Metazoa > Arthropoda > Insecta > Coleoptera > Coccinellidae > Cryptolaemus > Cryptolaemus montrouzieri. The sequence goes on from JABFTP020000144.1 coordinate 37,011,416, forward strand.
AAAAGAAGGAATATCTGTAGGGCCACAAATAGAGACCTACTAGCTGATGGAGAGTTTGAACTAAAACTTAATCCGATCAAAAAATCCGCATGGACACGTTTTCGAAATATTGTAGGCAATTTTCTTGGAAACCACAGGGTCGAAAACTATGAAGAGTTAGTCAACAACCTCTTAGCCGCTCACAAGAACAAGGGATGCAATATGTCGCTCAAGATTCACTTTTTTCCACAAAATTTGGGAGTTTTTAGCTACGAACGCGGTGGGCGGTTTCATCAGAACACATCCAACATGGAAAAAAGGTACCAAGACAACTGAAGTCCGAACATGTTAACTGACTACTGCTGTACACTCAAAAAGAATGTACCTCACTCTATATATTCTCGAAAATCCCGAATAAAAGTAAATATAAGTTATTTTTTCTTCATTTGAAACATTTTTTTACCGTTTTTACTCAAAAAAGATCAATTTCTGTTGCAAGAAAACTAAGGTGGATCGAAATTCTCTAAAGATGCAGATTAGTTACAGACTAGTTATAGATACAAAATAACCCATTCAATTCCATTCAACTTTCATTAAGGTCATTTTTATCTATGAATGTAATCTATCCTAAAACATCAAAAACATTAAAAGTAACTCTTACATTCATCTAATAAAAACTTATAATCAAATTTTGAGAATCCCTTGAAATCAACAGATATAAACTTCCTTACCCATTATTTAATGGACAGGTAGATTCAGGCAGTAAGTTCTCTTTACTCAATTTGTTTCCGGCTAAGAGGTTTATATAATGGAATGTGAAATGACTACGGTAGTTTATCTTACCTTCAATCCAATGTTGTAGATCACATATAAATTGGTGTCAATATGAATGAAATTATATAATCATATCTGATTCACAAAATGCTTATTTTTGATACACACGACAGTTACGTTATTTTTAAGTACTTAGAGTTTCAAGTTGTAAGACTCTTCAATTTAAGACACCAGAGCTCTTAAAAATGTACTATCTTCTCTTTTTTTCGTATAACTTTTACTTTATCTGTACCAAATTTTATGACTAAAGCATCAGTTGTTAATGAGTACTTGTTGAATCTTGGCTCAAAAATTCATTCCTGAAATTTTTACTACCAATCTGTACAAAAGAAGTGGTATTAAATTTCTTTTGAGCATTGTTTTCGTCTACCAAACGTTGATAATTGTGAACTGAAAATAAGAACTACTACTTGACTATTATACACAATTTGCTTGGATTAATAAATAGCAAAAGAATAAGTAAACACTTATTCGTTGAGAAGAGATTCATATAGATTCAATTGCATTTTTGGAAAGAAAATAAAGGGTGTAAGGTGAAAAAACTAGTAAGCCACTGAATTTTACAGAAATATGTATAATAAACCGTTTCAACTTCTCTAATATAATTCGCCATAACCGAAATTCTCGAGAAATACGAAAATTTCGGAATCATGCTGTATCACAGATAGACCCAACCTGTTTCTAATTGTTGAGTTTCTCTAAAAAACAGCTCCCAAGTTATATTAATATGCCGAGTACAACGTTTACATCTTCAAATGTTAGTTTTACTGATCATATAAATACTTGACTAGTCGCTCCACAGAAATATCCTTGTCCATATTAGGATTATTATTGAACATTATACAGTGTATTCCAACCAAATTTTTCCACCCCCTCTATTATAATATGGACTGATTATCGCGGAAAAAGCTGGGACACGTCAATTTTCGACTGGAGGTGTATCAATTTCTGAGTTAGTTCGGAGCATGTTAAAACAACCCCCTATCCTCAGCAGCAGGTAAATCGAAATCGATTATAGGAAACGTGCGTCGAGTGGCATATTTTGCGACGGTTCTTTTAATTCTCTGTACATGAATAGTATCACATGCAGACACAACGAAAGTTTGTATTTCAACAAAAATTTAACAATGCAAAAAATCAAATCAAATGACCAAAATGACGTCCTCCGACCTGTATACAATGACACGAATGATTCTCGAGTTCTTTTCTAACATTTTGAGGAACTTCTGGTGTCAAAAGTTTTTGATTTTGGTGACGATTCTTTTCCGCAGCTATTCCAATCGTTCAAGTTTTATATCATGAACTCTTAATTTAAGATGACCCCATAAGAAGAAATCTAAAGGACTCGAATCAGGTGACCTGACTGTTCACTCAACCATTCGTCTTATGTCGAGTCACCGTCCTAGGAAATTTGCATCCAAATATTGTCGCATACGAACATGGAAATGCACCAGGAGCACCTTTTTACTGGAAACGTGTTTCATTCTCTGAAAAAATGTCATCATTTTCCATAAAATTCTATGAGACTGGGTTTTATTGATTCTACCAACAGCTTTTTTTTATGCGCGCTTCCTAGGAATTGGCGAACCTGTTACACGACATGAGTGGGCGCCTGGGAAGAATTGAGGTGTCGGTTTACTCGCTTTTTGAAGAGGGCCAAATTGTAGGATGTTGGGAAGATGCTAGACGGAAGCGAGTTCCACAGCTTACCGGCCCTGTAAACGAAAGAATTCTTATAGAGAAAGGTTCGAGGGGTCGTTAAATGTACTGCCATATGATGTGAACTCCTTGCCAGCCAAGTGCTGTGGCAAAATATGAGTTTACCCGGAACAAGGTCTTTCAGCTCCTTGAAGCATCTGTAAAACAGAGAAAGTTCAGCAACTTGTCTTCTGAGAGCCAGCGGTTGAAGATCACGGGTGATATCCGGGTGGTCGATGACGCACAGCCCGTTTTTGTACACTATCCAATATCCGTAACGAATGCTTAGGCTCAGATCCTCACACATGGGAACAATATTCCATAGCAGGTCGAATCTGCGCCTCATAAAGTAGCAACAGCTGAGATGACGGGAAGTATCGCTTGGCTCTGAAAAGAAAACTAAGTTTAGCTAATGCCGACTTAGCTATTGCTGATACATGTTCCTACTAGAAAACCCAGAGTTGATCGTTATTCCGAGAAGGTTTAACGAATTTTTGGATGCAATTTGTTGGCCTTGCATCATTAGAGGAGGTTCTCCAGTGGGGACCCTTCTAGAAAACGTAATTGCTTGCGTCTTGCTCGCGTTGAAGCTCACCAGGTTCAACTGACCCCACTCAGATATTCTCTTGTAAGTCAGAGCTTAAGTTTTTAATTTGTTGACATCTCTGACGCTGAGATTTCGCAGCTGCAATCGCATATAAGTGTCTCCATCGAGATCACCTTCGATGACGAGAGGTCCTTAAGTATGTTTTCCATGAATTGCACCACAAACATTCAATTTCTGAGTCGTTTGTGTGTATGCCTGTTTGAACCTATGAATATTCTGGGTATCCCAAAATCGAAAATTATGCCTATTCACTTCACCATTGAGAATAAAGGTTCTCTCGTCAGAATAACAGTTATAATATCGAAGATGTTAGCTTTCCGCACAATATACATTATTTTAGTCAAGGTTTGGGTTAGGTTTAGTTAGGATCTTCTCTATAATATCGATATTTTGACCTTATATCTTCATTTCAGTAAATGCAGACTTGCACAAATAAGTTGACCCAAACATTTCCGTCAGTTGAAGGGCGATTTGCCTTAGATTCGGATATTTATCTTCAAATATAAAACACCAGAAATCTGTATCAGATGCTGTAGCTTCGAGATGTATATCTGATATACCTTCACCAACTCATTTTCAGAATGAACATGAGTTCACATTAAACTGACTTGGTATTTCAGTAGCTAATTCCTCAATGTTTTCACATGAAAAAGGATAGCTCATAAATGATGCTATATTTGCCAATTAACTGCAATCATAAAAACGCATTTCGAGTTGTCCTAAATTATTTGATAATTCAGCCTCATACGTATCATAATTCAACTGAGGAATCCTTGCTTTCAAAGACGAAAAATGTTTCAGATCCTTTCTTTTCAGTTGATCTAACATAAGTTGCAATTTACTTTTGAATGCGTTTACTCCGTTAATCATCTCAATAATAGTTTTTTCTTGAAGCTCCAAGTTAATGGCGATTAAGTGCATTGTGATGTCAGTCAAAATTGCCAAATCAGTCAGCCATATTTCGTTTTTCAACATCTGAGTGTCATCACCTCTTTCGTCTAGAAAAGCTGTTATTTCGGGCAATAATTCTGGAAACCTTTCTAGGAATTTTCCGCGACTCAACCACCTGACGTCCGTGTGAAGAACTAAATGAGTTTGTTCAGCTGGCTCCCTATCTTCCAACTGCAACTTAAAGAGCCGCCGTTGCAAGCTACGTGCACAAATGGAATTCACAATTTTTGTTGCAATGCCCATAATTTCCTCCGTGTTTCAAATTTTCGAACTCAAAACTTGTTGATGATAATGCACTGGAATGAAGGGAAATCTTCACTAGCTCGACACAATGCCATAAAACCGGTTTTGTTTCCAGTCATTGCTGGTGCTCCTTCGGTTGTAATGCACACTAATTTATATATATATATATATATATATATATATATATATATATATATATATATATATATATATATATATATAGGTAGCTTGTAGTCTTCGCCTTCAGAGGAATAATTATCAAAAATTCTTCCTCAGCCAACATGTCATTGAATACCATCCGAATAAAAATACACAGCTGGACAATGTCTGTCATATCGGTGGATTTATCGAACTGTAAAAAAAAGTATGTACATTTCATGTTATCATGTTTTAGTTTATCTGCCATATCGTGACTCATGATTTCAATACGCCTTGTGATAGTTGGACGAAGTTCTCAAATAGCAGACATGATTTTTGTTTCATTTTCAAAATCCCCAAAGTCTCACCCGCTTCAATAAATGTTTCCTTCACAACCGATCATTCTTCGAATGGTTTCTTGTGTTTCGCCAATATATAAGATATTTAAAATGACGCGATTGTAGCAGCTTTTGATTGCTTGGCTGGTTTTGTGAACATGGTTTGTTCATTTTTCAAACAAGATATTAAATCACGTATTTTTCGTTTTCTTCATTCACTCTGTGGCGGAAGAACAATTGCACTTATGCTTCACGATACAAAAGAAAAATTCTTCCTCCCGATCGTTATTAGAATGATACGTTTAAGATTTCTTCGCTGCACTCATTTTGTACTATTCAATAATAAACTTTGTATCGACGTAGTATTACCTTCTAGTTAAAATTTAGAATTACTCCAATTCCAGCAGGCGCTACATTTATACCGGCACGAACGAAAGTGTCGAACGTTCCGGTCAAAGGCGCCGCCCGAAATTTCTAGAAAAGCGGCAAGCACAAAAAACGCGGCTTTTCTAAGTACCACGCGTTCCTTTGATAAAGCCGCCTTTTGCCGCTAGCAGAGTGTTATTTTATTATGTTATAAATTTTTGTAGTTTACTTATTAACAAGTTTTTTCTTCTCGACATCTACTCAAAGAGCACTCGCAATCAACTGGTCGTTTCATATAGACCGATGTTGAACTTCATGTTATTTGCAAGCCACCGGATCCGTAGTTCGTTATTCATCAAATATAAAACATACTGCGCCCTACCTGTTTTTCTGGATTAGTCACATTGAAAATCCTTGCTGTGTCTCTGGCATAACTATTATTCCGATAATGAATTGAAACAATTTCAACCCGCTCATCACTTGAGTAACCCTTATCAATGTTTGTTTTACAAACAACAACTGTGATTGAAAGTATTGCGTAAATGAAAGACAAAGGAGAAATAGATTCATCATTATCAGATGGTTGTGATAGAAACGATTGTGCATTTCCCACAAAGCATTGATGTTTATGAATACCTCAAATAATTATATTTCCTTGAGAATTAAAAACTTGCTGTGGACAAGAAACGCCAATTGATAATGATAACAGAGGGTTACAATTGTAACAGTTAATGTATGTCGAATTATGTCATTTTGAAAACTTAATTTGATTTTAAGCTTCGTTCAATTTTCGTTCGAAAACAAACTTTTGTTGTGTACGATATTAAGCGTTCTAAAGATGAAATTTTTGAATAAACAATTAAAAGACCTTTCCGAAGATATGTAACTCGATCCACTTTCCCTATAATAAATTGCAACTCAGGATCTGCTGAGGATAAGCGGATATGCTCCGATCAAACTCAGAAATTGGTCAAAAATTCGAAAAATGACTTGTCACAGCTTTATCCGCCAAAATCAGTCCATCTTGGGATAGACGTGGTGGCACAACGTTGGAACACACTGTATACATAAAAAACAAAGAATTGCAATCTTCGCTTGATGTCGATTCGTCGTAGTTCTTGTGAAGAATGATACTTGTGCTAATTCATTATTTTATGAACACTTAATTTTACTGATTCCCATTTCTTCTAATAATTCATCATAATATCAATGAAACAACTAACATACGCCACTATTTCCACTTACAAAGCCTTATTTCTGATAGGTGCCAGATGATGAATATGTTTTAATTGTTTTTACCCGTTCTCAGTTCACTGCTCCTTGACATATTTTTTCAGCATTCGACAAAAATAAGCAACATATCAACGCACTCGTTAGAAAAATATGAAAATCACTAATAATACACTCGCCACAAAATTTTCGCATCAACCTACTTTTACGACAATACTATATAAACTTCTAGGTTGGTCATTCAAGATTCGCTTGGTAACTTTCAGAAGTGTAAATTGAGAAGATATCATTCAAAACAGATGAGTTTATGATGGAAAATATCAACAATTTTCGAGTTGATGAAAAATTGAAAAAAATCTACCATCTTCAAACATTCGCGAAGGACCAATCAACTAGCATCGAATGGTTACTAATCATTTTCAAAATCGATTGTTTCCTTACCGGGCCCTAATTACTGCCAGTATACGTCTCGGCAGCCCCTCAAACAAATTTTGGATGTACTCTTGAGTCACTGAGTTTCAAATTTCAGGAAGCAGATTTTCTAGTTGTTGGAGTGTTCTACAAAGCATCCTACGTTGCTGAATTTGCCACCACATATTGTCCCAAAAATGTTCTATGGGAAACTGGCTGGCCATCTTAAAATATCAATTCCGGCATTTTGCAGAAATGCTGTAACTACTCTAGCTGCATGAGGCCGAGCATTATCATGCATATAGATGAAGTTTTCGCCAATCAAAGACAAAGGGTACAACATGGGGTTCAAGGATATCTGCGATGTATCTGGTCGCTGTCATAATTCCATTAGTCACTAGGACTAACTCAGTTTGACCATGGAAAGAAATGCCTCCCCACACCATCACTGAGCCCCCTCCGAAGTTTTCGGTTTGCCGGATATTACATTGCTGATACCGTTCCCCAGGTTGTCTGTATACAGGCATGCGTCTATTTGATACTCGACAGAACCTGGACTCGTCGTAAAAGAGAATATTCGGCCATTCTGGAATACCCCAATTTGCATGTTCCCTCGCAAACTGATGTCTTGCAACTCGATGCTTTCTGGTGAAACGCGGGCCGGTAGAAGCCGCCCTTGGTCTGATATCGTCATCTCTGAGCCTGTTCCCAACAGTTTGCAATGAAATATGCACATTTCTGGAAAGTGCAAGTTGATTTTGTAGCATTCTAGCCGTACAGTGCCGAACTCTTAGTGCAGTTAAATGAAGCCAACGATCATCAACTGGTATTGTGATCCGATTTCTTCCCTCTCCGGCCTTTCTTCCATATTCCCCTGTTTCGTGGTACCGATTAATTGTTCTTTAAATAGTCCTTTGGTTAACATTCAACAAGTTAGCCACATAGCGTTGGCTTCGCCGTTCCTCTAGAAGTGTTACAATTCTTACCACTTCATTATCACTGAAATAACGTTCCGGGCGTTAAGCAGCCATTACAATAAATTCAAAGATTCGAAAATCAACAAGAAACACAGAAAACTTGCATTAATTTAGCGTGAAAACTGAAGAGAAATTGAATGAATACTGATAGTCAAATAAACTCATTCTTGTTTCAGACGTGTTTGAGATCATATGGAAACAAATGTTACTACATAGATAAGTTTTTTTTTCCGTTATATGTCCAAAAACATATGTTGACAAAGATCTGCGATCGAGCTGCTTAATCGATTGTGGAATTCAGAATACCAGGTGGTGCAACAATTTTTGTGCTGTGTGTATTTAAATTTGGAGATAAATGTTTCACGACAAATCTAATTACGTAAGTCTTAACAACCAATATCGATATTCATATTTTTCCAGTTGAATTTCATGTGCATTTCTATCTTTTATTCCATATCCATATCTCAAAAGAAAGTGATCATTGAAGAAGAAAGACTATTAATATGATAATGATAATAAACTGTGATATGACAATGATAATAATCTAATTTAAAGTTTTACCGAAATCTTTATTTACCATACTTAACTTCACGAAAATCTGAAACAGCCGAATTCGAATGAGAAAATGTTATGTTCTATCTCTTCAATTTATTTGTTGTCACATAAAACCGTAAACACCCGGTATATTTCTTTCTGTGAGCATACAATGACTGAAGATCCATAAATTAGAGATTCCAGATTTATAGTAACCTAGTTTATTTGATATAACAACAACTCGCGGGTGTCCAAGTCTGGACAGCACCATTAATTCCTTCGAAGTCAAAATATGCAAATAAAATTCGAAAACCGAACGACATACATCAATACAATTGCAAGGATGCCTTATTCTTGTGCGAGATGAGAGGATGCTCCGTCCCCATCCGGCGAGAGCAGGTAAATCCACCTATATCGACCCATTATTTATGTGTCTCTCATCGCACAATCAGATATAATCACACAAAATCCTAATCAATGTTAATTTATAGCCATGGACCCTAATAAACTTATATGAACCCTTTGTTTTACTCTGTTTTTGGGAGACGTTTAATAATGAGCCGAAAAGGCAATTTTAACAGTTTCAAATTTCCACCGTGGGACGATTTTGAACCTGAAATATGTTCCGTGTCTTTTTGATATAAACATATCAACCAGTTCTGTGCTTGTTCCGTTTTTTTCTCTTATTTTTTTATGGTGTTTGCCTGACATTAAAATTATTTTAATGTTCTGCGTGTTTCTAAAATTAAATCCGAACGAGAAAACATGGACAAGATTATTTTATAATCAGGGTAATAATTTACGCGCCATCATGGGCATAACTTGCGAAAATATACGACTATATCTGTTGAGAGCTGTCGAATGAAATGGCTATTTTGAATTTAAGCGATAACTGCATTTTTTCTCAACATTTTCAACGGCTTGAGAACGATAAATACGCTGAATATGTAAGTTCAAATATTAACGTATATAAGTTTCAGCTCAAATATTCTACAATATAATTATAAACAATCTAATTTTATTCAAAATTGGATTACGGTCTTTTCAGATAATTTTGTCATTGATGATCTATTCACAAAATGGCGCAAATTTTTGCTATTTTCACTCATAAAGTTTTAGACATTGCAGAATCCAGCGAAAACAGTAAATCGTTTTCGAAACAAAATTAATGAAAAAATTGTTATGAATACAATGTTTCGCCTCTCAGGCCCCTACCTTACATACCGCTACCGGATATTCGTCCGGTGACGCCAAAGCATTTAATATTTTCTAATGGGTTGTTGATTTCAAGCAGATGGAGGATTTGCGATAGCTTCCGAAAGTTAACATAGGTTGTGGCTTGAGACCTTGAGCCTCAATCATACATTCAGTTGCTAACGTTAATTCTTCCACAGATGCGAAAACAGTTAACTTTTTTTCTAACAGACCGTTGGTTCAATCCACCAGTCCACTGTTGGCTTGAAATCAATAATATGGTACACATTTTCAATACAGGATATAGCAGTTAAAGCGTTGAACAAGAAAGGCAGATTACTAAGAATTAACAACGTTTTGCTACGCTGCGTTTGGTCAACACCAAATATGAAAATTACTATTTTTTCTAAAAGGTTTCATAACTCACAGGAATTTCAATTGTCACAATGAAAATGTTCAATAAAGCATTATCTACTAATCTTTTCAATAACTATGATCTAAGACAGATGAAAAGATCCTTCTATTTACACTGCCGGTGGATATACATCTGTACCTCCAAATTATGTTATTATAATAGGCAGCTTGGAGTATTCGGTATTGTTTAATGATGCTGGGCTCAACCAAACAATTTCTTCGAAAAGGTTATATTCAGGGTCAGTATCAAGTTATTTTACAGGCCGCTGAACTTACGACTCTCAAAATTCTTTTACTCGTTATTTATATGATTCATATGTATATTTGATAGTTCATCTACCGATCGCATCTCGTTTGTTAGATTGCGGTCGATGCATAATCTGTGTTTCATGCAATTGCTTAGGTGATTCTTAGTTGTGCATTCTATAGTCGATTTGGTAAAGCCGTAGAGTAATAGATCATTAGGTGACAGAATGGTCATAGGCGTGACATTAATTATATTCTTCTTACTACATAGTATATATATATATATATATATATATATATATATATATATATATATATATATATATATATGTGTGTGTGTGTCAGAAAAACACAAATGTGAGCTCAGGAGATGTAACAGGGGACCATACTATCTTGCATATGATCAATAAACGAGTGAGAAAAACCTGAGGAAAAAACTCGTTTCCCTGTCGTTATTGTACTAGCAATAGCTTGTCTGTTTATGTTGTGTTAGTGTCGTGTGTACATAAAGTGTACCGAAGATTATTCTGCTTAGCCGCTTCATTCTCTCTTGCATTCAATGATTTCCAAACGAAGACAAAGGTTTTTTTCAATTATTAATGCTTCGATATTTGAATTGACTTGAAAATCAGGCAATCCAATTGCATCAAATTAATTTTAGTTGTCATTTCTTACACATATAGCCTACTTTTTGAAGTTAAACTTCTTAGTTTAATAGCTCTTTGGTCAGTAAATGTACGAAAATCGAGAGTTAAATTTTATGCATTTGCTACAACATATTCCTATACAACGGGATCGGGTGCTGCGAACAATTACGTGCTGTATATATTGGTCGTATGAATCTAGCTCATTCTAATGATGTTTCACATTATGCTTGATTTGTTATCCTTCTTTAGGTCGTAATGGTTGAAATAAGCATTTGTGCAATCGGCGTACTTGTAAATGCTTATCTTCAACGCAATATGCATGCCCTACCATACTCCACTAATACGTAAGCAGAATTGAGGGTTTAGTCTAGTATGAAATATATTCATAGTATTGGACAGGTCGAAAAGGACAAATTGATTGGTGCCTGCGATTGTCGATTTGAGTTCCTTAGACCTATTGCTTTAGGTATTTGTAGTCTATAAGACCTCACCCTACTCACTTCAATCCATAGAAGATTCCTCAAAATCATAACTCATTACGGTCCTTCATTGGTCGATTAAGATATTGCCAGGCCTCCAAATGTCTCCAATTTGATCATTAGCTATTAATACTTGCACAATACTAAAATCAAAATTGAATATTTTGTGTAATTGCACCTTTCTTAAGTGACTTTTTTTGGAAATTTCATTTTATTCATGTGATGATTTTTAGATTTCAAATAAGTCTACACAGACTAAACTAAAACAAGTGATTTTTCAATGAAACTCGTACATTGCGCTAAGAAATCAACGCACAAAATCGAAAATTCAACTTCATGCAGATATGTTGAAGAATTATTTTTCCACTAATCCCCCAGAACTAGGGAATGCTTGAGAACAATAAAAATAATAATGAAAACTGTAAAATCAAAGTCCGCCAAAACCTGGCGTATTAGTAATAGTATTCTGATCCATTTCGTTCCAAATTTCGATTAATCTGTTTCGACCCTCATTCACGGTAGTTAGCTGGCTTCTCAATCTACTATTCAGACATGTTCGATGGGATTGTGGTCTGGACTTACTGTAGGCCACCCCATTGAAGTGATTTCGTGATCTTGAAGGTTCAAGTTCCTAACGATATGAGTTTGAAGAGATCTGGCGTTATCATGCATAAACGAAAGTTTTCATCCAGGTTGGCCGTAAATGGTTCAATATGTTCTTCTAAAATGTCTGTAACGTATCTCTGACCACTCAAGTTTCCATTTCTCACGACGATCAGATCTGTACGGGCTCTCAAAGAAATTCCTCCTCACGCCATTATTGAACCTCCACCAAAACCATAGATAGGTAAAGACTTGCATTTGGCATTTCTCTCATTTCGGCGTCTGTTCACTAGAGAACAAAACTCTGTCCCAGTCAGGTACTAATCAATTGATAGTTTCTCTGGCAAAATTCAATCGGGCTCTCTGATGTGTCCCTGAATTTGAAGGTACCTAGCAGTAGCTATTTCTTCTCCTTAAATACTCATGGATCGCCGTTGTTTATCGAGGTCGTCCATGCTCAGGTCTCCTTTTATGACTGCCAGTCCCCCTGTACCTGCGGATTATTCTGAAAACAGTTGAATAGGCCTTTTTTTTATTCTTTTTCTAAGTCCAACCTAAGTCACTTAACCCCACTGCATCAGCACCTTCTGCCGGGGTCAAAACGTTACTCGCCAAAATTGATTACCAACCGCTGTTATCAATATGTGATGGTTTCCAGCAAAATCTCAATTTATTTCTCATGATAGGAACATGTGCGCCAAGAAAATTTGTGAGCATATGTCCGGGCATACCCGAAAAAACATGTGATAGAATGTAGTTTCCTACCAAAATAGAAATATTGAAATTGCGCATTAATTTCTTGGCGCAGTGCACTTTAACTGGAATTTAAGTGTTGTGATACTTTTGCTCAACCTTCGAGGCAGAGTTTTTGGTGGTGAAGTAGTATTTGAAATTACTCGATAGAATATCACGGCTCATATTTTGGGAGTAGGTTCATGTATTTTCGAAACATTATTCTCTTCTTCAGTGTTTTGCGAGAGTAATTATTAAAACTCTCAGGCCTAATAAGCTTGAGTCAACATTTGGCTCTCTCAGTTGAAAGTTCATAAGAGCCGAGCTTAGAGCATATAAACCTATCAAGGATTTGCTAGTTCTCCTGCACCTTCTGTTCCATTTACAGTCGGGTCTTCAACCATGACGTCTTCAAAGATACGCCAAACATTGGCTATAACCAACATATTCCGAAATAGTCTCCTGGATAGCCATTAAGTTTACCTTTTCAATACCTTCAATGGCCCGAATCACATAAGGTACAAACCTTAGGTGTCCGCTCCCAGTCTAGCGGGTACCTGTCCTTCCTGCCCTTCCTTCGAGCACCAGAAGGAGATCAATGACGAATATTTCATCTTGAAAAACCGTAGTAAGTCAACCCAGATAAAGTGATCATTGTATGACAGATATATGTTCAGAACGATCAATAAGCCTACATTTTGCTAAGTACAATAATTTTGCATGGTAGCACAGTGTTGGCTTTGATTATGGTTATGTCAGATCTCATATCCAGTATCTGCTCCATAGGTCCATTAGGTGTCGAGCTAAAGGCTCCAGCCACCATCATGCAAGTCCTCTGCATCTTAGACCGATTAAGTTGAAATTAATTTTAAACGGTTGTGTTTTACAGAGCAATACAACCATTAGTTCCTGTGGTCTTACCATCACCAACTTGAGGGGAGACCGCAACTCTTTCTACAAAAATTTTTGCTTTGGTGATTTTGCAATTAACTCCTAGTTTGATCATAAACTTATCTATGGATTCTGACTCATTTGCCAAACGTCATAAGCGACATTTCACCGGTGATGAAGCTTCTGGAATTGCTTTCTGATTGATAGACTTATGATACACACATACTGTTCTAGGTTTTTTGTTTTCAGAGCTATCTTTTTCTTCATTTGCTACAGCTATATTTCAAAACTTCATTGTGTTAACGGTTACAAAATAGTGGATTTATAATAATATGAGCTGGACTATTATATATTAAACTGGTTTCTCATCTGATGAGAAAAACCTTCATGAATTGCATTTTTAATAGTTTACATCTAATTATCTCATCAATCAACTTGATATCATAAGTATTCGTGTTATTTGTCTAACAATATTTACTTCCTTATCGACATTTTATCTATCTATTTAGCATAGTTTTATATTCAGCTAATTTGTGTTGATATTAATGTGCCAATATGTTGTGGAGAATGGCTGATACGTACTGTACGTCAAAGTTTTCGAAAGTGGTAATGACTGTAGTTTATAGTAAAAATTAAATCTAAGAGGAATTTGATATTTCTGCATCAGTTGTGCATTCTAATTCTTGTTGTAACTCTCTCTTTCATGCGAATAAATGATAATAGAATCAATATTTTAGGGACATAAAATGGTGTCTTTCCTTGTATTTCAGCCATTTTGAAAGTTTATTTATTATTAACGAGCTTCATTATACCTAACTAATACATTTAGGCCTAATATGTAATATTATGGATATAGTCACGCTAATCACATGGTGAAACATTTTAGTAAATAATAAAACAATTGGAAGAAAATACTAGGCTTTAGTTTCACAAAACATAATGAATAAAAATATGTGTGACAAGTGTTTCGAGTTTCATCATATTTTCAAAAACGAAGATGAAATTTCAATATTATAATGTCTTTTATAACTGAGAGAAGCGGGGACAAACGGGAATTAAGCTGGTCGTTAGTTATGAGAAGATTGTGATTATGAGCTGATGAAATTTCTACGAATTCTATAAATCTAATATCTTTTTTTGTTTCTTCAATGTAAAATTTGGGTTTTTGCGAAATCTACGAAATCATTTTCGTTCCTATAGTATTCTGACCTACCAGTTGTTACTCATTATGAATGCTTTTTATACTCGTCTACTCTAATATTGAAGGAACGACCAGTTTGACTTATATAAAAAGTAGGACAATCGTAAAGGTATAATTTATATACACCGCCTTTTTCACCTGTATCAAGTCGATCTTTGTTATTGACCAAAAGTAAACATTGATTTCCCTTATTGGTTCATATAGTGTAGATTCTATAGTGTTGTAATGAATTCAGTACTTATTTGTGGGAGATAATTAATGTTGTGATTCTATTGTTTCTTGAACCTGAAGGATGGAATAAATCGAGTATAATAATAATTTCTTTTGTTTTTAGCTATTAATTCGTCTATGATCTTATTATAGAGTGTTTGCACCTCTTATTTTGAGACTTCGTTATTTTCTGCGCATGCGCTCTTCAAAAATATTATACGTAAACTTTAATAGGGATAACTAATTGCTGTTATTACGGCAGGATAAGAGCCGATAATTACTCTCATTTACCGTGTGCAAGGTTGCCGGGTTGAATGTATTTCAAATGATTCTGGTCAGTAATAATTCGGATTTCGACGGAATGTCGGGAGCACTTTATCCATCTTTTATTATTTTCAGCCAACTTCTTCTATACTGACGCTGAGCTTACGATGAAAGCAATTTGAATGAAATATGTAATTATGTAACCTAACAGAAACGAATCGGCCGTAGTAAAATGACAAGTGACAAACGGACAGTTGTAGTTGAATAACTACATTATTTAGTATGGTTGCAAAAACTCTATTTGAAGTGACCGTTATTATCGTAAATGTCAAGTTAACGGTAAAATTAACGAAATCGTTGAAGTTGCAAAAACTCCCTATTATCGTACCAGTTATTTAACGGTAATGTTTTCAAAATTATATCTTCTTTCTTTCTTCCTGAGAAGGAAACTGTGAGTAATCTATGCACAAATGTATGAAACTAGGTAATTTTGATTTCATGCGGATGGGAACTGCTAGTTTGGCTTAAGGTATCAGTGAACATTAGTCTTTGAAAAATTTCAAATTCGAGGTTATCTGTTCTCATAATTTGAATATCTATGAAATTTTATGTTTAATGTATATTTTCCATTTCCATACTATAGCGGATCATGTCGTAAAATGAATTTAAGAATTTTAAGAAGAGATTTGATTATCTATTAGTATCTGTCCCAAATACAAAATATATCATAAACACCTTAAAAAGTCTGCGAAACACTTACCAATATCTTCAAAATATGAATTTGAAGATTCGAATTTATAGAAATCTTTAGGTTTTTGTTAGGATGTATTAAATATAATGTATTCTCAAGAAAACAAAATAATATTTGACTCCCAAAGCACCTATCATAAAAAAAAATTTGAAATTTGAAAATGACGAAATTTGGTGAAACACAAAAAAAAATCCTGAACTAATATTTTCGAAACGATATGCAAGCACTTATATTTTTCAGTACCCAGAAGGTCCAACTCTGTTATTAATGACACTTTGGCATCGTCAATCATTCCAAGCCCCCTGAACTGCTAATCGAAGCTCCTGTTCATGATGGAAGACGTTTTGACGCAGGAGATTTCTTTTTAGGGTGTCCCACACATGCTCGATGGGATTCAGATCTGGGGAGCAGGATGGCCACGGTAGAAGATCGATATCATTCTCTTCAAGAACGTTCAAGACAACTCTTGCACGATGAGGAGGGGCACTGTCTTGTTGGAAGAGTGGATTTTGACACATTGTTTGGAGATACGGTACCACTACAGGTAACACTATCTCATTTGCGTAAGAATTTCCCGTGAGGTTGTTCTGTATGAAAACGAGGTCAGTTCTTCCTCCTAGGCGTATACCTTCCCAAAATATCAACTTCTCGAGCATGCTGGAGACGGTTTTGCTTTCCAGGTTCCCTCCATATTCGAATTCTTCCTGATTCGGGATAATAACTAAGTCTAGATTCTCACAGTTTGGTCGGAAATTTGTACATTATAAACTCGTGATAGCTCTTGAGCTTATAGAGATGCTGTGGTAGTACGATCTCTTCTGGCTTGTAAAATCAAAAATCGGGCGACTGTAGTTATCCTGAAACGTCCTGTATGGCGTTCTTCTACGCTACCTGTTTCATTGAAACGCGACCATAAACGGTTTATGACACTTGGGCTACTTCCCAGAACCCTGGATACTTCCCGTTGTAAGCTCCCAGCTTGGAGAATGCCAACGGCTCGTAACATCTCTTCTCTTGTCTAATGTCGTATTTCCAAGGTCGAATTACAAAACTTGAATCTTTTATTTGTGCTTACAACAGAAACAATGTGCCAACTAACTGATTTCAAACACTGAATACATGAAATGATTATAAAGCAGCGTCGCATCTGCTGCATTCTTAGTTTTTTATTAAAAAAAACTGAAATCTGTTGCGGCACTCTACATAATTTGGTGAGAAATCATCCATATTGATCGTTCTGGATACGATATATCGATATTCAGAAGTGTTCCCTAGACTTTTTTGAGGTGTTTATGTCCAGCCAATATCGTTTTTAATTGCAATATTATTTAAACAGAAACAAATTTATGACGTCCAATGAAACTAATTTAGCATTAGCAGGAACATTGAATGTTTTTAGCTTATTTGATAGTTGCAGAGTATTTTCCAGTATGATGGGTGATGTTCTGTAAAATTTGGTATTAATCTGTTACGATGTTTGCAAAGTTTGAGGCGGGTGCACTAGTATATGAAACAATTGGCCCATTCATTTGCTTTGTAACTCTAACCCTAATCGGCTTGCAATATGATGTTGTTATATTTTCAATTTGGTAAATGACCATAATTTGTTCATTATTACTTTCAAGATGAGATGTTGAAAATAGTTTTGCACAGGTTGATTTTTCATAATTCGGTTGTTCAAGTAGATCGTCTTTGTTAATGGCATATTCTGTATTTACTGCAAGTTAGATCAGATCGTTTTCGTTAAAAGTGTTGTGCTACATTTGAACCGTTTCATATTAATTTCAGTTCTGATTTTGCAATTTCAGTGTCTGTAAAATTAAGTTATATAATTTTGAATTATGTTCATTTTTCATCAATTGCAAAGTGGACTTTCCTATTACTCTCTGCTGAATAAGATGTTGGAGTTTCTTCATTTGACTTTTTATATTATTGTATTTTTGTTTTTTTTTGTAGGTTTATTTTGTGCGCTCTTGATAGCAAATGTATATTCACGTTTTTGCTAACAGAATAAAAAATAACTATTATTTCATTGTGAATTTATGTAGGGTAATTTTCATAACTCTTCGGTCACTATTCGAGACAGAAAGACGCTCCACAATCTGGAAGAATAGTAGTGAAATGATAATTTTTCAATGATGCAATACTGGGTGCCCTAGTCTTTATGAAAGACTAGTTTATAAGGGTCGGAACCTACTTCTTTTTATAGCTATAGGGTGTCTGAATATATATGAAGTTTCTTATGTATTAAATTACTTACAGATGGCAAGTAACTCAATTTTCTAATTTTGGTCAATACATTCAATAAAATTGGGTTTTAAAGAAAGGTTTAAAATTATTGAATTAAACTATAACTATTTTCCACTTCTGACATGACTTTTCTAAAATAGAATGTTAATTTTATTTGCTGCAGCCAATAAAAATTCAATAAGAAGAATTGAACATGAGAGCGTTACTGATAATTCTGCTAGAAATATTCAACAATATCTATAAATAAATAAAATGAAAAAGTTTTACGAGTTACAATTATATCGCATAGCTAATTGTTTGAGAAGTAATATTTCAACGAATGTCGAACATATTCAAATAGTCTCAAGTCGTAAATAATAATCTTCTCAACCTTCTTGCAGAAGTGTTGGAAAGGATGATCTGGATCTCAAAAGATACAAGTAACCCTTTTACGCCCCACTGTGCCGAATAAATGACCGACGAGCAACTGTCAAACGAATAGAAAATATATTTACCTAATTCGAAGAAAACGTGCAAAGAAGAATTTGCAAAAGTAGGACGAATGGAATAATGGAGAAAAATGCCATACTATAATTTATGGTAGTTCCTTTATTGTTGATTGTTGATGTACAAAGATACGAAATAACTCGGTTTAGTTGGGGTGGTCGTTGCGTGATTAAAAATTAATTTCAACACTTAACTTGAAAACTAAATAAATAGAAAGTTATAGTAAACTCGCATAATTCCGCGGCATTAGTCGCGTGGTTACTTCATGATCTTACAGATATAACCTAATATTAGTGACGTCACGACAATAGGCACGTTGTAAAGAATACCGCCACCTTTATTATGGGTTCAATATCTCATTTGTCAATTAGAACCAAGTGTAACTCTATATTGATGTTGTGTTTCATTCAGTTTTATAATTTCCACGTCGCCACAGAGGAACTCAATAGATGCGGTGATACTTTAGGAAACATTAGACCAGGGGAGCTCAAACGATCGATCGCGTTCGACCAATCGATCGCGAGTGCTTTTTGAGTAGATCTCGAGAAGAGACAAATTTTTAAAGTAGGTAACTAAACTACAAAAATTTATTACGTAATAAAATAATACTCTGCTAGCGGCAAAAAGAACGCGAGGTACTTGTCAAAGAAAAGCCGCGTTTTTTATTCTTGCCGCTTTTCTAGAAATTTCGGGCGGCGCGTTTGACGGGAACATTTGAGACTTTCGTTTCCATTGATATAAATGTTGTGCCTGCAGCAATTGGATTGATTCTGAATTCTAACTTGAAGGCAATACTACGCCAATACAAAGTTTATTATTAAATAGTACAAAATGAGTGCAGCGAAGAAATCTAAAACGTATCATTTTGATAACGATTGGGAGAAAGGATTTTCCTTTTGTATGGTGTACGATAAGTGCATTTGTCTTATTTGTCGTGCGTCAGTTGCAATACCTTAGCGTGGTAGCATAGAGAGGCTTCATAAAACGGTTCATAAAAACTATGAAAAGGATTTTCCGCCACAGAGTGAATTCAGAAAACGAAAAGTAAGTGATTTGATATCTTGTTTGAGAAATGAACAAACCATGTTCACAAAACCAGCCAAACAATCAAAAGCTGCTACGATCGCGTCATTTAAAATATCTTATATATTGGCGAAACACAAGAAACCATTCGAAAAATAATCGGTTGTGAAGGAAGCATTTTTTGAAGCAGGTGAGACTTTATTTGGAGATTTTAAAAATAAAACAGAAATCATGTCTGCTATTAAAGAACTTTAGTTATCTCGTCCGACTGTCACAATGCGTATTGAAGTCACGAGTCACGACATGGCAGATAAATTAAAATATGGTATCATGAAATGTACATACTTTTCTTTACAGTTTGACGAATCCACCGATATGACAGACATTGCCCAGCTGTATATTTTTATTCGGATGGTATTCAATGACATGTTGGCTAAGGAAGAATTTTTGCCAATTATTCCTCTGAAGGGGAAGACCCGTGGCAAAGATATATATGACGTTTTCTTCAATTTTGTGAAAAACTACAAGCTACCAATATATAAATTAGTGTGCATTACAACCGATGGAGTACAAGGAATGACTGGAAACCAAAACGGTTTTGTGGCATTGTGTCGAGCTAATGATTTCCCTTCATTTTTTATTCCATGGCAATATACATCAACAAGTTTTGTGTTCAAAAATTTGAAACACGGAGGAAATTATGGACATTACAACAAAAACTGTGAATTCCATCCGTGCATGTAGCTTGCAACGGCGGCTCTTTAAGTTGTAGTTGGAAACATTGATTTAGTTCTTCACACTGACGTCAGGTGGTTGAGTCGCGAAGAATTCCTAGAAAGGTTTCAAGAATTATTGCCCGAAATAACAGTTTTTCTAGACGAAAGAGGTGATTGCACTTAGATGTGGAAAAGCGAAAAATGGCTGACTGATTTGGCATTCTTGACTGATATCACAATGAACTTAAACACCATTAACTTGGAGCTTCAAGGTGAAAAAAAAACTATTATTGAGATGATTAGCGCAGTAAACGCATTCAAAAGTAAATTGCAACTTATGATAGATCAACTGAAAAGAAAGGAGATGAAACATTTTCCGTCTTTGAAAGCAAGCATTCCTCAGTTGAATTATGATACGTAGGAGGCTGAATTATCAAATATTATGGGACAATTCAAATTGCGTTCTTATGATTGCAGTAAATTGGCAAATATAGAATCATTTATGAGTTATCCTTTTTCATGTGAAAACATTGAGGAATTAGCTAGTGAAATAGGAAGTCAGTTTAATATGAACTCATGTTCTGTTAAAAATGAGTTGGTGCAGATTATATCAGATATACATCTCAAAACTACAACACCTGATACAAATTTCTGATGTTCTACATCTGAAGATAAATATCCGAATCTAATAATTAAGTCAAAATATCGCAATCGACTAACTGACGATCATATGTCATCATGCTTGCGATTAGCACTCGTGGGTACGTACCATTTTATGGAAAGTATGCTGAGGACAAGCAGTGCCACGCTTCAACTTCCAAAGTTACTCCTTAGTTGAATTTAACACAATATGTAACTGTTTTGTTTTGTAACAAGCAATAAACTCGCAATTTTGAATAACTATGAGTTTTTTCATTGATATTATAGAGAAGAACTCAACTAAACTTAACTCAAACCTTGACTAAAATAATGTATATTGTGCGGTAAGCTAATATCTATATATACTACGGTACACCCCACCTAGTTAGGTAGGTAGGTAGGGTGTACGGTGTATGTACGACAACCCTGCACCACACATACTGGCAGCCTCTCAGAGTCGATCGTTAGTAGTCTAAAAGTATTGAGGTAGATCGCAAGCAGTTCAAGTTTGAGCCCCCTTGCATTAGACCTTTCTTTTTTATGAACATTTGATCTAATTGCTGGAGTTCGTAATGAGCCGTCATTAATTTCCCCTCTGCTTTATCTCTGCAAACCTATTCCAACGGTTTTACTGTTAAAATAACCTTCTCATAATTGTAATATGATAAACATATTTGGCATATCTTCTTCAATATGTATGTCCGACTTACACTCCCATTAAAACAGTCTACTCCCAGATGAATCAATTGAATATGATAACAAATGCTTTAGTTGTTCACTTAAAAAAATAATTGAAATTCTAGGATAGTTCGAATTCAACACAACCTTTTGAAACATATCTGGAAGGTAGATACCAGAAAAAGTTACTGAAGCAGGGTAACAAAAATGGTTTGAAACTGAATGAAAAGAAAACTGAATCTCTCATGTTCATCATAAATAGATCAAACATTCAAAAACCTTAAATCATCTCATATTATAATGGGGAAGTGAGGGTTGGCAACTTTGATAAGTGCTTGGGACTGCATTGAA
This sequence comes from Cryptolaemus montrouzieri, assembly GCA_013387265.2. Taxonomy (NCBI): domain Eukaryota; kingdom Metazoa; phylum Arthropoda; class Insecta; order Coleoptera; family Coccinellidae; genus Cryptolaemus; species Cryptolaemus montrouzieri. The sequence continues at coordinate 37,033,497 of JABFTP020000144.1, forward strand.
TATGGCAGTCAGCTGAATTGGTCGAATCATGTACAAATTTTGAGAAGTAAAGTGACTCTAGTTGTTTATTCTATTAAAATTTTGAGAAACAATGTCGAGAAATCTGTGTTGCTTCTGTTCGCAATGCCAGCTTTCAATCTTTGATGAGCTATGGGATTATTTTCAGGAGCAACAGTTCTTGGGCTGCTCAGATTTTCGAAACCCAGAAGATGGTTGTAACAGCGTTGTTAGGCTTAACTTATAGAGAACTGTGGTGTGGACAGTTTGAAGAAAAAATCTACTAATTTCAAAAGGTACATTTATTTAGAATAATCTTTATTAAATCAAAAGTTTTACTGTATGGGACTTATTTTTTGTTTAATTTATTTGATTATGTTTACAGATCAATTGTGTCTAATAACTGTTACTATTCTTATTCTCATAATTTAGGATTTGATGGGTATTTTCTTTTTGACTTATTCTTCTGAATTATTAAAATATCATTGAACAAATCATTATCGATATTATAACTATTATTCCTTTTTCCTGTGCAATTTATATGAAAATCTGAATTTGTTATTAAGGATTTTGAATAATTATTTGGCAAACTGAAATGATGAATATTGAATTAGAAAATTGTCTGTCTGTGGAAGAAAATACTAACTCGAGTGTTTGGAAATTGTGTACTTAATTAAATAGATCATTCAAAGGCGACGGTTTTTTGTGATTTCTCAGGAAAGATTGTTCTAAATTGATTGAGCCTTTCCGAATGCCATGAAAATGAAATGTGGATGCAACTGGACGGGATACCTGTACATTACTTCATCGATGATAGAAACTAATTAAACACCATTCTCAAGCCAAATATACAGGGTGTTACATAATAGTATGTCATTGAGGGCGTAAATCTACGTGCAATTTTAAGAAAATAAATTCATATATACATAGGTTCGCAAAAGCATCGTTACTGAACTACAGGGTGTTGAAATTTCCGGAAATTTGTTTTTTCTTCAAAACTCCTGCAGTTTTTGAGATATACAGCTCAAATTTGGAATGCAAGCTATTTTTTACAGCCTCCATCGTTGCACGTCCTTAATTTTAAATAGAATCTACAAGGTGTTTTCCTTTCCGGAACCATGTCTTCTTTTGCCCTTTCAAACTTTTTTTCCGTACGCAATTGATCGGCGTGCAATCAATTTTCGTCATCTTCGCTCAATTTAGAAACTTTTTTTACACTTATAATTTTTTCGTATCTCCAACCATTCTCGAACAAAAAATTATTAAACGATTGTATGCATTCGCTGAATTGAAAGCACTTCTAATTAATAAAATGACTAGTAGGCTTTGATTCTTTTCATTTATTTATTTATTTTGACAGTTGCTAAAGTTGAACCAGTGTCTGCTCGAATTGTTCATTAAATTAACGATTAGTTTTAAGACTTTTGAAATTATTGCTGTAAGAAAAATGGCTAATTTTACTAACGCCGAATTATCTGATATCCATTACATGTACGGTCTGGCTGACGGAAACACAAAAGAAGCTAGGCGATTATATCAGGTGCGCTTTCCAAATCGAGTAACACTAGACAGGCGAACATTCTCAAAACTCCACAGAAGATTGAGGGTTTCTGGAAGGATACTTTTACTGCAAATAATCATTTAAAAGGTGCAACTCAAACTATGAGAACTCCAGATATTGAGGAAGCTGTTTTGAATTGTATTGATTTGAGTCCTCATGTGACTACAAATAAAATGAGAAATCACTTGAATATTTTACATGTTTCCTTCAAGGCTGAATTTCTGTCGATGGTTCTTAAATAAAATTAGAGAAAATGCTCATTTTAATAGTGAAATAATGTTCACAGACGAGGCTAACTTTTCGAAAACTGCTATCCCAAATTTTCACAATAATCATTATTGGGCTGAGGAAAAGCCCCATTTGATTGAAGAATCTTCATCATTACGAACAATTCTCAATAAATATCTGGGTCGGAATAATTGGAAGTTATTTGATTGGGCCATATTTTTTGCCTAACAGACTAAACGGTCCCGCTTATCGGCAATTTATTCAGAAAGAATTACCTTCATTGCTCGAGGATGTGCAAGTATTGGTAAGAAACATCATGTGGTTTATGCATGACGAGGCACCAGCACGTTTTAGTGGAGAAGCTAGGTAATTCTTGAATAATACATTCAACAACCGATAGATAGGTCGGGGTGGGCCAGAACCATGGCCTCTAGGTCCCCAGACTTAAAAAGTTTAGACTTCTTCTTATGGAGATATCTCAAAAGTTCAGTTTATACAACTCCAGTGAACACTGTAGAAGAATTGAGAAATCGAATGATCACCTCTTGTGACACGATAAGAAATACCCCAGGAATATTTCAAAGAGTGCGTGGTAATATGCGAAGAAGGACAGAAGCCTGTATTCTTGTAGGTGGGGGACACAGCAATTCATTTAGTTTTTAATTGTTGTTTTTTTTAGTTCGATATTGAATAAGTATAAGTTGAGTCTCAGAAGACGAACTATTAAAATAAAAGCAAATTTTGGGCATACCTATCGAGTATTTTTTCTTATTCAGCGAAAAACATACAATTCAAATAATTCAAATTCAATGATTTTTCACTCGAAAACGGTTGGAGATACGAAAAAATTACAGATGTCAAAAAGTTTCTAAACTGAATGAAGATGACGAAAATTGATTGTACGCTGATCTGTGGCGTACTGCAAAAAAGTTTGAAAGGGCAAAAGGAGACATGGCCTCGGAAAAGAAAACACTTTGTGAATTTCAGTTGAAATCTAGGACGTGTAGTGGTGGAGGCTGTAAAAAAGAGCTTGCATTCCAAATTTGGGCTGAATATCTCAAAAACTGCAGGAGTTTTGAAGAAACAACTAATTTTTTTCGAAAATTTCAATACCCTATAGCTCTGTAACGAAGCTTTTGCTGACCTATGTTTATATAAACTTCTTTTCTTAAAATTGCATGTGAATTTACTCCCTCAAGTTGTGACATACTATTATTATTTATCACCCTGTATAAGTCGGGAAACAAGTATTCAATAGCCCTCAAGGTCTCTAGATTCAACATCCGTGGACTTTTAATAATGGAGATCAGTATAAACGAAATTTTGCCGACATGAATTAATTACAAGAGATGATATTATGACAAAATTCTAAACTCATTCCATAATATTTTTCCAGATAACAGCAAGTACCTTTTTCAGTTATTATTCCTATTTAGACTATATTAGAGAATTTCGAAGGAAAATTTAATAAAATTATGTGAAAATTCTAGCATAAAAATTAATTTTATTGAAAATAAATGGAAAAATACTTTTCAATCGGTATAAATTTGCTGTCATTAGATACATGATGTTTAATTTTAATTAAACAAATTATGAGATTTGAATTTGAACATAATTTAACATCCACTACAGAACATCCTGTACAGTTTTATCAACAGCTACCTATTGTAAACAAAAAAGGTTTATAAAAATATTCTAGAATTAAAATTGAGATTCTAAGACTATTTCAGTAGATACAGGGATCTCCGAAAAAGTTTATATTTTCTCTGATATAAATTTTTGTAGTGAAACACCCTGTATATTTGAAAATAATTTTAGGAGTGCAGCACATTATCATCTTTCTTTTCTTTTCTATATACTTTTTCAATGTATTCAACTGATTAATCCCGGTATATTAAATTATTGATGTAGCTGTCATATATAACTTTCACGCATCTCCGTACAGCATAATCTGTCACAAAATCTTCTCGCCCGGTCGGTGGGAATCGGCGCACCGGTTCGAACCTGCGTCCATTTCGCATAAACATAAGTTCAGCTATAACATGTGTAAACATGGTCCCGTCATTGCAAAATCCGCTGTGGCGACGGCCCCTATGGAGAATAATGGAGATTATACTGATGCATGTGATAACAAATATATACTCCGGCTGGCAGAGCGGGATGATGCGCCCGATTAGATTAGAACATCGAAATGTACTTGGCCGGCTTAAAAATGGACAAATTTAATCCTTCAGCTACTGTCATAATCTGATGGAGGGGTACGAAAGATCGGTTTCTGGAAATTCATGCACCAATATTCTGTAACAAAAAAACTTTACTGGTTAAGCCCAGGGAAATATAAGCAATGAGACTCTAATTCAATAATTGTCACTGAAATCTTGGAAGAAAAGTCAAGTAAGTTTTGCTTAGATATCGAATCACATATAACCCAGTAATATGATGTTGTTTTCGATAGCAAATTGCTAAATAAAGATTTATTATTATTTATTATTTATTATAATTATGGTAAACAATGTCAAGAAAAAAAAAAATATATATATATATATATATATATATATATATATATATATATATATATATATATATATACATGTAGAGTACCTTCATCTAACTATAAAAAAATTCGACATGCTTCATTCAGCGAGGTATTTCTGGTAATTCGAAGATGACTTTCCTGACAAGTAACTGATGTAGTCGAGAATACCTACTAGAAAAGAAGAAAAAAGAGAAGTCAGACTCAATCCACTCCAATAGCCTAATTGATTTGGCACTTTTTCTCTCGGAATTATAACCAAAATTACTGTGATGAAGATTATGAGATGGGTCTCTATTAAGAGATCGAAATGCATTATTTGAAAGATTTCTGGTCAGAAAATCTGCGAATCCATTCCCAATATTTCAAAAACTTCAATGGTAATGGTGTTGGAATCGTTTGTGAATAAACACCTTATCTATCATCTCAATTCCATTAATTTTTGGTACTCAGGTCAATATAGCTTCAGAAAAGGTAGTAACACAGTTTGAGCCTCGACTGATTCAATCACTAACAAAATTGATATATAACAGTATGTTAATCGCTTTGGATTCGAAGAAAGCATTTGCAGAAGTGGTGTTCGAGGTCCATGTCTTTCTTACATGGTTTGGTGATTGTCTATCTGGCCGAATTCAATATGTGTCATGTGTGACATACAGTGGTGTGCCCCAAGAGTCTATTTTGGGTCCAACGTTATTTCCGATATTTATCAATTCAATAACACCACTCCGACTGCAAGGAGCCTATACTTGTTATGCAGATGATACTTGTTTGTCATATTCTAGTACTTATGTATTGAATGCAAAAAATATTATAGTTAGTTTAATTAGCGATTGGCTATGTTGTCATAGGTTACTGCTGACTATAAAAAAATCTAAATCTATAATTATTTCCTCCAAAGACGCGCACTTAAAGCTTAGATTGGATGATGTTGAGCTCCTGAGATCGAACTGTTTGAAGTATCTTGGATTAGATATCGATTCCAAATTGACTTGGGAAACACATATTATGTAGGTATGTAGAAAATTTGCTCCTACAATAGGAATATTGAGTTGAGTTAAAAAAAAATTAATGATTGCTCATCGCAAGATGATATATTATTCTCTTATAAATTCTAATATTTCATTCCTTACTTCAATATGGAGCTAATACACACGCTAATAAATTACATGCATTCATGGCTTCACAGAAGAAAGCTAAACATATTGAGTACTTGTCTAAAAGGTACAAAGCTATGAAAAAACTAGTACTCAGTACCACTCACCTCATATTTTCGAAATATATTTTTTCTGCGTGACTGTTAGAGCTCTTATATCCATTCAAGTATCACTTAAACTCTGCCATTGACCAACGGAATATTCTATCAGAGGATTTACAGTTTTCCAATTTTGGTCAATCGGAATTAGAAATATGAGTTCCAGTCGCTACAAGGTCGCCTTGAGGAAGCTCATTTTTTCTGATATCCTCAGAAATAGATTGTATTTGATTTAATACATACAACATTTTCACACGTTTCGAATTTTCAACACAGCTTGTTGAACGTTCACTTAGGTACTAATTACTGACCTTGAGACACTAGTGACCTGAATTTTTTTCTCATACATAAAAGAACTGCTTACTTCGAGTGACTAGATCTTGAAAATTTCTAACGATGATAGACATGTTTCATGTTTGATGTGACGGTCTCCATACCGAAATCGTTCAACATCAACCTGAAACAGTAACCAAATCATCTACATATCATCTGTAAAAAAGGTACTCATTCACTAATAACTAAACAACCCTATTGTTTACAACTGGAACGCTGCCAGGCGTATAAATAATCCCAATCTGCAGACGGCTCTGAATCATGCCTCCTTTTCGGCATCACGAATATAGAATAATATTTCCATAGAGGAATATTGTGTGTAGCTGTCAACCGCTTATTCGGCGTCTTTCAGCGGAGGCATTCAGAAGCGACCGCTGCCCATTTATTAGGGCATATCCAGACTGTCCATCGGCAAGTTTGCCTTACAATTTCTGCTTTTCAGCCATCATACAAGAACATTTGCATGTCTAGCAAACGTCCACACTGACAGATTTATTGGAAGCATAGAACTCGGTCCGGCAGATCTGACGGACGCATCTCGATGGATATTAAAAAAGGGAAATACAAATATTCTTATTGTGTTATTGATTTTGAAGAACTTTCAGAAAGCGGGATGAATATGGTGAATATATGATAAATTGATTTAGATTCAACAGACATTTCGATTTATAACAATACGACTGTCTATAAAGATTCTATCAAAGTGTCAATGTTTTGTGTTTTTATATAGAATTTCACCTTTTCCTCAGCTTATAAGTTCAAAGACTTTCTTGTAACTATTTACTGTTTTTCTCCTCGCAAATTTCATTCCTCATGAAGTACATTCTTTTTATTCATTTGAATAAAGAAGAGATAATTGATATTGAAAAAAAAATTATTAGTTAAAGATAAATGTTGATGCTAGTGAAGAATACCATCGCAGTATATAGAATTGATAAAGATTCAGAACGCGATAAGACTTCCACGATCGCCCCTAAAGTGTACGCTCAGGAAAATGAATTGAAACGGTAGGACCATATTTCATCTTCTATATGTTCCAAGAAAACAGGGAGAAAAAACCTCAAGAAAAGCCATGTCTTGCCTGTCGCTGATATACTATTAACAGCTAGTCTACAAGTATTTGTTGTGAACAAAGTGTGAAATCAGAATCATTGTATTTACGTTTCATTCAACCAGTACTTCGATAGGTGGATGTGGGATGTCCGTTATCAGAAAAATAAAGAGAAAACAGCCGAAGAACTTTGTGTCAAAGGACACAAAAGAGGTTCAATGTTTAACCTTAACAAATCTAACCTAACCTAATCTTAAAAAGAAAAGAATCTGGTACCATATATAATTGTTGAAAACTATCTGGATATCGCAATATAGGTCAGTCTGAGACTAAATAACTTATAGTTTCCTTAACGTCACTACACTCGCAATTTGGACTATCTACAAAATTCCACTAGCGAAGCATTCTACATTAGAGAGATATCATAGTCATAATTAGATATTGAGAATATCTTACACCGTAGGAAATCTAACTAATTTATTCTAAAGTATCTGTTTCGGAAAATAGAAAAAAATTCTTCATATGAGATTACACTGGTCTTAAAATCCCGATGGAATTTTCATTCGCAGCGAGTAATTAGAAAAATTCGAATTGATTAGAGGTATGGACAGCTTTGAGAGGATCAAAAATATCATATTGGACTCTAAATTTCAACAAGCTAGTGCCTACTAACTAGTTTACTTTATAAACTATATTCGAAAAATGCTTCGTTAAAGAAATACAGGTTGTTCAAGTTCAGTAAAAAATCAAATTTAATAATTGGTGCAGAACAACTGAACTTTTGAATGAAATTTCATAGGCGTGAACTGTTTACCAGGAAGTATGTTTTGCAATGAAATAATTATTTTCAGTTATAAAAGTGGCATCCGTACTAACACGTTACTAGATATTTTAGAAAATAATTGAAGCGCTACTTTTCTTCATAAAATAGAAATCAGTTTTCGATTCTCCATTCAATTTGAAAAAAAACACTTCGATTTTTCTGTACGGCTTAGCATTTACGAGTAGAAAATTAAAATTAGAATTAAAAATTTTTATTTATTTATTCGTTTATTTATTTAGCAAACGAAATTTTCACATTGAAATTTTTTATGAATATGCGGAAAACCCCCATTGAAACATTGAGTCGAATTAATTATATAAACCAATGAATTTAATTTAACAACATAAATAATAATCAGATAAAACAAACGAAACACGTAGTGAATAATCATTATAGGTGCAACGCCAAGTCTTAAGTTCTAGACTTGAAGCATCCAGATGACAATGAAAAGAAATAAAGTTCTCTACCGAAATTGTTGTCCAATAACAGGCAGCGGTTGATGTAAAAGTTGGAGCTATAGTTGAATCTACACGTCTTAGAACGAAACATTGGCGTGCATCTTGTTATCCTACCTGGCAAATTAAAATCTATTAAACCCAAAAGATCCCCACAATCAATATGCCCGTTTAAAATTTTATAAAGAAAACACATGTCACTAACATACCTCTTGACTCGCAAAGTGTCTGTTTAATTAACTGTTTAATTCCGAAAACAATTTGAAAGATAAATAACGATATTCCAAATTTGTTCTGACCAAGGAACAGTATAAAATTTTTACTGTATCAGGTGAAAAACCTACTGAATTACGAATTATGAACCCCAACATCTGATACGCCTTGGAAGTGATCCTACGAAAGTGTTCCTTGAAATCTAGTCGACGATCAAGAGTAATACCAAGATCTCGCATTAGGTGCACTCTGTTAAGAACTGTGTTATTCTTCATGTCATCGGCAAGTAGTAAGAACTTTACCAAAATAACACTCTTCACGTCGTTAATGAAAATATAGAACAACACCGGCCCCAAATGTGAACCTTGAGGTACACCTGACGCCACATTAAACTCTCTCGAATATTCAATTTGAATTTTTTGGTCAAACTTCTGGAGGATATTTGAATGCCCGATCGTGAATATTATCGTAATTCATTTCTCCACGCCTAGTGAAAGAGGATTTATCTGTCCAAAGGATTTTGTTCGAGAAATTAGGATTTTCTTCCGTTCAGTTTACTGGAAAAAATCTTATTCTCTGTTCAGCCCAGGGTGTATATCCTTAATTAATCCTTAATTCTTCCAGTTGGATAGCGTCTACGATATTCACGAACTACATCATTATATCAAATCCATATCAAAAGTAAATATCTAACTATTTGTTTTACTGAAAAAATGAAGTGAAAAATTGAGGTAGCGAAAACAATTGAACAAATTTATTTGTCAAAATGAACAGAGACAAAGATTAAGTAAAAATAAGTTCTGGAGTAATTTGATTTGTTGTTATTCATTGTTATTAATAATTATTGCTCTTGCTATCGTTACCTTTACTGTTCTGAGTATTATTCTGAAAATGCGTTTTAGTAACAATGAATACGAAGATATTCTGACTCCTCTTTTACTAGACGTGGAGTAACGAATTATCATAATATTCATGTTTGGGCACACGACAAACCTCGATGAATTCGACCAAGATCATTTCAAAATAAATTTTCGGTAAATGTTTGGTTGAGAATTTTTGATAACAAGGTTTGTGATCCACATTTTCTACCCACAAGATTAACCTCAGAATCATTTCTTGAGTTTCTTTCAGGACTACATCGACGATTTACCTATTGGTTTGAGATATGAAAACTTGATACAAATGGATAAAGCCCCCTCACACATTAGGGTAGCCGAGGGAATGGTTAAATACTTATTATCCACAACGTTGGATTGGTCGACTAGGGAGAAATTATATGAATCGTGAAGTGATTAATGGCATCGGACCTGTGGTTTGACCACCCAGATCACCGGATCTTAATCCACTGGACTTTTATGTTTTATACAATATAGAAGAAGAAATCTACGCTACTCGACTAGGTACAAGAAATGGAATTAGTTTTATGGATTCAGTAAATCGGTAATGATATACGTCAAAATCCGAATGAATTATCTGTTACAATATATTTATTAATTAGGCTCTGTCGCAAATGTATCGAGATGGACTATATTTCGAGCAGTTTTTTTATTCATTCAATTCTGTTGTTGAACGCCAATAATTAAACCTGTTGCCCTTGTTGTAGTTTCATTATCATGAAAATGCTTTTAATTGTAATTTTAATTTTTTACTCGCAAACGCTGAGTCGTACAGAAACATTCAAACGGTGTTTTTCCTTCCTAATTGAATGGAAAATAAATACTGATTTTTATTTTGTAAAAAAACAGTGGCGCACTATTTTCTCTCAGAAAATATTCAGTTAATTGTTATTACTGAAACCACTGGTAAAATTAAAAATAATTAAAATTAAGTAGTTAACTCCTACAAAATTTTATGGAAATATCTGCAGTCGTTCAGTAACAATTAATAAATTTAATTTTTTTGCACTACGTATTTTTTAACGAATTATTTTTCGAAAATAGTTTATATAGCATACTCATTAATTTTCGATTCTCTCATTAGAGAGAAAAAATTTTCAACATAAAAACTGGACCACTTTCTTTAGACTTAAAATTGAATTACGCAGTGAGTGAATCGTAAGTCATTTTTAGGCTATTTTTTAGCCCTTCTCCCACTAAAGCTGCTAAATCAGTGCGCCAGTGACTATATCCGCGTCAATATTCGCAGCTGTAATATATTTTATTTTTCAATGTAGAAGAGAATAAAACAATGAACAATGAAAGAAGAGATTAGAATTTTGATAATACCATCAGCAAAAATACTTATTTTGAGTAAAATTAAAAATTTCAGTGGAAGAGCGAGAGACATTCGCGAACAAAGATTAATAATTATTAATTATTAGAGGAAAGAGATCTTCATTCATAATGTCTTTCAACCTTTTATTCGAAAATTCCATTTTTTAAAATTAATATGGTATATACTGAGTGTTCCATCGTAACGAAAGTTATTATAGATAACAATCTACAGGGTGCATCAACGAAAACTAAACAGAGGCAATATCTACCAAGATATTCATTTCTGATCTAAACACAAAAACTGGTCAATTTTTGTTTCGAGGGGGACATCTTTTGGGGTACAAAACTTGCCTGAAATATCAACCCCTCAAGCGGGGGTTGCAATCCTTAAACATTTTGAATATGAAAGATGGGTCGAGTGATGATTCAAAAGAAAGATGGTGTCTTTGTCTACATTGCCTTGAACGAATTTCTATTTTTCATTGAAAACTGTAAAAGATACAGGGTGAGCAACTAAAAGATAGGGAAGACTATTTCCCTGAGACCATTCAAGTTTCAGTGAGGTAAAATGAAACATATCCATGCTGATCAATGGCAGTCATCATCAAGTACCATTCTCATCTCGAATTTCAACCCCTAGAGCAGGGGTGACCACCCTTGAAAATTTGGAAGAGGGAAGATTGGGCGAGTGGTACCTCGAAAGAAAGGTATTATCTTTGTCTGCATCCCCGTGAACGAATTTTCAATCTTGATTGAAAACTGTAGAAGATACAGATTGAGACAATTAAAAATAGAGAAGACTATCTATCACCCTGAGCTATTCAAGTACCCTACACTAGGGGTTGCAATTTGAGATGTGAATAGTGTTTCGGAAGATGACAGCCTTTGATCTGGAATGAATCTGTTTCATTGTTTTGCACTAATACTTGAATAGCTCAGGGCGATAGTTAGTCTCCTCTATTTTTCAGTAGCTTACTCTGTATCTTCTACAGTCTTCAATTAAAAATAAAAATTCGTTCATTGGGATGCAGACAAAGATAATAACTTTCTTTCGAGGTACACTCGACCCATCTACCCTCTTCCAAATTTTCAAGGGTGGTCACCCCTGCTCTAGGGGTTGAACTTTGAGATGAAGATGGTACTTGATGATGACTGCCATTGATCAGCATGGATCTATTCCATTTTACTTCACTGAAACTTGAATAGTCTCAGGGAAATAGTCTTCCCTATCTTTCTGTTGCTCACCCTGTATCTTTTACAGTTTTCAATTAAAAATGAAAATTCGTTCAAGGCAATGTGGACAAAGATACCACCTTTCTTTTGAGTCATCACTCGACCCATCTTTCCCATTCAAAATGTTTAAGGATTGCAACCCCCGCTCAGGGGGTTGATATTTCAGGCAAGCTTTGTACCCCAAAAGATGTCCTCCTTGAAACGAAAATTAATTTGTTTTTGCGTTTTTATCAGAAATGAATATCTTGGTAGATATAGCCTCTGTTTAGTTTTCGTTGAAGCACTCTGTATATACTTCTAAAAGGTGATTCATTTCGGTAAAATGTCAGAATAGGCTTAAGTTTTTATCAACTAAGGGATTTTCACATGTGAGTTTGCAATTTGTGGGACAAACCCCCCAGTATATCTGGCTAGAAAACCTTATGAGCAAAAATAGGTCAAGCTGCAGATCGTCGAAAAGGTAATTCAATTCTTCGAACAATTCGAATGTTGTGTCCGTTCATTGAAACCTTGAACAGAATTGAACTTTCATAACTTTCTCTTAATTTTTCACAAAGAAAAGAAGAGAATGATAGCCAAACATATTATTATCGTTTCCAGATTACATAATAAGGAAAATCTGATAATCGGATTAACAATTAGGGAGGGATCAAATTTTTGTTGAAACACTGTATAAATGAGGTTTTCAAAACATATTTCTATAATATGAACCATAATTCATTGTCTTTAGTTGGAGAAATTTCTCTCAAGAGCGTGAATGTAATTTTGCTCTCAACCTACAAAACAAAATTTATTCTTCAAGTAATAAATGAATCATAACCAATAATTTTGAACACCAATTTAATTCGAGGCCAAAAATCGTAATATTATTAATACCATCAGTAAAAAACATTAACTAGATACACAAATCAATTAATTTTATCACTACATAATAAATCAATTTACCTTTTATTACTGCATCAAAATTAAATATGCAATTTTTAAATTTTGTAATAACAATGCCTGACGGTAACGAAATGTAACGAAATATAACGAAATATTCTCAAATGTTTGACTTTAGGAGGAAGCCGTCCTGCTGCATCTATTTTATTTCCTACCCTGTAGGCCACTTTTCAAAGCAAATCGGCATTTATTCTGGTTAAAGAGTATGGCGATATTTATAGAGTTAAATTGGAGTGGAATACGAGGTAATTCCAGTGTATCAGAAGGTTAGATATAGGGTGTTCCATTTCATATGAGCCACCCGTATATTTGTTATCCCGTAGTGGTTGGTACAATTTGCAGAAACACGTCGAATGATTTGGTTTGGCGGATATATTTTGACGTATATTTATAGGGCAAAGGGATCGAGCGATACCTCATTTGAAAGCACTTCAAAGCTTCTTCACAACAGTATAGGCAAAGTTATTTCGACAAATCTTTTTTGCAGAGATACATTTCATATCGCAAACGAGCCATGTTGAATATTTCGGTTATTTTCAAAATTATTGTAAGAAGAGAAAGCAAATTGATTTTTATTTTGTAGGGAAACATTTCCAGGGCACTTAACGTCTGCGTTCATTAACCAGTTAACTCCCTTACCTTGAGGTTTTTTACTATAAAAAAGTGGCTTTTGTTGTAAAAACCCTTTCTACAAGATACCACAATCTTAAAAAGATTTAATGGGTTATTTGAATTGCAATCTTCCAATTTCTTAGAAGGTGTTTATCTGAAAATACGTTTATTCGATCATTGGATACATTGCACATCATTCATTGATTTAATACTGAGCTGATGTGGTTAAGATTCAGAAAATGATTAAGGTATACACATTGCAAGATCATGTTCAGTTGGTAAGCCTTTATTGCCAAATTGAACATTGTGCCTGAGTGACTGCAAGGATGTTTAACCAAAACCATCAACGCAATGTTCGCCATAAATACCTACGTAATGGAAGTAATATCACAATTTATTGAAACGGATTCAGATACGAAAAAAAAAGTCCCCCATTGGAATTGTGACTTATGAAGCAGCAGCTATGGCGGTATTGGTATATGTTCAACTTATGACAAACACGCGATCTAACCATCAAATTTCTGCAGCTTCCGGTGCTAGTGAATCTAAATTTTAAAAATTTTACATGAACACAAGGTCAACTGTACAAAATTAAATTATTTCATGAATGATAATGATCAACAAGTTGAAGCTCCTCCTTACTACGCCGCACCACTTTGCCAAGACCTCAATTTACAATATCCTGGTCGTTGGATTGGAATAAAAGGTCCAATGGAGCAGTCTGCCCTATCTTCTCTCTAAAACCCTCCTAACTTTTTCTGGTGGGAACTTCTCAAGCCCAAAATTTTCGAAACTCAGCCTGAGAAGTTGAAATATTCACGTCAGCGAATTGTAGATTACCTAGTGTTGTTAACTCAAAAAATGCTGAACCATTGCAGCGCTTGTCCTCTTAGATTTCGCGAAAGCTTTCGACAGAGTTGATCACCTATTACTATGTGCAAAATTGAAGTATTTTGGTTTAGATGTGACTGAGTTGCAGTTTTTTGAGTCATATTTGGACAAGCGTTTCCAGGTGGTACTTATCGACAATCACCGCTCTGTCGCCATTCCTGTGATGTCTGGGGTGCTACGGGGATCTGTGCTGGGGCCCGTACTTTCTCTTCTTTACACTGCAGATATTATATATTTGACAGTCTGCGTGCTCCAGCTGCTGCGAAAATTATCAACGCCGATTTGTCTAGAATTTTTGACTACGCCGAGGAACATGGTCTTAAATTAAATTCTAGTAAGTGTGATCTTATACTTTTTGGTATGGAATCTACTAGAAAGCTTATTGACTCGGACTTTGTTGTTGAGATCTCGGGCGAATCAATAGCTGTGAAGAGCTCTGTGAAGAACTTCGGTGTTATTTTTGACTGTGGCCTTTGTTTTCAGGCTTTTATTTCTGAGATGATCAGAAAATGTAATGAAGCCTTAAAGGCATTATACATGAATGCAAGAGTTCTTAATTTCAAATTCAGAAAAAAACTAGTTGAGACATTAGTGCTACCTACTCTGAATCATGCTTTGGTTGTCGTATTTAAAGCTTACGCAAAATAGACTGTAGCGTGTCCGAAATGCATGCTGCCGATTCGTCTGCCGTTTGCGGAAATATGATCATGTTTCTACCAAAATTCAATAATCGAAATGGCTGAAGATTCATCACTTATTTCAATTTCACCTTACTACATTAGTACAACGCATTTTACCTTCGGATGAACCTTCGTACCTTCGTAACAAATTAATATATAGAAGTGATATGCTAACTACTAATCTGAGAAATTTCCTCACACTTTCTCTGCCTAGATTCAATTCGGCTTTTTTCAGGAGATCGTTCACATATAACTCTGGAAATATTTCAGGTTTCGAATAGCTTTAAAAATCTTTCAACAATCTCAATGCGCACTCGCCTGAAATAATACCTAATTCATTTGCAACAGACTAGGCTTGATTAGTTTGGTAAATGTATCTCTCCTTTCTCTACAGTTTATTTTGCTCATTTTTGTTCTTGCTGCCCTGGGATGGTCTTTGTTTTCACTTTGTTTTTTCCTTTATCTTTTTCGCGGTTAACTTGTATGGCTCTTGCATTTTTCTTGTAAAACAATGGTATTTCATTTTTGTTCTTTTTATTTTAATCTATAATTATATTATATAATTAGATTGAGTAGGAATAGCTATGCTAGACTTCGCCTTAAGTATTATTCTGTTAGCAAGATAAATTGCTCACAAATAAAAACCTTCCATTATTATTATTATATTACATACATACATTGTATGTATATGTATTATTTTATGGTAGTGAATGGCAAAAAACTGTCAAAATTACTTTTCTCGTCACAGCTGTGAAGGAGCTTCGAAGAGCTTTCAAATGAGCTATCGCTGGACCCCTTTGACATATTCAATTTTTATGGATAAAAGTACCTCCCTCTACGAGTTAACTAGTTAAAGCCTCAAATACATATAAGAAGATGTTCCCCAAACAAAATCATTCGACGTGTTTCGGCAATTTTTTCCAATCACTACGGAATAAGAAACAAACATGGTTACTCGGTTGGAAGGAACACCCTGTATGCAACTTTCAGATACACTTTAGCTACTCCGTCTTCTATACTGCTTCAATTGTCACAGCCTTTATCCAGAATAATTGCCGATGTCCTGCGAAAACAGTGCCAATATATAATTCAGCAGTTGGCAGTTTTAAATATTCGGTTATAATATAAGCTTTGGCGTTCTCCCAACTATATTCATCACAACTACTGGCTTAAAAAACCGGGGTGTTTTTATTATCAGACTGTAGGGATATCTATTTTCTGTAAGTTATCCAAAATTTGATTCTATTTTCTTCATCATTAGTTTTAATAAATACACGACTTTTATTCATTTCTGTATCAGGTATCTTTATGATTAACACTAAATTATAATGTTGGACATCCTCATAAAAGCCGACATATACTGGCTGCACCAACCATAAGAAAAACGTTTTCATTAAATACTTCCTTTGTTTCTCCAAGAATGTTCGTTATCGACATTATTGAAAGTTTTTGCTTTTCTTCCTTGATAAACATCTGTCTAATGTTCTATGAATTCAATCTGTTTCTTGTACTGGGCCATGTCAACATTATTCTCTAACATTTAGTTCTAAACATAAAATATACTGAATATAAGTTTGATGACTTCAATAATTTTTCTTTCTCTAACAAAAACCACCGAGGCTTTCTCTGAGTATCATTCCACTATTTCACAATGCACCTCACAAATTTACTATTGAAGCGAAGATATTTCACATTTGTCACTTCAAAGCGATAAAGTGACATTCGTGTAAAACGTCAATTTTGCACTTTTGACCACAGTGAGCGCTTGAGCCTTCTATGGCTATTGCAGAAAAGTTATTTACAAATGTATTGTTGGTTGGAAAGCCAAAATAATTTATATCTTTAATGATTGAAATATTTCAAGAAGAATGTGAAAGTATTTATTTATTGATCCTTTTTGAATTTTATTGATGAAAATAAAACGGTATCAAAACACCAAGCGGTAATTTGGGTATTCATAATAACAAAATAAAATTAAAATAAGTATCGAGGACAAATAATGAAATTAACAAAACGTGAAACATAATTTTTTCAGAGAAATTAATTGATGTCTTTCAATTCCGTTCTTTATTAAGAGAGCGCGGACATTGTCGTTTATATAGAAAAAGTTTTCTGCAATAGTGGTTCGAAAATTTGATACAATAGTCTACATTTTCATTTCAAGTTTCTTTGTCGAAATAGTGTATGGTTCAAACAATATGCGAGAACTAATCGGTGAATCACTTGATAAAAGCTGTAGTTATATCAAAATAACCAAACCTGAAGAAGTTATATTTTACGCGAAAACAACGATAAGAGAACATGTGGTTTACACTGATGCTACAACACACTGATAATTCCTAATATCTTTTGCGCACTGTTATAATAATTCGATGAATTCAAAATTGTTCAGACATATTAAGTATGTTAATTTTCAATACGAAACCACTCATATCACTAAACTATTACAGTTTTTGATCTATTGATAAAACTTCCATATGCCGCAATAACAAAATGAATATCTACTGACCGCTTCTGTTTCATAAATATTGAACCACCAGAGAAATATGATACCTATCATCTCATTTAATAAATACTTTATCATTATTGTTTGTTCAAAGATGAAATGAATCACTGATATCATATTATCATTATAGAGACGCTCCTCATTGTAAATGGTCCTTCGAGTCGGATAACCCCCTCCCCCGTTCAGGTAAACAGATCCGTCCCTACCCCATCTATGAATATTATAAGCGCGATAAAGACCGGGCGTAATATCAACTGATTTATGAATACATCTCTCAACTCTATACCACGCTTCGCCCGTGAATGAGTACGCGCTCCTCCCCACCACTCAGGTAAATCCACGATGGGCGGAGCCTCCTCTCGCCACCAAACTGGCATACACAGTCATTTAGTCAATTTCCAAGCGTAGCGGTAACAACGTCACCTGACGTGCCGATCAAACAAAACACGGGTGCGTTCACTCGGAACCCGACTAATTGTCACAGAAATTTTGAGAATTGTGCCGTCCGAAAAATTTCGCTGGACTCGGCATGCCACCGAACTAGCCAGTTTCCGGCACGCGGGAGAAACGCGAATTTCGGTTTCTTGCGGACTTGCGTCGAGCCGTGAAGGGTTGTTTCGACGCAACCGCCCTTCAGATTCCCCTCTACGTCGACGTCGCGGTGGCAGAAGGCACCGTGGCGCCGTACGGTGCGTATCTGAGGCAGCGTATCCTCGAAACTTAGATATTGCGGTATGAAGAATGAGTGTTTGGTTGAGTTGAGGTGACTTGTGCGAAAACGATTAGCCCTGTGGTGCTTAGGTGCGAGGGTGATGTCGCGTAGGAAGCAGGCTAGGCCCATTAGGGTACTCGACGACGAAGACGGACCGCCGACTGGAAACTTTGCAGCAACAGTCCTCGGTAAGTCGAGGACTTTAGCAGAATTTTCTGATACGATCTTGTCGTGACATCTTGAGATTATCATTTTTGACGTAATCCTAAAATCGGGGTACTTTTTTGTAAGCTCGGTTTTCATTATGGTTAAAGAGTGGAAAATCGTCAAAATTTGAAAAATTCAAATTGAAGTAAAGTGAACCGAACCTATTTTGTCATTGGCCTTTTCTCTCTCGGAGTTATTTTTTTGCATAAATGCTCCAGTGGTTCTTCGTGACATCAAGTTCAATTACTATTGTTTCAGAAGCTTTATCTGAAATACACAATGACAGAAAATTCTTAAACATACATAAAAACATATGACTATAAATTTGACTAAGACAATATAAAAATTTTAAAAATATATTTCTCGTTTTGCTATTAAAACCAGATATTAAAAAGAGTGAAATTGTTCTTAGTAGGTGCAAAGCACAATTTTATTTGCAGTTTGAGAAAAATTGCCTAGTTTGTGTTAAAAGAACTCGAGAGTTTCACGTTTTCATATAAGAATTATATTTAGCTCTTTTTGAAACGGTCAGTAAATTTAAAAGATGCTGAAAATTCCTTCATCTATTGAAATTTTATTTCGAAAAGTCGCAAAACAGTTCCTGAGGTATTTTCCATAAAAAACATGAGCTGTTGATATCTCCTTCACGGTCTTCGTACTATTTCATCATTATTTACTAAAATCTTTCGGTTATTCCTATGAATGAAATCTAAAGAAATTGAAGTCTTTAGTGAAATTTTTTTTTCAAGGAAATATAAAATTATAGTGGGCCTTCTGGTAATTCAATCAGTCGAAAATTTTTCTATTCAGAGTATCTATGCCAAAAAAATGTGGCAGATCATGCCCAAGCTTTCAAACCAGATTCCATCGTCTTAACATTTTACAGAAATTCTAGACGTAACCTACCTTACTGATATATCTAGGAAACCATATTCGACCAGATAATCGTAGCAAGAAACTCATGAAATTTCGCATTTTCATAAACAATACGAGCTAGAATGAGCATAATATGATCTCTTTCGTGATCGGAGAGGTTAATGGTCCATAACTGCAGCCATATAATAGTGTCCGATGTGATGATAACTAGAAATTATACTCACGATGAGTGTTTATCAAACGCTAGATGTAATATAATATGCTCAGGTTGACGGGCGGATTAAAAATCCCGATAAAAATATGAGGATCTCGTATCGAACACCTGGTAGGTAGAAGGTGGGTTTCATGTTAACAGAACGTAGCATGAGAGTGTCGGACGGTCATTTCGAATAGTAGAATGCTCATTTTTCTCTCGAATTGAATCGTAATTCATTATAATTCCCGTCGGTCGCTCAGTTTAAACAAACAAAGCCGCGGTGCTTAAGAATGGAAAAAATTCGATGTGAATCTTGAAAGAAATTTTATACTTAAGAACAACATTAAGACTTCGTGTGGTGTTTAGTTGTAAGATTAATTAATGAATATTCAAATATGTTAGTAGTAATTAGTGTATTAGATTAGATATCCAATGATTGTGTAGATTTTGGATTTGAAAATTCATGAGATAACATCATTTCAGTTTGATTTGCGTGCGAATAACTCGCAACCTGTTATGAAAGTTGGTGAAACTAAATAGTTTTCCTTCTTTTTATTTAAAATGTAGATGTAAGAATTTCACATTTTTCTCATTCAATTTGAAATTTCTAATTTGATTGCTGCTTTTTTCTAATAGTACGGAAATCAGTGTACCAACAATTATAGTATAAGTTTACGTATAATATCAGAATAATAGCGTTCAGGGATTGATTATGAATAATCGTTCTTCATTACTTGCTAGATAGTTTAAGCAGATACGTACAAAAAGTTGCATAGGGTATTATCTCCAAAATTTTTCAGATACAACACGTAGCACACTAAATTTTCAGTAAATTTCGATCGGTCCTACTGTGGTGTTCTCGTTTCTATTTTATTAATTTTACTGAAAGTACCTCGAGAAAGGTTAGTACGTGTGATTTGGTTTTGAAATTTTATCATTCATGTATTGTGGCATCCTATTGCTTCACGTCAGTTGGCACCTTGAAACTGGAAAGATTTTGAATCAGCTTAGATTATTTATTTCAACTTAAGAATTATTATATATTAATAGTTGTTTATCGCAACGGAATTTCACACATGTCAAACCTATCTCAAAGAAAAAACATTAGGATACACTTTAGTGATAGTGATTGTGTTCTTGAAGTAAAACTAAAATCGATCTCTGACAACTACTAATAAAAAAGTAAGGGAATTTGGCATCATTATAAACCAGTACATCTTTGTCCTTGTGTTGGCTGAATGAGGCAAATATTGATGCGCTGTGCAACAATATTTCAGAAATTTATTATATTCATTTGAGTACTTTCGAATATAACGATATCAAATGGAGTATCATTCAATTTTCGAACAAAAAGTTATGTTTCTATAGTCCAACTAAGATAGGTATTCTTTATGAATCATCTGTAAGATTCAGAGCTTAGATAATAATAAAATTGAAAAATTTTTTATGAATGCAAATCTAGGGCTGATACGTGAGCAACTTTTTTCCTTCGTATATTCTTTGATTTGCACAAAGATATTTATTTGCCAGTAATGAAAAACGTGCATTACGTAGAAACTTAATACAAGTGAATAATGCTTTTGTTAAATTTTTATACGGCCTCAACAAAAGAGGATTATTGGAAATAACTAGATATTTGTGTCTATAAAAGTTCAATTTTATAATTTAAAATTGTTATTTTATTTCTATGGTGGTCTTGGCCAAAGAACTAAATCATGTAAGATAAAAAATCTAGGAGATTAGCCTACGATTTTTAGAATCTTTTCATGATCAGAATATGGGTTCCGTCCATAGCACCATTTCTTATTCCATTGAAAGTTGTGATCGTTTAGTGCCTTGACTACATCGTCACGTTCTTTTGATGAAGTTATAAAGACATCTTGGAATTCAAAGGGTACTGTCAAAATCATTAAGAATATTGAATGTATCAAAACGTATTCCAAAACCAAATGTTTTTGAAGAAGTCATTGCCAAGAACATTTGACATAGTTCCAATTGAAATGCTTTTCGGAAAACCTTGAAAATTTGTCCACAACACAAATGAATTTTATTCGCCACTTTTCGAAAGAACAATGTTCTTCTTAGTTTACAGTCTTTTATACTACGCATTCTTCAGCAGGATTTGAACAGCATTATGTTTTTCTTTTTATCATCTTTTATTATTACTTATCTATTTTTACCATACCACTGATTTCGTATCAATCACTTTTTAATTTTTTATATAGTAATAATATTGACTTTATTCTTTTTATGTTAATACATGATCAATACGTATTTCAGAATCAATTCTCTGTATGTAATTTCTGAAATTGATGGGTTGTTGTGATCTGGCAAGTGTACCTTCTTTCTACTACCTTCTTTCTACTGATGCACATAACCTTCACTTCAAATCAGAATATTTGTGAAATTTGAAAATGCCCTCTCAGAAGTTGAAAAAAGTGAGATACGACCCTATGCAAGATTAACGACGAACTTTCCCGTCGTAAATGCTCTTTATCTTCAGCTCGGTCATGGTATACTCTTCATCTTAAAAGTGTTTAAAAATTAACGATTGAGCTAAGTTGTGTCAAATTAAGCTGTTATGGTTTCTGGGTAAAAGTGATTAATTTTATTAAACCAGTCGGTTTTGAGTCTCCATTGTGTAATGGCGTGTCTGATCAAAATATTATGTCGTTTGATGATTATGTCAGACCATTGAAAACTAACTATGAATATATAATCCAGTGCCTATCAAAACTTCAATGATAAAATTTGGTTTCTTCTCTTTAACGTTGTCTGAACACTCTTTTACTTTATTGGTATAAAATACAACCAACAGAGTGTAAATTATATTTCATCCTTCAAATCAATATCTCCGTCATTTACCAAATGAACTCGAAATGTCCGATAACACTATGACATTCTTGAAAACCGGTTTTCAGTATAAAAAAATTGCTTAATTTGAGACCCAGTTTCATTGATTGACTTGAAATCATATTTTTCAAAGAAACATTATGCCAGATAATATGTAAATTTATCTCTCCAATTTGGATTATAATCCAATATATAATATATGAATATATTATCAGAATATCTGAAACATTTGCACTTTATGATCAAATTAAAATCCTCAAAATGCTGCATCACTAATAAAGACCGTAAAGGTTCGTAATACCAGTCTTTAGTATTGATATCTACTGATATAAATAGCAATTAATCGAAATACATTGTACAAGAAGTTCAAAACAAATCAAGACAAAAATGTATCATTGCTTTCTCTTTCATTACCTTTTTGGCATCTGTTATTCAAGGATAAATTAAAACATAACAATTCTGTACTATTCTCAATTTTAACGTTATAGTAATTGGGGTCTCATAATCATACATCGGCGAAAAAAATTTTTTTTAGTATGATATATAATTCTACAAAAATATTTTGAATTTTTCAAGTTCCAGCATCTGTTTTACTCAGATGTAAATATTTTCCGAAGATTTGATTTATACGATATTTTATTGCATTCATTGACAACTATTGAAGAAGTAAAGGCAAGTTATTGAGTGACTTGTATTTTCAAACTTTTAAACTTGAGGTAGATATGTTGCATAAGCTATAACAATTTTTTTTTTCTATAGTATAGTTCAGAGTCTTGACATTCTGCTCTATTTTGATATTATTACGAGACATTTGGATAGATAGCCAAAAAACCTTCAAGTATTCGCGACTTTAAGTTCAAACTTCAGTTTTCACAAGTCTTAATCAAAAGGTGAACCAAGTTTCCGTCTTTGACTACCGAATTTATGTCTAATCCTAGGAGAGTTCAGTATCCGAACTAATCTCGATCAAATCGGAATTTGACCAGTCAGACCTCAATTAGTAACAGGAATATGTTAGTCTGTTAGAGATAAGAGTATAGAGAAAATATTTCGCAATTTTGATGTTTCAACGAGCAATTTACTTCAAATTTCGATGTGATACATTATGGTATTTTGAACCACTCAATCTTTTCCGTTTTATGACAGTATCATTTTACGTATCCTTGGCTGCTATATTTTGCACTTAGGATAACTAAATATTTCTAGTATATATTTTAATTCAAATAAATCGATATAATAAACCTGTTTAAACATGCATCAAGTGCAAAAGAAATCGACGTTTGATGAATATGTCTTATTCGCTCCTAAGATAGACTAACTAGGCAATGAAACAGATTGCTCTGCTTATGAAGTTCAATTAAACAGTTAAACACTTCTAGGTTTACTTAAAAATGCATCAGCTTATGACAGAAATTAAATCTAGGAGAAACATATTAAACACATATTTTTCTGATACTATTTTGTTCGCCTTCGAGGTAGAAAAAGCAAATGCACTTAACTTTTTCAACCTAATTATCACTGAATTAAAGAGTAAACTGGAATTTTCGATTTTCATAAATTACATTACAAACATTGAAATTTGTTGAAACATAATTCTTCTTTATAGAATCATAAAAATGCTTACCTACCCTCGATGTTTACAGCTCTATGATAATTCAAAAATAAAAATTTTGTAATTATTTAATATTTTTGAAAATGTCATACAAATGTAGGGTTCGAATTGAAGAAAAACCGTATGTCTCATCTGTCAAACAAGTTACGGAAAGATATTCTTAACAATGCTAACATATTATTCACGCAAATTAAATAACAACTGAGTTATTTCGTATGAATTTCGAAACTTTTCAATAGCTGAAAAAACATAGATATTAAACGAAATCTGACACTCCAAAAAGGACCCACGGGTCGTGAAGATTCTAGTTTCTAGCGCCAATCACAACTGAGATGCCCTAAGTAGCACCCGCAAAATGGGACATACTGTTCACAAGAAAATCTCAATACAATTGCTGTTTTTTCGAAATACTTGGATGATATTGAAACTCAAATATATGTATTTTATGCATATATTTTAGTTACTATATGTCAATAATTGTCATATAGTATAATAATAAGATTCAATAATATATTTTTAGTAGAATTTCGTTTGATAAAATTGACTATTGTATCTCATCTAAATATACGAAAACGAATGTAGGTATTTCTGTTTGTTTTTATGCTTGACCCATAAAATTACAAAAGAAAGTAAGAAAAAACGAAAAATACCGAATTGTGTTTGCACTCTTGATCGTAAAAACTTCATCAATAACTCTCTTGAAAAATAACAATAATGATCTAGAGAAAATCTGTAAATTCACGGGTGCACTCTGTCGAGCATACAATTCTATTAAAAATTAAAAGTTACATGAAACTCAGATAATATGGAAGTTAAGATAAGCACGGCTGTGAGGCAAAAACAAAAATTATGTATGCTTAGAGAAGCATTCCTGCTTCATGTACTTCCTAATTACCATAATGTTAATCATTGAGAACACTCAAGAATATCAAAAAATGCTTTCTTCGTTAGTTATTTCTATTGGAAATAAATTCAAATCGAATGGACAAAGGCCCGAAGTTGAAGGTGACCTATAGAATGTTCCAACATTTATACATATGTAGTTGAATTCATTCAAATCAGTTTCCTGATCTAATCTATCATTTCGTTTGAGTAAATTGTTTTCTTTGAAGAGATATTTGTCGAGTATGTCTCACCTTATAAATTATTAAAGTGATCCATGCCAATGAACTGAATATTTTCTCAATTCGATCACGTAATACCGTAATTAGGGAACTGAACTACTCCAAGAAAGTAAGGGGTACTCCTTGAATCTATGCTTAGTTAAAATACGTTATGAAAAAACTATTGACTTAATCTAATTATTAAACTGTGGCTTGAACATATTGAGGTTTCACCTGCTTTTCCGATATAATTCATTTTCATACCTGTCAAAAATATAACGTGATTAACACTTTTTAAATGTCAATATTTGCGATACATCATCGTGGCGACATTTCATCATGGTGATCGTTCAGGAGTAATATTTCCCTTGAATGTGATTCCAGTGATCTGTTCTGGAAAAAAAGATACAGTTTTAGTATTAAGAATGGATAATAAGAGAAGAGCAAAACAAGAAAATTACGAAAAACAATCAATTATAAAATAAAAATGATGATGATTGACAATGCCCGAGTGTCGAAGCAAATTCCTCAAGAATATTTCGTATCAATTTTGGTAGAATGTTTCGGTTTTATGAGGCACTTCCTTCAGATCTTTAAAACTCATTAATGGTCAAAATAAAACTAGCAGATTCTTTACATTTTTTTCATATTTCACTATGAAAGAGGATACAAAGAATAGAGGAAAAGAGAAAAAAAAATAAAAATAATGTTTTTGAAAGTTTGAAAGGGTGTGCCCAAATTGGCACAGCGGCCACTTAAGAGGGATAATTCTCAAAACACTTTTTTTCAATGCACAAAGTTTCCTTGCATTTCTTGCAGCCCCATCCACATCTGTTATGACAAACAAAACAGCGTACTCGTTTAGGAAGCTTTTCAGGTACGTGATCGGTGCCATCAAGTTGTAGTCCCTCTATGTTAGAAGTGGAAGGACGTGCAGCTGCAGACTGTCTTTTGGGCGATTGTTTTAGGTAGAACCTGGCTATGCTTCCTCGAAACAGTAGTTGATCCATGGGCTCTTCTCTAGACTGGACATGTAAACGCCAAGCATTTGATTTAGTCATGTCAATCATGTAGGTATACAATACCCACCACCATTTTTTTCCATGAATGCCGATTCTGTTCAGTGCAATGGACTGATCCAATTCATCTACACCTCCCATGCCTTTATTATAATTTTGAAATAAATGCGGGATCGTCATGTCAGCTCTTTTCTTTTTTCTGCAGACCATCTTTTCACAGTTCCCAACGGCTCATGAGAATCATAATTTGTTGACATTGTGCAAATACTGTTGTCTTTCCAGCAAACTAGAAACACCTCATTTTGTTTATCGAATCTGTAATCGAACTCACCTCTTAATTTTTTCTTCATATCCTTAGCATTCGTAAATGGGCATTTCTTAGTGCAGTTCTCTCGAATGGTTCATGTAACACGATAACCTAATCGACATAAATCATTCAGGAGATCACAACTCGTTAAAAAGTTGTCAAAAAAACCTTTGGGGTTTGCGGGATCTATTGTAAGTTTATTCAGCCAGTATTTTTGCAACTCTAGTTCCCGAAGGCTCTGTACTTGAAGCAGTAGATTTACCACAGTAAATATCGAAGCTGTAACAACAATATCCTGAGGAGCTTGCTGAAACTCAATTTTTATACCCGAAGCGTACAGGTTTGCCTCTAATGAATTGTTTTGCCGAATGATGCCCGTAATACTTCACCATGGATTCATCTATGGAAATATTTTCATGAAAAACATTCCACTGGTTGAATTTTTCCATAAGAATATCCGCAAGTTTTCTCACCTTGAACATTTTATCGGTAGTATTTGGAGCGTCGTTATTGTCGACAAGATGTTGATTCCTTTTCATTTCTCGAAATCTATTACGAGTCATTGCGTTTGACACTACATTTATTCCAATATCCTCATCTATTGACCAATACATGCGTTCTCTAGTAAGTTTGTGCTAACCGGATAGTATAAGTATTCCGAAGAAAACCTTCAGTTCTCTAGTAGTCACGGAAAAACGGTATCGATTGTTTTGATCTTCCACAGCCTTTTTCATGCAACTTTCATTCAGTAATCGGGTATCAGATTCCATGTAAGTTTTGGTGTAAATTGATATTGACGCCGTTGAGTATGTCGAATGGTCACCTGCAGCTTGAGGTAGATAGGATCTGATTCGAGCTCTCTTGGGGGCTAATGGTTCGTCATCACTGCTATCAGAAAGAGCACCTTCGTCGCGAATAAATGCCTCCATATTTCCCGGAACCTCATTAGGCAAGTTAGTTGGTAGATTTTTATCATCAAACCCCTCTTCTTCATCAGTAACAACACTGGGTTCTGGGGGAATTATGGCCAAGTCAAACTAAAAACCATCATCACTATCTTCTTCTATACAATTTATGGCTTCTTCTAAGCCCAAGTAGATGTTACTAGCACCAAATCTTCGCCTACGACTCATTTTTGAAATCTGTAAAAGCAAGAAAAAATTAGTACATAGGTGGCCGCTGTACCCGAATTGGCACAGTAATGTTTTGGATACCACAAAAGCATTCACTATCATTATTCGTCACTACAAAATTTTGTGGATAACTGAATATACATTGAAATACAAATAATCAATAGTAATGTGACGTATATTATATTTACAATAAAAATAATTGAAATAAATAGTACATACCTCAACGTGCGTTCTGAGAGTGAGGTTCAACCAGAAAGTATGAAAATAGCATGAATATTAGCACAATGTTTATATCGTTTATACATTGACTGTATTTTAAACTACTTAAAACTGAAAACTTTTTAAGTTTGGCGTCAACAGTTTTCACTTCTACCCTCAATTATTAAGTGTTCCCAAATTGACACAGCAACCACAAATGGGTTTATTTCTTGGTGTGTTCAAAAAACTTTGCATTTCAAATGATCCCACGAAGGGAGTCCAGTTAGGTATTATCGAGTGACCTAGAAACATCAAATGGAGTTATTCTCAAATATTGCTTAGTAAGACGGGACCATCTTGTTGAAAGCCCGCAAAATATTCAAAGAAGTTTCACCAGCCTCATCCTTCAATGAAGAATAGTCCGATCATTCTGTCTTTTTCTTAGCCATACTTTCTGCTTTCTCCCTGTATCGAGTCCTAGTTTCCAACTGATACTATGTGAATTTTCTTCAACAAGCAATAAAACGTGAAGCTGAATATTGTCAACTACTTATGATCTCATTCCTTTAGATGAATTTTTAAAATGACCAGAGCTTTTATTGTACACCAATTTTTAGGGTCGTAAAAACGTAGATACTTAATTTTTAATTTTCTATAAATATAAAAGAATAGTAATGAACATGAAAAATGTTATAGTTCATCTCCTAGTTATATCACTAATTTTCTTGGAGCAGTTTATTTTGGAATAGTTAGGATAAATATTTTTTAAACCATATTACTTCGTTCATTTCAAATTAATATATTCATAAATATTTAAACGATAAATATCTTCATAATGTTCCAGTCAATTCCTGTTTATAATTTCTTATGACTAATTAACTTTTTCATCGAAATGCATTAATTTGAAATTCGGTATGGAATAAATATAAATTCATGAGTATATGACTATCGTAACCTGAAAATGCAGTTTTTATTCGTTTTGAAGTACTCGATGTTGTTTTTTTATCCTTAAATAAAATTTTAATGTATTATTCCATTTTCGATACAGAAACGTCAACATAAAAATTCAAATCATTAATAGGATTAATAATTCATGTAGGTAATAGTTTTGTGACCCTAATACAATTTTTGCATAATCTTTTTCGCCGTCATTGATTGAAATTGAATAGGTTACAGCTATAAAAAGATAAGACTAACTTCGAAGTTATTATTTTTGAATAATAAGCCAAGCCTAATGGAAATATATATATTCGAATGACTCGAAGCGTTATCGAAAAACAAAATGATCGTTGAAATGGCAATTATATTATAATTTTATTGAAGATACATAATGCCGATGTTATTTTTTCAGAAGAGAATAATTAAATTTCATTTTATTTATTTTATTATTCGTGAATAAAAAGAAAACAATTAAAAACTATAATTTAATGATATATATGATAATTTTGCTTGAAATTTTCGTAAAAATTATTGTAGAAATTAAAATTGTTCCTGTTGTGCCTATTGTCTTCTTACTGGTTTTGTTCCTATCTGAGATGTATGTACAGGGTGGGCAAATTTCGATGTATTTGTACGGCAGCTATGTGAAATATTGCAGATAGAGAAAAATGAACCCTCTTCTTTCGATTTTATTTTCAGGGACTAGTTGAGTGGTGTCAATGTTTGGCTGGTATCTCTTTTCGATCCAGGCTTATTCAAAATATCTCGAATTTTGGGAAAATCGTCCACCGCGGAAATCTCGATCATCAAAGTTACATAAAAATAATTGTTACATTCTACAGGCACTTTTTTAAGTAGTATATAGTGCTGTGTGAAAAATTTTTTATAGCTCAGCGGTTTTCGAGTTTTAATGCAAACAGGCTTTTTTTAGAATACGAACCATAGGACCCCTATTCGATGCAGTAATTTTTTCCTTTTCAAAAATATATAACTCTTGTAGTCAATTATTGTATTCAATACCTTTTTTTCAGAGAAATACCTGAAATTGCCACAATTTCATTCATTAGGTGCATGACCATCAACGGTTCAAATTATTCTACACTGAAAACCACAGACTTTAAAGATCATCGTTGCAGTCCATGCAAGTTGCTTTGGTAATATTCTATTAGAATGCCTATAAAGTTATGCGAGTAAAAAAAAATATTATTATGAAAGAGAAGACTTATGACATTAAACTTTACTCAAACGAAATCCAAAAACACATTCTTCTTTTCGTAATTTAATTCAATCGAAAAGTGTTAATGGCATTCTCTTACAATTTACGCGCATTATCATTTTCAAAATTGTTTTATTGATAACGGATTACTTCTAGCGATCTCAATCAGAAATACCTCTCTAAGCAAAAATGGTAGGAAACAGATTTCTCTAATCTAGCTCAAAAATGTTGTAGCAGTTTAAAAGAGTGCTATGATGTATGTGGCGCCCTCTAAAAGCTGCAACTGACAATAAATTTGAATTTCGCACGACGACAAACCCTTGAATACGCATTTTCATGAAATTAGTTGCAAAGTATTGAAAGATATCGAAGATGCCACTTATATTTTCAACTTTGATACCTGTAACTTGCAAATAATTAAATAAAAACTTATAACTTTTTCACATTATTTTTCAGTAGTATGCATTTCTGTAATTCGGTATGATTCTCCCAATTGCCCGTGTATATATATGAGTATAATGTTATTACATTATTACAAAAACTCACTAATAAAATTCGGGAAGATTTTTATATTAATATGGTTTTTGCAAAATAAAACTTTGAAAATATTGCATCAGTAATCTCTGAATAATTTATTGAGAGAGAAACATATTGTCTAGAATATATTATCCTACAGACACGTTTAAAGTGTTAGAAAACTACATTTCTTTCGGTATTAACAAAATTATAATTCATAAACTTTTGCCTGAAGAGTATCAATAACAAAATAGAAAGCACATCAACCTGAGAAATAGTATTCAAATTTCAAGAAAACAAGATCCAAAATTATGCATATTTTTAAAAGTGAACCCATTGAAAGAAAAATCTTCGCCACTTTGAAATTTATAGACAAAATCAGGAATCTCATTTAAGTCCAGTAATTTCATTGATATGCGAGATGCTTCAGGAAGACTCGAAACGTCGATAAAAAGTCGCATACCCTAGAAGAACGCTGAGAATCGTCATAAATGATTGATTGATTATTCCTGAAAGATAGGACTATCTTTGAAACTTGAAATTTATCATAACGTTCCAATTAAAACCAACGATCTTGTTATTAATGCTAGAAAACTAAGAAACCAAAAGAAACATATTTATAAAGTTTTTTTGATTAATTGATGGAAAATTAGGTAAGAGAATTGAATCCTATTTTCCATCATTTTGATACACACTGTATTTCGAATAAAAACTTTGTGATTCAGTATGATCGTTTACCCGACTCATAACAAGGAACTGCTTGGGTATAATTGAAATCATAACGACATACAAGACCACAAGCTGCTCTTATAATAGCCGCGATATTTATGTCAAAACTTATCATCGTCCGACGGGTTTCTTCGCAAGCTGTCCTCTGGATATTATTAAATGTAACATAACAGAGTTTTTACTCGACGACTTATAAATATTATCGAACATAAATTGTTCGTAATTTGTTCTTATTGCAGCAATTTGAGAGAGGCTTCATTTGAGCGGTGGTACGGTGGAATTCGGAAAATTCAAATTCCCGCCTTTCTATGTCAAGTTCAAATATGCCGCGGCAGTTTCAAAATCGCCGGCGCGGTTACAGTATTATTTAATATGAAATATTTTCAAGTCGTTGAGTGTTCGTCTTCATTATTCTTCCTCGTAGTAATGAAAAGTTTACTTTAATTGTTGATGGTAATGGTGGTTTTGTAGTCTAGACTCTTTTATAACTGATTATTGGTTTCACACGGTACTGGGTAGAAATCATTTTCTGGTTGTAATTACCTGTTAAGAGTAAAGCGATTAGCTAACTCTACTCGTCCAATGTTTCCAGCCAAAACATCAATTTCTCAAAGCTATATTTTTATTGGAAATGTTTGACATATCTCATTATGTTCTGCTATCTATCTTACGTTATGAATGGATTCTCATTGATCCATTCTCATTTATTCATTTATTTTACATTCTATTTGAGACTTGAAAGATTTTCTTACCTAATCTCAATTTTGTGCCAAAACTTGGTGATGGAAATACTTGCAAAAATCTATGTCTAGGTATATGAATCCATTAGTGGAGTGAAGAACTAGGCAGAGGCGGCTGACTCATGCAAATATGATCAGATGATCAGATGATCACCCAAGACTGAAATTCGTACTTTCTCAATTTTTTAGTAGTGAAGTTCCCTCATAAAACCATGGGAAGGTATCATCTAAGTATTGATAAAATTAACAAAGCAGTTGGGATGCTTAAAGAGGGTGTTACATAGACAGATGGGATTTAGTCAAAGCATTATTTCAAGATGGATGACCCTGTATAGAGTTGTTGTTATAAATTGTGTAACTAGTTAAATCAAACACAATACCAATATCGATCAGAAGCTGTTATCAATTAGCTGCATATAGTCTAAGAGGTGTCAGCCTGTATGAGGAAATTGCAGCTTAATTAGCATGGGCACGCAATCTTGTGGAATGATCACCTGAAGACTAGTCTAATGTTTTATTCGCAAATGAATGTCGGTTCAGAGCACTCTGATTCTAGAAGAGTGCAACATTGAAGACAATATGGTAATATTCTAAGGCTTACAGAAGTCCAAGAAGTATATAGCTACAGAGAAGGTACTGTGATAATTTGAAGTTGAAGTTTCAATTGCAGAACTACATTAATTAGATTCTTCTATTCTCTATGCCACTATATCCTTCAGTAATTGGGGAAACTGTTCTGTTCATGCGACAAGTGCCTCCTCACATTGAAGCTGCTATGGTGGATTTCTGAAATCTGCATGGTATCAATGATTTACCTTAACCTGCTCAATCGCCTGACTTAAATTCGATTCAGCATGTTTGAGGTACATTGAAAAAGGAGTTATACAAGGTCAATATGATTTCTAAATTCGGCATCAACTGATTTATGCTCTATTATTAACTTGTTACACTATTCTACAAAAATCACAAAATGACTTAATTTTGATTCTTCTACCTCTCTAAACTATTCATAACGCCGATTAATTCTGATCTATACTCATAAAAAGTAGGCAATCCATCGTATTTGAGAAAATTGCGGTTTTTGTCAATATTCATGTAAACTTTCGTTATTTCTGTCGAAGTAGTAGAAACTGATCAATCTCTGGATAAACCTACTTCAGCTAATGGCGCGCTGCTCATAATGAAATTGATTTAATAGGTGTAAGAATGGACACCATCTCAGAGATATTTGTCGTTTTTTTTTGAGCTTCCTTTAACACTTGTTTGAAGTCTCATTATTACGGAATATATTTTCTTAAAGAATAATTTTGATATTGAAACTACATATAACCGTAAGGATTCATGAAATTCAGACTTTTTCTACTGGCTTTGAATTACCTGTTCAGTGAACAGCAAAATTACACAAATTTGGGTAATAACAAAATAAGCGGCCATTTTTAGTTCTTCAGCTACCTCTTCGTAATAAACCTTCAGCATATATTTCAAGGATTCATTTTGAATTGTTTTGGACGT
Source organism: Cryptolaemus montrouzieri (assembly GCA_013387265.2). Lineage (NCBI taxonomy): Eukaryota > Metazoa > Arthropoda > Insecta > Coleoptera > Coccinellidae > Cryptolaemus > Cryptolaemus montrouzieri. Next base: position 37,066,891 of record JABFTP020000144.1, read on the forward strand.
TTTTTTAGACGATGAGAAACTCAGTAAAGATTTTCAAGCTTTACCCTAAGTTGTGCAACACTACAGGATCTCGAAACTTCCCATCTTGATTTTTTGACAGCTCAATGCCAATTTGTGAGCCCAACAAAACGATTAATAATTATATCCATGTGTCCATCTGCTCATTATAATTCACTCCTGATTGTAGACAGACTGAACTGAAAAAGCTGACTACATTATTGATACATATACGCCTTTGATTTTTCCTGTCTTTCATCTTCTCTCACATGTGCTCTTAATTTCGTTTTGTTCAATATGCTTTACCACCAAACAGAACACATAGAAATCGCTACAAGGAACTCAACCGCCGATTCAATTATTTTTTCTGTAAAAGTTTCTAATTCTATTTAAGTCTACAAACTAATTCCACTCAAGGTTGTTGTTTCACCTAAATGTTGTATCTGTTTTATTCCGATATGCCTACATGACGCAAAAGATTTTTGTGAAATTAAATTCAAATTGAATCTTTAGTTTGACATTTTCTGTTTTCTCTACAAAACGACATTGTTAGATGATGATCACTCAAAAGTACTACGTTAGAAACCAAGTGAAACGAACTGAATGCGACACTTGGTCCTCCGGACCCAATCTGACTTCTGGAGCACACTGCCCTACTCTGTCCTTTGGACTTGACCTAACAGACCGTCCGTGCCTACAGCTCTCTTATCTCTTCTAGACTACTAGTGGAACTTCTAGAATATTTCATTTTTCTTTCAGAAGGCTAAATTTGGAAAAAAATCGTAATCGTCTGGTTATTAATAATACCTGCAAACAGTTAATCTTAGGCTCAAGCACCTCTGTATTTCAAGTTTTAATATATCCTTGCTATTTACTTTACGTTTCCGTACACATTCGCACAGATTCTCTTAACAAGAAGGAAAACTCACACTTTCTTTTCCTTAGAAATGAATCCCATGTTTCTGACAGGCTCGCCTCGTCGGAATAACTCTTAAGGCAACTTGTCATTTCATTTTCCAAACGGCTCAACTCCTTCACAAATTGAACAGATAAATCGCTTCATATCATGAACCAAAAGCGTTTCAACCAGATGAACTCATCTCCAAGTCTACCCTCTATCAAACACGAATCCAACGATTCCCACGCTTGGAGCACTAATAAATAATACAAAGTGGTCCTTCTGATCTCATTCTCATTCATTCACTCACTCTCGCAGCTTAGTCATTTGGTTGGTCGACATTCCTGAGATATTCAAGCGAATAAGAATAAGAACCACCTTTCCTCATTATATATTGTCATAATAATGCGATTTTCCAGCCAACTTTTAATTTTACTTTCAACCTGACGACGATGATCTAGAAGGAACGGCGAGTTCTCGATTTTGTTTGTTTTGAATCAAGCGGTCACAGCTTTCTGACATAAAGAGATTATCGTTTTCGAACGGCCGCGACGACGTTTATCTATTAAAAATGACAGATTTACTGGTGTCCATTACCGGTGCGCCCGCGTGTGTGTTGTCCGTAATAACGAACAGGTTTCGCCGTTTGCGCCCACTTGATCTTACCTGTTTAGTCACCAACACTCTCGTCTTCTATACATTGAAGTCGGCCGACACTCGCTTATCCTTTTGTTTCGACGTTTTGGAGGTTTCTCGCGGCAAAATTCCAGAGAAATGCATTCGATTTCATCGTATTTCCCTTTAGTAAAGAAAATGACATCAGTGATTTATAATTTCCATCCATTTGTCAGGCAAAATTTAAATTTGCTACAAATGTTAATATCAAAGCAGAATTGTGTTGGTCACTCATTAATTCAGCGACGTGCATTAGAATTAATAATTTCATGAAAGTTCCAGCGTACACTCACTTACGACACTATTTTTTATTTTGGTAATGCGAAAATTGAATCTTAGTGAGTTTTAGGACTCCTTCACATCAGAAAGTTCTGTAAGTATAATCAAATACTTGAAAGAGTCCCCATTGAATGAGAGCGATTGAAGTGGCAGATAGTAACGTTTTATATGAAACGTCAATCGAGCGGAATATCAAGTCGATTCTGTCAGTGAGGGAAATAATAAATTGCCAGGAAAAAGACAGGCTGAGTCAATTAAACGTTCTAATTGATTGACTGCTACATTTATTTGTTTAATTTACATTTAATGCAAATGGGTGGAGAGTCAGTTTTTTCATACTTGTATAATACAAACGATATGACAAATAGATATTCCAAAAAAGTGTCCGGTCTGTATGCTAAGTATATCCCCACTTCAATTCCAATCATTTTCTAATAACTTTTGCAAAACTATCACTAGAAGACTTTGCAATAAGAAAAAAGTTTTTAAAAATTTGGCAAAGATTTCCATGACAAGGTAGTGCATGGTAAGAATAAGGTATCAATATCTTGGGATTTGATGAATAAATAAATCAATAAAGTGGAAATGAAATTCTTGAAATTCCAATAACAAATAAAAACCCTTAATGTAGCATTATTCTTTTTGAATGAGCAAAGGGTGAACTACCTCTGACAAATTTGATGAAACCGTTTTTTCGAAAAAAAGCTCAGATGTCAATACGTCAATAAGAGAAAAACGTCGAGTTTTAGGTATCATAAAATTTGAGGTATTATACATGAAATCAACGCGAGAAAAGAAAAGTTCACAGGTTTCGCTTGATTCAGTTTGTACTTCATAAAATAGAATGAATGAAAATAATAGACTACCTGCATATTTGAACACAAAAATACTTCATTCAAAGCTATTTAAAGAAAATCCACGCTCGACTCATCGGATTCAAGTTAAATGGAAAAAATCATTATTTGTATTCTCAGGAACAAAAACCAGATTATTCACAATTGCTGGTCAAAGTGAAGAGCTCCAACTTCGATACATTCTTGTGCTCTTGAAAGGGATCTGGGAAATATATTTCGTGATTCTACTCTATTTCATTTGAATATTATTCGTCCTAGCAACATTTCCCTATTTGTGATGATAACAGCATAATCAACTTCTCAAGGTAGCATCAGAAATAAAAATCTGGTGAATTCAAGTTAGAAGATCTAGTTGGACCTATGATAGATCCTGTCCAATCTATCCTTTCATGAGGATAGATCGTATTCAAATGCTCTCTAACTCCTATGGTGATATGCGTTGGAGCTCCATAGTCTATAATCCAAGTAATCTACCGAGTTGTCAGTGGAATATTTTCCATAAGTTCTAACGAGTTACTTTGAAGAAATTCTAAATAGTTCACTTCATTCAATGAAGGTGGCAACAGAAATGGTGTGACCAACATATCCGCTCTAGACTATGCATTAAAATTTCCATCAGTTCAACAATGTAATTTGTCTAAATTCGTAACGCCATCTCTTCGAAAGCCTGCTTCATCGCAATAGAGGATTGATGTCACAAAGGTAGCATTTTGATGCTGATTTGAATACCAATTTGAAAAATGCACCCTTGCTGGAAAATAGTCCAGAGAAAGTGATTGAATTTTTTTCAAGTGGTTAAATCTCTTAAAATTCTATGAATGGTATTGCAGAGGATCATAAATATTTTTGGAAACTTTCGATCTTTTGCATTCTTCGCAACACGGCTTTCGACACAAAAAATCAACAATCAGGGCTTTACCCGAAATAATCAATAAGATCTATAACGACATGAACAATAATAAAAAAAAAGGTTATGGCGTTCCTTATAGACCTAACGAAAACTTTTGATTGCGTTGATCACGAACTCTTAGTAAATAAAATTGAATATTTTGGTTTGCGAGGTAGATGTAACGATCTGTTGTGGAGTTACTTGACGGGAAGAATGCAGTATGTCAGTTACGATGGGTCAGAGTCTTCGCCTATATTGGTATATACCGGCGTGCCTCAGGGTAGCGTTTTAGACCCACTGTTATTCATGTTATATCCAAATGATCTTGAGCGGAATCTATCAATTTTCCATTGTGCCTTTGCTGATGACATAGCATTGGTATCATCTGATGAAGAACAACAGAACGTAGTATCTGCTTTGAGTGCAAATTTGGAAGTGGCACATTCGGTGCAGTTTGAGGCTTGTGCGCATGAATAAAACAAAAGTCAACTTATTAAGCTCAACAAAAAAGTATACACCAAGTGACTAATGTCAAGCTGCTTGGTTTGCACATAGATTTTTCACTGAATTGGAAAACACATGTCGAAGATACTTGTGGGAAATGTTAATCCTACTGTTATGCTATAAAGAGACTTTCTCATATAAGGAGTAGTTCTACAGCACGGCATTTTTATAACTCCAAAGTTGATTCAATTCTGAGGTATGCCGTTATTTTTTGGGGAAACTCGTCAGCGGCGGAAAGGGTTTACATAATGCAGAAAAGAGTGGTGAGATTTTTGCTTGGCCTCTGTTACAGAGAAACATGTCGTTACAGTTTGAAGCGGGAGTCTATTTGGACACTACCTTCCTTATATATTATGAGTATGTTAAACATAATATATCAGATTTTGCTACATTAAATGATCATCATAACTACCACACAAGGCATGGATCAACAACTCTACAATACTAGCAGCTTAGACTTTTACTCTTCGAATCAAATCCTCACTATCAGGGTACACTTTTGTACAACGTATTACCAAAAACTATGAAACTTAAGAGTATGAAAGAGTTTTTGATCGATGTAAGAGAGATACTGGTGAGAAATGCTTTCTACTCTGCGGATGAGTTTCTTGCATATTTCTCTTGAGGGGCTGTCACGTGTTCGATCTTTTCCATTTGTAAGATATTGTTGTGTAAATAGGGGGTTTCCAATTTTAAAATTTGTCTGAATAGGTAAGATTGTTTTCTATATCATTTTGATTTTAAACATGCATCAACTATTTCTGGGAAATAATGTTTCTTTCCTATTTTGTCTTTACGTGTCTTATATCCATATTGTGATCACTGGACTGAATAAATATCTTATCTTATCTTATCAGTTACTGTTTCTAAAATATTTTCTTCAATATCGAGGAAACGTGTTGACCTGGAACCCCCGAATAGCGTTTTTTAATGTACCTGAAATATTAGAAAATGCGTCCTAAATCGGATAATCCTGGAAAATCTTAACAATAGACAACTTACTCGTTTCCCTGAATCGGCAATCTAAATTGACCAAAGTCAGTCGATTGAGCAATTTTCAGTTCGAAACTCTCTCTGAATAAAGTATTTTAGCACGAATAGCAATGACGGATGCTACACCAAACTAATAATTCGCTACCAAACATAACTGTAGCATCGGATGATTTTGCTTTGCCGCCACTGGAGAAGTGGTCTAGATGAACCGCAACTATGTTAACTTATGGAAGCGTCCATATATCATCGGTTGCGTGAAATCAAAAGTACATTGAGAAAATCTATTTCTTGGTCGTTACCGCAAAATCATCAGTTGCTACCGCTATGTGTGATTGGAGTGAGAGAAGCATGTCTGCATATTATACGAAGGAATATTCTATTTTAGTTATTCAATATTTTGCCGAACCCCTCGCGTGTCGAGGGAAGGGATCTTTAATGTCCAATACATCTCTGTTATACAGGACCGACATCTTTTCAGCTCCTCCGAAAGATCGACACTCAAGCGATTTCCCGAATCCGAAAAATCGCACCTACTTTGTGGGGATTGAACCCAGGTAACTCTGCGCAGGAGACGAGCATCATATCCTCTACTCCACCGAGCTAGCTAAAAAGTTTAGTGAAATCGAAAAACGCGAATGTATTGTAGAGTTTTATTCTGTATTGTGATTTCCAGAATTTCCAGAATTAAATTCTGTTGATTGGAACAGATTTCATCGTATATAAGCAATTTTTTCCTTGACTTTGTGATGAACATCTCGGCAGGGGTGGATCCTATGAAAAAAAATTTGTGGGATCGTGGTTTAAGTTTAATGAGATCAGATTGTGAGCTTTAGATACCTCATTCTGAGACAACTGAATATTAGGTGCCCAATAGCTGGTTTCAATGTGTGAAACATATTAGAAGGGTAGAGAAGGAGTGAATGCAAGGGCAAACGATGTATGCTCTTTAGTACCGATGGAGCAATGAAATGGAAAGTTCCGCATTTTTTTCGAGTTGTTTTTTCACCATTTCTAGCTACGAGGTCAATTTCAAAATAATTACGACACGAACCGTCTATCAACTTCATCCAATTTGGGCAGCAAAGCTTACACTTTCAGGATCAACAGTAGATAGATCCAGGTCAGGGCCTATGTCATCGATAACCCCAGATAAATGCCTCGAAATCCACCAAATCTTCGGGTCTTATATGATTTCAACTCAAAGAAAGGAAGGTGACATTTCTTGCTTCCTCATCGGAGGATATGTCGACAAGCAGAAATTCCGTTAGTTGGATCTCATTGAGCCAAGATAAAATCATCGAAATCCTGAGCTTAATCCTGTATTTAAAGAACCAAGTACCAAAAAATACTTGAAACGAAACACGTTGTACCAGAAGGATGGGATAACAGCTTATACAGTTAATATGTCAATGCAGTAGTTAGAAGAAGAGAAGAAGAAGACTATACGAGGGATGACTTTCAAGTTTTGCATATAGAGCTAGAATGAAACAATTGCGAGCTTTTAGAGAATTTTCGAAGTATTCTCCGCAAAGATTAATACTTCTGCATTCGTTGAAATCAATTCTGGAAGCAGTTATTCTAATCATCTGCTGCTACATTCAAACTGGACTTTTGGAAGGTGTCAACAGCTTCTTCTGAAGACTGAAACGTTGCGACCATCTTTTTGGAGATACTTCCACCACGGATGACTTCGGTTTTTGTTCTTCTTGAAACACCGAATCATGGGCGCATATTTTTGGGCTCGTTTGAATCCAAATTCTTCTTCCAGCATAAGCTTGCGCATAACATCCACATTTCCTTGAGTCACTACTGATTTTGGTGCACCTACATTGGATCATCGGTAAACCTAACCATTTTGCGTTTAAATTCTCCATACCATCGGGAAACTGGGGGGTGCTTCATTGTCGACTCACCGGAATATTCGTATTCTGATAATTGTCTTTGAAAATTGTGGAAAATGATTGCGCAAAAATGCTCACAGCTTAATTCGACTTTTCAACTTACTTGTCAACTTTGACAATTTGTTGTGGCTGAAAAACAGCAAATTTTGGATTTACCTTATGAATCATAGAGCTCCATTTTAAGTACTGAGAGGGAATTAATGGTGTCCTCTATGTCCTAGCATGCAAAACATAAAAGACATCCCTCGTATTCAACAAGGACTCAATTGGAAGACAAAAAACAGTGAACAATTACGTGTTCACTTTGGACTATATTTGACACCATGGGGCGATCTTTGACCATTTCCATCAATACTATTCAAATTATCGCTCATTCAGACCATCGCAATTGGTCGCCATTTTGCTCATATCTAACCCTTTTCGGAATAATAATCTCATTAGACAGGGTGGCGGTAGAAACAGGCCAAGCGTAAGAAACGGGAGGGTAAAAGGGGTCGAAAGGCCGAAGGGGTGTGCATATCTTTGATCCTAGCGCGGCGTTGGTCAAACTAAACACATGTAATAATAATCCCAACGCAATTAATCGGGGTGGTAGCTACTTTGAAATTTGATTTTTGCGAACCGGTGGGATCACATCGTTCATAATCACGAAATTTCACCCTCGGGCGCACCGCCGTCGGGGTTCGAAGCCGCGCCGCCGAAGACGACCCGTTTATTTTCGTCGTCGAAAATTAAATTTCGAAACGGCGTAGCGGGTGTTTAAATGCACGGAACTGAAAGGCTTATTAATTTTCTGTTCCTTCGTACGATTTATATCGGTTACCCTTTTGAGTTATTGAATGAATTACGTTCCTTAGTAATTAAGAGATGAAGAGGAATTAAACCTTATAGGAAATAATATTGAACCTCTTTAGGTTATATTTAGTTTCAACTTCCTTTTCTTTTATTGTGGATTAGGTACCTTGTCGTTCAAAGAATGTTATTACTATTAAAGTTCTGGTACAAAATTCAGTCGAACGAAAATATTCAATGATGATTGCTTTGAAATTTACTTTGGAAATTAAAGTTCTTGAATGGTCTTCAAATGCCAGAAACACATAGTAATAAAATGTTGCTAATATTTTATTGTCGACAAAACATTTAATTCTGTTCTGCAAAAATTAAGGATTCCGCAATAAGGCAAAGAGACTCAAAATTGATCGTACAAGCTAAAAATTTTTTTTACGCAGAAACGATGTCCCCAAGATCGAAAATTTTCAGACAATTTGTGATCCTGAATTTTTTCATAAATATGGAATTTTAAGTATCCAAAAATAGAATCGGCCTTGAAATACAGGAAATATTCCGAGATGTCTGGACCACCTTCCGAGGTCTCCTCGCTTCCACAAAAACCCGCGTGTTTCCCGACAAAAACTCAACACGTTCCGGGATCAAAAACGCCGCATTACAATTATGAATGCCAATATATCCAGAAATTGACAACAAATTATGGTCCTTTGTGTTGGCCGATCGTCCGTCATCAATTAGAGACGGGAGCTGGTTCTTCGGAACCGGTAGCAGAGGCCAGTTATGATTTGACGTGCAGGCTACACGATGAGCTGTCGCACGGGCATTCTCACGGACTTTTTACTTGACAGATTGGCATCTTTGTGATGACAAACGCAATTAGCACTACTAGGATCGTCTGGATTTCCGCTTTTTCATCTGATTCTATGGTTCGGGTTGAGTCTGGAGGATTACTGCCAATTAAATAACTTGGGAAAATATATCCTTCAATTCTTTAAGCTTAATAGCTATTCATTATTATAAGCCCCATCTGCTAGATTTTTGCGATGTAAATCAATCAAACCATCAAATGGAAATGAATTATTATTTCATTAATTGAATCAGAAATTGAAACCAATGAATCCTTTTTTCGTTATATCGTAAGTATATTTAAATAAATATTTATAAAGTATATTTAAAAATACAAAATGATTCAATATAATTTTTTTTTTGAACTGCAATTAGTTTAAAATTATTTTGTGAAATATGCCCTTCTTGATCTTCAAAACGTTGTTGGGGACTTTCAGTAACCATCCAGTGGCACATCTTGATCTTAGGCAGCACTGGTATTGCAAGTTGCAGTTTACCTCAGAAGAATATGAAATCAAATTTTATCAATTTGAATAACTCCCCCGCTGATGATTCGATTCGAAGATTAAAAAATACATTTGAAATAACTTACACAATTAACTGGAGACTCCTAACAATCCCGCAATACATTCAACTTGTTTTGATATACTAAAAACCGACCACTTTCAGCAGAAAGAATCGTTAGCCATTTCATTCACTATAAATTCCAGGAAGAAATCACTGAAATAATTTATCGATAAAACTCAAAACTTTAGTCTCGCAAGTCGTTTTGAGTTTCATTAGAAGTTCTTTCGAATAATGTTGGCGATTGTAAATGTTCTCAGTCAAGATCAGCCGTGGTTTTGAAATATTTTTTGACTATCAGATTCTTTTGTTTCATCGTGTCCGCTAAGTGCAAGCTCAGATATTCTCCAAGATATTATAGCATTTATAATTCATGAAAATAGCAAACTGTTTTCAATCACTTTATCGTCATGTTTAGCAATACGATTCCTTCCACTGCGGTCTCATTGGCCGCTCGAGGAACAGCTATGGAATTCAACAGACCGGAGCATAGGCTATGAATTGCCCTGGAGACCACAAGAATGGAATATAACCGGTAGTTGGACCAGAAGGTACGGGAGCATTGGCTGAGCTTCTTAGTTCTCAGATGCGCTCGGTATGCCATCAGTGGACCATTCACTCAAGAACCGTGGCTTGACTTGAACTCTCCAGGCTAGACCAGAGAGTTCTGATTGCCATATTAACAAAGTACTGTCGCCTCCTTCTTGCAGATTACGTGAGAAGGAATTTGGATGTTACAAACTGGAACTGACTGCCTTTATTAAGCTATTACCACAAAGATTATAGTCTTTATATAAGGATGGAACTTATAGATGAATTTTAGGACTTAGTCTACCACAATAGACCACTGCGAATCAGGCACAGGGCTGTCAATCTGCCAACTCTCTATTTAAATATCTACCTATCTAAACTTCTTCTTCTTCTTGATTACATACCGCTTCAAGTTTTCACTTCATTTATTTTTTTTCACTTAAACGTACTTATAAATTACTTGCCCAACTCAAATCTTCTCCAAAATGTAGTCAGGTAAAACAGCTTAAACACTTTCTATTTCAAAACTAAAATCTATCATATTATAAATAAATATTAATGAAAAATTTTCATTCGTTGTTTTGTTGTATTATCCATGTATATTCACCTAATAATAAAGCAATTACAGTATGAATACAAAGACGAATTATCAGATAACCTAACCGCAAACTCCGATGAACATTGTTATCTGTTCGTTAACGTTACTTATCTCGGCACAGTATGGAATATTTAGATTCACCAATCAGCGTCAATATGTTATTGCAACTAGTTGGTTGCTTTCGAGGATCAAGGCTATTATAAGCATCCCTATTAGCTATGAAGCGTCTAGCAAGGAATTGCGTAGCATTTTCAGAGGTGGAGATGTTTTTATTTTGTAAAATTCCTTAGAATATTATGAAAGGTGGCTGAAGTTAGCATTTTTTGTTTTCTTTTTAATTTGGCAACCAGTGGTGCAGCTTCTATTAACGGTACGCCACTATGTCATACGTTGTGACAAACATCGTCGAATATCTTTTTATCGTTTCTCACGTTGTTCAACAATTTCACCCAGTGTGCTGCACGCAGCTGAGTATGTTCTTGTAGAACATTTAAATAAATGTATGTATCTCCACTTATAATTATAGCTTAGTTCCACATATTCTACTTTTGCAAATTCGAATTGGAGCAGAACTTTCTCTACCCGTTAAAATTAGAAAGTCCCGCCTGGGAGGAATTTTCTTCGATATTCTCTTGAAAGTTAAATATTTTCTTTGAAGGTGTTCTAAGAAGTATGAGGTGAACATATTAACTAAAAATACTTAAACGAAGGATATGAACCTTTTGAGGTCACAGTTGATTGTCATAGCTAATAAAAATTTACATGATGTCTCTATATGAAATTATCAGCATGAAGCATATATACAGTATTTTTTCACTCAAAAACATGACGTCGTTCAAAAATATCAAGAGAGCTTCTTCCTTACAAAATAATTAGAAAATTCAAAAATATATTCTATTTTTGAAAAACAAAAGTCCACTCGATGACACGAAAATACATGTGTTCCATCATAACCTCTCTTGTGACATATCAAAATATACAAATTCTGGTTTCACTTTTTTAATATGCTTTATTTGAAATAATTCTTAGCAAGGGCAAATGAGAAAGTTTTTGAATAGTTACTCTCCTAAAATAGTAGATGGTAATTCGTGATTACGAAAAAACAATGCAGACTTGTATCTGGACTGAAAACCAACAAACTGGCAAAGAATGCCTCAGAGGAAGTTACATTCGTCGAATGGTACGTAGATATAAACAGATATATAGAGAATGGCAGCAGCAAACTGCTTTTTGTATCTGACAAGTGCCGTGTGTTCGCAACAACTAGTGCTGTTAACAAGCAGCCATTCGATTAGAGTTACGCTGGAATCGTTCGAGATTTATACCGTCAAACTTGTACCATTAAATCTAAATAGACGACATAAGTTTATTAATTGAAAATTATTACCTTATTTCACGGTAGATGGAAATGTTAAACGTACCATATATTAGGACTTAATTTATTGGTTGTCGTTTAATTTATGCCCGGTTTTATGCGGTAAAAATTCAACTTTTGTTTTCAGTTGACGTTCGTCGAACGAGACAATTCATATATGTAAATGTCCGTTGTTGATAATGCGTCGAAATAATGATAAGTTACTCATTTTATGTCGAAGTTAATTGGGCGTTTAGGCTACAACTTCTGGAACCCGCAGCTTTGTAATTTTCTAATTTAGTTTAGATAATTCGACCCTATTCTCTTGATTTCTTTAATGTGTTGCATCCAGTGACACACCTCAATTTTTATATAACAACAGTTATTACCAGTCGAACCATGATAGTGGTTCAATTACGTCAGATATTTTTATGAGTAAAATATTTATTGTCACAAAACGACAAGGGATTCCTTTCAGGAACGAAATTGCTTTCGCTATCTTAGCAGCGTTTATTATTTTTTTTTACGCAAATTATGCAAGGTATGAAATCAAATCATTACGCTTGATTCAATATTCTGAGGATAATATAGTGAAAATATGCTACTCGAAGAGGAACTTGATTTCAGAAAATACTCATATCAGAGGTGTAGAAGTCTTGGCTGAATAATGAATTGTTGAATACTCTGTTACGCCTATGGGTGCCTTCTCCTCAATGCTCTCTAGCGGTTAATATTACTTCAGATATTGTCGAAGAATGGGCTTACCTTTAATCATTCACAATTCAAGGTACTTAAGTTATTATGATTTTCCTTCTAAAAATTTCACTCAACAACCCGTATCTCCGAAACTAAGTATTTTAGTTACATCACGCAACAGAATCTTCACGAAACAGATCAAGGAATCAAATCCTGAAGTTTCTAATTAAGCTCAAGAACCACCCTGTATATGGGAAATCGACCTTTATCTTCTGCAACCACAATTGGTTAAAATTGAAGTAATGAATTTTTCAAATAACTGAATTTCAACCTGACTACAAACTCATAATTATCTGCTATTTGACTTTTATTCGACTAATCACTCTTTGAGATTATCAACCAATTCTTAGCATAGATTTATCCTGTTCTTCTTATATTCATTTTCGATAATTTTGACGGCAATATCGAAAAGATTCTGTGTATGAAAAAACATTTTGGAGTTGCTAATAGATAAGCAGAAAAACTGCATTGAAATTGTCGCAAAGTTGTCTTGAGAACTTTGAAATGGTCAATAAAGATGGAAATTTGCTAATAAACGGTGGGTTTATGGATATGATTCTGAAACCAAACGTCAATTTCTTTTTAATCTCGTCCAGAAGAGCACGTCAAAGTTGGGGCTATGATAATTTGTTGTTTTATTATCATAATGATATTGTGAATATGCTCCTGAAGGTCAGACAATCAACAAAAACTATCATGTGAAAAATCTGAAAAGATTGCAAGAAGCAATAGGAACAAAACGGCAGCATAGATTCTCGCACAGCAATATTTGACAAAGCCCAAGATGTAATAGCTACGTTAGCCTCCGTTCATTCCTGATATAGTTCCCTGCGACTTTCGACTGTTTCAAGATTGCAGCGATACTTAAAGGGAATGTTATTTGACGACAGACATAGATTAAAACAAATACCTCGATCGCTTTGAAGGCGATACCGGAAAGAGAGCACCAAAACTATTTCCAGTAAAGAAAAAGGGATTGGGAGTTAAATCCAATAGGGACTACTTCAGTACAATGGCCGGACGAGCTAGAACAACACCGGAGAAGACCCGATTATGAGTTGGATTTTTGGGAAAATTCTCTCATCATGCAACAATCCTTCCAAAGAATTGTTATTTCAGCAGTTCTTGCATTAGCGAAATGAGTTATTCTTTTTTGCGCTTAAGTAATCCATTCAATATACATACATTTCACTAGAAATATTTTTCATAGAACGCTGATATAAGTAAAATAATTCAACCTATAGAAGTCACCCGTTACTTACAAGACTCAAGATGGAAGAGATTAGAAGAATATTCAAATCTAAGAATCCTCACGGGCAAGCCTCAGCTTCCAATATAATATTTCATTTATTAATATTGAACCTCGAAGAAACGAATCGTTTCCGTTATGTTAAGCTTTTTACGGCTAATCTTAGCGCTTCTTCATTTCAATAACAGTTATTATAAATGTTAGGTATTTACGACAACTTTAGTGCAATTTAAAAATGTGAGAAGTAATTTGGATAGTGACTTTCGTGTTTTCTACAACTTTCAGTGTCGAACTTCGACGATCGTAAATTACTTTGTTTACTATTTACAACCTATTTGGGCGCCTTAACAATAATTCCATTGTCGAGCGGAAATTTAAGCGTATCCAGTATACACTAGAATATTCGTTTTGTTAACTTTCATCTGCATTCATGTCTCATCTAGGTTGCTGTATAATCGACAGACAGGTGTCCCAAGTTTATGCTGGTACGTCCTTGAGTAAATCTTCAGCTATAGAAAAAACTGAATTCTTTGGTGAATATGAACTATTGTATTCAACGAATTCTTCATTTTCACCATTTCCTCGATATTTTAATGTATATGTATAAGAAATTTTCTTACTAGCGTTCGATAATATTATTATATCTAACAATTCTCTCGTTTGTTTGTTTTTATTCATTTATTCCAGTGAAAAAGAAGGTAACAAAAATTGGCAGATCGCATGCATTATGCAATAATGCCAAACATTGTTGTGTTCGAAGGAAAGCACAGTACATAAAATGAACATACTTTCGAAACACCCCAAGCCTCCTACGGTCCATAACGTGTAAGTTCAGGAACATGGGACGAAACCAAAACTAATCATTTATATCGTTGAAGGAAACAGGGAAAAATAACCTGCAGAAATACCCTGTTTTCCTCGTCGCTGATACATCAGTAACAACTAGTCCATAAGTGGTCAATTAGAGAGATCAAAATAATTGTGTTTACTCTGTATTCCTTCTAAGCAAATCTTCGAATATTAGTAAGACCTCAATTATTCACTTTTGTTCTCCGAAATCTGAAAATGAAATTCGTTTTGAATTTGAATATTGGTCACTTAAACTAAACAATTACTAAAATTTTATTTTAACTCTTCTATATTATTATGGGTTTTTCTATCTTTTTTCCTTGACATAGAGAAAAGAATATAACGTGGTTAACTCTGGTGAACAAGGTAGTCATATTATTGGTGATCTCGTTTCCATCCAGTTATCACTGAAAGACTAAGTCTAAAAGTTCTGTTGTCCAGTATGTAGACGCACCGTCTTACTGAAAATATACTAGCTTTCTTTAAGACAAGAGAATTTCTTCCAAAAAACTCTGAACTAGGTTCACATTTATCATATCATGATAAACTTCTCCACGAAGAGTTTCGTTGAAAAAGACATACGCCAAAAGATGGTGGTTCATTAACGCGCACTGAATATTTAAACGGAATCGCCCTTGGTGTTGATCATTTATTTCCCGAAGGAGATTGACATAGGATCAGTTATGATTATAATTGTGATTGAAAAATCCGTCACTGGTCTCCCTAACGTCATCAATTCTACTAGTAAGTAGGATTCTGGATTCTCCCTTGAATTTTACTGATACCATCGTCAAAATTCTAGTCGTCGCTCATAATCTCCTTAATGTAGAAACTGACATCTCTTCATCTCATAATGTTGAAACAGATCGAGGAATTCGCATTAAGAGCTCCCAAAACTTCATTGTAACTTCTTCATTATCTTGTTCATTATAACTTTTCTCTCTGAGTGCTTTGAAAGAACCAGTGTTTATGAGATTCTGTTTCAATTTCTGGAATATAGACTTGTGAAGTTGTCTTCTGTTTAGAAAACGAACAGAATAATTTTCTATTACTGGATCAGCATCATACCCATTATTAACGTAGCATTCGATCTAACCTGTCAAATTTTTCGAGATTTTCAAAATTCACGAATAGTTTAATCAGAAACTTTTCTCCTAATTATTTATGAATCAACAATGTGAATTGATTAACGGATTAGTTTATATCGAAATCCATTCAAAAAAATTTATTTTCAATATGTCGCTGTATTCCACTGAAAATAGGACCCTAGAAGGTTTAAATAGTTTTCAACTTACATTAATAGCAACCGAGATATAGGCATATATGCCGAAACCCCGGAAAATCGATAAATCCAAAATAAATCGAAAACAAAAGAAGAGAGCTGCGATCTGTTTTCACTAATGAATTTTCCTCGAAATTCGGGGACGAAGATGGAGGATGGAGGGTAACTTTCTCTATTTTCAATAGTTCACATCGAAAATAAAACACCATGGACGTGGAAATCTTGGATCAAGTAAGCTGTGCAAAAGAAATATCAATATAAGAAAATAATCTGAGCAAGAAATTCAGGATCTGTTTTCAGAAAAAATTGCAATAAGTTACATGCATTTTATATAATCTCTTATATTGTTTCATAGGATCGAAAGAAAATATGTGGACACGGTACATACTTTTAGTCATAAAATTATTCATCACCTTTAACAAAATTTTGAATTTAATTCATCGTCCATGGCTAGAATATAACTTGTCTCCATGACCATCACCGAATGTAATAATTCTGAAATCAATTTTAACAATAGAAATGAAACATTCTCATTCTTGAGTTGAATATTTATTCTAAAACACTTGTCTCTTATGTGTTTTTCATGTATTTTTATTCTATATTTAGATACGGAATTAAGATTCCATAACTGAAGCAAACATCATGGATTGTCATGAATTTCAAAACAGCGTCAGTGTCAGATGTAATGTCAACATCATAATAATTATCTTCACAAAAGTTATTGCTTAGATAAGATTATGAGTGAAAAATCGAGTGCATTAGATATAGAACTTGAAAATATTCCACCTGAAATTGCAAATTATTCAAGTAATATAAACGAGAACTATACTAGTTACAGAATATACTATTCTGTAATGGTTAATGTATTAAAAATACAGGATTGTGTTCAAGTTTTTGTTCATTTTCCATTATACTGAGCATAAGCAAAGATGCTCGATAGGTTGTTATATAGAAATAACCGCAACTGAGATGAGCATTTCTGTTTGACCTGAAAACTGCCGACCATCATATTTTTATTGTTGATTTTATTGACAATGAAAATGGTTTCCAGTTTCACACGTGCTTGACCGCTATGAGTGCTAACTGCGGAGCACAAAAAAATCAGATTATTCATGTACAGGGTGTCTATATTATCCGTTTTCCGAAAGTATGAAGATTCGACTGAGTACGATTCTGAATTTTGTTTTCTTTCTTAGAACGAGTGAATAGAATGAGCCTAATAAATGTGTGAAGAAATTACAGTCTGTTACTTGGCGAGAATAAAAAAATTCAATAATTGTGGTTTTTTCCAGTCATATAGATTTTTTTCATAATAACCTAGTTACAGAATATACAATTCCAAAAACGGACAACAATTTTATTTTTCTATACTTTCCTTCCTAAGTCTGATAGCTGTTTCCAATTATACAGGGGCTCCAATTGATTTATACGTACCTTATTTCATTCATCATTTCTAATACAGAATCCTCAGCTGTTCTTGATTGAATTAGTAGAATATTTCTCCCGATTTGTTCCGAATAATGTGTCAAAATATCCGTTATGGATTTACTCCCAGCATGACTCCGTACGACACAATTTAAATCAAAAACGGTAGAAAAAATTAATCCGCAATGACAAAAGAAACACGGCCCTAAGAGCGGCATATTTATTCAATATTATGAACACACCACTTGGATAATCTCTTGGGGCACAATGCGCCGTATATGGTTTGTTATATACAAATAATCCAGCTGTCTCTAAATTGCCACATAAGAAATCTTTATTTATTCTGATGAACAAGATGGAATATTTGCTGTTGTTGGTACTAAAATTTTTACAGAATATTTTATTTATTTATCATTATCATTTATAATGTTAAGAAAGCGGAAACTGTCAATGAATTCTTTTTCGCAAAGAAGATGCAGCAAGTCTTAATTCAATAAATGCTAGACGAACACTTTCAATTTCTTTTTCTCCAATCGTATCATAAAATTGACTGTAGCAGGCAAGATCTGAAGAAGAAGGGCGATAGAAATAATATCATATATATATATATATATATATATATATATATATATATATATATATATATATATATATATATATATATATATATATATATATATATATATATATATCCCACTATCAAATGAATTCAGTTTTTTAGTAGTTTAAGTCGCCTCAAACTACTCTCAATTTGCTCGCTCAAAGCATGATGTAAATTGTCATTGCAAACTTCGATTATTCCCCGGTCCAGGTAGAGGAGAGATGATGTCTTCTCGAAAGCGTACGCAAGCGTTATAATAATTAATTAGTTGGTATTCCGGTGTGGCGAGACTGCAACACATCTAACAAATAGTACCACTTCGTTGATGAATGGATTATGGAACCGATGGAATATTACCTGTAAATACCACAAGCCTCGCTGTGGAACCGTTTATGTCTTCAATGGCAACGTATTAATTTATCATTTTGTTCGAGCCGTGTATGCGATCTTGTACTGATTAAATATTTAGACACTGGTGACTGATCATGAAGGCTGTGAGTATAATGGAACTGAATGGATTATACATTTCGTGGTTTATGGACCTATGCGACAACATATCATAATATATCAAGACATGCGAGGGAAGTATAATACACTGCATATTTTCATGGCAAACAACCCAAATCCGAAATTACAATTAGTTGAACACTAATAAATATATAAAATATTTCAATAGTTGTGGATATCTAGAACTGAAAATTGTTAGCATGTATTGCTTATAATTGGCATGGACAGCCTAGCTTCTGGAGGTTAATTTCATCAGGAACCGGTATAAACCATTTGAGAGAAATCAACTTAAGATGTACTCAACCTATCAGAATGAAATGTAGCTTACCACGTACAATGGACCAAAGAATAGAAGAAGAGTAAATTTTCGAATACTGCTCATTCTTTTTATATGTTCATATATTGCTGAAATGTGCAAACATTGGTCGGCCAAATTACGTAGCTTGGCTCCAATAAATCAGGTTGAAATTTGTATCGTCTTAGTAATTTTTGTTTTGGAATTCTTAATTTTTCTCTTTATGTCCCTCATCAAACCAAAAGAACCTAAAGGATTCAGACATCAAGGAGAAGTGTTGCGCGTTTGTTTTAACGAGGACCACAAAGAAATACCACCCCTACGAAGACCAAGACTTACAGATGAAGACAAGAAGAAATTTTTCAGTATCATGTACAAAATGGCAAGAAGTACTCAGGGAATAAAGGATAATCTGCATATATCAACATTAGCACTCTATTGATGGATGTTGAAAAAGCGATCAGAAACATCTGGCACAAAATACTAGTATACGCTTCCCACGAAAACTTACTATCATTAAAAAATAAATACCCAAATTACAGAAGATATTAGATCAGAATAAACGAGACCAAGTCAACAGTGAAGAAAATAGTACCAGGCGTGCTACAAGAAATGATTAAAAGTCTTCTGTGCTTCAATAAGTATATATTAGATATGCCCGAGATGAAATAAAAACGAGATAACTAATTTCTTTGAAAAAAGGGGATAAAAGCTAATCTACAGAAAACAAAAGCGGTATGATTTGAATACAGACTAAACAGAAAATTTAAATACGGGGGCTACAACAATAATGTAGCTGGATCAATTAGATCCACAGTTACGTATGCAGCACTGTGAAGTTCAATAATAGTGATAGTAATGATGGGCTCTGGAAGAGCTTCGCATTGTGTTTTAGGTTAAATAGGCTCGGGTTATCCCATATACTTGGTTGTTCTGCAGAATTAATCAATTGATGCTATGCAATATCACGATGTGATTTTGAAATAACAAGTATCTTTTTTGGGAATATAGTTGGTGACATTTTCACTTTAGCCGAAGAAGAGCCCAATAACTTGCACGGAAAGTCAATCGACAATTCTTCCAAACTCTCCTGATGCTTGAACAAATAGCTTGAAGCACCCCTGTGGGGTATTATCTCCCAAACTTTCATAGACAACTTAATTCATAAGCCAAAAAGAGTTTTAACCTTTGTACACTCGTGGGGTTCCACTTGACCTTAGGACCTAATAAGTGAGAAGTTGCAAAATATTTTTTCCGAAAGATTCTGCATTTTTTCACTTTCCCGATAACGTTCATTTCGCATAAGTTTCAATCACCTTTTTCGTTGAAGTAAATCGCAAAATTATTCAAAAGATTTGATTAAGCCATTTGCATTCGATAATATGTCCCTAATTTCGGAACAAGGAGTTGATCCAATCAATTGTTCTGAAATGTAATTCATTATATGCCGAAAAAGAATTACTGGTTCGATCTCGTGGTCTAGTTTATTCAAAATATTTGAGAAAGATAAAAAAGTCTTGAAATTACAATTAATTGAATACACATTCAAATACCGAAACAGAAACCTTTTTTCTTTTTGGAATATTTTGATGAAATTTGGGAATCGGATGAGAGACAACAATTTGAATTTTATAACATTGATATGTATTACTTATCCGGCATAACCGGAAACAAAACCAACTTTCGATTTTCGAATGGGACATCCTGTTTTTTTTTACTTATTTTAATTGTTCATCTCATCCTACAACATTTTGACATATTTTCGAAAGAAAAACAGAACACAATCTTTTTTTTGCAATTTTCTTCTTTCGTTCTAGGAGGCCATGAACAGTGACAATTGGCTTAAAAAATTCAATTGCTTATTTTTTACAGGGTGTCAAAGTTAATAACAAAAGATCTAACAGCGAAAACGAAATAATTATAATAAATGTTCAAAAATAACATTCTCACGAACACAATATCGCACACGATTGATGGTTCCCCTCACAACTTTATTTAACTGTTGGGCTGGTAACGCCTACAATAGCCTGTCTCAAATGGTTCTCCAATTCTTGTTCTAACAGGTGTTTGGTGAACCTCATTCTTTAAATGGCCCCCACAAGAAGAAATCTAGTGGACTCAAATCTGGTGATTTAGCTGTCTTATTATGGAATTATTTGTACTTATCCTATTTTCGGGAATAATTGCGTCGAGATATCGCAAGACCTCCCTTGTGTTCAGAGGAGTTGCACCATCTTATTGAAATATATATTTTATTCACAATAGCTAATGACAACTCGTCCAATTCATCTTGTATTTGGGTCCTCAACAATTCCAAATAACTCTCCCTTGTCACTTTCAAAAATTATAGGCCCTATTAAATATCTTCCCATCATCCCCATCCAGGCATTGAACCTAAAACGTTCTTCGAAGTTTCCATCTTGATATCTAGGCTTATTTTGTTGCGATCAGTACCTGGTATTTTGCCTATTAAACATTCTATTATTCGTGAAACGAGATTCCTCACTGAATAAAATCTTCGTGGGATATTGGGGATCACCCTCCATTTTTCTAAGGTACTCTTCGCAGTACTGGAGTCGGCACTATTATTAACCTACAGGTGTTGGGGTAGTTGATATTTAAATGAGCGATACTAATGTTTTTTCAAAATTCTCCATGCATCTAGGTGGCTAATTTCAAGATCCTCGGCAATTTCCGTTCTTGATGTGGTTGGATTAATATCAACAAATGGTAATACGTCTATTTCGGCATCTTCGTCGATAACGAAATCCTCCTCTTCAACAGGTTCCACCTCACGAAATTTTCGTTCAACTTTAGAGAAATAGGTTCTATTCGGATGAAGTCTTTCCGGATAGCGCTCTCTCTCTATAATTGTTCAGCTTGAACGCAATTTTGCCTGCACTCTCCATAAATCAGGAGCATATGGACTTTTTCACTTTGGGTGTATTGATTCATACTCAAAACTGAATTCACTAATTCACAATGTCGATAATTAACATCAATGGAATTTTGACATATCACACTGATACTACACGAAATATGAAAATAGTAAAAAAAATATTATTTTGTTTTTCTTTTAAAAATATGTCAAAAGGTGTAGGATGTGATAAACGATTAAAATAATCAAAAAAAAATACAGGGTGCTCTATTTGAAAATCCTAAATTTCATCAAAATTTTCCAAATAGAAAAAGAGTTACAGGGATGGCCCTAGTTTCAGGTACATGTGGTATGTTGTTTTTTCTTGAATAATATCTTGAAATTTTCGAAACAGGTTATAAGAAATGTAGAGTTTGTCGTTCGGGTGCAATACGATTTTCATTCTAGAACTCGCTTCGATCAGGCAGACCTAAATTCATCTTGTTTTATCCCTTGACATTCAGTATTCAAACAAATTATGTACTTCATTCTGTATTAAATTTATAAGTATAAATACGCACCGCCACTGTTCGAGGCAATATCGTCTCATCAATATTGATGGTATACAGTATGAATCCAAGTAATCCATCATTATTGTAATCAGTGAAACCATTATACTATAAACAATAATATTTTCATGTTCAACGATTATAAGATTTCAAGTTCTTTCTTGACACATGGGATATAAATAATAAGTAATGGTATTTACACGGCCTAACGACTGTTGAAATATTACTTTGAATATGATTATAATGCAAAATTACTCTCGTTTAATGTTGAGTACTTACATAATTATGTCCGCAATTATTTATATTCATCAGTAGTGGTGTATTAAATGAATTATTGTTCCATTGTTGAGTGCCAATGCTGCAGGTGTTTTCATAGAATGCGAGTTAATTATAACTTGAAGTGCATTAGAAGAGATGTTGGTAATAACTACAAATGGAAGGGTTATAGACATTCTTTGTTAAAAGTCCTCTTTTCGCAATTTTTTCTTTGAAATTAGCCTAACCCCGCGGCTTTGCTTGCAACGTAGTATAGTATGCTAAGGAAACCATATTGCATCCATGCTAATTCATCAAGATATAGGCATTTGCAAGTATACACAACTAACACAATTGCAAATGTGAGAAATCATGTCCAAAAAATGGATACAGATTAAACATAATCTGAAACGTCATGCGAATGAGCTCGACATTCACGTCATTATATATCTGGAGCTACAGTTTCCTAAGCTTCATTAAAACATTGGCTGCGCAAACCAATAGTGTTGGTTTCCTTAAAAGTGTTGATATCGAGTAGGACGTCAAAAAGCGGCAAACTATTTAGATGAGAGCGCATGACGGTGATGAATAAATATTTGATCAATTTTTTTTCCACCTACAAATTCAAGAATTACTATCAAAATACAGATACAGATTAACCGTAAAGTAAAGTGGCATGCGAACGACCTATCTACCTACCTCTCTTAAGTAGCTTCAACATTACTGCCGACATATAGCAGTGCATGACGTCACTGAAACTTTTCCTGGGCAAACCGTGTTGGTTACCTTAACAATGTTGATTTTGAGAAGAAGATCGAAAAGTGGCATTTCCATTTAGATATTACTGTGATCTAAATTTGATCAATTTCTTTTTCTGGTGAACGGCGAGCATTATCATACGTTAAAAGACGTTGTCCAGGCTAGCGTCTTGTTCGACTTCCTATATTCCTCATAGAATTAGACAGATTTCCTTCTATGGCCGACTATACGCAGTTATCCCCACCGATCACCACTTTAAATGCTAACCCATGCCCAATATTTTTAGGTTCTTGAGATCGAACATTTAATGATTGATAGCGAGGTATATTTCATCACCAAATCTTTGATTATTTCACTTGATTTAGTGCTGTTTATTTGTTGAAGTCATCCTTGGTAGCGTAATGTTTTTCAGATTCAAAAACAATGGAATCACTATAATGGATTATTAACTTACTACAGAAAAAAATCAAATGTGAAATGTCCACACTAATCGAAAAGATTTGAACAAAATTTACAAGGCAGAAATCCCAAAGAACTACTAATGTCAATCAAATTTTCAAACATTATTAACAAAGAGGTTCTCTATCGAGTAGTTATATAAAATATCCTGACAAATTCAAGTGAAGAACCAGGCACAAATAATGCATCATGCAGATGATGTAATAAAAAAAGTTTGTTAGAGTTATTGGATTACTTAAGACACAAATTAGCTATTCTTGTCTGCTGAAAATTGATTTGCAGATACTGATTTTTTTCAAAGATGTTGGGTGCCTCACGAGGCTAAATTGTTTTCTAAAATTCCTGCTCTTAAACTGGGTATCTTAAAAAAATGCTGAATTATACTCTGATATCAGGCTTTTTCCAAAGCCTGAAATAAATCGCGAAAATCATAATGTTTCTCAACTACTTAAAACTAAACTTGATTAAGAGAAACGTAGTTCATCCAAGTTAAAGAAAATTTTAATGAACTGATGGCAAAAATGACCTACAAAATATTAACGGAATAAAGGGTCATTATGTTCCAAAATAAACAAGATTAGAAATCACCCTCCATAATTCGAAAAAGATTACAAAATTCCTATAAGTTACACACATCTACTAACAAGGTGGAGACGTATGAAAAGGTGAGAACTACCACTTCCGCATTTCTTCTCCAAAGCGCAGCAGCTTAAAGAGATACATTGTTAACACTACAATATATGACATCATTCATTGGTAGAAGGTCAAATAATGTAACTTGATTTTATACCAGTTCCTACCACATATTGAGACAAAATTAAGTATACATAGGTAGCTCCTCAGACAATGTTACATTAATATGATAACAGTTCCTCTATATGGTTCCTTTTTTGCAATCAAAGAGCTTCATCTGAACCTATTCCAGTGTAACTCATATTTTAATTATGATGGAATAGTTATACAATACAGTTTCTAATATTTGGGACTCTTCAAAACTACTCTATGATTAATATTGCATAGAGAATGTTGAATTATGTAAGTTTTCACAAATCGTCTTACAACAATATCAATTCAAACATAAGAATATACTGATATTCTTTTCAGTCAACAATCAACTTCAAAACTGAGCAGTAAGCCAAAATTTCTAACTTCCAGGTTATGTATCATGCCAATTCTATTTTTATAAGCAACAATGAACTCAACTCCCTGACCCGTATCATTCGCGTTTCGTCAATATCGAACCATGTAACCGGTCATTATACCGACAAAAGCTTTCGAAGTGTTTTCCATTGTTTATAGGAAGAAGTAGATCAGTGTCAATATTTTCATGAGAATGTGGAAATTACTGAATGTCGTATTTCTTATTGACTTCATGCTTTACGAACAGGATATTCGTTCTACTTGTCTTTATTAAAATGAATGTCAATTTTAATGTAAAGGCGATAAAAATTGTGGAAGCCTTTGTGGTATTTTCAAGGGAAATAGAGTATACAATACTTGATTCAAACAATTATTTTTCAACGTACCTCAAAATATGAAGGAAAATCTGTTCAAAAAATATAATGAAACTTAGAATATTAAAAATCATCTACAGGATTATGATTGTTTTCGAAAAACAAAGTTCCGAGCCAGTCTGATTCTATCTGGAAGTGATTTCGAGTAATTTCCAACTTTTGTAGGTATTCGTGTCGAACAGGTTTGCATATAAAGAGTGCCTCGGTATAACACTGATATTACGTGACGTGCGAAAATCATAAAATAATTCAATTTCAAGATAGAGCTGTTTATGGCATAATACCTTTCGCGCCCGTTTACAATACTTTTTTAATACTTTTTGTCACGGGAGGTTTTTCCGAACA
This sequence comes from Cryptolaemus montrouzieri, assembly GCA_013387265.2. Lineage (NCBI taxonomy): Eukaryota > Metazoa > Arthropoda > Insecta > Coleoptera > Coccinellidae > Cryptolaemus > Cryptolaemus montrouzieri. The sequence goes on from JABFTP020000144.1 coordinate 37,092,285, forward strand.
TTCTGGCACGCTATATCACTGTCATTTTCCATATAACAACAGGAAAGTATGCGGTAGCGATATGAAATACGTTGATTTTGATTAAGACCTTCCGATTATATTTGACACCTGATTGTATCGTATCTATCGTTTTATGAATTGTCCTACATCTTTCTTTTTATAAATGATTTTCTTGATGAAAGAGTGTGCTCTTCGTATTTATCAAAATTGATATTTTATTTTTCATTAAATAATATAATGATGTTCAAATTTTAGATACAAAGTATATTTAAAACGATGATGTGCCTTCTATATTACATTGGTGAAAGCAGGTACTTAACTCAAAAGCTGGATAATCTAAACATTTCTTCTTCAATTTCTTTCAAGAACTGAAAATATTAAGTAATGCTCACTAATTAATGTCTAATTAACTATTGAGTAAATTTCCGGAATTTTTCCTTTTTTTGATTTCCAATGGTTCAGTTTCAATCAATTATTTTCATTATGCAGTCTCAAATACAAAATCTGCTTAATGTTGCCACGAACAGTAACAGGAAGAAGCAGATTACCGAAGTTACTTGTTCTACGGATTTCATCGACCCAAAAGTAGAAATAAAATTCTTAAAACTTAGAATTAAAGATTTGGAGGAATTACTTACTAAGTCCCAGAGTAAGAATAAAATTCTCCAACTAAATAATGTGCGTATCCTTGAAAATATAAAATACAATGATAATTCAACAACAAATCGTGTAAACCAATAGATTAACCTCACTAAAGACCTCAAACTATCAAGCTCTGATATGCACATGGAGCACACCTAGCATCAGGGAGTACAGAATATTGGAAACACCGGAATCCACCAAGCCATAGAGAGGTATAAACCAGAGAAACCGAGTTCTTCTGTTAATGGACGTTGGCCGGAGATATATATATATATATATATATATATATATATATATATATATATATATATATATATATATATATATATATATATATATATATATATATATATATATATATATATATATATATATATATATATATATCACTTGTACACTGGAAAGTGGTGACGTGCCTTTGGGATTATTTTTGAATAAACCATATATTCTGTTTATTTGTGGCACATCGTAGAAGCAGTTTGAAGTACTAAAAGACCAGAAAGAATCTGCTTGATTTGCTTAATTTACTTGATAGTCAACTAGACCTAAAATGATCACCATTACTTAATTTTTTCAATTATTAAAGCAACCCTGTTTAAATATTCTTTCTATTGAGCCAAATATCTGCTTTCACCAATGTTATATATAAAACACATCATCCTTTTAAATGGTCTACTTATCTGATGACAGCCACAATGTGGTGAAACGCGTCAAGAGTTCGTCGATGTAGTGAACATTCCAACAACCTTGTTTTATTCAATGCAAAAAATTTATATCAATTTTCATCAAGTAGCGACCTTCTGAATCAAATACAAAATAGATATTCATATCATGAAATCACAACAGGCGTAACTTTCTCTCCAAATAACTGAAATTCCAATAAATTTTTTTATGCTAAGGGTATGGTTTTCTGGATAAAATATCCTCTGGGGAAATATTGTAGAAATGACTGTCATGCAAACATAATATGACCTGTATTGACAATCGGTCATAACATACCAGAAATGAGATTTTTCTCCCCTAGGCTATTCGTGTAATTCGTGATATTGCCATGTTATTGCATCAGTGTATTATTGCTTTGAAAATCGATATTCACGTGTGTGAAAAATAGAAGCACATATTTAGCAAGAGTTATTCGTTGTTGAGATACAAATAATCGATTATTCTTAGTAAGGCCATCAATGGTAAGTGTTAGAGTGGAGAAAATGTATAGAAAGACGCAAATTGAGTTTTAATCAAGATTTCGAAAGTAGTTTAGAAGCAAACGAAGGGGAGGAAGTCATTTATTCTTTGTTGCAAAGGGCAATGTGGACCATTTTGTACGAATTTCCATTGTGACCCGAACTCAAACATATGTGGAAGAGACAAGATGAGCCTGATAAGGCCAATGAACAGCTGTATGCGTTTTGTATTCGAACGTTTCACAAAATATGTTGCTTGAGATACAAATCATTTTCAGAATGTTGAACGTATTCGATGATTTTAAGTATTGAAATTTTTCTTGTGGAAGTTAGTTTATTAACCTAACAATAGATCACAGTGAGAATCACATTACTCACTGTTTGGAATAAGGGTTATAAATAGTCGACGTTTTGGTCGTATATATCCGAACTATTAAAGCATTTCTAGTGAAATTATGAAAGAAATTTCCGGTCTGTCATAAGAGTCGTAAATTACTTTAGTTTGACTCGAATAAGATATACTGAATTGGTAAATTGTCCTTCTGTCTCAACTGGTTTGAAATACTGTGACCAGGGGCTCGTATATGAGGCGCTTCTTGATGAAAATTTTTCACAATATTACGAGGTTGGTTCAAAAAGATTTGCGAAATTTGCGTTTTTTCAAAAAGCATTTATTTATTCAATGTAATTTAACAGGAGAAATGTTTGACTCTCATTTCAAATTGGCTAATGATAACGATGCGGAACTACATTCATATGGTTTCATCTAGATTTAAATTGATTTCAGAATCATTTCGTGAGCTCATTTGTTCGTGGATACCCAATTATATAAGTTTTGATTATTTCCCGAAGTGTATACTTACACTGAAATGTTGTTCCAAAGAACCAAATAAATATATTTTTTTCCTCTATACACAATACCCTTCAATTGACGTGTCACTCAAACTTTTTTGATCAATATTCTGATGTTTAGGCATGCAAGAGTGAGGAGATGACTTCCTTCACACCGAATTGTTAGTGGAAATTTTTTCTCGAAAAATGTTTACGTGAGCACGTGTTGAAAATTCTCGAATGTATCGTGAAAAATATCAAATCCATTTGTTCTCGAATGAAACACCATATATCTCGAGAACTGTGCATTGCATTAAAATAAGCTTTTTACGATAAAAATTTCAGAAATTGGTATTCTTTTTCTGACAGAAAAATTTTCTAGCTTAATATAAAAATTGACCTGTCCAAGGTTTTTCCCCAAAACTATAGGAAATACTTATGTACAGAGTGTCCCCCAAGCTCTATGGCTACCTTCGTGAGGTGTTTCGTGAAGACATTCCATGACAATTCAGTAAGAATGCTGTGGTACGAATCTTTTTAAATTTGGAGATTTTCCGCTTCAAAAATTTGATTCCCACCATTAAATGGACATGAAATCGCGAAATGCGAGTAGTGAATGAGAAAAACTGTTGATAGTGGTGACAACTTTTAGAATTTAACGCCCAGGATCTCAAATACCCAACAAAGTACGAAAATTTTGATAATTTACCGAATCGAATCGAGGTTTAGTAATATGATTCCTGGAATAATTCCATCCTGGCTGTAGTATCAGTTAACAATCGATAGATTTTGTTAATGGAATTTAAATTCATCATGGAATCAACTCCGAATTAATATTTTAATATGGCCGAAATGCCAAGGGATATAAAGCCTTTAATGAATTCAATTTCAATTTGGTAGGGTTATATCGAGCTGGTATGAATTCATCCCCATTTCGAGTGGGATGATGTGAATTGAATGATGAAAATCATCCGATATCTAAATTGAATGAAGAGATTTGATATCTTTCGCGCGTTTCATCCTTTAAAATTAATTTGAATTTTCATCTTTCAACGAGACAAAATTAACTGACTTAGCACTCATCTCCATACCTGATTACTTCATGCAGAAAAGAAAAAAGTAATCTTTTAATTTCGGAGGTTTTCACCCAATGAGCATCCATAATTAAATAAAACATGATAACCTATTTTTAAGTGAAGCGGAAATATAAATAGATATTCGCAAATAAACTAGCTATACCATTGAACTATTCAAAATATTGTTCCCTGAAGAGATTCAATAACAGTTAAGAATTTCGGTTCATTTGTTCGTTGATGATATTACTTGGAAGCTTGAGTTTGTCAGTCTCTAAAATTCACCAAAACTCTATTTTGAAATAATTATCTGTGCAAACTTTAGAATTTTGAGTCGAGAGAAGAATTATGTTCTAAGAGATGATTTGCGTAATTTGAATCCGATTTCTTATTTGAAAAGCGTCGTTTGTATTGAGTTATTCTCACAGAGGAAATTCTATGGGTCCTACCAATGAAAGATTTAAATTGCTGCAGCTCAACTTTGTGAACACCCGACTTATTATTTCAGATTAAATTTTATTTTGTATTTTCTCTATTTATTTTTGCTCTGGAAGGATTTATTGAAATCATTTTTATACAGAAAAGACATAAGTTTTTCACTTGTACTGCATTGAATTTTACTCTTGGATTTGCGGTTGGATAAATTTAATTCATGGCGGTTTTTCATCTAGATATTATTTATTTATTCATTGTAATTGTTATTGAGAGTTTCTGTTTAATTATATTCAGTTCCATGTTATAATTATCTGGAGATAAATGTGTATTAACTCATATATGGATATATCTATTAGGTTCCGCAATTTTGTGTTGATAAGTATGAAATGACAAGTTATGTATTGTTTTATTTGTATGTGATGATTTATAGTAAATCGAGAAAAATTGTTTTCTATTTTTCTTCGAAATTCTTATATCAGAAAAGTGTTATTATATATCAGTGGTGAATTGGATGTTGGGTGTTATAAATTGATAGTTTTTTCTGAAAAATTGAATTGTCTAACCGATCCTGTGAAACACACTAGAACAACAACGGTGTAACGAAACGCATCACAATTCAACCAAATGTTAGTAAAAATTAGTTAGTGATTTGTTGTTTTGTAGTTTTCTGCTACAGAGCAACTTTGTTGTTGAGTGTAAGTCGATCGTAGGACAAAAAAAGCAATAGTTTCGAAGACAAGATTAGAAAACTTAATATTATAAATACCATCATTGAAAAACATTAACTAGATATACAAATCAATTAATATTTCTATTTACTACTTAGTAAATCAAATAACTGTTATTAAGGTTGAACTTTTGCATTTTTTATTAAAAACGCCTCACAAAAAAACCCTCAGAGATAACATTTTGTTTAGAATTTGATTACTGAGCCGAAATATTATATTCCCCAAGCAGTTTACTTTGAAAATTTTGTCTACACGAAGATGCCGATGGTCCTGCTAATTTACTTTTTATTTTATTGGCAATCGCCATTGCTGATACCGAAAGCAATGATATGATATCGATATAAAATGTACACTAGACCATCAATAAATGTTCACATAGACAGTTAAACACTGAGTACAAATCTTCCAGTTGTATAAAATTCGAAGCCAAAATATATCAATGTATTATTTGATAAAAGTTGAAGAAAAACTCCAACATTCCACGATTCAACACAGGAGTCCGCAGAATACAGAATATACTATAGTACATTTCAATCTCGGAAGTGAACCTTTTCAGTGGGAGTCTGTTCAAATATTGCGGCAACTCATTGTGAAGTTTATAACCCAAGTGATTGAAAAGTCGATTTGACCCTTTTTCAATCGATGAAACTTGACGATCAAATTTTGTTTCTTTCTGGCGTTATGCGAATGCAGATTTGTTTGTTTGTTATTCCTTTAACGTGCTCTATTTCCGCCTTTCGGCCAATGACACGCCGGGGAATTCTGTCACCTCACTAACCCGGGAATTTTGCCGAACCCCTCTCTTTGCTGTCCAACACATCTCTGTTAGACAGGACCGACGGCTTTACATCTCCTCCGAAAAATGAATATTCAAGCGATTCCCAGAATCCGAAAAATCGCACCGACTTTGTGGGGATTGAACCCAGGTAACTCTGCGCAGGAGACAAGTATCATATCCACTACGCCACCGAGTCGGTTCGAATGCAGATCATTGTTTCTCAAATAATCTTCCTTGTGCTTATGGATGTAACTTAAACAAGCCAGTATGAAATTCGACGTAACCGTCAATAATTTCTGCTGAAGAGTGGTCGACAGTGATAATAGGTTATTCGACATATTTAAGATGTAAATATCTTTCTTATTTTCCGCATGGTAAATAGTGATACACATTGCCTCTTCAAGAGGCTTTCTATATATACTGCATGTGGGTCCTTTGTCTGTTGTTACACCAATTATAGTTATTGCGTCCTTACCTCGGATACAAGGGCAATTTTCTCTGTTTTGTCCAAGTTAATTTTGATTCAGTTTGTGCTAATCCACGTTTTGCCTGACTGTGGGTTTGGATGGACATGCATTGACTTTCCACACTGGAGGCAAACTCATTCAAGAATGTTGGGTCTCCGGTATAAAGTCTCACACGCCTTACTGTAAAATTCAGAAGATAATTAACAAATATGAATAATATGTGCTCAATAATTGATCATTGTTGAATACCATATCAAAGCTATGACCACCGAAATTCACTCCCCAGGACACTTTTGGTCGTCGTTTTGACAAATAGTACCTAAAAATCTCAAGAGCCCCTTCACACATGCGATAAGATTCCATTTTTCCCAATAGAGAGTCTCTTATATCACTAGCGAATGTCTTCAATAATTCGTATGCCAAAAGCTCCGCTTGTTGGTACGCATCCAGAGCCTCAGCGACTCCATCAATCAAGTTTATCTAGGTTGTAACTCTATCTGAATTCTTGTTGAATCTTCTTCAGTATTCCTTGCTTCCTCAAGAAGTTTTTCAATTCATTCTCAAGTACAGCCTCCAGAATTTTTGACATAATTGGCAGTGTAGAAATAGGGCCATAGTTATTGCAATCAGCAATGTTTCCATTTTTATGTATTGGTATAACTTTTGGTTACTTGCGCTTCTGAGGGAAAGACCGCTTCCCCCAGACATTGATTTACGATTTACGAGATAGCACAAAAAATCTTCTGCCGTAGGAAAAGCCTCTATCAGCCCAAAAAATGACAAGACATAAAAATCAGCAGTTCTACTACTTTTCATATGCCAGTATACAACTCAGAAATAGGTGTTTTCCAAGTTACATTCATTCCAATTGCTTGTTTCGCACACTTGCTGTTAAAATATCTTTGAAACATTAATTATATAAATATTACTGACCGATCATGTGTCGGCCCTACAAGCAGTTATAAGTATCTTTTTATTGATATTTTTTGTATATCGTCTTGATCAAAAATTTTTGAAATTTTAGCTTCAGAACCGATTGTCAGACGCATTCAATAAGTGTGTTTTACATGTTTTTGCAAGGTTTTCTTCAACGATATTCGAATTGTGAACGGCCAACAGTATAAAGCCGAAAAATACTTATCTAGTTGATCATTCTGAGTCAAAAATGATTATTTCAATACTTCCAGTTCCCAATATTTTTCTCAGCCACGGCGGCCATTAGAAACCAACTATTCATCTTGGAAAAAAATGAACAATGTCTTTCCTTTATTTTAGATCCTACAAATATTTATTTATACATAATACAACAGTACTATTCATGAAGGGGTGAAAGGTTTTTTACAATAAGAGGGTACTGTTATTTCATTAAAATTTTATATTTGAAATCTGAACGAACGCTCTGCTTAGGTAATTCGGATTTTTTAAAGTAAAGTCTTAGTGAGGTAAACTATTGCAGTCTTGAAGCCAGGAGGTCCATATCGCCAACAAAGTCAAGGTTACAGATGACGAAATCCAGTCCGACAATTAGCCACAACGGTTTCTCATCTATTCAGTGTCGCTAATAGGGCATACACAAGACAGACGCCTGCCTCACAGGTGGGCCCGTATGTATTCCCGTGACCGTGGGTTACTTACCGTACATACCTACAGGAATACTAATATTAGTATAACATAGAGAGGACATGTGTCCTGCTGTCGGTGTCACCGAACTACGTTACGCGCCACAAAAAGCGGCTATTGGGAATCTGCGGCCCGTGAAATCTACCGACACAATGCAGATACGCCGCATGCGGATGCGTGCAATTCGTGATCCTACGAGTGGAAAAATAATCCTCGAACCAACAGATAACATTCAGATGTTGATTGATTCGATAATTGGGTAACTAAAATTCTGACGAAATTGTAGAATTCCAAAAATTTCATAATCGGAATGAATTACACATTTTCAATTTGTCTATGATATAACGGAACATATGGGTGATAAGATCACGTTGCCGATTGCATCGTAAAAAAACTCGATTGCAGAATGTAGTGTGCCCGATCTTGTGTAAAATCTGCGAACATTAGGGGACAGAAGTATCCCAATCTCCGGGCCATATTAGCTGCTTGTCATACTATTTACATTGTCTCGCTATTGTTACAGATAGAGATGTTATATCGCTCTTTTCATACCCGATCAAAATTTAGTAAAGCCCCTTTCGCACGACAATGCGCGTCGCATCAGTGCAAATGGATTTAATTACGCTCCGTTGTATCAGGATTATAGAGGACAATTTCCCATTTTGTCAATTCGAAAATCAATCTCTGGAATTTCACGCTATGTGGACCGAACACGTTGCGGTTGGTATGTTAGCTACTTGCACGCGGTTTTAGCTCCGGAACGTCCGAATTTGTTTCTTTGAGTTCGAACGAGGCACAATTGAATTCAATTATTCTAATAAAGATCGATTACGAAATACAAATTAGCGATGATTTAACGTATATTGTAGAAAAACTGCTGTCCCTGAATTAATGAAATGGGTATGTGAGACACGAAGTTCAAAAGATCTAAGTGACCAATTTGATGGTTCTGCAGATCAATTAATTCATTATGGCGTATTCAATATCTTGTTAGCATGATTGTCTTAGAAATACTTTCGATGTACGATGGACCATGGTCCAAATATCCAGCTTGAATGAAAAATTGTTTCCACTTATTTCCAAAATTCCTGTTTACAATCCTTCTGGTACTTCTTATGACCAAATAACACCTACTTCATTTAAATGATAAACTTCCATAAATATTGCCGCCAATAGGCGAAATTCATATTGATTTTAAAATCATATAGGTGACAATTATTAAAATTACAATACATCGCAATACTGATTTTCACAATTTATCGGTATATTTGTAATGTGTTATCATTATTGGTATATGATGTACACCAAGTTTAAAGGCCAGACAAGCACTGGAGCGTTAGCTATTCGCGAAACTGCATCCAGCAGGCACAGAGAGTGAAGTTGCGGTAGATGATAGAACCACTATGACTCCTAAAATATTTCTGTTTGATCCAATTTTTGTTTTGATCATTTTCCGATTGCACTTCTAGTAGCCTCTGTATCAATTCATTGGAGGGCGCCAATTGTATATCTATATATATACTTGTTCTTGATGCACTCAATTGGATAGATATGTATAGGTGGCAGTCTGGCTTGGTGAAAGGGTGTGCAACACTGACGGGGTCGAATGGGGTCAAACGAGACCGAAACTGCAGTCTGTTTTTTCATATTTTGGAAATCTTACCAGACTATACGTATAGTATGTGGCCATGGTTGGCGATGATTATGAGTGGGTCGGAAAAACAGCTCCTTCAGGGAAGGATATATTTAACATTTCAAAGATGGTTGAATATTGTTCTTCGAATAAAAAAGTCTTCAACCTGTTGACACATATAGCGATACATTTCTCATGTTATCATTACTGAGATATCATCACAATATATAATGTGAATGCTTTGGGGACTAATCTGTCCACTATAAGTGGTTTGAGGATTTGCTAAAGGTGAACTTTCGATGCTAGATCACATCAGAGCAGTGCAAGATTGTTGATGTTAAGAAACGTCCACCACATATAAGCGAGGAAACTGTGTGAAACTTACTTCATGAATCTAGAGATGTTTGGTTTAGAGATCTCGTTGAATTGGGTAATGAACTGAGGACCCCTCTGTTATTTACCTGTGAATCCAGATTTAGTTCACTTCCAGGCAGAAAACATATTCACGTCAGCTGGTCAATGTTTGGAGACTGAGACTGCTCAAGAAGTTCACAACTGCCAACGCGGCATGATGATGATCTGTGGTTATATAAATCTATGCTGAAGGAATATCTTATTTTGCCGGAGATATTTCAAAACGCTTCAACTCATATAGTTCTGATTCTTAAACCATTCCTGTTCTTGCTCTCTTGCAGATGCGTTAGGACGAAATTTAATCATCTGACCTGCTTACTATCGAACACTTGTGAGGCATATTAGTAGAAGAATTTCATCACATTACATTCTCTTCAACACCAGGAATCCAGTATCCCCAGTATTTGAAAAAAAAAATTAAATTGATCCAGAACACCTGGCAATTTGAGTATACGAAATTGATAGCCAATGTAGCAAAACCGAAAGAACTCTGCTGCAATTGTGCCCAATTTTCAAGCAGCTGTGGGTAAAGGATTCCTATCTTTGGATGATAAGGCATAGAAATATCGACCTACCCTACCATTGAAGCTTCAGCAAATCATGGAAGGAAGTGTTTATAACTTCCTTTAAGATCTCCGGTCTCATAACCGAATCATCATGCCTGGGATATGTGTTTGTGACCCCGGGATGACTAATGCCACACCAAATGAAATGAGAAACAAATCGTCTTAACTCCGGAATAACATTTCTGAGAAATCTAATTAGCTGAAAAGGGCTTTCCTTTTCATTTTATTCAATTAATTTTCAAAATAAAAAGTAACAATTTCAGGTAAAAATAGTATTATGATATCATAAATTTTCTTCTGGTTTACAATAGTTACAAATATTATACAAGGTTGGTTTCAGAAATACGTGACATAACAAAGAGTACACAAAAATTTGGAAAAAATATCTTTATTTTTCATTTTAACTCTAAGTACTCTTTCCAGAAGTTCAATAATTTCCATACCATATTTATAATCTGAATCGTCCAGCAACTCAAAATAGCCATTAATTGTCGATTTCGTTTCATCATTGTTGGAAAATTGTGATCTGGCTTATTGGGTGCATGAAAAAGCAACTGAAACTTTGACTCATATATTTTGCCCGTTGCTATAATGAATCTATGGGCTGGTGCATTTTCTTGAGGAAACAAAACTGTTTTCAGCCTAACGTGGCTGTTTTTTCTTGATTTCATTGACATTTTTTCTCCTGTTTCCAGACAAGCAATGAAAATTTATACAAATAACCGACACCATGACTTTGCCTGCGGATGAAACGGTCTTCGCCTTCGTGTTGTCCCGTTTCTGTCCATTGTTTTGACTGTTCTCTTGATTCAGGAGTGCAGTGATCGACCCATATTATGAAACGATATGAGAAGTCGGTTTTATTGCTGTAAAATATCACTAAACACTTTATTGAAACATTTTCACGATGCTGTTTTCCCTGTGTGAGCAAACTAGGCAGCATCTTGCACACAACTTTCTCATGATCAAATTTTCGGTTAATGTGCGATGTATAACACTCTTCGAATTATTCATCATGTGTACTAGGTCGTGCACTTTCAGTCGGCGATCTTTCTTCTTTTTGGATTTCATTTTCTATTTCTGGCATGTTGCCTCATTTGGTAGACAAATAAGATGCTCATCTCGAACGGCCCTGTTCAAAGTTTGCTTCCCAATATTTTATTGTTTCTAACGAAGGATCAGAGTCTCCAGAGAAGAATTTAGTTTAGCTTTTATGTGGGTTGGATTGATATCTTTCAAATAAAACTATTGTATGACATAACGATAACCAATTTTTACACATTCACCACACGACTGCCAAATAAATACGCAGCGTCTTCAAAATTGAAACATATTCAAATGAACACCGTAATAATTTCGAACAATTACCGGCAAGTCTGCCTGCGTAATTTTGGAACCCCTCTCGTAGCGTTACTTTATATACTAATTGGCCACTTATATTCCTAACTTTCTTACAGCATTTTATTTTCATCCTGCCGTCACAAAAATTATAAATATTTCAGAGTAGATACATGAATTTGCGTATGTTTCCCATCAGTTGCAAACAATTCAAAAATACTATTCCACCCTCGAGTTATGTCTGTCTAATTGTGTTTCGCCCCTCTAAAACACCGTTTGCTACAAAACCCTAGACCTCGTAAAATAATTCACTTTTTTTCACGATACCAGATACTCTGTAAATTCAGACGATGCGTCAGTTTTTTGGTAACATATGGCACTTTATAAATCTGTATTTCATAGCACTCGAACACGAGCCAGGAACGATCGGTGTAATATTTCTAAGTATCCTTGACAATGTACACACGGCGAGACTGTCATTTATGGGGGAATAGAGACACGTGATTCATATTAGTAAATATGGTATTTTAAACGCCTATTTATCATTAACTTCGGCATTCGTACGAGTTCAAGTTAATTTGAGTCCTCAAATCAACTGACAAGTTTCATTAATATCAATGGAATAATTAGTGGTAGAGAACTTTTTATGGCTCAATCTCAGGGAGGTCTTTATATCATTGATTGCTTCTCCTTTTAATTCCTTGACTGAAATATTCGTTATGGTCTCTGACAGTTCCAGATTTTTTTCTAGAGGGATTCTCGAAGAAATTGTAGCTTTATTTATTTCTCACTATATTCGTTTCTGTGCACAAGGAATTAGTTGAATATATTCTTACAGAGAGTGAAAATAGTTCTAATAATGAAATAAAGTAAAATCAATGCTTGAAAAACAAATTTCATGCTGACAAATTCCTAATTCTCTCTGGCAGACCTACCTACTACGAAAACGACCGTCTATGCTCTTGTGCGGAATTTCAGTCATAATAATGAAAGTATCTCTACCAACTGATGAAAGTTTTCTGACTGCGGCTGATGGTCACGTAGAGTTTTCAGTAAATTTTAGGCATGCTCGATGGGATTCGGAATCGGGGAACGTTGAGGAAGAGAATCATAATCAATTCCGATATCTTACAGGGCATTCACTAATGAATTTGAGCGACAACGGCGGGTGTTATCGATATTATAATTTTTCACTTAAAATGGCTCAAAATTTAGTAAAATATTTTGAATACTATCTTGGGTGTTTTGTTCTCACTTATTGCTTCTCCAGCCGTCGAATTCGCTACAAATCATATCTTGATTCATCTCCTAAGACAACGAAATTAAAATCTCATTCTTTTTGTCAATGTTCATTGTCATGAAGCATATTTCCTAGTTGCACATGAATGTGTGTGAATTTTGATACTAGCTTAAATATGACTCTTTCAAAGATTGTTCTATTCACTGCGTTTAAAACTTCAAGGTAAGTTAATTCACTACTTAATGCATGCAGCCGGTAACTACCTTCCAAAAGTTTCAAAACAAAAATCGATTTGTTTTGCCTTTTGACAATAATCTTGAAAATAGTCAAAATATTCAAGGTGGCTCATTTTAGTTAAACAATGATCTTTTACGAAATAGATTCGTCAAAATTACTTTTCTTATACACCATTGTGAAGAGTCTTCAAAGAATATTCAATGAGGAATTGCTTTGCCCTATTCAATTTTGAGGTGTTAAAGCGCCCCTTTTTAGGGAGTTCCTCGTTAAAGTTACTTGTAAGTCAAAAGAGGTCCCCCAAACAAAATCAATCAAAGTGCTTCGTCAAATTTGTCCAATCACAACGAGAATAAGAAATACAGGGTGATTCGTTTGAGATATCTTGGTCCTTATGAGCTATAATCTACCATAGAGTCTAAGAGGAAATAAGTTGAAATTATTTCATTTGAGATTGTCACTTCAAAAAAAAGATTTTCGGGTAAAAAAAGCTGAAAAGCAAAAGTTTGTGTAATTTTCGAAACAGGTGAGAATAACCATTCCTGTCAGATTATAAAAAGCTTTTTTTTCTGTGTGAAATATATAAGGGACATGAGGAAAATTCGCACTGTACAAAGATGCCTTATTTACATGAAAGCCTTCAGACCGTCAACAGAACGAAAAGATACAACATGTATATACATTTTATCGACATACGCGATCAGAACCCATTTCGTTAAAACTTTTCATATCCGATGGGACGGGAAGTCGAATAACGAACATAAATATTCGAATATTCGAAAGGCGGATGAACACAAGCCATATGCAATTCCATAAATCCAATTTTATTAATAGAATTTAATGCAACGGGACGGCTCTTCATATTATGATTGTCTCTCTATCTGGAATATTTTCAATCAGGAACTTGAGTTTGGATTGTGTTTCGCTCCATTTGAGTTTTCGAGTGCTTTGGCAGTTTGCTGGAGCTGTTATTGTACGTCAAGTCGAATGAAAAGAATTAAGAAAACTTTGTAATGTTGCTTTTATTCAGGGAACTAACTAAGTAGGCGGTTACTAGAAATAGTTTACTTTTACAGTGTTCTGAATTTGGAAATTTCAACAACGAACTGTAGTTTCATTCAAAGGTTCTCATTCTTGCAGGAAAACTTGAAAATAATGCTGAAAAGGTTAATTTGATTTCAATCATGTCCCGCTTTTTTCAAAATTCGTTTCAGGAGATATCGTTCATCTCAAAAGTTTTAGCATGAATTACTTTATGAAATTATCATGAACGAAAACAATTTCCTGTGAAACATTATTATTTCTCTTCCCAAACAAACGTACAGTGCAAAAACTCAGGGATATCAGAATTATGAATATGTTATCTCGTTGAGAGGTTTCATGTACTGGAGATATCAGAATAGTTCGTTCATGGCAGATATTCAAGATAACCGTGAAACGAAGAGGACCAGGTCAATTTTGTTTCCTAAATATTCATTTTCACAAAAGAAGTAGCGCAGAATAGAGAAATCTGCAATTCTGTATCTCTTATATTAACTAAGATGCCATTCAAACGCATCAAAAATGGGACACCTTGTAGGGATGTCAAGGAAGTGAGGAAAAATTTCCAAAAATCATGAATTTTCAGTTACATTACAAAAAAAATTACTATTATGAATTTATAGGGAACCCTTGGGCGTAAATCTGACCTGTTCAGTGTTTCTGGATCCTGTGGCTAAAATCTATTAAATATTTTCATACTTTTTTCGTTGTTTGTTTTCGCACAGTTTATGAGTGGATCAAGCACCAATAATATTCAATTGCACGATCAACATTAAAAAACGTCGAATAAATTCAGTATATGTTATTGTAGTTAGATATATGAGTTTTTTGCTTGTTTTTTATTCAACTTAATCTGTGATAATTGACAAAGAACTTTTAGAGTTTGATCCCTTTTTTTAGCCTCTTGCCTCGTTTTTCCTTAATCCGGTCCTGTTATCCACAAGGCCGTTCCTGTTATACTAATCACTCGGTATTCATAAAATTTGGCATGCTGGATAGCAATTTTTCATTCATGATGAAGAAATACTTCACATCTAATTTTCAAAAATGTACTTATATTTTTACTGCTTTTTTCACTTTCTTGCTATAGTTGTCAACAATAATTGTATTTTTTCCTCGAAGTAGGATGCCAATATAGAAATAGACAAATAACATTAGCACCTTGTCAATTTTTGAAACAATTCAAAACACTAAATCGATTATCATCAGAAAAGTTAACTACGTTTCGAATATTAGCCAATTATCTCGGAATCTAGGGGAAATATTAACGAAAATTGATTTTTTTTTTTAAAGTTCAATCCTGTGTATCTGAATTGAATGAAATGAGGCGTTTGCGGAACCATGTTCATACGTACTTTTGCTTTTAAATTACCTGGAAAATCACTGCCTCATAAACACCTCAAAAAAGTCTAGGGAACACTTCTGAATATCGATATATCGTATCCAGAACGATCAATATGGATGTTTTTTTTTAAGAAATGAACACTTCCCTCAATTTCTCACCAAATTATGTAGAGTGCCGCAACAAATTTCAGTTTTTTTTTATAAAAAACTAAAAATGCAGCAGATGCGACGCTGCTCTATAATCATTTCATGTATTCAGTGTTTGAAATCAGTTAGTTGGCACTTTGTTTCTGTTGTAAGCACAAATAAAAGATTCAAGTTTTGTGATTCAACCATGGAAAGACGACATTTGACTAGAGAAGAGATGTTACGAGCCGTTGGCATGCTCCAAGCTGGGAGCTCACAACGGGAAGTATCCAGGGTTCTGGGAAGTAGCCCCAGTGTCATAAACCGTTTATGGTCGCGTTTCAAAGAAACAGGTAGCGTAGAAGAACGCCATACTGGTCGTTTCAGGATTACTACAGTCGCCCAAGACCGATTTTTGATTTTACAAGCCAGAAGAGATCGTACTACCACAGAATCTCAATTAGCTCAAGAGCTATCACGAGTTCATAATGTACAAATTTCCGACCAAACTGTGAGAAATCGACTGCACGAAGGTCAACTCCACTCCAGAAGTCCTTTAAGAGTTCCACAACTGACCCATGGAAATCGCGCTGCTCGTTTAGCTTGGTGCCAAGAACACGTAAATTGGGATTAAGAGAGTTGGGCAACAGTTCTCTTCAGTGATGAATCTAGATTTAGTTATTATCCCGATTCGGGAAGAATTCGAATATGGAGGGGAACCTGGAAAACAAAACCGTATCCAGCATGCTCGAGAAGTTTGGGGAGGTATACGCCTTGGTGGAAGAACTGACCTCGTTTTCATACAGAACAACTTCACGGGAAATTCTTACGCAAATAAGATAGTTTTACCTGTAGTGGTACCGTATCTCCAAACAATGGGTCAAAATCCGCTCTTCCAACAAGATAATGCCCCTCCTCATCGCGCAAGAGTTGTCTTGAACGTTCTTGAAGAGAATGATATCGATCCTCTACCGTGGCCATCCTGCTCCCCAGATCTGAATCCCATCGAGCATGCGTGGAACACCCTAAAAAGAAATCTCCTGCGTCAAAACGTCTTCCATCATGAACAGGAGCTTCGATTAGCAGTTCAGGGGGCTTGGAATGACTTAGGCCAAAATGTAATAGACAATTATTGAGCATGCCGCGACGATGCCAAAGTGTCATTAATAACAGAGGTGGACCTTCTGGGTACTGAAAAATATAAGTGCTTCCATATCGTTTCGAAAATATTACTTCAGGATTTTTTTTGTGTTTTACCAAATTTCGTCATTTTCAAATTTCAAATTTTTTTTTATAATAGGTGCTTTGGAGAATTAAATATTATTTTGTTTTCTTGAGAATACATTATATACAATACATCCTAACAAAAACCGAAAGATTTCTATAAATTCGAATCATCAAATTCATATTTTAAAGATATTGGTAAGTGTTCCCTAGACTCTTGTGAGGTGTTTACTGCAGTTGATTTAGATAATTTCCTGAAAAGTCCGCTGTATATTCTGATTTCTTCATTCAGGTTGATTTCGAGAAATGTCCCAGCGTAATTATTGATTCAAAAACTCAAGCGTTCAATAACATTTATTTACCTATTTCAATATTTATATGACTTTGTTAATATTAAGAATGAAAATAAATTTACACCAGAACAGCTCCCTCCAGAGGAGGGCAACGATGGAAAATAGATATATTTTCCAATAAACGCCTATGTGGTGTGATTTGAAGCGAAGACCTTAGCAGGGGAGTTATTAAGCGGTTGGCTTCGAGCCAGAGGCGTTTTGAAATTCATATTTGCAAAGTTAACATTGGTTCACCGACTCATACAAAGCAGCATCCCGACGTTCATTGCTACGCCCTTTGTTTCGGCGCATCTCTGCCCGCCAGATATTAATTTCCGTTATGCCTACTTGATATGAGTATAAATGAAGATACTGTAAATCATTTGATACGTGAACGCTTATCAATCAAAATGATATGACTTTGGAGTGGGAAACGATTGAGCAATATTCATTTTTGTATAAATCACTCTATTTTCGTATTCTTTTCGAATGCCTGTTCAGGTCGATCTATCCCATCCATTAACGAAACTGGTCGAAATTAATTGGACAACTCCGTATTAACGACTCATTCACAAGGTGGTCCCTCAATTTTCAGAAGCAGCTCGCTAAATGAGATGGCGGAATACTAATGGACGTATTACGGTCAGATATTTCAAAGCAATGCTATCTCGAAACGGTTTTACAAAATCGATTGCTACCTTTTTCAAAATATGCCAATAAACGCATAACAATTCCTTGTTCATTCCTGGTTTCGAAGAATCGATCTCAGGTGATTTCGGTACGAAAGGCTTCGATTTTTAATGTATGAATGTTGTTTTTATTCGATCGCATTGGTATACGGAGGTTCGTCAAGAATTCGTTTGATTGTTGCCATCTGTAAAGATGAAAACAACGTACCCAGAATAAGATAATAATCTCCAAGAATCCAGTAAAAATATTGCTACAGCTTCATATATATTTTTTTCCTACAATCCATTCCTCCTGTTGAAGATGCAAGATTGCATTTGTCAAATGTTCAACCTGCTTGTGCATTTTTACACAAAAATGATATTGTCTTTAGATGGCGAATAATTAAACCAATAACAGGAAAATGGACTCAATGAACCTAACGTATCATAAAGAGTCTGTCTAGATATAGACAAAGTTTTTGTGCGAAGCGGAAAGTTCATTGGTTGAACCGCATATATTTTGATCGCTCATACATTCCTTGCATTCAATTTACAAGATTTGAATGAATGAAATACACTGTCGAAGAATCTTCAGACATACATTAAATGTTTGAAATAACTTCTGGTAATTCAATTCATGCAAGAGTGCATTTTTTGGATTAGTTTCTAAATCAACATGGACAAAAAATTGCGTTAGTTAGGTAGCGTTTGAAGTTCTCATAATTTATGCTTTTGGACCCAGGAAATCACCATGTCATCATACAAACTCTATACCAGCTTCTGTGTCAAGATCTGTGCCTGAAATTTTGTTGAATTTTGGGACCATTTGTATTTATATTTCTTCAAAATAACTTTCCAGAAATTTTGGAGAAAGTTTCACTGGCAACTTTCCAGAACACGTGGCTTATGCACGATGGTGCTCCACTGTATTTCAACGAGGAAGTTTCAATGGGTTCATCTTAATCAATTCACATGTTGAAGATTTGTACCACAAGGGTTTATTGGGACAGCCAATTAGAACTGAGGTTTTGGATTATTTTATATCTGAAAGATCTTTCTCGCCTTTCAAAATTGAGAATTTCACGAAATCTTTCTTGTCATTCCAAATCCATGGTTTTTTGCAGATGTGAGTTCTCTAGTTCATTGCACTTGCGTGTATGTTCGTATAAATTATTCCGACAATTTGTATTGTATTGTATTATTCTAATGAAATAGAGAACAACCACTAAATTCATTTCAGAATACAAAAATCTCTTGCTGCGAAAGCCTAAACATGCATGAGTAATATTTTCTCACTTCGATGTAAATAAACTTTTTTCTTAGGATACTTTGAAAATTACAATAAAAAATGTTTCCAGTAAAATATCACTCTTTTAAAGGGGGTCCCAGTGGACTGAATGCAAATTCTTATTCGATCGAATAATTTCTAATTTGAGAATTTTAAACATCTTCTTGAAGCGTTTCCTGTATAATTGAATGTTTTCAAACTCTATTTCAGTTCGATCACTTTCAATTTCATTTCAGAATTTCGCTACACCTTACACTCTTCGAGCCTATTTTATTTTCAATCAGATTTGCGATAATTCACATTCTTACAGAAGAGTTATAAATGTTGAAGGTAGTTCATCACTATCGCAACTGAAAAACGAAAAATGCAAACTTTTAGAATTTCCCTTTCATTGAACTTTCCAAAAATTCATGAAAATACATTTAACTAAGAAAATTTCACCGTTTGAGAAATTTTTCTTTTCAATTTTGAATAATGGTCATAGCGAAAAATGTTATTTGAAATTGAGATTTTTCTTGTCGAGTTCTATCAGATTCCGGAGAATTTTTACATGTGTATTAAGATTTTTTACCAGCAAAGGTTGTCTATCACAAATAATTATCAAAAAAAGATCTTATAGACAACGAAATTTCCGATATGAAAGTTCTAACTTCCGAACACTACCTCTGTCATGCATAATTTTGATTTGACGTATATATAAAACTCCAAGTTGCTCGCATGGCCTCGAGTATAATACCTAAAATATTATTTTTATAGTACTAAGTAATAAATGAAAACTTTAAATTATGCCAGTAGAAAGAATGAGGTAGTTTCTTGTCTAATTTCTATTGTCATCTTCCCTTGAATGTATGTGTATTCTATAAACAGTCCTTTTTTGTGAATATTATTCCTTGAATTTCAATTCAAAGGATTTTCTTACATCCATATTGTCCATGTTCGACAAATGGGGAGTACCATCTTCCGACAAGTCGGTAATATCGTTAAAATTGGTATTAAATACAGCTAAAATACCAAAGCCCATTCGGACTTTATCAGTCGTAAATCTGATGGTGCTTTTAACAAACTGGGACGTGCATGGTTCATTGGGTAACGGCTGAAAACGCCTTATTGGTTTTGTTCGGAAGTTTTGTCATAGTACATTCGATATTTTGCGACTATAAAGATGACAATACCGTCACATAAAGGATGTAGGATATAGTTTTCTTCGGCATTCAGTTTCGAGGGTACGCAAGAATGTCATAATAGGATGGGACGGTTGTCTTCTTTCTACTTTGAGCAGATATATTGAAATACGTTTTCAGACGTATTTGAACTTTGGAAAATATAATAAGATGTCATTGATTTCCTATATACGGCTAAGTCATGCTATTTTATATCTGGTTCTATTGAATGTTGAAAGGATATTTACCATTCAGAGCTTTGTGTGCGGCACTTTTTATTCATTCTTTGTCGCAATAATGTTGGTTATGCAAGTGAATGGCAATCATACGTATTGAAAAATTTTATGTACATGATAATTAGAAGTTGTGTCGTTATTTTTAAGAGATGAAAAATATTTTATGCTAAAGATATGCTTACTGTTACTAAGAAGGAAATATATTTCATTTACTGATTCTGTAATTTGGAGCTATTTGTCGAATAAATAAAAATATATATCACAGACTATACAGGGCGCAAAAATATACGTCTTCGATATATTTCTTCATTGGCAATATACCTACTTCATCATTGTTCTAGCAGAAAAACAAACAAAACAAACAAAAGCAGAATACAACCAAAACAGTTACAAAATCAGAATGATATGATGATGATACCTGTATCGCCAACATGAAACATTTTTCAGCAGAATGAAACAAATATCTTCATTTCATATTCTTAAAGAAGTAGATTTTTCCGACAGAGAGCTATTGAATAGCCAGAAGATCCCTTTTTGTGAAGTAATTCGAAACCCAAATTGTTTTAGAATGTACCAAGAAATATTGAAGATCTGAATTGCTGCATGAAGAACGAAACAGAATGTTCATAAAAAATCTGATTCTATATTTGGCTATTGTCTAGTTTGAAACGTTAACCATTTTGAGCATTTACTAAGATGAGATCTTTATATCCATCTTCACTATTGTTAACTTGTTATTCTTATTTCATTATTGATTGTTTTTGTTGTATTCTTCTTTTGTTCTCCTCGTACTATCCGCTCTAGATATTTAAACCATAATCTTCTTTTTTTGACTGAATTAAGATTACCTTTAGGAAAAATTTCTCAATTGATCAGTAGACACTTTCAAACAGCACTACAGCACAAAACTCTAGAAACGTTCCCGTGGTATCCTACACGCCATATATTACCATTTAAAAAATATGCGAATCACGTCATATTTCAGGCAGGTATCATATGAAGTTCAAATAAGTGTCATCAAAAGATACTGTATGGATTTAGTTGTTACTCTTTGGTTGGTAATGTTTACAAGCTACAAATAAATTATGAACTCTCTTTTATCATTGGATAATAGGAAACTAACTATGAAGTGCTGTGGTATTCATAAATTGATCCTCTGGCTAAATTTGGCTAAACCAGATAAGTTAAAATGTAGCAAATAACCATTCCAAATTGAAAACCAAAATTGCATTCAGACCTCGTAATAAATTCTCATCACTCTTATTTGTTGCTAGAAGTTCTATGGAGAGTTCAAATAAAACAAGAGTAAGTATAAGTTATCTTGTCCAGACTACGATAATTTTTACTTAGGTCAGACTGATCGTTGTTCAAAGTAAAACATAGAGAACATCAAACTTGGTCACTTTTTTCCTAGTAATAGATAATTTGAAATGCTACACATTGCCCCCAAAAATAGATAATTCAATCAGAATCAACTGATTAGAATCAGTTGAAATTTTCAATTCAGTCTTCAATGAAAATTTTCAGATAATAAACGTCTAAACTGATTTATGTTTATTCCCAATTTTGATGTATTCAAATAACTTGCGCTCAATAGTTAGTGAGCTATTCACCTACTATATAATTTTTCCAAATTCAATGAGGACCTATTTATAAAAACCACGACACTTTGTTCTTAGTTGCATACCGTTCAATGATAAATAATAATTCGAAACCGAAGTAACAGTGATCTATATTAAGTTGTAATAAAAAACATGATTAATTGAAACATAGCAAAAATTTTAGTCATCAGTTTTCATCAGACGGTTATTATAAAAATATAAATACAATGCAAGATTGTCTCCTACAAAATAGTGCCCTTGGGAAGCCACATAGCGAAAGAGACGGTCCTTCCAATCAGCATAGCATTGCTGAAATTTGGATACCGAAATAGCCTTCAGCTGGTCGGTTACACCTGTTTGGATATTTTCAACTATACCGAAATGAGTTGTTCGACGTGTATTTCAATTCTTGGGAAGAGGAGAAAGTCTCAAGGACTCAAGTATGGTGAATAAGGAGGCTTAAGGCCCTCAGGGATGTTTTTAGTGGTTCAAATTTCCATTATTGAGATTATAGTGAAACATGGCGCATTGTCGCGTTGTAACACCCAAGACTCTTTTTCAATCTTCTTCAAGAACCTCTCGTTAAAAGTGTTGATTAGCCGTTTGTGCTCGAAACATAAACTGTCTGAGGACGATTCCGTAGCTGTCGGAAAATCCAAGCAGCATGTGGTTGATCTTTGACTTACTCATTCGTGCTTTTTCGAACGATGGAGTGGTTCCAGTGTACCACCCCTTGTTGTCGCGTTTAGTTTATGCAAACACCTAAGTTATGCATAAATTTTGGTATTAGCTTGCCTATTTCAAAAGACATGTCCTGTACTTATATATTCCAATATTTCAATTCAAGATTAAATATCAAATCAACTTGTTTATAGAACATTCACATTGAGATGTAAAATAACGTTTATAGACCAAAACATAATATTTATTTGGTGTAGAAGCAACTTTTATCTGATATCGCTTGTTTTCTTCATGGAATATGGGCTAATTTAATACAAATAGAAATAAAATTCATATCGTCAATTTTACTTCATGACTATCTTTGTATATTATTCTTGTTTCCCATTCGGTACAGTTTCGGTAAAAAAATCGATGAGATACCTTAGTTGAATTTAGTTTACTACGTTCTCGAAATGAATGTTTGTTCTAATTCAGGTTCCCATTCAGATTTCGTGAGGTACGACTTGAATGACAATTCAGCTATTTATATAACTTCATAGTAATGGTTTTACATTGAGAAATAGTGTTTCCTTATCCATTACTAGATGTAGAAGTCCCTCTCTCCATTCGGATCTTCGATAAGATCTAGAAACCGTTCTAAATATGCCCCACACTTTATTACAAAGATATTATCTGAATTTCTGTTCTGCGTGGGTTATTTTGACGTGGGATAAATCTCCAAGTCTAACTAATTATCTCTGGACGCGATTCCTTCTAGAATCGAGACGAATTTTTGTTCGTCCCAGTCGTCTCGCCTAATTAAATTATGGAATTTGTTAATATTTTGCATTCCTGCTAAGTGGATTTCAGAATAACGACAAACTTACTCAAATTTAATTATTTCCATCGGATTCACTAAGAATTGGGTCTTAATCAGTTGACCCACAACCTGGGAATTATTTGATTTGTTTGATTTGAAATTATGAGCAGGAAGAAAAGGCACACATTAAGGACCTTTACTGAGGTAAGTGGTCATAATCTATGGTACTGTAGGACATGTTACGGAAGATCTTTCTGAAGCAATTCTTATATTTCATCAGAAGTGTGGATAATGCCTCACTGCTTTTGATTATTGATTTCGACAGCAGATACTGAGCATTTGAGGTTTTTAGCCAGACCACATTCAGATATCGTTCAGCCAGAATAGATAGTTGTCAATTCCATTGTAACAAAACTATCGTATTGCGAGGCAAGATACTCGGAGGAAGAATTATCTATATGTTTTTTTGTAGGCTGGCCATATTTGCTGCGAATAATTGTTTTAATTGTGACTTGCTTTCCAAAATTATAGTCTATAGATAAACGTCCATAGATCCGCATCGGACGCATCGCACGCAACGGATTTTTGTATGCTGTATAGAATCTAAAGTAACTGTGTCATCTTCTCCGCATCGTACGTATCGGACAAATTGGTCTATCTGCAAAATCGATGCAGTTGCTTCGAGGAGCAACTTGTGCAATGTCTACCGATAAGTTCACTTGCTACGAAATGTGGTGATACGTGGCCAGCTGTGTCGATATTCCGATTACGTCGTATACAGTAGATGTAGATCTATGGACGCTTACCTGAGTCGAATTATTGCACAACTCTATCGCAACAAGCCGATCAAAACTTAAGGACTCTATCAACAACCTTTGTTTCCTCATCGAACTTAGTTTAGTTAATATAGTTAAATTTGGATTTCTTCATTCTTATTTTATTCCTTTTCTCTTTTCATTACTATTAGGATCTTGGCTATCATTTCCTGTATACATAAGCTGCCAGCGTGAATGGCTTCTCTTCGGAGCCATTTCTTGGTTCTTGACTTGAGATGCCTGAGCAGGGCTCTCGTGTAACGGTGCATTATGTCTACAAGGAAAAACTCTGAAGCCTTCTTCTAAGGTTTCAAAGTCAGCAAAATCAGCATCGACCACGCTGTCGTTATCATAATCTAAGCTTTCTTCACTATCTGCATCATCACAAATGCAAGTTTACGAAACAGCCTAAAAAATCACAAGTACGATCAAGATATAAATAAGTCTTAAAAAAATTTCTTCTTCGCCTGAAGTAGTTTACAGCAATTAAAGAATTTTTGCCATCAAAAGCGAGAAAAACATGAAGTGTTTCGGCAGCATTCCAAAATACGTAAGTTGCATTATTTGGTACAAGTCCGTAAGCTCTGATTGTTAATCAAGGGCTACAGTATTCGATTACGTTCAAGAATCAATTCTAGAAGTTTTATAAACGGTCAAAAAATATGTTAGTCACAGTCCCCAGCACGTCTATTGCGAAGCTTTCAACTAACATTCTTGCAGATTTTAAGAAGAAATAATCTCAGAAAATTTTTCACTTTCGGAACTTCTTCGAAGACAGGATCATGCGGTGAACAAAAAAAAGTAGTGATGGAGACATTCACTCAATCTTCTTGTTATACTTGAAGGTGATTAAACAAAAGCAATATTTCTCAAAGTAGAATAGATACTTGAAAAGCACCTGTTTGAGACAGCAATAGAGGATTGGGCTCACGCTGATTAACAATATTTCACAACGAAAGGAATTACACCCATACATGCACGTGTATATTATTATCATAATTTATTTTATATAGCCCGAGGTGCAAGCGTGTTCAACATTAATCTAATATTGTAGAACTTTTTACAGGTGCTTTTCTTGCTAATGAATTCGAAGTGCGTAGATCAAATGGCCTGAGAATTTCAACTTATGATTTATTCGACTCGAAACGTTCATAGGCAAGATTATAACATAAACTTGAATGCAGATGGTTAACTATCACATCAAAATATTCGCCTGTTCTTTTTGAGTATATTTTATGTGTCTCAAAAAAAAATCAGTCCCCGAGACGTATAAATATAACAGTGGTATATTTATGACAAGTCTCAGTATATCTCCAGAGAGAGTTTGTGGTAGTAGTGCAAATTAGGAGAATATTTCTTTGGCTTGGCAAGCCTATCACGTGGACTGTTTTGCCGAGTGTTGATCGAATGATTAGAACTATATGTTTTATATTTTCTCCTAACGATAGGCATACAATATTCCCGATACTCCTCTCGTGCGATAATTCGTACTGATTTTTACAGAAGAAGGAAAACTCTACCTATTGTTGAACAATTTTCCCAAAAGCTGTCCCCATAGACAATGATCAAGTGGAATAGATCAAAACGAACAATTAGCAAGCTCGCCTTTTCATATCTTGATAATTGAAGTCTCCTGAGGAAGAACATTAGTGCTGACAGCTTGGAACTAACATATTTAAATGCGCAACGTATTGTCTTTTTTTATATTAGAGATACTCGTGTAAGGAAACTGAATCCTATTATGTCTCGACGACACCGGGAATACCTGAAAAGAGAGTTCCAAAGTTGCGCTGTTCTGTGGAAAAAGGCCTTTTGGTATAAAGACGTTCTAGGTGTCCTAATTTCAACCACGTAAGGGTGGTTGGCCTTAGTTTGGCGAGTTAGCCATGAAACAGAAACGAGCGGAGGAACAAGTGTAGAAATCTCCCAGAGCATCTTCCATGAAAATACCTGTAAAAAAGAGAGAGCTCACCCACTTTTCTGCGATGTTCTACTGGAGGGATGGAATATGTAAGAGCACAGTTACCGATCAACCGAATCGCCCTCTTCTGTATGGAATCCAGGAGTTTCAAGGTGTGTTTAGGGGCAGAACCCCACACGTGGGAACCATACTCTAAAACGGGACGAATTTGAGATTTATAGAGAGTTAGGAATTAAGTCGGATCTTCTGGCACGATACAGAAAACCCAGTTTTTGAGATGCTGACTTAACAGTGTTCACAATATGGTTGTGCCATGAAAAACTGTCTCCTATGGTTACCCCAAACATTTTTATGGAGAAAGTGAGTGAGATATTCTCATTGTTCATTACTATATTTGGTACAGTACTGTTAACCTTCCTAGAAAACAAACAACTTGAGTTTTGCTAGCATTTAACTCAACAAGGTTCGCAGAGCCCCAATCGAGAATTGCCTTCAAGTTATTGTTGATTTTAGTACACTGTTGCAGACGTATTTCGTCTGTAACTTGGGATGATAGAGGTTTTCTCGACCAGAAGGATGCGTGGAGTGTACTGTCGTCCGAAAAACTGTGGATCTTACAACATGTTACAGTGAGCAAGTCGTTTATATGAAGTAGAAACAGGGTTGGTGCTAAAATCGAGCCCTGAGGCACACCAGAATTAATGGCAAGTGTGTCAGATGTTACTCCATCCAAGACCACACTGAGAGATCTATCTGAAAGAAAGCTTGAAATCCATAGGCATAGGTGTTGGGATAAGCTATATGAGGACAGCTTGCCTAGCAGCCTCCTATGCAAAACCCGGTCGAAAGCTTTCGAAATATCGAGAGTCGCAGCCAAAGACTCCCCAAATTTCTCTATAGATCTCTTCCACATGTAAGTGACATAAGCAAGTAGATCTCCTGTGGACCTCTGGTGCCTGAAACCATATTGATGATCATTAACGATACCAACAGATTCTAAATATTTGATAAGCTCGATATTGATGGCTTTTTCCATTACTTTGGCAATCACAGGTTAAAGGAATATTGGCCTATAGTTGGTAGGGATGGTTTTGTATGTAGCTAAAGGTCAAATTCAATGAATGTAAAGTCGTTTCTTTCCCCTTTTCTGAACCATTATACTTAAGGAACGTCCCTCGTACATCATTTTTAAAATTAGACTGCATTCAAATGGCAGCGTTGAAAAGTCTCGTAAGAATAAATAATGTTGTCGCGTAGACGGGAAACTAATAGACGTCATGACATAAATGAAAAGTGACAAACTCCTCGAAAGGGGGAATATTAAAAATTATAATTTCCGAAAGAATGCAAAGCATGACAGCGCTACTACATTTATAAGTTACGTTTGTGTAGAAACGCTGACTGTCACGTTGAAGTTGAATAAGAACTGGAGGACTTGTTAATCGTTTTATCTTTTAAGGTTAATGAGGAGTGGATGATAGCCGACTGCGCATTCAGCCGAGGTAAATGATATAAATAGTGAGATGACAGACAACTTTGGACAAATGCACTGGGTAACTGCAGAATGAGTTTATCTAAGTTGAAACAATTATATGCACTCAGACACAGAAAGATGTATACTTTATTACTATAAAAGAGAAAAAAGAACACTTACGAGATCTCTTTGTTGATGTCCATCTGATAGACAAACTATCTTGCATGTCCTTTTCTTACAGGTGGAGATTCAATTTAAAAATAATATGATATACTTAGATACTGGATTGATAATCAAAACACAATATTCAACCATTTATTCAGCATATTTTGCCACAAATAAACCAAAATTATAATGTAGTGCTTCTTTTATCTAAAATCATAAAATTCGGCGAGAAGCATGACTGCGCAGAAGAAATAATGTTATCTCAATTTCGTTAATTTGTTATTACGACGACTAAAAATCACTCCCGCTTTAATATTGCATGCATCAATTAAAGCGTGATTTTCGGAGAACATTGAAACAACCTCGGCAAAATCATTTGAAAACTTCGAGACTAGACTATCTAGAAGGGGAAGTTATCTGAATTGAAATAGAGCTCTTCGACGTTAAAGACTCCGATCTAGAAGAACACGAAGACACCGAGACACATAATCATTAGCTATCAAAATACATACTTCTAATGAAAATGATGAATACGATTTTTGTCAACCTTGAAATTCTCCGATAAAACCTGACTAGTCAAAAATATCTGATATATACCGCTAATCGATAGCGCTAATTTACGCCTGTCTAAATAATGCATACAAGCAGACATCGGCGCCACATGTTTAATTGTTTAAAATCGTAATTTATCATAAGGCTTTTGGATATTGTACTTACAATTTCTTACCTTGGATATTCCCATTTGGGTATTTTGATCGCGAATAGAAGTTATTTTTCTGTGATGCAGCTTAAAATCAACAAATAAATATAGCTTTTAATTCCCTTGGGAGTATCGAAAAATGAAGCAGAATACAACTTCGGTTTGAAGTTTTATTTTTTTACAGATCCATTAGACTGTAGGCTTTAGTATCTGGTGTCAAACTCAAATCAATATCTTCACGTAGTCTGTTTTTTTCAGAATAAAAAATTAGACTTTGAATATTTTCGCTCCTCTTACTCGAGACCACTAAAAAGCAGATGCGGTTTGTTCTAAAGGGTCAAAGTCTTACAAATTGATTGAATCAAAATGATATAAATCAAATCGTGGAGGAGTTCAACCACTTTCTTCACGTAGCCTAATGATTAGAGAATTGAATGATAATTCCTTCTGCTTTCAACTTCTTCATCAATCCGCCCTTTCTACTCTTGTATTGATACTGCGAATTTTGTAATGCTTTCTATGTTAGGTAGTACGCTTCGTCGCTGATCCACAACTTAACTAGTAAAAACCTCACTCCTCCTGCTTTATGACTCTATCTGCACCCCAGTTCAGAAGAACGGGGTTTGACTCCCTTATCCTGTATAGTCACTTGAATAGGATAGATTGAACATCTACTCTGCTAGTAAACTATTTCACGACAGGCGACAAGACCTGACCAACGGAGTTTGGATTTCACAGGTTTGAAGCATGCGTCAGAAGCTGACTTGGGTCCTATACATTTTTGACTTTATTCAGTTTGGTTTCTTCGCAATACCTATATGTAATCATCGTCAAACTTCGCTGTTTTGAGTAAAGCAGGAACTGGCGAACAATAATCTGAACTTTGAATAAAATGTACTTAATTTACAGAAACCTTTTGCGTTGCGTACATTAAAGAAAGCAGTTATTGGATCTGAGAATTTATTGATATTTAAACCGGTTTCGCGAAATACCATAATGAAATTCATTCTTCATTGATTGTCGGTTGTTAGCCAAAACTCTCGCACAGATCGATTTTTGAATTTTAATAACTAAGTTTTCACGATAAATTGAGGAGTTTATAATCCCCATCTCCCTAACCCCCAGCCACCTTCACTTTTTATTTTTAAACAGCACTCCCCATCTTGTGATTGCTCTTTTTAAAGCTCTATGAAGCTTCTAGGTAACTATGCCAACAATTCCAGAAAGAAAAAGATTTTTCTCTCAAATACAGAGTGTTAAAATAGCCATTACTCGTGACATATAGCCTTAACATGTAGTTACCAAGTTGGGTTGGAAACTCAGCTTGTGGTTAATTTGAAACACAATTGCGAGTGGTCAAATATATTCTCGAAACCTTTCTCGCAGTAGAATACTCATCAATATTATGCATCAATTTTGATATGTATTCAAGAGAGCAATAGTTTTTTCTTGAATTATTCGCATACTTATCTTAAAACTTTATAGAGCTTTAAAAGGAGCAATCACAAGATGGGGGTTGCTATTTGATAATAAAAAGTGGGGCAGGCTGGGGGATAGGGGGTTGGGTGTAAACTGCCCAATTTATTATAAGGAGATAGGTATTAGAAATCAAAAGTCGATCTGTGCGAGCATTTTTGCTAAAAACCGACAATCAATGGAGTATGAATTTTTCTAGAAACTTTTGCGCAACTCGGTGTATGTTCATTAGACTCTCTGAGATGTTTAAAACGAAGGTAATTGTCAGATATATTAGGTGTTCCTAATATCCGGAAATGAAGAAAATTATCTACACCATGTTATTCCCAGAACTAGCCAACAAAAGATAGTTTGTTTTCGCAGCGGTTAGAAAAACATATCGCAAGACTTATTTTTCTGGTTTTAGATTCACACGCGCATAATTGGTTTATTTTCACTAGAATAAACTGTATATAAAGCATAAATGTATCCTTTTAATCCGCATAATCCAAATTTAGTTTAATAGATCCATAAATCAGGACAATAAAATGAAATTAACACATGTTGGGCATCAATTCGAGCGCGCATCAATTTATATTTCATAGAAAACGCCATATCGTTTGTAATTTAAAACTGTAAATACATCGTGTGTGTGTACGTCTGTACATACGTGCGTTTGTTAGTTATCGATTTCACGATCGAAAGGTTCTGAGTGAATAGTCGATATCCTTTGAATGAATTTTTAATAAAAATTTTGTATTTGATGATACCTGAAAATGGGGATGAATTCCATTAGGTAATTAACCCTATGAACGATGATTTACAAATACTATTAAACGAAAAACCACAAAGTCATTAATTACTGTTATATAAACCATAATTACGACAAAGAACATTAATAAGCCCGGAGTCATACCTGGAAAAGGTCATTTATCAATATACCCTAATACACTAACAACTAGATATTTCCCATCAAATGAAAAGCTTATGGAAAAGTGGAATAATTTTTCCAATTCATGGTAATGCAAACAAAACGAAAGCCATTAGACAATAGAAGAGAACCATTGATTGGCAAGTTCAATTTTAATACAGGAAACCAATATTTCAAAGGAAGTATTATTTTTAACACATTTTCAGTTTATTTATTAGTGAAAAGTTTATAGCTTGAATATATTCTAATAGAATCAATTGAAATTTTCATTCAACTGAAATTGTTTCTAGGAAAAGATACTTAGTCAAATAAAGTACCGAAAAAGTTTATATCGAACGATCAAAAATTAAATTGCTAAATTCTAATTAT
Source organism: Cryptolaemus montrouzieri (assembly GCA_013387265.2). Taxonomy (NCBI): domain Eukaryota; kingdom Metazoa; phylum Arthropoda; class Insecta; order Coleoptera; family Coccinellidae; genus Cryptolaemus; species Cryptolaemus montrouzieri. The sequence continues at coordinate 37,123,795 of JABFTP020000144.1, forward strand.
TATTTTTCGTTAAAAACTCTCCATCTCTCTGTTTCTAGTCTTCAAATCGCTTTTCCTTTTGCAATGTCCATTTCTCTTTCCTGAGAACACCAAAACATTTTTAATTTTATTTGTCTCTGCTTCTGTAACACAAAGGAGCAAATTGACATTTGGATATTTCCATAAATTATTCACAAACGTTGTTGGTTTAATGCCAAATGCTAAAGTTCTACAGACTCGGTAAAGGGTTGAAACACCCTCGATTCAAACTTTTGTGACCGTCAAATCTTCAGATAAATTAATAAGTAGAATCGATTTTTGATTCTTGGGGTCACTAAATGAAATATTTTGCATGGGTATGCTTTTTTTTCTACAAACTGAAATTTTTTTGCGCATATTTTGAAAAATTTGTATAAATTATATACAATTTTACACTCAAATGGTTTTGTGGAAAATTTAGTTTAACATTTGTTTGCACGAAATTTCTGATCCAATGGTTGAAGCACTCAGAAATTATTTATCTTATTCTTGCTTGATAGCTAGATGAAAGTTAATTCGATGACCATCTTTTTATTCCGAAATCCATAACACCTCTTCATGCTGAACGCCAAATATACATGAATTAGTGCCATAAGAATTGGAGTTAAATGGCGATATTTGATCAGGTAACAGCACGCTTTCCAAGACTGATTTCACTCCACTTTATGCGGATAACTTTGATATTTAATATAGGTTCCTTCGGATCGTAGTAGAACTTCCGGTTCCATTCTGGGCGGGATCTGAAAAATTGTTGCAGCAAATTTTGTCCAAAATATTATCTTTGAACGTGTCGGACAAGCATTATTCCTTATGCTTCTTCTTACTATTTGATCAGTTGAAAATCTCGTACAAATTTCATTTTTCATCGAGATGGTAAAATTTATCCGATTAACTGCAAATCAGAAGCATTATGGAGCCCAAAAAGTGGTACATCCAGTTCAAGTAAGTGGTGCTGGACCCCTGTCTCAGATTCCAGAAGAAAGCAGTTTCAGCAGAAAACTGTGAAACAGGTAGATTTTTTTCTCACTGATTATGGTAATTTTGACTATATCATATCAGCCTCCTGATCCAATATGACCTACCTCCAAAAAACGATACAGGGTGTTACAACTACGAAAGATATTATCTATAATAATTGAGCAGTAATACAGATATACACACAACCAAATTGATATGGAATCACTCAGTATTTCTCATTATTGATTGTTTTTAACCATGGATCTTTGACTACTTGTGAAGAATGAATATGGAAAGTCTTTTATTTTCTTTTATTTGTTTCTTTCTTGCAATAAACCTTAATTTATTATTTTTTTCGATTTAAATATCACGAAAAGGATCAATTCTAATAATCCTTCGAAGTTTCGAAAATCCTTGAGGTAATATTCAAAATATCGGGTGATTCCATATAAATTTGGGTATGTGTACACAAAATTTTCCTTTTGAGATTATCCCATAAATGTTCAATAGGATTTAGGTTTGGAGAGCAAGCAGGCCACTCCAAAATAGCGAGTCCTTCTGTTTCAAGATAATGTCGCGCGAGGTTGCTGGTATGCAATACAACAGGATTTTGGTGAATGTTCATTCGACAAAGATAGATTTTGCAATCAATGAAAATAACTCGTCTTTTCATGAACCAGGCGGCATCTTCTTCTGAAAATGTCAAAACTCAGAAATTATAACATATTTGTGTTGCGAATCAATAGAGCTTTCCAATGAGGTATCACTCGATCTATCTTTATTCCAAAAATTGAGTTTTGTGCACCCCTGCTCAGGTTAAAAAATAAAATCACCGTGTCAAAAGATGTCCCACTTCAGACATAAATTGACCTGTTTCTGCTTCTTGTCCAGAAACTAATAGTTTAGCAGTTATTGAGTCTTTTTCGTTTTAGTTGGCCCACCCGATATATTTTCGACATTTTATTTATATTATTAATGAAAACGGTTAATATTTATACGTATAAAGGTCTTTGAGTGTTAAGCAGTCTAATCATTTTCTGTAGATTCATTCGATTAGTATCTGAACAGCTCTCATAAAAATAGGAGCAAGGTCTCACACTTTCAGACGCTTTCAGTTTCTCCAGCATCTCATTAACAAACATTCGTACTCGAGCTAATTCTGTAAACGGGAGCGGTTTAATTTATTCCACACACTTAAGTTATTGGAAATCTTGTCCAAACATTTCCGTCGAATCCTCTTATAAAGCCATAAACGCCAGCAAGTGACCGTTTAACAAATTTATTTCATTTCGTTGCCACACATCCCGAGATGCCTTTATTTTTTCACCTGCTCTCAAAAGTAAAATCAGCTGCGGTCCGGGCAATGTCAGTTGCTCATTTGAATACTTACAAATACTCCCCCGCTTGCTACGTTTCCGCTCAAGTGTGCACCTGTCACTCCGTATCGATATCGAAATTAAATAAGAAAAACACCCTCCGACATGTCTAACCCCAATTAGGTGGGCTCACCCTTTCATATGAAATCGACGACAGCCCGATATCGCCTGAATGGATGGCTTTAGGCCTGAGGACGAACATTAGCATATTTCGGAAATCGTGTATGAATTATGGTTCTCATGATAATGTCACTTCCTGAGTAATGATTTCTTGCCTTCTTCCGTATGCTACGGGAACTCTCAGTATATACAGGGTGATACTCAGTCAGTCCCTCCGCTAATGATTGTCTTAATTCTATCAACAAGATTCAGTATTTTGCAAGCGGTCCTCATTATCACGAAAGTTCCATTCTTCAATCTGATACAACCGGAATCATCATCTGTGAAAAGAACTTGATTCTCGTTTGTCTTCGAAAAGGATTTTTGAGCTGGATATTTTTTTGTCACTTGGGGGTTTCTCAGACACTTAATTTTAATAGAAAATGTACCTCCATAGATTTCCGAGAGCTAATGTTGAGGCTGCAGTTCAGGAGATACTATAGGGTTTCTTCTGATAGTTAGAATCCGATATAACTTGATTCAAGTCAATCATCCTGAACTCCTACATTTCATAATCGTATTCCAACAAACAAAAAACAAAATGAGAGGTATCACCCAGCTGTAATAATTGATATACCGTATGAAATCCCAATAAAACCCTAGTGTAAGTAAAAAAGCCAGTCTAGTCTTATCCAGAGTTTTCTTTTAATTTTATTTATATGCGTATTAAAAGCAGGAGGGGAGGCATTCTCCCAGCAGTGACTGTGGGACGCTATAGGCTAGATTAGATTAGATTAGAAGATGTATCCCGCTAAGCTGGATTTTTGCAATGACAGTCGATTTTTTTCAGCTGAGACCAGCTGAGGGTTCATGATCAGATACTTCAGACCTTCAATTTTTGGCATCTAATGAAGCGGCCCACCAAGTTGAATGCTTTTGTAAAGGCGGTATGTCGATCTCTAAGAGTTTGGTTGGGCTCTTGTGTTTTCTAATCAGGGTCACCAGGTACTCCAGATCGTCGATCATCCTAGTTTTTATAGTTTTTTCTTTATGTTGCCATTAAACCCTAACTCTGTACCAAATTTCAGCACTCTGAGTTTATGGTACTAGTACTAGTTGAATTCTGATGATCATGAGTGAGTGAGTGTCATAAATGCGAAACTTTGCTTTCGCTTCACTTCAGCACCAACTGACCTACAGACTTAAAATTTTGATTTTAAGTATGTGATTTTAGCTTACTGGATAATTTCTGCGTTCTGGTTTTATCCAGAAGTTCTCAAATAGGGGCCTGAAAATGCGGCGAAATGGTTCCAGTAAAGAATGGTACGACAGTGTTTGCTTCGCGCTGGACTTTGTGGGGGCACTAGCGTACCCTCTGATGGATTTTGAAGAACGCATTATTATTTACCGTTTCAAATTCAAGAAAGGTGCGAAAGAAACTTATTTGTATGATGGTAATGGGGTAACATCAAAGACAGTTTACAATGGTATGAGTCATTTAAAAGTGGAATTGAGTCGGTCGAATAAAAGAAACGGCCGCAACGTTATAAGATCTCAAAAACAGCTAAAAATATGCAAAAAGTGCCGAACTTGTTCGTGCAAACAGGTGATAGATGGTTTATTGAAGGACATAGGTATAGGTCTAAAAGAATGCTCTTAATTGATGAGACATGGAAGTGCAAAATTTGTTCTCACAATTTTTATCAACGAACAAAAAAAAATATAGTATTTCAGTTTTCTCGGAATAGTAGGACCGAGTTTATGAAGATCTGAATTTCTTGGCCAAAATGGTTTCTGGAGATGAAGTTGAATCCATGACCACGACTCCAAGATAAGAATTCAATATTCTCAATGGAAAATAAGAAACTCGCTCATGATCATTGTTTCTTCGGATGTGACAGCCTAGTGCGATCCGAATTCGATCTATCTCTTCCCAGAAGTAAAGAATGTGCTAAAAGTAAAACGGTCAGACACCATTCCTGTGATAGAAATAGTCTCGTCAGAGCTGCAGAAATCCATTCCAAAGGAAACCTTTTCATATATTAAACGTTAGGATAAGTGAATAACTAGACAAGGATAGTATTTTAAAGCTGATTAATGCAATTTCTATGTAACATTTCATGTTTTTAAAGCATATATTACCAATATTTTTTCATCACACCCCGTACATCTTTCTACATTCCAAACACCTGTCTATTGAAATTAGTATAACGTCAAATCAATTCTAAAATTTAGTTGATTATCAAAAGTTAGATAAACAGTCTCAAATGCCGATATAGATTCAAAATTTCTAGATAATTCAAATTAAAAATTGAGATATACTCAACGGTATAAGTTATTAATTGTTTTACGATAACATTCTCCTCATTAAAACAACTTATTCAATGCCATTACTATTTTTCACATCATTTTGTTCATGGAAGAATCGTAAATGGCGCCGTGCCTAATAAAAAATAATAGATAATAGGTGGAACATGTGAAAGTCATCGATAGTGAAAATCGTTCAGTATCTCGAGTATCCAGAATTTAAATCATAATACGAATAATTCAGTAAATGTGAATAATTCGCGCGGAACCGGTTCCGCGATTGTAGATATAAAAGGAATTATTACCGCCATTAATTTTATTCAACATTATCTTTGGCCCCTGTCCGGAATCCACCAGATTAACGTCATAATTAATTATCATAATTATTTCATTTCATTGCTGTATTCATAAAGCAAAACTCATCACGGTTGTCAGGATTTTTACGAGTACAATTTTTCACGAGTAAATTTTAATTTTTATCTTACTATTTTTCGCTTGAGTGGGCTGTGGAGTTCCTCAGCCAGGTGAAATCGGAATCATCATATCTTCCGTACAAAACATATCTTTGTCCTGAAAGTTTTACCACGAATCAGTTTTTGGATTTATTATAAACAAATACAATAATTGGAACGAAGTTTCTTAATGCAGCTTGGGGAAGAAGTGAATTATTAACTATTGTCAATTGCGACTTCTAGTATGTACGAGGGATGTCTTTCAAGTTTTGCATATAGAAATAAATAAAGCAATCGAGAGCTTTCAAAGACTTCATTGTTTTCCGAAGTATTCTCCGCGAAGATTAATATACTTCTGCATTCGTTCGAACCAATTTTGAAAACATTGAAAATTGCCTTTTGGAAGGCATAATCAGTTTCTTCTGAAAACTGCAACTTTTGACCACGCAGTCCGTTCGTGATTTCGGGAATCGTTGGGCCTTATGTTCGGGCTGTGAGCAGATTTATGTAACAATTCGATATTTGCCGTTCGGGGTTGATTTCTCTAAGCTTGCTAACGATTTGCGGTAAATAAATGGTTGTGTACCAATTGCCAGTAATCGTCCTTTGATCTTATAAAAGAATTGCCTTCTTGAAGGCATCAACAGCTTCTTCTGTTAAGCTTCTTCTGTTAACCTTTGACCACTCAGTGGAAAAATTCTTGGGATTTAAGTCCGGACTATAGGCAAGATGATGTTACAATAATGTTAAAATTCAATTGTTTTCCGGGCTATGTGCTGAAGTTGCATTGTCTTGGTGAAGGATGATTCGCTGTTCGGGGTTGGTTTATCTAAGCTTACTCACGACTTGCGGTAAACAGATAGTTATAGTTGTGTACAAATCGGCAGAAACTGTTCTTTGATCTGAACTGTAAAGGAATTGTTGCTACATGACAAGTTTTTGAAACAAAGGTTACGACCATCTTTTTTGAAACACTTCAGCTACCGGTGACTTTTGTTGGTTTGTCTTCCCCTTGAAACAACCAAACTAAAGATTGGCGTTTATTTTTGGCACATCACCACTGACAATATTGTAAACGCTTGTAGATTACAAATTCAAAACGATCCAGAAGTTTTCAACACAAAGCCACCCTTGTAGCTTTCTGTTATTCGATCAACAGATGGGGTATACAATGGGAAACTAATTCTTTCACATTCTTTGTGCAAAATATTTTGTATTGAAGAAATAGAAGCATCCGCAATGATGTCTGGATCTCTCGATATGTTGCATGCCGATCCTCCTGAATAATCTCACCAACCGCATCTACACGTTTGTAAGTAACCACTATTTTTGGTGTATTTGCCTTTAGATCGTCACTATGTCTCTAACCCTTCTGCTTTTAAATTCTCCATATCAACGGGAAACTGTTAACTCATGTGATGCTTGAATACCGAATACAGAAACCAACCCCCAGGACTTGTTGAATTAGTTGAATTAATTGTATTTGAAAATTATAGAGAATTATTGCGCGAAAATGCTCACGGTTTTATTCAATTTTTTCAACTAACTTGTCAACTTTGATAGTTCATTGTGGCTGAAAACACAGCACGCGTTGAACTGAAATTTTGAATTTATATCAACAAATCATCGAGGTTCATTTTTAATAATGATGCATCATGCAAAACGTAAAAGATATGCCTCCTACATACGAGTGTGGTTATTCAATATCAAGGTTCAAATCAAAGAACGGTTAGAAGCTGGGAGCCGAACTTCAAAAACACGTAGAAATTGTTTCAAAACTTGGTTAATATGGCCCAATTTCTCTTCAAATTGTGTAACCGCAATAAAGCAAACTTTGAAGATCTCATCAGCATTTGAACAAAATATGGAAATGATTTAGTAAAACATTTGAATATTAGACTTTCATTAATTGGTAACATTGGTTCAGTTGTTTATAAGAAAGAAAATGATGTTGAAGTAATTACTGCAGGTAATTATATATTCCCGAATCAAAAGAAAGGTTGAACACATTGAATTTATTACTTCATCGTTTCCGTTCGAACTATACTGAGGATGACTCTAAATTACAACATTTTTGAATCTTTCTGGAGGCTTCAACGTTAACTCACAAAATAAAGAAATATTCGAAGCTCTCACATTTTTAACCGAATAAATTTGAATATTATTAATGATCCAGCGCAGTTTAGAACTCAACACTGTACTACCGTTGATGCCGTTTCTTCGAGATCATTAGAAAAAATTGAACCACAGAAATAGGTTGGTGAGTCGATACAGAAAAAATATTGTCAAAGAGCTTCAACCGCACGGGAAGGTGCTAGGCAAAATATGGTAACCGAGCTCTACGCTGCTGTTGATGGAACACCTGGATAACCACCAATGCTTCCGGGGCGACGATGACGTTGAAGAAGAGGTGAAACGCTTCCTCAACTGATTACCTTCGGAGCTCAAGACATTGGGATACCGTAACTAGAATACTGTCTACCAAAACGCCTACAAAAAATGGCAATTATGTAGAAAAATTGAGCAAATTTCCTTCTTTCTTTCCAACAATTCTATAAGCTCAAGGAAAGTTGTATATTTGTAAATCTGATGGTAACCTTATTTCTGGATCGACCCTCGTATCTTGTTATAGTTATCATAGAGCAATAATTAATACATATGATACAGTATGATAATTGAATTCACAAAATGTTTTTATATAGTTTCTATAAATAAATAATTTCAAAAATAAGGCAATATTGTTTCTATCTACAGTTTTAAATGATTGAAAGAAAAATGCATATTTTAATTTCATTCATATTCGAAACTAAGAAAATTGAATGAGAATTATAACCATTCTTTTCAATGTGATGTGAACTATTTGCGGATATGATTTTCGAGAACACTTTTTAATTGATAAATCTCAAAAAAATTTTTGAGATTTTGAAACTACTAATATTTTTATATTTTAGCTGATATCAAATTACAGAACGTTAATTTGCGATAAATACAGCAAAAACAGCAAAAATATTCGATAATCAGCGTTTTTCCGGTATATCGCGAAAAAGTAATTTATCAAACTATTTGAGAAATTAAGTCAATATATTTTTTAATATCTACAACTTCCTTATCTAACATTGTTCTCAACGTTTTTTTTTCTATTTCCAATTACAATATAATTTATCATCTTACACAGATAGCAAAAATATAGGGATATTTGATTTTTCTTGGTTCCTTCTGGCGTTGTCATGCATAAGCAAAAAGTTTTCACTCATGTTTGCCTCAAATGGTATAACATATTCTTCTAAATTATCTGTAACATACCTCTGGGTATGTCTCTCATTTCGATGTTTGTATACTAGAGAACGTCCATCGCAAAAAAGAAGATGAAATCTCGACTCATCTGTAAACAAAACTCCTTTCCAGTCAGCTTCTAACCAATATCCATGTTTCCTGGCAAAAATTCAATTGGGCTCTTCGATGAGCTGCGGTTACAGCTGGGCCACGAGGTGCAACACGAGGCCTTCGAACAAAATTCCCTGAAACGTTGTCGTATCGTTTAAGTGCTAGTTAGCACTCCACTTTTCTGTCGAAGCTACATTTGAAGGTGCCCAGCAGTTGCGAACCATTGTCTTGACGAGGAAATTCTCAAATAATGGTCATGGATCGCCGTTGTTGCTCGAGGCGGTCCTTGCGCAGGTTTTCTTTCATAACTACCAGTCTCCCTAGAAACATTTGAATGGGACACCACCAGCATTTGGCCTTTACTTGTTTAAGTCCAACTCAAGTCATCAAACACCACGGCTTCAGTAGATTCTACTGGAGTCAAATTGATTTGACTGATTTGCGTTGCATTATTACCGAAAATAAAATTTTGAAGAAGAACAAAGATTATTCACCAAACTTAATCAGCAACTGCTGATATCAATATGTTGTGGTTTCTTTCAAACTCTAAATTTATTTCTTTCATTTAATTTTTTATGAGAGGAACATGTGAGCCCTAGGAAAAACATTGAATTTTTTTAGGCATCTGCCCGGAAAGTATGTTCATAATAAGTTGCCTACCGAACAAGAAATTTGAAATTTTGAAATTGTGCGTTAATTTCTTAGGGCAGTGTATTATATTATTCGAGAGAACAGGGAAAAAATCCGAGGAAGTGCATTGTCAAATAATTCATCCTCATCGTCTACAAACTTATAATGAAATACATGTAGTAATAGTTCTTTTCCTATGTGTACGACTATTTCCGTCCGATGCGTTGAATAAAATCAAAAGAATTCTGACAAAAAATTAATTCTGGAAACCGAGCTCATTTGCAGGTCGTACTAAAAATTTCTAACCCCATTTTCAATATTCCAAGAATTCGTGATTGATTAACATCAATCCCAACCCGAGAGAATAACCGAATCTTCGCTCTCCTTTATCGTCTGGAGAGGATAAATGAAAAAATATTTGACTACATTAAAATATAATTTCGGTGACCGCTTCTTTTTTGTTTCCCTGCCTTCCAATTAGTGAGGAATAGTATCGAAATCGGGATTTTTATGGCCCGAAAATGATAATTCAAAAAGGATTGTCAGCCACCATTTCAATATGAGAATATTTATGGTGAATGTACCACCAATCGCCGTTTCTTCGAACAGGTAGTTTCTTGGGTTAACCCTAGAAGTGTCTGGTTTTAATGAGGCAAGACTATAATGTATTCATTCTTAAAATACCGCTTCGAAGAACCAAGCTGAAGATTCTCTGAATGGAGATGTTTCCATACCCAGATAGTTTGTACGGGGATGTTGTATATCTCTATGAAATGACTTTTGTATAGGGTACATGTTGCTCCATATATTTATTATTGTTCAACTATGTTGTTCAATGTTACTCAGTTACGATATATATATATATATATATATATATATATATATATATATATATATATATATATATATATATATATATATATATATATATGAAAAAATTCATATATATTAATCAAATACGTGTACATGACACTAAATAGAATAGGAAGATTCTTATATAGGGTCACATAAACATAAGTTAGTCGCACTGTATAGTGTATTTATAAAAAATACTTCTATGAGCTTCAAACATGAATCAAAGCAGCTGATCAGAGATTATTTAAAATTACGAGCAAGGAATATGTTGTTCAGAAATTTCAAGTCAATATTGTGTTGTTTTGTAGAAAAATTTAAAATTGTAAAATTTAATAGCTTAAGCTATGTAAAGATTATTCTTATTATTGGTAAAGTGATGAGCCCGAAAAATTTTGGAACAAGTAAAGACCATTTGGCTAAAAATAGTAGGAAAATATATCGAAAAATTCAGGATAATTGGATAAATATAGTATATTTTAAAAATAACCCACGCCAGCAATATTGAAATTTGGGTTTTTCGAAAAATTTCTCATTTTTATATTGCATTATTTCATGTGCCTGATTGATATAATACATGTCTACTTTAGTATTTTGGCCAGCTTCTTGAGGAAGACTACTTTAGTTCTAACTCCGCATAAAGGAGTCTAACGACGCTATATCGAAAGATTACGATCACAAACAGACCTCTGGGGGTTAATACAACGTTATAATCTTTGATATAATAAATTCGTTGTTCCATTATGGCATATCTCACCATCCTGTTGAAACCACATATATTTCAGTTCGTAGTAGTCAGGTCAATTTTGATATTCATCCTTGAATAAATTCCCAACAACTGAAAACTTGCATAGAAAGATCTAAAAGTTCGCAAAAATTTGTTTTTTGGATTTTTCAGCGAAACCGTTAATTTTATGATTAAATATCTCAGACAAAAATTGTAGATCATGCAGTTATCGACTAAAGTTTCCCCCATACTTTTTTCATTACATAAACCATTTCTGACAAAATGAGATTCTATAATTTGTATTTAATGTATTCTCTATAATATGCACCTATGAGAGGTACTTAGTACGCTTTTTTAATGTGGTTTCCTTATGCGTCATCATCTCTTTCTTCTTCTTTTTGGTCTTCTCTCCTTCCTCCGGCTTCTTGTTTTATTTATTCTTCTCCTCATCATCTAGATGGTACAGTTTTCGGAAGTTGAGTGTTGATTGGTTCCAATACATTTAGTAAGCTTCCAACCCCATTCTTCTGCGTCCAGTTGATAACCTGAACGTACGTGAATCTAATATAAAAATATATATAAAAAAATGAAACTGGTGAGCAGAAGCCGCGGTTGGTGAAACTTACTGCACACGCTTTTCATTATGTGTATATTTCGTAAAAGATTATTGATGTAACTTGTTTATAAAAGTAACATCTCTAGGAGCTCCATTTCCAGAAAGACGAATAAGAATTCCGTTTTTGATCACAGTTGCTGGGGTAGAGTTCATATCTTCGAAAGCTTTCATGAATGCAATAAAATTTTGTTTTTAAACAATCAAAGAACTTGTTACCCTCTGGAATATTGCTGATGGTGTTTCACAGCCAATCATATAATGTAAAAATAGTATATAATATTTACAATTGGGAAAATCTAATAATCTCGCAATTAAATATATTTCAGATGTTTGTTGAGACTTGTTGGGTTTCAAAAATAAATAATTTTTCAATTCTTCACCAACTTACTCAGAATTATCGTTCAATATCAATGTGATAGTCAAGCATACCAATAATTTCACTTTATGAAGTTCAATGATCTTCATAGTCGTAGTATGGAGAGTACAACTAAAGTAAATTTTGAATCGGTTTCTATAATAAACGGTTAACGTTATGAAAAAAAGAAACAGTTTTTGTATCTAATTGTATAATCTGCAATTCTTGCCAAAACTATTTTTATTATAAAAACAACCGTTTCGATGAAAACTCCAAAAAATCCATTTTTGCAAATATTGACCATGAATAAAACTTTTTGTACACATGGATTGATAGGTGCTTCTACTTTCTTAATTTCAATGGTGCCCTTAACGTTCATGCTAGTTTTCAGCTTGTTAGAAAATGCAAGGAAGGTTCTCGTATTTATTTCTGCTAAATTAACCGGAAATCAGTGTAATAGTCTCCATTCTCATTGGAAAAAATTTGACCGTAACCTCGTCTACGTAACAATAAATTTAATTAATGCACTGGCTTTTCAACAATTAAACTTTTACCCTGTTTCTAATCAAAGATTCATTTTATTTCACTTAATTCCCATAGATCTTCATTGAAATAATGTCACCTCAGTATCCATCGAATAAACCATTGCATGAAATTATTACCCGAATTTTCAGAGAATATGAGTGATCCGTCTCATAAACACCCAATCAGTCACAATTCAGTTCTTCTCAAGAATGAATGCACGCACGTGTTTTTTATTTATAAAATCTTAATAGGCTGTTGCTGTATCATCACCAAGTTAAATTGCAGCAGTTTTCGTGGCACCGCGCCTTTCAGAATACCCATAAAATTCGTTACAAAATAGAAAATTGGTTGTAGACATATGTTGCCCATTTTTACTGTTGCACAGACCGAAGCTTTCGTGGCATTAAACTAATTTAACGTGTCATTAAATCTAATCAATACAATAAGTACACTATAGCAGGACCGTATCACATAAATAGCAGTACTGGCACATCGTTGAAAGAATTCGCATTGAACACAGCAATCTGGGTGTCCCTGAATAAGTATAAATAACTCGGTATTTATTAGATCCCATCAACCAACCCCTTAAGTTGAGGAAAAAAAATTTTATTTTTATTCGATAAAATCGGATGAAACTCCTCATGCCATTATTCATACATGGCAACAGCACATATTTCAAGTAAATATCAGGGATATGTTGGACGTATTTTCGTTAAGCATTTTGTGTTGCCACCTCTCATCGGATGGTGCAACTGGTCACTTGGCAGATGAAATGGGCTGCGCACAATGAAGCTTCACCGCAGTTTAACTTAGAGATTAGGAAGCATTTGAAGACGACTTAACTTTATCGATGGATAGCCTCCTAGACCACGTGGTGGGTCCTTACATTTTTATTTGTAGAGCCACCTTCAGAACCTGCTCCATGTGTTTTCATCTTGAATAGGGAAATGTTGTTCTAAAGAATAATAATTTATCCAATGAAATAAAGCATGGTTTCTTCCAGCATAAAGAAATACAAAAATACACATGGCATCAAGATACTAGAGGACTAAGAACGATAATTGACTATATGATCGTGAAACAAACCACAAAGCTGATTGTTGAAGATACAAGGGTACAAAGAGGTATAGAATGTGGCTCGACCATTATCTCTTCTTATCAAAAACCGTGATGCCATTCAACTTCTGTAAAAGTACAATGGGGAACACTGAGGAAGACAAATTGAACCAGAAAATATACAGTGTCGACAGTTTACTGGACTCAAGTACGAAACAACTTTATCAAAATAGACTTGATCGGAAATTGAACGACGAATTCCTAACAAGAAACACAGGAATACTGTACAGGCATATATCTGAAGCTCTGCACTCTGCGGCACTAGAAGCTTTAGGAGAAAAGAAAACACCAAAAAAGAAGAGAAACGACACAATAACCTTGGATAAACATTTGGAAGACCAGCAGGAAGAGAAAGATAAAGCTTACAAAAAAGTTGAGCACAAACAACACACAGGACAAATTAGCTTATAAGGTGAAACTCACTAAGTTTAAGAATATGATAAATAAAAACAGAAATGAAACATGAGACAGGAAATGCTCTGAGATAGATTGTTATATTGAGGGCTCTAAATCAACCGAGGCGTGGAAATTTATCAAATCTCTGAAAACAAACACAATAAAGAAAATCAATACACAGCCCATACAATTAGAATAATGGAAGGAACACTATTCAAAAGAAGTAACAGAAAATAGGGAACAACACCTCACAAACTCACCGAGGCCTTATCAAGTGGAAGGACCATACATTGAACTAGACAGCGCCATGATAGAACAAGCCATTACATCAATGAAAAATAGAAGAGCGTGTGGGCCAGAGGGAATACCTGCGGAATTGTTAAAAAACGGAACGGAAGCGTGGATAACACCAATTCATAAAAAGGGAAACCGACAAAGTTGCTCTAATTATAGATGTATCTCGGTCAAAAGTACCTTTAGCCTACTCTACGGGAAAATATTACGTAACATCTTAGAGGGGGAATTTGGACCGTGTGAAATTGAACAGCAAGCCGGGTTTCGGGCTGGTAGCTCTTGCATCAACCGCAGTTTTAGTATCGTACAGATAAATGAGAAAAAGGTAGCAACGAATGGTGAATTACATTTACTGTTCGTTGACTTAACAAAAGCATATGACACGGTGCCTGTCCAAAAGCTATGGCAAGTATTAGAAAGATCTCCAATAAAAAACACTCTCATAAAAGCGATGAAACAATTCTATCATCAAGCAACATCTAGAATTAAACTGCGTTCTAGAATCTCACAACCTTTCGAAGTTAAAAAAGGCTTAAGACAAGGGTGTAGCCTTTCCCCAACATTGTTTAAAATATTCCTGAATGCAGCCCTCACACAATGGAGAAGATTTTGCAGCGGAATGGGACTGCCCTTAAACGAAGACTCCACGCTGTACACCCTAGATTTTGCAGATGATCCAGTAGTCATTGTACAGGACAAAGACGACTTAGTATACATGACCCGAAAATTATTCCAGGACTGGGGACTATCTGTTTTCTAAATCTAAACAAAACTAAATATCTTTGTATAGGAAATAAAGAAGAGTTACAACTGGAAGAGGGTGAAAAGATAGAGGCATGCGAGGAATATATTTATATGGGGACTAAGATTAATAACAGCGGGCGCACAGAACAGGAATTAAGAGAAAGAATAATATGAGGAAAGAAGGTTATAGGGTGCCTAAATTCAATACTATGGTCGAAGAACATATCGAAGGAAAGAATTAGAACAAAAATTACTTGCGCTAGAAATGGATTTTTTGCGAAGAGCTGTAGAAAAATCAAGACTCAAAAGAATAAATAACACCAGGATAAAAGAAATGATGAGCGTGGATACGACAATAAAAGATAAAGTTGAAAGGAGGCAACTAATATGGTACGGTCATGTAGAACATTCTCAAACAAACTTTGAAATGGACACCAACATAGAGGCGGAAAAGTGGAAGACCAAAAACAACATGGATAGCAGGAATAGGAAAAGCTATGTCAGAGAGAAATTTACAACCGGGAGACTGGGAAAATAGAAGAGGCTGGAAGTTGGGGACCGAAAGGCGGAAGACGGCATAACACCGGTTACATATATATATATATATATATATATATATATATATATATATATATATATATATATATATATATATATATATATATATATATATATATAGCACAATCACGAAATCTATTCAAAAAACAGAGATTCCTTATTGCAAAGGCATAAGTATGTATATGGATGTTCTCACTTTGACCAGCAAATGCGAATAATCTAAATTTTGTCCGTTTCAATGATAAAAAATTGTAATAGAGAATAGAAATAACTACTTTTTTGAGCTTGGTTTGAATCCTATGGTGGATTTTCATTAGATCGCACTGAAGTAAAAAATCTATGCACTGTAAGAAATTTAAGCGAAACCACAGAGTTTCCCGTTTCGCGCAATGCATAGATTTCAGGTGTGTTTAATATTGCGCAATTATGGTACTTGAATACTCTTTGAGGCTATTTAATTTTTTCGGCATCTAATAAGAATGCCTGTATTGAAAGTCGCGAGGTAATTACCAAGAGATTCTCAAATTCATATGAAAATTAGAATTGGTTATTAATTTTGAACACTTCGCTCAATATTGAACAACTTAGGAAGAGTTTAGAGATGTTCACGAAAAGAATAATAGTCATAGAAAATAATCTTGAACATTTCTGTTTAATCAATACTATTACCATTATGAGTAAAATATAATAACATAAAATAATTAGGCCTTACGAATATAAATTCACAACTGTTACATCAACACAATAGATTAATTTCACATAATCTATTTGAAATAATACTACCCACTTGTATTAAATCAAGAAGGCTATTAACTGAAGTATTATAAGAAAAATGAACATTATCGTATCGTAAAACTTTTAACGTATTGTATACTACCTTAGCGTCTCATTTTCACTATGGTGACGTCACGGTACTGCGTATTAGATGAAGAGGATTATGGATCTTTGCTCATTTGGGGTGATGTTAGTGATGGAGCTAGAAGAATACATCTGCATATTTCACAACGGTAACCACGACTTTCATGTAGAAACGCCGCAAAAATAGATATCAGAATTTATGGAAATAACCAAATTTGAAGGCACAAAAACTGCAATCACGTCATTCACAACATATCGTTAACATTGCGGGAACAAAAAATTTATTATAATTTCTTCATGTATATTCAATATGATTTATTTTGTAAATAGTCTGTTTTTACGAACAGAAATGAAATTGTAATCGTCACTGGTTAACGAAATAATTACTAAGTACATGGATTGTTATTTTACATTGCCTAGCTCGTGGCATCCTTGGACGTACTCTCCATTAAATTTAACAACACTTTACCAATGTCTTTTCCAGTTGTGGAGGCAGACTTGTTTTTCAATTCCGAAATACGTTGGTTGCATTTGTTTCAAGCGTTTATTTGTCGTTAGATCGGCGATTTCAACCTTGGAAATGGCTAAAAGTCGCAAGAAGTAGTCAAGCCTATATGAAAACTAACGTAGCTGTAAGACCTTGTGCTTTCTTAAATATTGCTGCACGAGACTCAATGAATATACTGACGTTTTATCTCGATGATGCAGCTCATTTTTTCTTCTCCAAAGCTGAGGGCGTTGTCTTCTTATTGCGTCACCCAGTCTTTTTAGAACTTCGATATAATATTCTTTGTGATTGTCCTACCTTCGGAAGCACTTTCATAATCAAAAGTTATAATCTGTTTGAGCAAGTTTTCGTCAGTATAGACCATTTCCAAGTTCTCCTGAGCAATCCGTCCATGACCGCCAAGAACGGGGGTCACTAGCTATAGAGTTGAGGCCTTCCTTGAACCGTTTATACCTCTCTTTTATTCATATTTGCCATTTATTCTTTCCCGAATGCTGCCTTCATCTTCTCGATTTTTCCGCACAACTTTTCCTGGTTTACAAAATTAAGCACAAATTGGTTGTTTCGATTTTCCCGACATCTTTCACAAGTTTTGGAGTCTTGAATAATGAGTGACTACGCCATGAAATGTTGACTATAATACATGAAGTATATATATAATATAATAATATATAATATATATATTTTTGTTTGAATCTGCCCAAAATGAACACATTGAGACGGCTAATTCGACCCAGAGACCCCATAAAATATGACAACTTGTCTCGCCATATGCCATGCATCAACAGAGGCGACTGTAGAGTAGACCCCGACCACGTGACAATAAAAAATATTTTATAGTTTCGTAAAGGAACAAGGCGACTACTCTTTAAATTCTTCATAAATATTTATTCCAGAAAGTTTGTTGCGTCGACGTTAGCATGATGTAAAATGAAAGTAATAAACACTTAGCTGAGGCAAAGGATCCCGTTTATTTGCTCCAAGTGTATGAAAACATGCAGTCGGATTTGTTATTTTTCATAAATCGTTTCTATAATTTACGAGCTGGCTTGGCAGCCATATGATTATTTAATTGCTTCTGGAATATGGAGACGCTTACAACGCTGTAAAACAAAAGATGGTTTTGTGGGAGATATGAACGAATGAAATCTGGATTTTTCTTTCTTATTTTCTATATTTTGTTCTCAGGTCGAGAAATAGAATGCTTGTCTCCCCTTTCATTCAGAATTTACGTAAACTCGTGGCTCTTCTCTCTATATTTCTGTTTTTTGAACACATCTTACATTTATAATTAGTGATGATTATATTAGTTGTGGCCCAACACTTTTCGCTCCCATAAGGATTATTTGGATAAAATTGATAATGTATTTCTTTTTGATAAAGATCACAGAAACAAATTTTCATTCTGGAACTTCAAAACTGTCGGAATTTCATCATACAATATGTATCTCATCCCTTCTTTTGCACTTCTGGGAGGATTGATCCACATTTGTGAAGCGTTCAACAGAAATCACGATTTTTCATGTCTCAACCGTCAAAATTGGGGTAAATCCCATCCAAACCTTTCAACTCTATTTCGCTCGCTTAGGATCGTTCCAAAAATGCCTATAATCATATTTCTTTCCTTATAATTGACATCTTAAATAGAAAGTTTACTTCGGAACCCAAAGATTCCTTAAACCTCTAATCCTTTATTTCACGAACGGTTGAATATTTTAAAAAGAGTTGCAGCCTATGTCTGTCCCTGAAGTTGAAGTTATCTCCATACCGAATTCTATCAAAATCCGTTCAACGGTTTGAACTCATAACCATAGCAGACCGATAGTGTTACTTTCGCATTTATAATATTAGTATAGCTCAGATGATTCTATATATAAATGCCAAGTATTTAATGATAATATTCCATAATTCAAAGAGGTCCATCATTTAAATGAAAAAGTAACTATTAACATAAATCGGCAAGTGTTTTTTATCAATATTAACTTTAATGTTTAAGCATTTTCTGCCAAAATTTGATGTAAGTCACCTCATAAAACCTAAATCATTAGATCAGACAAGCCCAACGTTTATATACAGGGTGATATTTTCTCCTAGGTTATTCTCTATTAAATTTTTTTAGCGCGCCAATGATGTGTTGCAAATGAAATTGAAGTGGCTGCTCAATTCCGAAACTTTTTAATTCCTTGTATTTTATTCGTCACTACTTTTGAGATAATGATTATTAAAAATTATCGGATAATTTCCCCGGATGTCCCGTAGAAAACTTGAGAATATTTTTCTGATAATTTCTGCAATTGTTGGGATGTTCAATTCAAATTTTATATATAAGTCACCTGCTAAAATCCGCATCACTAACCTCTAAACAAGCCAAACTTATGTTAAAGTATGCATAGAAGGTGACATTCTTCCCATTCTTCCCACTCGAACTGTTTTAAGTGTAATCACATAACTTTTTTGAGGATGAAATAGAGCTAACTGTTTCTGAAATTTCTTATTGTTTCCTGCATTTGCATTTGCCGACCAATATTTATGGGACCTTTCATTAGTATTAAAAATAGATTATCCCATTGATAAAAATTGGAATTTATGATAACTTGATATCAAATTAAATCAATAACACTAAACTAATAAAAAGAGATGCTATTAAATTTTACCAATCCTTATTTTGTTGAAGTTGTTAGATAGGTTCAATTCACAGTTTCAAGCATATTTTTTGAGCAATTATATCATAATTTACTTCTCCATCAAATCAAACATAAATACACACACGCAAAAATATACGGAAATTAGATGTACCAAATTTTATCCTAATCCGTTCAGCCGCTTTGCGTGATTGAATCGCGGTTACCTCTTCAGATATTAATAGGATATATGATATTTACAGCCATCATATCCTGCATATACTCAAGAGTTCACTATATTATTTTACTTTTTCATAGCCAGTTGTAATTACCGGTTGCAGCCAGTGTGCATAAAGTACTTCCTCGCCCTAATTTCATTAGCAATTCTGGTTTTCCTTCTACAACAAACTTCAAACCAACCACCAAAAACGCCAGACCTAACCAGCAAACTTATTCAATCGAAAATAACTTTAGTCAAGCACGAGGCGATAGTACAATTTTTAAGTCATTCCTTAAATTCGAGCCACCGACTGAATTACAACTCCATGTAATACCAGATAATTCCATTAGAAATAAGCGTTAGAACTCCTTCTGTTCCGCTTTCTCGGGTAATTTCTTCGCGGACGCCCCTTAATACTTGCAGTTTCTCTTAAAGTGGCTTTAATTGAATTGTGTGTTTAATCTTACATTTCACGGTTGTACAAAATCGCAATTTCGTGACGTTCCGGGATCGGCTAGGCGCATGTGAACTCCGATTCTCGGGACGCTTAATGGAGTTCGTGCCTGTACAACGATTGCATCGCGCTGTCATTTGTTGTTTATTTATGACGTTTCTATGGTGAGGTTCTGCCTCGGTACCATGAAAATATAAGCCTGATGGTTGATAGAAAGGTAACGAGAAGAAATAAGCTGAGTTTAAGCAGTCGGGATTGATCTGCAGCTTTTCGAAGTGAGAATTACGCTTGAAAAATAAAAATCTGTAGTTACCTTCTGATGGGACGAACGATGGAAGAGTTTCAATGCGTTTTTTGCAACTGTTGGATCAAGATCAAGTGAGAAGCTTTTTCATATAGAGCTCTACCCTCAAACATTCGTTCGATCTAGACAATGACCAGAGGAGAGTACTGCGTCTTCTTGATCATCCCCAGATGATTTGAGGAGGTAGCTTATTTCTTTCTCCAGAGATTCCATTTTTCAGAGGAGCAGTTTTATGGAACTTTGTCTTTGAATAAATGTCAAACTGCCGTTTTCCTGAAAATTTTTTTGGTCACATGATTGGTTTCATGATTTTATTATTACAACAACTTGATCTTATTGAAGATGTAAGTCAACAATCATTTGTACCGTATCTTAGTTGTAATAGGTTTTGACTAATCCTAAGAATATCACCTACTTATATACAAGGAAAATACGAAGACATGAGAGAGATTTCATTTTTTCAGAGAAGCACTAGTCTCATGGAATTTATCGTTAAATAAATGTCTAGCTGTCGACCTCCTCAAAATATTTTTTTTCACAAGGTCTGTGTGCTATTGCTTTCCTTGAATGTTTTTCCAACAACCTACAGCTTCTATTCTTGAAGGTACAAGTAAACAATAATTAGGACCGACTCTTAATTTTTGTAATAAGTTTTGTCCAATCCTGGGAATATAGTACCTACTTATATAGAAGTAAAATATGAAGAAATGTATTTCCTACATATACCAAAGTGAATTTGTCCAAGGTCAACCGCCTTTTACCATCAATATGTGAACTGGTGTAATATTTAAACTTCATTATTCTCTATTCATTTGTCGATGCTCTCTATCAATTTATTTCATGATGGGCATCGTGGTAGTCGGAAAATTCATTAGAAAATTTTCCCTTCCAACCTCAATTCCTGGTCTCATCAATTAAACTTTATATGGGTAAACGTCCGTGCTCCGCCGTGCGAACTGAACGACAATATCACACGCAGTTAAGGTTTTACGTTCAGATTACACTAATTTCGTAATTTCCAGCAACTCGCTGAATTATCGAGGATCGCGATGGCGTCCGAGATACAGGCACGTACTTCGTAATTTGTAGAAAATATAATCTCGAACTGAACGAATGCACAAATTGAAATCCAAAACAGATTGTCAAAAATTACTTGTATTGATTCTGAAGCAATAGTTAACAAATATGTTTTAATTCGATGTGTGCAGAGAGTAGTGATACAAGACATTTTACTATTAATGTTTATACATTTTTGTTTGGCATGATGGGACGAAGAGAAAACTATTAATTAACTGTTAGTACTGAAAATGAACCTCTATCATTTGTTAATATAAATTAAAAATTTCAGTTCTATTCGTGCGGTGTTTTAGCCACATCCTACTGTCAAAGTTGACTAACCTAACCAAGAAATGGAATGACAAAAAGGTCATTTTGAATGTAGCAGCAAACGGAATGTAATAACTACCCCCAGAATTGATTCGAACGAATGCAGAAATATTAATCTTCGAAAAAAAAGCCTTTAAAAGCTCTCAATTGTTTCATTCAGCTCCATATACAAAACTTAAAAGATATCCCACGTAATCAGCGATGAACTATTATGCCCTGATTGATTTTCATAGAAATGACTACATTTATGCTGGTGTACTCATTTTGACGCAACTCGAAGAAGTATGAAGTTTTGTATCTTCATTCAGTGACGTTGTTTTTTCATAATTTCGGAGTCCTCACAACAAATCTTATTTCATATCCATC
Organism: Cryptolaemus montrouzieri; assembly: GCA_013387265.2. Classification (NCBI taxonomy): domain Eukaryota; kingdom Metazoa; phylum Arthropoda; class Insecta; order Coleoptera; family Coccinellidae; genus Cryptolaemus; species Cryptolaemus montrouzieri. The sequence goes on from JABFTP020000144.1 coordinate 37,145,918, forward strand.
TAAATTTTAATTCCAAAAAAAGTAATCTTTCAAAGATACTAAGGCGATCATCAAATCCAAATTGCCTCTTGGACACAGATTTATAGATGCATAACGGGATCAGTTTCATCCAAGAAGTTTTTTCATTTATGTAATTATATCCAATTTGGCTACGAATGTTAATTCATATTTAAATCTGTGCGAAATACAAAATATAGAATGATGGAATGGTGCAGAGTTTTGCTTCTTTCAGTTGATTGTATATTCATGAAACCAAATTCACCATTTTATGTGATGTTTGAAGACATTATACTACTTTAAAAACAAAACATCAGTAGAATCAGTTTATAATCTGAGAAAATTTTAATTAAGAATGAGTAATCTACGTGCATTCCCTAATAAATTTAAGTGTAATTAATTACATTTCTGATAGCTGTAATATGTAAATCTTTTCATAAACCGTGTAATTAAAGAAGTTACATTCGGAATATGATAACGGAAGTTCCGCCATCTTCAGCGAGCGTGACCCAACAAAAATTTTTTTAAAAATGGCTCAATTTGTACTGGTTTCTACTTTTAATTGGAGCTAACTGAGGAGGAAAATTCGTGTACCGTAAATCGTTGTGATATCGTTGAAATGACGTACACATACATACAACATTCCTTTCTTATGCTGAAAATATATGGTTGATTCCGCGATTTCGTTTAACAAGGGAAAACACCAGTCAAATATGGTGGACATTTTAATTAGAAACATTTTCAAACAGACCGAAACGTTTCACTTTGTTCCTTCTCGCACTTGCATTGTAATATAATTAGAATATTTGTTTAATTAAACTTATGTTAACAATGCAATTATAAATTCAACTGAATATAATGGCCTACCTGATATCCAGATCCGTATGATTTTTTTCTGTGATTATTATTATTATTAATAAAAGAATTCTGAATAAAGTGGAGATTTGGAGACAGTTATAAACGAATGATAATATAGAATTTTTCATAAATTTCGGAAAAAATTATCACAATAAAAACAAGCAGCTATGAGCCAACGTCATCAACGAAATGATCCCCCTTCTTTTTGCGTGAGGTGAAACAGTTTCAAGCTAGATCTCTTTTCGTTTTCGAGTTATTCGGGAACTTTTTAAAATTTTCGGAATCAGTCAAGTACCAATATCTCGGTTGTTTTGGAAGTTATATATAAAAAGTCTTTCGAAATTCTACAGGCACTTTTCTTTCATAGAATCGAGAAACATTCAGATTTTTTTTTGTCCGATGGTTTTCGAGATAATGCAAACTTGCCTTCCTTTAAACACGAACCATAGGTACCTTTGATTTCGTTGAATATAGTTTTTTCCTCTTCAAAAGTGTATCCCATGTGCACTCAGTTATTTTATCTAGGACCTGTCTTCATGAAAATTGTATATAAATAAGTCACTCTCTATTCCAAAATTATCAAAATAGCTCAACACTTTGAATCGGTTGGCAACTATTGTGTAGAGCAATTCATGCTTCACTACCGACATCTGCATTCTTGCTCAAATAATTCTCTAAAATCATAAAAAAAAAATTCCCGAAAATATTTTTCGATGATTTTTGACAGTTCTGTGTCACTAAGCATATCGCATTGAATCAAGATTAACAGCGCTCTTTACAAAAATACCTAAAATTTCGTGAATTTGTCCAATTTTCATTTCATATCTGCCTCTATATATAATCAATAAATTAATTAAGAGAATTTATCACAGCCGAATGTATGGTTTCCTATTTCAATCTCGATGTAGATTTGATTTCTAATATCCTTTCTACGACGCCTCGCTGTCACGAAAACAAAGAAGTGGCCTCTGTTCGATATGAAAATTGTGTGAAATCAGAGTTAGCGAAGACCTAAAATATCATTACTGTCAGATTGCAGCCATAGAAACTGACCCGATAAATGTTATTCTAATGGGAAGTAAAGAACTTTTAAATTTAATATCGCATTAATCTCATTAGGTATTGAAGACTAGATGTCGGTAGTTGTCGTTTTGTGTGAAAATTACGATTGATTCTTATTGAATATTGGGGCCTTAGTGATTTTATATGTGGCCAGACTTTTCAATACCTCGAGAAATTTTTGTAGAAACATTTATAATAACATTTTATTAACTCGATCTGCATATTTCCTTGTCGGAGACTAGATTTGGTTCGTTAAGGCAAGTTCACATCCAATTAGTAGATGGTCCTCCGAGAGGTAAAGCGAATGAGTCTTAAATCTGAGACGAGCACTTGTCACTTTCAGCCAGGTTATTTCTCGTCACCGAGTCTCATTTTCTGTCCCGGCGATTGATTCGATCTCAAGTCTGCCAGTTTCTGCCCGGTTATTATACCATTGTTCCTTCCATCTATATGCAAATGACACAAATCGTGGAGACGAGTTCAGTTTTTATTGTGAACTGCATGCAAAGCGAGAGACACCTATTCGGTTGACGATCAGAGCGAGGCGAAGTCGATGATGTAATTCTTATATCTATATTTTCCGATAATCATATATTATTGATCTTTGGAGAGTTCTTTGCATCAAAGAACGACTTTTGTTCATCTGAATTTCAAAATATAAATAGATCGTTGTAAATACTTATTAAAATCGTTAGTGTAATTAAAATTAAACTTACATTTTTATATTGAGATTTTAGTGTTTTTTTGACATTTGTATTTTTTTTTCTTTTTCATGCGCGCTTCCCAGGTATAGGCAAACCTATTACACCACATGAGTGGGCACCTGGGAAGAATTGAGGTGTCTGTTTACTCGCTTCTACTGGCTTTCATAAGAAATCTGAAACAGACGGTTAAGAACGGGTGCCAGTTCGGGAGCACACTTTCTCAGAACGATTGGCAGTATTTCGTCTAGAACAACTGCCTTCTTGCGGTTCAGTTGCTCGAGAGCCCGTCTCACAGTGTGGACAACTTGATTTCTGCCAATGAAGAATTTGTAGAAGAATCGCCCTTAGAAGAATCTAGCACAGATTTCTTTGAGAACAAGAGAGCAAAGAGATCGATTTTCTCTTTCGGAGATGATGTTGTACTTCCGCCTTCTCTATTAAGAGGCGGAAACGCAGATTTGCAGAAATTGGCTCTGACAGTCTTTTCCATAGATCAGAATTTTCTAGTCCCGCTTGCCTGTTCAAGGAGTTTAGTTACCCCTTCGTTGAAATTGGCCTTTGTTCTTGCAGTTGTCAGGTTGCATACGTTCCGTATTCGTACTAAGGTTGATCTTGTTTCCTCTGTTGTATTTATCTTCCATGACTTGTAAGCTCTCCTCTTGGCTGCAGAGGCTCTTTCGCAGTCTTTGTTGAACCATGGCTTTTGTGCTGTTGTTCTTTTCATGGACTGAGGGATGTAGAGATCCATTCCTGCATGAATGATTTCTGTAAAACATTGAGTGCACACATTGATGTCAGGATCTGAAAGGCAAACATCACTGAATGGGAAGCACGAAAATAATTCACGCAGCTCATCCCAATTGGCACGATTATAGTACCAAATGCGTCTGGGTGGTTTAGATTCCTGGTTTAACGGCAGCACAATGGTTCCAGTAGCAGATATAAGGTAGCTGTGCTGAGACCTCCACTCCAAAATCATCTGGATCTGAAATCAAAAAGAGATCCAAGGTGTTCCGGAAGTCGTTTGGGTGATCAGGTATTCTTGTCGGTTCGTCGACTAGCTGCGTTAGATTATGGCTGATTGCGAAAGTTTCAACCTATCTTACCGCTTAATCTGTTCTATTGGAGTGGCGGAGGCAGTTGGTGTTGTGAACGTTGAAGTCACCCAGTACAATGACCTCAGCTGCCGGATGATGTGTCTGAATCCAATCCACCTTATTACCTAGATACTGAAACAGTCTAGGGAAGTGAATACCGTTTGGCAAGCGATATAGACAGCATAAGAACAGTGTTTTATCGTGCAAACAGATTTCAAACCACGCAAGGTTGAAAGCGCCGTCCTCCGTCGTATCCTCTCTCTGGCATGCAACATCCGATCTGGCGAAAACTCGAGGCCCCCTTTAAACCTAAATCTCGTATGTAATTCATCCCATTGAAACGTAAATACGTTGTGTCGGTTGATTGACTTATTTGGGTTTCGGTTAGGGCCAGCACATGGGGTTGTGAATGAATTAATTGTGTTTAAAACACAAAATTTGAAACAAACTGTTTGTTCAATATTTTTTTCCATTGTAAAATTTGCAGAGTACCACTGAGGTGGACTGGTTTCAACAGCTGTCGTAAACAAACTAGTAGACAGAGCGCGCTCATGTTCGGCATAGTAACTAAGAACATTCCTACCAACATACAGATACTGAAAATATAAAAAATACTCAACGCAATTTCAATAAGAATTCCCGGATACTTTTCTGTCACAGAGTACACTTCAGCGGTGATCAAAAGAAGCTTGGTATATTTTGAATGTTTATCGATTTTACATACTGTGCTTTCCACCGATCGTACTTTGACTCAAATTAAAATTTTGACATGTTGCCATATCGCCCTTTAATTTTTATAACTGTCTTTTCATTCATTCGGATAATTAAATAGCCCCTGATTGATATGAATATATTAAATACTGACATCACGATGGTCTTCACAAAAATAAATTGACAAATTTATAACTACATTTAATATGTTAAGCTTTAGCCACTATTTTTGTGTTTGAAATAGAGACAAAAATTTGTGGGTGTTGCTGTTGATGTGTAGAATTAATTTTAACAAACAAAATATGCAGTATTCTATTGACTTTCTCCTGTCAAATTTTTATTCAACCCAAAAAAACATATTTCATATAATTATCGAATTTTAAATTCTTCCATATACCACAAATCAAATTTAGCTCCTTTCCTAATTTGAAAATTCTCAGTTCCTGAAATTTCGTTTAGGCTTATTGAATCATTTGTTAAAGAAGTTACCTATAAAGATTTTTCACTTTCAATTGAGAGAGACATTGCTACACCTCCAACTGTTTTTGAATTAACAGTTTTTTTCTAAACGACAAATATTCGATTCGTCATTATTGAAAAAATCTTTTTTTCTCTTGTTTTGAGCATTTTGCATGCTGGAGCAGTTTTGTAGTTGGGTATATTGAAAAATCCAAAATATTTATGTCAACACTATACAACTCTTACATTTATTGTCGAAACCATAGGCAAAATGATATCACAAATGTTGTCGAAATGATAAAAAAAGAGCACCGTATTATTCTGTTCTATTTTCAGATTCACAAGATTCATTTGATATATCGTTTTTCGACAAGTAATTCTGGGTTTTATCCATAATCCCAAGTTTCTCCAGCCCGATATTTTCTGTTAATTTGGGTTCTTGGGCTATTGTTCATGTGTGAGATTCTTGCGTAGTAATTGGACCTTAAATTAGTAATGACGATCCCAGCCTTCTGCAAAGCCAAAAATGTTTTTCCTAATAAAAGAGAACAAATTTCTGATGAGCTAATGAGAATATAGAGCCTCGTAGATCAGAGGTCACACCATCAACTACAACTTGTATCCATTTAGTATAATCCATACATGCTACTAGTTTATCTAAGAAAGCTGTACTAGTTTATTCAATAGTTCTTCATGACAAACACTGTCGAAGACTGCAAATAATGGATTTACCATATTCTGGATTTCCAAACATGTAGCACTCAAACAGCTCATCTGAAAATTTCATCCTGAAGTGGTCCAAAATCCAGAATAAAGTAAGATCAAAACTAAAACACAAGAATAAAATTCGAATACCTTAATAATATTTCAACTCAAAACTGTAAGTTGTTAAGAAATTAAAAGTTGAAAAACTTTAAGTAACACGGTAGGTTCACAATTCGAAAAAATGTTTTAACTTGTTTTGATGAAATTAATCGGTGCGGTGTTCAACATTCGTGGCAAGGACAGTTCTGCACATATAAGCCGAAAATTGAAGTAATCAGTTTTTACCACATCCAGTGTGGAACAAACCCAACGGTTGTTACAAAGACATGGTTTTAACATACTCCAGAGTAGAACTTGCTGGAATCTGTACGCAGAAATAGAGCACGTTAAAGGATCAAAAATAAAATATATATTACAGTGTTACTATGATAATGTGGAAATGGGTTAATATCCAAAAATAAGCAACTTTAACCTATATCTGCTTGAAAATTACTCAAAATATTGCTTTCGATGTATTCCACATTTGTATATGTAGTCATATTTCTATCAAAATGGTATCTGCTCTTTTGTTACAGTATTTTCTTTCAGAACAAACACTTTGTCTTTCTGATGCAGAAACAGTTGCAAAAGATTGGCAACAAACCCGGGAAATGACACTTTACATCACTTGAAATTTAATTGTCACTTCAATTTCGACAATACGAATCATGGCTATATCCTATTTTTTTGTTCGTTTTCTTTTAATGTAATCCTAGGAACAGTGAAAAAATATGTTCCAAAATGGGTTTTCTATATTCTCAGTTCATAACCATATATATTGCGATCACGAGAGCCCTACAAAAATAAGCTACATCCAATGAATACAAATTATCATGAATATTGAAAATGGAGTTCAAGAATAATTTCTTCGCTTAATATATTTCGAAAAATCCGCATAATATACAAATATATTTCAATTTAGCATGAATTCAAAGTATATCATGATTGGAGCAGTTGTAATATATGTAATTTAGATTCATCATTCTCAATTTTTTTTAGCTCCTACAACTGGCAGTCCAAATACGAACTAATATAATAGCGAATCTGTATTTGATAAAAATCTGATCAATTTTTTTTTGTTGCAGGTTAGTATTTGAACCAGTCTTCGAACACACTCTGGAGTTAGAGGTAACATTCATCAAATTATACAAATATTCTTGTTGTCCCCGGTCATTCAGTTTTTCTTAATGCATTAATGAAACCGCTATCTGAAAATTTTTTCATAAATGTACTTCCTCGTCGTTATAGATATAATAAAATTCATGGTCATCCTCTGAATTTTACGAAAAAATATTTCTTGTTATGATACATTCATCAGCGTTATCGTTAATTAAATGGACTACGTCCATTTATTAATATGGAAAACGAAGGCTGCATATAAAACGAAGTGTATACGAATTTTAGAATGATTATTGGAAAATTATGGTAATTTTCCGTTATCTGAGGTAAATCACGTTTCCATCGGCACGATATGCGTATATATCAGGCACTTTGGCTGCGTCAGTATCTACTTCAGCGGTGAATATGCAGGGATAGTTTTTTAAAAACCAAACCGAGTGGTTTGGATAAGAAAGCGAAAGAACATCTTGTTGGCTTTATTACGAATTAAAAGTTCAAGAACAATATCCAAATGAAGCGTGTTCATTCTTGGCAACTCAATGCAATGCAATGAAATCATAAATATATTTTCATCAAGACGAATTATTCAACAATTCCTACATTTTCAACAATTGCTTCATTTCATTCATAATGCTGCTGTTTCCTCTGTTTTTTTTTCATATAGGTTAAACTTAACAATTCGTGAATACATCTGCGTCGATGAGAGCTTCTGCTAAAATATTTTCAAGATGGTTACAAGTTTGGTCTCTAATGAAGAAATTAGGAAAAAATAACTTAAAATTATTAATATTTTCTGTTCAATGAATGTGATTTTTGACATTGACTTGGAGATGTATTTCAAACGCGATCAAACTTATCTATTGTACATTTTCGATGGTTTAGTACGGTAGCTATGTGAAATACTACAAATAGAGGAATATCAACCCCCCCATCACCGTCCTTGATGGTTAGGGGAAATTCATTGGTAGAAAAGGATCGCTGCTATCTTCTTCGTTTTCGAGTTATTCTGGATTTCCCGATTTACAGGATTCCGGCATATGCCAAAATGCCAAAATCTCTGTTGATATCGGCAGTAGTTCAAAATTATTTTGATATTTTTCGGAAATTCTTTTGATTGGAATGTATATTTGAACCAATAGAAAAGTTGTATGAAATGAGAAGAATATTTTTTCTCCTTGCAGTAATGAGCATTCTGTGGTTTGATCTAATTTGCTGGTGCGAATTTACACAAAACAAAATCCCATATGTTTTCAATTCTATGCTCACAACAATGAAGCCCACTTATAATAAGAACAAAAGTTATTTATTATCACTCATCAGTAGAGAACTATTATATCGAAAATTCCGATGGGAATTAACATCGGACCAGTAAAGTGCATTTTTGCGATTAAATAATCCGTCACTGATCACACTCCGACCATAAGGAATACTGTTGAAATTCGAGATATTCGCATGAATTTTCCTGATACCATCGGCAAAATTCTATCTATCCCTCATAACCCTCTAGCTGTTAGTACAAAGATTATAATATTTAGAACGTGGCAACTTATTTCGTGAAACCTTAGATTTTGGTATCGCACTCTGTGCCTCAAATTGCCTGCATGAAATATTAGAATTTGTAGTAACAGGTATCAAAACTTCCATTGTAACTTCTTTATTATCTTGTTAATCGTAAGTTTGAATGAACCTGTATTTATGAGATTTTGAATTAATCCTTGAAGTATAGAATTGTGGGGTTGCTGCTGTCAGGAAATCGAATAGAATAACTCTCGGAAGCTGCCTCAGAATCATACCCTTTCTGAACGTAGCATGTTAACATGTCGAAGTTTTCATAATTTTCAAAATTCACGAACCTTTTAGAGAGAGAAAATGGTTTGCTAATTATTTGTGAATCAGCATTGTGAATTGAATGACGGATAAATTTTGACATTTATTGTGAGTATAGCATTGAAAATATTTGGGATATTTTGTGTGAAGACTCACCAACATACTAGATGAAACTACACAATGTGAGAAAAATGCTTTTCCTATTTTATCCGAATCTACGAATCTATGGTTCACATTTAAAAATTTCAAGTAAATGTTATACTTCGAAAACCATTCAATGCAGATCGTCAATTATCTAACCGAACTGCTATCCTACTTCTTCGGCAGACGAAGTGCAATAACAGATAAATTAACATCAGTAAATGAAGTTTTTATTGGTGAATTGAATACTATACTTCCATAGTTCTGTGAAAATCAAAACAATTCGATCTTCCGCACTCTAACCTTTCCCAATTAGTTCGGATAATGGACGCTCTGCTCTACGTCCTTGCATTCTACTCAACAAGTGCCCGTAGAATGTCATAATAGTTTTCCTTCGACAAAAAATTTCAAAATTATCTATTTTTAGTTTTCCCTATATCGATGGATGCAGTTTCTGATTGGGACACCTGTATATCCTGGCATGATCAAACATTAATAAATATTAATTTTATCAAGATATATGTTTTCTGTAACATTATCAACCAACGCTATCAATAAATCGACGAATAATATACACGAATGCCTTACCGGTGGAATTAGTAAACGAAAATTATTCAAGAAGCATTGAATGTACTTTCCAAGAGTGTATTCTTTATTATGTACTGTAAGATGATCTCTACGAAAAAAAAAGAGATTTCATGATTTCTATCTTCTGAAGGTGTTCACAAGAATCAATTAAGTGAAGGTTGAGTATTTTCCTAAATTGTGGAAATTCTAATCCAGAATAACTATTATACTTTTTCTCAATAAGGATAACATGCAAAATTTATCGCTATATATTCGTAGAATGTTGAATATCCTTCTCTGAAGGAGCTGGTTTTCCGATCCATCCTTCATAATCGTCAACTAAGGCCACACAGCAGTAGTACAGTCCGGTCGGATGTCATGAATAGGAGCAATAGACTGCAGTTTCTGTCTCGTTTGACCTCGTCAGCATTCTACACCCATTCATCGATCGGAAAATCAGCTCTTTCAGAGAAGGATATTTAACATTTTACGGAAGGTTGGATATTGTTCCCTGTATAAAAGTCTACTGTTCTTTTTACTTACATTCATGTTGACATTCTATGTAAAGTGTTTCGCTATGACTATAATTTATGTTGCATTCAGTAGTGTTTTCCTCATAATTGTCCTAGTTTTGTATGGTATTGTATCTTACACCACAATGATACCGTAAAAGAAATGGATCTGCACAAGAATCGATGACTCTGTAAATGTTTTCAGTAATGTGATGTTTGATGATAAAGAACCGTCGATGAAGTAATTACTATGTGTAATAATCCTTTTCTATTGATTTTATATTATGTAATTGGTTAGGTGGGTTTCAGACTACATTCGTCCATTTTCAACAATAAAAATAATACATACTTCTTTTATCTTGTATTCATTTTGTTGCAGTAATTTTCAATTGCATGTTAGCATAGTCTGTTTAATCTTGAAATTCTCCCTACAGTCCTTCTTAACAGACGCAAGACCTAGCTCGCCATCAAGTAATATAATTCGATAATTCTCAAATTATTGAAAAATTCTAAATCTGAATCAAAAAAAGCTAAGAATCGAATCTAGAACGTTTACAGTGCGTTAATTTGAAATTATTTAAATCTGAATTATGGAAATACTTTTCGATCCCAATAAAAATGTAAAAATACTTTCAGGTTAACATTTTTAACTTCGCTCGAATTTGCATAGTCGTAGTTGATCGATAATTATAGAAATTTGAGAATCAATTCGAATTTTATTGCTAACATCGTAATTAATGTCGAACTTTCGGACATAAATTCGAGCGAGCGGCGCTGAAAGAACTATTTACCTGGAGAATTAATTTTTTCAAAGAAATATTTGATTTTTAATGCGTGAAATAAGTGATTCGTTCCTCTTTCATTTACACCTTAGTTTTTCTGAATTTTCGTTTCCTGAAACGTCCTGTATCAAGATTAATTCTGAGAGCTTACAAAAACATCTGAAGAACAGGGTGAACTTGAAATATGGTGGCAAAGAGGTAAAGTGGCATGAACATGGAGGCCAATCAAAATTGCCATTGTCGACGAGAACAGCAGAAATTATACTTTCTTCAACACTTTCTTTCACTTGAAGAAACTTCATGTTATTCGACAGATTTTAGGCGACATTATTGAGAACTCAACAGGTTGCCAAATTCCCACATGTCAAACGTCAAAAGTAGGAAATTTTCTCTGCGTGCTTCCCATTTGAACCCACTTAGGATAGGTCGCGATCTTCACCCCAGGTGACCAAGGGGATTAACTTCCTTCACCCTCGCGAGCGGATCCCCGTCTCGACACGTCTGTCGTCTCAGATTAACGAAACGGCACAAATGCTCAGCACGTGTTAAAATCGACTCCATATTCACTAAAATTAGCCGAAGAATGCCTTGTTTGTTTACAGATACATGATTTTGGAAGTCACAACAATGGGATTTTTCGTTATTCTACCGGTTCACATTCGTACGGAGTAAATCATCCGTCTTGAAAACATGTCGAGGTCAATTTACAAGAGTCATATTAATGTGACGTTGCTACAAGAGGATGGCACGATATTAGTGTTGTAGTTAATGGAATACGGTATTTCAAGGAGTTTGTAAATTTATGTCTCATATCGATATCACTGTCAAAATATCTAGTTGAGAAAATAAATCATGTGATTAAAATTTAGTAATTGTAACAGGGGAAATTTAAGTGTGATAAATACAATCAATAAATGTAAGATTTCCACACAATTCTTTACGGAAAACAATAATACGAGGGATGTCTTCAAAGTTTTGCATATAGAGCTAGAATGAAGCAATTGAGAGCTTTCAAAGAATTAGTATTTTTCGAGAAGATAAATACACTTCTGCTTTCGTCCGAACCAATTCTGGAAGCAATTATTCCAATCGTTTGCTGCTACATTCAAAACGGCCTTTTGGAAGGCATCAACAGTTTCTTCTAAAGACTGAAACCTTTGAACTTGGTTTTCACATGCAATTCTTCGTACAAAATTCTTTGTATGACGGTCTTTGAAATCTGCAACGATGGGGAAACTATTGACTGGTGTAGTACTTCAATGCCGAAAACAGAAACCAAGCAATTAATTAATTGTCTTTGAAAATTGTAGAAAATTATTTCGCGAAAATGCTCACATTCAATTTCCACTATCTTGTCAAGTTTGATAGTTTTTTTCGGTTAAAGCACAGCACCCATAGAACTGAATTTTCGGATTTATATTAACAAATTATAGAGGTTCATTTTTAGTACTGATAGTTGATGAAAGGTTGTTCTCTATGTCCCCAGCATGCAAAACATAAAATACATCATTTGTAAGGTCTACAGAAGAAGAAAGTATTAGAAAATAGCGTTTTGTTCTAGTGAACGTCCTTTATAATTTAAAGATTCGTAAAATTGAAAAGAACCTGTTTTTCGCTAATGAAAAAGGCACCAAACACCATAGAGAAAATATTGATATAGGTTATAGATGTTAAGAAGTTCTATGAATTTATTTTTATTTAATATTGATCGGTGCTTAGAATCCGAAATATATCAGAAAAACTATAGAAAATTGTTCTTTTTTATCTAATTATCGCTTGTGAGTTAATCTGTACTGATTAAACACTAATGAAATTTTTCGAACAAACACGACACAAAATTTCATTTCAAATTATATTAGTTAAAAATTTCATCAAATGATGTGTTTTGAAACATTTCAGGCAGAATTCATAAAAAGAAAGAAATGTCGAATTTTCTCGAGACGAACATTTCCCGTGAATCCTACTAACACGTTCTCGTGAAATTCCGCTCTTTTATGTGTTTCCCTTCCAATTTTTTAAAAACCGAAAGTTGTTGTGACTCCATTCTCAAAATTAACACTATAAACGTGGAACAAAAAAAATGACGTACGAGATTTACAACCCTTTAGTTAGCTACGGACGAAATAGTGCTTTTCAATGTTTTGTCAGATCCACAAGTCAAGAAAAAATTCATCTTGGCAACAATAGGAAGAGGTGGAGGTGTCGTAAAGTTAGAGCAATAAACAGGTGCAAACTCATCTTTTAGAAGGCTAGTGGTTTTATGGCACACGCTACCACCCTCTAACCTTACGAGCAGGGATGTATTCGACACCCCAGAAATAATTCTGTCTCGAAAAAAACTTCAAACATATTTTACATATATTGTTATTAGGTTTCACCAGAATGATTTTGATTTTATTTGTAATTCAGTTATTCAATAATTTTCTAATTTCTAGTATTTCGTCCATACTCGAGATAACATTTGTTACAAATGATACCTATTTTGTACCTTTTAGTGAAAAAAGTAATAAGGTAGAATATAATTTTTTCGCTACCACTGTCCTTGGGTTATGATTTAAACTTAATTTTTACTAATTCAATCATTTTTTCGCTACCACTGTCCTTGGGTTATGATTTAAACTTAATTTTTTACTAATTCAATCAATAAGCATTATAAAAAAGGTTTCAATCTCACTTTTCGAAGATTTTTCGCACTTTCTTTTTACAAATTCAAAATATTCACGGTTGGCTGCTCTAAACATTATATTCTACTTTCAGTGTGTGAAACACTGAGTATAAAATAGAAAAAAAAGCAGAAAGTTTTCAATTTGTAGTAGGTTATGTCGAAAAAAGAGGGCGCTTGGTTACTCTATTGGCTTTGTATTCATTAATTATTCAGGTTATCCTGAAAAATAAAACGTTTCCCTATCTGGAAACGATATTACATAGTAAGGAAGAACCACCAACGACTCGCTTATAAGAAGTATACAGCTAAAGCAGGATAGTGAACTTTAAAGAAATACACTAACAAAAAATACTAATATCAAGTCGACATAATGCCAGCATATTCTCGTAATAATCAAATCAATTTTACACAAGAATAATAGCAATCTAACCATCATTGAAATTTCTACTCAATTTCCGAATTTCAACATTCGCGGAGTTTTCTCGTAGTCTGGTAGTCGAAGAATCGTAGGAAAAACGGTCTCATACTTAAGGCAGACGTTTATAATAGCCTCAAATAAGACCAATCGTTGCATATTGCCGCTAGTAAGCTGACATTAATCGTCCGTACTGTTCCAAGATACCTTACGTAAACAAACGGTCAACATTATTTGATGGAGTTTGCGCTTAAACTATCCAATCTTTCGTATTTATGTTCGTGACTTATATAATAGCTAGGTATTTAGTAATTAAGTATAGTACAAAATGTAAACATTTTTGCGGATGTCAATGAATGAAAAGCTGGAAATTAAAATTAATGCTCTGCCTACACCAGAATTGACAGTCAAATCCATTTCAAAAACTCAGGGTAATTTAATAAGAAGTGTTTATTTCATTTGATTATTGACTTCTTTATTGTTTGAATTGAACTTTCAATAATGAAAGATAACCCACTGTTGCGATAAGTGTGTTATTTGAATTGAATGAATTGAAAAATTGATTTTATATTTCACTGATATTGCAACCTACCGCTCTTTAAGGTAAGCACTGCGCGAAACATTAATTCAATTTCAAACTATGAGTAATTTAAATAGAAAGGTCAAAAGCAACGAAGCAATATCGATTAATTAGATGTGTAAAACGTGAAAGTCATATTGATAAACCCGAAAAATTGGTACCTAAGGATCTATAAAATAAAAATTATTTAGATGAAAAACAGTTTCTAAACATTCAGATATACTATTGTCAGAAAATCATTCAATAAAAATGTTTACCCATATGTTTCAAAAACAATGAAGGCATGAAATTAAATCTATCCACCATAATTTGCAATATTGCATTAGTTTATATTTCTTACACACTTTATTTTTCAATACAGTTTTTCCCTTTTCTAAATCTAAAATTCGAGACTACAGATTCTGTTGGGTGTAACATAAAATTGTGGTGTTCTGAATTTCTGAAGAATTGTCAGTTACAACCCTGCTAAGTCATAAAACGCTTTGTGAGAACTGGAGGCTTTATTCAAGTCCAGTCGGAGAAATCAGAACAACTGGACCTTTTTCCGTAATGATATTTTACTTCAACGTTTTCATGGCCTGTCAAAAATTCGCACTATCTTAACCCTGCCTTTAAAAATTGTTTATAGCTTCCCAGAAATTCTTAGTGGATGGTTTTTGCCCTATAAAGATTCATTCTGCTAGTTGAAAAGGGTGAATTTGAAAGACGTCATTACAATTTGAGGAAGTGATCGTTAGAAATTTATTACTTCTTCATTTCTTAGGCCCATAAATCTTCTGTAGTCTGAACAATTTGAAGTGGCACATTTTGTTTCAAGGTTTGAAAATAATTCTCTATAATTCTGTTCAGTATATGTCAACGCTAATATTTCATTTCCGAATTTGAGAATCTCTTTAGTACCATTGACAGCTCAATACACGACGTCCTCGGTAACACAGCACCCTGCAATATCGGTCGAGACATCGCGCCTCCGTTCACAGAGATAAGTTCAGCCTCTTCTACCGCGAATCGTCCAGCCTGGGGCATTCTATTCGAAATCACTTAGCTAATTAACAAAGACTTGTTTGTTAAGAACCTGTGCGAAAAAACCTTCGGTCGTTCGTTCCTCTCGAGATACCAACGGTGGGTACCCACTACTGACTTTGTGCTGCCTTATTTGTAACAGATTAGAAGTTTGTAATTGTAAATGTCGTTAATTGATTCGGACTATGCGACCTGTGGCTTTGGAACTTCACGGTTGATAACATTGTCGTTGTTTCACGTTTGCTGGACATTTCTGAAGAGGAATTCAACTCCACCTTTTGCAATGGCGAAGTTTTGCAAATTCTAGATATGACGTTAGAAAGACTCGATTATGGTATATTATATGTCTGAAATATTCTGCCACAAATTGTTTCATGGAATTATTTTAAACAAATATAATTTTGTTTTGGGTCACTTTTATAAATTACAAAAGTAACAATTGAAGTTTCATTATCCAAGTTAGCGTTTCATTTATATTTAAAGTTGTCTGGCAAGTTGGTCAGGCATTAGGAGAAAAAAAACACTGGGTACGAAGTACCCAGAACAAGAAATTTCTCATTCAAAATAAAGAATCAGTTATTTGAAAATTGATATTCAGAAATTTCCTTTTATTATAACTTATTTATATGACTCGGGTGACGTATTGGGAAAAATAATGAACGTAAAGTCGGATATCCTCTACCTTCATTTTAACCTGCCTATTAGTTACTTAGATAATGTAGGTACTTCATCCTACGAAAAACATATAAACATAAAATGTAAAAATTGCAATGCAGTTATTCATCCGCGAGTTATTGTGACATTCAAAACTTGCATAAATAATAATGATTCGACTATCGCCACGCTTTTTGCATCAGCAAGAAGTTCTATCCTTATTTCTGTCAAAATTAAATAGTAATGAAGAACTGAATGAGCGTAGTGCATTAAATATTCATCATTACTCTTGATTTAATGAATAATATTTCATTCAAATCCTATATTCGGTGCAAAGAACGAGGTGGTATACAGACCGTGTTCTTTGCACATGCGGCTGCTGGCCGAAATGCTCGCGTCCCAAAATGCCTGCGTCTTTACTTCCTTAAAAAAAAACCGTATATTATATCATCAGATAAAATTCATAAGGAGATGTGAAACGTGAGACATAAGGACAATAACACTAAACTTTCGAAAACTAAAGTCAAATTCCAGGATATTTCAGTTTCTCCTTGCATTTAAGATTGGACACTAACGAAATTTGAAGTTAACAGTTTGTGTGTTCGCAAGAATTACCTCAGAATTTTGATGCTTAGTGAGTGTGACAAAATCGAGGAAGTACAACATGCGATAGTTGGTAAACTATCAGGAATAATAGTAATAGTATGTATAATTTCAATTTTCATTCGGTTTTATGTTAAAGCACTGCAGTTTCTATAATTCAACTATGGTCAATAACGCAGCAATGTCGCATTCATGGCCAGAAAAGACTCTTTTTATATAGGTACGAGAACTTGGAGATATGACATTGTGAACAGATCATGGAAGCCGAAACTGTTTTGGTTTCATGTTCTGAGTTGATGAATATATCTAATCTACTCTTTGAAAAAAAAAACAATTTTGAAGAACTATGAATTGTGTTAATAAACAGTAAAATAACTCTCTCCGTGACAGAAAAAAGATACCATATTGACCGAATAATACTAAAAACACAGATTCAAATAGAATTGGAAATATAGCTTTTGCTCTGTGTACAAAACGGAGCAGTGTGGTTTCAAATGCTTAAAGGCGTTTATCTATAAACCATATAGATTAATTTCGACTGTAGGAACAGACACTTTCCACATAGTCCCATCATCCATACAACATAATTACTGGTTTCGGTCGGACCGAAGTGACAGTTATGGCAATTTAAAAGAGATTAAAATTCTGATATATTACGTCCCAGATGTGTGAAATACCGAAATATTTGGGGAAGCTCACGCGACCCAAGAGCGAAATATACTTCGCAATTGACAGATCCCAATGAAAGTTCGAACGCGTGGGTGACAAAAGAAAGCGCAGCTGCCCGACATGTGTCCGAACGCTACCTTGACGGACAGTGACCGCACGCGCCACATTTCGTTTCACGGCCACCCCCGCTTTCACAAAAGTCCGAATTTTAGTTCCGGATAATAACTGTGGACTATGACCCCACAAATGTGTAGAGGTGTCATTTATTATGGTCTCAAACGATATACGCATTAATAAACGTTGAATTTGAGAACGCCTGAATGGACGTCTTAATGAAGGGATTACCGTTGAATCGAAACATCGAAATGGGAAAGCTTTTCACAGAACAAGCTGCCGAATTTGCGATACCTACTAGTTCTCTCATATTTGGTTAACCCATTGAGGGTTTTTGGCTCGCATCTATTTCATTTGAATTGAACAAATGATAATTTTAAGTTAAATATTATATACATCTCAAAAAAGTCTAGGGAATACCTACCAATTTCAATAAATTTTGCATTTCAATTAATTAAAAATTCTGGCTTGTCACTAAGAAGTGAAATAAGTATATAAACAATAATAACATAGCAGGAAAAAATACCTAACAAGAAAACAGTAAAATTCGACAGATTGCCATGACTTAGGAAGAAATAGTTTCATTGCTTATTTCAGAAGTATTCCTCAGAAATATATCAGACTTATTCAACTGAATGCTAGTTAAAAGTACGTGTTAAAGTTGATACAGTTTGAACTCAATAAAGCTGACGTTTTTGCGTTAAAACGTGGCCTGTCAAAGTCATCCCATCAGTCGAGAAAGACGCCGCAAGGTACGTAATATAGAAAACGTCCATAAATTCCTCGACTGGTGCTAACAATTAAAATCCCTACATTATGTGCCAGTCCGGCCGTCGTTGTTAACACATTGAAATATCTATTGTAAAGGGTTATTTACCAGCTGGATGGGGATTTATACGCGGACGGCTAATGCATGCAGTTTGTAGATTCAACTTTATTAATATTTATTGCCCTCAGCAGCCTCAAAGCGAAGGTGAATTCGCTTTATGAACCATCTATGCGCTATAAAAAAGAGGAGGAAGAATTGAGGCGGCCAGGTCTCTGATACGTCCTGGTTATCAACTGGCGTTTCGTCGCAGTGGCGGCACACTAAATAAAAGGCAACTTTACTGCAGTATTCGACAGAACGTTGAGAAAAGTGGCAATTGACACCCTGTTTTTTTTGCTATTTATTCAAACAAATTATTCCGATGAATACGTGATAGGTTTTCAGCTGTTTGTATTTCATAATAAACAATAGTTATATAATAATTAGCCCAAAATTGCACTGTTTCATTCTAGACACCGGATCAGTCTTTCTGTATCATCAAGAGAGTAGCGGCTCGTTTCAAGGTAGAGCCCAAGGAGGATCGCCAATGAAATGCTCAAGTTAGAAGATAACTCATATATAGTTCACAAATAGAAATATGTTTCCTATTAGTGAAATTGAGAATTTTTATTTTCCGAGCTCCAAGATTGTTACGACTTGGTGATAGGTCATTTCTCTTTCATTGGAATTTTTCATTTCACTCACAAAAGTTTCCGCTGACAGCAATAATATAAAATTGGCGTTTCAATCAAGTTTCTGAGCACCATCTTGATGAATTGTAGAATTTAATATGTATTTTCGTAATTCTATGAACTCTCTCATTCAGTTCTGACCTAGGTATACCCAATAGTATTTACTCCTCGCGAATGCAAATCCACTTGCTGCATGAGCACCTGGGTAGTGGTTCATGAAGAATTTCCATTTTACTCTGCGGAAAAACGAGGTTCGCTAATGATTTCACTTGCACGTATTGAGTATAAAAGTTGAGAATGGAAACGAGAGAGAATGAATTGGATGGAGCCTTAAGCTGGCTGAGTCGAATTTCAGCTCTTGAAGCTCGTAACCTCATTCTATACAACCTGACACTCTTTGCCTTGCACCAACCCAAACAGTTTCGGTGGTCAGGACCTTCAGTAGTTGTAATAGCGTTACGTGCCTGCATGCCATCTAACAGTAACTTTTCGTTTTCTGCAGGTGGGAACTTGACCCCTTGGTCAGTCATTAGCAAACGATGATGAAGTTTCTTTTGAATGCAGTACTGATTTCTGAATCTCCATTCTATTAAAGTTTTTTCAATGCCTGAAGTTATGATATTTACGTAAACAAAATCTCAAAATTTACTACCCTTATTGCTCGTCAGCCCGCCATGTATTTATATTTGATGTAGTAAAACAAATCTAATGATTTAGAAGAAAATATGTATATTGATGATAATCATATAAGTGTGTTTCTTGAAGTATTAGAATTTCTATATAATTGTTCTTGAAAGACTCATCAATTTATGTTCTACGAGCATTGCGAACAACAGAATTACCTACTCCAAAAAGGTATTGTCTTTCTGGTACGAAATTTTAAAAATTGCTTCAGTATTTTTACTGTCAAAAACCATAATGGTATACAATCAGTACAAATAAAATAACCTTTCCTTCATCACAAAAATAGTATGGACAAGTCTAGTCTTCACAGAAGGAAGAGCTACTTATCTTCTTTTTTGCTTCTCTTCATGATTAGGAGTTTTGTTATCTGATACCTAACCTCTAACCTCTAAACTACAATTAATGTGCTGATTCAAATTTGTTTCCGTGAGATTATGAAATAATTCGAATTACGAACTTTTTAAATAAGCCAAGGCCAGTATATCATGGTCGAACTGATGTACACGGTATATATTGAGAGAATTTCCATCGTAATATATTGCCGTTTCCTGTGTCGAAGGTGCACCTTAACTGGGCAAGGAAAAAAATCACATGCTCCTTTCCTCAGAATAGGCAGAACTTCGTATTTTCCTAAATTCCTATATCTCATAATCTCAAATTTGATTTCTTCTAATTGTTCGTTAAAGTATAATTACGATATAAGTTTTATATACAATAGCGTGTAGATAAGAAAGGTTAAAATCGACGCCACTGAAAAAACAGCTCACTAGAATGTACGTCTCACCGTTCGGCCATATCAGCCATCTCCGTCACATTTTCCAGCGGACCAGTCTGTCTCTTATTTGTAAACATTCATTAATTCTGGTTTTATTTTGTGGCCTGAAATATAACTGCCGTCTTGGCTTATTAGTAGGCAGTTAAACTAATGAAGTAATATTCTCCGAGATATTCTTCTCCGCGGCGCTTTCCGAGCAAATGGACTTTATAGAATGATCTCCGTATGTAACATTATGTATTGATCATAAGGATTTTACGAGTTGCGGCTTCAAAGGATGACGTATTGGGGACGCGAAAGAATTATCTTCTTGCGCGCTGTTATTAAGGCCTTCGGATGGACAAGCTGACAATTTGATTTAGAGCCGGTTTCTTGTCACTGTTCAATCTCGACATAATTCAGAATTCGTTTTTGCCGGAGATGAGGAAACCGTATTGCCTGTTTCTACAATAGAAGTGGATTTTTCGCGGACAGATCCCCTATCCCTTTTGAAACCTGGATATTTCCTGGTGTGATTTTTCCTTTCCTAAGAACAGTATCATAATATGTTTTGATATAGTAATTGTAACAAACAGAATTGATACTCCATCCAAGAAAGTCAAAAATATTTTAAAAGTAGGTATACTTAATTATTATTCTGTTAACATAATTATATCCGCTCTAACGAAACGTCCTTCACAATGCATCACTTGTCAATTTACAAAAGCGTCATTTCCTTCTTCTCAATAGATGATCAATATTCAGAACAATGGAACGCAGCTGAACCATAACCTAAACTATTATTTGTAGTATATTATCTGCAAATATGAATTTTAATTATTATAAATATATTTTCATGAAGAAATGTAATAGAACTAAAAGTTTGTTCAATTTCGGTCTCAGAGTTCTGAACGAAATACGATTGATATCCATTCGATCTCTCGAACGCGCATTCCCATCTGTAACTTTGAAGTGGTTACACTTCCGAAAAGTCAAAGGGAATCATCGAAGCGTATAATCGCATAGATTTTCTAGAGCGAGTGGGCAGTTTACAAGTCTTCTATGCACGATCCGGCCATAACGGCGTTGTAGAGGATCGCTGCTATCGATGGAACAGCGCTGGATAACGATCCTCCTCATTGTAATGCCCGCATTTTACAAGAGATAGCGCGCTTGCTGCAGTAGTGTTCAATGAAGGCGTACTGATAGATAAATCTGGCCGGCCGCTCGCAGATTCCCCGCCATAAAGTTGACTTTCATAATTCGTGATTTTTCGGTGAATTTAAGTATTTTTCATGAAAAACATGAATCAAGAATGATGGAAACTGGTATTACGTAAATGTACATTACCTACTTATGAAAAACCACTGATAACCATGAAGATTTCCCAGTGAAAACATTGTTGTTCTTGAACGTAACATCTTCTGGTTTTGAAGTTCAAAGGTGTTTACCTGGTAACTTAGATATTTTATATGGGATGTCCAAAAGTTTACTGAAAATTTCAATCTAGAAAAATATAATTTTTTTGTTCACGTTTAATATGAAGCACACAACCAAATTTATATGAAATCACCCGATATTTTGAATATTATCTCTTTTGGAAATTTCGAAGGATTGTTAGAATTATTCGTTTTGAGATATTTCAACTGAATAAAGAAATAAATTAAGGTTTATTTTAAGAAAGAAACAAATAAAAGAAAATAAGAGACTCTTTCCGGATGTAGTAAAAAATTGAAAATTATTTTCTTACGTAGTAGATGCGTTTTTCTCGACCTCAGTAGCTTGTATTACCTCCTCTTGCCCTGATACAAGCCTGAATCCGCCTAGGCCTACTCTGGGGGGGATATTCTGCCACTCTTTTGTGGCGGCTTGGATGAGCTGTTGTGGGGTTCTTGGATTATCATGGCGTGATCTAATTTTCTTCTTGAGATTATCCCATAAATTTTAAATAGGATTTAGGTCTGAAGAGCAAGCTGGCCAGTCTAAAATAGCGATTCCTTCTGTTTCGCGATAATGTTGCGTGAGTTTGCTGGTATGCGGAGGAGCATTATATTGCATAAAAGTGAAATTCTCACCGTGGGCACCTCGCCATAGTCTCATTATGGGCTCCAGCACTAGGTCCACATAATTTCTAGCCGTTACACTCGCAGGTATTTCTGTTTTGCCTCCCAGCATCATGCCACCCAAAACATCACACTGCCCCTTTGGTATTTCGGAATTTGTCTTGCTGCTCGGAGTCTAGCTTGTCTTCCACGACCCCTTAAAATCCGAATCCAGCGGACATCTGATCGAACACCAGTTCTGGTCTCATTCGAAAAAAGAACATTTCGCCAATTCTCAATATTCCAATTATGGTGCTCGATACACCAATTAAGTTTGTTAATTTTTTGTTGTCTGGTTAGCTCTGGAATTCTTAAGGCACTTCTGCTTGAATGAACTCTTTGACGTATCGTTTCGACTGATACACTGTTGTTTATTGCTTCCAGAAATTGCCTTTGGAGTATGGGGTGCGACGCACTAGGGTGCAACTTCGCACAAAAAGCGGTCTTGTTCTTCAAAAGTGATCTTCCTATGACTTCTTCTAGGCCTATTTTACAGAGATTGTAGCTCCACGTGTCGGGCGTCGGTTTTTGAAATCAACCCCTGTGATACCCCATTGTGCCCGCTATATCCCTCTGTGTCATCCCTTCTTCAACGAGAGCAATTATTCGACCCCTCTCCACATCGGACAATCCAACGTAAGGAATTTTCAATTGTGATTATAGGCTTTTTTAAATTTTGAAATTCACAGTTTCGAATCTCAGTGACGACTGAGTACAATATCCCAAACATGTGGTAATTATTCAACATTTTTTATCATACTATCCAGTTTTTTTACAACAAAAAACGTCATTCTTCACAAGTAGTCAAAGATCCATGGTTAAAAACAATCAATAAAGAGAAATACCGAGTGAATCGGTATTTCTCTTTATTTGGTTGTGCATAAACGGGCATTCTGATGTATGCAATATAAATTCAACCCTCCGTTGACATATGCGCACAATCCTCTACAACAGAATCGCATAAATGTGACTAAATTCCGTTGATGTAGTATTGAATCTCATCCTTCAATCCACAGGTAGCTGTTATGTTACTGAAGGGAAGGTAGTAACGATGACAAAGCCCGAAAAGGCACCAGGATGAGCACATCTTCCAAGAAGTCTAAAACAGAATTCTTGACTTCAAGGTTCGAACCAATGGGGCATTTTGAGCATCGATTCGCAGATCATTAGTGGATACACGCTTTGGTGAGCTTATTGAAAGTAACAATGTTTGTCTGTGATGCCGAATAGGTTCCCAAGCTCCCTGGTTCCTCTATCTAATTAACGCTTTCAGATACAGCTTTGATATCACAATTTCATCGATTTTCCATCAAATTTTTCAGTTGATATTTCACACTCGATTAAATTGAATTAATAATCAGACCATATTTTTTTATCTTTATAATATGCTTTTCTCTAGTATAGTGATCAATATTTACCTACTGTCACTTGTCAAACATGATGTTGCTGCCACCAATTGGAAATAGAATTCGTTATTTTTTTATTCTTCTCCAGCATATGACACATCCTAGATAGATGGTTTGAGAAATAAACTCTTCCGTTTGTTTACTATAAAGTTAATCGAGAATATGTTGTCCGACTTTGAAATGGGGAGAAAAGCAAGAAAACATAGATAAGACAGTTGTGTACGATAGTACTTATCAAGTAACAATCATATCACTTTGAAAAAATCTAAATCTGTACTTCCATAAGAAATATTTGGTCGAACAATACAAGACATGTTTACGAACATAACAATTACCTAGTGCCTAGGATTATTAAGAAATGGGAACGTTCCACTCAGGGTTGCAGGATCTCTTAAACGACTACCGCAGTACCCGATCACGTCGCGAAATTTCGGAATGCGGCAATCCCGATCTGTTTCCGCGAGTCTTCCCGCCCTCGTAGATCGTCGCTCAGGGCAAGTGTTAATTAACAGTCATAAATAAGTAGTAAAACACGGTACGGATTGACGTGTACGGCATAGTTAGCCGTAAAAACAACGAGATCAGTGAATATTACGAGCAATTCCGATGACCATTCGACACACCGAAGGGCGCAATCTATATGCTAATGGCGCAATGTCATTGACTGCCGCCGGAACCGTTCGAGAGGTTAACTTGGCACGACTAATCGAAGACCGAGCAGTTTTCTTCAGCCCCCGTCCCATCTACCCGCTTTTGCGAACCCGGGCTTTCTTCTGGTGAGAATATGACTCCGGGTTAACGAGCTAATTGAATATGCATCTGTGGGAATAGCCGTTGCTTGCACTCTCGTGCCTTCAAATTTCACGCCTTGTTATCCGATAATTTCGAGATGACTTGACGAATTGGTGCGTTCGGGTTATTGCAAAAATGCTCGAGAAGCGGGTGATAATGGTTTTGTGCTCTAATTATTGAATAGCCTCAGAGGAAAGGCTTCCAAATACTACATGTTCAGCCCAAAGACACTTTAGTAGGTAGTACCAGAAAATCTTGAATTCAAATAAGAAATACTGTATTTCCTGCAACGTTGCATAGTATTTTCGTTTATGGAATCAAATTATTCTCGATGAATCCTGTTCTGTATAACGAACCAATATTAACGAAGACGTCCGGACGTCTCCATTGTTGCAATCTAACCTATGCCGGGAGATGTATAAGTTAGAAGTAAGTATTAGATCTCCTGCATACGTCATATGGATGTTTGGTACCAATGAAATAAAACAAAAATAAATCGTCTTGTACATTCCATCTTATGTTAAATTATTGCACAAATTTCCATCATTTATTGAGAGGCTCCAAGAGGAGAATCTTACGGATTTGATGTATCAATCAAGATAACTAATTCGCCCATTATTTTCCTTAATTGCCTTACGGAAACTTCTTTGTTTGCAGTAAGCTCTAACCTTTTGGTACATATTTAAATTAACCAACCTAGGGAATTAGCTGATTTTTTCAAAAACTCAAAACTAAATTAGTTTTCTTCATTTCCTTTTAATTTTCATAGCTTATGTTCAAATGGATGTTCATCATTCAAACTGAGTTCCAGCTACTTCACAAAACGATACATTTCCCAACTCAAGTAGTCTATAAAAATCCCCCCCTTTGTTCGTTCGTTGATAAATACATTCATTAATGTAGAGGTAGTAGTGTGAGATGGGCACGGCTGCGTTATATTATGATATCAAGGAATTATTACCGTATTAGCGATTGGTTGCCCCTTCGACTATAAACCGCACCCAACACTGTGCAGGCGATTGCTTACTTTCCAACTTTGATGAAATTGCATTGATTTATTCCTGCTTCAATCTTTGCATCGATTGGGAATCCTTAACAAGCGAAAATTTCAACATGAAAGAATATTACTTAACTAGGATGAGAAGAATGCTTCACCATGAAAAAAACTTCAGTCATATTAAGTTAATTCTAAGTTGAAATTGTGTAAAACTATAAAAGAAAGATGAAAATAAGGAGCCCAATGTAAGGCATGGATTTTGTGTATGACTAGAGTGTATACTTATGATTTACATAATATGTAACCATATTATGATGCATTGATCGCTAATACCTAAGGTAGTAAAATCAAAGGGGAAGCAAAATAGGACAAACATGGACAAGTTTCCTGTTACCCTCCTTCCTGTAATATAGAAAAAGTATATTCATGCGGACATTGCATAAAAATTATCAGAAACATTATCATTCTTGTAAAAATTCAATAAAAAGTTCTTGATATGCTGAATGTTGACTTCATGACAATGGTTAAAGAAATTCATCTGACATCCTTGATTGGTTATTCCTGAACGTAGTCGATGGATGCAAACTCTTCATTAGACCATTCAGCAAACCGTTAATTTTCTGCAGCTTTTGTCTCTATCAAAATATTAGAGACCGTTCTCTATCAAAGATTACAACCGATTCTTGTACCCTGTTCAGGGAAAACTTCAATTGTTCAAATTAATTTCTGAGTATAACCACATTCGTTGACGCAAGATTTCAAAGTGAATTAAAATAGGAGTCATATTCCTGAATATTTCTGCAGCAAGTGAGAAAGATTAATTCTTTGAGATTGCAATAAAATTTTTAAGCTGGTGAGAACATGATTTTCGACAGAAGACTCCGGATTTCCTTTGTGAAGAAAAGTAGTCATTTTCGCACTCGATAAACTCGCCCACAAGCATCTCTTCTTGTATCACTTTTGGTCAATTCATATATGAGTGATGATATTCCTTCGACTTTGTCCAATTATTTATTTATGCTGATGATATTGCTCTCTTTTTTCGAAATGGTAACTTCGAAACCATCAGACAAGTTGATTGATTGCTGATCTAGAAATTTCTTCAAGGAGAGTTGTCTATGCTCTGAACCTTCGAGAACTGAGGTATCCTGTTTCAATTTGACTAATCATCGAAAGGATAGATAATTGAGGGGATTTTTTATTTTTATCACTGTAGCTTAATTTCTATTTTGGTGTCAAACTTTATTGAGACTCAAATTCCACATCAACTAACCGTGTCAAAAATCTGAAAACAATATTTAAACTTTCAATTCCATGTTTACAAAAATTAACCTGGTTTACTCGAGTACTGATCTCTTCGGACTATTGCTGTTGCTCTGGTCTTTTCTATAATTGAGTAATCTTGCAGAATAGCATTCATATAAGTATAATAGATTCCTACTTGAATTTTGCAATTATAATTATAAGCGGTACCATGAGCTCAATCCTAATTTCCTGGCTTCATGTTCCTTGCAATATAAAATCTCCGCATATCAACAGACAATCAGCTGGGAGTTGGGTTAAGTATCAGTCTCTACCGAATCTTTTCCTAATCATCAGTTATAGTATTGAGGCTGAAATCTCGATAATCGATTTAGTTATTTCTTCTTCAGCATGCTCGTTTCGTTGCATTAGCTATTGAAAAATCCAATGAAGAGACAAAGTTATTTTCAACACCAAAAATTTATGTTTTTTTTATTTTCCTTAGAAGGGAATATGTTGAATCCTTTCAGGCAAGCAAAATTATGTACTAATTTATCCTCTCTTTCAATATATTCTGCATCTTATGAAGAATTCGTTAGGTAGTAAAACTTTACCGTCTACCGTAGGAACTATTCAAATTATTATATGTTTTTTATATCTTCTTCGTATTTTCCATAATAAATAGAATTTTTTTTACTTCTACAATAAGTTCGTTCTCCCAAACATTTCAAGTGATTAGTCCATTGTTTATATAATCCAAAAGCAGTAAGCACCAATCGCAATTTCACGATCGCAAAAACTTTCAAGTGTATGGCATGGTCTACAGATTTTACGTTTCTCATCTTTTCACGCAGAAATTCAAGAAACGCAAGCGTGGTCCCAGCGTTAGTCATTTTTCGTAAATAGAGCATAGATGCTTTTTTCTGAAAACTTAAAATTGTGTGGTTGAAAATTGAGTTAATATAAAGATGTTATTCTTCTGGCAAATGTTTTCGGAATTTTTTTAATTTAGAAAATACCATATATATCAGGTATGTCAATTAAGTTCACGGAAGTTGGCTATGCTGCGGCGGTTGATTACTCTGCAGCGTTCGCATTGACTTCATTCGTAACAGAATTCATTTTTGCGTTAGCCTGTGCAAGTTTCGTGTTGATCAGTTGTATACTTCGTGTTTTATTGTCCTTTGAACATCGACCTGTTTTGACCCACCGTCGTGAAGATGAGTGATAAAATAACTGAGTATAGAATAGTGATTAAATTTTTGGTGAAACGTGGCGAAACTTCCATGGAAATTATGAAACAGTTAACCGACGTGTATAAGGAAGATTGTCTGAAAAAATCAGCTGTCTACGATTGGACAAAGCGGTTTAGAAGCGGCAGAGAGTCAGTGGAGGATGATCCGCGCGAGGGAACTCCCTCCACCTCTCGAAACGCACAAAACCTCGTCGGGCAAGCCTTAGAATGTTGGAAGACGAGTTGGGCATCAACAAGGAGACGATCTGAAACAGATATGATGGAGTTTCGGAAGTCCAAAGCATTACGACGGCGGTTCTGTATAAGGTATTTTCAAGTATTTATGTACTTTGCGGACCGTCCGGGCACTTTTCCGCGAACTTAATTGACCCACCTCGTATTTCTTTTGTGGCAAATACTCAAAGCTCTACTACAGGAAAGATTCATATGATATCCTACTCAGCAGGTTCCTGGTTTATATCTCAGAGGAAAGATTTGGTGTACTGTGAATAGATTGAGAACAAGTCAAGTGCCTTGTAATAGTATGCTATTCAAGCGAAATTCTATTCAGAGTTCAAATTGAGAGTGTGGGGCAGACTGAAGAAACTGTTAGTTATTTACTCCTGTACTGTATTGTATCTCAGTACCTAGATGGTTGACAGCATATACATATAGTATCAGCAAGTTTCTATTTATTTTTCAGGTTACAACCATTCCACCACCAATCTCAGATTTGGTTGAAATGCAGCATTTTGATACTTTTAGTTCGCAATACTCAATGTTTCTTCTTCTTCTTGAGTTTACATTTTAGTGACAAGAGTAGAAGGTTTAGTATGTTTTGCATACGGATTGCGTTTTGACTATTATCAAAATGTTAGTCATTATAACATGATCAACGATTCTTCCAAATTTTGAAAATTTCTATTTCAAAAGAATACATAATCAAATAATGAATCTCTCCAAAAGAACGAGATCATTTTTTTTCTTCAAAGCTTATTCCACTCCAAACTATAATTGCTCCTCTTGTACAATTTACATGTTGTAGCAGAGTTTTATGACTCAAAGTCTCTACACTTATAATATATAATTGCTGCACCTCTAATCTGGGCTGTGTTCTACTTCACATATGCTTAGGTACATTCTAAAGGTTAAAATCGATTTCCTAATGGTTAATAACAGCTCAAATCTGCTTTAAGGTTTTCTAATTCATCTACGCCAGAACATCTGTAACAAATTCGGGATATTTTGGACAAAATTGATCATGTAATCAAGAGTTGCAAATGCGATGCTAAGCACTCGTGGATCATACGAGTTATTGAAAACGAAATCAATAATTCAATTTGCATTTTTAGTTCAATGTAAAAATTGTATAATTTCCTAATAATTACCATTCAAGGGAAAAAAATTATCAAGATATTATTTGTTCTACCTCTCATTTTATTTAAATAGTGGCGAGGATACTTGTTTTATACTTCTTCTCTTCTGTAGGGAATAAGCGATTCATGTTTTATTGGACAATTCCGAATAAAAATAAGCTGACATCAAGGATCTTATCGTTCGACAAAAACTAATCTGGGCGGCGTTACCAGCAACCATGCGTGAAACATCTAGAATAAACTGAATGCGCCTCTGCCACTTTTACGAAACACCCGTTGATCGTCGTTCTTTCATAAAATCAATCGGACAATCGGAGTGGTTTTCAAAATGATACTGCACTATTGAGTCGGAGTTCATTGCACACCATAAAGTCATAGAAAACCGGAATGTTTATATTTATCGTCGATATAAAGGATCGGAAACTGCACCGGCGAAATATTACAAAGATTATAAAAGGAACGTATAAAATGGAATTCATTTATAATTGTTTCGGACGCAAACAATATAAAGATGCTATAAACTGGGAAAACGTCCGATATTTGCATAGAAATATGCCGATGGGAATGTATTTTCTATTCGTTTTCGGAAAGAATGCTTCCCCGAATAGGGACGTAAAGAAATAATAGGGGGAACTTCACGAAGTTACGATTTCTTCGATAATTATGGAATTTTCAACCAAACTGGTTCTAATTATTGTTTTACACATTTTTTATTGTGTGATCAGCGAAGGGGAGTGCTTCAATTCATATTAACTTTATTGAAGTGAAAACATTTTTAGACAAGTTGGGCGTCAGACTGTATCTATAAAAGCTGTTTCATTAACGACCAGAAATATTTTAAATCCTTCGGTATTTTTTACAATATTTGTCGGAGAATGCTTCTTCGTGCTGGGACAAGCGTTCCTTCAATTTGGTATACTACAATAACTTTGCACTATAATCAGAATATTTGAACCCAGAATTTGAAAATTTTAATCTAGAGCATATTTCACTAGAGGGGTTGAGTCAGTGGCGGTTCGTGACCTCAAAGGGCGTTAGTGCTGCAGGTCGCAGTTTATGTAAAATATATATAAAGTCAAATTTTATCAATTTACATAACTCACTTTTAGTTGCTGTTGATGGTCATCGAATATCGAATACGGAACTTGATATACCATTGAAATAAACTGCTGCAAATAATTGAAACTCGCTCTAGTATTTAATTATTTGAACTGAGTCGGCAATTTTCTGTTCGAAGTTTCTATTCAATTGACAAATATGCTAAGGCGTTGAGCCTGTCTTGGCACGTGATACTCCTTAGAAATGTTTCATCCGTTTCAAGATTTCAAATTTCGTCACGCTTCTACATTCATAGGCAAAGTATCAATTATACGTTCGTGTAAATGATTAAAAAACATATCTACATGGGTCATTCTCCCATAAGGCCATGAAAGCCCTAACACAAATGTTTTTTCTTGCTCCTCATCGAGTTGTTGTTTTTCCTCTAAGCTTTCTTCGATTTTCTTCAAGCCCTCAATTAGTTTTTTCCATACTCATGAACTATATATACTGTACGGCTTTTGGAATAACACCGTATGGAAATATTCAATATCGTTTTAAGAATACAACACGTTTACTGGAGCAAAAGAAAAAGTTGGAGAATAAAATGAATTTCGAAGAATGATGCGATCATCAGTATCTTTAGAGGCTGCCTTAGCCAAAATTCAGTTCAATTTGTTTGCATAGCATGATTAAAATGAGTATAATTGTATAATTAATTCATTTAGATTCTCATTAAAGACGTTCGACTTTAGTTAGAATAAATGAGTTCAGATGATCTGCTGTTTGCTGAAGGCTGAATTGAAGATTCCCAAAAATATTCAACTGGTTTGCCACTTTTATAATGTCGAAATACATTAACTTTTTCACAGTTTGCTTCAATTGTTTCATATAGTATCACTCCCGAGAAAAAAATTATTTCCACTAAAATAATTTTTCAATAAAACTCAAAAAATAATTCTAGCAAGTCGTTTTAAATTTGGTTAGAAGTTTATTTTAAAATAGTTCACGTTTATAAATTTTTTTTTAATGTCTTGTCGAGTTCAGCTACTCCTATTATTCGATTCTTTTGGTTCATCGTGTCCCCTAAGTGCGAGTTCAAATGTTTCACATAACGAACGAACCTGTTTTTGATCACTTTGTTCTCGTATTTAGCAATGTTCTGCTAATATACACTCTCCAGTTTTTCTTAGATTTTAGTTTTCCAAAAGTAGTAAAAGGAGTAAACCTCATTTCATTAATTGAATATTGTTTCGAGTGTCAACGACTTTTAGCATTTTCACTTCAATGTAACTCACAACACTATATTCTAATTTAAATCACCTTAAAAAAATAGAAGAAATTAGAATGAACAGGTTCTATGGATTGAAGATAAATTATTCAATTTAATGCGATAATCTGTATTAGTGTCGAGAAACACATTTATTATTTTCGCCACAAACGGCTCTCAAATGAACATCAAAGGGGAAAACATGTATGTAAAACGGAAAAAAATGGACATATTTTCAACCTTGACCCCACCAGTATAGTACGGTTGTATAGAAAAATTCGAAATTGAGCTGGAATTGGCATTAAGCCGGAAAAGTTATTGTAGTATGTTTTGCAATTGGAGGCTAAATATTTTCGGAAATATATTGAGCAAAAGCCATCTTAAGGTATCATGTCATGGCATTTTCTCCATAGGAATACCTGAAGATTCTACAATAACAATATTTCCGATTATTAATGAATCGCCCTGTATACATTTCTGCAAAGCTGATATATGTGAAAAACAGGCTAATTTTAATGATTTGGACTTACAACTTACAAAGTATAAAATTCCAAATTTTGAAATTGTAATAAATTGGAAGATTCAAAATATCATTGCTATTTCATGGTTTAAGTTTTCATTTTTGTGGGTAGACCTTAATGATTGCATCTTTTTTCAATTGTTAAGAAGTCATAATTTTTCTTATATTTGTATAATGATTGCATGAGAAAATTTCTCTGATAGTATCACTGTTCAGTGGCCAGTCGTGTATCATGATTTGATTTCATTAGATTTCTTCTTATGGAATCATCTCTTATCAAAAGTTTAAACTGACAACTTGAAGGAGTTGCGGGAATACAAACTTTTGACTTCTGAGATTTTTGGAATATTAGAAGTGCATTTGAATTCGTTTCAACTTTTGTACGGGGGTAGTGTTGGTGATTTTGGGCCGTTGTTATAATTTTTATGGGCGTTTCAAGAAACAGTTTTCATATTACCCTTATCTTCTTTTTCTTTCATCTTATCACCAGAATTCTTGCCTCCAAGTGGGTTCGAATCTATTCAGCAGAACATTGAAATATAATTTATTTCAGTGGAGAATCAAAAGACTTTTTCAATGAAGCGCCACTCTATCCACACTTTCCCTATAATGGATTTTGAGTTAGGGAATGTTAAGGCATTGGGTTGATATCACTGCTTCAATTCAACCTTGAAAATGTTTTCTCCGAATCAAAAGAGACCTATCCTAGGGATTTTCACATTAAATCTCTCTTTCCAAAATTACGAGGGAGTCTAATATATGTAATACAATAAAACACACTGCTTCAGCTCTATGGGTTCTGGTTTTGGCTTGGGTTTTCTAAGTTCTACTATTCAAATCAGATCAACCTGTGTCGTTAGCATGGTTGGGAAGTTTGCTTGGGCATGAACTATTTTCATACTGGTAAATCAGCAATATGGCTTATTGTGGATATAGTTAAATAGAAAAGTTATTAAAGTCAAAGCTCTCAAATTAAATAGAAATTTCTCCAGAATCAATATTATCTGTTGAAGACAATCTATAAAAGATTCATTAAAAGCATTTATTTTCTCAACTGGTCTGGTCGGAAATTAGATCAAACTTTTTTCGAATTCCATTTGTACTTATTGTGAAAGTAAATAGTACTTGATGTCCTGAAATGTTAACTGAGTAGTGACATTTTGCTACCTAATTAAACCAATGCACCATTGAGGTAACGAATTTTCGATTATTGCAAGAATTGATTGTCAATTGGCAACCAAATCATGGAATCTAACACCATCGGATTAGTTTCTTCGGTATATGTGAAAAGCCAGTTCGATTAGTAGCTCTTAACGACTTCTTTTCTACCTGTGATTGGTCATTTCATGATTATTATATAGATTATTGTTTGTCTAAATTTTACGGCTTCAACTGTTTGTACCGACTAAGGTTGTCAATCCTATGAAATACCCTCCTTGGTTCAATGGTGCGTTAATTAAGCATGTAGAACAAAAAAGCACATTGCCGGTTCAAGAAAACCAGAGATCCTTGAGATTATAATGTATATACTAAACTTCGTTTGATTTGTCAGCTACTGTCGAACACTCTGTACAATAGTTACATGCGTAGAATCGAAAGAAATATCTCTCTGCTGATTTTTTCTCAACTGTATACAGTACGGAAGTTATTGTACCACCAGAGATAAAATATGATCAGGTTGTAAACATTGACTCATGTCAGTTTTTTCCGACTGAAGTTTTTGAATTTATTTTGAGTTTGAAGTCCAAGCTGTGTGCTGGTCCGGATGGCATACCCAATTATGTCCTCAAAAGTGTGTGAGTACCCAGGTTGGCCCTATTAGTTCAATATTAAATTTATCCCTAAAGTTGGGAAGATTTCAAACTTATTGGAAACAAAGTTTTATTGTTCCCATTTTTAAATCTGGTCAGAAATCACTTATTGAAAATTAAAGGGGAATTTCAATTCAATAGGTGATTCCTTTTAGATAGTGGATAGTTTAGTGTGTAGCTATTTATCCTGGAAATGCTGCTATGTAATCATCGATGAACAACATGGATTTTTTAAGGGTCGTTCTACAACATCTAACTTGGTGTTATATATTGATGACATTGTTAATTGTTTTGAAGCAGACTTCTATTTGATGCCGTATACACTAATTTTTCCAAGGCTTTCGACAGGGTTTATCACAACTTGCTAATAGCCAAGATGGGCGCCTTTGGTCTATCTGGATCTCTTCTTTCATGGTTTCGTTCTTTCTTATCTAATCGGTCCCAGATTGTGAAATACATCTATTTTCGCTCTAAAGTTATTTCTGTTACTTCTGGTGTACCTCAGGGCTCCCACCTTGGCCTTTTGTTGTTTAATTTGTTTATTAATGACATCAGGGATGCCTTGGGTTCCGGATTTTCGTTATTCCCGGATTATATGAAAATATATCGTGTTATCAGAGATGTTACAAATGTACATGAATTGCAACGCCAAATTGATTCTCTGCTGTATTGGACTCATGTTAATTCACTGTATCTGAACTTTGACAAGTGTCAAGCTATTACCTTCTATCGTTCCAATACGGCAGTTATGCATAGGTACTTTCTGGTTGGTGTGGTGCTGTGGCGTGTAGACTGTATCCGAGATTTGGTCATAGCACTTGATGTTCAGTTGAATTTTGGAGAGCATATCAGAATAATAACATCTATGGCTTACCTGACGCTGGGGTTCAGTGTTCGACA
The DNA here is from genome assembly GCA_013387265.2 of Cryptolaemus montrouzieri. Classification (NCBI taxonomy): domain Eukaryota; kingdom Metazoa; phylum Arthropoda; class Insecta; order Coleoptera; family Coccinellidae; genus Cryptolaemus; species Cryptolaemus montrouzieri. Next base: position 37,180,907 of record JABFTP020000144.1, read on the forward strand.
TTCAGTGGAATTTTCTGCTGATAACTTCAAACTGTTGTACTGTTCGTTAGTAAGATCTAACTTAGAATATGGAACCTGCATTTGGTCTCCTTTTTATTCTTGTGATATAGATTGTTTAGATAAGGTTCAGCGTAAATTTTCTGCTGATAACTTCAAACTGTTGTACTGTCCGTTAGTAAGATCTAACTTAGAATATGGAACCTGCATTTGGTCTCCTTTTTATTCTTGTGATATAGATTGTTTAGAGAAGGTTCAGCGTAAATTTTTGAGATGCTTATCCTTCAGGTGCCATAATCGGACTGTTGACCTCAATAAGCTGCGTATTACATATGGCCTCAATCCTCTTCGAATGAGGAGAAAAATTTTCGATTTGTTTCTGTTTCAAGATAGTGAATGGTTTGGTGTTTTGCCCGAATCTGTTGGAACTGTTCGATTTCAATCTATCCTTAAGAGTCACTCGACACACTCCTTTGCTCAGTCCAAAACTTTGCAGGTACAATTATGGCTCGAATATATATCTAAATCGCACGGTGTCTTTGGCCAATGATCTTGGTGTCAGTCTTGAATTGTTCAGTATTTTCATTGTTTCAAGTCCCATATCAGATTACTACTTGTTAGAAATTAATAATCATATAAATTTATGTTTCAACTTAGTTTAAAAAGGGGGTTTCCCGTTTTTATTTATTTATTGTGCAAATGACAATTATATGAATAAATAATAAATGAATAAATAAATATGAGCAATCCATATTTGTTCTCTGAAGGATATTATTTTTCGTATAATATATTAACGTCATAACTAATTCTTTAGTTATCAATAGAATGATTAAAAATTTAATGCGAACTATGTAGTATTATTACTGTTGTCGACAATCCTGATCTCAACGCCATGTGCCTAAATCAAGAGAACACCTAAAGCAACGAAGCTACAATAATAAATCCAAGAAGCCGTCTCTACAAGCATATTCGCGCGAAGCTCTGCCTCGGACAAGGCATGACGACGCGGACAATACTGGTTCATGCAAGGTGTCAGTGAAAGTGATCATGAATCGACAACAGACAACCACAAGAGGTCGTCCAAGATGGCAACGCACCGTCTCAAGGTAATCTCAATACCTGATCGATACGGGCACACATACACCCAAGGGACGGACACACATTTAATGATCCAGCAGTGGGTTTAATTAAAATTAAAATACGGAGGTGCAGCCCGCTTGGACCATCTCCCCTTCCCGACTGTTTATCTACGGGAATACGGCCACCGTGAAAGAGTTACGGTCTACAACGGTCATATCTCGCGATTACATTTTCGAACTTGCAGCGTCTGTCGCTCGACAGACTCGGATGGGTTTTTTCCTTGCCGATTGTGGTATACGACAAGGATCATCTACAATTAAAATTAAACGGTACAAATACGTTAAATGCGGACGATAATCGTAATCGTGGAGTTTAATTGAACCGGTTGATTGGTAGAGTATGGAAGCTAATGAGATCGGCGATTTGCTAGACGGATGTGGGAGGTTGGATACACTTTTGGACCACGAGGGATCATGTTATATGTGTTCGTCTGTATAATTCCATTTCATTATGACGCATTAAATCTTTTTGTGTTTACTATCCTGGGAATCATAATTGAGACAGTATTGCTTCTTTGCAAGATGGTCCGTAGAATTGCAAACTGTAAATTCAATTTAGAACTTGTGTATATGCTTGCTTTGATATATTATTGCCGAAAAATTATTTTATGCCTATTCTTGTTCACCATCATGTCAATATGTCTGGAATGCTAATGGGTTGGTGACAAAACATCCTAAGGACGTTAGTTCATCAAAACATTATCATAACGGAGCTATATCTCATCTTTCACGGAAATGTCTGTAAAAGAAAATTCGCAAATTTTTCATCTAAAAGAGAAAGCTGTGATCTTTTTATAATGCAACGCATCTTTCAGGTCAGAGCCATATAACAGTTTCTCCAATCATGTTGAATATAAAAACATGCAATGAGATCAAATGTTATGTAATGTTCGAAAAAATAGTTGGTACATCCTACTTTTGTCGAGGTAAGCTTTACTACTTTTCTTCCTCTTCTTGTGCGAAGAGAAAACTTTCAATGAGAGCCAGGTTATTAACACCACAGCGACTTCTAAGTATTTTAAATGACAAAAAAATTTGTTAATATAGTGTCCAACATATTTCGTTTAAGTTGTTGGGTTTCATTTAAACAAATGAGCTGTCTACACTATGTTTTGACATAGAAGTTGCTCAAGAGATTCTTCTATAGCTCTTCAACAGAGTTGGCTAGGTCATATATCCGGTCTTCTCTTGGAAAATTCTCAAGTTTTCTTGATTGCAGAGTAGTCTCCATATCCCCAAGGTCTTCTCCAATAACTTTGGTTTATCAACCTGTAATCAGAAAATATTAATTATTATTTGATTTTACTTATATTTCGATCGATAAAAACATTAATGTAAAGTATCAACTTGCTTATTCTTAATTATCATGGTCGTTAAGAATTGTTTAGGTCGACTCCAGAATTTCGTTTTATGAACGAGAACTAGGTAAAATCAAAGCTGGACGAGCATTTTAATTGGATGTAAAGAATTTTCTTTAGTGGAAGTATCTTTCAGAAAAAATTGATTTCATTAGAATGAATGTCCTTTTGATATTTATTAGTATGGGTGCATCAAATATTTCATGAAAATTGCGCAAATATTTCAAGAAATACTATTCTCACAATTATTCGCAATATGAAATTAATTCATTAGTCATTTTTTAAGAAGTAGATTCCAGCCAAGTATTCCGCTAATATGTGGTGCGAACGACGTCATATTAATATGGTCCACAAATTTACGTATTTGCTCATAGATTAACTCACCGATAGTTTGATCAAGATCTCTTTGTCTGGGACCGGTCTGGTCCCTTCCAACGGCCATGTTCGTCGTCCGAAACTGGTTCCCGAGTCGAAGGAGTACTTCATTACCGGATGGTACCTCGGTACGGTCTATTTTCATTCTTAACTCTATTTATTGAGGTGTTCTCCAGCCTTCGATCTACCTGCAGTCGCGCCAATAAAACCGCTTGCGTACGAGCCCGTCAGAGGGCGGCGCGCACGGAAAGGTACGGCCAATCTTGGAACATCATAACTCGTTTATTAAGCCAATGAGAAAAGCCATTCCTCATCCGGTGGTCGCATAAAATACCCGCGTGTCACGTAACCAGCTCGTATGAGCAAGACGTATGCCCGATACTGGTCCGAAGAAGAGGTTGCTGGTTCAATTGGTGTTGGTTGGTACCTTATCGGTTGATCGGAGAATGCCATCTCGTGCGAGAAATATATAATATGCCGTTTTGAAAATTGTTTCCAATATTTTCAAATGATTTAAGATCGAGGACAAACATATATATCCATCTTTCCACATTAATTAAATTTGTACCCATCTAAGATTAAACTTAATAGTCTAATAATAAGATTTCTTAGCTTCGATTGCTCTTCTATGAAAATCAATGACTGATTTCAATGGGGTGAAAATAATGTGAGTTCAGTCTGTAATATTTTCGTCAGCAATTTGCATACTTATAAAACACTCATTTTTCCTTATTCTCTAAAGTCATTTAAAAAATGTTAAAAAATTATATATGTATTTTTTCGTTTACTCCCAAATATCATAAAAGAAATCTATATAAAAATATGACAACACAAAATACTTCCACTCTCAGTGCTTCGGGAAAAGGTTATGGTTGAAACATAAATGGGACATTCTTTATAATTATTATGGATTAGGTGAAATGATAATAAAAGAATGGAAGGAAGTCTCTTTGGTGAGTAGCTTGAGTATATACTTAATTTTTGGTTCAAAACAAATAGGCCATGCAGTTTCTTTTATAAACCAAAAAAACTGAATATTATAGTGAAAAAATAACAAACTTGAAATGTAAAATATGAATTTGTGTGCGATAAACTGTCGGCGAATTTTGAAGAAGGTGTAGCTTTATCAAACATTTCGATATTTTTCATTGACCACTATATATACCACAATTTTTTTAATAAAAACCAGTTTAAAAATATATTCATGGTTGTTTTTACAATCCTTTTGATGTTACTATCATCCGAAGTTTTCTTCTCGTATTGAAGATTTATTCATACTTATTTTATCGATATTATATAAGAATGTTATGTTAAAACACACGTTAAATTTTTTGTTGTACTAATGAATGGTTGGCGATGGCAGAATTAGTCAAATTTAAAATGAAATATTCAATTGAATACATTCTAATTCGTGTTATAGCATTATTTTATCTTTGAAGCATTAGCTTTTACTGCAGATAAAATCCTTGAAATGATTCAAATTGGCGATCAACAAGAAATATCGGCGCAATTCTTCATTGATTTCCAAAGTATCATAATCACATTTTCTACAAGATTTTAGGACACTCGCGATGTATATGAAAGATGCACAATTGAAAGATCAAGGAATACAACAATATTAAAAGACCACCATCAAGTAGTTTCATTTCTCAAAACCATCATCAGTATGCAAACAATTTTTGCCAACTTTTCAATCACAATTTGTTATATATATAACATTGTTATAAATATAACAATAATTGGAGAACTATTTGAAGAAGTGAATATTCTGTGCTGCCTTATGTATGGTATCCCTCCTACTCATAACAGAAACGTGAGTAGGCAAAGTTTTATTACCATTGGAACTATGAGTGGCGTATTATATTTTTTATGAATGATTCCAGGTTTGGACAATATACAAATAACCAACACACTGTGGCCCTTTCAGATAAGCAGTACATTTAGAAGGATGATATAACCGGCCCGGTGGCGTAGGGGATATGTTGCTCGTCTCCTGGGTTCAGTCCCCATAAAGTCGGTGCGATTTTTCGGATTCTGGGAATCGCTTCAGTATCCATCTTTCGGAGGAGATGTAAAGCTGTCGGTCCTGTATTTCAGAGATGCGTTGGACATTAAAGATCCCTTCCCTCGACACGAGAGGGTTTCGGCAAAATTCCCGGGTTAGTGAGGTGACAGAATTTCCCGGCGTGTCATTGGCCGAAAGGCGGAAATAGAGCACGTTAAAGGAATAACAAACAAGGATAATATTCCTTATAGATTACTGTGATTAAAGCAGGTACTTATCTCAATAGGATAAAAATCCAAAGGAATTGCTTCTTTTGAAAAATTATAAAGATTAAGTAATGGATTTTAGTTTAAATTGACTTTTAAGTAAATTTCAGGAATTTTTCTGTTTATAGACTTTCAAAGTTTCGCATATGTTCAGTTCCAATCCATTATTTTCATTAGTAAAATATCAAAATTATTATAATGAGTAAAGTTTTCTTTAGTAGATGATTTGCATAGTGAGCATCTGCTTGTTGTTTGTCACAATTGCGTTTCTGCTGTGATAACCTAATATTGAAATTTATGGAAGTTCTAACGATATAAATTCTATCACAACTTCCCCAAGAGAGTTGATGCACACCTGATTTATTTCTTTTATGGATTTTAGATTTGACCACGAAATGATTCTTCTTTTTTCCATAAACTATTCCACACAGATATTACCGTTCACAATTCTTCCACACAGCCACACTAACATAAATAGCTGCTTATAACAGTATTATATATAGACTCACACGATGTGATAAAATAATTCATTTAAAGAGCTCAATATTATAATCAACCATAGGTAATTGTTATAATTCTACTATAATCGACAAAGTGCTTTCTCGTGAACAATTTTAATATGCAATCCATGAAGTTTTCCTAGTGTTAAAGATACTGTACAAAAATATGATATGTTAACTTATATATTAAATACTTTGAATTCAAAATTCATAAAGGAAACGAATCAAGTGTTTATGAACTCTCTTGGGGAAATCGTGATAAAATTTATATCGATAGAACTTTTAGAAACTTCAATATTAGGTTATCAGTGCATAAACGCAGTTTTGACGAAAAAAATCATATTCTTACTATCTGAATCGTCTTCTAGAAGAAAACCGAAACTTTTAATAATAATTTCGATATTTACCATAATGAAAACAAATGATTAAAACTGAACCTGTGGCAAGCATTGTAAATCAATCAGAAAAAAATTCCGGAAATTTACTTAATAGTGAATTAAACCTAAATTCGTCACCATCACTAAATCTATTTAGTGCTTAAGAGAAGCAACCCTGTTTGGATATTCATTTTATTGAGCTAAATACCAGCTTATGGCAATGTAATACGTAAAGCACATCATTAAATAAAATAATACTCATAAAATGAAACGCGATAAGCTTGTCAATAGAGTGAAAATTTGAACATCATTGTTTATATTAATATTCATTAAATAACTATCTTCCCCTTCAAATTAAGCAGAAGTATGTTCGGTCCAGAAGATTCTAGCGGATCCTAACCTAACCCGATATCCCGTTTATTTCGCTACTTTTAATTTGAATATTCTGGATTGTTTCAGCACATTTTCCAATGGTGTTCAAGAAAAATTAATTAATCAAGAAATCTATTTTATATTTAATTATATCCTGAATTATCTTATGGTAGTTCCATATTCCTGAAATGTCTGTCAAGAATATCCCTTTTATTTCTGCACTTGTTAGCTACCTGGCCTTCAGTTCTGGTGAGAATGAAGGCCACGGTTTCACATCTATCCTTGTTTTTACATAATCCCCAACGTGGATGCCGAATAATGTTTGTTCACTAAGCTATTTCTTGATACTGACTTTTTAGCAGACTTATCTAGCCTGGTTCAATAGATAATATTCATCCATCAAAACGAACATGCTAACAAAAACACCTTACGACACGATTCGAAGATAATGAACCATCCCAAGGGTGTAGTTTCAGATGAATAATAATGTCAGCGAATCAGTATTGCCGTCCATTCCGTTTCGAACAAGTGTAACTTCAATTTTGCATTTATTACACCGTTAAATTCACAGTCGACATTGAAATAATCATTTTACTAGACGTTTATTCCTTGTACTGATTAGATTTATGTCGCATTCCTCTCGAGATAAGACGTTAATTTCATTTAATGACACGTCCGTCCATAAACATTCAGATGTGCCCGCTACTGTTTTCAGAGATATCTTGGATCTATCTATATCATCGTACACTTTCGATCGAAAAATTCGAATCTCGTAAAAATTTTATTCACCGTTTCCGCCGGCGCCATCCGTTTTCAGGAATTCTCGTGAGGTGTTCAATTTTCACGATTTATAAATTAAACCGATGAAAATATGTAGATATCTCCGAGATTAATGTTGAACATCATCTTAATTAGGGCAACAAATGGGAAATTATTTAGTGTCGCTTTTATTGAAGAAAATATTTCTCTAACATTGGAATCGGTATGTCATTATCTATTCATCTCTGATGTTAACTTGGAAGAAAGTCGAGCCAAAAAACTTTAAATCAAAAATCATATCCTAGAATTAATGAACCAGCAAACCTGTTCCCCTTCATTCAAGCAATATGAACTTCTGATATCCCCATTTCTTTACTTTTCTGCAAACATGTACTAGGTATTCCTGTTTATTCTGCGGGTTTAAACTGCATAGATATAGTCAAATATGTTCCCGAGGGAAGCGTCGCTCCCTTAGGTATTCAGATTCGGTGATATTTCGAACACGAATTCGTTGTTTTATTCACAGCGCACATATATTTGTATATTCCATTTTTTTCCTGAATTCGCTAGGTATATACAGGAGAGGAGAGATTTAGTCGATTGAATATTGAAAGGGAAATAGATTGAAATATCGCAAGAGTAGAGAAAGCATAAATTTGTCTTATCTACTTCTCAAGCATATTATCTGAATGCATAGAGAATATACACGTTTTAGGAAAGTAATTCTATATTATAACTAGCCTGAACCTGCGGCTGCGCTCGTGTGGTGATAGAAAATTGTGTTAAGCCGTCTTTATCGTAGCATATGTTCACACATTTGCTAGTAACTAATTGCCAACGAAATACGACAAATTACAAAATATACGTGGTATGAAAAGTCGTGCGAATGAGTTTGATTCTCACGACCTTAAGCTATATAGCTACATATAGCGATGGATGACATTGTTATCTGTGCAAACCAATAGTATTGGTTTCCAAGAGGGGGATTCTCTTATTTATAACTTTGAAAATGATTCAATATTATTGAGTAAGTAAACGTTCAATTGCTGTTTAAAAAAATGGTATCAATTAAGATTTTATTCATTAGTTTTATCTACAAATTTGATAAAGTAGCTTATATTTTACTCTTTTGATATATTATATTTATATGAAAATCCAAAATTATTTACTATAAGGAGCTCTAAGGTCTGATTTACAAATTTTTGTTTCCTGTAAAATGTCTTCAGTAAATGGATAGGGGTAGCCCCTGAAAGCCTAGCGATCCAACAACCAAACTACGCGCTTCTTTTTGGTGAGGTATGTTAGTTACCAAAGATTTGATTATCTCACGCGTACTTTATAAGGTATTTTTTTTTCAACGATGAATTTGCGAAAAAAAACATTCTAAGATTCATCCACGGTTAAGGCTTTATATCAGATATAATAATGGAAAACAATACGAACATTCACATTTATATGGAAGATTTACATTACTGGAAATACTTTAACACGATAGACATGAAAATATCCGAAAATAGTAAGTTTATAGATGCATTGCGAAAAAAATGTTTCAATCCCCAATTCTCAGATTTTTTCTTGATTTTTCTTTTCACTGTCTGCTCAAACATAACCTAGTTCTAGTTTAGTCGTTTACGCCTTAAGAATTTTTTTTCATAATAGCGTCTCGCACCTTTAGGTTTCTAATTCCGCTTTCTAACCATAAATCTATATTTACGGAAACTCAACCCAACAACAGCAGCGCGATCATTCCGTAGCTCGAATAAATCACTGGTCTATAAATAACTCGAAAAGTCGTCCTTACCCAATGTTAATACAGTAGATCCTACCCAGAACCCTGTTTATTTTAATGAGAGAAGAGACATGTTTCATTTATTTCCCTATTTTTCTATTTTCGTGCCTCATTCAAATATTTATACAGACTCATAGGGTGGATAGTGAAAAAATTCAATTATTATACTAATCGAATTGCTTCCGGATGTCGACCACGATTCCTAAATGAGAATTTTAAATTTACGGGAACCTCGACGATCTGAAAAAATATTGGGGTGACGTGATGTCTAACAGAAGGAAAGAAGGGTCGGTAAACTTTCTTTCCGAAGGATCGAGTGTATTATTCTCTCTGCAGGTATTTTAATTCGTGCTTTTCACTTTAATGCTTGCCTATTCCTTCGTTCCCCTTCATTAGGTAAACCTAGAAATGTGTAATGTGACCTTTTTCATAAAAGCGTACATTATTTTATCACTTCCAATTTATGTATTATTATGATATATTATGGTATATACATAATGCAGATATTTTGTCGTCGTGATTAATTCATAAGAATACTAGTAGAAACACCAGTAATATAATATATTAATAAATATATGTACATCTTTATTACCAGTTATGGTTTACTTTGAAGAGCCAAGGTACACCGGCTCTACGTTACAATTGTACAAATCCTCACACAAATAATGTTTTTCTTACTCTCTTACTAGAGGTTGCAGGATTTGGTGTTGTAGCATCCGTACTACAACTCCAACCATTAATGAGGCTGGTCAGCGTTGTGCTTTTCGTTTAGATAAAGTAGGGAGAATCTGAAGTGGACATAAGGCTGTAGGACGTAGGTATGCTTTAGCTGACTTAGGGCCGGTCAACTTTAGTTCCAAGTTTCGCAGTCAGTTTATTTTGTTCGCTTTCTATGTCATTTTTTCTGACGTAATTTATGAAAATTCGTTTTTTTTTTCTTAAAATATTCGTTGAAGTTCGAAGAAGATTCATATGAAGCGAAAAATCAGTAAAATTGCACAGAAATAATCAAAAACCACATTTGTCTTTGAAGTTATTATTTATTTATTCAAATGAAAGACAAAGTATAGCTTGTGTTTAAGCGTTACATACAAAGTAAGAAATATGAGTGTTTTTAAAAACCCAGTAACATGAGTGCGAACTAAGGAAGCTGAAAGGATTGTATGGATATTTTCTTCAGTGTATTTATGGCATGAAAAATTATATCTTGATAACTAATTTACAACAGATTTTTTTAGAAAAGCTACCCCTAATGGTTGGAAAAACAGGTTCAATTGTTATATTGAGTTCCCATTCGAATTTCGTTTTAAAATTGGTATTCTATTTCTTATCTTGATAAGAAAATAAAGAATTACTCCAAGGGTACAAAATAAGGGTGAAAGGTTTATTTAGATTTCACTCAGTTATGAAATTTGAGACATGAAAAATTGAGTGTAATATATTGATTACAAAGGAGTTGTAATGTCATGTGAAATTACCTCAGTTTTCGAGTTGGGATTAGAAAATTTGTTTTTTGTGATCTTAACTACTATGTAAAAAATTAGACTCATGAGTGCTACGCGTTTTTAGGAGATTTACATGCATTGTCATATGAAAATTGTATTTAAGATCTTGAGAACAAGGTCAGCCAAACGTATTTTGAAATTGTGAGATAAAACATTCCAAAAAGTAGGGAAAGACAAACTTTAATGGAAAAATGTAACATATGACAAATCCATGGCCTATAGGTCAAGGAAGGATGGGCGTGGGATAGAATGCTCGCCTCCCTCCTTAGACTGAAAATAAAAAGGTTAAAATTATAATTAAGAGCTTAGTTACTAAGTAAAAAATTAACATTTCAGCATAAATTTAAGTTAGGTTAGGTATGTGCCGTGCACTGCTGACCGTCCGTCGTCATTGCGAGCAAGGTGTGCCAAACGTTTAAAATTCTACCGAAACGGCAACGGATGCTTATTAAGAGGTAAAAGTGTATTTATTTTATTCATTTCAATGTGAAGCGTAAAATACAAAATATAAAATTCAAAAAGTCATTGTAAAGAACCTGTATATATATTCTAAGATTTAAGAAATGAAACAAATTGTAAATATTAACATAAGCTCTACTAAGCTGGGATGAACAGAGGATAATTTCCCAATTCATAATTTTATTTCAAATACCATCATAAAATTTATTATTTTATCACCATAGGGATGCAATGAATGTCCCTTTAACAGCTTGGTACAATAAGCCGGAAGAGGTTTATTAGTCTAGGGTTTGCCCAGTTACGTAGTACCACATTTTTGATATTTGTTTGCAATATTTCTGAAATATTCTTATTCTTATTTTTTCAAACCAATGAAACGTGTGCATCCCTACCTAAATGTTAAGTCCAACCTTAGTTAGTTTCAGGAAGACATTATAGATGTGTGTGTATACGAGATCAGGCAGAATCATTTTTAAGATATTATAAAACGTGTAAAATCTAAACAAAATAAATTAAGTTAGTACAGCAGTGCTTCAACTTTAATTAAAACAACCATTACTCAAATAAATCAAGTGCAATATTATTAATACAAAACAAAACAATTCAATTCGCTTTAAGAGGAAATCAACGGTTAAGTTGTGATACTCCTGCGATCCTCAACAGTCATGTTCGTTGGTGCTTAGTGGTACAATTAGGGGCGAAGCAATAAAGTTCTCCTGGGTTCCATATTAAACAGTGTTGCTTATTTGGACATTCTAACAGCAAAACATGAATTTTCTTCTTCTAAATAAAAGTGAATATGGGAGTTTGTTTGTTTGCTATTCCTTTAACGTACTCTATTTCCGCTTTTCGGCCAATGACACGCCGAGGAATTCTGTCACCTCAATTTGCCGAACCCCTCTCGTGTCGAGAGAAGGGATCTTTAATGTCCAACACATCTCCGTTAGACAGGACTGACGGCTTTACATCTCCTCCGAAAGATGGATACTCAAGCGATTCCCAGAATCCGAAAAATTGCACCGACTTTGTGGGGATTAAACCCAGGTAACTCTGCGCAGGAGACGAGCATCACATACTGAAAAAAGGTCGATTGTTAACAATATCATCAAAATTATTTCCTACGAACCTAATAGACTTACAGCAAATATTTCATCGTCATGTTCTAAACATTACATTCAGTTGTACACAAAATTAGTTATATGCGGATAGGGAATGGAAATCTTTCATTCTTCAGAAAGCAGAAAGGAACGAATCATCCTGGATCACCTTATAAGCAAACAAACGAAACCGATTTTTCTGCTATGCAACGTGAAGGCAAAAAAACTAATCTCGTCACAAATCCGCGTCGCTATGTCGATATCGGCCGATTTCAATTTTCCCATTAATTATAAATGCACACTTTGTTCGAATCGAAGAAGAAGATAAACCACGCGATTCCAATGGCACCTGAATAACCAATTAAATTAACGAATATGTAAACTCGCCTCCCATTATCTGCTCGCTGCCACTAATTAAAAGCCTTACGCACAGTACAAGGGATCGATAAAATCCGCTTCTGATGAAAATTTCAAAGAGCCAAAACAAATAAATAATGATTTATGAAACGGAGACGGGCAGCGGCGCGACTGGCATACGGTGAAACGGAAAATTTTGAGATGTAATCTCTTAAATTATTCAGTTATTAGCTAACTGGGAAGTATTACACATTGTTGAACATATAAAGTCCTGCAGTATACCTGCCAATCTGCTGGATTTAAATTTATACCCTTTGCTTAATCTCCTCAAATTTTAGAATGACTGTACTAGACCTTTGGCAGATTTTTCTATTTGGTTCCTATTCAATAGATTTGTCTTTCATTGTTCTAGAAATAATTTGTCTAAACCATAACGTTTTTTTTCGAACTTTGATTAAAAAAGTGAGACAAATAACGTACACCAAACCAAAAATGGAACAACCCACGATTACTTCGTAGACTGTCTCTTTGTCTATCTAAGAATCTTCCCAGGAACACTTCTGAAATCAACGCATTAGAGAGTTATAACCGTTTAGATTTGATTTTACAATATATTTTGCACAGGCAAGGGAATAAAAATTCGTAGGGTAACTTAGCATAGAAACATGAAGTTTTGGGGGAAACTGTGTCTTATAAGACAGATATAAGGAAAATTCAAAACTGTTAATTTGTAGCGACACATATTTTTTTAATATAGAATCATTTTCTCTGAACATTTTCCAAAGATTTAAAAATTGACAAATATAAGAAGCAAGTGGGCCATAATATTACATGACCCGGACGCAAATGGGACATATTTCTGACCGCCGGACCACTTGCGAAGAAATTGAATGTTGAAGCCAAACCAATCTGAGAGTATGACTGTTTGTGTCGTATTTCTATATTTGCAAGGAAATCAAAAGCTATAGGCTATTTTCCCTTTGTTTAGAAATATCAAATTTGTCAGCAAGCAATGTTTTTTTTAGTAAGTACAAGGAACAATTCGAATTTTCTTATTAATTCGTTGGCCTATCAAGTTGAAATTAATTATTCATTCCGGTTGTCCTAAAATCATTAAATTCTGCAAAGAGAAATGTCTTATTAGATAAGAGAAAAATCCGAAAACCGTTAAGTTGAAGTTGCATAACAGAAAAAAATCAATTAATTGAGGTAAAGAAATCCTCATTCGCAGGATAAATAATGTTTTGAATTATGTATAAGAATAAAAATTCCACGTGATAAATTACGGGTTAAAATAATTGATCAAGTGACGCCGATGTTAGCCTAAATACAGGATTCAAACAAACATTTAGCGATTTCAATTGGCGGTATTTATTAAAGATATTTGAGTTAATGGATTTCATCGAAAAATTCCAGATTTGACGTAAACAATATCTATCAATTTCTTGAGTAACCATGTATTTTAATGTTTATTTAATTATTTGGGTTGGTAAATAGGAAATGGTAAATATTCATTTAATAAAATCAACTTTAATTTCCAAGTTGGTTCAAACAACACTTAATATACAAATAATGTAAATATATGTTTTGGGGACTAATTTTCAGAAAAGAAATTGGAACGAATTCGGAAAAAGCGACGTCGAGCTATTCATACTTACTTTTCACCTCTTACGAATCCAATCTTCTAAAGCAAGGCGCACTGAATATTGACAAGGACACTATCATTAGTGAGGCCACTTCAGGAACAGTAAAATTTTTGGGCATTGTGCTTGACCGACACATGAGGTGGGATCACCACTGTAGTTATGTGGCAAAAAAACTTCGGAGGTCACTGGGCATTTTCAAATACTACAAAAGTGAAATGAATATTAACCATCTGAAAATATTATATCACGCATTCGTGTAAGTACATCTTACATATGGGAATGTTGGGTGGGGAGGAGTGTATGACTGCCATGTTGAACAACTAAATATTTTGCAGAAATGGATCCTGAAAATCATATATGGTAAAGGGCTCATATTTTCGAGTGAAGAGATTTTTGCTTTGTCAGGAATGCTTGACATTCGACAGTTGTATGCTCTGAAACTAGTAACTCAAGTATTTACGAGTAAGATGAATGTAAACCCCATTGATCATAAATATAATACAAGGGGAAAAGACTCAGACTACAAAACACTACGCTCGAATAAAAGAATAGGACAAAGATCCAGCAAATCACGAGTATACCAGTAGACTTGCGAATCTTGAAAAACTACAAATGTTTCAAAAAGAAAGTGGAACTTTGGATTCTTTGTGCCAGAAGAACAGAAATAGACAACTTAATTAATCAGCGGAAAAACGAAAGTGCCTAGTTTAAATACTGAGTTCAGAAATTTCGCGGAGTGACTTAAAAAAAAGAGAAGGAAAAAATATCTAAACTGTGAGAAAAAAACCTAAATTGTGACTAAAATACTCTAAATTGTGACTAAAATACCGGATTTGACTAACGCCCGATTGTGAAAAAAAAATAAACCTATCGTGACGAACAATTCAAGAAACATAGTGACTTTTTGTTTCGTAATTACGCGCTGTGAAACTAACTCTACTTTCAAATAGAACAAAAAACATTCCACGCAAATGAAGTTGTTATAAATTTAAATTTAACAAAATATACCTATCTCAAAGGCGAACAGGCGAGACATTCTTCGGAATGATTAAGCCTCTGCTTTTTCATTGTTTATTACTCTGTATGTATGAAATCAATTATAATAAACTTTATTATTATTATTATTATATAAAATTTATCGAAAATTTCGATAAAAATAACAGCCGTTTAAAAAATCCGATAGAATATGCCGAACGCAAATTGGTCGCCGAAATATACAGTTACTTGTAAACAATTGCAGCTTCGTTCAATAGAGACGGTTGAAAATTGTCGAATTAAGACGTTACCTGTTTAAAACAAAAACTGCAAAATTTCAGTAGATAGAAAAGGGATGGATGTCAGTTCCTAATATTAAGGCAATATAATTATCGAATGTTTTGGCCTAAAGAGAAAAAGCTGAAATTACCCCACCAGGAGGACGTGAAATTGTTTTTTGCCGATATAGGGATCACATTTCTATTTGGGGGATCCACTAACTATTGTAATTATAATAATAATTCTTGAAACCAACCGTGTCATTCGAATATGTGAATGATTCCGAGAAAGACAAATAGCTGTCTAAGTTACAGACGTAATTCGTACAAAAATAGCAACATCTATGCACATCGTATGAAACGAATAAATAAGCGAATTGCTATGCCAATACGAACAAAATATTCTGTCGAACAAAAACAAAAAAGTCGAAAAGTGGACGGACGAAAGGCCGATATATTACACGCGTGCTTTGCACGCCACTGTGGTTATCGGATGCCGATGTTTCGACGTCGTTTTATTTTCAATTCTCGTAGCTAGCTCGGCCGATCTTTAATATGCGTTATTTGCTAGCCGAGAAATGCAATGAGCTGTTAACTCGACTTTGCATGTTTCATATCGCGATAATTTCGCACACGTCTGCTCTGAAACCTCGCGGAATTTTTCGCGCGTCTCGTGGGGACATTTTTAATAGAACGCGCAGAAAAATCGAATGGATCTTTGTAGAGATTTCGTGCTATTTCAAATGCAAAAATAACAGATTTTTTGCTACAGGTGTTATAGAAACTAATTGACAATTGTTCAGGAATAATCATTACATTGTTGTATATCTTTGATATCAGGTTTTTGGCTATTTGCTCAGTAGTTCTCACGTGTTTATCTATCTGAAACTCCTTATTGGTGAAAACCATAAAGAGAATATGATATATCCATATTTTAATCAATGTGCAAATGTATAAAATTATTAACTATATCTAACATACAATTCAGCTGCAAACGGAACAATAAACTTTGTCCATGTCTATATACAGAACGAATATACGAATATGAAGTATAGAAAGAAAGGATTTATGATAATCGATTGATTTTGGATTCAATGTCTTAAGGTATGGGACTAGCTTTCGAAAATAATTTCAATACTGTACTACTTCCATTCACATCGGAAACATAAACCAACTTTTGTTAATTTGAATAGCATGATACACTTCTACATTTTTTCATTGTAGAGAATCATTTTTCGACAATATTTGTCATCCTTAAAATTGACCATAAATCAGAATTTTCAAAATTGAAATTTTGATCTCCTATTGAAGATACTTTTATAAGATTAAATTTTCCTCAGTTTTCAAGAAAAAGGTTCAATTCTTTTTACTTAAGTGCTTTCGACAGGTTTTTCCAAATATAGTGTTTAAAAATTAGTTAATAATTTGGCAAACTTCAATCACGTAACAATCAGTTTTTCAAATGAGACCACCTCTGTTCAGTACTCTCAAAATCAATCAAAAGCGTATTTCAAACAGCTTTTGATCTGTATGAAATTTGCCTATACTTAAACAGATCGTTTTGGGAAAACAATTACGTAATGTTAGTTATGAATGGTGTTTCCATAAGACTTTGATGTTCGATCATTTCTAGTTCAATAAACAATGCCAACTTAGTTCCATACTATATAAGTAGATGATTTAATTGTTATCTCAGAACATTCGAGGAAAACGAACTGTGAATAAGATAAATACGTTTTTATTGAAAGGACTAAGAATAGGTAGTTGTATTAAAAACTGACGTATGCAAAGTTTGCCGAATAAGTGAGCAAATTTCGAACATCTTATATATTAGAAAAACAAAAGTACATCATTATGAAGAATAAACTTCTTCGAAACTGAAAGAAATAATGCAATGGTATAAAAATTAAAGTATCTTCAAATGGACGAAGAAAGCAACATATACCCAATACAGGGTGTCCACTATAAAAGATCCCAATCTTCAGTATTACAAGTCATTGCCAAAAAAATGTTTCATAATATTTTTAGAAAAGTTGATAATTATCGAGTTATTTAACACTTTTGATTTTACGAAATTTTTGCTTCTCACTATAAAAACGAAAATATCTCTGTTACTCTTACAGCTACATCAAATATGACCATACCATCGGAAAGAGCATTGAATTTGCTATAAAATAGGTAAGTACTAATGGTAAAAAAATGTTGTATACCGGATGTTGTAAAAGGCTAAATGAAAAAATTGTGAAATGAACAAAATTAGTGGTATTTTCTTGTTAGCTGTATCACTGAAAACTGATCGATAAGTGGCCGTTTTTTTTTGGAAAAAGTACTACATTCATCTGGCTTTTAAACGGTATATCAACTTTTGAGCTAACTATTTTTTTTTCCAGCAATATCATGGGTAAGAGTAATAAGAACATAAAATTCGAAAATGCAAATATCTTATATTAGTCAATGAAAAATGAACAGGAACTAAAAAAATTAATGAATCATATTTTTAAGAAAGAGATTTAAAACTATAACAGGTGTTCAAAATATCTTCCTCTTTCCCAAATGCACTTAACACATATTTTTCTTGAACTATCAACTACTCTTTGAAATTCAATGTGTTTTTGACTCATTTCGTTGCAACAGATTCGAATCCTTTAATTAATTCTTCTTGAGTATTAAAGGGAATTCTATAAACATTAGTCTTTAATGAGCCTCACACAAAAATCCAGCGGCGTAAGGTCAGGGCTTCTGGGTGGTCATTTTACCGGCTCAAATCGACCTATCCATTTCTCTCCAAATCTCTCAGTCATCCAGTTCTGGACCATTCAAGAATTATGAGCCGTACAGCCGACCATTTGAAACAAAAAGTGCTGCCGAGTAGCTATAGTCATTCTTTCTAGAACTTTCATCATTTCGTTATTTAATAGATTTAGATTCGTTTGAATTGAGACGATCGGGAAGTACAAGTGGCCCGACAAGCTGACTCCTCCTTTACCCCAACCACACATTTACTCTAATCTCGTGCTGAGAGTGTGACCAAAATAGTTCCATGAGCATTTTATGTATCTCATTTATAGGAATTTATCATACCAACTTATGTGAAAGTTGCCTCATCTGTCTATAGAATTTTATGTGATCCCCACTCCGGTAAAATTATTCATCTACCACCTACAAAATTGCAAGCTCACCTCACTATCTAGTGGCAATAGGTCTTGAGAACTCTATGAACCGTGGAATGATGAAGTCTCAATGTAGCACCAATTCTCCGATTACCTCGCGAACAGCCTGCAATATTGCAGGTGCTTGTCTCCATTGCTGAGCATTTCCACCACCTCCTCTAATTCTCAAACCACTGAATAAACCAGTTTTACCGGAGCACCTAAACACTTCAACAAATGTCTCTCTGCAAGGTTGCTGTCTGTTTGGAAAGCGCATACTCCCGCACCGATGCATGGGAATTTCCATTCGCGAAGCCATAAACAAATAACATATCTCGATGTTCAATATTTGAGAAACTAGGCATGTTTTCTTTTTTTCGAAAAAGAAAATGGAACCGTAAAAGGGGAAAATATAAACTTCAATTCATTAATTCATTGAATGACAGTTCCTGTCAAATTCTAAATATTTTTATTTGTTTTAAAATCAAGTAATACAAGCCTTATGTGATTTATTCTTTTACGATTCTTTTTCCCAATTTTCTTCTTCTAATCCGAGAAAAATTAATTATTCCTAGTTTCTCAAACATTCAATATCGAGATATGTTATTTATTTATCGCTTATTTTTGGCGAAAAGTAATTTGTGATCGAAGGATAAGTGAATTTAATGTTCTTACTCTTACTCTTACCCATGATATTGCTGGTAAAAAAAATAGTAAGCTCAAAAGTTGATATACCGTTTGAAAGCCAGATGAATGTAGTACTTTTTCCAAAAAAAAACGGCTACTTATCGATCAGTTTTCAGTGATACAGCTAACAAGAAAATACCACTAATTTTGTTCATTTCACAGTTTTTCATTCAGCCTTTTACAACACCCGGTTTACAATTGTTCTTACCATTAGTACTCTCTTATCTTATAGCATATTTAATGCTCTTTCCGTTGGTATGGTCAGATTTGATGTATCTGTAGAAGTAACAGAGATATTCTTGTTTTTATAGAGAGAAGCAAAAAATTTCGTAAAATCAAGAAGTGTTAAATAACTCGATCATTATCGACCTTTCGAAAAAATGTTATGGAACATTTTTTGGTGCAAATGACTTGTACTATCACCTATTGAAGTTTGGCAACTTTTATAGTAGACACCCTGTATATAACAGTCCAGGTCGAGAAAGATGAATTCACAAAATAGTTGAAAAAATATGTAAAAGGAATTTTTCTTAGCAGAGAGGTTTCCTACGAAATAAAACTACAACCACAGGTCTGCGGCAACTCAATAATAATAATTAATCATTGCAGAAATGGAACGTTGACAAGTTTCCTAAAAAAAAATCCTCCTCTATTTTTTTCGTAAATGTCATATTTGCTTGATAGTGAAATTCTGTGATAACCACAAGATTCAATGTAAAAAAGACCTGTTTTTTACAGAAGCAAGTATTTCAACAATACATTTTGCTGTTGCGAAAGAATCGCTTGGTAGTGTCAAGACATCACATTCTGATTTAGTTTTTTATGAACTAGGGAAAAACAAAAATTTTGTCGAAAGTGGTCCATTTTTGTCTCATAATTTACTTTTATAATTAATATTATCCCATTTACTTTTTTTTTCAAAGTTAAATCCCTTGGTTGAATGATTATCACTTGTAGAACTCACAATTGATTGTGTATAAAAATTTCATGAAAGCGGTGATGATGTTTCTAGAAACTGAAAATAGTTTGAGATATTACATTTTTTCATAGGTCCGCGTGCAAAATTTTAGAAAAGACTGCGAGAGGATTTTTCTTCGGCAAAATTATCATTTTTGTAACAAAAATGTTTTCGATACTGGCCGTTAATAAGTTTTTAACCAAAAAAATGATTTTTACTCCATTCTGGGGGAGAGAATCCGTTTTTTGATGTTTTATGATATTTATACTCTTAGCAATGAAAAAATTTTTCATTCATAAATTATGAAAATCACTGGATTAAAATGTTGTTTGTAGAATTCAGTCCAGCTTGAAACACTTGTTATTTTGACTTTTTCTCAAAAAGTTATTGTCGAGTGTCTACTTTTCCATTTTTCAAAATGTTTGGTGCACTTTCTTAGAACGAATTTTTATCACCGGTGTTGTAACAATTGCACTTTAACTCAAAATGAGATAATTTTAATTGCTTGACAATTCAAGCAAATCTTGAAAGCTTGAATCAGAAGACAATTGCAATAAAACTTCCTCTCATATTCAATAAGACCTAGAATAAAGGTTTGAATATTGAATATTACTGAATATTTGATCGAGAAATATGTAAATGAAATTCAACACAGAAGTTTGAAAAGAATTCATAAAATATTGAAAGAAACACTAATACAAAACAACAATAAAAGTACAAGTGGAATGTATATTTTCACTGTTTTCGAACAAAGATATTTTTTATATGTTTATGTATATTTGTCGGTTCTCGGGAATCACCCTTCAATCTCGATTCTCGGGAATATTTCTGTCAGTTTTCTATATATTTTTACAAGAAATATTGAGTTTTTAACGAATGATACAAAAAAACTCTGAAAGAATCATTTCGTTTGAATCTATTCTATATAATATAGGAATCTATAGGTTAGATTTCATTTCTACTGGATGATTTCCTCCCTTGTTCGTTTAACTAAACTAAATTACCTCGCAGTCCTTTTTGTATCTACTTGTTGCGCTGCGAAAGGAATCGACTAGATCGAACATACTAAGTTATGGAATCCAAGTGTGTTGCAGCCGATCAAAAAATTTTGAATGACTAGAAATACTACCTACTTCTATAACACCTGTAGGGGTACGGCAACAACAAGCGATTAGCAAGTGAACTTAACTTTAACTATTACAATTATCAAGCTTCAAGCAGCTTGAAAACGCTTGATGTCAAGTCGAGCTTTTGGGTTGCAAAATCAAGTCAAGTGAAATCTTTGATTTTTCAAAAACTTGAATTTAAAGTCAAGATTGTCGAAAAATTTTCAAGCTGCTTGATTCGATGAAATCCTAGTTTAAGACTTCATTTCCTACATGTCTACCTCAGAAAATGGTTTACAGTTTTATTTACATGACCCTTTTGCAAGCAATTGCTATACTGAACCATATTCGTTAATAATCGAAATGAAACCTATCCTATTGAAACTTCAGAAATCGTTCTTACCGTACCACATTTCGCTTTCAGCATTCTGCCGATTACACCTACTCCCTCGAATGCGAATCGCAATTTTAGGAAATTGATTTTTATTACGCCAGGAGAGGACGAAATTTATTGTCGTAAGATAATGCTCTATGGCCGTAATAAATCATTATGAGTGGGGGAGTAGTCTGTGTCGGTCAGTTGTGCAACTGTCACGAAAACTGAAAGTAAGATCAATTTTTATTATATAAATACGGAGGGGTCACCAAACGTCGCATCTGCTTCGAAACGCATCCAAGTCAGACTACCTGAATTGCTACAAATCGAATGGGTGGATATAGGGACCAATAGTTTTATCACCAAGAATTTTTCATTTCGAAACAATTACCTTTTCACTGAAATGAAATGTACAGTGAAAGAGAATGTGCATTTAATTGTTTAATGTTTAATTATCTATTTGAAAAAGTTCAACTTAAGGTCCAGAGGATCCTCTTTGTTCATGAAACAAAATTTTGTAAACCTATTGGTATACAATCCTATGAACTATAAGATAGAATGAGTAATTAATGAAGTATAAAGTCCCGACATTAATCAAGAAGTCTAATTACATAATTGGTGCTAAAAGAATCGAAGAATCAAAATTAACGAAAGTTTCACTATACTAAAAGAGACAAAAACTCTAGGTAAAAAATTTATTTCGAAAGAAAGTAAGGAAAGTAGAAATTATATTACATAGTTGAGAGCTTTTGAATACCTGAAGTTCATCTGCAAGTACACGATCTCTTGATACAGGATATTGATGGTATAATAAATACTTCTGCAAAGGTTTGGTTAGATTTCCAAGAATTGTGTTCTGAAATTTGGTTTCCTTTAAAAATATCGCCCCAACTAAGACCTCTTCAGAAGATAATAGAGCTCCCTCAGAAGAGGAATTTACTAAATAACAGAAACTCGATCTTCTCCAAACGTTGACTTAAAACATTACTTTTCTTCTGGAGTGTAAAAAAATCAAGAGACAATGTGACAGTTCGAACAAAATATTATAAACACCCTTCATTAATGTATCCAAAGTATTCAAAACTATTTATAACTAGTTGACCAAATTGTACATAGAAACGGATCATAAAATAATTTAATTTAATTAATATGATAAATTTGAAAGTTTCTGAAAGGTTTTTAACACGAACTTTCTTTAAAACAAATCAAATCAAGAGTTTAGAGGAAAATTGGAATTGAATTGAAAATATCAATTTTATAGTATCAGAAAGAGTGAAATTTGGCAATTATAAATGTAAACTGATATCGGAAAAATGTCTACCACGAGCACACTTACATATGTCGATTCTTTCATCAACATAATCATTTTTTTTTGACAAATGACATCCCATCACAGATTTTGTGTTTTAAGGCTGCAATCGATTCGATTGGCTCCGTATAGACTATGCTCTTTACATAGATCCACAAAAATTAGTCCAGTTGTATTGAATCATATGATCAGGCAAGTCACTTAACAGCTATGTTTTGGGAAATAATACCATCAGCAAATTTGGTTTGCCATAAATTCATAATTTTGGTGGACGTGTGACTTGTGTCACTATCGTGTTGAAACCACAGATCTCTATACATATCATCAATAATTGGCCTAAATTGAATTGCAAACATCTCTTGATAGAGTAATCATGTCTCTCGACCATATAACGCTCCATAAAGTGACAAATTCAGCATGAAAAGACTTCTTAACAATCGCTCTTGGATTTTAAGAAGTCCAAATGGGGCAAATTTGCTTGTGGACGTCTCCACACAGATAAAATAGGTTTTCTCAGAAAAAAGTATTTTTCACATAAACTAGCAGGTTTTTCTTGAGTTAATTGTACGAATCTACGGCGATTTGAATGGTCGACAAATGTTGCTGATCTATTTGTAGTGGTTGTGGACAAGCTCAATTATCGAGAACATCGAGGAATTGATAGATTCGGATTTTCTGCACTGTGGCTCACGGCTACTATGTTTTTACTTCAGCAACCCCGCCTAACACACATTGGCGTTGACACTTTGTATACCAAACCTGTCGACTCAAATTCATGTACCAAATTCTCTATAACTGTGTCGGGAAACCGATTATGTTCACCAAAAATGTTACAAATTTTATGTAATGTCACGTTAACATATCCACCATTTTTATTCTGAATTTCTATTATTTTGATACTATTTTCGAGTAAAACTGAATTCCTTGTAATAATTGCCAAAGCTTCTACTACTAATATGTCATAAAACCGAATGTCAAATCTTTCATGTGTTTCCTATCTACCCCTTTTGAAGAACAAAGTTCTTGTTAAAGAACAAGTTGTATTTCACTCAATAATGCAAAATCTTCTGAACGGATTTGGATAAAATTTTTTTTCATAAGGATAGTTGATTTCATTGATTAACATAGAGAATACTTTTCATCCCTGAAAAAAGTTTGATTCTTGTGGTGTTATCAAAAGAAAAAATTGTGAATATAGAACACTCTGTATCCCTACCATACTCAGATAGGTACGTAAAATTCGTTTTTTCTCCATAACTTGAAAACTAGAAATCTCAGGTACAAGGTATGCATGGCAAACTTCATTTAGTTTTTTACGGCAAATCTAATGAATTGAAAAAAAATACGGGTTACAATTTGAAAAAACGTAGTTTTCGATGTTTTTTCGTTTCGAAATGTGAGGCGGAAAAAGAGCACTCTGTATACTGACTGAGATTCAGTCGGATATGAGTTATGTGCCGCATGATTCCTTGTTTGCAAAACACCTTTCATTATTTTGGTAGCGATAATTTTCAAATAAAACTAGCATATTTCATGAACGAAACAAACTAAACTTATGTGTTAGATGTTTTTGTAATTGGAATAACAAGTGTTATCGTACCAGTTATCAATATACAGAGTGTTCTATATTAAATAACAAAGATGGTATACACTTCCGGTATAACTGGAAGAGCCATTGAGATGAAAATATTTTAGAAATAGAGCTTCGAACCAGCTGATCAAATACCAAAATTTCAGAATGATAGCATTATCAGTTCTCCATAAACCTCTAATAGGCCACTCAACTTGGGATACCCTGTAAACATAACTTTAGTGGAAATATAAAATTTTCACGATGTTAACTCGTTGAAGACCAGAAAAGAACTGAATATTTAAGTCTAGGGAAGAATGCATCTTTGAAGTATACGCTGACATCAGTTACGTGATAGGATGATAAGTGGAGAAGTACTTCCGACCGGTGTGGAATTCATCTCAAATACTTAGTAGCGTAAGTATGTAATTTTATACGCTACCGTATTCTATCAATTCAATGTTGAAAATGTATATTTTTCGTACAGTTTTCACACCAAGGATGCCGTTTAAAAAACACCTAAATTATGAAGCAAACGAGCGGTTTAGAAAACCAACATCCTATACAAACTTACATTCAGTCACATGGATTTTTGGCATCAGAGAGGATTGAATGAATCTCAATAGATTAGATGGCATTTTGATGAATGATAAAATGCAATATGGAGAAGAAGACTCAACTTTTTGCAACTAATGGTTGGAATATAACTTAATTGATAGCATACTAAATCCCTCTTAACCCTTATTGACCTTTGCGCCTACAACGCCGCATCATATCACGTATTAAAGTAATGCAGATAATATAATGTTCGCGAAATTAAAATACCAGTCCTCCGAAAGGCTTCAATGGAAATCCAATATGGGAAGCCAGTTTTATAATATCACATCCGGTGCGACGTTTATTTAAGAGGCGAAATAATCGAGAGCGTCTGGGCCTTACGCGTCAGCTGAACGCAGCCCCGCGGATATATTTCATAAACAAAACCCCGATTTTGGTTAATTCCCAGGCGAGTTAAGGGCGCATAGTCTACTAATAATAATAGGCGACGAAATCTCTGACGGCGGAAGTTGGAATTCAGGAGATAGTTACGAAAAGATTCGTCATTGGCGTGCGATGCGTCATCTCAAAAGACTATAGACGACTTTTCTATCAGAATAACACTTCCTAAGACTTCACTTTTCTGTTGGAATAATTCGGGTCACCTAAAAATTATAGCCATGAAATCCCTTGTAGATTTGAACACAGGATCACTGATTATAAATTAATTCTTTATTAATAGGCACAAGTTTTCAAATATGAGTGTGAATAAAGTTATGAGACTGAATTCTTTTCAATTTTTCATTCAAATATAATTAGTCACAATGTAATATCATTTCCTTCAAAATAGTTCTCTTGGGAAGCCACACAGCTCTGAAGACGGTCCTTCCAATCATCATAGCATTGCTGGAATTCGGATACTGGAATAGACTTTAGCTGGTTGGTTACAGCTATTTGGATATTTTCAAGTGTCCCAAAATGAGTTTCCGTATGATGACTTTTTATTCTCAAACTTGAGTCACAAGGACTCAAGTCTGGTGAATAAATAGGCTGAGGATCAGCAGGAAATTTTTTTACTGGCTAAAAACTGCATTACTGAGAATGCAAATTGCAAGGCGCATCGTCGTGATGCAACTCCCAGTTGTTTTTGATGTTTGGTCGCACAAGAAATATTCTTTCTCGATGTCGTCATTTTGACTGTCAACCATCGATCTAAACATATAAGAACCCGACCTCTATTGACATTTACATTTGAAGGCCTCCCGCTTCGTGGTTCATCTTCAATCGACTCTCTTTCCTCTGAAAAGTCCTTGAATCACCGGAAAACCTGGGCCCTTGGCAAAACACATTGTTCAATGACCTGTCGAAGGCTTTCGAATGATTTGTAGCATTGTGTCTAAGTTTGAAGCAAAACTTGATTGTACCCCGTTGCTCAAAACTGTTGCCACTCATTTTTAGAATGCACAAAAAAAAACTGTTTCACGAAACTATGCTATGGACAAATAAATGACTGTAGCGAGTTCAAACTCTTACTGGAGGCATATCACATGTGCACCTGAGGCTGCTTAAAGCCTCTCGTCTCACGTGTTGTCGGATCGGAAGCTACGTTGCCAGTCTCATTACTTAATTTACAAACCTCGTAATTGCAATGATAATGTCTCTTTTTGGTCAATTTCGTTTCTTGGTAATCGAGAAGAAAATATGAAAATTATAATATTATAAAAGTTATTCTCGACTCAATGTATTTTAAACTATACGTAGAAATGCACCAAATTGTAGGAGACCCTCTTTGTTTTCAGTTGTCACTGTTATGCTGCTATATATAATACTATCCATATGCTACCTGCAACATTTGTTAAGTTGAAAGGAGAAATAAAAATGGAAAAACAGAACGGTCAAATGTCGCTTCCTCTTTTATCCTTTTTTTGTATAAAAAATTTTCATGGGCAATTTACTCACATGTAACTGAACCCCGTGATTACTCAAATGAATTCTATAAGCATAGAACCTCAATCCTTTCGAGATTGAATATGCTGCAGAGAGCTTCTTGAAATCTGCAATTCTTCTCCACGATCCGAATGGATGTTGGCCTTTCAACAACAGTTTTACACACTGTTTGACTATGAACTGCTTGTAATTGGACGATCAATGTGTTTAGGCATCATCAACTGATTCCAATTGAGTTTGTCAATATTCCTTTCCACTGTTTACGATTTTATACTAATTTTCTGATCATATCACGAAATAATCGCCCTGTGATATTCGAGTTTCCATCATTTCCACAACATTCTTATATTAAAAGTGATTTGTTTTTTCCTGTAGAGTTCAAATCAAATCTAACCTAAGTCAGGAATCAAATTGAAATTTTGGTTAACTCAATTCAATATTTCATAAGAATTCCAATTTCCTTCTCGCACCACCACTGGCAAACCGGGTCATCCACCCAGTATATATTCATCCCCGCACCATAACAGGCTGTTTCCAGCTTTAGGGAAACGGAAGCTGGGCACGAGTCTTCCAGAAACATTTGTCTGTCATTCTCGCCCCAAGTTTAAATATATCACAACCCTATACGGCCCAAACAGCACGTGCGTCTATTTATGACAACTGGTTAAATTACCTTGACAAGACTCATCCGACCAAACGTAGAACAATATGAAAATCTGGAATATTTCGTCGAATTTCGAGATGAATGAAGAAATGAAGTTTGGTTCCAACCTATAGTTTTTTATACAGATCATATTTCTACAGTGCGGGTGAAAACTTTGGGATATTGACATTTTCTTTAAAAAGAAAAAGTCGTACCCACATATTTACATTAGTTTCACTAATCAGGTTAGATTTTAATTATCTTTTGATTTTTATGTTCTTTTTTGTCAGTTTAAAATTTTGTTAAAAGATTTTTAGTCTTAAGCATCATGATCATGACGACATAATGTTTCGCCACGAGCTCGTTGAGTGAATTTTTCTGCTCTTCTAAGTGTAAAATAGTCGAAAGCGGATAACAAAAGAAAAATAAAGAGCAGTTACTTCAACTACTATTTTAGTTTTGATTTCGTCATGTTTTTTGTGGTTGATAAATTCACGTCTCTACAAATCCTTTCCGTTTTAACGGATCAATAAAGGAAAAGAAAGAACCCTTATTACATCACTTCGTTGTACATCTGTCTGCCTTTCTGTGTATTTGTCAAGATTATTTTTTCAGGAGTATGTGTAGGTATAGAGCTGAAATTGATATCGAATACTCAGGTCACAATCTCTGCAATTATGAAAAGATCAACGCAATTCAAGGATACAGACGTTTATGTTATATTTTAAGGCATATTTTGACACTCAACGTATTCACCCGTTTTTAAAAACCGCGTGAGGGTACCGAGATGAAATTTTCTTTCATTTGTAAAAAAAAACTTTTAAGTCAAAGAAATCAGAATATACGGTTGTTAATATCGCATATTCTGACTTTCGCAAGGAAATGAAAAGCTACAAGGTATTTTCTTTAATTAACTTATTCGCATTTTCTTAGGTTGGCATAGGCGTACGAAATTCAAATGAAATAGTCGTTCTTGTTGTCTTAACATCATGAACTTCTGCAAGAAGCATACCAGCGTAGGAAATCATAACTATAATATTCGAAAGCCATGTGATAAATAACGAGTTGAAACAGTTAAGCAAACACGCTTTCAACGAATGTCAGCAGATATTTGATGATTCAGAAAGATGTGCTGTGGTTTTGGTTGTCTGTCAGTCAAAATGTTATTTGCTGCTTTCGCTCTGTATATTCAATTACTGTTATTGGTTAATAATATTATTACCTAGCAATCTGTATACATAACTGTTTATACTAAGCTATGTTGTACTTACAAAAATCATTGTCGGTACCTTCTCTTACCAATCTTGTTTGCTATCTTACTGAAACAAAACTTACAAATCATACTACACAAGCAATATAAACCATTAATTGCAAAAATGGATCTACTAGTATCCTATTATATACGAGGTGTTTATAATTCCATGCCGTGAATGATGAATGTGATTTCTTGAGTGACGTCGAGAAAAAAGTTCATTAGAACATGGGTCGAAAAATGATTGATTTTTGAGACACATAGTGAACCGGCCAAATATTTGTAATAGTATACAGGGTGATTGTTTCACACGGGTCATGCTGCCTTTTTTCTCCTACGGCTTTTTGTGGTGAACAACTGATGTGTTTGAAAAATAAAATTGAATGGATGAATTATTTACAACCTTTTTAAAAACTTACAATTTTTACGTATCTGTCACCGTTTTTGAAATGAATTCGATGGTTCTACTCATATCGGAAGTATTCAGATATTTGTCGAAAAATCTTATGATTGTTGAGATTTCGATCTCAAGTTCGATACTCGAGTCACCTTTTTAGATGTACAACAATTTATTAGATGAAACTATGTGAGAGTATACAGGGATATATTTTTTTCCGTGTCATACCCCTTTTTTCCCCTTAAACTCTTTTTGATACACTACTTACGTATTCTGTTCAATTTGAAAATTCTTTTTTGTCTTCGGCATTTTTTTCGTAGCTCTCGCCGTTTTTGAAATAAAAATCGTCGTAAAATCTCTCCTATTTCAAAACGCGTCCAAGAGGTATATTTCAGAAAATAACTCTTGTGTTGATTTTTCGCTGGAAGTTACGAAAACAGTAGTTATCATGAAGAAAATACTAAAAAAAAATTCAAACTTTAACACACTGTACGAGGATGGATTGATAAGTTTCCAGCCTGAACAAGAAAAACAACGTTTTCAAAAATTTTTTTAATTTCTCAACATAATCTCCTTTATGGCTGATACATTTCTCATAGCGGTGTTCTAGTCTAGTAATGCCATCTCTATAGGCTGATTCGTCAAGTTCCCCAAAATACCCATTTACAGCTTCGATTACTTCTTCATTGCCCGCAAATATCTTACCGCCAAGCCATGTTTTGAGGTTAGGAAACAGATAATAGTCACTCGGGACTAGGTCTGAAAAGTAGAGAGGGTACGGCATCGATTCGAACTTCAGATCATAGACCATGGCAACGTGCGAAGAATGCGCTGGTGCGTCATCGTGATGAAACAAAATTTTTTTCTTCGCCAAATGAGGTCGTTTAATTTGCACCTCTTGGCTAAAACGTTGCAATAAGTCTGCGTAGTATTGACCAGTGATGGTTTTACCTTTTTCAAGGTAATCAATGTATATAATACCTCTTGCATCCCAAAAAACAGTAGCCATAACATTGTTTGCCGATAACATTATTTTTATCTTCTTTTGAGTTGGTTCCCCTGTTCCAATACACTGTTTAGACTGTTGTTTGGTTTCAGGAGTGTAGTGGTGGGCCCAAGTCTCGTCGACAGTAACGAATCGACGCAAGAAATCGCTTGGATTATGCTTATACAGCGCCAAATTGGCAGTAGAACTGGTTTTTCGAAGCAATTTTTAGTCAACGCGGCACCCATCTTGCACAGAGCTTTTCCATATACAAATGTTGGTGCAAAATATTTTGCACACGTTCATATATCTTACAGGTCTCAGCTATCACACGCACTTTTGATCTGAGGTCTTCCAGCATTATTTTATGAATTTTTTCGATCATATCTGGAGTTGTGATCTCAACGGGGCGTCCTGAGCGTGGTTCATCAGAGGTGCTCACACGACCCATTTTAAACTCGGAAACCCACTGCTCAACGGTTGAATATGATGGGGATGATGTCCCCAGTATTGAATCAATCTCTTCTTCAATTTCTAACCTAACCTAACCTATCCTAACCCCTTCAAAAACAAATCAAAAAAAGTATTTGATGATAGCACGCTTTTCCAGCTTTTCCATTTTCACAAAGAACACAGAGGCGTCTCGTCCAACGTGCTCCCAAACGTAAACTAACAAGGCGATCGAGCTGAAACTATACGTACAAGCTATCTAAGGACGGCACTGTAGAAAGCCACCTCCGAAGTAGGCCTAGTGGCGCCATCTCTTAGTCAGGCCGAATACTTATCAATCCAGCCTGGTATCTCGGAAACGAAGCATTTTCAGACCCATTTGCATATAAACTTTTTGTCTTGACAACACTCAAGAAATCACCTTCTTCATTTACGGCATCTTATTATGAAACATCATATATAATATAAAGATGTTTGATAATAATATGGTCACCATAAACGTTGGTCGGTTATAATTCAAATAACAATTTATTACAAAAATTTTGGTGAGTACGTAATTCCATAGATACTAACAAACACAAGTGAGTTGATTTCATGAGATCTCACAATTTTTGCACTGAAATTTTCACATTTCATGATTTTCTGGGATTATATTCGTTTATGATATTTAATCAAATACTTAGCCTTTGGTGAAACTGTCGTAACCTACATGATAAATATGTACCTAATGAAAATTATGATGACATCATTTAATTAAATTTTTACCGGTTCATCAAGTGTACCGTAGATGTTCCACTTTTCTTTTTGAATATTTGTAGCAGAAACCTTATCACAACAATCACAATCAGTTCTAATTGTACAAGGAACAACGAATAATACTCGTTGAAATTTATCTTTAATCCAGTATTAAATTAATTTTTTCTTGAAAATAGTTAACCAACCTTGAAGAAAATAGCAGTTTAAAATCTTTTGACTTTTCGAATACAAGTAATAATTTTATATTTTATACACACCAACGTTTTGAAATTCGACTATTTTTCTTATCTGACGTTTTTAAATGAAACGAATATTTTCCAAATCCTTCAACTCATTTGTCTCATAAATTATAATCATCAACTTAATGATAAACTTATTCCACCTTCCAAAATTCGTCGGCTTCATCGTTTTTTTGTTCTTTTTTCGTCTATAGCTACCATTTTTCTCAGATCTTT
Organism: Cryptolaemus montrouzieri; assembly: GCA_013387265.2. Taxonomy (NCBI): domain Eukaryota; kingdom Metazoa; phylum Arthropoda; class Insecta; order Coleoptera; family Coccinellidae; genus Cryptolaemus; species Cryptolaemus montrouzieri. The sequence goes on from JABFTP020000144.1 coordinate 37,212,738, forward strand.
TAGGATTAAATTCAAGGCGAGGCAAGATTAGGCGGAAATATTTCTAATGTAAATTGTGGTTCAGATAAAGTATTTATGTAGAATTCTGAATGATATTGCATTATATCAATATGTAGAATTTAATAATTGGATACTTTAATGGGCGCTATCACTCGCTATATTTATGATGCGGTTCGACCTGCCTATGGATCAAGAATATATCTATGAATAAACATGTCGGCATTTAAATGTGTAACATTAACGGCTCCCGTTCTGATTTCAAATTGAATATTCGTTACTGAGAAGAGATTTTGAAGAACATCATTTTAAATATTCAAATTAAATCATTGTAACAACATTCCTCTGGAAATGGACGGCAGAGAGCAATGAACACTTGATGCAGTATAATAGTTTACCTCCCTTTTGTTGTTTACATTATTCAGTTTCTTTGGAATTTTTCGATGTAAATAACTCCTAAATAGTTGCATATGTTTCAGGAAAAAATATTATGTCATTTAATGCACTAGAAATGGGGTTATTGTATTTGAAGAGTTATGCTTCTGTGATTAACAAAAGCAGTGATGGATTGCTTTAACACCAAAGAGTTACTCCCTACCTAGATAGATATTATCTTTTGAGTGAGGGCTGCCTAGCAGCCCGGCCACTGCGACCCAGTGATCTATTGTGACACACTCTGCCCTAAATTCCATCCACGAGCTCCATCCTTCTCGTAAAGGAGTTTCGTGGGTGAGAGCTTAATAAGCTCAGTCAGCTTCAGTTTGAAAGATCCAAGTTCTTCCATCCTGACCCTGTCCCCAGCTGGGCACTCGCACATTACATGTTTCATTGATTCTATATCTTCTTCACTTAGCCTACATGAAGGATCCTCAATCAATCCTAACTTATTTAGGTGTTTCCTGAGGCGACAGTGTCCCGTTAGGATGGCAGTTAAAACTCTCTGTTCCAACCTAGAGAGTTTAAGCCAGGCCTTGGCTTTTGCAGTGGAAGGTCCACTGATGGCACGTCGAACGTGTTGAGGCTTGGGAGGCTCATCCAATGCTCACGTACCCTTAAGTCCAGCCATCGGTTGTTTTCCATCCTAGCAGTTTCCAGCGGAACTCCGAGCCTAGGCTCTAGTCCTATGAACTCCAGGTTAGTTCCTCGAGCAGCCAATGAGTCCGCCTTCTCATTTCCCTCAATGCCCGAGTGGCCACGAACCCATATAAATACAGGTATCGGATGCAAATGCTTTCAGTGCAGCTTGGCTATCGCTGAGGATTTTAATTGACTTATTTGTTAATCCATCCGCAAGTAAGAGGTTAGCACAGTGGTCAAACCTAGCTCAAAGTATCACTTGATGATGATGAAATGATAAAATTGATATAAGTAGATTAATTCCTGGATAATATGTCTATTTACAAGACGAATGGTTTTGATATCAATAAATAAATTCATTGATCTATGTTACGCAGTTTTGGACTCGCTATCGTGACGTGGTATTTATAAATGGGTATTTACTGATTATGGAAAAATCAGTTGAGTCGTACAATATCTGTGAATTGTCATTAAAAATGATTGAAATTTTCAACTTATAAGAGTTATGTGAGTTTTTACTTTCTGATGTAATGTATAGGATTCTCAAATTATCAATAGTAAGAAAAGAGTGCCCATTCTGGATGCAGTGCTTAGCCAATCTTGAATCTTGTTCATTTTCAATGAAAACAATTACATGTACTTAGCTATAGGCCAAATATATCCAATATCTAAGTACATGTAATTGTTTTCATTGAAAATGAACAAGATTCAAGATTGGCTAAGCACTGCATCCAAAATGGGCACTTTTTTCTTACTATTTATAATTTGAGAATCCTATACATTACACCAGAAAGTAAAAACTCACATAACTCTTATAAGTTATCTTGATAGTTTAAACATTCTAAGACATCATAAATTGTATCTAAAATCTTTATCCAAAAAAAATATATATTTCAGAACTTTTGGAAGAAACCGTCTCAAATGTTACGAAGGAGATGCATGGAATTCAGTCAATACAAAATCAGAGATTTGAAAATTTATATTGAGGATCTTAATTATATAATAAAACATTTTTTTCAGCATTTTCATCAAAATTCTCCCCAAGAGTTCGATAAGGGGAAATCATAAAATAAACTGCTCCAAAAAACTTAGGGATATAGCTGGCAGATCAGCTCACACTACAATATTTAATTAGATAGAAAATTCAGGAAACCAAATTATAATATTCTAATCCAAAACCTCAACTTCATTCAGAATTTGTTGAAAAAATAAAAAATAGAGGACTTAGGATTGTCAAAGACTTATGACTTTTCGGTTTGTTTGAAATCCAAAATTCATCACTGGTATATTCAAAAGTTTTTCCGCAGATTTGCTTTCAAAAACCTACGCCCGATACGTGAAGCTACAATCTCTGCAAAATAGGCCTAGAGGAAGTAGAAGAAGTTCACTTTTGAAGAACAAGACCGCTTTTTGTGCCAAATTGCAAGAAGAGACCCTAGTGCGTTCCGCCCCATACTCCAAAGGCAATTTCTGGTAGCAACAAGTATCAGTGTATCAGTCGAAACGATACGTCAAAGACTTCGTTCAAGGGGTTTATACTGAAGAAGGCCCTTAAGAGTTCCAGAGCTAATCAGACAACGAAAAATTAACAGACTTAATTGGCGTATCGAACACCTAAATTGGAATATTGAGAATTTGCGAAATGTTCTTTCTTCGGATGTGACCAGAATTGGTGTTCGATCAGATGACCGCCGGATTCGAGTTTTAAGGGATCGTGGAAGACAAGTTATACTCTGAGCAGAAAGACACATTCCGAAATACCAAGGGGACACAGTGATGTTTTGGGGTGGCATTATGCTGGGAGGCAAAACAGGTTTGATTTCGTTTCCTGCGAGTGTAACGGCTAGAAATTACATGGACCTTGTGCTGCAGCCTATAGTGAGACTCTGGCAATAATTTCACTTTTATGCAATACCGGCAACCTCGCGTGACATTATCTTGAAACAGAGGGAATCGCTATTTTGGACTGGTCAGCTTGCTCTCCAGACCTAAATCTTATTGAACATTTATGGGATAATATCAAAAGGATAATTAGATCGCGCCAGGATAATCCAAGAACCCCACAACAGTTCATGCTGCCACAGAAGAGTGGCAGCATGCCTAGACGGATTCAGGCTTGTTTCATGGCAAGAATAGGTAATACAAGCTACTGAGGTCGAGAAAAAATACCTACTCCTTGAGAGAATAAATTATAATTTTTTTACTACTTGCGGAAAGAGTCCTTTATTTTCTTTTATTTGTTTCTTTCTTAAAATAAATCTTCATTTATTCCCTTTTTCAATTGAAATATCTCGAAAAGGATCAATTCTAACAACCCATTGAAATTTACAAAATCCCTGAGGTAATATTCAAAATATCGGGTGATTCCATATGAATTTGGTTGTGTGTATATGACATATACAAAATTTTAATCTAGAAATACAGATTATTGTTGAATCTGGAAATGTATACAATTCATTCAAATTTCACAATGTATTTCAAATTTCGTTTTTTGTCCATCGGTTGATAACCATTCAAAATTTCTCGGAAGATCAGTAGTATCTCTCTCATTAAATTCATGGTTCATTTTTTTTGTCTTTAAAGCGTTGGTAAATGGTGCTCAAACTAATTGACAACCATTTTGTAGTATTTGGCTTTTCCTAGCCAAATCGTCAATAATAATAGATACTTTCTCGACAGGTATTTTTGCCCTATGTCAATGGTCATCGTAAATAATGGAACCCCAAATGTTAAGAGATACGTTACAGACATTTTAGAAGAACAATGGAGTGGCCTGCACGAAGTCCAGGCATCAATCCCATCGAACATCCATTGATCAGAATGCTATACAATCATTGATTTTTAGTATGAAACATAGATATCATGCATTAATTCTCGCCATGATTGTAAATATCCGGTATTAACAGGTTTTTGGGGACTTTGATTCTTTCCAAAACTATCACATATTTCATTATTACTCTGATTTCAATTTCTATGAGTACCATTTTCATTCTCATTGTTCTCAAGCATTCTTCAAAAATCTGAACTTCTGTATAAATTTGAAATCTCGATTTTGTGAATTAATGTCTTGGCACATTAGATTAAATCGTAACCATTGTATAACAATTATAAATAAGAAGAATATATTAATTTAAATTCGAATTAATTTTCCGAAATCACTGATCAAATTAGTAATAGTGAAGTGAAAGTATTTCCACTCATCTACATTAGTTATTGAATATGAGGTTACACCCACATATTTATTAGTTCATAAGTATTTGTTTAACTCTAGTTTATAATGATTCAAAACCTGCGAAACACCTGATTTAAGATTGCAAAATGCGATAATCATCGTTGTATTAGTCATCTGAATCGATAGGTCACAATAGATCGTGATCATTTTAAATTCTATAAAAATAATCGAACTTCCCCCTCCATTATTAGAATATAATAGACATAAATGCTGCGTAGTTCACAGTAATAATTTCAGCACACAGAATACCGTGCGAGTAAGGTTGTATAATATTACAATAATGCTATAAATTGCTTATAACAAAGCAATGTAGAGGTGTAAATATAAATGTAACACAACCCTATAACAATGGAGAGTACTCGGCCATACCAAATAAGGTATGTACACTGAAATGTAAATTAATGGTCACGAAGCTTTTATTATTCTTCTTTACTACCCTCGAATATTCAGAATTTGTATTATGTTCGCCCTGGGGGAATTCAAACGTGTTTGTGGCGAACTCTTGTTATTATTCGAAATGAAAACATGCAAATTTTGAAAGAGGGAGATTTTCAGAAAGAAATCTCATGCCAAAAAAAGCCTGTTGATGATTAAGTAAAATTGATGGGTGTGGTCATGTATCTTTGGAGGATATAATTAAATTTGCTTCATCTAGCAGGTTTTGATTCTCTGAATAGAGATTTTGAGCAAATGCAATCTATTATTGTGAATTCATCTCCCATCCAGTTATAAATACACATAGTTCGTCTCTTTAAGTTCAAATCGAATTGTTTTTGTATACGAAACTAGAATTAGCACAAAATTGCAGGGTTTCTAACAATTATCGTATGTATAGAATAATTCTATATACATGTTTATATCTAAGATTTTATTCATTTTTAATATAAAATTTTATTCGTGTAACAGTCAGTTATCTGAACGATATAATATTACGACAAAAATAAATTAAATTGAAGGAAGGTTATAGTGATAAATGAAATTAAAAAACGGTAGGTAGCTGTTGTATTCAATATGTGATAGAATTTGGAATCAGTTCTTGAAGAAAGGCCTATAGTGGACACTCAAATTATACAACGGCTCAAAACGATCGTTACCATATCTAAACAGTTACGTTAAATCTCCTTCTCTATGCTTCCTAAGTGAGACATGCTTTCTATGCAGCACAAGATACATCAATAAATGTAAAATCTATTCGCAATCATTCTCGAGATTAGCAGTTTCGAAGTCATCCCCTATACTGAGCTCCTACGATCTCGAATAGACCATGAGATTCGTTTACGATGGGTCCGAGAACACTGGCATGAAGAATTGAAAAGAATGAAGCAAGATTCAAATCATTCGATTATAGTCTATCGTTCGTGCCTGAAGGAGATGAGAGAGATATTAACAAACTAAATTACCAAATTTTCAAGTCGCTAGTAGGGGTTAGGTTGGATATTCCATCTTGAATAAAAATCTTCGTATGTGTTGTTAAATGTCAATGTGTTCACAGTTATAGCGATGAATTTCGCTTTATATTTGATATTGAGATATGATGTACATCTAGAGGAATATCCCCCTAGTACTGGAGCCATAACTGATTTTAACGACTGCTTCGAGCAGGCTTAGTGTGTAGCTAACTAATTTGACATTAACGTCCTCTACGTTTTGATCTACATCATAATTTTGTCGTTTACCAGATGGCGTTGGAAATCTTCTGTCGATTCGTTGGAGGGCGCTAGGCGTATACCACCTCAATCAAAAAGTTCCCGGAATTCTCACCGTCGGGATCATATTTTTTAGTTTACCACATCTGTCATTGATATTCCCTCCAAATTCATAGCTTGACATTTAATAAAATTAAATTTGCATCAACAAGTTTTTATCAAAAACTGATTCAATGGTGTGAAGACCTTGGAAATGTGGGGAAATTGTTTCGACAAATATTCTCTGGAAAAACAGTTGTTTGCCAGTGTTTTGAACGCTTTAGAAATGGTCAAGAGTCCATCGAGAATGACGAACGTAGAGGCAGGCCGTGGAGATCAAAAACTGGCGAAAACACCGAGGAAGGGAAAGAACTGTTGGTCAATAACCGCGAATTTACTATCAGAGGCATTCAGATGACTTGAGTATTGCCTATGGATTTGTTCAAAGAATTGTAGTCAATGATTTGGGTTTGGATCATGTTGAAACAAAGTTGTTCCTCAAAGACTTCAATTTCATAGAAAAAGACTGCGTTGATATCGTCTAAGGCATGATTTCCTTTGCAGAATGCGATCCAACATTTATCAAACGCATCAATACTGGAGATGAAACGTGTATGAGTACGACACGTAATTCAGAGATCAGGCGAGTGAATGACGTGCACTCAATGAGCGAAGACAAAAAACACGCCATTTTCAGTCAAAAAAATGCAATTTTCACAGTGTTCATAGATTACAAAGTTATCATGCATCACGAATTTTCACCAGAAGGTCAGACAATCAATAAAGTTTATTATTTGAGTGTCTCCAAACGTTGGTGTGAAGTAGTTCGCCTAAAAAGATAAACGGCACACAATGACACCGTTATCCCTTATTCCTGAGTTTTCGGGAAAAAAACAAAACGAATATCATACAACAGACATCGCATTCAGCTGATTTGGCTCCCTCTGACTTCTTTCTGTTCAATCGAGTCAAAAAACTAACTACGTGGATTGAGTTTCAGCAGTCGAAAGATATAATGGAAAAATCGAAGACAGCTATGATGGCCATTCCGAAAACATAGTTTGAAAAAATGTTTTAGTCAACAGGGAGTACTTTGGAGGCGACAATATCGATTTTGCTGAATAATGTTGTATTTTGAGTTTTATGAATGAATTAATGTATATATAAATATACATATACTCTGTACCTTCCAACTAATTGATACGAGTTACTTGGAGTTTATGCTCTCCACAGGATATCTTTTTCTAATCAACTTTGAATTTTCATTCGTCAAAAATTGGTGCAATGAAGTCGTGGATGCGTAGGATCCATCATTGCTTAGCTTCCGTAAATGGGTAGTCTTATTTTGGACAGTATTTTGGTTGATATTGGACATTACCTATTAGTTAAGGCAGCAAACCTAATTTTGGAATAGCTACAACTGCATTTATTCTAATATAAATGAAACAATCAGGATGTAGAGGTTTCATAGTGAACCAAATAGCACAATCTCTATAGTTCTACTTTAGGCTGTAGCTTTATTACTACATCAGTTATAGTATAAGTGTATTATTCTTCTACGCATAGTTCTAAACACCTCAAAAAAGTCTAGGGAACACTTACCAATATCTTTAAAATATGAATTTGATGATTCGAATTTATAGCAATCTTTCGGTTTTGTTAGGATGCATTGTATAAAATGTATTCTCAAGAAAACAAAATGATATTTGACTTCTCCAAAGCTTAAAATTTGAAAATGACGAAATTTGGTACGACACAAAAAAAATCCTGAACTAATATTTTCGAAACGATGGAAGCACTTATATTTTTCAGTACCCAGAAGGTTCAACTCTGTTATTAATAATACTTTGGCATCGTCGCGGCATGCTTAATATTAAATTGTCTATTACATCTTGGCCTAAGTCATTCCAAGCCCCCTGAACTGCTAATCGAAGCTCTTGTTCATGATGGAAGACGTTTTGAAGTTGGAGATTTCTTTTTAGGGTGTCCCACACATGCTCGATGGGATTCAGATCTGGAGAGCAGGATGGGCACGGTAGAAGATCGATATCATTCTCTTCAAGAACGTTCAAGACAACTCTTACACGATGAGGAGGGGCATTATCTTGTTGGAAGAGTGGATTTTGACCCATTGTTTGAAGATACGGTACCACTACAGGTAAAACTATCTCATTTGCGTAAGAATTTCCCGTGGGGTTGTTCTATATGAAAACGAGGTCAGTTCTTCCACCAAGGCGTATACCTCCCCAAAACATCCCTAATCCCTCTCCCTGTCTAACAACTTCTCGAGCATGCTGGAGACGGTTTTGCTTTCCAGGTTCCCTTCATATTCGAATTCTTCCCGAATCGGGATAATAACTAAATCTAGATTAATCACTGAAGAGAACTGTGGCCCACCTCTCTTGATCCCAATTTACGTGTTCTTGGCACCAAGCTAAACGAGCAACGCGATTATCATGGGTCAGTTGTGGAACTCTTAAAGGACGTCTGGAGTGGAGTTGACCTTCGTGTAGTCGATTTCTCACAGTTTGGTCGGAAATTTGTACATTATGAACTCGTGATAGCTCTTGAGCTAATTGAGATGCTGTGGTAGTACGATCTTTTCTGGCTTGTAAAACCAAAAATCGGTCTTGGGCGACTGTAGTAATCCTGAAACGACCTGTATGGCGTTTTTCTACGCTACCTGTTTCATTAAAACGCGACCATAAACGGTTTATGACACTTGGGCTACTTCCCAGAATCCTGGATGCTTCCCGTTTTGAGCTCTCAGCTTGGAGCATGCCAACGGCTCGTAACATCTCTTCTCTAGTCAGATGTCGTCTTTCCATGGTCGAATCACAAAACTTGAATCTTTTATTTGTGCTTACAACAGAAACAAAGTGCCAACTAACTGATTTCAAACACTGAATACATGAAATGATTATGAAGCAGTGTCGCATCTGCTGCATTTTTAGTTTTTTATAAGAAAAAAAAAATGAAATCTGTTGCAGCACTCTACATTATTTGGTGAGAAATTGATGCTGGTATTCATTCCTTAACAAAAATCATCCATATTGATCGTTCTGGATACGATATATCGATATTCAGAAGTGTTCCCTAGAATTTTTTGAGGTGTTTACATTAGGATGTTCTTTGAACTAGTGCATTTGTTATATTTGAATAACCATACGCCAATATAGATTATGAATAATAATTATCTGCGGTTTGTTTGCATCAACCCATAATTCGATATCTGGACTTGAATCTGACCGAAAATATCATGAACTCCATTACGCTTAATTTTGCCGAAACCCAGAAAATCCTCCCTTATCGCAGAAAGAAATCTTTTACGCATCTGCCACTACGAGAATCTGCGTCCTACTACTGCCTACCTGAAATATTTGTGGAGCAAGACATATTTAGAACACAATACCGACAACGATGACATTACAATGACATAAATATAGACGTTGTTTGTCTTCAAATATTGGCCTGCATTCGATATCTTCGCTTATGCGGTCAGGTAGAATGGATAAAGTTCTAGGATTACATAGCGTTGCATAGAAATTCGTATAAAAGGTCCTGGAGACATAAATTTGTTGCGGCGACGATGATGAAAGGAAATACAGCCACGGATTTGTCGTACGTACATTAGTTTTTAAAGTGTACGCTTCGTTGCACCGTAAACTGTCTCTCCCCTAGTTATTATCTGAATAAGTGCCCCTCACTCTATTAACTTACTAGGTATAGATAATGTTCCTTATTATTGTCCATGTTTGCCTAATTTCCCTTTTTCGTGCTTTGTGTGCGCTATTAAACGATCGTTATGCTCTTCAACTTGGATATGGACGATTTGACAACCATTTTTGGGTCTTTGCATTTCTCTTACAATTATTATATTCATCATCATAAATTGAACTTTTAGGTTAATATACAGTATGAGCATCTAACATGGATTACATTCCATACATTTTCTTGATGCAGCTCTTTCTAATTTCCAAACACTATATGGAATATTTTTATCTATTTGAACCTTTTTTCAAACGCATATTAATTCATATACATTTCACACACATGTGTTTTTTATCAGTATAGCATAGAGCCAGTTATTTGATATCGCTAAGAAATTCAATTTTTTAAATTTTCGTAAACCCATGACAGAAATTCCTTGTTTTTCAAATGCTATAGTAGTAAAATACTATTGGGAGGCATCAATTATTGTTATTATTGAATTGATTCAATTATTAGCTACTCAAGAGTACGGCATCACAGACTGAAGTTGCACAAATGTTAGGCACATGTTGGCATAAGGTTACATCAAGTTAACCTTCACACCAGAGACCTTGGAGGCGTCACCCCTTACCAAGAGGATGATAAACCTAACCTAAATCTGCATGGAGCCAATGTTTTAATTTGGCCTTTCCAATCACATGACCTGATTCTGATTTGCATGCTTGTGATGCATTATAAAGAGTTCACTATAAAACAATTGTTAGATGCTCTCCAATTGACTAGAAACACTATTCCCTAAGAATCTTCAAATTACTTAATTTTCAGCACGCCTAGGAGGTGCAAGGGTTTAATCAGTTCAAGAGGCCATATTCTTTACTGAGGTGACCTTGATATCTATTTGTTGGCAATTTTTTAACAGAGAGAAAAATTGTGAAAACTTGAAACTTGAAACAATTGCCTGAACTATTTCGTTGATTGCAACAAAACCCTAATTATTTACTAGCAATAACTATCTGGCTGGCAACCGGTTATAACCTCAATTATTATTTGAATTTTCGACGATATAGATGAGTAAAATAACGTACACACCTCTACGGTTTAAATATTGTCGGCCAACTCTTTTCTGAAATGGAAATTACGTATTCTTGTCGTATTTTCCATAACACAGGCTCTGTTTTCGTGTCGATTTTAATATTTCTTTAATCGTTAGGTAAACATATCCTCAAATAAACTCAATGAACTCTGTCCAAAGGAACGTACGTCTGTTGTATTTTATGCATTGCTAAACCTTTCATCCGACCGCTATGAATTTTCGGGAAGTTGGCAAAGGTTTTTGGCATAGTACATCTATCTTGTTGTTAGATTATCTGTATAGAAGAAAATTAAACGGAGCGATTTGGCTATATTTAATTTTGAAATGTTCTTAATAATCTGACTTAAGTTCTTATGAAAAAAACATAAAATATTCAACTTCAGGAAAAACCTAACTTCTTTCTGTAAGGGAATTTTCTATAATCTCAAGGCCATAACTCCCTATTTAAAAAGATGAATTGCTTACTTTTTTCATTTTGTCCGCTAAAACGTTGGAAAAGTTGGCAGGAAATAAATATTAGGAACAATGTGAGAAAGAACATTTTGTTTGACTTTGAAGTTATTAGAGTATCTGAAAACTCTCTGAATTTTATGAAACCACGTTCCTAAATAGTGTCAGGTTATAAATCTTTTGTCTCTTGAGCCATTCAAGTCCAAAACTTCCAATTGAATCTGGTGGGTACTGTCCCATCAAGTAACTGTGTACTTCCTGGAAATTCCATACAAGTGATAGTATGAAAAACTCAAATCGAATTAAACACAACTAAATTATACCTATAATATTGACTTTCACTTGGTTTTACCCTATAAGTGAAACATTGAATCCTTATTTCATCTGTTACATTACATAAATGTGCGTTGCCTGCCGGTTCTCTACCTCCTATCATGATGTCACGATAGGAGGTATAGTAGTGGAAGGTCTGTTTTTATTCTAATAGATTGATATCTTTTCATAATGATTTACTTTATCCAATTCCAGGATATACACACAACCAAATTTATATGGAATCACCCGATATTTTGAATATTACCTCAGGGATTTTGGAAATTTCTAAGGATTGTTAGAATTGATCCTTTTTGAGATATTTCAATTGAAAAATTAAATAAATCTAGGTTTATTTCAAGAAAGAAACAAATAAAAGGAAATAGAAGACTTTTTCCGCATGTAGTAAAAAAATTGAAAATTGTTTTCTAACGGAGTAGGTGTTTTTCTCGACCTCAGTAGCTGTATTACCTCTTCTTGCCCTGATACGAGCTTGAATCCGTCTGGGCATATTTAGGATTAGGCTTTCGACCTCCTCAGGGGTGATATTCTGCCACTCTTCTGTGGCGCCTTGGATTAGCTATTGTGGCGTTATTGGCTTATCCTGGCGCGATTTTGAGATTATCCCATAAATATTCAATAGGATTTAGGTCTGGAGAGCAAGCTGGCCAGTCCAAAATAGCGATTCCCTCTGTTTCCAGATAATATCACGTGAGGTTGCTGGTATGCGGAGGAACATTATCTTGCATAAAAGTGAAATTCTCACTGTGGGCAACTCGCCAGAGTCCACTATATGACTCCAGCACTAGGTCCACGTAATTTCTAGCCGTTACACTCGCAGGAAACGAAATCAAACCTCTTTTGCCTTCCACGACCCTTTAAACCCGAATCCGGCGGTCATCTGATCGAACACCAATTCTGGTCTCATCCGAAAAAAGAACATGTCGTCAATTCTCAATATTCCTATTTTGGTGCTAGATACACCAATTAAGTCTGTGAAATTTTCGTAGTCTGGTTAGCTCTGGAACTCTCAAGGGCCTTCAGTATAAACCCCTTGAACGAAGTCTTTGACGTATCGTTTCGACTGATACACTGATGCCTGTTGCTTCCAGAAATTGCCTTAGGAGTATGGGGTGCGACGCACTAGGATCTCTTCTCGCAATTTGGCACAAAAAGCGGTTTTGTTCTTCAGAAGTGTTCTTCCTACGACTTCTTCTAGGCCTGTTTTGCAGAGATTGTAGCTTCAGTCAAAGATCCATGGTTAAAAACAATCAATAATGTAAAATACCGAGTGATTCCATATAAATTTGGTTGTGTGTAGGTACACAAGAAAAACAGTAGTTTGAAATAGTAAAAAATTCGTGTACTTATTCGTAAAATCGTGTGTTTTGAGAAAGACATTTTTATACCTACCCACTTAGGTTTATAGACGTTGAAATTTCTGTTCTGATTGATTGAGAGAATTAATTTCTTTCACGTAACAGCTTCGCCAATTCGTGTGCAATTTTCACCCATCACTGTAACCTAGAGTTAAAAAAACGCTTGATCTTCACACGAATATTCAGGAATGTCTCATTAGTTATGTGAACAGAATCAAGTCAGCTCCGTTCCGACCGCCAGAAGCTAAACAATCCACGAACTGGATTAAATCCTTTCCGCATTTAAATACCTTCTCCAAGTTGTCTGATATTGGATGCATATTTCATAGATCGTTTAATTTTTTACAACTCTATACATATTAAAATCTCGCTTTGTTTCTCCTCGTCTAAACCTTGAAAATTAATATTAAACAGTCGTTAACATTCGACAGCTTCCAAAATGTCAGTAATAATTTTAAGCCGTATAAATTTCGGTGCGTGGGGGACTTGGCATTTGAAAAATGCTTCCATAAATTACACCGATAAGAAATAATTGAGTTGAAGTTACGTCCGTTAGCAGATAACGGATTCTTTACGAAAATTATAAGTTAGGCTCGTTAAATCCGGTCAAGTGTGAAAAAGGGAAATTAGCATTCTTGATTATGACAATAAAGGTCGAGTTTCTAAGTAATTTTATGAATTGATAGATGTTTAAGTGGAATGGATTTACATCAAAAAAGGTTTAGGTGGTGATATTTAGGCTGAAAACTTTTTGTAATGATCTCAGGAAATTTCAGTCCCCCAAAATTTATTTTTTTATCTCGCTTGAATTCTTGAAGTGGTTCCATCGAGTCAAAAATTGAAGCATTTTTGATTCAGGTCCGAGGAACCTAGGCCTATAAATTTTAGTTGGTGACGCTGATTCTCCTTCTTCTTCCTTCCTACCACTGCGTTGTTCACAGTTTATTAAGGAAAACGGAAAATTTTGCTCGATTGAACAATCTTCAGTTGCTTCAGAAGAATTTGCATCTAAAATACCTAAAACCATTATTATCCAAACTTCGCTTGAAAATACACTCCCCACAAAAATTGTCGCATCACCCTACTTTTACGACATTAGAGTGAATGTTGCATTCAATAATGTGATTTTTGATCAAAAATTCATTTGCAGCTCTTGGACGCTGTGTAAAAGACTCCAACTGTCGTTTTCTCGATATTCTGGCCGAATATGACGAATTCTTGCCAGCAATGGCTTCATAACGCCAAATGAAAATCTCCTATGACTGTTTGGTTGCGTTCGACTTATTCTATGTGGATAATTCAATTACAATCATAAAAACAAATCAGCATAACGTTCACTTTTGACTGTTCCAAGTGACTTTCTTTGGGTTTTCCTTCATCCAACGCTCTCTATTCAACACTTTGCCACTTTTTTCTGGGTCATATTGAAAAAACCACGTCTCGTCACCAGTCACAATCGTTTCAATAAGTTTGGATCTTTTCGAGCACTTTTAATGATGTACTTGCTATGCTCATTTCGATTAAAGTTTTGGACGCTCCAGATATTGAGATATAAAAAAATACTTGAGTTTTACCACAAAAATTGTATAGTATACAAAATACACTCCCCACAAAAATTGTCTCATCATCCTACTTTTACGACATTAGGTACTATATAAACTTTTAGGTTGGTCATTCAAGAGTCGCTTGGTAACTTTCTGAAGTGAATCTATCAACTAGCATCGAATGGTTACTAATCATTTTCAAAATCAAGTGGTTCCTCCCCGAGCCCTAATTACTGCCAGTATACGTCTCGGAAGCCCCTCAAACAAATTTTGGATGTACTCTTGAGACACTGAGTTCCAAATTTCAGGAAGCAGATTTTCTAGTTTTGGAGTGTTCTACAAGGCATTATACGTTGCTGAATTTGCCACCCCACGTTGTCTCAAACATTTTCTATGGGATTCAAGTCGTGACTTCTGGCTGGCCATCTTAAAATATCAATTTTGTCATTTTGCAGAAATTCGGTAACTACTCTAGCTGCATGAGGCCCCCTCCGAAGTTTTCGGTTTGCCGGATATTGCATTGTTGATACCGTTCCCCAGGTCGTCTGTGTACACGCATGCGTCTATCATTTGATACTAGACAGAACCTGGACTCTTTGGAAAAGAGAACCATTCTGGAATACCCCAATTTGCATGTTCCCTCGCAAACTGAAGTCTTGCAACTCGATACTCTCTGGTGAGACGCGGGCCGGTAGAAGCCACCCTTGGCCTGATATCGTCTTCTCTGAGCCTGTTCCTAACAGTTTGCAATGAATTATGCACATTTCTGGAAAGTGCAAGTTCAGTTTGTAGCATTCTAGCCTTACAGTGCCAAACTCTTAGTGCAATTAAACGAAGCCAACGATCATCAACTGGTGTTGTTATCCAATTCTTTCCCTGTCCGGCCCTTCTTCCATATTCCCCTGTTTCGTGGTACCGATTAATCACTCTTGAAATAGTGCTTTTGTTAACATTCAACAAGTTAGCCACGTAACGTTGGCCTCACCCCTCCTCTAGAAGTGTTACAATTCCTACCACTTCACGATCACTCAAATAGCGTCCAGGATGTTCAGCAGCCATTACAATAAATTCAAAGATTCGAAGATCAACAAGAAACACAGAAAACTTGAATTAATTTAGCGTGAACACTGAAGAGAAATGGAATGAATAGTCATAGTCAAATAAACTCATACTTGTTTCAGACGTGTTTGAGATCATATGGAAACAAATTACTACATAGATAAGATTTTTCCCTTCATCCAAAACCATATGTTGACAAAGAAACTGCGATCGAGCTGCTTAATCGATTGTAAAATTCAGAATACCAGGTGATGCGACAATTTTTGTGGTGTGTGTATTTCATGTTTTGGCAGTAACTTTCGTCTGAATTATCGTACTGAACTTTAAGGGATATGAAGATAATAAAAAAGCAAATACCTTTTCTGCTGACTCTGCGGGTTGCACCCTTTTTGGGAGGGCCGAAATTTGAGATCCTCATTAGAGAACATAATATTGACTTTCCTATAGGTTGCTATCTTCCGCTAAAAATTTCCAAACCAAAACATCCATTTTTCATGCATTCAATCGTGAATTGAATTGATTTCAATTCGGAAATTCTTTATTTTCAACCGACTTGAAGAGAAGACGACCTTCTATATTCGACAGTATGTATTTTTCATTATGTATTTCATCAATTTCCAAAATTATTACAGAGTGTACATCTAAGGGGTACACTAAAGATCTGATGATGGTGTAGCAGAGGAATCGGGCGCAACTTCCAAATTTTATAGAGAATTACAATGTTTTTCATATATTTTCTAAAGACATTTCTACCTAGTACAAATATCATCATCTCATCTTGCTGAGGAAATGATGGAAAATACAACTCCTTAATGGTTAGGAAGCTGAGTATAATTATTAGATCTTTAGTTTTATTTCTTTTAAGTTATATTCAGATGAACTGATAATAGACAATACAAGTCTTCATCAGTCAGGAGATAGATGATACCTTGTCCTAGGTAGACATACTCGTTGAAGTCGATGTAAATTTTTTTTTATTGGTTGTGTTTTAATCGAAAATTAAATATTGGTTGAGAACAACTGACCGATTGAAAATTCATGATATATTGAGTGAAAAGTATAAAAAACTTGAGCCTGTAACTGCGATTTTCTTGCTCTTTGCTACATATTATAGGAGAAGAAACTGTGGTTTATATTTTAATTTCCAGTTGTTAAATTTTGTAAGTTTGAGAATGTTTTTGCTTAGAGTTTTTCTCCTCAATTCAAGGTATACATCATCTGCAAACAAGCTTCAAAAGGGGCTTCGCAGATTATCTTACTTTGATGTTGCGTGGATTATGTACTTATTATGTTAATGTTAAAACGAGTTGAGATTATTTGTATGAATATTTCTCAATCTTGTATTTGTTATTTCGCACATTAAAGCATTATCTTTCTCAGTATATTTGTAAATCTACATATTTCATATCGTCCAATCAATCACCATAAAAATCGACATACATACATAGATATTTCAAAAAAAGAGAATAATTTCATATGAAAAAACGGAACCCGTATAACATGACTTCTTTGAGCGCCTGTCTGCTTGTGTGTCAAGATTTTTCACCCAGGAGGAAATTTAGGTAGAATTGAGATAGAAACCCAATCTTTCAGGCAAAATTAAGCCTGAAAGTCAACGCAATGAGGTCGTTAATATTACATTTGCAGTATATATTGACACTATCAAAATCGAAACTTAAAATGTGCTTCCAAATACAAAAACATGAAATTTGGCGCTGTGAGGGTATCCATGAAATATTCGCCTTTATTCTTTCATGAAGAATTAATATATATAATCACACAATTCCATCTTCCACCACCACCTATATTTCAGCACATCCTCGTAACCATTATTTCAAGATGCTCGGATATCTCTAGATTATTTCCATGTGTGTATTCACATTGGTATGAATAAGATGAGATGTGTATTTCTGTTCGAAAATAGTCGGCGACAAATTTAACACGTAGCGCCTTGTATGAAAATATTCGAGGTAGAAGTACTAAGAGGATTCATTAAAATCCCCATCAATTAAGCGGAAATTAACCCATATATCATGTGGTACATCCAGGTGCATGTAGCATCCAGTTGAAATTTGCTGAATCCCAGCCTGTTAACTCAACCTGTCACATGCGTCTAAGTTATACAGCAACTGCACTGGCTGCAACAAGCCAGTCTTTTAATATGCAAGAAAAATAAATCTCCACCGCTCTGCCTTCTCGAGGCCTTATAATTAGTGGTTTTTAAACAATGCCCTGGGTTATTCGCTCTGTCTTTCCCTCCCATATTTATTTCTCTCGTCCGCCATATTGTTGTGGAGTTATTCTTTTGTTGGCGTGCACTGTCGCGCATTCGTTTTTCTCGATCGGATTTTGTTGTGTCGGGTCGCGTCAATTTATTTTACATGTTGAGGGAATGCTGGATCCAATAAAGCTGTGATTTTATTGGGATCGCTCTTTCGACGAATTTATTTTTATGGGGTGGTATCAAGTGAGGGGGTCGTCGCTAAAAATATTTGCGAACTTTCACGAAAGCCACCTCGTACAAGATTAAGTGGATGCAGGAATAGAGTTGCACTTTTGCTTTTCGAATGTTCAACTTCGGTTTTCAGGTTACATTTTCCATCTTTTCGAAACTTATACATTACATTTTCAAACATACTGATATCTTGATTGATCACTGTTATTGATTTTAAGCACTTATGCATTTTCTTTCATTTCTTCCATATTTTATACGTTCCAAATTTGGAACTTTTAACACATAAATAAGGGTTGCAAGATACTAGATCAGCTTGTGGAATTGTAGAATTTATGTCCAGACGAATTGGCTAGAGGAAAAACTACACCACATCTAACAGCCGGTAGCGAATGCCAACCATCAATGTAGCTTATATCCGGATCTTTCTACCTAGAGCAGTATATTAATTCACTCAAATTATGAAAATGAGGAAAGCTACAATAAAAATCAAAAAATAGAAAAAGCTAAAACAGAAACCAAAAATAAAGCAAAAATATTATTTAACATACTTGATTGCAGTTTCTATTTCTTTTCTAGTTTACAATTGTTCAATTCAGATCGCTATTGCGATGTTGTGACTATGATGAAATCAGGAACAGTAAATGTTTATTGATTTTGATTTGTTCCCAAACACCATCGAACAATAGCTAAATCTATTGCTTCATTCTTAAAGATGATAAAGTTATCAGAAAAGCAAAAACCGTGTCTCCATATTAAAAATCATTCCGTATTTCCCAATTCACCTTTATTGATCGAGAAATATTCCCGTCCATCGTGAGTTTCATCGAACTGAAAATTCAAAGTATCTAGGTTCGACGTAAGAGAAGCGCAAAAGGACGGACAAGGAGAGATAGGCTAGCGAATAGAGACGGCGAGTTTTCGAGCAATCGATTCAGACCGCACGATGACCGCTTTTTTACTGGCTTGTTTGAATAAGCAAACAAACAGGCACGAATATCAACCCGGTAAACACAATAAAAAATATTGCTTTTCGAAATTTGATTTGGCAACGGAGTATTTATGTGACGAGCACTGTTCCGATTTTATTCGCATGTCGGATGAAAGAGGTTTTCTGTCTTTTTATACTTGAATTGTTATTCGAAATGTATGAGGTCAACATATCCAAAGTAAAGCTTACATGATTTATGTATCTACTTCAAGAATAAAAGGCAGATAAGAGATTATCGTGAAGGTAATGTCCTGTGTATCTTCCGAAAAAAACTGTTGTACTCAATATAAGGTGAAATTCTTTGAGTGAATCAACAAGGGCTTCTGTGTGAGCAGATGAAGTCTGAAAGTCTCAAAGCAGTTTTCCAAAAATATATCACTCGATCTGTTTTCTCTAATTAAAAATTAAAGATAAAGATTCTCCTGCTGTAAAGGTTGAAGTTAGAGACAAGCATCTTATATTGGAAGATGTCCCTTTTGAAACAAAAATCGATCTGTTTTTGCGTTTTTTCCAGAAATGATTAGTTTTGCCGTTATTGGGTCTGTTTCGTTTTTCGTTTTTGCGCCCTACAGCTTGTTTTAATTTGTTGATGATTTCTTTCTATTAATTCTCACGACATTTATGTGATACGCCGTTAAAGATATTAAAATTAATAAAATTGAAAGAACTTAAACAACTTATAGTATGTACCTCCAAACAAAATTTATTATCATTTTATAGTCCGCAGTTCACTCTATCAATTGACCTTAGATTTTATAACCGCTTGAATATGAAATATTTACTGACACAATTATATTTATTCATCCCATGTATCATATTCATGTCTACCGGAATCAAAGACTTTTATCCTCCAATAGTTGCAAGTTATAGTTTGATAAGTATTTTCTGAATTGCAGTTACTATAGGTATTACAAGAAATCATGAAGCTCCAAAATTGGACCTTGTGGCCAACCACAGCAAAATTGTACACCTTTGATAACTCATCTCCTACTTGCACAGTTTCAGTTCCATTTGTTTCTATTCTTAGTCCATTTCTCGGTTGGATTTCACGCAATACTGAGTGACTGTATAAGCTGGAAAACGCACGCACAAAATTATATTTGGAGTGGCATGAACTCACAGATATATTGTTGTCTTTTATCTTTCCAAATGTATTGATTCATAATAATCTTCTCTGCTAGTTGTAAACTCCTTACTCATTCTGTTTTAAGCTTGTATTGCAGCCCAATTATTTAGAAGAATTAACTTTGAGGATGCAGAAAATCATACAAATTGTTCGAGGAAATTTATCAATTCAAAGGATAAAATAAAGGATCTATAACTTTTGCAGATATGTTAATTCAGTGCTCGTTCACTGAACCACCCCGTACATTGCCTTTTACAATGTGTACTGTAAAGATAAAATGACACTAGTTTAGAATATTACACACAAGACAAATACCTATTGCTTTTACTCTGCTGTTGAGTCTTATAATGAAACACAACATAATAATCTATATATTAATATAAAATTCATAAAATATATCTGTCAGTACCCCTTGTACAAAATTTGGTAAACAGTTCATTGTAAGCATAGTTCGATAGTCAATTGAGAATCAATTTTTCCATCCGCTACAAGAAGGCACAAGATTGAGTTTGAATAAAAAGCAATTGAACTTTGCAATCAGTGGAACGGCCCGTGATTCCGTGATTTCCTCTTTGAGGGGATACAATCACGTCAAACGGGAAAAAAGTGGTTTCCGTCAAATTCATTCAACAGACAACCGACAAAGATCGGGGTTCTATTGTTTTAATGAAGGTTTATTTTCAGAGCGCCATTATTCCGATATCTCTAAACGCGACTGATCGCAACGCGAGCATTTTAAATCATTTAACGAATAAAAAGTAGCGACGGCAGGACATTCAGTCTGAAGGCACTACGAACAAACGTATTAAATTCCTTCGGCGCAAAGCAACGACTTCCAATAAGTAACAACTAAGAGTCTCACAAATCGATACGAAGAACTGTCGGTTCTCGTTTCGTTTGCGGCCTCGAAGAGTCCATCTCTGTTACTTTTTAGGTTATGTGTGCATGTGAACGAACAAAAGGCGACTTGTCCGCATTTATCGATATGGAAAGGGGCGGAGTCATAACCGATATCAAGGCGGAGATTATAGCCGTACAACAAGTCACTTTTATTTATGAAGATATTGCTCCTCCCACCTGTCATAATCGCTATAGCGTTTGGTTCCCGGTCGGTTCATCATCTTTGCGCCTGCTCTCCTCGGCTTCTTTCCCCTTAATATCTTCACCCCCACTCCAATTTCATATCTCACTTAATAATATACAGACCTATAACCGGGGATTCATATTTCGACCACTCGCAAGGCCGGTTCTTCGGCGCATAACTCGTGCCGGTAAAGACGGAGATAGGTGCGGTCCTATCGAGTCTAATTCGAGCGAGAGAACGTTATGATATGATACATATTCATATCGAGTCGGGAACAGATCCGTTTCCTGCTCTTCGTCGGAACGTGTGGGACGGAGACGGTGAATAGAGTGCGATAGTGTTACAGTTTGATGAATGCGTTCAGAATTCGCAGACCGTGTTTGTTAGTGTTGAAAACGTGCTCACAATTGCTCTTAATTCTGCATAATGTGGTTTAATCTGCTGCGATATCTAATAGGTTTGGTCTACTTTCACTTATGCTGCTTTTCTCATAAATATTCAGTGTTAGTTACTTTTTCCGTAGATATACAGTACTGATTTCTGTATTGGACGTCTAGGTATGCTAACTGCTCAACCAAACATTAACAATATACAGAAACATGGAAATACTAGTTAAACTGAATGAGATCGTTCGATCTTACTGTTAAATTATACAATTTCAAGTTTTAAAAGATTACATTCCCTTTCGTTATACCAACATCGTACAAATAATTTTCGGTCCAAATCATGAAATAAAACATTTTCCTCATTGATGATAATACCTACGTCATATCTATTTATTATAGTATATTATTACAGAAATATATAGTATATATGTTAAAGAAGTCTTTTTAACTAATTGATTAATCCTTCGTCCTTACTTGACTTAAGGACAATTAACCATCTATTATTAAATCATCATGTATAAAACTTTCAGACAGTCTCGATATAAGGTTACATGACCATTTTACAGTGAATTCTTATTAATTTTTGTGAAGGAAAAATACGCTGATTGTTTGATACTGGTTCAACCTTTCTTGGTTTATGGACTGCTTAATACTCATCTGCAATTCAATTCATATCATACATTGAAAGATGCATAACTCGTTCCTGTTTCCAACATGCCCGTTTCATTCATGGGGTTAACCTATATATTTTCTTATATTGAAAAAAACAATTATAATATATTTCAAAATGAAGCTCCTAACTAAATAAACTTCATTCTAACAGAAGTATTTTTTTACAGATGGATCCGCCGTTATGCCAGAAATACCAAAAGTGCTTATGTGTCAACGGTGCCAAGAACAGTTTACTGAAATCCAAGAGTATCTCACGCACAAAGCGGAATGTGATCGTAAGGCTGCGAAACATGACGACCCTGCACACTCCGATCCTGAGGACATGGTGGTATCTGAAGACGACGAAGACGACGATGAAAACGGTGGAAAGAAATTGGAGAGAATGAGGAGACACAGACAAGATGCTGCGAACAATAACAGCGTGGAGGAAAATTCTCCTACGACCCCAGATGAAACTTCACCTGCACTCGGCTTTCCATTTCCCCCATCTGCGGCAGCTGGTCATGTTACCCTTGAGGCTTTACAGAATACGAAAGTTGCCGTGGCGCAGTTCGCTGCTACCGCTATGGCGAACAATCCAGACAAC
The DNA here is from genome assembly GCA_013387265.2 of Cryptolaemus montrouzieri. Taxonomy (NCBI): domain Eukaryota; kingdom Metazoa; phylum Arthropoda; class Insecta; order Coleoptera; family Coccinellidae; genus Cryptolaemus; species Cryptolaemus montrouzieri. The sequence goes on from JABFTP020000144.1 coordinate 37,235,574, forward strand.
GAGGCAGCTATGCAAGAGCTTGCAGTCTTACAATCAACCTTATTCACCCTGCAGCATCAGCAAGTTCTTCAACTGCAGCTCATCAATCAACTTCAAAGTCAACTTCAGATCGATCGTCCAAAAACTGTGGAGAGTCCACCTTCATCAGCTCCAAGTGAAAATGAGCCGGTTAAAAGTGAAACACCGCCTTCTCCACCCGAAACGGAAAGGGATCCATCCCCTATTCCACCAGTCGAACGCCCACCAGTTTCTCAACCCCTTCAACCATCCACTTCACTCGCAGAACGAATGACGGAAACTATGGTTCATCAGCCTTTGCCGCAACAAATTCAGCCGCCTATGTGCTCAATATCATCGTCACTTGCTTCTTCAATCATTACCCATAATAACGAACCGCCCCCATCGTTGGACGAACCAAATACATTGGAGATGTTACAGAAACGAGCGCAAGAAGTATTAGATAACGCGAGTCAAGGCTTGCTTGCGACAAATCTTGCAGACGAGTTAGCTTTCAGAAAGAGTAAAGGTTCTTTATCCCCTTACGATTCAAAGGGAAGAAACGAGCCGTTCTTCAAACACCGTTGCCGGTATTGTGGAAAAGTGTTCGGTTCAGACTCTGCGCTACAAATACATATCCGTTCACATACTGGTGAAAGACCTTACAAGTGCAATGTTTGTGGTAGTCGTTTTACAACAAAAGGTAATTTGAAAGTGCACTTCCAAAGACATAGCGCGAAATTCCCCCATATCAAAATGAATCCCAATCCCGTTCCCGAGCATTTGGACAAGTATCATCCTCCTCTATTAGCTCAGCTCGGACAGCAACCCGCATTATCTCCAGGAGGTCCAACGCATCCTCCACATCTTGGGTTTCCTGGGCCTCATCCTTATCCTCCGAGTTCGCTACCTTTGTACAGGCCACCAATACCTCCCCCGGAAATGATAAGTGCAAGCAGACTTTTACCTTCCCCTCAAAGACCTCAAGATCCTCATAGACTCTTTCCGCCGCATCCGCTTTTTTTGAAGCGGGAAGAACAAGAAGCGCCAGAAAACCTTTCGAAGCCACCCAGATCTCCAACACCGCCGAGGATGTTAACGAATATCGAAACACGAAATGAGGAGAAAACGGAAGTCGACGATCAAAACGGGAACAATCGTGTCTCCGAGTTTAGTACGAAAAAGGAGCCGAGCGAAATGGAAAACGAGCCTGAGCAACAAGATATCCGGTTTCCTTCGCCTGGCCCTTACGACGAATGTAGTATGGACAGTAAATATAGTAACGAAGATATCAGGGAACGTAGAAGTCCATCTGCTGACGAAAATAATGGACAGCTACAAGACGAACCGGAAAATTTGTCAAACAGAAGCAACAGCATATCTGTTCCTTTAAGTATAAGTACAGGTCAACGATTACCAGCAAATTTTTCATTTGGGCAAGGAAGTTCACCACCCAGTAGTACATCGTCTGGAAGTCTTGGTCATTTTCCTACAACTCCTTTGGCTGATATAACAAAGGACCCTGCGATTTATACAAATTTATTACCTAGGCCTGGAAGTAACGACAATTCTTGGGAAAGTTTGATAGAAGTGACAAAGACATCTGAAACGAGTAAACTTCAACAACTGGTCGACAATATCGAACATAAACTTTCAGATCCTAACCAATGCGTGATATGTCATAGAGTCCTATCGTGTAAAAGCGCTCTACAGATGCATTATCGCACGCATACCGGAGAACGCCCTTTCAGGTGCAAGATATGCGGAAGGGCATTTACTACTAAAGGTAATCTTAAAACGCACATGGGTGTACATAGAGCCAAACCTCCTATGAGGGTGTTACACCAGTGTCCCGTATGCCACAAGAAATTCACGAACGCCCTAGTGTTACAGCAACATATCCGGCTACATACCGGCGAACCTACTGATCTCACTCCGGAGCAAATTCAAGCTGCGGAGGTCAAAGACTTTCCCTCACCGGGAAGCTTCCCTGGTCTACCAAATTCCATTAATCCATTCCTCGGTCAAGGTTTCAACGTTCCGGGCTTGTCTCCTCTCGGCCCCGGACACATGCCCCTCGGAATGAAATACGAGATGAAGTCTGAACGAGAGGGCAGGTCGGAACACGAGTCCATGGACGATGACGATTATGACGACGACGACATGAGCAATTTCGAACAGAACATGAGCCAGTTTTCGTCTCCACCGCCTGGCGATGTCCAGCAAAATCAGGCACCTCCAACGATGGCTTCTAACTTATCGACTAGCGGGCTAAGCTGTTCTGCCGAAGATCTGTGTTCGAATAGAACCGCCGATTCAACTCCCGTGCAGAACGGGGAAAAATCACCGAATCAGTCCGGAATTCCAAGCCCTGGAAGCGCGGAAATCAGGTCGTCGCCGAACCATCCAACTTCCAGTACGCCCGTCCATCAGGTAAGAGCATCACGTCAATTAGTAGTTGTGGAAGATGATTCATATTTGAATAACGACTTTCCTCATAGGTCAATGTTGTATCTTCTATGTTCTCAATTTCTAGGTACCTCGTCCCCCGTCTTCGCAGCAGGCAGCCAGTCCCACGCCTTCAGAGTGTAACTCGTTAGGAGCTCTCGATCTCACGCCTCGTACAAATCAGCCCCTTATAACGAGTCCGGGGCCAAGTCCTGGACCCCCACCATCCATATTTTCTGCTTTTGGTTTACTTCCTCCTGGTCAGAATAACACGCCTTTGATGTCTTCGGCTTTATCGTCTCTGACATCATCAGTATTGACGTCTACGGCCTTTAGTCCTCTGCGACTGGCTGTAGGACCACCAGGTATGTTTAAAGCTTGGATATAATTGGCTGATCACTTATCACTAGCCTAAAACTGGATATTAATGTAATTGTGTTTTGTTGTAGGTCGAGGAAACACAACCTGCAACTTGTGTTTCAAGACGTTCGCCTGTCATTCAGCTTTGGAAATTCACTATAGGAGCCATACAAAGGAACGTCCCTTCAAATGCACAGTCTGTGATAGAGGCTTTTCTACTAAGGTAAGAGAAATTAATATTTGGGATACTTCTAGTTATTTTAGTTCCGTAAGTTATCCTTTTTCATCTCGAGAAATTGTCCGAAAATTTCGAAATTTAATATGCGCACGACTTCCAGTATTAACAAGTTAAAATGTTAAATAGTTAAATGGTCCATGATTTCTAAATTTTGATTGACTAATTGATGGGTTCTTTGTTGTCTTTATCTTTCTAATGTTCAAACACCAGACACATAGTCTATCACAACGTATGGAATGTAAAAACAACATAAAGCTTATGACGTTTTTTTTGAAAAATTTCACATCCAGATAGAACAAAGTCTCCAAATATTAAACCGTTTAATTTATGAGCCGATGCATCAACGGCCTACTTTGTTTATCATTTTGAAGAGGGAAAGAAAGATAAAAGCCGGCTTCTCAATCAAAAATAGACCACTTAGACATCGACATAAGTTATTACTGGCCAGGTGCCAGTGGCGTTTACTTCTGCGACATTTCTATTGTGTCTCAAAATAGTTGTCTCATTTCTGAATTCAATCATCTCGCGCTCTGTTGTCTCGTAAATGCCTAATGACATGGATCTCAGGCATCTGAACTTTTCTTTCGACGCCGGATTTAGTTGATGCCGATACCGACCAGATACATTTGGAACTGATGAAGCTAAATATAAGATTGTCGGATATGTCATCGCTAAGTATTCTTATTTGGTTTCTTAGAATGCCGTGCGATAGAATGATTCAGTTCGTTGTTCGAGGTCGTGACAATCTATAATGCAGCGCCACCTGATATGTCTGCCTCGAAATTAAATATCAATTCTGTGACTAATGACTCTAAGGCAGAGAGTATAAGTCTCATCAAAACAAACGGTTTTTGATAAGTATTCAAATTACTATAAAACATTTCACGAATTCAAGTACGAAGGAGGAAAAAAGTTTATATCTACATCAAAAAAATACTACTTTGAGATGATTAGGATCGTAATGGAGATGTGAAAACCCAATTTCTACCAAAACCTAGATCTACTTCTCGATACTTCAATTTGTGAAATTTGAACCAAAAAAAGTCATACAAGTTATTTATTAAAGAAGTCTTTTTAAAGCTCGTTCAATAGTAGTAGGAATGAATCGAAAGACTTCCTAATATTCCTTTTCAGCCACAGCTAATTATGACTATAGGAATAACATAGTTAAAAGCAGTATTTTTTATGCTGATCATTCGGTCGAAGTGAATATAATGTTCCAATTTTCTTCTAATAACGGTCAAACCCTAACCCCTCTACGAAATTCAAAAAAGGTTTTTGAAATATACATTTACTTATTCAAATAGAAGGCATGAATTATGATTGAGAAATATCAGAAAACTGTGAATAAATGCATTTTAAAATTGAAAATATTTGCTACAGTAAGTAACAGTCAACTATAATTTTATATATTTTCTGCATATTTTATATCAATTTGTGCACAGTATTCAAGAAAAAGTTCCTTATTTATATGCAATTTTGCCCAATTTTGAGGACATATTTGTCGAGTCCACTAACATAAACATAAACAGTTATATCTCTCAAGATCCCAATTTCCTTTTTGTAACTGGTTCTAACAATTGAATTGAAAACAGCATTGAATAGAAGATGTAAATGTTAATTTCTTGTATATGTCAGAGGTGAGGGAGTCGTCGAGTCCAGCAATAAACTTATCTAGAAACCATAAAGATTTTATTTTTATCGCTATTCTAAACTAAATAGATCGTTAAAGTCATTCCACATTTATCTGATTGCATTTTGAACTTCTAAGTATATTCTTCAAATATAAACAAATTTTGTGTTCGTCACATTAAATTTAAGTTTGAAATTATCATATAAAATTATAGATTTAGTATTCGTGGTTGAAATCAGGCAAAATTGGTAGAAACGGTTGTGGTCGAATATTCGTTATTCGGGCACAATCACTCGTCTTCTATGAATTTGTGTTACTAAACGTGTGCGTTTCAGGAACCCTGTATGTGCCGGCAGGGGCGTATCCAGGACGAAGCCACTGATCAGAGCAGGGCACAAAGTAAGCGAAAATCTGCCCATCGCAAGTCCGTACATCCTTCAGTTTTTCCGCTACCCATGACCCCTGGATACGCCTCGAACTGGATACACATGGCGGTAAGCCCGCCAGACATCAATTCCAACATCAAAGATAATTTCTTCTTTTTCGCAGGGGAACATGAAGCAACACATGCTCACCCATAAGATCAGAGACATGCCGCAGCACATGTTCGATAGCAAGTCACCCCAGATCATGAAGGAAGACTCGTTGCCAGCTTCGCCGCAGATCATGACGCCACGAGAGATACCACCGCCTCCGTCGGTGAAGCAGGAACAGCAGCACCTGGTTCCTGATCATCTAGAACAGTCGCAACAGCCGGTGAAGAGAGAGCCTTCAGAGACCGAACTACCTCTCCCGAAAAGACCACCCAGTAAGTATTCTTCAAATTGTCCAATTTTTAGAATAGGCTCTGATTGGTGGAGAAAGGAAACATATTTCATTTCATTGCTTCTTCATCATTTGAATAATTTTATATTTGAAACTGACAAAATAAGCCTTCTGATTATATTCTTAAATCAAAATATTCTACTTTTATTCTTTCTTTCTATTCTTTTGGAACGTACATAATTGAAGTAAAACGCTGGTTCCTATCAGCGTCTACAAATTCTTTTTGTGGTTTTTGCTAACCACACTGTAAATGACCAAACCTTCAGCAATTTAGAAGCAATAATCCTAAAATACAAACGCAGTTTTCATATAAAGAAGGATTTCGTATCATTCAAAGAATATATTAAAAGATTAACAGAGGGTCATATAATACATGTAGATTAAAATATACCATGTTTCAAATATAGCATAATTTCAGATATAGAATTGATTTGAAGTTGACTTCGTACTTCGATAGTAGTTTCTATATTCTTCCGATCTGTGATAAAATTTGAGTACATATATCATAAAGTAAAAATGATTTGTTTCCAAGGCTCTAATCAAACAGAAACTGCCCCCATTCTTTTCTTGTAAATATTAAAGAAGGCGATTCTTAACATTATCGTCTAGCTTGCACTAACTTTGCTCAAGGTTGAGGGTTCATGTGTGCATTGTGTGTTTTCGCAGGCTTGCAGTCTAACAAGCACTTATGCCACGTGTGCAATAAGAACTTCAGCTCCAGCTCAGCTCTACAGATTCACATGCGGACGCACACCGGGGACAAACCTTTCAGGTGCAACGTCTGTCAGAAGGCCTTTACTACCAAGGGTAATCTTAAGGTGAGACTCCAAGGCTTTATCGCTTTACTAATGCAACTAACAGACATAATTATATCATCTTCAACTAAATGTTCACTATTCAAAATGGATGCGAAATTATGAACTCATATCCTCGCAGTTAATAAGTTCATCAACGTATATTTATTTCAAGTGTAAGAATTAGTATTGCTTACTCACTACCATAAAACCTATGAATAATAATAGTCCTTCTGACACTGCGAATTCAATTTTTTAATCTCAGACTTGCCTTTTCAGACCACAATTTTAATTTATTGACATTGAATTGAAGTATCTCAATCTATTTCACAACTCCTATGCTTTTGAGAGGTTTCTCTATAGCAGCTACATAACCGAAAAGTTTGCAACGATGCAACCAACTACACGTCCTATTTTAAATAGAATGGTATCATATGATATTCCTACATTGTCAGTGAACTGTAGAAGTAGAGTAAAATAGGATGGTTAGGTTAGATCATATGATACCACTACATTGATCATTTTTCAATAAACTGTAGAAGTAGAAGACTAGATGATAATATGGATAAAGTGGAATTAAGAGTTTTTAATTTTTCAATGAAAGTCTCATTGTTATCTGTATTACTAGTTAGTGAATGTTGTTTTTCAATGCCTACAAGAATGGCGGTGGGTTATGTTGATACTCGTGTCCTTTTTATTTTAATCATAGTGAAATGGACGATTAAATCAAATATGCTACCTACCTCTTAATTTGGGGCCTAACATTCCATATTGAAATAATATTGTTAATTAGCCTATACATTCGAGGACAAATTTATAGATTAAAGATAATATTCAATGATTTCATCGGGTTCGTGTATTCTGTATTATCCGATTTATAGTTGAAGTACCTAGTTGGCTAAATATCGAAGAATGGTATATAACGCTGTTGAGTTCGTAACTAAAACAAAACTAGCGATTAAGGATTATTTTGTAATTGACGAATTGTTAAATAGTTCTTTATATGTTACAAATTCTGTTACAGGTTCATATGGGTACCCACATGTGGAGCAACGGCGCCTCCCGACGCGGACGTCGCATGTCCCTCGACCTACCTCCCATTCCCATGACCCCCAAGGATTCCGAATTTCTTCAGCGGAGGCCCGATCTTTTTTACCCGTACCTACCGGCCCCATTCCTTAACGGCATGCAGAAAGTAAGTATCATTTCAAATAGAAATAGAAAGGGCATACTATGTATATAGTTGGTCTTGATAATCTGCAGAATGCTTTCTAATTCATCTTGTATAAGATTTCGATATTAATCTCTATTTCATTTATATTAATTCCAAGAATTTTTTCGTTATAGCTGAACGAGATGTCTGTAGTTCAAAACAACCAGAACGGTTTGAACTTGGCAGGAAAATATAACAGCCTTCTGAACTTCGGCTACCCCCATCCGGAACCACTCCGGTCCCAGAGCGGTTCGCCTGAAAGAGGTCCCGAACGGCCTCCGAGCCGGGACGGTCCAGAACCAAGGGGTTTATGGGATCTGCATTTCGAGAGGAAGGCAACAAGCGAGACGTCCAGGGACGACATGTTACCTGCGTCTAGAGAGGGACTGGCCGCATAGAATTACACGGCAAGTGTTCCTAAATTAACTAGTCTTCAAACGGATTTGGGGCAATGAAAACTGTGATATACTAATCAGCGACACTCAGTGACTACTGGCTTTCAGATTTCTTGCACGGAACATCAAGTACATGATCATCACTTTATATTATGTACAGGTTAATTGCCAAATATTTCATTTACAAATTAACTTAATTTCAAAACAGTATCAACCCTTTTGGAGATTTTTGCTAATCTCAAACATCAAGCATAATCAAAATTACTTTCCAAAAAATTATTTACAATGTAGTATTGTTAATATTCAAAACACGCTTGAAATTCAATAAATCTTGATGTTGCGGTGATAAATTGAATTCAGGGTACAAGATATTTCAGAAAATTCATTCGATGAATTCAAATAATCAAATAATCTGTAACTATATGCAATGGAAATTGTAAGACCTTTCAATTCACATTTTTTTTCGTATTTTCTGAGAATGACATCAGAAACAGCTGAAAGAATTATTGGAAAATGTACACCATGAATATACATACATATATATATATATATATATATATATATATATATATATATATATATATATATATATATATATATATATATATATATATATATATATATATATATATATATATCAGGAGGCTGTAATATACTGTAAGTAGATATCTATATAATCAGCATACGATATTATGCTGTAGCTATATTATTTGAGATCATTGAGGAACTGTTGATATATCTTCTGAATATATACATACCGTATATCATCGTCTCTTGGTGCTTTTCATACAGTATTTTAAATTTCAGATATATCACACCAACAATGTGGTTTACTACTACTTACTTTTTTCTCCTAATGAGAACTGATATGCTAAAAGAAAATGACGTTTCGATGATAGTTTTGTACATAATTATAATCCAAAACAAGCCATTAATCCAATTATTGGTGTAGATCATATTGAAGTTATTAACATTGAAAATTTCTGTTTAGCGATAAATTATACTGTACTATTTTAATGGAAGATACTTTTCTATGAGGAAAATTGAATAGCCTGTACATATATATACATTATTATTTTTATGATTGCATAATATTCAGAAATACTATTTTTCCATGCAAGAAATATTTATTTGGTGTCCACAATGGTGTGCTGTTCTTTATACTATAGTTACTTTTAGGCCTGTACTATGTATTATATAGTTAAATGTAAAATGTACATTACAATGAAGAAGAAAGTGGTTTAATATCGTTTCGCTGTGTTAAAAAGTGCATAAGTGGCCGCCAGTATTTAGCTTTACACACCCTGTATATACAAATTAGGTTTAAAAGATGGCACTGTATTATTATCAAATTGAATGTTGTCTATGTGAGAAAAGGACTTTGAGAATCCTTGAAAGGGTTTATTTTGTAAATACCACATTGTATATGAGACTGTTTACTATTTAATTGATGTATGCTTGAAAAGTAATCCTCTTTCCCAAGTACAAACCGATCCCGACACAAGAAATTAGAATCAAAATTTTCTAAGACTTGCATATTTTGCTTATAAGGGGCTATCTCACAATAGACTAATTTTTTTTAAGAGTGCGATTTGCTCTTTAGACAAAATATATGAGAATTAGAAAAAGATGTGTAATTGTAAGTATATTTGAAATGTTTTTATTTAAGAATGAATGTACAAATATTTGTAACTGGTACGTTGAACTATCTATGTATTTATAAACTCGTAAATGCCAGTTAAACTCTGTTTAATTATAAAATAAATATTTATCACTGAGATTTTGGTTTTACTTATTAGGAAACCTGATCACGTCCATTATTGGAACCTTACAACTCACAAAATACCTCCACTAGTAATCACTATTAAAATTATATATTGTGTATGTACCAATAACAAAAGTTAAATAAATGTTGATTTACAATTTCACTATGAGTGACTGAAGTATCAATCTCTGAAAGAACTTAATTCATTTAACTTCGACATCAAATAATGGAAAAAGCCTAGAATTAAAAAAGAAAAACTTAGTGGAAACCATCCTGCTTTCAACCAAGCCCAAAATGTTAGCCTAGAAAAAAGAAAAGTTGATTAACATATTTTCAGGTATATAAAATTAAGGTGATTTAAGTAAGATTACAATTGAAAAAGTTGGCTTCGAAAGCAAATTCCTTCCTGATTACAATGACCGTTTAATAACAAATTAAATATAATAACACTATATATCGTACAATAGCCGAATGTTAACATCTACCAAAAAGTGAATTTTTATTCAAATCAGAGGGAATAGATTGTTGAGAATCGTCGATAATGAGGTATCAGTCGTGAATTCTATGGACTAAATTTCAAGAGAATAGCCTAGAAATAGTCAGAAATACAGAAATAACTCACTCATAATATTTTTCTGGCTCCATATATGGTTTTGGTAAGTCCATCCAACCGGATCTTACTATTATCACTGGTTTCAAAGGTTTATCTTCAACATCTCTCTTAACATGTTCAATTATATGTACTACATCTTGTCCCTTAACCACCTTCAACGCAAAACATGGTGTCGTGGTTTATCCAATAAAAATATTCGTGAAAATTTCTAATAGAGTTCATAGAGGGTGTCCGATTTTTGATACTTTTGAAAGATATTTCCGTTATTATAAGAGATAGAGGACTAAGTTTTCCAATATTTTTTGTGAAATTATATACTCCGGATAAAAATCCTCATGGTACCCTTTGATCTGAGATACAAGGTGATTTGAAAGATTTACTATAAGGAGACCTCACTTAAATCTCAAGTGACATTTGAACGGCACAACAAGAAAAGAAAATGAAATTCATCTTGTTTTGCTTGTTATCAAGGGGCCACAGATTTCTTTTCAAAATAAATAAAGAGTCATAGGTTTCTTTTTAGTTAATACTGCTCGAAATCTTATTTCATATTTTTCTGATTCGATCATTCATTATTTCACACAAGAAAAATGATGCAATAGTATTTTGTATATCTTGACTGAGGCCTATACACTGGATTTTTCTGGGGAGAAAGCCTCTAACACTACGCGTTTATATATTAAGTCATTACCTGGCGGTAGATATATATTTTAAACAAGATGAACACTTTTAGGGCTCATAGTGAAACTATCCATAATATAGTATCAAGCTGTCTAATTTTGGCCAAAAAGCACACTTGGACCGCCACAATACAGTTGCACATCACATACACTGGAACATTTGTAAGGAATATAACATACAAGTGAATCAGACAGTATGAATATGACCAAGATCAGGTAGTGGAATACCCAAGTCTAAACCATATTATCTGATAATAAGATCATAGAATAGGCAACGGAGAAAAAGCTCAAATAAAAAGACCTACAAATCGAATTACCGCCATCATATAACATGAAGATGGTAGTGGTGCCAATTGTTTTCGGTGCAACGGGGCTAGTATCCAATCCAACCTATGAAGTCATCAAAGAAATCATTACAAAATGAAATCTTGAAATAATGCAAACTGCAGTTCTTTTGAGTACAACACGTATTGTTTGGAAGGTGTTATGAAGAACCTTCTGAGCTGCAGACACCTTAGATGCACGTTGAGTATTTGGTGCTTCCATATGCTACCATAAAATAAAGTACTAGGTGATACAGGAAAAAAATAATAATATTCATTGAGAGAAATGATTTGGGCATCCTTTTTTTCACATATTTTATTTCTTACATACTTATCAACTTAGTGAACATTTAATCCAAAATCACCTCAAAAAGCAGTTATTCACACAAAGTGATGCGAAAGCAATAATAACAAATTTTTCCGTTCTTTTCTCTTTTTCCTTCTTTTATATCACTGACCACGAACAGCTGTGTTCAATAATAATGTAAAGTTTTTGTGTTTATAAATTCCTCTTTGAAATCTAGTGTCTTCATATTTTACTATCAGATTAATATTTACCGTTTTTGAGAAGTTTAACATAAAAACGAAACGTTTAACTAAAATGTATATTTCGTATAAAAATATGATTGAGATGATATAATGTTATAACATTGCTCACATAAGCTGCTTACATGATAACCCAATAAAGGCTGAAGGTTATTCTTCTACACAGGCTAAAACAATTTCGTAATTTTCTCTAATTTTTCATCCTATTGTTAACTTAGGTTTTGGAAACGCACCGTAACCAATAAAATTACGCTTAATCCTAAGAAATATATTTCGTTGAAAATGTATCGACTAAAAATAAAGGATAATGGTAGTAATACCTGCCAAGATGAGGTTCATTCGATTCTTTGAAGCAAACAAAACTAACAAATTAAATGACTCACGACTTGCGTAATGTATTTAGATTTTTCGTTCCGAAAATAGCACAAAACACAAATCACAACAAAAGACTTCGATTAATAATAATTTGCTCAATTGAATTTCATTCTCGGTCATATTTTTGTTGATATTTTTGCGCCATAACCCATTTGGTGCAACAGAACTTTTTTCATTTACAAATTTACAAGATCGTTTTAGAGATGACTTTAAATTGTTATTTAAATTTAAAAAAACTAGTAAAAAATCTAATCTAATCGATCGAGAATTGAATGATTGATACATAGTAAAGAAAAACATTTTGTAATCTAGATTCTGTGCCCCCAACACAAAGATCTGTTGATGCCACCGAATTCTACGTGCAACAAAACAAAGATATCATCATTCAATTTCATGATAATGTTTCAGCTTATGGTGAATTTTCAAAAGTACTATATGACTCAGATACGGAGAGGACCATTTAGCTTCTAGAATATTTGGTTCCACAAAAAATAAATGGTGAAAACCGAATTCTTCTCTATATCTTATATTAATGGAGATATCATTCAAATGAATTGAAAATTAGACACCCAGTACAGAACTAACACAGCTGATGATACTCAAAAAAAATTGGATCAACTTATTCTAACATGAAGTTATCACCACTGTTAATAGTTGAACTGAAAGATTGAATAATGTTGCAAAAAGATATTCAAACTAAGTTCATATAATGAGAAGAAATATTATTCAAGTAGGAAAACACAAAGCAATGATTATTTTTTCAGAATAAAATAAAACATACTTTTCCGAAAACCACATGTTTTCCATCCAACCAGGGAGTAGCCATTGTGGTTATAAAAAATTGACAACCGTTTGTATCAGGACCTGCGTTCGCCATGCTAACCATACCAGCGCCAGAATGTTTAATTATGAAATTTTCGTCTTCGAATGTGTCCCCATAAATACTTACAGATCCCGAACCATTACCAAAAAGGATATCACCTCCTAAAACTAATATTTAGAAAAATAATTCAGGAAACATATCATTTGCTCACCCTGTATCATGAATCTGTCAATAACTCGATGGAAAGGTGTACCAGTATATGTTTTTTCACCAATTCCATCCATGGCAATAATTCTGAAGTTTTCAACTGTTCTAGGTACTACTTCCCCAAAGAGACCTATTATAATTTTTCCAATTGGTTTGTTATCATGTTCTACATCCAAAAATACCTGGTGGGTGACTTTGTATTCTTGACCCTGAAAATATAAAACAAATTCTAATGAAGCATTGGGGCATTGGGTACTAATTCTGAAGAAGTTATCAAAGCATAATAAGAAAATAACACTTACAATAATTTGTGATGAATATAGTGAAATCCAAAAATGCAAAGAAAGTTCTTCATCATAATTATTCAGTAATGAAAATGTAGTTCGGGAAGATCTTATGAGAGAAAACGAATGAAACAATCGATATGTAACATAATTTAATTATAGGATTGAAATATACATATTACATTTTGCATTCAAACGATTGAATTCGTCCGATTCTTTGAATTTCAGAATTTCTATATTTATTCAAAAGTGTTAATAAGTATTAAGTGCCTTCATTATACACTTTTTTTAATATTATTGCATATTCGAATGTAGTGCCATCTGGTCTATGAAATGAATACTTATTTAGAAAATAATATCGAAATCTGTATAACTTCTTGACACTTCTGGTAGCGTTGCTGTCTGACAGCTAAAAATAAGGTAGAACTCATAATATAAACTTCAAAAATTTCTAACAATATAGATTGGATATAGGTCAAGAAAAAATTTTGGAGATGATACAGGAAATTTCAGAATATCATTATGTTCCTGTGCTAATTTCAAGAATTCTCTACTAGATCCAGAAATACTATACCTTGTTACTTTGAAGTTGAACTACCGTCCTATAGATGTCCAACACCCTAGCAAAATATATATTTGGAGGTTATAGTAACTCAATTTTGACAGTTTCCCTAAAATCTAAACAAATATACGATTGAAAATGAATGAAGAAATCGACGAAACTGAATTTTATCACCAAGATTTTACCACAGCGTCAGACTGGGAAATATTCGTCTCTAGAATAGAGGAAATTATCAATTTATGGAAAGTAGAGGAAACAAACTCTGAATTGAAGGATGTTCACATATGGGACACCAAATCAGAAAAGTTGATGTTCGTAGATACTGAATTTGAATTACTGTATTTTAAGAAATTGAATGATAAAGAGTCGAATGAAAACGATACAACTGATAAATCTAAAATCAATAAATGTATAAATTTAGACTATGATTTTCAATTGTTTGATGTTAATACAACACATGAACATTCGAACCTTTATGTTTGGTATGGTCTCAAAGAGTATTTTGTTTTAACACCAACAGGAAACTACGGAGTGACATCTGAAAGTAAAATAAAAGTATTACTGAGTTCACTTTACATTGTAGTCAGTAACTTAAACTGTGAAATACCCATATTTATTCAAATCAAAGAAAAATGGCAAAAATGTTATTTGGGTGTACATGAATGTACAAAGTATCGAACAAGTTTTGAAATGATACATCTAAAGAGAGGACCCCAACATTCTCAGCATCTCACAGGCTTATTGAGTTTATTTACTTCAAAAATCATGTCACCCATCAGTCTAGATCATATAATCTCATCGGTTCAATTCACTTTTGATTTAACAGATTTTGGGAAGAGTTCTTGGAAACAAGATATTTTTAATATGGACACTGAAGTATTAGATATATTGTCACTTTATCAAATGCCATTTGGAGTTACAATGGATCCAATAAGCGTGCTTCAATTAAAAGCAACTTGGTTCAACATCCCAAGCTATAGAGTGAATGATAGTCAGGCATACTCTGACTTCAACGCAAAACATGCAGATCAATGGTCCATTTTAGTGAAAATGACAGAGCAACCAATCTGCCTTCTTTCAGATTGTTTAACAGAGTACCTTCATTTATACGAAAATAATTCTACAGCATACGATGTACTTGGTGAGCTTAGTCCACTTGAGGCAATTGTGGAATCTAAGGTTTCAAGTTTACCTTCAATCCTTGGTAGAGCTGCAAGGAATTCATTATCAGGTGGTTCAAAAGATACAAGTGCAATTCCGGAAGAAGTATTAGTACCTATTTTGTATTATTTGTTTCCTGATGCTGAGCAGCCAGAACCAAAATTTCCCTATGATATGGGAAATGAAAAGACACTCTTGAATACAAATGTGAGTAACTTTGTTCTTTATGTAGTTGTTAGGGTTGCTTTTTTGCAATAACTGAAACAAAAACCAACATCCAAGAATAGTTTTCACTTCTGAGTATTTTCCTTGATGATAGACTAAAGGACAGTTTTATTTGTCTTCAATTTCACTTAGCTGTCACAATAAAGCATAAAAGCTGATTAGGTACTAGTCATAGGCAAGTATTTGCTCAAAAACCTGAAGTTATATAAATATGCAACAATTCATTCTACATCCATAAAAACTGAAAACTGTGGAGTATATGCCTTATGTATATTTTTCTTTGATATTATGCTCTAGAAAATTTTATTTATTTCTATACTACAGTAAATAATTTGACTTTGGAATACTTTTATTTAGATATAGGAGATTTAAAATTGACATTGAAATAATAAATTATTAGTTGATAGTATTGATGATTTATTTATTTTATGGAAATTCATTTTTAAAGTAAAAGCGAAATGAGACACTTTTGTCACTTTTCCACAATTTATTCAATAATCACGATGGGTTTCGACTATACGGTCATTTTCAAGTGAATAACAATATAATACATCAGTAGGCAAGTACAAGTACAGAATGAAATTTATCCTAATATTGAGTAGGGGGATCCATTATGCTGTAATTGGCTGTTGAGGGTAGTAAATTGTGGGTTGGAAAGTTTGGAGATTAACAAACTATGTAAAAACCCACAATTTACTACCCTCAACAGCCAACTAGAGCATAATGAATCCCCACTACTCAATATTTGGGATAAATTTCATTCTGTACTTGTACTTGCCTGATCATGTATTATATTGTTATTCACTTGAAAATGACCGTAGGGTCGAAACCGGTTGTGATTATTGAATAAATTGTGGAAAAGTGACAAAAGTGTCTCATTTTGTTTTACTTTATAAATTATTAGCTAAGTGTTTTTCAACATTTTAATCAACATTTGGCTTGCTGTATTATCTACAGATGGACAACTGGCACGTCATCTTTTTGACATCCAACTCTCACCACGAGGGTTGTCCCTGTCATGCAGTTTTCAATCCAAAGAAAAAATTTTCCTTGTAAGCCCACAGACTCAAGCAAATGAATTAACCTTTTTTAAGTTACTCTGTCAAATGATCTTGAATTGTCTAGATATAGGAGATCAGTTGGAATTTTTTTATACACTGTTAAGTTGGTACACAGATGGCTCCAAAAGTGCAAAAGGTGTTGATGCTGGTGTATATAGTTGAGGCACTGCCAAGGAACAGTCGATCTGTCTTGGTTATTCTAGTAGAATAATTCGTCATTGACCACTGTGGTAATCTCTTGCTCAGGGGGGGATTAATAAGTAGGTCAATAAAAATCATCACCAGCCAAGCTGTAGTGAAGGCCTTGACATCCGACACCTGTATGTCACTTATGATGCAGGAATAGCGAATAGCGGACACAAGATATTCCTCTTTTCATGGGGATATGTGTTGTTTCCAAATTGACAGTGGCCGCGTTAAGCCAGAGCTTGGTTATCCATGACATGGAGCATTCTAAAAACAAATTGTTACTATTATCGAATTCACCCAAAAGTCTTTCACAAACCCACTAAGGGGAACATTTACTGACCCCAGATATCTTTGATATTAAATGGATTCAGCTCTGATGTGACCCTTTCCACGTTATCAGGTCATATTGGCGTAGTCTTGTGTTGACGCGTAGTTGTGTTTGCCATATACTTCCTGATCGTTCTAGCTGTTGCCGACAGTACCGCTTTCTGCATTGGTTTGTACAGATGTTCATTCAGACCCAGTTTCTTGATGTTCGTTCGTAAGTTTTTCGGTATAATTCCAGTTGTAGACATTAACATTGGAAGTGTTCGAACGAATTCCATTCTCCATTGTTTTCTTATGCTTTCTTCCAGGTCTCGATACGTCGCAATTTTCTCGGCATGTTTTTGTTGGGAATGGTTACGTCAATAAAAGTGGCCGCTCAACAAAATTTATTTATAAGTATGATGTCAGGTCTATTGTGCGTGACTTGTTGATCAATGAGAACTGTACGGTCCCAGTACAGTTTATAGTTTTCATTTTCAAGAATTGGCTCTGGGATGTATTTGTAGTATGGGACCTTAGTTGCTTGCGTAAGTTTATGCTTTTGTGCCAATTCTTGTTGTACGATTTTGGCCATCGCGTCGTGTCTCTCCTTATATTCTGTTGCCGCAAACATCTGACATACTCCTGTTGTATCGTTGTGTCGTCTCCGATGTCTGGCCTCCGTATCTACATGTGTCTGTCGATACAGATGCGTATTTGGCGATGAATTTTAGATAGTTCCTAGTTGGAATAACTTGGTCTTGCATCGCCAAAAGGAACCCCTCTGTCTCAGGAAACATCTGTCCGGAGGTCAGCCAGTAGTTCGATGCAAATTTGTCGACATGTGCCCTGCCGGCCTTGTTGGGATGTCTTCCGTGTTCTTTCTTCCACATCTGTGGTTTTTCATCATCGGTCTTGTGAGGAGTCCTGTGTTTGTGTTCGCTTAGACGTAAAGGAGTTGAGTCTTCTACTTGGAGAATTGAAGCAGTCGCTTTTTCTTGGAACTAGTTTCGGAAGTTCGAAATCTGCTGAACCAACTGATTCGTGATATCAGCTAGTCCCTTGCCACTTTGATGTCTCGGCAATGTAGTTCTTTCGATAGCGCTAGTTGGGTGGTGTTTTAGTGCCTTCGTCAGCAGCGTTCTCACCTTTCATTGTAGATTATCGATATCGGATATGCTCCAGCATGCGTAAGTGTTGATTGCCTTAAACATATTCTTGCTGCTAATTGTCTAACTCTATTAATGAATTCGTTGGTCAAGTAATTTTTCATTCTTCCGTGATCATTGCGGCAATATTTTGATCCTCTTCGATTTCATCTGGATTTCCAGTACTTTTTCTCAAATGGTACTGAGGGTGCGACATTTGTCCAGTCTGAAACTCATTCCTATGTCATCGGAAAACTCTTCTACCATTTTCAGCATTTGCTTTAGTTGGTTCTTGGTGGCAGCCATCAATTTTAAGTTGTCCTATAGAAGAAGGTGGTTTACTCTCATAATTTCTGCGTTCATCTTTACGCTGAATCCGTATCTTGTCGAGTTCAAACGGTGGGACAGTGGATTCATAGTAATACAGAACCATAGTGGACTCAAGGTGTCTCCTTGAAACATTCCTCTTTTTATGGGGATAGTTGTTGTTTCCAAATTGACAGTGGCAGCATTAAGCCGGATCTTAGTTCGCCATAATTACATGGAGTATTCTAAAAATGACACTAGATTAGGCTCTATTTTATACATTCTTAGGATTTTTATCAGCCACTCATGTGGTACGGAATCATAGGCTTTCTGGGAGTTTACGTAAGCCGTAAAGAGATTTCACTAGTTGGAATAAGCTTGGTTGCTGATAACTGAATTATTATGATTATTACTATCGTGGACTTGTGCACTATCTCAACTGATAGCTGGATACAATTCAACTTTTGCCAGATTCAGTAATCAAAGAGAATAGGTTCGATTAGAATCCACTTGATATAAATTTTCTTACTATCCTATATGTATTAAGAATTACAGCTTTTTGCATTTCTATATAGGTATTCTTATACAATTCTAATTTCTTAAGGCTATCTGTGAACTTTTGGGTATTAACCCAGTCGAAGAAATGATGACAGCAACAATATCTATTTTATCGAGGTGCCACATGAGCTGGATCTCAATAGCAAGGTCTGTTTTTTGGACTTTTTCTTGTTCTTGTTCTTGTTCAGCAGGTTGTTATTATTCGGTATGGCGACATCCACTAGCATTGCTGTTCTGGCTCTCTTATCATACACCACTATGTCTAGCCTGTTATTCGTCACCATTCTGTCAGTGATAACAGGCCTGCCGTAGTATAATCTAATAGAGTTATTTTCCAATACTGGCGCCGGTTTATACTTGTAACATGGCTGGAAGGCATTAAGAAGTCCGTACTTGTGTGCAAGTTTCTGATGGATACTGTTGAACATTTGATTATGTCTGTGAAGATAGTCCGTATTGGCTAGATGTTCGCAGCCGGACGTAATATGCTGAATAGTGTCCGATCTTGTGTGGCAGTTCCTGCACTTATCTGTTTGTAATGTTCCGTCCTGAATTATAATTTTTTTGTAGTTGTTTTTAGCGATGACTTGATCTTGAATGGCCATAAGGAATCCTTCGGTTTCCGCGATTAGTTCTCCTTTCATCAACCATTTCTTGAAAGCTTCTTTGTCGATGTGTGGTTGATTAATCTCATGGTGATGTCGTCCGTGCGATTCATTTCTTGCATATTATTATTATTACTACCCTTGTTTGTAGAGGAGTAACAGAGAGTGAAATCCGGAATGCAGCAAGTCGATACTTAGGAAGATGTTTGGATTGGTTTGTTGCGAATCGCCTGTTTTTGAAGGTGAAAAAAACGATGTTTGCTAACTTTGCTTTGAGAAACATACAAAAAAATAACAAAAGCCTCTTGTTGAAAGTGAAAGGTGCGTCAATTAAGCAGGTAGATAGTACCAGGAGCCTGGGACTTATAGTGGACAAAAATCTGAACTGGCAACCCCATATTCAAGAACTGTGTAATAGACTGAGCACCATATGTTATGCTTTATATCGCCTGAAAAAGATTGCCTACATGGTAACTCGCCTCTCCTACTATTTTGCCCATTTTCAATCTAGAATATCTTATGGAGTCATGTTCTGGGGTGCCTCTCGAGATAGCAAAAGTGCATTCAAAATGCAGAAAAAAGCAGTTCGAAATATATTAGGTGTTTCACGGCGCACATCATGTAGAGATCTGTTTGAAAAAAATTGGAATATTGACACTATCATACTTATATATGTTTGAGCTTTTCACATATGTTAAGAACATCGAATCATTTGAATGTAATAACTTCTATCACAATTATTCAACACTTAACTCCAATAACCTTGTTACACCCTCTGCTACTCTGTTTATGAGAGGTGTCCTAGATATATGGGGATTAAGTTATACAACAAGTTGCCGTCACACATTAAAGCCATTAAGGGACTGACATTGTTCCGTATTACTGTTAAAAATCTGTTGTTGTCGAGAGCATTCTACAGTGTCGAGGAGTATTTGAGTGATGTTAACAATTAACTTTCTCTGTTCCCTTGAGACTGGATACATGTATTTATTTTAGATTTTTATATTTACATTGATGTTTTGTATTTGGATTTGTATTGTTTTATTTAAATCAGTGTAAAATTTAACTTAATTTGATTTGACATATCCGATACTATGTAAAATGTGGTCAGTGGATAAATATACATTATTATTATTTATTATCGTGGACTTGTGCACTATCTCAGCTGTTAGCTGGATATAATTTACCTTTCCCAGATTCAGCAATCAAAGGGAATAGACTCGATTACAATATACTTGACATAAATTTCCTAACAATCCTACATGTATTAAGAATTACAGCTTTTGCATTTCTAAATAGGTATTCTTATGCAGTTCTAATTTATTATTCAATTTATTATTATTATAATTATTTATTATCGTGAACTTATGCATTATCTCAGCTGTTAGCTGGATATAATTTACCTTTCCCAGATTCAGCAATCAAAAGGAATAGGCTCGATCTTATATGGCATTTTCTGCACCTATCTGTTTGTAATGTTCCGTCCTTTGTAATGAATTTTTTGTAGTTGTTTGTAGCGATTACTTGGTCTTGCATGGCCATAAGGAATCCCTCTGTTTCCGCGAATAATTCTCCTTTCATCAACCATTTGTTGTAGGCTTTTTTGTCGATGTGTGGTTGATTAATCTCATGGTGATGTCGTCCATGCAATTCCTTTCTTGACCATTGCTATTGTTTTTCAGTATCTGATAGGAACGGTAGATTCAGCAGGTCATCTCTGGTAGCAAGATAATTATTATTATTATCATTATTATTATTAACTATCTTCAAAGCCATATCTTGTTTTTTTCTTAACAGCTGATTATATGGAACCAATATTATTTCCTTTTGAAGTTTTATCACTTGACCTATTAATCACTACCATAAATTTAGCAGGCGTTACTGATTTCAGAGTTGACAGTGACATCCATGATTTTTTCCCAAATTTTTTAAAATAAACAAAAAAGAGGAAAAGAAAGAACATACAGAAAATTCTATACTGTAAGAAGTTTGATTGATAACGAATGATTTAATCGAAAATGAATACTAACATCAAATCTTCTTCAAATTCTGCTAAATCGAATATGAATCTCTGAGACCATTTTGACAATTAAACTCTTTCACTCACTCCACGTTTCAGAATATTGATCAAAAAATCCGTCCCATCTAAAAAGAAAAACATTCGAAATTTATCGCTATATATGTCAACACACATTGAAAACTTTTATTCAGGGAGCAATATTCATCCTTCCATAGAATGTTGAATGTCCTTCTCTGAAGGAGCTGGTTTTCCAATCCACCCTTTATAGTCATCGTCAACCAGGACCTCATACTATTGGAACAATATGGTCGGATATTATGAACTTGACAGGCTCCAATTTATTGAGACGAGTAGGTGGTAGTCTGGCTTGGTGTTCTGATGGCTGTGCTGTACTGACGAGTTCAAACGAGACTGAACCTGCAAGTAGTTGCTCCTGTTCATGATATCCGACCAGATATAGAATATTTAACATTCTACGGAAGGTTGAATATTGTTGTGTTTACATGTATTGCGATAAATGTTATCAGATTGAGATATGATGTACACCTGCTTTTACAGCCAGATAAGCCCTGGAGCGTTGGCTTAATTTGACAAACTGCATCAAGCAGCACTGACGATGTTCGGTGGTCCTAGTAGTGTCAGTTCGTTGGAGGATGCCAATTGTATATGTTTACATATACGTGTTCTCGACACGTTCCAACTAATTGAGACGAGTGAATGGTAGTCTGCATTAGTGTTGTGAATGGGTGTGCAACGAGACGAAAACTGAAGTATGTTGCTCCTATTCATGACATCCGACCAGATTGCACCACTACTGTGTGGCCCTGGTAGACGATGATTATGAAGAATGAATTGGAAAATCAGCTCCTTTAGGTAGAATATTGTTTCCTGAATAAAATTTTTCAATGTTCACTTATAACAATTCTGTTCCATTATGGTATAATGACTAATCTCAAAAAATAGGAATATAACTGTAATAATTACCTATGAAGAACTTGTTCTCGGAACTTTGCAGTATTACTTAATCCCTACTGAAATTTGACCTATAGCTCTAACATTATTATTCTCCAAACTTTTTGATAGAATCATATCACATGAACTAAATTGGCGGATTGATAGTAACAATCTTCTATCAAAAGAATTTGCCTTTCTCGAATCTCTCCTTTATTGACAGTTTGATCATTCTCCAACTAGATATTGATAAAGCAGCCAGAAAACAATGAAGTTATTTTGAGTGCTTGGCTAGATAAACCCTCTCACCTTATTGAACACACTGTCAAATATAGGCATTTGAGGGAAATGAATAACTGTATCAAATTTTCTACCTGAGGAAAACATATTTTCAAGGATACAAATGGTGACATCCCTCATCGCCCCCACAAAATTTTTCTTAAAGGAAGATTATTAACTTTTCCTATTCAACCTTATTGCCTCCAAAATAGTATTAGCTCTTCGTCGAGAAATAAAAATCCTCCAATTTGATATCGATATTCACTGCTCTTCAGCAGTGAGTTCGAAATAAATTTCAAACCTTAGGGCTAGAACATTCTTCTTTTGAAACTGAATTTATCCACTTTAATAATCGTTAAATGAATCTGGGAAACAGACGATAAAAATATGAAATCAACAAACTGAATGGTTTAAGTATCAGCTTTGTTCATGACATAGAAACCTAACCTATCTTTTAGATCTCCCATCATTAATATAATATGCAAATATAATCGTATCTTAATAGTTTAAAATTTCTTTCAGGTATCTCCTGGAGTACAGCTCTTCAAACACTTATTTTTTTCACAAATCTCTTGTTAGTTCAATAATTGCCTATAGAAGCTGCATTTAATATTCCTCAGCTTGAACATCTTCAAAAGCATGCAATCAGAATAACTCTAGTTTATAGGAAAGCTACTCCTGTCTGAAAACCAATAATTTGGAAAGCTCACGAAGTATATTGTTATTTCGTTATATTATTTAGCTAATATGATTGCTTGCAAAATTAAATGGAAATAAATAAGCATATAGAATATATATATATATATATATATATATATATATATATATATATATATATATATATATATATATATATATATATATATATATATATATATATATATATATATATATATATATATATATATATAAAGAATTGAAAAATGATTATATTGATGAAATCGCATCGAATAAATGGTTAGTATCTGGAGAATTGTTTGCTGAAACAGAAGGCTTGGCAATTGCGATCCAGGATCAGGTTGTTTTCACGAGGAATTATAGAAAACACATCATCAAACAAAATATAGATGATTCTTGCCGTAGATGTTTCTGTTCTTCAGAAACAGTTTTTCATATATTATCATCTTGCTCAGTCCTTGCTTCAACAGATTATTTAGAAAGACATAATGCCGTCGCTAATATTATTCATTTTAATCTAGGAATTAAACATGACCTAATTCCCAAAAGAAAAAATTTCACAAATATGAACCTGAGATTATTTGTGAAAATGACAAATATAAACTTTATTTTGATAAAACAATTCTTTGCAACAGAGCTGTAAAACACAATAGACCAGAATCAAATAACATATATAATTGATATTGCTATACCCGACACACATAATATACAAAATAAATACAATGAAAAAATTTCTAAATATATGATGCTTGGCGACGAGATTAAAAAATGTGGAAAATGAAGAAAATATTTATTTTACCGATTATTATTTCTACAACAGGCGTTATTCCTAGAAATCTTCATAAAAGTATTGAGATTTTGGGTCTGAAGAAAAATTTGTTTGAACAGTTACAAAAGATAACAGTCATCAAATCTTGTAATATTCTTCGTAGGTTTCTTTCCGAAAATAATAATGAGGTAGAGTCATAGGTTTTCTCTTTAGTTTATACTGCTCAGAATCTCATTTCATATTTTATTTATTTGTTTATATAAATGTAATATAATTAACTGACAATTTTGTCATATTTATATTCAGAGCAGTATTCTATTCGATCGTTCACCACTTCACACAAAGGAAACTATTAATGAGTAACATTCAGTGTTACTTGACTAAGGTCCGTACACTGGATTTTTCCGGGGAGAAAGCCTCTGACACTACTCGTTGGTACATTGATATCATTGTCTGATGATGCTATAGTATGTATATATTCTGGTAGATTGATATATTCTCATAACATTTAACGTTATCCAAATATATAATTACTCCATGATATGTTTTGATTATAATCATTGCCTGGCAATGGTATTAATTACCGGGTGGTGGATTTATATTTTTTCATGAAATCAGTTTGATTGCATGAACAGATATATGGGCAACTCGTCGGGGTAAAACCCCCTATATATATGATGAAAGTATTTGAAAAAGAACTTCTTGCAGACATAAACTCCTTGAAAAATGATTCATCACCGGGCCCAGATAATATAACGGTCAAAGATATAAAATGCCTTTATGAGATCATAAAAAACCCATTGCTAAAAACACTTAATGAACATCTTCGAGTAGGCACTTTTCCAGACTCGTGTAAAATCTCTAAGATAATTCCTATCTACAAGAAAGGATGCAGAAAAATCCAGGCGATTATAGACCAATGTGCTTGACATCAATATTTTCGAAAATATTCATATGGATCAATATGGATTCCAGGAGAAGAGTTCAACCTTGGGAGCTGCTATGGATGTGATACGGCTACTGAGCGACTACTTGTAAGACGGTCATCTTGCAGTTGCTCGGTTCATCGACTTACATAAAGCAATTGACACAGTAAAACATGACATACTACTGAAGAAACTCAAAAATATTGGTATACGAGGCCCAGCTCACACACTCATGAGGTAATTTCTCACAGATAGAAAACAATACACAGTTCTGAATGGAGAGATGAGCGAGCTGAAGGAAGTCAACACTGGTATTCCACAAGGAACAGTATAAGGACCAATCCTATACTTAATATACGTGGAAAACTTGTCCATGGTGGGTCTAGGGACTGAGCACTTATGTTCGCAGATGATACCGTTTTGTTGTATAATGGAACAAACAAAGCAGAATTAGAAACATCGATCAATCAAGACTTGGAGACATTCAACAAGTGGCTAAAAGCAAACGGACTGATAATAAGTGAAGACAAGATTGTATACATGTGTCTCAACAGGAAAAAAAAACATATTCTTTGGACATTAGGATTAACAAAATACAATTAAAGAAAGTGCAATGTTATAAATACTTAGGCTTGATTATTGATGAGAAACTCTCATGGAATGAACATATTGATTCTATTTATAGAAAAATTAGAGAGCTCATATGTGCCTTCAGGCAGATGACCTTCTACTTACCCTCGAAATGCAAAAAATTGATATATTTTGCACATGTTTAATCGATATTCTCATACCTTATGATAGTGTGGTCAAATACCCACAAATCTAATCAAAAAAATTACAAAGATTAGTAAACAAAGTCATCAAAGCAATATATAATCTACCCTACTCAACACCTACAATTGACCTATATAGGAATTTCAACTTTCTAGAGATACAAAATTAAAAAATCTAGAACACTGCTATGTGTTGATGTTGTTTATATGATACTAAATTGACTCCGCTCACACAAACTATTATTGCTACTATTATTGTTACACCAATAAATTAACTTAGATGTACTCTGTGTTAACAGCACTATTTTCAGTTTTATATATGAATAATAAAATAAATTTCAAAGAGAAACAAGTATTAGTTTTTAGAAATTGTTTAATTAATTTTAACATTAACAAAATTGTTTGAGAATGAACTTTTATACATTTATGTCAATTTTTCCAAGAATTTGCGAATAATTTCCGATGTGGTTAGAAAAACCATCATATGCTGAGTATGAGGAATGCATATTTACCTAGGTTGCTCATCCTACCTTTGTAAACTACTTTCTTTATTTGTATTACTTAGATTTAAAATTTCCCAAGAAAAATAACGTTGTGGGTGATACCAATGTAATGTCCTTATTGATGTAATATTTAGTTTTGATTTTAACTCAAACACTTATTGCCTCATTGTATCTAGGTATAATGTGGAGAAACTCGACATTTGTCATTTAGTTGACATAATTTCATGCATTTTATTGTTCTGATTTTTATATCCCTTTTTTTTCAGAATATTTTAGACATTGATAAGGACTGTAAGGGTTTCAAAACCTGCCCTCCGGATTCTCTTCTCTGGAGGCTTGCTGTGGTATCAGCCAGTTTGCAACACTCTGTTGGAGGACTCAGATCTTCTGCCCAACTATGGTACGAGTTTGTTCAAGAGATGCGGTATAGATGGGACAAAAATATTATCATTCCGGGGTAAGGTTTTTATATATTTTCGTATATTGGTTATAGTGTTCGCCAATATTAATCAACATTAGAATTCTTTATATATATTATACTTTGTAGTGGGAGAAATTTATTTCATCACAGGAATGGCGTGTCAATAAGTTTGGAGGTATCTGTTAACACACTTATTGGGGAGGTTCAAGTTGTATTTCATTGAACAGAGAAGTTTTTATAAAGTGAAGTTTGAAGCGTAGACAGGTGTACTGGAAAGTGAAATATTTCTTTGAAAATGAGATATTTCTGCAAACAAGCATCCCCTGAATACCACCTTATGAGATATTTCTGCTAACTAACATCCCCTTATGTAACAGATGTTACACCCATTATATGTAACAGATGTTTTGGGACAGAGCTCATACATGGGGGGGGGTCCCTAACCAGGTTGAACCTATGTTTTACATGAACGCAGCTACTGAAATGGCATGAACTTCAGCTTAGGACCTCGTAATATGGCAGATATATGTTTATATGAAGCTATCAGATCCTGTCTTTAAACTTGAATTTTTCCCCCTCAAAGAAAGTTTCATGTTATAAAGACTGCAATACTATATAAATGTCGAGCGATCCAGAATTCAAAATTTAACGTTATATACAATATATGTTTGATATCATAATTCTATTGTAGTCATATCACAGTATTGAACTGTATGATAACTAGGAAGGTTTCTTCATTCAATCGAACTCCCCATGATTGTCTGATAACTCATGACCATTTAGTATAAAAAAGTCTTACGAAATAGTTTTATTAACTAGTATATACAATATAATGCTCAATTTTATATAATCTATAAATATCTTTGTATATAAATTGAATGATATTCTCTTAAAACTATACCTTGAAAGAACGTATCATTCGAAAAGTCCATTTATTCGTAATACTAATGTAGAACACACAGTGTGTACCTAAATCAATTGACATCTTTTATATACATCACTCTAGTCATTGATAAGAATTGGATACATCCTTGTAACGCAAATGTCTATATTGGCTTGAGTATTAGAATGTCGAATGACCACTTGAGGCAGAGAAAATGTCTCTTGAATATCTCCTAATCTCAAATATTCTTTGAAGGAAATTTGTGTGGACTTGAACGGTTGCTCGTCAGTTTTTCCACCTCAAAACTGAGGAACCGATGTCGATTCAAAGAGGCACTAAACCGTTTCTCGTTGTTGGATTTCTCGCCATGTAGATGTCCATGTCGTGATCAGTCCAATTGTCTGAGTTGTCGCAGTAGTTGTTCAGCGTGTGGGTAGATCCAGCTGTGCTGTATCTGCTGCTCGGCCTGTGATGGTCCCTAGATCTGGACCGCGGCCTCGATCTTCTCGTGGAGGACGCTACCGAATGTGCCGGTCCCAACCTGGTAGACAAGCGATCAGATTGCATGGCTAGAGATTGACGGGACTGGCGGAGATCTAAAATAGAGGGGTGTTAGTTACACGCTTGTGCATTGAGATGCAGGTGAAGTGAGTGGTTATTTTTATGATGAGAAGGTTAAGTGGGTCTTATATTGTTAAAGGATATCTGCAAAAATTTCAAGCTTCAGTTCCTCTTAATACTACCCTTAGTTCTGCCGCAGATGTGCCTTTCAAAGGAGATGAAATTTGGTGGTTATTTTTATTCACTTTAATCAACTGAAAAACAGCCTTCTTTCTTATCTAACCTGAACTCGAAGATTTCAACGATAATTTTTAGTAATTTGTGAAGGTTAGGTTAGGTTCTTAACGAGAATGTTTCATCTAGTTGGTTTTTATTCAAAGCATTGGAGCACATCAATCAATAATTTCTCGTTGATTTGGAAAAGTGGACGAATTAGTATTGACGATGATACAGTGAAGAAGGTAGTGACTCAGGAAAACAGCTACTTGTGCAGGTACATTACCGTCTAAAAATGATCCCGCCCATACTCGACCGTGCGAATGAGATGCATCTCGATCTCGATGCAGAAAATATTGCATGAATAGTTGTGTGAAAAATAATTAGTTTCCCGCAGTATACTGCATCAGTCGATCGCATAAGGGTGATATGGTGTCAAAAAAACTTCAACATTGTCAGTGGAGATGAATATTATTTTTCTCATATGAGTCAGAAAGTGGACGTCACATGTTTGTTTGTGTGTGTCTCCAAGAAGGTGATCGCGACATATGTCCCGAAAGCAGAGCATGCATTCATAAATCTTCAAGATAAATGTTACTATCGATTTGCTATAGAACTATTTGCCCCAAGTCATCACTGAGCTACATAAAACCAACGCCGAATGACGAATCATTCACTAATAACATGCAAGTTCGCATACAATATGACGACAGTTAACTTTTAGAGTTAAAAATCTTTGAATTGTCAGACCATTTTACGTACAATCCGTACCTAAGTTCCAACGATTTTTTTAACTTTCTGGAAATCTAGAATGGACTGCGTGGTGAAAGACTTGAACCGTCAGGGTAAGCAGTTGATATTTTGAAAAACGTAGATTGAAGGTAACAAGAAATGATTGAAATAACTGCATTCAGAATTGATTTGAACGCATGCAACATACATTCTTAGTGGAAAAATTGAACCTTGAAAAGCCATCTACTCCTTCATTCCAGCTTCAAATGCAAAATTCAAAACACATCCCTTGTACATGTAGTTCATATTCTAGAACATCAGAATATGCCTCCACGTAAAAAAAGGCAATATGTTGAATTTTATATATACACATTCATTAGCCAAAAATCGTCAACGAATTCATTGTATTAGTATAGTTCTAGATATCAACTGGAAGTAATTCTGCATTTCCTTCAGCACAGAGTTAGTTCGGTATATACTTTTATACAAAGACAAACTATAAAAGGGTCTACCCAAGTTGCCACACACGATATTAGTTCGTT
This sequence comes from Cryptolaemus montrouzieri, assembly GCA_013387265.2. Taxonomy (NCBI): domain Eukaryota; kingdom Metazoa; phylum Arthropoda; class Insecta; order Coleoptera; family Coccinellidae; genus Cryptolaemus; species Cryptolaemus montrouzieri. The sequence continues at coordinate 37,265,468 of JABFTP020000144.1, forward strand.
AATAATAGATGGAAATCTCCCTGTGTTTAGTGCCGTTCCCGCTTTTCTCACCTTGCCTAGAGGACAACAGATTATTGGGGAACGCGTTTGCGGTCAGGTAGCGTCCCGAGTTGTTCGAAAAACTGTGCTGCGACTGTCCATCCGCGATGGACCTCGGATTATTACCTTTGTTGCTGAAGTGGGACCGCATATCGTCAGGTATCAGAGACTGTGGTTGATCCATCGAAAACCTGCGAGGTCGTTGGGCGCTGTGCGTGCTGTAGCCAGACACTTGATCCCAGTCCTGTGAAGAGAAAGATTTGTGTAACTGTTACTTGAAAAAATATTCATTATTTGCATGATAGCCAAACATGTCGAACGAAATCTCCTTCAAAATTTACTAAGTTCGTACCAAAATTTTGTATTGTATTTTTGTTAATTCTTCATTTTTCGATTGACTAAAACCAAATAATTTAGGAGGTAGCAATTACTCGGCTTACGCTGAACTTGACTGAAACGTATAGCCAATCCCCAAAATTAATGGCGTCACCAAGAAGTGCTTTTCTGAAAAAGTCGTGTGTATATATATATATATATATATATATATATATATATATATATTTTTTTTTTTTTTCGAGGATCACTCAAACGAGAATAAAACCCATTTTTTGAATTGCCTAGCTTTCGGCTAATTTATTGCCTTCATCAACACTGAAAGTAACAAAGATTACGGTCGATTGAAAAAACATATAAATACAGGATTTGCAATCGTGGACATCAAATCAATATATACATATATACAGGGTGCTTCAACGAAAACTAAACAGAGGCTATATCTACCAAGATATTCATTTCTGATCAAAACGCAAAAACAAGTCAATTTTTGTTTCAAGGGGGACATCTTCTCGGGTACAAAATTTGCCTGAAATATCAACCCCCTAAGCGAGGGTTGCAATCCTTGAACATTTTGAATAAGGAAGATGGGTCGAGTGATTACTCAAAAGAAAGGTGGTATCTTTGTCTACATCGTCTTGAACGAATTTCCTTCTTCAATTGAAAACTGTAAAAGATACAGGGTGAGCAACTGAAAGATAGGGAAGAGTATTTCCCTGAGACTATTCAAGTTTCAGTGAAACAGATCCATGCTGATCAATGGCAGTAATCATCAAGTGCCATCCTCATCTCGAATTTCAACCCCTAGAGCAGGGGTGACGATTGAAAAAACATTGGAAATTCGGAAGAGGGTAGATGGGTCGACTGGTACCTCGAAAGAAAGGTTTTATCTTTGTCTGCATCCCCGTGAACGAATTTTCATTTTTGGTTGAAAATTGTAGAAGATACAGAGTGAGCTACTGAAAAATAGAGGAGACTATCTATCGCCCTGAGCTATTAAGTATTAGTACAAAAAAATGGAACAGATTCATTCCAGATCAAAGGCTGTCATCTTTGATCTAAATGAATCTATTCCAGTTTTTCGCACTAATACTCCAATAGTCTTGGGGAGATAGTCTTCTCTAATTTTCAGTGGCTCACACTGTATCTTCTACAGTTTTCAATCAAAAATTAAAATTCTTTCACGGTAATGCAGACAAAAATAATACCTTTCTTTCGAGTTATCACTCGACCCATCTACGCTCTTCCACATTTTCAAGGGTTGTCACCCCTGCTCCAGGGGTTGAAATTCGAGATGAGGATGGTACTTGATGATGACTGCCATTAATCAGCATGGATCTGTTCCATTTTACCTCACTGTAACTTGAATAGTCTCAGGGAAATAGTCTTCCCTATCTTTCAGTTGCTCACCCTCATCTTTTACAGTTTTCAATTAAAAATGGAAATTCGTTCAAGGCGATGTAGACAAAGATACCACCTTTCTTTTGAGACATCACTCGACCCATCTTCCCTATTCAAAATGTTCAAGGATTGCAACCCCCGCTTAGGGAGTTGATATTTCAGGCAAGTATTGTACCCCAAAAGATGTCCCCTTGAAACAAAAAATTTACTTGTTTTGCGTTTTGATCAGAAACGAATATCTTGGTATATATATATATATATATATATATATATATATATATATATATATATATATATATATATATATATATATATATATATATATATATATATATATATATATATATATATATATATATATATATATATATATATATATATATATATATATATATATATATATATATATATATATATATATATATATATATATATATATATATATATATATATATATATATATATATATATATATATATATATATATATATATATATATATATATATATATATATATATATATATATATATATATATATATATATATATATATATATATATATATAAAATCCAAGTGAACTTTCTGAATTCTGAAGTACTAAAGAATAGGATAGCCATGTAAGTTCAAGTTTTTCGCCAGATTCAGAAACAATTAGTAATATTTTTCTAGGAAAGATCTATTGTTACCCTCCTTCAAAACCCTTATGTTTTCGGTTGCATTTACTCGGTTGGTTCTTCGAAATTACCTTCATCAGTAACATATGATGATGATGCATTATTCTTCCAACTAAAATATGATTCTCTTTGATTTTTGTTAGTACTTTGTTGTGGTTGTGCTGGATTTGGATATACACTGGTGTCGGGTGCTACATCTGCTGCTACTGTTAGTCATGCCCAATCCTTCACTTTCGACGTAATGTTTACTCACTTTTATGTCAATAAAGTTATCATTCTAATGATACTGACTAATTGTAGGTAACTGTTTATTTTATCTTTAGTTTTCCTTCTTTTCTTCAGTTTTTCGTTCCCACTTAGATATTTTCCAGTTGATATAACTTTCACAATTAACTTTATTTTGCCTCTATTTGCAATTTCAATAAAATACAAAACTATGGAAAATCAAAACACCAATAAGTGTATAACAATCAAACGAAGAATGCGCAGTAGAGCCCTCCGTAATTTAAAATACAGAAATCCCGGATTCCCTCAACACCGAGCGGTTCTAGCCAGCCTCAGCGGTATTACCATGAATATAGTACTTTCTTATTTAACAAAATCCAGGAATTCCTCAGCGCCACTAGCTCGCTCGCACCACCAAAGTACCGCGACAAAAAAATTAAAGCAACCAAAGAATACGTTATGAAATTATCGACAGTCTTTTATTATTGAATGTAAAAATCAATATGGAGTTTTATATGGTCTTCAGTTGTGTTCAACTTTAACTGATTCCAAGTACTTACATAAAATTCATAATTTTTAGTAAAATTTTTTTAAAATGTTGGGTGATTTGTGAGCGTGCAGCCTCTCGGGCCGGGTCAGAAGCCCGTAGCGTTCTGCCAGCCCTGCCACCTTATTTTTGCACCACTGCTTCAATCTTTAGTTCACACCTTCAAGGTTTCTCCATGGCAAATTTCATCGAAATGAACTTCTATACCGGAATAATGTCCCACAAGTAATATTTATACCAAATAACAGGTGTCCTTTAATTTGTTTATCGATACGTTAATCAAGGTGATGAAGTATATGTGTGGCAAGTATTATACAAATCGGTTCAGCCGATTTGGCCTGATTGGACGATAACCATTCGAACCAAATGTTTAAGTTATCTTGATACCTTGTATTTGATGATACCTTTCAGGACGTTGGTTTAATCTTTAGGTTTTTGGTTTCTTAATATTATCTTTATTTTGTCGTAAAAGATCGATGAGTGAGACAGGTGAATTGACAGATACTTGTGGTAGAAATTCAATAATCTGTAATAGTTGGAAAGTAAAAATTTTACTGTGGAAAGTTCAATTTATAGTGAAATTTAATATCATAAATGCACTTAGATACGTGAAAATATCATCAATCAGGCCGGAGGCGTAATTATAGCAGAGAAATATGGAACCGACGTGTAAATACGTCGTTGGTGACCAATAATAATTAATTCATACATTATTGAATATTTCCATGAATAATTCAGTATCTTGCAGTTTACGAGGCTCATCAACGACCGATAGAATAGTAATCGATTTTTTGCCACACTTAATTTACTCAGAATACGCTTTAATCAATGGGACGAACGGGTCTCGTTATCTTTTCAGCATTTCTGATAATCATTATGTATTTATGTATGTTTTTTTCCAGTTTTATCGAATTTTTGATTTGAATACAGCCGAGTTCAGTGATCCAGTAAGCTCCAAAGTTGTATTGGAACCTGATCAGTCAGGGGATACAGTTATCTTGCTTTGTTGATCAAATCTATTTTTGCCGATCTCTATCAAGTTACGTATAAAAGTTTTAGTTCAACGTCCTACCAACGATAACTAGTGAAGTCGATTGGAAGATATTTCAGCTCAAGTCGGGAGATCTTCGTCTTCCCATAGAAAGGAATGACTCGCCTAATGAAATATATGAAATTCGTCGCCATACTGAAATACTGCAAGAAGTCACTGAAAATACATTGATACATGAAAGAATTTATATATTGGGAAATAAATCCCAGAATTATTTTAGAAAAATTAAATTGATTTCTAATTCAATTCATTTCTGTAGATAGTAAAAGCTGCTAGCTCTTCAGAAGATTGTGTTCCATACTAGAGCCTGTTAACTACCACATCGAAAATTTACATATGAGAAAGGTTGTTCAATTTATTCATGAACGATCGATCGACCCTTTACATTTTATGTTGAGATCTATCAAGTCAATTTTTGTTTCCAAGAGTTAATAATTCTGCTGATCTAGAATAGGAAACAAGAAGCGTGCAATATAATTGTCTAAGGAAAAAGCTAGATTTCTTCAGTTTCAATCAATAAATGAAAACCATGTCTCATTTTGATAACATGTATCGGTTTATTATCAATCATTCCATGTTTGAAAATTATTTCCAGATCTGCTAGACTCAGTTATTTGCGTTTATTCGTTCCATATTTTGATAACACTGATAGACAAAAATGACCTTAATGAAAGTTAAATGGAATTGAATGGGTTATTTTGTATCTACAACTAGTCTGTAACTAATCTGCATTTTTAGAAAATTTCGATCGCACTCAGTTTTTTTGCAATAGCAATTAATCTTTTTTTAAGAAAAATGGTAAAAAATGTTTGAAATGAAGAAAAAATAACTTATATTTACTTTTATTCAGGATTTTCGAGAATATTTAGAGTCAGGTACATAATCCCTTTTGAGTGTCTAGTAGTAGTCAGTTAACATGTTCGGACTCCACTTGCCTTGGTACCTTTTTCCATGTTGGATATGTCCTCATGGAACCGCTCACCGTGTTTGTCGCTAACGGCTCCAAAATTTTGAGGAAAAAAATCCAAATGCGAGTGTAAAAAGTGAATCTTGAGCGACATATTGCATCCCATGACCTTGTAACCCGCTAAGAGGTTGTTGACTAACTCTTCTTAGTTTTTGTGGTTTCCAAGAAAATTATGAACACTATTTCGAAAACATGTCCATGCGGATTTTTCGATCGGATTGAGTTTTAGTTCAAACTCTTCATCAGCCAGTACTTTTCTTATTTGAGGCCCTACAAATATTCCTTCTTTTATGTTGGCATCACTGATTTTTGGGAATTTTTTTTTCAAGTACCAAAAAGCATCTCCATTTTTATCCATAGCTTTGACAAAATTTTTCATTAGTCCGAGTTTGATATGCAATGGAGGTAGAAATACATCTTCAGGATTTACTAAAGGAGTGGGAAGAACATCTCGTTGACCTGGTATAAGAGCGTCTCGCTTAGGCCATCCCTTTTTGACATAATAATTTCTTTGTCTCGACTATCCCACTCACAGAGGAAACAACAAAACTTCGTATATCCAAGCTGTAGACCTAGCAAAATAGCAATCACTTTCCAATCTCCACATATTTTCCAGGAATATTGGTTATATTCAATATGTTCTAGCAGTGATTTCATATTTTCATACGATTCTTTCATTTCAGTAGCATAAGCGACCAGTACGAAAGGGTATTTATTACCATTATGTAACAGTACAGCTTTTAAACTAACCTTTGAGGAATCTATAAACAACCGCCAGTCAGATGTTTTATATTCAAACGTCAACTCCGTCATCACTGAGGGAATGTCACTGCAAAACACTATATTGCCATCTAGAGAAAAAAAACTTGAGAAGTGCGTATGTCGAGTTCTGTATACCGATATTCTAGTATTTTGTTCCAGTATATTTCAGTCATGAAGCGGGACGCCAACAGTTCTGCCTGTCTTTTACTGAAATCCAAATCACGTACCAAGCCATTGAGATCGTTTTGGGGTATAAAATGAGGTTCTCTGTTTGAAGTACTTAGCTCAAAAGTCGGATCAGAATCTGAACTCTCGGATATATTTTCTTCAGTCACGTCATCTCTGTTTACTGGAGGCTGAGAAATGGGTAAATCATCACTGTGTGGGATAGGCCTTTGAGCAGACTGTAGATTTGGATAGTTCACAGAGTGCCTAGATTTGTGATTAATACCTTTTATAGAAGTTTGGCAGAAATAACAATCTGATACATGGTCTTTCGGTTCGGTCCATATCATTGGAACTGCGAAAAGCATATGACGAGATCCTTTAGCCCATGATGTTAATAAAGTGACACAGTGTGCACCGCAAACACTAGGAGTCCAGGTTTTCTCCAAATTTCGCGCAGGAAAACCAAAATAGTTTTTAACTAATGGTGTCAAACTACGACGTTGACTGTTAACAGCAAGTTGACCGCAAATATAACAGAAGTTATCAGGATGGTATATACACACTCTCGGCATCTTAGTATGATGTATAACACTAATCTAAAATAAAAACTGTTTCAATTTCAATATTTTTTCATTAATTTATTCGGAAACACGCCGGTAAGCAAAATTCGGGTAATCAAGGCAGTCGATGTTTCATGAGAACTGAGGGTGATTGATCAAAACTAAGTATGAGGTTTATATGTGGGTAGGTAGTAGTGTTTGAAAATATGACATGATTTCGTTTAATAAATTTTCTATTTATCACTAATCTGGAGTAACGGTGATTAAGTCCAAGATGGTGTACACACTGCAGAAACGCATTGAAATTGTGAGTTTATTATTCAAAACTAATATCCTGCTAGAGCAATTGCACGCATTTTCAACGAAAACGAGTTAACGAGCATATTCGAGAAAATGTTTTACTAATGAAAACTCATTCTACCAGAATTGAGGATGACAAAGGAATAGGTGTAGTAGTTTTGGGTGAAGTTGCCATGATGGAGAATACACAATCTATTATTAGGTTGTTGCAAATATCTGAAGTATGCCAGACCAGTAGTTTTGGGATTTTTCTCGTACAAATTCTATCCATTTAAAATCAGACTCGAACACGAGATGAATGAATGATCGTCGTTTAGAGTTCTGCAAACATTACAGGATCGACTATAATTTGGTTAAAAATGTTTTTCTGACGAATCGAGTTTTTTTTTGAATTTCCAAATGCATTGCTATAACTTTAGAGTTTAGAGTGACACTAATCCCCATTTAATGGGGGAAAATCATACTCAAAGACTTCACAAAATTAATTTCGTGCTCGACGTGGGAGACCATTTTGCAGGACCCATATTCCAAGTCTGAAATCTAGGTTACGCCACCCGAATCGTTGAAAGAACAACGAGAAAGGACTGTTCAAGAATGTCAGCAGGTAACACCACATATATTGCAGAATGTCATACGAATCTCGATTGTACCAGTACATCGAAGTAAATGAGGACCACTTCGAACATTTGCGATAAAAATGTACCACGATTAAAAAACTGAATTGATATGTTTTAGTCTAAAGCAGATTTTCATGAGAATCATAAAAGTCCAAGCAGTGTTACTTTTTGACTGACTGTGCTTCAAAAAGCAGACTGATATTGAGGATAGATAACCTTTCTTATGAGGTATCACACAACCTCTTTCTCATATAGATATTTTCGAGGTGGTAGTTGACATATGTAAGAGATGATGCTCAAACGTTCAAATGAGAGAGAAAAGTTTTTCTGTCGCAACAGATTTGATTTCGAGCAAGTCCTCTCCTCAAACAGACGTCGAACAGATTGATAAAAACTTAGAATTCTCGGTTTAAATTCTTCATTATTCGTTCATTATTCTAGAAAGTAAATTATTACGTAGCCGTATATAGAATGGAATCATCTTTTGAAAAAGATATCATACGACCGTTTTTCCCTATTTAAAAATTTCTTGTGGAAGCTTCCAGGGTTAAGGGGTTGATAGGAGTAGAACTAAACATATAACAGAAGATGTCCCCTGGTTCAAGAAATTCATATAAAAGTTAAGCCTAGTTATTCAGGGTGGCTTGTTTTTTTTTGTATGAAGTTGTTATATTCACAAAAATATTAACAAGATAACGATATATATTAAGCTACTCTTGTATTTTAAAACATTTTGTAAACGTACCGCATTGAAGTTATACTTTAATAGAGTATATTATTTTTATATATTTGGCGCGCCATTACTAGTTTCGTCGAAATCATTCACATGGTTGCATCAAACTATTTCAATAGTTTATTAGGCCTCTATTTGGTGACTTGATTTAGAATTAACCCCATTAACCTACTCCAAATAGCGCTAAAACTTTAGATATTATAAATTTACTTATCACATTAGAGTTTATATTTTTCTAGAGTATAGTATTTTTATATTCACCTTGATATTATTATTTGCGGTAGACATATCTAAGTGCTGTATCAAATTCAAATAGTTTATTAGGCAACTATAAGAGTGATAAAATTTGCAATAAACCACCCTTTCGATGTATTCCAAATGGTACTTTGAGTTGGCTAGGGAAATGATTTCTGAACTGGTAATTTGAAGGAAATATGTTATTCTTCTTTGTATCCGTTTGAAATTAATGAAAGGCTTAATGCTGTAAAAACACTCATCATCAATCTTACCTTACTGTTGTTGTAAGCGTTCAACGTGGCTAGAGAAGACAGAGGCCCTCCTGGACTAGCACCCTGCCCAAGTCCCGCGCAACAATTCACAGGTAAACCAGCGATGGGAAGCCCGCTCTTCAACCCTATCTTATGCTGGTGTAATTCGTGCAGTTTCCTAGAGCGCCTTCTGGAGGCGGCGACGAAAATGATTACGGCCACGACTATTGTTCCACAGATGGCCGCACTGGCCGCGATGGTGATTTTGTCCATATTCGATGACGCCGAAGAGATGGTCCTGACTTCGCGGCATTGCGAATAGGGCACGGTTTCTGGGGTCACGTTGATGTCTTCAAGGGAGACCACGCATACTATCATGCATTCCTGAAAAAGTTGTCAACGTAATCGTTTTAATCTTGAGAAAATCGAATAGCATAACATAAACCTGTTTAAACAATATAATATACTATAATATAAAACAAACAGACGCATCACACTGCTTTTTTTCCTGGTTGAACGAAATAGTTGACTTCTTAACATGGATATGGATTCCATCGCAATCTGTTTTGTTATTTCGTAACGTATTGTAAATATAATGGATTGGAATGTATTCTGCTTTCAGAATATTTCATCACAAACGTTCTCAGACGCTTAAATCCATATTAATACCGCATCACCATCTTGAGAGTATTATATGAAACGTTTCTGCAATTCGGACTCGTAAGGTGTAGCGTAATCCAAATTGATTCACTTAAGCAACGAATGGCGAATCTATTCAAAACATTAGATTGCGGGAAATGCCCATAATAAATTATTATGTCAAGCCATTCAATTGGGTGACCTAATCCGGTTTTTAAGCGTGTGAATGATCCTCTTCGATTCATTGAGAAAGTTAGGGAGTGATTTATGTATGAAGATGAGAAACTGTCGATATAACAGGATTGTTTTTATCACTATGATAAACTTCGATATTCAAATCTGCCATTAATGTGTCAACAGTGATACGAAAGGCCGGAGTACACCTAGGGTAATCCGAATCGTGTCCTAAAAACAAAGTAAGGCTATCCGTTCTCGATATACAGGCTGTTTTATGTCTTTGGTACGTTCATCCTAAACGCTATAAGTCTTGAACGCATATATTGATTCGATCGAAATTTCGTACAGGGAATGACATGATTACAATTGAAACATTCACAGTAGATGAAAATTAAATTTCAAAGCGAGATTTGAAAAAATTAGTTTTTATCTCTGTACATGATTTTCCGAAAATCCTTTTATTGTATGTGAATGAGCAAAAATCGCTTTAAAAAATGAGCTAACCGCGAAAAACTGTCGCACTCTGTTCAACTTTTTTTTTAAAAATGACTGAAGGCGACCCTTTTTTTAGTTTCAGAAATATTTCGTGGCCGCAAAATACGATGTATCAACCTATTTTCTATTCAGAATTCAATATTAATTGGTTTCTGTTCTTCTCATGAGTACTTTAGCTACCACCTGCAGAATGAAACAGGGGCGAAGTACAGGGACGTATTCTGGAAATATTTTCTCGATATTTTTCATTCATCAAAATTACTACCTTAACAACACCTCAATTATAGTTTTGGCTACTGAAGATCCATGTGATACATATTTCCAGAATCGTTTCTAGCCGTTTGAGAAAAGTTATCTTAAGAACTAGATGCCCTCAATGTTTGGATAGGGGACCAAGAACATATGGAAACAATGATTACACATAATTTTCACAAATTAATAACCATTTAGGCTTTATCAAGATTCAAGGTACTGAGAGTGCAAAGACTTTCACTCAACCAAACCAGTTTCTAAAAAGTACAAGAAGAATAAGGTTTTGAGATGATCCAAGCCTTCAAGGATGAATTCATTACACATAAAATTGCTGTAGATACGAAAATGAATTCATGAATTCATTTTGAAATATAGGGTCACTGAAAGAGACTCAAATGGTGTCAAAATTCCGGCAACAAGATCAAGGACGGCCCTGTGCGATCATAATTGAGGTCATCACATTTAATTAACGACGAATCTGAGAGAGTAACAAGTCGGCGTGACGTTGCGCGGTAAAGGAGCGAATCCCCGTGTTTATGGTTTTCGGGCCAGATTACATGTAATTGAAATATTAACCGTACGGTATGATAGCCTAATTAGCGCTCGGAAAATCAAACCGAGCGGCACGACTTGAGACAGATCAGGGAAATCGTAGAAAGTCTTTCATATGGAGCGTTATTTCTTATATACACATACATTTTGTCAAAGTACCAGGAATTGATTATTCAAAAAATCTGCTCGAAACGATTGTCAAAATTTTCGTTGTTGCTAAGTTGGTACAACTGTTTTCTACACTGACGCGGAATTTGAACGCAATCATTCAGTTTGTTTACAATGCTCGATTTTATCAGTTCTCACAAATGTGTTTTGTGATTCTTACAATGGATAAAGATATCGAACAAAGAATTTGTCTCAAATTTTGTATTGCTAATGGAATTTCGTGTGCCGAATCGCTAAAGATGTTATAGAAGGCTTACGGTAAATTTACTTCATCATCAAAAACACGTGCATATGAGTGGTGCAGTGTATTGAAAAGCGGCCGAGATGTGGTGGAAGATTTGCCTCGTTCTGATTGGCCATCAACATCTTCAACCGAAGTTAATATCGATAAAGTGAATAAAACGGTAATTGAAATTCGTCATTTAGGCTTTAGATAGATGGGCAATGAACTTTCTTGTTCTTACGAATCAATTCGTACCATTATAAACTATTGTTTGGGCATGAAACGCGTTGCCACTCTACTTGTTCCAAAAGACCTGAATTTTCTTCAAAAATGGAATCGCGAGAAATTCGCTGAAGACATGCTAGAACGAGTCAATCCACGGCCCTCTCTATACAAGGCCGGAGCTGCTAAGGATTGGCAACAATGCTAGCAGGGCTATTGACGGCCCGGAGCGAGTGCGCATCATGCGGGCCATTGTTTACAGTTGGTTGAAGCACGTTAAAGATATTTCGTATTTTATTCGTTTTCGGAAGTTTTAAGCATTGTCTGAACAATCTACAGTTTTCATTGCGAACTGTATTCATTTGAGTGTAACATCACTTCAAGTTTTGAATAATCAGTTGCTTATTCATCTGTATATGGTGTCTGCCTAGTTCTGTTTAGATGCCAAATACTTGTGTAGTGCCAGCTTGTAAAAGCAATTATAAATCGCAAAACGAAAAAGTATCAGTGTTTAATTATCCAAAGGATGACTTGCTGAGGAATACTGGGATAAAAAACATTCCCAGAAAATACTGGAGTCCTGGTAAAAACTCTGTTGTTTGTGAAAAACATTTTGAACCTCATTTAAAGAAGAGAAGTATGTGGATTCGACAGGCCAGGAAAGAGTTATTTCTAGATCGAGGTATGCACTGGTACCTGGGGCAGTTCCCACATTATTTCTCAATTTACCTTCTTATACATTTTTCTTCTCATTCTGTATAAGCAAGAAATTGCCAGAAGTACGGAAAGACCCTGCTGTCCGAAAAGAAATGTTCTTACAAAGAGAGGAACATGAAATCGAACAATGGAATTGAGAGACATTATTAACGACTTTACATTGTTCTTAGACAATTTTAGGCAAAAACTGGATTTACAACAGTGGAAGTGTGAAGTTTTTAGTGATAAAGTTTGTTTTTATCAGGTTGATAAAAACCAACGGTACCTCTCTGTATTAAAGTGCAAGATAGTTTGAGTATAGAGGTATGTACAAACAACTGTTATATATATAAAAAAGATTTGGATTGGGTTCTTAATGGTGGGGCAAAATTAATAGATGGTCGCAATCAGAAAATATATTAATTAGATACAAGTATGTTAAGGGATGTGATGAACTTCAACTCAACGTTACAAATCTGGTGAAAAATATTAATGATCTTTTTGAATGCGTCTTTTAAAATGAAAAATAAACTTGCTACGCACGAATTTTATACCACAAGCGCAGTGACAAATTAAGGATGATTCAGATAATTTCAAATATTTAAAAAATTTGAAATGGATTTTCTAAAATGCGAGAATAAACGTAAACTCCTCGTTCAATTAACAATTAAAAGTTTTGATTTTACTCTCTTCAACACCAGGCTATCCTCCCAAATATATTATGATAACTGTGTTTCGGGCTTACAGCTTAAGGATGTTATCAACAAGTTATTGAAAATATGTCTAACATCTTGCTAAATAATTATACTAAAGTTAAAATTCAAACTCCATTAGTCAACTGAGTGCTCCAAAAAAAGGAAACTTCTTACTGTACTTTAAATCATTTACCTATTGTTTTTTTCAGTTACCTATTTCTACTAAGATCATTAATATTTTTCTCATGCATTTCTCTCATTGTAAGTGCATGTTTCCAAGTGTTTTCATATTAAGTATCATTTAAATGCATGCGAATTCAATTTAAAATACCCGCGCCATTAAAACTCTGTGCTAGTTCAATGTCAAGTAACCCTGTTAGTGTGACGTCACGCGCTGTTGCCACATGAGCAGCTCCGGCCTTGTATATAGAGAACCTTGGTCAATCCCGACCTCACATTTATAAAACGCATTGTAACTGGTGATGATTCTTGGGTTTATGAGTTTGACATGCAAACCAGTCAACAAACGTCGGAATGGTGCTTTCCAACTGAACCGAAACCGAAAAACCACTTCGAAGTCGATCAAAAGTCAAGATAATGTTGATTGTTTTCTTTTTTTATCGTGGTGTTATGCACTAGGAGTTCTTGCCAGAAGGCCAGACCACAAAGGAAAAATATTACTCGAGATTATGCGGCATTTGAGAGAGCAAATTCGACAAAAAAGGCCAGATTTGTGGAAAGAAAACTCATGGATTTTGCACCACCATAACGCACCATCTCAGAAGGCTATCAATGAATTTCTAACCAAAAACCCAACAAATACCATCGAACAACCACCGTATTCACCTGATATGGCACCGGCCGACTTTTTTCTTTTCCAAAACAATGTGAATCGATAGAAGACATAAAAAAGAATTCGCTGCGAGAACTGAAGTCGATTTCGGAAAAAGAGTTTGAAAAAAGTTTTGATCATTGGATTATTCGTTGGCGACTGACACTACTTTGTTGACACTTGAATAGTTGCTGGGGTTCATTGACACTTTACGTATCCAAAGTTGTAGTTTCTCAACGTACATCTTGATGGCATCCCGATGTGTTACTATATTTGAGTTTTGAGACCTTGCAGTCTCAAGTTTAGGTTGTTTAACTTAAAAGTCTGATAAATAGGCCAAAATCACTTGGTTACTGGGTTTTTGAACTCTGCACTAAGCTCGTTTTGTTTCTGCAGTGCCAAAAACGTGATCACTTCATCACGGAGCTCAAATAGTCTTCCCAACACATTGCCTTTTGATAGCTATCGTACTTCTGTATGAAATAGCAGCGTTTTGTGGTCACTTCCTCGCACTCAGACAAAGGCAAAACAGAGCTATCGGTACACACGGCCGTTGCCGTCGGGGGGGACGGTTTTGAGAACCTTGAACTCTTGTGTGCTTTGTAGTTTTGAAAACTGTAGCCTTCTATGATGAAGTGTACAACTTTATCAAAACTTTACAAAAACAATTATGAAAACTTAGAAAAACTTTATTTCAAAGATTTAAGGAATTTTTTCATTTATTTCATTTGTGTCACATCTAGAACCGACATTTGAGCAAGGCATAAAATACCCAAGTTGTTGGCACATATCTGTCAAAACTTTTGACAGATTTAATTATTTTTGTTATAAACTCGATTCCTGAGGAACATTTAAAAAAAATGTAGCTCGTAGATCTTTTGCACTACAGACACAATTTTTGCTTGGGTGGATAGAAGAAGGATCAAGGAATTTTTTAAGCAATCTACACATGTCCAATGTTTATTGCGTTGTTTTGTATGATTTTTTCAATTTGGCCTTTATCAAACAGCAATAACCCAATTTTTTCAAATGGCACGTACCAATTTTTATATCGCCATCAGATGAAACGTCAAATTTCAGATGGAATTGTATAAGCATGTATTATACCCATCTCTTATAGCTCCGAAATAATTTGGGAAGATATTGAATTTTGATGATTTTGCAAGAACTAACAGAGAATGCTTTGAAATATTTGAATCAAGTAGCTGAACTGGCTACGCTCACCTGACAGGTGCCTAAAATTTATGTCCTTGTCACTTCGTTCATTCGAATTTGATAATTCAACAAGAATTGTCGTTATTTCAGATTGAAAATATACAAAAAATACAACACATTTGGAATAAAACCACTGGTTATTTATTTAATCTTTTTTTAATTCAGTTTAGAATGTCAAAAAGTAGTGGGTAGAAATTGCAGGCAATTCAATAACCAATTTCCAAATTTACCGTCTATGAGTAAAATAAAAATTCAAAGCATTAGAACCAATTTTCTACAATTCGGATGAATAAAAATTGCTGGAACAAAGCGGAAACCAATCATCGAAGATAATTACATTAATACGAATAAATGATAGCAAACATCATAGGAGAAAACTAATTTACGATCTGAATAAATGTTCAATATGGGCCCCATTTTGCTCGATACACTTGACAGCTCGTATACGAACATGATGAGTTGCCCTCCTAGTTTCCTCAGGATCAATATTACGAAAAGCATTATGAATGCGGTCTAGTAACTCTTCTTTACTTCTTACAGGAATAAGATACACTTCACTCCTGATTTTGTCCCATAAATAAAAATCAAGGGGCGTCAGGTTCGGAGAACGCGGAGGCCATAAATTTGGTCCTTAATTACCCCACCATCTATCTTCGAACATTTCTGTTAGCTGCCGATCTACAGCTCGTGTTTTAGGTGCTGATGCACCATCCATTTGGTAAAAGCAATCCCTCAGAATGTTAAGGGGTAATCCATCTAAAAAATTTGCTAATGTTCCTCTCAAAATTTCCAGGTATCTTTTTCCATTAAGATTTTCCTCATAAATGTGATGAGCCAACAATTTTGCAATTCATTAAAATTGCAAAAACGTTCACGCTGAATTTATTTTGGAAATCAATAACCTCAATTAAATGTGGATTTTCTGTGGCCGAAAAATGTCGATTTCTCCTGTTGGTTATTCCACTTTCATTGAACTTGGCTTCATCAGACCATATAATTTTTTGCAGAATTGTCTCATCTTCTTGAAGCCGAATTAATAAATTTTCACAGAAATTTAGCCGCTTGGGAAGGTCAGTTGGTTTCAATTTTTGTAGTCTGATAAAAGAATATGGGTGCATGTTATGTTTCTTAAGGATCCTTTGAATGGAAGTTTAACTCAATCCAATATCCATTGTTGCTGACTTAAGAGACGCATGTGGATTGGCACGAAAATACGCTAGTGTATTAATTTGATTGTCGTCGTCCTCGAGAATTGGTTTTCTTCTGGTTCTAGTTGCTATGTATTTGGTTCCTCCAAATTGCAGAAAATTTCTTCTAATCCTTCGAAATTTTGTTTTACTCGTAGGCGCCAAATTTGGAAATTGGTTATTGAATTGCCTGAAGTTCTGTCCACCACTTTTTGACATTCGCCATGAATTCAAAAGAGATTAAACATATCCTCGTTTGAATAATCAGCCATTTTATTATCAATCTGGTGTTTTTCAAAAATTTTCACTTCAAATTACCAACAATTCTCGTTGAAATATCAAATTCGAATGAACGAAGTGACAAGTACATTAATTTTAGGCACCTGTCAGTTGAGCGTAGCTAGTTTAGCTACTTGATTCAAATATTTCAAAGCATTCTCTGTTAGTTCTTGCAAAATCATCAAAATTCAATATATTCCCAAATTATTTCGGAACTATAAGAGATGAGTATAGTAGATGCTGATACAATTCCATCTGTAATTTGACGCTTCATCTGATGACAATATAAAAATTGGTACGTGCCATTTGAAAAAATTGAGTTATTGCTGTTTGATAAAGGCCAAATTGAAAAAATTATACAAAACAACGCAATAAACATTTGACATGTGTAGACTGTTTAAAAAATTCTTTGATCCCCCTTCTATCCACCCAAGCAAAAATTGTCTGTTGTGCAAAAGATTTACGAGTTACAATTTTTTTAAATGTTCCTCAAAAATCGAGTTTATAACAAAAATAATTAAATCTGTCAAAAGTTTTGACAGATAAGTGCCAACAACTTGGTTATTTCATGCCTTGCTCAAATGTCGGTTCTAGATGTATAATAAAAAAGGTAGATTTTCATTTGAAATAACAAAGTGATGACCCACTTCCGGTATAACCGGAAATGGTATCACTTCGAAAATATTTCACTTCAATTGGAAATCGCTAGTATGGCCGCGTATAAAATTTCAGCTTGAAATTGTAATTGGAACTTGAAAAGTTTTCAACGGACGGTCCAGGTGGATATCCCTGTATAATAACATAGAAGGTGAAGAGTTTGGCTATATTTCAATCTTCAACCTTTTCAATAATAAAGAAAATAATTTGAACATGACAGTCAAAATTAACAAAAATACAAGTAAACTCAAAAATTTTTAACGGACGGTCCCGGTGGATATCCCTGTATAAAAATACTTGAAAATTAGCTTTTGATTATCTACATTATTTATGTACTAATATAGCAGCGGGATCTTATACTATAACACCATGGGCAACGAGAGGTATTATAAAATTCCATTAAAGTGAGGATAGGTCATATAAAACTATGATTGAAAATCCGAAGAAGCCTTGAATTACTTTAAAAAATATAAAATTAAACTATAAAACCTGACTTGATAAAAGAAAATATTATGGTAGTCGCATCGAAACAAAACCGGAATTATTCGAGGGGTCTCTGGCAATTTGTAAACAGTTCGACGAAGGAAAGTAAAGACAAAAATTTGCACATAAAGCTGGGAACTGAAATACTAAACGATAAACTAGACATGGTAGAGGAATTCAATAAATATTATAAGCGAAACATTGTCAAAAAATTAAAAAAAAAACTATTGAAAAAACCTGCTAATCAATGCCGAAATCCAAATTCAATTATTTTTTCTGAAACTGATACTTGCGAAGTTATTGACACTATCGGGGAACTTAAAAGTGAAAAAGTTTCGGGTCCTAATGGTGAGAAAACATAGTTAACGGCAAGTTTACACTCTGTCCTTGTACCACTACATACGGAAGAGACTGTTTGGAGATAGGGGACTACCCACCCATACCTTTGACGTCTGTATTGGCCGAAGTTTTTGAGAAAATTCTGAAGGAAAGAAGTTTCGGTTTCATTGATAAGTAATTGTTAGTTGTTAGTCGAATGTTCATAAATACATAAATACATAAATAAAATTGAAAAATTAGTTCTAATTTCGTAAATTGAGTAAATTTTTTTTCATTGTTTTTATTGAAAATTTCATAGTTACGGCAGGGACGTAGGAAACAGAAATTTCTGAACATATTTTTAAAATGAAATGTCAATGGAGGTATACTGCAAAGAAGTTTGGGGAAGAATATCCAAACAATTACATTCACAACTGTGTTGAATAGCTTCCAAGTAAAATGGTTATAATCGTTCAATATTCACTCAATTATTAATATTTTGTTAAATGAATTTAGCAATCAAAACTTACTTGAGAAGGAACATTCTTGATCTTGAATTCCCTTTCGCTAGCTTCCAGAGGAGGACCCTGTTTGAAACTTTTGTCCCCGAACAATCTGTACACAACTCTGAATCCTAGAATGTTGGCAGTGTCGGAGCCCCACTGAATAATAACCGAATTATCCTGTCTAAAAGCGCTCTTCACCAATACTTCCTTTGTCTCATCTGCCTTATTCCTATGGGCATAATTCTTAACTAGGGATGGTCTTTGAGTCCAAGGACTGGTAGTCGTTGTCTTTACTTTCGGTTTTTGACTAGTTTGTTTCGGTGTATTAGATTTATACGTACTGCCGGTGGTTGTCGTTGACGTTGTACTGGTAGTTTTAGATGTTGTCTGCGTAGTGGTGGTTACCGTAGTAGAAGTACTAATTCTGGGCGCGGGTTTTTTAGTCGTAGTTCTTGTCTCCATGTCGGCAAGAGAAACTTCATCCAATTCCGCGCTGACAACTGTCGCAACTCCCATGCTATCGTTCCTTTCTTCCGGGTTAGTACAAAGTTCATCTAGTTGAATACTGTAGAATCCTCTGTCCCTAAATTTCGGGGGACTTCCGCAAAATTGAGGATTTCGTTCTCTACTTGTAACTTGGAGGTCCCCTTCGCGTATCCATTTGATGACCCAAGCCAACTTACAGTCGCAGTGCAAAAATCTGCCACCCAAACTTAATCCTCTCAGAGTTTTGTTTAAGTGAGAAAGAGATTGATATGGTACTGTTACTAGGGGGTTACCATCGAGCGCCAGTAGAGTTATTAATGGATTACCTTTGAACGCATCGTTGGGTAAATCTGTTAACAAATTGAAACCTACATCTAAAACTCTTAGTTCTTTCAAGGAACTGAGGGCTGCTTTGGGAAAATCAGGAAGTAGATTATTCAGAAGACTCAGAGAACTTAAAGTTTTCCTCACTCCACGAAAAGCATTTTCATGTATGTTTTGTATGAGATTCCGTTCCAAATTGATAGCTGTCAGTGATTTCAAGCCTTCGAACGCGTTACTGTTATCTTCACCACCAAGTACCACCAGGCTATTTTGGGATAAATCTAGAAAAGCTAATGTTCTCATTCCAATTATGGCTTTAGGAATTTCTTTCTGTTTGGTACCTTTAAGGTTCAAATTTTTCAGACAACCTTCCAAACCAGATAACGCATCATCTTCTAAAGTTACATTGTTATCGGCTAGCTTTAGGGAAGCTAATTTCGTGAGGTTTTTGAAGGCGTTCGATGGTACTCTGGGAATTCTATTATGAGAAAGATCTAGTAGAGTTAAACTGCTTAAGGATCGAAGACTGTCTATTGGCACTTCGCTTATTTCGTTATCCTGTAAATTCAAATTCTTGAGGGATTGTTCTTGACCTTTGAACGCTTCTCTGCCGATCGTTTTTATCTCGCAGCCGGATAATTGTATGTTGTGTACCTGCAAGCCCTCGAAAATGTTGTCTTGAAGCGCACCGATGGTTGAGTTGTTGACGTACAATAGATCCAGAGGTGTGTCGGTCGCGTATTTGTGTAACGATGTCAGCAATTTCTGCCAGTCGACTATGTCGCATTGTACGGACAGTTCGTGACCGAGATTGTAGCTACACAGACACGACGATTGTAGGTCTGGAACCTCCTGTTGCCACGGGCATTGGGCTGCGGCGATGACCAGCAGCGTCGCCGATATCAGCCAGTGAAGAGTGATTCCGTTTCTCATGACCTGAAACGAAGAGAGATTATTACGATAATTGGACGACTTCTTAAAATACCCATATTATGAGATGATCGGGTAGGGTTGTTAAATTTACCGAGAGAATGGACGATTATATCGTGTTTTTAAATCGAAGATAGAGTTCATATAGGCTCGGAATATTCCCATGATTTTTTGTCGTGCAAGTTCCGTTTCTGCTATACATACTACGATGAATTCGCGAATATAGTTATCGATAATATTGGTATACACAACATTGATTTCAGATTTAACTTCATTTCTTACACAACAGCTCTAGTTTTTTAAATATATGTACCTCCTGGATTCGCACTGCATAGTTCATACAGTTTTTCGGTTAGACAAGTAATCGCGTACTTCCAAAATCTATCGAGATGTTACCATCAAAAAGAACATGTGCAAATGAGTTCAATGATTCTTGTATCATTTGTGACGGGAACATGTTCAGAGAATGTCGCGTGTCTTGTTTAACTTTGTGAGGCATTGTTATTTGCTCTACGTTGAGAAGGCATTCCAAGTAAGCAATAATTTCAATTTTTGTATGTGAAATCTGTGCTTTATCGTCATGATTATGGGCAAATTGGAACAAACCATACGTTTGTTGCTGGTCATCTAATTACCATGTTGACTATTATTTTTGTAATGTGAATATTATCGGAATTAATAAATAAATCTAATTTATTTCCGGAGTCTATATTTACTTGAAGTCTGCAATTTAAACGAAGATTGTTTTGTGATTTTCAACGATATTCCTGTTATAATGGCTACTATGGGATTCCTCAAATATGAAGTTTTGGGTTGTCCCAAGGTAATTTAAATTGTATGCTCTTGCATAATGGCAACCGTCTAGACTCTTTTACTGTAGCATATTTCACCAAAGTGAAAGAGGAATGTCCTAGAAGACGAGGAATGTCCCTTGAATATACCTTAATATTTCTGAGCCAGGAAACCTAAGCAACATTTATGGTGCATGGGCGTAACCAGTAAGTGTTTTCGAACTCCTTGGAAGCACCTGTTACCGGCGGAACGCCTTGGTGAAAAGTGTTCGATTACTTATAGTGTCTTTGGCGATCCACTTTCGAAGAATGACCGAAAAATTTTGTTTTGAATTTTGTTCAAAAATAATTATGAGGAAACTAGAAATGATCAAGATAGTATTTACCAACGAGTATATGAAAAGACACGAAAGAGTGGTTTAAAAGGTGCATCTGTTGATTACGATCCACCCTCTGGGCAGCCCTCTATCTAATAATATTTTAATCAATACCTAGATTGCCAAAACTTGAATGTGATCTTGAATGATCGAAATTCTTCGAGCTACTGTTTTGTTCGTGGTATAGGTCGCGCCCATGTTGCATTTGTCTTTCGACAAAAATTATGTTTTCCTAAGACTTGGGCCAGTTTATCGAAAAACCTTAACGTTATGTTCGTTGAAGCTTGTTGCGTACGACAAACTCATTGCTTGACCATTCGAACTGTGGTCGAAAAAAAACATGAAGCACCTGATGGTCAGACAAGCAGCGAGAAATATTATGTCGAAGTTTTGAAAAGATTGCGTGACGTAATAAGAAGGAAACGGCCACATTCATAGAACCTCGTGCAGCATTATTCGACAAAGTACAACGCCTTAGTGCTACGTCAGCCAACGTAGAGTTGTGATGAAGCTCACTGCGACTTTTGGCTGTTTTGAAAATTGAAGGCGTTGCTTAAAAGGTGCCGATTTGACGACAAATAAACCATTGAAACAAATGCGAAAAACTTTTTGAAGGGTGTTACCGAAAAGCGATTACAAGGACTGTTCCAAAACTGGAAAGGTCCAATTCAAAGGACGAGCCAGACGACGTTGAAAACCAAAGAAAAAATATGAGGTGGGGCGGATACTTTTGGGAAAATCTTTGTAGCTTCCATTTGAGAGAAAATCAAATACGGAGTATAACTGGCTTATTTGCGTTGATCTGAAAATGCTCAGCATCCTCTTGCGTCAGCATAATAGACATACGAAATATCCCTATTTTATATGTTGATGGAAGAGTAGAGCAAGTTGAACAATGAACTAAGAAAGATTGCTGACTGGCCTTTGAGGAAGACCAGGAACACTGGATTTGATGAATACTCCGATACTATTGAGAGTGATAAAACTGTTTGTAGTAAGATGCTGTATAGTATAGTGTTGGAAATCTTCCGAAATTGAGTACTGCAAAGGAAGGAATTTAGATGATCGTCGGATCAGGCAGTTATTAAAGAATCTAATCTTTATTACTACATAACTGATGTCGGAAAAATTTACGTGGTCAACTTCGTTTAGAGTGGTTCAAAATTTTCAGGGAGATAAAAATTTAACTGACCAGTCCAAACGCATTGAACAGTTGATACTGCACTTTCAGCGACTTCGATGCAGCATGATCATCAAGTTGCGTTTTCTTCTTAGACGTTTAGACTGAATTTGGGTGACACTAGCGAAGAGCAGGGAGAACGCTTTCATCAAGACATTCACGTGATAGAAGAGTTAAAATAAAACCTTTGTTTGAGAAACTAGAGATCATACGTTCGTTATTATTGATTGATGTTCAAGATGCGACTGTTTTGATGTTGTACATCCATATTCTGACGGAACTTGAAGACGTTTTGGTTTTTCTATATTATTTCATCGAAGTTTTTTTTGCCGGTTAGACCATTAGCTCCTACTCATTCAATCCAGAGTGTGCAGTATTTGATATAATTCGACACAATGGGAAACGGTTGGACATTTGAATTGCCGTGCTAGCAAAATGTGTTTGTGAGAGTCGAATGCGAAAACTGTTCCCATTGAATAGGGAGCGCACATACGTACATGGTGGGGAACGTGAAATAGATATAACCCCTAGACAAGGCCGATTCTTATGAGTTATTATTCCTCAAGAACTGAGCATGTTTAGACTGAGATGTCGAAGAAGGTCTTTAACAAATACGGGCTAACCCCCTCAGTATTTCATTGATACCACTGGCCAATAGTTATTCGGGTGCCTGAGTATTTGAAGTTGATTTTATATGATTTTGGTGCCCTGAATTCAAATATGGCATTGATGTTTTTCTAGGAGCTCAAATTTTTGAGTTGAATAATTTTCTTGTGAAATATATGTTAAACTATGTCAAGCTACCAGATTCAAATGATAATTCTCAAATTTATATATAAATATTTTCACGTACATAAATAGAGAAAAAAAATTTCACTCTTCAAACTCCACCTTGAGCTGTCAACAAATAAGCGCCAAACATTTAGAAACTATTG
This sequence comes from Cryptolaemus montrouzieri, assembly GCA_013387265.2. Taxonomy (NCBI): domain Eukaryota; kingdom Metazoa; phylum Arthropoda; class Insecta; order Coleoptera; family Coccinellidae; genus Cryptolaemus; species Cryptolaemus montrouzieri. The sequence continues at coordinate 37,288,953 of JABFTP020000144.1, forward strand.
AGGAAGACCCATTTTTGTAGGAGCTCAACTTTTGCCATTCAATCTTGAAACCAGTAATTCCGAAGCTTCTTTTGACAGGTTGAGATCTATAGTAAAATCATTCAACTCATCCTGATGAAACGTTGAGTCATTGCTGACGTCTCCTCATAATCACTGTCGCCTTTATAAGTATCAGAAGGGGGATCAGAGGGAATTTATTCATCCTCCCAGAGATCAAGTAGCTGGAAAACTGTTGAGGTCGGCATTTTCTCTGAGTGAAGAACTGGACATCTTGACAAAAGTGTCTACTCACTACGGTTGTTTCCATTAATTCTAGTAATAATTACTAGGCAGAAATAACAGTCATCGAAGTTGTTTTAGGGTTGACCAAACATTGTATGCCGATTTAGGCTTTTTTTGTTTTTTCAATGTCGTCAGTTCTCTGTACAAGTTTTACAGACTTGATACGGTGGCCAGTTTTTATTCTGATCACCACGTATCCAAGATAAGGTGTCTCTAAAAATCACTAACAGTTTTTCGGTTTTTTTTAACGTGTATTCTCTGCACATGTAGCAAAACACATCAGGGCGATTTACACATTTCTCCGACTTGAACTCTGTGAAATTCTTTTCAGCAACACAAGTTGAACAATCTACCACACGGTACGTTTTAAGTTTAGTTGATAATATCTGTATCTTGAACAGAAATATCAAGGAAGGCCAGCAATGTATTTCTTACTCGGAGAGAAGTTATAAACTAACCTTATCGGGTTTGCTTGCGCATCAAATTTTCCAAGGTATTCTCTGAATTTACCTCTTAAATCGTTTTTAGCGTAACGACAGACTCAGGTGTCAAAAAGACAGTTTGGGTGTTGAAAGTACCTTAATTTTGAAAAAAGTTTGTTCATTTTGCGAATCTGAGAATATAGAGATTATAGAAGAAGACTGATTCTATATTTATATTCAGCTTCCCAAAATTATCTTAATTCAGTTGTAAATCCTAGTCATCAAAAAGTTTTTTTGTAGTCCTGTGCAACTCAATCAAAATTAAGTTTCTAAAAATTTTGTTAGATTCTACCATCTTTCGCCATCATAGTCTCCTTTTATTTTTTCAGTAAAATCGTGAAAGCAACATTTTCATGAAATCATATTCGGAATTCGAAAAAATGTTGATCACTTTATTTCCAATATATTAACTGGATAGTAATATCAATTGACCTTGTAAAAGATGAAAAGCTTCAATTCCTGAACAAATTATAGCATATCAGGTTGCCATGAAATATTCAAGTTGTGTTATAAGCCCGGATGTTTATCTTTTATAATCAGTCATCTCGCTGACTCTTAACGGAAGTTTGTAGCACCTTGAAGTTGCGGTAAACGCTTTTTTAGATCGTGTTGATTCGATGAACCGAAGAACAAATAAACTTGTAGTTATAATCTCATTCTCGTATACTACATTCTTTGAAGTTGGTAGACGAATTTACTTCTTTCATATTATAAATTTAAAGAAAATTTGTTGAAGTTCAATTTTCTGTATATAAAGTATTAAACCAATCAATAGGTTTACGAGGTTGGCCTGAAACCTAATAAAGATACAAGACATTTCCTTGGATTTTTTTTTAATCTTTCAACATAGTCTTCTTGCAACTCTATACACTTTTTCCAGCGATAGTTCAATCTCTGTAACCCGAATTGTACTCGGCGTATTTCTCTGCAAAATGGTGGTTTCACGAAGGTGATTGCCTCTTCATTTGACGAAAATCTCTGTCCTCCGAGCACAATTTTCAGATGAGGAAACAAAAGGAATTCACTTGTGATTAGATCTGATGAGTAAGGCGGATGGTGAAGCAGTTTAAACCGTCATTGAAGGATTTTCTCCATGGCAAACGCTGAAGTATGAGACGGAACATTTTCTTGGTGAAACATGATTTTTTTTCCGTATATGTAGCCGTTTTTCCGCAAGTTCTGCTTCAAGCTTGTCAATGATGCGTAGTATGCTATTGTGATGATTAAAATAACTCTATGACTATCCCGAAAAGAGTCGCCATTACTTTCCCAGCCAAGAAAACAGTTTTTGTTTATGCTGGCACCAGTTCCCCATTTGCAGTCTACTGTTTAAACTGTATTTTTGTTTCGGGTCTACAGTGGTGTATCCAAGTTCCAAAGCTCGGATTTGTCGCGCCCAAACTGCACCAATAGAGCGTTGGAAATGTTTATTCCAACACGTTTTTGATATAACGTGAGCAAACGCGGCAACCAACACGTGGACAGCTTTCTCATGCGTGAATGTTGATTTCATATGGACAAACACAGCGTTCGTCGCATTTATTTCAATCGTTTGTTGTCAAATTGACGCCTCATAAGCGATGCGCCGGCGCTTTCAACCTCAAAAATAATAAAAAATTGCAAGGAGCTGGCTGTACTTAGGTCGACGAAGCTATTAGACCTTGCTCTTTGTCAAATATTGCTGTAGGAGGTTCATGTGTGTGGTAGGTGTGGTATCGAGGCGAAGCAGGCAATCACCGCTTACGCATATTCATGATTCGCAAGACTCTCATAATGGAAAAATCAGTTTACATTGACTTGACATTGCTTCAACTTTGACTTAGTGTGGCCTTCACTAAGAAGATTGATGTTTGTTTTTTGGGACCATTAACCCAGGATACATCACGGCCATAATCTTTTTGAGTAAATTTTCATCATTCATTTCCACATTTTCCTGAGCGATCTTGATTCGACAGTTTTTCTGCTTATCTTTTTGCAAATTGTGAATGAAATACAAACACAAGCGAAGGATCTGCATAATTTCATTTAAAATCTTCCAAACACTACATTCTGATATTTCTACATCTCATTCTAGGCCCCCAAAAGTTATTCAACGATCTTCATTGATTGCAAGTCGCATACTTTCACTGCTCTTCGTTTTTTCGTTGGAGGGACTCTCAAGTTTTGATTTCTGTTTTGCCCATACACTCGTTCCTAAATGCTGTCTTCATCATTTTGATTGTTTCTGGATAACTCTTCTCAAGTTTGAAGCAAAATGCAACACAAATTTGTTGTTCCAAATTTTCCGTCATTTTTCGCAAAAATAAAATAGAAAGAACGCAAAAAAGGCACGATAAACAATGGCACGCCATTCACAAACCGAGGCATTTTCCACTAATAAATGCCTTCATGCAGTTCTTGAAGACTTATTGGTTATTTTTATTTCCCAAAGAGGTCGCTTGGATATGTGTGAGTTGGATAGTTCTGTGACATTTTTCGTATTATCATAGAAAAGATGATTAGAAAACGAAAATTTGATTTACACTTATTCACTATATTTGTAACGCGTTTAGACGACAGAGAGCTTTGATCGGACAGATACAAAATGAAAGCTGAACTAAGGTACAACAATTCATATATGAACTATAACATTGGATTAGTGTGGGTGAAACTACCCTACCAAATCACAGAACTATCATGTAAATAAATCAGCCGGAGAGAAATTGAGTGATTCCCAAAAATAAAGGTCATGTTTTTTATAACATCAATGTATGGTTTTAAAATTGTGGTTGAAATACATCGAACTTAAACTACCGCAGTTAATTTTTATACACTAGATTTCTTTCTCTTCTTTTTGATGTGTTTTGATAGATTATCATAGGTTCGGAAGGAGATGTGTAAGTGGAACTTTTACAGTGAATGTTTTAAATTATGGCTAACTTTCCCAACGTATGAGGCTCCTGTTTTTTCAATGCTACTACTGTATTACAATAGTGACATTGCAAAAAGTGACTATATTACTTAATCGAATGGCTTTCTTATATCTCAAAGTCTATCCAAAATTAGCTTCTTTTGATGTCAATAACATATTTCAAAGTATCCCTCCTAAAGACCCAATAGGTTTTATTGAAAATGCATGAAACTTAATACTTGATAACACGAATCCTCCGTCCTCTATTAGCCGAAATTTTCATGAATAATTCAGAAACTACAATACATATCAATCGTTTAGCTGAATAGTTTTATATTGGTTTTGGTATGTGGAAGATATGATTGTTTGTTTTACTGGTATTGAACGTCAGTTCAGTAATTTCGAAGAGTTCATAAAGTCAATTCATTCAAAAATAAAATTCACTACCGAACTCGAACAAAACGTTTCAATCAATTTTTTGAATTAAATTATTACCACATTAAATAATAAACATGATTTCCCAATCTTTCATGAACCGTCTCATGTAGACATCGTTATTTACATGCGATTTCATCCCATCATATAAAAAGGCAGTTTGATACACATTGAATGTTGAATGTTTCTTTATCTTCAATATATTCGATAAAGAACTTTGTATTATTGAACAAAATGCTCTCAATAATGGTTACAATCCAAATATAACTGAATTACTTGACAAATTGGGAACTCAAGGCAATAGAATTGGTACCCAAAATCTAAAGATCATCACAGATTTACTAACCTGGCATACGTTGGGAAAGTTAGCCCTAATTTAAAACATTTACTGGAGAGGTTCCAGTTACATATCTCATACGTACCAATTATAATCTATCCAAACATATCAGAAATAATAAAAGTAAAATAGATAAACAAGAGTAATCTGGTGTGTATAAAATTGGCTGCGGCAGTTGTAGTAAGATGTATATTGGTACAACCTACAGAAATTTCAATATTGGATTATAGTAATTTCTTCAATAGAAAAACTAATTGCAATGAGGCGAAACGAAATTGCAGAAAATCATAATTTCAACCAAAATTTTGATATCTTACATTCATCTAATAAAAACTGAATATTAATTACTAAGAATGCCTTGAATCAATAAATATATATTTATCCCACATATTATTGAACGAGCAGGTAGATTCTGACAATAATTTCCCTTTACTCAATTTGTTCCTGACTGATAGGTAGTTTTACTCACTCTTAATCCAATGTTGTAGTTCATATATAAATTGATCTACATTAGCTGAGTTTTCGTTTTGTACTCTCTGATGAAGACGCTGTGTTGTCGAAACGCCTTACAAATATTGTAAATCAAATTTCTTTTATCATTTCAAATGAATGTACAACAAGTAAAGGTTATTTGTATTCAAAATAATAAAAACGAATGATAACGATTTTTATTAACTCTAAAATTATCCGAGAATGACTTCGAAAAAGTCAAATTTTTCTCGAGCATGTTTTCCTTCGAATCTTCTTTCACAAATTGTCTGCTCAATAATTGCTGTTACGGAAACTGATTTTTGGTGCTTTTATTCAGATTCATTTTGGCGGCGAAATAATTTAATGAAAAAATTACAGATGGCTGTATTTACTCGCTCTAGCTTCTATTTTTACGGAGTTAAAGTCTAGTGGTTATATTTTCAGAAAATATATAGGGCAGTTCATTTTTCGGTAACCCGTAGCGGTACTGTGAAAAAGTAATTTCGCCATGAAATACACAGCACTACTGGTTGAGTTAAGCACAACAGATGATTTTCTTTTATTCTTTATTTTATTATATTTGAGCCGTTTTTGATCATTGTTATCACTAATTTATTGTGTTGCAGAACTCGTTCTTTTAAGACATATTTATCGAGATATTGTGAAATAAGGTGAACACTCAGCGTCGCCCATACAACCAATTCGCGATACAATGATTCAGTAAACGAATGATCATGTGAGACCACCTGACAGAAAACTCTTAATTCGACTGCGTGTTTCGACAGAACCCCACTAGAAGTTTATAAACTCAACTCTCAGTCACGCATAACGTTCTTCTCAGTACTGCTCATACCATTCTCCCCAGAAGACCTACCACAGGTCGTAAGCCCACTGCTCAGCACCGTGATTCAAGGTTGCTCGAGAACACTCCAATGGAATGATTGGAACGTGTTCTATGGAGTGACGAGTCCAGATTCTGTTCATTCAATAACGATCGACGCACAAGAGTTTTTAGACGTGATTTGACCAGCGAAACTTTGCAGAAACCATTCCTTTCGGCGGTGGATCTTTGATTTGGTGGTGGCATATCTTTGAATGCAGGTTAAGTACCTTCACGTGTTCAATCATGGCTCTCTTACAAATTACCAGTTTGATAGTTCAGACTTCTGATCGGTTGATCTTGCCATAGGGTGATAAATTACCTTTATGAGTCGGAATCGATTGTATGAGATGACCTCTGCGGAGTCCTGATTGAGCACATATCGAATTCCATGAAAAAGAAACAATGAGCCATGAATCCACCTGTAGCAGATCTTGCAACTCTACGATGTCATTTGGTTGAATTTCGATCTTCAACAGACCATATTTCAATCAGATCGATGAGAATGAGTATAAATTGAAGATGTGGGGAGTTTATATGTTAAGAACGTGCGACGGAAATATTCAGTTTGATAGCTCTGAATGTCGTTCTTCTGATGTTCGAACAAAGATTGTTCCGATCAGATCTTACTCCAGAATTTATTTTCTTATTATTTTCATGAAATTCTTTGGTAAACACACTAATTTTCCTCGTATTCCTACTTCTTCTATTCTCAAAATATCATGACCATATGCCGTTTGCGCTTCTGCTATCTCAAAAAATAGGAAATTGACATTGTTATTGAAACCTGTTCATTTTTGTCGGGAAAACGTTCTGATTTTTTTTTCATTCTATTAAATTTTCTGAAATGGCACGCGCGTCACTTATCGTAGCAAAGAATTAGATACATACCAGAAATCTTGGTATATTAATGCATAAAGGAGAATCAGACTTACGTTCGTATGTCAACATGTATGAATGCCAATAAAAGATAGAATTGTGAGAGAATTGCCAGAAACCATGAGGGTGATTTTAGGATGCAAAACGTGGGAATTCGTCCATCTGAAGATTCTTTTTCCCGGTAGAGATTTTCACGGAATGATGCGCCATTGTTCGCAAAACCGAACCAGCAAAAAAACGAAAGTGTTCCTTCGCGAGGAAGAACAAACAACACTTTCGAATCGGTTCTGATCGAACGCCGATTTCCCACAATGGCGGCGTTCGATTTTAATATCGATGAATGGTTTTATCGGCGGGCATCTCGTTAACAATGAGAAAACCGCATCGGTATCGGTCAGTTTTGTTCACGCGCTAGTTACCACGAGTCATTTGAACTTGGCGATTTTACGTTACAGTTATCCTCCTGATTTAACGCTTACGATTTTCCTTTCGTGGATATGAACGATTCGTTGACGATAATGCGAGAGATCTTGCAGCGACGAAATTAATTGGTCTTGGGATGATGAAAGACAAACATTCAATGTGCCTTGTAGCTCGAAATATTCATTTCATCGAGCTAATGATACTAAAATTATTTTTTACAATACGTATAATGACAGCAACCTTCCTGCTTTTCTGTTTTTATACAGGTGTCCGCGAGAAAGGACCCATTCGAAGTAGCTGGGAAATGGGTTTATTGATCAATTTCAAATTTTGGCATTAGAATAAATTCAAACTGATCTACAATTTGCAATTCTTTTTATGCGCGCTTCCCAGGAATAGGTGAACCTGTTATACCACATGAGTAGACGCCTGGGAAGAATTGAGGTGTCTGTTTACTCGCTTTTTGAAGAGGGCCTAATTGTAGGATGTTGGAAAGATGTTGAACGGAAGCGAGTTTCGCAGCTTACTGGCCCTGTAAATGAAGGAATTCTTATAGAGGGAGGTTCGAGTGATCGTTAAATGTACCGCCATATGATGAGAACTCCTTGCCAGCGTAGTGTTGCGGCAAAAGATGAGTTTTCCCGGAACAAGGTCTTTCAGCTCCTTGGAGCATCTTCCTTGGAAGTATCAGTAAAACAGTGAAAAGTCAGCAACTTGTCTTCTGAGAGGTTGGAGATCTCGGGTGATCTCCGGGTGATCGATGAGGCGCCCAGACCGTTTTTGCACACTATCCAACATCCGCAACGAATGTTTGGGCGCAGATCCCCATACATGGGAACAATATTCCAAAGTAGGTCAAATCTGTGTCTTATATAGATGCAACAGCTCTAAATGAAGAATCTATATAATTTCTATGATTTCAGTCCCTTCGATTTTTTAAAGTAATCTAACTTAAATTCGAATTTATTCCAAATATTCTTAGAATATGGATGTGTCTAATTTCCCTAATGTTGATCTGTGATTTTCTCTCGAGGCTATATTCAAATTAAAATTTATAGCATATGAAGAAGTCATACTGAAATAGATACATAGTATTATTTATTATAATAGGGTTTAGATTTAATATAATTATGTATAACAATTTCTAGCAAGCTCATTATAATTGATGAAATTTGTTGATAAGATTTCCGGCCATTTGATTCTTCATACTTTCACTACGAAGTACGGTAAAGGTGAACACAAAACATCTGATTTTTAATAAATTTTCATCAGTTCCACATACTGAAATAATTTATGAATTTTGGACTTCTGTATATATGGGGAGTACATATTGGCATGAGATTATATACTTATTAGTTAATAATTATTTGTTTATAAAGTTTTTCCAAAAAACTCCTAAATATATTAATCTCTTTCTGAAATCGAGATTTTCATCGATAAATTAGGGCTTGAAATTTTGTCAACAAAAAATCGAACTCATATCAAAAGTACCCCCGCCAATCTGTTGAGATATTCTTTCACAGAGAGAAATGATTTCCAAACAAAGACAAGGGTGAAAGGAAGGGGGTTTGAGACAGGAATCTGTAACCCGATGGCCAGGTTCAGTCTTCCAAGTGATGCCGATTATGATCTATACATGTTTTAGAATCATTATGGACCCAATAATTTGGGTTGACATCGCCCATATATTATTTCTTTCACAGAGAGAAATGAATGACATGAACGAAATTCGCATTCAAAATAAGATTTTTGTTAGGTTTGGCCTAATTACTCGGCTTTCAATACATAGACAGAATGTTTCTAAATATTATGTACTAACGGAATGGGATGATTCTCTGATTAATATTATGACTCTAAACTAAGATCCGCAAAAACTTTGTTACGGATTTACAGCGTGTTGAAATGTCGATATTTCCACTTAATAACTAAACAATTGAAGAAAAACCATTAGAATTAATTTCCACAAAATATATAATATAATTATTAATTAAATATTCCAATATCATTGATACCTAAGAAAAAGGTGATAGAAGTGGGGCAAAATCAATTTCTAATAATCCTAATTTCTTGCTTTTGTTACCTGAAAGTTAAAATTTGGGTTTAAGTGAAATCTAATAAATGATTTTCCTTTATGAAATTTTCTGTCGAACCAGTTGATAATTTATTATGTATTATAGATTTTTATGCTCCTCTACTCTAATATGACGGAACGACCAGTTTGACCTATTTAATAGTAGGACAATCATTAAATTATAATTTATATACCGCTTTTTTCACCTGTATCCAGTCGGTCTTTGTTATTGACCAAGAGTGAATATTGATTTTTCTTATTGGTAGATATTGTGTTGATTTTATTCTGTTTCAATATATGGCATAATTTAATACTTATTCTTATTTGAATTAATACTCTGCTATTGTATTGTTTTGTGAATATGAGGCGTGTGTTAAATCGAGGATAAGAATAATTTGTTTTGTTTTTTAGCTGTGAATTTGTCTATGATGTTATTCTCGTACCCGACGATGTTCTGTTTTCAAAATTCTAATTTATCTATCAAAGTTTTTTCGTGAAAGGAGAACCACGAGTAATTTATGCACAAATGTAGATTGGAATTACTATTATGGATTAAGGTATCAGTGAACGTTGGTTTTCAATAAATGTCAAATTCAACATGTTCACATAATTTGAATATCTAAGAAATTTAGTGTTTAATGCATATTTTCAATTTACATAGTGAATTCGATGGTATCGTAAAATGAATTCAGGTTTAAAAAAAAACAATTGTCTTTCAATATTTGTCCAAATACAAAATATATTGTAGAATGTTTTTGATGGAGTATGCTGGGTGATGTTCAGTAATGCTTGGTATTATTCTGATAGGATGTTGCAACGTTTTGAGGCAGGTGCATTAGTATATGAAACAATTGGCCCCACCCCCACTTCAAAACTTTGAAAACATCTTAATAGAATAATACCAAATTTTTACTCAGTCAAAAATAATGAACAACTAACAGAAGAGCTAAAAACACTCATTATTCAATAAAATCCTAGATTACGCGGGTAGTCTAAAAAGTTTTCGACCCCTGACGACGTGAAGATGGCAGCACTCATAAATAAAAGCAAGTGAATTTTCATTGTTTATTTGTTGACAATTACTCACCAAAGTTTTTGCCGTATTCGACGCGCTGTTGTTAATGATGAATGAACAGTCGTTTGAGTGTTTTCGTAGAAATGGACAAAGTCGAGTATCGATCTGTCATTAAATATTTGTTTTTGAAAGACAATACGCCTATGCGAATGAAAGATGAGTTGGATTATGTATTTGTGCGCCATCAATCCGACTTCTGGCGGATACACCATTATGCGCCAAAAACAAAACACAGTTTAAACAGTGGACTGCGAAGGGGGAACCGGTTACAAAAAAAGCAGAAACAGTTTTTCAGCTGAGAAAGTGATTGTGACTGTTTTTTTGTATAGTCATCGAGTTATTTAAATCGATTATGTTCAAAAGGGAAAAACCATCACAGTAGCATACTACGCATAATTACTTGACAAACTACAAGCAAAACTTACGTAAAAACGACCACATTCAGAGAAAAAGAAAATCCTATTTCACCAAGACAACGCACCATCTCACACTTTAGCGGTTGCCATGGTGAAAATCTACCCATTAAAGTTTGAGCTGCTTGGCCATCTGCTTTACTCACCAGATCTAGCCCCAAGCGAAATATTTTTGTTCTCTCATCTAAAAATTGCGCTCGGAGGACAAAGATTTTCGTCGAATGAAGGGGCAATCACATGAACCACTATTTTGCAGAGAAAAACGACGAGTACTATTTAGACGGATTATAGAGTTCAATTAAGAGTGTAGAACTACAAGGGGACTATGTTGCAAAATAAAAAAATATTTCAGAAAATATGTCTTGTATCTTTGTTTGGTCGGAAACTTTTCAGACCACCCTCGTCTTCAATTCGACATATGAAATTTATTGCTATCACCGAATAAAGAACACAAATTTACTAATAACTAGATGGTCTTTCAATGGGTTCTCCTCTTCCTTCTTTTTCGAGCGAAATCTTTTAGACCAATTTTTCCTATTCATGTAATAATCTAATCAATACGAGGAAGAAATGATGGTGATATATTAAATACTGAAGAACTATCCAAATAGAATAATTCAGAATAGTTTCTAATATTCATAGCCGTCTTACCGGTAATTGATATAGGCACGCTTCTGCAACACGAATTTCCTTCATTACTCGAAGACTTACCTTTAATTGTAATATATCGAATGTGGTATATGCATGATGGCGCCCCAGTTTATTTTTGTAATTAGACTAGAAAATATTTGAATGAAGCATTTCGAAATAGGCTAGGACGAGGTGGACCTCAACCATGGCTCCTTATATCACATGAACTGAATAGTTTGCAATTATTTCTATGCGGGCATTTACAGTCTCTGGTGTACACAACACCGGTGAATACAGACGATGAAATGCGACATCGAAGCATAAATGGAACAAAAAAGAAAATCGGAGGCATGTATGAAGTTTGGAGCAAGACATTTTCAACAATTTTCTGGGAGTAATTCTTAATCATAGTTAATGTTTAATTATTGTTTCTGATATCTACATTTCTGAATGCTTTTTTATTAAATAAATTGTTTATGTATGAAAACAGGTCATAACAGTTTCAATTTTTCAACTAGATAGTGAATATTTGGATGTAGAATTCAGTAAATATTCAGATGTCATTACCTACTAGAGAACATTTCAAAAAATTTTGTTTCATTTAATTAATTACAGGCAGTTGTTTCTTTTTTTCTTGATAATGATAGGAGATACGAAAAAGTTCTAAATAAAATGAAAAACGAGTTTGGCGCCCAACGAAAATGTTCAGGGGAAGAAAAAGGGGTATGACACCTGAAAAATTATCACCATGTAGCTTCTCTTGGCAGTTAATATCTCAGAAAAATCACAGGGCCTATAGAACAAAATTCAGAAATATCGGAATTTGAAAGCCTGTAGATATTTAACGAGGCGTTAGTGCACCTAAATTCCCATTCGGTTAGTATATGACATTTGGGAACACCCTGTATACAAATCCTAATAATATAAAAATAAACTATTGATCTAAATTTTCGTCCAAAATATTTATTCTCATTTCTTTGAATTCTATTTCTAATTTGGCAATTTATTAGATGCGCAAGAAAGTTCTCGCTGTTTGTCAATGGATGGCTCCAGCAGTAAGTGCTGATCGATTTTTACATATCAAGAACGTCTTGAACAAAGCTTAGACATATGGTAAACAAACCACTGTGATACATTAGTGTATTGTTTTTGCGTCATATACTTTCAGTTGTGAGAGAATGTCTGATTTTGTGCCAAATAATCGTCAATTGCGGGAAGTGTTGATTACCTTCTTTCATTAGAAGAAAACGGCGGCCAAAGCTCATAGAGAGCTCCAAAAAGTTTACGGAGAGGCTGCTCTAAGTGACACAACGTGCCGGGATTGGTTCCGTCGTTTCAAAAACGGTGATTTCGATGTGAACGACCGTCCCCGTGAGGGAAGGCCAAAAATCTTCGAAGACGCTGAATTGGAGGCATTGCTCGATGAGGATCCGTGCCTAATGCAAGAACAGTTTGCTACATCCTTTGGAGTTACCCGCCAGGCCATTTCTATGGGATTGCATTCGTTGGGAATGATTCAAAAGCAAGGAACTTGGGTTTCTTATGATTTAAAGCCAAGAGACGTTGAGCGTCGTTTTTTCGGCTGTGAACAACTGCTGCAGCGGCCAAAAAGAAAGGGGTTTCTTCATCGTATTGTAACGGATGACGAGAAATGGATTCATGACAGCAATCCAAAGAAAAAAGTCTTGGGGACTGCCCGGTCATGCTTCTATGTCTGCGAAAGTTATGCTGTCTATTTGGTGGGACCACGTCGGTGTTATCTATTATGAGCTGTTGAAACCGAACGAAACCATCACTGGGGAACGGTATCGAACTCAATTGATGCCTCACCCGCCATATTCCTCAGAGATTGCACCATCCGATTATTACTTGTTCCGTTCGATGGCACATGGTCTCGCTGATCAGCAGTTCCTCTCATATGAAGAGCTCGAAAATGGCTTTATTCGTGGATAGCCTCAAAAGACGAACACTTCTACCGTCACGGTATTCGAGCTCTGCCAGAAAGATGGGAAAAATTTGTAGCTAGTGATAGTGGCAATATTTTAAATGATTCATTTGTAATAATTTTCACAATAAAGTTGTATTATCATAAAAAAACAGGGAGAACTTAGTTGCGGACCTAATATTTAAATTCGGAGCGGGCAACGTCTGTCTGTTATTTATATTATCCTGAAGACCAAATCGGTATTATTGGAAAAAATATGAAACTTAATAACGAGAACCCTTCCATTCAACACAGAATATTGTTGTTATCAGATGTGTGTGTAAAACAAAATTACTTTGTTTTTGAGTCAATTTACTGTTCGGGGAGGGCTTTCATTATGGAAAATCCACTCAGCCCTCTATAAGCAGAAATTTTCTTGTATAACTTAGAAACTACAATACTTAACAATCCTTCGGCTAAACAGTTTTTATATTGGTTCCGGTATGTGGAAAACGTATGTTTTACTGGTACTGAACTTTAGCTCAATATTTTCGAAAAGTTTATGAATTCATCCGAAAATGTAATTGACTACTGAACTTGAACAAAATGATTCAATTAACTCTTTAGATTTGACTATTGCCAAATGAAATAACATACATAATTTCTTTATCTTTCATAAACCGCCTTATAGGGACATCGTAATTCACAAGACGTCGTTTCACCTTGTTCAATATAAAATGGCAAATTTTCACCGCATGATCCACAGATTATTAAGTCTTCCTTTATCTCCAATAAACAAGTAGCTCTTTATAGTGGTTACAATCCAAATATTATAACGGAATTATTTAACAAAAAACGGCAACTCAAGGCAATAGAACTAATGTTCCCAAAAGCTGAAGATCAAAACAGGTATAGTAGCCTTACATACGTTGAGAAAGTTACCCATAACGTAAAATATTTACTGGTAAAGTTTCAGTTACATATTTCATTCGAAACCAATTTTAAACTATCCAAACACATCAAAAATAATACAAGTAAAATAGATAAACGAGAGAAATTTGATGTTTACGATCTTTATTATGGTTGTAACATGTATGTTACTTCAACCTACAGAAATTTTGTTATTAGAGCCAATGAACATTATCGTAGTTTTATCAATAAAATAAAGCAATTCTACCTTCCGTAGAATGTTAAATATCCTCCCTTGAAGGAGCTAGTTTTCCGATCTACTCTTCATAATCACCGTTTACCGGGGCCACCGGGAAGTGGTACAGCACGGTCAGATGTCACGAGTACGAATAATGGACTGCAGTTTCGGTCTCGTTTGACATCGTCAGCATTATTTACCCACTCGTAACAAAAAGCCATGCCGATACCTACTCATCTCAATTCGTTGGAGCGAACGCAATAATATAAATTTCACTGCGCCCCCCAACAGACCGAAACTGCAGTCCATTATTCCTATTCGTGACATCTGACCGTGCTGTACCACTTCCCGGTGGCCCCGGTAAACGGTGATTATGAAGAGTAGATCGGAAAACTAGCTCCTTCAAGGGAGGATATTTAACATTCTACGGAAGGTTGAATATTGTTCCTTGAAAAATAATTTTCGTCGATATGTCTACACATTGCGAAATCTCGCAATTAGTAACTTTTTGTTTTGGGATAAAGCAATTCCACTTATGCGAACCTTTTAATTGAAGAAAATCATACTGCCAACCAAACTGATAAAAAACTTGATATTTTGAGAATCCCTTAAAAATAAATAGATATGAACTTTCCAACATATAATTGAATGAACCGGTAGATTTTGATAATAATTCCCTTTCCTTAATTTGTTTAGTCTTTCTAAAAACTTGTGTAGATCATATATAAATTGTTGTACCTTAGTTTAAAATTAATTTTGTATCTATCTGATGAAGGCGCTGTATCGTCGAAACGCGTTACAAATATAGTAATTAAGTGCAAATCAAGTGTTGATCTATTTATGATTTAAAAAGAATTAGTCAAATTGGTGCAACTGTACTGAAGTAATAATAAAAACAAGTACTGTGTTTTAAGGAATTTTACTTAATAATTGCGATTCGTAACGCGTTTCACTACATCAGAGCTTTTCAGACGAATGATTATGATATGATAATCATTCGTCTGAAGAAGCTACGGTGTAGTGAAACGCGTTACGAATCGCAATTATTAAGTAAAATTCCTTAAAACACAGTACTTGTTTTTATTATTGATAATGGAATTTTACCAAGTAAAAGCCTCCCAAATTCAAACGTACTGAAGTACCTATAGCCATCAATTAATTTTATTTATATAGATACCCTCAGAGTATTCTCTTTTATTTTTTTTAATAAAAATAAAAAACAGACCTTGGCGATGTTATTGCCTATATATTCAATTTTCTCACTGAAATGTGCCTCTGACCTGAAATGACGTTATCATTTCATCTACAATTATCCACAGCAAACTCAGCAGTTGTCAGCAATTAAAAACGAATCAAATTGAAAGCCTTATTTTGATCACAATCGTTTCTCAGGATCGACAATCGTGCAAAATCAACACCACCGAAAGTGACAACTGCCCGTCGACGTAGTTACGTAAAGTAATTCAATTCATAAAACATAAAAAGCATTGGCAAATCTTTTCATTCGCTACACTTTTTCAACTCTAGTTCTCATTATTACGCGTAATGCAATTTCCGAACAAAAGTTGTCAACATTTTCACTCGGGAGACATTTTCCTCATTGTGTTTCTTGAGAAGCATATTTCCCTGGGAAAATTTCCCATGTAATATGGCAAGAGATGAGAACGAGAGTCGGATTTCGTTTTCTGGGGCGTGGAAGAAGTATTGAGAAACGACAAATTGCAACTTAGTTACGGTTTATATAATAATAAGCAAGGCTCATAAAAGAAATGATCGTAATATCATCTGGATTTCCTCTCATATCTGTTATTAAATGATATATAGGATGTATATCTTGTAGTAAATTATTCTCCGCGATCGTCATGAGAAGTATTGTAGCATATCTTATTTCTCAAAATATACCAGATCATCTTTTTCCGTTACTCTAATCTAATATTAATGATTTCTTCATTTATGTTGCAGTTTATTCAATGAAAATGCTAATTTCTTAAACACAATCACTAAACTGTAAGTTAATTATTTCAATTTGATAGAAACCTTTTGCAACAAGTAACAAACTTGAGTATTGAGTATAAAATGTTTGAAAAAATCACAAAGATAATTTGATGTATTTAGAAGATCAATCATGAAAAACTTAAAGATTCATACATGACATAACATGAGTTTTGTACAAAATGGAAAATTTTCAGGTAGATATTCAGGGATATCCTCCGGGACCGTCCGTTAAAAACTTTTTAAGTTCCAATTACAATATCAAGCTGAAATTTTATACGCGACAATGAGGAACATTTAAAAAAATTGTATCTCGTAGATCTTTTGCACTACAGACACAACTTTTGCTTGGGCGGATAGAAGAAGGATCAAGGAATTTTTTAAGCAATCTACACATGTCAAATGTTTATTGCGTTGTTTTGGATGATTTTTTCAATTTGGCCTTTTTCAAACAGCAATAACTCAATGTTTTCAAATTGCACGTGCCAATTTTTATATCGTCATCAGATGAAGCGTCAAATTTCAGATGGAATTGTATAAGCATGTACTATACCCATCTCTTATAGTTCTGAAACAATTTGGGGATATATTGAATTTTGATGATTTTTCAAGAACTAATAGAGAATGCTTTAAAATATTTGAATCAAGTAGCTGAACTGGCTACGCTCACCTGACAGGTGCCTAAAATTAATGTATTTGTCATTTCGTTCATTCGAATTTGATATTTCAACAAGAATTGTCGTTATTTCAGATTGAAAATAGCCAAATAATACAACACATTTGGAATAAAACCACTGGTTATTCAAACGAAAATATATTTAATCTTTTTTTAATTCATTTTAGAATGTCAAAAAGTAGTGGGTAGAAATTGCAGGCAATTCAATAACCAATTTCCAAATTCACCGTCTATTAGTGAAATAAAATTTCGAAGCATTAGAAGCAATTTTCTACAATTCGGATGAATAAAAATTGTAGGAACTAAGCGAAAACCAATCATCGAAGATAATTACATTAATACGAATAAATGATAGCAAACATTATAGGAGAAAACTAATGTACGATCTGAATAAATGTTCAATATGGGCCCCATTTTGCTCGATACACTTGACAGCTCGTATACGAACATGATAAGTTGCCCACCAAGTTTCCTCAGGATCAATATCACGAAAAGCATTATGAATGCGCTCTAGTAACTCTTCTTTCCTCTCAAAATTCACAGGTATCTTTGTCCATTAAGATTTTCCTCATAAATGTGATAAGCCAACAAATCATTCATTGAAATTGCAAAAACGTTCACGCTGAATTTATTTTGGAAATCAATAACCTCAATGAAATGTGGATTTTCTGTGGCCCAAAAATGTCGATTTCTCCTGTTGGTTATTCCACTTTCATTGAACTTGGCTTTATCAGACCATACAATTTTTTGCAGAATTGTCTCATCATCTTGAAGCCGAATTAATAAATTTTCACAGAAATTTAGCCGCTTGGGAAGGTCAGTTGGTTTAAATTTTTGTAGTCTGATGAAAGAATACGGGTGCATGTTATGTTTATTAAGGATCCTTTGAATGGAAGTATAATTCAATCCAATATCCATTGATGCTGACTTAATGGACGCATGTGGATTGGCACGAAAATACGCTAGCGTATTAATTTGATTGTTGTCGTCATCGAGAATAGGTTTTCTTCTAGTTTCTATGTATCTTGTTCCTCCAAATTGCTGAAAATTGCCTCTAATCCTTCGAAATTTTGTTTTACTCATAGGCGCCAAATTTGGAAATTGGTTATTGTCCTGCAAGTTCAATCCACCACTTTTTGACATTCGCCATGAATTAAAAAGAGATTAAACATATCCTCGTTTGAATAATCAGCCATTTTATTATCAATCTGGTGTTTTTCAAAAATTTTCACTTCAAATTATCAATAATTCTTGTTGAAATATCAAATTCGAATGTACGAAGTGACAAGTACATTAATTTTAGGCACCTGTCAGGTGAGCGTAGCCAGTTCAGCTACTTGATACAAATATTTCAAAGCATTCTCTGTTAGTTCTTGAAAAATCATCAAAATACAATATATTCCCAAATTATTTCGAAACTATAAGAGATGGGTATAGTACATGTTGATACAATTTCATCTAAAATTTGACGCTTCATCTGATGGCGATATAAAAATTGACACGTGCCATTTGAAAAAATTGAGTTATTGCTGTTTGAAGAAGGCCTAATTGAAAAACTCATACAGAACAACGCAATAAACATTCAACAAGTGTAGACTGCTTAAAAAAGTCCTTGATCCTTCTTCTATCCACTCAAGCAAAAATTGTGTCTGTAGTGCGAAAGATCTACGAGCTACAACTTCTTTTAAATGTTCCTCGAAAATCGAGTTTATAACAAAAATAATTAAATCTGTCAAAAGTGTTGACAGATAAGTGCCAACAACTTGGGTATTTTATACCCTTCTCAAATGTCGGTTCTAGATGTATAATAAAAAAGGAAGATTGCCATTTGAAATAACAAAGTGATGACCCACTTCCGGTATAACCGGAAATGGTATCACTTCGAAAATATTTCACTTCAATTGGAAATCGCTAGTTATGGCCGCGTATATAATTTCATCTTGATATTGTAATAGGAACTCAAAAAGTTTTTAACGGATGGTCCCGGAGGATATCCCTGTATATCGATTTTACACACTAGTTCAGTACTGAAAACTCATTGTTTCGATTGATCTAACATCTCCACACCGCTAAATGAAATTTTTGTTCTTCGTATTTGCTAAAAAACCGTGGGAGTAACAATTTTCGACCGTTATCGATAGGGTACTAAATGTGCTGAAAAAAATAGATTGTCTCATGTGTACAATGCTGCTCACGTATCGGGGATATCCTTCACAGTGTAGTATAATGCATTTTGGGAATGAGTTCGCGAATAAAACTATTTTTATAACCATCATTAGGAATTAATCATTAACTGTACACATTTCCAAGGCTCTTCTTGTTGTGTAGATGTGATAGTGGGCTACAGTCAGTACATCCACTTTTATCAATAAAGCTTATACGAATATTAATATTCATAGGTATTCCCTTGATTTGGGAGTTGATTTGGTTTTCCTCAGTTTGCTTTTCCTGACTTTCTACATACAGATTTTTCGATAGAAACTCTGAAACATAAATATTTTTCGTGATGTTTCCTATTGAATAAATGTAACGTAGATGTATGTTGTAACAGAAAATTATTTATTATAAAGTTTATTTTTATTATTTCATCAATTTCTTCTTTAACAAAACTGTCAACCTCTACTACACTGCAAAAATCGTAAGGGATATTTTCCTAAGAAAAGTATTCTGTATTTGTTCATTGAATAACGAGTGCGAGTAAAACTCGTCCGTCGGAGTTTATATAAGTTCATTACAGCAAAAAGAGATTATCTGATGTAACTACAAATTAACAGTTTTCGGTTTCTCTTTACATCCGTGTTACTAGATATTTCTCAGATCTAACCTTAGTATCCAAAGTCGGTAATGATTTCTTAGTTAAATTCACTTTTTTGTTCAAGGACGACATCCATGACTTGAACTTGTATTCGAACCGAGCACCTGGGATTAGTAATTCCAACATGCTTGCGCACTAACCGTGCCCAGACGGTAACCTGCTGTTTCGCACAGATCAAATTGATAATATCGAGGTAGTAAAAACAACAATCAGGAGATAACATTTCAGGAATACGAAGTTGAAAAAATGGGAGATTTCTCCGAATATCGTAACAAATTTCCTCAAAGATTTAATTTATGCTTATTCTTTTTCTAGAAATATACGAAGATTGCGCCAAAAGTATCCATCCTTTCTCCATATCTATTTTCCGATGTTATGGCCATGGCATCCTTCGATGCTCCATTGGATTTATCATGCCTCCAATCTTAATGCAGTTCCAACATTCTTGGTAATCGCTTTTCGGTATCACCTTAAAAGTTTTCGTCGATTTTAAATGCTAAACATCGCAGGGGGCTATGTCAGGACAGTGCTGAGGGTGAGACTTTGTACTTTGTTAAATATACCAGGTGTACCGGTATGAGATGAGCGATTTTTCGTGAGAGTAAAATACTAATTTTGAATGGGAAAGTAAAAAAAATTCATTCAAAGTATTGACCATTGCTTTTCATAGATTTTGACCACCTTTCTGGCAATTCTTGGATACCATGCCAATAGAAATGTTCGTCTTTTGAAGCATCAAACAACCAATTTTCGACTTCTGCGTAGAAATCGAAGTGCTGCTCTGCCAATGCATGTCCCATCGATCAAAACAAATGGTAATCGGAAGGGAGCAAATCTGGTGAATACGGCGGGTGGGGTAGCAGCTACCAGCACAGTACTTTGATTGTATTCTGAACCGATCTTGCCTTGTGAGCAGGTGCATTGTCGTGTAATAAAATTACTTCGCTGTGTCTTCTGGCCCATTCTGGTAGTTTTTCGATCAATACGTGGTTCAAATTGATCATTTGTTGTCTGTAGTGATTAGTATCAACAGGTTTTAGAAGCTCATGATTTACCACACCCTTCTATTTCCACAAAACATGAATCAATGCCTTCTTACGGAATCGATCTGTTTTTGCAGTCGATATTGATGGTTGTACCGGATTAACCAATGATTTTCTCCTTTCAGGATTCTTGAATTGATTGTATTTTTCTTTGCCAGTGACAGTTCGATACAAGACTGATTTTCTTTCGTGTCTTTGAAACAAAATTTCATAAGTGTTTCTTCGGTTTTCCATTTGTCTTTCATTCAATTCATGTGGCACCCATTTTTCACACTTTTGGATCTTTCCTATAGCTTTCAAAATATCTGAAATTGTTTGTTGTGAAACATTTAATATGGCTGCCTTTTGCTTTTAACTCAAAGTAGCATTATCATCCAATATTGCTTGCAGTTCGACGTCTTCAAGCTTTTTTGGTGGTCTTCCACGTTCTTCATTACTTACATCAAAATCATTATCTTTGGGCCGTAGGAACCATCTTGTGCGTGTTGCTTCCGATAGAGCATGATCACAAGCATTGGATGCGTCTCTGCAGTACTTTTCTCCAAATGGAAACAAAAAATTAATCCTTTCCGCAAATAATCACTATCCGGTACAAAATTCATCAAATATGACATTTTCAACAAGATCAAAAAATATGATGTGTGTTCAATGACTATAAGGTTATGGAATATATTTGAAAGATGTCATGCCAACCAAACAGAAAAAAATTAAGAGTCGTTCACAACAAACGTTCCCTACCACACATTCGTATCTTAACGCTCACTTTATACTGGCACACCTGGTATATGCAGTAGCGAATCACAGTTCATAGAATTTCTTGTCGATTGTCGGACCTTCAGGAGCATACTCATGGTGTATAAGACCATCCTAAAAAAGAGTCAACATTGACTTGACATTTCTTCCAATTTTGATGTGCATTTTTCGAGCTTGTCTTAAATGGAAGGTTCCTTTAATAAGATTGATGTTTGGGTTAGAGATCATAACCAAAACCCACGATCTATCACCAGTAATAATCTTTTTAATGATATTTTCATCATTATTGGCCATTTCTAAAATTTCCCGAGGAATTACAATGTGTCAGTTTTTCTACTTATCGGTCAGCAACATTGGCAGGAATTTGCAGAATTTCTTTTAAAATCGTCCAAACAGTACTGTTAGTATTCTCAAGATACATGCTCACGTGGTTAATTGACGACCTTCATTAATTCTAAGTCGCAAGTGTTCGATTTTATCATCTGTTTTTGATGTCTACAACGTGAGTAGCTATTAACAGATATGCGATCATCTTTGAACGGTACATAAAATCCTTTATTTGTGTTTTGCTCATTAATTCAATTTTACCGCCAAATTCTTCTTCAGGCATTTCTTTCCATGGTCGAACTGAGTTAGTCCTAGCAAATAATGGAAGAATGACAGCGGCCAGATACATCGCAGATATCCTTGAACCCCATGTTGTACCCTTTGGCCCATTGATTGGCGAAAACTTCATTTGTATGCATGATAATGCTCGGCCTCATGCAGCTAGAGTAGTTACAGAATTTCTGCAAAATGCCGAAATTGATATTCTAAGATGGACAGCCAGAAGTCCCGACTTGAATCCTATAGAACATGTTTGGGACAAAATAGGTTAGCAAATTCAGCAACGTAGGATGCCTTGTAGAACACTCCAACAACTAGAAAATCTGCTTCCTGAAATTTGAGTCACTCAGTGACTCAAGAGTACATCCAAAATTTGTTTGAGGGGCTTCCGAGACGTATACTGGCAGTAATTAGGGCCCGGTGTGGAAACACTCGACTTTGAAAATGATTAGTAACCATTCGATGCTAGTTAATTGGTCTCTTCGCGAATATTTGAAGATGGTAGAATTTTTAAATTTTTCATTAACTCGAAAATTGTTGATATTTTCTATCATAAACTCATCTCTTTTGAATGATATCTTCTTATTTTACACTTCTGAAAGTTACCAAGCGACTCTTGAATGACTAACCTAAAAGTTTATATAGTATTGTCGTAAAAGTAGGGTGATGCGACAATTTTGTGAGGAGTGTAGTTTACTAAAACTGAAACTTTTTTTTGAAACTTGAACACCTTGTATCTTAAGAATGAAGCGTTTGCTGTTGAATGACTAACCTTAAAGTTTATATAGTATTGTCGTAAAAGTAGGGTGATGTGACAATTTTTGTGGGGAGTGTGTTTGTAGAAATCGCCTCAAAAAGATGGAGTGCCAATAATGTTTGACTTGATTTCACTAATAGGAAAGCCGTGTCCACCATCTTACTTATCAATTTCTAAGTTGATTTTGAATGCGAAAAGAATTTTGGCTGCGGCGCATTCGCCATTTTTAGGGCGATCGTACGCGGTTTATCTACTTACATTGGGATGAATCCTCAATGCATTATTTCAACTGTACCTCGCAAATCAATTCGAATGAATACAAAAATAATTTTCAACTCACCTTCGATATAACCAATTCCAACGTCCTACTTCTAATCCACGCTACGACAAGTCCATTGCTCAACGGAACTGTTGTTGCTTTATGACGCAAGATGATGTATCCAATATTGCACTGTCTGCGAAGATGCGATTAAACGGTTCATCTGCCGACCAACGCGCGACGTCTTGAAGGTCTCCGGGCCAGGTTAACTTATCGGTATCCGTACCTCGGAGCACTGGGTGAAACGTATCCCCGTTACTATCGATGGAATACTGGAAATGAGGAAAAAATTCAGTTAAGATGTGGTAGGCGGGTTCAGTGCAAGGATATCGGTAAGATCAGGTGTAATAAGCGATGTAATATTGCCGCATCTTCGGTATTATTAATGGTGGCAACCATTCCCACGCATTTCTATTCAAATTCCTCATTGCGCATTGAGAAACGTCGACGTTACGGTCAATTACGTTTGTTTTCGTTCAACTATGAAATGACAACGACTATTTTAAACTTTAAAACTCTATATTTTGTTAACCAAAATTTAAATTTTCGGTGTGATAAGTGCAAAGATGATAAGATATAATGAATTTTGGATGATAACAAGTTAGTTGGAGAATGGAATAAAAGCGAGAATATTATTGTACAATTGTTTTTGGAGACAATCAATTGCATATGGAGTTAAAACAAAACTGTATATAGCCTTCAAATACTTCATTGTTTCTACAGATATTCTACGTACTCATTTGAAATAACTGAGAGGGAGGGCGGCTATGGTACAATAAAAAGGTGTAAGATATCCCTAAAATTCTGACAGAATACAAAGGTATGGTCGTATTGAAAAAAAAAATTAAACGACATAGTGTTTTGCTAGTGGATGTCTTATTGTTCTTCATAATCTGAAAAAGCGTAAAAGTGAAAACGACTGTTTTCCAAATAAAAAATACATTAAATCTCGCATAGTAAAGTTATAGGGGTGAATTTTCGATTTTTGTTTTTATTCGACTGACTACTGCCACCTTTTATTAGTAGCAGCATTATTTTCTTCCTACGCAGTTTTGGAAGGTGAAATTTTTTTTTCGTGTTTTTCTTGAACGCACTGAAAGACGTCTCATGAATGCATGCGGAATTAGACACAACCGTTTCAGAAATTCATTTAAATTTGTATAATTTCTGACGTAGTCGTGGTTGATGGTATTGTATTACCACCAGTTGATGGGTCGGATATAGGCTGGATGTATCTAGTGTATCATTGCTGACTGCAACTTGAGGATGACTTCTGATTGCAACTGGTATCTTATGCCGGTGGATGGCTGAACGGCTTCGACTTCAGGACTTTCCTTATTCAAAGAATAAATTTTTGTTTACTTAAATTCATTCCGAGTTTGGCAAAAGCGGAATTGACTAAAGCAGCGATTTATGCGCGCTTCCCAGGAATAGGCGAACCTGTTACACCACATGAGTGGACGCCTGAGAAGAATTGAGCTGTCTGTTTACTCGCTTCTTAAAGAGGGCCAAATTGTTGGATGTTGGGAAGATGTTGGACGGAAGCGAGTTCCACAGCTCACCGGCCCAGTAAACGAAGGAATTCCTATAGAGAGAGGTTAGAGGGGTCGTTAAATGTACCGCCATACGATGAGAACTCTTTGCCAGCCTACTGTTGCGGCAAAACATAAGTTTTCCCGGAACAAGGTCTTTCAGCTCCTTGAAGCATTTTCCGTTGAAGTTTCTGTAAAACAGAGAAAGTCTTGTCTTCTGAGAGTTAGCGGTTGAAGATTGCGAATGATGTCCGGGTGGTCGATTAGGATCACAGCCCGTTTTTGCACACTATTCAACATCCGCAACGGATGTTTGGGCGCAGATCCCCATACATGAGAACAAAATTCCAAAGCAGGTTGAATCTGCGCCTTGTATAGGCAACAGCTGAGATGACGTGAAGTATCGCTGGGCTCTGAAAGAAAACTAAGTGTAGCTGATGCCGACTTAGCTATTGCTGATAGATGTTCATGCCAGCAAAACCCTGAGTTGACCGTTATTCCGAGAAAGTGCATCGAATCTTTGGATGCAATTTGTTGGTCTTGCATCATTAGAGGAGGTTCTCCAGTGGGGAACTTTCTAGAAAACAAAGTTGTTTGCGCTTTGCTCGCGTTGAAGCTCACTAGGTTCAACTGACCCCACTCAGATATTCTCTGTAAGTCAGAGTTTAAATTATTAATTTGTTGACATCTCTGACGCTAAGATTTCTCAGCTCTAATCGGCCGCAGACTACTGAAAGACGAAACCAGGGTACAATCGTCCGCAGAACCGAAGATCTTGTTCTCTGTAAAATGAATCCCTGAGGTACTTCTGCTTGCATATGGAAACAATCAGATGTTATACCGTCGACCACAACTTGTATTGATCTTTTTAAAAGAAAGCTACTTATCCAACCCCGCAATTTTTCGAGAAGCCCATATGAAGCATGTTTATTAAACAAGGCTGCATGCCAAACCCTTTCGAAGACTTTAGAGATGTTAAGGACTATTGCTCTAGATTCCCCATGCTTTTCCATCGTTGATGTACAACATGAGTGACGTAGGCGAGCAGATTTTCTGTCGATCTTTGCCTACGAAAACCTTAAGATATTTGATGAGTTCATCAGTTATGTCTCTCTCCATCGACGTCGTAATCAGTGGTTCTAGTCTCCTGGATTTCGTCCCATCCACGTCGCGCTCACTGAACTGAACGCTGACTTAAATGTCTTGAGAAACACTTTGTCTAGCGGTTGAACCTTTGGTGTTGTGTGTGGAAGACATATGGATGTGTTTCGCACGAGCAAACTATCATTGCCAACTCTTTGTGGCGCCCATGCCAGATGGAATAAGAAGAATAGGGTTTTCCATATCAATTCTCTTAAATTCTCTTTCCGGGAAGCAAATTTTTTTGATGTTATCAGCGTGGTGGATTGGGGTTTCGTAAATCTACCAAACCTGGATGTTGCTTCCAAGTTTCGCGTGTTTCTAGACGTCTTTGCCAGGGCTCTTGATGTGTTTTTTTTCCGGAAAAAATAAAAAAAGTTTCCAATTTGAACTCCAACTTGCGCTTTGGCTGGTTTGATGATAAACTTAGAAAAAAAAAGGGAGAGTTTTTCTTCTTCTTTTCAGTGGAATGAAGAGGAATTATCCTAACGATAACAATATTAAGATGGCACTAGCCCATCATAAAGTTACATATAAGAATGATCTGCACCAGGCAAAGTCTCTCGCTTACGAACGACACATTGTAAACAGTGGTAACAAAAATAAGGCTTGGTGGGACATACTCAACGCGAATAGAAGAAATGAAAAGTCATTTAAATCCGAGCTTGACCCTTATTCGATCAATTCTTTCTTTCTTGAAATTCCCAAAAAAATTAGGAAAGAAATTTCAACTTGCGGTAAGGACTTCTCAGATTATTTGGGTAACTTCCACATTCCCGATGGACCTCAGTTCTTATTCAATCATGTTTAATATATTCAGGTTAGAGATAATATTAATCAAATGAAAAATGAGAGTAGCACAGATCATAACAACTTGAATATAGGTTTGATCAAACTTATATACATCATATATCCGCTTACAAAGTTGATTAATTTTGCATTGACGGAGGAGTGTTTCCTGATTCCTTAAATATTTCGAGGATCTTTCCGATTCACAAAGGGGGCCCAATAACCGTTAAGAATAACTTCAGACCAATTGCGTTTTTTCCTGTGTTTTCCAAAATATTTGAAACATGTCCCAAGATTCAAATAACTGAATATTTCGAATCATCTGGGCTCTTTGTTTGTGAATCAGTTTGGTTTTCGGAAGTCTAAATCTACGTGTGATGCAATAAACAGGCTACTTGAGTACATAGTACGCGGCACGGGGAAGGGGTTCGTTGTGGGTAGTTACTTCTATGTCCTGAGAAAGACCTTTGATCTAATGAGCGCATCCATTTTTACCAAAAAACTGGATCACTACAATTTTAGTACATCCAGTTCCGATCTAATTCATTATTTTCACACTAACAGAGTACAGTACACCTTGGTTAATGGGGTCGCATCCGAGCTCGGTGAGGTCGTCAGCGGCGTCCCGCAAGGATCTGTATTGGGTCCCTCCTTATTCATTATTTTTATTAATGACTTAGTAGAATCTGTGGGGTTGCAGATCTTCTGTTGTTCGAGGATGACACTACCGTGATCGAGGAAGACTGTAGTCAGATAGAACTTTTATCTAAAATGAATACCACTCAAGCCACTTTCTTTGATGGGTTTTGTGCTAACGAACTAAGTGTCAACATTGATATGGCCTCTAAGATTATATTTACCCACAGGAAAGTCAATTTTGTTAGTCCACCAAGCGTTAAGTCCTTGGTGTAAGACTCGATTCTAAATTGAGCCGGGAGCAGCATCTCGATTGCCTAGCGGCTCGGATTTCTGGAGGCATTTTTCTGCTTCGAAACCTGATCAAGATGCTCCCGGGAGATGTGATTCGTTCTGCCTATTTTTCACTAATTCAATCGCACATATGTTATGCTTTGACAAGCTGGGGCCATTCAACACATGTTAGTAGAATTTTTGGTTTACAACGCAAAGTCATACGAATTATTTCAAATAAACAATACCGAGACGATGTTAGAGACACTTTTGTCTCTCTCAAAATCACGACATTTCCTTCATTGTATATATTACAATGTTCATTGGAAGGAAAAAGAGATAATAGCCATTCATTAAATAGAGATTTTCATGATTATCCTACTACGAGAGGCTGTGACATACGTGGAGACTTTCTACGCCTGGAATAGAGTAGGTTTAGTAGAAACTATTATATTTCTTAACAAGTTGCCGGTGACTATGAGATCACTTTCATTCGATAATTTCAAGAAAACCTTAAAAAAATTTTTGCTTGTGAACTCCTTTTACTCCACTGTTGAATTTTTAAATTGTCCGCTTACAGTAAATTCTTTTGAGTTGTAATTTTTAATTGTATTTGTGTTGTCTATACTTTTTTTATTTTTACACTAATTATTTGTAGCTTATGACATGTGGAAACTACTTTGTGAAACCAGGGCAAGCACGCAATAAATCTATTCTATTCTATTCTATTCTATCATGGAAGGCTGTACGTGATATATGCTGGAGTCACATTTAAAATAACAATGCTTTCCGGTGGAGCTCCAATCATCAATGGACTATTTTTTCCATCATTTTCCTTGGGAAAATGAGGAGAGGAGATATAAAGTAACCAGTCACACTTATAGCTAACATTAATGTGATTTTTCGTTAACTAAAGCTAACTTGTTAACTTGTTAACTTGCTTTTTTACTTAGTAGATCTAATTCTCTCATTTTTGTTGAGACTCTCATTTCATCATTTTTCTATTTTTTCAGGATGTAACTACAAATAAACACATTTTTGATTTTCCATGTATCCGTTATAAAAGACATTGCTCATAGCAAAATTTCACAATTCCATTAGATTCATTTCTTAGTAGATTGAAGTGTATAAAATGAAAAGTAATAATAGTAGAAAATTTCAGAGAATGTCTTGCTTCTGTTCCGAATCTGAAGATTTTTGACGTACTTCGAACTGTGCCTACACGTGTCAAAACAATTAAGAGTCTCTCATCCACAAAATATCCATTTTTAATTAGGTTTCGTCCATTACGATACGATGTGGGATACGAACAGCTCGACGAAAGACAACCTAAAAGCTAATTACAATTGTCAGACTGTGTGCTCTGAATTGTTAAATTATATAATTTCATACACGGGTAATAATATAAAAGTTCGCGCAAATCAACGAGCGTTTAATGTGATTCCATTCGACTTTCCGACTTTCTCATTTTCATCTTTCCTTTTCTTGTTAATTCGTTTAAATAACTTCGCAGATACGTTTCCGATGGATTATTGTCGCTGAATGATTAGTTGCGGATGTCTTTGTATTCTACGAGAACGTTTTACATCTAGAGAAAACGATGGGTTTTATTTGGACTGAACACGAGGAATTTTAACTGGTTTATTTTATTCGCAGAGTTTACTACGGGACAGTTATAGTTTATCCTCTCTGAGAAAACGAAGCTGGAAAACTTTAAGCGCTCAGTGTTTTAATCGATGTTAGTTTGAAATCTAAGACTAATTCATAATGTTCAAAAAACTGAAAAAGACGCTTCTATGGTAGATGGATCCAGGAAGAAAAGAATAATTTTAATTAATTATTAATTATTGATAATATGAGTGATAAACAAACAAAATACATTATGCAAGAAGCGAAGGGTGATTTATTATAGATTTTCATACTATCTCTTTTTTCAGAAATAGCTGCTAATGTAATATCTATTAACAATATATATCAAGCATGCTCTGCTTTCTTCATAATATTGTTTTGTTGCTCACTTTACTCTTATTTCAACCTCTGAAAATCAAACAATATTATAAAGTTGGTCAATTTTCTATCGTTGTTAGAAAAATCCTCTCTAAGTTATTATTTCTATTATAAAAGCATCTTTTGTTTTTCAAACTTTTATTTTTTCAGCCATCAAACCAATGGTGAAATAGTGATTTGTCTCTATATCATATTTTATATTACTAAAAAAGAATCATTGATTAAACTACACAAACATAAACAATTCAGTATAACAATTAAACCTACAGAAAATAACGAAAACATGAAATGTGAGCCAATCATGTCGGATAATTCTACGAGATCTCTGATTGTGCAAAAAAAATATACAGCGATATCCACCGGGACCGTCCGTTAAAAATTTTTTAAGTTCCAATTACAATATCAAGCTGAATTCCAATTGAAGTGAAATATTTTCGAAGTGATACAAGTTCCGGTTATACCGGAAGTGGGTCATCACTTTGTTATTTCAAATGGCAATCTACCTTTTTCATTATACATCTAGAACCGACATTTGAGCAAGGCATAAAATACCCAAGTTGTTGGCACTTACCTGTCATAACTTTTGACAGATTTAATTATTTTTGTTATAAACTCGATTTTTGAGGAACATTAAAAAAAATTGTAGCTCGTAGATCTTTTGCACTACAGACACAATTTTTGCTTGGGTGGATAGAAGAAGAAGCAAGGAATTTTTTAAGCAATCTACACATGTCAAATGTTTATTGCGTTGTTTTGTATGATTTTTTTGATTTGGCCTTTTTCAAACAGCAATAACTCAATTTTTTCAAATTGCACGTGCCAATTTTTATATCGCCATCAAATGAAGCGTCAAATTTCAGATGGAATTGTATAAGCATGTACTATACCCATCTCTTATAGTTCCGAAATAATTATAATTATTATATAGTAATTATAAATAATAAATAATCATTTATAACTCTCACCATCACTTTGAACATGATGGGAAGAAGTGCAACAGGGCGGTAGTTTTGGGGTAAGGACTTCTTTCCTTTCTTTGGGATCGGTTGAATTCTCGCTATTTTCCAGCTGCTCGGAAAAGTCTGGCTTTCATAAGAAAGCTGAAATAGACGGTTAAGAATGGGTGCCAGTTCGGGAGCACACTGTCTCAGGACGATTGGCGGTATTTCGTCTAGACCAACTGCCTTCTTGCAGTTCAGCTGCTCGAGAGCTTGTCTCACAGTGCGGTCTCTGAACTTGATTTTTGCCATGGAAGAATTTGTAGATGGAATGTTCGGTGGTATTGCGATAGATGAATCTAGCACAGAATTCTCTGAGAAGAGAGCAAAGAGATCGGTTGTACCTACATACTTATTTCAGAGCCAGTTGACCATGAGGAAGTGACTATAATAAAATGTCAGAAAAACACAAGTGTGAGCTCAGGAAATGTAACAGAGGAACCATACTAACTTGCGTATGATTCAATAAACGAGTGAAAGAACTCGTTTCCCTATAGCTATTGCACTAGCAATCGCTTGTCTGTTTATGTTGTGTTAGTGTTGTGTGTACATAAAGAGTACCAAAGCTTTTCTGCTTAGCAGCTTCATTCTCTCATTCCCACCCTTGCACTCCATGATTTCCAGACGGAGACAAGGGTGAAAGGATAGGGGTTTGGGATAGGAATCTGTAACAATGGAAAAAGGAAACCAGCAGAAAAATATTTCAACAATCATTCCTGAATCTTATATCTCTAAACTCATTTGAATCTAAGAAAAGATTTTACATAGCAAGCAAGGCCATAAAATGGAGATAATCAAAAAGTACATAACCTGCTTTTGATAATGAAAGGCAAGTCCATCGGTTCAACTATTACAATCTAATCTCCGAATGGAATAGTAGACAAAATAGTGAATCGTTATATTTTAATAATTCTTCACTGCAGAGTGATCATGGTTGAAATAATCCATCGCCACAAAATTTCGTAGAAACGAACTGATAATTGTCTTTACCTACATCCCGTTTTCGCTTTTTCGCTGGCCATTAAGAAGCAGTGCTGCTCTTGAAATTGTATGCATTTGCATTTTATGTATTATGCAAAAAGGATTCCACCGATGAAGATCTTGATGATAACGGATCATCCTCAATCATACATTCGAATTCTCATATTTTAAGTGGGATTTATTTCGGATCGTAGCGCGAATAAAATTGTTCCTCTTAGTCTCAATTAGAAGAATTCATTCTCGCATGACGGAAGGTAATTAGCGTAAGACTAATTCTGTTATTTTGCGAATTAGACGAGCAATGTTTACTGCAGAACTGTTACAAAAATACGTTGTGCTTATTCTACAAATGAATCTTCATTGTAATGGCTCTTGTATTATTGCCTTATAAAATTTCTGAAATATGTTGCTTCGATGTAAACTCAATACATTCGTTTCTCGTAATCTCTATACTTCAAAGATGCAGTTATCTTTTTCCTCCGCGTTCTATTCGCCCAACAAACAAATAAACGGTCTTTTGCAATCACGAACAATTCGATACGAAGTAGATCCAGATTCGCGTTCGCTTGTCGTCATTGAAACGGTTCAACTTTTGACGGACTTTCCCAAGTACAAATTACTACTATACTAATACGTTGGCGATCGAACACTTGTATGAGTAAATGCGGTACGTTCGAATCGAATTCTAACGGATCAAGAGCTAAGACACGCCCCAATATTGAATTGTTGTGAGTCAATTCTTCCATAAGTGTGTTAACCTGGTAAATTATGTCATTGTCAGTTCGAGAATGCGTGAGAAATTTTGATAGCAAGATGATGAACGTATTCTCTTGATGATGCCGTCAAGTTCGACAGTTGATCGATTGGTGTTGCGTGGATTGACTGTTGGAATTTATCCTTGAAATGCTAACTGATATCTTTATCAATATAATGATATTTATGTTATAAACCTGAAGAAATGTACAACAGGTTCATTTTTGGAGAGAAAAATTCTTTTGTTGCATCGGTTGATTTTCTATTGAAAAAATCTTTGACTTTTCGGGTTATCGACATGCTATTTCGCGTCACGCTGTGACGTGGTTAATGGTTTCGGGCGCAACGACCTATCTACACAAATATAAGTAATTGATTATGAGATAAGTTTTATTAAACCTTATCTTGATGTTATTAAATTGGAGATTATGATTGTGTATTTCGTGAAATATTTTCTTGGCAAAGAAATGCCAAACACTTAAGGGGTATTATCACTTCAGAATGACAAAATGGAAGGTTTGTTTAGAATTTTTTTAAAGAAATCTTCATTATGTATCAAAAAAAAACTTTTTACATGTTGTTATACATAATTTTTTTTTTTTTGGGCCGCAAGTAAGTTCTTCGTAGAATGTGGCGCTGATGGCGACGCTTCGAAAATGATTGGTTTTGCGGTTGTAGTGATACAGATCGAACGCGATATCTGAAATCAAAAAATCAAACAAGATTTTTAGAAACATTTATGCAGCTATATAACCTACCCCGGAAAATAAAAAAATTTCATTTCTGAGAAAATTACAAGCTTTCAAAAAAAAAGTTGAAAAAAAAGCTTTTTTTACTCGTTTCAACCCCTTAAAAAGAGGTTGAATCTTCGAATTGATTAATTTTCGAGATAGGTTATAAAGAGGTATAAATTATCAATAAAATAAGCCTAGTAACATCAAATTCTGACACTTCGTCGTGGCGCTAGCGCTGATACCGATTTGAAAAAACCTGTTTTGAGAAAAACGCATTCAAAGTTTCGGCTGCTAATTTTTTATGATAACATTAATATGAATGAAATTAATACCTGGCATTTGATCAATCAGCGATCCCTGCACCGTAAAGGAGCGCATAAGCCTGCTCAAATAATCCCTCCTGCTCAGCAGCGTCCTTTTTCCGTGCAAGTCTCGCTTCCTTCGACTGATCGGAACATCGCTTTTCAGCAATTTTGATGCGCAACTCATCTTTGTCGTGACAAAAGTCATGGGCATGAGGCCCAATGTCGAATCCCATCATCTTCATTAATTTCAAAATTGCTTTGGACCCCTCGTTGAAGACGCAGCAACTGATCCAGGCTGATAAATCGACAATTTGTTTTCGTTATTGTTTTGCTTGTTTTTTCCCAAACAGCGATCCAAAAGTTCACCTTTTGTCAAGTCTTCGAAAACAGGCTTCACGTATTCTTGCACAAGGTCACTAAGGGCGGTGTTTTATGGTTGAAGTTATTGCCCTCTTCGACGCTTTGTAGATACTTACACCAGCTCTTGTCGCAATACTGATGCTCTGGTTTTTCATCAGTTGAAATTCTATAATAAAATCGCGCCCAAATTGCATTTTTTCTGGCTTGCTTGTCATCGGGGTTGTTCTGAATGGCAAGACAATAAAACAAAGAAATTTCTTCCATAACTTCGCCAGTAAGTTCGGTTCTCTTTTCCTCGGGTGGAGTAGTTTTGCTTCGGCGTTTTAGCTGCAGGTTCTTCCTTTTCGTTTTTCGTTTCTTTGACATCCTTGAGCCTTCGAAACATTCTTTTCCCACGTGAAGGACGCATTCTAATTTTTCAATATTGAAGTCCTCGTACGGCTTACTTTCCAATAAGTTGGGAAACGTTTTTGAATCTCCATATCCAACGTAGCGAGCGTATTTTGAGCCATGCAAATTTTCCGAACGAAAATGTGAAATTGAAAATGCGGTTGGGTCCATCCGTTTTTAGTTTACTTCACATTTCTTACAGGTTTTTGACGAGACGAAGCCATCCAAAATTTTGCCTGTGTATTTTCCAATTAAAACGATATTTGTGCACTGGTTGAAGCGTCGACCTAGATCCATCATGGAACAGAACAAATTTATGCCATTGAGTCCAACCCCTAATAGGCGGAAAGTCAAAACCATTCCCCTGTTGATCTCATAAGTTTTATAGGTACTAGTGCAACAATTGACCAAACTCGGATGCTGACAAGAACATTGAATTTCAAGTTTGAAACCGAAGCCAATAGCACTTTTTCGTAAAAACTTAATATTACCATCACATTCACAACTTCAAAATATTTTCCAAGTGAGAAAATACTAAACTGAAAGCTAGGATCACATAGCCAAATTTGCTATCAAACCCGACATCTAAATCTCCGTCAGGGTCACTGGACCCCGCCAGTTTTTTAGCTGATGCACTCACGAAATTTTTTTCCAATTTTGAATTTCCAGAATGTTGATAACCTTTAAATTTACTTTTTTCATGAGAACTTTTACGTACGAGTACCGTTCTAGATTCTTTTTTAGTTGAATGATAACTTTTGTCCTGTTTCGGTGGCATTTTCGAAAAAATTTTATATTTCTGACATGTACAAAACTCAAAACCGTACTAATGAATATATTCCCAGTGAAACGGAACAATAGAAGGGATAAAAAAAACATCTGCCGTCGCTGCGTATTTTAAAGCGCCGGCGACGTGTGGCTCGGTTGAATATATATATATATATATATATATATATATATATATATATATATATATATATATATATATATATATATATATGGTCAAATATCTTCCGCGATAAACTTCGCGTGGAGTCTATATATGTAAATTTGAGACAAGACGAATTATTCAAAATCAATGAATAATCCCTCCTGACAAGAGCTAGTTTCCAAATCTGCCCGCCATGCACGCAGCCCCCAAGCGCCGCAATATATATATATATATAAAAACCGGTTTGAATTTTGACCTGAAATTTAAAAGTGATATTCTACAGGAATAAAGGAACACAAATATATAAAAAACAAAAATCGATTTTCCCAAAATTTTCAAGTGATAATACCACTCAAACGACAAATGTTTCTTTTACTTCATTTCAGAAGGCTAAGTAGTTTGGGTAGTGAATTTTCTTAACGAAACGGCTATAACGCGATAAAAATGCAGTCGGTGCCAAACAATCAACTGCAAGATTAATAAATTAGTTCCAGGATACTTTTGTGGCTAAAATAGATAAATTGATAACTACCACACAAAATATTCATTTTTCATCCTAGTTTATTGTATCTCCTTCAAAATTCGCGATAACACATTTACACCAACGAACAATGGCTTGGCAGCTGGGACTCTCGACAGGGTTGATATCGGAGATGATTTGAAAAAGGTCTTGCTCCGACCGAAGTATATCCAATCAACTATGTTCTTCCGACCAGTTTTTGAGTCGTGAATTGAGTCAGTTCATTTGAGAATTGAGAACGCTTTGTAAGATTCCCAACAGAGAGGTCACAATGGTTATGGGAGATCTTAACGCTAAAGTAGGAAACACTAATACAGATGACCATATCCGAAACATTGTCGGTAAATACGGAATCGGTGAGAGGAATGAAAGAGGGGACAGATTAATACAATTTGCTATTGACAATGAGTTCACAATCATGAACACTACTTTCACGAATCATATTAGAAAACTTTATACATGGAAAAGTCTAGGTGATAAGTTCCGAAACCAAATTGACTATATCATGATGAGAACTAGATGGAGATCTTCGGTAACAAACTGCAAGACCTATCCGGGAGCTTGTTGCGGTACAGACCATCAACTCTTAACAGCTAAAATACAGTTGAAACTCAAAACACCCGTGACGAGAAAGCCTGAAAAAAGATTGGTCGTAGGGCCTGGAAACAGCTTCCAAGACACTTTGAGGACAACTAAGCCAACTCTGATAGAAGAAACAACTCCGGAAGAAGAATGGACAGAAATAAAAACTGGATAAGAAACGCCGCAGAGACAGAACGTTCAAAACCTCCTCTCAAACGAAAACATTGGATCTCTGACTATACATTGAAACTGGTCGAAGAAAGAAGAAAAATTTCAAATAAAGGAAAGGTTGATACTAACAACAAGAAAGCCTTCAAAGAGATAAGCGATGAAATTAAGAGGTCATGTAAAAGAGATAAAAACGAGTATTTTTCCAACATATGCAAAGAAATAGAAGTTCATAGCCATTCTAACCAACCACGAGATCTTTTCGAAAAATTAAATACTTGACCGAGAATTCAAACCAAAAACATGGCCTATAGAAGATGAAAATGGTAAACTTGTTACAGACAGAGAAAAATAGCAGAGACTTGGAGGATCTATTGCGAGAAACTCTACGCCGAAAACGAGGAAATTAATGAACACGAAATAAAAGAATACGAAGAAGAACCTTTCATACTGCAGAGCGAAATTACGTCAGCTATCCATAAACTTAAAAATAACAAATTTCCAGGCAACGATAAAATAACATCCGAAATACTAAAAGGAATAGGAGAAGAGGGCACCCGAAGCCTACACCACTGTCATCAGAATTCAAGCCAAAGAGGGGAGTGAGGCAAGGGTGCATTCTTTCTCCTCAGTTATTCAACATATACACTGAATACATAATGAGAAAGGCATTAGACGGATGGAAGGGCGGCATACCAATTAACGGAAGATGTGTAAATAATCTGAGATTCGCGGATTATACAGTCCTCCTGGCAAAAAGTGAGGAAGAACTGACTGAGCTTGTTAGCAGAGTAGAGAGAGAGAGTACGGAACTTGGCTTGGAACTGAATGTTTCTAAAACAAAAATCATGATCGTGGACAGGATGAACAACAATCAACCAGAAAAAAAGCAAATTGATAGGTTTGATGTAGTGCAAGAATATCTTTATCTGGGATCCTTGATAACAAACGTAGGAAACGTAGAACGAGAGGTTAAACGTAGATGCGAACTAACCAAGGTAGCTACGAAAAAATGAATAAAATTTTGGCCGATCGAAATATCGCTATTTCCACTAAAACCAGGCTTATGAAGTGCCTCATCTTTCCAATTCTCACATACGGCTGCGAATCTTGGTCCTTCGAATGAGCGAAAGAAGAAAAATCGACGCGACAGAAATGATGTGTTGGAGAAAGATGCTTAACATCCCATGGACACAACGCCGAACGAATACATCGATTCTAAAGCAACTCCGCATAAAACAAAGACTTTCGAGTGCAATTCAACTCAAAATATTGAGATACTTCGGACACATCATGAGAAGAGGACCAGAGAATTTGGAAAAATCATTATTCAGGGAAAGTAGATGGAAAGAGAGGAAGAGGAAGGTCCCCAACACGATGGATGGATCAAATTACAGAAACAACAGGCCGACCCATACATTCTCTAGTTGTAATGGCACAGGATAGAAAGGAATGGAAAACTTTCATTGATGACATTTCATTAGTCGCTACATCCTCAGGAGAGGATAAAGAATGAAGAGAGAGATTTGAGAATTATTCAACATTATTAACAGCCTCAAAAATTCAAATTCTTACGGAGTTGATGGAATCACAGTTAACTTCCTTAAAAAAGCATCTATATGGCGTTTTCCGCAATATCCTGAAAATTGCTCGCGTAGTAATGCTCTTCAAGAGGGGAGACCCAACCTTAACTGGGAACTACAGACCAATCTCACTGCTCCCTGCTTTGTCTAAAGTATTTGAAAGGATAATATTTGAAAAAATGCTAACTTTCCTCAATGATCATAATATCTTAACAACCTGTCAACATGGCTTTCGAAGGGGTAAGTCGACTCAATCAGCCATTATGAGTTTCGTCAATTTCCTCCTTGAATGCACGAATGGGAATGAAAAATGTATTGCAGTCTTCATGGATCTCACTAAAGCTTTCGACTTGGTGGTGCACGCTATATTGCTAAATAAAATGTATTTTCTAGGATTTAGAGGAGCAATACATGACTTAATAAAATCATACTCATCCGACCGGATGCAGCTTGTTGAGACTCATGAAGTTAAATACTCTTTGCTCCACATACAGAGTGGTGTTCCGCAGGGTTTCGTTTTAGGACCTCTGTTATTTCTTTAATTTGTCAACTCAACGATATGCCTGATATTGTTGATGACCCTGGTAATTTGATTATGTTCGCTGACGATACTACATTGCTCGGTGCGGATCAGCAAACTCAAAAACGTTCAAAACTTACTCAATAAATTTTCTATCTGGTTTGATGCCCACAAGTTACTTTTGAACATACCAAAAACTGTTTTTATTAACTTTTCCCTTCAAAATTTTGGTTCAAACAATGCCTGTAGTCATCTATTGAGGGTAAAAAGTAAATCCATTCAGCAAGTTCAATCCACAAAGTTCCTAGGCATCACAATCGACAACAGACTAAACTGGCACGAACATGTTGACCAGCTGTGTAGTATCTTGTCTCCACTTTGTTTTGCATTGTACAGATTGAGACCAACGACCAACAGAGAATTATCTTTATATTTCGATCATGCATATTTTCGTTCTAGACTTAGTTACAGTATTATGTTTTGGGGTGCTTCTGGTTATTGTGACAAGGTTTTCAAATTACATAAAAGAGCCATTAGGAATATTGTGTGTATATTTAGGCGTACTTCATGTCGCAATTTTTTTCGTGAATTACATATCGATGGCTTGAGTGCAGAACGTCGTATCCCCCCAATCAGTAAATTTTACAGGAGGGTCAAAAAACTGAGTAACTACCAAGTTACTGCTTGAAAACCTTTTTTATTGATTCCTATTTCAAGTTATTAATTCCGGAGTAGGAGTAACTCATTTCTAGGCGTTTTTCTTTTTTTCTGTAAATTTTGGGGGTTACGACATTTTGCTGAATTATATGTCTAGGTATACGACAAAAATGCATTGATTTTGTTCCATTTGAAGAACATTTTCATTAAGTAAAAACAATAATATCAAAATAATAATTTATAGAAATTGTGAATTATCGTAAATTGCCTTCACTTCTGCTGATAAAACTTGAGTTAGTTCTTGCAGAACTAATCTAACCATCAGATTATAAAATTACCGGC
Source organism: Cryptolaemus montrouzieri (assembly GCA_013387265.2). Classification (NCBI taxonomy): domain Eukaryota; kingdom Metazoa; phylum Arthropoda; class Insecta; order Coleoptera; family Coccinellidae; genus Cryptolaemus; species Cryptolaemus montrouzieri. The sequence goes on from JABFTP020000144.1 coordinate 37,328,454, forward strand.
CTTTTCTCTTTATTTTGAGAGCAAACATTTTCCAAGTGGTTTATGATGCAGGTGGTGAAGATTGATTAAACCAGTTCACCTTCAGTCTCATTCCAACAGTATTTATGCAATGGTGATCAGCTAAATTGTAGATCGAAAAATTGCGCACTTGCAGCTTACATTTGATGTAAAGTTTACTTGCGAATAAAATGGGACAAAGTTTCACTGCCTGCACGTCCATAGCAACTACGTGGCAGTCTCCTCTAACCGCATTTTTTTTTACTTTTCTTGCCTTGCTTTTTCTTTTCGTATAATGTGCGCGTTATATTCCTCATCAGAAAGTTATCCCACTTCCTTATTCTGAATTGTATACTGGCGGCACATCGGTCACACTTGTGGTTATCGACGGTGGCGATATTTCGAAATGCCAATAAAGTTGGAACGAAACCTTTCAGCGGGGCCATCGGCCACCTCGTCAAATCATACTTTGAAGTAGTGATACTTTGGAAAATACAATATTTTGGCTTCATGAAATTCTGAAGGATTCAATTGGAATTAGAAAATCCAGAAATTGCACTGTCAACTTTAATGAATTATTGATTCATTATGAAAAAAGTAATAATATTCATTTATTATATTTAGTTAATGTTTTTGTTATTAATATTAATACTAATATTTAGTTTTCTAATATTACACATTGAAATAGTCTCGGAACTATTGGTTCTGATTCGATTGTAACAATTGTAAAGAAAATCTTGTCTGTAGTTCGAACACAAAGTAACATTTTCGTTTTTAAGGGATGATTATCTTTCTCTTTCGAACGACAATGTATCATTTTGCGTTCTTAATACACAAATAGTTATTGCTATAGTGAACACTAATGACCTTCTTTGTATAACATGCCATACGTGAACTCGAAGCGTATTCTTAAACATAAAGTTATTCCATGAAATTCAAAGAAAGGATCCTAGATCTTCGAAGCGAACACATTTTTATTTGTGTGTATAAAATGCAGAATGTATTCACTGATTGGATACATAATGATATTTACAAAAGACACGTTTTACATCTGCTACTCTTATTGTGTACATAACATGGTTCGTTTGTCAGACGCCTTCTCATGATAGGAATTCAATTCGTGATTACATCAACAAAGCATTCGTAGATGCATAGACTTTTCTTGCGGCAAGCCGTTCACCTGACCTAATATCCGCAGATTTTTATCTTTATGAATCAAAAGTTTTGCTGAAACAATTAGTGCATCATACAATTATTTATGCAAAATACTACCAAATACAACTTTGTTAATATTCGATTGACGGTTCAGGTCAAGTACGGATAGATCTGAGTGAATTGCCTCTTTAGTATCAGTTCAAGTACGGATAGCTCTGAGTGGATTGCCTCTTTAGTATATATAAAAATTTCTAAGTAAGATATATTTGTAGTATTCATTTGCTCTTGATAAAGATACTGTCTATCGAAAAGCGTCGAGCATTTAATAATATTTTTTTTAGTAGAAATCATCGTTTACTTTTTGTTAATATTGACTGTCATGTTCAAATTATTTTCTTTATTATTGAAAACGTTGAAAATTGAAATATAACCAAACTCTTCACCTTGTATGTTATTATACAGGGATATTCACCGGGACCGTTCCAATTACAATATCAAGCTGAAATTTTATACACGGCCAAAACTATCGATTTCCAATTAGAATTAAATATTTTCGAAGTGGTACCATTTCCGGTTATACCGGAAGTGGATCATCACTTTGTTATTTCAAATGGCAATCTACCTTTTTTATTATACATCTAGAACCGACATTTGAGCAAGGCATAAAATAGCCAAATTGTTGGCACTTATCTGTCAAAACTTTTGACAGATTTAATAATTTTTGTTATAAACTCGAATTTTGAGGAACATTTAAAAAAATTGTAGCTCGTAGATCTTTTGCACTCCAGACACAATTTTTACTTGGGTGGACAGAAGAAGGATCAAGGAATTTTTTAAGCAGTCTACATATGTCATATGTTTATTGCGTTGTTTTTTATGGTTTTTTCAATTTGGCCTTTTTCAAACAGCAATAACTCAATTTTTTCGAATGGCACGTGCCAATTTTTATATCGCCATCAGATGAAGCGTGAAAATTCAGATGGAATTGTATAAGCATGTACTATACCCATCTCTTATAGTTCCGAAATAATTTGGGAATATATTGAATTTTGATGATTTTGCAAGAACTAACAGAGAATGCTTTGAAATATTTGAATCAAGTAGCTGAACTGGCTACGCTCACCTGATAGGTGCCTAAAATTAATGTACTTGTCACTTCGTTCTTTTCGAATTAGATATTTCAACAAGAATTGTCGTTATTTCAGATTGAAAATATCCAAAAAATACAACACATTTGGAATAAAACCACTGGTTATTCAAACGAAAATATATTTAATCTTTTTTCAATTCATTTTAGAATGTCAAAAAGTAGTGGGTAGAAATTGCAGGCAATTCAATAACCAATTTCCAAATTTACCGTCTACGAGTAAAATAAAATTTCGAAGCATTAGAATCAATTTTCTACAATTCGGATGAATAAAAATTGTAGGAACTAAGGCGAAAACCAATCATCGAAGATAATTACATTGATACGAATAAATTATAGCAAACATCATAGGAGAAAACTACGATCTGAATAAATGTTCAATATGGGCCCCATTTTGCTGGATACATTTGACACGTCGTATACGAACATGATAAGTTGCCCACCTAGTTTTCTCAGGATCAATATTACGAAAAGCATGATGAATGCGCTCTAGTAACTCTTCTTTACTTCTTACAGGAATAAGATATACTTTACTCTTGATTTTGCCCCATAAATAAAAATCAAAGGGGGTCAGGTCCGAAGAACGCGGAGGCCATAAATTTGGTCCTTGATTACCCCACCATCTATCCTCGAACATTTCTGTTAGCTGCCGATCTACAGCTCGTGTTTTATCCATCCATTCGGTAATAGCAATCCCTCAGAATGTTAAGGGGTAATCAATCTCAAAAATTTGCTAATGTTCCTCTCTAAATTTCCAGGTATCTTTGTCCATTAAGATTTTCCTCATAAATGTGATAAGCCAACAAATCATTCATTAAAATTGCAAGAACGGTCACGCTGAATTTATTTCGGAATTCAATAACCTCAAGTAAATGTGGATTTTCTGTGGCCCAAAAATGTCGATTTCTCCTGTTGGTTATTCCACTTTCATCGAACTTGGCTGCATCAGACCATATAATTTTTTGCAGAATTGTCTCATCTTCTTGAAGCCGAATTAATAAATTTTCACAGAAATTTAGCCGCTTGGGAAGGTCAGTTGGTTTCAATTTTTGTAGTCTGATAAAAGAATACGGGTGCATGTTATGTTTCATAAAGATCCTTTGAATGGAAGTATAACTCAATCCAATATCCATTGATGCTGACTTAATCGACGCATGTGGGTTGGCACGAAAATACGCTAGCGTATTAATTTGATTGTCGTCGTCCTCGAGAATTGGTTTTCTTCTACTTTCTATGTATTTTGTTCCTCCAAATTGCAGAAAATTGCTTCTAATCCTTCGAAATTTTGTTTTACTCATAGGCGCCAAATTTGGAAATTGGTTATTGAATTGCCTGAAAGTTCTACCCACTACTTTTGACATTCGCCATGAATTAAAAAGAGATTAAACAGATCCTCGTTTGAATAATCAGCCATTTTATTATCAATCTGTTGTTTTTTAAAAATTTTCACTTCAAATTAGCAACAATTCTTGTTGAAATATCAAATTCGAATGAACGAAGTGACAAGTACATTAATTTTAGGCACCTGTCAGGTGAGCGTAGCCAGTTCAGCAGTTTGATTCAAATATTTCAAAGCATTCTCTGTTAGTTCTTGCAAAATCATCAAAATTCAATATATTCCCAAATTATTTCGGAACTATATGAGATGGGTATAGTACATGCTGATACAATTCCATCTGAAATTGGATGGCGATATAAAAATTGGCACGTGCCATTTGACAAAATTGAGTTATTGCTGTTTGAAAAAGGCCAAATTGAAAAAATCATACAAAACAACGCAATAAACATTTGTCATGTGTAGACTGCTTAAAAAATTCCTTGATCCTTCTTCTATCCACCCAAGCAAAAATTGTGTCTGTAGTGCAAAAGATTTACGAGCTACAATTTTTTTTAAATGTTCCTCAAAAATCGAGTTTATAACAAAAATAATTAAATCTGTCATTTGAAATAACAAAGTGATGACCCACTTCCGGTATAACCGGAAATGGTATAACTTCGGAAATATATCACTTCAATTTTAAATCGCTAGTTATGGCCGCGTATAAAATTTCAGCTTGATATTGTAATTGGAACTCAAAAAGTTTTTAACGGACGGTCCCGGTGGATATCCCTGTATATAAATCATGGTACAGTATAGATTCGGTTCATTCATTGAAATTCAATTTTTTTATACCTATAGTATTCCTACAAATTCATACGAATCACCGTTTGAATCCAAAAACGAAACCTATCTTCTCATACTTTGTTTTTTATTGTTCGCGAAAACAGATGGAATAGACCTAGTGATTCTAAAACGCAAACCACGCTCGCGAATTCAAATCGACTTTAGAAACGTGACCGATCTTGAATCGTGTGATATAACACGATTCCTAGAAGTGAAAGAGATAGAAGAATAGAGAGAAGGTGCAGCGGTGGTTCGTAAGAAAAATGCTATTTAACCACCGACGAGCTTGCAGTTCACCTTGACGTAACTCTGGCTTTAGTAGGTGAAGTGAGAAGAACTTTCTTGACCAGTGCACCGGCTGGGAGCCGCTGGTATTCTGTGGGAGGATAGAGGAATCTACTTGTCTCCATGACAATCTTAAATCGTTCTCGTCGATTTCTTAAGCAGATAGTCTTGTCATTATATACTGACGTGATATAATTACTCATTTCATATTATATTCTTTGAAATGAAAGTTGCGTCAATATTCTCATCAGACGTTCTTAACGGTTTGATCTTATCTCTTTATGCAACTGAGTATTAAATGTGGTTTTCAATCCAGATTTGGAAATCATGTCCAGCATCATACATATGTTTGAAGGTATTAATATCGTAAATATTGAACAGTAGGTCGTTACTTGATGCAAATCCTTTTCAAATGATAAATAAAAGAAAATTTGATTTACACTTATTTACTATATTTCTAACGCATTTCGACGACACTTCGCATTCATCAAACGAATAAAATACAAGGTGTTACATAATAGTATGTCACAACTTGTGGGGGTAAATCTACGTACAATTTTAAGAAAAAAAGTTTATATAAACATAGGTCCGTAAAAGCTTCGTTACGGAGCTACAGGGTGTTGAAATTTTTGGAAAAAATTGTTCTTTTCTTCAAAACTCCTGCAGTTTTTGAGATATTCAGCCGACATTTGGAATGCGTGCTATTTTTTACAGTCTCCAGCATTACACGTCCTAGATGATAACTGAAATTCACAAGGTGTTTTCTTTTCCGAGGCCATGTCTCATTTTGCCCTTTCAAACTGTTTTGCAATACGTCACTGATCAGCGTACAATCAATTTTCGTCATCTTCGTTCAATTTGGAAACTTTTTTGATGCTTGTAATTTTTTCGTATCTCCAACCGTTTTCGAGTGAACTTTTATTGAATTTGAATTATTTGAATTGTATGTTATTCGCTAAATCAAAAAAAAAATTAATAGAAATACTCGATAGGTATGCCCAAAATTTGCATTCATTTTGATAGCTGGTCTTCTGAGACTCAACTTATACTTATTCAATATTAAAATTAAAAAAAAATTAAGTTCAGTGTTCACTGGAGTGGTATAAACTAAAATTTTGAGATATCCCCATAGGAAAAAGTCTGAACTATTTAAGTCTGGGGACCTAGGGCATAGTTCTGGTCCACCCCGACCTATCCATCGGTTGTTGAATGTATTATTCAAGAATTACCTAGCTTCTTCACTAAAATGTGCTGGTGCTCTGTCATGCATGAAGCACATTATGTTTCTCACCAAAAGTGACGCAATAAAGGTAAGTCCTCAAAAAATTGCCGATGAGCGGGACCGTTTAGTCTGTTAGGCAAAAAAAATGGCCCAATCAAATAATTTCCAATTATTCCCACCCATACATTTATTGAGAATTGTTCTTGATGATGAGATTCTTCAATCAAGTGGGGGTTTTCATCAGCCCAATAATGATTATTGTGAAAATTTGTGATAGCAGTTCTCGAAAAGTTAGCTTCGCCTGTGAACATTATTTCACTATCAAAATGAGCATTTTCGCTAATTTTATCTGAGAACCATCGGCAGAAATTCAGTCTTGAAGGAAAATCTCGAGGGAGTAGAGTTTGGACGCGTTGAATATGAAGCGGGTACGATAAAATGTCGTGGAGAATCCTCCAATATAATTCAAAACTGCTTCCTCAATATCTGGAGTTCTCATAGTTTGAGTTGCACCTTTTAAATGATTATTTGAAGTAAAAGTACCAGTTTCCCTCAACCTTCTGTGGATATTTGAAAATGTTCCAATGTCTGGTGTTACTCGATTTGGAAAGCGCATCTGATATAATTGCCTAGCTTCTGTTGTGTTTCCGTCAGGCAGACCGTACATGTAATGGATATCAGCCAATTCGGCGTTAGTTGAATTAGCCATTTTTTCTTACATCCTCATAAATTGAGTTGCATTTTTTAAATGGTTTTTTCTTATTATTAACTCTCGGCTACAGAGGTCATTGACATTACATAATGCATGTCTACTATATTAGATAATCATGTTTAAATAAAAGAGGAATATAAATAAGTTTATCAAATACGGTTATACAGTTGCGTTGCCTCGAGGAATTTCAGTAATTCATCAAAGTTTTGTGAGTTGCTGTGGATGTCTGCTATTGACCCTTCATTTTTCTGCATTTATCGCTCTTCTTGATTTGATTTGCATGTCGTGAGGATATGCTTTACGGTGGGGTATCTTCCAGGGCAGGACTCACATAGTGGTTGCGGTTGATAGGTCATCAGGTGTTCATGAGTCAATCTCGTGGGTCCAGTGCGTAGACGTCGAATGATCACTTTTTATTTTCTGGCTTGTGTGGTAGTTTTGTGGAGGGCACTGAGGGTTTAGGTTATTTCGTGCAGTTTGTTCTGTGATGAGTTCAACTCACGCTGCCATTTTCTGTTAATGATATTTCCTTTTGAATGATTATTTGCAGTAAAAGTTAGTTCCCCTCAACCTTCTGTGGATATTTGAAAATGTTCGCATGTCTGGTGTTACTCGATTTGGAAAGCGCACCTGATATTATCCCTTAGTTTCTGTTGTGTTTCCGTCAGCCAGACCGTACATTTAATGGATGTCAACCAATTTCTTACAGTAATAACTTCAAAAGTCTTGAAACTAATCGTTAATTTAATAAATAATACGAGCAGACATTGGTTCAACTTTAGCAATTGTCAAAATAAATAAATAAATGAAAAAATCAAAGGCTACTAGTCATTTTTCAATTGAAAGAGCTTTCAATTCAGCGGAAGCATACAATCGTTTAATAATTTTTTGCTCGAGAACGGTTGGAGATACGAAAACATTACAGGTATAAAAAATTTTCTAAATTGAACGAAGATTCAGATTTTATATATAATTTACAACATAAGATTATTAGTGGGTACTCTAGGCTAATTCACCGTAACCCTTCCGAACATTTTCAGCGATTCGGTACGCGAAATTTCATATGCAATACAATATTTGGGACAAATTCTTTGTTCGATATTTTTATCCAATTAAAAATCGTAAAACACTCTTGTAGCACTGTAAACAAACCAAATGACAGATCGAGTTCAAATTTCGCTTCAGTAGAGAAAACAGTTGTGCCAATTAAGCAACAACAAAATTTTTATCAATCGTTTCAAGCCAATTTCTTAAATAATCAATTCCTAGTACTTTTCTGTCAGAATGTAAATGTCAAATTAATATTTTCTCTGATGTGATACCCTGTATTTCTACTATGGGGCCTTGCAGAACTCAGAGAGAATGCTCCTCTCTGAAAATAAAAAAGTTCTAATTTAAAAAAAAATTCGATTACGTGATATTTTGAAAAAAAATCTAGCTAAAGATAAAAAATGAACTGTCCGATCCTAAACTGAAGTGAAAAAATTATGAATTTTATTCCATACTTTACTGTCGCACTGAATATACGGTTATATTCAGTGCGACAGTAAAGTATGGAACATAGTATAAAACGTAGTTGCTTCCTGGCATGTACACGTTTAAATCCTCTCAGCTGACAAAGGATTTTAATGCGGTTTCCATCAATAGACAGAGCGATTCATAGGGAAGTTTTATGGGCATCATACATACATATTTTAGTACGGAAAAGTCGAGAATTCCAATGATCTGCTATGTGATGCCGTAAAAATTATATTTTAGTGCACTTATGTTGCAAACGCTAAACCTTACAAAATAGATCAAAATAATATACTACAAAATTAAATATCTCAAGATTAGAGATCAACGAAAAGTCTATATCCTAAGGATAACCTGCAGTAAAAATTCATTCATTTAAAAATTATAGAAGAATAATGGGCTAATTACGCTATTTTATTATATACAGAATTATTTCTTATCCAACTAAATACGTTAGATTCGTTGTGCATTTAGAGTAGATCGAAATTGCCTCTTACAGCAAATCATTGAAATTAATATCTCAGAAGATATCAGATCTTTAAAATTTGAAGGCAGAACGGCCGTACGCCTGTTACTGGCAGTGGTCACTCCACGCTGACACATAAGTATCCGAGCTGCACTCATGTGAAGCCAGGTAGTTAGGAAAGATATTCCATAAGTACCGTTTTCAACTTTTCAACTAAAATAATGCCGCTACACGTGTAATTGTGATTCTTCTACGAAATATCGATCTACGTTGCCCAGTCAATGATAAATCATTAAAACTAATTAAAAATGAAAATTTGATGGATAAGATGCTCAGCAATTCCATTGATTTCAGAAGCCATGCTCGCATTTTCCTTTGTGACTTACATCTACAATGATCTGCAAGGCTCGGGAGAATCGCTATGTTGTATATTTATATATTTATAAAATAGACCCGTACAAAATTTGATTGTTTGGTTGACCTAGTTTCTCAACACAGAAAAAGAGAACAATGATAATGTATGAATGAGTGAAGTTCCAAGAATTATGATGAGAAAAAGGTTCGACATCATCGACATGATGCCGAAAACTTCAATAATACCAGTAGCGTAGTCAGTTTATTCTGCTAATTGTACGGATATTCAGATTTAGATATACATATTTTGGCAGGCTTTTCATTGAGAAAAAATTAGGTAGCTAGTCTGGTTCGCAATTACTTATAGGTGACTTATGTTCTATAACGGACCCCTTGTGATGTTGATGTTGATGTGCGGAATGGATAAGTCAATAGGCGTAAACACATTCGTCTCAAAAGTTTTGTAAACACAGTGAAAAATTATCGATAGAATCCTGCACTTTGATGCAGGCAGTAGATTATTATACAAGATGACAATTTTTTATGATTATATTGCAAAAATGAAGGAATATATTGAAAATTAGTCAGCTAAGGTCATCAACTGATATCACAAAACAATTGCTGTATGGGATTACCGAATTCTCATGGGATAATTCCAATGGATTAGTATTGATGTGCGTAATTTAGTATGAATCTAGTTTAAAAGTTCCAAGGAGTATGACAACCATTGATCAGATAAGTTGAAATCGTTATTTATATCATCATTAGGGTTGACATCGAATATTACTATTTCGATTATAACCTCAATGACAGTTTAAGGATCTCACATTTTTCGTTATTTTCCTATATATTCGACACTTTTCGACCAATTTTGTGGATGTATATTTTCAATGAATTTCCCAACGAAAAATTTCAGTTCTTTCATTTGAATTTGGGAGGCTTTTACTTGGTAAAATTCCATTATCAATAATAAAAATCAAGTACTGTGTTTTAAGGAATTTTACTTAATAATTGCGATTCGTAACGCGTTTCACTCCACCGTAGCTTCTTCAGACGAATGAAGAAGCTACGGTGTAGTGAAACGCGTTACGAATCGCAATTATTAAGTAAAATTCCTTAAAACACAGTATTTGTTTTTTATTATTCAGTTCTTTCAACTTGAAGTCGTAATTTCTCGGTACTTCACTTTTGATTTGCGCCTATATCTCTTTTGAATTGTGGAGGCCGTTACTTGATGTAGATCCATGATATAAATGAGATAAAAAACACAAGGTTTAACTTTAATCTACACTTTATTTGAAAAAAATTCGACGACGTTTCGCTGACACAGCAGCTTTATCAAGAATGAAAAACAGAATGAAGAGTATGGTATTATAAACAAATCGTAGAACAATTTGGATGAATAACAGGAAAATCCACACCGAGCCATTGTACAGTTAGTATGAAAGGTAATAAAAACTAATTAAACAAGTTAAGTAGGGGTGAATAATTCACATCTACCTGTTCATTCAAAAGCTTGTCCGAATGTTTGTATCTATTTATTTCTAATGCTTCTAGGAGATCTAATTTTGAACTTTTTGATTTTATATGTAATATGTCAAAGTTTTTATTGAATGAATGGTTTTCTTTTATTAGGTGGTTTGAATAATTTGAATCAGATTTATTTTTATCGAAGCTACGTTTATGTTCAGATGTTCTTATGCCAAAACGCCTATAGGTCCTACCGATATAAATTTTATCACAAGAACCGCAATTGAGTTTATAGATTCTTGATTTACTTGATTTTTCAACACGAGATTTATTATTTTTAATATGTTTACCTAAGTTATTAGAAGTTTTGAAAGTTATATTAAGATTTTGTTTGACGAGAAAGGATTTAATATTTGTACTTGCAGAACCGCAGAATGTTAAACTGTTGAATATTAAAGTTAAACCTTGTGTTTTTATCTCATTTATAGCCTATATCTCTATCGGATTTAATTTAATGGCAAGGTGGTCTTCGAGCAATAATATCTCTTTTATAATCAACTTCGTCAAAAGACTATTTATTGTCTTCATCTCTGTATATTTCTGCTATATTTAATACTTCTGTTTTCAACAGGTTATTTCGCTATACACTGTGACAAAAAAGAATCCGGAAATTTGGAATGTAACGCCACAATCTCAATCTATATTTATTGAATCTCTTTTAGGGATGGCCTCTAGCTCTTCTGCGAATTTTCTTTAATGACATCTATGGAAACAAATCTGGTTCCCCGGAGCAGCAATTTCAGTCTGGTGAAAAGAAAAAAGTCATACGAAGCTAGATCAGACGAATAAGGCGGCTGCTCGATGGTATTTATTGAGTGTTTGGTCTTGAAGTCGTTGATAACCATGGCTCGATGAGATGGTGCGTTATCGTCATGCAAAATCCACGAATTGTTTTGCCATAAATCTGGCCGTTTATGGCGAATATTTTCACTCAAAACGGTTAAATAGAAACCCTTATTGACCGTTTGACCTTGCGGAACGAATTCATGATGAACAACACCTCGAATATCAAACAGAACAGCATCGTCTTCTTTTTCGAACGACTTTGGCGAGGTTTTTTCGGTTTTGGCTCATTTTTTCCACCCATTCCGATGATTGTTGGCTCGTTAGTGTGTCGTATTCATAGGCCCATGTCTCGTCACCAGTTATGATCCGTCCCATAAACGTGGGATCAGAATTCGCACGATCCAGCATGTCGGAAGCTACCTGCATCCGGTATTGTTTTTGAAGAAAATTCAGCTCTATCGGAACGAGCCGGGTGGCGACGCGCCGCATGCCCAATTGGTTCACCAAAATCAAACGAGCGGTTTCACGAGAGATGTTGCGAACACGAGCTATCTCTGTAACACTGGCATGGCAATTTTCGAGCAGGTCGACTGGTTTCAATAGCTGTCGTAAACAAACTAGTTGACTCCTGTTTGTCATAATAATTGATGGCAGTCCTACCAACATACAGAAACTCGAAATACTCAAAAATACTCAACGCGGGCAATTTAAATGAGGATTTCCGCATACTTTTTTGTCACAGAGTATATGTTTTCAACTAAAAGCCAGTTTGTTATGTTTTATCTTGTGGATGATTATTTTTCCTAACATCGACTGTATTATATATTCGTGGCATTGTCCATTGCTACTACAGACCTAGGCTCAATTTTGGATAGGATATTCGAAAACCTTTTTTTGATTTCCAGTATTTTCCGGTTGAAATAAGTGTAGTCGGCCCTCAAGGTCAAGGACGACCTTGATCAAAAGACCGTTATTTAAGATTTCCTCGATGAGACAACGGTTCGCTACTGCTATGCACCTTCAAATGCAGCTTCAACAGAACTGTGGAGTGCAAATTACCACTGAAACGATACTACAGCGTCTCAGGGAATGGCCTCGTATCTTAGTTCGAGACTCAGCTCTAACCGCAGCACATGGAAACACCCAATTGAATTTTGCCAGGGAACATGTCAATTGGTTGGAAGCCGACTGGAAGTTTACATCAGAGTCGAGATTTTGTCTTTCTTATTCTCTAATGACAAGTCGAAATGGGAGATATGCCCAGTGCAATTTTTCACCTATCTATGATTTTGGTGGAGATTCAAACATGGTGTGGAGAGGAATTTCCTTGAACGTCCTCACTGATTTGGTAAACAATGCAACCCTGAATGGTCAGATGTCGTTACAGATATTTTAGAAGATCATATTGTATTGTACTATTTGCGGTAAACATGGGTGAAAACTTAAACTGTTGGCTTTGGGTAATTATGAAGAGTTGTCGATTTTAGAATATCCAAATGTAGCAAAATACACTATTCCAAAAAATTATTGCAGCACCGCATGAATATTGAATTCCTGTACTTTCATCAAGGCAGCAGATGATTTTATGACTTTTTTTGTCAGATCAGATATGATATGGTTTGAGTTATGTCCAACAGATTATTTCGTTTTTTCTTCCTTTTATTGTATTGACCCGTTTGCTGAACTCATTATTCAGAGTTGTGTGGATGTGATATCAGTGATTTTTCCTCAATTTATTGATCATGGAAGGCATCTTAACCGGGATGAATATGTCCGAGCCATAACGATGACTCAAGAGAATTTGAACTATCGTGAATTAGCATGAGGACTTGACCTTGCTCATACTAGGATTTCTCGCGTGAATTAGCGATTGCAAGAATTGAATGATCAAGCGAGATGACCTGGAAGAGGCAGAAAACGCTGTAATTCTGATGTATTTTTCTCCATGCAGTTTTTGTATTTCTTGTGGCGAATATACCTTTATATAGTATTATGAATATATCACGTTGCATCTGCGTATTTTGGAATGAATATCTGCAATCTACAGAAGCAATGGCTGCCTGATACTGTATGCTGAAATTTTGTTTCCTCTTTGCTAAAACGGTCAAGTGATCTTCAACTGCTGTTCCACACACCCATGATTGGGCGGGAACCTTATAATAATTCGACGTTGTCCTCTGCTCAGAGGTCTCTTAAATAATTTGATCAAGCACCAGTGCCAGTACCATTGACATCACCAATATCTTTTGAATCTGACAACATGAAAATTGAAGGAGAAAATCATCAGAATCCGAAGAAAATTTAGTTTATTGTAAAAATGATCAAGGTCTTACGCCAAAGATGGGTTTACAATAATTTAAATTAGGTCATTGGCGTCTTTTGATTGATAGTAGTAGAAGAATTATCAAGTGTTCACTGTTACAGTACGTAAATGAGTATGGTATAGCCAAAACATATTCAACTTCTGTGAAAGAACCATTTTGAAGGAAATAGTTTTTTAGCGTCAAAAAATCTGAAATATGAAGAGCATTGCTGAATATTTTGTGTAGATTTGGAAATTTTTTTTTTGGAGAACGGACTATACTAAATACCTGTGTTTCATATATTCATGTATTCATATATTCATGGTACAGCCGCAACAAAAATAACCATTTAACCGAATTGATGTTGCCACTAAGAAGTGGGTAATTTGTTAGTGAGCAAAGTGTAATAAATCCAATCCACCACTTTATATAAACTTTGGTATTATGACTCCTTAATGAAGAATGTTTTGCTTATATGTCGATAAAATTTAGTGGACTGAGCAAGGAAAATGCGAAAGCAGGCATTTTCATGCATCATAAATAGAACAACTTATAGAACACTCAAATTTTTCGGAATTTAAATATTAGGAAAATTGTATGAAAAAATAGTTCTCCTAAACCATAGTACACACAACCAAATTTATATGGTATCATCCGATAGTTTGAATATTACCTCAAGGATTTTGGAAATTTCGAAGGATTGTTAGAATTGATCCTTTCTGAGATGTTTCAATTAAAAATGAAATGAATTAAGGTTTATTTTAAGAAAGAAACCAATAAAAGAAAATAAGAGACTCTTTCCACATGTAGTAAAAAAATTGAAAATTGTTTTCTTACGGAGTAGGTGTTTTTTCTTTACCTCAGTCGCTTGTACTATCCCTCTTGCCTTGATACAATACTGAATCTGTCTAGGCCTTCTCTGGATTAGGTTTTCGACCACCTCTGGGGTGATATTCTGCCACCGTTCTGTGGCGGCTTGGATGAGCTGGTGTGGGGTTCTTGGATCATCCTAGCGCGATCTAATTTTCCTTTTAAGATTACAAAAAGCGATTTCCTATGTTTCAAGATGATGTCGCGTGAGGTAGCTGGTATGCGGAGGAGCATTATCTTGCATAAAATTGAAATTCTCACCATGAGCACCTCGTCAGAGTCTCACTAAGGGCTCCAGCACTTACACTTGTAGGAAAAGGAATCAAATCTGTTTTGCCTCCCAGCTTAATGCCACCCCAAATCATCAGACTGTCTCCTTGGTATTTCGGAATTTGTCTTGCTGCTCGTAGTCTAGATTGTCTTCCACGACCCCTTAAAACCGAACCGGCGGTCATCTATTCGATCACCAATTTTGGTCTCATCCGAAAAAAGAACATGTTGCCAATTCTCAATATTCCAATTTTGGTGCTTGATACACCAATTGAGTTTGTTGATTTTTTGTTTTCTGGTTAGCTCTAAAATGCTTAAGGGCCTTCTGCTGTATAAACCCCTTGAGCGAAGTCTCTGACGTATCGTTCTGACTGATACATTGATGCCTGTTGGTTCCAGAAATTGCCATGGAGTATGGAGTGCGACGCACTAGGGTCTCTTCTTGCAATTTGGCACAAAAAGCGGTCTTGTTCATCAGAATTGATCGTCCTACGACTTCTTCTAGGCCTATTTTGCAGAGATTGTAGCTCCACGTATCGGGTATAGGTTTTTGAAATCACCCCCTGTGATACCCCCATTGTGGCCGCTATACCCCTCTGTGTCACCCTTCTTCAACGAGAGCAAATATTCGACCCCTCTGCACATCAGACAATCCAACTGAGTACAATATCCCGAACATATTGTGATAATTCAACATTTCTTATCATACTATCCAGTTTTTTACAACAAAAAACTTCAACAAGTAGTCAAAGACCTTAGGGTTAAAAACTATCAATGATTTGAAATACCGAGTGATTCCATATAAATTTGGTTGTGTGTAATTCAAATAAAGTGTGTACAAAAATCATACTTCTGTAATAGATTTTTGGACTGAAAATCTTAAAACAAGACCTGCTTGAAAAACATGGTTGTTTTCGTAACCAATTCACTTCATTTGTCCTCAAACAAGTGAAAACACTCTGGAAAAATTTTCAGTAGTAACCAACCGTTCGTGTTAGGTCTATTTTAACAATAGAAACTCGGTTCCTGAATACAGAACGGAGATTCTGACGCCAAAACAAATTCATCTTTCTTTCAGAATAGAATGTTAGAGCAAACCGCCTCGTTTCAATTGTAAGTAGATATTAATGATAAATCTGATAACTAAATGCGAACCATACTATAGAGTATAGTGGAATATTCAAATTATTTCACTTGAAAATTAAATTGTTGTTGAAAATGGTTTTTGGCATTGTTTTTCTTAAGGAGAGATAATTCCGAAAGAAATAATCTATCTATATATTATAATATTTAAGAGGATTGTACTTATGTTGAAAGTTTTTGATGTTTAAGAACAATTTCTTCGGGAAATAGTTAAGTGGCAGTTCTGATCCGCTACTATCAAGGTAGTAGTCATCGATCCTCGGTGGTGACGCTAATAATAGTGAAGAAATCTAGAAAATGGCGTTTAAAATAGACTAGTGAAACTAAAGACACTGTTGGCATTTGAAAAAGTGCATTATGAACATAATCAAATTGATTTATGGCTATGAAACGTGTTTCCACGTTGTTTTATCAATGATTTAATCAAAATCACACCTGAAACAAAATAAACGTATCGAAACTAAAAGGGAGAATCAGTTTTTGAAAAAGCTCTGCCATTTCTGCTAGCTTGTGACTCAAGTTTTTCAGGTTCCGCGATATATACTCTCTGTTGTTTATTTTGTAAACATTAGGCGATACGCCACTGAACTACGACGTACACACAATTTGGCTGAACGGCCGCGGGCGTCAATGAGTTGGGCAATTGGCCGATCGAATTTGGTTGGGACCCGTTAAGAGTCAATGAACGTGCTGGTTAAGAAGTCGTCGCGCCGAATACAAATTGTACCCAGATCCGAGTCAGGTGGACTTGTACGGTCGATTATTCATTCGAATTGCATCAATGCCCTCTGTAACCTGATTTTGCCAAACGTCGGTCGCATATTTTATCTCGACTCTTTCGGGCACAGGTGTACGCGATAAAGAACGCGGAAATAGGAGACCTGAGGACCGTATTTACCCATATCTTTCGGGATTTCTTCTTATTTCGAGAATAATAATCCGATTCTTGTTATAATAATAATAATAATAATTTATTGCATCTATTGCAAAGGAATTATCATACAATCTCCCACCTGCTGTATATGGATGACATCCAATTATATGCTTCGAACAAGAAGCAATTGAATGATTTGCTGAAAACTGTCAGTGAGTTCTCGGCAGATGTTCATATGAAATTCGGGATTGAAAAATGTGAGACCCTGAACATTCAAAGAAGGAAGGTCATAGATGGTGAAACACAACTTCCAAACAGTGATATTATACAGTGCATGAGAGATGGCGAAACATACAAATATCTGGGATACTAACAAGCCAGATTGCTAGACCAAAAACAACAAAGGAGAAGATTCGTTCAGAATACAGTCAGCGTCTGAAGACTGTGCTGAAATCAGTGTTGAACTCGGGTAATTTAGTCAAGGCAATTAACACCTACGCCATTCCAGTGTTGCTTTACTCATTTGGAATAATCAGATGGACTAAGACAGAACTGGATGATATTCAAAGGCAGACTCGAACGATGCTGACGAAGTACAACAATCATCATCCAAAATCGTCTGTGATACGAACAACTTTGAAGCGGGAAGAAGAAGGACGCGGATTAATAGATGTTGTCAATTTACACACCGAACAGATAAAAAATCTCAGAGAATTCTTCTCTGTAAAAGCTTTCACTTCTGACCTCCATAGAGTGGTATCGTTGGCTGATAGGGGATATACACCACTAAATCTTGCTACCAGAGATGACCTGCTGAATCTACCGTTCCTATGAGATACTGAAAAACAAGAGCAATGGTCAAGAAAGGAATTGCATGGACGACATCACCATGATATTAATCAACCACACATCGACAAAGAAGCCTCCAACAAATGGTTGATGAAAGGAGAATTATTCGCAGAAACAGAGGGATTCCTTATGGCCATCCAAGACCAAGTGATCGCTACAAACAATTACAAAAAATTTATAATGAAGGACGGAACATTACAAACAGATAAGTGCAGAAAATGCCATATAAGATTGGAGACTATACAGCATATTACGTCCGGATGCGAACAACTGGCCAATACGGAGTATCTTCACAGGCATAATCAAGTGTGCAACATTACCCACCAGAAACTTGCACACAAGTACGGACTTCTGAACACCTTCCAGCCATATTACAAGTATCAGCCGGAGCCCGTATTGGAAAATGACTCTATCAGATTATACTACGATAGGCCTGTTATCACTGACAGAATGGTGACGAATAATAGGCAGGACAAAGTGGTGTATGATAAGAGAGCCAGAAGAGCAATGCTGGTGGATGTCGCCATACCGAATAATAACAACGTGCTGAACAAGTTCCAGGAGAAAATTTCCAAATACACAGACCTTGCTATTGAGATCAAGCAGATGTGGCACCTCGATAAAATAGATATTGTTCCTGTCATCGTATCCTCGACTGGTTTATTACCCAAAACTTTGCATGATAGCCTTAAGAAGTTAGAATTGCATAAGAATACCTATGTAGAAATGCAAAAAGTTGTAATTCTTAATACATATAGGATAGTTAGGAAATTAATGTCAAGTATATTGTAATCGAGCCTATTCCCTTTGATTTCTAAATCTGGGAAAGGTAAATTATATCCCGCTACTAGCTGAGATAGTACACAAGTCCACGATAATAAATTTTGCATTATATTGAAATTACACAATACAATGAAGTGAAAAACCTCACATAAGCCATAGGCTTGTTGTGGGAGATATCATAATTTTTACACATATTTTGAATGAAATTCAACATGAGATTATAACAATATTACATCCACTAAAACTATTTCAAATTCTCGACGCAGAATACGACACAATAATTAGATATCGTAAGGTACAACCAGAACAACAGGGCGCAGATCACCTACAAGTAACATCATTATTTACATCTA
Source organism: Cryptolaemus montrouzieri (assembly GCA_013387265.2). NCBI lineage: Eukaryota > Metazoa > Arthropoda > Insecta > Coleoptera > Coccinellidae > Cryptolaemus > Cryptolaemus montrouzieri. The sequence goes on from JABFTP020000144.1 coordinate 37,347,232, forward strand.
TGTAATATCAGATAGTATCTCTCTATGTTGATGTTATCCATTTTCTCAAAGAGATTTTGAACTTTTTGAGATTCACGATGCATTTGAGGTACGAAGGAATCTTTTTGTACAATCGCGGTGCAAGGTAATGGAAGCTTCTTTGACTAAAAGTCTTTTCCATTTTTGGAATGTAAAGCGAAAATAGTCCATATCTTATATTTTTTACGTTTGCAGATATACTCTGATTTAATATATTAACTTTTAGATTATTTATGATAGAATAGCAGAATAACTGGTACACGTCCCATGAACCAAATTATTCGTAAAGAAGTATGCTGGGATATTGAATTTCTTTTTTATATATAATTTTGAGTAACCACTTTTATTGGATCTTCAACTTTTTCAAAACATGATTATAAGCCCCACCCCAAGCAATTATTCCATAACGAAGTTGAGATTCTATTAATGCCAAGTAAAGTCTCATCATTTGGAGTATAGTCGAAAGCTGTTTGAATTTTGACACCAAACCTCTCAGCTTAGATACCAATTTATTGATATGGGTTTCCCACTTCAAATGAGAGAAAGATATAACCAGGTACTTGCTTTCATGTGTGAAGGGTATTTCCAAATTAGAGTCACTGCAGCGAATTTTCAAGGCAGCCTCGATTGGTAGTGATCTTTTATCAACGCTGAATGGAACATATTTGGTTTTTTCAAAATTATTTATGGCCATCAAGTGTTGATCCATCCATGCTTTAATGGAGACAAAGTTCAATTCCGCCTTCCGTATGAGTTGGTCCCACTTTTTTTCCGGAATACAACACAATCGTATCGTCAGCAAAACTTATTATTTGGCCTGTGATATCCAAAGAAAACAAATTATTTAAGTGAATACTGAACAGTATAGGACCTAAGACTGTTCCCTGAGGTACCCCATAACGAAGTTGTTCTAATTCGTTGTGGGTTAGTCCATTCAGCCTCACTATCTGCCTCCTGTCGTTACGATAGCTCTGCCTTAACTGCAGAGATAGTTTCCCCAGTAGGCCCACTTCAAGGGTCTGTTGCAATTCTATTTGATTTGAAACCAGTGAAAAACAAAAGGGACAAGACTTTGAAACGATAAAACCGATGTAAATTAAAAGAAATTGCAAAATTCTTCAATACTTCGTTTCCTTCTTCTTCTTGTTCATCTTCTTCATCCTAGGTGTAAGTAGATTGCCTCAATGGTGATACATCGCATGTCTTCTCATTAGTATCAAATGATTCCTCTACTGTTGGTGATTCAGCATTGGAGCACGACTGGTCTTAAAAATTTGTATATGGTAGAGTACAATACAGTACAACTTTTTTGCAACCACATTCAGCACTACATTTTTTTAGTTAGAAAAAATTGTGTGTTAGCAGTTTTTCCGGCGAAGGTGGAGTAAAGTCTAATATATTGCCAACCAACTTCCAATCCCAGTCTTTTGGGTCTACCTCATAACCAATCCACTCTTGAACTAGTTAGTGTACCTGAAAATATTTTTAGCTTTTCCATTTTTTGTAGGAGCTTCTTAGAAAGAAAATGATAACTATTTGTGAAATTGAATTACTCTTTTTAAAAACGTCACTACATTGAATGTAAACTAGTTTTTCAAACAATTTAAAAACTGTTGTTTTACACCTCCTGAAAAATGCAGATGTCGTATCACAGCTAGTTATTTCGTGTGAAAATAGTATCTAATTTTGACATTTAGCAAGGGTAGATAAACTTTTCGATGAATTTTTGATTGATGAAAGAGCTTTCCTACGTTTAAAAGAAATGTTTTTTCGTTTGAATTGTGGAGGCCGTTACTTGATGTAGATCCATAATATAAATGAGATAAAACACAAGGTTTAACTTTAATCTACACTTTATTTGAAAAAATTCGACGACGTTTCGCTGACACAGCAGCTTTATCAAGAATGAAAAATAGAATGAAGAGTATGGTATTATAAACAAATCGTAGAACAATTTGGATGAGTAGCAGGAAAATCCACACCGAGCCATTGTACAGTTAGTATGAAAGGTAATAAAAACTAATTAAACAAGTTAAGTAGGGGTGAGTAATTCACATCTACCTGTTCATTCAAAAGCTTGTCCGAATGTTTGTATCTATTTATTTCTAATGCTTCTAGGAGATCTAATTTTGAACTTTTTGATTTTATATGTAATATGTCAAAGTTTTATTGAATGAATGGTTTTCTTTTATTAGGTGGTTTGAATAATTTGAATCAGATTTACTTTTATCGAAGCTACGTTTATGTTCAGATGTTCTTATGCCAAAACTCCTATAGGTCCTACCGATATAAATTTTATCACAAGAACCGCAATTGAGTTTATAGATTCCTGATTTACTTGATTTTTCAACACGAGATTTATTATTTTTGATATGTTTACCGAAGTTATTAGAAGTTTTGAAAGTTATATTAAGATTTTGTTTGACGAGAAAGGATTTACTATTTGTACTTGCAGAACCGCAGAATGTTAAACTGTTGAATATTTTATAGTCTTTATAAATAGGATATACTTCATTTATTGCTTTCTGATACAGTTTTTACGAATGATTAGATCTATCATATCCGGATTATATGAATTATTAATGGCTATCTGTTTGATGATGTTTAACTCTTTATTATAATCTTCTACTGATAAATTGGGTAATTGAGTAACCGATGTACCATGCTGTTTAAAGCTGCAACTTTGTGTTGAATTGGATGTAATGAGTAGTTATGTATAATTGTATCAGTATGTGTTGGTTTACGAAAGACCGAAAAACATGATTATTATTTTGTTTAGTGATTTTAAGTCCAAAAATTAATGGAATCGTTCTGTTCAATTTCTATCGTGAATTTAATGTTCAAATGGATGGAATTAATGAAATTAAGAAATAAGTCTAATTGACGAGTAGTTCCAATGAAACATACTAAGATGTCGTCAACATATCTATACCAATAAAGAAATTTGGAAATGAGTGGATGTGTATGAATTTTCTGTTCAATATTATTCATGAAAATCTCTGCTAAAAGTGAACTCAAAGGATTTCCCATGATCAAACCATTTTCACTACTGTAATAGATGTTATTGAAAGAAAAATAATTTTGTTCAATGCAAACGTCCAACAGTTGGACGTGAACATTAAATTCACGATAGAAATTGAACAGAACGATTCCATTAATTTTTTGGACTTAAAAATCACTAAACAAAATAATAATCATATTTTTTCGGTCTTTCGTAAACCAACACATACTGATACAATTATACATAACTACTCATTACATCCAATTCAACACAAAGTTTCAGCTTTAAACAGCATGGTACATCGGTTACTCAATCTTCAGTAGAAGATTATAATAAAGAGTTAAACATCATCAAACAGATAGTCATTAATAATTCATATAATCCGGATATGATAGATCTAATCATTCGTAAAAACTGTATCAGAAAGCAATAAATGAAGTATATCCTATTCATAAAAACTATAAAATATTCAACAGTTTAACATTCTGCGGTTCTGCAAGTACAAATATTAAATCCTTTCTCGTCAAACAAAATCTTAATATAACTTTCAAAACTTCTAATAACTTCGGTAAACATATTAAAAATAATAAATTTCGTGTTGAAAAATCAAGTAAATCAGGAATCTATAAACTCAATTGCGGTTCTTGTGATAAAATTTATATCGGTAGGACCTATAGGAGTTTTGGCATAAGAACATCTGAACATAAACGTAGCTTCGATAAAAATAAATCTGATTCAAATTATTCAAACCACCTAATAAAAGAAAACCATTCATTCAATAAAACTTTGACATATTACATATAAAATCAAAAGTTCAAAATTAGATCTCCTAGAAGCATTAGAAATAAATAGATACAAACATTCGGACAAGCTTTTGAATGAACAGGTAGATGTGAATTATTCACCCCTACTTAACTTGTTTAATTAGTTTTTATTACCTTTCATACTAACTGTACAATGGCTCGGTGTGGATTTTCCTGTTATTCATCCAACTTGTTCTACGATTTGTTTATAATACCATATTCTTCATTCTGTTTTTCGTTCTTGATAAAGCTGCTATGTCAGCGAAACGTCGTCAAATTTTTTCAAATAAAGTGTAGATTAAAGTTAAACCTTGTGTTTTATCTCATTAATGTTTTTTCGTTTGGGGTTGGAGTTCGAGTAGGTCTACATCATCAAGAACAATGGTTGTAGTTGTTGAATTGAATTTCTCTATTGATGTTACAATTATCAATACATTAAAATCATAATTGGCTTATTTCACCAATATATTTTCAACAGTGTAATGTATTTAGTTGTATTAAAACTTCAGGAAGTATATACGTGGCGTGCTTATACATATTATGACGTTTACCACTCTCCCAACTTTTTAAATCATTATATATCTGAGACGGTGACTCTTAGGAAAAAGGGCAGATAATAATTACCTGATCTACAATTTTTATCTGAACTAATTTTATGACCCATTTATCTGACATTGGACCTCGAGTACATTTTTCTTTTAGCTATCGAACGATGAGGACTTTTTAGAATTCATTTGTGATGAATTAATGAATGATAATTAGTAAGATTTTCAATGAAATGAAAGTGTAAAATACTGGAGTCGGCTATGTTAATACTTTGAGTACGGTGGCCGGTTTTTTTGAATTTGTTCATTTCCAGAAGGAAGATATCTATCCATGCTTTTTTTTTCCGAAATTTTGGTTTTTATATACCAAACACCCTCCATTATCGTTGTCAACGTTCACCTATAGTAACAGTAATGTAATGTAATGAATAATGTGACACCTTAAGTGTTAACTGAAACACCAATCAGAACGAATGGCGTCCCGCTTAAATATGACTAGAACATTTGATGCAAATTTGATTTTCGACTCATTTCTGCATCACTTAAGCTTCGGTATTTAATCGTGGTTTTGTGAAGAAAATCACAATAGTTATCAAGGATCTAACAAAGTTTATAAATAAATAGCATCAAACTGCCTAAACTTAATTAGAGGGGAGAGATATATACGCACGGAAAAGGTATTGAGATCATAGATAAAATGAAATTTCTAATTTAGTGTTGATGTAACGTGTTATCATAAAAATTGAAAGAAAAGCGATTTTACGTATGTTTGTCACATATTGTTCTCATTGTAGTGAGCAAGCTACTACAATAACTCGCGTAAATTACTATCAACTTTCATAAAATTTTTGTAGGAGTTATATAATCCAATTCGTAGTTCTTTTGAAAATGACGTCTGGGAGTGACATATAGGGGGTAGCTCTAGAACTCTTAAAAATTCGACTATTTGTATCGAACTATACCAAAAGCGAACCAAATTAGATGAAATTTTGTCAGAATGTGTATTTTGATAGAAAAATTAAAATTCTGAGAGTTTCACTTTGATAAGTGACATTTTAGGGTTTTTAATGCATCAGTTCGTTAAAAAAAATATTTGATACTGAATGGAATTTTCACGCAAAAGTCTCTGTGAATTTTTTGTTTATTCCTCACATTAAATTCATCAGCAATACTCACGAAAATGAGAGAAATATCAGTTTCAGCAAGTCATTTCGAACTTGCGAATTGTTCTGGTCTCACGAATTTTTGAGGTATTCGTGAAGGAACATATCAACGTTCGACTGTTACGATTTACGAAGATTGTATTTTACGAAAGCTACTCTTAATTACGATTCGAATCGAGTATTTGAACTGGTTGATTCGAAATATTTTAATTGTTCCGTTGACATAGTTTATTCCGGTCTGAAACGTTCTGGTTTCCGGTCCATTGAAAGAATAAACTTTTACTAATACTCCTTTTCAGTATACGCGGGAAATAATCCATTGTCAATGGAGTAGAACATTCGGAGATATTTGATCTCTGGGGGTTGACAAGACATATAAAACAGGAGTTGATTTCGACAAGTAACCTCAACTAAAAATTTGATCTTATTGCGGAATATTCAAGAAGTGAAAAGAAAATTGAATTGATTGAAAATCGAATTGAACCCACGTCAATTCGATGCACCATATCGCGTTGAAAGTAATCTGGTCTCTTCAATCGTTACGCCATTTATCGTCGTTCCATTTCATATTGAGAATAAGCGAACTGTGAAAACGACGTTTTTCGTTGAAGTACTAATAATTACAATTTTAATAAGAGATGCTCTGCTTCCTAAAATTGATATTACAAGTCGGTGAGTTGTAACAACGGTGACGCATGAAACATGATTTTGGGCGAAACCTTTTCTGGAAGGAATAATTGATAATTCTGAAATAGTCTGATATATGTCTAGAAGTGAATTTAACGCAAGTTATTGCTTATTTTCTCTATATAATTTAAATTAGTAGAGAATGTTCCCTAGTGCTATGGTGTCCAGTTGTGACGTAACGCTTAAGTAAACTTTGAATTGTGTCTATGCCATCGAAAGAAGTTAACAAATTGTTGCATATTACTTTTATTGAAAGTAAATTCCTTAGTCTATAAGTAACGTGCGGCCATCTGTGCACCCAACGATTATTTGCTCATGTTCTAAACAAGAAAATAATAAGAGTTGATTCAAATTCGCGAATTTATTTTTATACAGATCATCACGCTATACCACCTTGATCGAAATTGTAACCGGCTGCCGCTCTCAGATATAGAATTCGAGTTTTATTATATTTGTTAGACTGCTACATATGTCGGTGATAGTCCCTTCAAATGTCAGCGTCATAGCTTAACATTTGTAAAAATTACGCCCTCTTAAGTACATCTGTGTAAGTACGTGTTTTCCATTTCTAAAAATTTTTAGATATGGAATGCAAATAACTCTCCCCTCTAATTAAATTTCGGCAGATTGATGCTATTTGTTTATAAACTTTGTTCGATCCTTGATGACTATTGTGATTTTCTTCACAAAACCACGATTAAATACCGAAGCTTAAGTGATGTCGAAATCCAAATTTGCATCAAAAGTTCTAGTCATGTCTAAGCGGGACGCCATTCGCTCTGATTGATGTTTCAGTTAACACTTCGGGTGTCACATCATTCATTACATTACATTACTGTTACTATAGGCGATCGTTGACAAAGATAATGGCGGGTTTTTGCTATATAAAAACCAAAATTTCGGAAAAAAGCATGGATAGATATCTTTTTTATGGAAATGAACGAATTTAAGAAAAGAACTACCACCGTACTCGAAGTGTTAACATAGCCGACTCCAGTATTTTACACTCTCATTGCATTGTAAATCTTATTAATCATTCATAAATTCATCACAAATGAAATCCAGAAAGTCCTCATCGTTCGATATCTGAAAAAAAAATGTACTCGAGGTCACAAAAATGGGTCATAAAATTAGTTCAGATGAAATTTTTAGATCAGAAAATTATCTGTCTTTTTTCCTAAGACTCACCGTCTCAGAGATAATGAAGTAGGGAGAGTTGTAATTGTCATAATATGTATAAGCACGCCACGTATATACTTCCTGAAGTTTTAATACAACTAAATATATTACACTGTTGAAAATATTTTGGAAAACAAGCTAATTATGATTTTAATGTACTGATAATTGCAACATCAATAGAGAAATTCAATTCACCAATTACAACCATAGTTCTTCATGAAGATGTAATCTAACCTACTCGAACTCCAAGCCCAACCGAAAAAACATTGATTTTAAACGTAGGAAAGCTCTCTCATCAATCAGAAATTCATCGAAAAGTTTATCTACTCTTGCTAAACGTCAAAATTATATACTATTTTTACACGAAATAACTGACTGTGAATCGACATCTGCATTTTTCAGGAGGTGTAAAACAACAGTTTCAATGTAGTGACGTTTTTAAAAAAAGTAATTCAATTTCACAAATAGTTATCATTTTCTACAAAAAATGGAGAAGCTAAAAATTTTCGAAATGAAAACAAATGCAATTAGCTTATCTTGTTCCAACCTCAGTGGTCTCTCAACATCTTTTTCAGCTATACTAACTAGTTCAAGCGTGGCTTGGTTATGAGTTAGACTGAAAAGACTGGTATTGGAAGTTGGTTGACAATACATTAGACTTTAATCTACCTTCGTCGGAAAAACTGCTAAACACAATTTTTTCTAACTAAAAAAATGTAGTGCTGAATGTGGATGCAAAAAAGTTGGACTGTATTGTACTCTACCATATACAAATTTTTAAGACCGGTCGTGCTCCAATGCTGAATCACCAATAGTAGAGGAAACATTTGATACTAATGAGGAGACATGTGATGTATCACCATTGAGGCAATCTACTTACACCTAGGATGAAGAAGATGAACAAGAAGAAGAAGGAAACGAAGTATTGAAGAATTTTCCAAATTCTTTTAATTTACATCGGTTTTATCGTTTCAAGGTCTTGTCCCTTTTGTTTTTCACTGGTTTCAAATCAAATAGAATTACCTTTGAAGTGGGCCTACTGGGGAAACTATGTTGAAAAAACGCGTACACTACCTCAAAGGTAGTGGAAACGTAGAGACGTTTGCATCTTATGAAGATTACAACTCATTTTTACATCGTGAAAAATCCATTTTTGTGACCTCTGATCTCCCGATTAAATTTTTTTTCAGGTATCGGATCGATGAGGACTTTTTATAATTCGTTTATGATGGTGTTTTGAACATTTCTACCAACTTTGGGGTGTGTGCCAATTTATGTATCTTCGAATGTCTAAATTGACCGGATAACAATCAAATATTCTCTGACTTTGTAATATTCTGAGCATATCTACAGTTGAATCGCTCTCTTAGAAGTTTTATATTTTGATTAGCCTATTTGGTTCTTCGAAATAGGTAAGGTTGGCTTGTAGAAATTAAATTTATTAAACTGAGAAACTCACTGACGTGTACCAAATAATAACGATTAAATTTCGACTGTTTATTGTATTGTATTCTGTACTACATAATTCTAGATTTTCAAGATGATAGGAAAATCTTTGGGATTGAACAGAAAGTCTACTAGTTTTCTTTTTGCCTTATATCTTGCAAATTAATATTTGGGTTCTTGATATTTGCTGTAAATGTAAAATCAAGCAAATCAAAAGAACGTTTTTCTGAATTTAGAAGATATCCAAATTCTTTTGTGTTATATCAGTTTTCCGGAAAAAAGACGTTTTCGATATCAACTGTCACATCTCAACAGATATTTTTTTATTATAAATAACTATTGGGAGTTCTCTGTTTGAATTAATTTATTAATGGACTTATCTTTTAAATGACAACACATGGATCTCATTGTAACTCTGAGGTTAGAAAAAGATGAAGGTCAATTTTCAGTACCTACTGATAATTGATTATTTGGGTCATATGTTCCAATATACCAATATATAATATATAAATAATAGAAGAGACGACTTATAATATTTTTCTTCTATCCACACAGATCGACAGAGTTCCTTCGCGACCACATCTGTTTGGCAACGGAGATACAGTTTCAATACCGTACACTAACTGTCTAAAGTCTTTATCGAAAAGGCGAACTTATTTCTTAAACCTGTTCCGATAACTATACCAATAGTATCGGCGTAATGTGTGACACAGTTACGAAGACAACGACCGTGGCTAGCTAGAAATTTTAAAGTTCGATATTTCAAAGAAAGCGATTGGCAATTACAAGTAGAACCTACCGGAAGTGTGAATAGCGATAAAGGCTGCATGACCCGCAAATGCGAAGCTGTGCGTTCTCATGAATTAACAATATCTCACTAATCTCACTAATTCTATTCTTTTTAGGAATATGTTGTGAATCTGGTGGCACGGTGATAGCCCCGCCGAGTCAACCAAAAACACATAGCCGTACTATAGTTTTTTCGAAACAATTCACTGAAATTTCAATCTCACTGTAGCTTTCTTGTGGAGACCTGAATTTTCAGTAACCAGAATAACTCACTATAGCTACGTGTGTTTCAAAATTACATACTATTTCACTTTTAATTACCATCATTTAATTCTGTTACTGACACACGCACAGATCAATATCAATATCTATTTGAAAAACGGACAGGATTCGTGTGAGATTCACCGCTGTACACCTTTTGACTTTAAGATTTATAAAAGAAATATTAATGTTCAAAAAGACACATCTCGGAAACTTAAAACCAACGTAAGGTTTCAGGTAATTTTGGCAGCATATTTTAGATTCTTCATGTAATTATGGGCATTTTTAGAAATAGAATATTATCAATTTTAGGACGGTGTATCCTAAGATTCACAATCACTAAAAAAATACATGCTATAACACTTGATATGCGACTATGAAAATTCGTATGAAAAAAGATGTTACAATGTTACGAGCACAATTCCTATAGCTTTGGAGTTCGGATATCATGGCTGCTAAGATAATTTTTCATTCCTTTGTTTAGTATATTTTTCATATTCTGAACTGGGCGAAGAGAATGATATTTTGTGTTATCGTGTCGCATTTTGCGGATTTATCATCAATCATCTCTGTAATTAACCTTTTAGTGAAACAAATATACCTGAACTTGGTATACATAAAGTAAGGTGACATTTAAACTGCGCGTGCAAATGGATTTGATGCAGTGCTCTTATTTTTTGTTGGTGGGACTGTCTTTGATATACAGGGTGCTTCAACGAAAACTAAACAGAGGCTATATCTACCAAGATATTAATTTTTGATCAAAACGCAAGAACAGGTCAATTTTTGTTTCAAGGGGGACATCTTTTGGGGTACAGAACTTGAAATGCAGAAATCCTATGTACTGATTTGACCCTTACTTCCCTCTTACCACATAAAAAGTATTAATTAAACGACGTGGGAGATATCATACAGATATGTGGTCACCTGAAGAAAAGAAGAGAGAAAGCAATTATAATCATCTCCTCCGTACAAACCTCATAATTGATAGTATTTGAAATAAATCACTCAGTTGTTTTGACAGTATAAATATTCTAGGGTGTATTTTTCAGTATTAATGTATCTCCTCCAGCCAAATCTGGTTGCACAAAGAATTGTAGATTATATGAATAGCTCAGATTTCTTCCCTTACTGTTAAATTCGAACAACTGGAATAGAAAATCATAGGAATCTAATGTATGAATCATTTTCGAACATCCACTCCCTGAGTGAATTATATTTGATTCAAACACCATGCTTCTCTTCGTTATTCTGATATAATAAATATCGGAATTTGGAAGATTACAATAATACTTCGAGAAATATTAAATTCAACGCGAGCTAAAAACTTCATAACAAAACGAACTTCTGAAAGATTATAGTTTTCAATATTAATCAAGGAAAATCTATACAAATTTGCTTTTTCGGTAGATCTCGAGAAGAAAACAATTTTTAATAAGTAGGTAACTAAAGTACAAAAATTTATTACGTAATAAAATAACACTCTGCTAGCGGCAAATGGCGGCTTTATCAAAGGAACGCGCAGTACTTGTCAAAGAAAAGCCGCGTCTTTTATTCTTGCCGCTTTTCTACAAATTTCGGGCGGCGCGTTTGTTGGGAACATTTGGGACTTTCGTTCACGCCGATATAAATGTTGCCCCTGCAAAAATTGGAGTCATTCTGAATTGTAACTTGAAGGCAATACTACTTCGATACAAAGTTTATCATTAATAGTACCAAATTAGTGCAGCGAAGAAATCTGAAGCGTATCATTTCGATAACGATTGGTGAAGAATAAGTGCATTTGTCTTATTTTCAAGAAAGTCTCTTGTGATAGTATAATACATAGTTTTGATTTCTTATCATCATCATGATTAACTATTACGTAGTAACGGCGGAATCAATTCACTAGATCAATTAAGTTTTATGAGAAAAAGAAAATAATGATAATTTTCATACGGTGATTTTGGTTTACTTTATGGCGAATATCAAAAAATAGGTGAAAAATATTTAATTAACAAACGTGATAGCTATTTCGATATTTCTATCATAAGACGTTTACAAATTGTGAGTTAAAACTAAGATACAGTTGTACAATTTGTCTTAAATATATAAAAACAGGTTTGAATTATAAAGAGAGAAAAACAACAATTTTGTACCATTGGAATATAGATAGTGTTACCACAAAACTTGGGTTTTCACCTCGGTTCATATCGGAGCTGGGTTAATACGCTCTGACCAGATGTGAACAGGTCATAAAACTCTATCTCGGACTGAATGACCGAGTAAACTGGCATTATCTCTTCAACACTCAGTGCAATAACATCTCAACCAACCAATATTGTAGTGACGTACTATCACTATCAAGCATACAACAGCATTCTTAGTTACATGTACAAATTATCACATTAGTGTACTGAATTCAATATACACAGTATGTCGGAAAAGTTCCCGAACTTTTGAAATAGAAAATCGAAAATTAGTTCTACAGAATTTTATTCCAATTAACTTTCAAAATAGACTCTTCCGCTAGAAATACACTCCTTTGTGTTTCGAAGGCTCTCTGGAACTCCTCTGAAGTTATCGCCCTGAGCCGCTTGAATGTTCGGTATGACCTTTCAGGTGCATTTTTAGCTTGGGAAATAGGAAAAAGTCTGCTGGAGCCAGATCTGGCGAGTATGGAGCGTGGTTGATACGTGGAATCTGATTTCCGGCGAGAAAACGCTTCACAATAGTCGACGAATGAGCAGGCGCATTGTAATCCAGCAAACTCCACGATCCCGGATACATGTACTCGGGCCTGACGCGATTAATCTGGCGCTTCAGACGTTTCAACACTTCTACATAATACGCCGGGGATTACAAATTCTTGGTGGATCAAGCCTTTGGAGTCGAAGAAAGCGATGAGCATCGTCTTCACCCGTAATTTTTGTTGGCGCACTTTTTGAGGCCTCACATGGCCCGGACTGAGCCAAGCGGACGACTGCCGCTTCGTGGAAGGATCGTATTGAAAACACCAAGTCTCGTCACCAGTCACAATTGAGGTTAGAAAGTCTGGAGTGGTCTCGCAAGTTTCGATAAAATCTTGACAACATTCGATGCGAGTGCTGCTCGTGTGTGAGGAAGTGTGGAACAAATCGAGATCAGACCTTCATACGGTTAATTTTTTCTTTCGAAATCGAAGCTGTGCTATTCTTACTCATGTTCAGTTCGTCTGATAACATTCTGAGAGACGTGGCAATCCTGGTTCAGTAGCGACCATTTTTTTCGTTTCCGTGAAAGTTTTTTTTAGTTTATAACAAAATTTAATCGCCGCACGGTGTTCAAATTTCCCATCCATCGCGAAGCTTGTACCGGGGTACCAAACACACGTTCACGCAAACACGAGAACTAATGAACCGATACTGGAGAAAAAATTCTCAGACACTCCTGAGGGATGTAGCAACATGGCACCGGTGTCGTTCAACAGATCGCGCCACTTGTATGGGCGCTAAAAAATAATTTCGGGAACTTTTCCGACATACTGTGTATGTATATAGTACAAAGCGTTCTTCTTTATAAGTAGAACCCAACGTGGCAATAACCAAACCATTCCATAACAGATAGGTTTTTTAGGGTACTTCCATAATTATTTGAAAATCACAAATATTGGAGAATAACATAGGTTTGTGTTGTGGTTAAGAAGATTAGATTGTTTCTATTGTGTTTAGCTTTGAAATTTTACAGAGGTTCTAGGTAATTTAGTTTATTACTTTTCGGGGCACGATGAACAATGTTAAGATTCTTTATACTAGGAAAGCGTTGGTTGTTGCTATAACATAATCTTAATATTATTAATTGTGCCCCGAGAAGCAATAAAGTCAATTACCTAATTTCTGGAAATTTTCTAAGCTAAACACAATAGAAACAATCATACTCTTCTCAACAACACAGACCTATGTTATTCCCCAATATTAGGGATTTTCAAGTAATTATGAATGCACCTTTGAATACCTATCTATATTATAATAGAAGAAACTTGTTGTTTTCCTCTCTCCTTATAATTCATACCTGTTTTTCTATATTTGAGAAAAATTGTACAACTATATCTTAGTTTTAACTCACAATCTGTAAACGTCTGATGATGATAGAAATATCGAAATAGCTATCACGTTTGTTAATTAAATATCTTCCACCTATTTTTGTGATATTCTTTACAAAGTAAACCAACATTACCGTTATGATGATAAAATCACTTAGTAAAGGCCGACTCAATATCATTTTTGAATGATAATCTCAATAAATAATTTTAATTACATATATAATTCTACCTTTCCTTGTTTGACGAATTAAAGTTCGCTGCGATCTATGTCTGTCGAGTATGGTGTCGTTAATCTTCGAATTGTTACTATTTCGGAGTCCGCTGTTGAATTTCCGGTTCATCTTACAATGAGAACACGTAGCGCGTAAGGTGGAAGTCCTCAATTTTGGATTCCGAGAAGCGATTGTGAGACAGTGTGCCGTAGGAGAAAGGAAGAACGTTGACTTTACATGCATGCATGTTATTCTTCGCAGGATATACTATTGTTGGGCATCAAATGGGCATGGTACGTTATACGGAATAATAATGAGATTAAACCTGCTTGATAAGTTAAACGAAATACATTCTCGATATTTGTATGGTATTTGTTTCGTGTACTTGTCTATTGCACAATTTGAGTTGCTTTGTATTTAAAATTTATATCAGGCTTTCAGGCGAAACAAGTGTAAGGGTTCCCCAAAAATATTAACAGAAAATAAGAAAAGAACGAGAAATTCCAAGTAGCTTTTCTTTAATAATAATCAATAAAATTGAGAAATACTATTGAAAATCAAAATAGGAAAGAAAAATACATCTTCCTCATACTGCCAAACTAGCTTCTTTTGATGTAAGTACTTCATTTACAAGCATCCCTCTTAAGGCCCTAATCAGTATCATTGAAGAAAGTATGGAACTTAATAACGGAAACCCTTCATTTCAACACGAAAGACTGTTACTAGTACAGGAAATTCACTCAGCTCCTTATTAGCTGAAATTGTCATGGATAATTTAGAAACTACAATACAAAGCAACCCTTTAGCTAAATAGTTTTTGTATTGGTTTCGATTCATCCAAAACAAAATTCACTATCAAACGATCCAAACTACTTAGATTCAAATATTACTAAATTAAATAGTGGAGATGATTTTTCCATATTTTATAAAAAATTCCATACGGACATAGTTATTCATAATACGTAGTTACATTCTGTTCAACATTCTCTGCATGATCCACAGATTGTCATACGTTCCTCTATCGTCAGATAATGCCCATAAAGAACTTTGTATTTTTAAACAAATAGCTCTTAATATTGGCTACGATCCAAATATGATAACTCAATTACTTAACTCAATGCGAAAACATATAGCAATAGAATTCATACAAGGCTGGATTGATAAGTCTCCAGCCTGACCAAGAGGTGGCGCCACTAGGTCTATTTCGGAGCTGGCTTTCTACAGTACCTTCCTTAGATAGCTTGTAGGTATAGTTTCAGCCCGATCGCCATGTTAGTTTACGTTTGAGAGCACGCTGAACAAGATGCCTCGATGTTGTTTGTGAAAATGAAAAAATTGGAAAAGCGTGCTGTCATCAAATAGTTTTATTTGAAGGGGTTAACGCTGATGAAAATTAAAGAAGAGATTGATTCAACACTGGGGACATCCTCCCCATCATATTCAACCTTTTAGCAGTGGGTTTCCGAGTTTAAAATGGGTCGTGTGAACACTGATGAAACACGCTGAGGACGCCCCGTTGAGATCACAACTCCAGATATGATCGAAAAAATTCATAAAATAGTGCTAAAACATCACAGATTAAAAGTGCGTGAGATAGCTTAGACATGTAAGATGTCATATGAACTTATGCAAAATATTTTGCACCAACATTTGCATATGAAAAAACTCTGTGCAAGATGGGTGCCGCGTTCACTAAAAATTGATTCGAAAAACCATTTCCACCGCCAATTTGGCGCTGTATAAACATAATCCAAGCGAATTTTTGCTTCGATTCGTTACTGTTGACGTAACCTGGGTCCACCACTACACTCCTGAAACCAAACAACAGTCTAAACAGTGGATTGGAACAGAGGAACCAATTCCAGAGAAGGAAAAAACAATTTTATCGGCAAACAAGGTTATGGCTACTGTTATTTAGGATGCCAGTGGTATTATGTACGTTGATTACCTTGAAAAGGGTAAAACTTTCACAGGTCAATACTACGCAGACTTATTGCAACGTTTTAGCCACGAGGTGCGAATTAAACGCCCTCATTTGGTGAAGAAAAAAAATTTTTGTTTCATCACGATAACGCGCCAGCGCATTCTTCGCACGTTGCCATTGCTAAAATCTATGATCAGAAGTTCGAATTGATACCGCACCCACATTACTCTCCAGACCTAGCCCCGAGTGACTATTATCTGTTTCCTAACCTCAAAACATGGCTTGGCGGTAAGACATTTGCGGGCAATGAAGAAATAATCGAAGCTGTAAATGGGTATTTTGAGGAACTTGACGAATCAGCCTATAGAGATGACATTACTAGACTAGAACACCGCTATGAGAAATGTATCAGCCTTGAAGGAGATTATGTTGAGAAATAAAAAAAAAATCTTAAAAACGTTGTTTTTCTTTTTCAGGCCGGAAACTTATCAATCCATCCTCGTATACCCAAAATTTAAAGATCAGCAGATATTATATAGCCTCACATATGCTGGAAGAGTTAACCATAATTCAAAATATATACTGGAACAGTTCCAATGACTCATTTCATTCCGAACCAATAATAATCTATACAAACATATCATGAATATTAAAAGTGAAACCGCTTGCACAAAGACTACAATCAGACAGAAATATGAACTACGTGGAAACAACACAACTCAAACACACATCAACACCCCCATGGAAATTACAAACACCCAAGATTGACATAACACTGACGAAATATGATAAAACAAC
Source organism: Cryptolaemus montrouzieri (assembly GCA_013387265.2). Lineage (NCBI taxonomy): Eukaryota > Metazoa > Arthropoda > Insecta > Coleoptera > Coccinellidae > Cryptolaemus > Cryptolaemus montrouzieri. The sequence continues at coordinate 37,364,118 of JABFTP020000144.1, forward strand.
GACACCAAAAATGCCAGTATAATGAAGAAACGGTTTATAACACCGACGGTTCAAAAATAAACAACAAAGTCGATTGCGCGATATTATGCAACAACGATGTGACAAAATGCAAACTACCAGACGTATGCTCAATACATACGGCAGAACTATTTGCCGTTCTACGAGCAGTGCAAATTATAAAATCAAATGCTGACGAAAGACAGTCGAAAATAGCCGGCTCGGTGGCGTATGGGATATGATGCTCGTCTCCTACGCAGAGTTACCTGGGTTCAATCCCCTCAAAGTCGGTGCGATTTTTCGGATTCTGGGAATCGCTTGACTGTCCATCTTTCGGAGGAGATGTAAAGCTGTCGGTCTTGTCTAACAGAGATGAGTTGGACATTAAAGATCCCTTCCCTCGACACGAGAGGGGTTCGGCAAAATTCCCGGGTTAGTGAGGTGACAGAATTCCCCGGCGTGTCATTAGCGAAAGGCAGAAATAGAGCACGTTAAAGGAAAAACAAACAAACATATAGCTAAAAAAATATTCACAACACTCCTGTGGATACCATCGCACGTTGGTCAAGAGGAAAATGAAAAAGTAGATGAATCTGCTAAAGAAGCAGCGCTTTTAAATCATATCACAGATTATATTCAAATTAGTAAAGATCTTCGAACCTACCATAACGACTATATGTTCAATAGTTGGCAAATAGCATGGTCAGAAAGCGTTAGAAAAGTACGGGAGCTTGAGGAAACTACAAAACATAACCCTCCCCCGAACATTAGCCGACAACATCAGGTCATAGTCCGTAGACTTCGAATTGGTCATACATCATTCACCCACTCACACCATCTGACTAACGAAAACCTACCCATATGCGATACATGTAACACCCCATATACAGTGAAACACCTCCTAGTTGGCTGCCAGAAATTTATTAACGAAAGGAGAGTGAACCTGGCAGGAACATGCCAGAAATACTGAAAATCAATGATGACAATATCGACATTCTACTCCAGTTCCTGAAGGCAATAAACTACAACTTACTCATTTAAATATATATCTATTAGTATTGAAATTTTCTGAATACTGTAATCAAAAAGTTAAATGTACTAGCGGATGTAAATGGGCTTGTAGCTATTCTTACTGTTAATTAAAAAAAAGTGAAATAGATAAATTGAAAAAATCTGGTATATACCAACTAAGCTGCAGTAGTTGTAGTAAGACGTAGATTGGTAGAACTTACAGAAATTTCAATATTAGTATCAATGAACATTATCGTAATTTCATCACTTAAAAATCAAATTCTAACAAAGCGAATCATTTAATTGAAGAAAATCACAATGTCTCTAAAATTTTTGAAATTTACATTCATCTAACAAAAATATTTTTACTAATCCTTAAAATCAATAAATATAAACACATGAAATGAACAGGCAGATTTTGATAATAATTCCCCATTACCTGATGTATTTCCGGCTGAGTGATTTAAATATTGTTTTTGAATGAACCTAAGGTAGTTTTACTTTATTTTAATCCAATTATGATCATATATGAGTTGTTGTACCAGTTTTGCTTCTTGTTTGTCTAATAAAAGCGCAGTATCGTCGATACGCGTTACAAATGTGTTGATAAGTGTAAATTAATTTTTCTCCCATTTATGATAGTTAATTATTAGAATTTCTACATACAAAACCGCTCCAAGCTGTATTAGAGGTTTTAACTTCAATAGGCTACTCATATTGTATGATTCACGAGATTTCACTCTAATATTAAGGAAATTTAAATTTCTTGAAGCAGTTATAAAAAAATTACAGTGTTCGTTGTGTACTGCTGTAGGCATTCTTCAACTTTGATGTAACGCGGCCCAAAACACGCGAATAAATACGACAAACCTGGTTTCTAATGACTATCTTTCTTAGTTACTGCTGCGTGTTCAAACCGATAATTTTTAAATTTAAATGAACATCCAATTTCATAATGCATTCATTTCAAAGTAGTAAAGCAAGTAGGACTTGAAATTCTCATGTTGGCCAATCTGCACTCTGCTCCGTTAATGGAACAATTGTTATAAGAAAGATTGCGATGATTACTCCATTCTTTTCTTATAGAAATTTCGTGATAATTCAATAATTAATCGTATTAGATTTATGTACAGGTGTGTATTGGAGAATGTCAATTTCATTACTCATTCAGGCGTGAAAATATCAAAGTTATATATGCTGTTAGATCGATAATGAATATTCCTTCCTCACAATGAATTCCTAACGGTCTGTTGAACACCATGACACATACTAATATGTTAATAAAAAATTATTCATCAGAAATTAACAGTGTTTCGCATGTTTAATTAATGGTAAATCAATTCTTTTCTGCAACATTTCCTAATTGAAGAAGTGTTTAAATTGTTAGCGACATCTCGAAACCGGAGACACATCTTGACAGTTTCGATTCGTCCAACATCATGCTCCAATAAAATTCCGACGATGAACGAACGAACACTGTCACTGCTGTAGTTCATAAAAATTCGTTTCCATCTTCTGATATTCGCCGTTTCTACGAATGGAGATTTTAGCGTGTAGCATACAAAATGCGAACTTCCTGCTGTTCGATACCGTAAATTTAATAGGCATAATGAATTAAGTCTAATCGCAGAAGAGATCGAACAATACCCTCGCCATAGTTGGAATACCTCTTGCTTACAGATGCGGCAATTTCATAGAGCATCAACAGCGGTAAGGATAATTTCGATAACTGGAAAACGCTTCTAGCTCTGAAAATGGAATGGAATGGAAAAATTTTTCATTTCCTCATTGTGAAAGCATATACACAGTGTTCCATATAGTCAAATACTTCTTTATTTATTGTTTCATATTTTGCGGATGCATTAACTTCCCGCTAATCGATGGAATTTTTAATTCCTGAAATCAATGATAGTCCAATAAATTGGTGTAAGAAATTCCAATTGAAAATAAAAAAAATTGCTTCAATTAATGTTTTTCATCTCGTTACTTGTTACAAATGTAGTTCACGCAAACCTATTATTTTTTAGAATTAAAAGATATTGAAAAGTGAAAATTGACACCTTCGAAAATCAGTTGCAACATCTCGATAGCTTACGAGGATGGATGGATAAGTTTCCGGCCTGACCAAGAAAAACAACGTTTCAAGAATTTTTTCCCCCAACATAATCTCCTTTAAAGCTGATACATTTCTCATAGCGGTGTTCTAGTCTAGTAATGCCATCTCTATAGGCTGATTCGTCAAGTTCTTCAAAATATTTCCCGCAAATTAGTTACAAACAAGCCATGTTTTGATGCTAGGAAACAGGTTATAGTCCCTCGGGGCTAGGTCTGGGGAGTAGGGAGGGTGCGGCATCAATTCGAACTTCAGATCATAGATTTTAGCCATGTCAACGGGCGAAGAATGCGCTGGTGTGCTATCGTGTTGAAACAAAATTTTTTCTTCGCCAAATGAGGTCGTTTAATTTGCACCTCGAGGCTAAAACGTTGCAATAAGTCTGCGTAGTATTGACCAGTGATAGTTTCACCCTTTTCAAGGTAACTAATGTATAGAATACCACTTACATCCCAAAAAACAGTAGCCATAACCTTGTTTGCTGATGAAATTATTTTTACCTTCTTTGGAGTTGGTTCCCCTGTTCCAATCCACTGTTTAGACTGTTGTTTGGTTTCAAGAGTATAGTGGTGAACCCAAGTTTCGTCAAAAGTAACGAATCGACGCAAAAACTGGCTTGGATTATGCTTATACAGCCCCAAATTGGCGGTAGAAAAGGTTTTTCGAATCTATTTTTAGTAAACGCGGCACCCATCTTGCACAGAGCTTTTCCATATGCAAATGTTGGTGCAAAATATTTTGCACACGTTCATATGACATCTTACAGGTCTCAGCTATCTCACGCCATTTTGAGCTGCGGTCTTCCAGTATTATTTTATGAATTTTTTCGATCATATTTGGAGTTATGATCTCAACGGGGCGTCCTGAGCGTGGCTCATCAGAGGTGCTCACACGACCCATTTCAAATTTGGAAACCCACTGCTCAACGGTTGAATATGTTGGGGAGGATGTCTCCAGTGTTGAATCAATCTCTTCTTTAATTTTCAACGGCGTTAACATCTTCAAATAAAAGTATTTGATGACAACACGCTTTTCCAATTTTTTTCATTTTCACAAACAACACAGAGGCGTGTTCTCAAACGTAAACTAACATGGCGATCGAGCTGAAACTATACCTACAAGCTATCTAAGGATGATACTATAGAAAATCACCTCCGAAGTAGGCCTAGTGGCGTCATCTCTTGGTCAAGACGAAGACTTATCAATCCAGCCTCGTAGATATAAACAAGAGTGCAGACTGAGTGGCAACCCCTCCACTGGAACTCAGTGTTCTATCGTGACACACTCTAGTTTGAATTTCATCCACAAACTCCATCCTTCTTATAAACTATAAAAGTTTAGCAAGCGAATGCTCAATGAGCTCCTTCGGTTCCAGTTTATGAGATACGAGTTCTCGAGCCTGATCTTGTCCGCAGCCAGGCATTCGTACATGACGTGTGTATTGATTCCTTCTCCGCGCAGAGTTTCGGGAACAATCCCTAGTTATTTAGGTGACTTCTGATTGTGCCCAGTTAATATAGCAGTTAAAACTCTTACGTCTAGCCTTGGGAGTTATAGTAAAAGCTTTACTCTCTTAGCAAAGGGTCCTCTGTTGGCATGTCATGAATGTCTGAGTCCTGTGACACTTAGTCAGTGCGCCCGTATCTTCAGATCCAACCCTGGTTATTATCCATCCGTGGAAACTCCAGAGGATTTCCGAGCCCATGTTAAAACCCAGTGAGTCAAAATGTAGCCCCTCGAATGGCACATGAGTCCTCCTTATAGCCTGAATCGAATGAAGCCCATATCAGACAAAGCCTGTTGTCCTTTCTCAATCTGACAAGGGTTGAACAACATTCATGCGCCATAAGCAGTTGTATATCAATGTCTTCCATGCATCTTAACTATCCGTAATGATTTTCATTGACTGTTCTGTCAGGATCTGAGAATGAAAGGTAAGCACAGTATTCAATGGCAAATATTTCTGAACATCAGTTACAAGCCTACTAAATCAGATAAAGAGTTTCTTGGTAACTCTTCGATAGTTACATCAGTTTCAACTCCTTGGGTAGTTTTATAGCCGTCTGTGGATTAATCATATCTGGTCCATTCAGGGAAAAGTGAAAAGTGTTCGTAGATTAGCCATCTCGATGAATAGTCTTAAGCTACATATTGAGAGTCATTTTTCCTTGAAGGAAAATAATTTCATTAAATCTCAAGTGCCAGAAAATGTCTTGGAGAATTAATTTCGTTTTGGTCAAGTTTCTCCTGATATTTCTTTAATCTTGGTATTTGGATAACGATTTTTACGGAAATCGGCATTTTTATACTTTTATACGAATGTGAAAAAAATTTTTCTACGTTTTTTGATAAGCTTTTCTCAACTTTGATTGATGTTGAATCATGATATTTTTTGCTAAAAATGGCGTTACGCATTTTATCAATCTCTAGCATAAATGGGTGAATATTCACGTAGAGCATTAAAGCACGGAACGAGTTGGCAGCGGAGTGGGGATAACTTTGCGCTTTGGATTAATGGATACTGATAGGTAGTAGACATTTTCGTAAACTTAAAAGTAATGAAATCTTTACCATTTTTTAATGTAATGCTACAACGAATAAGCATCTCGATAAATACTTCTGTAGAAATGAACGTGGGCGCATGTTTATCTCAAAGATATGTAACATAACGATGAAACAGAAACAGAAGGGTTACAGTATTGATAATTTAGAAATTCTGAGAATTTTGAAAGTTCTATGAATTTGAAAAAGAGGAGATATTTATTTATCTAAAGTCCAAGCGACCGCATGGTTACTCCACTTTGCCCATCGCTCGCGCCGCGCCCGCATGTTTCACTTCGAGATTCGTTTATTTATGTTAGAGATCCCCCAATAGAACTACGTTTTCTTCATTGACGATTTGGGTATTTATTTTAGTCTCAATCTTGCGAAATAACAAGAATTATCTCGGTTCCTCCAACGATTTGGAAATCATGTAATAACGATGGAAATCGATTTGAAGTTATAATTTTTATCCAGACAAAACATTTAAATAAAATTAAAATTGAAAAAAATTCAATTTCTCTAAAATCATTTACGAGTACTAAAAAGACAATGAAAGCGTTACCATCTATTATATCATCATAATCCCAATCTTCAAGGGAAAATGAGTTCAAATTTGTTTCTCTAGAACTATCATTCGAGATGTTAGATCTGATTTGCGAGAAAGCCTTTTGGTTACAATTTTGAGAGCCTTCCAATAGCTTTTAAGGTCGTTAAAATGGTCTTTTCTAATTTGTTGTAGGTTATAATTACAAATATTAAGTTACAAATATTGATTTGCAAGAAAAACGGCAAAAACAAGTTGCTATTCCTTTTGGTTTTGAATAACATCAGACTCACTGGAAGTAAGCACTATTTCATAAATTTTTATTCTTTATTCTATATTACCATATTTTCTTATTTTCAGATGAGGTTTTTAGGGAGCTCTATACCTATTGATTGGCATATTAATACATGTGTCTCGTTCAACCCATGACATTATACATAATAAGTATAAGACTACACTTTTCTCGTCGCATTTTCATCGAATGTGAGAAAATCTTCTTTTTGAATTTTGCCAAAATAAAAGTTTGATACAATTCAAACCTGCCCCCGCTCTTGCACAAGAGATTTTTGACAGTCCTTTAACTATAAATTTGTGCTCATTGAAGTGTCAAATTTTTCAAAAATCTGATTAACAAAGTTTTTAAGTCAGTTACACAATTGCTGCATATTTGATTGATATTCTAGAAATTGAAGTTTCTTGGACGTTGATCAATATTGATTGAAAGTTTATATTTTTTGCATTTTATGCATATTTTTGATTTATTTGACATATTTATGTACATATGTTCCACATTTTTCAATATTCTATGCATATTAATTGTATTTTGAATACGTCTTTGCTAAATCTATCAATAAAAGCATGTTCGTCCTATTAGTCAGTTATGTAGGAAACATACGTTATTAAAAGGTTAGCCATGGCGTGAAGTCACAGCACTAGGAAAAGAAACGGGAAGTTGGTGGGATTCGACGGTATCAAATATTGACTATTGAGATGTGTTAGTGTTTGTTTTCCTATGATATTTCTGAAAGTATTTAGTTAGGATTGAATAATTTTAGGTAGAATCTTTTGAGAACTGTCCTTTATATTGATTAATGCAGTTTTTTTTATCAGGCTGTGCAGATTGTTTTCAAGGCAATAATATTTGAAAATTACAAAAACGAATTCTTGAACTGAGAACCAAAGAATTATTATACTAAAACTTCCTCATATTCTTCTAGGTGATCTGGAAGCAAACTGTAGCAATAAATTTTTAAACGAAGCTTGTTAACAATGACAGAGCGGTAGATGAAATTAATGAAGTTTTATATCTATCTAACCTCTGTGGTGATGATCGTAAAAAATACTTTTAGTGAACATTTTAAATAGGTTTTATACGAGAAATGAGACATTGAATCTCACGTAAATGAGTGTTGCCTGCAGATTCTATGCCTAATGCTGTTACGTCACGCACGTTGGGAAGAGAACTGTTAAATAAGAGGGCTGTAGTTGAACATATTCTTGAGTATTCAGAAGAGTTTTCGACCATCCCTTTGTTCCCTATAAGAAACAAGTTCGCATACAATCCGTTGTTTGTTTATTATAGTGCTACTGATTTTTTTCAGTTAACATGTCCTCAGTTCGGGATAATCGTCTGAAACCATTTTTATTCATCAGAAGTTACTCGTAGAAACATACATATCGCGGTCTAAATTACGTTGTTTATTGCAGAAGTAAATTAGAAACACTTTCAACAACAGTAAACGGTCGCTGTCGAGTTCATAACAACAATGATAATTATTATTAATCTTTAACATTATAGGTAGGCGAAGCAGCCCGGTAATGTCGAGTTCTAGTGCGGAGAATTTATTGTAACGCGACCGAAGCCGCGAATCATAGATGGTGATGGTATGACGTTCACCTATTTATCTATGCGCGCGAAACGTAAGTCGAAGGTCTATGGAACGAGAATCTCTTAAAGTTGGTTCTTCAAGTAAGATAATATTTCATCAGCGGCTCGAAATATTATGATGGACTGTAAATCTGAAGATAATTAGTAAAACTCGCATTGAAATTTGAAGAAACAGTTTCATTTATGCTTTTGTTCATTGAAATGAACATTTTTTAATTCAGTCACATTTAAACAGAAATGATGGATGTACATAGTTACACTACGAGAAAGAGTAGCCCAGGGCTCAAGTATCTCCATTGATCCACCGGTCCACCATCATCTTTCAAATTCTGAAGAAGAATTCGTCTCCAGATGCCCAGAATATTCTGCTGATCCAAAAATTGCTGTTTCAAAGTTATGAATGTTTTTTAGTGGAATGCATGTGGACGAAACTATAGCCTTCAAGTAAATGGAAATCGTTAATCGATTATCAGGTACCAATATTAACACAGAACTAGGCTAGATTTGGATCTTTCTCGACTGAATTCCGGTCGGTATTTTTGTATAAAGGTGTATTTTGCGGCAATTTTACAGAGTGCTTCAACGAAAACTAAACAGAGGCTATATCTACAAAGAAATTCATTTCTGATCAAAACGCAAAAACAGGTCAATTTTTGTTTCAAGGGGGACATCTTTTAGGGTACAAAACTTGCCTGAAATATCAACTACCTAAGCGGGGGTTGCAATCCTTGAACATTTTGAATCTTTGAATCTTTTACAGTTTTCAATTAAAAATGGCAATTCGTTCAAGGCGATGTAGACAAAGATACCACTTTTCTTTTGAGTCATCACTCGATCCATCTTCCCTATTCAAAATGTTCAAGGATTGCAACCACCGCTTAGGGGGTTGATATTTCAGGCGAGTTTTGTACCCCAAAAGATGTTCCCCTTGAAACAAAAATTCACCTGTTTTTGCGTTTTGATCAGAAATGAATATCTTGGTAGATAAGGTCTCTGTACAGTTTCCGTTGAAGCACCCTGTATTTAGATATTAATTGATTATGAAGAGTTTTCGACTTTGCCTACTTAAGAACTGATTATTTAAATAGAAAGATCATGAGTGCAAACGCAGTATCATATTTTCTTAAGATTGTTCGCATTGTTCAACACTTGCACTGGCCACACGTGACTCATGCAAGGTTCATGTATAAAATTTAGGTTAAAACATTTTTCGTGACATAATTTTATATACATTTTCTGGGTACCTTTTCATAAAGAATCCAACGTGTCTTGACCGCTTAAGTTCGAAGACTGGTTGGACTTATTTTTTTCGATATTCTCTTGAAATGATTTATGTCTATGTAAATTGAAGTGTTATGTTTTCTTTATCGGTTTTATGACCATTGTCAGATTAGCTTCAAATATCTGAAATTTTAATCGTATAATTTTCTGTGGATCTGTCCATAAAACATCATTCATCATTAACGGTGGCTTCAATACTGTAATGTTATTTCTTTGAGAAAATAATTGCCTAACACAATATTTGCACCGTTACTTTATCAAAACGCAAGACTTGAAACCTATTCCAAAGGATTTCAGTTTAATGTGAACTCGTAATCTTTCTAGAAATATATCTAACAGATAAACTTGAAAAGCAAATCTCGAAACTCTATCTGATAATATATATACACTTGAGGAACATCTTTCGCCGGTCCGTGAATCATCACATCAACGGTACAAAAAGAGCGGAATAATCCCGTTGGAAATGGTGCTCTGGGCCTCTGTAAAGAAGAATTATTCAAAAATCCATAGACCAATGAATAATCCTTCCTGACAAGATCTAGCAAAATCGAACTCTTGCGTCCTTTCTGGAATTGATAGGGTACCCCGATGTAGCTTGTTAGGATGCTGCGAAGCGAACCGCAGTCTGCCGCTTCGTTTCTCGGCATCCTGCTTAGTTGCACTATTGTGGCTCTTGGGGCTGCATGCATGGCGGGCAATTGGGAACTAGCTCTTGTCAGGAAGGATTATTCATTGATCTACAGATTTTTTATTATATAGATATAGAGTGAAACAAAAGAATTAGCATTCTTTGGATATTTCCGGAATTTTCTGAAAAAAAGGACCCAAACGAAAGTATTTTGAACAAGTGAACTCTCTGTGAAACTTTTGTATTTGGGGCATACAAGTTCATGTTATCGTTCGCAATTCATTGAACATATACGAAATTCTATAAATTTCAAAATTTTTAAAGGAGGCGAAAATTGAAGAAGCAACTTGAAATTTCTTTGCAGCTTTCTATTCTTCTGAAAAAAAATATCGTGAAAGGCAACTAACTATTAATATTTCTGTATTTTTCGGATATGTCCGGACATATGACAACAAAAGTCGATGTGTTTTTCGTTGTGCACATGTTGCTCTCATGAGATATGAAATGGGAGAAATAAATTTATATTTTGAAAGTCGCCACCACAGCAGTTGTTCAACGATTTCAGCGAGCTATTCTTGTTTTTATTCTTGTTGTAGTAATGCAACGCGAATCACGATATTTGACCCTGACAGAATGTGCAGAAGCCGTGGTGTCAGGTAAACTAGGTTGAACTGCAAGAAGAGGCCAAAGACTTAGGATGTCCCATTCAACTGTTTCCATAAAGATCTTCAGGTACAAAAGGACTGGTACTGATGAAAGAAGACCTGGACAAGGACGACCTCGAGCAACAAATGCGATCCATGACTGTTATTCAAGAACTTCTTCGTTGAGACAACGGCTCGCTACTACTAGGCATCTTCTAATGCAGTTTCGGGAGAACAGTGCAACTCCTCACTGAAACGATACAACAACGTCTCATGGAAGAGGTTTGAATCCTCGTGTCTTAGTCCGAGGATCAGCTCTCACCGCAGCACATGGAAGAGCCGGATTGAATTTTGCCAGAGAACATGTCAATTTGTTAGAAACTAACAGGAAGAGTGTTTCTTTCACACATTAGTCGAAATTTTGGATTTTTCGTTGCGATCGATGTTATCTAGCCCACAGACGTCGAAATGAGAGTTATGCCCAGTGTATTTACCTATGGTTTTGGTTGAAATTCAATAATGGGGAGGAACGTCCGTACTGACTTGGTCATCGGGAATAATGAACGCTGAATGCTCAGAGGTGTGTTACTGACATTGCAGAAGAACATGTTGTACCATTTGCAGTAAATATTTGTTAAAACTTTTCGTTTATGTATGATAACGCTGACCTCACCAAGCTCATGTGGTTAGGAACTACCTTCAAGATTGTGGCCTGTAGGAAGTCCAAACCTCAATACTATCGAACATGTCTTGGACTTTGGCGGACCTATGTTTATATGAAGTTATTTTCTTAAAATTGCTCGTAGATTTACCCCTTCAAGTTGTAACATATATATATATATATATATATATATATATATATATATATATATATATATATATATATATATATATATATATATATATATATATATATATATATATATATATATATATATATATATATATATATATATATATATATATATATATATATATATATATATATATATATATATATATATATATATATATATATATATATATATATATGTCACCAACGTGACAATTATTCCATAAATGAACATCACTGCTAAAATTTTGAATTTTGAAAAGTTTTAGATATTTAAATTAGTTATATTTTTCAGATAAGTATTTTTAAATTATTAAAAGTAAGTACACATAAAATTTCCTACCTTTATTGATTCATTTTTCAGGAAAACGTTATATGAAATAAATTATTGACAACTGTCAAATTTTCGAATTCCAAAAAATGAATACTTCATATGAATATGAATCTGATGATGAATATAATCCACTAAAATATCCTTGCGATTCATATAATAGATATTTCTTGGAGAAGAACTTCAAAATCTGCACTCAAGATCGTTTAGATGCAGGACCATCAGATTCTCAAACTTTCATATCATCTGATTCAGGTAACGTTGCAAAGAAAATTATTTCTGGTCCCGTTAATCATGAATATGATGATAAGGTAAACAACTTAAATGAAGGTAGGAATAATACATTAAAAACTATACATTCATATCATACACGAAGTAAATCTAAGGGTTCTGACATTTCTACTTGTTCTGTCTATTCTTCAAACAACAAAAGTTTTGATGACTGTTTTCAAAATCATGTAGAATCACCTTGTTCCTCTAATCTTATCATAACTTCATCACCTAATTCAGATCTACACAAAATTAATAAAAAATAAAACGCATGAAATGGACGTATGAAATGAATAAATTTATTATGTTTTGTTATTACAAAATAACAAATAATGGAACAAATAAAAAAGGGTATATGTCTAAACTATATAATATGTTCAAAGAAAAATTCCCCAATTGCTGTATTTCAGAACAAAGCATTGCGAATCAAAGACGGTATATTGAAAATAGAAACTTTATATCTGAATCAGAATTAAAATCAATTAAAAACAACGTTCAACAAGAAGAACATTTAAATTTTGAAGTTTCAGATGAAAACCTAGTCCCATTCATGAAAAGCATCGAAAATAAATCAGAAAATTCATCTAAAAATAATGATAACAAAGATATAGAAAATTTATTTCTCAATCAAATGAATTTATTTGAAAATATTGACCCAACTTTAAGACCTAAACTTCCTAAAATTCATTATTCAAAGAAAATTTTCGATTGTATAAACGTGCTTAATGAGAATATTCTTCCAAAGCAACTTGTTAAAGTAATGAATATCTATACACTTCATCTGATTATATATTGTGCCGCTATTACAGTAGTTAAACATTCTGGATACAAATTAGAAAATTTTGGATCTAATTATAATATCAAGAAAAACCTTCATGGCAAAAAAGGTTAGAAGGTAAAATTTCTTCTATCAGATGTGATTTAGGAAGATTGACTCAATATTCCAGAGGTAATCGATCAAAAAACTTATGGCACATATTGGAAAAATATTCCTCAAAAATAAAATCCATAAAAATAATGAGATAAGTAATGGACAATTGATAGAATACATCGATACTTTAAAACAAAAACTTTCAATATACTCTATTAGACTACGTGAATATAAAATTAATTCAGATAGAAAATTCCAAAACAAACTATTCAAAAATAATGAAAACATTTTTACAAATTTATTTCAGGTTTAAATGAAAATATTTCTGGAAATGGAGTTCCTAAAATTGATATTTTAACTGATTATTGGTCTTCAATTTGGGCAGTGCCAAGGCAACATAACTCCAATGCAAGTTGGATTTTAAATGAAAGGTCTCGATTTTCTAAAATAGAATACATGCAATTTGAAAAATTTTCAAACGAAGATATAACATCAGTTATTAAACACACAAAAATTGAAATCTCCAGGTGTTGATGGTATTCATAACTTTTGGTTCAAGAAATTCTCATGCGTTCATGAAAAATTGGCTGAATATTTTTCATTTATAATAAAGAACCCTCAGCTACTCCTTTATTTTTCACACTAGGAATTACTTATTTAAAACCGAAAAGTGATAATACTATTGATCCGTCTCAATATAGACCAATTACTTGCCTTCCAACAATATATAAAATTCTAACTGCATGTATTACCCAAAAAATTTATGCACATTTGGAGAATTATAATATTCTTTCCGAACATCAAAAAGGATGTAGAAAAAAACACCTTGATACTAAAGAGCAACTTGTAATTGATTCTGTTGCTTTGAATCAAGCTCAAACTAAGAAGAGAAATATTCATACAGCCTTCATTGATTACCAAAAGGCTTTTGACAGTTCTCGCCATTCATGGCTTCAAAAAATTTTGGAAATTTATAAAATTGATAAGACACTTCGTCATTTTCTTGAATTCGTAATGAAAAATTGGAGAACCAATCTTCATTTAAATATTTCAAAACAATCGTTAAAATCCGAAGTAATTCCAATCAAAAGAGGCATTTTTCAAGGTGATTCTTTAAGCGCTCTTTGGTTTTGTCTTTGCCTCAATCCATTATCTCATGAATTAAATGCTACTAGTTTCGGCTTCAAAATAAAGAGTTTATTAACTGAATTCAAATTAAGTCACTTAATTTATTTAGATGATATTAAATTATATGCCGAAACCAGATCTCATTTAAAAGTCTACTTGAGATTACTTTCAACTATTCCAATGATATTCATATGAAATTTGGGCTTCCAAAATGTAAAAATCTTTCTATTGAAAAGGAAAGATCACCTCTGATTATATAAAGATTTCCAATATCGAAATCGAGCCAATGCATCAAGGAGATACATATAAATATCTTGGATTTTGTCAAGAGAAGACAATTAACCATAGCAGCACTAAAGAAATTATTGGAAGTTCATATTACAAAAGACTAAGAATTATCATCAAGAGTTATTTAACTAGTAAAAACCTTTTCAGAGCTATCAACTCCTATGCTGTTCCTATTCTTACATCTTCTTTTGGAATTATTAAATGGTCTAAAACTGATCTAAATGAATTACAATGCTCTGTAAATATCATAAGCACCACCCAAAGTCAGCTGTTCAGAGAGTTACACTACCTAGACATCTTGGAGGTCGTGGATTAATCGATTTGAATAATCTTCATAGTAAACAGATTTTTCATCTACGTTCCCATTTTCATGATAAACAGAGAACGTCTAAATTACATGATATTGTTGTTGCTTCAGATTATAATCTTACACCTCTGAACTTGACAATGCAAAAGGTAGATTTTGATATATTTGATGATAATTCTAAAAGAGAAAGTTGGATGCAGAAGGAATTACACGGAAAGCACCCTAAAGAATTGAAAAATGAGTATATTGATGAAATTGCATCGAATAAATGGTTAGTATCTGGAGAATTGTTTGCTGAAACAGAAGGCTTGGCAATTGCGATCCAGGACCAGGTTGTTTTCACAAGGAATTATAGAAAACATATCATCAAACAAAATATAGATGATTCTTGCCGTAGATGATTCTGTTCTTCAGAAACAGTTTTTCATATATTATCATCTTGCTCAGTCCTTGCTTCAACAGATTATTTAGAAAGACATAATGCCGTCGCTAATATTATTCACTTCAATCTAGGAATTAAACATGACCTAATTCCCAAAAGAAAAAATTTCAAAAATATGAACCTGAGATTATTTGTGAAAATGACAAATATAAACTTTATTTTGATAAAACAATTCTGTGCAACAGAGCTGTAAAACACAATAGACCAGATATCGTTCTTAATGATAAACAGAATCAAATAACATATATAATTGATATTGCTATACCCGACACACATAATATACAAAATAAATACAATGAAAAATTTCTAAATATATGATGCTTGGCGACGAGATTAAAAAATGTGGAAAATGAAGAAAATATTTATTCTACCGATTATTATTTCTACAACAGGCGTTATTTCTAGAAATCTTCACAAAAGTATTGAGATTTTGGGTCTGAAGAAAATTTGTTTGAACAGTTACAAAAGATAACAGTCATCAAATCTTGTAATATTCTTCGTAGGTTTCTTTCCGAAAATAATAATGAGGTAGAGTCATAGGTTTTCTCTTTAGTTTATACTGCTCAGAATCTCATTTTATATTTTATTTATTTGTTTATATAAATGTAATATAATTAACTGACAATTTTGTCATATTTATATTCAGAGCAGTATTCTATTCGATCGTTCACCACTTCACACAAAGGAAACTATTAATGAGTAACATTCAGTGTTACTTGACTAAGGTCCGTACACTGGATTTTTCCGGGGAGAAAGCCTCTGACACTACTCGTTGGTACATTGATATCATTGTCTGATGATGCTATAGTATGTATATATTCTGGTAGATGGATATATTCTCATAACATTTAACGTTATCCTAATATATAATTACTCCAGGATATGTTTTGATTATAATCATTGCCTGGCAATGGTATTAATTACCGGGTGGTGGATTTATATTTCTTCATGAAATCAGTTTGATTGCATGAACAGATATATGGGCAACTCGTCGGGGTAAAACCCACTATATATATATATATATATATATATATATATATATATATATATATATATATATATATATATATATATATATATATATATATATATATATATATATATATATATATATATATATATATATATATATATATATATATATATATATATATATATATATATATATATATATATATATATATATATATATATATATATATATATATATATATATATATATATATATATATATATATATATATATATATATATATATATATATATATATATATATATATATATATATATATACAAATATGCGAGTAACAGGATCTACACTAAATATAAAGAGAATCGGCCTGCCTTTCACCGTCAGCTCCCCTGAAAACATCGCTAGAGCAGACTCCATCGCGTTCGGCACGCAAATATTCTTCTGCTCTGTCGGCTCTAACAGTGAGACGAATTTTGCATACTGATCTCGGGTTACACCCATACAAGATCCTGGTTGCACACAGATCGGGAAAGACGTGTGGACTGTTGTCAGGCAATCCTTCAACATGTGCCTCCCACTGGGATCTTATGGACGAGCGACGAAGCTCATTTTCATCTTTCATCAGTGCGTGAATAAGCAAAATTTTCGCTACATGGCACAAAAAACCCACAAGAGCTTCACCAAAGACCCCTCCACAGCCCAAAAGTCACGGTTTTTGTGCAGTATCGAAAGTAAGCATCATTAGGCCTTACTTGTTCGAAGAGGGTGGAGTCACAGTTACCGTGAACTCTGACCGGTGCTATGGCATGCTTGAGAATTTTTTGCGCCCGAAAATCGAGGAATTGGTTGAAACCTACGGTTGGTTCCAGTAAGATGAGGATTCAGGAGAAGTTCCCTGGGCAGGTTGTCTCCTTGCGGGAAACAGTTCAGTGGCCCCCGCGCTCCCCTGATTTGAGCCTCTTTTACTTTTTTCTCAAGGGTGAGGTTTTTAAACATCGTCCAAGGACCATTGAAGAGCTGAAAACCGCCAATGAAGAAGAAATTGTGCAGATAACCCCTGTCACTCTTGTGAAAGTTAGCGGAATTTCCATGAAAGGCTAAGTATGTGTGTTGCCCGCTAGGGCCATCATTTGGACGATATCATTTTTAAAACTAAACTGAAAAAACTACATTACCTAACCTTTCTGTCGAAATAAATTTTTTTTTGTAAATATCTCATACAGTGTTTTCACCAACCCTTCGAAAAGTGGGAGTCAGCCACGCCCTACCCAGCACAGATGCAAGAAAATCTGCCCAAATTGATAACTATATTGCTACAAATTGGAGGATTTAAATATACACTCAACCTGATATGCAGATGAATACAAACTAATGAGGACTTGTCAAATACAATATATCCTCCAACAAAAAAATTGTCAATGGGAATGTGAATTATCGAAGACGTAAAGTTCATTTTCATAAATCACGATATGATCAATAATAATATTGGGTAATAAATAATTCGAACTGACATATACAGCAGAGACAGTATTGATAGAATGATGTAAATATTGGAATGTGAAGATGCATCTTTCTAAAGTTCATAGACGTGCCAATTGAAGATTTTGTAATTCATAACTGTTACAGAGGATTGTCGAGTTATGAATTTCGATTTAGAGGAGAAACGTTCCAACAAATGTTAACGTTGGTTAAAAATATATTTTATAGTGTAAAATGAAAACGTTTCATTTACGCTCACAATTTCGGCGCACAAAAGTCTTCCACAATGAATAGAATATTGTCTTGGTGTTCTCTGGTCTTTAACTGATTACACAGGCTCTCATTGTGAACAAAAAAGCTAAATGGAAATCTGGAATTCCAAAATTAATCATCCATGAAAAGCATTATTCTTAGTTTGTTTATGTAATGAAGGTCCACACCCGCGTTGGCCGCATTAATCGGCATTCAAGTTGATATGAACCATATCCTAGTCATCAGAATATCGGTTTTTCAGTTGGTGAAGTTGAGAAAAGTTCTTTATTATATTAAGTTATTTGTTGTGAAAGTTGTATTAAGATAAGTTACGGAAGCTAAAGGCACTTTCTTCGATACGCGTCCCAAATAATTTTGAAAGAATTGATATTAAAAATAGTCGCGTAGAAATTATTCTTATCATGTAATACTGAACATACGTTTGATCGTGGAGCATTGGTAGGATTATAACCATTTTTGATAACTCTTTTAGGTTAGATTCAAAAGTGTGCTTCTATCCTAATCTTTATATTGTGCTTTTGCTCGTTTACACGCATGTATATCTTGATTTCTTGAGACTTGATTGAGACTTAGCGAGATATACATTCTGACGTTAACGACGTGATAGGACTGAACTGAATTCTGTGCACCAGAAGGTGGTCTACGGATAACCAAGGATGATTGTAACTTTAGTTATCGTACCTTTGTTTCATCATTGTTAAATGCTTCCACAGGCGGACATCTCTTCTCGCGCTAGTGATTGTTGTAGACTCGTTCATATTGATCACGCCTTCAGTCCGGGCGATGAAATAACATAAAGAAAATCGGGTGTGACCGATGACGACATATGCCAATTTTTCAAGGAACAAGAATGCACTTCTTTTACTGAGGGCATGTCCTTCGCTGTCTAGTAATAGAATAAGGAGCTCTAGGATTTTATCTTATAGAAATAAAGCGTTGTGAACGTATTCCGGTAGATAGTAAACTCCTTATATCTGAACTTCTTCCGAAAATTTTGAATTTTCTTTAATATATTAGCGCAAAGTAATTGTCAATAAAAGAAGGCGGCGATTGTCTGAAAATATTTTTCGTATATGAATGCCGAAACAAATACTTCAATTATCAATGAATGATTCATGAAAATCATTGTAAATTAAAAGATTCATTCCTATAAATCCCGATCCTCTGACGTGCAATTCTTTACGTCCGCCTAGAATAATGGCGTTAGATTAGCTGATAGTTCCTACGGCTCGAATAAAATTGAATTAAAAATCCCCGAACGTTTCTCCGCAGCGGTTTTTCTGCTTTTTAACCGAGGCGAGTGGCATCGGCGAAGATGCAGGTTTTGGCGGGCAACGACCACCATAAAAATTGAAAACGTGAGGCAATTATCGATTCGACTATATCTACGGAACTTGATGGATATATGGCTTGTTCCACGGAATGGTATTTTAATGAAGTAAATAGGGAGCGTCAATGAATTAATGTTGTAATTCAATTTACAACTTTATTACATCTTATTTAGAAATGTGATATGGTATGAAGCAATATGTCTGTTTATGGACTCGTATCAAAATATTAGGAATGATACTGGTCTTTCTAGATTAAATATTTTCCCAAAATGGTCTCATCGAAATTCAATATTTTATAATTCATAGAGATCAACGTAATTTCTTTCAAAGTTATTTATTGACAATATGGAAATATATTCAATTTTCAGGTTTATTTGAATAAAAATACACAAATGCAAATAATCTAAGGTTATTTGAATATGGTTACAGGTCATAGGATAAGTTTTTTGCAGGAATTAGTAACAAAAGCTCTGGACTTTTATTGCTGGGGTCAGTGGCCATATTTTTTGGGCATGCACAAATCGAGAATGATCAGTTCGATCACCTTTTCGTTTCGAGATAATGTAGGAAAAACATATTTGTTTACGTTGTGACACTTTCACTGGCCCTAAGTTGTAACGAATGAAGTCGCATATCTTCTAATTGTTACTCCCGATGTTCAACACATTGTGACACAAGCTGATTTCGAAGAATATTCGAATCAAAGGATTGCGGATCGAACTGAAGGCAAAGTGTCTTGGCTTTTGAATCATAGAAGAGTACTCTCCTAATCTAATCGAAATTCTAGAATATGTTTTCCTTTTTCGCCTTCACTTTCAGTAGTAATCAAAGAAATAACTCTGCGTTCGATTAGGTACCAAAGAAGTGATACTGTCAGCATAAACTTATTCGATGATATCAGGTTGATAACCTAACCTCAATATTTAAACTTCAAATAGAGAATTCGAAAATTTATATACACTTCCTTATATTGATTCTTCTTCTAAATCATAAAACCATATCTAACAAATTTCACTTCTGGTATAATCGGAAGTGCCACTGAGGTGAAAATATTTTAGAAATAAAGTTTCAGACTAGCTGAATCAACTACCAAAGTTTCAGAACGATAGCATTATTAGTTCTCCATAAACGTCTAATAGGACATCTATATATATATATATATATATATATATATATATATATATATATATATATATATATATATATATATATATATATATATATATATATATATATATATATATATATATATATATTATATTTTTCATGAAATCAGTTTGATTGCATGAACAGATATATGGGCAGCTCGTCGGGGTAAAACCCTATATATATATATATATATATATATATATATATATATATATATATATATATATATATATATATATATATATATATATATATATATATATATATATATATATATATATATATATATATATATATATATATATATATATATATATATATATATATATATATATATATATATATATATATATATATATATATATATATATATATATATATATATATATATATATATATATATATATATATATATATATATACACAGAGGATTGATCCTTTTTGCGATATTTCAATTGAAACAAACAAATGAAAGAGAATAAGAGACTCTTTCTGCATTCTGCATGTAGTAAAAAATTGAAAATTGTTTTTTCACGGAATAGGTGTTTCTCTACCTCAATAGCTTGTATTAACACCTTTTGATACAAGTCTGAATCGATCTAGGCATGATTTGGATTAGGTTTTCGACCTCCTCTGGGGTGATATTCTGCCACCATTCTGTGGCGGCTTGGATGAGCTGTTGTGGGGTTCTTGGATTATCCTGGCGCGATCTTATTTTCCTTTTGAGATCATCCCATAAAGTTTCAATACGATTTAGCTCTGGAGAGCAAACTGGCCTGTCCAAAATAGCGATTCCTTCTGTTTCAAGATAATGCCGCGCGAGGTTGCTGATATGCGGAGAGGCATTGTCTTTCATAAAAGTGAGAGTCTCACCTTGGGCACCTTGCCAGAGTCTCACTATGGGCTCCAGCACTAGGTACACGTAATTTATAGCCGTTAAACTCGCAGGAAGCGAAATCAAATCTCTTTTGCCTCCCAGCATAATGCCATCCTATAACATCACACTGCCCCCTTGGTATTTCGGAATTTGTCTTGATGCTTGGAGTCTAGTTTATCTTCCACGACCCCTTAAAACGTGAATCCGGCGGTCATCTGATCGAACACCAATTCTGGACTCATCCGAAAAAAGAACATTTCGCCGACTCTCAATATTCCAATTTTGGTGCTCGATACACCAATTAAGTCTGTTAATTTTGTGTTGTCTGGTTAGCTTTGGAACTCTTAAGGTCCTTCTGCTGTATGAACCACTTGAACGAAGTCTTTGACGTATCGTTTCGACTGACGCCTGTTGCTTTCAGAAATTGCCTTTGGAGTATGGGGTGCGACGCACTAGGGTCTCCTCTTGCAATTTGGCACAAAAAAGCGGTCTTGTACTTTAGAAGTGATCTTGCTACGACTTCTTGTAGGCCTATTTTGCAGAGATTGTAGCTCTGCGTATCGGGCATAGGTTTTTAAAATCACCCCCTGTGATACCCCCATTGTGGCATCCCTTCTTCAACGAGAGCAATTATTCGACCCCTCTGCACTTCGGACAATCCTACGTAAGGCATTTTTAAGTATGATTATAGGCTTTTTTAAATTTTGAAATTCACAGTTTCAAATCTCAGTGACGACTGAGTACAATATCCCGAACATGTGGTGATAATTCAACATTTTTTATCATACTTTCCAGTTTTGTTACAACAAAACTTCATTCTTCATGAGTATTCAAATCTATGGTTAAAACAATCAATAATGCGAAATACCGAGTGATTCCATATAAATTTGGTTGTATATATATATATATATATATATATATATATATATATATATATATATATATATTATTATTATATTGTATATATATATATATATATATATATATATATATATATATATATATATATATATATTATTATAATTATATATATATATATATATATATATATATATATATATATATATATATATATATATATATAATATTAAGAAATATACGAAAACATTCAAATAATAACAATATTTCAACACTTTGTATTGTAAGAGCGAATCGATCTTGAACGAATTAAAAATTTTTTAACACTTCAACACCTGGGATCGAAAACGATGTATTTTTGGACACATGTCTATTTGACAAAATAGTCTTGTTTTGATCTCATGTATCCATTATGAGAGTTGCGGTTGTAAGTTGAACCACCCCGTATACGACCATATTTTTCGTTTTCTGTTGGGATTTTTTCTGGTTTACTTGAATTTAGTTTTTGTGTGATTATACTAGGTTTCTCTTCACTGTTTAGAATATAAAATGTTAAATCAAGTAGTTATTGGTACCAACATTTCCGATGATATCCAAATCATTATAGAAAGAAACGAGGAAAAAAGGTATAGAGGTTTTGTTTTTCACTTTTTTCTACAGATTGTACTGTACCTAGAAATATTGAGATTCTGGACATTAATTCAAATTAAGTTCGAAATATTAATGGCTTTTTGTTGACTGGAAATGAATCTGTAATCATCAAGAATCAATGAATAAATTTGACATTGGCAGAATTCTAAATATTCATCTGAATGATGAGTCGTACTGAATTGTCAACTAAATCTTTTGTCTTTCCATTAAAAATTTGAATAGTAGATATTTAAGTTATCCATGACCTGTCTATTAGCGATGCTTATTCAAACTCTATGTCAACGCCTTGATAGAGGTTAATGACATAATATTGCATTCAACCTTTCCGGTTCCTAGTTCCCGATAAATTTTTTATTAATTTTTTATTGATTTATTGAAAAATACAATGTTTATAGAAGAAAAAATTTGGGCAATTTTTTGACAGAAAGGCTTCATCGCGAAACAACTTGTGTGAAATCTTGGTAAATAATCTCAAAGAAACAAACTTGATCTAATTTTTTCCTTGAAACAGTAATATATCACAGTAAAAAATAATGGCAACGATTGTATTCACAAAAAATTGAATTTCTTGGAGTTTTTTTTTGATGCAAAGCAGCACATTTCGAAAATTTCGAAATGTGGATTCGCAAGAAATATGGGGAAAATGGGACTAGCCGATTTTCGCGGGTTTTTCTTAAATAACGCAGAGAGTAATCCACCTATTGATTTGAAATGAGAAATCAATTCATCTTAGGAATATCTACAACTTTATATGAGAGCTCTTGTTTTTCTTCATTTGTGAAAAATTGTTTTTTTACAATTTTATGAATATTTTAGGTTATGAAGGGCATTAGAAATCCATTGGAAAAACGGTATATTCATTGGAAGTTCTCATTAGATACAACATTTTTCATTTTCTTTTAAGATTTTCGAAAAACTCTCACTCATTCATTGAATTAGTATGCATATCTTAACAATCCGGCAATATAACTTTCCATCTTCGCGACGCGTCGTTACAATCTCGACAATATATTTTAATGACATAAACGCTCGCACAATTCATAATGTCATTATCTTATTAACTGCGTTATGATCTGATTTCATTCCCGGTGAAAAATGGGAAAAAGTGAGTGGAACGAATAATACATTGGGCTGAGTTATGTTACTTTCACATGGCTCCGAGCTAGTCAGGGAAAATTATTTTAAAGAGGGAAAACATTAGACATTGTAACTTGTCATTATTGTATGAAATAAATCAACTTGCACTTTTCGAGTAATGTTATGTTAATATCTGTCTTTCAGGATATAACAGAAGTAGTACTTTCGTGTAGCACGTATATATTCATTTACATATTATAAGAAAATCTTCATTTCTTTCATATGGGTGACGGATGTCAGATGCCATAATTTCAGATTTCCTAATTTTTTCATCGAGTTATATTATTTACCGATGTAGCACTTCTGGGGAGCAGATCTATAACACATGTGGTCACTGGTTCAAGTCA
Organism: Cryptolaemus montrouzieri; assembly: GCA_013387265.2. Classification (NCBI taxonomy): domain Eukaryota; kingdom Metazoa; phylum Arthropoda; class Insecta; order Coleoptera; family Coccinellidae; genus Cryptolaemus; species Cryptolaemus montrouzieri. The sequence goes on from JABFTP020000144.1 coordinate 37,388,312, forward strand.
ATATTTGATCGGTTGTATCTTGCAATAATTCCTGAAGAAATGTCCGAAATTAGAAAGTACCTAACTAATATGATTAAGGAAGAACATCCGTACCTATTTTCCTACAATCTTACTCTACCATTTTTTCATTCAAAAATTAAGGTTGGTGGTACTTTGGGAGAAGATTTACATATCCCAGGATAGCAAGAAGAAACATACATAATAGTATGTCACAATTTGAGGGGGTAAATCTACGTGCAATTTTAAGAAAAAAAGTTGCAAGTTATTTTTTACAGCCTCCATCATTACACGTCCTAGATTTTAACTGAAATTCGCAAGGTGTTTTCTTTTTCGAGGCCATGCCTCCTTTTGACCCTCAAAACTTTTTAGCAGTACGCCATTGATCAGCGTACAATCCATCTTCGTTCAATTTAGAAAAATTTTTTGACACTTGTAATTTCTTCGTATCTCCAACCATTTTCGAGTACAACATCATTGAATTTGAATTATTAGAATTGTATGTTATTCGCTAAATAAAAAAAATAATAGAAATACTCGATAGGTATGCCGAAAATTTGCTTTTATTTCGATAGCTCGTGTTCTGAGACTCAACTTATACTTATTCAATATCAAACTAAAAAAGGAAAAACTATCACGCACTCTTTGAAATATTTGAATTTGGGAGGCTTTTACTTGGTAAAATTCCATTATCAATAATAAAAACAAGTACTGTGTTTTAAGGAATTTTACTTAATAATTGCGATTCGTAACGCGTTTCACTACACCGTAGCTTCTTCAGACGAATGATTATGCAGAAAAATATAAATAAAAATATAACTATAAATGTTCTTGAGTAATTAAAAGCTTAATGGTTGCTTCTTCTTAAGTGGTTATTTATGACAGGTATATCCAATAAAATTAAGGAATAGATTGCTCCCCGAAAAGATTCAATAGAGGTGAAGGGCTTAAATCGACTTGTTCATTGATGAGTCTACCTGAGTGTTTGTATTTATTTATTTCTAAAGTTTCCCAAAGATTTACCTTCCAATATTTATTATCTGTATGCAAAATTTCAAACTGTGGGTCGAAAGAATGATTATTTTCTAAGAGATGATTCGCGTTGAATGAAGTTTACCCTGTCGATAAATTGAAACAAAAATTCAACACCTTAACCTACGTTGGCATTACAAGTAAGAAACTGAAATCATTCTTAAGTAGCAATAATTTCAACATAGCTTTCCAAATTAATAATAATTTAGGCAAATATATAAAAATAATAAAACCAAACCAGGTAAAAACAATAAATCAGGTGTTTATAGATTGAATTGCAATGACTGTGATAATTTCTACATTGGTAGAACACATAGAAATTTTAATATTAGAATATCGGAACATAAACGCAGTTTTTCAAATAAAAATCAGATTCAAATTACGCGAATCATCTCTTAGAAAATAATCATTCTTTCGACCCACAGTTTGAAATTTTGCATACAGATAATAAATATTGGAAGGTAGATCTTTGGGAAACTTTAGAAATAAATAAATACAAACACTCAGGTAGACTCATCAATGAACAAGTCGATTTAAGCCCTTCACCTCTATTGAATCTTTTATTGGAGCAATCTATTCCTTAATTTTATTGGATATACCTGTCATAAATAACCACTTAAGAAAAAGCAACCAATAAGCTTTTAATTACTCAAGAACATTTATAGTTATATTCTCATTTATATTTTTCTGCATAATCATTCGTCTGAAGAAGCTACGGTGTAGTGGAACGCGTTACGAATCGCAATTATTAAGTAAAATTCCTTAAAACACAGTACTTGTTTTTTATCTTTGAAATATTCCTGGGGTATTTCTTATCGTGTCACAAAAGGTTATTATTCGATTTCTCAATTCTTCTACAGTGTTCACTGGAGTGGTTTAAACTAAATTTTTTTAGATATCCTCATAAGAAAAAGTCTAACTATTTAAGTTTGGGGATCTAGGAGGCTATGGTTCTAACCTAACCTAACAATCGGTTGTTAAATGTATTATTCAAGAATTCCCTAGCGTCTCCACTAAAATGTGCTGGTGCTCCGTCATGCATGAACCACAACGTGTTTCTCACCAATTGTGGCAAATCCTCGAGCAATAAAGGTTACTCCTCCTCAAAAAATTGCTGATAAGCGGGACCGTTTAGTCTGTTAGGCAAAAGAAATGTCCCAATCAAATAATTTCCAATTATTCCGACCTAGACATTTAGTGAGAATTGTTCTTGGTGATGAGATTCTTCAATCAAATGGGGGTTTTCCTCAGCCTAATAATGATTATTGTGAAAATTTGTGATAGCAGTTCTCGAAAAGTTTGCTTCGTCTGTGAACATTATTTCACCGTAAAAATGAGCATTTTCTCTAATTTTATCTAAGAACCATCGGCAGAAATTCAGTCTTGAAGGAAAATCTCGAGGAAGTAGAGTTTGGACGCGTTGAATATGAAACGGGTACAATAAAAAGTCGTGGAGAAGCCTCCAAACTAGAACATGTGAAATATTCAACTGATTTCCAATTTTTCATGTACTCACATTAGCATTCAAATCAATACAATTCAAAACTGCTTCCTCAATATCTGGAGTTCTCATAGTTTGAGTTGCACCTTTTAAATGATTATTTGAAGTGAAAGTACCAGTTTCCCTCCACCTTCGGAGGATATTTGAAAATGTTCTCCTGTCTGGTGTTACTCGATTTGGAAAGCGCACCTGATATAATTGCCTAGCTTCTGTTGTGTTTCCGTCAGCCAGACCGTACATGTAATGGATATCAGCCAATTCGGCGTTAGTAAATGTAGCAAATTTTTCTTACAGCAATAACTTCAAAAGTCTTAAAACTAATCGTTAATTTGATATACAATTCGAGCAGACACTGGTTCAACTCTAGCAACTGTCAAAATAAATAAAGAAATGAAAAATTCAAAGCCTACTAGTAATTTTCTTAATTAGAAGTGATTTCAATTCAGCGAATGCATACAATCGTTTAATAATTTTTTGCTCGAGAAAGGCTGGAGATACAAAAAAATTACGATCGTCAAAAAAGTTTCTAAATTGAACGAAGATGACGAAAATTGATTGTACGCTGATCAGTGGCGTACTGCAAAAAAGTTTGAAAAGGAAAAAGAAGACAAGGCAAAAAGAAGACATGGTTCCTTGTAGATTCTAGTTAAAATTTAGGACGTGTAATGATGGAGACTGTAAAAAATAGCTGAATATCTCGAAAACTGCTTGAATTTTAATAAAAAAACCAATTTTTTCCGTGAATTTCAACACTCTGTAGCTCCGTAACTAAGCTTCTGCGGACCTATGTTTATATGAACTTCTTAAAATTGCACGTAGATGTACCCCCTCTTGTTGTGAATACTTTTATGCAACACCCTGTATATTATAAAAATCTTATTTCTATTGTACAAAATGAAGAATAATTCGTTTAAAGCAACGATATGACTAAAACTCACACGAATTGAAAAACAGTATGAAAATCATATTCAAAAAGTCAAATTTGGAGGTGGTATTGGGCAATACTTAAGTCGCACATTGTGCACATTGTTCTAGTGCCAGTTTCACGCTTGGATAGGGCACATTTTGCGCAGGGTCTTCGTGAATACCCCCTCGAGTGGAATGTGGTGTCCAACATTCAGCATCATTGTTGCATCTGCTGATGATCTGCCCCTTGTCCTCTTCCCTTTGCCCTATATTTTAACTCAAGTATGTCAATTGGTTGTCGTTTTGCAAGGCGGATGAGAGATTAAAGAAGCCGTGGTTTCATATTAATTGTTTCATGGATGATCCATGCATTCACTATAAACATCCTCAAGAATTTTTAAAATCATTTTTTCCACCATTTATTTGATTTGTTACAAAATCTACATTGACACATTTTGGTTAAATTATTAAACCATCTTCCATAAACTTGTAAAGAATTATGGTTGCTAAGAAAGTTACGGTCTCTTTAGTCCCATTTCTTTGTTTCCATTCATTGCAGATACTCCGTATTATCTTGCCATCTTGGTACCAATGTTTGCTGCTTTTTTGCCAGGAATTCATAATTTATTTTGTCTATTTTTCGTACAGTAAACTTGTATATACTTTTGCGATCAGAGATGCAAGTCCAAATCGGAATATGGGTGTTTTAATCAAAGGAGCACTTGTGAATAACCTAACAAATACACGGATCTCATCTAGGATACATATTGAGCTCGCTAGTTTCAAAACAACTCTATCCCCTTGTGTCGATTATTTGTTTGAATAAATTTTGAAATCGAAAGCATACCCAGTGAGCGAGTTACATCACGCCATATGAATCGGGAAACAGACAATCTACGTTGTTTATCTCCAACTGCATGCGGTTGGGTACGTTGCGAACCAAACATTCTAAAATACTAGTGGGACAGCGGCCCGATGTATTTAATAGACTTTTTAATAGCACATGCTCCATTGGTGTTTATTGAAATATCACTGAGATGTATGAATCCCATTAGTACTGAAAGGGCTAAAAAAACTATTTTATTTTGGTTATTGTATCTCTCACAATTTGGCCCCATCTTTTTGGCGTAGATTTCTCTTTTCTAAGGACAAAGTAATTTGAGAGTGTCAAATTTCGAAATTTTTGTTGATTTCGCTGTTCTAAAGATTTATGTGGCTTACAATCTTCCATTCAATCAATTAATTGCTACAACGTTCTATGGACCACCTTCATTAAATTAGCGTTCGCCAGGCGTTAAAAGATGTTTGATATTTTCCTTCAAATTTTGACTGAGCATGACTTGCTGTCAGATCATAGCGTCAATATTGACGTAGTAGGTGGTCAATCAAATAATCAGATCAAGGTATAAAAATAAAGGGCTCAAAATCTTGACATTCAAGATTAAAATAACGATATTATTCCTATGTGCAGAATGTCTTGTCAAAAAGATGGCACATAATTATAGGTTAACTTATACAGGCAGAGTTCGACGTCTCAGTACTGAGCCTATGTAAAATATAGTTAATAGTGGAAAGTGCTATTTTGGTGTGAGGAATCAATGCCGCCAACAGATTTGAGCCAGCTTCTCCCATTTTTGAGTTATTTGGAAAGTTAAAAAATTCGCGGTATCAGTCAAGTGCCAATAGCTCGTTGTCCAACGGTTTTTGAGTTATAATACAAACTTAAAAACCGTTGGACAACGAGCTATTGGCACTTGATATAATTATAATACAAACTTGCATTTTCGAAATATTGGTAAACAAAGACAGACAATTTCTCATATCTTGCTTCAACTTTCTAATGTGTCGACTAGTTCTTCTATATAACAGATCCGTGATTCAACCTCAGAGGAAAAAGTTTACAGATGACAGGTTCAGGGAACGGGCCGACCATCTTACTGATTCCCATTCATGTTGCTAAACGTCAACTCAACTAAATCAGCAACTGGCGTAGTTTGATGAGGAGCTCCATAATGTTGAAAATATATATTTCTTCTTTAAGCAAGAGACAGTTCATCAAGATATCCATCGATATTGTTGTTATTAATTTCATCAAACGTCATATACACTCAAACGCGTTCATCTTTCGATACACGCAATCCATTGAACATATATCTGCCCTGACGTTGAATATTAATATGACGATGTGGGTTTACATCCGACCGCCGATGTTCATTTTGACATTGAACTTCATAGTTTCAAAATATTTTTCTGAAAAACTTCGGATTTTCTTCAGATTTCTGCAGAAACCAACTGCAAAAATCGAGTCGACATTGGATATCTCCTTCGTACATAAATTAGGATAAATTCATTTTATAAGGTTTAGGTTTATCTATTTTTCTTAAGAATACTGAGCCCTCAACTCTTAGATACCTTCGTTTCCATTTCAATTTGCCTGCTCAAAATCGTTGGGATGGTACCTATTCCATCATTTGTTGCATCTTCCCCATCTACTTTCCTTGGTTCGTTGAATGTACCATTGTTCAAAAGGTTTTCCCTGAATTTATCTTATATCATTTTTATGATTTTGTCGCCTCTCAGGAAATCAAACCGAATGAGCTACTTCTGCAGCTAAATAATCATTTTGAATATAATATTCAATTAACTTTTCAAAATGTTCCTACGGTCGCTTCGTTATTACAAACGATACTATATTCACCCTATAGTTGAAACTTGATGAAACATGAAATAATTTATCTGAAAATTCATTGCAATAATAAATTTTTCGAACTATTTCAATTATTCCGTGTAAATTCTGTGAATGGACATAGATAATATCTGAGATAAGTTATACAATTTTCGGTTTCTCATGAAAACACATCCTGGATGAGAAAATTGAGTGCATCTATAATAATTTTGGAAAGTGAAAAAAATCTATTCAACGAAATCTAGGTTGTATGTGGTTCATATTTAGAAAAAAACGTAAAAACATATCTATAGAATGTCAAAACCATTTTTACATTACTTCAAAAACAATAGAGCTATTGGCACTTGTCTGATTCCGAAAGTTTTCAAAATTTCCAAATAATCTCGAAAACGAAAAATGCTAGCTGTCTGCTTCAATCCCCCAAGAAGAATAAAGAAGCGAGGGTCATTTTTTTCCATTCACAATATTTCGCATAACTGTACCAACATATCGAAATATGTCTACCATAATTATGTGTCAATAACATTTTTTTCGCTTTCTATGGTAAAAATAGTGGAGTAGTTTCGAGTTTTCATTATACTCACACACATACACCACACTCGCACTCATTTAATTCATTATTTGTTATTCAAAGGACGTTTGACATGTTCAGATTCGACCTTTCTTGTACGCAGATTGGCACGCTCTGTACTAATTACAATTCAAGAATCCAACGACTTAGTAATCTCAACAAATGATTCTGTTCAATTGTTGTTGTTTTATTTTGAAGGAATTCGAAGATCTGGTACGAAAAACTCGTGTCAAAATGCGAGTGGAAATTCAGTACACAGTACACTCGAGGGACTTCAAAGAAGTTTGTCTTTGTTTTGTATAATTTATTGATTTTTTTCTTGATTGATATCTAAAATGGCATAAACACATCATTACAAAAGATGGGCTGATTTCTCAGCCCGCACCTTCCTTCGTTCCGACGCCTGTATTCTCAACTATAATGCTCAATTACCAAATATGGTTTTCATGTTTCTCCATACAATGGTATGTAAGGTTCTCAAATTCCCTTCTTACGTTCTCAAAAACATAAACCGTTAATAGTCGTCATCCTGTCACAATTCTCCAAAGTCTCTTGACTACTCAATTAGTCCCCTCCTACCGATCCAGTTTCCTGAAAAATTATTATCTCCAAATTGCTAGTGGCGATTAGCGGCATCTTCATTTAATTCATGGTGCATTTTTTATTATTTTGTAGGTACGAAATTTGTGATGCTTCACTATTTTGTACAGATACGCAAGTTTGATGAGATGATTTCCTGATGAACTGAGTGTCGCCTATTTATAGATGACTCAATACCGCAACTTCATTTCTCACAGAACATGCTACTTCTTGCTTTTAGTTGCCTGAGATTTTTCTATAGGTATGTGTATACTGGGTGATTCACCAGTGGCGCGGTGCTCTGTAGTTCGTACCCTCTTGAACATTTCATGTTTGTTCGAACGGTATTGTATTTAGAAAGTAAAAATCCACTTCAGCAATTCATTTCGAAGTAAACAGGGTGTCCCAATTTTCTATAAGAAACCTTGGGAGGTTTTTTCACATTGGAAGACCACTTTTTTGTTGAAAGTTCGAGAGAGGATGAATCCTTTTTTCCTTTCTTTTTCTTATTGCCCAAGTATAGCTTTCTTGATGAATTAAAATAGATTATCCTCATTCTATACAGGGGCGACCCAAAAATTATTGAATATTGTAATTTTAAAAATATCATATCTCGATTTTTTCAAATGAAACATCCTGTATTTTATTATTCGTCTCAACGCATAAAATATTGTGCCATATTTTTCCAGAAGTAATCTCTTATCTTTATCTTCGACCATTTTCGAAATAAAAAGAAATAAACTAAAATAATGAAATGAGAGGTTGCGAGAGAAGAGTTTATTAGTACATACCATTATACTTGATCAGAGAAATGGAGATATTTTAAGGTAGTCGTGTATGAAATACGTAATAGATTGGTTTTTGGTAAGATGATCTATAAGGTGTTCAACTATTTCAATAAGTGTTCGAAATGTTGCCCGTTTCTTTGTAGACACAGCTCAATCCTTCTGAGGCAAGACCGTTGAATCTTCGACAACATTTGCGGATTAACTGATTGAAAGGCGTCCACTATTCTCTGTCTCATATTCAACTGTGTTGTAGAAGGAATCTGCTAAATGATGTCCTTAATAGCTAGCCATCTAACAGGACTACCACGTCCTATCCATTTGTTCGGAAATACATGATTCAAATGCTCCCTAACCTGATGTGAGTAATATGCCGGTGCTCCATCCTGTTGAAACCACAAATCTTGTGTTATATGCTCTGGTACATCGGCAAGTAACATTGGTAGATGATTTTGCAGAAAATCTAAATACATTTCACTATTGAGGTGCCCGTCGAAAAGTGCGGCCCAATTAGATATTCATCTAATAAAGCGGCCCATACATTAAAGGACCAACAATGCTAGTGATCTATTTGTCTCATGAGGTGTGGATTTTCCGGGGCGTAATAATGAAAGTTGTGCCTGTTAACAAGCCCATTCTTGTGGAAAGTTGCCTCCTCCGAGAAAAGACTCTGCTGAACATATTTGGATTTTCCACTACTTTAGTCACTTGCCCAATTGCAAAAATTGATTCGATTTTCATAGTCTTGATTGTTAAGTCCCTGGTGCAGCTGTACATGATATGCATGAAATTTATTCACTTTCAAGATTCTCTGGACGGAAGTTTGACTTATATCTGTTATTTGAGAAATCTCTCTATGGCTTTTATATGGGTCCTCTGTCTCTGTCAACAAAATTGATAACTGGTTGTCTTCAGCTGTAGCAGTTTTTAGTTTTTCATGTTTTTTGTAAGCGATGTTACCCGTTTCGATAAATCTGAAATGTTTCCAAGCATCCTGCATCAGGATGCCCCTTATCAGGAAACTTTCGTGCATAAACTCTACTTGCCAACAAAGAATTTCTATCACACTCTCCCAGAATAAAAATCATATCAACCATACCTTCTTTGAAGAACTTCATGGCAGTCAATTGAGAAAATTGGGTTCAAACCTCACTTCAACAATGTTTAATAACGAAACACTGATAAGTTCACCATGTAAAATGCAGAATATGATATATCCAGACACCTGACAGAAGGCACAAATAAAAAAAATTTTAACACATACCTCGATTCACGTTTTAATCATCTTGATTTTATCATTCGTTAATACAATTATCTTGTTTAGGTTTCATTTTTTACTACTTGGATCATTACAGAAAAAAAAGAACTTTTGTGCCAATAATGATGCATGTTGATGAATTTGATACGTTTTGTAGAATTTTCATCAAAATTCTTTACAAATAATCGAATATTTCGAAAATGATCGAAGATAAAGATAAGGTTACTTTTGCAAAATTAAAGCACAATATTTTATGCGTTGACATGAATAATAAAATACAGTTCCATTTGAAAAATCAAGATATGATATTTTCAAAATTACAATATTCAATAATTTTTTGAGTCATTCCTGTATAATATATTATTATATATATAATAAATTGAGGGGAAATTGAGAACCATTCTATGCTGTTGGAAGCATTTTGAACAGTTTCTTTAGTAACTATTACCTGAATAACGTCACTCCCACTACACACAGAAGTTCAACATATTGTAGACCCATTTGTTTTTCTGAATTTTTCCTGTTAAATATTCTTACGATTGAATAGAAACAATCTCTACTTTGTCTTCCGTTGAAGAGTTCTTTTTGCACCGAATACAATAAGTGAATTTGAATTAATCGATCCGATGTACCCAGCTAGCTAACGGTATGAATTTCTCCGGTTGAACACCCTGCAAGGACCCTTCACTCGAAGTTGTAACCAGATTCGTTAAAAGAATCAAGAGACCTAGAGATTACATGATACTCTGCCATTGAAATTCTCAAGTTTGGGAATGCTGAGAGTTGGTCCCTACACTTTCAAATTAACGTTTTGAAACACAGTTAATTGATTCCGCTCTTAGTACGTGATAGTTAATCATGATGATGATAACAAATTAATCTATGTATTACATAGTTTAATTTCTTATTATTATTTTGAAACGTCTTCTTCAATACTGATATCAATCTGTACTACCGTTTATTCAAAATATATCGCGTTCAAGGTTGTTCAATTTATGATACGATAATAGTAGATGGAACATCCTGTACTAAATATAACTCGAAAAAGTTATCGATTCATATAGATAATCGAAAGATCTTTGTTGCATGTGTCATTCAACTCATATTCTACACGAATATTTTGTAGGTAGATGATAGTGGGGATAAGGGATTGATCTGACATGCTTGAAGTCGGCATAAGCAATGCCCCCCTGAAACAGAATTCGATATATTTCAGCCTCCTTCTGAGTTAGAGACGGGCCAAAATTTTGTTGGAACATCCTGTATATATATAATAGAGTTCAGTGAAACTTTCGTCATTTTTGGTTTCTTCGATTTATTGAATCGATCTTATAGCACAGAATATTAGAAAATTGAGTATATTCAGTGTTATTCGATTTTGGTTTTGACACTACTGTCTTTTTCTAAAATTCGGTTAATGACCTAAAAGGTTTTCCGTCGACTTGAGCAAATTGACATTCTACAATAATTCATATAGGCGAATCAGAAAGGAAAATTTGAATTATTCTCAAGTATAAATCTCGTTGCTACATACTACTCCATTGTTACACTTTTTTCTCGAACAACTTATTAAATAACAATCGGACACCTTAATTTTATGGGTTAGTAGTACGTTTCGACGAAAAAAAAAAAACAATAGGAAGTAGTAGGAGCAAGTCTGAATTATAACATAATGTCTTTTTCCGTGAAAATCGTACGTATAATAGCAATCTGTCCCATTACGGAATCGCAGGAGATATTAACATTAATCACCGTTAAAATAGATGCTTTTCAGATAGATATAAATAACAAATGTGTACGATATTCCGTTAGGAGATTCAGAATTCCATATATTACGAAATATTCACCGTCTGACCTAGAAATCGGATCTGTAAATTGTGATGGGTGAAATAAATCAGCGATAGAATTTGATGTATCGAAGCGGAAAACGCGTTCCTAATTGGTAGTCGTGTTATTTTAGAAGTCTTTGACATCTTCATAATTAAAAGTTAGGATGCAATATATCGATATATACTACCTTTATTCTACTTTTGATATGTTAGAAACTCTTGAATTAACGATTTGGAATAGTTTTCAGGTCCTTTAGTCATTTTCTGAAGAAGCGTGGAGACTTCTTATATTTTCAGGTCTGGCAATGATGAACCAGTAATTTCTATTGCGTTTTTTTAGTGGTGAACAGTGAAGTAGTTAGGACTTACGTAGTTTAGAATTTATTATCATAAACTCAGCTGCGCATAGCTTTTCACTATTATTGCTCTGTGAATATCTAAGGGGTAGAAGGTCCTTGGACAACGTTCTTTTTTTAAGAATGTGACCTTCAGAGATGTTTTTCATGAAGGTCATACCTATGACGGTCAGAATCCTATGAGTTTGAGTTGTTGTTCTCTGTTGCATTTTTCTTTCTCCAAAATATCTATGACTATGAGTTGAATTGTTTTTCTCCACCCAAAAAGTTTTAACCTTAGACCTAAATTGCTACTTATTTCAGAACAAACTTTACGGCCATAAATCTATCTAGTGAGCAGAATTCCTTCAAGCAATATTCTCTCCTTCTTGAAAATCCTGAAATTATTATTCCCGTGAAAGTATCTCCTCTTGTGTCTGCTCTTCATTCCTGATATACTGACTACAGAAGACGCAGTCTGTCGCTGATAACACTGCAGTAATGATCATGAGTACCAGCCAAGAAGAAGCAACTGAAAGACTAGAGATAGCCATAAAGGGCATATCTCAATGGACGATGGGCTGGAAAATTTTATCGAATGAAGCAAAAATCTGCTCATGTTATGTACATGCTACGTCAGATAAGTAATTCTCCAACCTTGTCATTAAATTGAAGTACCGCAAACCAAATTAGCTGCTACTAGAATTGGAGAAAATCCACACTCACCTTGCATTACCAGAGGTTGATCTTTCAGTCCATATTTGAACATCTTTGGACTTATCATATTCAGATTTGGGTGTGTAGCAAATCTTGAAACAAACCTGATGATCCAACGATGTTACAACAAATTTCTTAGAATTATCACAATCATTTATAGTTTTGTGATCAACTAATAACTTAAGAACGACTCAGCCATCAAATGGTTAGATAAAATATATTCTCTAACATTAACAGCGACTTTTTCGCAATATAAATGGTGAAGCCCTCTGGATGTTGAACAGCAATCAAGATATCAGCAGGCTGAAACGAACGAAACCTCCCGAGCTTATGAAGTGAAACTTCTATATAGACTCTTTTGACTAGTGTACAAAATGCAGTATCTGTTTGTATTTGGGATTAATTAACAAATCTTGAAGATAATTTGAATAGCTGAAACGAACGAAGCTTCGCTTGTGAACTACATTCCAATCTACGTTATTGATAGTAATGAATTAATTATATTAGGGCTGTTCTAACCGTCCCAATAATATAAAAACTATATTAAATACTCTAAAGTATGCACTGTGAAAATTAGTATTGATCACTGAAATGAACAATTTCTAAAGTTTTGTTCCAACTCTTTTATATTATGGGTTTGTATGTCATGTATACTCCTCGACATAGCCCTAAAGAAAAAGCCATCTCACTCGTGATTTGGTTCCCATCCAGTTAACATAAAAAAACACTATTCAAAAGCTCTGAGATATTTCTTATCTGGTGTGGGGGAGCAAGGTCATGCTGTAAATGTAATAACCTTATTTGGGCCAAGGAAATTTCATTTATTATATCATAATAATCTTCCCACTCCGTCAAAGACGAAGTATGCCCAAACACGGTGGTCCATTAACGTGCAAACATGAAAGCGGAATTGCTCCTGCTATTGAACATTATTGCGATTGAACAATCTGGTCACCTTCATTTCATCGGTATATGATACTTGTAGAGTTACGGATTTTCTCTCTTTTTATGATACATCAGCAAAGTTCTAGCCGTCGCTTATAAAGTTTTCACCAAGAAATGAAGTATGGATTGGGGGACCATTTTTCCCTATTTTTAGGATTTCACATAGTTGTATGCAAAACCCAAAAATGGGACACCTATACATAAGGAAGTAACATTTCACTTTCTTATGCTCATCAACGCCGAAAGTTTTTTCAATTTTAATTTACAACTGCCATATTTCTAATGGTCTCCCTGGCAACAATTTCGATTGGTATATTCATAGAATTCGTTTGGCTAAGAAGTAGCCATTTCTATATGAAGGGGACAGTCGTCTTGCTCTAACTTCTATAAGAATATGAGTAGCAGTGGTTCGATTCAACCATCAAAATTAATTGTCGAAATAGCAATTTATTCTGATCGTACTTTTGAAGAAATAACGTCTGAAAATTACGAAAACGAATGATTTTACTGAAAGGAATCCTTCTCAAAATTGAAAATCAAACTGCGTTATTCATCATGTAACTGTGCGTTGTCTGCCAATTCTATGGCATTTAATCGAATTAGGTAAAAGTGAGTTATATCATAAATATTGACTTGACTTGATTTTGCCTATAAATATGACATTGAGTCCTTCAAACTGTATTTATATGTTGTAAATGTTGTTTCCCTGCCGATCCTTTGAACCTTTTGCCTTGACGTTACGAAAGTTGGGTACATCAAGACAGGAAGACGGCCGAGGATGGATGAAGAGGCAGAAACAATACAGGAATACATTGATAAATCAAGTCAGTAGAAATAATCTGATGTCCTTAGGTGTGTAACAAATGACTCACGTCAGATAAAATACTCCTGTTAATTACTTCAGTTCGTAGATCTGGAGATTACTGAATACCTATCTATGATTCTATGATTTTACATGTGTTTGAAAAACAATTTGAAATCAATGCTCATTTAAAGAGTGTTTGAACCATGAAGTATGGTATTATGCCGCAGAAATTGTCATCACTTGAGTTAGAAAGTTACTAAAAGAAAATGTCGATTTCACCCAACAGAAATATATTAGATACTATTTTCATATGAAAATCACTTTTGATATAATCTAGAAAAGTTGTATTTCTGTGATTTGTACTTTGTTGTTATGAGAGATAATTTTGATAATCAAATCTAGTATACTGCGTGAATCAGTATAGACTAGATCTATATTTTCTAAACTATTAATATTTGTGATATGGCTCTTTCATTGCTCTAGTGCGAAATATTAACCTCTAATAGCTCAAAATGTTATCGACTTTATCTGAGAATTTTGTTTCGTATCAGTTTTCAATCACACTAAAGTTATATGAGTTTATATATATGAACGAATAGAACTAGTAATTCCCAAATTTAACTCTTTCAGAATTATTCGATAATTTGTGGAATTTCAACATATTTTTCAAACTCTTTCTACACCTAAATATCCTCAGAAAACTAAATTTTCATAAAAACGAGACCTTGTTGCCAAAGTAATACAGATTCAGGAATATCAAAGTTGGCTGTTTGGCTCCATTTGAAGGTCTTCATTTCTCTTAATTCAAATCGAAATTCCTGTTTTTAATGAAAAATTCTTGAAGATAATTGAATATCTATCGCTTGGTATAATGGTCTTCCTACCTAACATTTCTTATTATGGTAATGTGTTTGTTTGTTTTTCCTTTTTTCCTTTAACGTGCCCTATTTCTGCCTTTTCGGCTATTATTTCAATGAACAAGAAAACAAATTTCCACGCAGAACAAAAAACACTCATTTTATGAGAAAATTATGAGAGTAGTTGAAAATGACAAAAGCTTTGGTTTTGTATGATTCTTTGGAATTTTCAAGTATTCCTGTGGTTATACTTCGATTCTTCATTCGTTTTTCATGCCCTCAGTTGTTGTAGGAGGTGTCTGATACATCTCATTCTTGAACACCTTCTCTCACCTACAAAAATATGCAGAAACCCCGCCTATATGGACCCATATTTCGTCTCTTATATTTTGAGGTATATATCCAGATATTTATAAACTCGTTAAGCCAAAATATAATTTTGTAAACATTTACCAAATACCACAATCATATTTGGCCTTTTTTTGAGTATTCCATTTAAAAAACATCAATAAAAATAAAAATAACGATGAAAATGTATAGAAAAATAAAAACTTTGTGGATAAAATGTAGTTTTAAGATTATTGAACTACAATGAAGTCAGGAGGAAACCATAGACAGCTGTTAGTTTTCAAAGAAGAGTTTAATCAAAGGCTGCTTATTGGCGTTTTAATATATGCATTAAATTTAGAACGGCATCAAGAATTTTGATCATGGATGCAGAAAATCTCAAACAAAATGAGAATGTTTTCATGCATATCTTCTATTTTATAAAAACATTGAATAGTTAGTCAATTTAGATGGTCATTCCATAATGAGGAATTGTTTCAGGAGCTCGAAAGAGTAGCCATAATTATTTCGAAGTAATGTTAAATGTAAAATTGAGTCTAAAATTTTATAGAAGTCTATTTTAGGAAAATCTAACCACAGGCAAAAGGTGAAAGGACCTTTAAACAAACCGATAAGAATTGAAAAAGATAGTATTATTCGTGAAAGAACACTCTGTATTCTTTTGACAGCAAGGTTTAATTTTTTATGAAGATTTAGTTCTTTGAAAATTTTTCAATGTCTCAACAGATCGAGGATGATTTCATAAAATATATTGAAATTTCACAAAGTATTGAATAAATTTTTAAAACAGTTGGAATTCAGGTATTAATAGTACTTGAAAGGAACTCATATTCTTTTAATGTGAGTACTTGAAAATTATGGGAATTGAAGGGCATCACAGTTAAAAAGAAAGCTTTCATATAAATCTCTTCAATGGAATACACTGTATAATGAATAACATCCACAACTTGTAGAGGTTAATATTTCGTATGAAAGCAGTGAAGAAACCATATTTACAAAATTAATTGTTTACATGATAAAGATCGAGGCGTCTATGGTAACTCACCCTGTATTCTACGTACATATTTACAGATTTGCATTTGATGCATAAAAAATTCTTGGTAAAATTTATTATTGAACAAAAGCTTTCAATATTTGTAACTAAGATTATTTCAATCAAAAATTTGTTCCAAATTTCACGACACCAAGAAATATTAATATTTCAGCTCGTCACCGTTACTTTTGGTATTAAAAATACTGCTATCCATTAAGAAATACTGCGTTTATGCCCAGTTTGCCTCGAAAAATTCCATTTCCTGGTAATTTAATCACTGCCTTATTATATCCAATGTTCCATGCTCCATTTGTCCGACAATAAAGTCCAGAAGCCAAACTTACCTTTAATTATACTTGAACTATCCACAAACGGCACAAAATATATCGATTAGGTCATTTTTCATCCCGAGTTCAGCGTAACGAAGTCGGTTGTACTTGTTCACGACAGCGATTTCACGAGAGTTCTGCGTACCGGTACTACTGACTACCGCGAACAAGTGGTACTCAGGTGTATTCGAAGACTGGTGGTTCTACCACTTGTCGTCAGAAGACTGTGCACGGATTATGGGATGCCTATCGGCCCAGGGCGTTCTTAGGCGTCTCTAGGCGTACGTCCGAAGAATGCCTGCGTATCTTTTCTCATTAAATTCGCCGCAATTTGAATACTAACGACCTCGGTGCGTTGAGGTTTCAGTGATCTAGAAGATAGAACGAAACGTGTTCAAATAGCAATATATTCTGAGAATTCACGCTAGTTAACCGAGTATGGTTCTAATTTTGAATCTGGTGTATTTTCTATAAATTAACAGGATCTAAAAGATTTGACAATGAAAACTATTCAATAATGATATGAATGAAGTTCAATATCGCAGTATCAAAAGCTTTCTTCTGAAATCGCATGACTCAAAACTTTCGGCGCAAATTATTCTCTGACGCAATTAAAACAAGCCAACTAAATAAGTGCCTACTCATTTCCGAGTCTTTTTAGCGTTAGGTGTAAGACTGTGAAGTCGAGTTGATTAGGTCTTTCCATCTCTTCCTATTTTCTGCCAGACTTTCGATGTCTCTCTTCTAAATATTTCTGATTCTGGCGACTTCCTGTACTTCTTCGTCTCAAGTTCTATGGATCTTCCTCTTATTTGGCCCCTGGACTCGTATCTGGTATGTGCATTTCGTCTGTTGTCATTATAGATTTCATTTGAAATTTTCTCCTAAATATTTCGTTACTTATTTTATCCCTTCTTCTTTTTCCTTCTATTTTCCTGAGAAATCTCACACATTCATATTTTTCTTTCTTTGTGTAGATCCAAGTTGCAATGCCATGGATTACTGTGGAAATTATCACATGCTTGATCACTTCTAATTTGAAATCTGGTGTAATTTCTCTTCTTTTCAAATATGTTGTTCATGAGCTGTTATTATATTTTTCCTACGGTAGCTACTTTATTGTTTATATCGTTTTTCATTCTTCTGTTACGTTGTATTATCGTTCCCAAGTATTTCTTCGACTTGTTCCTTTTTACGCCCGTTTATTAAAATCTTTTTTGTGTCTTTATTCCTGGTCTCATTATCATCGTTTTTATTTTTTTATTTTCATATTGATATTTCACTCATTAAAATATTCAGGTTGTGTTGTAAGTTTTTGTCAGAGTATGCTATTAATGTCGTGTCATCTGCAAATCGTAACTCCGTCAATTCAATTTATTGCATTTTCCAGTGTCTCACTACCATAGGTCTCATCTTTTTTTTGCCTTTCTAATTGCATCATCGAAAGCTTCTGCAAATATTGTCTGTTGTTTCGAAGGGTTTTGACTCTTCTTCGTAATCCTTACAATGTTTTTTATTGTATTGTATAAATTTTTATAGTTTCTATTAGTTTTTATCTTTTCCATATTCATGAGAAGCTTTCTATACAGCTTCCCGTCTAACTCTGTCAAATGATTTTTCTAGGTCGATAAAGCTCATAGAAATTTCTTTGTTTTCATTGATTCACTTCTCTATGGTTTTTCTAACTATAAATATAGCGTCCTGTATACTTCTGTCTTTCTAAATTTGTACTGTGTTTCTCTAAGTTGATTTTTTTCTTGTCCCAATTATTCTAGTGAGTTTAATTAACTCTCAATTTGTGCATTCTCTTATGAGTGTTACATAATAGTGTGTCATAATTTGAGGGGGTAAATCTACGTGCAGTTTTAAGAATAAAAGTTTATATAAACATAGGTCCGCAAAAGCTTCGTTAAGGAGCTATAGGGTGTTGAAATTTCTTGAAAAAATTTGTTATTTACTCAAAGCTCCTGCAGTTTTTGAGATATTCAGCCTAAATTTGGAATGAAAGCTATTTTCACAGCCTCCATCATTACACGTCTTAGATTTTAACTGAAATTCACAAGGTGTTTTCTCTTCCGAGGCCATGTTTCTTTTTGCCCTTTCAAACTAGTTGCTGTATGCCACTGATCAGCGTACAATCAATTTTCGTCATCTTCGTTCAATTTAGAAACTTCTCTTTGACACTTGTAATTTTTTCGTTCCTCTAACCGTTTTCGAGTGAAAAATTATTGAATTTGAATTATTTGAATTGTACGTTATTCGCTAATTGAAAAAAATAATAGAAATACTCGATAGGTATGTCCAAAATTTGCTTTTATTTAGATAGCTCTTTTTCTGAGACTCAACTTATACTTATTCAATATCAAACTTAAAAAAAGAACAATTAAAAACTAAATGAATTGCTGAAAGTGTCATCCACCTGCTAGAATACAGACCTCTGTCCTGCATATTATCACGCACTCTTTGAAATATTCCTGGGGTATTTCTTATCGTGTCACAAGAGGTTATTATTCGATTTCTCAATACTTCCACAGTGTTCACTGGAGTGATACAAACTAAACTTTTTAGATATCCCCATAAGAAAAAGTCTAAAAAAGTCTAAGCTATTAAGTTGGGGACCTAGGAAGCCATGGTTCTGGCTTGCCCCGACCTATTCATCGGTTGTTGAATTTATTATTCAAGAATTCCCGTCATGCATGAACCACATTATGTTTCTCACCAAAAGTAGCACATCCTCGAGCAATAAAGGTAACTCCTCCTCAAGAAATTGCTGATAAGCGGGACCGTTTAGTCTATTAGGCAGAAAAATGTCCCAATCAAATAATTTCCAATTATTGCGACCAGACATTTAATGAGAATTGTTCCTGATGATGAGATTCTTCAATCAAATGGGGGTTTTCCTCAACCCAATAATGATTATTGTGAATATTTGTGATAGCCATTCTCGAAAAGTTAGCTTCGTCTGTGAACATTATTTCACTATCAAAATGAGCATTTTTTCTAATTTTATCTAAGAACCATCGGCATAATTTCACTCTTGAAGGAAAATCTCGGGGAAGAGTTTGGACGCGTTGAATATGAAACGGGTACAATAAAAAGTCGTGGAGAATCCTCTAAACTAGAACATGTGAAATATTCAACTGATTTCCAATTTTTCTCGTACTCACATGAGGGTTCAAATCAATACAATTGAAAACTGCTTCCTCAATATCTGGAATTCTCATAGTTTGAGTTGCACCTTTTAAATGATTATTCGCAGTAAAAGTAACAGTTTTCCTCCACCTTCTGTGGATATTTGAAAATGGTCTCCTGTATAGTGTTACTCGATTTGGAAAGCGCACCTGATATAATCGCCTAGCTTCTGTTGTGTTTCCGTCAGCCAGACCGTACATGTAATGAATATCAGCCACTTCGGCGTTAGTAAAATTAGCCATTTTTTCTTACAGCAATAACTTCAAAGGTCTTAAAACTAACGACTGTCAGAATAAATAAATAAATGAGAAAAATCAAAGCCTACTAGTCATTTTTTTAATTAGAAGTGCTTTCAATTCAGCGAATGCATACAATCGTTTAATAATTTTATGCCCGAGAACGGTGGGAGATACGAAAAAATCACAAGTGTCGAAAAAGTTTCTAAATTGAACGAAGATGACGAAAATTGATTGTACGCTGATCAGTGGTGTACTGCAAAAAGTTTGAAAGGCCCTTAAGTTAAGAAATACTATTATGCAACACCCTGTATATTCTTTTTTTGTATAAAAGTAAGATGATTTAACTGTTCCATTCTTTTGGTACTTTTTCCTCTTCTTACAATTTTGTTCATTAATTTACTCAGCCTCCTTTTTATCTTGGGTTTATTATCATTTCTGGTGTTATTTCATTAATTTCAGCAGCAATTCTTTTTTGATTTTCAATGGTCTCAATTGATTTTTTTCTGAAAATATTACTGATGTTCTTTGCGTTGTAAGAATTTTTGAATAAAGTTTTTGCTTTTTGTTATCTTCGGTTTATTTTCAAAAACGTTTCTTTCACCTCTCGATTAATGTGTCTTCTTCTGTTATTATTATTCTATCCTTCCCTTGTATTTCTCATATTGAAATTCTATATATTTCTTCATTGTTTTTGCATTCCATAGGAAAGCTTCTGGTTGTTTCTGAAATTTTCTTTCATGCATTGTCCAAATTTTATTCAATATCCTGGTAGAGCTTCTCTCACCATATTTTTGACTACCTTCATTTCTCTTTATACTAATCTTGTAGTGTTTTTGGTATATAGATAGTTTTTTAAATGGTCTTCTTGTCTTTAATATTTTCTGTTGGTCTATTGACAACTAGTTTATCATTTTTGTGCTATTGTTCCCTGGTTTTATTTTTCTGATAGTTGTTTTTTGCTGATATCAAAATGGTATCTTTTAGCTGTTACCATTGGTTTTCGATTACAAGTTCTATCCTCCTTACACCTTGCACATAGTTTCTAGATATTTATATTTGAATGTTTTCTCTTTGAGCATATAGCTATTATTTATGCTTTTTATGTCCTTTTTCCTTATTTCATTTGCATTGTCCATTTCATATTTACTAGGTAGTGACCATTTCGAATTTTGGCTTCCTCTGGATACTTTAACATCCTTCACACTTTTCTAATAACTTCTTTGTACTAGAAAATAGTTAATTATAGATTTTTCCTTTCTTTGCGGTTCTTCTCTTGTGATCTTAGGTATTACTTTGTGTTGGGACGCAGTAGATACAAAGTTTTCAATTTCTATATCAGATCGTAAAAACAGGTCGAATTTTTTGGAAGAGAAGAACTTAGTTATCTAATTTATCTATAAACTCTTATAGCACAAATCGACCACAATCACCATTACGGTTATATTTTGGGGATGACCAAAAATCTTGACAAAGTCAACAACTGCAAGGTTTCTCTCCAATCTCTAGATTCTTAAACATTATCTGTCAATAAAAATAATTTAAATGTCAAATAATGAAATATTAGTTCAGTATTTGTTAATTCAAAATGTAATAAGGTAACCCTCCTTCTAGAACCTTAATATTTTTGTTTCTGCAGTTAAACGTACGAACCACCTCTGAATTTGTAATTCGGATGCTCCAGATCGAAGAGAGATGTGTTATTGAGTTATAACATTGAAATTATTTCGAAGATCGAAACTGTGACTCTTTATTTAGGAACAACAGAACTGATTATCTCATTGATTTTCTCATGAAAAATATCCAGATTTTCATCAATTCCCTTAGAGCTGTTCACCAGCGATAATGAAGCATTAACAGCTTCATAATTCGCATTTCTGCAATCGTAGTAGAAATTTTGAATTTTCGAATTTTCATTATCTTCTCGTTAGACAAGGCAACTATAAACTCTAGTGTGGGATCATGTGTGTCCTCGTTTTGTAATCAGAATCATTGTGTTTACCTAATCCATGTAGTATTCCATTTTCTGTAAGTATATTTTTTTCAAATAAATTAAGGGATAAATTCTCTGAATCGTGGGTGCAACGCTTTTAATTAACTTTCTACATTATTAATATGATCACACTCTCCAAGATACAGGCAAAACTATTGAAATGCTATTTCAAAGAATCATACTCAGGACAGACGCTAGAGACAATTATTTATTCTTTAGAATTTTGAATAGGGAAGACATGAGCTTCTAAGAAATATTATCTTTATGATTCGGTCTGCCGAATAGAAAGCTTGGGCATCGAATTCGCAAATTGTGATATCACTTTTTGAAGTGAAATTGTGCTTCTTTAACTGTAACTTATAAGTGGAATTGGATGAAATAGAATGTCCTCAAAAGTGTGAATTTTTCCAGAAATGAAAAATCTTTGACTATTATATGGTTTCATCTAGTATTCTGGTGCTAATTTACTAACAACATCCTAAAGATTTTCAATACTAAGCTCACTACAATGAAGATTACTCCTGATAAGAACAAACGGAAATTATTTATTATCATGAGTAAGGACATATCAAGAATAATTTGTAACAGAAACAAATAAAAATATCTTAAATGCTCAGAAGTTTTTCCATTATTTAAAGTTCAAGAATTGCAACGTTCATGAAGACTTCTGCACTTGAAAAAAGGAAATTTCATCCATAAAACCCCCCACATCATAATTAGGTTCTCTACAAAGATTTCTGTTGAAAAAGACGTACGCCAGCATACGATGATTCGTTAACATTGAAACTGAATCGTCCTTGGTGTTGAACATTCACTTCCCAATAACTATTGTCATAGCGATAGTGATGGTCAATATTGCGATTGAATAATCCGTCACTGGTCACCCCCACGTCCTCAGCCCATATGGTACACCGGTGGAATTCAGGATGCTTCCTCGAATTTTTCTGATGTAAAATTCCAGCCCACGCTCGTTATCTCCTGTCTGTGGAAAATGAGATTTCCTCATTTTATAAGGTTCGAACTTATTTTTTCTGATGACTCGCGAAAACTTAAATCTTGGTATCGCACTCTGCTTGAAACTGCGTAAATGAAATTGATGGATTTGTAAGAACAACTCCCAAAACTACCATTGTATGGTATCTTCTTCACTATGTTGTTTATTGTAATTTTTTTATTAGAGTGCTTTCAAAGAACCAGTTTTTGTGCGAGGTGATCTCCTGTCAGGAATACAAACAATAATTCTCTGAAGCTGTATCAGAATCATACATAGAATGTACACATGTCGAAGTTTTCAAAGTTCAAGAACATTTTTCAATGAAAAAGTTTTCAGCTAATTATTTGTGAATCACCAATGTGAATTTAATAATGCATTTATTTTGAAGTTTATTGTTGTGTGCATAGAGTTGAAAACATTTGGGATGTTTATGTGAAATGGCACCAGCATACTGAATGAAGTCGTAGAATGTTAAGTGAATTATCATATTTGGAAAAATTACCTTTTTTCATATATTGGGAAAGAGAAAGAAATACTCTACCTATTTCATTCCAATTCACATATGGCTTACATTATAATCACAAGTTCATATTATAATTTGAAAATCATCTAACAAAAAAGGTTTTTTAATACTTTCTTGCAATCTACTCAAAAAAGTGACGAAAAATTGCCTAGTTTCAGTGACCCATATTCAAATTCAAATTGTACGCAGAAGCATTTTTGGACGTTGCAGTTCTTGCAATTTGAATAATAAATAAACTTTAGGGTATTTCAGTTAATTTTTGTTTTTTACCAATTATTTTGATATTTTCTTACTCATGAATAATAAATAACTTTCGTTTGTTCTTATTATAAGTGGGCTTCATTGTTGTGAGGAAGAAAATAAAATACCTTTCCTATTTTATCCAATTTCACTTATAAATTCCAAAAACGTTCAACAGAATTTTTTTTCGAATATTTACCTGCATTGTACTTGAGAAAAATACCTCTAGAATATCAAAATAGTTTTCATCTAATTTTGACGGCGAACGAGATATGACGAAACCCCAGAAAATCCAGACATCTGGAATAATGAAAAAAGATCTGCCATCTGTTTTCATCATGGAATTTTCCTGGAATTTTAGTTCAGTGATGGGGGGTTAATTTTCTCTATTTGTATCATTTCACATAGTTGCCGTACTAAAATATCCACGCCCTGTACAACCTTTTTCATCAGAATGAGGACAGTTGGCGCTTCAATACAGACTTTTTTGAATAAGTATCCTTCTTGCGAAGTTGTCACACAAGTTGTTTTCTTCGGATGTAGTTTGGTATAAATCGTATCGATAACTTCAAGCGAGAAATTCTTGCGAAGGAACATCAACTAATATTTCCCAATTTCCATCATTTCTCTAAAATACGTTTATTCATCAGCAATCAAAGTTGGTGTCGATCCAATATTTTTTACAGTTAATATTAATAAATATGGTTAATAATACTAATGGGTTATTGGAATTAAAATTATGGTTCGACGAAACGGTAGTTCTTTCGACTCGGTCGTGTTCAAAACAAATGCCTCCGGAACTATTAGAATGCGTTTGAAGAATTTAATAAATTATTTATAGCGTCTAACTGTTTTTCATCGGTCAGATATAGTAGACTATACATTCGTTAGTCCCCGTAACGTGAAATTAATATGTATCAACCAATTAAATCAATTAACAGAATATATTATAATTGTCTTTTGCTATAAACAAAGCTTATATACCCCAAATGGAGTCTAAAGTGCTTATGTTACTTACTGAGTTATTTCTTTTAATGTTTTCCATATATATAACGGGTCTTTGTAATTTTAGAAATAAATGGGTAAAATATAAATGATGCACTGAATTCGTGTGGGCATTTTAACTGTTGAGAATTAGCGTATGTCATTTATGATATAAAAATAACTTTGTACCTGATTTAACAACCTATTCAAAATGTACCTTTATCATTATAACTTCGTTGAAGATTAATGAAAATTATGTGCTTAATTTATAGAAGAAAAAACGGTTCGGTTCAGTTGATCCATCTTTATACTCGAAAGGCATTTCCATAATAAATATTTTCCATTCAAATCGTACCTACTCATTGGTCCGGGAAAAATAGGATTCAGAAAATTTCTAAAAAAATATTAAAATGTATTACAGGCACATTAAAAACTGCAGAAGTTATCAACAATAAGTAAATGATTAACAAATTCCTAAACTATTGATAATTTAAAAGTTATCGAAAAGTATTCATAAAGGGGGCAGAATTTCCGATAAAATTCTCGAAATTTACCCCTCTGATTTATAGGCTTAATTTACACACCGACACGAGCGCACAACCAGCTTAAGCGCAGAGCTTCTAGAGTAATTACAGCTCCAAAAACGACTTTCTGTAGTATTAAATATCAATTCAAAAGAATAAATAAATTGTGATGTTTTCTGAACACTCGAGAACATAAAGCCGTGTTGTATTTTGGATAATTTCTATGATATGATAATAATTTACCAGTTTATGAAAAATTACAAACGTAGTTGCGAGTAGGACCCAGGCTTCGATATAAGCTTGGAGGCATTTCGAGTTTTTCTTGAGTATCTTCTATGTTACTGAAAGTCAGTGTTCAAAATATATACCTACATTATTTTTGGATTCAGTAGTAGTTCAAACCAAAACCAAAATTGAAAATTATGAGTTTCATTTGACATCAGCCAAATTTGCTGAAATTGGCGTCGTAGCAACCATATTTGTTTGATTGTTTAACTTGACTTCTGACATTTGACTTTTGATTATTATATTTATAGTTTCCAAACTTCAATTGCAACTCTTGAATTTCCTCAGTCGTGGCATAATGTGGAAAATTATAATCCACCGCGTATGAGGAGTTTTTATCATAATCATACTATTCAGTTTTTCTTTTGCATCACAGACATAATTTTTGCTTGGGTGGATAGAAAAAGGATCAAGGAATTTTTCAAGCAGTCTACACATGTCAAATGTTTATTGCGTTGTTTTGTATGATTGTTTCAATTTGGCCTTTATCAAACAGCAATAATTCAATTTTTTCAAATGGCACGTACCAATTTTTATATCGCCATCAGATGAAGCGTCAAATTTCAGATGAAATTGTATAAGCATGTACTATACCCATCTCTTATAGTTCCGAAATAATTTGGGAATACATATAATTTTGATGATTTTGCAAGAACTAACAGAGAATGCTTTGAAATATTTGAATCAAGTAGCTGAACTGGCTACGCTCACCTGACAGGTGCCTAAAATTAATGTGCTTTTCACTTCGTTCATTCAAATTTGATATTTCAACAAGAATTGTTGGTAATTTGAAGTAAAAATTTTTGAAAAACACCAGATTGATAATAAAATGGCTGATTATTCAAACGAGGATATGTTTAATCTCTTTTTAATTCATGGCGAATGTCAAAAAGTGGTGGATAGAACTTGCAGGAAATTTAATTACCAATTTCCAAATTTGGCGCCTATGAGTAAAACAATATTTCGAAGGATTAGAAGCAATTTTCTGGAATTTGGAGAAACAAAATACATAGAAACTAGAAGAAAACCAATTCTCGAGGACGACGACAATCAAATTAATACGCTAGCGTATTTTCGTGCCAATCCACATGCGTCCATTAGGTCAGCATCTATGGATATTGGATTGAGTTATACTTCCATTCAAAGGATCCTTAAGAAACATAACATGCACCCGTATTCTTTTATCAGACTACAAAAATTGAAACCAACTGACCTTCCCAAGCTGCTAAATTTCTGTGAAAATTTATTATTTCGGCTTCAAGAAGATGATAAAATTCTGCAAAAAATTATATGGTTTGATGAAGACAAGTTCAATGAAAGTGGAATAACCAACAGGAGAAATCGACATTTTTTGGGCCACAGAATATGCATATTTCATTGAGGTTATTGATTTCCAAAATAAATTCAGCGTGAACGTTTTTGCAATTTTAATGAATGGTTTGTTGGCTTGTCACATTTATGAGAAAAATCCTAATGGACAAAGATACCTGGAAATTTTGAGAGGAACATTAGCCAATTTTTTAGATGGATTACCCCATAACATTCTGAGGGATTGCTATTACCAAATGGATGGTGCACCAGCACATAAATCACGAGCTGTAAATCGGCAGCTAACAGAAATGTTCGAGGATAGATGGTGGGGTAATCAAGGACCAAATTTATGGCCTCCGCGTTCTCCGGACCTGATGCCCCTTGATTTTTATTTATGGGGCAAAATCAAGAGTGAAGTGTATCTTATTCCTGTAAGAAGTAAAGAAGAATTACTAGAGCGTATTCATAATGCTCTTCGTAATATTGATCCTGAGGAAACTAGGAGGACAACTCGTCATGTTGTTGAACATTTATTCGGATCGTAACTTAGTTTTCTTCAATGATGTTTGCTATCATTTATTCGTATTCGCGTAGTTCCTACAATTTTTATTCATCCGAATTGCAGAAAATTGCTTCTAATGCTTCGAAATTTTATTTTACTCATAGATGGTAAATTTGGAAATAAGTTATTGAATCGCCTGCCATTTCTACCCCCTATTTTTTGACATTCTAAAATGATTAAAAAAAAGATTAAATATATTTTATTTCGAATAACCCGTCGTTTTATTCCAAATGTGTTGTATTTTTTGGATATTTTCAATCTGAAAGAACGACAATTCTTGTTGAAATATCAAATTCGAATGAACGAAGTGACAAATATATTAATTTCAGACACCTGTCAGGTGAGCGTAGCCAGTTCAGCTACTTGATTCAAATATTTCAAAACATTCTCTGTTAGTTCTTGCAAAATCATTTTATTTTATGCTTTGCTCAAATGTCGGTTCTAGATGTATAATAAAAAATGTAGATTGCCATTCGAAATAACAAAGTGATGACCCACTTCCGGTATAACCGGAAATGGTAGCACTTCGAAAATATTTCATATATATATATATATATATATATATATATATATATATATATATATATATATATATATATATATATATATATATATATATTTTTCACCATCCTGCAGAATCACAACATTCTCTTCTAAATAGCTGAATAGCATTTTCCAAAATTTCAGTCGAAGCCGGATTGATTAGTTCTTCAAGTAGTTGGAGATACATTTCTCCATTTTCTTGTACGAAAAATGGCCCAATCAGACGATTCCCATAGATGCCAACCCAAACATTCAGTTTTTCAGGTTATTGGGTATGTAGTCCACGAAAGATTCTGGGATTAGTGTCCGTTCAGAACCGGCAGTTATGAGGATTTACAGTGCTATTCAAAAAAAATGTTGTAGAAAAAATGGGGATTGTTTGCGATTCGCTCACTTATTATTTCACAGAATTGCACTCTGCGGTCGAAGGCATCCTCATTCAATTCCTGGCCATCTTCATTTTATACGGATGAAATTTGTATTGTTTGAAAACTCCTGTATGAATTTCTGCATGATCCACCCTGTATCTTCATCGAATTGTAATCGGATTTGAAAATTCGTTCACTGTAATCAAATAATTCTAAATACCTATCCAATGAGCTATAACTCGGACTAACTGATCAATTCGAAGATTTGAGGGGCTGACACCCTCATCTGAGGGGGTGGAAGTACCACTGCTCAAAGATATTTTTCCCCAAAATACATGTTCATCCGAAATCGACAGAATTTGCGATCACTGAAAATAGCACATCTTTTGACGAACCAGCCTGTATCTTCTTTTAAATATGTCAAAAATCCAGATGAACATCACTGGGGTGATCAAAAGAAGAACTTTCATCGTAATTTTAATTCACTCTTCCCCTTCCCCCAACATCAGAAAATGTTTCTTCACGATTTATTTTTTCCTCGTATTCTGATCCCTTAAAAAATCTGAAAAAATTCAAAACACTTTTAGTCACCTCACAAAACATGCAAAATTTTTTCGTAATTATTGGGCTTCAAAAATATTTTTTCTTAAAAACTTTTTTGCCTGCGCTCAATGGATGTCTGCGTAGGTCTATTTTCTAAGTAGTTGGGTTCGTGGTGGGGAAAAATACTTATCTTAATTTTTTCAAATTTTTCCTGTTGGTGCGCCACCTCCAAAAACTCGAAAAACAGTTTTTTTTTGCCTTTTAGTGCGGAACATCAAATTTTCCACATATACAGTCCCCACAAAAATTGTCGCATCACCCTATTTTTGCGACAATACTATATAAACTTCTAGGTTGGTCATTCAAGAGTCGCTTGGTAACTTTCAGAAGTGTAATATAAGAAGATATAATTCAAAGGAGATGAGTTTATGATAAAAAATATCAACAATTTTCGAGTTAATGAAAAATTAAAAAATTCTACCATCTTAAAACATTCGCGAAGAGACAAATTAACTAGCATCGAATGGTTACTAATCATTTTCAAAGTCTACTGTTTCCTCCCCGGGCCCTAACTACTGCCAGTATACGTCTCGGAAGCCCCTCAGACAAATTTTGAATGTACTCTTGAGTCACTGAGTTCCAAATTTCAAGAAGCAGATTTTCTAGTTGTTGAAGT
This sequence comes from Cryptolaemus montrouzieri, assembly GCA_013387265.2. Classification (NCBI taxonomy): domain Eukaryota; kingdom Metazoa; phylum Arthropoda; class Insecta; order Coleoptera; family Coccinellidae; genus Cryptolaemus; species Cryptolaemus montrouzieri. The sequence goes on from JABFTP020000144.1 coordinate 37,417,799, forward strand.
ATTCTACAAGGCATCCTACGTTGCTGAATTTGCCAACCCATCTTGTCCCAAACATGTTCTATGGGATTCAAGTCGGGACTTCTGTAACTACTCATGCATATAAATGAAGTTTTCGCCAATCAATGGGCCAAAGGGTACAACATGGCGTTCACGGATATCTGCGATGTATCTGGCCGCTGTCATTCTTCCATTATTCACTAGGACTTACTCAGTTCGACCATGGAACGAAATGCCTCCCCACACCATTACTGAGCCCCCTCTGAAGTTTTCGGTTTGCTGTGTATTGCATTGCTGATACCGTTCCCTAGGTCATCTGTATACAGACATGCGTTCATCATTTGATACTAGACAGAACCTGGACTCGGAGGGAAAGAGAATTCTGGAAAACCGCGATTTGAGTGTTCCCTCGCAAACTGAAGTCTTGCAACTCGATGCTCTCTGTTGAGACGCGGGCCAGTAGAAGCCACCCTTGGTCTGATATCGTCTTCTCTGAGCCTGTTCCTAACAGTTTGGAATGAAATATGCACATTCCTGGAAATTGCAAGTTCATTTTGTAGCATTCTAGCTGTACAGTGCCGAACACTTCGTGCAGTTAAAAGAAGCCAACGATCATCAACTGGGGTTGTTATCCGATTTCTTCCCTGTCCGGTCCTTCTTCCATATTCCGATTAATTGCTCTTGAAATAGTGCTTTGGTTAACATTCAACAAGTTAGCCACGTAACGTTGGCTTTGCCCCTCCTCTAGAAATGTTACAATTCTTACCACTTCATGATCACACAAATAGCGTCCAGGACGTTCAACAGCCATTACAATAAATTCAAAGATTCGAAAATCAACAAAAAACATAGAAAACTTGTAATAAATAATTAATTGAGATCATATAGAAACATATGTTATTACATAGATAAGATTTTTTCCACTCATATGTCCGAAAACATATGTTGACAAAGAAACTGCGATCGAGCTGCTTAATATATTATATACAATATCATCATATCCTACAAACATTATATCCAAATAAAGATTCTTGCTTCAGAAAATTTTTTTAGTTGTGGTTTTTAGATATTTTTGCCATTAACCTTGCTTTTTAGCCCCTTTAGTGCGGAAAACTCAACTTTACCGCTTAAGTGCTCCCGGGAAATAATGAAAATAATCTAATAATATGTTATCTACTAAAGATTATTCAACTACAAAAAAATTATGTAGTAACGATATTTAGTTATTTTTGCCCTTTATCTTTTCCGTCTAATATTTGTTTCTTGAAGTTGAGATTATAATTTACAATACGTACTTCTGTTGAGATTTATTTATTCAGTAAACCACAATTGAAAAATAGAACATTCAATTGAGTAATTGATATTGGATTATGCGAGAAACCTAGACATTTAGTGATATTTTGGTTTTTAGGTTTAGCTTTCGAATGGCAGTTTCAATTCACTTTTTATTTTCCCGAAACTTTTAAATTTATTCTGTAATCGAGATTGTGAAATACGGTATCACTAGTCATTTCTTCATGGACGTTATAATTTTTTGGTGTGTTAAGTATCAGTTCTACGTTCCCCTAATGTCGTAGTGTCAATACCGTAATATCAATCAATAAAAGGAAATATTGAAACATGTTCAATTCATTTTGCATCGAAACTATAACTCGATTTAATTGCCAGTTGATGCAAAAACATAAACAATACGGCACAATTTCGTTGATAATAACAGCGGCATCAAAGCAACATTCGAATTTCGATAGTGACAGAATCGAATACATGAGAGTTTACGATATCACAGTCAAACGATTAATTGCTTTCCATTTCGATTTGGAATTCGGATGGGACAGCCTCTTAACAGTAGTGAAACAACAATTGAAGTTTGAAAGTTGCACATTGAGTAGTATTCGATTCAAGATATAATGCCTCTTTGTGTCCAATGCGAAATATATAATACATCACAAACGCAGTTAAGGCTTAGACACGCCAAAATGGTCATGTACATAAACGATCATATGCGCTGATATGAGCACAGACGGAATTTGCTGAAGAAGTCATGCACAAGCGACAATTAAGTGCACAGCCAAGGAACTGGCCATTACTTTTGAGACTGTCCCCGCTCGTGCACGACTTCTTCTACGGGCATATGAGCTCAAATGAGCGCACAGCCCGATATTAATTACTTAGCTGAATGTTCTATTTTGTAATTGTTGTTTCATGAATCATTAAATCTCAACGGTAGCAAAAATTTGGCGGAAAAGTAAAATAAATGACAAAAATAACTTGAAAATCGTTGATGAAAAATTGTTTGGAAATAAAATATCTTCGGTGGGTTTTTATATTTGTTGAATAACATAGTATTAGATTATTTTTATTCTTTACCGCAAGCGCACAAACGGGACAGTTGAGTTTTTTGGATCAAAAGGGGCTAAAAAGTAAGGTAAATGGCAAATATATCTGAAATCAACAGTGAAAAATTTTTGGAAAGAAAAATAGTTGGAAATTATATTTGTAGAATATTATAATTTTAAACTGTGTTTATTGTTTTCTGCACGCATATACATGTGGCAAATTGATTTTTCCTCAATAAAAGGCAAAAAACAAGTTTTTTCACACACACCATGATGAAATAGTTGAAAAAATTCACAGGCGTACTTTTAAACAAAAGAAACCAAACGATGTAGAAACTGGACCTGCCCAGACTTTCATTAAGGGGTAGAGAAAATATTTTTTTATGGGTCGTTGGGGGCCCAATAATTACGAAAAGATTCTGCATGTTTTGTGAGGTGATCAACAGTGTTTTGAGTTCTTTTACATTTTAAAGCAAACAGAATACGTTGAAAAACTGCGATGTAAAAAACACGTTTTCTGATGTTGGCGAAGGAGGAGCAGGGAGAGGAGCTAAAATTATGATGTTATCAAGGAAACAAAGGATTTCGCGATTGACGGCATTTCCTGTATATAGGGCTATTTTTCAGTGATTCTTATGGTTTATATTTGAGTTTACCATATAACTGCGGATTATTTCGTGACACATCAGAAAGTAAAAGCCTAGTGTGAATAAACACACATTTTTAAATATATAAACTACTCATTTAGAAATTTCAATAACTTCAACCGAAATACGATCATTGATCAATAATAATATGAATATAAGGAATAATCCTTATATTCCCCAAGCAACATCATCTCGCAAGCATAATATGGTATTCTATTGTACAAAATTAGTTGAATCAAGAAGACATCATTATATTAAATGAAGCATGACAAAAAAGTTAACGATTTAAATACCTTTATCTCTACTTATTATCACAGCGGGTTATATGTATTTCTGAGAACTTGATTATCTCACTCCTCGGGTGTTGAATACCTTCTCCGTAGTGTTATATAGTTTGAGATAAGTTCGCGATTGAAACCAATTAAACAGTTGTCCTTAGGAATAAAACATTAACTGTTCCCATTTTCAAGTCTTTTCGTGTTGTTGTTTGGATGAAGTATTCATGGCGTTGGCACTCCTGAAGTTGTTGTGTTTTTCATGAATGTTCTAAGAAGACAAAGAACAATATTTTACTAAAATCAACCTAAACGTTGATTTCCGTTCGAATTCAAAATGGTCGACTTACTTGAATATTAACAATTTTTCCCACGCATAAATAATTTTTCGCGATCGTAATGAATAAACTGCGTAATTCAATCACTAGATTGAACCTTTCCCATTATTTTGTGGGGTCGAACTCGAATATTGATTCAGAATTGTGCCAATTGTCGTCAATAATGTTTCTCTTTTCCACCATCATATGCACCTCCCGTTGTGAAGCCTCTGAACATATACTGCATGCATTAACTCTATGATAAACAAAAAATAATGAAACGTCATCGAGTTTTAGACATCTGGTTGGAACTCGAATTTTATACCCTAATTATAAAAGAAGTACAATCTATGATCTTGAGGAAAAATTTCGGACAACAGGGTCATTAGGAAGAAGACCAGGTACTGGTGCAGCTAGAACTGTTAGAACACAGGTACTTGCCTTTTTCATAATCTGTTTCAAGCATCAACTCTACATTTTTTGTATATACAAACTCCAGGAACCAGCTTGACTGTTTCCAATGGTCTTAGAGATGTCAAATCTCAAAAACCTCTGTGAGAAGAATAATAAGACACAGGCCCGCCGCTAGCGGTTTGAACGCCGGTGTGCAATTCCTATCGTGCCGCCCCTATCTAACTACAAAACCTAGGTGTTTATAAAAATGTGAAAAAAAATGCTGTACAGTGAAAAACTATGTTATATTAGGTTATTTTATACAAGATAGATACACTAATACGACATTAAATGAAAAAATGAAGGCAAGAAAGGTGCAGTTTATACATATTATGTAGGTAGGTATAGGTATTAAGTTATTTTACAGAAACTGCACCTTTCTTGCCTTCATGTTGGCAAAATCAGCTATAATATTTTTGGTGTCTAGTCTATTTAGAATCTCATGTTCAATTGAAATTATTGCTAAATTACTTAGTCTTTGCTGGTGCATAGTTGATTTCAAATAGTTTTTTATTAATTTTAACTTTGAAAATGACCTTTCACCAGATGCAACTGAAACCGGCAATGTAAGTAGTATCCTTAGCGCTATTGCTGTATTCGGAAATGTTGACATTAATTCATTAGCAAACATGTATTGCAATAGGGTTTGTGGATCATTAGACTGGTTTTCAGTTAAATGCAACTTTAAAGCATTGATTTCATTAAACATATCTATACCGTCAATATCTGCGTCACTACTTGAATTATCTTTTAGCTTCACATTTAAATCTTTACAATGTTTCATTAAATCATCTTTGGAGTAACTAAACAAGTTATTATTGGTGAAAAAGCAAAAAACGTATAAGTTTCCAACTCATCGAATCTACGTTTTAAAGAAGTTAAGGTTTGGTCCAGGATCCTAAAAAAAAACATCTACCTTGTATTTTGTTTTAGGGTCTAGTAAGACTTCATCACTCTGTTCATACCGAAATTGAGTTGGTTTTCTTCGTGGACGAACGGTATCTACAGGCGGAAAATCTGCATCTACATTAAGTTCCCGAGCCACATTGGTAGCTTCTTCTAACACCCTTTCGAAATGCTCATCTGTGCGATATTCGGTGAATTTATGAATCAATTTATTAAACAAATTTATGCAGATTTAAGTATTTATTGTGGGGTTTTGCATCATTTTGCTAATAGCATTAATTTCGTTGAAAATATCAAACCAAATTACAACTAAGCAAATAAATCTATAATTTTGAATATTCAAAGCAAGCGAATGTGCTTTGTGAGTTGTTGTACAATCCCATTCCGACGAATTGTTATCTGATATTTCAAATAAAGCGTCAAATATTTTTTCGAGGTGATACCGTAAAGGTTTGACTGCATCGATTCTGCTAGACCATCGCGTGGCACTTAATGCCTTTAGTTTTAAATCAGGTAAATGCTTACAAATTGTGGACCACCTTTTGGTAGAAGACGAAAAGAAAACGTAAATTTCTTGAATTAAGTTGAAAAAGTTGACCGTGTCGTGCGTTATATTTGCCGCATCGTTAACGACCAAATTGAGACTATGCGCCGAGCATAGAACGTAAAATGCACGAGTATTCATTTCCAATATTTTTTTTGTAATCCATTGTGTTTTCCACGCATATTAGAACCATTGTCATAACCTTGGCCACGTAAGTTTTTAATATCAAGGTTTAATTGCGAAAATAAATCTAAAACAAAATTTAATAGTCCTTCACCTGTGGAGCTGGTTATCGGACAGATGCCAATAAAACTTTCGCATATTGTAACATTTTTAGTTTCACTGTTTAAAACAACATACCTTAGTATAACTGTAATTTGTTCTGTGTGACTTACATCTGGTGTTCAATCTAATATGATAGAGAAATATTTTGATTCTCTGACTTTGTTCAGGATATAATTTTTTATGGTCGTGCCGAGTAAATCAATGATTTCATTCTGAATCTGATCTCCTAAATAGTGAGTCATGCGAGTTGAATCGAATTTCGAGGCTTGAGTTCTGTGAATATGTTCCCGCATAACTGAATCAAAGGATGCTATCATTTCTATTGCTTTGAGAAAATTACCATTATCATGCTCATATAATATTTTGGACGAGCCCCTAAACGCCAGACATCGATGAGATAAAAATTTTATAACAGCTATGATCCTTTCCAATACATCACACCATTGTTTTTTTTTCAGATTTTAATAGTCTCAGTTGCATTTGATTTACAGTAGTTTTATTTTTTAACATATGATTTAGTTGGACCCAACATTTTAAATTTTCGCTATGGGAAATGCTTGTTTCGTGTCGTTTTAAGGTAGATGACAGATGTTGCCAATCGGAAAAACCGCTTAGAGCTGACAGACTACTTACAGTTTTACTGAATATTTTACAACAAAAACAATAGACTGAATCTTTTGACGTAGAGTAAACAAGCCATTCTCTGTTAATTTTTTCTCCATTAGGCAGATTTCTAGAGTAATAACTGTTTGCAAATTTTCTTCCATCGATATTAGCAGGAAAATTGTGGTTAAACAGCTGCACGGGACCACGGTTAACCAAAATATTAACAATATCATTAGTCATACTGGCAGGCCACGAACCGGGATCATCACCACAATCTAAACAGCTACTTGATGACGATAAATTGCTTACAGGTTCTTTAGCACTACTTTCTCTTTTTTTAGTTTCACTGGAGTCTCCTTCTGAAGGACTAACATTTTTCATTTCAGATACCTTCATAACTTCTAGATTTAAAGCTGCGCTTGTTGAAGCTACATCTACGTCAACATTCTCTTGACATTCAGAGTCCCTATTTTCTGGTTTGCTAAAAATTTCTCAAGAGATCCCGCTAGTTTTTTTCTCTGTATCTTTTTCTCATTTTTGCCGTCGAAATTGAGCTCCTGAAATTTTTTCCTTTTTGCGGTTCGTGGAATTTTTTGAAAAGTTTAGTATACGGTTGTACAAAGTAACTTAAATCCCAAAGGGGTCGATCATTCCACCCATTATTGCGAACAACCTTTACTAGGGGTCAACACTGAAATCGCGAAAAAATCAGCTTTTCCATACATTTTGTATGGAATAGTTATTTTTTCCGCGATTTCACCGTTGACCCTATAGTAAAAGTTGTTCGTAATTATGTAGAATGACTCCTTTCGGGATTTAAGTTACTTTGTTACACCCTGTATAGGTATAATTTTAATATTTTTTTTATAAATCTTCACTCTTAAGTTGTATAACAGAAAAAATACCCTTTAAATCACATAGTAAAAGTTGTTCGTATTGATTAGATGGAATGTCCCCTTTCGTTACTTAAGTTACTTTTGTTACACTCTGTATTAATTTTAATACATTTTTTTAATAAATCTTTACTTTAAGTTTTTTCAGTAAAATAACCTTTAAATTTATATGAATACCTGCTGTTTATATGAATGCGCCCATATGCTGATTAATTAAACAAAGACACTTACCATAATTATGATTTTTGCGCCGACGGATAATATAAATAATTTTCTAAATGATTTTTATAGTCACACTTCGCCCAAAAATATACAGAATATTATCAATTTTAAGTACCCTGGACCGTTTCCGGATCTCACATTAGGGCTATAACCAAATAATTGAAGTTTGTTGTTCACTCACATCACTTTCGCATTTGTGTTAAATAAATGAAAACAAAGAAATGAGTATATAGTTTTAAGGGGATTTCCCCTGATATCTGTGGGATTTCCCTATTTCGCATAGAGCACGATACGGATTAACTTTGTTCTCATGAATTTCAATAGATGGCGCTATGTAATGCTACGATATAAAAGAAATATTTGGGCGCCGTTCATCATATTATTTTTATAAGGATAATCTTTTTAGTATTGTGAGGTGACAATGTCTGAATTTTAGTCGATGATTGTCTGATTTGCCGCCCCCCTGAATGCGCCGCCTGCGTGCATTGTACGCCTTGCACGCCCGCTTACGGCGGGCCTGATAAGACACGATTTGGGTCTTAAGTATTTTCGGAGGTGCTATAATTTTCAATTTAATCAAGTTGTTAAAAAGGGCAGATTCGAGCGATGCAGAAATTTATTAAATAGTTTTACAATACGTAGACGAATTGAAAATATCTGGTTCACAGACGAAAAAATTTTCAGTGTTGCGCCGCCAAAAAACAGCCAGAATGACAGAAATTGTGTTCCGACGAATGAAATCAAGAGGAATGTGCCTTCAATTCGTTTGCAGAGGGAAAGACAAACATTTTCCAAGCATGTGATGGTCTCTGCTGGTATTTCAAGGAACTTTAAACCAAATATCATTTTTATAGAACAAGGCATAAGATTAGATTCGGAAAATTATTGTCACATAATTCTCCGTTCGAAATTAGATGTATCTAAATAAAATCAATTTCAATTGATTTTAGAATGGAGCCAGATGTCATACCAGTCACTATACTATGGATCAAGACAACGCGTAGACGATATCATCGAACCAGAACAATGGACCCCACATAGTCTCGAACTTAATCCGTGCGACTATTTTCTGGGGGGTCATTTGGAAGAGATGGTGTATAAAAATGTTAATTTTTTCAATAATCGTGAGGAGCTGGGACAAAAAATTCAAGAATGTTGGAACAATCTTGATCAAGAAGTAATTTCGAGATCCATAGAGAGCTGGAGAAGACGGGAGCAGATGGTTGTGGTTTCCAATGGAGGTCATATTCCACTCTGAGAACTTGATTCTTTTTGTTGAATGTCATGTAATTTGTTGAACAAAATCATGTCGTATTATTATTCTCACAGATGTTTCTAACAGTTGGCATATCTGATATATTTGGGTAACAGTCATCCTGATCTTCTTCCTAATGTTGTACCCTGTAGTCCGAAATTTTTCCCCAAGATCATAGATTGTACTTCTTTCGTAATTATGGACTGGAAGTTTTCGTAATATTTGCCAAGTAGTCTAGCCACGCACAAATAAACGTTCAATGAAACGCTTATCCTCATTTGTTAGAACTATTGTTAACAATTTTAAACGTCAAAAACAAGCAACACCAAGATAAAATTCGAGTTCAAACCAGATGTCGTCTAAAACTCGATGACATTTTATTATTTTTTATTTATCATAGAGTTAATGCATGCAGTCTATATTCAGAGGTTTCACAAGGGAAGGTGCATGTGATGGTGAAGAAGAGAAACATTATTGACGACAATGGCACAATTCTGAATTACGCAGTTGATTCATTATGACCACGAAAAATTTTTTAACGCGCGGGAAAAATTGTTAATATTTGAGGAAGTCGGCCATTATGAATTCAAACGAAAATCAAATTTCAGGTTGGTTTTAGTAAAACATGGTTCTTTGTCTTCTTAGAACATCCATGAAAAACACAACATTAGGAGTGTCAACGCTATGAGGTGAAAAACATATTTCGATTTCAGCTGAAACTCAGAATGAAAAAATTCTTCACGCAACTTTTTACCAATTCTTGGTATATTTTTACGATCAATTTGTCAAATTGTTCAGAAAAGATTGAATTATCGACTGAATTCCCCATTCGAATTTTTTATTGAGAAAAAAACTTTCCAGCGATCTTGAAATATTTCTCGTTTTTGAATGAGTCAGCCATGTTGGATTTCACTGAAAGTGAAATTTCGATACAATTTCTGAAAAACCTAGTCCATTGGCTTTCCAATGAACCAAGAAGGAATGATCTAGCTCTATAATTGCGGTAGTTATAATGGAAAGAAATCGTCCGGTTTTCTCTGGCGCACCCTATATATTACGGATATTCGCGTTTATGCATAAGAAAAGGAAGACTTGAGCTTGGATTGAAAATTTTTGTTATTTTGTGGAAAAATAACCGAAATGGAAACTGAATCACGCAAGTGTTCATCCATGCATCCAATTAATGGTTACTCTCTGCTTCATGAGAAAGAATTTCGGCCGTTATTGACAAGCAACTGGATTTGTTTTCCAAAAATTTAATTATATTTCGTGTACCAATAACTGTTCAGATCACACCACAGTGTAGTATAGTGTATTTTGGGGATGAATCCCGATCATATAATTCTATTACTTTCTATTTGTTCATTAACTGGTGGACACGTTCGACTTGCCTTTTATACTAAAACACATAATATACTGAACATCTTTTATACGCCCAATACGGCTGAAATATTTCTAACTCAACAAAGATACAAGGCATCTATTCTGAATATTTTTTAACATAGGCTCCTCGTAACTCTACACGCTTTGCCCAGCGATGTTCTCATCTCCGGAACCCGTCCAAATAGTACTCTACAAATTAGTGGTTCATGAAGGTGACTGCCTCTTCATTTGACAAAAATATTTGTCCTCCGAGCGCAATTTCAGATGAATGAACAAAAAGAAATCGTTTGGGACTAGATCTGGTAATGAGGCAGATGGTCAAGCAGTTCAAATCGTAATACGTGGATTGTCGCCATTTCAACCGCTGGGGTGTGAGTCGATGCGTTGTGTTTCTCTTTACATATTTCCGTTTTTCTAGTTGTGCTTTCAGCTTCTTAAGTAATGATGCGTAGTATGCTCCTGTGATGTGTTTTCCTTTTTGAAGAAAATCGATTAAAATGACTATCCTTAAAAACAGTCGCTATCTTTTTCCCAGTCGAAAAAAACAGTTTTTGCTTTTTTTGAATCCGGTTCCCGTCTTGCAGACATATAATATCCAAGTTTCATCTATAGTTTTTAATCGACTCCAAAACTAGGATTCATTGCGCCTAATCTGCGGTAGAAATGAACATTCGAACCAGTTTTTGGTCTAATGTGAGGAAACGCGGCATCCAACGCGCGGACAGTTTTCTCTTGTGTAAATGTTGATTTAATATGTAACAAATACGATCTCTTCTTTCATAACCTCTGCTATCTCTCTAATTTTGACCGACTGAACGGTCGTCTAGCATCGTTCAGTAAAATTTAACGATGGTTTGCCGGAAGTTGTAGTTTTTGGACGTTTCGAATGTTCTTGGTCTCCGAAGCAGTTACGGCCACGTTTAAATTGAGCTGTCCAAAACTTCACCGATAGGGTATTAGCCGATAGCTATCAGTCTCCAATCATGTTGAAGTTTCAGTCATAAAAACATAAGAAACATTATATGAAAGATTTTAAAATAATTCATCTAAAAAGAAGATTATAATTACTCTATAGCCCCCCCTGTATATTCATATCGTCAGTCAAAGTACCTAAACCTTCATAAACTCGTGATAAAATAATAACATAAGATATCAAGTGGGCTAACGACGTATTACAAATTGACATTGACAGAACTAGTCAAAATTGAAAAAATTGAAAAGTATTAGTGTAGATTTTCCCTGATTTTCTTTTTTAAGTTGAATGGTTTTCATGTACTCTTTTATAATGTTTAACTCATTCGGTGGCCATTGGACCCCAGTGGGGTCACATGCATATTAAACACATTGAAAAAACATTTCATAAAATAACTTATTCTGAAAGATATTCCAGATAATTAACTTCCAATTAACTTAAGGTAAAAGGTAAACTCATAATAGCATATCTGCTTCTCCTGAAGTGTATGTACATTTCAGTCAACTCCTGGGAAAATATTCAGAAATAAAACAGTAAATTAACGATCGCACCTAGACATGTGTATAAGGCCTTGGATATATAAACAATATATCTAGCAATCTCTAGTAATTAGGGATCAATGAAAGCAAACGTCCTATTTGTTGCTGGAGTTTCATTTATATCGGCCATTTCCCGCTGTTTATGATTGTCATAATACAGGAGTGCTCAAACAGTCGATCGCGAGTGCTTTTTGAGTAGATCTCGAGAAGAAAAAATTTTTTAATAAGTAGTTAACTAAACTACATAAATTTATTACGTGATAAAATAACACTCTGCTAACGGCAAAAGGCGATTTTATCAGAGGAACGCGCGGTACTTATCAAATAAAAGCCGCGTTTTTTATTCTTGCCGCTTTTCTAGAAATTTCGGGTGGCGCGTTTGTTGGGAACATTTGAGACTTTCATTCACGCCGATAAATGTTGCGCCTGCAAGAATTGGAGTCATTCTGAATTGTAACTTGAAGGCAATACTACGTCGATACAAAGTTTATTATTAAATAGTACAATATGAGTGCAGCGACGAAATCTAAAACGTATCATTTTAATAACGATTGGGAGGAAGAATTTTTCTTTTGTATGGTGAAGAAAAAGTGCATTTGCCTTATTTGTCGTGCGTCAGTTGCAATACCTAAGCGTGGTAACTTAGAGTAACTATGAAAAGGATTTTCCGCCACAGAGTGAATTAAAAAATGAAAAGTTGGTGATTTGATATCTTGTTTGAAAAAAAACAAACCATGTTCACAAGACCAGCCAAACAATTAAAAGCTGCTACGATATCTCATATATTGTCGAAACCCAAGAAACTATTCGAAGATGGATCGGTTGCGAAGGAGGCATTTATTGAATCGGGTGAGACTTTATTCGAAGATTTTAAAAATGGAACGAATCATGTCTACTATTAGAGAACTTCAGTTGTCTCGTCCGACTGTCACAAGGCGGATTGAAGTCATGAGTCAGGATATGGCAGATAAACTTAAACAAGATATCATCATATGTACATACTTTTCTTTACAGTTAAACGAATCCACCGATATGACATACACTGCCCAGCTGTGTATTTTCATTCGGATCGTATGTATTCAATGACATGTTGACTAAGGAAGAATTTTTGACAATTATTCCTCTGAAAGGGAAGACCCAAGGCGAAGGTATATATGACGTTTTCTTCAATTTTGTAAAAAACTACAAGCTTTCAATATCTACCAAGATTTTCATTTCTGATCAAAACGCAAAAACAGGTCAATTTTTGTTTTATGGTGGACATCTTTTGGGATACAAAATTTGCCTGAAATATCAACCCCTAAGCGGGGGTTGCAATCCTAACATTTTGAATAGGGAAGATAGGTTGAGTGATGACTCAAAAGTAAGGTGGTATCTTTGTCTACATCGCTTTGAAAGAATTTCCATTTTTAATTGAAAACTGTAAAAGATACAGGATAAGCAACTGAAAGATAGAGAAGACTATTTCCCTGAGACTATTCGAGTTTCAGTGCAAAATTCAGTATATTCCCAAATTATTTCGGAACTAAGGGATAGGTATAGTACATGCTTATACAATTCCATCTGAAATTTGACGGTTCATCTGATGGCGATACAAAAATTGGCACGTGCAATTTGAAAAAATTGAGTTATTGCTGTTTGAAAAAGGCCATATTGAAAAAATCATACAAAACAACGCAATGAACATTTGACATGTGTAGATTGCTTAAAAAATTCCTTGATCCTTCTTCTATCCACCCAAGCAAAAACTGTGTCTGTAGTGCCAAAGATCTACGAGCTACAATTTTTTTTAATGTTCCTCAAAAAGCGAGTTTATAACAAAAATGATTAAATCTGTCAAAAGTTTTGACAGATAAGTGCCAACAACTTGGGTATTTTATGCCTTGCTCAAATGTCGGTTCTAGATGTATAATAAAAAGGTAGGTTGCCATTTGAAATAACAAAGTGATGACCCACTTCCGGTATAACCGGAAATGGTAGCATTTCGAAAATATTTCACAGTTATGGCCGCGTATAAAAGTTTTTAACAGACGGTCCCGGTGGATATTTCTGTGTATTCTGTATATATATATATATATATATATATATATATATATATATATATATATATATATATATATATATATATATATATATATATATATATATATATTTTTGAAGAGAGAGGATTTACAAATATTTGAATAATTTTATCCAAATAAATGCTTATATCTATATATTTTGGTGTGAGTCAGAAAAAACACAAGTGTGAGCTCAGGAAATGTAACAGGGGAACCATACTATCTCGTATATGATTCAATAAACGAGTGAAAAAACCTGAGGAAAAAACTCGTTTCCTTGTCCCTATTGCATTAGCAATAGCTTGGCTGTTTATGCTGTGTTGGTGTCGTGTGTACACAAAGATTTTTCTGCTAAGCCGCTTCAATCTCTCTTGCATTCCATGATCTCCAAACGAAGACTAGGGTGAAATGAAGGGGGTTTCGGACAGGAATCTGTAACAATGGAAAAAGAAAACCAGCAGAAAAATATTTCAACAACCATATTTCTTATATGTCTAAACAAATCTAAGAAAAGATTTTACATAGCAAGCAAGGTCATAAGAAGGACTAAGGAGATAATAAAAAAAATACAACCTGCATTATTTCCTCAAATTCCCTCCCTGTTTGACCGAGAGAGCCCCGATGGCCAGGTTTAGTTTTCCAAATGATGCCGATTATTATCTTTAGATATTTTGGAATCATTATAGAATCAATAATTTGGGTTGACATTGCCCATATATTATTTCTTCGTGGAACTTTTTTAATTTAAAGAAAAATTTAAAATTTGCGAAAAAATTTCGACAGTCGTTCGAAAAATATGACAAATGTCATATAATGACATGTGTAGTTGTCAACTCGAGATTTAATTAACAATGCTCTCAACGAACACAAAAATTATAATTGTAATTATAATAAATAATAAGTGTAATTTGAGTTGAAAGAAGTGAATTATGCGTTGTGTCCATATAGAAAGTGCAAAACTAGCAGGTACTTATTAATAAGTATGTGAAGACTAGTCTATAAAAATCAAATTTTGACTTGGCTAGCCTGGCGACTTTACGAAGGTTCTATATCCATAGATGTGCTATCTATTATTAATGGTCATCACGGATTTTGAGTACGTTTGTTAGAAATGCTCTCAGATTTTCTAATGAATATTTCTTCTTTTATCGCGAATATCCAGAATTGAAACGTAAAAATCGACAAGCCACAATACTTTGAATTTATTTTAGAATCAATCCAACTAATAATGTTTATGGGTTGCAATTTGAAAAAATTAAATTAGGGGTTGTTTCTGAAGAGTTAAAAGAGAACATCCAGTATAGAAGTCGTGAGTCGAAGGCATTTCAGAAGTACAAAGCAGTGCATTTTATTTCACAATTCAATCTCTCATAACACCGGAGATATTGCCTGTTTCCAAAATGTTGGGACACCCTGTATAATTGTGTGATTGGTACGGGTGCATCACCGTACGCAGCGAACACTTCCGTATGATTCAAACCCCTGTATCAGCGTACCCATGGGGTTAAGAATGAAAATTGAAAATTTTTACGAAATAGTGAATCATTCAACAGAGCAAATTGCGGCATTGCTCATTTCTCGAAAAAATAAGGTATTTCGAAATATAAAAATCATGTGAAACTCCTTTTAAAACAAAAATAATCCGAGATTTATGTCATTTAAAGTAGGCAACAAAATGTTATGAGTTTAATTCAATTCTAAGTTTCCACTCTAGGTATAAGGGATTAATAAGTAGAGTCTATCAAGTTTGATGAATTTCTTGTTCATCAGGTCAATAACTAAAACACCTCGTTTAAAACAAAGTTCTCTTTCTTTATTTGAGAAACTGAAGCACACATTAAAAAAAAGGAATTCATTTTGCAGTTTCAGTGTGAGAACTATATTAGTTATTAATTGTCAGTAAGTTTTTTTAAATTATTGGCGTTTATCATTCAGACCTCTGATCATTCACAAATCTAAAAAACTGACCTCAAAAGATCATCAAAAAATTTTTGGTGTTCATTGGTAGAGAAAATGGCTTAAAAATCGACGCTCTGTTTGTAATTTCGAGATAATAACGATTTTTGAGAGAGAAAAACTTCAAAGAGAAAGAACTCTCGTTCTCTTTTTTCATTGATACTGTGCCACTCGGCCAACTTTAAATGCTCCCAGTAGTTCTAGCACCAGAAGTAAGCTGTTCCTGCTCTGCTGAATAAAAATATTTTCGCTGTTGAGCTACCAGTATGTTAACAATGAGCTGGAACAAACTCAAGAGAATAGAATGAAGCTTCCATTTGCTGTCTATAAAATGAGTACATACTGAAAGACAATCACCCGCCAATTGTAAAAGACAATTTTGTGTTACATGTTCGAAGTAACACCCGCAGCATATTTTGTTTACCTTTTGTTAACCTCAGCATACATAAATTTCAAATGTTCCCTCAGCGAACTGGTTGCGCAACTCTTCATTTCGAAATTTGATTCTTTGGACTTGCATAGATTGCATTTCCCCAATTTATCATATTTACTGGTACTTTCCGCATCTTGTCTAACAGTAAAATATTTCGCCGCTTTCATAGTTTTATCAATACACTCATTTACCTTTGGTATTATTTCTCTATCTGTTGAGATTATATCAATATCAGAATGCGATGAGTATTCGTCTGAGTATTGTGAACAGTTGTCTTCATGAGGATCTGCTTCCATTTTCGACGAGATGACACTCATTTTAATATTACCTTACGATTTTCAACACTAAACGTGTATTTCACCTGCCTTGATTTTTCCTTAATTGCTGGTATAATGATAATGTTATAACAGTAACAGTATATTTAGCAGAAACTAAGTAAGAAGGGGTAAGCATTCCTTTTATACGGTTATACGGTTCTCAGGGAATCACCTTTCCATCTCGATTCTTGGGGATTTATTTATTCCCCCAAAAGGTTTTGCTGAATATCGCCAAATGTAGTAAACCTTAATCGATAGTTAATTAAACCTTTATCTTCCGCGATATCCTTTGCGAGTAGTCTAAATATGTAAACTTGAGATAAGAAGAATAATCCAAAATTTCGATTCCAGAAAAGACGCATCTCGTACATTAGAGAGTCGCCCTATATGGACCGATACGGCGAACCCGCTACCGGATAGCAACGAACAGTAAGAAACAGATGTGTGAACGTAAAAATTGCAACATTTGCAGACCATCTTTCGCCGGTCCGTGAAGCTTTCAAGCAGCTTGAAAAGCTTGATGTCAAGCTTTCTGGTTGCAAAGTCAAATTTTCGATTTTTCAAAGCTTCAGTTTCAAGTCAAGACAAGCAAAACTTTCAACTTGCTTGACTTGGATGAAATCCTATTTTGGAGTACCTTCATTGTTCACAGGCAGTTATGCCATTCCTCCTGTTGGTATGCAAGATTCTTCGAAATATACTACAAATAATGTCGTCAACTGTGACATAGGGTATGCTGTCTGACCCCTACTTATTAAAAAGAGTTTAGGCGACCACTTAATACCTATAACAATACATTATAGTAAGCTTTTCAGCTTCAGTACATTTCATTAACTAGTTCGTTTTGTTCCAGATTAGCGAGAGAATTTCCCGATCTACGAACCTGCCTCCTAAATCAGAAGCTGCAAATGTTGAACTGCTGTATAGAAAGAAAAAAAGCTCGCGAAGAAATGCAGAGAGAATTGAACTTCGACTCGGCGGAAGGTTCGTCCACGGATGACGATGAATTCTTTGATTGTGCAGATAAACCTGTCGAGGAAGTGAAGAGGATTCAACCTTCAGGAAGACTGGGCAAATTTCAAAATCTCAAACTAATCGAAACTGGTGAAAACTTGTACATTCCGGTTACGCAAGAACCTGTACCGAAAACTGAGGATCAACTTGATGAAGATGCTGATGTGCTGCTCAAGCTTGGATCTGATGCTCAAGGATCTGAGTTGAGGGCTAAGATGATGAGCGCTTCCTTACTTTCTGACATGGAGTCCTTTAAAGCGGCTAATCCAGGGGCGATTCTCGAGGATTTCGTTAGATGGTATTCGCCAAGAGATTGGCAAGAAATCGACGAAGAAGATCAGTGGGGTCAAAAGAAAGGGAAACTTAGTACAAGGATGTTGATAGAGGATAATATTTGGGCACAAATGTGGAAATCTGCGAAACCTGTACCGGCCAATAAACAGAAACTTTTATTTGTGGATACCAAAGAGGCAGAAAAAGTATTGCATTTTCTTGAGTCGAGAACTCTGTCTCAAATTTCGGAATTATTGACTCCGATCTTACTACAAGCTTCTATCTATAGGTTAGCGGAAGAAGTAATGCAGGTGCAAGCCGAACTCATCGATGGCACGGATAAGTTACAGAATGTGATCAAATTGTCGGAGCGTATAAGTAGAGACGATAAAGTCTCCGTTCGTCGAGTTGAAGCCGTTGTACAGGAGATGGCGCAACTCGAATTGAATATGTCCGAAATAAACTCGCTTCATTACAAATTAAACCCTTCGGGCGAACGCGTGGAAGATCTACGAGAGTCCGTTCGGAGTTTGGCGAACGGGAAAGAGATAGGAATCGATAAAAATTCGGAAATAGGGAATCGATTGTACTCGTTATTCGGGGACGCTCAAAGAAATGCCAATTTGATGAAGGAAGAAATCGGCGATGAAGGTAAAATTGTCCAAGGAAACGTGGTATTTCCGGCACCCAACGAACGGGAATTTGTGATGAGGGTGCAAGCAGTGAAACCGGCGATTTATTCTGGAATGTGTCCCCAATATTTGAGGGCAATTTTGTCGAAAAACGAGTTCCGCTTAGCGGGGGCATTTGCTGAAGATATTAGTTTTTTGAAATGCTATTCAAATTTTGTACAGATTATATATTATGAATTTGTTACTATATAAGTAGAGCACTGAATTGAAATGGAATAGACAAACGCATTTGTATGTACGTTAAATGAATGGTTTAATAAATTTTCATAAAATTATTTTTTCTCGTTCATTTTGACCCTTAATGAAAGTCGATCCATATGCAAAGAAGCAGATGAATATTTATATATATATATATATATATATATATATATATATATATATATATATATATATATATATATATATATATATATATATATATATATATATATATATATATATATATATATATATATATATATATATATTTCAAATTATCAACTTACTCTTTAAAATAAACCTTAATATGTTTATTTTTCAGTTGAAATATCTCAAAATTGATCTTCCGAAAAAAGAACATCTCGCCAATTCTCAATGTTCCAATTTTGTTGCTAGATACACCAATTAAGTCTGTTAATCTTTGTTGTCTGGTTAGCTCAGGAACTCTTAAGGGCCTTCTGCTGTATAAACCCCTTGAACGAAGTCTTTGACGTATCGTTTCGACTGATGCACTGAAGCCTGTTGCTTCCTGAAATTACCTTTGGAGTATAGTGTGCGACGCACTAGGGTCTCTCCTTGCAATTTGGTGCAAAAAAGCTGTCTTGCTTTTCGGATAAATAGAGATATTGTTAAGCCATTCAGAGGAATTGAGTATGATATAATTTGTGATGGATGAAACGAAAAACTGTTCTCTTGAACGAAAATATAATTGGTTTAAAAATATTAACATTTTCTATGTAAAATAACAAACCATTTTATATCAAAACTACAGATCAGAAAATTGCACATTTGTGTTTACCGTTTTCATTCGGTCAAATGTCAAAATTATTCAAAAGCACTACCTCAAAATTAAACAGCTTATGCTTTAAGGAACCTTCTATCGTAATTTTCATACAGAATTTTTTCAAATAAAGTGTAGATTAAAGTTAAACCTAGTGTTTTTATCTTATTTATATTTCCGAAGTATTTACCTAGTTCACTTAACATCTCAAATATTTCTACCATCATATCACTGATATTTCAACACCACCGATTATACGAATGAGAAATTCTGTTTACTTTCCCAGCTACACAACACATTTAAAGATACTTTATTTGTGTTAATTAGATATTAGTATTCCTATCTCGCTTCGAACTTATGCAGAAATAAGAGCGAATTCCATCGCTTTTCTGCAATTTTATTAAAAATTAACTCGGCAGACGTTATGCTGTCCTGATATTCTATAGCAGAGTACACAATTTGCAAATAAGTACAATCAACATAAGCTTTTTAATTCTTTATGTTAGTCGTCCAATACTGAATGAGTGCAAGACTCTTTTCATTTCAATCATAGTTTTCCAAAAATCCTGAAACCCTAATTCCTCTATTTCAGTAAGTTCTCAAATACCCACACCCAAGGGAAATTCTATATAAATCTATCAACATCTACTGCACGTACCTTGTTACTTTTTTAATTTGTAATTAAGATCTGGAATTCAGACTAACCTTTTACCAATTCAAAACCTGAGATAATTTGGTTATCCCAAAATTTGTAAACACAATATTTAACATGGTTACCAAATTCTCAAATACAATACGTTTGTCTCAATCTTCAGAACTGTGTGATATCCCATAGAAACCTTTTAGCCTTTATTTGGTACTATTGGACCCTGTGATTAAGGTCTCCAATATACTCTTTTATATCACCAAGTCCAAAACGTGGTAATTATATACAACATACTAACCCCATTCACGCACCTCAAGTAATTATTTTTACAAAGAAACTTAAACTCTTTGTAATATATATATATATATATATATATATATATATATATATATATATATATATATATATATATATATATATATATATATATATATATATATATATATATATGAGAATTTCTCAAATTTCAATAACATTATAAATAATCCAACTTAGAAGCTGTGAAAATCGCATACAATTGAATTGTTATTTAGTAGTTTTAAGGATGCTTCCGAATAATTCTGGAACAGTATGTTTTTCTTCATAACCAAGATCTTACATATAATTTTTCTTATCTTAACTTTCAGAACGGAGAGAAATCTCATTCAATCATTTCTATGCCTTTTTCACACCCTTAGGAAAGTTTCTCACAACACACTGATGCACATATTTGTCTCTCTATAATTAGAATTTTGATTACAAAATTTCATCTCTTCGATTTCGTAACCCTTATAATGCCCATGAAAACGTTCAACTCCTATGTAGAGAAATAGATTTTTACTATTTAATTTTTTTCAGTGTTAATCTTCATAAGAGTCTCCTTCGGGATTCAACGAATATGGTTAAGCCATTCTTGAGTTTTGCGAGCAGCAAAACGGTTAGCTATTCATTCCTTTTATATAAGCAGTAACTCCAGCGTTTCATTGAAAACCTGTAATGGAGATTTTACGTACCTCCATAAATAATCACATGACTTCAATGAAAATTCATCGAACCAATTAAGAAACAAAAAAATTACAACATATCGAGATCTCTAAAAATTTCAATGAAAGCCATTTTCTTTCACTAATTATGCGGGCTGTTTGTAACCCTAAAAATGTTCAAAAATGATTCAATGACTGTTTATTTTACTTGAAATCATATTTTCAGGTTCTTTAAATATTTCTTAAAACCTATTCACAAGTATAGATGAAGCTTAGAACCAAAACGCTCAACACTTATTGAAGAAATATCTTGCTTGAATTATATTCTATTGGAAATTGACAACCAATGTTTTGATAACTCGATATCAAATTAAGAATTAACTGAATACTGAAGAAGAAATGAACACGAAAAAACGATATTGATTTGCACATCATTCATTGTACTTATTTCTCTTAATTATTATTTTTCAAGAATGAACCGAAGATATTATCTGCAAGATCAAATACAATATTTAAGTGGATATCTGATAATGTCCTGTGAATTCCAATAATAGCAAGTATCCTGTTGAAGGTATTATAACTTAGCTTGACTAAAATTTGGGAAGTATGATTAGTTTGTACTATTTGAATATCATTTGGGATTGGGATATTGAAAGCATATAAATATGTTTCACAAACTAAAACATCTAGGAACTACAACCGAGGGCAACATGAAAGAGGACATCCCTAGTACAATGGAAGAGAAAACAACAGGCCAGCATAGATGATCCACAACATAAAAGAAGGAGGATAACCAACCAGTAGAACCCCAGGACAAACCAAGAAGATGTAAAACAAGCGAGATGAAGAGGAAAAAGGATAGAAATTCGACCCTCACCAAAATTCAAGGATTTACGCGAAAACATTTAGTTCCACTTCGACAGTTGACCTCTTCATTTGAAGGTGAATTTCTAAACTGGTAAGTTTCTTTTTGTTTCCAAATTTATTGTTGTTTGATACGAGCGCGTAGCCTCCTGATATTGGAAATTCTAATAAATTTCGATGTCATTTGATAACTATAAATAATGAAATTCTATTGCATACATTTAATTAACGAAATATTTTCGGACTAGCGTTTCTTTCAAATAACACAAAAAATATGTTTAAAAATTTATCATTTTCCTTTGATATGAAAACTTAATAAAATTATGTCAGGAAAGTAATAAGTTGTTAATTATACATTCTTGAAATCAGCAAAATAAGGAAAACCTCTCAACACTCAACTCAATCAAGATATCTAACTGATATCAAATACTATAAAAACAACTGTTTTAAGTTCTATACTCAGGCTGGAGGCCACGTGCTTATATCGTAAAAGCAAGTCTTTTTGAAAATTGAATTGAAATGATCAATCATAAATCATATGGATTTCATCACATTTCTTTTATATCGAGTATAATTTTATGAATACCTTTCTTTCTCTATAAATAAGTAATAATCATAGAATACTGAATTATATCGAAAATTCTATAATATGAAAAACTAAATATAATAATTTTCCTAATAACAGTGTTTTTGTTTCAGAAATGGCTTCATTCCTCAGAGAATTGTACTATACGATTTTTAAATGTTCTGAATGCCAAGAGCATTTTTTCGGGACTTCAATTTACACCTCGAAGATAGGAGACTATTTCACTTGTGGAAAGTGCGTGGCGAAGATCACCGAAAGGAAAACTATTTTCGGTGCTAGAAAGACCGGAATTCACCTTCCGTGTCCGTCTTATCATTACGGATGTGGGGAGGTGCTTCCCAAGGAAGAAATGGATGAGCACAAGGACAACTGTGCATATGGATTCACATGCTGCACTAGTTTTTCCAGTTGTGTTGACGTTTTCCACTACAACGATGTCGAGGATCATTACAAAATGAAACACCCAGAATGCATCAGGGAGTCTGCATCTCAGAATTATATTTACACGAGTCCAAGGTCATCGGTTTATGAAGAGGGTTTCGTCATAATGTCAGCCTTCGGATATCGGTTCAAAATAATCTGAAGGGCAAATTTAATCAGTTGTAAACTATATTATTTAGGCTTCAATTTTGTCTTTGTGGACTGCCTGGAACGATATAGTTTCATGATAAAATTGGACGAAGTAGAAGAATTTCCGGGATTCAAGAACGAATTTCAATATTGTCCTCTGGGAGACGAAGAAGAAGAACTCAACGGCTCCAAGTTGTTTAGCAAAAAGAAAGCTGTTGTATTACAATTCGATGACAAGATCAAGTTGCAGCATTTTCTAATCTTGAAAAATTTCAAAGATTTTTTAACGATATTTAAAAAACCAAGTTTGTGAATGTATTTAGATGTATTTGTGAATGTATTTTGTGTGTATTATCTCACATTAGGGCTATAACCAAATAATTGAAGTTTGTTGTTCACTCACATCACTTTCGCATTTGTGTTAAATAAATGAAAACAAAGAAATGAGTATATAGTTTTAAGGGGATTTCCCCTGATATCTGTGGGATTTCCCTATTTCGCATAGAGCACGATACGGATTAACTTTGTTCTCATGAATTTCAATAGATGGCGCTATGTAATGCTACGATATAAAAGAAATATTTGGGCGCCGTTCATCATATTATTTTTATAAGGATAATCTTTTTAGTATTGTGAGGTGACAATGTCTGAATTTTAGTCGATGATTGTCTGATTTGCCGCCCCCCTGAATGCGCCGCCTGCGTGCATTGCAGGCCTTGCACGCCCGCTTACGGCGGGCCTGATAAGACACGATTTGGGTCTTAAGTATTTTCGGAGGTGCTATAATTTTCAATTTCAATTCTGCATCTCAGAATTATATTTACACGTGTCGAGGGTCATCGGTTTATGAAGAGGGTTTCGTCATAATGACATCCTTCGGATATCGGTTCAAAATAATCTGGAGGGCAAATTTAATCAGTTGTACACTATATTATTTAGACTTCAATTTTGGCTTTGTGGACTGTCTGGAACGATATAGTTTCATGATAAAATTGGACGAAGTAGAAGAATTTCCGGGATTCAAGAACGAATATCAATAATGTCCTCTGGGAGACGAAGAAGAACTCAACGGCTTCAAGTTGTTTAGCGAAAAAAAAGCTGTTGTATTACAATTCGATGACAAGATCAATTTGCAGCATTTTCTGATCTTGAAAAATTTCAAAGATTTTTTAACGATATTTAAAAAATCAAGTTTGTGAATGTATTTGGAAGTATTTGTAAATGTATTTTGTAAAGTATTAATTTCAATTTTTTATGTAATTTTATTAACTTTGAACAAATGTAAAAATATTCTGACTGAAGCATTCAGCTCCATCTTAAATTCATTGTAAATATTGTATATATAATAATAAATAAATTTATGTATAAGTAAAATGGTTTTCTAGCTTATTTCGTTATATCAATTACTCATTTGACCTAATGAATGGAGTAAGAAGCCGATGAAAATATTCGCTCAAACAAATTTCTGCAATTCAAATATCAATTTCTCTTCTTAATTGAGATCATGAGTATGATGTATCTAATACTTTAAAACTTTCAATAATTTCTATAAATTTTCCTACAAATATGAATCTCCTTGGAGGATAAAAATAAATTCTTCAACATAGAGGATTCCTAACATTTTATGATATAGATCATCATTCGTTATTTTAAAATTAGAAAAGCAACAAACAAAATTATTGTAAGTATCAAATGAGTTTGACACCCATAAAATTTTTCTGTTATAGGAAAGTTTGAATGAAGTTCAAAAATCAAAAGAAAGATTTCAGTGAAACCAATATATTACATTATCATTTTTCACATTGACAATTTTTCAACATGTTTCTTCTTCAAATTTTACATCAGGAAAATCAATACGGACATTGCCCGTTAACATTTACATCAATTACATTAGTCATGAGTATTTCATATTCTGCTAAAAAGTGCGCTGACATTTTTGACGAATACCAAGATTGTCGCCATGCAGTAAGCTTTTATTGAGAACAGTTCTCAATTTTCAAATGGTGCACCCAGTTTATTATTTTTTACCTTATTTTATCAACTTTTTTCACTACTATCATTCAATTTGATGAAGATTTGAAACAACTGATCATTTACCAAATTTTCAACAATGAATCTTATGAAGCTGTTATAGTTTATTGACATGATTCGGGAAACTTGAAAATTATAGTTCAATTATAGTGCATCAACAAAATCAAATCAAAATATGAATTGGGAAATTAAGTAACAGTAAGAAATACCTTTCATAACTGAATAAAAGATATTTTCTGTTTTAATTTAATGACCTGTCGTGTGAAGAGTTTTCGAAGAGGTCACCATACAGCATTGACACATTTCACAAAATACTTTTTTTACGCTTTCAGCGATAAGGCTGCATATCTCCCCAATTCGTGTTCAGAAAATTTCTACGCCAGATGGTTTTGTAACATAACTCGAGTCTTTAATATATCCTCTGAAAAAAATCGAGTGTGCTGGCCACCTTACTGGAGCGGTGAAGCCAATCAGTTGATTTTCAAAGCGGCGATGAAGAAATTCGACAACATTGTGCATTGTGTGATAGAGCTCCATCTTGCTAGTACCACATCTTTTGATATTCAACGATGAGTATATTCTAACTAACTTACGAAAATAGAGGATAGCGTAAAGTTTCATAGAGAAAAGAACATGCTATAAATCGTCTTTTATACAAAACACATCAGACCATATACTGCTTTTATGGAATGTTGTCTTGTTTCTCCGCAAAATATTTTTGCCCCTATTAAGTTTATCCTTGTCTCAAAAGTGAAGAAATCCAATCTTCGCTTGAAGTACGTAGGTCATAGTTCATCAATTTTGAAAGGATGATATTTTTGCGAAATCCCTAAATAATGAATAGCCGAGTTTCTGTTTCCAATTGTTCTGCTAATCTTTTGCCGATATGTTAAGATTAATGCCATTATAGTCTAGTTCATAGATTTCCATATCTTCACTTCTGGAGCCAGATGATGAATATGTTTTATTTTCGAAGGAAACTCATTTTGTTTAGGTTTGGCTCAACATTTCCGTAACCACATGAAAATAAAGAAGTTTTTGTCATTTATTCCCGACATAAACCTTGGTAATCCATCAATTGACATAATATTGAAATAGAAAAGCGTCAGCCTGCGCTAGTTTATAGGTTAGCTGTTCAGATGAACATTAAAGTCGAAGATAATTTTGTGATTTTCTTCCTGTTGAAATTTCATAAGAATGAAACTAGCATAATACTTTGAATAAAACAAGACGTCAGTTGGATGAACGAAGGTCGGCTGACAAATTGTAATTATTAGTACCGAAACAAGACCTGAGCGCGCTCGTGTATTCAAATTCTAATTCATCAACTGAGAGACCACTGATTAGACATTTATATCAATTCTAAGTTCCCTGTGACTGCCCGAAATTTCGAATAATAGGAAAGGACAATCAATGCTTGCGAGAGTTTCCAATAGCATAAGGCTATTCTAATTTAAAGGTCATTAATAGATTTCGTCTTATCTAACAAACATAAATCAACACTGGTAGTATACATTGAACTTTTAGAGACAATCCTCTAAATATTATTTCAATGTGAGACAGAAATTTATTTTTGAATGAGAATGAATTTAGGGAGATATTTTGTGACACCATTCGATTAATTTGTAAAAGTAAAAATTCATCCCGTAATCCTTAAAAATTTCGTCTAGATTTATTTCATTTTTCACAATTAGATTTCGCTTTGAAATTGGAAAGTTGCATCTTATACGTCTCTTGGAAAGATTTTTGACACTTAACATTCAGGAAATTTTTGTGTTACTTGGATTAATTAAAATCCTCATGTTCATTAGTATTGGCTATTTGACTATATTCAATTTTCTTGTTTCACCAATGAGGTGAAGACAGTAAAATTTTGTTTTCGTATTAATTGATATTTAAGAATCACTAGAATCAAACGAGTGGGCTTTTAGTATATCTCATAATACTCAGAATGTTTCAAATGAAAAGAGAAATTTTCTGGTTTTAATAAATGAGCCATATAATATATTTTATACTATCTTGATGAATCCTGTTAATGATGAATATAAAATTCGGTTACAGAACGAAAATACTCAAATGATTAATTGACGATTTAGCGGACTGTTTTTCATCAAGAGAAGCTGTTACAATTTTCCTATTTCTTGCGGAAACCCTGCTTCTTTGTTTCGCAAAGATACTCCCAACAATATGATCGAAAATATATGATACGATAAGATAAGTGAGAGAAAAGACTTAACCTATTGAGTGTACAGGAAATGAGAGAGCAACAAAAAGAGGAAAGCAATGACGTTGTCTTGTAGAAGAATTTTCGCCCTCGTCGATATGAAAGTTTTCCACGATTCGGCACTTTCACTCACACACCGGATACGTTTTAAATTGTGAAATATTACTTTCATTTCGTAATGAAAAGAAAATATAAGGAAATGTGGTTCGTCTTCTTGCGTGCGTATATATTTGTATTTGTATTTGTATTTGTATATATATACAAAATCTTCTGTTGTATGAAGTCTCTCTGCTCACTTGATGTTGAGCAGTGTTGCCAAGGTGTAAGGAAGGAAGGTAGAAAGGAAGTAGGTAAGTCTAAATTTTAAAAAAAGAGATTATTAAACAAATATATGAAATTAAGCCAAAAATTTGATTTGAGAAGCGGCCGCGAAATGTGCAAGTGGTTGAAAAATAAAAGAAAATATACTGAATAATCAAAATTCTTTGCGAAAGAAAGATGCAGGGTTTATGCATAAAATTGGAAAATTGTAAAAGCTTCTCCTAATAAAATATTGATTTTCCTGATGAATCTCTGTTTTTCGATCATATCTCAGACAGTTATTAAAATTAGAAGAAGAAAGATGTTAAAAATTGTCAATGTGATAAATGATAAAGTAATATATTGGTTTCACTGAAATTTTTCTTTAATTTTTGAACTTCATTCAAAACTATACCATAACAGGACAATATTATGAGGTATCAGACTCATTTGATACTTACAATAATTTTTTTTGTTGCTTTTCTAATTTTTAAAATGATGAAGCTATGATCTATATCTTAAAATGTTAGGCATCCCTATTTTGAAGAATTTATTTTTGTAACCCTTCAAGGAGATTCTTATTCGTAAGAAAATTCATAGAAATTATTGAAAGTATAAGAAACATCATACCCATGATCTCAAATGAGAAGAGAAATTGATATTTGAATTGCAGAAATTTGTTCGAGCGAATATTTTCCTCTGCTTAATACTCCATTCATTAGGTCAGAAGAGTTATTGATATAACGAAATAAGCTAGAAAACCATTTTACTTTCAAATAAAATTATTTATTTATATTTAGTTTTATATATACAATATTTACAATGAATTTAATATGGAGCTGAATGCTTCAGTCAGAAAATTTTCTATATTTGTTCAAAATTAATAAAATAACATAAAAATTGAAATTAATACTTTACAAAATACATTTACAAATACATCCAAATACATTCACAAACTTGGTTTTTGAATATCGTTAAAAATCTTTGAAATTTTTCAAGATTAAAAAATGCTGCAACTTGATCTTGTCATCGAATTGTAATACAACAGCTTTCTTTTTGCTAAACAACTTGAAGCCGTTGAGTTCTTTTTCGTCTCCCAGAGGACAATATTGAAATTCGTTCTTGAATCCCGGAAATTCTTCTACTTCGTCCAATTTTATCATGAAACTATATCGTTCCAGGCAGTCCACAAAGCCAAAATTGAAGCGTAAATAATATAGTTTACAACTGATTAAATTTGCCCTCCAGATTATTTTGAACCGATATCCGAAGGCTGACATTATGACGAAACCTTCTTCATAAACCGATGACCTTCGACTCGTGTAAATATAATTCTGAGATGCAGACTTCCTGATGCATTCTGGGTGTTTCATTTTGTAATGATCCTCGACATCGTTGTAGTGGAAAACGTCAACACAACTGGAAAATCTAGTGCAGCATGTAAATCCATATGCACAGTCTTCCTTGTGCTCATCCATTTCTTCCTTGGGAGGCACCTCCCCACATCCGTAATGATAAGACGGACACGGAAGGTGAATTCCGGTCTTTCTAGCACCGAAAAAAGTTTTTCTTTCGGTGATCTTTTTCGCCACGCACTTTCCACAAGTGAAATATTCTCCTATCTTCGTGGTGTAAATTGAAGTCCCGAAAAAATGCTCTTGGCATTCGGAACATTTAATAATCGTATTGTACAATTCTCTGAGGAAGGAAGCCATTTCTGAAACAAAAACACTTTTATTAGGAAATTTATCATATTTAGTTTTTCATTTTATAGAATTTTCGATAAAATTCAGTATTCTGTGATTAATATTTATTTATAGAGAAAGAAAAGTATTCATAAAATTATACTCGATAAAAAGGAAATGTGATGAAATCCTTATGTTTTGTGATTAATCATTTCAATTTTATTTCAAAAAAGACTTGCTTTTACGGTATGAGCACGTGGCCTCCAGCCTGAGTATGGAATTTAGAATAATTGTTTTTATAGTATTTGATATCAGTTAGACATCTTGATTTAATTATGAAATTTGAGAAATTTTTCTTATTTTGCTGATTTCAAGAATGTAAAATTAACAACTAATTACTTTCCTGACATAATTTTGTTAAGTTTTCATATCAAAGGAAAATGATAAATTTTAAACAAAATATTTTTGGTGATATTTGAAAGAAACGCTAGTCCGAAAACATTTCGTTAATTAAATATATGCAATAGAATTTCATTATTTTTAGTTATCAAATGACATCGAAATTTATTAGAATTTCCAATTTCAGGAGGCTACGCGCTCTTATCAAACAACAATAAATATGGAAACAGAAAGAAACTTACCAGTTTAGAATTTGCAGAAATCACTACAATTTTAACTTGGCAGAACAGAAATTCACCTTCAAATGAAGAGGTCAACTGTCGAAGCGGAACTAAATGTTTTAGTTTGTGAAACATATTTAAATGCTTTCAATATCCCAATCACAAATGATATTCAAATAGTACAAACAAATCATACTTCCCAAATTATGGTTAAGCTTAAGATATAATACCTTCAACAGTTTACCTGCTATTATTGGAATTCACAGGACATTATCAGATATCTACTTAAATATTGTATTTGCTCTTGCAGATAATATCTCCGGTTCATTCTTGGAAAATAATAATTAAGAGAAATAAGTACATTGAATGATGTGCAAATCAATATCTTTTTTCGTGTTCATTTCTTCTTCAGTATTCAGTTAATTACTAATTTGATATCGATTCATCAAAACATTGGATGTCAATTTCCAATAGAATATAATTCAAGCAAGATATTTCTTCAATAAGTGTTGAGCGTTTTGGTTCTAAGCATCATCTGCACTTGTGAATAGTTTTTGAGAAATATTTAATGAACCTGAAAATATGATTCCCAGTAAAAATATACAGTCATTGAATCATTTTTGAACATTTTTAGGGTTACAAACAGTCCGCATAATTAGTGAAAGAAAATGGCTTTCATTGAAATTTTTAGAGATCTTGATATGTTGTAATTTTTTTGTTTCTTAATTGGTTCGATGAGTTTTCAATGAAGTCATGTGATTATTTATGGAGGTGCGTAAATTTTCCATAACAGGTTTTCAATGAAACGCTGGAGTTACTGCTTATATAAAAGGAATGAGTAGCTAACCATTTTGCTGCTCGCAAAACTCAAGAATGGCTCAACCATATTCGTTGAATCCCGAAGGAGACTCTTATGAAAATAAATACTGAAAAAAATTAAATGGTAAAAATCTATTTCTCTACATAGGAGTTGAACGTTTCATGGGCGATATAAGTTGGAAGATTTTTCATATCACTGTCGAAAGTAATTAAATCAAGTTTGGGTACTTTCACATTAAATCGATTTGTATTGGATTGATCTAAATCATCATTTTGCTAAAAAAGGTCTGAATACATAGCTACAATTGATTCGCAGTTATTCAAAAAAGTATTGCAAATTTCTTGTTCTGCAGAAAGAATAGTATCTGCGTTTTCTTGTAGTGCCAAGACAGCAATAAGTCTTGTATGTAGTTTCACAAAATCTTGCCTCCATTTTTCAACGTTCCGATATTTAACTTTAAATTTGGAAAAGTTTTCAGGTGTGTCCATCAGATCAACCGTGTAATCGGAAACTGCTTGAATATTATCGAATATATTTTTACGCAAGGCCTTAAGACGAAGTATTTTTTCCTTATCCGTTTCCGGCATAATGAAGTACCAATAATATAGCGCTAAAGAAATATGAAATGTACGTAAAAGAAAGTGCGAACAGATAAGTAAATACGCTCTTACAAGCTGGCAACAATGTAGGGAACCCGAAGTCGAGGAGATTTGAAATCGGGGAATGAACAAGTGTGTTTATGATTTTATTGCAAAAAAAAAACGAAACGATACTTTATTTATCAGATGTAAATGAATTCTCTAACAACGTAAAATTCGCCGACAAAGAAAGAGAATAATTAGATGGAAAGTGACGCCCAATCCCAAACGTAATTTTTCCCAACGGATCTACTTTGAGGGGTCAAATAGTAAATAGGTTTCTGAAAAATATATGTAAAGAAAAATGTATCGTATATCGTTTTTGTTTTCAGATTGGAATAAAATAAATCAAACTTTTTAAACCACCTGCACAAGTATAGAGGTCTTTTCGAATGATCGAATCAGGGTTTGAGCAAAATAGAAAATAGTAATATCCGGCTCGCCCGAAGGACCAAATGATTAATTGACAATATAAGAATTTATATTTTTAATTGCAAACTGTAAAAGGGTGAGCAACTGAAATATAGGGAAGACTATTTCCTTGAGAATTTTCAAGTTTCAGTGAAGTAGAATGGAACAGATCCATGTTGATAAATAGCAGTCATCATCAAGTACCATCCCCATCTAGAATTTCAACCCCTAGAGCAGGGGTGACCACCCTTGGAAATTTGGAAAAGGGTGGATGGGTCGAGTTACAAGTCGAAAAAAAGGTATTATCTTTGTCTGCATACCCGTGAAAGAATTTTCATTTTAGACTCAAAACTGTAGAAGATACAGAGTGAGCCACTGAAAAATAGAGAATACTATCGAGGGTTATAACTGGACCTATCTTCAGCTTTGAAAATAACACAAGGTCACCCCTGATCTAGGGTTTGAAATTTGAGATGTGAAGGGTGTTTCGGAAGATGACAGCCTTTGATCTGGAAATAATCTCTTCCATTTTTTCTGCTCAGGGCGATAGATTCTATATTTCAGTAGTTCACTCTGTATCTTCTACAGTGTTCAATCAAAAATGAAAATTTGTTCACGGGGATGCAGACAAAGATAATACCTCTCTTTCGAGGAATCACTCGACCCATTTACCCTCTTCCAAATTTTCAAGTGATGTCACCCCTGCTCTAGGGGTTAAAATTCGAGATAAGGATGGTACTTGATGATGACTGCCATTGATCAACATGGATCTGTTCCATTTTACTTCACAGAAACTTGAATTGTTTCAGGGAAATAGTCTTCTATATCTTTCAGTTTCTCACCTTATATATTTTACAGTTTTCAATTGAAAAACCATTTCGTTCAAGGCAATGTAGACAAGGATAACTCCTTTCTTTTGAGTCATCACTCGACTCATCTTCCATATTCAAAATGTACAAGGATAGCAACCTCCGCTTAGGGGGTTGATATTTCACGCAAGTTTTATACCCCGAAAGGTGTCCCCCTTGAAACAAAAATTGACCTGTTTTTGCGTTTTGATCAGAAAAGAATATCTTGGTAGATATAGCATCTGTTTAGTTTTCGTCGAAGAAACCAGTATATATTATTTCTATTATTTATTAAAAATATCTGTTGATATACAAAGAGTAACCTTAGGATTGGTTGCTTGAGGTTCATAATTTATTCCGGAAATTAACTACGTCCAGTTCGGTAGGCAATATTATATAATGTATTCCATAACTTATTACATAATACGTGAACTAGGTGATTATACAGATTCGGCGTAGACATTGGCAGTTAATTGCCAACGGAATACCTGAAGATTATAATCCTGTAGTGGATTTGCTGTCCCAACAAAATTTTACCAATGAAACGAACCTATGTATCGAGAACAAGGAAGGATTATTTTAAATTGTACACATTCTTGTAAGAAGTAAATTATTTTCGATTTTTTACTGAAACTGAGGAAAATTTTCCTTTCATGAATTGAATATTCAAAATGATGATGATATCAATACATATATAACATATACAAAATAGTCAGAAAAATTGTGTACAATATAAAAAAAAATATTCCTGGTTAACAATTCACAGGTACGTTTTGCAGACAAAATGTTGTTTGACCAGCGTTTCAACAAGAAGATTATAATACTCAGGTATAGTCTATTTGGTAGAGTGGAGAGTGATAAAAGCTCATTAAGTATGCAAATCTATTAGTAACGTGGTACGTAGGGAAATTCATAAATAAACGTAGTTTCTATGATTTTGTCTTGAAGAAGACACCAATTTATTGCCGGAACTTTCTTTGAAACAATCATAGAAATGTCCAGGAAGAACTCAACTACCAGACTAGAAGTCATTTTGTTGCTTACAAATATTGCTGGCCTCATCTCAGATAAAATGTTTACGTTATACGTCTAAATTTTGTAGTCAGTAACGTAGACGAACATGTCTTTTAGGCTTCTCTTAGAAAATGAGATTGAATCAATTGAACACTAATGTATTTAAAAACGGTAATAATTTAATGGGCATATCTAGATATGATTAATTAATTCATGAATTTCATGCATACTCAACGTATGCTTAATTCTATACATTATGATATATTATAATTAAATAATGTTTATGATATTTCCCATAACTAAAATTTGTAAATTATAGAAATGAACATTAATTTTATATTATAGTAGACTTAAGATAAATTTTTCAGATGAATTTTAACATTACCTTACAGAATGTTCATAAATAATTTCATGAATTTTAAAACGTCTAATTCTAAATTCAATAGCTTTCTATACTCTAAAATTTTAAAGATCAAACAAATACTCGTCAAAATGCTCATATATATTTTAAACTGCAATATTCTCATGAAAAATTCACAGATCATCTCCTTTATTTTTCACACAAGGAATTAATTTTTAAAATCGAAAAGTGCTAATACAAATGATCCATCTCAATATAGACCAATTACTTGCTTCTAACAAGATATAAAATTTCAACTGCATGTATCTCCTGATAAACTTATGCACATTTTGAGAATTATACTATTCTTTCCCGACAACAAGAAGGATGTAGGAAAAAGCCCCTTGGTACTAAAGAGCAACTTGTAATTGTTTCTGTTGCTTTGAATCAAGCTCAAACTGAGATGAAATTACTTTTATTGATTACCAAAAGGTTTTCGATAGTTCTTCCATTCATGGCTTCAAGAGACATTGGTAATTTATAGAATTGATAAGACACTTCGTCTTTTTCTTGAATTTGTGATGAAAAATTGGAGAACCAATCTTCATTTGAATATTTCAAAACAATCGTAAACATCTGAAGTCATT
Organism: Cryptolaemus montrouzieri; assembly: GCA_013387265.2. Lineage (NCBI taxonomy): Eukaryota > Metazoa > Arthropoda > Insecta > Coleoptera > Coccinellidae > Cryptolaemus > Cryptolaemus montrouzieri. The sequence goes on from JABFTP020000144.1 coordinate 37,452,360, forward strand.
CCAATCAAAACAAGCATTTTTCAATGAGATTCTTCAAGTGCCCTTTGGTTTTGTATTTGCCTTAATCCATTATCTGATGAGTTAAATGCTACAACTTTCGGCTTTAAATTAAAGAGTCTATCAGCTCAATTCAAATTAACCCACTTAATTTATTTGGACGATATTAAATTATATGTCGAAACTACATCTCAATTGAAACGGCTACTAGAGATTATTTTCAACTATTCCAATGATATGCTTATGAAATTTGGGATTCCTAAATAAAAATCTTTCTATTGTAAACGGAAAGATCACCTGTGATTTGTTCAAGAAAATATAAGAAGTTTATATCATAACAGAGAACGCCGAAATTACATGAAATTGTTGTTACTTCAGTTTATCATCTTACATCTCTGAATGTGACAATGCAAAATGTAGATTTCGATATATTAGACAATAAATCTAGAAGAGAATGTTGGATGCAGAAGGAATTACACGGAAAGTATCCTAAAGAATTGAAGATTGATTATATTGATGAAAAGCATCAAATATATGGTTAGTATATGAAGAATTATTCGCAGAAACAGAAGGCTTGGCAATTGCGATCCAAGATCAGGTTGTTTTCACAAGAAATTACGGAAAATGAGATTATTTGTGAAAACGACAAATATTAACTATATTTTGATAAAACAATTCTTTGCATCAGAGCTGTAAATCACATAGTCCAGATATCATTCTTACGGATAAACCTAATCGAATAACATATATAATTTATATTGCTATACCCGACACACATAACATACAAAATAAATACAGTATCAAAATTTTTAAATATATGATGCTGATGTCTGAAATATCAACCCCCTAAGCGGGGGTTGCAATACTTGTTCATTTTGAATAGGGAAGATGGGTCTAGTGACAACTCAAAAGAAAGGTGGTATCTTTGTCTACATTTCCTTGAACGAATTTATATTTATTATTGCAAACTGTAAAAGATACAGGGAGAGAAACTGAAATATAGGAAAGACTATTTCCCTGAGACTATTCAAGTTTCAGTGAAGTAAAATGGAACAGATCCATGTTGATAAATAGCAGTCATCATCAAGTACCGTCCCTATCTGGAATTTCAACTTCTAGAGCAGGAGTGACCACCCTTGGAAATTTGGAAAAGGGTAGATGGGTCGAGTGACAACTCGAAAGAAAGGTATTATCTTTGTCTGCATTCCCGTGAAGGAATTTTCATCTTTGACTGAAAACTGTAGGAGATACAGAGTGATGCACTAAAAAATACAGAATACTATCGAAGGTTATAACTGGAACTATCTTCTGCTTTAAAAATAACACAAGGTGGTCACCCCTGCTCTAGGGTTAGATTAGGTTAGATTTCCTGCCACTGATCAGCATGCATCTGTTCCATTATACTTCACTGAAACTTGAATTGTCTCAGGGAAATAGTCTTCCCTATCTTTCAGTTGCTCACTCTTTGTATTTTACAGTTTTCAATTAAAAAAACATTTTCGTTTGACCTGCGTTTCAACAAGAAGATTATAATACTCAGGCAAAGTCTATTTGGTAGAGGGGAGAGTGATAAAAGCTCATTAAGTATGCAAATCCATTAGTAATGTGGTACGTGGGGAAATTCAAAAATAAATGTAGTTTCTATGATTTTGTCTTTAAGAAGGCACCAATTAATTGCCGGATTTTTCTTTGGAAGAATCATAGAAATGGCCAGGAAGAACTCAACTACCAGACTATAAGTCATTTTGTTGCTTGCAAATATTGCTGTCCTCATCTCAGATAAAATGTTTACGTTATACGTCTAAATTTTGTATTCAGTTAGGTAGACGAACATTTGTTTTAGGCTTCTCTTAGAAAATGAGATTGAATCAATTGAACACTAATGTATTTAAAAACGGTGATAATTTAATGGGCATATTTAGATATGATTAATTATTTCATGAATTTCATGCATACTCAACTTAATTGTATACGTTATGATATATTATAATTAAATAATATTTATGATATTTCACATAACTAAATTTAGTAAATTATAGGTATGAACATTAATTTAATATTATAGTAGACTTGAGCTAAATTTTTCACATGAATTTCAACATTACCTTACAGAATGTTCATAAATAATTTCATGACTTTTAAAACGTCTAATTCTTAATTCAATATCATTCTATACTCTAAAATTTTAAATATTCGATCGTTCATCACTTCACACAAAAAACTATGAATGAATAACATTTCCTGTTACTTGAGTAAGGTCCGTATATTGGAGTTTACTGAGGAGAAAGTCTCTGCCAATATTCATTGGTACATTCATGTCATTGGCTGATAATGCTATAGTATATGTATATATTCCGATATATTGATGTATTTTCATAACATTTAGTGTTACCTTATATATAATAATTCCAGGATATGTTTTGATGATAACGTTTTCCTGGCAATGGTATTAATTACCGGGTGCCGAAATGCACGCAGCACCCAGAAGCCACAATAGTGCAACTAAGGAGGATGCCGAGGAACGAAGTTGCAGACTGCAGTTTCGTCCTTATAAGGTGCGCATCGGTGTCGCATATTGCTGTTCAGCATCCTAACAAGCTACATCAGGGTACCCTAACGATTCTAGAAAAGACGTATCTTGTAAATACGTTCGAGGGTCGCCCCCTATCGGCCGGAACGGTGAACCCGCCACTGGAATTCGAGAAAGATACGAACATTAACAAACGGATGTGAGAACGATAAAATGACAATCCTTGATATATTTATATATTCTCACATCCGTTTGTTATTGATCGTATATATATATATATATATATATATATATATATATATATATATATATATATATATATATATATATATATATATATATATATATATATATATTTAGTGGTTTTAAGGATACTTCCGAATAATTCTGGAACAGTATCTTCTTCTTCATAACCAAAATCGTACATATAATATTTTCATCTTAACTTTCAGAACGGAGAGAAATCTCATTCAATCATTTGTATGCCTTTTTCCCATCATTAGGAAAGTTTCTCACAAAAACACTGATGCTCATATTTCTCTCTCCATAATTAGAATATTGATTACAAAATTTCATCTCTTCGATTTCGTAACCCTTATAATGCCCATGAAACGTTCAACTCCTATGTAGAGAAATAGATTTTTACTATTTAATTTTTTTCAGTATTTATTTTCATAACAGTCTCCTTCGGTATTCAACGAATATGGTTAAGCCATTCTTGAGTTTTGCGAGCAGCAAAAGGGTTAGCTACTCATTCCTTTTATATAAGCAGTAACTCCAGCGTTTCATTGAAAACCTGTAATGGAAAATTTACGTACCTCCATAAATAATCACATGACTTCATTGAAAACTCATCGAACCAAATAAGAAACAAAAAATTTCAACATATCAAGGTCTCTAAAATTTCAATGAAAGCCATTTTCTTTCACTAATTATGCGGACTGTTTGTAACCCTAAAATGTTCAAAATGATTCAATGACTGTATATTTTACTGGAAATAATATTTTCAGGTTCATTAAAATTTCTTAAAAACTATTCACAAGTACAGATGAAGCTTAGAACCAAAACGCTCAACACTTATTGAAGAAATATCTTGCTTGAATTATATTCTATTGGAAATTGATAACCAATGTTTTGATAACTGGATATCAAATTAGTAATTCACTGAACACTGAAGAAGAAATGAGCACGAAAAAAGATATCGATTTGCACATCATACAATGTACTTATTTCTCCTTATTATTATTTTCCAAGAATGAACCAGAGATATTATCTGCAAGAGCAAATACAATATTTGAGTGGATATCTGATAATGTCCTGTGAATTCCAATAATAGCAGGTAAACTGTTGAAGGTATTATATCTTAAGCTTAACCATAATTTGGGAAGTATGATTTGTTTGTACTATTTGAATATCATTTGGGATTGGGAAATTGAAAGCATTCAAATATGTTTCACAAACTAAAACATTTAGTTCCGCTTCGACAGTTGACCTCTTCATTTGAAGGTGAATTTCTGTTCTAAGTTAAAATTTTTGTGATTACTGCAAATTCTAAACTGGTAAGTATCTTTCTGTCTCCAAATTTATTGTTGTTTGATAAGAGCGCGTAGCCTCCTGAAATTGGAAATTCTAATAAATTTCGATGTCATTTGATAACTATGAATAATGAAATTCTATTGCATACATTTAATTAACGAAATGTTTTCGGACTAGCGTTTCTTTCAAATATGACCAAAAATATTTTGTTTAAAAATTTATGATTTTCCTTTGATATGAAAACTTAACAAAATTAAGTCAGGACAGTAATTAGTTGTAAATTATACATTCTTGAAATCAAAAATTAGAAAAACTTCTCAACTTTCATTATTAAATCAGGATGTCTATATGCTATCAAATACTATAAAAACAATTAATCTAAATTCTATACTCAGGCTGGAGGCCACGTGCTCATATCGTAAAAGCAAGTCTTTTTTAAAATAAAATTGAAATGATTAATCATAAAACACAAGGAGTTCATTACATTTCCTTTTTATCGAGTATAATTTTATGAATACTTTTCTTTCTCTATAAATGAATATTAATCATAGAATACTGAATTTTATCGAAAATTCTATAAAATGAAAAACTAAATATGATAAATTTCCTAATAAAAGTGTTTTTGTTTCAGAAATGGCTTCCTTCCTCAGAGAATTGTACAATACAATTATTAAATGTTCCGAATGCCAAGAGCATTTTTTCGGGACTTCAATTTACACCACGAAGATAGGAGACTATTTCACTTGTGGAAAGTGCGTGGCGAAAAAGATCACCGAAAGAAAAACTTTTTTCGGTGCTAGAAAGACCGGAATTCACCTTCCGTGTCCGTCTTATAATTACGGATGTGGGGAGGTGCTTCCCAAGGAAGAAATGGATGAGCACAAGGAAGACTGTGCATATGGATTCACATGCTGCACTAGTTTTTCCAGTTGTGTTGACGTTTTCCACTACAACGATGTCGAGGATCATTACAAAATCAAACACCCAGAATGCATCAGGAAGTCTGCATCTCAGAATTATATTTACACGAGTCGAAGGTCATCGGTTTATGAAGAGGGTTTCGTCATAATGTCAGCCTTCGGATATCGGTTCAAAATAATTTGGAGGGCAAATTTAATCAGTTGTAAACTATATTATTTAGGCTTCAATTTTGGCTTTGTGGACTGCCTGGATCGATATAGTTTCATGATAAAATTGGACGAAGTAGAAGAATTTCCGGGATTCAAGAACGATTTTCAATATTGTCCTCTGGGAGACGAAGAAGAACTCAACGGCTTCAAGTTGTTTAGCAAAAAGAAAGCTGTTGTATTACAATTCGATGACAAGATCAAGTTGCAGCATTTTCTAATCTTGAAAAATTTCAAAGATTTTTTAACGATATTTAAAAAACCAAGTTTGTGAATGTATTTGGATGTATTTGTGAATGTATTTTGTAAAGTATTAATTTCAATTTTTATGTTATTTTATTAACTTTGACCAAATATAGAAAATATTCTGACTGAAGCATTCAGCCCCATATTAAATTCATTGTAAATATTGTATATATAAAAATAAATATGAATAAATAATTTTATTTAAAAGTAAAATAGTTTTCTAGTTTATTTCGTTATATCAATTACTCATCTGACCTAATGAATGGAGTAATAAGCAGAGGAAAATATTCGCTCGAACAAATTTCTGCAATTCAAATATCAATTTCTCTTCTCATTTGAGATCATGGGTATGATGTTTCTTATACTTTCAATAATTTCTATGAATTTTCTTATAAATAAGAATCTCCTTGAAAGGTTAAAAAATAAATTCTTCAAAATAGGGATGCCTAACATTTTAAGATATAGATCATAGCTTCATTATTTTAAAAATTAGAAAAACAACAAAAAAAAAAAAAAACTTATTGTAAGTATCAAATGAGTCTGACACCTCATTATATTGTTCTGTTATGGTATAGTTTTGAATGAAGTTCAAAAATTGAAGAAAGATTTCAGTGAAACCAATATATTACTTTATCATTTATCACATTGACAATTTTAACATCTTTCTTCTTCTAATTTTAATAACTGTCTGAGATATGATCGAAAAAACAGAAATTCATCAGGAAAATCAATACGGATATTGCTTGTTAACATTTACATCAATTACATTAGTCACGAATATTTCATATTCTGCTAAAAAGTGCGCTGACATATTGTTCGTTTTCGACGAATACCAAGAAAATTGTCGCCATGCAGTAAGCTTTCATTAAGAAAACTTCTCAATTTTCAAATGGTGCACCCAATTTATTATTTTTTATCTTATTTTATCAATTTTTTTCAGTATTATCATCCAATTTGATGAAGATATGAAACAACTGAACATTCACCTAATTTTGTTGAATAAACCTTATGAAGCTGTTATAGTTTATTGAGATGATTCGGGAAAATGGAAAATTATAGTTTAATTATAGTGCATCAACAAAATCAAATCAAAATATGAATTGGGAAATTAAATAACAGTAAGAATTACCTTCCATAACTGAATAGAAGCTACTTTCTGTTTCAATTTAATGACCTGTCCTGTGAAGAGTTTTCGAAGAGGTCAGCATATTGCATTGACACACTACACAAAATACTTTTTATAACGCTTTCAGCGATGAGGCTACATATCTCCGCAATTCTTGTTCAGAAAATTTCTATGCCAGTTGGTATTGTAACATGAATCGAGTCTTTAACATATCCTCTGACAAAAAATCTAGTGTGCTGGCCACCTTACTGGAGCGGTGTAGCCAATCAGTTTATTTTCAAAGCGGCGATGAAGAACTTCGACAAATTTGTGCATTGTGTGTTAGAGCTCCATCTTGCTAATACCACATCTTTTGACATTCAACGATGGATATATTCTAAGTAATTTACGAAAATAGAGGATAGCGTGAAGTTTTATAAAAAAAAAGAACATGCTATAAATCGTCTTTTATACAAAACTCATCAAACCATATACTGTTTTATGGAATTTTGTCTTGTGGCTCCGCAAAATTTTTTTGCCCCTATTAAGTTTATCAGTGTTTATTATTCTCTTGAAAGTGAAGAAATCCAATCTTCGCTTGAAGTTCGTAGATCATAGTTCATCAATTTTGAAAGGGATGATATTCACTAAATAATGAATAGCCGAGTTTTTGTTTCCATTTTTTCTGCTAATCTTTCCGCCGATATATTAAAATTCATGCCATTGAAATCTAGTTTATAGATTTCCATATCTTCAATTCCTTGGTAGTTTATCAATTGACATAATTTTGAAATGGGAAAGCGTCAGCTTGCGCTAGTTTATAGGTTAGCTGTTCAGATGAACATTAAAGTCGAAGGTAATTTTGTGATTTTCTTCCGGTTGAAATTTCATCAGAACGAAACTAGCATAATACTCTGAACAATACAAAACGTCAGTTGGATGAACGAAGCTCAGCTGACAAATTGGAATTATTAGTACCAAAACAAGAAATGAGCGCGCTCTTGTATTCAAATTCAATTTCATCAACAGAGAGACCAGCTATAAGACATTTATATTTACTCTAAGTGCCCTGTGATTGTCCGAAATTTCGAATTATAGGCAAAGAACAATCAATTCTTTCGAGAGTTTCCACACGAAATTTGATGGAAACCCTAATACTAGTCATCCGACGTTAATAGTCATATTGAGTATATAGTTGACGAGATCACGTGATGAAATTTGAAAATGATGATATTTTGTTTATGTTAATATATTTAAATTAAAAAAGAGAAAATTTTGTCTATTTTCATCTATTTCTCTAGGCATAATTGCAGGTCCAATGAGAAAACCTATATATTTTCACTAGAAGTATATTTATTTTTCACCGTTTTTATCTTGTCGAGTAGAATTATAATACTGTAGTTGAAATCGTGCCAAACAAAAGGATACTCGAATATAACAAAGGAGCTAAAATTTCCAAACTTGGTATAAGCTAAAACTACAATACCCTCAAGGCTATTCTAATTTAAAGGTCATTAACAGATTTCGTCTTACCTAGCAAACATGAACGAATACTGGTAGTATACATTGAACTTTTAGAGACAATCCTATAAATATTATTTCAATGTAGGACAGAAATTTATTTTGAATGAGAATGAATTTTGGGAGATATTTTGCGACACCATTCGATTAATTTGTAAAAATAATTCATCCCGTAATACTCAAAAAATTTCGTCTAGATTTATTTCATTTTTCACAATTAGATTTCGCTTTGAAATTGGAAAGTTGCATCATATACGTCGCTTGGAAAGATTTTTGACACTTAACATTCAGGAAATTTTTGTGTTACTTGGATTAATTAAAATCCTCATGTTCATTAGTATTGACTATTTGACTATATTCAATTTTCTTGTTTCACCAATGAGGTGACGACAGTAATATTTTGTTTTCGTATTATTTGATATTTAGGAATCACTAGAATCAAACGAGTGGGCTTTTAGTATATCTCATAATACTCAGAATGTTTCAAATGAAAAGAGAAATTTTCTGGTTTTAATAAATCATTAGGAAGCTGTTACAATTTTCCTATTTCTTGAGGAAACCCTGCTTCTTTCTTTCGCAAAGATACTCGCAACAATATGATCGAAAATATATGATACGATAAGATAAGTAAGAGAAAAGACTTACCAATTGGGTGTACAGGAAATGAGAGAGCAACAAAAAGAGGAAAGCAATGACAGTTTTACGTTGTTTTGTAGAAGAATTTTCGCCCTCGTCGATATGAAAGTTTTCCACGATTCGGCACTTTCACTCACACACCGGATACGTTTTAAATTGTGAAATATTACTTTAATTTCGTAATGAAAAGAAAATTTCAAGGAAATGTGGTTCGTCTTCTTGCGTGCGTATATTTCTTTTTGTATCTTCTGTTGTATGAAGTTTCTCTGCTCACTTGATGTTGAGCAGTGTTGCCAAGGAGTAAGGAAGGAAGGTAGAAAGGAAGTAGGTAAGTCTAAATTCTGAAAGTAGATATTTTTAAACAAATATATGAAATTAAGCCAAAAGTTTGAGTCGAGAACCGGCCGCGAAATGTGCAAGTGGTTGAAAAATAAATGAAAATATACTGAATAATCAAAATTCTTTGTGAAAGAAAGAAGCAGGGTTTCCGCATGAAATAGGAAAATTGTAACAGCTTCTCCTAATAGAAAACAGTCCGCTATATTGTCAATTAATCATTTGTTCCTTCGGGCGAGCCGGATATTAGTATTTTCTATTGTGCTCAAACCCTGATTCGATCATTCGAAAAGACCTCTATACTTGTGCAGGTGGTTAGAAAAGTTTGATTTATTTTATTCCAATCTGTAAACAAAAGCGATATACGATACATTTTTCTTTACATATATTTTTCAGAAACCTATTTACTATTTTACCTCTCAAAGTATATCCGTAGAGAAAAATTACGTTTGGAATTGGGCGTCACTTTCCATCTCATTAATCTCTTTCTTTGTCGGCGAATTTTACGTTGCTAGAGAATTAATTTACATCTGATAAATAAAGTATCGTTTCGTTTTTTTTTTGCGATAAAATCATAAGCACACCTGTTGATTTCCCGATTTCAAATCTCCTCGACTTCGGGTTCCCTACATTGTTGCCAGCTTGTAAGAGCGTATTTACTTATCTGTTCGCACTTTCTTTTACGTACATTTCACAGGTATAGTGGTCTTTTCGAATGATCGAATCATGGTTTGTGCACAATAGAAAATAGAAATATCCAGCTCGCCCGAAGGACCAAATGTTTAATTGACGATTTAGCGGACTGTATTTTATTAGGAAAAGCTGTTACAATTTTCCCATTTTATGCAGAAACCCTGCTTCTTTCTTTCGCAAAGATACTCGCAACAATATGATCGAAAGTATATGACACGATAAGATAAGTAAGAGAAAAGACTTACCAATGACAGGAAATGAGAGAGCAACAAAAAAAGGAAAGCAATGACAGTTTTTCGTTGACTTGTAGAAGAATTTTCGCCCTCGTCGATATGAAAGTTTTCCACGATTCGGCACTTTCACTCACACACCGGATACGTTTTAAAATTGTGAAATATTAATTTTGTTTCGTAATGTGAAGAAAATTTTCAGAAAATGTGGTTCGTCTTCTTGCGTGCGTATATTTCTTCTTGTGTCTTGTGTTGTATGCAGTTGCTCTGCTCACTTGATGTTGAGCCGTGTTGCCAAGGTGTAAGGAAGGAAGGTAGAAATGAAGAAGGTAAGTCTAAATTTTGAAAAAAGATATTTTTAAACAAATATATGAAATTAAGCCAAAAGTTTAATTTGAGAACCGACTGCGACATGTGCAAGTGGGTGAATAATAAAATTTTGAATTGTTAATAATAAAACGAAAAACTATAGAATTGAAGAAAAATGAAATAAAAAAATTGATGGAAGTGGTAACCAAACATTCCCACCCAGCTGAAAATACCCTGTGTATTTTCTGAAATACTGTGTTGGTTATGGGCATAATTTCACTAGAGGTCACTTGAAAAATCCTCTCGACGTTCTCACAGTTACTACTCGAGCTATTCCATCCATACCCGGGTACAACTATACTATTCTGGCTAAAGGCCATTCGAGTGGTATCGTATTTTCATTTTTAATAAGAACCATGGTTCCAACAAAAGGTGAAGTTGAAGAATCATTCCATTTCGCTCTCTGATGAAGTGTATGTAAGTATTCTTGTTGCCATCTATTCCAAAAATCACGGTGTAACCTTTGCAAGAGTTGCCAGCGCGTAAGTCTATTCGTTTTGATATGAGACGTATATGGATCTGGTAAGGTGCCTCAAGGGTCAAGCGTTAAAAAAGAACCAGCAAATTTTTTACAGACTTGACTCCACTTTCCCACAAACCGCCCATTTGTGGGGCAGATGGAGGATTGAAATGCCATTTTATCGTTTCCTTTTCCGCCGCGCGAGTCATAATTTGTTTTAGGTATTTTTCACTAGCCACAAAATTGGTACCACAGTCTGAATGAATGTGAGAGCACCTACCCCTTCTAGCAATAAATCGACGTAGTGCCATTAAAAGGCCTCTGAAGAAAGATCCGAAATCAGTTCAATATGAATCGCTGTTGTGGCTCAACAAACAAAACCGCCAATGTAAGATTTAAGCGTTCTGTTTCCCCTAACTCTACTCATACTATTTTTCAGTGGCTCACTCTGGATCTTCTACAGGTTTCAGTCTAAAATAAAAATTCTTTCACGGGTATGCAGACAAAGATAATACCTTCTTTTCGACTTGTAACTCGACCCATCTACCCTTTTCCAAATTTCCAAGGGTGGTCACCCCTGCTCTAGGGGTTGAAATTCAAGATGGGGATGGTACTTGATGATGACTGCTATTTATCAACATGGATCTGTTCCATTTTACTTCACTGAAACTTGAATAGTCTCAGGAAAATAGTCTTCCCTATATTTCAGTTGCTCACCCTGTATCTTTTACAGTTTGCAATTAAAAATATAAATTCTTTCAAGGAAATGTAGACAAAGATACCACCTATCTTTTGAGTCATCACTAGACTTCTTCTCTATTCAAAATGAACAAGGATTGCAACCCCTAGAGGTGTTCCCCTTGAAACAAAAATTGACCTGGTTTTGTGTTTCGATCAGAAATGAATATCTTTGTAGATATAGCATCTGTTTAGTTTTCGTTGAAGCAACCTGTATATATTATTTTTATCATTTATTAAAAATATCTGTTGAAATACAAAGAGTTACCTTAGGATCGGTTGCATGGGATTCATAATTTATTTCGGAAATTAACTACGTCCAGTTCGTTAGGCAATATTATATTATGTATTCCATAACTTATTACATAATTCGTGAACTAGGTGATTATACAGATTCGGCGTAGACATTGGCAGTTAATTGTCAACGAAATACCTAAAGATTATAATCCTGTAGTAGATTTGCAGTCCCAACAAAATTTTACTAGTAAAACGAACCTATGTATCGAGGACAAGGAATGATTATTTTAAATTGTACACATTCTTGTAAGAAGTAAATTATTTTCAATTTTTTTCTGAAACCGATTGAGGAAAATTTTTCTTGCATGAATTGATTATTCAAAATGATGTTGATATCAATACATATATAACATATACAAAATAATCAACAAAATTGTGTACAATATAAAAAAAAAATATTCCTGGTTGGCAATTCAGAGGTACGTTTTGCAGACAAAATGCTGTTTGACCTGCGTTTCAACAAGAAGATTATAATACTCAGGTATAGTCTATTTGGTAGAGAGGAGAGTGATAAAAGCTCATTAAGTATGCAAATCCATTAGTAATGTGGTACGTGGGGAAATTCAAAAATAAATGTAGTTTCTATGATTTTGTCTTGAAGAAGGCACCAATTAATTGCCGGAATTTTCTTTGGAACAATCATAGAAATGGCCAGGAAGAACTCAACTACCAGACTGTAAATCTTTTTGTTGCTTGCAAATATTGCTGTCCTCATCACAGATAAAATGTTTACGTTATAAGTCTAAATTTTGTAGTCAGTTAGGTAGACGAACATTTGTTTTAGGCTTCTCTTAGAAAATGAGATTGAACCAATTTAACACTAATGTATTTAAAAACGGTGATAATTTAATGGGCATATTTAGATATGATTAATTATTTCATGAATTTCATGCATACTCAACTTATATTTAATTGTATATGTTATGATATATTAAAATTAAATAATATTTATGATATTTCACATAACTAAATTTAGTAAATTATAGGTATGAACATTAATTTAATAATATAGTAGACTTGAGCTAAATTTTTCACATGAATTTCAACATTACCTTACAGAATGTTCATAAATAATTTCATGACTTTCAAAACGTCTAATTCTGAATTCAATATCTTTCTATACTCTAAATTTTAAATATTCGATCGTTCATCACTTCACACAAAAAAAACTATGAATGAATAACATTTCGTGTTACTTGAGTAAGGTCCGTGAGTTTACTGAGGAGAAAATCTCTGCCAATATTCATTGGTACATTCATGTCATTGGCTGATAATGCTATAGTATATGTATATATTCCGATATATTGATGTATTTTCATAACATTTAGTGTTATCCTAATATATGATAATTCCAGGATATGTTTTGATGATAACGTTTTCCTGGCAATAGTATTAATTAGCGGGTGCCGAAATGCACGCAGCCCCCAGAAGCCACAATAGTGCAACTAAGGAGGATGCCGAGGAACGAAGCTGCAGACTGCAGTTTCGTCCTTATTAGGTGCTCATCGGTGTCGCATATTGCTCTTCAGCATCCTAACAAGCTACATCAGAGTACCCTAACGATTCCAGAGAAGACGTATGTCGTAAATACGTTCGAGGGTCGCCCCCTATCGGCCGGAACGGTGAACCCGCCACTGGCATTCGAGAAAGATACGAACATTAACAAACGGATGTGAGAACGATAAAAATGACAACCTTTGATATATTTATATATTCTATATATTCTCACATCCGTTTGTTATTGATCATATATATATATATATATGCAACCAAACTGATTTCATGAAAAATATAAATCCACCACCCGGTAATTAATACCATTGCCAGGCAATGATTATAATCAAAACATATCCTGGAATAATTATATATTAGGATAACGTTAAATGTTATGAGAATATATCAATCTACCAGATTATATACAAACTATAGCATCATCAGACAATGATATCAATGAACCAACGAGTAGTGTCAAATGCTTTCTCTCCGGAAAAATCTAGTGTACGGACCTTAGTCAAGTAACACTGAATGTTACTCATTAAATGCTTCCTTTGTGTGAAGTGGTGAACGATCGAATAGAATACTTCTCTGAATATAAATATGACAAAATTGTCAGTTAATTATATTACATTTATATATACAAATAAACAAAATATGAAATGAGATTCTGAGCAGTATAAACTAAAGAGAAAAACTATGACTCTACCTCATTATTTTTTTCGGAAGGAAACCTACGAAAAATATTACATGATTTGAAGACTGTTATCTTTTGAATTTGGTCAAACAAATTTTTCTTCAGACGCAAAATCTCAATACTTTTGTGAAGCTTTCTAGGAATAACAACTGTTGTGGAAATAATAAACGGTAGAATGAAATTTTTTTTCATTTTCCACATTTTTCAATCTCGTCGCCAAGCATCATATATTTAGAAATTTTTCATTGTATTTATTTTGTATATTATGTGTGTCGGGTATAGCAATATCAATTATATATGTTATTTGATCTTGTTTATCAGTAAGAATGATATCAGGTCTATTGTGTTTGGCAGCTCTGTTGAAAAGAATTGTTTTATCAAAATAAATTTGTATTTGTCATTTTCACAAATAATCTCTGGTTCACATTTGCAAAAATTTTTTTTTTTGGGAATTAGGTCATGTTTGATTCCTAGATTGAAATGAATAATATTAGCGACGGGTTTAAGTCTTTCTAAATAATCTGTTGAAGCAAGGACTGAGCAAGATGATAATATATGAAAAACTGTTTCTGAAGAACAGAAACACCTACGGCAAGAATCATCAATATTTTGTTTGATGATGTGTTTTTTATAATTCCTCGAGAGAGCAACCTGATCCTGCATCGCAATTGCCAAGCCTTCTGTTTCAGCAAATAATTCTCTAGAAACAAACCAATTGTTTGATACGATTTCAACAATATAATCATTTTTCAATTCTTTAGGGTGCTTTCCGTGTAATTCCTTGTGCATCTTACTTTCTCTTTTAGAATTATCATCAAATATATCAAAATCTACCTTTTGCATAGTCAAGTTCACAGGTGTAAGATTAAAATCTGAAGCATCAACAATATCATGTAATTTAGACGTCCTCTGTTTTTCATGAAAATGGGAACATAGATGAAAAATCTGTTTACTATGAAGATTATTCAAAGTAGTTAATCCACGACCTCCAAAATGTCTAGGTAGTGTAACTCTCTGAACAGATGACTTTGGGTGGTGCTTATGATATATATATATATATATATATATATATATATATATATATATATATATATATATATATATATATATATATATATATATATATATATATATATTCACGGATCACCAAAAAATGTTTCTCAAGTGTTGTGATTTTCAACGGTCTCACATCAGTTTTTATTGTTCGTATCTTTCTCGAAGTCCAGTTGCGGGTTCACCGTTCCGGCCCATAGCCGATGTAGCTTGTTAGGATGCTGAAAAGCGATATGTGACACTGATGAGCACAAAATAGGGAAAAAAAATGCAGTATTCCGCTTCGTTCCTCGGCATCCTGCCTTGTTGCACTAGTGTGGCTTCTTATTCATTGATCTACGGGTTTTTGAATAATACTTCTTGTCTCATAGTTGGATATGTAGACTCCTCGCGAAGTTTATCGCGGAAAATATTTGCCCCATGAAATATTAACCGTCAAGAGGTTTTATCCTGGAAACAGAGTCCCAGAGCACCATTTTCAACGAGATTATTTCGTTCGTTTTTGTACCGCTGATGTGATTATTCACGGACCGGCGAAAGATGTTCCTCAAGTGTTGGAATTTTTTACGGTCTCACATCATGTTGTTATTGTTCTTATATTTCTCGAAGTTCGGTAGTGGTTCACCGTCTCGGTCCGTAGAGGGCGATTCTCGTACGAATGTACGCGATGCGTCCTTTAAGAAATCGTTAGGGTAACACAATGTAGCTGGTTATAATGCTGAGAAGCGATATACGACACTGATGGGCTCCTTATAAGAACGAAACTGCAGTCTACCGCTTCGTTTCTCGGCATCCTGCTTAGTTGCACTATTATAGCTCATGGGGGCTGCGTGAACGGTGCATGGCAGGCAGATTCGGGCAATTTTGAATAATTCTACTAGTCCCAAGTTTACAACTATAGATATATATATATATATATATATATATATATATATATATATATATATATATATATATATATATATATATATATATATATATATAAAAAAAAATTTCTCGCTCAATATCTCTGAAACTAAAAATTCATTTCTCTTGAATAAAGTTTTTGCCGAGAAAGAGAGAAAGAGATTTCTTGTGAGAGCATATTCAATATATAAACAGATATCTGTTGATGTTCCGTAGCTAAAATTTTAGTTTCACTTCGACATTTCCCTCTTCATTTGAGACTTCCGTTTTGTTCATTCAAAATTTTTGTGCTCAGCTTCGCACTTGTGAATTTCGCAAATATCAAACAAGTAAAGTTTTTACCTGTTTCAAAATTTACTGTTGTTCATAACAAGTGCAAAGACCCCTGTGTGAATAAAATGATATTAAAGCAAGTCAAAACAATTTACATAAAGGTGAACTATTATCCCTGCACAAAAAATTGTGCAGTAGGCTCCTTTACTGTAAGGAATGATATCATAGATAATAATCTTATACTGAAATAAGTCCCTCAAGAAAAGATCGACGCGTTTTTGGGTCTTGTGTAAGAATGAATACATTAGTAGTTCTTGCGACTATTCTAGATACGTTGTTGATTTCTGTTATGATTAAATATCAAAAATTCAGAGGACTCCGCTTATTCATAGGAGAAAGTTAGCATACAGTCAAATCTTCTGAAACATTTGGTGTGTTTTTCCCACTCTGATAACAATAATGCATTTTTATGTATCTAGTTTTTGAGGTACATGGCTTCAAATTTGGATATTTGGCATTGATTTGGCAATATTTTTGGGTTTTGTTACTTATCAACCCTTGATACATTCATGGATGGATCGGTAGGTACTCTTATTCTATATACAATCTTCTAAGGAGAAATTTTCATATACAGGGCATAGTAGAAACCCGGAATAAATATTTCATTAATTCTCCTTCGTGGGTTTTTCATGAAACTTTGGAATTCCTATGAATATAAAATAAAATGCGGGGCTAATTGAATACATTACTGAACTTAAAACCCTAAAACTAATAAATTATAATTCATTTTCAAATATTCGCTGAGAAAAGTTTTAGTGGAAACGAATATGGAAAAATCTTACCGGAATATAGAGAAATTCGAGTAAAACTGTGCTTCCCTTTTTGTATGGGATTATTGTATGATGTCAAGAACAACGTTATCGTCCAAATAATGAAAATACCTATCTCATTTCTAATTCGTTCGTGTTGGTGGAGAGAAATTTAGGACAATGACAAAAGATTTGCAAAATTTTATCAAAATATATAAATTTATGAAATATATGCACTTTCGATCTTATCGATGTATTCAGTTATTCTTTTGTTTCTTATTCGTAATGATTCCATAATCTTTCAGATGGAAATCGTAACAATCAATTTACGTACCTCCATAAATAATCACATGACTTCATTGAAAACTCATCGAACCAATTAAGAAACAAAAAATTACAACATATCAAGTTCTCTAAAAATTTCAATGAACGCAATTTTCTTTCACTAATTTTGCGGACTGTTTGTAACCCTAAAATGTTCAAAAATGATTCAATGACTGTATATTTTTACTGGAAATCATATTTTCAGGTTCATTAAATATTTCTTAAAAACTATTCACAAGTGAAGATGAAGCTTAGAACCAAAACGCTCAACACTTATTGAAGAAATATCTTGCTTGAATTATATTCTATTGGAAATTGACAACCAATGTTTCGATAACTCGATATCAAATTAGTAATTAACTGAATTCTGAAGAAGAAATGAACACGAAAAAAGATATCGATTTGCACATCATTGAATGTACTTATTTCTCTTAATTAATATTTTCCAAGAATGAACCGGAGATATTATCTGCAAGAGCAAATACAATATTTGAGTGGATATCTGATAATGTCCTGTAAATTCCAATAATAGCAGGTAAACTGTTGAAGGTATTATATCTTAAGCTTAACCATAATTTGGGAAGTATGATTTGTTTGTACTATTTGAATATCATTTGGGATTGGGATATTGAAAGCATTTAAATATGTTTCACAAACTAAAACATTTAGTTCCGCTTCGACAGTTGACCTCTTCATTTGAAGGTGAATTTCTGTTCTGCCAAGTTAAAATTTTTGTGATTTCTGCAAATTCTAAACTGGTAAGTTTCTTTCTGTTTCCAAATTTACTGTTGTTTGATACGAGCGCGTAGCCTCCTGAAATTGGAAATTCTAATAAATTTCGATGTCATTTGATAACTATAAATAATGAAATTCTATTGCATACATTTAATTAACGAAATGTTTTCGGACTAGCGTTTCTTTCAAATATGCCCAAAAATATTTTGTTTAAAAATTATGATTTTCCTTGATATGAAAACTTAACAAAATTATATCAGGACAGTAATTAGTTGTTAATTATACATTCTTGAAATCAGAAAATTAGAAAAACTTCTCAACTGTCATTATTAAATCAAGATGTCTAATTGATATCAAATACTATAAAAACAATTATTCTAAATTCTATACTCAGGCTGGAGGCCACGTGCTCATATCGTAAAAGCAAGTCTTTTTTAAAATAAAATTGAGATGATTAATCATAAAACACAAGGAGTTCATTACATTTCCTTTTATCGAGTATAATTTTATGAATACTTTTCTTTCTCTATAAATAAATATTAATCATAGAAAACTGAATTTTATCGAAAATTCTATACAATGAAAAACTAAATATGATAAATTTCCTAATAAAAGTGTTTTTGTTTCAGAAATGGCTTCCTTCCGCAGAGAATTGTACAATACCATTATTAAATGTTCCGAATGCCAAGAGCATTTTTTCGGGACTTCAATTTACACCACGAAGATAGGAGACTATTTCACTTGTGGAAAGTGCGTGGCGAAAAAGATCACCGAAAGAAAAACTTTTTTCGGTGCTAGAAAGACCGGAATTCACCTTCCGTGTCCGTCTTATCATTACGGATGTGGGGAGGTGCTTCCCAAGGAAGAAATGGATGAGCACAAGGAGGACATATGCATATGGATTCACATGCTGCACTAGTTTTTCCAGTTGTGTTGACGTTTTCCACTACAACGATGTCGAGGATCATTACAAAATGAAACACCCAGAATGCATCAGGTTGTCTGCATCTCAGAATTATATTTACACGAGTCGAAGGTCATCGGTTTATGAAGAGGGTTTCGTCATAATGTCAGCCTTCGGATATCGGTTCAAAATAATCTGGGGGGCCAATTTAATCAGTTGTAAACTATATTATTTAGGCTTCAATTTTGGCTTTGTGGACTGCCTGGAACGATATAGTTTCATGATAAAATTGGACGAAGTAGAAGAATTTCCGGATTCAAGAACGAATTTCAATATTGTCCTCTGGGAGACGAAGAAGAAGAACTCAACGGCTCCAAGTTGTTTAGCAAAAGAAAGCTGTTGTATTACAATTCGATGACAAGATCAAGTTGCAGCATTTTCTAATCTTGAAAAATTTCAAAGATTTTTAACGATATTTAAAAACCAAGTTTGTGAATGTATTTAGATGTATTTGTGAATGTATTTTGTGAAGTATTAATTTCAATTTTTATGTTATTTCATTAACTTTGAACAAATATAGAAAATATTCTGACTGAAGCATTCAGCTCCATATTAAATTCATTGTAAATATTGTATATATAAAATAAATATGAATAAATAATTTCATTTAAAATTAAAATGGTTTTCTAGCTTATTTCGTTATATCAATTACTCATCTGACCTAATGAATGGAGTAATAAGCAGAGGAAAAAATTCGCTCGAACAAATTTCTGCAATTCAAATATCAATTTCTCTTTTCATTTGAGATCATGAGTATGATGTATCTTATACTTTCAATAATTTCTATGAATTTTCTTACAAATAAGAATCTCCTTGAAAGGTTAAAAAATAAATTCTTCAAAATAGGGATGCCTAACATTTTAAGATATAGATCATAGCTTCATTATTTTAAAATTAGAAAAGCAACAAAAAAATTATTGTAAGTATCAAAAGAGTCTGACACCTCATAATATTGTTCTGTTATGGTATAGTTTTGAATGAAGTTCAAAATTGAAGAAAGATTTCAGTGAAACCAATATATTACTTTATCATTTATCACATTGACAATTTTTCAACATCTTTCTTCTTCTAATTTTAATAACTGTCTGAGATATGATCGAAAAAATAGAAATTCATCAGGAAAATCAATACGGATATTGCATGTTAACATTTACATCAATTACATTAGTCACGAATATTTCATATTCTGCTAAAAAGTGCGCTGACATTTTGTTCGTTTTTGACGAATACCAAGAAAATTGTCGCCATGCAGTAAGCTTTTATTAAGAAAACTTCTCAATTTTCAAATGGTGCACCCAATTTATTATTTTTTATCTTATTTTATCTATTTTTTCAGTATTATCATTCAATTTGATGAAGATATGAAACAACTGAACATTCACCTGATTTTGTTCAATAAACCTTATGAAGCTGTTATGGTTTATTGAGATGATTCGGGAAAATGGAAAATTATAGTTCAATTATAGTGCATCAACATAATCAAATCAAAATATGAATTGGGAAATTAAATAACAGTAAGAATTACCTTCCATAACTGAATAGAAGCTATTTTCTGTTTTAATTTAATGACCTGTCGTGTGAAGAGTTTTCGAATAGGTCAGCATACTGCATTGACACACTACACAAAATACTTTTTATAACGCTTTCAGCGATGAGGCTACATATCTCCCAATTCTTGTTCAGAAAATTCCTATCCAAGATGGTATTGTAACATGAATCGAGTCTTTAATATATCCTCCGACAAAAAATCTAGTGTGCTGGCCACCTTACTGGAGCGGTGTAGCCAATCAGTTTATTTTCAAAGCGGCGATGAAGAAATTCGACAAATTTGTGCATTGTGTGTTAGAGCTCCATCTTGCTAGTACCACATCTTTTGACATTCAACGATGGATATATTCTAAGTAATTTACGAAAATAGAGGATAGCGTGAAGTTTTATAAAAAAAAAGAACATGCTATAAATCGTCTTTTATACAAAACTCATCAAACCATATACTGTTTTATGGAATTTTGTCTTGTGGCTCCGCAAAATTTTTTTGCCCCTATTAAGTTCATCAGTGTTTATTATTCTCTTGAAAGTGAAGAAATCCAATCTTCGCTTGAAGTTCGTAGGTCATAGTTCATCAATTTTGAAGGGATGATATTTGTGCGAATTCACTAAATAATGAATAGCCGAGTTTTTGTTTCCATTTTTTCTGCTAATCTTTCCGCCGATATATTAAAATTCATGCCATTAAAATCTAGTTTATAGATTTCCATATCTTCAATTCCTTGGTAGTTTATCAATTGACATAATTTTGAAATGGGAAAGCGTCAGCCTGCGCTAGTTTATAGGTTAGCTGAACATTAAAGTCGAAGGTAATTTTGTGATTTTCTTCGGGTTGAAATTTCATCAGAACGAAACTAGCATAATACTTTGAACAATACAAGACGTCAGTTGGATGAACGAAGATCAGCTGACAAATTGGAATTATTAGTACCAAAACAAGACATGAGCGCGCTCGTGTATTCAAATTCAATTTCATCAACAGAGAGACCACCTATAAGACATTTATATTAACTCTAAGTGCCCTGTGACTGTCCGAAATTTCGAATTATAGGCAAAGAACAATCAATTCTTTCGAGAGTTTCCACACGAAATTTGATGGAAACCTTATTAGTAGTCATCCGACGTTAATATTCATATTGAGTATATAGTTGACGATATCACGTGATGAAATTTGAAAAATGATGATATTTTGTTTTGATAATATTTTTTAAATTAGAAAAATAGAAAATTTTGTCTATTTTCATCTATTTCTCTAGGCATCATTGCAGGTCCAATGAGATAACCTATATATTTTCACTAGAAGTATATTTATTTTTCACCGCTTTTATCTTGTCGAGTAGAATTATAATACTCTTTTGAAATCGTGCCAAACAAAAGGATACTCGAATATAACAAAGGAGCTAAAATTCCCAAACTTGGTATAAGCTAAAACTACAATACCCTCAAGGCTATTCTAATTTAAAGGTCATTAACAGATTTCGTCTTATCTAACAAACATTAACCAATACTGGTAGTATACATTGAACTTTTAGAGACAATCCTATAAATATTTTTTCAATGTAGGACAGATATTTATTTTGAATGGGAATGAATTTCGGGAGATATTTTGCGACACCATTCGATTAATTTGTAAAAGTAATTCATCCCGTAATCCTCAAAAACTTTCGTCTAGATTTATTTCATTTTTCACAATTAGATTTCGCTTTGAAATTGAAAAGTTGCATCTTATACATCTCTTGGAAAGATTTTTGACACTTAACATTCAGGAAATTTTTGTGTTACTTGGATTAATTAAAATCCTCATGTTCATTAGTATTGACTATTTGACTATATTCAATTTTCTTGTTTCACCAATGAGGTGACGACAGTAAAATTTTGTTTTCGTATTATTTGATATTTAGGAATCACTAAAATCAAACGAGTGGGCTTTTAGTATACCTCATAATACTCAGATTGTTTCAAATGAAAAGAGAAATTTTCTGGTTTCAATAAATGAGCCATATAATATATTTCATACTATTTTGATGAATCCTGTTAATGACGAATATAAAATTCGGTTACAGAACGAAAATACTCAAATGATTACTTGACGATTTAGCGGACTGTTTATCATTAAGAGAAGCTTTTATAATTTTCCTATTTCTTGCGGAAACCCTGCTTCTTTGTTTCGCAAAGATACTCGCAACAATATGATCGAAAATATATGATACGATAAGATAAGTAAGAGAAAAGACTTAACCAATTGGGTGTACAAGAAATGAGAGAGTAATAAAAATAGGAAAGCAATGACGTTGTCTTGTAGAAGAAATTTCGCCCTCGTCGATATGAAAGTTTTCCACGATTCGGCACTTTCACTCACACACCGGATACGTTTTAAATTGTGAAATATTACTTTCACTTAGTAATGAAAAGAAAATTTAAGGAAATGTGGTTCGTCTTCTTGCGTGCGTATATATTTGTATTTGTATTTGTATTTGTATATATATATACAAAATCTTCTGTTGTATGAAGTCTCTCTGCTCACTTGATGTTGAGCAGTGTTGCCAAGGTGTAAGGAAGGAAGGTAGAAAGGAAGTAGGTAAGTCTAAATTTTGAAAAAAGAGATTATTAAACAAATATATGAAATTAAGCCAAAAATTTGATTTGAGAACCGGCCGTGAAATGTGCAAGTGGTTGAAAAATAAAAGAAAATATACTGAATAATCAAAATTCTTTGCGAAAGAAAGAAGCAGGGTTTCCGCATAAAATTGAAAAATTGTAACAGCTTCTCCTAATACAAAACAGTCCGCTATATTGTCAATTAAACATTTGGTCCTTCGGGCGAGCCGGGTATTTCTATTTTCTATTGTGCTCAAACCCTGATTCGATCATACGAAAAGACCTCTATACTTGTGCAGGTGGTTAGAAAAGTTTGATTTATGTTGCGGTAGCTCTGAAGTTAAGAGAAAAATTGTGGACTGTTCTTTTGAATTAAAAAATTGATGTAAAAACACAGACAAAACAAAAAATACTCGCACTAGAAAACTCACCGTTGTTCTGAGGATGGACTTCTTGAGAGTACTCTCAGCTGATCTTGTGAATCCAATCTTCTTGAATTTGTGGTGCTAAATTTCACTGAATTTCTATAGTTTATAGCACTAATAGTCTTTGCGGTTTACACAAGCCGTAAACATAAAACAAATTGTGGATCTCAAGTAGAGAAAATTTGGGAGAATATTCGAAAACTCAAATAGCGAAATAAGCGTAATCTTCGAGAGCTGAAGATCAAAATCGGAATGTCACTCTTTGAAAATTGCACAGAAATGTCTACTGCGTACTGCAACACGCAATCCGACGAGTAGTCTAGTGCTTGAAATATTTTTGAAATAATAATAATTAAATTGCAGCGGCTTGCCGCAACATTTCCTGCCCCCAAAAATGCTCTAGCATTTTTTAATCAAAGGAGAAAGAAAAAAATATGAAATTGATAAAGGAATGTTGTGGAAACTAATATGCAGATATGTACACATAACATTTATGTTAATGAAAGAAAAAAACATATTAATCGCTATCAGGTAGCGGACACAGCTTCACAAGAGGCCTTGTAAAACACCATCACGAGTTTTCACCTCAGCCACTCGCGAAACTCCATCACCCCCTTTGAAGAGTGTAACAATACGACCCAGACGCCACTGATTGGGAGGAACATTATCAGCTTTTATAAGAACCAATTTTCCTATATCAACTGGTGTAGCAGGATTGAGCCATTTACCTGTTTGCTGCAAAGTGTGCAGATATTCTTTTCGCCATCTCGACCAGAAATGCTGATGGAGATTTTGTAAAAGTTTCCAGCGAGACAACCGACTCATCGGTTCATTTGTCATATCTGGAACAGGTATGGCAGTGAGCGGTTCTAATGTTAAGAAATGGCCAGGCGTTAAACAATTCATGTCATCTGGATCAGAACTCACCGCACAGAGAGGTCGTGAGTTGAGAATTGATTCAATCAATGTCAAAAGTGTGTAAAATTCTTCGTATGTTAAAATCTGCGATCCAATGACCCTGAAAAGGTGCGTTTTCACTGATTTAACCGCTGCCTCAAAAAGTCCGCCAAAATGACTTCCTGATGGCGGGTTGAAATGAAATTTAATAGTTTCTTGCTCAGCCGCATCATTCCACAATTTGATTAATTCGCGATTTGCGCCCACAAAATTAGTTCCATCATCACAGTAAAGATCCGTACAACGGCCTCTTCGAGAAACGAATCTTTGAAGAGCGGCTAAAAATGACTCGGAGGATAGATCGTTCGCCAATTCCAAGTGCAGAGCCTTGGTAGAATGACAGACAAATATACAAATATACGCTTTCGAGGTTTTTTGTCCTCGATATTTTCTCATCGGAGCTATAGTAAACGGACCTGCATAATCACATCCGGAATGTGAGAAAGCTTTTACTGTGGAGAATCTGGATTTCGGCAGATCACTCATAGGAGGTTGATAAGCCGTCGGTTTCAACTTAAAACATTTTATACATTTTGATAATACAAAGTTGATAGCTCTCCTTGGAGACAATATCCAAAATTGTTGCGTTAACAAAAACTGTAGTTGGCGTGGTCCGACGTGGAAATACTTTTGGTGATAGCGGTTTATTAAATGTGCGGTCAATAAGCTATTTCTTGGTAAAAGGATGGGATGTTTTGCGTTATAAGGAAGATCAGAATATTTTAGTCGTCCTCCTACACGAAGCAAACCGTCATTATCTTTGAAAACCTTGAGTTTCCTCAAAAATTTTGGAAATTTTTCCATCGACAGTTCGTTAGAAAATGTAAATTGCTGAGTATGTTTCGCAAAGATTACTATAGCAGATTGAAGTTCTGCAGTAGAGAGAGGACCATGGCGCTTTTCCTCAACATGAGAAATATTATGCACGAATCGCAAGACATAAGCACAAATGCGTAATGAAGTTGAAAATTTGGAGAATGATTTGAAAATTTCTTCACAAAAATGTTCTATTTGCGTAGATATAATTAAAAAAATTTTTCTTTCCTCACTATTCACATCATTCGATACTGAGGTTTCAGAAGGTTCATCGAAAACACACTGATTCATTATTAATAATTTCTGAAGGAAAAATACCTCGGGTTCCAATATCAGCGGGATTATTGTCAGAGTTCACATAATTCCAGTGAGCAAATGGAATTTTTTCCAGTATATACGCAACTCTATTTGCAACAAAATTCTTCCATCTATACGACGGTGAACGAAGCCAAGCCAATACCACTTGCGAGTCTGACCAAGCGCGAATGCTTCAAAAAGTTTATTTATTAGAAAAAGTTCTAAGCACAAAATCGAACAATTTAGCGAGAAGAACTGTACCACATAGTTCTAATCGTGGTATGGAGATTTTTTTCAGAGGAGCGACTTTACTCTTTGACATAACAAAATTTACAGAAACATTGCCATCCGAACAAACAGTCTTCATATATAAAACAGCACAATAACCTTTTTCGGAGCTGTCGCAGAAACCATGTAATTCAAAAATAGCGAGAGGCGAAGTAGTTAATAGCTGTCTTTTAATAGAAAATTCAGACAAGCATTGCATTTGAGATTTAAAGCGATTCCAAACACGTAAAATTTCATTTGGGGGTTCATCATCCCAATTTAAACCGAACATCCAGAGCCGTTGAATGAGATATTTTATCAAGAAAGTTACTGGCGATAGAAAGCCTAATGGATCATATATCCGAGCTAATTGTGATAAAATTTGTCTTTTACTACACATTGCGTTGTCATGACAATCAACAGAAAATGAGAACATATCTTTGAGGGGATTATACAACAATCCCAATATTTTAAAAGATAAGGAATTTGATTCAGTTCCAAAATCTAAAGGATGCATACTGCGCATAGATTTGGGGAGATCTTCTATTAGGGTGAGATTATTACTCGACCATTTTCTTAATTGAAATCCTGCCTTTTCAAATAATTGGAGTAATTGGGTTCGTAAGATTTTGGCTTCCTCAAGAGAAGAGGTGCCAGTCACAACATCATCGATGTAAGTATCTTCTCGCAATACTTTTGCCGCTAATGGAAAGTTATTTCCTTCATCATGTGCCAACTGAGACAAACATCGCAACGCCAAAAAAGGTGCAGATGAAACACCGTATGTTACCGTTTTCAAATGATAAATTTTTAAAGGATCGTTAACAGAAAATCTCCAAAAAGTTCTTTGAAAATCGTAATGACAAGAGTCAATCCAAATCATCCTGTACATCTGCTTAATATCAGCGCACAATACATAAGAATGAAGCCGAAATTTTAAGAGAATTGAAACTATATCCGCTTGTAGTTTGTGACCAGTTAACAAATTATCATTAAGAGATGATCCTGACGGAGCTTTTGCGCTTGCGTTGAACACCACACGCAATTTTTTGTGAACACTGGTAGGTTTTAAAACACAATGATGAATTAAATAATATGGGTTTTGGCTAATAGAAGTTTCAGGTACAACTTCCATATGTCCGCAGTCAAGATACTCGCGCATGAAAGCTGAATATTGTTCATATAAAAGAGGATCTTTCAAAAGTCTACGTTTTAACGAAATGAATCTTCGTGAAGCGATTTCTTCCATGCCGTTAAAATTAGAAATATCTGATTTAAAAGGCAAAGAAACTACATATTTGCCTGATGAGTCGCGTTTATGATTGTCAACAAACAATTTTTCACAAAAATTATCTTCGGGAGAACGAGTGCTTGCTGAAGGCACAGATTCGATCTCCCAAAAATTTTTTTAAATATTCGGTAATAAACTGTCACCAACCTGACAATTAATGTCACAAAAGAATGACGTTATAGAATTTTGTGGAGAGTCCGGTCCACTTCCCATAAGAATGTAACCAAAAATCGAATTAAAGGCAGTGATGCCATTTGAACCAGTAATCTGGCCGTCAAGCAGAATTTTTGCGAACATATCAGCGCCAAGTAAAACGTCAACCTGACCAGGAATATAAAAGGATTTGTCGGCAAGATTTAAGTTTTTAAATTCATCAGCTACATTTGCAGGTACAGGCAAAGTAGGCAGTCTTTCTGTAATTTCATTAATTATTGAAGCGTTAGTAAACAATATAGGTGTAACTTGATCAACCGGTTTCAAAGTAAGGGTAACCAATCCGCTACTTGTACATGATTTGGAAGAGTTCAAACCTGTAACTTCCAAACAAATATTTTCGGTTTTAAGACCTAAACGAGAAACTGTCTTTTTTGTGATGAAAGAAGTCATACTGCCAGAATCGATAAGACATCTGACTTTATGATAAACGCCGTTAGAATCTGCTATGTCTATAAGGGCGGTAGCTAATAGGAAGTAAGATTTTCTCATAGAACTGAGAACACCAGCTCCAAAAAATTTTGAGCTTTGTGGTTGAGGCTATGATTCATTTTCAGGGATTGCAGACGAATTTTCACTCTCTGGTTTCACACCTTCCTCTTGTTTGAAATGTAGAAATAAATGGTGCTTCAAAGCGCAATTACGGTAAGTTGATTCAGATTTACATGAACGAATATCATGTAAGTCTGACAAACAATTGAAACATAAATGTAGTTTTCGTGCTAAATTATATCGTTCAAAAGGTTTCATTTTGAGAAAATCACTACATTTGAAAATTGAATGGTCTCCTCTACAAACTGGACACTTGGAGAAACTACCTTTATTAGTACTGCTTGAGTTCTTCACAAAAAAATTCGACATTTTATTTTTTATTATTGGTTTTGATCTAGTACTGTCAGTTACTTGAGAATTAAAATTACTTTTAACGATCTTCTTGTCGCCTAACATTTCTACAGCAATACACTCGCGTTCCAGAAATTGTGTGAGATCAATATATTTTGGAACCTCTGTGGAACCATAAGCATGTTCAAATCGAGAAACTATTTCATCATCCAACCTATCGTAAAGCATCATAAGCAGAATAAAATCCAACTCATCTGTCGGAAACTTCAAATTTCTTAAAGCGCATATATTCTCTTGAAAAGTATCAAGTAAATTTCTTAAAGCGTTAGGAACGTTTGATTTAATTTTCTCTGTTCCCTCAATGCGACGCCAATGGCATTTAGCAAGCCATCGTTTGTTGTTGTACCGCTGAACCAAAGAATCATATGCGGATTGATAATTATCTCCGGAAAATTCATAATGTTGAATTAGATTCAAGGGAGGTCCGCTAAGCGAAGAAACTAAATAATGAAATTTTTCATCTTTGCTTAGAGAAGCGTTATTGTGGACTAGTGCATTGAACAAGCCAATAAATGTTGGAAACTGGGTGCAATCACCCTCGAACCTTTTGAGTTCTAATTTTGGTAACCTCACATTCGCATGTAATTTTGAACTTGAGGAAGATGAATTTGGAACAGTATCAGATTTACTAATTTCTAAAGTTATTGTATCATAAATTGCTTTAACGCAATAATAATCGGCCAAAAAACCCTCTCTTAAGGTATCTTCCAAGGTTATATCACCATTTTCATCTTGGAGTATTAAATCAACGATGGTAGTATTTTGATGATCAAATTCATCACGAATTCTTTCTATATCAGAAAATCTAGCTTTGAAAGTATTGTACTGATTTATATCAGATTCCGCTCTTTTTGCAAAATTTAGTAACAACTGAATTTCAGTGATCGCTGTATTACGATAAGCTTTAGCTCTTTTCATCTTAAGGTTCTACATTTTTCGATGAAAGAAAATGAATATGAAAGATTATTAATTTAGAATAATATTTGCGAAATACTAAGACTCGAGAATGAAGAAAGATCCCTTGTTACAGAACGCTGATGAGTGTTCCTACCAACGAAGAAGCGAAATAAACAACTAAACGAAAAGTCACACAAAAAAACGCGGAATACCAACTGCACATAAGGCGCAGCGATAAATGAATGGAATAAATCGACTTGAAAAATTGAATTATCTGCATATAATTTACACAACCTTCTTTATTGAGAATGGAAATGATGTTAAATATTCAAACAAATGAAAATTCGGTGAAACCGAAAACTAAGCGCTTCGGTCCGAAGTACCAGAAAATGTTGCGGTAGCTCTTAAGTTAAGAGAAAATTTGTGGACTGTAGTTTTGAATTAAAAAAGATTGATGTAAAAAAACAGACAAAACAAAAAATACTCGCACTAGAAAACTCACCGTTGTTCTGAGGATGGACTTCTTGAGAGTACTCTCAGCTGATCTTATGAATCCAATCTTCTTGAATTTGTGGTGCGAAATTTCACTGAATTTCTATAGTTTATAGCACTAATAGTCTTTGCGGTTTACACAAGCCGTAAACATAAAACAAATTGTGGATCTCAAGTAGAGAAAATTTGGGAGAATATTCGAAAACTCAAATAGCGCACTAAGCGTAATCTTCGAGAGCTGAAGATCAAAATCGGAATGTCACTCTTTGAAAATTGCACAGAAATGTCTACTGCGTACTGCAACACGCAATCCGACGAGTAGTCTAGTGCTTGAAATATATTTGAAATAATAATAATTAAATTGCAGCGGCTTGCCGCAACATTTCATTTTATTCCAATCAGAAAACAAAAACGATATATGATACTATGATTACTATTTTACTTCTCAAAGTAGATTCGTTGACAAAAAATTACGTTTGGAATCGGGCGTCCCTTTACATCACATTATTCTCTTTCTTTGTCGGCGAATTTTACGTTGCTAGAGAATTAATTTACATCTGATAAATAAAGTATCGTTTCGTTTTTATTTAGCGAAAAAATTATAAGCACACCTGTTCATTTCCCGATTTCAAATCTTCTCGACCTCGGGTTCCCTACATTGTTACCAGCTCGTAGGAGCGTATTTACTTATCTGTTAGCACTTACTTTACGTACATTTCATATTTCTTTAGAGCTATATTATTCGTACTTCATTATGCCGGAAACGGATAAGGAAAAAATACTTCGTCTTAAGGCCTTGCGTAAAAATATTTTCGAAAATATTCAAGCAATTTCCGATTACACGGTTGATTTGATGGACACACCGGAAAACTTTTCCAAATTTAAAGTTAAATGTCGGAACGTTGAAAAATGGAGGAAAGATTTTGAGAAACTACATACGAGCCTTATTGCTGTTTTGGCACTACAAGAAAACGCAGATACTTTTCTTCCTGCAGAACAAGAAATTTGCAATACATTTTTGAATAACTGCGAAACAATTGAAGCTATGTATTCAGACATTTTTGAGCGAATGATGATTTAGATCAATCCAATATAAATCGATTTAATGTGAAACTACCCAAACTTGATTTAATTACTTTCGACAGTGATATTAAAACTTTCCAACTTATATCGAAATGTTCAATGCCCTTATACACAAAAATAACACAATTTCAAATATTGAGAAGTTCAATTTCTTGATATCTTCTATTAAAGGTTCAGGGTTGTCTATAGTAAGAAGTGTTCCAATTTTAGGAGATAATTATAAAATCGCATATGATGCGTTAAATAAACGATTCAATAATTAACGTATTATAGCGGCTTCCTATTAGAGGGAATTAGAATCCTGTAAACCTATATCAGGGGTTAAAAATTTACGGCACCTGATCGATACGTTTGATGACACAGTTTACTATGTTTTCGATATAAAGAGCCGAATAAGCATACTGAAAATGTACAGGGGGTGTCAGAAAATAATGAAGATCAAAAACAAGCTAGTTCATCCCGAGTACTTTCTTCTAATTTCATTGGGTTGTCATCATATACGGATAGCGTTTTGCTCGCTACAGCTTTATTGAATATCAAGGATGCTTTTGGTAATTTACACAAAGTTAGAGGAATCATTGACTCAGGTTCTCAAGTAACATTTATCAATGAGGCTGTGGCTAATAAATTGGGCTTCCAAAAATCGAACATTTTCATATCTATACAGAGTCTTGAGAATATGTCGACAAAATCTAAGTCTGGAATACATTGTCAAATTTCTTCCTTACTAAATCCAGATAAGTTTCTCGATGTGGATGCAGTTATTGTTGAGCAAATTTGTGGCGATATGCCTAATATTTCTACTTCAAAATTATCATACATTTCAAATCTTATTATGGCAGATAATTACAATGAGAATGATCAGACTCGTCCAGTCCATATGTTGATTGGCTCCGATTTGTTTACACATATTCTAATGGATGGTCGTATACCTGGTGGTCCAGGTGAGCCTTTCGCGATCAATAATATATTCGGTTGGACGCTCATGGGAAAAATTTCCCAGCCCAGCTCTTCTAAGAAATTTTCTTTTTCCTTACAAATTTGCGAAGATAACTCCTACACTTTAGAAAATATCATCAGTCGATTTTGGGAAGTGAAAGAGGTGCCTCACTTTAAATCAGTATCAACGCAGGATGCCTATTGTGAAGATTATTTCTTGAAATCTGTTTCCCGAACACATGATGGCCGTTTCGTAGTTTCATTACCTTTCAAACTTAATGCTCCAGATTTCGGAGATTCACGTTCGGTAGCACTTCGACGTTTCTTTTCACTTGAGAGGAAACTTTTACAAAATCCACATATGCTTTCCACTTACAGTTCAGTAATGAAAGAATACCTCGAAACTGATCAACTAGAACAAGTACAGTGCATACAAGGGTCTAACAATCAAAACGATATTTATTATCTTCCACATTCTTGTGTGTATCGTCCTACTTCAGAGAGTACACCTGCCGGGATGGTCTGTGATGCTTCCAGCAGAGCTGAGGGCAAACTATCTTTAAACGACGTTTTATTCGTAGGTCCTAAGCTGCAAACGGATATTGCTTGTATTTTACTCAATTTTCGATTGCATAAATATGTATTTACAGCGAACATTCGACAATTGTTCCGTATGATTATGGTTCATCCAAGCCAAAGAGGTTTTCTTCGTATACTTTGGCATTTTTCTCCTAGAGATGGCATAAAGGAATATCGTCTGAAAGTTCTACTATTCGGTCTCAATTGTTGTCCTTATCTTGCGATAAGAACTCTCATACAGGTTGCCAATGAAAATTCTGCAAAATATCCTTCAGCTGTAACAACTCTTTTGAAGAATACGCACGCTGACGGTCACAATAATTTCGAGTTAGCTCTACAAAAAATACAAGAATTGTGTAAAATTCTTAAAGATACCTGTTTTGAACTGCGAAAATGGTCTTCTAACTGTCAAGAATTACTTAGAAACATCCCTAAATCGCATATTCAAACTGGACTCTTATCTTTCACGTCAGATGATCTATCATCGTTGAAAGTCCTAGGTTTGAATTGGAATCCTTCTTCTGACTGTTTCTTCTTCACTAAAATCACGCCCAACAGTCAGAGTACCAAGAGATCTATTCTTTCATATGCTGCACGCACATACGATCCTCTAGGATTTATCACACCTTCAACAATTTTACTGAAAATTCTGATTCAGCAGTTGTGGACCTTAAAACTTGGATGGAATGATATAGTTCCTGAAGAAATTGATCTCGTGTTAAAACGTTACAAATCTGAAATGCATTTATTTTCAGAAATTCGAGTTTTACGTCACATCGATACTGCAGATGCTTCTGCATTCGAATTACATGGATTCTGTGATTCTTTTATGAAGGGTTACTGTGCAGTCATTTACCTCCAAGTTACTTATCAAGATGGGAGAATCAGAGTATATTTTCTTTGTTCGAAGTCCAAGGTTGCACCCTTGAAGACCTTGTCGTTACCTAGGCTTGAGCTATGCTCAACTTCTTGCTAAACTTATGCATTTTGTTATTCAATCGTTTAAGAGTAAGATTTCATTTAAAGGAATTTATGCGTGGTCTGATTCCACAGTCACTTTCGCATGGATAACAGCCTCCCCACATCGATGGAAAACTTTTGTTAGTAACAGAGTGTCATATATTCAAAACAAAATCATTCCTGAAAATTGGAATCTAATTTCCACTAGTACAAATCCAGCGGATTTAGGTACACGGGGTTTGTATCCCTCTGAACTTATAAATAACACTTTCTGGTTTCAAGTTCCCGAATTTTTACTGCATCGTTCTTCGACTTGGACTCTATCGAAAAATTTCTCATGTTCCTCTCAGGAAGTTTTGTCAGAAGCCTCTAAGGTTGTACTGAATATTTCTGTATCCTCGAATTACATTGATGTATTACTTGAAAAATCCACTTCGTTAGAAAAGATTCTTCGAATTCTAATTCTTTCTTCACGGTTCATTCCTAATCTTCGAAGTTCTGATGCCAAACTACTTACAAAAGATAATTTTACTACTCAAGAGTTATATGAAGCTTTACTTCTTGTATCGAAAAGGGTACAAGAACTTCAATTCAGGGAAGAAATCGAATCAATTTCATTAGGTAAAAAACTTCCCAAGCCTTTCCGAAAATTGAACCCTTTTTTGGATAAAAATGGTTTCCTCAGGGAGGGTGATAGACTTGCTTATGCCACACTCAGTTACGATAAACGATATCCTATTTTAATTCCTAGCAAGAGTAATTTCACGAATATGCTCATATCCTATATTCATAAAAATCATTCACATGCTGGAATAAATACTACGCATTTTTCTCTATCACAGATATTTTCTTTCAGCGAAGAAAATAATTCGCAGTGTTATAGCAAAATGCTTATCTTGTTGGAAAATCAACCCCACTTCTTTTCAGCCACCTATGGTAAATCTTCCAAGTTTTCGCGAGCATCTATCAAGCCCTTCTCCAAAGTTGGGGTGGATCTTGGAGGCCCGTTCTCCATTCTCAGTTAGGGGAAACAGAACGCTCAAATCTTACATTGGCGTTTTTGTTTGTTGTGCCACAAAAGCGATTCATATTGATTTGATTTCGGATCTTTCTTCAGAGGCCTTTTTAATGGCACTACGTCGATTTATTGCTAGAAGGGGTAGGTGCTCTGACATTCATTCAGACTTTGGTACCAATTTTGTGGCTAGTGAAAAATACTTAGAACAAATTATGACTCACGCGGCGGAAAAGGAAATGATAAAATGGCATTTCAATCCTCCATCTGCCCCACGTATGGGCGGTTTGTGGGAAAGTGGAGTCAAGTCTGTAAAAAATTTGCTGGTTCGTTTAATAGGTTCACAAATTCTTACCTACGAGGAATTCAATACTGTTCTAACTCAGGTTGAATCTGTCTTAAATTCAAGACCTTTATGTCCGATCAGTACTGATCCAACCGACTTGAGTCCTCTCACTCCAGGTCATTTTTTAACGCTTGAGCCTTGAGGCACCTTACCAGATCCAGATACGTCTCATATCAAAACGAATAGACTTACGCGCTGGCAACTCTTGCAAAGGTTACACCGTGATTTTTGGAATCGATGGCAACAGGAATACTTACATACACTTCATCAGAGAGCGAATTGGAATGATTCTTCAACTTCACCTTTTGTAGGAACCATGGTTCTTATTAAAAATGAAAATACGATACCACTCGAATGGCCTTTAGCCAGGATAGTATAGTTGTACCGAGGTAAGGATGGAATAGCTCGAGTAGCAACTGTGAGAACGTCGAGAGGATTTTTCAAGTGACCTCTAGTGAAATTATGCCCATTACCAACACAGTATTTCAGAAAATACACAGGGTATTTTCAACGAGGTGGGAATGTTTGGTTACCACTTCCATCAATTTTTTTATTTCATTTTTCTTCAATTTTATAGTTTTTCATTTTCTTATTAACATTTCCAAATTTTATTATTCAACCACTTGCACATGTCGCGGCCGGTTCTCAAATTAAATTTTTGGCTTAGTTTAATAAATATCTTTTTCAAAATTTAGACTTACCTACTTCCTTTCTACCTTCATATCAAGAAATTAAACTTCTCAATATTTGAAATTGTGTTATTCTTGTGTATCAGGGCATTGAACATTTCGATATAAGTTGGAAAGTTTTTAATATAACTGTCGAAAGTAATTAAATCAAGTTTGGGTACTTTTCACATTAAATCGATTTGTATTGGATTGATCTAAATCATCATTTTGCTAAAAAAGGTCTGAATACATAGCTTCAATTGATTCGCAGTTATTCAAAAAAGTATTGCAAATTACTTGTTCTGCAGGAAGAATAGTATCTGCGTTTTCTTGTAGTGCCAAAACAGCAATAAGGCTGGTATGTAGTTTCACAAAATCTTTCCTCCATTTTTCAACGTTCCGACATTCAACTTTAAATTTGGAAAAGTTTTCAGGTGTGTCCATCAGTTCAAACGTGTTATCGAATATATTTTTACGCAAGGCCTTAAGACGACGTATTTTTTCCTTATCCGTTTCCAGCATAATGAAGTACCAATAATATAGCGCTAAAGAAATATGAAATGTACGTAAAAGAAAGTGCGAACAGATAAGTAAATACGCTCTTACAAGCTGGCAACAATGTAGGGAACCCGAAGTCGGGGAGATTTGAAATCGGGGAATGAACAAGTGTGTTTATGATTTTATTGCAAAAAAAAACGAAACGATACTTTATTTATCAGATGTAAATGAATTCTCTAACAACGTAGAATTCGCCGACAAAAAAAGAGAATAATGAGATGGAAAGTGACGCCCAATTCCAAACGTAAGTTTTCTCAACGGATCTACTTTGAGAGGTAAAATAGTAAATAGGTTTCTGAAAAATATATGTAAAGAAAAGTGTATCGTATATCGTTTTTGTTTCCAGATTGGAATAAAATAAATCAAACTTTTTAAACCACCTGCACAAGTATAGAGGTCTTTTCGAATGATGGAATCAGGGTTTGAGCACAATAGAAAATAGTAATATCCGGCTCGCCCGAAGGAGCAAATGATTAATTGACAATATAGCGGACTGTTTTTTATTAGGCGAAGCTGTTACAATTTTCCCATTTTATGCGGAAACCCTGCTTCTTTCTTTCGCAAAGATACTCTCAACAATATGATCGAAAGTATATGACACGATAAGATAAGTAAAAGAAAAGACTTACCAATTGAGAGTACAGAAAATGAGAGAGCAACAAAAAAGGAAACAACGACAGTTTTTCGTTGTCATGTAGAAGAATTGTCGCCCTCGTCGATATGAAAGTTTTCCACGATTCGGCACTTTCACTGACACACCGGATACGTTTTAAATTGTGAAATATTACTTTCATTTCGTAATGAAAAGAAAATTTGAGGAAATGTGGTTCGTCTTCTTGCTTGCGTATTTTCCTTCTTGTGTCTTGTGTTGTATGCAGTTTCTCTGCTCACTTGATGTTGAGCAGTGTTGCCAATGTGTAAATAAGGAAGGTAGAAAGGAAGTAGGTAAGCCTAAATTTTGAAAAAATATATTTTTAAACAAATATATGAAATTAAGCAAAAATTTTAATTTGAGAACCGACCGCGACATGTGCAAGTGGTTGAAAAATGAAAGAAAATATACTGAATAATCAAAATTTGAATTGTTAATGAGAAAATGAAAAGTATAAGTTGAAGAAAAATGAAATAAAAATGAATTGATGGAAGTGGTAACCAAACAGTTGTCCTTCATAAACTAAAAACTTCATGATATTGAATGCTCACACAGAAAAATGTTAACTTTCTAGGTTCTAAGGAGATTCACCAAAAATTGTTTTCTTTTTACATTATGACCTCAATTTCGAGATAGCTATATCGGTAGAACCGTTGAAAATTACTTTATTTGTTTTCGCTATATTTATTGCTAATTAACGTTTCTCAAAATGCTATACTTCATGAAAAAGTAAATAACTGAAAAACAGCGGTTTTATGACATTTTTGGAAAAGCGTTCTAAAAGCCAGGTTTTATTTCTCGACAAATAGTCACAGAAAGCCGTAAAGGAATCCTTGCTTCTCTTGGATTTTTTCCCACTGTAAGATGACAGCTCTCAAATATATATCGAAAATCGTTTCCCTTCGAATATTCGTTGATTCATAGAACTCATAAAATATACCTCTTCTCTCGACAGCAATTTCTTATATTCCTTTACCAGCTTTTCAACACATACAGGGTGATTTAACGAAATTTAAACAGAGGCTATATCTACCAAGATATTCATTTCTGATCAAACCGCAAAAATAGGACAATTCTTGTTTCAAGGGGAACACCTCAGGGGTACAAAACTTCCTGAATTATCAACCCCCTAAGCGGGGATTGCAATCCTTGTTCATTTTGAATAGAGATGTGATAGTGATGACTCAAAAGAAAGGTGGTATCTTTGTCTACATTTGTTTGAAAGAATTTATATTTTTAATTGCAAACTGTAAAAGATACAGGGTGAGCAACTGAAATATGGGGAAGACTATTTCCTTGAGAATATTCAAGTTTCAGTGAAGTAGAATGGAACAGATCCATGTTGATAAATAGCAGTCATCATCAAGTACCATCCCCATCTAGAATTTCAACCCCTAGAGCAGGGGTGACCACCCTTGGAAATTTGGAAAAGGGTAGATGGGTCGAGTTACAAGTCGAAAAAAATGTATTATCTTTGTCTGCATACCCGTGAAAGAATTTTCATTTTAGACTCAAAACTGTAGAAGATACAGAGTGAGCCACTGAAAAATAGAGAATACTATCGAGGGTTATAACTGGACCTATCTTCAGCATTGAAAATAACACAAGGTCACCCCTGATCTAGGGTTTGAAATTTGAGATGTGAATGGTGTTTTGGAAGATGACAGCCTTTGATCTGGAAATAATCTCTTCCATTTTTTTTTGCTCAGGACGATAGATAGTCTCCTCTATATTCCAGTAGTTCACTCTGTATCTTGTAGAGTTTTCAATCAAAAATGAAAATTTGTTCACGGGGATGCAGACAAAGATAATACATCTCTTTCGAGGAATCACTCGACCCATCTACCCTCTTCCAAATTTTCAAGTGATGTCACCCCTGCTCTAGGGGTTAAAATTCGAGATAAGGATGGTACTTGATGATGACTGCCATTGATCAACATTGATCTGTTCCATTTTACTTCACTGAAACTTGAATTGTTTCAGGGAAATAGTCTTCTTTATCTTTCAGTTTATCACCCTATATATCTTACAGTTTTCAATTGAAAAACCATTTCGTTCAAGGCAAAGGATACCTCCTTTCTTTTGAGTCATCACTCGACTCGTCTTCCATATTCAAAATGTACAAGGATAGCAACCTCCGCTTAGGGGGTTGATATTTCAGGCAAGTTTTATACACCGAAAGGTGTCCCCCTCGACACAAAAATTGACCTGTTTTTGCGTTTTGATCAGAAAAGAATATCTTGGTAGATATAGCATCTGTTTAGTTGTCGTCGAAGAAACCAATATATATTATTTCTATTATTTATTAAAAATATCTGTTGAGATACAAAGAGTAACCTTAGAATTGGTTGCATGAGGTTCAGAATTTATTCCGGAAATTAACTACGTCCAGTTCGTTAGGCATTATTATATAATGTATTCCATAACTTCTTACATAATTCGTGAACTAGGTGATTATACAGATTCGGCGTAGACATTGGCAGTTAATTGCCAACGGAATACCTGAAGATTATAATCCTGTAGATTTGCTGTCCCAACAAAATTTTACCAATAAAACGAACCTATGTATCGAGAACAAGGAATAGTTATTTTAAATTGTACACATTCTTGTAAGAAGTAAATTATTTTCGATTTTTTACTGAAACTAATTGTGGAAAATTTTCCTTTCATGAATTGAATATTCAAAACGATGATGATATCAATACATATATAACATATACAATATAGTCAGAAAAATTGTGTACAATATAAAAAAAAAATTCCTGGTTAGCAATTCACAGTTACGTTTTGTTGTTTGACCTGCGTTTCAACTAAAAGATTATAATACTCAGGTATAGTCTATTTGGTATAGAGGAGAGTGATAAAAACTCATTGAGTATGCAAATCTATTAGTAACGTGGTACGTAGGGAAATTCATAAATAAACGTAGTTTCTATGATTTTGTCTTGAAGAAGACACCAATTTATTGCCGGAACTTTCTTTGAAACAATCAAAGAAATGTCCAGGAAGAACTCAACTACCAAACTATAAGTCATTTTGTTGCTTACAAATATTGCTGTCCTCATCTCAGATAAAATGTTTACGTTATACGTCTAAATTTTGTAGTCAGTAACGTAGACGAACATGTGTTTTAGGCTTCTCTTAGAAAATGAGATTGAATCAATTGAACACTAATGTATTTAAAAACGGTGATAGTTTAATGGGCATATCTAGATATGATTAATTAATTCATGAATTTCATGCATACTCAACTTATGCTTAATTCTATACGTTATGATATATTATAATTAAATAATGTTTATGATATTTCACATAACTAAAATTTGTAAATTATAGAAATGAACATTAATTTTATATTATAGTAGACTTAAGATAAATTTTTCACATGAATTTTAACATTACCTTACAGAATGTTCATAAATAATTTCATGAATTTTAAAACGTCTAATTCTAAATTCAATAGCTTTCTATACTCTAACATTTTAAAGATCAAACAAATACTCGTCAAAATGCTCATATATATTTTAAACTACAATATTCTCATAAAGAATTCACAGTTCATCTCCTTTATTTTTCACACAAGGAATTAATTTTTGAAATCGAAAAGTGCTAATACAAATGATCCATTTCAATATAGACCAATTACTTGCCTTCTAACAAGATATAAAATTTCAACTGCATGTATCTCCTGAAAAACTTATGCACATTTTGAGAATTATACTATTCTTTCCCGACAACAAGAAGGATGTAGGAAAAAGCCCCTTGCTACTAAAGAGCAACTTGTAATTGTTTCTGTTGCTTTGAATCAAGCTCAAACTGAGATGAAATTACTTTTATTGATTACCAAAAGGTTTTCGATTGTTCTTCCATTCATGACTTCAAGAAACATTGGTAAATTATAGAATTGATAAGGCACTTCGTCTTTTTCTTGAATTTGTGATGAAAAATTGGAGAACCAATCTTCAGTTGAATATTTCAAAACAATCGTAAACATCTGAAGTCATTCCAATCAAAATAAGCATTTTTCAATGAGATTCTTCAAGTGCCCTTTGGTTTTGTCTTTGCCTTAATCCATTATCTGATGAATTAAATGCTACAACTTTCGGCTTTAAATTAAAGAGTCTATCAGCTCAATTGAAATTAACCCACGTAATTTATTTGGACGATATTAAATTATATGCCGAAACTAGATCTCAATTGAAAATGCTACTAGAGATTATTTTCAAGTATTCCAATGATATGCTTATGAAATTTGGGATTCCTAAATAAAATCTTTCTATTGTAAACGGAAAGATTACCTGTGATTTGTTCAAGAAAATATAAGAAGTTAATATCATAACAGACTTAGAATTATCATCAAGAGTCATTTAACTAGTAAACACCTCTTCAGAGCTATCAACTCCTAGTCAGTTCCAATTCTTACATCTTCTTTTGGAATTATTAAATCTTTTAAAACTGCTCTCAATAAATAACAATGTAAAACGAGAAAACTGCTTTGTAAATACAATAAGCACCACCCCAAGTCAGCAATTCGAAGAGTTACACTGCCTAGACATCTAGGAGGCCGTTGACTAACAGAATTGAACAATCTTCATAGTTCACAGATGTTCCTTCTACGTTCCCATTATCATGATAAACAGAGAACGCCGAAATTACATGAAATTGTTGTTACTTCAGTTTATCATCTTACATCTCTGAATTTGACAATGCAAAATGTAGATTTCGGTATATTAGACAATAAATCTAGAAGAGAATGTTGGATGCAGATGGAATTACACGGAAAGTACCCTAAAGAATTAAAGAATGATTATATTGATAAAAAGCATCAAATATATGGTTAGTATATGGAGAATTATTTGCAGAAACAGAAGGCTTGGCAATTGCGATCTAAGATCAGGTTCTTTTCACAAGAAATTACGGAAAA
The DNA here is from genome assembly GCA_013387265.2 of Cryptolaemus montrouzieri. Classification (NCBI taxonomy): domain Eukaryota; kingdom Metazoa; phylum Arthropoda; class Insecta; order Coleoptera; family Coccinellidae; genus Cryptolaemus; species Cryptolaemus montrouzieri. The sequence goes on from JABFTP020000144.1 coordinate 37,493,864, forward strand.
TGAGATTATTAGTGAAAACGACAAATATTAACTATATTTTGATAAAACAATTCTTTGCATCAGAGCTGTAAATCACATAGTCCAGATATCATTCTTACGGATAAACCTAATCCAATTACATATATAATTTATATTGCTATACCCGACACACATAACATACAAAATAAATACAGTATCAAAATTTTTAAATATATGATGCTGATGTCTGAAATATCAACCCCGATATATATATATATATATATATATATATATATATATATATATATATATATATATATATATATATATATATATATATATATATATATATATATATATATATATATATATATATATATATATATATATATATATATATATATATATATATATATATATATATATATATATATATATATATATATATATATATATATATATATATATATATATATATATATATATATATATATATATATATATATATATATATATATATGATATATTCTAAAAGAGAAAGTTGGATGCAGAAGGAATTACACGGAAAGCACCCTAAAGAATTGAAAATGATTATATTGATGAAATTGCATCGAATAAATGGTTAGTATCTGGAGAATTGTTTGCTGAAACAGAAGGCTTGGCAATTGCGATCCAGGACCAGGTTGTTTTTACAAGGAATTATAGAAAACATATCATCAAACAAAATATAGATGATTCTTGCCGTAGATGTTTCTGTTCTTCAGAAACAGTTTTTCATATATTATCATCTTGCTCAGTCCTTGCTTCAACAGATTATTTAGAAAGACATAATGCCGTCGCTAATATTATTCACTTCAATCTAGGAATTAAACATGACCTAATTCCCAAAAGAAAAAAATTTCAAAAATATGAACCTGAGATTATTTGTGAAAATGACAAATATAAACTTTATTTTGATAAAACAATTCTGTGCAACAGAGCTGTAAAACACAATAGACCAGATATCGTTCTTAATGATAAACAGAATCAAATAACATATATAATTGATATTGCTATACCCGACACACATAATATACAAAATAAATACAATGAAAAATTTCTAAATATATGATGCTTGGCGACGAGATTAAAAAATGTGGAAAATGAAGAAAATATTTATTCTACCGATTATTATTTCTACAACAGGCGTTATTCCTAGAAATCTTCACAAAAGTATTGAGATTTTGGGTCTGAAGAAAATTTGTTTGAACAGTTACAAAAGATAACAGTCATCAAATCTTGTAATATTCTTCGTAGGTTTCTTTCCGAAAATAATAATGAGGTAGAGTCATAGGTTTTCTCTTTAGTTTATACTGCTCAGAATCTCATTTCATATTTTATTTATTTGTTTATATAAATGTAATATAATTAACTGACAATTTTGTCATATTTATATTCACAGCAGTATTCTATTCGATCGTTCACCACTTCACACAAAGGAAACTATTAATGAGTAACATTCAGTGTTACTTGACTAAGGTCCGTACACTGGATTTTTCCGGGAGAAAGCCTCTGACACTACTCGTTGGTACATTGATATCATTGTCTGATGATGCTATAGTATGTATTTATTCTGGTAGATTGATATATTCTCATAACATTTAACGTTATCCTAATATATAATTACTCCAGGATATGTTTTAATTATAATCATTGCCTGGCAATGGTATTAATTACCGGGTGGTGGATTTATATTTTTCATGAAATCAGTTTGATTGCATGAACAGATATATAGGCAACTCGTCGGGGTAAAACCTATATATATATATATATATATATATATATATATATATATATATATATATATATATATATATATATATATATATATATATATATATATATATATATATATATATATATATATATATATATATATATATATATATATATATATATATATATATGGAGAATTTACGTACCTCCTTAAATAATCACATGACTTCATTGAAAATTCATCGAACCAATTAAGAAACAAAAAATTACAGCATATCAAGATCTCTAAAATTTCAATGAAAGCCATTTTCTTTCACTAATTATGCGGACTGTTTGTAACCCTAAAATGTTCAAAAATGATTCAATGACTGTATATTTTTACTGGAAATCATATTTTCAGGTTCACTAAATATTTCTTAAAACTATTCACAAGTGCAGATGAAGCTTAGAACCAAAATGATCAACACTTATTGAAGAAATATCTTGGTTGAATTATATTCTATTGGAAATTGACAACCAATGTTTTGATAACTCGATATCAAATTAGTAATTAACTGAATACTGAAGAAGAAATGAACACGAAAAAAATATCGATTTGCACATCATTCAATGTACATATTTCTCTTAATTATTATTTTCCAAGAATGAACCAGAGATATTATCTCCAAGAGCAAATACAATATTTAAGTGGATATCTGATAATGTCCTGTGAATTCCAATAATAGCAGGTAAACTGTTGAAGGTATTATATCTTAAGCTTAACCATAATTTGGGAAGTATGATTTGTTTGTACTATTTGAATATCATTTGGGATTGGGTTATTGAAAGCATTTAAATATGTTTCACAAACTAAAACATTTAGTTCCGCTTCGACAGTTGACCTCTTCATTTGAAGGTGAATTTCTGTTCTGCCAAGTTAAAATTTTTGTGATTTCTGCAACTTCTAAACTGGTAAGTTTCTTTCTGTTTCCAAATTTATTGTTGTTTGATAAGAGCGCGTAGCCTCCTGAAATTGGAAATTCTAATAAATTTCGATGACATTTGATAACTATAAATAATGAAATTCTATTGCATACATTTAATTAACGAAATGTTTTCGGACTAGCGTTTCTTTCAAATATGACCAAAAATATTTTGTTTAAAATTTATCATTTTCCTTTGATATGAAAACTTAACAAAATTATGTCAGGAAAGTAATTAGTTGTTAATTATACATTCTTGAAATCAGCAAAATAAGAAAAACTACTCAACTTTCATTATTAAATGAAGATGTCTAACTGCTATTAAATACTATAAAACAATTATTCTAAATTCTATACTCAGGCTGGAGGCCACGTGCTCATATCGTAAAAGCAAGTCTTTTTTAAAATAAAATTGAAATGATTAATCATAAAACATAACGATTTCTTCACATTTCCTTTTTATCGAGTATAATTTTATGAATACATTTCTTTCTCTATAAATAAATATTAATCATAGAATAGTGAATTTTATCGAAAATTCTATAAAATGAAAAACCAAATTAATAAATTTCCTAATAAAAGTGTTTTTGTTTCAGAAATGGCTTCCTTCCTCAGAGAATTGTACAATACGATTATTAAATGTTCCGAATGCCAAGAGCATTTTATCGGTACTTCAATTTACACCACGAAGATAGGAGACTATTTCACTTGTGGAAAGTGCGTGGCGAAAAAGATCACCGAAAGAAAAACTTTTTTCGGTGCTAGAAAGACCGGAATTCACCTTCCGTGTCCGTCTTATAATTACGGATGTGGGGAGGTGCTTCCCAAGGAAGAAATGAATGAGCACAAGGAAGACTGTGCATATGGATTCACATGCTGCACTAGTTTTTCCAGTTGTGTTGACGTTTTCCACTATAACGATGTCGAGGATCATTACAAAGTGAAACACCCAGAATGCATCAGGAAGTCTGCATCTCAGAATTATATTTACACGAGCCGAAGGTCATCGGTTTATGAAGAGGGTTTCGTCATAATGTCAGCCTTCGGATATCGGTTCAAAATAATCTGGAGGGCCAATTTAATCAGTTGTAAACTATATTATTTAGGCATCAATTTTGGCTTTGTGGACTGCCTGGAACGATATAGTTTCATGATAAAATTGGACGAAGTAGAAGAATTTCCGGGATTTAAGAACGAATTTCAATATTGTCCTCTGAAAGGCGAAGAAGAACTCAAGGGCTTCAAGTTTTTCAGCAAAAAGAAAGCTGTTGTATTACAATTCGATGACAAGATCAAGTTGCAGCATTTTCTAATCTTGAAAAATTTCAAAGAATTTTTAACGATATTTAAAAAACCAAGTTTGTGAATGTATTTGGATGTATTTGTAAATGTATTTTGTAAAGTATTAATTTCAATTTTTATGTAATTTTATTAACTTTGAACAAATATAGAAAATATTCTGACTGAAGCATTCAGCTCCATATTAAATTCATTGTAAATATTGTATATATAAAATAAATATGAATAAATAATTTTATTTAAAAGTAAAATGGATTTCTAGCTTATTTCGTTATATCAATTTCTCATCTGACCTAATGAATGGAGTAATAAGCAGAGGAAAATATTCGCTCGAACAAATTTCTGCAATTAAAATATCAATTTCTCTTCTCATTTGAGATCATGGGTATGATGTATCTTATACTTTCAATAATTTCTATGAATTTTCTTACGAATAAGAATCTCCTTGAAGGGTTACAAAAATAAATTCTTCAAAATAGGGATGCCTAGCATTTTAAGATATAGATCATAGCTCCATCATTTTAAAAATTAGAAAAGCAACAAAAAAAATTATTGTAAGTATCAAATGAGTCTGACACCTCATAATATTGTTCTGTTATGGTATAGTTTTGAATGAAGTTCAAAATTGAAGAAAGATTTCAGTGAAACCAATATATTACTTTATCATTTATCACATTGACAATTTTAACATATTTCTTCTTCTAATTTCAATAACTGTCTGCGATATGATCGAAAAGACAGAAATTCATCAGGAAAATCAATACGGATATTGCTTGTTAAAATTTACATCAATTACATTAGTCACGAGTATTTCATATTTTGCTAAAAATTGCGCTGACATATTGTTCGTTTTGACGAATACCAAGAAAATTGTCGCCATGCTGTAAGCTTTTATTGAGAAAACTTCTCAATTTTCAAATAGTGCACCCAATTTATTATTTTTTTATCTTAGTTTATCAATTTTTTCAGTATTATCATTCAATTTGATGAAGATATGAAACAACTGAACATTCACCTAATTTTGTTCAATAAACCTTATGAACCTGTTATAGTTTATTAATATGATTCGGGAAAATGGAAAATTATAGTTCAATTATAGTTCATCAACAAAATCAAATCAAAATATGAATTGGGAAATTAAATAACAGTAAGAATTACCTTCCATAACTGAATAGAAGCTATTTTCTGTTTTAATTTAATGACCTGTTGTGTGAAGAATTTTCGAAGAGGTCACCATACTGCATTGACACACTACACAAAATACTTTTTATAACGCTTTCAGCGATGAGGCTACATATCTCCCCAATCCTTGTTCAGAAAACTTGTATGCCAGATGGTATTGTAACATGAATCGAGTCTTTAATATATCCTCTGAAAAAAATCTAGAGTGCTGGCCACCTTACTGGAGCGGTGAAGCCAATCAGTTTATTTTCAAAGCGGCGATGAAGAAATTCGACAAATTTATGCATTGTGTGTTAGAGCTGCATCTTGCTAGTACCACATCTTTTGACATTCAACGATAAATATATTCTAAGTGATTTACGAAAATAGAGGGTAGCGTGAAGTTTCATAAAAAAAAAGAACATGCTATAAATCGTCTTTTATACAAAACACATCAAACCATATACTGCTTTTATGGAATTTTGTCTTGTGGCTCCGCTAAATATTTTTGCCCCTATTAAGTTTATCAGTGTTTATTATTCTCTTAAAAGTGAAGAAATCCAATCTTCGCTTGAAGTCCGTAGGTCATAGTTCATCAATTTTGAAGGGATGATATTTGTGCGAATTCACTAAATAATGAATAGCCGAGTTTCTATTTCCATTTTATTCTGTTAATCTTTCCGCCGATATATTGAAATTAATGCAATTATAATCTAGTTTATAGATTTCCATATCTTCACTTCTTTGGTATTTTATCAATTGACATAATATTGAAATGGAAAAACGTCAGCCTGCGCTTGTTTATAGGTTAGCTGTTCAGATGAACATTAGAGTCGAAGGTAATTTTGTGATTTTCTTCCGGTTGAAATTTCATCAGAACCAAACTAGCATAATACTTTGAACAATACAAGACGTCAGTTGGATGAACGAAGGTCAGCTGACAAATTGGAATTATTAGTACCAAAACAAGACATGAGCGCGCTCGTGTAATCAAATTCAAATTCATCAACTGAGAGATCACCTATAAGAAATTTATATTAACTCTAAGTGCCCTGTGACTGTCAGAAATTTCGAATTATAGGCAAAGAAGAATCAATGCTTTCGAGAGTTTCCACACGAAATTTGATGGAAACCTTTATACTAGTAATCCGACGTTAATATTCATATTGAGTATATAGTTGACGAGATCACGTGATGAAATTTGAAAAATATTGATACTTTGTTTATGATAATATTTTATATTAGAGAAAGAGAAAATTTTGTCTATTTTCATTTATTTCTCTAGGCATCATTGCAGGTCCAATGAGATAACCTATATATTTTCACTAGAAGTATATTTATTTTTCACCGTTTTTATATTGTCGAGTAGAATTATAATACTGTAGTTGAAATCGTGCCAAACAAAAGGTTGCTCAAATATAACAAAGGAGCTAAATTTCCCAAACTTGGTATAAGCTAAAACTACAATACCCTCAAGGCTATTCTAATTTAAAGGTCATTAACAGATTTCGTCTTATCTAACAAACATGAACGAATACTGGTAGTATACATTGAACTTTTAGAGACAATCCTATAAATATTATTTTAATGTAGGACAGAAATTTATTTTTGAATGAGAATGAATTTCGGGAGATATTTTGCAACACCATTCGATTAATTTGTAAAAGTAATTCATCCCGTAATCCTCAAAAAATTTCGTCTAGATTTATTTCATTTTTCACAATTAGATTTCGCTTTGAAATTGGAAAGTTGCATCTTATACGTCTCTTGGAAAGATTTTTGACACTTAACATTCAGGAAATTTTTGTGTTACTTGGATTAATTAAAATCCTCATGTTCAGTAGTATTGACTATTTGACTATATTCAATTTTCTTGTTTCACCAATGAGGTGACGACAGTAAAATTTTGTTTTCGTATTATTTGATATTTAGGAATCACTAGAATCAAACGAGTGGGCTATTAGTATATCTCATAATACTCAGAATGTTTCAAATGAAAAGAGAAATTTTCTGGTTTTGATAAATGAGCCATATAATATATTTGATACTATTTTGATGGATCCTGTTAATGACGAATATAAAATTCGGTTACAGAACGAAAATACTCAAATGATTAATTGAAGATTTAGCGGACTGCTTTTTATTAGGAGAAGCTGTTACAATTTTCCTATTTCTTGCGGAAATCCTGCTTCTTTCTTTCGCAAAGATACTCGCAACAATATGATCGAAAATATATGATACGATAAGATAAGTAAAAAAAAAGACTTACCAATTGGGTGTACAGGAAATGAGAGAGCAATAAAAAGAGGAAAGCAATGACGTTGTCTTGTAGAAGATTTTACGCCCTCGTCGATATGAAAGTTTTCCACGATTCGGCACTTTCACTCATACACCGGATAAGTTTTAAATTGTGAAATATTACTTTCATTTCGTAATGAAAAGAAAATTTGAGGAAATGTGGTTCGTCTTCTTGCGTGTGTATATTTCTTCTTGTGTCTTGTGTTGTATGCAGTTGCTCTGCTCACTTGATGTTGAGCCGTGTTGCCAAGGTGTAAGGAAGGAAGGTAGAAAGGAAGAAGGTAAGTCTAAATTTTGAAAAAAGATATTTTTAAACAAATATATGAAATTAAGCCAAAAGTTTAATTTGAGAACCGGCTGCGACATGTGCAAGTGGGTGAATAATAAAATTTTGAATTGTTAGTAAGAAAACGAAAAACTATAAAATTGAAGAAAATTGAAATAAAAAAATTGATGGAAGTGGTAACCAAACATTCCCACCCAGCTGAAAATACTGAAGGTAGAAAGGAAGAAGGTAAGTCTAAATTTTGAAAAAAGATATTTTTAAACAAATATATGAAATTAAGCCAAAAGTTTAATTTGAGAACCGGCTGCGACATGTGCAAGTGGGTGAATAATAAAATTTTGAATTGTTAGTAAGAAAACGAAAAACTATAAAATTGAAGAAAATTGAAATAAAAAAATTGATGGAAGTGGTAACCAAACATTCCCACCCAGCTGAAAATACCCTGTGTATTTTCTGAAATACTGTGTTGGTAATGGGCATAATTTCACTAGAGGTCACTTGAAAAATCCTCTCGACGTTGTCATAGTTGCTACTCGAGCTATTCCATCCTTCCCCGAGTACAACTATACAATCCTGGCTAAAGGCCATTCCAGTGGTATCGTATTTTCATTTTTAATAAGAACCATGGTTCCAACAAAAGGTGAAGTTGAAGAATCATTCCATTTCGCTCTCTGATGAAGTGTATGTAAGTATTCCTGTTGCCATCGTTTCCAAAAATCACGGTGTAACCTTTGCAAGAGTTGCCAGCGCGTAAGTCTATTCGTTTTGATATGAGACGTATCTGGATCTGGTAAGGCGCCTCAAGGCTCACGCGTTAAAAAATGACCTGGAGTGAGAGGACTCAAGTCGGTTGGATCAGTACTGATCGGACATGAAGGTCTTGAATTTAAGACAGATTCAACCTGAGTTAGAACAGTATTAAAGTCCTCGTAGGTAAGAATTTGTGAACCTATTAAACGAACCAGCTAATTTTTTACAGACTTGACTCCACTTTCCCAAAACAGCCCATTTGTGGGGCAGATGGAGAATTGAAATGCCATTTTATCATTTCATTTTCCGCCTCGTGAGTCATAATTTGTTTTAAGTATTTTTCACTAGGCACAACATTGGTACCACAGTCTGAATGAATGTCAGAGCACCTACCCCTTCTAGCAATAAATCGACGTAGTGTCATTAAAAGGCCTCTGAAGAAAGATCCGAAATCAGTTCAATATGAATCGCTGTTGTGGCTCAACAAACAAAAACGCCAATGTAAGATTTTAGCGTTCTGTTTCCCCTAACTCTACTCATACTATTTTTCAAGGGCTCACTCTGGATCTTCTACCGTTTTCAGTCTAAAATGAAAATTCACGGGTATGCAGACAAAGAAAATACCTTTTTTTTGACTTGTAACTCGACCCATCTACTCTTTTCCAAATTTCCAAGGGTGGTCACTCCTGCTCTAGGGGTTGAAACTCAAGATGGGATGGTACTTGATGATGACTGCTATTTATCAACATGGATCTGTTCCATTTTACTTCACTGAAACTTAAATAGTCTCAGGAAAAAAGTCTTCCCTATATTTCAGTTGCTCACCCTGTATCTTTTACAGTTTGCAATTAAAAAGATAAATTCTATCAAGAAAATGTAGACAAAGATACCACCTTTCTTTTGAGTCATCACTAGACTCTTCTTCTCTATTCAAAATGAACAAGGATTGCAACCCCCTTCAGGAAGTTTTGTACCCCTAGAGGTGTTCTCCTTGAAACAAAAATTGACCTGGTTTTGTGTTTCGATCTGAAATGAATATCTTGGTAGATATAGCATCTGTTTAGTTTTCGTTGAAGCAACCTGTATATATTATTTCTATCATTTATTGAAAATATCTGTTGAAATACAAAGAGTTACCTTAGGATCGGTTGCATGATATTCATAATTTATTTCGGAAATTAACTACGTCCAGTTCGTTAGGCAATATTATATTATGTATTCCATAACTTATTACATAATTCGTGAACTAGGTGATTATACAGATTCGGCGTAGACATTGGCAGTTAATTGCCAACGAAATACCTAAAGATTATAATCCTGTAGTAGATTTGCAGTCCCAACAAAATTTTACCAGTAAAACGAACCTATGTATCGAGGACAAGGAATGATTATTTTAAATTGTACACATTCTTGTAAGAAGTAAATTATTTTCGATTTTTTTCTGAAACCGATTGAGGAAAATTTTTCTTGCATGAATTGATTATTCAAAATGATGTTGATATTAATACATATATAACATATACAAAATAATCAACAAAATTGTGTAAAATATAAAAAAAAATATTCCTGGTTAGCAATTCACAGGTACGTTTTGCAGACAAAATGTTGTTTGACCTGCGTTTCAACAAGAAGATTATAATACTCAGGTATAGTCTATTTGGTAGAGAGGAGAGTGATAAAAGCTCATTAAGTATCCAAATCCATTAGTAATGTGGTACGTGGGGAAATTCAAAAATAAATGTAGTTCCTATGATTTTGTCTTGAAGAAAGCACCAACTAATTGCCGGATTTTTCTTTGGAACAATCATAGAAATGGCCAGGAAGAACTCAACTACCAGACTATAAGTCTTTTTGTGGCTTGCAAATATTGCTGTCCTCATCTCAGATAAAATGTTTTCGTTATACGTCTAAATTTTGTAGTCAGTAACGTAGACGAACATGTGTTTTGGGCTTCTCTTAGAAAATGAGATTGAATCAATTGAACACTAATGTATTTAAAAACGGTGATAATTCAATGGGCATATCTAGATATGATTAATTATTTCATGAATTTCATGCATACTCAATTTATGCTTAATTGTATACGTTATGATATATTATAATTAAATAATATTTATGATATTTCACATAACTAAATTTAGTAAATTATAGGTATGGACATTAATTTAATATTATAGTAGACTTGAGCTAAATTTCTCACATGAATGTCAACATTACCTTACAGAATGTTCATAAATAATTTCATGACTTTTAAAACGTCTAATTCTAAATTCAATATCTTTCTATAGTCTAAAATTTTCAATATTCGATCGTTCATCACTTCACACAAAAAAAACTATGAATGAATAACATTTCGTGTTACTTGAGTAAGGTCCGTATATTGGATTTTACTGAGGGGAAGGTCTCTGCCAATATTCATTGGTACATTCATGTCATTGGCTGATAATGCTATAGTATATGTATATATTCCGATATATTGATGTATTTTCATAACATTTAGTGTTATCCTAATATATAATAATTCCAGGATATGTTTTGATGATAACGTTTGCCTGACAATGGTATTAATTACCGGGTGCCGAAATGCACGCAGCCCCCAGAAGCCACAATAGTGCAACTAAGAAGGATGCCGAGGAACGAAGCTGCAGACTGCAGTTTCGTCCTTATTAGGTGCGCATCGGTGTCGCATATTGCTGCTCAGCATCCTAACAAGCTACATCAGAGTACCCTAACGATTCCAGAAAAGACGTATCTCGTAAATACGTTCGAGGGTCGCCCCCTATCGGCCGGAACGGTGAACCCGCCACAGGAATTCGAGAAAGATACGAACATTAACAAACGGATGTGAGAACGTTAAAAATGCCAACCCTTGATATATTTATATATTCTCACATCCGTTTGTTATTGATATATATATATATATATATATATATATATATATATATATATATATATATATATATATATATATATATATATATATATATATATATAAAGTGATCTGAAATTTTATTATTATTAATAAAGTTCCAATCTATTGTGAAAAAATACAAATTTCTCGCTCAATATCTCTGAAACTAAAAATTCATTTCTCTTGAATAAAGTTTTTGCCAAGAAAGAGAGAAAGAGATATCATGTGAGAGCATATTCAATATATAAACAGATATCTGTTGATGTTCCGTAGCTAAAATTTTTGTTTCACTTCGACATTTTCCTCTTCATTTGAGAGTACCGTTTTGTCCATTCAAAATTTTTGTGCTCAGCTTCGCACTTGTGAATTTCGCAAATATCAAACAAGTAAAGTTTTAACCTGTTTCAAAATTTACTGTTGTTCATAACAAGTGCAAAGACCCCTGTGTGAATAAAATGATATTAAAGCAAGTCAAAACAATTTACATAAAGGTGAACTATTATCCCTGCACAAAAAATTGTGCAGTAGGCTCCTTTACTGTAAAGAATGATATCATAGATAATAATCTTATACTGGAATAAGTCCCTCAAGAAAACATCGACGCGTTTTTGGGTCTTGTGTAAGAGTGAGAAAAGTTTTTGTGTAAACAAATATGGAAAAACCTTACCGGAAAATAGAGAAATTCGTGTAAAACTGTGCTTCCTTTTTGTATGGGATTATTGTATGATGTTAAGAACAACGTTATCGTCCAAATAATGAAAATACCTATCTCATTTCTAATTCGTTCGTGTTAGTGGAGAGAAAATTTAGGACAATGACAAAAATATGCAAAATTTTATCGAAATATATAAACTTGTGAAATATATGCACTACCGATCTTATCGATATATTCAGTTAATCTTTTTTTCTTATTCGTAATGATTCCATAATCTTTCAGATGGAAATGGTAACAATCATAAGAGGAAAATCCGAAAATAGTTTCTACTAATATTTTATATATTGAATTAATTTGTTAAATATTCACGCTTGAATAACAGAATGGGTTTGGCAGGAATTTGTCAAGGTGGAAGATCAAAACCTTGAAAAACTTCATCTTTATTCGTACCTGCTACGTTATAAATGAATGATAAAAGTAGACATTGAGACTGTATATCAATGATAAGCTTGAAAAGGGTAGTACATAAAATACGACGAATCCGAAAATAGAAGAGTTAGAAACCTATCTATGTTTTGCTGAAACAAGAATAGGTGCTGATAATTCACATATCCTCATAGAAATAAAATTACTCAAAACATGCGCAATTTTTTCATCTCAGATAAAATGTTTACGTTATAAGTCTAAATTTTGTAGTCAGTTAAGTAGACGAACATTTCTTTTAGGCTTCTCTAGAAAATGATATTGAATCAATTGAACACTAATGTATTCAAAAACGGTGATAATTTAAATGGCATATTTAGATATGATTAATTATTTCATGAATTTCATGCATACTCAACTTATGCTTAATTGTATACGTTACGATATATTATAATTAAGTAATATTTATGATATTTCACATAACTAAATTTAGTTAATTATAGGTATGAACATTAATTTAATATTATAGTAGACTTGAGCTAAATTTTTCACATGAATTTCATCATTACCTTACAGAATGTTCATAAATAATTTCATGACTTTTAAAACGTCTAATTCTTAATTCAATATCTTTCTATACTCTAAAATTTCAAATATTCGATCGTTCATCACTTCACACATAAAAAACTATGAATGAATAACATTTCGTGTTACTTGAGTAAGGTCCGTACATTGGAGTTTACTGAGGAGAAAGTCTCTGCCAATATTCATTGGTACATTCATGTCATTGGCTGATAATGCTATAGTATATGTATATATTCCGATATATTGATGTATTTTCCTAACATTTAGTGTTATCCTAATATATAATAATTCCAAGATATGTTTTGATGATAACGTTTTCCTGGCAATGGTATTAATTACCTGGAGCCGAAATGCACGCAGCACCCAGAAGCCACAATAGTGCAACTAAGGAGGATGCCGAGGAACGAAGCTGCTGACTGCAGTTTCGTCCTTATAAGGTGCGCATCGGTGTCGCATATTGCTGTTCAGCATCCTAACAAGCTACATCAGAGTACCCTAACGATTCCAGAAAAGACGTATCTCGTAAATACGTTCGAGGGTCGACCCCTATCGGCCGCAACGGTCAACCCGCCACTGGAATTCGAGAAAGATACAAACATTAACAAACGGATGTGAGAACGATAAAAATGACAACCCTTGATATATTTATATATTCTCACATCCGTTTGTTATTGATATATATATATATATATATATATATATATATATATATATATATATATATATATATATATATATATATATATATATATATATATATATATATATATATATATATATATATATATATATATATATATATATATATATATATATATATATATATATATATATGGAGAATTTACGTACCTCTTTAAATAATCACATGACTTCATTGAAAATCATCATCATATATATATATATATATATATATATATATATATATATATATATATATATATATATATATATATATATATATATATATATATATATATATATATATATATATATATATATATATATATATATATATATATATATATATATATATATATATATATATATATATATATATATATATATATATATATATATATATATATATATATATATATATATATATATATATATATATATATATATATATATATATATATATATATATATATATATATATAAATATATAATGGAGAATTTACGTACCTCCTTAAATAATCACATGACTTCATTGAAAATTCATCGAACCAATTAAGAAACAAAAAATTACAGCATATCAAGATCTCTAAAATTTCAATGAAAGCCATTTTCTTTCACTAATTATGCGGACTGTTTGTAACCCTAAAATGTTCAAAAATGATTCAATGACTGTATATTTTTACTGGAAATCATATTTTCAGGTTCACTAAATATTTCTTAAAACTATTCACAAGTGCAGATGAAGCTTAGAACCAAAATGATCAACACTTATTGAAGAAATATCTTGGTTGAATTATATTCTATTGAAATTGACAACCAATGTTTTGATAACTCGATATCAAATTAGTAATTAACTGAATACTGAAGAAGAAATGAACACGAAAAAAATATCGATTTGCACATCATTCAATGTACATATTTCTCTTAATTATTATTTTCCAAGAATGAACCAGAGATATTATCTCCAAGAGCAAATACAATATTTAAGTGGATATCTGATAATGTCCTGTGAATTCCAATAATAGCAGGTAAACTGTTGAAGGTATTATATTTTAAGCTTAACCATAATTTGGGAAGTATGATTTGTTTGTACTATTTGAATATCATTTGGGATTGGGCTATTGAAAGCATTTAAATATGTTTCACAAACTAAAACATTTAGTTCCGCTTCGACAGTTGACCTCTTCATTTGAAGGTGAATTTCTGTTCTGCCAAGTTAAAATTTTTGTGATTTCTGCAACTTCTAAACTGGTAAGTTTCTTTCTGTTTCAAATTTATTGTTGTTTGATAAGAGCGCGTAGCCTCCTGAAATTGGAAATTCTAATAAATTTCGATGACATTTGATAACTATAAATAATGAAATTCTATTGCATACATTTAATTAACGAAATGTTTTCGGACTAGCGTTTCTTTCAAATATGACCAAAAATATTTTGTTTAAAATTTATCATTTTCCTTTGATATGAAAACTTAACAAAATTATGTCAGGAAAGTAATTAGTTGTTAATTATACATTCTTGAAATCAGCAAAATAAGAAAAACTACTCAACTTTCATTATTAAATGAAGATGTCTAACTGCTATTAAATACTATAAAAACAATTATTCTAAATTCTATACTCAGGCTGGAGGCCACGTGCTCATATCGTAAAAGCAAGTCTTTTTTAAAATAAAATTGAAATGATTAATCATAAAACATAACGATTTCTTCACATTTCCTTTTTATCGAGTATAATTTTATGAATACATTTCTTTCTCTATAAATAAATATTAATCATAGAATAGTGAATTTTATCGAAAATTCTATAAAATGAAAACCAAATTAATAAATTTCCTAATAAAAGTGTTTTTGTTTCAGAAATGGCTTCCTTCCTCAGAGAATTGTACAATACGATTATTAAATGTTCCGAATGCCAAGAGCATTTTATCGGTACTTCAATTTACACCACGAAGATAGGAGACTATTTCACTTGTGGAAAGTGCGTGGCGAAAAAGATCACCGAAAGAAAAACTTTTTTCGGTGCTAGAAAGACCGGAATTCACCTTCCGTGTCCGTCTTATAATTACGGATGTGGGGAGGTGCTTCCCAAGGAAGAAATGAATGAGCACAAGGAAGACTGTGCATATGGATTCACATGCTGCACTAGTTTTTCCAGTTGTGTTGACGTTTTCCACTATAACGATGTCGAGGATCATTACAAAGTGAAACACCCAGAATGCATCAGGAAGTCTGCATCTCAGAATTATATTTACACGAGCCGAAGGTCATCGGTTTATGAAGAGGGTTTCGTCATAATGTCAGCCTTCGGATATCGGTTCAAAATAATCTGGAGGGCCAATTTAATCAGTTGTAAACTATATTATTTAGGCTTCAATTTTGGCTTTGTGGACTACCTGGAACGATATAGTTTCATGATAAAATTGGACGAAGTAGAAGAATTTCCGGGATTTAAGAACGAATTTCAATATTGTCCTCTGAAAGGCGAAGAAGAACTCAAGGGCTTCAAGTTTTTCAGCAAAAAGAAAGCTGTTGTATTACAATTCGATGACAAGATCAAGTTGCAGCATTTTCTAATCTTGAAAAATTTCAAAGAATTTTTAACGATATTTAAAAACCAAGTTTGTGAATGTATTTGGATGTATTTGTAAATGTATTTTGTAAAGTATTAATTTCAATTTTTATGTAATTTTATTAACTTTGAACAAATATAGAAAATATTCTGACTGAAGCATTCAGCTCCATATTAAATTCATTGTAAATATTGTATATATAAAATAAATATGAATAAATAATTTTATTTAAAAGTAAAATGGATTTCTAGCTTATTTCGTTATATCAATTTCTCATCTGACCTAATGAATGGAGTAATAAGCAGAGGAAAATATTCGCTCGAAGAAATTTCTGCAATTAAAATATCAATTTCTCTTCTCATTTGAGATCATGGGTATGATGTATCTTATACTTTCAATAATTTCTATGAATTTTCTTACGAATAAGAATCTCCTTGAAGGGTTACAAAAATAAATTCTTCAAAATAGGGGATGCCTAGCATTTTAAGATATAGATCATAGCTCCATCATTTTAAAAATTAGAAAAGCAACAAAAAAACTTATTGTAAGTATCAAATGAGTCTGACACCTCATAATATTGTTCTGTTATGGTACAGTTTTGAATGAAGTTCAAAATTGAAGAAAGATTTCAGTGAAACCAATATATTACTTTATCATTTATCACATTGACAATTTTAACATATTTCTTCTTCTAATTTCAATAACTGTCTGCGATATGATCGAAAAGACAGAAATTCATCAGGAAAATCAATACGGATATTGCTTGTTAAAATTTACATCAATTACATTAGTCACGAGTATTTCATATTTTGCTAAAAATTGCGCTGACATATTGTTCGTTTTTGACGAATACCAAGAAAATTGTCGCCATGCTGTAAGCTTTTATTGAGAAAACTTCTCAATTTTCAAATAGTGCACCCAATTTATTATTTTTCATCTTAGTTTATCAATTTTTTCAGTATTATCATTCAATTTGATGAAGATATGAAACAACTGAACATTCACCTAATTTTGTTCAATAAACCTTATGAACCTGTTATAGTTTATTAATATGATTCGGGAAAATGGAAAATTATAGTTCAATTATAGTTCATCAACAAAATCAAATCAAAATATGAATTGGGAAATTAAATAACAGTAAGAATTACCTTCCATAACTGAATAGAAGCTATTTTCTGTTTTAATTTAATGACCTGTTGTGTGAAGAATTTTCGAAGAGGTCACCATACTGCATTGACACACTACACAAAATACTTTTTATAACGCTTTCAGCGATGAGGCTACATATCTCCCCAATCCTTGTTCAGAAAACTTGTATGCCAGATGGTATTGTAACATGAATCGAGTCTTTAATATATCCTCTGAAAAAAATCTAGAGTGCTGGCCACCTTACTGGAGCGGTGAAGCCAATCAGTTTATTTTCAAAGCGGCGATGAAGAAATTCGACAAATTTATGCATTGTGTGTTAGAGCTGCATCTTGCTAGTACCACATCTTTTGACATTCAACGATAAATATATTCTAAGTGATTTACGAAAATAGAGGGTAGCGTGAAGTTTCATAAAAAAAGAACATGCTATAAATCGTCTTTTATACAAAACACATCAAACCATATACTGCTTTTATGGAATTTTGTCTTGTGGCTCCGCTAAATATTTTTGCCCCTATTAAGTTTATCAGTGTTTATTATTCTCTTAAAAGTGAAGAAATCCAATCTTCGCTTGAAGTCCGTAGGTCATAGTTCATCAATTTTGAAGGGATGATATTTGTGCGAATTCACTAAATAATGAATAGCCGAGTTTCTATTTCCATTTTATTCTGTTAATCTTTCCGCCGATATATTGAAATTAATGCAATTATAATCTAGTTTATAGATTTCCATATCTTCACTTCTTTGGTATTTTATCAATTGACATAATATTGAAATGGAAAAACGTCAGCCTGCGCTTGTTTATAGGTTAGCTGTTCAGATGAACATTAGAGTCGAAGGTAATTTTGTGATTTTCTTCCGGTTGAAATTTCATCAGAACCAAACTAGCATAATACTTTGAACAATACAAGACGTCAGTTGGATGAACGAAGGTCAGCTGACAAATTGGAATTATTAGTACCAAAACAAGACATGAGCGCGCTCGTGTAATCAAATTCAAATTCATCAACTGAGAGATCACCTATAAGAAATTTATATTAACTCTAAGTGCCCTGTGACTGTCAGAAATTTCGAATTATAGGCAAAGAACAATCAATGCTTTCGAGAGTTTCCACACGAAATTTGATGGAAACCTTTATACTAGTAATCCGACGTTAATATTCATATTGAGTATATAGTTGACGAGATCACGTGATGAAATTTGAAAAATATTGATACTTTGTTTATGATAATATTTTATATTAGAGAAAGAGAAAATTTTGTCTATTTTCATTTATTTCTCTAGGCATCATTGCAGGTCCAATGAGATAACCTATATATTTTCACTAGAAGTATATTTATTTTTCACCGTTTTTATATTGTCGAGTAGAATTATAATACTGTAGTTGAAATCGTGCCAAACAAAAGGTTGCTCAAATATAACAAAGGAGCTAAATTTCCCAAACTTGGTATAAGCTAAAACTACAATACCCTCAAGGCTATTCTAATTTAAAGGTCATTAACAGATTTCGTCTTATCTAACAAACATGAACGAATACTGGTAGTATACATTGAACTTTTAGAGACAATCCTATAAATATTATTTTAATGTAGGACAGAAATTTATTTTTGAATGAGAATGAATTTCGGGAGATATTTTGCAACACCATTCGATTAATTTGTAAAAGTAATTCATCCCGTAATCCTCAAAAATTTCGTCTAGATTTATTTCATTTTCACAATTAGATTTCGCTTTGAAATTGGAAAGTTGCATCTTATACGTCTCTTGGAAAGATTTTGACACTTAACATTCAGGAAATTTTTGTGTTACTTGGATTAATTAAAATCCTCATGTTCAGTAGTATTGACTATTTGACTATATTCAATTTTCTTGTTTCACCAATGAGGTGACGACAGTAAAATTTTGTTTTCGTATTATTTGATATTTAGGAATCACTAGAATCAAACGAGTGGGCTATTAGTATATCTCATAATACTCAGAATGTTTCAAATGAAAAGAGAAATTTTCTGGTTTTGATAATTGAGCCATATAATATATTTGATACTATTTTGATGGATCCTGTTAATGACGAATATAAAATTCGGTTACAGAACGAAAATACTCAAATGATTAATTGAAGATTTAGCGGACTGCTTTTTATTAGGAGAAGCTGTTACAATTTTCCTATTTCTTGCGGAAATCCTGCTTCTTTCTTTCGCAAAGATACTCGCAACAATATGATCGAAAATATATGATACGATAAGATAAGTAAAAAAAGACTTACCAATTGGGTGTACAGGAAATGAGAGAGCAATAAAAGAGGAAAGCAATGACGTTGTCTTGTAGAAGATTTTACGCCCTCGTCGATATGAAAGTTTTCCACGATTCGGCACTTTCACTCACACACCGGATAAGTTTTAAATTGTGAAATATTACTTTCATTTCGTAATGAAAAGAAAATTTGAGGAAATGTGGTTCGTCTTCTTGCGTGTGTATATTTCTTCTTGTGTCTTGTGTTGTATGCAGTTGCTCTGCTCACTTGATGTTGAGCCGTGTTGCCAAGGTGTAAGGAAGGAAGGTAGAAAGGAAGAAGGTAAGTCTAAATTTTGAAAAAAGATATTTTTAAACAAATATATGAAATTAAGCCAAAAGTTTAATTTGAGAACCGGCTGCGACATGTGCAAGTGGGTGAATAATAAAATTTTGAATTGTTAGTAAGAAAACGAAAAACTATAAAATTGAAGAAAATTGAAATAAAAAAATTGATGGAAGTGGTAACCAAACATTCCCACCCAGCTGAAAATACCCTGTGTATTTTCTGAAATACTGTGTTGGTAATGGGCATAATTTCACTAGAGGTCACTTGAAAAATCCTCTCGACGTTGTCATAGTTGCTACTCGAGCTATTCCATCCTTCCCCGAGTACAACTATACAATCCTGGCTAAAGGCCATTCGAGTGGTATCGTATTTTCATTTTTAATAAGAACCATGGTTCCAACAAAAGGTGAAGTTGAAGAATCATTCCATTTCGCTCTCTGATGAAGTGTATGTAAGTATTCCTGTTGCCATCGTTCCCAAAAATCACGGTGTAACCTTTGCAAGAGTTGCCAGCGCGTAAGTCTATTCGTTTTGATATGAGACGTATCTGGATCTGGTAAGGCGCCTCAAGGCTCACGCGTTAAAAAATGACCTGGAGTGAGAGGACTCAAGTCGGTTGGATCAGTACTGATCGGACATGAAGGTCTTGAATTTAAGACAGATTCAACCTGAGTTAGAACAGTATTAAAGTCCTCGTAGGTAAGAATTTGTGAACCTATTAAACGAACCAGCTAATTTTTTACAGACTTGACTCCACTTTCCCAAAACCGCCCATTTGTGGGGCAGATGGAGAATTGAAATGCCATTTTATCATTTCATTTTCCGCCTCGTGAGTCATAATTTGTTTTAAGTATTTTCACTAGGCACAACATTGGTACCACAGTCTGAATGAATGTCAGAGCACCTACCCTTCTAGCAATAAATCGACGTAGTGTCATTAAAAGGCCTCTGAAGAAAGATCCGAAATCAGTTCAATATGAATCGCTGTTGTGGCTCAACAAACAAAAACGCCAATGTAAGATTTTAGCGTTCTGTTTCCCCTAACTCTACTCATACTATTTTTCAAGGGCTCACTCTGGATCTTCTACCGTTTTCAGTCTAAAATGAAAATTCACGGGTATGCAGACAAAGAAAATACCTTTTTTTTGACTTGTAACTCGACCCATCTACTCTTTTCCAAATTTCCAAGGGTGGTCACTCCTGCTCTAGGGTTGAAACTCAAGATGGGGATGGTACTTGATGATGACTGCTATTTATCAACATGGATCTGTTCCATTTTACTTCACTGAAACTTAAATAGTCTCAGGAAAAAGTCTTCCCTATATTTCAGTTGCTCACCCTGTATCTTTTACAGTTTGCAATTAAAAGATAAATTCTATCAAGAAAATGTAGACAAAGATACCACCTTTCTTTTGAGTCATCACTAGACTCTTCTCCTCTATTCAAAATGAACAAGGATTGCAACCCCCTTCAGGAAGTTTTGTACCCCTAGAGGTGTTCTCCTTGAAACAAAAATTGACCTGGTTTTGTGTTTCGATCTGAAATGAATATCTTGGTAGATATAGCATCTGTTTAGTTTTCGTTGAAGCAACCTGTATATATTATTTCTATCATTTATTGAAAATATCTGTTGAAATACAAAGAGTTACCTTAGGATCGGTTGCATGATATTCATAATTTATTTCGAAATTAACTACGTCCAGTTCGTTAGGCAATATTATATTATGTATTCCATAACTTATTACATAATTCGTGAACTAGGTGATTATACAGATTCGGCGTAGACATTGGCAGTTAATTGCCAACGAAATACCTAAAGATTATAATCCTGTAGTAGATTTGCAGTCCCAACAAAATTTTACCAGTAAAACGAACCTATGTATCGAGGACAAGGAATGATTATTTTAAATTGTACACATTCTTGTAAGAAGTAAATTATTTTCGATTTTTTTCTGAAACCGATTGAGGAAAATTTTTCTTGCATGAATTGATTATTCAAAATGATGTTGATATTAATACATATATAACATATACAAAATAATCAACAAAATTGTGTAAAATATAAAAAAAATATTCCTGGTTAGCAATTCACAGGTACGTTTTGCAGACAAAATGTTGTTTGACCTGCGTTTCAACAAAAGATTATAATACTCAGGTATAGTCTATTTGGTAGAGAGGAGAGTGATAAAAGCTCATTAAGTATCCAAATCCATTAAAAATGTGGTACGTGGGAAATTCATAAATAAATGTAGTTCCTATGATTTTGTCTTGAAGAAAGCACCAACTAATTGCCGGATTTTTCTTTGGAACAATCATAGAAATGGCCAGGAAGAACTCAACTACCAGACTATAAGTCTTTTGTGGCTTGCAAATATTGCTGTCCTCATCTCAGATAAAATGTTTACGTTATAAGTCTAAATTTTGTAGTCAGTAACGTAGACGAACATGTGTTTTAGGCTTCTCTTAGAAAATGAGATTGAATCAATTGAACACTAATGTATTTAAAAACGGTGATAATTCAATGGGCATATCTAGATATGATTAATTATTTCATGAATTTCATGCATACTCAATTTATGCTTAATTGTATACGTTATGATATATTATAATTAAATAATATTTATGATATTTCACATAACTAAATTTAGTAAATTATAGGTATGGACATTAATTTAATATTATAGTAGACTTGAGCTAAATTTTCACATGAATTTCAACATTACCTTACAGAATGTTCATAAATAATTTCATGACTTTTAAAACGTCTAATTCTAAATTCAATATCTTTCTATACTCTAAAATTTTAAATATTCGATCGTTCATCACTTCACACAAAAAAACTATGAATGAATAACATTTCGTGTTACTTGAGTAAGGTCCGTACATTGGATTTTACTGAGGGAAGTCTCTGCCAATATTCATTGGTACATTCATGTCATTGGCTGATAATGCTATATTATATGTATATATTCCGATATATTGATGTATTTTCATAACATTTAGTGATATCCTAATATATTATAATTCCAGGATATGTTTTGATGATAACGTTTGCCTGGCAATGGTATTAATTACCGGGTGCCGAAATGCACGCAGCCCCCAGAAGCCACAATAGTGCAACTGAGAAGGATGCCGAGGAACGAAGCTGCAGACTGCAGTTTCGTCCTTATTAGGTGCGCATCGGTGTCGCATATTGCTGTTCAGCATCCTAACAAGCTACATCAGAGTACCCTAACGATTCCAGAAAAGACGTATCTCGTAAATACGTTCGAGGGTCGCCCCCTATCGGCCGGAACGGTGAACCCGCCACAGGAATTCGAGAAAGATACGAACATTAACAAACGGATGTGAGAACGTTAAAAATGCCAACCCTTGATATATTTATATATTCTCACATCCGTTTGTTATTGATCGTATATATATATATATATATATATATATATATATATATATATATATATATATATATATATATATATATATATATATATATATATATATATATATACAAGAATATGGCGGAAAGTGTAAATGACGCGTTAGATCAGTGCTCTCAAGAGGGTACCGATTCTGAGGTGAAAAATTCACAAAAAAAACAAAAATATTACAAATGTTGTGCTAAAAAGGCGTATACGTCGTTTATCTGCAAAAATTGCGGAGCTCCGTTCCACGATTCTTGTGCAAGAAGATTAATAGAAAAAAAAGGCCTATCATTCATGCTTGAAGTCTATGTTAAGTGCTGTGAAAACCAGCAAGTGAAATGGATAATGAACTAAGTCGAAATATAAATATACAACTGAAGGAGGAAAATATAAAAATGAGGTATGAAAATCTATTACTGCAGAAGGAAATTGAGCATTTAAAATATGTTCTAGTGGAATCCCAAAAAAATAAAGAACTTCTTTTCAATGAGTGATAAAAACATTATTCTGAGGGAAAATAACAAACTTTTGGCTGAAAGAATTACGCAGTTACAAAATAGACCTATAGAAAAAATCGTGGAAACAAAACCAGAAAAAAGCAATCAAAACAAAGTTGACATTCCACTGTCTCTGCCATCAACTTTGAAACCTGCTTACAGTTCTATGGTCAAAAATGTTACAGAAAGTGGACCATCGAGCAGAAATACACAAACAACAACAAATAATAAACAAAACCTCAAAATTGAATTAAAATCAAACCAAAAATTGACGCCCACTAAAACAATAGCAAACCAAGAAGTGAAGAAAATACAAGGTAACCAACAACACAATCAAACCACGAGTAAACAAAAAAGGGAAACAACACTGCTTTACAATGAAGATGAAATAAGTGAATCCAAAGAGGAACAACAGTCACCTAAAGTGAAGATTCAACAGGAACGAGAAAACTGGAGAGAAGTTGTCAAGAAACGAAATCCTAAACAAACAAGGCCAGTCCCAATTAAAGGAGCAATGGATAAATTCAGTCTAACAATAGCTGAGCAACAATCTTGCCTATTTTTATCAGGTCTAGATCCAGATATCGAGCCTGAAGAAGTTAAGGAATATATAGACACAACATTTAAAATGAGCAGCAAATGTGAGAAAATGAAAACTAAGAAAGACAGATTCAAAAGCTCCTTCAAGGTATATGTACCGACTGATTCAAAACAACAAGTTCTGAATGAAAATATGTGGGGAAAGGGAATAGTAATCAACCATTTTCTACACATCAGACGAAACTTCAACAGAGAAGTGAATCCGGTAACTGCTTGAATATCTTACATCAGAATATTCAATGTATCAAAAACAAACTACCGGAAATCGAACTCTTCATCAACTCACTCACAAAGATCCCAGATGTAATTTGTTTCAGTGAACACTGGATGAATAAAGATGAAATTCCATTTTTGAAGATTCCCAACTACAGGTTAATATCAAGTTACGCAAGAGAGAAATTTATACTTGATAGTCTACAGGACCTGTTTGGGCGATGCACAGGTATTTCTTCATAAAATTGATCAAATACTCTATGAAATAAGTATGAAATTTAATAAATATGATGTGATACTCTGTGGAGATTTCAACATCAACTTATTGGAAGATAGCCACGTTGAAAATAATTTTGTAGATATACTTTGCACATATGATCTACAGCAAACAATAAACGAACCAACAAGAATTACACAAACAACAAAAACATTAATTGATAATATCTTTACCAACACTCCAACATATAGAAATAACTATAATATAAACTCACTTTTGTCGGATCATATGGCTCAATTCATAACAATGGAGTGTAATAATGTTGCCAATGGAAGAAAATGGATTAGAAAAAGATTTTCACTGATTCTAAAATGCAGCAGTTTTTCAGCAGTCTGGAGGATGTATCTTGGCAGGATGTATTGGGGCGATCGGATCCAGACGAAGCATACAACTGTTTCTCAGAGATAATGCAAATGTATATGAATCTGATATTTCCAGAGAAGAAGTGCTCAATGACTAGAACAATACATACATGGATAACAACAGGGATAAAAATTTCAAGTAACCAAAAAGATCAATGTGGGAAGAAGTACAAGAAGGAATAATATCACAGGACTATTACAAAAGATATTGCAGTATACTGAAGCAGGTTGTGAAACAGGCTAAAATGATAAGTCATAGGAACTATATAACACAGTCTGAAAACAAAACAAAAGCCACATGGAAGTTAGTCAACACTATCACAAACAAAAAGAATAATAATAATGACATAATTTTCAATTCATTTCCCCACCAAAATGAAGAAACTGTACTCAACCAATTCAATTCCCATTTTATCAGTTCAAATACAAGCAATAGTGGTATTGATGCGGACAACAATAACATCAAATCCTGCAACAATAGCATATTTTTAAGTCCACTTATAGAGCAATATATTTTACAATTAAAAAATAAAAGTTCAGTTGGAAGTGATAACATACCAGTAAAAGTGCTCAAGAATTGTGCATCAATTATAAAAACTCCACTTACTCACATTATAAACCAGATTCTAGAAACAGGAAAGTATCCACAAAGATTAAAAGAAGCAATGGTGAAACCCATCTATAAAAAAGGTAGCAAAGAAAATATTGATAATTATAGGCCAATATCATTGCTTTCCAATGTGAATAAAATATTTGAGCGTGTAATTTTGACAAATTAATGCAGTTTTTGAAGCAAACAACATACTTGTGAAACAACAGTTTGGATTTAGACAGGAAGGTCAACATTGAATGCAATATATCAAGCACTTACTTCTATCATCAGGTCACTAAATCAAAATAATACTACAGCGGCCTCTGTCTGGACCTGTCAAAAGCTTTTGACAGAGTCAACCATGAGAAGTTACTGAATAAGCTGGAGAAATATGGTATAAGAGGGTAGCATTACAGCTCATTGGATCATATCTATCCAAAAGAACCCAAAAGACAATAAATAGAGGAAAAACGGAAATATAATACGATCTGATTCCAAACAAGTATTAAACGGTGTACCGCAGGGTTCTATATTGGGACCTTTGCTCTACATAATATATACAAATGATCTAGTTCAGACTACCAACAACGATGTCATAATGTTTGCAGATGATGCATCAGTAATATGTAAAGCTGAAAATCAAAATGAATGTATGAAAAGTCTTGAGACTGACATGAAAAATATGAGTGAATGGTTCCTTAATAACAACTTGATGCTAAATCTGGAAAAAACAAAACTTTTGTTATTCAGGGAAAAGAAAGAACAACTGAATTTAAGATTCCAAGACTGTGAAGTTGAGTCAGTTGAAGACCTGTCTTTTCTAGGAATGAATATTGATCGTAATCCCAACTGGTGTAGTCACGTTGAGAAGATTTCACCAATGATAGCACGCTATGGCTATGCATTGCGGACTATACGGATGATAGGGCTGGATGCTGCTCTGACTGCCTATCACGCCTACGTTCATTCTAGGATAAGATATGGAATCATCTTCTGGGGAAGATCTACAGAAGCGGAGCGAATTTTTCTTTTACAAAAAAGATGCCTAAGAATCATCTTTGGCATGAATCAATATGAAACGTGCAGGAACATATTCAAGAATTTCAACATCTTAACACTGTATGGTCTATATATCTATGAATCAGTGATGTTCATTTTAAATAACTATAATGATTTCAAAGATCTTCAACTCCAACATTCCTATAATACAAGAGGAAAAATATTCTTCAAGAGGATAAGCCCAACTATTCATATTTACAAAAAATGTAACTTATAGTTTACTGTCAGTGTGGAATAAGTTTCCAGAAAAATTTAAGTCATTATCAATTAAAGTGCAAAAACAAAAACTCAAATATTTTCTTATTGATAAAAGTTACTATAATATAGGAGAGTTCCTACAAGAAAATGATTTCAAGAAATTATTGTGATCTGAATTTTGTGTATTTTCTACATGTTTATTTGTATTTTTGACTGAATCTACACCTGTATGGTTTTTGATTTATTGAAGTATTATTATTATTATTATATATATATATATAAATTTTTAGTTTCAGAGATATTGAGCGAGAAATTTGTATTTTTCACAATAGATTGGAACTTTATTAATAATAATAAAATTTCAGATCATATATATATATATATATATATATATATATATATATATATATATATATATATATATATATATATATATATATATATATATATATATATATATATATATATATATATATATATATATATATATATATATATATATATATATATATATATATATATATATATATATATATATATATATATATATATATATATATATATATATATATATATATATCTGAGTGAAATACCTTTCAAATCTTTATAAAGTTAATTGGTGCCTTCATGAGAATTTTTAAATTTCAATAACATTATAAATAATCCAACTTAGAAGCTGTGAAAATCGCATACAACAATTAAATTGTTCTTTAGTAGTTTTAAGGATACTTCCGAATAATTCTGGAACAGTATCTTCTTCTTCTTTATAACCAAGATCGTACATATAATATTTTCATCTTAACTTTTAGAACGGAGAGAAATCTCATTCAATCATTTCTATGCGTTTTTCCCATCCTTAGGAACGTTTCTCACAAAAACACTGATGCTCATATTTCTCTCTCCATAATTAGAATTTTGATTACAAAATTTCATCTCTTCGATTTCGTAACCCTTATAATGCCCATGAAACGTTCAACTCCTATGTAGAGAAATAGATTTTTACTATTTAATTTTTTTCAGTGTTTATCTTCGTAAGAGTCTCCTTCGGGATTCAACGAATATGGTTAAGCCATTCTTGAGTTTTGCGAGCAGCAAAATGGTTAGCTACTGATTCCTTTTATATAAGCAGTAACTCCAGCGTTTCATTGAAAACCTGTAATGGAGAATTTACGTACCTCCATAAATAATCACATGACTTCATTGAAAATTCATCGAACCAATTAAGAAACAAAAAATTACAACATATCAAGATCTCTAAAATTTCAATGAAAGCCATTTTCTTTCACTAATTTTGCGGACTGTTTGTAACCCTAAAATGTTCAAAAATGATTCAATGATTCAATGACTGTATATTTTACTGGAATTCTTATTTTCAGGTTCATTAAATATTTCTCAAAAACTATACACAAGTGCAGATGAAGCTTAGAACCAAAACGCTCAACACTTATTGAAGAAATATCCTGCTTGAATTATATTCTATTTGAAATTGACAACCAATGTTTTGATAACTCGATATCAAATTAGTAATTAACTGAATACTGAGAAGAAATGAACACGAAAAAAGATATCGATTTATCGATTTGCACATCATTCAATGTACTTATTTCTCTTAGTTATTATTTTCCGAGAATGAACCGGAGATATTATCTGCAAGAGCAAATACAATATTTGAGTGGATATCTGATAATGTCCTGTGAATTTCAATAATATCATGTAAAATGTTGAAGGTATTATATCTTAACCTTATAAACCATAATTTGGGAAGTATGATTTGTTTGTACTATTTGAATATCATTTGGGATTGGGATATTGAAAGCATTTAAATATGTTTCACAAACTAAAACATTTAAATCCGCTTCGACAGTTGACCTCTTCATTTGAAGGTGAATTTCTGTTCTGCCAAGTTAAAATTTTTGTGATTTCTGCAAATTCTAAACTGGTGAGTTTCTTTCTGTTTCCAAATTTATTGTTGTTTGATACGAGCGCGTAGCCTCCTGAAATTGGAAATTCTAATATTTTTCGATGTCATTTGATAACTATAAATAATGAAATTCTATTGCATATATTTAATTAACGAAATGTTTTCGGACTAGCGTTTCTTTCAAATATCACCAAAAAATATTTTGTTTAAAAATTTATCATTTTCCTTTGATACGAAAACTTAACAAAATTATGTCAGGAAAGTAATTAGTAGTTAATTATAAATTCTTGAAATCAGCAAAATAAGAAAAACTTCTCAACTTTCATTATTAAATCAAGATGTCTAACTGATATCAAATACTATAAAAACAATTATTCTAAATTATATACTCAGGCTGGAGGCCACGTGCTCATATCGTAAAAGCAAGTCTTTTTTAAAATAAAATTGAAATGATTAATCATCAATCATAAGGATTTCATCACATTTCCTTTTATCGAGTATAATTTTATGAATACTTTTCTTTCTCCATAAATAAATATTAATCATAGAATACTGAATTTTATCGAAAATTCTATAAAATGAAAAACTAAATATGATAAATCTCCTAATAAAAGTGTTTTTGTTTCAGAAATGGCTTCCTTCCTCAGAGAATTGTACAATACGATTATTAAATGTTCCGAATGCCAAGAGCATTTTTTCGGTACTTCAATTTACACCACGAAGATAGGAGACTATTTCACTTGTGGAAAGTGCGTGGCGAAAAAGATCACCGAAAGAAAAACTTTTTCGGTGCTAGAAAGACCGAATTCACCTTCCGTGTCCGTCTTATCATTACGGATGTGGGAGGTGCTTCCCAAAGAAGAAATGGATGAGCACAAGGAAGACTGTGCATATGGATTCACATGCTGCACTAGTTTTTCCAGTTGTGTTGACGTTTTCCACTACAACGATGTCGAGGAGCATTACAAAATGAAACACCCAGAATGCATCAGAAATTCTGCATCTCAGAATTATGTTTACACGAGTCGAAGGTCATCGGTTTATGAAAAGGGTTTCGTCATAATATCAGCCTTCGGATATCGGTTCAAAATAATCTGGAGGGCAAATTTAATCAGTTATAAACTATATTATTTAGGCTTCAATTTTGGCTTTGTGGACAATTCGATGAAAAGATCAAGTTGTAGCATTTTCTAATCTTGAAAAATTTCAAAGATTTTTAACGATATTTAAAAACCAAGTTTGTGAACGTATTTGGATGTATTAGTAAATGTATTTTGTAAAGTATTAATTTCAATTTTTATGTAATTTTATTAACATTGAACAAATATAGAAAATATTCTGACTGAAGCATTCAGCTGCATATTAAATTCATTGTATATATTGTATATATAAAAATAAATATGAATAAATAATTTTATTTAAAAGTAAAATGGTTTTCTAGCTTTTTCGTTATATCAATTACTCATCTGACCTAATGAATGGAGTAATAAGCAGAGGAAAATATTCGCTCGAACAAATTTCTGCCATTCAAATATCAATTTCTCTTCTCATTTGAGATCATTTGTATGATGTATCTTATACTTTCAATCATTTCTATGAATTTTCTTACAAATAAGAATCTCCTTGAAGGGTTAAAAAATAAATTCTTCAAAATAGGGATGCCTAACATTTTGAAAGATAGATAATAGCTTCATTATTTTAAAAATTAGAAAAGCAACAAAAAAATTATTGTAAGTATCAAATGAGTCTGACACCTTATAATATTATTCTGTTATGGTATAGTTTTGAATGAAGTTCAAAAATTGAAGAAAGATTTCAGTGAAACCAATATATTACTTTATCATTTATCACATTGACAATTTTTAACATCTTTCTTCTTCTAATTTTAATAACTGTCTAAGATATGATCGAAAAAACAGAAATTCATCAGGAAAATCAATACGGATATTGCTTGTTAACATTTACATCAATTACATCAATCACGAAAATTTCATATTCTGCTAAAAAGTGCGCTGACATATTGTTCGTTGTTGACGAATACCAAGAAAATTGTCGCCATGCAGTAAGCTTTTATTAAGAAAACTTCTCAATTTTCAAATGGTGCACCCAACTTATTATTTTTATCTTCTTTTATCAATTTTTTCAGTATTATCATTCAATTTGATGAAGATATGAAACAACTGAACATTCACCTAATTTTGTTCAATAAACCTTATGAAGCTGTTATAGTTTATTGGGATCATTCGGGAAAATGGAAAATTATAGTTCAATTATAGTGCATCAACAAAATCAAATCAAAATATGAATTGGGAAATTAAATAACAGTAAGAATTACCTTCCATAACTGAATAGAAGCTATTTTCTGTTTTAATTTAATGACCTGTCGTGTGAAGAGTTTTCGAAGAGGCCACCATACTGCATTGACACACTACACAAAATACTTTTTATAACGCTTTCAGCGATGAGGCTACATATCTCCCCAATTCTTGTTCAGAAAATTTCTATGCCAGATGGTATTGTAACATGATTCGATTCTTTAATATATCCTCTGAAAAAAAATCTAGTGTGCTGGCCACCTTACTGGAGCGGTGTAGACAATCAGTTTATTTTCAAGCGGCGATGAAGAAATTCGACAAATTTGTGCATTGTGTTAGAGCTCCATCTTGCTAGTACCACATCTTTTGACATTCAACGATGGATATATTCTAAGTAATTTACGGAAATAGAGGATAGCGTGAAGTTTTATAAAAAAAGAACATGCTATAAATCGTCTTTATACAAAACACATCAAACCATATACTGCTTTTATGGAATTTTGTCTTGTGGCTCCGCAAAATTTTTTGCTATTAAGTTTATCGGTGTTTATTATCCTCTTAAAAGTGAAGAAATCCAATCTTCGCTTGAAGTTCGTAGGTCATAGTTCATCAATTTTGAAGGGATGAGATTTGTGCGAATTCACTAAATAATGAATAGCCGAGTTTCTGTTTCCATTTTTTTCTGCTAATCTTTCCGCCGATATATTAAAATTAATGCCATTAAAATCTAGTTTATAGATTTCCATATTTTCACTTCCTTGGTAGTTTATCAATTGACATAATTTTGAAATGGGAAAGCGTCAGCCTGCGCTAGTTTAAAGGTTATCTGTTCAGATGAACATTAAAGTCGAAGGTAATTTTGTGATTTTCTTCCGGTTGAAATTTCATCAGAACGAAACTAGCATAATACTTTGAACAATACAAGACGTCAGTTGGATGAACGAAGGTCAGCTGACAAATTGGAATTATTAGTACCAAAACAAGACATGAGCGCGCTCGTGTATTCAAATTCAATTTCATCAATAACACAATTTCAAATATTGAGAAGTTTAATTTCTTGATATCTTCTATAAAAGGTTCAGCGTTGTCTATAGTAAGAAGTGTTCCAATTTTAGGTGATAATTATAAAATCGCATATGATGCGGAATAGAATATGATATAATTTTTGATGGATGAAATGAATAATTGTTCCTTGAACGAAAATATAATTGGATCAGAAATATTATATTAACGTTTTCTTTGTAAAATAACAAACTATTTTCTGACAAAACTACAGAAAAATTACACATTTGTGTAACCTATATCGGGGTTAAAATTTACGGCACCTGATCGATACGTTTGAAGAAAATTTATCTGCTTTAAAGACACTTGGATTACAAACAGAGCAATGGGATTTTATTATAACCAGTATGATGTTGGATAGGTTGGATGAGCATACTAAAACTATTTTCGAAATGGGTTTCATGTCTAATGAGATACCTACTTATCAAGAATTGAAGGACTCTCTTATCAAACAATGCAATGCAATAGACGCTGTTACGATGACATCAAAAAAGATTCCGAAATTCTCATTTTCTAAAGACAAGCAATTCAATAAAAAGGCACTGTTTTTTAATACACCGGAATATTTGAAGATGTTGCCAGATTTAAAGTCCGAGGGTCCATCTAGATCCTCATATCCTTCTTGTTCTGTCTGTAATCAAATTCATGCAGTCTACCAATGTCCACAGTTTATTTCTAAATCTCCGAAAGAAAGATACGAAATCGCCAAAATCTTCAACGCTTGTATTAACTGTCTACTCACAAGTTCTCATTCTACGAAGAAATGTCTTTGTTCAAAAGGTGTAAACATTGCAGAGGCTTACATCACAGTTTACTATGTTTTCGATATAAAGAGCCGAATAAGCATACTGAAAATGTACAGGGGGTGTCAGAAAATAATGAAGATCAAAAACAAGCTGATTCATCCCGAGTACTTTCTTCTTATTTCATTGGGTTGTCATCATATACGGATAGCGTTTTGCTCGCTACAGCTTTATTGAATATCAAGGATGCTTTTGGTAATTTACACAAAGTTAGAGGAATCATTGACTCAGGTTCTCAAGTAACATTTATTAATGAGGCTGTGGCTAATTAATTGGACTTCAAAAATCGAACATTTTCATATCTATACAGTGTCTTGAGAATATGTCGACAAAATCTTAGTCTGGAATACATTGTCAAATTTCTTCCTTACTAAATCTAGATAAGTTTCTCGATGTCGATGCAGTTATTGTTGAGCAAATTTGTGGCGATATGCCTAATATTTCTACTTCAAAATTATCATACATTTCAAATCTTATTATGGCTGATAATTACAATGAGAATGATCAGACTCGTCCAGTCAATATGTTGATTGGCTCCGATTTGTTTCCACACATCCTAATGGATGGTCGTATACCTGGTGGTCCAGGTGAGCCTCTCGCGATCAATACTATATTCGGTTGGACGCTCATGGGAAAAATTTCCCAGTCCAGCTCTTCTAAGAAATTTTCTTTTTCTTTACAAATTTGCGAAGATAATTCCTACACTTTAGAAAATACTATCAGTCGATTTTGGGAAGTGGAAGAGGTGCCTCACGTTAAATCAGTATCAACGGAGGATGCCTATTGTGAAGATTATTTCTTGAAATCTGTTTCCCGAACACATGATGACCGTTTCGTAGTTTCATTACCTTTCAAACTTAATGCTCCAGATTTCGGAGATTCACGTTCGGTAGCACTTCGACGTTTCTTTTCACTTGAGAGGAAACTTTTACAAAATCCACATATGCTTTCCACTTACAGTTCAGTAATGAAAGAATACCTCGAAACTGATCAACTAGAACAAGTACCGTGCATACAAGGGTCTAACAATCAAAACGATATTTACTATCTTCCACATTCTTGTGTCTATCGCCCTGATTCAGAGAGTACACCTGCCAGGATGGTCTGTGATGCTTCCAGCAGAGCTGATGGTAAACTATCTTTAAACGACGCTTCATTCGTAGGTCCTAAGCTGTAAACGGATATTGCTTGTATTTTACTCAATTTTCGATTGCATAAATATGTATTTACAGCGAACATTCGACAATTGTTCCGTATGATTATGGTTCATCCAAGCCAAAGAGGTTTTCTTCGTATACTTTGGCATTTTTCTCCTAGAGATGGCATAAAGGAATATCGTCTGAAAGTTCTACTATTCGGTCTCAATTGTTGTCCTTATCTTGCGATAAGAACTCTCATACAGGTTGCCAATGAAAATTCTGCAAAATATCCTTCAGCTGTAACAACTCTTTTGAAGAATACGCACGCTGACGGTCACAATAATTTCGAGTTAGCTCTACAAAAAATACAAGAATTGTGTAAAATTATTAAAGATACCTGTTTTGAACTGCGAAAATGGTCTTCTAACTGTCAAGAATTACTTAGAAACATCCCCAAATCGCATATTCAAACTGGACTCTTATCTTTCACGTCAGATGATCTATCATCGTTGAAAGTCCTAGGTTTGAATTGGAATCCTTCTTCTGACTGTTTCTTCTTCACTAAAATCACGCCCAACAGTCAGAGTACCAAGAGATCTATTCTTTCATATGCTCCACGCACATACGATCCTCTAGGATTTATCACACCTTCAACAATTTTACTGAAAATTCTGATTCAGCAGTTGTGGACCTTAAAACTTGGATGGAATGATATAGTTCCTGAAGAAATTGATCTCGTGTTAAAACGTCACAAATCTGAAATGCATATATTTTCAGAAATTCGAGTTTTACGTCACATCGATACTGCAGATGCTTCTGCATTCGAATAACATGGATTCTGTGATTCTTTTATGAAGGGTTACTGTGCAGTCATTTACCTCCAAGTTACTTATCAAGATGGGAGAATCAGAGTATATTTTCTTTGTTCGAAGTCCAAGGTTGCACCCTTGAAGACCTTGTCGTTACCTAGGCTTGAGCTATGCTCAACTTCTTGCTAAACTTATGCATTTTGTTATTCAATCGTTTAAGAGTAAGATTTCATTTAAAGGAATTTATGCGTGGTCTGATTCCACAGTCACTTTCGCATAGATAACAGCCTCCCCACATCGATGGAAAACTTTTGTTAGAAACAGAGTGTCATATATTCAAAACAAAATCATTCCTGAAAATTGGAATCTAATTTCCACTAGTACAAATCCAGCGGATTTAGGTACACGGGGTTTGTATCCCTCTGAACTTATAAATAACACTTTCTGGTTTCAAGTTCCCGAATTTTTACTGCATCGTTCTTCGACTTGGACTCTATCGAAAAATTTCTCATGTTCCTCTCAGGAAGTTTTGTCAGAAGCCTCTAAGGTTGTACTGAATATTTCTGTATCCTCGAATTACATTGATGTATTACTTGAAAAATCTACTTCGTTAGAAAAGATTCTTCGAATTCTAATTCTTTCTTCACGGTTCATTCCTAATCTTCGAAGTTCTGATGCCAAACTACTTACAAAAGATAATTTTACTACTCTAGAGTTATATGAAGCTTTACTTCTTGTATCGAAAAGGGTACAAGAACTTCAATTCAGGGAAGAAATCGAATCAATTTCATTAATTAAAAAACTTCCCAAGCCTTTCCGAAAATTGAACCCTTTTTTGGATAAAAATGGTTTCCTCAGGGAGGGTGATAGACTTGCTTATGCCAAACTCAGTTACGATAAACGATATCCTATTTTAATTCCTAGCAAGAGTAATTTCACGAATATGCTCATATCCTATATTCATACAAATAATTCACATGCTGGAATAAATACTACGCATTTTCTTTTATCACAGATATTTTGGGTTCTTTCAGCGAAGAAAATAATTCGCAGTGTTATAGCAAAATGCTCTACTTGTTGGAAAATCAACCCCACTCCTTTTCAGCCACCTATGGTAAATCTTCCAAGTTTTCGTGTAGCATCTATCAAGCCCTTCTCCAAAGTTGGGGTGGATCTTGGAGGCCCGTTCTCCATTCTCATGAGAAGAGTTAGGGGAAACAGAACGCTCAAATCTTACATTGGCGTTTTTGTTTGTTGTGCCACAAAAGCGATTCATATTGAACTGATTTCGGATCTTTCTTCAGAGGCATTTTTAATAGCACTACGTCGATTTATTGCTAAAAGGGGTAGGTGCTCTGACATTCATTCAGACTGTGGTACCAATTTTGTGGCTAGTGAAAAATACTTAAAACAAATTATGACTCACGCGGCGGAAAAGGAAATGATAAAATGGCTTTTCAATCCTCCATCTGCCCCACATATGGGCGGTTTGTGGGAAAGTGGAGTCAAGTCTGTAAAACATTTGCTGGTTCACAAATTCTTACCTACGAGGAATTCAATACTGTTCTAACTCAGGTTGAATCTGTCTTAAATTCAAGACCTTTATGTCCGATCAGTACTGATCCAACCGACTTGAGTCCTCTCACTCCAGGTCATTTTTTAACGCTTGAGCCTTGGGGCGCCTTACCAGATCCAGATACGTCACATATCAAAACGAATAGACTTACGCGCTTGCAACTCTTGCAAAGGTTACACCGTGATTTTTTTAATCGACGGCAATAGGAATACTTACATACACTTCATCAGAGAGCGAAATGGGATGATTCTTCAAATTCACCTTTTGTTGGAACCATGGTTCTTATTAAAAATGAAAATACGATACCACTCGAATGGCCTTTAGCCAGAATAGTATAGTCGTACCCGTGTAGGGATGGAATAGCTCGAGCAGCAACTGTGAGAACGTCGAGAGGATTTTTCAAGTGACCTCTAGTGAAATTATGCCCATTACAAACACAGTATTTCAGAAAATACACAGGGTATGTTCAGCGGGGTGGGAATGTTTGGTTACCACTTCCATCAACTTTTTTATTTCATTTTTCTTTAATTTTATAGTTTTTCATTTTCTTATTAACAATTCAAAATTTTATTATTCAACCACTTGCACATGTCGCGGCCGGTTCTCAAATTAAACTTTTAGCTTCATTTCATATATTTGTTTAAAAATATCTTTTTTCAAAATTTAGACTTACCTTCTTCCTTTCTACCTTCCTTTCTTAACCTTGGCAACACGGCTCAACATCAAGTGAGCAGAGCAACTGCATACAACACAAGACACAACAAGAAAAATACGCACGTAAGAAGACGAACCACATTTCCTTAAAATTTTCTTCACATTACGAAACAAAATTAATATTTCACAATTTTAAAACATATCCGGTGTGTGAGTGAAAGTGCCCAATCGTGGAAAACTTTCATATCGACGAGGGCGAAAATTCATCTACAAATCAACGCAAAACTGTCATTGCTTTCCTTTTTTTGTTGCTCTCTCATTTCTTGTACACCCAATTGGTAAGTCTTTTCTCTTACTTATCTTATCGTGTCATGTACTTTCGATCATATTGTGGCGAGTATCTTTGCGAAAGAAAGAAGCAGGGTTTCCGCATAAAATGGGAAAATTGTAACAGCTTTTCCTAATAAAATACAGTCCGCTAAATTGTCAATTAAACATTTGGTCCTTCGGGCAAGCTGGATATTTCTATTTTCTATTGTGCTCAAACCCTGATTCGATCATTCGAAAAGACCACTATACTTGTGCAGGTGGTTAGAAAAGTTTTATTTATTTTATTCCAATCAGAGAACCAAAAACGATATACGATACATTTTTTCTTTACATATATTTTTCGGAAACTTATTCACTATTTTACTTCTCAAAGAAGATCCGTTGACAAAAATTACGTTTGGATATGGGCGTTCCTTTCCATCTCATTATTCTATTTCTTTCTCGGCGAATTTTATGTTGTTAGAGAATTCAGTTATATCTGATAAATGAAGTATCGTTTCGTTTTTTTTGCGATAAAATTATAAGCATACCTGTTCATTTCCCGATTTCAAATCTCCTCGACTTCGGGTTCCCTATATTGTTGCCAGCTCGTAAAAGCGTATTTACTTACCTTTTTTTTGAATTTGGGAGGCTTTTACTTGGTAAAATTCCATTATCAATAATAAAAAACAAGTACTGTGTTTTAAGGAATTTTACTTAATAATTGCGATTCGTAACGCGTTTCACTACACCGTAGCTTCTTCAGACGAATGAAGAAGCTACGGTGAAGAAGCTACGGTGTAGTGAAACGCGTTACGAATCGCAATTATTAAGTAAAATTCCTTAAAACACAGTACTTGTTTTTTATTATTTACTTATCTGTTCGCACTTACTTTTACGTTCATTTCATATTTATTTAGCGCTATATTATTCGTACTTCATTACGCCGGAAACGGATAAGGAAAAAATACTTTGTCTTGAGGCCTTGCGTAAAAATATTTTCGATAATATTCAAGCAGTTTCCAATTACACGGTGTATCTGATGGACACACCTGAAAACTTTTCCAAATTTAAAGTTAAATGTCGGAACGTTGAAAAATGGAGGAAAGATTTTGAGAAACTACATACGAGCCTTATTGCTGTTTTGGCACTACAAGAAAACGCAGTTACTTTTCTTCCTGCAGAACAAGAAATTTGCAATACATTTTTGAATAACTGCGAACAATTGAAGCTATGTATTCAGACATTTTTGTGCAAAATGATGATTTAGATCAAGCCAATACAAATCAATCCAATGTGAAACTACCCAAACTTGTTTTTATTACTTTCGACAGTGATATCAAAAACTTTCCAACTTATATCGAAATGTTCAATGCACTTGCACTTCTACAGTTTTCAATCAAAAATGAAAATTTGTTCACGGGAATGCAGACAAAGATAATGCCTCTCTTTCGAGGAATCACTCGACCCATCTACCATCGTCCAAATTTTCAAGTGAGGTCACCCCTGCTCTAGGGGTTGAAATTCGAGATAAGGATGGTACTTGATGATGAATGCTATTTATCAACATGGATCTGTTTCATTTTACTTCACTGAAACTTGAATAGTCTCAGGGAAATATTCTTCCCTATATTTCAGTTGCTCACCCTGTATCTTGTACAGTTTGCAATTAAAAATATAAATTCTTTCAAGGAAATGTAGACAAAGATACCACCTTACTTTTGAGGCATCACTCGACTCATCTTCCATATTCAAAATGTACAAGGATTGCAACCTCCGCTTGGGGGTTGATATTTCAAGTTTTGACCACGAAAGGTGTCCCCCTTTAAACAAAAATTGACCTGGTTTTGAGTTTCGATCAGAAATGAATATCTTGGTAGATATAGCATCTGTTAAGTTTTCGTTGAGGCAACCTGTATATATTATTTCTATCATTTATTAAAAATATCTGTTGAGATACAAAGAGTTACCTTAGGATCGGTTGCGTGAGATTCATAATTTATTTCGGAAATTAACTACGTCCAGTTCGTTAAGCATTATTATATTATGTATTCCATAACTTATTACATAATTCGTGAACTAGGTGATTATACAGATTCGGCGTAGACATTGGCAGTTAATTGCCAACGAAATACCTAAAGATTATAATCCTGTAGTAGATTTGCAGTCCCAACAAAATTTTACCAGTAAAACGTACCTTTGTATCGAGGACAAGGAATGATTATTTTAAATTGTACACATTCTTGTAAGAAGTAAATTATTTTCGATTTTTTTCTGAAACCGACTGAGGAAAATTTTTCTTGCATGAATTGATTATTCAAAATGATGTTGATATCAATACATATATAACATATACAAAATGATCAACAAAATTGTGTACAATATAAAAAAAAATATTCCTGGTTAGCAATTCACAGGTACGTTTTGCAAACAAAATGTTGTTTGACCTGCGTTTCAACAAGAAGATTATAATACTCAGGTATAGTCTATTTGGTAGAGAGGAGAGTGATAAGAGCTCATTAAGTATGAAATCCAATAGTAATGAGGTACGTGGGGAAATTCAAAAATAAATGTAGTTTCTATTATTTTGTCTTGAAGAAGGCACCAATTAATCACCGGAACTTTCTTTGGAACAATCATAGAAATGGCCAGGAAGAACTCAACTACCAGACTATAAGTCTTTTTGTTGCTTGCAAATATTGCTGTCCTCATCTCAGATAAAATGTTTACGTTATACGTCTAAATTTTGTAGTCAGTTACGTAGACGATATATAAATATATATATATATATATATATATATATATATATATATATATATATATATATATATATATATATATATATATATATATATATATAAAGTGATCTGAAATTTTATTATTATTAATAAAGTTCCAATCTATTGTGAAAAAATACAAATTTCTCGCTCAATATCTCTGAAACTAAAAATTTATTGCTCTTGAATAAAGTTTTTGCCAAGAAAGAGAGAAAGAGATCTCTTGTGAGAGCATATTCAATATATAAACAGATATCTGTTGATGTTCCGTAGCTAAAATTTTTGTTTCACTTCGACATTTCCCTCTTCATTTGAGAGTTCCGTTTTGTCCATTCAAAATTTTTGTGCTCAGCTTCGCACTTGTGAATTTCGCAAATATCAAACAAGTAAAGTTTTTACCTGTTTCAAAATTTACTGTTGTTCATAACAAGTGCAAAGACTTGTGAATAAAAGGATATTAAAGCAAGTCAAAACAAGTTACATAAAGGTGAACTATTATCCCTGCACAAAAAATTGTGCAGTAGGCTCCTTTACTGTAAGGAATAATATCATAGATAATAATCTTCTACTGAAATAAGTCCCTCAAGAAAATATCGACGCGTTTTTGGGTCTTGTGTAAGAATGAATACATTTGTAGTTCTTGCGACTATTCTAGATACGTTGTTGATTTCTGTTATGATTAAATATCAAAAATTCAGAAGACTCCGCTTATTCATAGGAGAAAGTTAGCATACAGTCAAATCTTCTGAAACATTTGATGTGTTTTTCCCACTCTGATAACAATAATGCATTTTTATGTATCAAGTTTTTGAGGTGCATGGCTTCAAATTTGGATATTTGGCATTGATTTGACAATATTTTTGGGTTTTGTTACTTATCAACCCTTGATACATTCATGGATGGATCAGTAGGTACTTTTAGGCTTCATACAATCTTCTAATGAGAAATTTTCATATACAGGGCGTAGTAGAAACCCGGAATAAACATTTCATTCATTCTCCTTCGTGGGTTTTTCATGAAACTTTGGAATTCCTATTAATATAAAATAAAATGCGAATACATTACTGAACTTAAAACCCTAAAACTAATAAATTATAATGCATTTTCAAATATTCGCTGAGAAAAGTTTTTGTGGAAACAAATATGGAAAAACCTTACCGGAAAATAGAGAAATTCGAGTAAAACAGTGCTTCCATTTTTGTATTGGATTATTGTATGATGTCAAGAACAACGTTATCGTCCAAATAATGAAAATACCTATCTCATTTCTAATTCGTTCGTGTTAGTGGGGAGAAAATTTAGGACAATGACAAAAATATGCAAAATTTTATCAAAATATATAAACTTATGGAATATATGCACTATCGATCTTATCGATATATTCAGTTATTCTTTTTTTTCTTATTCGTAATGATTCCATAATCTTTCAGATGGAAATGGTAACAATCATGAGAGGAAAATCCGAAAATAGTTTCTACTAATATTTTATATATTGAATTAATTTGTTGAATATTCACGCTTGAATAGCAGAATGGGTTTGGCTGGAATTTGTCAAGGAAGATCAAAACCTTGAGTAACCTCATCTTTATTCGTACCTCCTACGTTATAAATGAATGATAAAAGTAGACATGCAGATTGTATGTCAATGATAAGCTTGAAAAGGGTAGTTCATAAAATACGACGAATCCGAAAATAGAAGAGTTAGAAACCTATCTATGTTTTGCTGCAACAAGAATAGGTGCTGATAATTCACATATCCTCATAGAAATAAAATTACTCAAAACATGCGCAATTTTTTTCAGAGTTTCAGCTAGATTATTTCTTGAAAACGTTACAATTTTGGGAAATTTTTTCGAACCGTATGAAAAGATTCTATTGATTATCGAAGAATAATTACGTAGTATAATTAAAAACAGTTCGAGGATACTGTTTTCATATGATTCAGAATTTTATGTAATTTCAAAGGAAGAAACATGAATGTCGC
Source organism: Cryptolaemus montrouzieri (assembly GCA_013387265.2). Classification (NCBI taxonomy): domain Eukaryota; kingdom Metazoa; phylum Arthropoda; class Insecta; order Coleoptera; family Coccinellidae; genus Cryptolaemus; species Cryptolaemus montrouzieri. The sequence continues at coordinate 37,536,452 of JABFTP020000144.1, forward strand.
CGAACTAACGCTAGTGTTCGATAGTTATGAAGGTAAAATTTCTTAATGGTGATTGCTTTATACATAGTGCCATGCTCTCTAAAAACTTTTTTCGGCTTCTTTGACTTTACTGTTATAGAAACCTCCCAGCTAGGGACTCTTTCCATTACCCAAATCGGTAGCCGCGAAAGTGTGAATTTTTTCGATGGTGAATTAATTTCACATAGTGACAGACTTTGAATTTTTGCATCAAGTTTATGAATTGACTGTTATACACTCAACAAGCTAAGTGACATTTTCCAATCATACCAATTTTATGAAATAGTCGAACAAAATATATGTCTTATTGCAACTACGTCACTTCCGGAAATACAGGAATTTAACGTTCATTCTGGTTTCTCTTGAATTCCATTTCCCCATTGAATTCCTAGTGATCTCGACATGGATTTTTTATTCTGAATCAATATTTTTCTTTCACTCTCGTTTAGATAGTTGAAAGGTGAACATATCAACCGCATGTGTGCAGTGTTTACGTGTTAAACTGATTGTAAGTTTTTCAAAACAAATTTATCGGTGCCATCATAACTGAATGCAATCAAACCGGTATGGATGAGGATGACGACCCATCTAATCGAGGCGATTCTCCGCCTTCCAGTAAATCTAACATCGTAATTTCTTCTTATGCCTCCAAAGTCAACAAACACCAAACACCACGAAAAGATCAAGCTATTATCTTCAATGCTGTTGACGACTGCAAGTTAACAGATTATCTATTAGCGCTAGGTCCTATTGTGGGGCCAAAAAACATTACTTTTTCATCTCGAATCTCTAATAACCGAATTTGCGTTTACCTTAGTAACAAAAATACAGTTGACAAATTTATATCTGAAAATAAACAATCAGCTGCTGTATGGCAGACGGCTAATCACCCCCGCAGAAAGGCTAGTAATATCGAATGTGTGTCCCACAATCCCAAACGATGTCTTGGAAAATGAACTGAAACGCTTAGGAATCAAACTTCTGTCATCAATTACCCACCTACCAATAAATATACCCGACCCAGATTACGCACATATACTAAGTTTCCGTCGCCAAGTTTATATCGCCCCTCTAGAGAACACAGAAATTCCTGGCTCGATAATAATTTCCCAAGACGAAACGACTTATCGAATTTTCTTGACTTTCAATAACAGTTGCTTCCGTTGCAAACAATCAGGGCATATTGCCTCCCGCTGCCCTCTTCAGACTACCAATCAGTCCGCTTCAGAACTCGCTTCGTCACCTATTCCATCACCTCAACATCGACAAACCCAAATCACACCAGAAGGCACTACTTTCAAAAAAACCGACAGAATTTTGACTATGCAACCTAATTCAAGCAATACTGGCAATAATTACAACACAGTGCAAATAAAAAGAATACATAACGACATCGTTTCTCCCACAGCAGACACCCATTCACAGCCAGAAATCAATTTCACCAAACCACTACTCAAAAAACCAAAACACGAGACCAAAGCAAATGTAAAATTTTGGATACAGACTTCTTTTTACCCGTAAAAGACCTCATCGAAACATACTCTCCTCCCTTTGTTCTCACATATGATGAATAAACAGATCTTTTTTCCAACTTACTTGGGGCGAATAATCAAATTTTACTGGCACAAGACTATACAAACGACCTCTCGGGTCTCAACTACATGATAGAGGAAATACAGCCAGCTCTAGAAGATAGAATCCTGAAATCAAGATGCACGAAATTTCGAAAAAAGCTGAAGAGGCACTTAGACGGAATCGCTACTGATTCCGAGAGTGATACCTCGCAAGATCCTAATAATTATTAATGGACCCTAACATGAGTGAAGGAGCCAAAATGGCTCCTACCAACCACTCTTTCTTACAATGGAACATCAACGGCTATTTTTCCCATCAAGAAATGTTTCAAATCCTTATTAACGAATATGATCCTTCTATAATTGGTCTACAAGAGACCCATTTCAAACCAAATAAATCACATTCTCCAAGAAATTACAAAGGCTTTTTCAAAAGTAGAGAGAACGTAAATCGAGCCAGTGGGGGCGTGGCAATCTTAGTACGAAAAGATATTGGAGCAACAGAAATACCTCTTAATACAGAGTTAGAAGCAGTAGCCGTCTCACTCGATCTCCCCAAAAAACGCTCAATCTGCAATATTTACATTCCGCCGGCATCAGACTTCATCTCTAATGACATAAATCTAATATTATCGCAAATACCTTCTCCAAGGATAATATTCGGTTACTTCAATAGCCATAATGAGATCTGGGGGTCACGGAATACGGATAACAGAGGGAGAAATTTGTGTGATGCTTTGAATGGAGCAAACCTTCTTTTACTCAATACTGGCGAAGGAACAAGATTTAATGTATCAACAGGAAACTCAACAGTCCTTGATTTAAGCTTTTGTGATCCCTCTACATCTCTAAGTCTGCAATGGCAAGTTCTCCCCTTCCTTTAGGGAAGTGACCATTACCCAATTATGATCAGCGATACCTCAAATACTTACGAGACAATTTCTATAGAAAAATGGAAACTAAAAGAAGCAAATTGGTTTATGTATCAAAAGAAACTAGTAAAAGGAATAAGTTCACTTGACACTACAGAAAATATCGATACAACAGTTGCTAACTTCACCAAATTGCTGACAGAAGCAGGGAGCTATCTATTGGAAAGTGCTCAAAACACCAACCCAGAAGGCCTTAGTTCCCTGGTGGAGTGAACAATGTAAACTTGCTATAAAAAAGTACAAACATGCTCTATATAAATATAAAAAGGATAAATCACAAGAAAAGATGATAGAATTTAAGAAACTCAGAGCAGAAGCCCGTTTTTTAATCAAAAAGAGTAAAAAGGAATCTTGGAGCCACTACCTTTCAACAATTACACCTGCCACATCATCTTCGGAGATGTGGAACAAAATTTAAAAATTCTCAGGAAAAAGTACTTATACACCCATCCGCTCTATCGCATTGAATGGCTCACTTATGACGAATGACAAAGAAATTGCAAACATATTTGCTAAAACTTATAGCGACCACTCCAACAACCAAAATTATGATAAACAATTTATTGAACTGAAAAACTGTACTTAGGGGCTACCTCTTGAGAACAAAGTTGGAAATAATGACCTGAACACACCTTTCTCTATGGACGAATTGAATTATGTACTCAAACGTCTAAAAACCACAAGTCCAGGTGTCGATAATATCCCAAGTCCTTTTCTATCGAACTTACCTGAAAAAGGAAAGAATTTCTTCTCACATTATATAATAGAATCTGGGCTACACACAAACTACCGAAAATATGGAAAAAAGCGATAATCATCCCTCTGCCGAAACCGAACAAAGACCTTAAAGATCCAGAATCTTTTAGACCAATTTCGTTAACCTGTACTTTCTGCAAGGTACTTGAAAGATTAGTAAATAATAGGCTCGTCTGGTATATAGAAAACCAAAATCTTCTATTTTCCGGCCAAAACGGCTTTCGAAAAAACAGATCCACAATGGACAACATTATAGAACTAGAATCGGACATCCATGATGCTTTCATAAATAATCAACAATGTGTAGGAATTTTTCTAGATATCAAGCATGCGTATAATATAACTTGGAGACACCGAATATATCAACAACTCATTTCATGGAAGGTTGGTGTTAACATGCTGAAGTTTGTACAAAACTTTTTAGACCACAGAATTTTCCAAGTCCGAGTGAACGGTGTATATTCAGATGACACCGTACAAGAGAACGAAATACCTCAGGGGTCGGTAATTAGTGTGACTCTATTCCTGTTGGCCATTAACAGTATATCCCAGCATATTACTTCACCGGTAAAATGCAGATTATACGCAGATGATGTCGTTCTGTTCATGAAAGGAAGGGATGTTTCACAGTTATCATGCATTTTACAGAAAAATTTGAACCAACTATCTAAATGGTCGTCGATGACTGGCTTTCAGTTCTCGGCAGAGAAGATAAAGTGTGTTCTTTTCACTAAATCAACCCCTCTTTCAACACCTCTACTGAAAATTGCTGGAAAAAATCTTGAATTTTTCGATCAACTTAAGTTCCTGGGTATGATTTACGATCAAAACTTAACTTGGAAACCACATATCGAAAATATTATAAAAAGTTGTAATAAAAGCCTGAATCTATTAAAAATTTTGTCCAATCGAAAATGGGGATCTGACACCTCAAGTTTGTTAAAAGTTTATAGAACACTCGTCAGATCAGAAATTGACTACGCTTCCATTGCCTACGACTCAGCCACACCCTCTGCTCTTAGAGCTCTAGACACCCTGCATAATACTGCTATAAGAATAGTTTTGGGTGCTTACTGCACAAGTCCTATAGACAGCCTACTGTGTGAAATTTCAGAACCCCCCCTAAGATTACGAAGAGCATATCTATCTCTCACTTATGCATCGTCTGTTATTTTCAATTCAAACAACCCATCTTTCTCTCCCACATCGAATCGGTTTCATGATCTCTATATCACAAAAAAACGGTCTAGACCATCTGCCAATGAAAGAATAACGCAATACAAAGATTTATTCGGAATCTCATTCCCAATATCTAATTTTTGTATAAAGGAACAAATGCCCCGCCATGGACTATCGACAAACCAAACTGCATTCTCACATTGACAAAATATAACAAGTACAACATAAACACGAATACCATGAAAACAGAACTGCAATCGATTCTCAGTGATTTACCAGGAGACAGATTATACACGGACGCATCGAAAATTAATGACGAGGTGGGTGCTGCGATCGTACAGTGTCAGTCGGTTACGAAATTCAAATTACCAAAGTATACAAGTACTTACACAGCGGAGCTATATGCCATATTACAGGGTGTCAAACAAATAGAGGAAAACAACGTCCGATACGCAATACTCATTTCAGACTCTCTAAGTGCAATAAGGTCACTAGATAATATGTACGCAAAAGACCCCCTAGTGCAACAAATATTTAAGGCCATGAATAACATTCAAACGTCGGGAAGAAGTGTATCATTTGTGTGGATACCCTCACACATCGGTATCCAAGGTAATGAAGAGGCCGATATAGCAGCCCGGGCGGCAATAAGTGCGGTGGACTCAATCGTTGAGTCGAAAATCTCGTTTGTGGACTTCAAAAACTACATTAAGAACCAAATCATAAGTGCGTGGCTAAATGAATGGAACCAGTCTTCCTCGAAATTACGCGAGTGTAAACCAAGTGTTGATTCGTGGAAATATAACTTACCCTTGCTTAAGGACCAAGTCGTCTTACACCGGCTGCGCATAGGACACACAAATATGACTCACAGCTACCTCATTTCGAAAGAACAGCGACCCATTTGTCAGCATTGTCAGGCGCCCTTAACCATCAAGCATGTTATAATCGACTGCCCAGGGTATGCAGCCAAAAGAAATAGTTTTCAAATTGGCAATAGTTTACGTGCAGTACTGAACAAAGATCTCACTAAGCTCATGAATTTTCTAAAAGACTGTGATTTATATAGATCAATTTAGCTTCAAATTCTATGTTGTTCTTTTTTTGTTTTTATTGATGGATGCGCTAATAACCCTGCGTGGTTGATGCGCTTATTCTAAATGAAAAAAAATATTTTTCTTTCATTTATCAAAGGGCTCTAGTGCAGAATAATCTGGAAAAATAGAGATATTGTTGAGTCATTCAGAGGAATAGAATATGATATAATTTTTGATGGATGAAATGAAAAATTGTTCTCTTGAACGAAAATATAATTGGATCAGAAATATTATATTAACGTTTTTTTGTAAAATAACAAACTATTTTCTGACAAAACTACAGAAAAATTACACATTTGTGTTTACCGTAATTTATTTGGTCAAAATGTCAAAATTATTCAAAAGCAGGTGCCTTCTCTCGTAACTTTCATACAGAATACGTTAATGAAAATGGTAAATCTTGAATTTCTCGTTGGCTTTCCATATCTGATCAGATCAAAAATCACTGAACCAACTCGGCTGTAAAATATTTTACGTTCTTTTTTACGCTGGGACTTAAGTAATTAGGAAGTCCCTATCAACTTTCTTATCTACGGGATTCACACAGTCCTTTCATATTTTCAAAGAATGAGAAGGTTTATATAAGTTCAATCAACATAAGCACGTTAATTCTTTATTTTAGTCACCCAAGACAGAATCTTGCACTACTAGCATTTTAATGGTAGTTTTCCATAAATAATGAAACCCTAATTCTTCTATTTCGGTAAATTCTCAAATACCCCAACCAAGGGAAATTCTATATAAATCTATCATCATATACTGCATGTACTTTGTTATTTTTCTAATTTGTAATTAAGATCTGGAATTCAAACTATACTTTTACCAATTCAAAACTGAGTTAATTTGGTTATTCCAAAATTTGTAAACACAATATTTAACATGGTTATCAAATTCTCAAATACAATACGTTCGCCTCGATCTTCAAAACTGTGTGAAATCCCATAGAAACCTTTTAGCCTTTATTTGGTACTATTGGACCCTGTGATTAAGGTCTCAAATATACTCTTTTATATCATCAACTCCAAAACGTGGTAATTATATACAACATACCAACCCCATTCACGCACCTCAAGTAATTATTTTTACAAAGAAACTCAAACTCTTTGTATATATATATATATATATATATATATATATATATATATATATATATATATATATATATATATATATATATATATATATATATATATATATATATATATATATATATATATATATATATATATATATATATATATATATATATATATATATATATATATATATATATATATATATATATATATATATATATATATATATATATATATATAACAAATCTTTATAAATTTAATTGGTGCCCTTGCGAGAATTTTGTAAATTTCAATAACATTATAAATAATCCAACTTAGAAGCTGTGAAAATCGCATACAACAATTAAATTGTTATTTAGTAGTTTTAAGGATACTTCCGAATAATTCTGGAACAGTATCTTCTTCTTCTTCATAACCAAGATCGTACATATAATATTTTCATCTTAACTTTTAGAACGGAGAGAAATCTCATTCAATGATTTCTATGCCTTTTTCCCATCCTTAGGAAAGTTTCTCACAAAAACACTGATGCTCATATTTCTCTCCCATAATTGGAATTTTGATTACAAAATTTCATCTCTTCGATTTCGTAACCCTTATAATGCCCATGAAACGTTCAACTCCTATGTAGAGAAATAGATTTTACTATTTAATTTTTTTTCAGTGTTTATCTTCATAAGAGTCTCCTTCGGGATTCAACGAATATGGTTAAGCCATTCTTGAGTTTTGCGAGCAGCAAAATGGTTAGCTACTCATTCCTTTTATATAAGCAGTAACTCCAGCGTTTCATTGAAAACCTGTAATGGAGAATTTACGTACCTCCTCAAATAATCACATGACTTCATTGAAAATTCATCGAACCAATTAAGAAAGAAAAAATTACTAATTATGCGGACTGTTTGTAACCCTAAAATGTTCAAAAATGATTCAATGACTGTATATTTTACTGGAAATCATATTTTCAGGTTCATTAAATATTTCTCAAAACTATTCACAAGTGCAGATGAAGCTTAGAACCAAAACGCTCTACACTTATTGAAGAAATATCTTGCTTGAATTATATTCTATTGGAAATTGACAACCAATGTTTTGATAACTCGATATCAAATTAGTAATTAACTGAATATTGAAGAAAAATGAACACGAAAAAAGATATCGATTTGCACATCATTCAATGTACTTATTTCTCTTAATTATTATTTTCCAAGAATGAACCAGAGATATTATCTGCAAGAGCAAATACAATATTTAAGTGGATATCTGATAATGTCCTGTGAATTCCAATAATAGCAGGTAAACTGTTGAAGGTATTATATCTTAAGCTTATAAACCATATCTTGGGAAGTATGATTTGTTTGTACTATTTGAATATCATTTGGGATTGGGATATTGAAAGCATTTAAATATGTTTCACAAACTAAAACATTTAGTTCCGCTTCGACAGTTGACCTCTTCATTTGAAGGTGAATTTCTGTTCTGCCAAGTTAAAATTTTTGTGATTTCTGCAAATTCTAAACTGGTAATTTTCTTTCTGTTTCCAAATTTATTGGTGTTTGATACGAGCGCGTAGCCTCCTGAAATTGGAAATTCTAATAAATTTCGATGTCATTTGATAACTATAAATAATGAAATTCTATTGCATATATTTAATTAACGAAATGTTTTCGGACTAGCGTTTCTTTCAAATATCACCAAAAATATTTTGTTTAAAAATTTATCATTTTCCTTTGATATGAAAACTTAACAAAATTATGTCAGGAAAGTAATTAGTTGTTAATTATACATTCTTGAAATCAGCAAAATAAGAAAAACTTCTCAACTTTCATTATTAAATCAAGATGTCTAACTGATATCAAATACTATAAAAACAATTATTCTAAATTCTATACTCAGGCTGGGGCCACGTGCTCATATCGTAAAAGCAAGTCTTTTTTAAAATAAAATTGAAATGATTAATCATGAAACATAAGGATTTCATCACATTTCCTTTTATCGAGTATAATTTTATGAATACTTTTCTTTCTCTATAAATAAATATTAATCATAGAATACTGAATTTTATCGAAAATTCTATAAAATGAAAAACTAAATATGATAAATTTCCTAATAAAAGTGTTTTTGTTTCAGAAATGGCTTCCTTCCTCAGAGAATTGTACAATACGATTATTAAATGTTCCGAATGCCAAGAGCATTTTTCGGTACTTCAATTTACACCACGAAGATAGGAGACTATTTCACTTGTGCGTGGCGAAAAGATCACCGAAAGAAAAACTTTTTTCGGTGCTAGAAAGACCGGAATTCACCTTCCGGGATTCAAGAACGAATTTCAATATTGTCCTCTGGGAGACGAAGAAGAACTCAACGGCTTCAAGTTATTTAGCAAAAAGAAAGCTGTTGTATTACAATTCGATGACAAGATCAAGTTGCAGCATTTTCTAATCTTGAAAAATTTCAAAGATTTTTTAACGATATTTAAGAAACCAAGTTTGTGAATGTATTTGTAAATGTATTTTGTAAAGTATTAATTTCAATTTTTTATGTTATTTTATTAACTTTGAACAAATATAGAAAATTTTCTGACTGCAGCATTCAGCTCCATATTAAATTCATTGTAAATATTGTATATATAAAATTAAATTTGAATAAATAATTTTATTTAAAAGTAAAATGGTTTTCTAGCTTATTTCGTTATATCAATTACTCATCTGACCTAATGAATGGAGTAATAAGCAGAGGAAAATATTCGCTCGAACAATTTTCTGCAATTCAAATATCAATTTCTCTTCTCATTTGAGATCATGAGTATGATGTATCTTATACTTTCAATAATTTCTATGAATTTTCTTACAAATAAGAATCTCCTTGAAGGGTTAAAAAATAAATTCTTCAAAATAGGGATGCCTAAAATTTTAAGATATAGATCATAACTTCATTATTTTAAAAATTAGAAAAGCAACAAAAAAAGTTATTGTAAGTATCAAATGAGTCTTACACCTCATAATATTGTTCTGTTATGGTATAGTTTTGAATGAATTCAAAATGAAGAAAGATTTCAGTGAAACCAATATATTACTTTATCATTTATCACATTGACAATTTTTAACATCTTTCTTCTTCTAATTTTAATAACTGTCTGAGATATGATCGAAAAACAGAAATTCATCAGGAAAATCAATACGGATATTGCTTGTTAACAATTACATCAATTACATTAGTCACGAATATTTCATATTGTTCGTTTTTGACGAATACCAAGAAAATTGTCGTCATGCAGTAAGCTTTTATTAAGAAAACTTCTCAGTTTTCAAATGGTGTACCCAATTTATTATTTTTTATCTTATTTTATCAATTTTTTCAGTATTATCATTCAATTTGATGAAGATATTAAACAACTGAACATTCACCTAATTTTGTTCAATAAACCTTATGAAGCTGTTATAGTTTATTGAGATGATTCGTGAAAATGGAAAATTATAGTTCAATTATAGTGCATCAACAAAATCAAATCAAAATATGAATTGGGAAATTAAATAACAGTAAGAATTACCTTCCATAACTGAATAGAAGCTATTTTCTGTTTTAGTTTAATGACCTGTCGTGTGAAGAGTTTTCGAAGAGGTCACCATACTGCATTGACACACTACACAAAATACTTTTTATAACGCTTTCAGCGATGAGGCTACATATCTCCCCAATTCTTGTTCAGAAAATTTCTATGCCAGATGGTATTGTAACATGAATCGATTCTTTAGTATATCCTCTGAAAAAAAATCTAGTGTGCTGGCCACCTTACTGGAGCGGTGTAGATAATTAGTTTATTTTCAAAGCGGCGATGAAGAAATTCGACAAATTTGTGCATTGTGTTAGAGCTCCATTTTGCTAGTACCACATCTTCTGACATTCAACGATGGATATATTCTAAGTAATTTACGGAAATAGAGGATAGCGTGAAGTTTTATAAAAAAAAAGAACATGCTATAAATCGTCTTTTATACAAAACACATCAAACCATATACTGCTTTTATGGAATTTTGTCTTGTGGCTCCGCAAAATTTTTTGCCCCTATTAAGTTTATCGGTGTTTATTATCCTCTTAAAAGTGAAGAAATCCAATCTTCGCTTGAAGTTCGTAGGTCATAGTTCATCAATTTTGAAGGGATGATATTTGTGCGAATTCACTAAATAATGAATAGCCGAGTTTCTGTTTCCATTTTTTTCTGCTAATCTTTCCGCCGATATATTAAAATTAATGCCATTAAAATCTAGTTTATAGATTTCCATGTTTTCACTTCCTTGGTAGTTTATCAATTGACATAATTTTGAAATGGGAAAGCGTCAGCCTGCGCAAGTTTATAGGTTATCTTTTCAGATGAACATTAAAGTCGAAGGTAATTTTGTGATTTTCTTCCGGTTGAAATTTCATCAGAACGAAACTAGCATAATACTTTGAACAATACAAGACGTCAGTTGGATGAACGAAGGTCAGCTGACAAATTGGAATTATTAGTAACAAAACAAGACATGAGCGCGCTCGTGTATTCAAATTCAATTTCATCAACAGAGAGACCACCTATAAGACATTTATATTAACTCTAAGTGCCCTGTGATTGTCCAAAATTTCGAATTAAAAGCAAAGAACAATCAATTCTTTCGAGAGTTTCCACACGAAATTTGATGGAAACCTTAATACTAGTCATCCGACGTTAATATTCATATTGAATATATAGTTGACGAGATCACGTGATGAAATTTGAAAAATGATGATATTTTGTTTATGATGATATTTTTAAATTAGAAAAGAGAAAATTTTGTCTATTTTCATCTATTTCTCTAGGCATCATTGCAGGTCCAATGAGATAACCTATATATTTCACTAGAAGTATATTTATTTTTCACCGTTTTCATCTTGTCGAGTAGAATTATAATACTGTAGTTGAAATCGTGCCAAACAAAAGAATACTCAAATATAACAAAGGAGCTAAAATTCCCAAATTTGGTATAAGCTAAGACTACAATACCCTCAAGGCTATTCTAATTTAAATGTCATTAACAGATTTCGTCTTATCTAACATGAACGAATACTGGTAGTATACATTGAACTTTTAGAGACAATCCCATAAATATTATCTCAATGTAGGACAGAAATTTATTTTTAAT